>OX371225.1:285849369-290649369 GCA_947310385.1 Nephrotoma appendiculata
ACATTTTAAAATTTTTTTAAGAAAATCACTTTTATAAAATTACCAAACTCATGTCGTGAACATGTAAAATAATACGATACGTAGTTCTATTTTGTTTCGTCTTGTTATACTTGGGACAGTATACATATACGCACCAATACTAAAGTATTGATTCCTCGACTTTTTTCTAATATTTCGAAGGTAAATATGATAGCTCAATTTTGAGTTTCGTCTTGTTATACTTGGTAATTGTAAGCTATTTTGAGCTATTTTAAATTGTTTTGCTTGGAAGTTGATGTGGTTATCAATTGTTGGTATCAGAAGGTTTGGATTTGTGTGTCCAGGTTTAAAGATGTTTTTGTTGAAGTTTGCCGTCAGTTTCGCAGGTGTTGAGTCATTTTTGAAACGTTAAGATGATCGGTCGTACGCTGGAATTTTTGAGCTGTAGGATTGCCACGATACTTTTATAATTTGTCATGTATTCGTCTCGGCTGTGTGAAACATGGGTGTTGCTGATTAGTGATGTTGGTGGGAGATAGCTTGGTGAATGGTAGAGGTTTCACGGAGACAAGATTCGAACGGTCTATTGGGATAGTTTCGGAAATATTTTTGTATGTTGCAGTGTGTTTGGTTTTTTGTTCTAGAGGGGGCGGGTATCGAGTACTCCTGGATAAACATTACTTATCTTTTTTTGGTACATTACATTTTACTATGACTATTAATAAAAATAATTCTTTTCACATTGTAATTTCAGAGATTAACTAATTTTACTAATATTCCTTCATCCAATTATTCAGCGAGGTTTATCAGGTGTTCATTACTGATACTATTATTCAATAATAATATTTGATAATAATATTCAATAATATTTAATTTCCTACTTCCGCGTGGAAGCTGATGTTTTCAATGCATGACCTCATATAATCGAGTTTTTTTTGTCAAAGGTATTTAATCGTGGCTTTCCTTGCGCTTAGATATTCTGCACGAGTGCTTCTAGTGTTGCCAGCCAACCATTTTTCACGAAGTTTTCGTTTATTTTCGACGACCAGGCGCCATTGATCATTGAACCAATCATTGCGGGATCTCAGCGGTCTTCTGTCGATAGTGTTTTGATTTATTTAGTGTTTAAATTTATTAGTGCGAAGTCTGACTGTGCATATCCGCATGTTGATAGGGCGGAAATCGATGATATGGTGCTTCACGCGCCGATGGATGAGGAAGCCAACTCAAAATTCTCCTCCGTTCTGATGGCCACTGTAATGAATAGTGTAACCATTGGTGGTGTCATATGGATCCCACTCCCAGACCATCTAAGCTTTTGTAGTGCCAGTACGTCAAATGTGGAACTTTTTGCTTGGTTCGAAAGGTTCTGGAGATGTCCAGGTCTTAAGAGGCTAAGCACGTTCCATGTTCCCATTTTGAAAGCGTTGTCCGTGTACAATTTCCGAGGTCGATTTTGTAATGAATCCGATATGGTAATCCGAGGCCTTTGATTAGGGTTAATAACTTAAATGCTTTAATGAGGGAAGGTTGTTGGCCTGCCGCCAACCCGCTTGTTAAGTGAGTTTGTCACATACTGGTGAGAATCTTAAGGCATCCACTCCTACCTTGAACACATTTATATAGCGAGCCGCTTGATACAAGACAGACGCCCGTTTCAGCTGCACCTAACCTGGAAAACAGACGCTGATTTGGTATTGGTTTTGAGGCGCTAATAATTTACCCTGACATGTAGTGTCCATGACTATAAACCGGGTTTCCCGTGCTCATCTCCACTACACCGCCTTATTCATTTAGAGTTACCCAGAGAGCACCGCGAGGAGGTATGAATCTCGGACATCGCTCCCCGTTTAAGTTATCTTGATTCGATAAATTATTTTTTTAGTTTAGGTTTAGAAAAATACGACTCTACAGTGTAGTGAAAATTATTTGTGATTTTATATTCATATTAATACATGTGTACATGAATATTTTATAAATAGAAAAGATAAAATACACGAACAATTTCAAATTCCCATATATAAAATAATAACCATGCATATTACATTCAACGCACTAAAATTTGTTTGAGTTTTGTTGTCGTATTTGTTAAGTTTTTTATTCCTGTGGCACTATTCTGGTTTTCCCGGGGAATAGGGAATTGGGAAAAATATTTTAAGTGTTAGTTTGATGTAAATATTTTTGAAACAAAGATATATTGGCAATTATTTGTCCCTATAAAAATTTTAAGGAACAAAAGTTTCCCAATCAACTTTGTTTCGTAAATCTTTACACCAAACTAATTCCAACAGTAGGCCAGACAAATATAATTTAGACAAAAATGCTATAAACATATTTTTGCCAATTCCCTATTCCCAGGGAAAACCAGAAAATTTTCGCTCGGCTATTCTTTTTAAGTGACAGCAAAATTAAAACGCAATTTCTGTTGTAGTTTTTATTTTTCTTATTCCGAGTATGGTCGAATACATATACATAATCCTATCTCGCTCTCTTACGTTACTCTTTTTATTCCATTTATAGTTCCGACAAAAGGCGAATATCCCTTTCCCTGCCAGACATTTTTTCTTATTGTCAGGTTGTAATGTCTTCCGGATTTTAACGGATCTTTATATAAATCGGAATTATTTTTGAAAAAACATTATAATTTGTAAACATGTAAATTAATATATTATTTGTTTTTGATCACATATTAATTATTTTACAATTGTTTAATTATAGTGTTATTTTTAGGACGAAAACGATTATAATGAAACGAAGTATAATGCACAAATGTGTATATTGGTATTTGGTTCCAAAATACATACAAAAATAAATTTTATCACATGATTCTTTTGCGTTACTCGCACAATTGTGATTACAGGCAGGAAAATAGATATGCCGTGTGGAACGGCCAATTCTACAACTCAAATTAACTGTCAAGTCAACGCAAATAGAAAAGCGAACTACGAAAACAAACAATAAAAACTTGCGTGGATTAATTTTAAAAGATAAACTACTTTAAATTAATAATTTAGACTTGATAGAACAAAATGAAACTTTTGCTTCTTTTATTCATTTATGTTATTCTTATTAACTTTGTTAAGTTGGATAGCAGTGAGGACGATGGATCTTTTCAAGGCGATTTGAATAATGGTAGGCCATTGTAAAGTCATATCATTGAAAATTACCATACAATTTTAAATATTACAGAAGATGCTTGGGATGGTAAATGGTTTCCAAATAAACCTGGTGCAATGGACACGAAATTAGGTATTGGTAGTATCAGTAGCGGTAATGCAAATGCCATGCCAGCCGATGAACGCGGACGTATTCAAATGGGAATCCCAAATGAGGATTGTGATAACGCCAACTTTAAGTTGGAAGTAGATTTTGATCCTCAAAGTGACGTGTATTTGTGCCTCGAGGACCGAGAGAAATTTAAACCAAATTATAAGACACGTCCTTTTATGAAAGTGTACGAAATCCCCCCGGAATACGTTGCCATCCATAAGTGCATGAATGAAACGATCGAATATGATGATGATACAATACCGACTTTGTAAGTAGAAATTGTACGGGCCTCCGATTTATAATTTAAACATTCGTTTTTATTTACAGCGGAAGCCATCGCCCATTATGGCCTCGATTTGGCGAGTATATGTATGTCCCGCCCCAGAGATGGCTACACAACATCGAACATGGTGCAATTGTTGCTCTCTACCATCCATGCGCTAATCAAGCGCAAATTGAAAAATTACGCAACCTCGTTAAAAATTGTCTTAGGCGACACGTTATTACACCTTCAAATCTCACAACGCCAGAGCGGCCTTTTGCTTTGGTTGCATGGGGTGTACGTATGGAATTCTCGGTAGTGGTTGATGAATTGATTATAAATTTTATAAAGGAAAATGCATTGAAGGGCCCTGAGCGTATTTTTTCGGATGGCCAATATGATAAAAATTTAATTGAAGCGGCAAAAATTATATCGACCATTAAGGATGCAACTCTATGTCCGAAAAACACTGTGAATGTGGCAGGACTATTTTAATGTTGGCCTGTATCAATTCATAGATATGTACCTAATACCAAATATGATATGTGAATATTTTTGATAAACGCAATAAACCCAGTTGTAACCAATGACTCATTTTACTTCCCCGCAAAAATTCGAAATTTTTATTAGTTTTTAGTTTTTATTATCAATTTTGAAAATTACGAAGCGAAACAAAATGTAAGTGATTAAATTAAAGTGATACATATTTTGATTTGATGTGTACTTTCATTACAAAAATGCATTTAAATATTGATTAATGAGATCAACAAACTCAAGATACGCTAAAATTAAAATTACATTTGCTGATCGGCTGGTGATCTAACATCGTCTATCTTAAGTATCATCTTAACGAGCTGTGTTGCTAATAAAATTTGCTGTTTCTTCGAATTTAGAGCCTCGACAACATGATGGTTCTTCATATTACAATCTCCAGTGTACATGCAATCCACTCCAAGTGATGTAATTTTTTCATTTGTATGACGTGATTTTAATTCGGAGAGCGTTTCAATTGGTGGTAAACCACTATTTTCAGCAAGCGCCAATGGAATACTTTCAAGGGCAATACTAAATGAACGGAATGCATATTGTTCGAGTGTTGATAATAGATCCGCTTGTTTTGCCACAGCTAGTGAGCAACTTATTTCAGCTGCTCCCCCACCATACACAATACGGGAATCCGTAATAAGCGAACGAACAATACACATAGCATCATGTAATGAACGCTTCGCTTCCTCGAGTAGCATTTGATTACCGCCACGAATTAAAATTGTAACTGCCTTTGAATTTTTACACTCTTCAATTACTAACATTTTCGATTTTGATGTGCCAAAGGATAATTCACGGACCACTCCGGCTGAACCCAATTTCTCCGGGGTTAATTCTTCAAACCGTGGGACAATGCGGCCACCCGTAGCAATTGCAATTAATTCGATTTCAGGGCCACCAACCCAACGCACAGCTGGAAGTTGTTGTTGCAAAAGTAAATGGTTTGCTTCATCATCGAAACCCCATTGGCAAATAGCTAAAGTTGCACCCGCATCTTTAACCTGTTTAACCATTTGTTCGAACTTCTCGCTTTCATACTGACGTAGAGCTTTGTAGTCTTCTGCAGATGTAACATCGAGCTTATGCTTAGTTTTTGGTTTTGGGGGTTCAAACGGACAGGTCAAAATTGCAAGTTTAACATCCTTCAAGTGTTTCGGCATTTGTGGATGACTCATTGACTTATCAATAACGACGCCATGTACTAAAGCTGTATCTTCTAATCGACCACCAAGTTTCTTTTCAATTTTGATCAATTCAAAATTAACATCTCTCTTTTCAATATCGGCTACTGCTAATACTGCATTTACGGCAATTTCGGCCATTTGACGATGGCACTTGTTGATAATTTTACTTCCCAATGTAGTCATTGCTACTTGGATTAATGATTCCTTGTCCGTTAACGAGTACTTAAATGGTTCCGCAATTGTATCCAAATGTTTAACCGCACACTGTGCTGCCAATTCAAAGCCATCAGCAATACGAATTGGATGAATACCGCGATCTAGTAATGATTCAGCTTGTTCCAATAATGCACCGGCCAAAACAACAACACCAGTTGTTCCATCACCAATTTCATCGTCTTGCGACTGGCTCAACTGGACCATTAGTTTACCAATCTCGTGATCAACTTCCATTAACTTCAAAATAGTGGCGCCATCATTTGTAGCCGTGACATCACCATCACCACTAACCATCATTTTATCTAAACCTTTAGGACCAAGTGATGTTTTTAAGATATTCGAAATTTGCTTTGCGGCCAAAATATGACTCTAAAATTAGATAAACAAAAAATAATAAGTATTTTATTACGTCGGCCATTGTATTGCGGATAAAATATGTACTAACACTGTACTCATCACAGCGAAACCACACATTTTTTTTTTAAATGAAATATTCAAATATTTATGGATTTTTGAATTAATTCATATAATTTCTAATAGTAAAAACGGAATGGTATTAGCAAAATTCATACAATTTTTATCCGTTTTCGGTAAAATTAAAAAAAAATATACAGCTGTCTACTCTACTATGAAAGTCACGAGAAGATTCTAGACCAAGGTGTGTTAAGAAAATATACACTTTCTTGAAACTACAATAAATGTTATGTATTAAAATCGTTAAATTCTATCAAAACTCGGCTGAATTAACTAGTTTATAAACGAAATCTAAATATTTTAATATTAAATATGTAAAAAACCATTCTAACCTTAATAGCTTCATGGCCCGTTAATCGTTTTTGTTTATCCTGATCACGTAGAATAATAAACGGCCGTCCAAACTCATCAAATGCTATTGATCCCGGAAAGCTAACCATTTTTACCCAAAATATATTATAATGCACAATATATTGGTTTAATTTTTTTTATTAATTTTCCGGCAGATTACACAAAACACATGAGTTTATTTCAAGATGACAAAAGAAATGAGATGGTATGGTATGAAGTTACAATGAAGTTGGCTACGATTTTGTGATTTAAAGTACGTTGTACACAGCCACCTAAATACTGATATCTGTTTTTTCTTCTGGATTTTTTTCATCAAGTAAGTGGAACTTCAACATTTTAACTGAACGAACATGGAGGAAAGAGACACTATGAGATAAATTAAAGGAGACATATCATTCTAATATCTTCGCATACGATAGAAATTTTTGCTTGAGCGCATGCGCATCATTTTGTTTATATATATTTTTAATTGATGTGTCAAATGCGGTTTCGTATTGTTTAAATATTTGAAAATGAAAAATCAAATTGAATAGCAAGCAATCGGTTCCACTGCTCAAAAGCAAGCGAATAGCTGAGGTGAGGTATACGTCATCATCATAAATATTCAACCGATTCAACCAGAACTTTTTATTTTGTCACTTGCCTTTGAAAAATTTCCGAACAAAATGCATAGACACACGAGAGAAAAAATGCAATACAAATATAAAATTGTATATTACACAGTGTATATGTACACAAAATTATTGCTCACCTCGCCAGCTCGCACTCTAATTTTTGGTACAAAATCGACACTCTGGTGTTCGACAGGGAGATGCAACCGCGCCTGTGCTGTTCAATTTGGTGCTTGAGTACGTAGTGAGGAAGATAATATCGGATTTAGAGTTTTCGTTAAATTTCTTAATCCTCTTTAACTCGACGACAGTAGTTAGGTTAAATGAGATTCTGTCAAAATAAAAATTATAGTATTCAAAAAATATATATATAGTATTATAAAATATAGTATTATTATAAAGGAAAAATATAGTTAATATAAATACGGGTTAAAATATTCACGAAACAGATTAAAATATAAAAAGACTGACAAAAACATAACACCGCCTGAATTGTCAAAACACATTTAGCATGGAAACGATAGGGATTAGCTCGCCATGTTATTAACTCGACGAAACTCAACGAAACCCTTAACTCGGTTTATCCATGTCCATGGAAACGTAGTACTAGGTTCAGCCTCCAATATAACAGTGTACGGTAAATATTTGTTATTCGGTAAAACCGGTGTAATCAATATTGTCAATATTTATTAGCCGGTAATAATAATCATAAAATGTTTTTTTAAACCTCTACTTTTTATCACTCAAACTAAAATAATACTCTTCCATACGAAATAGAGTTTAGTAGTGAAAATGTCTGTGTCTGAGAAAAAAGTAACCAAAAAAATCAAAATAAAATTTTGTATTTATTAGTACTAATTAAATACTTAATAATAATAAATAAGAACTTATATTTTAATAATATAACAACAAAATTATCTATCTAAATATAAACATTAAAATTTAATTCATTTTTTGACTTGTTCATAAGTAATCAATCTCTCTGCGCTACATAGTATCTAAGCTAAAGTGGGGTTTAGTTAATTAACGAAAAGAGAATTATAACTTTAAATATGTTACAGCTTAAAAATAATCAAAGTGGTCGAAAGAAAATGCAGGTAATGTGTTCAGAAATAATTTTTTTTGGGATTGATCCGAAAATAATTTTTCCATTTGTGTTGTGTGTTGTGTGTCAAAGGTGTCATTCGTTATCAGAGAGGCAGAAGAGAGACGTCATCGGAACGGTGTTAATGCATTGCAGTTGGACACAGCTAATGGTCGTTTATATTCAGCAGGTAATTTCAGAATATACCTTATAAATAAGGGGGAGATGTTTTCTTTTCTCGTATACTAATTTATTCATTGCTATTTATCGGCTACATAGGCCGTGATGCTATAATCCGAGTATGGAATTCTCATAGTACACAGGATCCGTATATTCAAAGTATGGAACATCATAATGATTGGGTCAATGATATAGTTTTGTGCTGTGGAGGACGTAATTGTAAATACAACCATTTAAAAAATACATAAATGATTATAATTAATATGTTCATATACTGTTATTTTTAGTGATAAGTGCTAGTTGTGATACGACTGTTAAAGTATGGAATGCACATAAAGGTTTCTGTATGTCAACACTACGAACTCATAGGGATTATGTTCAAGCATTGGCATATGCAAAAGATCGCGAACAAGTCGCAAGCGCTGGTTTAGACAAAGCAATATTTTTATGGGATGTAATCACATTAACAGCATTGACTGCCAGTAATAATACCGTAACCACCTCTAGTCTCTCGGGATCAAAAGATTCAATTTATAGTTTAGCAATGAATCCATCAGGTACAATAATTGTTAGCGGTTCAACAGAAAATACTCTACGTATATGGGATCCACGAACATGCGGAAAACTAATGAAATTAAAGGGGCACACCGAAAATGTCAAAGCACTGGTTGTTTCACCGGATGGTACCCAGGTTGTGTCGGGTAGTTCCGATGGCACTATAAAATTATGGAATTTAGGACAACAGCGTTGTGTGCAAACATTGCATATACACACTGAAGGTGTGTGGGCATTATTAATGACTGATAGTTTTTCGCATGTTATATCAGGAAGTCGAGATAAAAATATCTTTGTAACTGAATTACGAAATCCAAGTAATAGTGTTTTGGTGTGCGAAGAGAAAGCCCCCGTTTTATCACTTTGTTATAATGTTGATCAAACGGGAATTTGGGCAACCACATGGAACTCAGATATTCGATGTTGGAAATTACCAAAAGATACGATGGCCAAACATGCATTTGGCAGCGGAAATATTGGCGATAGTGCTGCACTTGGAGCGACCGGCGTCAATATACTTAATAATAGTATTAACAATAATAATAACAACACGACGGTTAATAATAACAATAATAACATATCACCAAATAACAATAGTAATATAGAGCTGGCATGTATCAAAGGGGGAGCGGCGATAAAAAAATACGCGGTGCTGAATGATAAGAGGCACATTATAACACGTGACACCGAGAACAATGTGGCGATATACGATGTACTAAAAGTAACCAAAACCGAAGATTTAGGAAAAATTGACTTTGACGAGGAGGTTAAAAAACGCAATAAAATGGTTTATATTACAAACTGGTTTACAGTTGATTTAAAAACGGGCATGCCAACGATTGTATTAGGACAGGATGAGGTTGATTGTTTTGCGGCATGGGTATCAGCCGAATCTGGCCTACCAGAATATGTTGAACCGGGTAATGAAGTTAAAGTTAATTATGGTAATCTGTTGTTGCAAGCTTTATTAGAGTATTGGTCACCGCCACATTCCATGCAATCAAATGAGATGGACAACGATGTACGAGGAAACGAATATTTTAAAGTACCAAAGCATACTCCGTTAATATTTAGTGAAGTTGGGGGCCGAACAGTATGTCGGTTATTAGTGCGTGATGCTGCAGGTGAAACGGAAAGTGCATTACTGCAGGAGACTGTACCATCTTGGGTTACTGACGTTGTAATCGAACGTAATATTCCAAAATTCATAAAAATTCCATTTTATTTAAATCCACATCCGGCAATGCTTCGGCAGGATCGAGGGAAAAAGGTAAAGTTTGTCATTAACGTACTATTTCATAAAGCGTATAATTGTTTATTCTCATTTTAGGATCGTTTGATTGCAAATGAATTCATTCAATGCCGAAAAGTGTGCGAGCATGTACTAGAAAAATTTTTAGGGCCTGATACAACTTCCGGAAATATAACAAATTCCACAAGTAATAGTCAAAGTGATGGTAATTCCGAGGGTTCACAAATTCCAGCCGAGGAACGGATTGAGTTGCTGTGTAATGATACTGTGAGTATAAATATGTAACGAGAAGCGACCAGAAGTTCACTGTTTGACGGCAACATTTTCTACATTGCCATCTACTTTTAATATGTAGATAATTCCTATTCCTCAATACTGATCCAGATAAGTATTGAGCCGATATTCCTTGCAGATTAATTTATGATCAAGTTCTAACTTAATAATAAGTTCGCCCCCCCCCCCCCCCCCCCCCTGCGGATGATGCTGCTTTGTTTATTTTGGGGATTTTTGAATAGATAATGTCCTAACTTTGGAGCAAGCTTTTATGGTATGTTACGGAAAATCTAAAATCAATTAACGTTGCATTCTTTAAGGTTAAATGTCCGGTTTATTGGCAACATATTCATTCACTAAAATATGTTTGTAGCGTCTAAATAAATCTACAACTAGATATTCGGGACGCTGAGCTAAACTGACGTTTTTAATAATACCTGAACCGCGAACCTGAATCAAAGACACATTTTGAGGTGACGAATGTCAAACAAAAATTTGTATTGGTTATTTAACTGTTAGCGTTAAATTTTTATTTTTTAGAAATCAACCTTAAATATCATTCATAATTTTCCTGCAACAAAACCCTCGACATTGTCGAAAAAACGTTGTCTAAAATTTCTCATTGACCCCATGGTTCAGCATAAAACATACTTTATACATGTTTTTTACTTTGAGAATTTTCTTTACGATTTTGAGTTGGCGTAGCCGTTTTCAACAACATCTCAATTACAACCGGTTAGTTCCAACACATGTAACTGTCATTTTAACATGTTCAGAATTTCATGTATTCAATTTTAACTCGGTTGAGGTATTTCAATTGATATGTACCGTGGTCTATAATCTTATTCAGGGGGTCTATTATGAAATTTATCCGTCTCGGATTTTTCCGTTAACGGATATATCCGTGCTATTATGAAACTAAAAAGTAAAATCGAATCGGATTTTTCCGTTCACACTACAAAAAATCCGACTGCTATTTAGTTGACGTATTTGTATCCGATTGATGTCATTTTGTTTTTGTAACCTCAAATTATTTAAAAAAAAAATAATGTTGCTAACTTCAATTTGTTTATTACCAATCCGATAATACAAGTTTCATAATAGGGTAAATCCGTATCGAATCGGATATATCCGTTAACGGAAAAATCCGAGACGGATAAATTTCATAATAGACCCCCAGTTTGCGAAGGATGCTACTCGCTTGTGCTCAGATTAGTAACTTTCTGCACAAAAAACGCCTGATGGCATAAGGGATTCGGTATTGGTAACGTAGGGTCAATAATTTTCATAAGACAAGCCTTATAGATCTAACTATGTTGAAAACCTTAGATCCGAAAATTAATCCTGCAACATGTAATATACTCACCACATTTTGAAAGCTAAGTGCTTTTTATTCTCTTTCATGTTTAATGGTAAATTCTATTTTAATCGATCTATTTGTACGTTACATTACAGGCGGCTTAAAATCATTTAAGCTTGTGTCGATCGAGTTTATTAACAAGTTAATAACATACTTTTCGAAAGAAGGTAAATTTAAGAATCTTATATTTATGTCGAGGAAGACGATCATCTTTGAAAAATCTAGGGACGAAGGGTGTTTACTGTTTATTTTATGAAATTCATAACAAGGTAAATTTAAACGTATCGTAAGATTTTTCTTAGTTGTATTGTGCATACTAAATCCAAGCAACTCTTAATTCTGTTCAAGGGATGGTGATTTTCGTTTAGTTTGAATCCATATAACCTCAAAAGTACACTACAATGACATTTGTCCAAAAATACAATTACACGAAAAATTACTTACAACGTGAGGGTTACCCTCGAAATCTCGAATTTCAAAGTCCCGGACAAAATCCGGAAAATCAAAATCCCGGAAATTAAAATCTCGAAAATCAGAATCCCCACAATTCTTGAAGAAATAAAAATCTCGGAAATAAGTGATTATTATCAAAATGAACATACTGCCATTTTTCAACCGATCATGCATGCTGACGATTTTTGGAATATGGCCACCTCGGATGGAATCCGGCCATTTCTTAATCGACCAATGGGATTGGATATGTTTTTTGGTAATATGTATTAATTTTTGGAATAATGTTGGAAAGAATGTTTGGAAGAATGTTTTTTGGTAATATGTATTAATTTTTGGAATATGGCCACTTTAAAAGGAATTCGGCCATTACTTAACCGATTATTATGGGATTGTGTATGTTGGATGGAAATTTCATTAACTGTTTTTCGGAGAAATCCTGGAATATGGCCAGCTGGCTTGGGCAATTCATTACCGAGAATGATTTTGGTAGGTACAACATTAACAAGGTAAACCACGGTAACCACGGTAATTTTTATAAGCTGAGCTTTTTCGACATAACCTGATTTTTATAGTTTTGTCCCAGGTGGCCATATTCCAGGACTTTTTCAAAAAATCATTTTATCATCACATTTGCATCCAACATGCAATTCCACCATAATAGGTTAAAAAATGGGCGAGTTTCAACCCAGCAGGCCATATTCCATTTCCAACCAATATACCCACCCCCCCAATCCCATCATAATCGGTTAAGAAACGGCCGAATTCCTTCCAAAGTGGCTTCAACTTCTTCCAAAAATAAATTTAGAATCTCATTTCCATCCAACATATTTAATTTCATCAATAAGGAATGGTCTACTTCCGTTCCAGTGGACCACTTAGTTCCGTTCTAGGTGGTCGTATTTTAGTACTTCTTCCAAAAATCATTTAGAATTCCATTTCCGTTTAACATAATCGATTAAGAAATAACACATTTCCGTCCCAGCACTTTTTCCAAAATTTCTTTTTTCGGAACATTTCCGGGATTTAAGGCATCTCCCAACGTAAATAGATCAGCCTATTGCAGATTGTGATTACTAAATGCTAAACATCCTCAGCTATTTCTCTATGGATTTAGTTTATTAATCAAAAAATCCACTAAATATATTTTTTACCTATTTCATGTTGGTTTTCCTGAACTTGTAAAATTAGAAAAGTTTAGGAAACTACATAATCAATACAACGGTATATCTAATGCTATCTTCTGGCGTGTGTATATTTACTGCGTTATAAAAATTGCTTGGACTGATTCTTGATTATCTAATTCTTCGCTGGCAGTAAATATTCCTTGGGTAGATTTGGTTCCCTCAACAATGCTGAGTCAGATAACTCGATCCGTAACATGGGGCGTCAACACATTTATTAAAATTGCCGTGTTTCTTGACAAACCTTGATCCGAATCAGTTCAAATTTTATATGGAAAACCTGGGGCCCTATGAAATTAAAAAAATCCGATCCATGTTATTATTATGAAATAAAAATTCGAGTTTGCGGATTTTACGACAAAATTTAATTGTCAAATCCGACAGCTGGTTAGATGATGGATATCGAAAACACACGTACGAAAAATAAATTAATTAATAAAATATATATAATTTAATAAATTTTAAAATGTTGTACATATCTTCATTAAATTATTTTTAGCAAATTTAAATAATGTGATACTTGAAAGGAACGAAGGTTTATTTTGATTCATTCAAATTTGACAGTTGAAATACTAATAATAATATAAATATCCGCTTTTTGATCGTATTTTACGACGATGGTCGTATTTTCCGTCCAATTTCATAATCGGCCCCCTGATCCAAATTTTGTTTTAGATTACAAATTTTTATTTGAAATTTAGAAAGCGCATTTGAGTTGTTTTATGAAACATGAACTGAACCGGATCAGATCAAGCATCAAGAAACACAACATTTACGCCATCTGTGCAAATAAATAGAGAAATTTAAGGAATCTTGTTTAAAAATAATTATTTGTGAGAAATAATTGATTTTTACATAAAGATTTAATATTTAGTGATGCACCCGTTAATTTTAAGCACCGCATTATATCGCCGTCCCCATAGAATCGACCAGTATCTTTAATTGGAATGCTCCGTCAAGCGTTTTGAACCTGTTTCCAAAGCTCGTTTTTCTTTTTTTGCCTTGTCAATTTACTTAAACCATATTTTACCTCACCCCACAGGTTTTCTATTGGGTTTAGATCGAGAAATTGAGTTGGTCATTCCACTACATTAATTTTATTTGAAGCAAATCAGTCGTTTACCACCTTCGCCGTGTGCTTCGAATTATTATCCTGCTGAAAGACCCAGCGCAGGGGCATGTTTTATTCGGGATGGTATCCCTTAAATGTCATCCACATACATTTTATATCAAGATTCTCGTGGAGCCAATATATAGGCCCAACACCACTATACGAGAAACACTCCCAAAACAATGTTTCCCCCAAACAGTTTTTAGCGCAGGTCAGATTTGTTTGTTTTGGGTCGTCGGCAGTTTTTGAGGACCCAGCATGTAGCATACAGGCCCTAAATCCTCCCGCCTAAAAGAAAACCTTCTAAAAGCCACTGTAAATTTATTGGCAATTTATGCAACAACGTTGATCAAAACCTTGAAATCGGTATTGAGCAAAGCTAAAAAATTTTCCTAAATAAATTAATTTGTATTTGTTTTTTTCACAGATATTGGACCCAAACATGGATTTGCGTACGGTGCGGCATTTTATCTGGAAACAATCAGCCGATTTAATATTTTTCTACAAAACAAAAAATTTAAGCTAAAAATAAAAAATTTGTATAATAGTATCGTACATTTAAAGTAAAATAAAAATTAAAAAAGCAGAAAAACTACAATGCATACCTATATCTGTATCCATATATATATTTTATTTATAAATAAAACAAACAATTTTTTATTGATAATAATTTATTTCATTTTTTTTACACAGATTATCATAATTTCTTCCAAACTAATTTTAATTATAGGTACATTAAAATAAATTTAATTAAAATAAATTCTCCATAAATTGAATTTACATAATAAAAAAATAAAAAAGACAACGGATCCTTTCATAATTTATTTTTTATTCGTTCATTAATAATTATTATTATTAAACATTATCGAGGTATAAAAATATTATATTATTCGCAAAAAATTATTATAGATTAAAAATAATACATGAAAAGGATTTACAATTAAAATATTAAAAAATATAGCTATAATCAGTTTTCTATACTGTTACATTAACTATAATACAATATAATAAAAGATACATACATGATTGTGATAGATTTATTTATATAAAATAAAATAATAATAATTAAATTTAAAAATATTTTTATTATTTATATTAAATGTAAAAATTAAAATAGAATTTAAAATACAAATAATTATGATGTATGTACCGTAAAAAGTAATAATAAAAAGAATATTTAAAATTTAAACAATTTTTTCCCTGATTTTAAACAGATGTCTGGCCTTTGCAAAACGTATACAAGCAAACTGGTACAAAACATGAACGATAAAGTCTAAGTGTTTATAAAGAATGAAATATTGATGCCATTCTTTTTAACAAAATTAGCTTTCAACAAATAACCGAATATAATAAAATTTAAAATTCGAAAAATTAAAGTTTAAATAAATTCGATTAGTTTAGAAATTAGATAACGAGAAAAATAAATGGAAGAGGACATATGCAGGGTATTTTTTTTCTATTGCAAGGTAAAGAGATTAAGACTAACCTTGCAAGAGCAATTGGCTTATAAAATTTACACTATAAGAGGACCTCCTAGATATTAATTTCTCCATGGTTTAGATTAATTCAGTTGCTAAATTTTTTATTAAATCAAGCAGTTTGCAGGGACATCTCTCGAGGAGATTGAGAATACATATTTTAATAACTGTGACCTTAATGAAAATTACAATTTTTTGTTAAAGTTGTATTTGAATTTAAATTGTAGACGATCAAAACGCTATATTTTACTAAGAATACTATGCGTTGCATTAATATTTGTGTGCTCAAGAATTTTTAATTTTATAGGGCATTAATTAATTAAATTACGAATGCTAAGCATAAAATAAATGAAACAAAATAAATCAAGAAAATAGTTCGTTAGCCATTGGAATGAAAATATTTCTTATTGTTACACGAAAAAAAATTGAAAATTTTTCATTTAAATAATATAATTTTAATAGAATTATTATTAATTTAGATAAAATTTTTGAAAAAAAAAAAAAAAAATTTGAAGCCGAACGCCACAATATAAAATTTAAAAATATTTTTCCCCGTTTCTCTATAGAACCGGTAAAATAATAAAACCGGTCCTATGAATCCAAAAGCGGCGAATGCTTTGTTATGTCATTGTTCATTGTGTTTTTAATTTTTACTTTTTTAGCGATTTTTAAATTTTATCTAAATCTAATTAATATTTACAAAGTATTTCGTACAAGAATAAGAAAATTTGGTATTTCATAATGGAAAAGAAACGCTGTTTCTTCTGGATTGTCTACACGGATATTGGCCGGCGTTGGTAAGTTTGCAAATTATGATTTTTTTTTTTTTTTGATTTTATTCATTTATTTTTCAAGCCAACTTTAACGCATATCATGAAGTTATAAATATGCGGTATTTCAGGAAAGGGGCGGCTAAACCGTAAGTAACGTCTAAAGGGCTAGTTATACCGGGTGTTTTTTTTAAACTGAGACGATCAAATATCTCGAAAAATAGCCACTCTACGAAAAAAATGTTCATAATCAAAATTTAATCATACCGCGAGGGAAATACATTAGTACAAAAAAAATAGTCCCCCACCCCCCGCTTTGTAGGTGGGGCGGGGGTAACTTTTAAACTAAGATAGGAAGCCATATTTTTTATTGCAGATACGGATTCTACGACTAAAAGTACGTATGATTTGAATGAAATATTTTGTTCGGTTCATGATAGATGGCGTTGTAATCGACGAAATTCATTTTTTTCAATTTCTTCTTCTTAGAACACACGCATTCGTTCTGCAATACGTTTGAAATAAAAAACATTACGTTTTCATTGGAAATACTCAAAATTCGTCATCAAAACAATTTATTCAGTTTTTCACATTTAACGTTTGTGTTATTTCTTATCTTCATGTTTTTCATAATTGCAAAATAAACGATAAAATACTTTAGAATGGAGCGTTTAACTGTGCCAGAGAAAATTGAAATGGTTCTGGTTTATGGAGAAGCTGGCAGAAATCTTGAAAATGCTGTTGCTATTTACGCTCAACGTTTTCCGGATAGGATTCGTTCACGTGCTTCATTTGGCCGTACTATCAAACAATTTATTTATTACTGATGGAAATGTTCAACCGAAAAAGAGGACCCGTAGAGCAACAGTCACTGGAGAAAATAATGAAATCACTGTATTGGCAGCAGTGGCTTATAATCCTCATGTTAGTACACGAGAAATAGTTCGCGATCCCGGATTGTCCCTCACCAGTGTTTGGAGAATTTTAAAACGGCACAAGTATCATCCATATCATGTGTCTTTACACCAAGATCTTCATGGCGCTGATTTCCACAATCGGGTGACTTTTTGTCAATGGGCACGTGCACAAATACAACAAAACCCCATTTTTTTTCATTGCATAATGTTCTCTGACGAATCGTCTTTTACAAACCATGGAACGGTTAATCGACACAACATGCATTATTGGAGTGTTACAAATCCGCACTGGCTTCGTCAAGTTGAACATCAGCGTCCTTGGACTGTCAACGTGTGGTGTGGAATAATTGGCAACAAACTCATAGGCCCCACATTATTGAAGGCAACTTGAATGGTCAAATGTACCGAAACTTTTTGGAAAATGAACTGCCAATATTACTTGAAAATTTGAGCTTAGAAGTGAGACGGAACATGTGGTTTCAACATGATGGTTGTCCTGCACACTATTCGGTGGTGGCATGTGAAATACTTGATCGTGATTTCAATGGTCGCTGGATCGGTAGAGCTGGTCCGATAAATTGGCCCGCCAGATAACTAGATCTTACTTCGCCAGATTCCTTTTTGTGGGGCTATCTCAAAGACAAAGTTTACAAACAAGAACCAACAACACGTGAGAACATGATTGAGCGAATCTGAAATGCGTGTGCTGAAATTCAACCAAATACACTTCTCAGTTGTGTACAATCATTTGAAATGCGTATTAATAAGTGCATTGAAGTCGCAGGCCATCATTTTGAACACTTATTTTAAGCTAAAATTATTTTATTCACCTGCCATTTACATTAATAAATTGTTTTGATGACGAATATTTAGCCAGAGAACACACGAAAAAAATTGGTTTACCTTCTAATAACAAAATTCTACTGCTACTAGATAATGCACAGCACATCCATCAGCGAAAGACTTAGAAATCGATAGCATAATTGTGAATTACCTTCCACAAAATTGTACTGCGTTGATTCAACCGATGGATCAAGGAGTAATCAAAAGTTTGGAATGTCATTACAGGAATAATCAACTTAAAACTTTATTAAGGCGTGACTCGATTGGAGATATTACAGACATGATAAAAGCATTCACCATTAAAGATTTTATGTACAACATAAACACAGCTTGAAGAACTATAGACGAGCGTTATTAAAAAATTCTTGGAAAAAAATTTGGCCAGAATTGTCATCAGAAAATGTCAATATACAGACAATTGATAATAATGAACTGTCTCGAGCAAATTGTTCACACTGCGTATGTTTTCGACAAGTTTAATCTACAGAATAACGATGAAGAGATTGTAGCGGAAGTGCAAACAGCGGCATTGAAATAATATCCAATTACTTGACGTTAAGTCAAGCAATAAGCAACTTGCAAGAATTAATTGACTTTTTGGAACATTATTGGATTATGAATAATTTACAAAAAGGACATTTCATTATGCGCACGTTAATATTCGTATATATATCTGCGATCCACACTTTTTTTACAGCATAAATAAGTTAGTTAAAGTTGTTTTAAAATTTAAAATCATGGTTAAGGCTAAGACACTAACTCACGAAGAACGTGCCCAAATTTCTGTTTTGAAGCAGAATGGATTTTCGAATTGTAAAATTGCAAAGCAAATTGGTAGATCTGAGGGAGTCATTATAAATTTTTTAAAAAATACGACAAAATATGGCCAAAGAAAATCTCAAGGGGAATAAAAAATTAAGCACTCTAGATATTGGAAGGATAAAGTATGAAGCAACCAAAAACCACCTAAATTCACAACAAATTAAAGATAAGTTAAACTTACCCGTCACAAAACACATTGCACGACTATTAAGAAATGATTCAAATATTAAATGGAAGAAACCATTATGTAAACTAAGGCTCGCGAAGCGTCATATAGAAGCTCGCCTTAAATGGGCTCGAGAACTTTCTTACTGATTTCTTCTTCCTTACTGGATACCTTGAAATTGGTTCGGATGACTCAAACGCAGCTGATGTTATTCTCACCTTTTTACCACTAAGAGACGGTGTCGGTTCATCAATTTCTTTTTTTTTAATATATAAATATATATATTTTTTCTTTTTTTTTGTTTTTTTTTCAGAACTAGAGTCATATACATTTAAAAAGTCATATACATTTAAAAAAGTAAACTTTGCAGCAGGCTGTGAGCTGGCAAAGTCAGTTATTGGTAAGTTCTTATTTAAAATATAAAATTTAATTTTATAAGTTTTTTCATTGTAATTATATTCCGCAGAAAAAATCAAAGAAAATAACAAAGAAAACCCAAGTACTGACCAATTTATAATAGAATTACTGAAGGAGGCCTACAGCCGCCCTATTTTTAATAATTTAAAACAATTATTAAAAATAAGGTGGCGGGGCCTCTTTTATTTTAAGCATCCAAATAAAATAAATTATAATGTTTTGCGGAAGGTATGCGCAAGAATGGTGGACCTTGCCCACCAAAATATAGAAAGTTTCCCAAAAAAAAATGAAGCCACATTCTATTTTTTCATATTTCATAAGGGAAAAATTCGCATCAGTAGCGCTATCGACATGAAACAAATTGTGTTCGACTAGATTTTGCACGCTGAATCCGCATATGTGCTTGGTTTTGGTGCAGCTCATTAATTAATAATACAGTTAATAGGGGTAGTTCAACTGTATTGAATAATATCTCACCCTTAAAATTATTAGGAGTGGTTCAACTGAATTTAATAAACTATAAATTAGCTGTCATTAAACTAAAGTGGGTGAAAAAAAAGGTTCATTACTATGGAAAATCTAGCTGTAATTCAGCAAAAAAGTATTCAATTTCGCGGTAAAAAATACCGAAACAATGCTTTTATGTATTTAAGGCCGCAGTGTATATCTTTCAAAATGAGACGTGCGGAAAAATGTCGCAAATTTAAAATAAAAACACGAGATGTTTAGAAAATGTTTATATCCTTTGAAGGAAAAAGGATTGTTATGTTTTTAAAAAATAATGTGAAAATAAACTTTAAAATTTATACCATATCGGAGTACAACCTTAAAATGTTTTTTAGATTAAACTACCCGCAGGTAAAAATACTAAAAACCAAAACTAAGTATTTAAGGAAATATGTACAAGCGAAATAAAACTTGCCTGGCAAAAACTCCCATGTAATCGAGTTTTTGTACTATGGAAAAGAATACGCGGGCTTGCCTGTCACTAAACCCAACTATATTTTTTTTATGTTGTCATGGCCATTTTTATACTGGCTCTGCATGAAGGTAATACGATTGTTTCAATGAAGGTATCCTACAGTTTGAGCATAAAGTGGCTCATTGCGAACCCTCACCATATTGTCTTGTGTCAAGAGACACGAAAATACGGTGTGGTGATACCGCATTAAGTTTATCTACTATTGACAACGTACGGGAGAAAAGAAATATTAAAATGTTGTTGTAGCAGTTTTTACTGTCGCTCTTACAAGCGGTTCACAGCATCTACATTAAATGGACAAACGAAGCAACAAAATCATTTAAATTTGTAGATGAAAATGCAGTCGCGACTTTGTGGGGCATACACAAAAATAATCCTCGTATGAAGTACGACACCATGGCCCGCGCTTTACGTAACTATTATTCCCAAGGGATAATAGAAAAAGTTGAAACAGAACGTTTAACATACAGATTTTTAGATGTACCATAAACACTAAAACCTACGGAGCAACTAATACGGAGCACTTATAATAATTGTGATAATAATATAACTAAAAAAATAAAATTTAATTTTATTTCATTTTCAAGAGTCTCCAAAACTCTTGTGGCAATTTTAAATATTATTGTTAAGGAATCCGGAACATTGTCCACGCTGTATTAAATGATAATAAATGACGAAGGTAAGTAAATTTTTAAAATATTCTTTCTGATTTTAAAAATTTAAAGTTTTAGGGGCTGCTGTAATGGATGCTGCTTTACCTATAATGGAGATGGAGATGCCAGAAGATAAAGGTAAGTACACTTGTGAAATATAATTTATTTTGATATTTGAATTGTTTATTTGAATTTTCAGAAGAATGTGGTGAAATTTTTCTAATTATTATTAGAAACGAAACCGAGTAGTTCAGATGTTGAAAAAACAAGTAAAAACAATGAAAATATTATAAAAGCTTTAAAATCCGCTTGAGCGGTTAGATTGCGGATTGAAAAATTAATTTAAACTATTCTTTTTAGGCTCGGAACTGGTTATACTTATAACCCAATCAATGAAACAGCGGCCCGCAGTCCAGAAAAATTAATTTTTTTTTTAAATTCTATGATCGCCGATCTATTCAGGGCCAACCTGGTGAATATTCTGAATGCGATGCGGCCAGATACCAGCGAACTCTGTCAATTGTTCAATATAGGTATTGAACTATATACCAATACGCATGCCCGGCGCACCAGCAGTAAGTATAATCATTTATTTTTAGGAGCTTTAATTAAATTAATTTATTCTATTATTTAGGAGGTAGCAGAAGGCCAAATCTAACATTAATAAAGGATATCCAGGTCGGAACTGACCGCCGGCCCGAACCCGAAGACCCCTAGTGCAGAATGGGCGATGACGAGCACGAAGACCCCAAGTGCGAAACGAGCGATGACGAGCCCGAGCACAAAAACCCCCGAGTACGCAGCAGACGTCGGTAAGCACTCAGCTCTTATAATGTAATTTCAGCTTCTCGGCCGCTTGTTGTTGTGATATTCAGTTTCTGCTTCAACAACCCATAAGTCCGCTCAAAGTCGTACCCGACAAAAACCAATCACACCCTTGTGTGAAAATTTAAATCACTTAAAATTTTTATTTCTCTTGTATATGACTCATGTTAGAGATGTATAAAACAATGAGATATAAATCCATGAAAAAACAAGAAAACAAAAGCACATGTTCCATGAGCGTCCAACCATGCTCTTTTGCTCCGCACACATTTTATTGTGAGAATAAAAAAATATTTAATCGCTGTTTATGTTTCATATGTCTCTTCTTTGCATCTTCATGACATTGGTATTTTATTTTTTATTTTATTCGAGCACACTCACACATTTAATATTAGCTCGAAAGATCACATAGCATCACGAACATATATTTTTCTTTTATTTATTTCCTATTACAAAAACTTCATTAATGCGATAAGTGTGTGTTTAAAATTTTGGTTATTGTTTTGAAAAATTTTCAAATTTGAATATCACATTCATTTGGAAAAGTAAATAAAATTCTAAATATTAAAATTTAAACGGGTTTTAGTTTAATTGTAGGAGGTTCGTCTTTAGGAAATTCTCATTCTCCTTCACCAAGCTCCTACAATCTCTTCTTCATTATCTCCTTCTCCACAGAAGCAGAAGAACAAGGAGTTATTAGAAATACGTTTTTTTTTTGTTTTTTTCAGAATCGGAAATGGACCTGGACGAGGCAGGAGTCCGGGCGCCATCAAGCAACGGTAAGTTTACTTTCTATAATTCACCACAATTTTTTTTAATGTAAGTACTTGGGGTCCGAAAATTTGTTTTTTTCAGAACCGGAAGATGAAGATTATTATGGCGAAGACGACGAGTGCGCAGCAGACGACGGCAAGCATTTATCTTAGTACCAAATCTCGCGAATTAATTCCAAAAATTCCATCATCAAATCATTAATCTTAAATTAAATACTCACATTTGTAAATTTGGTTTTTTTCAGAAGGAAACCCAGGAACGAGTAGGCGGGCACGCAAGGCACACCGGTTCAATGAGGGGATAAAATTGGCCGGGGAAGTGAGGGATAAGTTCATTTTTATAATATAATTTAATAAGATTTTTTATTTTAATTATACTCCGCAGATTTTTTAGGGATACGAAACCCGAGGCGGCTAACGGACAAGGACTTGCTGAACATATTAGTGGGGGCATACAATGCTAAACCGTTCAATACAATATATGAGATGCTCTCGGTAAAATGGTTAGCTCCATTGTTTTATACACACCCCGATCGACAAAACAAAATTCAAATCGGGGTAGCTGTTGTGATATTTCGGGGTAGCTGTTGTGGTAGTCTGTTGTGATATTTTACTGGAAATGGAATTCGCATTTATTAATTGGGGTAAATCTTATGGTTTCTGGCCTGGATTTGTAGTAAGTTAGATTTAAATCTATTAATTCCTGTTTGTTTGTTTGTTTGTTTGTCTGTCCCGAATGGGCGTCTCAGCAATGTTCATGTCGACTAGTTCAAATGATTTCATTAATAAAAAGTGGAATTTCCCCACCCAGAAACGCACTTACAAGACCACTCCTTGATGCAAACTTATTGCAATTTCTAAAAAATTTTATATGGGTAATTTCTAGAAATCCCACTTTTTATTAATGAAATCACTTAAACTAGTCGACATGAACATTCAGATCAAATTTCATAATTGTATTTTAAGGAGGAAAGGGGCCCAGAGCAATACGCCATGTGGCAAGGGCAGAAGACGAAGTAAGTAATCACGTTTTAATCAACGTCAAGATATTACTTATCAGACACCAGGCAAGTCCGATGTAATTTCTGTTAAAAAGGACAATAAAAGAATAACAATGCAAAAACAGTACATGACAATGACATTGGGCGAGGCATATCAGATATATAGTGAAGAAACTGGAAATGGCGAAAAGGTTGGAAAAACAAAATTTTTTGAGTTGCGCCCTCCAAATGTTATGGTAGTTGCTGATACACCACATAATGTATGTGTATGTCAATTGCATTCCAATTTTAATTACTTATGTTCATCCTTAAAAAGTATCAATGGTTTCCCATCGAACTACAAAGCCCTTTTAGATGAACTTATTTGCAATTTATCAAGTGAAAGTTGTATGATGGGACAATGTGACCAATGTGAGGAAAATGTTAGAGATGTGCTACCGCTTCTATTTGAATATGATGCTAATATTTTCTGGAATAAATGGGAAAAAATAAGGAAAGTTCCAGAGTTCAACTAAAAAGATACAGATCATCAGTAGCACGAGCAGTAGAGAAAATTCAAATTTAAATGCCGAAATTTAAAAAACATGTCCACGTCAACATCATTCAATCAGCGCATTTCAAAGCTATCAAGGAGACATTAAGAACTGATGAAATTGTTATTCAAATAGATTTTGCAGAGAATTTTGCAATAGTTTCGCAAGATGAAATTCAAGCTGCTCATTTCTCATACGACCAAGTTAAAGTATTTACTGTTTGCTCATGGAAAGAACACCAAACTGAATCATTAGCTATGTATACCACGAATACCCAATCTGCAACTTCGTTAGCTATGTATACCACGAATACCCAATCTGCAACTTCAACACTACATAGAAGCATCTGAAAACAGTATTCAGTCTCGCTACACCTACAAATCAAAAAAAATTACTGCAACCCAATACTTAAATTACATAAATAAAAATTAATTTTCAAACCAAATTTCAGTTTTGCTTTATTTGAAGAAAGAATTAAAAAATGTTCGCAATAGCAAAGTTTATATGATGTCACGCGTACGTTATCCATGTGACATGTACGGTATTTAGTGAAAAATTGAAAAGTCAGTTAGTATTTTTTTGTAACTGAAAACATCATTAAAACAATTTAGCATAGCTCCCTCAATTTAGATAAAAAATTGTATTTTCTGACCAAAACCTATTCGCAGATAATTTGATATAATGTACACAAACCAAAATCAGAGGGTAAAAATTGTCACATGTACGTTATACGTATTTTGTTAAATATTTTGGTAATTAGTAATGCGATTTTTAAAAAATTAGGCTACTTTAAATTAAGACATCAATTGGTCATTATAAATGATAAAGAATTTTCTTAGAAAAAGGAATGCGTTGGTAAATTTTGGTAAAAATATTCGCACACTGTCACAGTACGTTATATGGAATGCGTGATATCCTTAATTGGAAAATTAACTTCATCATTGGTAGAAACAATTTCAATTGGTGATTTTAATATCTGTATACCAAAATTATTGAATATTCCATTAGATGGCTTACATTTTGCTACACGGGGTGTAATTTCACCAAATTTAATATCTATGTGTAGAATGAATTTGGGTTTTGAAATTCAAAGATTATCTGTATTAACTGTTCATTTAACGGGATTAAATTGTGAGACTGGGCCTACCCTATATAATCATTTAGTAAATAAATTAGTTTATCATTTTAGTAAAATATTATTAGATACTGATTATGGGAGACAGAATGGTCTTAGTTATTATATGTGTGATGATAGAATTAGTCACTTTTTGCAAAATGGATCTTTTAAAGTTCGTGGCGCAAATGGTGGACTGAATATTGACTGAAGTCATTGAAAAAGGTGAAGAACCATATGATCTTTATGTTCAATTTTTTGATATCGAAGAGTCAAATGGCAGATCTTTAAAAGTTTCAACTATAAAACCTTTATTGAAATTATTCAATATAAAATTATTAATGATATTAACTGCGTCTGTTTTAGAATATTTATCACCTTCAGTTACAGTTGAAACACTATGTTCGGTAGATTGGCTAATGGAATATGGCACAGAATGTCAATTTGTTCATTATGCAAATCAAAAAATATTACCTGTTGATAATAATATGATTAATGAAGTTGGATTTTCAAAAACATTTACGGATGAACTTTGTGAAAATTGGACATCTTTTGCGGATGAAAGCATCAATGCTATTCCTAATAAAGACATATTGTCTACAGTAAAGTGATTTTGAAGAGTATATTGGTAGGAAAGCTGCAAATAAGTTAGATTACGTATTTATTAATAATATTAATATTTATTTCAATAAAAAAAATTAATAATCATCTGTGTTCACATTAATTCGAATGATACTGTAAGTACTATAGAAAGAAATTATATTTAGTGCAAATTTTTTAGTACAAAATTCATGGGGAAAAATAAGTTGGGGACTATAATTGTTAGATGCAATACCTCACATTTGTACATTTGTTTTTTTGAGACGGAAGCGAGCCAGAACCTAGTAAGACCCCCGAAAATACGAGCTCTTATAAGTTTTGTGAGCCAATTTGTGTTAATTTTTCGCCACCGTAATTGTTAGCTTTACATTCAGCCAATTTGTTTTATTAAAATGATCTTCTTAATTTTTTTTATAATCCAATCCTCCAAATGACAATATAGGAAACATGCGGCAGCCCATTTATATATAAAAAGACCGATTCGACGCGGGGCAGAAACTTGCCGAAATAGTGCGATGTAAGTTCATTTTTAAAATATAATTTTTTTAAGATGTTTTAATTTAATTATAATACACAGGTGTTCAAGGCGAAACATCCAAATGTCCGCTCACGAATGAAACACTGTTAAAAAGAATGATCTGTGCATACGAAATTGGACATTTTAACACGCCTGCACAGTTCAGCGTCCAACAGTATCTTGCGCCGCTATATTACTGAAATACGCAAATGAAAAACCAAATGTTAATTTCCAACGCAGTGTGCCGGTTACAGGACATAATTACGCGAAATCGAGAAACATTTCAAAAAATGTAGAACCTACCCCACAAAAAATGTAAATTCATTAATTAAATTCGAAAATGAATTAACAATGGGTGATTGTGTTATTGTTTTAATTTTTGAGGAATTCAGGTTTACCGCAGCACTACTTTCCCTGGGAGGAGTGGGTTAAGTAAAAGGGGAAGTAGAGGACTAGGAAAAAGAGAAGGAACATCTCTTTCTCTTATTTTAGGAAAGGAGGAGCCCCTCTACTTAGAGATGTTATTAAGGCCAAAGGTGGACAAAGGAGAAATTTTTTTAATTGTTTCCAAAACAAATCCCACATAAAAGAGAAGTTTATAATACATTAATTTCTAAGTTTCATATTTTGCCCAAATATTTAGCAATAAATTATTTCAACTTTATTGTTTGTAGTTGCAGTTAATTTGATTACTCTTCTAGAGTTTACTCTAAACCATATACATTTACACTAAAATCATTCATTTCAATCGATAGGTAGAAAATACGCTCAATGGATGTTACTCATTCCTAGTGTGCACTAGTGGTTTTTCGGAGTAAAAACTAGTGTTTAGTGAAAAACTAGTTTTAAAACTAGTTTTTTTAGTGTTAAACTAGTGTTTTTTCCGGTTCAAACTGAGCGCACCCAAAAATCGGTATATTTTTTACTCTAGTTTATGTTGGCGTTTTTTCGGAGTTTTTTGACGATCAAACATTATTTTGTGTTGAAAGTTAATCTTTTTTTATAAAGTGGTTATTTAATACATATATATATATAAAAAATGTGGTCCTCTTATGAAATAAATGTTTCACTCAATGCGTCCGAGGAATAGAAAAATATTAATTCCAATCACCAAAAATGGCTGTACATAAAAGAATATTTGGAACACAAAAATGTGGTAAGTTATTATTCGAAATGTTTGTTAATTTTTAATTATGTATACTAATTTTCGATTTTCATAATTTATAAAATTGCAGCAATACTTTCTCAAGCAGGTACAATATAAATTTAAAAATTTAAAAAAATTATATCACGCTGCTCAAGACCGGGATGACTACTAGTGGGGAATCGCACTCACCGTTTCAATATTACGATAGAATGGATGAAATTTTTGGTGTAAGAGAGAAAGAGGCGGTTGGCCAAGCTGGAGGAATGGAAATGACTGATCGTATAGTCGAAGGGCAATACTTTCAGATAGATCCGATAGGGTTTGACGAAAATAAAATGGATGAAGTTGAAAATGCGGCAGAGGTACTAACGATTGACGAAGGGGTACCACAAAGGCTTCGTTCGGAAGAAATAAATACGTTAGAACCAAGCACTTTGGAACAAATTCATGCATCACCATTAAACATCGAAGAACAGCACCTACGACTCCTCGTTGCCGCAAAAGGACCAAAACGAATATAGATAAATTCCTAGAATACAAAGAAAAAAAGTGTTTTAAAACAACAAAGACACGACCAATTAATACAAGTATTGAATAATGTAGAAAATTCGATTAATAATTTGGCCGTACTTTAAAATTTATCACGTATCGGAGTACAACCGTAAAATGTTTTTTAGATTAAAGTACCCGCAGGTAAAAATACTAAAAACAAACCTATACAATTTAAAAATATAAAACATATTCCAGGGGTGCGACAAATAAGCGTGGGAGAAAGAGTTCAAGTTGTGCACACTCGAAACAATAAAACAGTATGGAAAATTGGTACTGTTCTAAACAAAACCGCAGTATGGAGTTGAGACCTTAAGGTCTATCGAACGCTAATGAATTCATTTCATTTGTTAATAGATTGTCCGAAGAATTAGAGTCACCTAGTGAGGCAGGTCATGTCTCTATCTCGCTAGGTGATCCTATTCACCCTCAAATGATGGAAGCAGCTAGTAGGCAAACTGAAGATTGCAAAAGTGAGTTAAGTAATTTGAACCCAGTTAGTAGGAAATCTGAAGACTGTGGAATGTTTAGTAAAATCTATCAAAGTTCAACAACGTAAAGTTAATTTTGTTCCAGATATCGTAACTATCACGTCTACACAAAATATGAGCCACTCGATGACTCATAAGTACGGTCATAGGCACTTTTTACAAAATTCTAAAGTTTAGTTGGTAGATATTGTAATATATATACTCTCCTATGTAATATGCGAATTTTAAGTCGCTGGCTCAAAAATTGTGGATTTTAGACCGATTTGCGCTCGCGTCTTGTTCTTTCCATAGTAACTCATTACCTTTTCCACAGTAACACGTGGAGACACGTGGTCAAAAAACCAAAATCTTAACCAGAAGGTCGTAGAGCAAAACTAAGCACATATTCGTAATCTGCGTGCAAAATCTAGCAGGATAGCATTTAGCGAGGTCGCGGAGCCTCGTGCGCGTCTTTAGGATGTTGGCCTTATTTTGACGTGCGGGATGCTTAAAGAAGATCGGAGCCCAGCACTTGATTTTTAGAAAATATGATAAATTTTCAATTATTTTATTTGAAAAGGCTTACATCATCATCTCAAGCAGTTGGCTCGTAGCCTCGCGCAAGCTCTTAAAATCTTTTCCCTGTTTTGGCATTCGGGATGCTTATAATAGAGTGGAGCCAACCATTGTATTTGGAGGAAGGCATCTAATGTTTTAAATTTTGCATTTTTAAATGCTTCCTCCATCATTGACGGCAGTTGGCTATCTACAATATGTCTAGTTGGTACTATTTGTAAAGCATCTGCGGAGTATAATTAAAATAAAAAACCTCATAAAATTATATTTTAAAAATGAACTTACTTTTTGGATGGCCCTGGCATTTCTTCTGAAAAAACCAAATAAACAAATGTGAGGCAGAACAAATGTACCGCAGAAGACGAAGTACAAGGAGTTATTAGAACAATCTTTTTTTTTTTTCAGAATCGGAAGAATATTATTTAGGTGAACCGAGCCCCCAGCAGGCGAGGGTAAGTTTACTTTCTATAATTGTTAGATGCAATACCTCACATTTGTTCATTTGGTTTTTTCAGAAGAAAACCCAGGCCCAAGCAGGCGCGGTAAGTACTGCCACTTTTTCGAGGGCGAAGTTATCGCAAATGACGTTTTTTAAAATATAATTTTATAAGGTTTATGTTAATTATACTCAGCAGATGCTTTACAAGTAGTACCAACGCGAATTGTATCGGATAGCCAAGCCAACTGCTTGAGATGATGATGAAAGCCTATTCAAATAAAATATTTGAAAATTTATCAGATTTTCTAAAAATCAAGTGGTTGGCTTCAATCTACTTTAAACATCCCGCACGTCAAAATAAGGCCAACATCCTAAAGACGTGCGCGAGGCTCCGCGAGCTCGTTAACCGGAACAAAGAAAAATTTGTTAAAGAGTAAGAAAATGAAAATAATATAGTTTTGAAAAAAAAAAAAAAAAAAAAAAAAACTGATTTGAATAATTTTTGGTGCGGCTTTACCATGTTTCCATGAAAGAGTTAACCTAGGTTAACTCAGGTTTATGTCCATGGAAACGCAGATTTGGGTTGAGTTTCGTTAAATCCAAATTAACTCAACGAAACTAGTGTGGTTGAGTATGATTCTATCTGTCAATTTTTTTTTCATTTTTTTAATGTGAAATCTAGTTAGCATCAAGTTAAACTGATTGCAAAATGTCGTCGTGCGTTTATTGGAATAGTGATGAGTGCAAAATATTATTTTCTATTTTCGAGGAAAAAAAAAAATAAGTTTAATGGATGGTAAAATATATAAAAAATGTGTTATATTTAAAATTGTGGAGGAGGACTTTAAGAATCAGGGCATAACTAATAAAAACTGTGAAAATAAATGGAAAAATTAAAAAAAATTTTTTATTAAAACTAAAAAGCAAAACGCAATAAGTGGAAATTCACACAACTCCTGCGAATACTACGAGGAGCTCGACCAAATATTGGGAAAGAGGCCAAGCAGTACAACTTTGGAAAATTCGGTTGATGCATTCAGAATAAATTCTAGTATTTAGGAACATGCGAATAAAAATAATAAACAGTATATACATATATGATTATTATTTTTAGAAACGAGTACATCAAATACCGTTGAGGAAGAAGTGGATGAGTTAATCGAAACCAGAGTTGAACCCATTGAACAGTTAAAGCCGTCCACCTCAAGTAACCATACGAATAAACGTAGGAAGTTTTGAAAATATAAAAAACAACACACAAAACTTGTTCCAAAATATAATAATCACTTATGACGAAATACAAAACACATTAAAAAATTTTGGTATACACATTAGACACCAACTGTCAAATTAACTCGATTTATGCGATGTTCATGGAAACGATAAGGGTTAACGCCGCCATATTTTAAACTTTCGTTGAGTAACCTAAACCTAACTTAACTCGGTTCATGGAAACTTGGTAATAGTAACTCAGTGTCGATCCCATAGTAATCGATCCAAAAAAAAAAAACGAAAATCCGCACCAGAAGTCTGATTGACATGAAACTAACGCTATCCTGCTAGATTTTGCACGCATATTAGGAATATGTGCTTAGTTTTGCTCTACGACCTTCTGGTTAAGATTTTGGTTTTTTGACCACGTGTCTCCACGTGTTACTATGGAAAAGGTAATGAGTTACTATAATAAGAGCAAGACGCGAGCGCAAATCGGACGAAAATCCACAATCATTTCGTTCTTTAATAAAAAAATAAACTAGTGGTAATATATTGCGTGAAATTCTTTTTCCTTATACTTTTGTATTTACTATGGGATTACTATGGGGAGAGCAGTTGCTGCTTTAACTACCCGTAAGTGCGCTTCAAGTCGCGTCTAGACCAAACCAATCACACCGTTGAAAAGATGAGATTTCACCTTATGCCTATGTAAATTACAAGTCCTTACACCTTTTAGAGCAGACACCAGTTTTTTGAAAATGACCAATTTTCCTATCTTTAACAGGACATGGAAAGCAGTTGCTGCTACAACTACCCGTAAGTCCGCTCCAAGTCGCGTCCGGATCAAACGTTGAAAAGATGAGATTTCACCTTATGCCTCATGTAAATTACAAGTCCTTACGCCTTTTAGAGCAGTCACAACAGTTTTTTGAAAATGACCAATTTGCTGACCAATTTTCCTATCTTTAACATGAAACTTTGACTTTAAGAAGCTTTATATCCTAACCCGGATATTTATGCACCAAGTTGATCTAGTAGATTATAGATCAATTAATTCTGAGTCGATTGCACTTTGTTTCATCCAAATCTGTATGTTTTGATTTTTCCCATAGTAAGCATGCGGCCATTTTGGATTTACTATGGGATTAAGAAGGGTTCACAACTAGACCTTAACAACTACCGACCTATAGCTATTTTAAATACTTTTTCTAAGGTATTTGAGAAAATTATAAAATCTATGTTGGTTGATTATTTGAACAAGGAGGTTGGTTTTCTTGATAAGACAGTTTGGTTTTATAAAAAAGTCATCAACAGAAAAAGCCCTTCTTTCAGTTTTAGCACCCGTGCATGACTATCTAAATGACAACCTGAAAGTTTCCGCTATATTTATTGATATAGCTAAAGCGTTTGATACTTGATCATAAATTATTACTAGCAAAACTGTACCACATCGGTGTTAGAGGCCCTGCGCTGAATTTATTCAAAACATATTTACGAGATCGGTATCAATGTGTCTGTATTAATCAAATTTATAGTGATGAAAAAGTTATCAATGTAAGAGTTCTGCAAGGATCGGTGTTAGGCTCATTGCTCTTTCTGGGTTATTTTAACTTTATTTTTGATCTTACAATGCATGGTAATATTGTTGCCTTCGCAGATGACATTACGTTGGTTTACGCAAATTCCAGCACTAGTTCCATGAAATGTGCGATGTCGGAGGATATGAGTTTACTTAAAAAATGGTTTTATGTGCCTAACATGTTTCTCAGCAGTAAATCTAAAAATATACACTTTAGTTTGAGATCAATAAACAATGATGTTACACCTATCATCTATCATTCACTAAATTGCCATAGTTTCAATTGTAGTTTATTATGTATACCAATCGAAATAGTGGATTCATTTAAATATTTGAGTAACTTTGGATAGTCAGCTTAACTTTAAAGGTCATGTGGCCAATTTAAAAGTTATACTTAGGCAGGCTCATTTTTCTACCTTCGTTCTAGGAAAGCCCTAGTTGATTCCCACCTTCAATATGGATTAACATGCTGGGAAGGTATTTACCTGACAAATATGAAAGCATTAGTGACATTACAAAAAGGAGTCTTGAAATAATGTATTATCTGCCAAGAACCACTCCGTCATTTCCATTATTTTTGAGACATAGTATATTATCTCTCAGATATCTGCACGTGTTTAAAGTACTTAAAAATTTTTTTATTATGAGCGAAAATCGGTTGCTTAATAACTCCAGGAATGAGGCTTATATGTTCCGAAATACATAAGAATAGAATAAAAATACCACACAAAGAACATTTTAATTTTTTTTTTCTTATACCGCTCCTAAGTTGTATAGTCAATTGCCACCCGATATTATGAATGCAAATAATCTGAAAGGATTTGTCTGTCTATTAAGATTGGTTATTGCCATAAATGAACATCTTGCGGCCATAAATGAACATCTGCAAACGCTGATTACTCAAAACCACCAATTAGAGCTGGCAAATGATCTTTTAGCTTTTAATGTCTTAAATCAAGAAATAACATATGGACAGCTTTATCTACTATGGTTTGCAATGAGACGACATAACGGACACGCAGAAGACCGGAGTGGAAGATTATTTTTACTATGTTTACTGAATTTAGCGCTTCCAGAGAATATTCCTATTGGTAAATTATTAGGTTTAAGAAACTGGTTGGTTCTAAATACTTGCGACGATTGCTGTGAAGTTGTGATGAATGAACGCGCCGTATCAGTTCCGGCTTATTATCTAGAAGGAAATCTGCCAATAGATGAAAATAGATTACTATGGTTTACTCCATTGGACATTAGATATGTCTGGCTCCCGCATAATGCCGGAGTGGGAAATCATCAACACATATTCCGAAGAGGTGAGCATAGTGCAATTTCGGTTGCTTCCAGAAACTCGAAAATGTTAGTACACTTGCGTGTGGGCGAAATAGAATACCAAGCTTAATTACCTCTATTTGATGGATTTAATTTATCCACTTTAGTTTCAATAGTTGCGAAATCAATAACTCATCTCGTTTGATAAATGACGTTTTTCACTGGATGTGCTTCCAATTTTGCCATGTTATGTTATTTAAGCCTGTGTGTTAAATAGATAATTAAGTGTTTATAATTAAATAATTAAATTTTTGTTGTTCTATACCAAAATGTTAATATTTTGCTTTTTTATATAATTTTTCCAAATTGTAATAATGTTCGTCGTTTGAAAACTTTTTTTTTTTAAATATTGTAATATTGAATCGTAACTCCGAAACATTCAATTCACCGTAAATAAACTTTTAGACTGAACAGCCAAAATGCTCAAATTTGTGTTAAACTCGAATTCAACAAAACTATTGGTGGTATTTTTTTTAATGCATGTGTATTTTAGTGAGAACTAGATACTATATAGATTTTATCATAATAATTACAAAAACAATTATTAAGCTACTCGTAATTTCAAAAATACAGATTATGCGTTTTTTTTGTCCATAAGTATATGACAGTTAGGCCCGTAAGTTTGAACAAGGAAAATGTTTCGAAAAATCCGTGGGTCAAAAAATCCATGGATTTTCCATGGTTAAAATTGGTAAATTTAATGCCTTGTTCATAACATCGGGAAAAATTTCCATGGTATTGATAACCATGCTCTGCACCAATGAAATCGGTTCAAAATATAAAAACTCCGCCTACTTTTTTCATACTCGAGTTGAAATATTTCTTACTTCAATACCATGGTATCAATACCATGCTATTTTCCCGATGTTATGAACAAAGCATAAACGACGATTAATCGGCGATGTTTTTTTCGAACATCGCACACAGAGTTATCAACAGATGTTCGAAAAAAGAAAAAGTTACTAAATTTCTTATGTCATTTGTGATAATAATAATGGGTATTTTATTTTATTATTTTTATAAAATAAAGTGAAATGAATCAAAAAAAAAATTATTGGAATTTCATTAACTGCCCAAATAGCTTGGCAATTGGTTTTTGATAGTTAATCAAGTGAATCGGAGGACAATAATGAAAAAATTAATGCAAGAAATATGTTATTTTTTGAGAATACTCTTTGTAGAATAGAATAACGATTGAGAAATAAATATTAATGACTCTGTGGTATTTAGCCAACATTGAATGTTTTAGGTAAATTTGTTAATTTATATTTCAGTTCTTGTTAATATCCATTAGTTGTGAATATTTTTTTTTAAAGATCAGTATCAGATAGATTTAGGGTTTCCATAACCGCTTGCTGGAACGTAGTTTTCGATATATGCAAGCAAATATTAAAATTAAATTATAAAATGAAAATAATTTCTTGGCCTTCACCAAAAAGATCGCGGAAAATTTCAAATTATTTTTTGGAGAAGACAAAATTCCCAGGTAAAAGCTTTTAACAAAATATATATATATTATTAATAATAAATCAAAATTAATTTAAGAAATCATTGGTTGCATCGATGGATCTCACATAGCCATCCCAGCACCGAAAGAATATGCCAATTCTTATGTAAACCGAAAACAATTTGATTCTGTTTTACTTCAAGCAGTGTGTGATGAGCGTGGTTTTTTCACTGATTACTACACGGGTGAAGCGAGGTCCATCCACGATTCATGCCTTTTTCATCGATCTAATTTATATACAAAAATTTCAAAGAGCCATTCCACACGAGAGTTTTTTGTATTTTGGCATTTTTTTTAAACCAATGTTTTGTTCTGCTCTCTTAAATAAAATTTTAACTAAAATGAGTCAAAAATGTCCTTGAAATATTTTTTATTTCATTTATGTTTGAGTTGTGTGGTTGAACAAATTTTCTGTTCAACCACACAACTCAACCATAAATGAAATAAAAAATATTTCAAGGACATTTTTGACTCATTTTAGTTAAAATTTTATTTAAGAGAGAGCAGAACAAAACATTGGTTTAAAAAAAATGCCAAAATACAAAAAACTCTCGTGTGGAATGGGCCAAACAGGATGTAACACTTAAATAAGAAGATTAACCATGTAATTAATTACTTGTGATTTCATTGGAATATTTTGTTACAGATTCTCTAATAATTCCACCAAATCAACATATGATCGGTGATTTGGGTTACGGTTTAAAATTGTACTTGATGACACCATTTAAGGACACAGGTAGTATATCTGCAGCACAAAAGATGTACAATAAAGCTCATTCTTCAGTTTGGGCTACAATTGAGCGAGCATTCGGCCTGCTTAAAGGGAGATTTAGAAGACTACATGTATTAAACACTATACGGCCAGATTTTATCCCACTTTTAATTATGGCTGCGTGTATTTTACATAATATTTGTATGTATTGTGATAATATTTTTCTTTATTTGTTCGGATATTGTGCCCTATTTCTCACGGCCAGATTTCTCAGAGCGGCGCAGCCGTTTAGCAACACCTGTCTCGGCTGTTTGGCCGGATGAGCATAATACAGAGGGCCCAGCCACTTTATTTTCAGTAAGTCGTCCAACTTTTGAAAATAATTGTGGCTGTAGGCCTCTATAAGTATGCCCATCAGCTCTTCATCGCTTGGATATTTTTTGTGTGCTATTTGAATGTTTGCTGCGGAATATAATTAAAATAAAAATTTTATAAAATTATATTTTAAAAATGAACTTACCCCGAACGGATGCTGCTAAAAGCATGCCCTTTTTATAATCGCTTCTTTTATAGCGTCCAGTGTCTTCTGAAAAAAGCAGAATATTTATCTTAGACGGAGACGAAAAAATTCGGATCCCAAGTAATTACATTAAAAAAAAAATTGTAGTTAAAGTAGTAAATTATAGAAAATAAACTTACATCGGTGTGAGGGGCCCGCCTCCTGCTCGTCAAGCTCTAACTTGTTAAAATAATTGTGGCTGTAGGCCTCTTTAATTATCCTCACCAGTTCCGCTTCAGTAGGGCGGCTTTTGTCCAGTATTCGAATTTTTGCTGCGGAATATAATTAAAATAAAAAATCTTATAAAATTATATTTTAAAAATGAACTTACCCCGAATGGAATTGGCTAATTTGATGCCCTCAACAAAATACCCACTACATCTGATCCATTTAAGAATCATCTGAAAAAAGAAGATTTATCTTAGACGGTTCTTAGAAGGAGACCAAAAAATTAAGACCCCAAGTAATAACATTAAAAAAAGATTGTAGTTAAAGTACTAAATATAATTTACTACTTTAACTACAATTTTTTTTTTAATGTAATTACTTGGGGTCCGAATTTTTTGCTCTCCTAAGAACCGTCTAAGATAAATCTTCTTCTTTTTTCAGATGATCATAAATAGATCAGATGCAAGGGGTTTTTTGATGAGGGCATCAAATTAGCCAATTCCGTTCGGGGTAAGTTCATTTTTAAAATATAATTTTATAAGATTTTTTATTTAAATTATATTTCGCAGCAAAAATTCGAATACGGGACAAAAGCCGCCCTACTGAAGCGGAACTGGTGAGCATAATTAAAGAGGCCTACAGCCACAACTATTTTAACAAGTTATAAGACTTGTTAAAAATAAAGCGGCTTTCTATAATTTACTATTTTAACTACAATTTTTTTTTTAATGTAATTATTTGGGGTCTGAATTTTTTGGTCTCCTTCTAAGAACCGTTTAAGATAAATCTTCTTCTGTTTTCAGAAGATCATAAATAGATCAGATGCAAGGGGTTTTTTGATGAGGGCATTCAATTAGCCAAATCAGTTAGAGGTAAGTTCATTTTTAAAATATTATTTTATAAGATTTTTTATTTTAATTATATTCCGCAGCAAAAATTCGAATACAAGATAAAATCCGGCCCACAGAAGAGGAACTGGTGAGCATAATTGAAGAGCCCTACAGCCACAATTATTTTAACAAGTTAGAAGATAGTTAAAAATAAAGTGGCTTTCTATAATTTACTACTTTAATTACAATTTTTTTTTTAATGTAATTACTTGGGGGTCCGAATTTTCTTGTCTCTTTCTAAGAACCTCCTAAGATAAATCTTCTTTTTTCAGAAGATCATCAATGGATTAGATGTAGTGGGGGGTATTTTGTTGAGGGCATCAAATTAGCCAATTCCGCTCGAGGCAAGTTCATTTTTAAAATATAATTTTATAAGATTTTTTATTTCAATTAAATTCCGCAGCTAAAATTTAAATACAAGATAAAAGCCGGCCCACAGAAGAGGAACTGGTGGGCATAATTGAAGAGGCCTACAGCCAAAATTATTTTAAAAGGTTGGATGACTTGTTAAAAATATAGTGGCTTTCTATAATTTACTACTTTAAATACATTTTTTTTTTAATGTTATTACTTGGGGTTCGAATTTTTTCGTCTCCTTCTAAGAACCGTTTAAGATAAATCTTCTTCTGTTTTCAGAAGATCATAAATAGATCAGATGCAAGGGGTTTTTTGATGAGGGCATTCAATTAGCCAAATCAGTTAGAGGTAAGTTCATTTTTAAAATATTATTTTATAAGATTTTTTATTTTAATTATATTCCGCAGCAAAAATTCGAATACAAGATAAAAGCCGGCCCACAGAAGAGGAACTGGTGAGCATAATTGAAGAGCCCTACAGCCACAATTATTTTAACAAGTTAGAAGATTGTTAAAAATAAAGTGGCTTTCTATAATTTACTACTTTAATTACAATTTTTTTTTTAATGTAATTACTTGGGGGTCCGAATTTTCTTGTCTCTTTCTAAGAACCGCCTAAGATAAATCTTCTTTTTTCAGAAGATCATCAATGGATTAGATGTAGTGGGGGGTATTTTGTTGAGGGCATCAAATTAGCCAATTCCGTTCGAGGCAAGTTCATTTTTAAAATATAATTTTATAAGATTTTTTATTTCAATTAAATTCCGCAGCTAAAATTTAAATACAAGATAAAAGCCGGCCCACAGAAGAGGAACTGGTGGGCATAATTGAAGAGGCCTACAGCCACAATTTTTTTAAAAGGTTGGATGACTTGTTAAAAATATAGTGGCTTTCTATAATTTACTACTTTAAATACAATTTTTTTTTTTAATGTAATTACTTGGGGTTCGCAGTTTTTCGTCTCCTTCTAAGAACCGTCTAAGATAAATATTCTTCTATCAGAAGACACTGGACGCTATAAAAGAAGCGATTATAAAAAGGGCATGCTTTTAGCAGCATCCGTTCGGAGTAAGTTCATTTTTAAAATATAATTTTATAAGATTTTTTATTTTAATTATATTCCGCAGCAAAAATTCAAATAGCACACAAAAAATATCCAAGCGATGAAGAGCTGATGGGCATACTTATAGAGGCCTACAGCCACAATTATTTTCAAAAGTTGGACGACTTACTGAAAATAAAGTGGCTGGGCCCTCTGTATTATGCTCATCCGGCCAAACAACCGAGACGGGTGCTGCTAAACGGCTGCGCCGCTCTGAGAAATCTGGTCGTGAGAAATAGGGCACAATTTCCGAACAAATAAAGAAAAATATTATCTATTATTTTTTCAGAAAATAATAGATGGGTCAGGTCTCAACATATTTTTAATGAAGGAATTGCTTTGGCTAAATTAGTTAGGCGTAAGTTCATTTTTAAAATATAATTTTATGAAATTTTTTATTTTAATTATATTCCGCAGCGAAAATTAAAATTAAAGATAGATGTAGACTAAAAAATGAAGAACTATTAGAAATAATTAAAGAGGCCTACAGCCACAGTATTTTTAACGAGTTAAATGACTTATTAAAAATACCCACTCCTCCAAGCAGCCGAAGCAGGTCCTGTTCTATGGATGCAGCAAGCTCCGGAATGTGGCTAACAGCAACAGGCACTTGTTTCATAAATGGATCAGATGCAAGGGTTTTTTTTATAAGGGCATTCAATTAGTCAAATCAGTTAGAGGTAAGTTCATTTTTAAAATATTATTTTATAAGATTTTTTATTTTAATTATATTCCGCAGCAAAAATTCGAATACAAGGTAGAAGCCGGCCAACAGAAGAGGAACTGGTGAGCATAATTAAAGAGGCCTACGGCCACAATTATTTTAACACGTTAAAAGACTTCTTAAAAATAAAGTGGCTGGAGCCTCTTATTATGATCACCCGTCAAAACAGCCAAAACGGGTGCTTCTTAGTTCTACGCTCCGGAATCCACCTTGACTGTGCAAAAAGCAAACAAAACAATGTGCATACCAATTAGAAATCATTTGGGATGTAATACTTTAATCATTCCATCTCGTTCAGATGTTATAGAATAATACCTAATTTAAATTTAAAGGAAGATGCAATAGTTGGAAATGCAGAGATAGTAAAAGGAGTATTTGTAGCAAGTTCAATAATGGATAAAAAATTTCCAGTGGTCAGAATATTAAACGTCAATACTGAACCATCAGTAATTCGTAACATTAACATTATTCATGAGCCACTGAATAATTTTGAGGTAGTTAAAGAAATATACATATAAGAATAAAATAAACAAAGTTGGTGAACTCGTATCAAATACTAATCCTCATATTCAGGGTAAAATAAAAAATAATGTAATGAATCTAATTAGCAAATACGTAGATGATTTTTCTTGTGGTGATGAAAATTTAACAACTAATAACTTCTATAAACAGGAATTAAAATTAGCCGATCCAACACCAGTTTATGTAAGGAACTATAAAATCGCACATGTTCACAAACAAGAACTACAAAACCACGTGAATAAATTAAAAGAAAACGGAGTTATTGAAGAAAGTTGTTCAAATTACAACTCTCCTATAATACTGGTGCCGAAAAAATCATTACCAGGCCTAAACGAAAAGCGATGGCGCTTAGTAGTGGATTTAAACAAAAGTTGCAGTTAAACAAAAAACTGATAGAAGATGTATTTCCGATCCCAAAAATAGATGATATTCTTGACCAATTAATTTAAATTTACTATAAGTTGTTCATTTTTAATTTAATATTTTACATATTTTAATTTATTATAAATTGTTTATTTTTATTTTATGTTTAATTGTATTAAGAAACGTAGCTCCGATACATTTTTATAAATTAGGAGTTTACTAATAAAGGAAAAAAAAGACGTTAAGATGCTAGAAGAAATATATGGAATGCTTTCAACGATGGCCGTTTTTTTAATGTTGTTCTGTGTTTGCATAATGATGATATAAATGATTATGATAATACAATCAAAAATTATGATTATGGCTAATACAATCAAAAATTGTTTCAAACATGCAGGTCTTGTTGATTCGGAATTTAATGGAGAAGATGATTTGCCTTTCATACAGCTATTCGGAAACATTAATGCCGAAAATTTGGACGAAGATGATATACCGATAACACGATTAGTACAAGATAACGATGCACTACAGAAGCTTGCTACTCCCGAAGAATGGGCATTATTCGAATGTGTAGATGAGGACATTGTTAGCGATATAATATTCGGTGAACTCAGTAGTGATGACGATGATTTAGTTGAAGCGGAAACCGAGGAATCAATATTAACAATATATAACTTTCATCGCAATATTAACAATATATAACTTTCATTAAAATGACTTCAAAATGTTTAAACATACATTTTCTCTTCTTGTTCATAAGTTCTGATTTTTCATAAAATTTTCTGCTGAGAATTTTTAATTTGCATAAAAATATCAAAAATTTTCTGCTGGTGTAAAGAAATATCAGCAGAAAAAATTTCATTTTTGTGATAGTGATGCCTCTAGCGGTGAATAGCAAAACACATTTTTTCTGCTGGAAATTTGCTGCTATCTTATACAGCATATGGCAATTGTTAAATGATAGAAATATGTCTGTTCTATCATTACTTAGAAGCATATTGCACTATATTTGCTATAGTTTAGCCGTACGAGGTGCTCAAAGTCAAAAATGGACCGAAAATCGGCCCAAAAAAGGGATTTTTAAAAGAACCTTGTGCCTGCTATATATATATATATATATATATATATATATATATATATATATATATATATATATATATATACATATATACATATATATATATATATATATATATATATATATATATATATATATATATCGATCATCCCAAGCCAAAACAATTTAAACAATTCTTTTTAGGCTCGGCAGCGGCTATAGGAATAGACGTTTTTTTCGAGGGACGGATGAATGCCTCCCTCTAATGATGAAGTTAATCTTTTTGAAAGAAAACTCATATACTGCCGATTCATTTAGGGCCGACCTAGCCAATACTCTTCGTATTAAACCGGACGAAGACCTCTGCCGGTTATTTAATACAGGAATCGACCTGTATAACGACAGGTTCGTTTTCCGGACCGGCAGTAAGTGTAGTCGTTGAAGACCTCCACCAAATATGGCTGACGATCCATTGTTGTCCATTATTAATGACAGCGTCGATCCACTTCATAATCCGTATGATTCTTCTGTAGATTTTTTTGGAGATAAGGTAAAAATATTGAATCTTCATTACGAAACGGCATTAGACGTTTATGATATCGTAATTTTTTAAATATCTTTTAGGAAATGGAAGACTACAGAATATTTATTAGAAGATGAATTGAATAGCCCGCATACAGAGAACTGCCAAGATACCCCGTCGCTGCAGCCCAGCACGTCACAAAACTCATCAACGTCACAATCCCAACCACGTCTAAGAAGGCGAGTTCCTCCGTGCAATAACAGAAGGTCGGCACTAGAAGCGCTTCAAGAAGAAGCACTAAAAAGTAAAATCGAAATGAACAAAGCCAAAACTGAATATTATAAAGCAAAATTGCAAAAATTACTAAATTAAAAATATTTTTAACGAATTAAATCATATACATAATATGTATTATAAAGAAAGAAAATTTAGTTTTATTCAAAGCTCCTCACAATATTATCCCGAACAGCAGTACTCCTGTACCTAGATTTTTGTCGAAAAATTAGACTGCCAAAATTGAGAGTTGCGTATTCATACGAGGTGTATAATATTACATTTTATCGGTGTGTTCGATTATTTATTTTCTATGTATTAATTTTGGTCTCATTTTATAAATGACCAAAAAACACCCCATCGGCGAAATCGGTTCATTATTTTGTTGCTTGGGTTGTTTATTGTCTCATTTATGCGACATTCTCCCTTGCTATTGTGTAATGGAAATAAGAAAAGTGATTACTAGTTTTAATCGTCCTGTCAAAAAAGATGACATGGTAAGTTTTAATTTCATGGTAAGTTTTTAATTGAAATTAAATTAATTTATTTAGATTATACTTTAAGTGAATATGTTTAAGCGTACTAAAATTATGTCGTAATGAGTGAGTAAAAATTATATGACTTAATTCGTGAACTATTTTGTTTAAGTACAACAATTGTGTATATTAAATTTTGATTTAATGTATCTTATTGCTAAGCATATCTTTTATATGTATTAAATTATTTTACTACAATTAAAGATTCGTGTAACCGCGCAGCAGAAAACTGAACTCATCAATTTTATTGAAGAACATTTCCAAGAATTATTTGGCTTTGGAGTATTTGGGGGAAACCAAAGAAAATTCGAATTATGGCAGAACATTAGTAATGTCCTCAACAACATGGAACCGATACATGTACGAACGGTGGACCAATGGAAAAGGATAACTATTTATTTGTATCAATTGCTATATGAAATTATTATTTAATAAAATTAATTTACTACACATGGCTTGATTTAAAAAAAAATTTAAAGAATAAATTAAATAAATTGCGAGTAGCCCGAACTGCAACTGGCAGAGGTGAAATTCCAGAAGCGCTCGATTTGAAACCCGAAGAAGTGGGAATAACCGAAATTTGCGGGATTGAAAATTTGGATGGCGTTCAACATATTAGTGAACTGGGACGGTACGATGCAGAGGTAAATACATAGTATCTAATGTATCAGTGAATATTTTTTAATAATTATATTGTTTTTTATTTTTAGGAGTCTGAATTAAATAATTCAGAAGCAAACGAGAGCGTGTCGAATGTGTTAACGCCTTCAAGGCAGAACCTACCGTATATTTCACTTGAAATAGAGGCAATGCCGGACATAACTATCGGTTTTGACTCGGATTCTTTCGATTTTTCTGAGCCATCGGGAGCTACCACTAATTCAACAAAGGCGCAGGCCATCATTATCGCCATCGACACAGCCATCGATGCCTCAATCGCCATCTGCCCATGCAGTGCCAAGACCACGAGGGCCAACCAATACTGCTCTAGCAGCCAGACGTCGACGAGCCCGAATTAATGAAATTATGCCATCTCGTTCACAACGACGTCGTGAAAATGATCCTAGAAATGTAAGTACTTAATTTATACGAATGAATGTGTTTTCTTTATTTTATTTTATTTGATAGGAAAGCGTTGCCGTTACGTCAGTGATGCGCTCCATACACCTTCAAGAGCGTAGTGTCACTTTGCTGGAGAAAATTTTTGATGAGCTTGTCGCTCAACGTTGTGAAAGACAAATGTCATAATGAATATTATTAATTATTCAAATACACATAACATAAATGTTATGTGTGAATAATTTGAAAATGTTGTATTGAATTTTTTGAATTTGAAAGTAGTTAATATATGAATGTGATAAGACTGAATAACAAAAACTATATTTATGTATGAAGTGATTTTTTATTCATTTGAGAATTAAATGCAATTATTTATTTAGTATTTTATTGTTTATACATATATTTTAAATATTAATGTTTCTTTCAATCATATAGTTTGTCAAAAAATTTCTACTTAACTCGCCGGAATAAGAATCTGCTTCTATATTAAATGATGGAATAATTTCATCTAATTCTATTTCATCAATAGGGTAATTATTATTGATCAATAGGTTATGTAGTACAGCCAATATTTAGGTATGGAAATATTATTCCCAATTTATAAATATTTACATGGAACATTTTTCGTCAGTAGGCCGGTAAAAATATATTTGAACAGAAGTACATATAAAGTCTTTCCCAAAATTCCCTAATCCCGGGGAACTACCAGAATAGTGCCACTGATTAGTAAAAAAGAGTATTTAAGAAAAATAGTATACCCTTAGATAAATACCCTTTTCTATTTCTATACAGTTCTGCCTTTTCATCAAGATTTAATTGGAATATGAGTCCCATCAATACAACATATGCACTTTGGAACACCATTTTTATTATAAAATTTATGTTTGAGAATATTGATTTCCTCATTACTTTCTGGCATTTTTATAAACTCTTTACTTAAACGTGCTAAAGCTCGAGAAACTGTATGGATTGCTTTATCGGTTACAGTTTGGTGGACGCCTATTAGTTCTCCGGTTACGTTTTGAAACGTCCCAGTAGCGTAATAACGAAGGGCAGTCATTAGTTGTTGTTCCGGGGATAGCGGATAACCCCTATTATCGTTATGCATAATATCCTCGTTTATTATATTGAGTATATAATTAAAACCTTCTTTACTAAATCTGAATTTTCTCAAAAATTCATCTTCATCGTAAAAATCGATATGGATTCGCTCTTTAAATGTTCTGATTTTTCTTCTTTTTTCATTAAGCAGATAATCTGAATCGTTGGATGATGAAGACGAAGAAGCCATTGTTTCTAATATTTTTATTTCTTTATCCAATTAAATAGATAATGTAAAGTTGTTATTATTTAATACAGTAAAACTTCCCAGAGGCGGAACTTGATTATCGCGAAAACTTCCCAAACGCGAAAAATTACTGTTAAAAAAAAGTCCCAGTGGAGCTAACTTTATCGAGAATTAACTTTTATCCCGAAAACTTGTGAGACGCGGACGGAAATTTTCTAAATTCTTATTAAAAAACTCTTTAAAGGCGGAATCACGACCAACTTCATTGTTTTGGTAGAAATACATCCAACTTCATTTTTTTCCGTGAAATAAAAAAAAATACAAATGTCAAAATATTCAACTGTAGTTTGTATTTGTATGTACTCATATTGCATAAACTTGTGTTCTCTATTTTAAGTATGTACATATAAAAAATGGGTAAAATTACAAATCTTAATTTAAAACAAAAATATGAAATCATTAAAATGAAGCGCGATAACAAATCTGTAGGTGAAATAAGTGCGAATTTTAAATGTGGAAAGACACAGGTTTATAATGTTTTAAAAGACAAAGAATACATATTATCCAAATACAGCTCGGCTAATACAAATGATTTGATGTATAAAAAGAAGAGAAACACCGAGTACGCTAGTCCTAACGAAGCTGATTTCGAGTGGTTTTGCAAAGCGAGATTCAAAAATATACCTTTATCTGGCCCTAGTGTAAAGGAAATCGCGCTAAATATAGCCTCGAAATTAAACTTACCGGAATTCAAAGCCTCAAATGGATGGCTTGTTTTCGTAAAAGGTTGGAGTGAGTTCAGTTAAATATTTTGGTTATGTACTGCAATTTATTAATTTTAGGTATTCAATTACGTTTAATACGTGCTGCGGGAAAGCCAACGAAGTAAATCCCAATGTAGTCGCAGATTGGAAATCAAAGTTAGGCGTACTAACTGATGGTTATGAGCCTGCAAACGTCGCTAATTGTGATGAGTCGGCATTATTTTTTAAAATTTTACCGCATAAAACCCTACAAGTCAAAGGAGAAAAATGTTCAAAAAGGAAATATTCGAAGGAACGTATAACGGTTTTACTTACTGTATTTGCGGATGGCGTAATATATAAGACGGCTGTAATCGGAAAGAGTCTAAACCCAAGATGCTTTAAAAATTTGGATAAAACGAAATTGACGGTCAAATACTTTTCCAATTCGAAGGCGTGAATGACGGCTCGGATTTTTGAGCAGTATTTGGTCGAGCTCAATCTCGAGATGGAGCGACAAAATCGGAGTATACTGCTGTTCTTGGACAATGCATCATCACATCCTGAGATGTTTCTGTCAAATATCCGATTAATTTATTTCCCTCCTAAAGGTCGATTTATATTATCCGTTTCTTTCAGATTCAGACAAAAAAAATATTGTTACATATGTTTTCTATATAAGTATTTATATTATCCGTTCCGTTCAGATCGTTTACTTTCCGTTTCAGATAAATATTGTTGAAAAGAATGTTTTATCTGATATCTGAACGCGAAAAAATACGAAAGAATAGCGAGGAAAGTGGAATTTATATATATTCCAGCAACAACAATCAAAACAAAATGAAATTGCTACTAAAAGCATTTTTGGATTTTTTGTTATCGTTTACGCCTACTCTCCACGAGCCATTAACATCAAGTTATAACATTAATTTTCGAACAGTTGCGCGTGGAGACTCAAATTTGCAGCTAGTTGACATATGTCGTACAATCATTTTCTGCCGAGATGTCTTAATTGTTTTGTATGACAGATATTAACCAGACGACTTGATTATTATTTGTATTTGTTTAATTATAATAGTGTATAGACGTTTTATATTTTTCAAAATGGCGATTTCATTTTTCTGTGTGTCAAGTGTGTGTTTAAAGAATTAGTTTGTGGTATACATATTAAAGTGTTTGGAAATTTGTGTGAAATTTTTATATTATATATAAATTATCTTATATACTTAATTTAATTGTGACAATGAGTTCTAAACAGGAAATACTAAAACTCATTGAATTGTATAGAGGCAATGAATGTCTCTGGAACATTAATTCAAAATTGTTTAGGAGGACTGATATTAAAAATAATACCTACCGAAAAATTGCCACGGAGATGGGCTTAGACGAAGACTTTATAAAAAAAAAATTAAAAGCCTTCGCACGTCTTACACTGCCGAAAAGAAAAAAATTGAAAATTCTAAGAAATCTGGGGCCGGTTTGGAAGAAATAAAAGAACCGACTCTCTTTTATTTTAATGAAATGTCCTTTTTGGATCCATGTATAATTTACAGGAAAGGCGATACAAATGTGAGTTCATATAATATTAATTTTTTTGCTTTTCTAAATTTGTTTTGCTTTCCTTTTAAATAAATTGTTATAGTTTTCAGAAAGTACTAATAGTTCTGATGCTGCACATCTTGATTCTCAGACCTCTGAAAGTGATGCTACTGATTTTGAATTTGACACACCACTACCAAAAAAACAAAGAGAGGCTGCTCCTGTTTTGCCATTATCCAATTTTGATGAAGCGCTCGACAAATTCATTTCAGCAGTAAATTCTGAGAAAGAGGAGGATGAGTTTCATTTGTTTGGACTTCAAATAGCATCAAACCTTAGGAAGCTACCCTTAGTTCATGCCGTCCAATTTATGGCATCAATACAGCAACAGATGGCTGATTTGAGAGTTACAATAATAAACACTCCAGATCCAACAACAATAAGTCACCAGTTTCCATCTTGCTCGCCGTTGTCAACGTCATCCACTCAAAATACAATAGAACCATTAAAACCATCAGTGCAACAACATAATATTCAATCCGGATCTGCACCAGCCTCATCTCCAGTACTGAGTGGTTCATTAAATAAATTAAAACATCCATTTACGTTTAAAATAATTAAACCATTTAAAATAATTCGGCCGCCTTCATCTTGTTCCTCATCATCATCATCAAGAGAAAATGATTGGCATGATCAATCCAAACAGAGTCATCTCAATGCCAACCAGATTATTGCCAGAAGTACACCGATAGGCTCTAGTCCAACGTCGAACCTAGTAAATATGGCGATGCATGAAGCCGATATCGATGAATATTAAACATTTTAACACACCATTATTGTAATACTACACATAATATATAAAATGAATTAATTATTGTGATATGGGTTATAAATTTCCTATATGATATTGAAATTATAATTTATACTCACCTTTATATTATATTAAATTTATATTATTAATTTCGTTAAAAAATTAAATTTATTTATTACCTTTATAAACATAGGTAATAATTAAATTTAATTCTTGCCATTGTATTTTATTGAATTCTTTTCTAAAAAAACTGATAATTCAGTTAATAAATATATTTATTTATATGTTATACATTCATTTATTGTATTTTCTTCCACTGACTCTCAATTATTCCATCGGAAACAACATATTTCACAATATTTCCTCTCGTGGTCGTTGCTGTTTTGTTGCATTCTACATATTGTCGCCCGACCGAATCAAAACTAATTTCCGATGTATAAATCTCATCTTCTTCATTTGGACGATGTGGAAATTCTTTTGTTAATAAATTATGAAGCGCGCAAGAAGCTTTCACAATTAAATCGGTAGTGTTTAGTGTAGTTTCAATCGGTCGTTGGAATATCCGAAACCGTGCCACTAATTTGCCAAACGCACACTCGACAATCATCCTTGCTCTGGAGATTCTATAATTAAACACCTTTTCAGGGACACTTAATTCTATATTCCTATTAAATGGTTTCAACATATGTCGGGATAAAGGAAATGCATCATCTCCAATAAAAAAATAGGACGTTTCAACTTCTTGGCCTGGTAATTTTGCCGGTGGAGGAATGTCCAAACTTCCATTTATCAATGCCTCATAAAAAGGACTATCTTTGTAGATTGTGCTATCGTTTATTCTGCCATTTGATCCAACATCAATAAATAGAAATTTTCCATTTGCATCCACAATCGCAAACAAAATAATACTAAAATACCCCTTGTAGCAATAAAAATTTGACCCTGAACTAGCGGGAGCTTTAATTCTAATATGTTTCCCATCAGCGGCACCCAATGTGTGTGGGAACTGCCATATTTGATTAAATTGCTCTGCTATTTTTAACCAATCTTCCTTTTTTTGTGGAACCTAAAAAAAATAATATTACTTGGTTCAGTATTATTGTACCGACATAAATATATTTTAATTTTGTTTACTTTTGGTTCGAGCGCATTCCATATGGCTTGAAGAACTTCGGGAATGAATTTTGATATGGTTTTAAAAGAAACCCGAGACATATACTCCAAAGATTTGTAAGAGTCGCCTGACGCAATAAACCTTAACGTAATTGCGAGCCTTACTCTTGAGGAGATGGCTTCCCGCATAATGGTGTCCTGCTTTTTAATTCCCAGTTCCACCTACAAAAAATTGTCAAAATAAAATATTAGTTATAAAAAACTTTAAAAAAATATTTATATATATATATAGTTTAATGCACACAGTACTCACCAAAGCCAAAATTTCTTCGAATTGACTTACATGGATTCTAGTAAAATTCTGAAAATCGTTACCAGAACCCCAGTTTAAATCTTTTAAAAGATGCATCTCCATGTCGTGATCTCCCCGTTTAATTAAAAAAGGATTAACCCAAAACACTGGCTGGTTTCGTTTCTTTTTTGCTTCTTCATTTTTTAATTTAATTTCGTGAAGTTTCTTTAACTCACACAAAACTTTCAACCCGAACGCAATTTTAATTTTTTTTTTAGAAAGCATTTTCACAATAGATTTTTAATGTAACAAAACAATCGACGCCTTTGAATATTAAAACACAAATGATTTTTAAACGTCAAATGTATGGTACGTTTACCGCACACGACGCCATTTTTATTATTTTGTATACCAGTTATGTAAATGTTATGGCAGACAATTATGTCAGGTGGAGAGGCCGGGTTAGTCTATACGTAACCAAAGATATGAATACATGCAGCATGTTTGAAACAAATTAATATATTTGTTTATATTCTCGTCATGCCAATCGTATGCTAATGTTTGTCACCACTAAACTTTGCTTATATGCTCTTTTAAATTATCCCATATATTTTATAGTTGTTTTAGTCTAATAAACTATAAAATATAAAAAAAATTGTTAAAGTAAAATAAAGTAAGGAGCATACGAGTATATATATTCCTGGATTATTATATCTGGAGAACTGAGCAATAAAACATGTGTTCATGTTTTCTATTGAATTCGTTTTAAATTTTTTTTTCTTGTTGTTTAACGTTTATACAGGGTTTTGATGTGTGGAACGGTACAATTTTATGGCAAATAGGGTGGGTCATTTGGAACCTTTTATCCTATGGAACAAATTTCCAAAGTGTCACGATAATTGATTTTTAAGTTTCTTTTAAATTACCCAAAATCTCGCCTTTAAATGATCATAACTTTTTTGTTTGTAATCGTAAAGGTTTTACTTTATACGTAACCAAAAAATACGAATATATACGATAACCATACGGTGAAAATATCTGATCTGATAGTATAAATTGATGATGTCTGAATCTGAAAGAAACGGATCTGAAAGGAACGGATAATATAAATCGACCCTAATACAACGGCCGTGCTTCAACCCCTTGATAATGGGATTATTCAAGCTATGAAGTTATATTACAGGAAATTAATACTAAAATATATTTTAATTAAAATCGACAACGTTGAAAAAGTTTCGGATATTACATGCACCATAAACATTTTAGATGCAATAGGGTTCCTAAACAATGCCATAAAAATGATCAAAAAAGAAACAATTCAAAAAACAAACAATTCTCTAACTGTGGATTTTTTGCCCCCGATCCCAACATTAATTTATCTGTTTCACAACCCAACATTAATGAACTTCAAAATTTAATAAGAGAAATTTATGACCATGAATTTAATGCGACTGAGTATATTAATGTTGATAAAGAATTGGCACCGAGTCAGAAGAAATAAACTTGAATGAAATAATTCAAGAAATTGTATTTACAACTGCTCCTGATTGCAATTCATCCGAAAACGAAGATGTAGAGGAGGTCGCACCTGAAGCTACACCATCCATTACGACAGCATTAAAATGTCTTGATAACTTAAAAATATTTTTGGGTCTGGAGCATACGAATTTATGAAGCTGTCCAGCAGGTTGAGATTAAATTAATGGACACGGTGACACTTATATTTTAATTTTTTTGAAAATTTATTGCGATGCATTTGTGTTATTTTATGAATAAAGATTTATTTTTATTTTATTATGTATATCTATTAAGCATTTTTCTTATGTGTATGAAATATTTATTAAGGAATCAAATCTTCATTTATTGCAGTTGTACGTATGTACAAACTTGAATGAAATTTTTTTTTAAACTCTGGGACCCGGAAGCCGGAAAACTTTTACGGTCCTTTGGAATTCCGCCTTTGAAAGGTTTTACTGTATTAAAAAATTACATAGTCAATTTGACAATGACAGTTCGAAAATTCGAAAACAAAATTCGGACGAAAAAATCATAGAAAAATAAAAATAATACATCGAAATCGGTGGATTTTTAAAATAACCATGGTCAAATAATCCACGTTTAAACTTACCAAACCGAGGGTAAATCCTCGGTTGTGGATTAACCCTCTAATGCTCTAGTCCGCCTCAAGGCGGACTTAAACTAAACCGTTCTAATCCACACATGTATATTTTTTTTAACGAAAACAAACACTAAAACTATAATCGTAACTCTCTTTATTCATTGGTTTTTTCAGCAATATTCTATTTCGTTTCGTTTTTCCTTTAAATCAGTTCAAAGTGAATTTTTGACGAAAACTGACGAAATAATTATTTGTGTGAAAAACGAGACTTTCAACAATAAAATATTATTAGTAATTTTTATACGATTCTTGTGAAAAAAATACTGGTGTGTAGAAAAAAGAGTTATCTTTTGAACAGTGCATAAAATAACAAAATATTACTGTTTGTTATCAATAATACACTATCACCTGAAACCGTCTGTAGGCGGACTCGAGTTTTATGGTCAAAATGCTTGCGCTTACAGTTTTTCGCATGATTTATTCGTGTTAAGATTTTCTTTTGTATTTTTTATTGTGTGATCTTTAATTTTTTTGTTATTAGTCAAGGCACATTGCAAAACATATTACGATCTTTCGAGAATGACGGAAGATGATATTATTGATATGATGGAGTCGGTTCCAACTGATAATGAAGAAAGTGGAAGTGAAGATGGAGCCGAAGATTTCGATAGTGATGACGATATTGCCCACTCTGATTATGTATTTATTGAGACAGAATTACCCACCGACCAGCAGATTAACACTACACAGAATTGTACTGAAGCAAACCGGATGATTTTGAATAGGAATGACGAGGCATGTTCAGCGAACCCTTCTCTACAAGCTCAAACACCTATTGAATCTTATATATCAACTTCTACAGCTACTATCAATCTATCTACTCGACATCCAAATACTTCTCGGTTCAAGAAATGTCCTCAAGAAACTGAATTACAACACGAGGAAGATGTCTCTACTGGTCCTTCTTGTGGTGCATTCAATGGCCATATAAGCGAAGTAAAAAATGACACCGGAATTCAAATCGATAATGTGGAAGAAGAAAAGCTACAACTTCATTTAAACGAAATCATTTTTCATGGTCAAAAGAAGCTACCAACTGAATTACTGGTGTTGAAAACACCTTATGACTGCTTCCGCCATTTTTTAACCAGTGATTTTCTTTGGTACCTAGCAGATCAAATGAATTTATATGCTCGGCAAACTAATATTGAAACACGATTCATCACTGAAGAATCAGAACTTCTAAAATTTATCGGGATCCTAATTTTTATGTCTATATATCGGTGTCCAAACGTTCGAGCTTATTGGGGGAGACATTCAATGGAAGCCGTAAGACAATCTATGACTCGCCATCGGTTCGAAGAAACGCGTCGTAGGTTGCATTTCAACGATAACTCAGCTGCGATTTCAAAAGATCAACCGGGCTATGATCGGCTGTATAAAATACGACCGCTCATAAAACAAGTCAATGGACGATTTGTGTCCATCCCAATGCGCCAGCGTCTCTGTGTTGATGAACAAATGTGTTCCAACAATGCGAGGAAATCCGACACGTCAATATATGCCGGCCAAACCAGACTTCTTTCTTAGACTTACAGAAAGCTTTTGATTGTATTGATCATGAATTGTTACTTAGCAAATTATATATTTATGGTGTACGGGGTGTTCCTTATAGCTTGCTGTGGCCCTATTCTGTCTTTCCCTGGGAATAGGGAATTGGGAAAAATATTTTCATAGCATTTTTGTCTAAATTGTATTTTTCTGGCCTACTGAAAGAAAAAGTTTAGTGCAAAATTTTTTAAAACAAAGTGAATTGGGAAAGTTTTGTTCCACAAAATTTTTTTTGGGAAAAATATTTTCCCATTTCACTTTGTTTCAAAAATATTAACACCAAACATGTTCCTTCAGTAGGCCAGAAAAATACAATTTAGACAAAAATGCTATGAAAATATTTTTCCCAATTCCCTATTCCCAGGGAAAGCCAGAATAGGGCCACTGAGTAGCTATTTATCAAATAGGAAACAGTATGTCATGGTCAATGAAGTTAGAAGTAATATGTTGGATATCAAATGTGGTGTTCCACAAGGCAGTGTTCTGGGACCACTTTTATTTTTAATCTTCATTAATGATATTTCTTATTTACCATTAAAGGGCAAAATTAGAATTTTTGCTGATGATACGGCGTTATTCTATGAAACCTTAGATGCCAGTGGGATAATGGATGATATGAATCACGATCTCAATATATTATTAGAATACTTTAAATCAAATTTAATTTCACTTAATATATCTAAAACTAAACATATGATATTTCATTCCCCATATAAATCAATGGTTACGTTACCTTCATTTAAAGTGAACAACATTATGATTGAAAGAGTTAATTCATTTAAATATTTAGGAGTAACTTTTGATGCTCGTATGTTTTGGCAGGATCATATTAATTACATTAGTAAAAAAATTGCTCCACTTGTAGGTCTTCTTAGGAAATTATCTTTTTTCGTTCCTAGACGGGTGTTGTTAATGATTTATTACTCGTTCATTCATTCACGAATCAGCTACGGTCTACTTACATATGGAACAGCCGCTGCAACTAGGCTAAATAAAATTCAAGTAATGCAGAACAAAAGTTTAAAATCAGTCTATAGGTTGCCATTTCTGTTTCCAACTAAAGAATTATACTATAGTGGGAATAATTTAGTGTTACCCATTAACGTGTTACATAAATTTCAAATAACGCTATATATGTATAAAGCGCTACATGTATCTTCAGTGTTATCTAATATTAAATTTGATTGTATTCGTCATATTTATGGAACAAGAAATTGCAAAATAATTAATTACCATCATATAAAGTCTGAATTTGGAAGAAAGTCGATTACCTTTTTAGGACCAGTTATATATAATCAAATACCTGATAATTTAAAAATATCTGAAACATTTTTGAAATTTAAGAATAGTATTAAAAAGTATTTTAAGTCCAATATTGAATTGTATTTTTAATTATAGGCAATTTATGTATTACATTTATCATTATTGTATTTTTTTCATTATTGTTTTTTTTTCTTTGATATTGTTATTTTCGTATTACTTTTTATAATATAAATTAGCTGTACATACTTACTCAGATTATTCTTCAAAGGACAATAAATCCACTGAATAATCTGGTAGTTGTATTGTAACTGAGAATATAAATAAAATAAAAAAAAAAAACCACATAAATGGGGAACGAAAATTTTCTCACTTTGCGATTTATCAGGGTATTCCTATGCATTTGAAATTTATTCGGGTGCTGGCGATAATGTAATTTCTGAGAATATACCGGATCTAGGGGCCGCGTCGAATGTCGTTGTTCGGCTGTCAAAAGACATCCCAGATAATATCAACCACATTGTTTATTTCGACAACTTTTATACCTCGCTCGGTTTGGTGGTATACTTTCGAAGCCGTGGCATCTATAGTTTGGGAACAGTGCGAGCAAATCGTGTGCCAAATATGAAACTGTCCTCCGAATTGGAGCTAGCAAAAAACAAAGTTGAGCGTGGATATTCTGTAGAATACGTTGGCACAGCTTATGGTTTGGATATTACCAATGTTTTGTGGCGTGATACAAAAACTGTCCGATTACTTTCGACTTACGTTGGGACCAAGCCATTTTTGTCGCGACAACTGGAGCGATCACCTCAAAAAGCCATACGATGGGATCGAATAAATAAAAAAAAAAATATTGAAATCGATTGTCTCGCTATCATTAAGGAATACAACCAGCACATGGGTGGGGTCGATTTAATGGACAGTCTTATTGACCGCTACCGCATTCGAATGAAGACTAGGAAATGGACAAACCGAATTTTTTTTTACCTATTGGATTTAGCGATGGTCAATGCCTACGTTTTGTATCATCGTCTTCCAGGAAACACTAAAAACAGCTTCCTGACTTTCGTACTGAAGTAGCAAAAGCCCTTTGTGTGATGGGCACTGTCCAACCAGCGAAACGTGATCGACCATCTTTTTCGGAATCGCCGCCTCCAGCCAAACCAAAGAAGTCATACATGCCCGTAGACAATTTCAGATACGACGAAATAGGGCATTGGTGTTTATTTTTAGATAGATCGGGCAAAAAGATGTGCAAAATGACAAACTGTAAATCTGAAACCCAATCATTTTGCAAAAAATGTAATTTAAATTTATGCAATTCAACCACTAAAAATTGTTTTTTTGAATTCCATAACCGTTAACATGCTGTAAAGTATTATTTTGTAACAATAAATATGTATTCTTAATTCCACTACAAAACCGTAATTTTTTGTTAACATTCGACCCTGATCCGCCTGTAGGCGGATTTTGATTTTTGCCTGTACAAGGTCAGATTGTGCCAAATTTAATTTCTGAAATTGGATTTGTGTTTATGGCATTAAAATTACTTTGTTGTGATTTTTTCACCCCGAAAAAAAAATTGTGGCATTAGAGGGTTAATCTTCGTTCAAACTTATAGCCTGGACAGACTGCGGATTAGTTAAACTGGTTTAGCAAAATTCAATCAAGCACGCTATGGAAAAACTTGAATTTGCTAGTAGATTTTGTATTTTTCGTAGTGTGTCGAACTGAATTGAATTTTATTTCCTAGAGTACTTAACTGAATTGTGCTAAACCAGTTTAACTAATCTTCAGTCTATCCAGGCTATTACGGGCCTTAAAGCATTTGGTCTGAATACATAATTTTTGTTTGTCCGACGTAGAAAGAGATAACTGCAAAATTTCAGAAAAATTATATATTGTGATGTTATGAGTAATATATGTTATAATATTTGGTATGATTTTATATAGCGGAGCGGTGTTCCGATTTTGAACAACATTTGGGGCGGTATGTTGTACCATCACTTCGAATCGAAAAAAGTCGAAATTTGAAAAAGGTCGAATCGAAAAAATGAAATTTGTATCATTTTTGCTTTTCGAAAATGATACAACATACCGCCATTCGACTTTTTTCGAATTTCGATTCGAAGTGATGGTACAAAATACTGCCCCTGTTTATAATTGTAAAATATATCACGTTTTTACTGTTACAAGTGTTCTCCTGTAAAAAGTTGTTTTCGCAGATACCTCATTCTACGTTGCTGCCATCGATATTAAATATGCATTGTCTTCCAACGACGCGGATCTAGTGATAAATCTAAACAAAATCCCACTTTTTGCAAAAGATAAAATTATGTTCCGAGTTCCAAATCTTTACAAATGGCATATCGCCCGACAAAAAATTTAAATCATTTAAATTTTCACACGACCAGCAAACATCGACGAACTTTTTCGATTTTTGGGTATGATTATTATCGGATTTTCTATCCACTCGAAAAATGGTGCTTCATCGTGTGTAGAGGAGTCACGATCAAGCATCATTGTACGAGTTCTTAAAAGGTCGCAAAAGAAAGACAAATCGTTAATACCATGGAATGATGAAACAATCAAAGTACATATTCATTAGTATAATAAAATAACTCTAGTTACTTGCAATCGGTTTGAATATTTGTGGAGTGATTTTTAAAAAGGCCGTTAATTTCATTTTTGAACAAATATGATATTGAATCCAAAATAATTTTAAGCTATGTTGAACTGAAATCCGAAATAATCACATCGATTATAAAATCCGTTCCATGGGTCCAAATCGTTTATGATTTATACAAACGAAAATCCATAAGAATTTCTATGATATGACTTACAATTTTGATTTATGTTTTTTTTATATGCAGTTTTCAATCCGCAATCGATTCGCTCCCGCGAATTTTATAATCGACGTGAATATCACTTTTGGCCTAAAATGGAAATAAGAAAAATTTCGAAAAATCACTCATTTCATATTTATACGGCCACAAAGGCACAAAATAATGAAATTAAATTTGATTCATATAAAACAAAACACGAAATTTTTGCCTTTCGTTGCGTTGGCGTAATGCGGTTAAATATACCGAACATTTTAGTAATCGATTCTAGTAGGTAATCTCTTTGGAGATACCCTTACATTCAAATTAACATTAGTTTGAACTACCTATATGTAGAAAAATTAAAAAAGTTAATCTGCCAAAGCAAACAACTTTGGGCATCTCATAATAACGCGATGCGATAGTCTTATTTTGTTACATTTCAGAATGCGAAATAGATTCGCTAAGAATTGCGTGAGTTTGCTCGGATAATTATCACAAAATCTAAGCTAAAACAATCGAATTCATCGAATTTTAAATAATCTGCGAGATTCATTATAAAAAAACTTGTTAAAAATAATGGCGGATTACTATTTCATACATTAATATTATTTGTTAATTCATGTTTTGTATAAACGAATATCTCATAATAATGAGATGTTAAAATAGACTAGTTGTGCAAAAACCAGACGAACTGTTAACTTACAATTAATTTTTTAAATCTTATAAATATGTGAAATTGTTAACTATCCTTTTTTAATTTAAATTTTAGTTTTAATTCATTAATTAAATTAATTGGAATTTCTAGACTATCTAAAATTGACTCACTCGTACACATCTTGAGCACCATCCATGCAGCATTCTCTTGTAGTGTTCGCACAGGAAAATGAATAACAACTTGATACCGTTTTATATGTCCAGCTGATGGTTCAATTACCGATGGATGAGGCCAAAATACATCACAATGTTTAACATGCATCCGTTCGCCCGTGATCGTGTCTTTGAATATCCACGGATGCGTTTTAAATGTATTTAATGGTAATGCAGTTTTAGGTGGCATCGTATGATAAAAATTTGGTTTCGCATGATAATTCAACCAAATTAAATCGACTTTACGTAACGTGCGATTCATTAGAATGCAATAGGCCGGTTCAAGCGATTCGGATGATTTTAACTTTATGGTATCACTATCATCGCCAATGTTTTCTCCCATTTTATTGTTTATAAATCACAGCTGATATAGTTTTCTCTCTATTTTGTATGTTCTATTTTCAATTTGACATTCACATCCATATCGTAAATGTGATTTAAGCAAGCTCATTGGTTACGATACAACATGGCTGTGTGCATTGCAATTATTGGAAAAGAAGTAAATATTAATATTTAATTAATAATTTGGTTAATATTCATTGTTATAATATATCCATACCTTATTAACAAATTCTAACATGAATAAAACGTGTTTGTCGTGCTTAAATTGTTATTTAATGCTTAATTCGGTAGTGCGTTTGCCTTTGCGTAGCAAGCGAATTGCAATTACTGGAAGACATAAAGAGCAAGAATAAATAGTGTATTTAATTAATAATGTATTATACATATACATCGTATATATTTTACCTTTACCATCAATTTTAACGCTTTAATAAACCATATTTTTCTCGGGCTTAGTTATATTTTAATAAAATAATTTTAATTTAATAGTTTTGTGGGTCTATCCACATTCACCGATATTAAGATAATGCGAGAAACAAAACGAAAATAAAACGCAATTTACTCTTCCACAATATTAGCATACTATGGTTGTGTACTAATTTTTGAAAATTTTTTAGAACTCGCCGTTATTTATTGCAACATCGGATTTGGACAAGGAACTTGAATTACAATATCGGGTCCATGCTGCGTTAGATGTTATTGAAGAAAAATCTAAATCTGGCCCGGATTCAAAGGATATGTATTTGGGGATGTTATATTTGACAGAGACGCATAATATGTAACTTTTTCTCGATAATTTGAAGTACTGCACGATTTTAATGCTTTGTATTATTTCAGTTATGGCTACATTACAAATACACGAATCAAAATTGTGTTGGTCGTAGATTCGAATAGCACAGCGCTGAGGGAAAATGAAGTCCGAAATGTAAGAATTTTTGTTATCTCTATTTATTTCAACAGTGTTGTTGGTTGAGGCTGTATTAAGTTATAGGTATTAAAAAGTATAAATAATGAGTAAGAAAGTCGTACTCAGTGCTAATTATTTACTTACAGCTACTTTGAGGGTCTTGCTATGAAATTAAGGGCAAGCAAACGATGTAAGACAATGTTAATAAGCCAGCTAACAATCGCAGATGAAACTACCTGTTTATAATTTAACGATTTTTATTTGGCTTATTTTCATCGTCTTTCATTGTTTTCGTTGCATTGTTTTCGACTATAGTCGTTGTATTGTTGCACACTATAAGAAATAACAGATTTTTAAAACAGATAAAAACAGTTAGAGCCTACCAGAATCAAGTTATCAGATGTACAACTTACAATCGTAAAATGATTGCTACCAGTAAGGCTTAGTATTCCGCCTGATGTCAATTAGTTTACTCAATAGATGAATCACAAATTCTGAAAATCCTAATCGATCAATTCTTACGAGAACAAAATTATTATATATGTTCCCTGTAACAGCAACTAATTATATTTGTATGCCTGTCTTTTGGAATACATTCAATTCGGGAATAAACAAAACAATTTTGAGCAATCGACATATCATTGAGCAGTTCAACATCCAGTTGTGATTTCTAAATTAAATAAGATTCCATTAGGTATTAAATATTTCTATTAGCAAAAACGAATAACATAAAACAAAGTAAGAGTCTTATTGATAGCCTCCATATATGTTCGAACGTAGGATATGCTGCAAGTTGTACAAAATTATTTTCCTGATGTGTCTCTGAACTTTTATGTACTGATTTGCCGATGATAAGTAGACAATTTTATGACTGCCGGACATAAATTGTTTTTTCGTCATCTTGCTGCTTCGTTATCGGCACGTTGGTCTTTTACCCCTTTCCATTATTGAATATATTATTAAGCAAGCTATAGAGCAACGTAGATTCCCTCTAGGCTCTTACTGCACTGCCTCTAATTGAATTAGAGCTACCCAAAAAACACTAAGTGGAGACAGTAACTTTGGATCCTTCCTGTTACCTCTCGTTCTCTACTTTCACAGGTCTCTCATAAACTTGCCCTCATACACATTACCATAATTTATTTTTAATTTATAACCAGGCAGTACTTCTTTCATAGATAGCAAATGTGCTCGATAGTCTTAGCAAATTGTCTAAGCTTCGAGACCTACATTCATGGTTTGAAAATCAAAAACGTTGAACCGCAAGTCGTCTTACAGACAACTATCGTATAAGTTCGGAGTTAGTTTTATGCGAAAGTAAAAGTGTTTTTAGCTAGACTCGGAAAGTATCCAGCCACGCCTACCTTATTATACAGAAAACATTTTTTTAGTTGCTTCTTATGACCAACTTTGGTGAATGAGCCAGTAATTTCTTATTATCAACGTTATGTTATAGTGAGCAGTCAACCTCATATTTATTTCTTAGGCAATTAAGAAGGTACTTTTTGCAAAGACTAACCGTTACTATTTATTTCAGATGTTCAAGAATTTGCATAAATTATACACCGAAGCCGTATGCAATCCATTTTATGTTCCAGGCGATTCATTAATTTCCAAGTGAGTAACGTGCAATACTCGTTATACTATGCGATTTCACGGTTAGTTTAACAAGCTTTAATTTACCAATATTTTGTTATTGTTTACTCTCCAGGTCATTCGATCGTAATGTTCGTAATATTATGGCGGGGAGCAATTAGAGATTGATCAACTGAAATTTATTCCACTTTCTTTCGTCATAAATAATTTAAAAAAAAAATGATTCAAAATCAATCAATCAACCATTTTGAACGAGACATAATTGACGCTTTCTTCATTATTTTAATCTACCACATTGCATTGTGTTCTTGGATTTATGTACGGTTGATTGAATTTTTGATTTAAATAAAATTTTATTTATAAATATAAGAATTGTAGTAAGATTTTATTTAGTTTTAATATAGAGTTTCAAAAGTGAACACAAATGAATTTCGAAAAAATAGTGTTGTTAGTTTTTAGTATAATTTTTATGATTGGTGGATTTATACACTGTGCCAAGTTAAAAAGGCGCCAAGGCCAAGTTAGAGATGGTATGCCCTAAGTTAATTACGAAAATGATAATCGAAAATAATTTAACAAAATCCATTTTTTAGAACAAGTAGGACGTGTACAAATACGAGCATATCGGGGTCCAATCAGTCATGACAAGGGTGAAGTGTATGCTCCGTGGGGTTATTTTGTTGAACAGCCAGCTGATTATTAGTACAAATAAGCATGTAAACATTTTATTTTAATAAAAACACTTTAATTTTATTGTATCAAAAAACTTTCATAGTAACTGACCCAATACGAACAAACAGACCATTCCGGTAATCTGTTCAAAAATGTTCTAAACTCATTTGTAATTTTCGCATTTTCATGCATATATTGTCCCGCAACTGCTAATTCTAAATTATTTTTAATTTCACCATTTGTTTGATCATTATAAATTGTCAGCTCAAATTCAAACGTACGATCGGACGCATCATCTCGACCGTAGAAAAATTCAACAAAATACACCGACCGATCTTTAAATAGTGGCCCACTTTCTGGTATTTTTGCTTCGAAGCCCCAATCAACTAAATGTCGTCCATTTGTTGGAACAATATATAAACTCATGTGATCTGGACCGGTTAATGTGACCTTATAGGTTGTATTATTTCCATTTGTAATTGAAGTTGATCCTAAGGAAACACTTCGTGCTAACACAGGTGCATTAGCCGGATACCATCGACTATATTCATTTGAACCGTACTGATAATTGTGATAGTACGGTAGGCCACAGTAAATACGATTATCACAATCGTGCTTCTCGAGCTTATCAACATCAAGAAATTCTGTAAAAATATGAAAAATTATTTCCTAACACTAACAATCAATTTTTACGTACCATCTAGGTAATCATTTGCATGACGATCCATCGGATGTAGAAAATATCCGTTATAAATTTGTGCGTCATTATAAAATTTTCGCTGAGTATGCTGAATCCAATAACGTTGCGGATTTGTTTCTGATCGATAAGGGAAGCCGATTGGCGTGAACATCAGAATGAAGAATATAATTGTTATCAGTAGAAATCCGACTGGTATCAAACAACGATTTCGAAACAAAATAGTACACGGTATTATAAAACCTCCTAAAAGTAATGCGACTAGAACGGAAAAAATACAAATAAGGGTCTCGGGATTTGAGGACGGACCGTTGCGTGCTGTCATAGCTAAGAATGATCCGTATATGGTAAACGTTAAGGAACAATAAAATAAATACGGTAACAATATGCCTAGGAAATGTATGATAAGCCACAACTGGGTTTGTACAAAATTTGAATCTCTATGTCGCGGAATGTTTCGTAAGCACAAGCTTAATAAATTAAAGACCGCATAAAAGAATACTGAAACCATTATAATGTAACCCGATCGAATTGATAACGCAGTTAAAACGATGAGCAGCACCGATAATATCATGCAGTGTGAATGCATGAATAATTCGGTACGATCAAAACAGTTTAGCGCATCATCAATATCCGACCGTCGTGATTTGGCAAATTTTAAATATAAAAGCGGTCCGAGCGAGAGGCATGCGTATAAAGGACACATGTATAAACCAAAAACTAGCCACGATGAAGTTAACCAACTCATTGAACGCCCAATCGCATCGTAAAACAGGGATAACAGGAATACTAAACCGATTGCGATAAGGAGTGATACTAGTTGGGCAAGAAATGTTAAACCAAATTCAGCGGCTATTTGGCCCAATGATAGCTCTTTTTTTCTTCCAAGTAGAAAAACATAAGCCAGGATTGAGCATATGGCTGTGACGGCAAAAATAATGTTAATCACGATGCCAACGGTTTCGGTATAGTACACCATGAACCAGTTTAGGTAATCAAAATATACTACTTTTCCATCTTCATGCTCCTTGATGTTCTCAATTTCTTCAGCATTCCCCAAAACCTTAAGTAGTTCTAGAACATTTTCCCCAGTATGTTGTAACGAGCCTAGTGGTATCGTATTTAATGCATCGTACTTGGTGTGATATAAGTATCCGTTAAGATTGTACGCTAAATCAAAGCCGGGTATTCCACCAAAATCACGGAATTGTCGATAATCGGTGTCCGACGGCACCATATCAGCTTGAAATAATTCTTCCGCCATTGCAGTGCCATAGGGGTGCGGTGCACTTTTACGATAATACTAAAATTCAAAGTTCGAAATATTTATACGTTAGTTAATAATAATATCGAATTTAATCTAAGTATACTTACATTCATTAGCCACGGATGTTTCGGCCCTGCTTGAAACATAATTTCTCTGCCACCATTGGCCGCGCAATCCATATTAATAAAAGCTTGGACCGTGCTTGCCCACTTATGAGTGGCTATAAATCCATGTGCCCCTTGCAAATTATTCTCTTCGCTACCGTTAAATAAAAATATTAATGCATGCTTAAATAAAAAATTCGATTGTGTAATGACACGCAATATTTCAAGCAGCACAACCGTCATACTTCCATCGTCACCAGCACCGGGACTCGTTGGTACACTATCGAAGTGTGCGTTCATCATTATACTATGTTTGGGTGGTGTAACATCTAAATCGGTGCGTGCCACTCGCACTACAACATTTTGCAAATCTTTATATACAATTGTTGATCCGTAACTATCTTCAAAATTAAAACTACTCTCGGCCACTTGCACATCCATTTCAATCGATATATTTGGATTGCGTTTAGGGTCATTCATTAGTTCGCTTATGATGTATTGAAGAAATTTTACGGTGGTTACTTCATTGATATAGCTACCAGCAACGCGTGGTCCATGTGAGGTTAAATTGATTAGGTGCTCAAACGCACGTTGTGCAATAAATTCGTTGGGATGATCCGGCTGAAATTAGTTAAACATCGCATTCATTACTATTTCAATTTTCTGGATTATTACAGAAAGATGATTTCGAAATAGAGACAAATCACTCATAAGAGCTGAGCTAGCTTTGGGGAGAGCTAGATTTATAGTATTGAAACTAAACCATATAAAATCTCGGAACTTAGCCAAAGAGTATGATATAGTGGTATGATATCCGTGGTTTGAAGTTGGTGTGCTGCCGTTGAGCTCATTCAGTACGTTCAGTTTTCGTTTAAATAGTAATGTGGAGGGTCAGCCGAACATTCTTTGGTAGCCTCACTAGCATTGTTATCATGAATGAATAAAGAGGTACTTGTTAGAACCTCTTCCCCGTCAGAGAGTTAATCCTATTCAGAACAAGCATTCGTCCACTTCTTTTTATACTGAATTGTTACGAATTCTTTTATACACAAATATAACAATCGACTAGTGGTTAGAGGGTGTATCCTATTTCCAAGTGTTATCATCTCAACAGACGCGGGTTTCGATTCCCAGTCAGAGAGCATAGTTTTATTAGGCAATTATGGTTTTTGACATGTATCGGAAACTCGGGCAATAAGGAAGAATGTATTAATACAAAGTCGGAACACCGTTTGAATACAAGGGATTTCAATCGATACATACTGGTGCGAATTGTCTACTTCAGCAAGTAGGTGGAAGCCTATCCGATTATAAATCAATAAGCCCTGACAGTACTCGATACATTTGTGAACAATGGGATTTGCAGTTTTGGAATTGTAGTGATGTTTAAGCGGACACTTGAAGGATAACTGAGATCGATGTATATACCTCTGTTCATATTGGGATATCGCAGTGCAGCTCATGATACGATATGAAAGAAGTTTAACAACTGTGCCGGATAAAGCCATTTCCTTCAAGTATCCATGAATATTGTTTGTCCTTTTATAAGGTTCCAGAAACCGGAAACTGGAAATTGGTCAATTTGAATGCAGCCAAGTCATTCAGCAATCAATCATTTTGAATGAAACTATAGTATTGCAAAATGAGTTCCGGATTTGGTTTTGCAAAATAGCGAATTACTATGCAGCAAACTCGCGTTGTTTCTAATCAGGTCGGGATAAAACTCGGCTCGTATGGTTGAAATGAATATCGGCTTTTATTATTAAAATTAATTTCGAATTCTAGAATTGGCAATTTGGGGGGCGAAGTCCGAAATTCATACCTCCTTGCCGGTGCTCCCTGGGTAACGCTAAATGAATCAGGCGGTGTAGTGGAGACGAGCAGGGGAAATCCTGTTTATAGTCATGGACACTACCAATACCAAAACCGGCGTCTGTTCTCCAGGTTAGGAGCGGCTGAAGCGGGCGTCTGTCTTGTATCAAGCGGCTCGCTATATAAATGTTTCAAGGTAGGACTGGATGCCTTAAGATTCTCACCAGTACGTGACCCACACACGTAACAAGCGGATTGAGCGGCAGGCCAACAACCTTCCCTCATAAAAATATTTAAGTTATGAACCCTAAACAAAGGCCTCGGATTACCATATCGGATTCATTACAAACTCGATCTCGGAAATTGTACACGAACAACGCTTTCAAAATGGGAACATGGAACGTGCTTAGCCTCTTAAGACCTGGAGATCTCCAGAACCTTTCGAACCAAGCAAAGAGTTACACATTAGACGTACTTGCACTACAAGAGCTTAGATGGTCTGGGAGTGGGATCCATGACACCACCAATGGCTACACTCTTCACTACAGTATAGCCATCATAACGGAGGAGAATTTGGAGTTGGCTTCCTAATCAACCGGCGCGTGAAGCATCATATCATCGATTTCCGCCCTATCAACATGCAGATGTGCACGGTCAGACTTCGCACTAAGAAATTTAACATCACAATCGTTAATGTGCACGCACCAACCGAAGATAAATCGGATGACATCAAAGATTTATTCTTTGTCGAGCTGGAGGAAGTCATCAATAACATACCGCACCACGACATTACAATCATCGTGGGCGACTTTAATGCAAAAATCTGTAGAAAATACATCGCACATCGGTCCTAACAGCATGCCGTTCGATGGAATGTTGATGCTCTAAAAGACCAAACGTCACTGCAGAGTTACCAATCAGCTGTCACTAACTATCTAGAGCGGCCCAGCAACAACGAAGAAGCTCCTTCTAACATCCAGGAGCAGTGGTACGCTATACAGTCAGCCATAACCACCGCGGCGCAAAACACTATCGGAAGAAGACCTCCAAGACCCCGCAATGATTGGTTCGATGATCAATGCCGCCTGATCGTCGGAAATAAACGAAAGCTTCGTGAAAAATTTTTGGCTCGCAACACTAGAAACACACAAGCAGAATATCTCTGCGCCAGGAAAGCCACGAAATACCTTCGACAAAAGAAACGCGATCATATGAGGTCATGCATTGAAAACATCAGCTTCCAAGCGGAAGTAGGAAATTGAAGGGACTGTTTTGCTAATGCCAGGAATTTCACTAAAGACTTCCACCCAAGAAGTAGAGCAATCAAAGACGGGAATGGAGAATTGAGAACAAACATGACTGATGTTCTCTCAGTATGGCAAACCTACTTTCAACGTCTGCTAAATCGGAATGACGAAGTAACCCCCATTAGAGCAATAGCTCCGCCAGGTGAAGAGGTCTTTTTCGAATATCCCACAGCAGCGGAAGTAGATGCAGCTATTAGTCGATTGCAAAGCGGCAAGGCACCCGTTCTCGATGGAATCCCCGCAGAATTAATTAAACTCGGACGCGCTACTCTTGCAACAAGTTTATACGATCTCATCGTTTGTATTTGGGACCAAGAAGAGCTGCCGGAGAATTGGAAGACCACGCTCATATGTCCATTGCAAAAAAAAAGGCGACCGTCTTAAATGTGAAAACTATCGTGGTATAGCTCTATTGAACACTGCTTACAAAGTGTTGGCTAATGTTGTACTTGCCAGACTCATCCCTTTCGCCGAAAACATCATTGGCGACTATCAATGTGGTTTTCGTCCCAACCGATCGACCACTGACTAGTATTTCACCATGAGGATAATCTTGGAAAAATGTTGGGAGTACAACATAACCATACATCAATTACATATAGACTTTCGACAGGCATATGACACTATAAACCGCTAAAACCTTTGGGCCGCGCTCATATGCCTAGGAAATCCAGAAAAACTCGTTTTTCTGTGCAAACTAATAAAGTCTGGGTCTGTATGTAGTATCGTAATCGAAGGAACTGTGTCAGGCTCCTTTGAAATAACATATGGTGTTCGACAGGGAGATGCACTCGCGCCTGTGCTGTTCAATATGGCGCTGGAGTACGTGGTGAGGAAAAGCAACATCGAAACTTCGCGCTGCATATTTAATAAATCAGGCCAAATTCTTGGATATGCAGATGATATCGTTCTTCTTGGCCGAAGACCTAGCGATATCAAAGACAGTTTCGTGCCGCTCGACCGCTGCGCAAGAAGACTTGGTTTGAAGGTGAACAGTAGCAAAACCAAATATGTACCAACACACAGGAACATCTCCATGATAAATCTCGGAATTGGCGACCATAACTTTGATCGCGTTGAAAACTTTAAATACCTCGGGACAGTTATAACATCATCAAATGACATGCAGGCAGAAATAAAAGCCCGGATCGCTGCCGCACAACGAGTTTTCTACGTCCAATCAAAATTATTGCGATCTAGACATCTATCGCAGTCATGCAAGATCGCACTTTATAAAGCACTAATAAGACCTGTGCTGGCTTTCGGAAGCGAGAGCTGGACCATGACCACTAACGATTGTAGATTGTTATCTACTTTCGAAAGGAAGGCCATTCGATCAATCTTTGGTCCAATTAAAGTCGCGAACAATGAATATCGGATTCGCATGAACCACGAGATAAAGCAAATTGACGTGACGCCGTCGAACAAGATTTACATGCACTAGGATGTGGAAACTAGAGGACGAGAACGTTGGATCGAGAGCGTTGGCCCGAGACGGATGGAGGACCATAGTGCGGGCGGCAAAATCCCTTCATGGGATGTGAAGCTAGAGAAAGAGAGAGAGAGCGAGAGAGAGGAAGAGAGAGAGAGAGAGAGAGAGAGAGAGAGAGAGAGAGAGAGAGAGAGAGAGAGAGAGAGAGAGAGAGAGAGAGAGAGAGAAAATTATCAATTTAAAACTTATATCGCAGCATGAAAATTAAATTCCAATATGAGTTCCATTTGTGGTTCTGTAATATGTCGAATTTAAATGGAATTTAAATATTTCTCAACAAATTGGAATGAAGCTGAGGTTCTATGATAAAAATGTCCTTCCCATATGAGATTCCATAGAAGGTTTGGCTGGATGGAGTATACTAGATTGGAATGCTGGAGAGGGGGAGATCTCGATTCCTTCTGTTTTTACGATTACTTTTATGCAGTTCACATGCGTTCACACAGATTTATACTTAAGCAAATAACGGTTACTGTGGATGTGGATGGTGTAGTTACTGTCGCATTATCCCTCTATGCCACTCGACAACTTAATCAAACCATTATGACTATTAAAATCCGAATTCAATATACAGGAACGTTCTTTAATAATGTTAAGCTATTTTTTACACCCTCCAAATGTATGTTACAGTCTGTCACATTCCAAAAACCCCAACATCCCTGCGGTCACGTCACTTAAAATTAAGAAATTGTCTCCCTATAGTGAGCATTTTGTTCCAATACAGTGGATACACTAAAATGATATCTGGATTCCTGTGGTTCATAACTCAATTCAAATTCCATAAGCAAATACAGCTAACTACCTTGGAATGTCCGTCGGTGCTAAGCTAAAATGGAAAGAGCACATCAAGAAGAGAAAAGAAGGGTTAAACATCAAATATAGAATAATGTATACTGGGTCATGCGTGAGCAGAAATTCTGAGCTCATAATACATAACAAATTTTTTTTGTACAGGCAAATGTTAAAACCAACCAACCACCTATGGAATCGAATATTGGGGTTGTGCCAAAAAGACCAATGAACAAATGGTACAATGCTCTCTTTTATGAATGCCAACTATCACGGCAGGAAAAATGCAGACATACGTCGTATATTCGACACCACCCATGGAGTGAGAAGACTGAATTAAAACTGTTTTTAGTTACCGTATATAAAAACCTAACCGAACTTTGAGTTATGCTGTTACGAATAACTGATATTTAAATCAATTTAACGGAATGCTAATTAAATTAATTTAATTTTGAGTAAACAATCTGCAATTTGCATGCAACTGAAAATTAATTTATTATTGTCTCGATGCTCTACTCAATACGGAAATAAGAAGGTTAAAATTTTACATCCTATTTAACATTTGATCCTGAACACAAAAATAAAATTATTCTAAAGATTTCTCACTCAAATACGAATCTAGCACTCGGCCCAACTCAGTCAACTTTGACCGAGTGAAGGCTCGGTTCACCACCGTTTATTTTACACCAAATGTAGTGACCGTAAAACTTGTCAAACTCTGGTTGATCAGACAGTTATGTACTAAAAATATAAGAAACATTTGTAAAGTTCTAAAACACAACAACATCATGAAATTTGGGCCGCCACAACAGATTGTTGAGTGTTGCTCAAGTGCGACCATAAAATTCGTAAACATTTTTATCAATATGTAATAACAATAAGACAATATAATTAGCGATTAAATGTAAAGTACCTCTTACACTACTACACGAGTAATCAGTATACCATATCGAATATTTAAAATTTACCTCATCGGCAGTAATTAATCCAGTTGGCAGTGATACAAAATTTAGGTAAACCATTAAAAATATTATTATAGCACCAAAAAATATAACTATTGACCACCATGTTGATAAACTAGCTTCCACTTTAGGATCTTTTTCATTTTTAACTATTTGCTTCCCACTAAAAAAAATAATAATTTTATTTTGATTTTATATCGAATGACTTTAATTAACGGAACGATTTGATTGCACACCATTTTTTAATTTTTTTCCACAAATTTACCATTCTCGGATTATACGTAAGTAGGTAAACTGCTACACGCGACTCGAGCGCAACTGATTAATTTATATGATATGTGCGAGCGTACTACGACATTATTAACATACGGTTATTTTTGTTATCAGTAATTCTTTAATTGGCGTTTTGATAACATGATACAAAATGTAATTTTCGTTATTAATTATTGTATAGTAGGTACAAGGTACACTAAATGTAATTTTTGGTTTGATTGAACTCGGTCTTCAAGTGTAAAGTAATTTTAAATTACTGAATTAACTTGAAATAAAATTGTCGACACTATAGAAGTAGAAATATGCATAACAATGACGGAAACAGTGTCTGTAACTTAATTTCCCAAAGCCCCTTAATCGCAAAGCTTATAAATGTAATGCTACTGTTCTGTATAAATCTAAAAATAGTAATTGAAAAATGTCGTATTACTACAAACATTTGTATAACAATATGTACAGATGTGGCCAAATTATTATCACATTTAGATATTTGGAAGATTATTGCTTTAAAAAATTAATTTTTCAAATAAAAGTTTAAATTTTTTATGATAACTAATTTATTAATACTTGTTGAACATTCCTTTAGCATTTTTTAATAATTTTATCCTACGGGGCATGAAATTGTTGCAATTATTGCATTTTTGGCTTTGTTGAGTAGATCAGCGTCATTTTCCTAGACTTTTTTCATCGCTTCGATCAATTCTAATTGGGTGCGCGGGCACTTTTCTGCTACTTTTTCTTTAAGAATATCCTAGATATTTTCGATGGGATTCATATATGGCCTATTCGCTGGCCAATCAAGGATTTGGATGCCGTTAGTCCTTAAATATTCGGTGACTTTTTTGCAGTATGGCATGGAGCCTCGTCATGCGTAAAAACTCCGTCCCCATTGAATTTTTCATTCATAGTCGGTGCCAGTTGTGATTGCATAACAGTTAAATATTGATTCGCGTTCAATATCCCGTTTACTACGTAAAGTAGGAAGAGTCTTTTGATGATATTGCTGGCCAAACCATGACTCTGACTGGTTATTTGATCTGCTGTTGGACAGAGGAAGATAAATATTCTTGTCCTTTTGATCTACAAACGGTCCAGGATATTGCTAGTGTCAAAGTCATCATAGTCTCGTCACTGAATACAACCTAATCAAGAAATAGAAAAAGATAAAGTTGAAAGAAATTTTTATTATAAAGTGTAACTTTAAAATATTATTAAAAAAAGGATTTGTATAATCCTAGCATTTAACCTTTGCTTCTTGCGAGGTCATCTTGCACATAGCCAATATTGAAAAAGTCTCCGTCTCGCACTATTCTGTCCAATATTTCCGCACCAACGTTACGCATTGCACCACTCAGAGACTTACTGGATAACGTTCGATCTTCTTTAGCTTTCCGAATTAAAAATTTGCCCTGTCTGACTGTTGTTTTACGATTGCCACCACATTTTCCTCTTTTTCTGGGACTTGTTGAAGACTGAGATGTTAATTTTTGCGAAAATTTGCTGACGAACGATCGGCTCACTTCTATTTTCTGGGGTATTTGCGCATGCGTATACTGTCCTACTTCCAAATATGTCGAAATTTTGGCTCTGGTTACAGCACTGATGTCCTTTGCTTTACCCAATGAATTTCACTAATGTTACAAAAACCACTTTCACTTTCACATTTCAAAGTCACAAACGAGACTGAAATTCTTCAGTAAAATACTAATTCTTAAATACTACCTAGTTGTCATAAAATCAAAACAATTCGGAGGCCTATAACTTCAAATCTATAACTTCATCGGCTCAAAATTAAACCTCAATCATAAGGTCTCCGACTCTCCGTATTCGATTAAACATACAAAAAATTAAAACCCTTGCAATTTTTAAAAATACACTTGGAAATTCCTAACTGTAGCAAAATTCTAACCAATTTATTGCCAATTTTCTCATTAAAAGTCTACAAAAGCCTATTCAACCCTCAAAAATAAAAACGAAAAGACTTTTCAGTCTTCTAAGAGAGTTTGTGCATCCAGACTTGACCTCATTGGCGCAAGTAACTACAGGTAAAACTATAATAGCTTTTACAACCTCCACAAAAAAATTCAATGAAAACCACGGATATGAAATCAACCCGAAAATCCACCCCAAGAAATGCCTTTTAAAGGTCGATTTATATTATCCGTTCCTTTCAGTTCCTTCACGTATCGTATCAGACAAAAAAAAAACATTGTTACATGTATTTTTCAAAGGAATATTTATATTTTATGCGTTCCGTTCAGTTCCTCCAAGTACGGAACGGATAATATAAACACTCCTATGAAAAATACATGTAACAATGTTTTTTTGTCTGATACGATACATGAAGGAACTGAAAGGAACGGTTAATATAAATCGACCTTAAATATGTTTCCTTGCTAAACATAAAAATATAACACGTGTCTCAACTCTGAGAGCACGAAAGAAATAAAAAAAACTGTGTAAAGCTCGATTTATATTATCCGTTCCTTTCAGTTCCTTCATTTTTCGTATCAGACAAAAAAAACAATGTTACATGTTTTTTTCATTGGAGTATTTATATTATCCGTTCCGTACTTGCAGGAACTGAACGGAACGGATAATATAAATACTCCTATGAAAATACATGTAACAATGTTTTTTTTGTCTGATACGATAAATGAAGGAACTGAAAGGAACGGATAATATAAATCGAGCTTAACACGGAAATACATCCCGAAAAAATTTGTACATTTATAATAAATATGAATAATAAAATTTAAACGTATTGTAAATAATTTTTTTTGGTACATACTCGTACATACGAGAACTAATGTACTCGAATACTAAATATGTATATTTACTAACAAAGCAAACAGAAAAAAATTGAAAATCCTGCTTGTCGGATAGGGTTAAATAAATAATGAGTAAAGCATGCTGAAACTCCTAAACAGTAATTCCCATATACACGCGATGGCCAAATGAACGTAAATTTTATGTATGTAAAATTTAAGACGAATGTCATCAACTCAAATATCCATCCCGAGAAACCAGCTTATAAAAATTCATAGAGACTGTATATCGGGATATGGTTTAACAATGATGAGTGCCTTAACTTCCTAAAACAACAATCCCTATATCAACGCGATGGCCAGAAGGGTGTTTACAGGGTGACATATCTGCGATTGAACGTATTTAAGAAATGCTCGTTTGTTGATCACCACACCATATAAAAATTTTCTTTTTTACAATTTTTTGGGATGGACAACTTTCGGAGAGTTGATAACATTCGTCGTATATTTTAGGAATGATATGTTTACTATGAGTTCAACATTCATAACATTTATTTTAAATGGGACAAGAATTCCCAAGTACAACAAAATGGAACTCATTTTGACAGTTCCAACTTTTTTTATATTTTTGAGAAATTTGATGGAAGACATGGAACTCGCATAATATCCAGTTCTTTGAGTTACGGGTTTTTGTTCCACGGTTCATAGTAAAACTTGTAATAAAATGGAACTTGACCGTGGAACTTAGTTCCATCAATTGTTCCATAAAAATCGAAATAAGTTGGAAGTAGCGATACTTGGGTTCTCCGTAACAGAAACACTCGGGATACATTTCCGTTTTACGCAAGTTTTTGAATTTTTCGGGCTGAGAGGCTTTTTCGGGTTGACTTCATGCCAATTTTCTAATCAAGAAAGAATTTTGAGTTAAGAAAATACAAAAAAAAAAACTTTTCAATGATGAACCTGCTTTATCTGATATAGTGGTTGTATTACCGGAGGTAAACTTAAAAAAAAAAAAAAAAAATTAAAACTTTTAAAACTATCTTTAGCCGGTTCTGCATAATAGTTGGTTTGATTATAATACACTATTACGTTCCAAACGTTGTTTGTAAGTTTGAGCTCTCCGCAATGGATTAAAAATAGATCCCTGGTTGATTTTCGAACATTGTGATATTGTATGGTAGTGCAACTCGAATTGCAAAAACTTAACGTAATTAGTAATATCAGCAGTGGTGCATAGATCTTCTTGGCAAGCGTGGCAACTCGAGACCTGCCAACTTTGTGTTGTCCTACCTTGTTGTCGCCTGTTGTTACATCTTCATCTGATTTGCTTGTTGCATCTTGATTATCCTCAGTTGGAAGGGGACTTATCATTGCAATCGGTCTCTTGAAGATGGTGTTTTTTAGACCTTTTATTGATACCACTCTGGTTAGACTATCTGACCCTGGATGAGTATCTGTTATCCTTCCCAATGCCCATTTTGTAGGTGGAAGTTGTTCATCCTTTATTAGAACTAGCTGACCAATGCTGTAGTTTGCTTTTGGTTCTTTCCATTTGTACTTTTGTTGTAGACAGTTTAAGTAATCCTTAGACCATATTTTCCAAAATCCTTGAGTCATCTTTGAAAGCAGAGTTCACCTCTGTTTTGGACTTATGTTGGATTTGTCTGATTCAGTGGTCTCCCGATTAAAAAATGCCCAGGTGTTAATCCAAAGACGGGAATGGAGAGCTGAGAACAAACGTGGCTGATGTTCTCTCAGTATGGCAAACCTACTTTCAAAATCTGCTAAATCGGAATGACGAAGTTACCCCCATTAGAGCAATAGCTCCGCCAGGTGAAGAGTTCTTTGTCGAATATCCCACAGTAGAGGAAGTACACGCAGCTATTAGTCGATTGAAAAACGGCAAGGCACCCGGTCTCGATGGAATCCCCGCAGAACTAATTAAACTCGGAGGCGCTACTCTTGCAGCAAGTTTATACGATCTCGTCGTTTGTATTTGGGACCAAGAAGAGTTGCCGGAGAATTGGAAGACCGCACTCATATGTCCGTTGCATAAAAAAGGCGACCATCTTAAATGTGAAAACTTTCGTGGCATAGCTCTATTGAACACTGCTTACAAAGTGTTGGCTAATGTTGTACTTGCCAGACTCATCCCTTTTGCCGAAAACATCATTGGCGACTATCAGTGTGGTTTTCGTCCCAACCGATCGACCACTGACCAGTGTTTCACCATGAGGATGATCTTGGAAAAATGTTGGGAGTATAACATAACCATTCACCAACTATATATAGACTTCAGACAGGCGTATGACAGTATAAACCGCGACAACCTATGGGCCGCGCTCATATGCCTGGGAATCCCAGAGAAACTCGTTTATCTGTGTAAATTAACAACATCCGGGTCTGTATGTAGAATCGTAATTGAAGGATCTGTGTCAGACCCCTTTGAAATAACATCTGGTGTTCGACAGGGTGATGCACTCGCGCCTTTGCTGTTCAATCTGGCGCTTGAGTACGTGGTGAGGAAAAGCACCATCGAAACTTCGCGCTGTATATTTAATAAGTCAGGCCAAATTCTTGGATATGCAGATGATATCGTGCTTCTTGGCCGAAGACCTAGCGATATCAAAGACAGTTTCATACCGCTCGACCGCTGCGCAAGAAGACTTGGTTTGGAGGTGAACAGCAGTAAAACCAAATATTTAGTAACACCTAGGAACATCTCTACGACAAATCTCGGAATTGGCGACCACAACTTTGATAGCGTCGAAAACTCTAAATACCTCGGGTCAGTTATAACATCGTCGAATGATATGCAGGCAGAAATAAAAGCCCGAATCGCTGCCGGACAACGAGTTTTCTACGCCAAATCAAAATTATTGCGATCTAAAAATATATCGCAGTCGTGCAAGCTCGCACTTTATAAAGCACTTATAAGACCTGTGCTGACTTTCGGAAGCGAGAGCTGGACCATGACCTCTAACGACTGTAGATTATTATCTACCTTCGAAAGAAAGGTCATCCGTTCAATTTTTGGTCCTATTAAAGTTGCGAACAACGAATATCGGATTCGTATGAATCACGAAATAAAGCAACTCCTCGGAGGCAGCGACGTTATCGGATTCATCAAATCCAATCGAGTGAGATGGCTCGGCCACGGTACAAGGTCTCCTCAACAACGGATGATAAATAAAGTGTTCCACCAACAACCAGCCGGAGTACGTCGTAGAGGAAGACCCCGACTACGCTGGCGCGACGACATCGAACAAGATCTACGAACATTAGGATGTCGAAACTGGAGGACGAGAGCGGTGGATCGAGATGAATGGAGGGCCTTAGTGCAGGCGGCGAAATCCCTTCATGGGATGTGAAGGCCAGAGAGAGAGAGAGAGAGGTGTTAATCATTTAAATCACTTGACAGTGAAAGAATCGGTCTGGAATTTAAACATGCTTCAATTTGTTATAACACGGTGCTGAACCCCTCGTGTGTTAGTGTTGTTTCACCGATCACTTTCTTTAAGTGGGCTTTCGTTGATTTGACTCCAGATACAAAAATGCCTCCGAAGTGGGGACTACCGGGCGGGATGAAATGCAAGTTTGTTCCATGGTTAGCTGCTTCCTGGGCTGCGTTGTTGTTTGCTTATTGTATACATGTAGCTCCTTAATTGGCGCGTTCCGAGCTCCAACGAAGTTGGTACCATTGTCACTGTATTTGTTTAAAGGCATTCTCTTTCTTGAAGTAAATCTTCTAAATGCTGCCAGGAATGATGCTGTTGTTAGCTCACTCACGCGATATATCCCTTGTAGGCCTGTATTAACTGTTCTGATGATGCTCTTTTGAATCGAAAACATTTTACACAATTGTGGATTGTTGTGTGTACCAGACGTTTACCATCCAAAATCCAATATTTTGAACATAATTGTGCTAGAGTTGCTTGTACGCCTCTCGGTAATACTAGATGGTGTGCTTCAATTGTGATGAGGTTTGAGTAAATATGAGTTTTTGGTAGAATCAGTTGATGCTTTTGATCATACGTAAGTTGAGATTTTTGTAATCTACCGCCGACCCTCAACAAACCATTTTCGCCCATGAATGGATTTAGTGATGATAGTTTGCTGTTTTTTCTGGCTTTATTCGTTGTTTTGAGGAGTTTAATGTCTGCGGCAAATTTCGAATCTTGTGTTGTTTTTATGATTACATTGTGTGATCTGATTAGTTAATCTACTGTTAGAAAATTTGGTATCTCCCCAGGAACTTGATGTATTAAATTTTTAAGGATAGTAATAAATCTGTAGCAGTACGCCCGATGAAACTCGTGAAAAGTCTATGAACTCTGTTTGGGGAGGTGCATTGATAAATACGCAAGTTGTTTTTAGTTCTTCATTGGCTGCTTCTTCAGTTGGTTCAAGAGCTAGTGGTTAATTTGAGTTTCTTAACCATCTTGGTCCTTCCCACCAAAGTTTATAGTTCCGCAAGTGTCGTGTGTTCATTCCACGTGAAGCTTCATCTGCGGGGTTATAATTGGATTTTACATAATGCCACTGACTTGGTTGCATAAGCGACTGAATTTCAGTTATTCTGTTACCTACAAAATTCTGTATTTACTGGGATTGCCTTTTATCCATCCAAGCGTTATCATCGAATCTTACGAGGCGCTTTGATTGATTTGGATGAGCTTCAATTTGGAATGATTTCATTAAGATTTACGACGATTTAAAATGATGATTTGCAACGATTTTATTTAAAATTTGAGATGATTTGGAACGATTTGATTTGGGGCGTTTTTGGACAGTTTGATGCGATTTGAAACAACATGTAAGACGGTTTAAGGTAATTTGGGTATGATTTTACTCAGAATTGAGAAGACTTTCATTTGATTACATTTTTAGAATGATTTGAGATGATTTGAAACTGAAACGATTTGGGAGGATTTGGAAAGATATATGGAACGATATTTTTGTGATTTGAGATAATCGATTTTGTTATAAGATTAAAAGCGATTGGAGGTGATTTGAAACGACTTGATTCCAATTTCGAACGACTTGAGATTATTTGGAATGATTTTTTTTTTAAGATTTGGAACGATATGAGGCAAATTTATCAGGATGTGACACGATTTGATTACGAATTGGGATGATTTCGGACGATTTGATTAAGATTTGGATCGATTTGAGATGATTTGGGATGATTGTTATAGATTCATAAGAATTATTAAATTCTTACACCAGTAATCAAAATAAATATTCTCATTGGATTTCTTATACCACACATCAAGTATAATTCCCTATGAATTCCATTAGTTGATTTGGGTCAAGTCGATTTGATAACATTTCATTAAGATTTTGGAGATATGAGACTATTTAAGACATTTTTATTAAGATTTAGAGCAACTTTATGGCGATTTGAGGCATCTCGATTAAGAATTTGAAAGATTTAATTTAGATTTGAGACGATTTAAAAATAATTGGGACGATTTGAGATGATTTGGAACGATTTTATTTAAAATTTGATCGGATTTGGAACGAGTTTGAACGACTTGAGATTATTTGGTATGATTTTATAAAGATTTGAAACTATTTCGATCGTTTTGAGATGATTTGGAATCTGGGGTCTTATTAAAATTTTAGGCAATTTGAAACGATTTGGGCAGTTTGATTACGATTTGGAACAATTTAATTAAGATTTGAGTTGATTTTGAATGATTTAATAATGATTTGAAATGAACTGGACTGAGTTGACGCGATTTGAGTTTTTTTATTTGAGACGATTTTGGATGGTTTGATTACGATTTGAAGAGGATTTGGGACGATTTTATTTTTATTTTTTATTAAGATTTGAGAATATTTAGAATGATTGCGAGTTTCCGATTGTGATGCATCTAAGTGCGCCAAACTTCGCAGATGGGCTGAAGTGGTATCATTATTTAGAAATAGCTGTGACTGTGGTAGTGTTTAGAGAAAATATTTTTCCTTCATTTAAAAAGTAAAAGGTCAAATTTACTAAAAAATAATCAAAATATAAACTTTTGCGCTTCTCGGAACAAAAGAGAACTAAAATGACGGTAAGGCAGATTTATGTACCACTGCACTCTAAATAGTTTGACATTTTGTGTGAAATGAAAAACAATCATAAACAAACAATTTTCAAGAAACAACAATTGAGGTAAGTAACATATTTAATGTAAATAGCTGCTTGTTAAAGTTGTTTTAAGAAATTTGACCGTTTTCATCAAATAGCCATTAAAATGAACAAATCAATACGATGATGTTTGGAAACATTTTAGCCAAAACAATAAAGATGCATCAAACTGCAATATTTGTGGTAAACCATATTATGTAAAGGATCTGCCAACACTGGTCTTCATGTACATTTGATTGACATACATTCTTTGAAAAGAAAAGAGCCAGAGCCGAGCATCAGCGGAAGAAGTAGTCCTGCACATAAGAGATGTGTCCAAGTCAACCGTGATATTCAAAAAATCGATAAATTCTTGTCATTTGCAATGTCCGTCGATGAGTAAACTAATTGGTCAATTAGAAGTTGTTGATGGGTTTTCTTTCCACAGAACTACAAAAGGTAGCTTTATTCGATAAAGTGTGATGGCTAAAGGATTTAAAAATTTCCCGAAAAACCCTTCAGATTTAAAAAAACTTGACTTACTAAATAAAAAACAGTAACAAAATGTTTAGCATATCCCTAGGTGAATGGACAAGCGTCAACAAGAAAAGATTTATGAATGTTCACATATATAATAATATCACTGAACCGGATAATTTGGGCCTAATCCCTGTAAATGGAAGTTGTTCGCCGGAAATGATTTCAAATTTAGTCAACGAGAAAGAAAAATCATTTGGAATTGAAATGAAAAATGATATCATTAGCGTTATATCGGATGAGGCTGCTGTGATGCAAAAATTTTGTAGGTTGTCTTCGTCCCACCAACAACTGTGTTACAATCATGGAATTCATTTTGCTGTTATTAAAGTCTTATATATTAACAAAAAACAAATATGTCATTAATACACCATCATCATCAGCGTCACAGTTGTGAACATAGTGAGGATCAGAATAGTTCAAACTCAGAACTAGAAACCGTCGAAATTTCAAATAACTTATTACGACCAACAATGGCAGCAACCATCAGTCAAGTTAGGAAAGTTGTAAACATTTTTCGAAACTCTCCCGTACGGAACATCATCCTTCAAACATACGTTGTTGAAGTCGAAAAAACAGTGTTATTTGCGGACTATTAAACCAAGTGAACGAATCAAGGAAGAGAAAATGATAAATGAAGAACACATCAAGACCGCAAATACATTACTAGGGCATTCTCAAATCTCTTTCTATTACTGTAAAAAGCCTCAGTAGGGAAGACGCCACTTTATTAACAGCGGAAGGGGCTCTTAAACATTTTTTTAATAGTTTTGAAAAACAAAATACTGAGTTGAGTAAAGAAATGATGCTTTCATTAAAAACTGAATTTTGTTAACTCAACTGAACGAAGCGAATGAGGCAGAGTTTATCGATGGCTCTGAAAGTTTAGTAAATCTGGATATCGATTTTGTCTCGTGAGTTACTCATTTAAAATGAGTGAAGCAAAAAAAAATCGAATACGTACACAGTGTATAATACACAATTGTGTCTTTGTATTTGTAATTTTCTTTTGTTCGTATTTGTGTCATTTGTATGATGAACAGTACCAAAATAACGCGATCCGGGCGAATCGGTTTAATTTTTATGGTGCTTACTTACTTTCCTCAGCACATTACGTCTGCTCTCGAGCTGTGGAGTGTCATTATTTAACATGCCAATATATTTTATATTCACGTCGATTATAGAACTCGCCGAATTTACTGCGGCGGGAATCCAAACTACATATAAAAAAAATTAAAATCATGAATTTCGATCAAGGTTGCATGTAAAACTGGTTTTATTTTTACGCAAATCAAACAAAAACATTCGTTCGAAATCCACAGCTAAAACATTACGAATGGTTTGCGAATCGTAAAAACAGAATTATATGATAATAAACCTGTTTTTCAACGCAACTTTGATTCAAATTAATGATTTTAATTTTTTTATATGGAGTTTGGACTCCCGCCGCAGTAAATCCGGCGAGTTCTATAATCGACGTGATTATCTATTATAATTTATAATTATCATATAAATTAATTTTACATCTAATAATAAAATTTTATGGGTAAATTTATTTTAAATTTCATAAATTTTAGAAATTATAAAAAAATCGAAAATACATAAACAACGCAAAAATATGGCGTTTGAGTGCCAAAAAGCGCGCGAGAGAGAGAGAGAGAGAGATAGAAAGAGAGATAGAGCGAGTGGGAAAGAGAGAGAGAGAGAATGAATTCGTAACCAAAAAGAAGCCGATTATCTAACAAGGCTATAAATGCTTTATGCTTTTTAAAAAGCTATTTTAAAAGAGAGTCAAATTAATTTTTATTTTACCTCAAAATCATTTATGATTTATTATTTCGTGTATGTAAATATACGCAATACAAAATGCTATGAATTTGTACAACAGAACAAAATGTTCGGAATTGATATAATTTTAAATATTTAAGTTTGAATTAAATTATTAAAATTATTATTTACAATTAAAAAAAAATAGTTTCATTTAAGTACTCGTATAAACGAGAATTCTAAGAAAATATATTTCTTGAGAAATATATATTTCTCGTTTTCTTTCTCGATAAATTTAAAAATCGAAAAATCAGAAACACTAGCTGTGAGTGTTTTTTATTTCCATGACCCTGTGTCCAAAACCCTGTGTTTTTTATTTCCATGAAAATCTAGTTAGTTCACGTTTACTTCTTCGCTGTCGTTTGCTTTTTATATTTTGAACAAGGCCCTTTTTGTTAATTCTTGCGATAGTAGGTTTCAACATATTGCGTGTGTCCGTCCGGAATCTGCTACTCGTTCATAAAAGGAAGAAAAATGAAAGCACGAGTGGTGTCAAGTCGAGCCAAGTCACAGCTGAGATGGGCAGGGCGCGATGCTTGGGCCGGTTATACAAATGTTTTTGATCAGGCAATGTTTGAGGAGAGCCATGTGTCAATGCTCGAACAGTGAAACTTGTGGTTTGGCAGCATATAAGGATTGGCAGCATATTTGAACGAAAGTGGCGATGTTCAGCCAGTTTAATTAAAAATCTTTTGGTTACACCAAAAAACAGAAGAGAGATGCCTAGTAGACCAATAGAAAAATAATCCAAGCGGCCAAAAAGGAGCAAGTAGGACGGACGTAGCGGTCTACAAAGGTAGTACAACAATGTGTTTAAAAACACAAATATGAACGTTCTGCATATTAGATACGCACGCCTTTCTTAATTAATATTTTAATCAATTATTTTGTGTATTTCAAGACAAACATAAACAAAGTATTTGTTGTTATAAAAATAATTAATTATTATTTTTAGCACAATATAATAAATAAATTGCTTATTAATTAATAAAATATTAGACAAGAAAAAAAAAAACCAAAATTTAATTGAACTAAAAACATCTCAATTAATAAAAATAATTTTAATTAATGTAGATATTTATACCAAAATCCGCCCCTCCCTAAACTTTATTCAAGATTTATTAAAGAGGATATGGCATATTAATTAAACTCAACACAATGAAAATGGGGCAGGGGATTTCCTTGCGTTGTGAATTTGAGATGAATAATTTTTCATCATATCTGCCTATGTCTGAGCTATATATAGATTAACAAACTATTAAAAATTTCTAAGAAGGAAAATGCGAAAACAAAAGAAGCCGATTATTTTTCTTTACATTCCATTAATTTTCCGAAAATTGTCATGAAATTATTAACACAATAAACTTATTTTGCCACCTGGGACTGGGCTCGAGTAAAATTTGTTCGTAGATTAATTGTGCGGAAATAACCTGAGGAAAATTGTTTTTAATTTTATTTTTTTTTCTGTTTATGTGTTTAATGTTCTTTTCCGGTTGTGCATTGAAATTTAATAATTTGTGTACCTACATGTGACAGGCCCACATAATTTTATGTTTTCTTATCATAGATTGTTATCAATTTTATGATATAATAAAACAAAATTTTTTTTATGATGAAATTTTGTTTTGTGTTTGGTTTTTATCTGGAAATTTTTGAATAGGTACAATGTAGGTAAGTATATATAATTACCATAAATTAAAAGATAATTTTACTATTAATTTTATCATTTGAATTATGATGTAGGTTTACGTACATATTTGGAATTTTCCTTGTTGTCTTTCTACAACTATTTGTATTTTGATTTCGTTTAATTGTGATGGAAACTTTTTACGTAAGAAACACGAGAATTTTTGGCAAAATTTCCGCCTAACGGAATTCATGTAAATTGTGTGAAATTTATATCTGTTGTTGTTGTTAATTAAAGTACTTTGGTTGCGGTTAATAATGAAAAAGAACGTCGTTCAAGTGACCTCCTCTGCCAGCTTGGCAGGCTGTCAATCTTTTACCAAAATTTTGAATAACTTTTGCGCATAATGCATAATGCATGAATTTTACTCTTCAAGGAACCCCATAAGAAGTAGTCCAATGGCGTTAAATCCCATGACCTCGGTGGCTAATTCACTTCTGTTTTTCGAGAAATTATTAGATTATTAAACTTCTCTTTCAAAAGATTGATAGATTACGTTGCTGAGTGGCATGTTGGACCGCCCTGTTGGAACCACATGTTCTGCACATAAATATCTTCCAGTTGATTCGTCAAAAAGTTTCAAATCATCTCTCGATATCGAGCTCCATTCACAGTAATTGCATTGCCGTTTTGATTTTCGAAGAAATATGGACCCATTCAGCCACCACCCCAAAATCCACACTATACAGTAACTTTTTCGGTTTCATTGTCTTTTCAAACAATTCCCTAAGTTATTCTTCATTTCAAATCTCATTTTCTTCTTCTTTTCCTATGGTCCAATTAACAAATTGCCGACCTAATGCGTTTGGTTATTTTGCTTTAATTCTTGTGTTAACTATATTTGTAAGCTTTTACATGAAGATCTTGTTAGATATTGCCGGATGATTTTAAATTTTTGTTCTCTCAACAAAATAAACTTATGTAATTGGAAATAATAAAACTCAGCATCTGTACTCCACGAAATATATTTTATAGGTAACGAAAATGTACACTTCAAGAAAAAAGGCGCATTTTATTTTTATATAAAACAAAATGTCAAAAACATTAATAACCGCGTTTACAATAATAAGCTCCTTTTAATTTCAACTCAAACTCAACTGATTCGTTAAATGTTGCATATACCAACACTTCTTCTCAACGTTCAACGAATCGATTCACCAAACCAACTTCATTTACTAACTTTGCTAATCGCTGTTCATTCAATGGTTTAGTCAATAAATCAGCAATCATATTTTCCGTAGTACAATAAATAACATCTACAAATTTTTATGTAACTTATCGCGCGCAAACTTAAAGTTTATGTCTATGTGTTTTGTACGCTGATGTTCACCAATTTTTTGTAGCAATTTGATACAACCTTGGTTGTCTTCAAATATTTGTAAAGGTCTTTGAATTGATTGACCAAAATTTTGTAACACTTTGTCGATCCAAATACGCCAGCCGGAACCATATCAGCCGGAACCAAACAACTATGGCACAAGTAGCACGATGCATTGTGCACTATATAATTTTTCAGTCGGAACCTTATAAATCCAGCAATATATGATTTTTCGGTGGAACCTTATAATTCCAGCAGGAAACCATGGTTTGGTTATATATAGTCAAACTAACTATATCACAGTAGCACAATGAATCGTATATCATTGTGTACTAAATGCTTTTTCAGCTGGAACCAGGTAAAAAAAAGCTGATTACTTTAACCAATTACACGAAAACTGGACGTTGTTTCGGCTCAATTTAAACGGATTATTATTCAAAATTTCATTACCTTTCATTAGAAACGAACACTCCATAATTTGGAACAAAAAATTTTTTTTTTGTGCTTTTGTCCTGGTAAAAAAACCTATTACTTTAGATTACTTGATCGAATTTTGCTAAACCAGGGGTGGTATGTTGTAACATCACTTTTTTCGATTTTTGTCGAATATTGAATTTTTTCATCATGAATAAATTTTAATGTTTTTTTCGTTTATCAGTTACGTTGTTTCTATTGCGATCTCTACCTGTTGAACGAAAACATTATGTCGTTCTACTCTTATTCTATCACCTACACCTACGCATTTTATGAGTGATAGCAGTGTGCGATCACAATAGAAACAACGTAACTGATAAATTAAAAAACATTTAATTTTATTCGTGATGAAAGAGATGCAATATTCGATAAAAGTCGAAAAAAGTGATGTTGCAACATATCGCCCCAGTTTAACTAATCCTCAGTCTTTTCAGACTATAAGAGAAAAAGGGAACCCGTCTGTCCTATATATAAGTTATATGCTATAACTGCTATAAAACCATTATGGCTGCAATGTTGTGGTTAACATTAAAGCAATTATAACATTAAAAAATAAAGTTTTCTGTTTGTTTATCTTTTCTTTGTTTTATTACTGTAAAAATATTATTATTTAGTTAGAAATGGTAAAAGGTGCAAACACAAAACTCGAACTTTGTTTAATTAAATAATGTAATTTTAGAGCAAACTAACTAACAACCAACGAAAGAAAGAAAATTGCTTGGGTTTAGTTTTGTTATTTGCATGAGTTAAATAGTGAAATATAAAATAAACATTTTCTGTAGTTTATCTTTCAAATTTGTTTGCTAAATAATAAAAATCGGAAAAATAATTTTAACTTTTTTATAAAATTAAACTTTTTCAAATTATAATTTTAATGATGAAAGGGCAATAAAATTTATTAAATTGTTTCTTAGTTAAATAGAAAGTCTGACTTCTAAAATTTGGGCGGGAGAATGAGAAGCCCCTGTACATCAATGCAATGAGATATAGGAGGCTGATCTGGAGAATCTCTGGTCTTGGAAAATGTTTTTGTTGTTTATAAAACGAGCGAGAAAGCATGCTAGATGAAATATTTTCAGCGGCATTTTTACATTTTTTATGATTTTAATAAACTGAAATTTTTTCTTTTGTACATTTTACTTTCTAAGAGGAATTGTCTACTATACAACAAGGCACCCCAGAAAGTCGTCAGAATTATCGATTTCAATATGATATGTATATAAGTTCAGATGTAACAAAAATGATTTGCACGGGCCTGGCGCAATATTAAATTTAATATATTTTACAATTTTTTTAAAGTACATATTTGGAAAGTTTTTTTCTTGCAAATGCAAAATTCCTTCGTGCGCTAACTAAAAAGTTTAAGAAAACCGAGTCATTAAAGGGACTATCGGACTTAGAACGTCGAGCGATCGTACAAGAAAGTGTGGTTTATCGCTTTAGCACGAGCTATAGTTCAATTATTTCCACAACTTAAAACTATAAATGCAGAAAATGGTGGAATAGTAAGACTAGAACTATTGTACCAGTTAATAAGGATTTCTTCAATTTGTCACATTTATTTACAGGATTCCTTATATGATCGTAAAACTAATCAAGGATACATCATTTCGCGGTTAAATACAGTGCGCCAAATGCTATATATCATCAAAGAAGCCTCCGGGCAATGTAGTAGGAAGCGCAACTTTGTGGGTGGACGTATAACCTCATCGGCAACAAATAATACCTTTGATTTCCAAAATGATGAAAATTTTTTGATTTTAAAAAATTTGAATGTGACGAGTCAAAAAGAATTAATTAAGCAAAAATTATTAGAAACACTAAATATAAGACAAGCACTAACGTCATCAACTGTGGAAATTACAAAATTTTCTCAATTTTCCCCGTTTTTTTTACATCACCTGATTTGGTAATTATGTGATTTATGCCCCTATCATGGTTCTCAGTTTCTCACATTTGAGTCACCCGGCGACTCTGCTCACTTTTTTTTATTTTGTTGTATCATGGCTCTCCCAGTGAGTGAGTCTTATGTCAAAAATGCTCATCGAAAATTTTTGGGTGAGTTCATAGAAATTTTTTTATTTGTCTGTCATCAACTAAACAAGATGGACGGCAAAAACACACAGTTTGTATTTATTTTAAATTTTATTATTATTTTAAAACTTATTAATTTTAAGCTACTTATTTTTAGGCAAAAAATTACCAATTTCAACCAATTTTCAAAATTGGTTGAAAAAATGGAAAAAACCCGGATATAGCGAGAGGTTTTCCAAACGTAGGTAAAACCAAATCGTCAGTTAACGATTTTTAGAAAGAGCTGGCCATAATTTTAAATTGCCTAAGACCCCCTATAAAAGAACCCACAGAATGGAGAAAGGCAAGTTGTTATAAAAGTAATGTGTTATTATTGGTATTAGTTCAATATTTATTTACAGGTTTGGAATGACTACAAAAGAAACATTAAACACAAAATTGCAAAAAGGGGAGGTTCGTGCAACTGGAGGTGGGCCAAATTCCCATAATTCGTTAACACCACTCGAACAACAAGTAGATGCCCTAATTAATTTAAGTCAATCTGGTGCCCCGAGCGGTAATACGTATGGAATGGGTAGAGGTTCCTCAAGTGTAAATGCTGAAGTGACGCTTGAAACTGATATCGCTTCATCATCTGCTTCAATACCAGTGTTACGGTCTATTGAAACCATTTAGATGAAAATTATAATGTTGAAGAACTCAGCAATGAAGTATATTCTAATTCCGTTCACAATAGTCTTACCAGACCGAAGGCAAAATCAGTTACCATTGATGCAAACAAACAGCGATTGCAACTGCTAGAGAAACAAACTGACCACCAAACAGAAATACTTAAAATTAAAAAAAAATTGAAGAAAATACATATAATTTACAATATTATTCAAAAAATAATTATGAACTAAAAGAAACAAAGTTTTAGTTCCTACAAGAACAGTTTGTACAACAACAAAGAAATGAGCATTACAAACAAAACCAAATGGTAGAAAAATTAACACTTAAGAAATTAAAGTTGGAACTAGAGGAGAGAAAATTAGGTATAACCCGTCGTGACTCCTGCTCGTCTAGCGATTCTGAAGAATGAAACATTAATAATAGGCAAAATATGTGATGTTTTATAATTATTTATTTGTGATACGATACAAAGATGAAATGAGAATTTTAAATGACTCAATTTATTATATTAAATAAAGATAATATATATAATACTATAAACTATTCATAATTTCATTGCGTATTCTTTGTCCCTCTTCCAACAAATTGACATTCGCCGTACATGGTTCTGAATCCACTTCATTATCGGAGTTACCACTACCTTCTGCTTCGTCTTCTGGGAAACTTACATTATAAAATCTACACATATTGTGTAGCGCGCAGCAAGCGTTGATGATTTGCTTTGCTTTATTAGGCTTATAATGTACTCGCTGATCTCTGGCGCGAAGCAAGCAACGAAACCTAGATTTCAAGACACCTATAGTTCTTTCTACGGTATTTCTTGCAGAGGAATGTATTTTATTAAATTTTGCTTCATGACTTCCTGTAGTAGCTTGTTTATATGGCGTTATTAAAAATGGCAGTAATGAATATCCCGAATCAGCTATAAATAATTAACATTAGTAATTTAGATATGTAAATAAATTATATATTAAAATACCATATACTTACCAAGAAGCCAATTATTGCAATTACTATTTTCATAATTTTGAACCATACTAGTATTTACCGCACTGTGGTTCCACACAAAGGAGTCATGATTTGCCCCAGGATGTCGAGAATCAACACACTGTATGATCAGTTTGTGGTCACATATCTAAGAAATAAGCAAAAAATGAAATATATTGAAAAATATTTTCCAAATTATTATATGGTTATCCGATTTCTTACTATCATTACGTTCAAACTATAATATCCTTTTCTATTATAAAATAAGTGCCGTTCGTCTTAACCGGGTGCGATAATCCTGGATATGCGTACCATCAACGCACCCCAATAGTCCAAGTGTTTTATGTTTGGTCATAAAATATATTTTACATTCCAATTTCTCTGTAGCATTCATTAACAAAATCCACTTATCACATATATGTCGCTCTATCAAATTTACGACTTCTTTCATCACCGTAGAAGTTGTTGATTGTGTCATACCGATATGAAAATCTTTTCCAATATTTTGTTGATAACTCCCGGTTGAAAAAAATCTAAGAGCAGCACAAATTTTGAGGATATGTGATATAGATGATGTGCGATTTAGGTTTTTTTAAATGTAGTGTTAAATATAATATCAGTTCCCATTTGTTCTCAAAAATTTCAGCTGTTCGCAATAACTATTTTATTTTACAAACTTATATGCAAATTGTTAAAAAAATTATTTGAAATTGTTTTTTAGACTTTCTTCCATGTACGCGAGACATATTTTATTTAATAAATATATTACCGCAAGTGGTAGCTGGAAATTCTTCTGCAAAAAGACAAAGGGAGTCATTTGCTAATATCATTAGAAAAATAATTGTATTTCGAACGGTAAAGGCTAAAGTTAAATGTTTATTTTTTGAACATTGCTAACCTTTTCATTTATTTAATTACAGCTTAACCTTACACCAGAGGAATTAATAGAGCCGGAATTTTCAAGCCCTTACCTCATTGGTGAAGGGGAAAATCCAACAGCTAATTCCAATTTTTACCTTTGTGTGGAGAAGGAGGTAATAATTTTACCCAATTTGAATTTTATCGAGGCTTTCGATTTATTATATTATAAATCACACTATATTTTCGGGCAGAATATTTATAACTCTCTAAATCGTTTTGGCCATTCATTTCAAATTATTTTTATGGAATTGAAGTGTCTGGTATTACGTCTAGAATTAAACAAATTTCTAGCAAGCTAGATCAACAAGTAGAGGCGCCTCAAATCAAGAAGCAATAAATTGTTTCTTCTTATTTTTTTAATCTTATTTTTTAATGAATTTCGTGAATAATGTTTTTTTGTTATATTTGCAATGAAATGTACAATGATCTTGATATATTAATATCACATTTCAAATATCAAGAATTTATAAAAGAAAAATCCAGAGCAAAAATAAAATGTGTAAACGATAGAACGTGTATCAACACATTCCAAACTTTTTTATCTCTAAAAAAACATTTAATAAAAATTCACTCTAATTGTACTGAAAAGTTGTCAAATGTTGCCTTATCAAATCTTTCAGCACCTTCCACAGAACCGCCACAAAATATCTCTTTAAATAAAACTTCTCTAAAATTATCTTCCAATAGTCTCTCATTTTCAAAAAATTTAGGCAAACCAAAAACTTACTACTTACATACTAAAATAAACCTATTAGGCTTGCCGGAGCAAACAATCACAGAAATTTTTAATGAATCGAAAGTGGTAACCGAATGTGCTATGAATATTTTATCATCACCATCTGAAATAGGAAATGAATCTTTTAACAAAAAAATGATCTCTGAAACATTTAAGAAATTTTCTTTATAAAATTTTTTCAGAAATTTTTGTTTACGTAAAACCACAAAAGATTCCGATCGGATTTAGATGGGAAATGCGTTTTTGTGTGACAAGTTCTACATATACGAGAAAATTTGTACAAAATTTTTTCCAATTTATACCGGTCACAAAACCGTTGGAAACTATTTTTAGAAATACTGCTTTCTTGAAATTATTTAAAAAATTTAATAATTCTCACTTTTGTGAATCAGGAGTTTATAAGTTTACTTGCTGCGGTAATCGTTTTCAATATTTTAAATCGGATTTTATTAATAAGAATAATGTTTTAATACAGTTATACTATGACGACTTCGAAGTAGCACGGGTTCTTGGAAGTAAAACGATAATACACATAGTTGGTGCTATTTATTTTAGTATAGTAAATATTCCTATACTAATCACAGATCTGCTCTTCAGAATTTTTTTTAGTGAGCCATTTTTACGTAAATGACTTTCACAACGAATTTAACGTCAATTTTATCCTAAAACCGATAATTCAGTTTAGCTATTGAAAATCTAGGAAAATTGTATGGAACGATTATTTCACTATCTCAAGATAATTAAACGAGGCCGTAAACGACATGATTGGATTTACTAATACGTTTTCGGCTAAATACTTCTGTAGATTCTGTGCTATGAATAGCGAAGACACCAAAAACTGTACATCTGAAGATGTCAAATTATTGCGAAAGGACGATTGCTATTCCATTTTAACCGACCAACCCCCTTTAAAATAGCTTAAAATGTCGGAAACTATGGGTATACATCGAAATCCCATTTTAAACGGTTTAAAATATTTCCATACTATGTATTAAAAATTATAGTGTCGATTTTTTACACGACGGACTGGAGGGTTTCGTATCTCTTGTAATTAAATACCAACTGGAATTTTTTTTGGAGAAACAAATTTTTAAAAATACTGACAAAGAAAAATGATTGCATTTCTGCTTATAACTTTGAGTTTATTGACAAAAGAAATAAGCCATCTAATATTAATATTGATAAGAGTAATTTAGGGCAAAATGCAATACAAGTTTTATGTTTAGCTACACATTTTCCCTTTATTTTTGATCGGTTTTACGAACCAAGTCAGCAGCCTCAATGGGAGGGAATCTTTAGTGTAATAGATATAATAGACCATTTACTTCGTTATGAAATATCAAACAGCGACGTTGCAAATTTAGAAAAATTAATAGCTTCACATTTGAGTGTAATCAAACATGTATTTAAAAGAAATCTTACACTTAAACAGCATTTCCTCCTGCACTATCCTATGATAATAAAACAAATGGGACCTGTTGTTCATTTATGGACCAAGCAAACATCATTTTTTTAAAAAAAGGTTAGCTCTGAACTGATGTGTAGTATTTGGTCAAATTCAAATTTCCAACAAAAATTTAAAAAAGGAAAAAAATTATTGTATAAGCAATTAGGGACTCTAAGTCGGTTCTACCCGATTTCGTGTAGTTGGGCAATTATTTAGCCCCCAAAGATACCCGAAAACTTCGGGCAATGCCACAAACAACCGAAACCGACAACCCTCCTATGCATCTTAACGAAAATGGAAAAAACATAAACGTATGTTTGTAGAAACCGGCGGAGTCATGGTAAAAAAACAAAACCGAAAGTCGAGTAAACGAAATTTGGGTAATTGGATTCCCTAGTCGGGTAATTGGATTCCCTAGTACATACGTTTATGTTTTTTCTATTTTCGTTTAGATACATAGGAGGGTTGTTGGTTTCGGTTGTTTGCGGCATTGCCCGAAGTTTTCGGGTATCTCTGGGGGGTAAGTAATTGCCCAACTACACGAAATCGGGTAGAACCGACTTGGATTCCCTATAAGCAATGATATAACTGCCTTGAAGGTATTTCTACATCTATACACAGTTTGTCTTTTCTTGTCCATGATTTTCATTTCAAAAGAGATTTTTTTAAGCGTGTTGTCCGATGTTGGTGTCCTATTTAGGGTTGCCCGATGTTTGGTTATGGCGTGCCCATCGATAAGTGTCATCTTCGACTGTTGGAAGTTTGGCGTTGTCTCCAACAGAAATTTTATTCATTTATTATTTTATTGGATCATAATTTTATTATTATTTTGAATAAATAATTTAAATTCCTCTATACTATTTGAACTAAGTTAATCGAAATGCGGTGGCAAACAATTTCTTATTAAAGTGGAAATCGTTTAAAGGGTGACTGGTTTATGGACCAATGCTTTAGCTTTTCCCATTTTTGTTTTTTTTATAGTAAAGTATTTTGACAATAACGTTACAAAAATACGATGACAATTCACGTAACAGGATTATGGGACGACAATGAAATGTATTCTAGCCTATTTACATTTATACGAATCGGCATTTAATCCACGTAACTTTTATTATTTCATGCACCATCTGGTTGATGACGATTTCCCCATCACTTAAAAATATATTAATAATCTCAACTTCTTCTTTAAAACAAGGATTAAATTAAATTTAAAATCAATAGTTGTTAGCTATATGTAGTTGAAAACTCAAAGTTGCCAAAATAAGCAAATTATTATAAAACAAAGAAAAAAAAATAAACTTTTCCAACAATTTTCTTTTGTTTTCGTTTCCTTACAAATTTGTGTGCCAAAGTCGATTTTTGTTATTAAACATAATTTTAATTATGTAGACCATCGACATAATATGCAGAAGAAAATATGTTCAGCCCATATTTGTTATGTATGCCCACCTACATAGATGTACGAGTATATATTGTCGTCATCATATATCGTTATTTTTATTCACCAACAAAATTTTCAATGAAATTTCCACTTAATTATTGATTGTGGATAAATTTTCCATTAAAAATGTTTATAAAATTTAAAATAGATATATTAACAATGGTATTTCATACACTGCGGTTCACTTGAATAAACGCACTTGCAATTTTACTTTTAAATCTAAATTTTACTGTAGCTTCTTGTGGAGCCAAAAAAATATTTTTACTGAGAAGAGAGAGAGAGAGAGAAAGAGAGAGAGAAATCCTTACTCAATAAATCTATAATCGATAATTATTCTGAGAAAGCAAATTAACTTGCCTTGCAATTTTTTTAACATTGATTCAAATTTAACATGATTTTTTCCCTTCGGTTGATTAGACGCAACTTAGAAATATATTGAAAACACAGTCATTTATATTTTTATTTTGACACAATATTTTTTTTTTATTAAAAAATTGTTTAATTTTTCTAACTATTTTTAGTAACGTGTACTACGTCCATTCTTTAAATTTACTTCAAAGATCCTGTCCTTGAGAGAATCATATAAAATTTTTAAGTAGATCTGCAAATTTTCTGCCCAGGCAGCTTTAATTTCCGCAATAAGCTCTTCGTTCGATGCGTATTGTTTACCCCTTTTATAAACATTGTGAGTGAACCAGCCCCAAACGTTAAATCAGGTGAATTAGGTGGCCATGGTAATAATTCAGATTTGACTCTCGGCCAAGTTTACAGCACGAGCATTATGAATGGGTGCATTATCCTGTTCAAAAATAGAGGTCCAAATAGCTCCTGATTTTCTGGAAAAATGGATTGCAGCATATTCTTATATTAATTGCCAAACATTTTATTGTAAACAAAATTCAATTTAATAGCGCACCAATATTCTGCCATGATTGCGAGGCATAAATTGTTTTTCTTTCCGAATGTTACGAAAATAATAATTATAGCCATCTGCTCAATCTAAGTTGGTAGAAATGGCTGAATTAGACGCTAGCCTATGCATTTCTTTTTGTGTCTTGCGGCGTTAGAACTATCGCCAACCTGCTTTGGTAGTTGCTTCCATATGATGCACTGTCTTTTGACTAATTTCGCACATCATGCTTACTACGCTCGATTTTACAAGCTATAGCATGGTTGGAAAATGCTTCCAAGTGGTAAGCCCTTTTTACCCTTTCTGCCATATTTAAAATATTAATTTTAGCAACTTAGTAACTTACAGTTTTACTAAGTACTGGGCGCGTACTATGGAAATCGATCGCCGCCGATTTTTGTTCGTTGTTTATATTCAGCAATAGTACTTACTATTGCTGAATATAAACAGCGAACAAAAATCTACGGCGGTCAATTTCCATAGTAGGCCCCCTGATTTGTCTCTCTTCTCAATAAAAATATATATATTCTTGGTTCCGCGAGAAATTACAGTAATATTTACATTTAAATGTAAAATTACAAGTTGCGCCTAATCAAATGAACCGCAGTGTACTTTCATAATATTGTAATAGCCATGATACAACTATCTAGAGTAAACTAAGCAATTTCATTATGTTTTGATTTATTAAAAATAGTTATGCTAGGTGAAAAGTAAATTATTTTATTAAGCAAATTTTCAAAATAATAAACTATTCCTCTACATAAATAATTTTTGGTTTACATATAAAATCTAGGCTAAATTATGTACTACGGCAAAACCATTCAAATACGTTAGTGTTAGAAACATGTTTCAATTTTGTAATTAATTAAAAAAACATATTAGTTTGGTTTTTACGTTATTTGTCTTGTACACAGTAAAATGTAACTGGACATTTCGAATAGGCTGTTACTTGGTTAGTTGTAATACGAAAAGCTGAGGTGCGGTAATTTCACGATGGTTTGGAGGAAGAGAACTAATTTAATAAGCTATTTCCCAATCCCATAAAATTCCGTGCATCGAGGATAAAATCCACATTCTTACTTTTCAGCTGTTGTAATGTTTTGGTTAATCTGCTTGGTTAAGCCGGTACCCAATAAGCAATGCCAACGGAATTCCGTTTACATTCGCCTGCAAAAAACTCACTCTTTCTCTGAAAAGAACCATGCAAAGTTGGAAGCCATACTACTCGCCAAAGAAAAGTGTCACAACAATTCCGATGTGGGTGTAAATTCCGACTAAAAAGACAAAAAATCAAAGTGGAAATGAGGAGAAATTTCACCGAAAACTCGGGTATATTCCATATACATTTCCGGACTAATTTAACACACTTTTATTTAAAATTAAAAAATCGGCCTATATATTCACGCGCCATTTTCTGTTAGATTTTCACAAAGCATCTTAAAAAAATAAAACAAAAACATTTTACGTAAACAAATTGCGTTTGGCAAAACTTGTTTTTATTACCTCTTTAGCTCAATCCCATCGCAACCATTTAATAATTAAATTAAATAAAATTATTGTTACTGAATTAAAATTCTTTAAAATAAAACAACACAAGAAATTAAAATAAACAAAAACATACGCATGCACAATTGTGTGCATATTCACCCGTCGACTTGTTGTCACATGTTACTGTGAGAAGAGAAAATAAAAGATTCGATATACAAACAAAACTTATCCAAAATAAATAAAATTACCGCGAAACAGAAAGGGAAAGACAATTATTTTTCTCTAAGATATATACCAAAACGCGATATAGTACAAAACGCGATATGGTCCAAATTGTGCATTCCGAAGCGACGGGAGCACAGCGACCCGCCTGATATAACCCGGTCCTATACTTCCGTTCCTATCGATTTTTCAATTCCTATAAACTGGGGGGAAAAATTCTAACTAGGGAGCGAAGCGAGGGAACGTAGCGACCCGCCTGATATAACCCGATCCTATATACTCTCACTCCTATCGATTTTTAAATTTAAAATTTTTAAAATGTCCCATTTCGTACCACATCACATTTTGTACTGTATCATAGATGTTCAAATAATGTGTCCAAACTGGGTTGAATCTTTAATAAATTTGAATTCTCAAACTTCGTTTAATTAATTTAATTTGCTTTACGTATATTTTTCTTATGTACAAAATTAATAAACTAATTTCTTAATTTGAATTCGTTTATGTTTCTAAACATTGCATATTATAATAAATTATTAATTGCCACCTAGGGACAATAAAAAAAGGTTCATATTTAATTGCCATTGCGGCGTAAAAACAAAAGATTGTTTAACGTAATTTTTCAATTTTTTAAACTAAATTATGATCCTGGTATCTAAGGTACCTAGATATTTAGCCTTATTTGCATACGGAACCTGCTGACCATTAATGATTACAGGTTTGTAACTGAATGCGCGGATTCCGATTCATTGAGTCAACAATACGCCAGATTTTTGTCCATTTTATGATTTTGTCACATGCTTCTTGAAGTTTCGTTGTCGATTCCTCGATAGTATCTCCTACTGAGAGAACTATCGTAACCTCAGCAAATGTTGCAACTGTAATATCGTTTAATTGTGGTGAATCTCTGGAGTAGAGCAGTTAAAGAATAGGTCCCAAAACATGATTGGTGGCGATTCTCTGTGTATCTAAATCATATAATATTTTTCGGTAAATTTCTACGAATAGTTTAAAGAGTAAACCTTGTTGGGTTCAATTAGGTATTAAAATAACACAAATTAAAAATCAACATTTTATTTTTGATATTAAAATTTTAATAGAATTTATTTCGTGCCAAGACATTTATTAGAAGAGAGTATTTTTATTTTATTCTTTTATATTTATTAATACAATAATTACAAAATTTTATGTACTGAGTTTTCGGTTATCAGATTTTGATTGGTCTAAAACAAAGGTTCGATATAGGTCATAAAATGGTTTTATTGGTTTAATAAATAAAAAGAAAGTATTTCAAGAAGAATGCCAGGGCCGCTACAGTACCTCCCTTGCAGTAAACTCCTCGCGCGAAAGTGACATTCCTTTGTATCTTTTTATGCAAATCCAGAGTTGGCAACATTCCATACGCTGGCTTCAGGCGATTAATTGAGATATGCTGTAGTTTTCCATTAACGTCAACTTCAAATATTTTTCGTAGCCTTCGAATTACCTTAAAAGGACCCTCGTAAGGTGAAGTGAGGCCTATTCGTGTTTTATCAACACGAACAAAAACAAACTCACGGTTATTTAAGTTTTTGGGAACAAATATATCAGACTGATTTAACAGTGAACGGGTTATCTCGATAGGCGTTTCGCGGCCTCGCTGCTGTTTATGTGCTTGTATAAATCTAGTATTTTTAGCTTTCACACATTCATCATCATCATCAACCTAACATTCGAAAATACCTACTCTCAGGTGTCCGTCACGCCAGCCGGAACCATATCACCGGAACCAAATAACTATGGCACAAGTAGCACGATGTATTGTGCATCATTGTGCACTACATGCTTTTTCAGCCGGAACCTTATAATTCCAGCCGGAACCTGATAAAGCCACACAGAACCATACAACAGCCAAACCAACTAGAGCACTAGTAGTATGATGTATTATGTGCAGTATATAATTTTTCAGCCGGAACCTTATAAATCCATAAATATAATTTTTTTCGGAAAAACCTCACAAATTCAGCCGGAACCATATCCTCTACAACCAAAGTAACAATAGCACAATGCATTGTGCATCATTTTGCACTATATAATTTTTCAGGCGGAACCTTATAAATCCAGCAATATATGATTTTTCGGTGGAACCTTACAATTCCAACCGGAAACGATGGTTTGGTTATATACAGTCAAACTAACTATATCACAAGTAGCACAATGGATCGTATATCATTGTGCACTACATCCTTTTTCAGCCGGAACCTTATAATTCCAGCCGTAACCTAATAAAGTCAGCCAGAACCATATTGTAGCAAAACTAACTATGGCACAAGTAGCACGATGTATTGTGCATCATTATGCACTATATAATTTTTCAGCCGGAACCTTATAATTACGCCCAAAACCTTACAAAAACAGTCAGTACCATATAACAGCCAAACCAACTTAGACCCAAGTAGCACGATTCATTGTACATCATTGGGCACTATATATTTTTTTCATCGGAACCTTATAAATCCAGTAATTTAAGATTTTCTGAGGAAAAAACCTTAAAAATTCATCAGAACCCTACAGTCAAAATAACTATAGCACAAGTAGCACGATACATTGTGCATCATTTTGCACTATATATTTTTCAGCCGGAACCTTATAATTTCGACCAGAACCTATTAAAGCCAGCCAAAACCGTACAACAGCCAAACCAACTATAGCACAAGTAGCACAATGCATTGTGCATTATATAATTTGTCAGTCGGAACCTTATAAATTCTGAAATATATGATTTGTCGTGAAAAACCTTACAATTTCAGCCTGAACCATACCTTTTACAGCCAAACTAACTATAGCACAAGTAGCACGATGCATTGTGCATTATTGTGCACTATATAATTTTTCAGCCGGAACCTTACAATTCCACCCAGAACCTTACAAAGCGAGTCAGTACCATATAACAGCCAAACCAACTATACTGTTAAAGTTAGCCGACAATTTCCAGCCGAAAGATAATGCAGATAGTGTCTTGAATACAGGAAAAATCAGTCATGAACTCGAATTTAGGATCGGGTAATATCCTTCGGGTGAAGGGGAAATTATTTCAGATTATAGGAATTTAAAAATCGATAGGAGCGAGAGTATAAAGAGAGTTACACTTTCGGCTGAAATAGTCAAGACACTATCTGCATTATCTTTCGGCTGGCAACTTTTGGCTAACTTTAACAAGGTAAACCAACTTAAGCACAAGAGCACGATGCATTGTGCATCATTGTGCACTATATAATTTTTCAGCCGGAACCTTATAATTCCGCCCAGAACCTGGTAAATCAGTCATTACCAGATTACAGCCAAACCAACTTAGGCACAAGTAGCACGATGCATTGTGTTGTGCATGTGTTGTAGTCGCAGAACTGCGTCTTCTCGTGATCTTCCAAGTGGTGATGAGTTCTCGTTGAATGGCAGGAATACGGTGTATCTTCCATCTTTATTACGATAGTATGTCGATTCGTTGTGTCGGTCGCATTCTGACTCGTCGTACATGACTTATCGAGATGGACGAACGTCTTCGATTTCCCAAAATGACCTGAGCGTGTTGTCGATGGTGTCATAGTCCTCGATGGTTGCCATTAAACTAGACGGCTGATTAGTTGTCCGACGCTCCACCGTGCCGAAGAAGATGTAGCCAAGTTTCGTGTTTTGTGCGAATGGTGAGCCGTTAACGCTAGATCTCGACGACTGGGAGCCGACTTGCTCACTCCCGAGAGTCGCCTTTACTGGGCACCGATTCCCTGCACCGTTTCTTTGTTTTGGTTGGTTGATTTCATTGAATATATAGATTCTTGGTTCCTTCCCTTAGCATTTTATACCTACTGCCAGGTTTTTTACAGCCGCCTCTAACATGGAGAACAGACGCTTCAGGATTTACCATGGGTATTTCCCTCTCAAGGCAAGTAGCTTGGGTTTTACCGCGCCCGTACCCGCGGGGTTATACTTTTAGCGTTACCCAGGGGAGCTTGTATAACTAGCGCACCCAATTTCTCGTGTTTAGCTAGGCGAATGTTTAGAGCTTCCATATGCTACTTAGTATTAGTAGTTCTCCCGTATTACTAGCATGAGGATTTGGTTACTCCTTCGTGACAGTTTGATTATTTTTTTCCGGTATTCCTTTATTTTGTTTTCGCGTTTTACATATTTCTTAATCTTTGTAGCTCCTTAGCAATTTCACATTCCCGGTATTTTGCGGGATGTGACTTCTTGCAAATAACACATATTTTGCAGCAGTATCTTTACTAATTGAGCACACTTGAACTTGATGCTTTAATCTCTCTTTGGAAATATTCCTGCTTATGATTCAAACCTTAACAATTTTTGTACTGCAGTATTAGATCGCTATTTTTTTCAATGGCTCTAGTTTAACTCTCACTCTTTTTGTTTGTTATTATATACGTGAGCATAAATAGTGGAAGCCCTCTTTTGATGGTTTGAACCCCTTGATCAGTTTCGAATTTTTCTTTCTTAATGAATGTTGTTTACAGCATTTTCTATTTGATAACAATTTTTTGTTTTTAAGGTCTTCAAAAATTTCATGGCCTTCCTTCCTAGCCGTAACTTTGGTTGAACGATCATTCTTATCATCGTTGGTAAACTATTGATATCCTTTGGAATTAAGCCTTATAGTCATAGCTCTATAGGTTTCAGAGTCTGCAACTTTAATTTTTCAAACGAAATTGTTTAGAGATATGAGTTTGTACTCGGCTACCGTAACCCATTTCATAATGTAATATATGTAGTGACGAAATTTGATATTCCAACGACATTTATAGGTGGAAGTGAGTTCTCTTTTACTTTAACTGGTTTTTTTAAATAACTAATTAAAAAATTCGTAATTTATGTTGATTCTTGATGATTAACTAGTTTCTAGAGACCTCGTTTGATGTTGATGGTAAAGTTTCTGCCATTTCTGGTGAGTATTGAGCTTTCCTTTTCTTACTTGGTCTTTTATTCCGGGTCAACATCCAATTTGTTTCTCTTTCTAATTCTTTTTCATCCGTATGGAATGGATTGCAGGGACGGAGTTTGGTGCTTTCCTTCTCGTACTGAAAGATATTTTCAGTTGAAAATCTTGATGATCTTGATAATTTGAAGCTTAGTCCAAGTGGGTTAAAAATTGATTGGCCCACCCCAGAATCCTGGGTACTCCATTTTGGCATGGGTATATGCTCCTGAATGAATTTTTGTTACCTGTTAAAAATACCTCAATTCGCCTATAGCAACATTACAATTTTTATAAAATTTCACTAAATAAAAACTACTGTGTACAATTTTGAAACTTTTATATCGTTTAATGTAGTTAATTGTTATAAATTGATCAATTTCGTTCACTATTAGGAGACATATAATGTTTATCATGAAGATTTTATAGTTAAATTTTTTTTTAACTCACCCAAGATCATCCATTAGCTTCGGTGTTCTCAAAATGTTTTGGTAGGTTATAAATCGAGTATTTAAACTTGTGATTGAGTGTCGAAATGTATGACTTTGGGATTGCAACAATTCATCCACAGAGCCCAATTACTCGTCGTACTCGTACGTAATTCGTGCCTAAATTTGGGTTAATCGGTTTTTCGTTCCCGGTATATAAAACAAAAAAAAAACACTTTTAGCCGACAATATAGTTGCACAGCCCTGGTAGAATAATCAATAATTACATTAAGTTATGTCACGCCCCATTGTAATTATCAATCAATATTGTATGTACATTGTAATTGATCATTGTGATAACAAGACCAACTTTATTTAAAATACATACGAGAATGGTTAAATTAAATACGTATTTTGTGTTTAGTTATTCGGCTCCATCAAAGTTGTAAACATGGAATTGTTTCAAATAAAATTTAAATTGATAATTGTGATAATTTCACTTAATTCCGCAGTAACATGTTATAATAATATATTTACAAATAATTTCAATTTAATAACAACAATTAAAAATAAAAATTTCTCCGATGTCCTAATCGTACACGATAATTATAACGCAGATAATATCAAATTTAATAGTTTTGTACAAAAAGTACAGCATTTAATTATGTTACCTGTAACGCTTATAAACTGCAATGGTAATTTTACAATTCGACCAAATTCAATATTTCTTAAACCGCTTACAACCAATCAAAATATTCAAAACAATTTACCGTTAATTTATTTGTATAATAAAAAAAGTTTATTTATAATATTGGTAAAACATCATGATTCTAGCGAATTATTAAAAATTACTAAATTCTTACGCAATAATAAATCGATATTCGTTGTTGAAGACCCGAATTTGAATGAGACGCAAATTTACGAAATATTTCAAACATTTTTTCAAAACACGATGTTTAATACGATTTTGATAAATACCGTTGATAATGATTTCTATTATATGATGCCGTTCGATCAGTATAACCGTAATTTTAGTATCATGCACACGAACAAATTTAGTGGCGACATTTTGAATGTGTTTAACGATAAAATTGTGAACTACAATCGAAATAAATTTTATGTTGGTGAAAATCAGGAATTCACGCTCTCCGCCTGTAAAATATTTTGTAACGCACTGGGAAATTTAATGAATGCAACGATTGTCGTACGAAAAACGGAAAATCGGGTTGATTTATATACGTTATATAGCAATCGTGAAATCGATATTATTTTCAACTTTTACGTAATCCTGATGGGCGTGTACGATACACATTTGTATCCGTTGGCGTATAGCACAACTTTATTCTTGGTACCGAATCGGAATCTAATTACTAGCAATCAATTAAATAGTGATGAAAATTTATTTGTTCTGATTCTATTGATCGTGTACTGTATTCTAATAATTTTTATAAAATTTATAAAAATTGCTTCGAAACAAAAAAATGACTTCTCGTACATAATACTGGAAGTGCTTAGAATTGTACTAAACATGGCACATTATCTGAAATATCATTTAAAGGAATTATGGTATCTTATCCCGGTTACATTAGGCCAGTTTGTCCTAATCCAATATTTAACCGGAATTTGTATAAGTTTATTGTTAGTGCCTCGGTACGAGACCAACTACGAAACCATGAATGAATTAGTAAAATCGGGATTGAAATTTTATGCCCTGCATGATGATTATGATCACATAAAAGTGTTAAATCACAGTTCATATTTAAACGTAAATACCAATAAACAATTAATTTTGGTTAGTTTTACAGAATTGCATCACAAAGTCACCAGTTTAGAACCCGATAATGGTTTTATTTTGTTCAAGCATATTGCTGAACTATGTTTGCGCCTCTACACAAATAATGACGGAATTTCATATTATTATGCACCGAACATAATTTTGGCTAAAGAACTGTTGGTATTCCAAACGCAAGCCGATCTCCCAAATTTCGATTATATAAACAATTTGATACTGGAATTCAGTGCATTTGGATTATATCAAAAAAATTTTGATCCAACCATTATTAAGCCTCAAGTGAAACTTTATTGGGACGATGAACTCAAAGTGCTGATTGATTTTCACCACTTTAAAACTGTAATGTGTTATATCGGATATTTATTCATGATATCAGTTGCAACATTTTTTGGCGAATTATTATTTTATAACAGAAAATGTATAAGTTTGTTCCTTGCACGACGATGGCAATACATCAAAAATTTAAAATTATGGCAACGTTTTACTAAAAAATAATTGCAACAACATTCCAAGCATCCGGTTTTGTCCTTATAATTTTTTTTAAATTCCTTCGTCATCAAGATAATTTTGAAATTAATCATAAAATTGTAATTTTGTCTTGATCAAATTAAGTTTTATTGTATTGTCGCTAGTAAATTTGTCTTTCTTTTACAATTGGCTTTTACTCTGATGAAAAGCTGATTAACAATAATGTTTTGTGTCTTGGATTTATAGTAGATGCGCGATAATATAAAACTTTGTTTGTTGTATTATGTAGATTTAAACTTTAAATTTAAATTAATTTTAAAATTATAGAATTTTGAGAGAGTTTTGAGTAGTTTAAAATTTTATTTATAAATAAATGATATTAAAGAATTTGAAGATTTGAGATTGTTTTATGTTACAGTTACTCTTCCCTACATATCGTTCGTACAGTCCGTGACGTAAGTCTGTCTACAATATCCTCCCTCTTTTACATTTCAACAATCTATCCTGTTTATAGATCAAATTATATAAAACAAAATTTAAATTACATATACATTAACAAATTAATTCGAGTTCAAATCATTTAGTTAAAACAAAATCCTTGAAACGGGATGGTGGTTAAACTTCTCTCCGAGGACGATTTAAAGAAGTCTGTGATGTTTCCATATTGACCACCAATGATGGTTGTTCAACTTCAGGACACATTTGTTGATTACTTCCATCTACTGTACCTCTTTCGGCCGTCCGAGTAGAATCCGAAATGCTATTTGCTGAACAGCCTAGAAGCAGCAGTTTGGAAACCGAAGTTGATTGCTTATGATCTTCAGAAGGGTGTGGTTTAATATTCACACGATCTCGGCGATTAGCAGATCCATTCACATTAACTACGAACGATCTATCTGAGAGCTTTTGCTGTACAGTTCCCCTTGACCACAACTTATCTTCTGTTGGGTGTATTTGGACTACGACAGGCTGTCCTACTTCAAGAAGTGGTAACTCTTTTGTTTTTTTTATCGTAATGATACTTATTTATTTGTCGTTTATTATTTTATCTGAAACATTAGGAACGACGTTTTGCGTTTTTAACCGCTGTTTCTGCTTTGCCGTTAGCTTGTTGATGGTAAGGCGCGGATGTTATATGCGAAAAGCCCCATTTTTTAAATTCTCTGAATTCATTTGATATAAAATTTGTTCAATTATCTGTTAGTACCGTCTCTGAATCACATTTTTACTGTCGAGTTTGGTTTCAAATCATCTAACTTGTTATATAGGGGTCGAGGGTTATTAGAAATTTGTGTGCCTTACCTCTGATATGTTCAAAGAAAACATCCATTGATACTATTTGGAATGGATAGTTTGGAACTTGATGTGTTGGAGGCTTTATTTGGGAATCGGAATAATTGACACATATGTAACAATCTTTCACTTTATCTCTTACTAGCTGACCCGGCGAACTTCGTACCGCCTCAAAATCAATAAATGTTGTATAAAGTTATTATAGCTTAATTAAATTGAGTTTTTTTATTAAGATAAAATGAATTTCTCTCTCTCTCTCTCTTTCTCTGGCACTATATCCCATCAAGAGATTTGGCCGCCTTAAATGAGGTTTAATAATCATATTTTCATTTCGGATAATGACTAATGAGTGATTAATTCATTGATTTTAAACCAGCCGTGCAATTTTTTCCTTGTCACTACCGGGAATTGAACCCGAGACCTCCGGGGCGGATAAAATGAATACTCCAAATTAATTAAATTCAATCAAAATGAAATATATTTTAATTACATTGAAATGAATGTAATTCACGTGGCAGCAAGGAATTCGTTTTATTGAATTGATTCGAAATGATTCGCGTAGCATTGTTGCACTACTTTCTTTTAAACTATTTCCTGAGTAGGTTGCAATAGGGTCGATTCCCTTCAGTAAAACATCTTGTGATATACGACATTTTTTGTTTTATTGTCAGGTGCGAGAACGAAGAAATCGGATGGTTTGCCGACACGTGAACATGCTATGTACAATTATCCGTGAAACATTCATTTTCTAGATTCAGGCCACAAACACTCAAGGATGGACCTTGTGATCTGTTGATCGTCATGGCGAATGCAAGACGAATCGGAAATTGAATTCGTTTAAACTCGAATGGCATATCGGTTGAGATCAACAGAACTCTCGGAATGAGAACTTCCTCACCTTTGAACTTTCCTTGAGATTTCTCAAAATAAAACGCGTTCCGTTATATAGTTTTGGTTGATTCAGGTTTCGTAGCATGATGATTACCGGCAATACACCAACTTTCAGTTGTAAATTGTGCGGGGGCAAGCTAACCAGATCCAATGAGTTTAAAAATTCAGTTGGACAGTTGGTTGCTTCGTCTTTGTTTGTCACACAGTCGATAGATTTGAAGGAATGAAGTGGACCGACGGTTAGATTTTGAATTGTGAAATTTAAGTGATCCCCATTTTTGTTCTTTGCCGCAAGAATTACTCGTTCACTCACCCAATTGTGATTTTTGTGGTTAGTAATATTGTTCGGGAACACTTTGTTGATGAGCTCTTCCTTCGTTGAGACAAAATTGTAAAAGTTCTGAGGAAACTAAATAAATCTGTTCGATTCGTCGACCGGAACATGGCCATTACCGATAGTCAGCAATTGCTTGGAGAAATCTTCGGCAGATGGATCGTTTAACCACAGACAATCAAATTAAATTTTTCGTTCGAGGTAAAAAATGAAAACAAAATATATTTCTGACAATTACAATGTCATCGTTGTATCTGTTATTTTTCGTTAAACTGCGTATACGTTTACGCAAAAAAACAAAATATTTTTGGTTGTTTGCGGCTATTTACAGAAAATGAACTCGCAGTTTAAATTTTTACGTTTACATAGAATGAAATATCTCTGTTAGGTTGTCTCTGGTTTAACAATGCAACTCGCATGTTTGTCGTCAGCTAAAGTTTCATCACATAGCGCCACGCAGAGTCGATGATTTGAGGTAAGCGTTTATTTCATCGACAGCGGTCAATCTTGGAATCACTGGTATTTTTTGACGGAAATCGCCAGACAGTTGAATCATTGCGCCTCCAAAACATCTTGAGTCATTGCGTAGATCTTTCATAGTTCGATTGAATGCTTCAAATGCGCCATTGTACATTCATAATCGATGATGATTTTACTGCTACCAAAACTTTCGCCATTGCTGAATGTTTCGCAATGTTGCAAGTCGGGTTTTCAGCCGATTTAAGGTCTAACGACAATTTCAACGCTGAGCAACTGCTACAGCAATATTGGATCTCGCACGAACAGTGGCCAAAATCAATGATATGAGGAATGCCTTGCCAGTTCCACCGGGCGCATCGAAGAAAAATAATCCACCATTTCCATCATGAATTATATAGCTAAGTAGATGAAATAAAAAAAAATTGGATAAAAAATAAAATGTTAAATGTGCATGCAGCCTCCAGTCGGATTCGTATCCAGTACCTTGCAGTCCAAGCGCCGAAGCTTTAACCACTGCACCACTCGTCACATACAAACTACACCTACAAAATTCATATAAAAAAAAAGATTTTTTTATTAGATTTTTGGGGCTTCCCTTTTGAGTTTTTCCGACTTTTCTTTTTTCCTAAACCACCACTGTATTGAGACGAACAAAATAAAAAAAAAACAAAATGTACTAAATATATGAGAAAATGAATTTTCTTGATAACTTTTTTTTTGGTGAATTTTTCCGATGTTTTAATAGTTATTATGCTATTCGGAACGGAGTCAAATCCAACAAAACAAAAATCATAAAAATCGGTCCAGCCGTTCTTGAGTTATAAATGGTGTAACTAACACGACTTTGTTTTATTTATATAGATTTCGGATGTCATTCCTGGCCAAAATATGCTTTGCTTAGCAAGATTTATTGTTGCTTCGATGCCATTATGACTGCTATGTACCTTTTCAACCATTAATCCACGAAGACTATATACGGAATCACGACTTTATCATTCCGTAGAAGTAATCCATTCTCCATGGACAGCTCTTGTTTGAATTTATGATAAATTTTTATATCATCTAGTATATCGCGTATACTTTTTGGCCACTTGTTTATTAATGTAATTATCTTTTGAAAACTTACATTTTTTTAAGTTTCTTCTCTAATGATGTTGAGAACACCTGTTGAGATACTGAGATTGCTAATTATTTTGACCATTTGTACCAGTCTTTCGGCATCACAAAATATTTATTTGTTGGTTTTCATCTGGATCCTCTTCATAATTTGCTCTTGATAGGGTATCCGCAATAATGTTGTTTTTACCTTCTATGAACTCAAGTTTCAAAGAATAACGCTACAGTATCATATACGCATTAATTGCAGTCTCTTTAGTGATTTAAGTAGCATTTTATTGAATATATTTATTAACGGCTTATGATCCGTTCTGACTATGCAAGTATGACCAACAATCATCTGGTCGGATCTGATACACGCGAAAACGATCCCAAGCAGTTCTTTTTCTATCTGTGCATAGTTTCTTTCTGTAGCTGTTAGCTGGAGTCGCTTTCAATTATTATTGGCTTGGTCTAACACTAATGTATTAATCTTCTGATATTGGTCTTCCTCCTACTGTGTCCACTTCCATGGAGTGTTTACATGGATAAGTTTACATAATAGTATAAACTGGGTACTTAAATCTCTTATATATCTGGATAAATAGTTAACCATACCAATAAATCTTTGTAGGTCATTTTTATTTGAAGGTGATTTCATATTTCTGATCGTCATAATTTTGGATTCATCGACTTTTAAACCTTCACTACTTAACACGTGTCCAAAGAACTTCACTGATGATTGACACAAAATGAGTTTTGATTTGTTTAACTTAACGTTGTTTTTCTGGAGCCGCATGAATAAATTCTCGAGATTTCGGTCATGATCGACTGTTGCTTCTTCGACTGTATTTCCTTGACTAAATATCAATAAATCGTCTGCGAGGACCTCTACGCCTGGAAGATCATGCACAAGCTGGTATATTTTCATCTGGAAAATTTCTGGTGCCGATGTAATACCAAATGGCATCCTTAATCATTTGTATCTTCCGAATGGTGTCCAAAAGCATGTTAAGTTGCTACTCGCCTCCGATAGTTACACTTGCCAAAATCCTTTTTTTAGCGTCGCAGGTGGAGAATACTTTAGCTTTGCCTAATTCCGGTAGGACTTCATCAATTGTCGTGAACTGATAATTGGTTCTTTTCAAAGCTTTGTTCAACGGTATATGATCTAAACATATTCGAAAAGAATTGTTACGTTGAACTATTAAAATGTTACTAACCCAATCAGTGTGATGCTCTACACGTTCAATTATCCCATCATCAACCAGTCTTTAAAGGATGACGATACATCACTGGAATATGGCGCGCATGTTGAATGACAGGTTTAATGCTTTCGTCAATTTCCAACTCTACTTTGCCGGGTATTGTATCATATCCTTCAAATATATCTGAATATTTGTTCACTATTCGCTCCGCATTCGCTTTTCACCTATGAATGTCTACCGATGATACCAATTCAATGAGGTAATCAGCTACCGATGGTACTGGAGAATCCTTCACCTCAGAACTATATATATGTAATCAGTTTAAGAGCTGAACAAGCTTTTGAAGATAATAATGGTTGGTGGTTACGTTTTATGATTTGAAAAACTATAGAAACTGTTCGGTTATCGATTTTACATGGAATATGCAGCTCTCCAATTGATGGTATAGGATTTCCATTGAAATCTATCAGTCCCTTTTGTGTTGGAAAAGTTTTTGGATTCAGTTTATTCATGAGCTTAGAATATTGTTGCCAGCCCATGAGACACGCGTTAGATTCTGTATCCAGCTTGCATTCGACGTTTTTCCAAACTGAATTAAATTTTAAACTCAGAATTGTCGTAACTTTATTTTTACTGAGTGATGTCGTCACTTTGCATATTTTGAAGCTTTCATCACTCGATCTGAATTGTTCTTCCTCTTCATCGCAGTTAATTTGGTTAACTTTATTAACCCGATGAATTGTTGGATTTAATCCGATTCTTCATTTCTACGTCTACAGCACGATTCAAAATGGTGTTTATATTTGCATATGTCACAAATATGTTACTGGAAACTGCTTGCCCCCTTGTGTTCAAAATTTTATTTACTGGAACATCCGTTTGTATATTGGTTTCTGACGTAATATTTTTTACTCTGTAGTGAGTAGCATCGCTGATTCTACACGTGTCAATGGCATGTTGTAAAGTCAAATCACTTATTTCCATTAAATTTTTCATCACTGACCCATTTCGAATGCCGACAATGATGCGATCCCTCAGCAACTCATCTGACATGTTCGTCGGATAGTTACATAATTTAATGAATCGTTTTATTCGAACGAGATAAGTGTCGAAGCTCTCATCCTCCATTTGATTAGACGTATTGAAAATATATCTATCGTACATCACATTTGAATTGGCAATTAAATACTTTCGAATTGCCGCGAGAGCAGTAATATCCAACTCTTTGTCAGCGTCTGTCAAACCAAATTCCATGAATTTTTCTTTGGCTTTAACACCAATCGCGGAAGGCACAGTGCTTGTTTTTAGTCTATTTTGCGATGCTGGCCAAAGACTCATACCAGTGGCTATAGTATAGTCCACACATGGCCAAATTACGACTCGCGAGCCACACGTGGCTTTTTGAAAGAGTGAATGCGACTCTCGAAAAGAAATAAAAAATTAAATAACATTTAATAATTCATTAAAATTGTTTTCGATTATTAAAAAATTATTAAAATTCGGCTCCACGGTTCGGCACGTGGAGCTTGGCCATGTGTGGTATAGTCGTTTCCAGCTGGAAACTACTATATCTGCATCTTTAGGGTCAACGGATATATTTCTGAGCTGTGTTACCATTTTCTCCATCTCCGACTGCGCTTTAACGAAATCCATAGGTGTGAAGGTATCCATTGAAGGATGACCTCCCTCCCACTAGATTGAAGACACTCATACAATAATTCCACATACACATTCACATATAACACTACTCTCCTTCTCCCTTGTGTCATTGCCAACTTGATACCTTCCATAATCCCTATCAATTCTGCATTCATTATACAGAGGCTGTCATGCACTCTTATAATTTTCTTTTTCCTCCTTGAGGGAATATAAATTCCCACACCTACTCGATCATCATTTACACTTGCATCTGTATACACTTCCACATGTGCAACATAATTCATTCGCATTTTGCAAAATTCACTCTTAACCGATAACTCATTCGTCATTGCGTTTGTTGTATCACCAAACTTCAACCGTGCTTTTAGATTCCTCGGAGGGACTTTCGGATTTACCGGACGAACCTTGGAGAATATGTTAATATTTTCCAAGATTGCCAGTGATCTTGTTGTCTTTTTGTAAACCGTCCCTCTCTGCAATCTCTCTTTCATTTCATTCACCAATTTATTGTCCGTAGTTAACATTCGCACAGTCTCTCGCACGGTGATCCAACTGAAAATTAACAAAAATCAAAATAAAAATATGTTTGTGTGGTAACCAAACCATTAGATATTTGAAAAAAAAAAAAAAAAAAAATCATTCTTTCGTTTTATGTTTATTTTCGATGCACATGTCTCCAAAAAATAAAAAAGGAAAATTACAAATAATACAATTTTGATGAAGAATTCAAAATGGTACTGTGCTCTATCTACTAGATGATAACATAAAAAAAAATTGTGCGAAAACCAATTAACAGTGATTGGAAATATTTAGATCCAATAACTCAGCTCAACTCAACTAAATAAAATCAATAAAAATAGGTAGATGGCGACGCTCAGACTATTTATTCTGATGTTCCAATTTGGGCCGCTCAGGTTGTGGGTGAAAGGAAACCAATAATAATAAAAGGCATCGAGAAAAGACGCTAATACTAAAATCGATGTAAATGAACGTAAAGCGTTTTAGTAATGAAATTTTAGTGCTAGTTCTTCTAACAGTGCTTGATTAAAAAGTCTTGTGTTTTATCTGCGTCGAGTGTGTTACTTGAGAAATGTATAGAGGAACCTTCATAAACTACCAAAAGTCATAGCAATATAACAAATTTGTATGCTACTCTGGAATCGATAAATTTTCACGGGCGACGATGTGGCCCACTCATTTAGAAATGAAGATATTATTAGCCCTACTTTAAATTCGTAATCAATTTCACATTTGATAATTCGTGACGTAGAACGAGTCCTATGTATAAATTGTATAAATGGCTGAGTGTTAATTAAAGTTTAAAAATAAACAGTAAAGCGTTTTATGTATACAGAAAATTATTTGATTTATTAAAAAAAATTTCCACAGAGAACTCAGGGTGTGGTGTATTATTAACCGATAACCGATTTTTTTTTCCGTAACGCTATTTTCAATTTAAAACAGTAAATAAATAAAAATCGCGCGTATTTGTATCCGTACCAAGTCGTGGTGATTGATGGCTAAAGGATAATGAAAAAATGGGTTGTTATTCCTTTGTTGTGTAAATATATTCCATTTGGCGTATATGACCTGTTTTTATGATAAATGAGTTCTTACCGCAGTCCCCCAAACCAAAGTGCGATATTTCATTGTTAGTCGCCGTGATTTAAAGGAGCCTATAGATCTCAATAATGGAACGGCGTTTTATGCATTGATTGAATTTGAACACCGATTTTTTTTATGAAATATTTCGTTTATTATTTTATAAAGAAGAAACATTACGAGTAAAACCCATTATTATAAATCAAGTCACGAAAGGTAAGTGAAATGGTTTGATTAGAAATTTTAGTCAAAATCTATTTTAGGTATAATACATTTGAATAAGTATTAAAAAAATTTCACCCAAATGCGAATTGAATATGAATTAAATTTGAGTATAGGGTACGTATTGAATATGAATTAAATTGGAATTAAATACGAATTGAATATTAATTGAATATGAATTGAATATGAATTGAATATGAATTGAATATGAATTGAATGTGAATTGAATATGAATTGAATATGAATTGAATATGAATTGAATATGAATTGAATTGAATTGAATATGAATTGAATATGAATTGAATATGAATTGAATATGAATTGAATATGAATTGAATATGAATTGAATATGAATTGAATATGAATTGAATATGAATTGAATATGAATTGAATATGAATTGAATATGAATTGAATATGAATTGAATATGAATTGAATATGAATTGAATATGAATTGAATATGAATTGAATATGAATTGAATATGAATTGATTGATTGATTGATTGATTCTGAATGCACGACCAAGTTCTTACACAGGAGCTCCCGGGTGACGCCGGGCCCACCGTACACTCTTTTTTACATATAACAAAACCGAAGGATTGGATAGGTTAGTTAAGTGGGACAGAATCGGCCCGGTTACAGACACCTAGGTATAGCCGATAGTTAGTAACACAAAGACAGCACAATACTAATCTACTAAGGAAGGATAAAGGTTTAATAGGTTTAATGTATAACGATGGTATTGGTCTTCAACAATTGCTTCTCTAAATCAGCAACCTGAGAAAAAATTTGTATTATTTCACGTACATCTGGAAATTTCCTGAAATGTAATTGTAAATTAATACAAAATTTAATTGATTAAATCGACCCAGTTGCAGACCCTTAAATAAAGTCGATAGTTATTAATGCAATGACAACACCATTCTAATCTACACAATCAACAATTAATATTTCAAAGAAATATTATTTCACGTCTGTAGATTTCCTGAAATTTAATTCTAAATTAATATTTTCCGGCTTCCTAAATAATATAAACATTTATTAATTTAATCCTCCTGCAATTCCACGACTTACAATAGGATTTCCTGTATCCATAATTATTTAAATTATATCAAACTTAGTCTAAAATTCATTAGTATTTAACCCTTAAATCGAAAAAAAAAAAAACAAAAAAACAACAAATTTTATATGTAAGGCATCTCAAAGGCAATGGTTCCCGGAAAAATATCAATGTTATTCAATACCAGATTAACTACCTGATAGGATATTTCAAACAATTTTAATTTAATTCAAAAATTTCAAATATTTTATTAGTTTTGTTCACCAAAGAAGAGAATATTCCATTAATTGCAAAGTATAATTATAGTGCACAGGATATTTATATCATGCTCAATGGAACTTTACTATTCCTCAACCAATAACTGTTAAATATGGTACGCAGAATTGGATTGGCACTGTAGCATGTTCAATGGAACTAAGCAAACTCAAAACAAATGATGATCAAATTCGGGTGCAAAGCCGAATTTGACGAAATTTTCGGATTCAGCTATAATGAATGAAACATGCCGTTTCCAACCGAAATTTTCCAGTTCAGATTGTAGAGCTGGGCTAGGATTCTAATAAATTAGGATCAACTTGTATTGGGATTTTAATGTGTCTTTTTGATTTTGATAAAGTTCTAAAATTCGATAATTCTGAATGGAACTTGGCCATACCCCGACCAATTATTGTCAAATCAGGTAAGCAGAATTAAATGTGAATGTAAAAATGGATTTTAGAGAAGTTCTGGAGTGTTCTGATATGTTGAGCTGAACCGAGATTTCAACATAAATCCCGGGTGAAGTACTGGATTTTTCAACAAAATAAATCCGAAAATAATCGGCCAAGGAATTTTCCTATTTCTACATTTACACGTCAAAACAGCCAGTTGACAGATGACCCAGCCGAACTAAGCCTCTCCCAAATTAATGCTAATTGCTAGAATTGCGATTTGCTAGAATTCCAATTAAGCCCAAAAATGATTTTATGCATCTTCCGCAGTATATTGTCTCAATCAAACAAAACCATCATGATTTATGTGAGGTGATGACACGAACGGAAGATATAACCACGCGGAAGGCTTTTTACACAATTGGTACATGAGCAGGTCGTTGATTAGGATTTAGAATTCAAATCAATCGATATTCGTATATATCATTCCTATGCAAAGACGAACCTGTTTCGAGAAATATTATTGAGCCAGAAATTCTTTTAGATAAAATAGTGCCAGCAGTAAGCAATTTTAAAAAAACAGTCAACATTAAAAGGCCGAAGGATATCACATCAAAGATTTAATTGTCATTACAAATGGAAATAAAAAATTAAAAACCATTTTCCCTTTGCCATGCCGTAACACATATGAGGTCTCATCCCTTTAAATCAATCTACAAAAAAGTCATGAATATTTATATATATACACATATACATACATATCTACACACATACACACACATATACATACATATATATATATATAAAATTTTACTATAAAATGAAATAAAAAATATTTCTGTTCTTTGTCACTATTATGAAATTTTAAAGTTTTTCTTTTGCGTATTATCAGTAAAAAAATTGCTGTCAGCAAATCTTTCCACGGAATTAATTCATTATTTGTAAAACTGATCAACAAGAAATATGTGAAAGAACAAAAAATATTTTGTTTTACTATTCACTTATCAAGAATAAAGTAGAAAGAAATGATATGTATTCTCTATTCGATCGTTCAATACAGGCAACAATACATTTTATCCAATCAGTACTACAATGAATTTTCGCTTTCTTATTAGAATAGAAAAGTAAAACCAAAAGAGCAGTAGATCCCGTTCGCTAACACAAAAAATAAGATCAACCTTTTTAGTTTCTCATTATTCGCTCATTAGACACTACTCGTTTTCTACTGCATAACATTTCTAAAAATTCATTTTACTATTCAAGAGCGAAGAGAAATTAGCATAAAAAATTCATTTAAAAATGAACGGAAAATGAATGACAAGCAACAGAAGAGTATTTTTATTTTCATCCTTTTTGTCTTATTTGACTAAACTAAACTACGTGAATGTACGTACATATATCCATACACACACACAATCGTAAACCATACGACATATCACAAATGCGTATATTAAAAAATATTTACATTAATAAAATTAAAATTTATATAAATTTTTTACAAAAAAAATAAAAATTAAACAAAATATAAACTAAACAAAGTATAAATAAAAATATGAAACACAAAAGCACTTAGCTTGTGATGCGTTCTCCATTGCTGCGTCAGTGCGTCACACAAATAACAAAACAACCCGTCATAACAACCTAGACACTTTCACGTTAATTCACGTTTCGATTTACTAACACCAATTTATTAACACTTTATATTATATATTTAATATTTAATTTTAATAACTTTTATATATAAAATATTATTTATTTATTTATTTAAAACAGAAAAAAAAATTTAAGTTTCAATTTTCTATATAGAGAAAGACAAAAACGCGTCTTTCTCGTACGACGATCGATCGCCGACCAATATGAATTGAATATGAATTGAATATGAATTGAATATGAATTGAATATGAATTGAATATGAATTGAATATGAATTGAATATGAATTGAATATGAATTGAATATGAATTGAATATGAATTGAATATGAATTGAATATGAATTGAATATGAATTGAATATGAATTGAATATGAATTGAATATGAATTGAATATGAATTGAATATGAATTGAATATGAATTGAATATGAATTGAATATGAATTGAATATGAATTGAATATGAATTGAATATGAATTGAATATGAATTGAATATGAATTGAATATGAATTGAATTGAATTGAATATGAATTGAATATGAATTGAATATGAATTGAATTGAATTGAATTGAATTGAATATGAATTGAATATGAATTGAATATAAATTGAATATGAATTGAATATGAATTGAATATGAATTGAATATGAATTGAATATGAATTGAATATGAATTGAATATGAATTGAATATGAATTGAATATGAATTGAATATGAATTGAATATGAATTGAATATGAATTGAATATGAATTGAATATGAATTGAATATGAATTGAATATGAATTGAATATGAATTGAATATGAATTGAATATGAATTGAATATGAATTGAATATGAATTGAATATGAATTGAATATGAATTGAATATGAATTGAATACGAATTGAATATGAATTAAATTTGAATTGAATATGAATTGAATATGAATTGAATATGAATTGAATATGAATTGAATATGAATTGAATATGAATTGTATATGAATTGAATATGAATTGAATATGAATTGAATATGAATTGAATATGAATTAAATATGTATGTGAATATGAATTGAATATGAATTGAATACGAATTGAATATGAATTGAATTTGAATTGAATATGAATTGAATATGAATTGAATATGAATTGTGTTTTGGTAACGATGTACAATCAAAAAAACAATCATCTGAAACGAGGAAAAACTTTGTATAAACATTAGAAATATTTATAGTATATCATTGAAACATATCTTTATATGCATTGCAAGTTGACCTGATTCCATTTAAGGTACGGGCTAATTTAATATCTGTAATAAATAAATTTGATTAATTAATTATTAAAGTAAAATATAAAACCTACTTAACTTTATAATGTACTGACAATCCGGTAGTGTTTACATAAGCTGACATTTGTATTATATAATTTTAAAAACTGTAATACCGATTAATATTTAAATTTTGTATAATGCGATCTGTGATTCATAGTTCATTGATCAAGTTTATTAACCTTTTAGTACTTAAATTTGTAATTTTATAATTTAATAGAGCTTAATAATTTTAATATCCAATACAGCTAGCAGTTAGCGTAAATAACCTTAGTATTGCAAAAATAAATATAGCTCGGTCACTTTTTCATCGACCGTATAGAGATCAACATCAGCATTTTAAAGCAAATAATTATTATAAGAAATAAACAATTTACAAGGGTGTGAATTTTTGTGTTGTTTATTATCCAATTACAAGGTGATATCCAATACTTGTGGAGATATAAATTCCTGGTGCATCAGGAAAACATTGATCCTTCGAGCCGGATCGTCCGGCGCAGCAGAACAACAGCAGCGGATATAGCTGTACGAAGAATTATACAGCAGCAAAGCAGCAATCCACAAAGCAGCAATCTAAAGGAGCCACAAAGCAGCAATTCACGGGATATTTTCGAGATTTAACAACGGTGGATATAATGGTCATCGGGAAATTGAGAAGCACGCAGACAAAACAGCTAAGTACACGTTTTATCACTATCAATAAAGCCAAATACTGTACTATCCGCTTTGGTATAAATTTAAATTCTGTTCGGAGTTGAACTTTAAGTGCAGTTATTCCGAGTTACTGCTATTTCTGAATCTTTCTGCCTGAAACGTGAAAATTATACGGTTATTAAAATCGTTTCAAGGCACTTATTCAATATTCACACATAAACATACGCAAGTGAATTTAAGTGAACAGTGGTAAAAGTGTAGTATAATAAGGAACTTAATACGTGTGTTAAGAACAAAAGTGAAAACGTGATGTCCGAATTAGAAAATTTAAAAAGGCTACGAGCCAATGCCAAAGGCAGTATGACAAAAATATTGAACTATGTGAGTGAACTAAACAGTGATAGTGTTCCAGATATAGAACAGGTCAAAACTAGAGCAAAGCGCGCTCAAGAAATTTTCGATACTTTCATGAATGTCGAAGAGCAAATTATTCGGTGCAATCCAACGGAACAATCTATAAAGTTTTGTCAGGCCTCAACTCGTGGATAAGGAATGAAGCATTTCGGAAAGAATAACGGTGATTAATGATACGATCAATCAATCACAAAATGGTGGAGCAGATGTTAAGTTACCAAAAAATAAATATTCCTGCCTTCACTGGTGAATATACAAAGAGTGGCAGACGTTTTTTGACTTGTTTTCATCAACGATTCGTGAAAAAGAATATTTAACTTCGGCACAAAGATTCTTGCGCAATACGCACGTAGCGGAATCAAATTATAATGAAGCAAAACTGATCAAGCGGTACGCCAAAAAATGTCATACAATTACGTCGCATATCGAAGCATTTTTAAAGTAGCCGTCACTTAGTATCCCAACCACAGCTAACATTCGTTCGTTGCTTCATATATCTGATGAAGCACTTCGTGACCTGAAATGCTTAGGCACGAAAGCAGAACCTCAAGATCTTTGGCTGATATATATTCTACTGAACAAGCTTGATGCCGAAACTAAAGCTTTGTGGTCGCAACAAAATATCGAAGACAAAGATTTTCCCACACTAACAGAATTTTTTAAATTTTAAGAAAATTGAACAGATGCATTAGAGTCTTTGAAGGCGTATACAACAAAGAAGTCTACATCAGCTCCGCCAATGAAAGCCGTTAAAGCTAATTAATACATTTTCTACCACGGCTGTTAGCAAATCCGCACACCACCATCGTGTCCGTCGTGCAAAACAGATGATCATAAACTTTTTGATTGCAATAAATTCAAAGTAATGACTGTGGAGTAACGAGCAGAAACCATCAAAGAAGAGAAACGGTGCTTTAATACTCGCAATCACAACACAGAAATTAGGATTACAAAGAGCAAATGGTCGAATGTTAATGAGGGGTCTTGGCGATACCAAACTTGAATATTCTTGCGCAAAAGTGGTACTTTCAGTGCGACCAATCAATAGTCAGTATCCGCAGTTCGAAACAGAAGCATACGTCGTGCCGAAAATAGCATCATTAATTCCGTCCAACGACTTCGATCCCTTTAACTGCGATCAACTGAATGGTTAGGTACTAGTAGATCCAAAATTTATCAAAAGAGGTTCAGTCGATATTTTACTTGGCACCGAAATATATTATAGCGTAACGAGAGGTAAGTGACTACAGCTAAATAACCATTTAGTAGCAGAGGAAACATTGTTAGGCTGGGTCTTGGCAGACAGATTTATAGAGCAAAAGTCTAATTTTGCCACATGTTTCAACATCCTCCAAGATATCGATGCATCCCTACGAGCATTTTGGGAAGTTGAATTGGTTCCGACGGTATCAAAATTATTTCCTGATGAGAAAAAGTGTGAGAAATTATTCAGAGAGATTTATAGTGAAGCTGCCATTCTTCGAATCACCGGCCACAGTTGGATCATCATTACATTTAGCCCAATGTCGACTCAAAGCAATGGAACGAAGATATGAGCGAGACAACACATTTAAAGATCTTTATATTAACTTTATGAAGGAATATGAAGAATTGGGTCATATGGAAGTAGTAGCAAACGACCAATTACCAAAGTAGATGTATTATCTACCGTATCATGGTGCCCTTAAAGCTTCCAGCTCAACCTCGAAGTTACGGGTCGAATTTGACGCGTCAGCCAAATCAAATACTGGAAAATTACTAAACAATATATTACGAGTGGGTCCGGTAGTACTGTCATCGTTGATGGAGATAGTTTTGCGCTTTCGCCAACATCAATTTGTTTTGATCGGTGACATAGAGACAAGTGTTGGTTGTTTCAGAAAGCGCTAAGTCACAAAACATTGTCTGGAGAAGCAAGAAAGAAAAACCAATACGACACTATCGACTGAAGACAGTAACATGCGGCACCGCATCAGCATCTTTCTTAAATTCTAGATTCATCTAAATTCAACATGCGAAAGTGGGCATCAAATGATGAGGAAATTCGGCGAATAATATGCGAAAATCAAGATACAGCAAGCAGCCTAAAAATCACAGTATACCCTGAGGAAACCAAACTGTTGAGATTAGAGTGGAGTCCTAAAACCCACCGCTTTTATTTTGCCACTAATTTTGAAGAGCGAGTGAAACATGCCAAACGATCGATGTTGTCGGAATCCTTGAGATTCCTGCAACTTGGTTGCAAAATATTGATTGGGATGACGAATTGCCAGCAGCAACGCGAGAACACTGAGAAAACATACGCAGCGATTTGAGAAATCTACTTTTGCGACGCAAGTTATTGGGCATATGCAGCAGCCGTATATATCGTAGTAATTCCGGAGACAAAATCAAAATCATCATCAATCAAAGTAGCACCAATTAATCAGCTTAGTATACCTCGATTGGAGGTTAATGGTGCATTTTTGCTCACGAAATTAATGTTGGTGGCGCAAAATGCTTTGAACCTGAACATCGAGAAAACGACGTTATATGGACAGATTCGAAAATCATGCTTGATTGGTTGTCATCCCATCTCCGAAAATGGTCAACATTCATCGCCAATCGGACATCAGAAATTTTAACATTTTTTAGCAGAGACCAATGGAAACACATAAGCTCAGCTGACAATCCTGCCGATTTTGCGTTATACACAACTCGCGGGCTGTGAATTGCGAGATATTTTACGCTACATAAGTAGCTCTGGATGGTTTGAGCGGTAGCAAAGGGGAGATAGGATCCTGTGATACCACAATGGGCCACTATTGGTCTAAGTGTGCGATAGCAGCCACTCTAACCTAACCTACGCTAACATAAGCTGCACTTTGTGTAAACTGATTTCGTTCAAAAACCTCTGTTATATTCACATTTGTACAAAAAGCTTAATTTTGAAGTTTCATCCCGATCAATCTATCTGAGCTGTGCAAGGGTCGAATTTTTATACTACGTATAGTGAAAGTAAAATTAAACTAATCTGGTAATTACCGGTTTTCAGTTAAACTCAAATCAATTTTAATAAGATTAACCGGTTAAACTATTATACAAGCATCCATTAAAGTGTTCAGAACAATAAAGATTTTTTTTTAAAATAAATCGTGGACTTATGTAACTATTATAGGGATATAAATAGTTTAATATCCGACTACCATAATTTAAAATTTAATCCTTTGCACTACACAAGAAAATTTTGATTTGCTTTAAACTCGATACCGCCTCTGTCTGCATACTAAATATAGAGATAGTGAACCAAAATCTACCCATGATGAAATTTTTATATAAATTTTAGGCGAAACTATTGAAATGTTGCCAGACGAGAAAATAAACCAACAAAAGCTTTTTTTTATTATTATTATTAATAGTAAAAAAGTTTATGTAATTTAGGGCACGACATAAATCAGCACAACTATATGTACTGTTATATACACGATGTACATAAAACAATATACTGTATACGTAAAAAGCGCATGTTCGATTTCGTATACATCACACACATACTGTAACAGAACCCTAATAAAAAAAACAAGCTTTTTTCGTTTTCCACATGTTTTCCACAAAATATATACGTGCAGACTGTATGTATTGTTCTGTATGTATGGTGGTGTTAGTTTGAATATTTTTCCTCTCTTTATAATTAGAGCACACAGACACATAGAGAACCAGTCGCCTAACCAGTTTTGTGATGATAAAACATTTTCACAAAAAAAATGTGTATTCTGCAATACAACAATAGTGCGCCGCCAAATTTTCTATCGAGCGGTTGCTCTCGAGCTTTTCTTTCCGTTCGTAATAAATTAAATTAATATAATTCTTTTCCTACATTTAAATATTCAGTGAATTACACAAAATAATTACACAATTTTCTATGATAGTTCGGTTTTTTTTCGTAGTAGTGCGTTTATCTCGCGCGTTTCGCGGTAGTGAAAATTCCTGTGTACAGTGTTTCAAATATAAAGCTTTTATTACGTGTCTGTACAGTGTAATCTAAATAAGTTTTATTGTTGTTTTATATACGTAGTATTACTATTCTACTAGTTCAGTGTATTCTTAGTATTTAAATTATTTTGAAAATGTAAAAAAAATATCAAATAAAGTAAAATGTGTATTATATAAATTAAAGTGTATGTGAAAGTGTATTGTTAAGTGAGTTTGCGGTTTAATTGAAAAAAAAAAAAAAAATTGAGTGAACCTCTGTGAAAATGTGAAAATTTAAAATTCGGTTACATATTTTATACAGTGATATTGACATATACAAAGACAGAAATTCAAAAGACACTAGACTTTGAATCAAATCGTCTTAAATGTAAGTGAAATTTTTCGAGCTTTTTTTTGAATCTCATCCTATAAAAGTATTAAAGTACATTTTTTTGATAGATGTATTGGTATGAAGTTTGCTTTTACATACATGGTTATGTAAACACACACACACATAATTATGAATGTGTGTTGTTTGAATAATTTATAGTGTAAATAACGGGAAAGCTGTCATAATATATAAACAGAGAAACATAACAAAAACATTCATACCGGTATTTGGTAAGGTTGTTGTTGCGAGCGATTGAAAGCTTTTCATATTAATACTCATTTTTATGCGGTATCTCAAAGATGTATATAAAGTACGTGTAATAATTTAATGAATGTTTAAATCTTTAAATTTAGCGGGGAACCTGAAAAAGAAACTTCAAATGTAACTTGAAAAGCTCTCACACTTGAACTTTTCTTATAAAAATATTTCGGTTCTTCAATATAGTTTTATTTCCTCTGTTTATACCACTACCAACTCATAGTCTTCGTTTTTCGATATTCCCTGGGACATTACTTTTTCTTAAAATTCCTTTTCATGGCGATCACATTAAACAATAAAATACCATGCTACGATTTATAATTTTAAGTTCTACAGCAGAGCAAAGTTTTTGCGTTTAATATATTTTAAACTCGAATAACTGATTGAATGTAACTTCCTCAGTTCAGTTGTCACTTGATGGTTATCTAAGACAAAATGAGAGAAAGTTACTAACCAAAATGTGCAATTTACGCTTTAATTCTCTCTCTCTCTCTCTATTATTTCAAATAGAGACACCCGTTTAACTGAATGTGTTAAAATTTTAATTGTAATTAATCCAACAATGTCCGAATTGGCACGAAATGGGAAATAAAAGCCTATACTTTGTTGTTCCAAGTGACTGTAAAATCTACTATTTGTGTCAAGTGAAATTTTTAGGTGATTATAAAGCATAAACTAAGCCGTTTGACGTTTGAAGTAACTACGATACTAAATATATTTATTTTTGGCAAGGGAGTCGATTTTAGTTTCATAGTGAACGAGAAACTTAAGAGTGTTCTTTACTAAAATACTGTCAAGTTGTGCATTTTCGATAAGCATCTGTGGGAACATTTTCTTCTAATGTTTTTTGTTATTTTTTTTCCAGAACAAATCCAATTTATTAACATTATTTTACATATTTGTTTCAAATTATTTGGGTGGTGGATCCATATAAAGGCCACCCACTTACTATTATACTATGATGCCCGCTGTCCCGAATTTAGGCACTCAGGTGCATCGACTATTTTATATTACAATATATACAGTGTTTCTTTTTTTTATAAAACTTATACTAGCACACATAATTCAAATTAGATTTTAATTTATATAATATTAACATTAGGAACTGACAAAAAAATGTTAACAAAAAAAAAAATCAGAACAAACTATCGTGATACATTTACTAAAACCATTTACATACACATTCATAAAACTGTAATAAGAAAAATTTAAAATTAAAATGTTATTTTATAATCAACTAGACTACGCTAAACTATCTGCTATTTCCAATAATCTTTATTGGTGATAAGGTCCCGTGTCATTTAACCACCAATATTTCGCGCATCTTGTCTCGTATTCATCCGGCTTCATCTTTTTTATCTTCCTGTTGTACCTTAAATGTTCGTCTGGATTCTCGAATTTGTTACTCTCAAACCATTTCTCGTGCGGTCTCCTGTGGACGTGATAAATTATTGGTATGCCCGCTCGATTTTGGATGTATGCTGGTCAAGATGCGTAAACGTATTTAGTCCGGGTACTTTCCTGTCCATGATATAATGATTTCCCAATATTGGATCGATGTGATATGGCCCGTATACTAATGAATTTACCGTGTTTGAACATGTTCGTAGTATATGATTTCGTGCTAACTTTATAATATGATTGTCAATGCGCTCCGCATCGAAATTGTCATATTGTTTCTGATTCGATATGTAGTGTGTGTATTCTGTTTCTGCTTTTCTATATAAGCCGCGACAATGACGTATACATTTGCGTTCGAAAACCATTAGCCATTCCATATACCTTGGTGCTTGGTTCTACCATACTGGACATCCATATGTTTTGATTGGTCGTATTAATGCCTTGCACTCGATTGTTTTAACTCGTTCACTGATGTGTTTGCTGTAGAAAAGTTGACGTGCCTCCATAAATGCACGCCTTGCCTTTTCTAATTGTTTGCTCATATGTTCCGCCATGTAACACATGTTGTCTATGTTCACACCCAAATATTTTACTGTTCTTTTTAGTTCTACCGATTGATTATTAATTTTGACATTCAATTTTTTCCAATTTCTGTTTAGATCACGATTTACACTTCTTAACGGTCGCCGAAATAATATTGATTCACATTTAGAGGTGTTCATCTCTATACGCCATGTTTTTAAACAGTCCTGAATGTAATCAATTGCCTATTGTAGCTGTGCTGGAATGTCGCCCACCAAATATTTCGAACTGTAAATTATCATATCATCTGCATAAGCGCACGTTTGTATGTTATTGGAATTTACCTTCTCGTTTCCAAGCATCTCTGCCTTGTATAAATTGAACAGTATTGGTGCTGTTATTGACCCTTATTGTAGTCCGTTCATAATTTTAAATTCCATAGTTGATACTGCGCCTCCTGTGAGATTCTTAAAACTTAAGTGGTTGCAAACATCCGACACTAATTTTGTTATGGCATGTACAGTACTATGCCCCTTTCTGAATCCAAACTGTTTGTCCGGCATCAAATTATATTTGTTTACATGGTATAGAATTTTTTCGTTGATTATGATCTCGTATACTTTACCCAAGTTTGATAGTAGACTGATGGGTCGGTAGTTCTCTGGATCGGATGAATTTTGTGATTTTTTCAAAATGGGAAAGACGCGTGCCATTTTCCAGCAATTTGGAAACGATTTGTTATTTAAAAGGTTATTAAATAGGAATAGGTACGAAGGCCCGAATGTCGAAGGGCCGAATGTCGAAGGGCCGAATGTCAAAGGGCCGAATGTGTCGAAGGGCCGAATGTGTCGAAGGGCCGAATGTCGAAGGGCCGAATGTCGAAGGGTCGAATATGTCGAAGGGCCGAATATGTCGAAGGGCCGAATGTCGAAGGGCCGAAAGCGTCAAAGGGCCGAATGGGTCGAAGGGCCGAATTTTTTTTTTTTTTAGAAATACAATTTTTTAAATTTGTTGTTTTATAACAAAATAAAGTATTTTAAGAATATTAGAGTATTTTTATATTTTATTTTTCATATTTTTTTTTTATAGAATATTTTGTATTTTTTTTTTTTTATTAAACATAAATGAATTTCTTATGAATTTATGTATTTTAATATTTTTCATCTTTGAGTATTTATGAAATTCCACGTATCCGGTCAGCGATACATTTTGGTGAAGGAAAATTTTATAATGCGCCACCAGAGACATGGTACAAAAAATAAAAAAATAATTTAATAAAATAAAAAAATAAAATAAATATATTTCTAAAAACAAAAAAAAATCAAAAAAAAATCGGCCCTTCGACCCATTCGGCCCTTCGACATTCGGCTCGACACATTCAGCCCTTTGAAATTCGGCCCTTCGACATTTGGCCCTTCGACATTCGGCCCTTTGATATCATACCATTAAATAGTGTACAAATTTCGATAATAATTGATTCTGGTAAATGTTTTAATATTATATTTGGTATTAGATCTGGGCCAAAAGTTTTTTTATTATTTGCAAATTTTAGTATGTCCGAAAGTTGTTCTACCGAAATGAAATAATTTGGATCGTCTGCTGGTTGATTTGGTGCGTTTGCTCGATTTTCTGCCGAAAATTGTGATTTTGAGTGGTGTGTCAGTTTGTCCTCAAAATGTTTTTGTTTGATGGGCCCCATTACTCCACCTACTCGTTGCTCGTGTTCCAGTTTGCCTAGCGATGGATTCCTTTGTGTGTGTTTCTCATTATGTTGGCCAATTATATTTAAATTTGTTTGCTCGTCGAAAATTTGGAATTTATTGTCAAGTTTTACAATTTCACTCCACTCAATATTCAGATTAGTGTACTCATTCGTGTTGTTTTCGTGAATTTCGAGCATTTTGATGTTCATATCGTTTGATTTCATCTTCGTTAATTTTTTGATCTCCGACCATATTTTGGGACCCGGTTTGATTTCTTTCATTATGTTTACCCAATATTTTTCGATTTGTAATTTGACATTTTGTTCGATTAATTGAACCGTTCGTTTTATTTCTACTTTCCATTCGTCAATTTGTTGGGTTAATGCCATGTTGTTATTGCCGCCATAATTTCTCCCTCGATTCCTATTTATATTGCGCCTTAAAGTCTTAATTTTTGTAATTAGGGAACTTTTATGTTTGTATATTCGCTCTATTTTCGCATTCGTATAGCAAACCATGTTGTTGCAGCGTCTCTGCTTCGGTACGCTTTCTTTTATATTACTCAAAATTAACCGTGTTAAATTTCCAATATAAATATTAATTTCGTCATCGTTTAGGTTTCGATCATTTTGTATGAGTACTGCAGAGATCCCCTTGTTATAATTATTATTTGTTGTTACTACCGCACGATATGCCTCATCTTAACACTTTGTCCACGCTGGCCAATTTATCCCGTTGAAACTATATCTCGTTCGTTGATGTTGGTCCTCTTCGTTCATGCCCCTTTCGAATTCCCCGATTCCTCGTACAATAATTTCGATTGCCTTATGGTCGCTGTCATAACGGTGTGTTGGTATCTCCTGCTGTCTGTTGGTATTAATTTGAATGCGAGTGTCCATAATGGCGAGATCTAAATAATTTCATAAACGTATAATTGACGGAGCGTCACTTTTACACATTTTCAATCGATATTCCATATCATTTTCATTTATCCAACGATTTAAACGGTTCCCCCTAGAATTATTCGCGGCATTACCCCAATTTGCATACTGGATATACTGGATGTCCGGCCTTGTTGCAATTGATACAATCTATCTCATTTTTGGTTGTCTCATCAGTTATTATGCATTCTCCTGGTTTATGGTTCCCTGTGCATTTGACGCATCTGAAATCTAGATTGCAATTAACCGCTGTGTGTCCGTATCGTTGGCAGTTGATGCCATGCAACCCTTTGATAATTTAGCCCTTTTATTTAGTGGCGTATTAGCTGCGAATTGGATTATGTATAGTGGTAATAATCGTCTTGGCTCATCTACTCGTTTTGATCTCATTTGAATAATTTTTTTTATTTTAATTTCACGGTCGCATTCTATGTCCGTTTGTAGTTCTGCAATGTCTTCATTCTCTGTTAGACCGCGTATAGTACTACTGATTTTAATTTCAATTCTTTTGGTGTGTACGTAAACAATTTTGTTTTGACATCGTTAAAAACTGTTTTTAAAGTATTGTAGCTTTCTAAAGAGTCGGTTACTACTGTACGTTTGTTTGCGTCTCACTCGTCTCACTTCAAAATTATTCACTTTAACACCTTTTGCTAATTCGATAGTGTTTTTGATTCCTTGTCCGTGTATATGTAGTGGCGGTGGTCGAGGACTCTTCCGCTTTGATAGTGGTGGCATTTTTATTACTATTATTGTTGTTTATTATTTTTTTTACACTTTTTAATTGTTTGTTATTGTTTTTAATATTTTTATTTTAATTTAAATATTTTAATTTTATGTTACAAAAAAAAATAAAAAATAAAAACAGATTAGTCATAATTTCCAAAAAAAAATTATAAAAACTAATTCAGAAAGTTGTCGATAGAGGGGCAGGGATTGTTTGCTATAAAAATACGGAGTGTTTCTGTTAGGTATGTTCGATTTACCATTCTTGCAAAATTGTAACAAATTTAATTTTTAGGTTAGGTTTAACAACGAATTTAAGTTAGTAAAGAACGCTCTTAAAACGACAAACGACATGACTGGCATAAGCGAGGTTAATAATATGTTTTTCTGACTCCTGTCTTCGCTCTTCACTTGACTTTAGATGTAACTCTTGACTTGATTTTTAACATGATCCATGACTTGACTCTAGATTTGACCATTTGACTTTTAATCTGATTCTTCATTCGAATATTGACTCTGAAAAACCTATACCCCATTTTGAGTAATTGAGTTCAATACAATGAGGCGTGCTTTATCAGTCACTAGGTTCCAAGTTAGTTTGTGGTTTTTTTTTTACATGTCGAATTGTTTTCAGTGTTGTTTTTAACACAGTTATTCAAATTTTAGCCACTTAATATGGTCATATACCAATTTTATCAGACCGATTTTTTCGCAGTTAATTTTAGAGCGAAGTAGAATAAAACATGTTAATCGACTTTTAAATCCAAAGGTTACTCTTAGACATTGAGAAAACTTTTACTTGTCCTTGACTATGCTCTTAAATTGACTCTTGACTTGGTTCTTGACTTGAACCTCGACTTGAACCTTAGGCTTGACTCTTGGCTTCTATCTTCATTTGTCTCTTGGCTAAACCGTTGACCTGACTCTTGCGGTGGTATACAGACTGAATGTCTTAAAACTTTATTTGTAATTAATTCAATAAAATATGAGCGCGCCATATGTGCGGGATGAGTATTTTTTGTTATTAGTTTTAACTCGGATCTTTTTTTCGAATTAAAAGACATAAAAAATCATCTACTGTTCGTTTTCTAGGAAGCGATGGCATAAGTTAAATTTTGGGACGCTGTCTTTACTTGACTCTTGACTTGACTCTTGACTTGACTCTTGACTTGACTCGTGACTTGACTCGTGACTTAACTCTTGACATGACTCTTGATTTGGCTCTTCACTTGACTCGTGACTTGACTCATGACTTGACTCATGACTTGACGCTTGACTTAACTCTTGACTTGACCCTTGATTTGACTTTTCACTTGACTCTAGATCTCTCTTGACTTGACTCTTAACTTGATTCTTGGCTTGACTTTTGACTTGACTCTTCGAGTTGTACCTGTCGTTTTGCTGTGTGAAGGATGTCTTTAATTTATTTTATGATGTCTTTTTAAATTTTTTAATGTATTACAAATTTTGAACAGGCGTCTCACTGCATTTAATGGATCGTACGTAGTAACTTCTAGATCCTGGAAATCAATAATCGCTAATGTCCAGTGGCTCGCTTCACAAATTGAAAAAATCGCAAATCTGTAGTTGTGACACAAATTTAATTCTTTTTGTGTTTTTGCATTGATTGATTTATAGTTATCTGGTAAAATTTTTAACACCTGGTAATGATCGAAACATGCAGCATTATAATCTTTTGTAATAATGCTGATTGCTACAAATACAAGCTCTGTTGTTAAATAGTTATGGTGGTTTAATGAGTTATAACATTCGTTAAATTATGAAAATTATATTGAAGTATGATAACGCTAAGGTTCATTTCGGATATTTTCTCATAATATATTCGTTTGTTTTAACTGGCCGTGTTTTGGTGGAAATAGTCGCTGAATCGCTAATTTTCGTGCGTACCTTGGGGTACCCTGCTTTCACTTTTTGCACCAGGTTTCCTCAAGACTTGTACCGCATGGGTCTTGTTCATCGTCCATTACACTTAATGGTGTAGTTTTGATGTTATTTAATTCCCGCTGGTTTTTAGCAACAAAATTTCCAAGTTTCTCTCTTGCTTTAAGGTGTGGAGCACATATTGCTGATTTTTGTAATCGTAGTGCAATTTCTCTGAGCTCATCTACAAACCTGCCAGGTTTTAAATGTAACTTATTTATTAAATTATTTTTTATTAGGTTGAACCAAGTCTCAACCACCGCATTTGAAACTCTCTCCCGAATATCAAATTTTCGAAGAAATATTGTACTCCACAATGGAAGATACTTCATGTATTTCTTCAATGAGAAATCCATAAATTTAGGTAAATACAAATTATTGGTGGTATCTCCTATATCACATACTGACAAATCATTAATAACTCTATTAAAGATGTTGCTGTATCTTAAAAAGTAAGGTGTATCTTCTAAATTTGCTTCATTAAATTCAATGTCCAGTTCTTTGTCTTCTAAATTATTCTGGTCACTTTTATCCGTTGATTTAGCGCTAGCATCATACGTACTATTCAATTTTAACTTAATTTTGTCTTCTAGGCTACGCTGTGCTGTAAAAACTGATAATTTTGGTATTAAGAATAGGACAGTATGCAAAACATTTCATAGTAGAGGTCAATCTCATCTAAAGATATACTGTCTATTATTAAAAACGTAATAATCATCACAGTTTGGAATTTTATTTTTAATTTGCCGAATTAATATCGCTGTAAAGTGAGAAAAACATAATATAAAAACGCCACTTAGTTCTCCTTTTTTAGAAGTGCTGGTAATAATATTATATGAAACTTTTAAATGCCGCTTTATATCCATGTAGTTCATTTAAATTAAAATTGAATTGATAAATAACCAAGACCAATACGTATGTGAAACTGGCTCGAAGACCATCCCGAAAAATGCTTTTAAAATTTAGGTGCGTTTCTCCGCTAAATTCATAAAAAAAGAATCTTCAGCCCGAAAAATTAAAAAATTTATGGAGAAAATCAAATTCCATCCCGAAAAAATATAAACAATATCACGTACACAAAACAAATTTTAAATTGAAAATCTATTACCAGATGAGATTTACCACACTTTTACCACTTTTATATTTCGGTTCACAGAGGTTGGCAGATATAATGGTATATGCATTGACCATCAACATTAAGCACACAAAGGCTCATTACGTTACAGTGGGGATAAGGGCTCCAGCTTATTTAATATTCGCTTCTCTTAGATTGGAATTATGTTCAAATGTCACCAAAAATTTCTCCGTTGACCCTTATCCCCACTTGACGTAATGAGCATTTGTGTACTTAATGTTGATGGTCAATGCATATACCATTATATCTGCCAACCTCTGTGAACCGAAATATTAAGGTCGTTGAAAAATTTTCAATCAATTTTATTTGAGGGAATTGTGTGGTAAAAGTATGGCAAATCTCATCTTGTACTAGATTTTCACTTTAAAATTTGTTTTTGTGTACGTGATATTGTTTTTATTTTCTCGGGATGGAATTTGATTTTCTCCATAGATTTTTTAATTTTTCGGGCTGAAGATTCTTTTTTTATGAATTTAGCGGAGAAACGTAACCTAAATTTTAAAGGCGTTTTTCGGGATGGTTTTCGGCCCAGCGTCACATACGTAAGACCAGGCCGTTATGAAAATTTTCAAAAACGGAAGTTTAGGACTTTGACGACGTATTACTTTCTTTATACCCTTAAAGCACATCGTTAAAAAGTCAACGTCATGTTCATTGGCAATATACTCTGCAGTAGTCATGATGACACCGTTTATTCTAGTTGCACATGCGTAGTAATAGATCCTGGCTAGTTTGTGTATGCCACAACACTTTGGAAGCCCCGCCCATATTTAGCTTTAAGTACAGTTACGCCGAACACGCTCTTGTTGAACCTACTGCAAAGGAAGATCGAATATTTTTAGACAGATTTTAATGTTTTCAAAATGTTTACTTACTTATTACATTTCTATTCAATATTATTATTTCAAAATTTGAAAACTGAAAACCGGAAAATATTTCCCAAAAACGAAATTATTTTCCCGTGATATACAAATTTTGGGTTTCTTTCCCAAAATAGTGATACGAAAAATTTAAATCTCTAAAAATTGTGAAAAAATTAATTTTATGAAAACTCGCTTATCGGTCGAAGCTGTTTGGGATTTCTTGGCATCATTAGAGAGTTGTTCCAATCGAGCGTAGTTAGTGGACTATATATTTACCGGTTAATGGAGGAAACACCCTCAATAATATATACTAGATGTTGGTATGACGGTGTCCAAAATTATAAACGGAATAACACTTTACAATAAATTGGCCCTTAATATACTGTTAAAGTTAGCCGACTCGCTCCAGCCGAAAAATGTCGATAATGCAGAATCGGTTGTAACAACTACAACGTATCAGCCGAAAAAACTCGATAATGCAGATTTGGTTGTAATAACAAAAAACTATCACCTGAAAAAGTCGATAATGCAGAATCAAAAACAGCTTGTATTATTCGTCAGTAAAGGTCGGTAATGCAGATTCGTAATTTTGGTGTGAAACAGTAATTAAAAATTTTAAATCAAAAATGTTTATTTCGGTTCATCAACGTAAACTATTCTAAATTGAATTTTTTTATTAAATGCATCAAAACTATAAATAAAAAACTATTTTAATAAGATGAAATCGCTATGGTATATACCAAGCAAAACTTCAAAAATTTCAGGACAATTTTCGTATGAAGAGTCAGATAATTTCGATAAATAAATCGCACACACAAAATTTGAAATTTTTTAAAAATTGACCGTTTAAAGTGTTATGGCTGGAAATAGATTCAAATGAAAGGTCTTATTGACGCTCACACGTGCGCTCATACCTGGAAAAAATTCAAGTTGATTACTATGTTGGAAGTCCGCGAAAACTCGATTGAATATATCGCACACACAAAATTTGAAAATTTCTAAAAATTGACCGTTTAAAGTGTCATGGCTGGAAATAGATTCAAATGAAAGGTCTTATTGATGCCCACACCTGGAAAGAAACTCAGGTCGATTTCTATGTGGAAGTCCGCGAAAACTTTTAAAGGTCAATTTTTAGAAATTTTCAAATTTTGTGTGTGCGATATATTCAATCGAGCTTTCGCGGACTTCCAACATAGAAATCGACCTAAAAAAATTTCCAGGTGTGAGCTTCAATAAGACCTTTCATTTCAATCTATTTCCAGCCATGACACTTTAAACGGTAAATTTTTAGAAATTTTCAAATTTTGTGTGTGCGATATATTCAATCGAGTTTTCGCGGACTTCCAACATAGTAAATTCGACCTTTCAAATGATAATTATTAGATGATGTGCCATCTTAAAATTCTCCAAACACTTCATTATAAATACATTTCACGTTTTAACTCCAAACATGTAATACAGCACTTAGAGAAATTAGGTTTTGTATATTAATTTTTATTGTTTCGAATGAAAATTTCTTATTTTAAATTTTTTAGTTTGTTTTTAGGAAGAACAAAATAAAAATTTGCAATAAAAATAATTACATTTCGGCATAAAATTCGTATCTGCATTATCGACACTTTTCGGCTGGATGTTACCGACAAAAATCGGCTGTCATTTTCGTTTGATTAGTTTGAATCTACATTATCGACATTTTTCGGCTGGAGTCGGCTAACTTTAATAGGGTTCCTTAATGGTTCGCTCAACGTCGAAACTGTTGCCATTGTTCTCGACTTTTAACTGGTAGTTTGTCATCCCATCCGAGATCTAACAGCCATAGTGCTTGGAAAAACGTTTAATTTTAATTATAAAAGGTGCCAGCAGTCTTAGTCAATCGAAGATTTGACTATAGGTTCGGATAATATCGCCTGTTTTGAATCTAGAATTTCATTGGTTGGCGTGATATGGTATGAAAATTGGTCTGCAGCTGACTGCCACTGCTTACCCAACACTTTTACTTCACCTGGCTTATAGAAAAGTTATTTTGAAACAGATGCAATTGGCTTAGGTTCCTTTAGCTCGTCTTAAAATTTCAGAGAATTGGAGAAACATTTTCGCCATTGTCACTGCTTCTGGTACTAAGTGAGCTCCCGTCAACAGATCATCGACTTACATATCATTCAATAATGATTGTGATGCTTCTGGATGTGTCGTGGAATGCTCTATGTCAATGTTCTTAATTCATAGTGCTTTACTGTTTCCTCCGGTGTTTTTCGCCGAACTATACGTTGATAATGAATATCACTGGGATAATTCCATTTTTGCCGATACATCTTCTACGCATCTACTGTGCACACAATTTTATGAGTTCGGAAACGGATAAGAATATCGCTTAAAAGATTCGGCCGTGTTGGTCCTTTAAAGAGATTATCATTCAATGAATCACTGGAGCTTGTTTTAGCAGAACGTCGAACACGACGCGTGGTTTTGTTGTTATGGATGTTTCTTTTAATATTCCATGATGGGGCAGATACAAATAGTCTTCGCAATTGGTTGGAAGATGAACTTCTTGTGCAGTCTTATAATGGAGATTCCAAGCGATTCGTGTAATTGATTCCACTCTTCTTTGAAAGGTAATTTCAGAATCTCTTCAAGGTACTATCGAGATTGGCATGGTCGATGGAAATTGTGTTGCAATGACGATTTTCCTCGGAGCGTCGTACCCTTCCGGTTAATAAACAGCCAAGATGGGTACTATGTGCGTAGATTACGTTGTTGGAGTCCTTTAGTTGTTCTGGTTTAAGGATTGCAAAAAACATATCGGCTCCAAGTAATAAATCAATTTTGAATGCTGACTTTAAACTTGTATCAGCTAACAACAGGGATGACAAAACTTGGTGTTTGGATAACTCAGCATTTCAAGCGAATTAATCGTGGTAATATATGGAATTACATATGCTGAAACGTCGGATGTGTACAGTCTGACAGGAAATGTGGTGATATTATTAAGTCAACTATTCCTTTGGTGATTAAAGATGACTTCGATCCGGAATCGAGCAGTACTTGGCATAACTGATACTGACCGCTCTTTCTTTGAACTCGTACGGCAGCCGTTATGGTAAGATGACTGGATAAATCGACTGGATAGGGTGCAAACTTGACGACTTCCTCTCTTGAGAATTCAACAATGGAATACGGTGTGGGACTGTTTAAAGCAGTTAAAGCAGCAATTTTTTGTTTTGATCACTTCTCTGCTTCAACTGTCAATTCCTTAAATTTTGGACATTTGTGTACGGTAGAGGGTTATTCTTCTTACGAACAGAGCATACTACAACGGAATTGGTAAATGCTTTCGTAACACTTCTGATTTGAGCAACAGTTTTCTGAGGATAATTTTTCACAGAATTAAATGCGTCAGCTCTTTTCATTAAAAAATCGATTAAGGATTGGATAGTTGGAAATTCGGTGTCTGCGATCTCGCTTGCCCATTTGTTTCTAGTTTCCTTGTCTAATTTCTGGATCAATAAAAAACCAGATGTATAGGAATCGAAAAATGGTGCAATATTTATTGGAATCTGCAAAGTAATTAAAAAGCGTACGTACGAATTTCGGTTAATAAATCTATCTGAGATCTATGGAGACTTAATTTTTGTACGTACTTTTCTTATACTTAAATGATATACTTTACAAAAATCTCTGGGATCTATAGTTTCACTTCGATCGGTCGGCCTGGGCTATAAAGAGACCACAAACTTTTATATTTTGTGCTATATTGGTTGAAATCTATTTTTAGCCTTACTGTTAACTTTTGTCACTTATAAAATTGAATTAAATTACTTTGATGAAAACACTTGTATAAAATTTCCTTAGAGTGACAATAAAAGAAAATGAAAGGAATTTAGTTCCTTTTTAAAACTAATGCACTTTTTTAAAGAAGAAACAACAAACTTTTATTATATACAGATCAGCCAAAAAATTGAAACTCCCCATGGGCTGATTTGGGCCAAAAATCATAAGGATCTCTCAAGTTATGGAAAATCTTCGAAGTTTAAGGCGACATAGCACCTCCAAATTTTCAAAAAATCGAAAGTTTTTTTATGATGGAATATGTTAGAATGAACGTTTAAAAACATGATTTTAATGATATAAACATGAAAATCTCAAAAAAAAAAATTTATTTTATTTATTGCGAAGCGCGCCAAAGTCGTTTTACGCGGTTATCTCGAAATGACGAACTTTAAACGCGGTTATCTCGAAATGACGTTTTTTAAGTTGGCGTGCAAGATTGAGAAAAAACTACTTATCCAATCGTTTTAAAATTTTAACACGTTGATCTACATATATTTCTGCTCAGAATGAACTACGGAAGGAAAAATCGGATTTCAATTTTTTGAGTTACAACTAATTGAGGGGGGAGAGGGGGGGGGGAGGGGGGGGGAGGGGGGGGACAAAAAAACTGCATTTTCGCAAAAATGCCTTACCATTTTTTTATTTTTCAACAGTTATGTAGTTATGTAGTTATGACGCACAGTGTTTTTGGAAAACCCTTGTAGCAGACGACCTTGATCTAAAAAAAAATCTAAAAATATTGTTTTTGTACTTTCAGTTAAATAAAATGTCAATGGAAAGTTTCATTAAAAGATATCTCTTTTTATTCCATTAAAAAAATCTTTGAAAAACTTTTTTTTTTCAATTTTGAAGGTGATATGTCCTCTTAAATAGTAGATTCAAAAAAATCTCGAGGTCAAAATTTTTCTTGATGACAGTACGCTATTTTGTTACGTAAAATAAAGTAAAAAATTGTTCAACGTAATCCGATTTGTTTATTTTCTGCTTGTCTAGCAAAGAAACAGTTTACATTATCGATACAATTTTTAAACTTTTGGTTAAGGACTTTAATAAGGAACATTTCTCCTTTTTCATTTACATCGAAATAAGCAACAAACCGGAAAATGATTAATGTTGGATTGTCCCAAGATATTTGGCCATCCACAGGACCATTACATTATTTGATGAATCTAATTTAGGTACCACGATCAGGTACGTAACAATATGATATGTTTCAAATTTAAATCTCCTACCTAACATTTATTTCGTAAAACTTAATTGGTTCTCATGTACAGATTATAGTTACAAGCATGATTCGGCACCAATCCTATTATCCTTTCAGTAATTATAAAACACTTTTGTGTAAGTAACAAAATTTATTCCATATCAATGTCAAAATTATTTCAAACAATATTTTTTTTATGTTATATTATATTATATGTGTGTGTGTGTGTGTGTGTTCATTTTAAATTTACTCATCTAAAAACTCCATTATATGTCAATCATTATTATACTATAAACAACTCATAAATTTGTTATTAGAGAAATTGAACCATAAAAATGGGATGGCGAATAATGCCCCATACATTTTTTTTGCCACAGGAATTAAAATGATTAGCTCTTTCCGATTAAAAATTATTTCTGCTTTTAAAAAGTTCAGTTCGATTTATTAATCTGTTAAGTATAATAACCCCTTGTCCCCGTCAAACAAGTAACTCGTTTATAAATAATTTTGATAGCTTTTATCAACTTGTACTAATGTCTTCCTAAAATGTACGAGTAGTCCGTATAGGATATAGGAAACACCTTTTAAAATATTTAAGGGTGAAAAAAATCTAAAATCAATTAAATTTTATGTCATGTTATAAAAAATGTCTGTCTAGAATCGTTTACCAACTCTAGATAGCATTATGACATAAAGAAATATGAAAAAAATCAATTATTGTAAAAAAAAAAAACTGAAATAAATTTAACACTGTTAAAAAGGAATAGATTATATATTTTAGGATGATGTACATACTCGAAACAGTGCTAATATATTATTTTATTCAGAAATTCGTTTCAATCAAAAAATAACAGTTCACTGAAAATTAATATTTACCAAAAAAGTCGTTTCGGAATAACCATTGTCCTAAAGAAAAAGTTGGTCGCGCGGGAATAACACTTTTTCGAAAACAATAGTTCATCGAAACGCTTTTATACGCTTTTATTACACGAAACGGACTTTTTTATTTATTTATTTATTATTACCAACCTTACAGGTCTGGTAATATTATTTAGATAAAAATGTTAAATAAATTATATAATTAAAAGTTAAACATGGTTGCCAATAATTCAAAAGATGCTTCGACATTGATTCCTTAAGTGCATTTCTAGCCAGATAAAAGTCAAAAGCCGACAGTACTTTATTAAAGGAAGCTGATGAATGATAAATCGGCTCTCACATTTACCATAGTTTTGCCCACAAAACGGCAATTTAATTTGGAAATCTTTATCGCATAGCACACGTAATGGAGTAAATATCAAGTAAACTCAAAATTTCGCTACAATCGATTTTAGACAATAATAAATCTTTAAAGGACTGAAAATCAATTGCATGTAAATTCATAAAGACCGAAAGGTGTAATAATTGCTGTTTTTTTTGTATGATCCGGTATTTAATGATATGCTCGAATGAGATCAATTTTGGAAAATACCTTACAATTTTCAAGGTGCATAGTAAAATCTTGAATATTAGGTACTGGGTATCGATTCGGGTATGGTTACGGCATTTAAACGCCGGTAATCACCACAAGGTCTCCAATCACCATTATTTTTAGGCACCATATGTAAAAGACTTGCCCAAGGTGATTTTGGTGGTCCACATATCCCTTCCTTTAACAAGTACTCAAATAATTTTTTTGCTAAATTAAATTTTTCCGGATTTAAACGACGAGCTTTAGCGAAAGCTGGAGGACCTTTCGTTTCAATGGAATGGAAAAGGATTGCATGTGAAATTGAATGTTTGAAATTAGGAACTGTGATATCATGAAATTCTTTTAACAACTTTTTTATCTTTTACGATAGAAATATCATTTATTAAAGTGGATGTATTGACTTCGTTGTCTGTGACGCGATTAATAGAACATGAAGTTTTAAGTTTCGTTTCTGAATCTATTAAATTTTTATTATTAAAATCAACGAGTATATTACTTAAAATTATTTAAAAAATCTGCACCGATAATTGGTTTGGTGACGTCAGCAACTGTAAAAAGCCAATCAAAACTCCTAGTGAAACTGTAATTATTTTTTGCCCATATGTTTTTATTTTTGAGCCATTGGCTGCAAACAAATTAATGCCAAAATTCGTATTACGTTTATCTTTAGAAGTAGGCGGAACGATAGATAAATCTGAACCCGTATCGACTAAAAACCGTTTATTTGATAACCTGTCAAAAATGAATAATCGGCAGTTATTAGATTGTGCCGAATTGCCTGCCATACAAGACGGCGAAATTAATTTTTTGAATTTAAATTTTAATTTTGAATTTAAATTTTAATTTTGAATTTAAATTTTCTCGGAAGTAATGCTCTCTCGAAGATTAAGGTTTAATGATGCTATATGATCGAACGTTGCGACTTCGGCAATTTAGAAAGCCAAAGTGATTCTAAAGCTGCGGTGGAAGGTTTTCTATCACTTAAATCAATTCCTTTTAATAAACTGGTAAGGCGTTTTTCTTGAGATTGATCAAATTCATTAACAAGTGCGGCTTTTACAGCCGCATATTTAGTTTCTCGAGGTGGATCTCGAATTATGTCAACCACTACGTCAAGATACGTTGGATCGAGACTTGAAATGGCCATATCATATTTTGTTTCGTCTTGAGAAATTTTGTTAATACGAAATTGGGCCTCGACTTGTAAAAACCAAAGATCCGGTTTACCAGTATAAAAAGGGAGCACTTTCATCACGACTTTAAACATTTTCTTATCTACAGATTCGAAATTTTTATTCATTATTATGTTTGTCAAATTTTGTTTTCAACTATTATAGAAAGCAAATCTAATATTGGTGGAATCGGACACGATGTTGCTAATCCGTTAGCTTGCTTTTCCTATATACTCTAAGCGACGCCAATTTTTCCGCGTTGGACTATCCGGTGAATACCCGTTAGTTTTACGCTTTAGCTTTATATTTAATAACTTTAATATAGTCCTAGTTGCTTAATAGTTATTGAATAAAAAGCTAAAGAGAAAATTTTAACGGGTACTTATCCACCGGATTGTCCATCGCGGGAAAATTGGCGTCGCTTAGAGCAGTGGTTCTTAACCTTTTTTTACTCGTGGCCCACCAAATGATTTATAATTATTTTGTGGCCCCCATTTTTGTAATAATAATTTATATTTGTTAAATTATCTATAATACCATTGTTTTCTTTTGACATCTGCCCACAACATCCAATTTATAACCTAACAAGCTTCAAACAATAACGCATGATTTTACGCGTTAAAAATGTCGAGTTGTTTGCCTACATATTACTATTTGGGGACATCATTGATTTTTTGTTATCATTTGAAGAAAACTGCTGCAGAATCACATCGAATGTTTGTCAAAACTTACGGTGAGCATGCTCTTGGTTTAATAAAATCAAAAGTGGTGATTTTGACGTGAGAAAGGAAGAACGTGGAAGACCAACAAAAAAGTTTGAAGGCAGTGAATTGCAAGCATTGTTGGATGAGGATGACGCTAAAACAACTCGCGGTTCAATTGAATGTGTCACGAGAAGCCGTCTCCATACGTTTAAAAGCCATGTGAAAGATCCCAAAGCTGGGAAAATGCGTTCCTGAGAAATACTGAATAGAGGAAAATAGAAGGAAGATAGAAAAACCACTTGCAAAATTTTGCTCGCCAGATACAAAAGAAAGTTATTTCTCCATCGAATTGTGACTGGCGATGAAAAATAGATCTATGTCGAGAATCCAAAGTGCAAAATGTCTTGGGTTTATCCAGGACAACCATCGACATCGACTGCACAGCCAAATCGCTTCGAACGGAAGACAATGCTCTGTATTTGGAGGAATCAGAAGAGTGTGATTTATTTTGAGCTGTTAAAACTCCACGAAACCGTAAATATTGAAAGCTACCAACAATAAATGATCAATTTGAATCGACCTTTGCTCGAAAAACGACTAGAATATGATAAAAGACAACACAAAGTGATTTTGCTTTGCACGATAATGCACCATCACATAAAGCAAAACCGGTCATGGAAACCTTGGAATCTGATAATTGGGAAATACTTTCACATGCGGCTTACTTGCCAGACTTATCTCCGTCCGATTATCACTTATCTGCATCGATGGGACACGGACTTGCTGAGGAGCACTTTACTTCCGACGAAAATGGCTCGATAACTATGGTTTGCCTCAGAAAAAGAACAGTCTTTATGGCGTGCCATCCTCGCATTGCCAGAAAAATGGGAAAAATGTATAACTAATAATGAGCAATACTTTGAATAAAAAACTCTTAATCATCGTCATCGTCAGGAAAGTCGTGAGGAAAGAGATAAGATAAAAGATGAAAATCTTTTTATTTTGGCGAAATTTGAAAAAAGAAATAGATTTCGCAGGCGGAGACACAAGCAAAATTCAATCATTGATTGACAATGAAATAACGCTAGACGTAAATTTATGGCTGGAAAATCAAGTATTGAATTGCATTGTGGATAATGATGAATCGGTACGTCTTTACGAAGATTTTGATTTGAACAATGTTCCTTAATCCCAAATTACATCCTGTGCGGTAGTTATGAGTGCGTCAATTAAAAATATTGCTGATCAAAACAATAACATAACGCTGCAACCGGGTTGCTCTTATTTGTCGTTTAATAAGGATTTTCCCACCCTATTCAAAAAATCGTTATATTTTATTTTATCTATTTATTATCTTTCTTTTGGACACTTAAGAGAATTGAAATACAGTAGTGGTCAGATAAATCTTACCATCCAAAAAATTTTGATGTTTCGAAAAAAATTCAATTTTTAACCATTTATTCAATCTATTTTCTGTAATAATAGACGGAATACTAAATTACTAAAATGGAAAGAAAGCTAATTATGGAAAAAAAAGATGTTGAACGAAAGTACGACCAGTGAGAAACATTTTAATATTTGGTGTGCCTTCCCCGGGCTATAATGACGGCTGAAATCATATCGGGTATGGAGTTAATAATGTTTAATGTAGAAGTAGATACATCGTCCATTACAATACAATTCGATTACCAATATGATACACTAAATTAAAAAAAAAAAAAATAACTACGTTTTTGGCTCAAGATGTCAATGTACCCGTTAGCGTTTAATGTTCCATTAATAAACGCCAATTCTCCACATCCATAGTAGCTGATGCATCCCCAGACCATACAACTTGATGGAAATTTATTTCGCGTTATTATAGTGTCCTGGTGTAAATCTTCATTTTCCTTTCGGCGCACGTATGTGATACCGTCCGATTGGTTTATACTAATTTTAGACTCATCTGAGAAAATCACTCTCTTCCCGTCTGTATATGCAGATATGGCGTGGACTAGGAAGATGCACAGCTGTATCCGCAAACGTAGAAATTTATCCGGAAATTGTTTTGCTACTATCAAGCGCGATTGAAAATATCAACAAAGACTTAAGACATCGTTATAAATTTACTTTTATTATAATTAATGTTGATTGCTGACTACTAGTAATCTTCTTCGATGTTTCCTCGTTGATCGCCAAAATGTAAGAGACCGTAAAATTGATGTAAATTAATTAGTTTTGTCAAAACAAGAAATATTGAGCAAAGGTACTAAAATGCAGCGAATTCAAAATGTTGCGCAATTATTGATTTAGTACTAATTTACATAAATCGCACTCGTTCTCAATTAGTATTCTAGTACAAATTGATCGACATTTTTGTTTTGATTGACATTCACAAGAAATGTCAGAAAGTTTACATAACAAATGGATACAAAACAAAGATAAGTATTAAAACTAATTAATAAATAATAATTATAAGATTACATAATTCTAATTCTAATTTTAGGTTAATAAATGATGTTAAGCAGCTAGAGTTCCAGGTAGCATGGTAAGTGTATATTGTTAATCCAAATATGATTTCTTTATTTTAGGTGTATGATAAAACTGGAATGTCAGCTGATCCGGATTTATTGGTTTCGATGGCCTTCGACCGTTGTATATGTTCCGCAATAATCAATAAATATAAATGTTAAATTTGTGTAACTCAGCTGGTGTTTTATTTGGTTCAACACCGTCATTTACAAACCAATTCCGGTATTTTTTACAATATCGAGCCGCGCAATTTGCATGTTTTTTGTCAAACCCAGTTTCTTCCTTGGCCTTCGCTCATTGAAACCCATTTGTTGCAATCTTCTACGAACTGTTCTTGTGCTAATATTTATTCCAAAATGTTCTCTTACCTCATTACTTAATTCATTAGAAGTAGAAAATCTGTTTGTCAAACACATATTTTTTATTTTTCTGTCTATCCGCTGGGTTGTCTTTTTGTTTGATTTTCCTGTTCTCGCGGCTCTTTCTGTTGTATTAGTAATAGCATTTTTTTTATTAATTTCAAAACCGAAACGTGATTACATCCCACTTTATTTGCTATGTATCGTGCAGAAAGATTTTCCTCTCGCAGAGCTATGATTACGCTTTTTCCTTAGAGTTTAATTTTCTCATTGTTTTCGTACTTCAACTTGCGCAGTTTTGATTACAACTGAAGAAATTTCAGAGAAAAACAAAAAAAAATACTTTTTTGATCCACAAAAAAAAAACTAAGGTAACCTTGAAATTTTTCCACAAATATGCATTTGTATGAACAACTTTGAATATTTTTCGTATGGTAACATTTATCTGACCACTACTGTAGATAAGCAAATGGCATTATCTGAAAAATTAGCGCGGGCCAGAAATAGAGAGAAAAAACTGAAAGCAGCAAAAGAGAAAAGAACGGAACAGTTTATAAAACGAAATTTGAACCAAGATCATAAAACTAATTTACAAACAGATGGCGGATCGAGTGTAAAAGAAATTAAAAAATATATTATGTCCTGGCGGTTATGTCATAATTACATACGAAAGGAGAGTATATCCCTGGGTCTGTACTGGAAGTTACAGAAAATGAAACATACATTAAAACAATTTTAATGATTGGTCAAAACTGGAAATGGCCGAGCAAAGGCGACACTATTTGGTATAAAGAGGAAGAAGTATGTAGTGTTATCAGCCCACCTTCTCTATTAAATGCCAGACGAATTTATGTGGTTCCTGAAATCGAAGCTTTCCAAAAGAATAATTTTAATTAATTTTAGCAAAATTTTCTAGTATACCTGAATTATTTTTGTTATCGTGTAGTTTTATTATTTTTTGATTGAATTTCTAAAGTTAATATCCTAGCTGTGAATTAGGAGGACAAAATTTGTTTATAACACTTAACGTTTACTAAAAAAAAATGAGAAATAAAAGTTTCCTTTTATTGAAAATCAAGTTTTCGTTGTTTCAGCCGCTTAGCTTTACAGTGCCGATAATAACAATAAGAGCTGCCGGAAATTAGATCAAAAATAAATCGCAAGAACATAGACTTGATGCAATGAAATTATTTAATTTTTATGATTAATATGAAAGAATCATTAAAACTTAACTTTTATAATATTATTCATGTTATAACTATGTTTTTACGAAATATTATATAAAAAAAATCAACCGAAAAAAATATCTTAACAAAACGTCAACGAGATTCTTATACTGTCGTTAATTGGTACATTTACCTTATACATCAATTTTATTTTTTATATTCTGAAGGAAATTTTGCAAACTTTGGCGGCCCCCCCTGCAAACTTCTTACGAAGCCCTAGGGGGCTGCGGCCCCCTTGTTAAGAATCACTGGCTTAGAGTATATAAGAAAAACAAGCTAACGGATTAGCAACAGCGGGTCCGATTATACCAATATTAGATTTGTTTTTATAATAATAATCTAACTGTGACGTGCCAGGACGTCGGCAGGCACCTAACCACCAGCCAGAAAAATTATATAATAAATTATTATTTTTTTTTAATAAATTAAAATCCATAGTGAAGTGCAAGCCAAAACGTAGTTTCTAATCCAGATACACCCAACCAGCACCCGAGAACCGATTTATTACCAAACTTCCACTGCAGAAAGAAACTATATTTCGAGTTAGCGTATCAATAAAACACAGAATAATTGAAATATTATGGGCTGAAATTTATTCCACGAGCAGTACACATGTTACATTTAACTATGGAATTCGATCGCGTTCACATGACTGTTGGCTTCAATGTTGGCAATTTTGCGTTCGATATTGTCCCTGAGCTCCTCTCTAATGTTATTGGATTGTTGGCATAAACCAATAAAAGGAAACGGCGTTAAATCACATGAGCAAGGTGGCTATTCGATGTCAAGTTCATACAATTCTGGTTGTAATGGTCTCTTGAAGCATATGTGAGTTTGTTGCTGGCCAGTAACGCATATTTTGCTTATTGACAAAACCATTAGGCCAAAAATGAAAATTCAGAAATTTAGGATTTTCTTCAAACTTTAGCAGAGCCCCATCGGAGAAGTTTCGGCGCCACAAATGCTTCAGTTCTTGAGTTAATTTGATCTTGTAACGGTGTAAGCCAAGATATTTACGCAAAATTTGCCACATCGTGATTTGAGAGATTTCCAATTCCTGTGAACGGTCGGAATCGACCGATTAGGCTCATTTTGAACTGTAACCCAATATTTTCGGTACTTCGATAAGTGCGTTGTCTCACTGGAATAGGAAAAACTTGTGGAAAAACCCGAAGAAAATTTATATTAATAAAAATCAATTGCCGCATGTATGACTGATCTTCACTTGAGAACGGCTTGACCGTTTTGACTGATTTTTTTTTTTGTTGTGTTCGTAATTATCAGGGCAAGGTTTGTATGAGAGAAAATTTTGGGAAAATTCACCGGAAAAGTCAAATTTGGATAGTATTTTTATACGAAAAAATGGCAAAGATGGCATCGACGTTCAGTAATAGTTTTCATAACAACAACAAATTCCGAATTGAATATTTATATTTTGTGAAAAATAATTAAATTTAAAGCGATAGTTCAGTGTGTTATCGGTGGTGGTCGAATCTTTGGTCCATTCACAATTTAAATTTATTTAAGTTCGTTGTAATTTGGCGTGTTGCAAACATTGAATTGATTTCTGTAGAATTTTTCAAGCGCGGTCAATTATGACTCCGGAACAACGAATACAGTCGACTTCGACTCGCTCATTTTAAGCTTACGCACAAAACAATTTGAAACGTCGACAAAACAAACGTGACAATTCGAAATGACTTTTGCCGTTCAGATATGATCCAACAGTTGGTTATGCCGCGAATATATCGGTTGACTTCGGAACAATGAGCACGGTTTGTCAACATTGCAATGTTTTGAGGTATAAAAACACGAACCGCTAGGATTATGTTGTGCGAGCGGAAAGGGCGGAAAGTTGAAATTTTCACAATTGACACCGCCACTAGAGCCATTGGCATCATTGCTTTCTGTCCAAGAACTTCAGTCAAAGCGTTTCTTTCATAGTATACAAAAGAAAAACGGTTCCTTCCAAATGACATCATTTGGGGGCGAATAAGATGCAATAACCTACGGGTAAGATGCAATAATCTACGTAAGCCAATACGGTTGACCAAACTTATTCATTACTTTCACTGGCAACCCAAAATGAATCAAAATCACGCAGCTGTTACTACCCGGTCAATCATCCACCGATCGCTACGACATTACAGCACAAGTATTCAAGCCGAAACTCAAGGCTCTCATGGACTTCATTGTGAAGTATCGGGTCTTCGGAGACATGCGGTGTTGGATGTACTCTATGGAAGTCAAAGTTGAAATGCTGAGTAATTCAATTTGTCAAGTCCATATACGCCATATATGTAAGTACGTCACGAAAGGAAGTGGCATGCCTGTATTTGCTACTTCAGCTCCTGATACAAACGATGAAGTTTCGCAATATCAAATGGAAAGATATGTCAGCAGCAATAAGACGGTTATGAGTATCTTTACATTCTCAATACATGAATGTCATCCAACTGGGGTCCATTTAGCTGTGCACTTGGAGAATGGACAACCAGCTTGGGATGCCGAGAAATTTCACTTGGAACGCATCATCAAAAAAATTCCAACTTTGAAATCACGATCAGCCTGTTCCTGGATGCGTGAATGTATATTCAACCGATGCATTGGGGAGCATTTACACAGTTTTTTCTGAGCAACGACGAATTTTCTACCTGCCTTTGTTACTGGTTAATGTTCGTGGACCGATTTGACTTTCTACGAAATGTTAGGTAAACCATTAGCGCTATTATTCGTCTTCTCTCCCGAGAGCAAGGCAAAAAATATCGTTCATCACCAAGCGTTACGAAGAACGCATTATTAATTGGCTGTCGAGGTCGTGAGAATTGAAAACTCTAGATTCTTTTCAGAAGGGTTATTTAAAATCACCGGATTATGCTGATAAACCAGCAACAATAGACGCTTTACGGATTAACTACAGTTATTGATTTAAAAAAAAATAAAGTAAATAACATAATCTGGCAAATGAAATGCACTTTAATTTCACATTTTCTCTCTATCTCTCTCTCTCTCTCTATCTCTCTTTCTCTGGCACTACATCCCATTTAGGGATTTGGCCGCCTCAAATGAGGTTTCATAATCATATTGTCATTTCGGATAACGAGTGATTATTTCATTGATCCTAAGCCAGTAGTGAAATTTTTTCCTTGTCACCACCGGGAATCGAACCCGAGACTTCCGGTCGCTGGAGCAAGCATGCTGACCACTTTGCCACCGGGGCGGCACTTTAATTTCACATGCTCTTTGGTAATCCTAAATCAAAATAATTTATAACAAAATTTCTGCAGAAAAATGTTCTATGTGTGCACGCCCGTGAAGATTTTTGCGTTTTAAAAGTCAAGGCTGGACCCGGGGTCTAGGGGCTCAGTACAAATTTTTCGTAAAATTTCAATTTTGGTTATTTTTTTTCCTAGAAATGAGTTTAGAAAAGGGATTATATGAAATAGTGGCATGTTCGAATACGAGGCATGTGTCCTCTGAATCAAAGGGCCAATTCTTTTGCATTTCTGTACCATTCATCTGATTGCGATGAAACGTTAATGACGGGTTGCGTGCATGCTCGCGAAGGTTTCTGAGTTGGTGAATTTAAGGCTGGGACCTGGGTTTAGGGGCATCGGTAAAATGTTGTTCTAAAATTACAATTTTTGATGCTTCCGGTGATGCTTCCATTACTGAATTCAGTACCTTATGAATTCTTGTCATATATGATTGCAATTACAGTGACGTCGAGAAATTGCAACGCCGGGTAATTCAGCTAGTATAACATAAATTTGAGATGAAGTTCTGAAATTTAACTGATGGAATTTGATTTAGAAGACGTGATTCAGATTTTAACATAAACTTGGGACAAAGTTGAAAACTAATAAAGTGCAATTATAATTTTTTTTAATTCTAGTGACATTTTTGTTTGCCATTAGGCTGTTTGTTACGTGTGTTCTATCCATTTCTTGGATCCCCTCAGTGATCTTGTTTGGACAGAAAAATGTAATCTCTTGTAATCTTCTGCGTACATTTCCATGTTTCACAAGCCGTACTGATTTTATGACATCTGGATCTTCTGCTGCATTTCTATGTATCGTAGGATTCTTCCATTCTCAAATAATATAAATATTACGGATACATGATAATTTCAATTCTCAAACTTAAAAATGTGTTGAAAAGGTTGAAAAGTTGGGCTCCAACTTTCAGTCAAATTAGGAACATAAACTTTTAAATGATTGCAAATTAGCCGACCATCGGGATTATCAAATAATTAAGGTTCAGGTTATTTCAAATTAATTAAGAAGCATTTCTCTTGAACAGGATTGACTGCTAGTACTGAGACTATCTATCTGCGTTGAAATACAGCGTTGTAGGTTTGACACAGAATTTTTTTCATTAATGAAATAAAAATATCGTTACAATAACAACAATAATTTTATATAAAGCTTAAAATTTAATATACAGATTATAATACTTAAGATTTTTCAAATTCAACAAATGTTTTCCCGCCTCACCTGCGCTACAACTTAAATCGAATGTCTCCAACTTCTGAAAGTTTTCCATCTCTAAAAGTTCCTTTAAAAATTCATCATCCAGCGCAAAATCAATTTTCAGTTCACGTATTATATTGCAATGTTGCAGTACACATTTTATTAGTGCTTTAGTTCGTGCCACACCATTCGCCTCTTGTAGATGACGTGATACGTGAAATGATTTTACGTTATGGCCAATTTGTCGGACGATTCGTTCGATTTTTGATTCGGTTGTTAGGGTGTGCTGGTTTGTACGTAAAAATGAGTCGGCATCCAATATCTTGTAGCGTTTGTATAATTGGCTACAAATATGACTTAAACGTTGGCATGTAGCTGCCATGCTACATAAATCTTGTAATTGAAGGTGTGAAATTATTGTGTGTAAACAATCATCGTTTAGTATCAGAATCGTGGCTTTCGCATTCATATTTTCAGTTTGAATTAATTCATCGCGAGACTTTGATTTTCTGTGCCTTCGCCGACGGTACATATTAGAGATGTTACGAGTTCTATAACGAAACAGAAATACATTTTATATTACACCAAATTACGTTTTAATTTATTACTACACAATTTAAAACGCAATGCTTAATCATTTTAAACCAGAGGCCACACGCACCGGTAATGTTCACACACTATTTTTTTTAAAACAATAAAACGATTTTTTTTGTAAACACTGACTACCTAAAATTTTTTGGTACTTGTCAAAGTACATAATTAAATATTTGAGAACACTTAACAAGTATAACATTTAATGCTCAGCAATCGACCAATGCATCGCGATGGTTCAATACCAAATGATTCTAGAAGTACGATTTTTATACCCATCGAACAACAATTTTATTTTTTTATAATTCCCAAAATATATTTTTTTTTAATTAATTATTTTATAAATACATTCGATGCTTTGTTTAATTTAATTTAATGTTGTTTTCATTTTTTTTTTGCGCGCCCAGACACATTCAATGGTTGTGCGATGTGATGCTGATGTCATATAAACTCATAATCGTAAACTGAAACGAAATTCCACTGTGTGTGTGTTGGTAAAGATCAAATTAAGATTTTGTTTCTATAACATGATCACAGCCAAAGACAGAGCAAAAATGAATCAAAAGCTTGAAAATAAGTTTAGGTTACGGCCTACTAGTTTATGTCCAGTGGCCCTATTCTGGCTTTCCCTGGGAATAGAGAATTGGGAAAAATATTTTCATAGCATTTTTGTCTAAATTGTATTTTTCTGGCCTACTGAGGGAACATGATTGGTGTTAATATTTTCGAAACAAAGTTAAATGGGAAAATATTTTTCCCTACAAAAATTTTGTGGAACAAAAAGTTTCCCAAATCACTTTGTTTTGAAAATTTTTGCACTAAACTTATACTTTCAGTAGGCCAGAAAAGTATATTTTTAACAAAAATGCTATGAAAATATTTTTCCCAATTCCCTATTCCCAGGGAAAGCCAGAATAGGCCCACAGGGCGCATATTCTTGAAATTGGTGGAAATTTCCATCTGCGGTGGAATTTTCCATCATATAAATAATTTGCTTTAAAATTATTTCTATTATTCGAATTTTTTGCCGCTACTTCAATTGTTTTTTCAAATTTGTTTGCAGTTTTTTTATTTATTTCCCTACTAAGGGAAAAATTCCGACTGGGTAAATCGATGCAGAATTATTTCCTTAGTAGGGAAATAAACAATAGAAAACTTGCATACAAATTTGAAAAAACGATTAAAGTAGCCGGCGAAAAATCTCAATAACAGTCGCGTATTTTCTTCGGACAACTGCCCAAGACAGCGATTTTTTGATTTATATTTTTTCATTGAAATTAAAATTATTTCAATTTTGATTACTTACACGTGAAGTATTTATCGTTTACCCACACATTTTAATTAATCTCTTTAAAATAAATTGTCAAATTAAATTTATTTTTTCCAGTTCGCAACAAATCTTTGGTTTTATCGAGAGCACTTCAGAATTTTTAGTTCTATTTTTGGAATTAAAACTATCTTCATGTATGTTTATTTTTAGATGTCACATAGGTACATTATATTTGTGGAAAACAAAAAATCTAATAATCAATTTTTTATAATTTAAAACAAATAAAAATAAATATCTAAATGGAACAAGAGGCTGACTTGGAGAAATATCCTGATTAGGGTGGCCCACGTTTATATGGGGAAAAAAAAGTGTTGAGATATTTAACGGGACACCCCCTAGAAATGTGAGGTTATGCTAAAAACTTAACTAGAAAAAATATTGGGTCGATCGAAGGTCGTTTAGAGGTCGCGACTTGAGCGCGAAGTTCGATAAAAACGGTGTTTTTTTCGATTTTTTACGTTCAAACGAACAGAAAAATTATTTAAAATATTTTCTTAGACTAAATAAAAATTGCGGTCAATAGAGGAGATAATTACCTTTCCAAAACATCAAAGATGTCGTAAATCGGTTAACAAATAGCGAGATTATTGCCAATTTTCGAAACTATTAAAAACTTAAATAATAAACGATTTTTTTAAAATCCTTTAAATTATCTTCAAAACTACAAAAAAAATAAATAAATAAATAAAAAGGAGGTATAAAGAATAAACAAAGGAATGTTTTATGATGTCATAAAAAGCCGTATGAGTCATGAGAAGTTACCATAGTTGTGATTTATGATGCCATTATCATAAAACCCAACTATGTTAAGTCCTTATGACTCATTTGACTCATTAGTTATTGTATTTAAAATTTAAATCCGCCTACTGCACTAACTATGATCTGATATGGCCAATATATTTCATTGTATCATATACTATATAAACAAAATAAATGCAAATTAATTTCAGTTTAAATCCAAATCTCTCGAGAAAAGGACACAAATTTGTAAAAATTAAATCTAGTCATTTTAACAGTTTTATTAATATTTTTAAGAAAGTGCTATTACAGTTGATAAAATGACAGCTAATTTACGGTCCACTACAGAAATTTATCTTCTTGGGCATGAGAACTGTCAAATTATTGGTGCTAAGTTACCATCAAAAAAGCAAGTGTTGTGTCTTTTTTTTCAATCATCGTACTGTAAAATTAACTATTCGTGAAAGTGCAGCTCTGACAATCCAGGAAGTGTCTATTTTTTGGGCAAAAGCACGAATTCCAGTGAAAAAGGAACAACATTCTATTGAAAAATTGGAACAATTGCATGATGAGTGGAAAAATCTTCTAAAGAATAAAAATAAACCTTTAAAAGTTTACCGCGAAAGAGAAATTGCCTTTACTAGTAAACTGGATGATATTTTCGATATCGCCCATACGATATTTTCGATATCGCCCATAATGCCTTATCGATGATGACTAGTGAAGACGACAAGCGATTCCTCTTGTCACAGCGTGAGAAAGGGCGCCCCGGATATTTGGCTGGAGCCAGGCAATATGAAATCGAAAAAGAAAAGCGGAAATCGGAAAGTCTGATGGCAGAAAAAAATCGTAAACGAAGACATCTTGAAGAAAAACGTAAATCAATTCCAATAGACTCACAAACATTATTTTCATCATCGGAGAGTGACAGCGAAAGGACATCTGATAACGACATGAGCTTCGAAAATATCGATTTGCCCGTGCTAAGCGCAGAAGGAGCCTCTATAGGAAGCAAATGTTTCATTACTCCTAGAATATTGTCAGCTTTGGATAAGTGGAAGATTACAGATCGTACAGCAATGCATTTAATCCGTGCCATTGCCGAAAGTCTTGGACATTCTATTGATGACCTCGTTTTGAGTCGAACAACACTGAAGCGCCTTCGTGAAACAAATAGAGTAGAAATAGCAGAATCAATTAAATCGACTTTCAAGTTTACGACAGGCGTAGTACATTGGGATGGAAAATTACTTCCGGAGTTATCTGGAACGGAGACCGTGGATCGTTTGCCGGTGATTATTTCCCATATAGATTAAGAACAATTATTGGGCGTTCCCAAAATATCAAGAGCAACTGGTTTGGAAATGGCGGAGGCTGTTTTCCAAAGCTTAATTGATTGAAGAATAGCTGACAATGTCGTGGCGGCTTGCTTCGATACAACATATTCAAATACTGGAAGACTAAATGGAGCAGCTGTTATTTTAGAGCAGAAACTGGAACGAAGTTTATTATATCTTCCTTGTCGACATCACATATGTGAAATTACATTACGCGCTGCATTTGAATCGAAAATGGGCAATACATCAGGAGTAAATGTTCCATTATTTGTGAGATTCAAGAATGACTGGAATTCCTTGAATAAGAATAATTTTAAAGCAGGCATAGATGATCCCAACGTTCATATACAATTAAATGATGTGAAAGCGGAATTAGCGGGTTTTTGTAACAACGAATTGGCAAAAGAACATGCTCGTGATGACTACAAAGAATTATTGGAAATTACTCTAATTTTTTTGGGCATGATACCAACTGAAAATGTCCATTTCCGCCTGCCGGGGCCTATACATCAGGCTCGCTGGATGTCCAAAGCCATTTATGTATTGAAAGTATTTATCTTTCGGGAGGAATTTAAGTTAACAGCACAAGAACAGAAGAATTTACGGGACATTTGCATTTTTGTCGTAAGATTTTATGTGAAAATTTGGTTCCTTTGCACAAAAGCTGCTAAAGCACCACAGCTGGATTTCAACTATTTACGAGATATTTATTTGTACAAAACACATGACGAAAAGTTGGCGATGGCTGTACTGAATAAAATATGTGGCCAATTGTGGTATTTATCCGACGAAAGCATCGCATTCTCTTTTTTCGACGAAAACGTCTCTAGTGCGGAGAAAAGAAGAATGGTGCAACAGTTGGATGTGAAGAGGGATGTGGAGGCCGAGTCAATTAAGCGCGTCGAGTTGAAAATAGATGATGTAAAAACATTTATTACGAAACAACTAGCAGATTTTGTTACACCAAACACTGGCGATCTTTTTAAAAGGTTCAATATTTCTACAGATTTTTTGAACAAAGATCCGGATATGTGGCCTCGGGATGATAATTTCAAGAACGGAATGAAGATTATCAGTCAAATAAAAGTCGTAAATGATATCGCAGAACGTGGTGTTAAATTAATACAAGATTATAATAAGAAATTGACAAGAAATGAAGATGACATGCAATATTTACTACAAGTCGTAAAGGACTACACACAGAAGTTTCCAACATACACCAAAACAGCCTTAATGGGTAGAATATCAACTTAGATTGATTATTTTAATACTAAAAATTAATTTATAATATCATTGTATAGAAGAAACATTATGCATTAATAATAAAAAAAAATATAGTAATAATTTGACTTGTTTTTATATTTTGGAAATTTGGCAATAATCTCGCTATTTGTTAACCGATTTTCGATATCTTTGATGTTTTGGAAAGGTAATTATCTCCTCTATTGACCGCAATTTTTATTTAGTCTGAGAATTTTTTTTAAATAATTTTTCTGTTCGTTTGAAAGTGAAAAATCGAACAAACTACCGTTTTTATCGAACTTCGCGCTCAAGTCGCGACCTCTAAACGCCCTTCGATCGACCCAATATTTTTTCTGGTTAAGTTTTTAGCATAACCTCACATTTCTAGGGGGTGTCCCGTTAGAAATTGGAACTTTCGAAAATTTGGACCACCCTAATCCTGATGCAAATAAGCATCTTCCGGTTGTACAATATTTGATATTTTTATTTTTACAGATCACGACGGGTTTGGTTAGATTGAAGAAACCCGGGCCTTCTTGCATTGCAATGCAAGAAAATCCAAATTTGAAAACCACCGCAAGAAAAATATGCGTTTTTAAATAATCTAGAGTACCCCATATACACGTTACCCGTCTAATAACCCCACCTCTCATGTTTCTCCCATAGATGAAGCCACACCAAAACGCAAACGAAAAAATGACGACAAATTTAAATTATTTGAGGAAAAAAAAATTTTCGCTATTCCACAACGAAGAGCGAAATAAAAGGCACAACGAGATAATGATTGTATTGAGGAGCCAACATCAACCAACAACAAATTTACCGCAGCAAATCTCCCCCGAAAATGATCAAATATATACACACGTAGAGTACCTAATTTCCGATTCTGAGTAAATTAAATTCTTTTTAATATTTTAGTTTAATTATACAATTTTGAATTAAATGAAGTTCTATGTACAGTTTTCACGCCTGTCATGTTGTTCAGTTCTTGATGTAACAGGTGCGTCTTCATCCTCATTTATATCTGCCTCCTGCATAAATTATTCATCCAACACAAAAACGTCATGTTGAGCCAAACAAATATTGTGTAAAACACATGCCAAATAAACTATGCGAGCTAAAAATTTTAAATCTATAGATTCTGTAAAACGTAGAAGCCTCCGAAAACGGGTTTTTTAATAGCCCAATAGCATTTTCGACCAATACTCGAGTTGGCGAATGAATTTTATTAAAATTACGCTGGCCAGGTTAATGCCCCGTGGTCTTTAAACGGCGGAACTAGCCATTCTTTAACAGGATAAGCTTTGTCCCCTAATATGAACTGATTTCGTTAAAAATAATTAGAAATAGGAACCAGGTTCCCCACAATACACATCAATGAATGTTTTTCTAGCATCTACAATTACTTGCATTGAGATGCTAAAATATTTCTTCCGGTTATAGTAATATACGCTATTGTCATGTGGCATCTTAATGTTTAAGTGAGTTCCATGGGTTGGTATCGAAAGGCCAAAAATGTTATTAGCGAAAAAAATATCTCAAAATGCCATATCGAAAATAATAATTCAAACAACAAAAATCTCAAAACTCATAATAAGAAAAATATATTTACCAAAAAAATTGCTCGATCACAAATCTCAAAAAATTAAAAATATCGAATTAAAAATCGCAAAATTTACCGAAAATAAAACCAAATGAGTCGAAATCTGCGCGCGCAAATTGGTTCTATTTTCGGAAGATTTGAAAAAATGAAATAATTAGATAATTTTTCTTAAGATATTTTTTTAAAATATAAAATATATATTACTATTGTGTATGTATATGAAATTGGCCCAAATTCTAACCCAAAAAAAATTGATTTCAATACTAAAATATACAGACTATGACTATAGGCAAGTGTCAGCCCAAAAATGTTTAAAAATACTCTATTTTCTATATACCAACTCAAAAATTATTCTGCCAACAACAGAAAAACCGCCATGTTTTAATGTCAGCCCAAAATAAATCTGTCGTGATAACCCAAAAAAGTAAAATAAAACGAAATATGCAATTTAATTTTAATTCTGTATCTGATTAATATGAGTGTGACCCCTGAATATGTTAAGTCATAGGATATATGAGAGCATTAAAGACATAAACACTTGTTGGGGAATCGGAGGCTTAAGGGCTACCCATAGTTATTATTCCGATGATAGTACCATTCAACGAAATATGTAATTGTAACATATTTTGTTGAATGGTACTATCATCGGAATAATGACTATGGGGAGCCCTTAAACCTCGGATTCCCTAACAAGTGTTTATGTCGTTTAATGCTCTGATGAATACTTTAACATAAATTTTTATTATAGTAAAAAGTTAAGTCTCAAAATAATTTGCTGCGGAGCTAAAATGTATCATTTAGAATGATTTATCTAAAGAATGATTGAATTGATTTATCTATCATGCGGGTTTGATAGTTTTACGACATATTTATTTTTGAGCTGACATTAAAATATGGCGGTTTTGCTGTGGTAACACAATAAGTTTTGATTTAACATATCAAAAATATTAAATATTTGGCAGATACTTGATGCAGTAAATGTTCGTATATTTTACAAAACCTTGGGGTTAACATTTTTGACCCAACTTCATTTACATAAGGAACCACAACAACTCTTTTAAAGATTTATCAATTTTGTATCTTTATATTTTCTATCGATAGTTTCATTTTTTCCAACACTTGCATTAGTGCTGCCAGCTTTTAAAACCGCCATTTTTTGGACTAGAATTTTGGGCCAACTTAATATAGGTCTATTGTGTAGACTTATATTTCATTTGGGTCCCATTTGAAACGCGATATTTCAAAACGCGATATTTTAAATATTTAAAATTTGAAAATAGATATAGGAGCGGGAGTATAGGACCGGGTTATATCAGGCTGAAAGGGAAATTTAATTTCAGTTTAGGAATTTAAAAATCGATAGGAGTGAGAGTATATAGGATCGCTACAATTCCATCGCTACGCTCCTTAGTTAAAACAAAAATTTCAGTTTATAGGAATTTAAAAATCGGTAGTGCTGGAGTATAGGAATCAGGCGGTTTGCTGAGCTCCCATCGTTTCTCTTTTTGTTTTATAAATGCAATGAAAAAATTACCAATCAAATCTAATACAGTTGGTCTGTTTAATCTAAAATGCGATTTAAAGTCCAACTCACTGTAGTTTTCTATAGTATTAATAAAGTTTGAAACTTTATAATGCGATTAATGCTCCTCATCGTTTGATGAATCTGAATCTGATTCTGATGTGAACAGCACACCTACATCTTCCGTGCCCTCATTATCGCTCGTAAAGTGATCTACAAAATATTACAAATATTTTATTCACTAATTGTATTATACATTGTATACTATTGTGAACTACCTACAGATATACAAAATTACCTCTACGTTCATTTTTATTGTCGAATCGAATTTCGTCGTATAAATATAAAATGTATTGCTCTTCATGAAATAAACAAATATGACACAAGCGTAAACAAACAATACTGGCGAAGTCAAAATATTGACTTGAAGCTAGCTACAAGTTAGTTCTAAAAAATTTCCCAGTATTTTACCAATGTTTATCTCTGTTCCGGACAGCTAGTTCGAAGAAAAAACGCGACAAATAAAGGGTAGGGAAAATAGTTCGTGGCCTTACATTCACATATCTCAGTAACTATTGATCGTATCGGGCAATTCTTATGTATGTTTGATATTTTAGCTTGCACTTTGACATACAAAACATTAAAATCGGTGAAGTGAATAAAAGTTAAAACAGAAGAATTATTAAAGTCGTCCGTGAATTTAATTTGTTTTATTTTTTCGGCTTTTCGGACAAAATATCATTTTAATGGACATCCATACAATGTTTACGACAATTTTTGTCGCAGTAAACAAAGAGGCCATTTATTAACAATATTTCTACCACAACAGTAGAAAAAATGCCCTCCCCTCCCCCACGTTTTAACCCCAGGGCACTTGTGTACACAAAGATACACAAACCCTTACATATTGTTAATAAATGGCCTCTTTGTTTTCTGCGACAAAAATTGTCGTAAACATTGTATGGGTGTCCATTAAAATGATATTTTGTCCGAAAAGCCGAAAAAATAAAACAAAAAAGTTAAAACATTTTAAACATGGAGATAAATAATAAAAAAAAATCGATATGTTTTACTATTTTATTACGACAAAGGTAAGAACGCAGCTCAGGCTTGCGAAAAAATTTGTGATGTTTATGGAGAAGGTGCCTTATCAAAATCAGCAGCAAAGAAATGGTTAGCACGAGTTACGCCCTGTACCAACACAGGCCTTCACCTCACCAACAATAATGGTGAGAACATTGCAAAACATATAATTCGACACATACACAAACCGCAAGCACATCGCAAATTCGACACATGCAAATTCGGCATATGCATTGGAATTTCAACATGATAATAAAGGATAATGGTAACATAATGGGAGCAACGTCTTAACTATAAAAAAAATTCACGCAGTCATCAAGAAAAACAATAATTTCAATTAAAACGATATCGATTGCATTTCATTTTTCATTATACTAAAGTAGAGTACCGGTCATTGCTTAATATGGAGCTCCTGATTTATTGTTACATTCACCGCTAACCCAAGTTGGTCTGAAATCGTTCAACATTTTGCACCTGGTGAGACTACTGCAAATCCACCGGACAAGCTGAACTCTCTTCTCTCTTCTCTCGTGATATTTTATGGTGGAATAAATCCAAAACTAAGAGAGATCATACTTAAAACCATGAGGCGTTGTCCTTGCGGCGCTAATAACTTCAACGCCAATGTATGGAAAACGGACAGTGCAAAAAAACAGTTCCCAAAGGAGTTTCTGGAAGACACAGTAGCCAATGCTAACTGTTATCCATAGTATCGCGGCCAAGGCCGCTGTCTGCGCCAATTGCTACTGTCAGAGGTGTTAAAATGGACAATGCGGAACTTCGCTTCGATGAGATCTCATTCATGATCGCCGGCACACAGTAATGCATCTTTTCGTTCATCTGGAAAAGCATCAACTAATATTCTACGAGAGTGGAAATGAGGAGGAGAGGGAGACACTTTTAATAGCCCCAATCAAGTTCACAAAATTGTGGTTTTCTTGCATGATGAATCGGAATTTTATGCTCATAAAATGCTCTATATGCTGAAATTCCACAAAATTGGCGCATATTTTGCCACCAAATCTGCTCCGAGTGAGTTCGATGTCTAGAAGACGAAGTCACTTATTACATGCCTCGCCCACTGCGGGACACCTTTGCTTTGGTCGGCCAGCACGTCATTTGGATTTATGGAAGCAAATTAAAGAGGACTTTTGTTTCGACTATTCACGTCCAATAAGATTGGGGGGAGAGGTGTGGGTTTGCCCACTCCCCAAGGAAAACCACCAGCAGAAAGTGATCTGTACTACGTAGCTGAGGAGGCACACTTGGCTCAAATTAACATCGATAAGCTCATTGTGAAGCAAAGCATTTGAAGACATCCGTCTTGCTCTCGACTATGACGATCAAATTTCTCGGTGCTCTACTTGGATGGCCTTGCTGGATCTGGCTCTACTCTCTCTCTAGCTTCACATCCCATGAAGGGATTTTGCCCCATCTGACTCTACGTTCCTCTACAAAACTCTAATATCTTTTGTGTGAGTTTTGAACTAATAACTCTTCCCTTCGCATCAACAGGAATTGCTGCACCGTTTGTTACAGAAGGAAGAAGTGCTCACAGTGATTTAAAGGTGCCAGAGACATAACCAAAACGATGGCGTGAAATGCATTGATCAATTACTGTGCGAAATCATAGAAAATTTAAGACAAGTTGGCGGCATAGTCTCCGTCATCGCTGATGATTTCAGACAGACACTTCAAGTATATAGTACCTCGAGCGGATATTACTGAATGCTGCATCAAATGAGTTCAGTGTGTTGCCTTAGAATGAATCGAGAGATAATAGGTCGCTTGCCAAGCGAGCTCTCAAGCTTTTACAGTGCCGGAAGCGCCGTTTCCGTTGATTCAAACGATGCACTCAAGTTTCCGTTGAAATTTCTACTTCTCTTACACTCTACTGCTCAAGAAAGGTACAATCATTATGCTACTACGCAATTAAAACCCCATGGTATAGAGATCATGTCGTGAATGACAATAACTGTACGAAATCTATCGTAATGCAATAGAGGAGAAGCCGTCATCTTTTCTAGAACCATGTTGCTTCCTCAGACTCCAATCTGTTATTCCTTTTCTGCCGCCAACCATTTCCCGTCATCCATGCATTCTGCATCACAATGATCAAGTCTTCAGGACAAGCGGATGGCATTGGGGGAGCCAACCTGCAGCTACCGGATTTTAGACATGGTCAGCTCTATGTAGCCTTTTCGTAGCTACGGTCAGCTCTACACGCGCGACACACCTCAAAAGTAAAAATGAGAAGCGAAAATTCAGCATTCTCATGAGCAAGGTTGGCTTCTAAAGGACGATTGAGAATTTACGAGCAACATTGTGCACGAAATTTTCTGGGTGTGACGCACATCTGGAATATAAGAAAGTTACATCCTCCCTAGGGGTGCTGACACGTAGTCAAGATAAGATGGTCAAGTGAAAGTTTCCATACGAATTCAGCACCTCGAAAATAATTTATCGTAAAATTACGAAAATATAGATTTTTAGTTTCTCGAAATAATTTCCTTTCAATTCAAAATGAAAACTTTTTTGTATCTTGTGATGATTTTAATACCTGGGTGTTATTAAGTTTTATGAATTTGGGAAAATCGAAGTTGATAAACGGACAAAACGAGAGGATCGATCCTATAAGGATGGCTTTGAAGTACAGAACCTCCCAGCGTGGCTCGCTACACCAAAATTTTAAATATTACTTGACGCGGTTCTAGATAATCGGTTCTAATTTATAATTAGTGTGAGAAAGCACATGACTACTCGAATACTTTTATCTAATGTTGGATCGTTAACATACATATATATTCTTATATGGTTCTATGTAGTAGTCTTAAGAAAACCAAATGTTCCATGTTATAGTGGCACTACAATTTCCATTGGTTCGTCGTTAAAATGAATAAGGAGAATTTTCTGTTCACAGTTATACTTTCCTATGCTCGTTGCGGGAAACTTGAATGCATACCGCATTTCGGAAAACAACACAAAACACATTTTATTCTAGTTTATTTATAAAACAAACCAACTGTTATTTTTAAGAATAGAAGATCTTTTTCTACGAGAATTTTTTTTTGAGCATTAAAAATATTGATTTGAAACGACCACCGACTTCTACTTTCATAAACATTTGGTTCCAATAAAATATTACGAATATATTGCATTTACGAACCGTAATCATCTTGGCAAAATGAAATTTTGATATTTTCACTCATGTGATAAAATCTTGAGAGTGAAAATACTTTTACTCGTAGGTTGATAGTGTTTACGAAAAAAAATAATAATTAAAATTTTCGGTATTTTTAATTGGAAAATAGTAAATTCTTTGCTCGTGGCAATGGTAGCGTGACACAATATATACAACGATCGAATAAACAATTTTGCAGTAGGTGCCAAAATTTTTCAATTATAAAGTAAGTGGTATTGGGTTTGTGCTACTTTGATACTTTCAAAGGTGTGGTGGTGGCGGTAATAAAATTGTCAAAATATAATGCAAATATTTTTAACATTGTTGGCTGCCTATGAATTTATTTTAATATTATACACTCGTTTAATGATTAGGAACCATTTTTAGTATTATTGTGCATAAGAACGACCTTTTAGGTAAAAATAAAACAGGATCGACTACACTCGTGGTAATCTGTGAATAAACAAAATTATAAAAACCGAAAAATATAAATCATCTTTAATCCGTCAAACACCACAACAAAGTTAAGAGTGGTGTTTGATGCCCCTGCAAAAACAACCAGTGATCGGTCACTAAATGACATTATATGTCGGCTCAAAACTACAACAAGACCTTTGGCATTTTGTTAACATATGGTGAAAGCACAAATACGTATTTACCGCAGATACTGGAAAAATGTTTCGGAAAATATATGAATTGATGAAGAGGCCAGGAAATTGCAACGCGTAATTTAATATCGTGTTTCCCACCAGCTGAGAAACTTCAGGAATACCATTTAAAAACAGTCATATATTATGGTAGATGGACAGTTCTTCGAACTGACAACAGTTGGAATGAATATAAATTTCTTAGAAATAAGGTAACTTCACTTAAGCGTAAATCAAAACATGATTTTTTAATGAACAAATTAGATCCTAAACTTCCACCTAAAATCTTTTGGAATAATTTAAAAAGTCTTGGTGTTGGAAAATTTATTGAGCAGGCACAGATTCCATTTACTCCTAATGATCTTAATAAGTTTTATTGTGAATCTGTTAAATGTCAATCATCTGGAGCTAACACAATTGATTGTTCTATTTTTCAACCTAATTTTAGTTCTTCAAAATTCTCGTTTAGTGTAATCTCTGAAGACCAACTTTTTAAAGCAATTTATTCTGTTAAATCTCAAGCTTCTGGAATGGATAATATTTCCATTAGATTTATTAAATTACTTTTTCCTTATATTTCTCAATATCTGCTCTATATTTTTAATAATATTATTACTAAATCTTATTTTCCTAGTTGTTGGAAGTTAGCTAAAATTACTCCATTGCCAAAAACTAAGAATGTTAATATGATGTCTGATTTAAGACCAATTAGTGCGTTATCTTCTATCTCTAAAATTTTAGAAATTATTATTAAAAATCAAATCACAAGTTTTTTGCTGGAAAATGACTTACTTTCGGATTATCAATCAGCATACAGACCAATGCATAGCACCACCTCTGCTTTGCTCAACATTACTGACGATATTCGGCGTAATATTGATTCTAATAAATTTACCGCATTAGCACTCTTGGATTTTTCTAAAGCGTTTGACTCAATAAATCATTATAAACTTTGTGTTAAATTGTCGTCGTTTTTTAACTTCTCAGGATCTGCATGTAGATTTATTTATTCATACTTAAGTTGTAGATCACAGCTTGTTGAAATTAATGGAATATTTTCTGATATTATGGAGCTAAGTTGTGGAGTTCCACAAGGTTCAGTTCTTGGTCCGTTACTGTTTTCGTTGTACATTAATGATATTTCTACTTGCTTTAGATTTTCAAAATTTCATCTCTATGCTGATGACTTGCAGGTTTATAATTATAGTGAAATATCGAATAAAGATGTTTGTATAACAAACTTAAACAGTGATTTATTAAGAATTGTAGAATGGTCGATACAAAATAATTTATTACTTAATGCAAAGAAAACTCAAGCTATTATAATTTATAAACGAAAGTTGAACAAGAATGATTTCCAAAATTTGATTCTGGGTAATGAGTTAATAACTTACTCGGATACAGTTAGGAACTTAGGACTCATTATGAATTCAACTTTGACTTGGGACGAACATATTGATAAAATGTGTAGTCAAGTGTATAGTATTTTGCGCTCTTTTTGGAAATTGACTGATTTTGCAAATTCTAGACTGCGACATAAATTATTTATGGCTTATGTTTTACCACATTTATTGTACTGTGATGTTGTATTGTTCGGTATGTATGGCTACTGTATGGATAGAATAAAATCTCTGTTCAATGCATGCGTTAGATATGTTTTCTCACTTCGAAAATTTGACCATATTTCTATGGTTAGCCATCTACTACTTGGTTGTGATATTAAAAATTATTTCGATTTTCGAACCTGCGTCTATATTCATAAACTTTTGCTTATTAAGAAACCTTCTTATTTGTATAATAAAATAAAGTTTTCTAATTCTGATCGCACACAGCATATTATATTACCGCATAATAACCATCGTATATTTCATTCTTCATTTTCTGTTCTCGGAATGAGTATGTTTAATAAATTACCCTTGTCGGTTCGCTTAAGTGATACGCAGCAAAAATTTATAAATAATTATAAAAAGTTTTTAGGATTTGAAATCCACTTTTGAAGTTTTTGCATTGCATTTATTGTTTTCCGTAATCTAATTTTTGTTGTATTTTCCTACCAAAAATAAAAAAAAAAAAAAAAAAAAAAAATACCTTATGTTTATTATTACAATATTATCATTATTTAATTTTTAAATTTAAATTATTATTTTTATATTATTTTCAATGTATGTATTGTAAATATTTGTATTATATTCTTAATTTTGTATGTATTTTAATGTTTTGAGTTATTTTGTAAATAAAAGCTTCCTAGCTTAATTACATTTATAATAAATAAATAAATAAATAAATAAAATAAATAAAAATAAATATATGGAAGTTCAGCAGCTACTTACCGCGCGGTCAGAATTTTACGTCAACAGGCAGGGGACAAATAGATAGCATCGAACGGGATAACATGCCATTTTCAACCACGAGCTGCGTCTAATTTTGGTGGATGATGGAAAGCTGGAGTAAAATCCATACTGACCCATGAGGAATTAACAACAGTTCTAAACTAAATAGAGGCAGCGCTAAATTCTAGAGCCATATGCCCAATATCTAATCACAAAACCGATCTAGAAATTCTCACACACGACCAAATTCAAATGTTCACTGGCTGTTAAGATGGCAGTTAACCAACCCAAGGTTAGTACTGTCGGGAGCAGTAGTAGCAGGAACGAAGTAATGAAGTACAATATATCACGATCTACCTCCCATCCTGGGTTCTGATAAAATTGGCCAAGGTAATCTAATCAATGGTGAATGGACGATTAAAACGTACTTTAATCTTACGCTATATTGGGCAGAGCTAGAACGTCTTGAGTACGGTACTCGCCAGCTGGACATGTTATTTACAGAGGGATGCAACCATTTGTGACGTGGAACTATACTCAAAAAATCTAATGACATCCCAACAAGCTGTCAATTGAACAAAGTGGACATCACTATACTATTGGATCCTTTGCTCGGATACAATGCTTGGATTCGTGGTAAAATCCAGGACCTTTTGCCATCTAATATGCGAATATGATAGCAGTTGGGCAATTTGAAACAACATTCATATTTATTGAAGGAGAAGAAATTGTGGAATAGCGTACAAACTGTATCTTAACCCTTATGTCCCTAATTAGGTACAGATGTAACTTTTCGATTTTGAAATGTTTTTATTTATTATTTATCATGAGTTAGAGAAATGAGCTTTGGTGACATCTTGAAGTCACTCAATGTGATGCTATATCACTCAAAAAATGAATCCATTTTTCCTTCGGAAAGCCCTGAAAAGGTACATGTGTACCTCAGTTATTTTAACCACGGATCCTTCACTTATTTCAAATAATATGTAATAAAAAAGAAATAATTATATAAAATGTTATGGTGAACAATTATAAGACTTTGAGATTGTTTGAGTGTGCCATTGTTTATGAGCCATTATTCAACATAAATAACCAGAACCGACGACTGGTTTGGAGCTTCCAATATTTTATGCTTGTTCACTGGTTATTGCTGATTGATTTGGAGTTATTGAGTGAACGAGAACCAATTCTATTGCTAACTTTGTTTAAAAGTGCTTTGTACAATTTTGGGATTTTTAGATCTCGTTTCTATTGATGCCAATACTAGGGATCGTCCCTAATCCTGAAAAAGTTTCCTACACCTGTTTGATCGTTTAGTAAAAGAAGGATTATTTATTTTATAAATAAGGTAGCTGGCTAAAGATGCCACGTCCAACATCTGGTAAAATATATCTATTGGCCATCGTAATGTTTTGCGTTTGGTAGAATAGCCCAAAAAAATTTATCCATGGTGTCAACTCTGCCTTTAGTCTTATTTCAGAAATGGATTATTTCAGGCTTAAATTTTAACCCACTCACACTAATATCCGAGTGTAAAGTTGGCAATATAATTACATTTCTGTTTTTTTGGGAACATAGGAACAAATGGTAATTTTATTATCTTCCAAAAATCCAAATATGGAAGACAAAGGTTCTCGTTTTCTGGTCGCCAATATCTGCAACGGTATATATGTTTAATTTTTTTAACGTACCCACTACTGACAAATCCCAAGACATCAACAAACGTGCGATTGGTAGCGTCGTAAAAAAATCATCCATCGTGATGTTGTGGCCATGCTAAATCTTAACAATTCGTTCACCCTGGGTGGGGGTCTGTTATGAAATTATTCCATCTCGGATTTTTCCGTTAACGGATAAATTCGTGCTATTATAAACCTAAAAAGCAAAATCGAATCGGATTTTTCCGAGTACATTAGAAAAAATCCGAATGCTATTTGGTTTACGTATTTTGTATTCGATTGAATTTATTTTGAAGTTTCATCAAAATATAGTGAAAAGTGATTTACATTTTATTAATATTAATAAAATAAATTAATTAATAATATTTTAGTAATTTTAAATAATTAAAACCCAAAAATTTAAAATGTAATATTTTATTATAAGAAATTTGTATTAAATAAAAATAAATTTTTTTTATTACCAATTCGATAATACAAGTTTCATAATAGGGTAAATCCGTGTCGAATCGGATATTTCCGTTAACGGAAAAATCCGAGACGGATAAATTTCATAATAGACACCCTAGTTCTTTTCTCTTCCAGTCGTTGTTGTTTTTCTGTATATATTTGACCGGTAATTGGATAAGCATTTGCTACATCACAGATCCACCAAATTTGTATGCCATATTTGGCTAGTTTGGAAGGCATATACTGTGCGAATCTAGTCCTTCCACGGGATGGAAACAATTGCTAATCTGTAACTAGATTTTCTGGTGGCACGTACGCTTTACGTAAATTTTCATTTGGCATTAGCCAAGTATCTGAAATACGCGCTGCTTTATCCGTAACTAACCTTTCCGACCTGGTATTATTATTGAACCTGATTATTGAAAGCGTGTTATCTCTCAAAATCTGTCGCGAGACTCCGTTGTGAAGAGGGTGTTCATCGCATGTCCAGAGTTTTGTAAAGGATTATTGTATTTTCAGTTTATTTACAGTTATTTACATATAGTGGTGTATAGTAAAATAGAACAGTTGCTAACTTTTTTTCGAAAATAGACATATAAAGGCAAATTATTTATTGCACACCACTGTATTTCTCACTTTTATAAATAAAAAATGCAATGCGATTTATTTTGTATGAAATTATTTCGTATATATAAAATAACGTGTTACGTACGAAAAATTGTCTAGGGGCATAAAGGTTTTAAGGGAAGATCCGTTCACAGTATCAGGATATAAAACATCAACCAGTAAATTAAAATTTCATTTATGCCACAATTTAATATAAGTTAGTTGATAAACATAAAAGAAGAGCACATGACAAGAATGAAGTATTGCTTTACAATAACCCGGATCCGCTCGAAACGCGATATTTCAAAACGCGATATTTCGAAACGCGTTTTGGAACAGAATGTGCATTGCGAAGCGACGGGAGCGCAGCGACCCGATTGATACCGATTCTATATACTCTCGCTCCTATCGATTTTTAAAATCCTATAAACTGAAATTAAATTTCCTCTTCACCCGCCTGATATAACCCGATCCTAAACTCCCGTTTTGTACCATATCGCGTTTTGCACCATATCGTGTTTTGAAATATCGCGTTTTGATAATTCTTGTTTTAAAATATCGCGTTTCAAATGGGACCCACAATAACCATATCAGAAATTAATGCTATTTATAGCTCAATTCAACAACACAAGTGTTACCACTTGGGGTGACCGATGGTTTACATAAAAATTCGATTAGTCCGGATAACAAATACTTTTTATTGATTTACTAATCACTTGTGTTTAACAGCAGCAACTTAAACAACCTGACTTTGTTCTCTATCTTATTTTATTTATATATCTCTTTCTCTCTTCCTTTGTGTTGTTAGGTTTCAGTTGTTGACACTTAGGCCAATTTTGGCCCATTGTGATACCACGCATTCACGCCACATCATTAACCCATTCTCCTATTCACCTACTCACACAACTACTCACACAACTACAGTGTACCACCTGTACATTGCAAGCTTCATGTCAACCTGTACATTGACGTGGACGCTGGGTCGGCGCTGAATTCTGCAATAAATCGTCCCATGGCGTTTGTTAAATTGTTGTTCCTGCTGTGTGTCTCTCTCTGTGCTGCGTTCTGGAACTGGTTTTAGCAATTCCAGCTCGTTTCGGTTTTCTCGTCCTAAAAACAGATGTGCCGGTGACATGGACTGTTGAGGTCGTCGCTTAGGAGTTGGACGGTAGATATGGAGGAATTGGAACGGTAGATATGGAGGAATTCACTGAGCTTCTCCGCGCACTTTGACGATGTGATATTATCACACTCACGTACTTCGGGGTACATTGAATGCAAATCGACACTAACGAGGAACCATTTATCGTTAATCGGATCATTTATCGTTAGTCGGTGTGTATGCGCTTCATAGGACGCATCGCTTTTGGCCATGACTGTAGTAATATTTTAATTGGAGATTTTGCATTTTCTGACCATAGTTCACATGATCGCTCCAGAGTCGTGATTGCTTCGTCAATTTTCGACCAATATACACGTAATCTCGCCAGCATTTTCATTGTGTCGGCTCCTGTTTGCGCAACATGCAGTTGGCCCAACATGAGTTTACGCAATCTGTACGGTACCGCACGATTCGACTACCAAACATGATACACCCGTGGTTGTATGACAACGACTCTCGACTCGACGGTTGTAAAATTGTAGTGTTTCCTTACTGTCAGGCAATGTTTTCTTCACCTCTGGCCATCCGTGTTGGATGTATGAAACCACCATTCGAAGAATTTTGTCGCTTTGTGTAGCGCTCGAGATCCTGTGGCGGTTGATTGACAAGGCCTTTATGGTATTTCCAAATCCGTCATAGATCTCTTCTTCTGCGTGGATAGCCGCGATGTCCACGTCTCTTCGACGGCTATAGCGAATATGAAGCATGTTAGGATGTCTGCTTTGCCAAACTCGGTTGTTGACTTGTATTGTGCTCTAAAGTCGTGAAACAGTAGCGTTAGAGCCTAGCGCTGTAGCCGATTGGCAGTGTACACGGGAATACCGCTCTTATTGCCGAAGATACTTAGAAAGGGTTTATGGTCTGTATGACTAGCGTGAACTGTCTACCATACACATAGCGGTATAATTTCTTTACCGCATAAATAAGAGCTAACCACTCCTTCTCGATTTAACTGTAGTTCTGCTCGGCTTTCATGAGTGCCCTCCTTGGTGTATGCGATAGCTTTTTCCGTTCCGTAATTATTCACATCGGCGTATAGTGTTGCTGGTAGCGCTGGATCGTAATGTGTAAGGGACAATTCGGAGGTGAGAATCTTTTTGAATTTTTGATATGCTTGTTGACATTCTTGAGACCATTTCCACACAATATCTGCTCTTAAGAGACAAATTTTTTATAGAAATTTATGGCTACGAATAGTTTATCGGCTCCGAAAAATTTATGGCTCTGCGGCATCGAGGTTACTACAATAATTTTCGATGGGTCTGTTGTGATACCATTGGCATTAACAATCATACCTAGATATTTGACTTGGTGCGTTAACAGGTCGCACTTCTCAAGTTTTACTCGAAACCCATATTCCTCCAAACGTTAGAAATAGGCAGTTAACGAATTCTTTATGCGTTTTCAGGTCCTTTGCGTGCACGAAGATGTCATCGAAGTAGGCCACTTCATGCTCCGAATACCTGGTGCGAGCCGATTGAATGTGAACAGATCCTTGTGTGTATTTATCGTGAGTATCTGCTAGCTACGATTCGTCGTCAACTTTAATTTCAATTTGCAATTTTTTTTCTTGCGGAAAAATGTACTACCTGCGAGCTGGAAAAGGTTTGGTCGGTTTGGTCGCTGTCAAATTGGATAATTCAACCGGCGTTATTATATCGCATTCCTGTAGACGATCTAGTTCGTGTTCGACGCTTTCAAGTGCGGCGAATGATACAGGACGTTTTGGGCGGTAAATCGGATGTACATCAGGCTTTATGTGAATGTGAGTTTTAGTGACTTGGAATAAACCGCGCGTGTCGCTGAAAACTTCACGGAATTTTTGCCGTAGTTCCATTACAAACTTGTCACGACTCCTTCCTTCGTCGCGTATAGCGCTGCAGATAGAACAATGAGCTGATACCAAATTCTAAATGGTTTAATCCAATCAATACCTAAAATATTTAGCCCCTTAATACTGGTCACATAACATTTCCCAAATAATATTTGCCCGATAGTTGGTATCCCCATAATATCGGGCCCGTGAAATATCGGGCCGTATCGATTTAGAATATGGCTTCATGCCCATTTATTTTCACAATGATGAATTTCCGATCGCTGTTTGTGTCCTTTTTCTCGTTTCCGTCATTGATATTCCAGATCACGTTTGTCTTAAATTGTCCTCGATGTTTTCGTTTCAACTGTGGGGGTTATACTTAGAAAAATTGCATAACCCTTCTTTGTGTCCCATTGCTTGGCATTGTGTACACTTCTTGCGGAATTGACAATGGTATATGAATAGTGCATGCCACCACAGAGCCAACCTGGTGCCGATGGAGCCCGTGTGTATGGCTGCATATCTTTCTCAACTTTGTGCAGACGAAGTGTGAATTTACTTTCCTTCGCCTTGTGCGTTTGGTTTCACCGGAGGCTGTCAATTTTTCCGCGGCTGTTTAATCGCATGGATAGCTAATGATGATGTTTGTGTAGTTCCTCCAATCATCGCCGTATATCTTTTTAGACTGAGCATACGTTGTATTTCTGCTTCAAGTTGGACGAGGGTGAATCCTTCTGCTGTGTCGCAGTCCATGATTTTAGCTCGCGTGTTGAAAATGGATTCCATTTCTCCGAACGTACCTTTTAGCTTTTGCATAATTTCTTCGAATGTGAAGTCTTTCGGCTTCTTCGGTAGAAGCATATCCTTAAATTTTGCATGTGCTCTTGTGTTTTACTTACGTAGATACAGGCAAATTTTGGCTGCGTCATCGAACTTCTTTGCATTTTCCATGAACAATTCTTTGTAGAGTCGATACCGGCTCTTAAACGTTTGATCGATTTCTGTTTCGTAACGAAAGGTTTGCATACTGTTTGACAGGCTTTCCACGCGTTGCTCGACATTTGCATTTTCAGGCATTTCTCGAATTTATATAGTTGATTCCTGCATCTGCTTGCTTTATTTGTTCTTGGAACTCCGTTTCTCTTCATTGCGAGTCTTCCTTTTGAAGATTAAGCTATACCAAAAATGTTTTGACCATAGCTCGGACGAAATTTTTTCCTTTTGTCGACGTCGCCACTTTGTTACTACTTAGGGTGACCGATGGTTTAAATAAAAATACGATTAGTCCGGATAACAAATACTTTTTATTGATTAACTAATTACTTGTGTTTGACAGCAGCAACTTAAACAACCTACTTTGTTCTCTTTCTTCATTTACTTGTATATCTCTTTCTCCCTTTCTTTGTGTTGTCGCATTCAACACAATTTCCCAGTTTATTTTTGGAGTTGTCAACAATAAGAAATGACTAGAAACATTACATGGTTTATGTACAGAAGTATAACAGGATGCATAAGGACCCGGGAGTAACTTCCGAATACAACATTTTGTTGTATTTTATACATTCCTTGTAAACTGTTTAGATAGATAAAAATAAACCAAAATATTGGCCTAATTCACAAACTGTATGTAAGCTCTGTAACTAACATGTCCGACATGCACTAAAATGGTATTCGAAAAAACTGTCATTTTCTGAAACGGTTTATGCATATATATGTTGTTACCAATAGCACCTTCATACCAAAAAAACGTGAAGCTAGTGACAATTGTAGTTTTTGAGCTTTTGGTTAAAATTTGTTTCATTTATATCTTTTCATAAATACACCTAAATGTTGCTAATGTAATACGATACACACAGAAAAAAGTTTGTTCTTAAGGTATGCAAACGAATAACACCAACTGTTCTACTATGTTGCTTGACAAATGTACAATGCCTTCTTATTTTAATTTATTTCTTAATTAATTTACGTGCAATTCAATATTTTTATGATATACGAACATAGCAAATTTTATTTTGTAACTCGAGTTTAAGGCAATATTCGAATACCGCCATCGAATTTGATAGAATATTAACTATAATTAGATTTACAGCGGCGAAAGGTCTACAGTTGGTCAATATCATTTTTTAGAACACTGTATCTTTTTCTCTGTAAGCAATTTCTATAAAATTGCAGCTATATAGAGTTTTATCATTTTCAGAATCGGGCCTTCACTTGAATTTACAAAAAATGGTCAAACTGAAATTCTGAAAATTTTATTATGATTTGCTAGGCAAATATCAAAAATAATTCTGATACCAAGAAATGAGATTTTAATATTTTGGTTCGATCCACAGAGCTGATGGTGCAAGAACTTTGCTATAAAAGAGCAGTTCTACGTATTTTGTCTGAGACGTATACAGAATAATATTAATAATTGTTAAACTAGCAGTCAATATGATGAACGGTTGCGTGCCATCCATCTCTTGAAGAATTCTTATTTTAGTTAATATACATCGAATGTATATCGATTTTTACTATCTGTGTTTCATGTGTAGGTACGTGTCTATTTTTATCGTACGTTCCCTTAATTTAATAAAATACGTTCTGGGTTACATAAAAAATATGCCCTTAATATCTTAAGACGTGCGCGGCAGAGTTTGTTCTTACGAGTTGCTAATTTTGATATATTCATTATTTAACCGTTTATTATATTCGTAATTTCAGTGGTATGCGGGTTGTTGTATATATATGTACAAGATTTGAAATTAAAATCCAAAGAATAATTAACAAAATTGTTTTTAATTCAAAAAGTTAATATATTTAACACTCCCATACTCCTTTATTACCACACCAAAGAGATTTGAAATTTTCTTTTGACAGTTTTTAATTTATTCAATTTTCAATATCTTACACAACACACGACTACAGATTACATATCCTAAGTACTTTCATGCATACGTCAAGATAAATGATAATTAATTTCATTCGAAGATAAAGAAGTTAAAAGATAAGCAGATAACTAATTGAATTTTCGGAAATGGATGAATGATTTACAAACGAGACATGATTTAATTTTTTAATTTTTTTAAGTCTAAAGATATTTAAATCTAGCGTATTTTGCAGATTGTATAAGATACAGTTGATGCTTCATGTAGAAAATTGTTTAAACATAAAGTGGCGGCACTATTACATATCTATTAATTGTAGATTTGATCAGGTGCCATAAAAACCTAAAACCAGTTTTCCTGGTAAGTTTGCGATCAAGAATAAGAGCAATTGATCTGAATGGTTGTGGCCTTGAAGTGAATAAAATTATCCATCTCTTTAGGGCGTCTTCACACAATGCAAGTTTAACTAGCCCAATGTGAAGCAAATGAACTTTAAAGTGCAATCCTATCAATAAGAATCTTCAAAGGTAGAAAATCCACTTTTTTGTAGAGCTTGACCTCTTCTATTTGTTCACTGCTTCTATTTATTTACTGCTACTAGACTCAGTAGAACACACGCATTGGAGTCTTCCGAAACTACTGTAGGATTATGATCTGCGCACTGAAAACCAAACAATAACAAGGGGTGGGTGAATTACTCAAGCAGCTCGTTTCGAGGAGGATAACAACTGTAAATCTGGATTACGTTGACTTTTGCTGGAACATATTCTAATAAATTATTGATTCTAAATTCTAAATTCTAAATTCTAAATTCTAAATTCTAAATTCTAAATTCTAAATTCTAAATTCTAAATTCTAAATTCTAAATTCTAAATTCTAAATTCTAAATTCTAAATTCTAAATTCTAAATTCTAAATTCTAAATTCTAAATTCTAAATTCTAAATTCTAAATTCTAAATTCTAAATTCTAAATTCTAAATTCTAAATTCTAAATTCTAAATTCTAAATTCTAAATTCTAAATTCTAAATTCTAAATTCTAAATTCTAAATTCTAAATTCTAAATTCTAAATTCTAAATTCTAAATTCTAAATTCTAAATTCTAAATTCTAAATTCTAAATTCTAAATTCTAAATTCTAAATTCTAAATTCTAAATTCTAAATTCTAAATTCTAAATTCTAAATTCTAAATTCTAAATTCTAAATTCTAAATTCTAAATTCTAAATTCTAAATTCTAAATTCTAAATTCTAAATTCTAAATTCTAAATTCTAAATTCTAAATTCTAAATTCTAAATTCTAAATTCTAAATTCTAAATTCTAAATTCTAAATTCTAAATTCTAAATTCTAAATTCTAAATTCTAAATTCTAAATTCTAAATTCTAAATTCTAAATTCTAAATTCTAAATTCTAAATTCTAAATTCTAAATTCTAAATTCTAAATTCTAAATTCTAAATTCTAAATTCTAAATTCTAAATTCTAAATTCTAAATTCTAAATTCTAAATTCTAAATTCTAAATTCTAAATTCTAAATTCTAAATTCTAAATTCTAAATTCTAAATTCTAAATTCTAAATTCTAAATTCTAAATTCTAAATTCTAAATTCTAAATTCTAAATTCTAAATTCTAAATTCTAAATTCTAAATTCTAAATTCTAAATTCTAAATTCTAAATTCTAAATTCTAAATTCTAAATTCTAAATTCTAAATTCTAAATTCTAAATTCTAAATTCTAAATTCTAAATTCTAAATTCTAAATTCTAAATTCTAAATTCTAAATTCTAAATTCTAAATTCTAAATTCTAAATTCTAAATTCTAAATTCTAAATTCTAAATTCTAAATTCTAAATTCTAAATTCTAAATTCTAAATTCTAAATTCTAAATTCTAAATTCTAAATTCTAAATTCTAAATTCTAAATTCTAAATTCTAAATTCTAAATTCTAAATTCTAAATTCTAAATTCTAAATTCTAAATTCTAAATTCTAAATTCTAAATTCTAAATTCTAAATTCTAAATTCTAAATTCTAAATTCTAAATTCTAAATTCTAAATTCTAAATTCTAAATTCTAAATTCTAAATTCTAAATTCTAAATTCTAAATTCTAAATTCTAAATTCTAAATTCTAAATTCTAAATTCTAAATTCTAAATTCTAAATTCTAAATTCTAAATTCTAAATTCTAAATTCTAAATTCTAAATTCTAAATTCTAAATTCTAAATTCTAAATTCTAAATTCTAAATTCTAAATTCTAAATTCTAAATTCTAAATTCTAAATTCTAAATTCTAAATTCTAAATTCTAAATTCTAAATTCTAAATTCTAAATTCTAAATTCTAAATTCTAAATTCTAAATTCTAAATTCTAAATTCTAAATTCTAAATTCTAAATTCTAAATTCTAAATTCTAAATTCTAAATTCTAAATTCTAAATTCTAAATTCTAAATTCTAAATTCTAAATTCTAAATTCTAAATTCTAAATTCTAAATTCTAAATTCTAAATTCTAAATTCTAAATTCTAAATTCTAAATTCTAAATTCTAAATTCTAAATTCTAAATTCTAAATTCTAAATTCTAAATTCTAAATTCTAAATTCTAAATTCTAAATTCTAAATTCTAAATTCTAAATTCTAAATTCTAAATTCTAAATTCTAAATTCTAAATTCTAAATTCTAAATTCTAAATTCTAAATTCTAAATTCTAAATTCTAAATTCTAAATTCTAAATTCTAAATTCTAAATTCTAAATTCTAAATTCTAAATTCTAAATTCTAAATTCTAAATTCTAAATTCTAAATTCTAAATTCTAAATTCTAAATTCTAAATTCTAAATTCTAAATTCTAAATTCTAAATTCTAAATTCTAAATTCTAAATTCTAAATTCTAAATTCTAAATTCTAAATTCTAAATTCTAAATTCTAAATTCTAAATTCTAAATTCTAAATTCTAAATTCTAAATTCTAAATTCTAAATTCTAAATTCTAAATTCTAATTCAAATTCAGAGTGGGCGGAATCGTTTCGAAAGCAATTAATTGGTTTATACTGCTACTTCCTGATCTATTGTTTGTCTCATCCAGTCATGAGTTGTTCTTTTGCAACTTCGTTGCTCCTCTATGTTCTGACAGCTTCCATTTTTACGTTTTCGTGGAACCTTTTGTGTCTCAATTAGTGGTGATTTACTTTTATTCCTGAATCCATTATTATAAAATTTATCTCGAAATGGTCTTCTGCTTCCGATTTGTTTATATTTTGGCTGATTCATGTAATTTATCAGGTTTTGTTTGTATAGACTCGTTGACGTGTGGTCTCATTGGTGGTCTGTAATCTTCCTGCCGCTGTATGTTATATCCCATACTCTCCTTCTACAGTTATAGTCTCGAGAGTGGTTTTGGTGCATCTTGCTGGATTCGTGATGTGTTAATTTAGTTTACCTGAACGATGAATGAGTTGCCAAAATTCCGATTGTGTAAAGAGTTGTTTCTGAAAATAAAATTTTGAATTTCAAAGCACGACGAATACGCTTCTGAAAGGGTTTGATGGTCGGTATAATGTGAGCATCATAGAAATATCGGCTTTCCTTTCACGATTTCTTTGGTTATTAAAATGTTTTCTATGCTCTATCCAATGTAACGGTTTTCCGTCGAATTTCAGTTGTTCCTTTACGCAATCTCGTAATTTACTTATTTTGCAAAAGTCATTTCATTCAGGTTGCCATCAGACGGCTTATTCGTGGCGTGATAATCGACCACTGTCAAGTTGCGAAGTATATTGTTCTTAAGTCTAGTAAAAGTGTTTTTCGTAAAATTAATTACATATTTCGTAGTTTTCGTCCAAATACTCGATTTCCAAAAAAATTACCGCCACCATATTTTAAAACTTTTGAATAGAATATTCGAAACACAACACAGCATCAAATAAAAATATTTGGCGAAATGTCAAAATTTAGCAGATAAAACGTAGGTAAAAATGTGTAGAGTTAAACAGAGACATTTATGAATATTCTAAACTGCGTACCTCAAACTGAAATTCAGCGGTAAAATTTTGATTTTCGTTTTCGCCTGTGTCTTTTTTTATATAAAATTTTATTTGACCTCAGGTGCTTCCTGGGGTTCACGAGTAAAATACTTTTTTACTGTTCGCACTTTCTTCTCACGGGCTACAATGTTTTCTTTATATCTAAATTTCTTTTAACAATAATATCACTCGAATTATATTTTGCTGAATTTCGAATTTATCACAAGGTTTTCAATTTAATGCTCAGATTTTGCCAATTATATGCTTTTGTCATCTTAACTTACATACCAAGAATTTAAAAAATTTCCAATTAGAAATTATAGTAAAGTTCAAACATTTTAGTAGACTAATTTTAACTGTTGTCTTAGGAAAGCCTCCAAATACCATGTGGTCCTTGTAAAGATTAAAATATTTTATAACGAATTGGGCTGACTACGAGGAAATTGTTATGTAATTTTCTACTTACTGCTTTTTTAATTCAATGGCAGCTATTTTAGATCATTGTTCTCTTATGGTTTGAGTTCTTTGGTGTTGGAACCAGCCATTATTTTCCTTGATCTACTTGTTTGTTTTACTTTTAAGATAAACCGGCTTGGTTCGAATAAGAGTTACGATAATTGAGCTAACAATTATATAAAATTTGATCTCTCACAATATAATTGGCGTAGGAGGGCTGAAAAGGGGTGCTTCCTGATATGGATGTAAATAGGTCAGTAACTATATATTCCTATCTAAGGGTTTAAGTGGTTCTATTTGATTAACCATCAGAATAACAAATAAATATTTACTGTTTTTCAAACAAAAGTGTTCCCAATGTTCATTACATGAATGTATCATATTTACCTTTTAATTTTGCCCTAAATAATCTTCAACCATCCATATGCCAAAAAACAACCCAAATTCAAATTTATATTTACATCCTCGTATTATTTTAATGTACCTATCAAAAACAATAAATTTCTTGTCCCGATTTGACATATTATTTTAGAAAATAAAATGTATTCTTAATTCAAAAAAATATAAAAAAATAAAATTAAGAAAAGGTTTTTATGATTGACGTTTAAATAAAAAAATAACATTTTAAATATTTGCTTGGTTTTTCTTAAAAATGTAACTCACTTGCCTCCATCTCTTGTAACGTGCTTTACATATTTCGAATTCGGTTGTCTTCCTTTCTGGTCAAAAACTCAAAAGTATTTAAGCATTATGTAGACATGTTTTCTTCCTTATACTCGTATATTTTTTACTGGTAACACCTGTAACCGTCGCATACCATACACATAATATTACAGCTACATATCCTTTTTATTTATGTGTCTATATCTTTATGTTGGAATATAGAAGACTTAAATCTTAAGTATTTAATCTTCTGCTATTAAATTGAATAATAGTTCTTTTGATTAATGATATAGGTAATCTCTATTATGAGTACTGACCTGGTTAGTTCTAATATGTTTGTTGTGCAATATTACCCTAATTACTAAAGGATACGTATACGGATGAAAGGATGTACCGAAATAAATGCTATATCTCGTCAGTAGTAGCAGTATTTATTATTATAAATTTGAGGAATATTTTTAGATGCAAATCGAAATTGTATGTTAAACCACTATGAGTACGCTCTTCGGAGATGGGCGTTTACGCGTCATCTACTAATGTTTCCGTGATCGTGTCAACAATCGTTAACAACATTGACTACTCGTAGACAACGTCGATAATCGTAAACAACGCTTGCTACTCGTAGAAAATATCGACTATTCGTAGATAACGTCGACTACCACTTGTAATTCATGCCAGCGGTGAATGTATCATCTATAAATCCTTATCCTGCGCGTCACACCCAAATTTTTTTTCGACTAAATTACTGATTAGTTGATAGATGTCACTTTATCCATATAACATAATGTGCCTATTATTAATCCTAAATTGTTAAATACCCACCATCAATAATAAATATTTCAAAATTGATAAACTTTAAATTAAATTTGAGAATAGGAATACAATTTTAGTGTATTGTATTTATCGCCATCTATTAATTACTGGTACGAACTAAGTTTAAATTCGTTTAGCCAGTAATTTACTAGAAACAATTAATATCAGGCAAATTAATTAATGTAAGACTTTACTGAGGTTTAGGTCAGCGTATGAGTCGCTCCGCATAATTTATTTTTTTATTTGAGATTTTTTTTTATTCAATTCTACAACTGATTCAGAGATCATTTTGTAATTTTTTTATCTCAAATTATTTTCTCGATTTAAGATGAGTAACCTATTGGTTACTCGCCTGCTCTAGTGGTTTCTGTTTTTGAATTCGCCTCGCTCTAGTGATGGTGTACAACATACGACGAACATCTGCGTTTTCATGTCGAGATAATCGCTGTACGTGTTGCTTTGCTTGTTTCTTTAATAAATCGATGACGTATTCCATCTTCAAATCCGTATGAAGGTTATCGGTTCCAAATGTACCATAAGGTATTCAGAATTCCTCGCAGTATTTTATTTTGAAACCATTGTATGATTTATACATTGGTCGTCTTTGTTGTTTAACTCTTCATTTTTCTTCTTGATGAGCTATTTCCATCTTATCTTAGCATCGAGAGCTATGCCAAAGTATGTAGCTGTATGTGCATTTGATGAAATGTAGTTTGATTTAAGAACCACGGAAACTCAGTAGAGATTTTGCAATGTAGAATTCAGGAATTTGATAAAATTACTTAGGCAGGTCTCGATGCAGTTTAAATTGAAGATTATTCAAGATTAAAGTGATTTCTTCTAAGCCCAAATTGGTATGATGGAACTAAACATTTTTCCTTTTATAGGTTTCAGCCTCTTCAGTAGCGGTTTTCCAAATATTTCTATAGGAATCATAATTTTTTCAGCAACCTTTTATTCACGTGGAACATAATATATCAGTTCGAAACGTTCGCGGAAACGGCTTTCACAATTTGCCAAGTAATTAAATCAGAACCTGGAGCTTTTTTAATACTTTAATTATTATATTGATTTCAATGTTAGTTCCAATAAAGTCACTTGCTGTTTGTTATTTTCTGTTTGTCGCGGTTGAAAACCATTTTTCAAATGGAAACTTCACTTTAATCTTTCGAGTGGATCTTCTTTTTTCGAGTTAACTGCTGCGCTATTTAGTAGTAGGGTTTCCTCTCTTCTCTTATTGTGGCGGCGTTCTAGTTGGAGTTGGAATCCTATATCTTGTAACGTCAGAGTTTTTAGTTTATTGGCGCGTTTTATTTTACAGTTGAATCGCTACTTCCCATCGTCTATAGCTGGCCTGGTGTTGCCATTTACAGTTTAAATACTTCTTTTACAGATATTGGTTCCTTGGCTGGATCCTCAATTTACTCCCGCTTAAGGATGCGTGTTCAATTTGCAATTCTTTCATCTTGGCTTGCTGCTGATCAAGTTTTTTTAATACCTCTTCAGTTGACGTCGTCTTAACTGGATATATCCATGTGAAATTTGCAAATCCATCAACAACAACAAACAAGTATTTGTAATTCTTTGCGGTAGAAGGTAATGGCCCTAGATGGTCTACGTGATATGTGTGAAGCGGAATATCAAACTTCTCAATGGGAATAAGGTAACCTTCCTGTTTTCCGTATTTTTTCGTTGCTAAAATACAATATATACAATTAGAAACTATTTCATCGACTCTCTTACCCAACTTTGATATGTCGTAGTCGTGCTTCGCTATAGTTTCCACTTTCCGTCTACTTATATGCCCATTTTCATGAATGTTTTTTAGGATCTCATGGTGCATAATTCTAGGCACAGTGACTACGTGACTTCCGTTACTAAATTTAAACACAATTCCATTTCTCAATACATATCCTTTTTATTCCCGTTCTTTCAAGATTTCTGTAATCAACTGGCATTCCTTGTCTTGACTTTGTGCATTTCTAATTTTTTGTAAAATTCCCTCCTCAATTATAAATACGCACGGGTTCCTACTCACTGCGTCGACGTGACGCATTATAGAACTCCCAGACCTATGCAAAATTTCACAGTCATACTCTTCTAAGTACATTGCCCACCTGGCTATTTTGGCACACAAATCCTTTTTTTTTTCATCGTTAGCTGGCTTTACAATCTGTATATATTTTAAACTTCAGTCCTAACAAATAAACCCTCAGTTTCTCTAGACATTTTACAATAGCCAGAACTTCTAATTCATAACTACACCGTTTGGCCTCCGCTTCTGTGGTTTTAAAACTTAAATAAAATACTGGATGAAATTTCTGATCCTTTGGGTTTTTCTGTAGAAGTACACCACCATATCCTTCTTTACTGGAATCCGTATGCATTTCAGTTTCCAGTTTCGGGTTGTACATCTTTAAAATTGGTTCATCACATAGCTTCAATTTTAGTGTTTCAAACACCTGTTTATGGCAGGGACCAAATTCAAATTTAGTATCCTTCCGCGTCAAATCACTCAACGGCTTCGCGATAGCAGAAAAGTTTCCTATAAACTTTCTGAAATATCCCGCTAAACCGAAGAAACTTTGAACTTGTTTGCTCGTCTTTGGTTCTGGAAAATTTCTAATGCTTCTTGTTTTTTCCACGGACGGCTTGATTGATCCATTTGAAATGATATGTCCCAAGAAATCAATTGAAGATCTAACAAATTTGGATTTTTTAAAATGTATTTCTAAACCATTGTCTTCTGCAATTTAAAATATTATTTCTAATTTTTTTAAATTTTCTGCCTCACTAGTAGCTGGAACCATGATATCGTCCATATAAAGAAGCATAATCTTATCTCTTATCAATGGTTGAAATATTGTGTTTATGTACCTCTGGAAAACTGATGGTGCGTTGCAAAGCCCAAAAGGTACTTTTAAAAATTCATAATGCCCGTCTGGCGTAACAAATGCTGTATACTTTTGGCTATTTTCCTTAACATCTACATGGAAAAATTCGTTTTTTAAGTCTAATGTAGAAAATATCGTCGCATCATATAGATTTTCTATTATATCCTCTATTATCGGCAATGGATATCGATCCTTAATTATTTTTAAATTAATCTTTCGGTAATCGATACATATTCTTTTCAAACCATCCTTTTTCCGCACCAAAACAATAGGACTCAACCCACTGATTTATTTGCTTGTTAACCTCATCCCTTTCCACCTGAGGCAATCTTCTCGGATTTTGATGTACTGGTGCTTCGTCTTTGAGTGTAATTTCAAGTTGTACACACGATTTTTTTGGTTTTTTGGGTGTATAATAGTTTATTAAAGCTGCTACTCCCCGTTTAATGCTAGAATTTTGAATATTCGCTATGCACTCTATTTCATTTTCAATGGTAAAAACTGACGAATCCATAGCATTAATATCATTCTCTCGAATGGCATGACTTTTTTTTTCTTTTCGCAATGTAACTTGTCCATTGATTATGTTTACTTCAACCGTGCTTAGTAAATCCTTACCAATAATTAAATCGTGGTTCATAACAAAATCATCCACAACATAGCAATACAAGTCAAATGACTCGCAGTCGATTTTTATCGGTAAACTTACACAACCATACGTATGTGTGATTTTCTTGCCCAATCCGATTAATGTTATAAAGGGTTATCCAATTCGAGGTTGATAAAGTAAACTTAAAAAAAACACACAAAATATTCGGAATGTATTGTAATTTTTATTTCATTTTATAGATTGATCCTTGCCATTTTTAGTTAAACAAGATATCATTCAAATGTCCTCCACGGGACTTCTTACAGGCCTTGATTCTTTTGAGGTAATTTTCAATGACTTTTCGGCACATTTCGGGCGGTGTCTCGGCCATTACCTTACGAATAGTAGTTTTCAATTCGTCAAGAGTTTGAGGATTGTTTGCGTAAACACGATCTTTCGCGTAGCCCCACAAAAAGAAATCCAAAGGCGTTAAATCACAGGATCTTGGAGGCCAATTGACATCAGCCAATCGCGAAATCAATCATCATCGTCCAGGAAATTTCTCTTGCAAAAGATCTCGATTTGCTCGTGTTACGTGACTGGTTGCTCCATCCTGCTGGAACCACATATCGTCAAGATCATAATCTTCGATTTTCGTAAAAAAATAATCGGTTAACATGCGGCCATAGCGCTCAGAATTGACGGTAACGGTTCGTCCATGGTTGTTCTCAAAAAAATACGGCCCAATCACACCACCAGACCACAATTCGCACCAAACAGTGACTTTTTCCGGGTGTAATGGCTTCTCTACAATCAATTGTGGATTTTCTGAGCCCCAAATTCTACAGTTTTGCTTATTAACGTATCCACCAAGCGAAAAATGAGCTTCATCACTGAAGAAAATTTTGTTCGAAAAATCAGCATCGACGGCCTGTTTTTCCAGCACCCAATTTGCGTATGTTCTTCGTTGTCCATGGTCAGCAGGCTTTAGCTCTTGTGTCAAATGGACTTTATACGGATGAAGTTGCAAATCCAGATGCAAAATGCGCCATAATGAGCCATAAGATAGGCCTAAATGTTGAGCTCGACGAGGAATTGACAAATTTGGATCTTCTTCCACACTTTCAGCTACAGAAGCGATATTTTCAGCATTGCGAATGTTTTGATGATGCACAGACCTTACAATATCAGTAACAGATCCAGTTTGTTCAAATTTATTCACTGTATTCAATATGGTTTGCTTTGTAGGACGATTATGACGACCATAATCTGCTCGTAAAGCGCGAAATGTGGATACGACAGAATCACTATTTTTATAATAAGATTTAATAATTTTAACGCGTTGGTCGATTGTTAAATGCTCCATATTCTTAAATGGCAGAATGTCAACTAAATAAATGACAGCGTACTTGACGTTTATCTTTGACAGATGTCGGTATACAGATTTCTACTTTATCAACCTCGAATTGGATAACCCTGTATTTGCTATATCCAATTTACGAACATTATTTAATTTACCTAAGACCGATTTTCTGATCAGATTTACATCACTACCAGTATCAATTAGCCCTATGATACAAATGCCAAACATTTCAACACTGACCTGCATACTAGTTACTGCTACATGACCTACGTCTTTAGAAGTGGTTGAAACTAAGGCTGAACAATCCTTGGCAATGTGCCCGAAGTTATTGCACTTGAAGCACCTGGTTCCTCTACTTTTATTAGGACAGTTTTGTGTAATATGGCCAATAGCTCCGCAATTAATGCAACGAGGTCCCCCGTTATTAACTTTAGGTTTTCCAAAATTTAAATTTTTTGATTTTTGCAAAACAGTTTTATTTTCCAATCTTTTAGCTTCGATAAATTCTTTATACACGTCTAATTTTTGCCTTAACTCACGAATGTTTTTTGCATCGTATAACACCATTTTATTTGAGCTTGAATCTGGTATTCAAGCAATAATGTATGACACCAGGGACTTTTCATCAATTAAACTGTTCGCCTTTTTTTCATTTCAAAAATATATTCTAAATATGTTTCTTGGCTTTGTTTCTTCCTAGAAGATAATTTTCTGTGTATGTCCATACTAGATAGTTGAGCTGCAAATTCATCCCGCAGTAACTTTTTCAGCATATCCCAGTCATTTATTTTTGGGGTTGCTTCTACCGCCAGCTTCGCCGCACCTCGCAAAAGTTTACGCAGATAAACATATTTCTGTATGTCACTCCATTTGAACGCGATCGCACTAGCTTCAAAAGCCTCTATCCATTTATCAACATCTTGGCCTGATTCCCCGTGGTAAGGTATTATACACAATCGATCCTTCTTGTACATTACTGTTTGTAACTTCAGTAGTTCCAGAACTACCCTCTCCGTTTGTGTTTCCTCCCACCATCCTAGTACTTTCTATGAAATTTATTAATCGTTCAACTAACTCTGACTTTTTTTTAAAATAAACCGGTAAATTATGCTTCTTCAAAACCTTTTGTATCTGTTTAATTGTCAGCAACTTTAAGGAATCATCCATACAGAATAAATTCGTTTTTCGTTTTCACTTTGCCTTGTCTAATTTGTAGGTTAACGGTAAAACAAAACTGTTGCGTTCTTTTCCTTTTCTTTTCAATAGCTTGATTTACAGAAACTTAGCGTCATCTGTCTTTATAAAACACGGCTTTTCTTTACGAACTTAACTTTACGAATTACTTAAAGAGGTACACCCTCTTTTATCGACGAATGTTCTGGAACAATTTGATACACTTATCACGGTTAACTTCTAGAACTGTATATTTTTTTTTCGATTTCTAAACCCGTTTTACTGTTAACATGTGGTTATACCGCCAGGTCGACCCTTCGGAGCAGACAATCACATTTATTAAAAAAAAACTATATATTTAACCTCAAAAAAAAAAAAAAAAACACGTGTATCTCATTGATAATTTTCCACTTAGGTATATCTATACTTTTTCCGGTAATACCAACAAAATTATCAATTTTATTTTTTAAAATTGTTTAGGTTGAGCCCCCAAATTGTAGGATAGCTTTGCTTCGTTTTATTATTCCACGCGAATTACAATACAACACATTTGTTTTGAAAAATCGTATTTTCCTTTTATTTTTTCCTTTTCAATTCAACGGTTCCTTTTCGACTAAATCTATTCTATTTTTATATAGTATCTATGTTTTTCACAGAGGCGGCGTAATTTAGTATGGGTCAAATGCTACAGTGACGTTACTTATCCCACATGTATATAACTCACCGTTAGTACAGGTAATTATGTCATTTCATTTTAACTGAGCTCCATCCGTTCACTGACGATTGTGTATATGTTCCAAATGCTGTTGACGCCATAACAACACATTTGGTGTCTTTCCATTTAACGGTTACGACTTTGTCGTCACTGCGGCATCGTTCCGCCGCTTTACCTCGCTGAATATCCTTGTCAAGCGTAAATCGAATATTTCGAATCCGATTTACTTGAATAGTTCCAGTTCCGTGTTTATTACGTTCCTTTAGTTTATTTAATAAGGATATTGTGGTAAAATATGTATCGAAGTATAGGAAGCTACCTTCCGGAACTGTCTCTGCTAATCGTAGAACAACTGCTGGTCCTAAGCCTAAATCACGATCAGATAGGCAAGTTGTTGTGCCTAAATTAACGAAACATTAGAATACGAATCATAATTACATTCAACCCTCACCTTGATAGATTTCAAAGTCCACAACCAGTCCTGACGAGGTGATGATAACAATTTTTTTAATCCAACTAGGGTATCTACCAGTGAACGGTATCATCTGCTCGTCTATTGAAAAATCATATCCATTACGTGGCAATTCTATAAGCAACGTTTTCTAAAATCACGGATAATTGGTTGAACTTTCCAAAGTACATTTGATCGATCGGAGCCAATTCTTGTATCCACATAATGTAGACATTTGCGTCACAAAAACAGTATATTTCTTAACTTTTTTGATGCAACCATATCTTGACGGAATCTTCGTTGCCAGTATAGCCTAAGTTGAGGCAATGGTATACATCCAAATTATAAATGAACACCGTAAAATATTTTTATCTCAGTTCAAGAGACATCGATCAAAGGATCTTTTAAAATATTCGATTGCCAGTAAACTAGGTGAAGACGGTGCTGAATATTGCCCTGTTTTGCTGATTTGCCAGCAAATTCGATATTATCGTGTTCTATACCACGGGTCTTCGATATTTCCATCATTCTCAAAGTGCAAAATTTTCGATTCGATTGGCTCATTCGTATTTTATAGTGTATCAACTAATTGAGCTTGAATTTCTTCATATGCATTCTCTGCCTCATCACCGTCACTGAGAACCTCTAATTCTGAGTCCTCGTTAAGAATTCTAAATAATTCTTCTTGGTCTTTTGCATTATCGAACCAAAACGTTTCTATAAAAAAAACACATTCACATTATTTACATAAACAAAATTAATCAATCTGATTACCAAGCTGCACAAATGTGTATTACGTGGAAAAACGATTTTTGTTCATAATCGACCAACATACGCACCTGTGAAGGGTGATTTTTCTCACTAAATTGAAATGTTTGTATTTGCTCTGTTATTTTTTGAGCTAAATTTTTCATAAATTATTAATTAATTAATTACAATATAAAAGTGAATACTTACTTTGAGGTAATTTTTGTTGCGCGGACATGCTAAACAATTAAAGCCTTTTCATATTAAATGTCAACACAATACTGATTTTTCTGTTTTTGAAGAGAACGAGAATACAAGAAAAAACGAAAAAATGATGAATGATGTGGATTATAAAGCGGCGTTCTTTCAGTATGAATTTATAAATGTGGCCTACACAAATGTGTATGTGGGTAACTAAAGGGTTAAGGACTGGTTAGGGAAGCAGCTAAAAAGCTAACCATTGAATATGGTAGTGGGCTGGTGGAGACAACACTAATTGCTAGGTTCTCGGTGTTCGGTTATCCCGCCGTTGCTCGGCCTCCAGAGCGTCGTTTGTTGATTAGCCGGGAGCACTTCGTGCAGGTAAGGTGAAAAATTGGTCTGGTATACTGACCTTCTAGACTGTAACAAAATTTAAAACTAATTTTCACACAAAGAATTTAAAGTTTGTTATTAGCGATTTTCCACACAAGGTGTCAGTAATTTTTAATCTGGGTTAATATCAAGCCATTATTAGAGATTTGAACAGGTCCCACTATATAGACCACACAGGTGAGGAGTATTTTGTACAATATGGTTTTTTCGAACGATTATTTTGAAAGTTTGTTATTAGCAAATTCTCCACTTCATTGCCAGAGTTTTGGGCAAGGATTCATCATACATACACGGCAGGTTTCATTATTAGATACCAATGACTTGCCAAAATTTGTAATTATATAAGAATGTTGTGTGCTTTACCGCATACTACATAGGCTGATTCATTTAGTCTTATCCAAAAGGCACCACGTGGAGGTATAAATCTCAGAATTCGGCCCCCTTTATTTATCTCAAAAAGTAAAATAAAAACTCTAAAATTTAACTCAATTCAATTCAAAATCAGCTTGGGAAATAATATTAAAATGTAAACTCGATCCGATGAATCTTGCATTTTCCTCGCTGTTTGACCTGTAAGTAGAACCTTGCCTAAATCTCTGATATATTCTTGATATTGGCCAAGATTTAGAATTGCTTATATCAAACCTTCAAATCCACCGTTCGACAAAAAAAGCTTTCCTACAAATCACTTTTCATGAAAATAATCATAATGATAATTAAAAAGATAATCCTCTTTTATTTCAAAATAATTTAACAGTGTACTATAAATTGAAAGAAAATTGACAAGGGTTTTTTTTTTGAAAGAGTATGTCATGGAGAACGACGTATTTTCGGAATTAATATTTTGTTTTTAATAAAAAATGTATTTTTGCGTTATCAACTAATAGTTCGACTTTTATTGGATTTAAATTCGAATATAAAATCGGGTTTTAAAATCACTGCGATTTTATTCCAATTAGAGTTTGAGTTTTAGCCCAATATGCAATGCCGACGGAATTTCATTTACGTTCGCGTTCTAAAACCACACTGCTTCTATGGAAAGAACCATGTGTAGCACACGGAAATTCGTACTACCAGCCAAAGAAAAGTGTCACAAAAATTCCGGTGTCGGTGTGAATCCCAACTAAAAAGAGAAAAAAATCACAGAAACAAAAGGCACGTGTTTGTATATATTTTCCAATTGGAATAAATAATAATTCTTATCCGAAATAAAACAAAATTTTTCATTTATAATAAAATAAATATTAATTTTTTATTCTCATTATTTTTTATTTGTGTACAAAAAACATAGACAATTTATTTACATATTTAAATTTCATAAATTGAGTTTTGTATTTCATCCGCCACGTTGTATTGCATCCGCCATGTTGCATTGCATCCGCCACGTTGTATTGCATCCGCCAGCATAATGAGATCTTGAAAAAAAATCATTGAAAATTTACTACGTAAATGTATTTCGCGACGACGCCATTGTGAGACAGATCTATATTACCTTTTTAGTCCAAATTTGTACATCGCGACCACTAAATAAGTTAATAATTATTATTATATATTTAAATTTAAAATTATTTACTTTAACAAATCGAAAAACATTATAATGAAACACAACACTTTAAAGTAAAAAAAAAAACTAATTATGTAGTGCAACCGTGCACGTCGACTTGTAAGAAGAAACTGAAAATAAAAGATACAATCGAAACTTATAAAACGAAAATAATATTACCGCGAAATAGAAAGAGAAAGACAATTATTTTTCTCCAAAATCGATATTTTTTTTGTCTTTGATATTTTGTAGTGCGGAATTTAGAATGGAATTAAAACAGTTTTTTCCACACAGTGGAAAAATTGCATACTGCGAGTTTCGTAACACTAAACTACGATTAATTTTTGTTTTTTGATATTTTTCTTTAGAAACTTCACATCGGTTATCTGCATTACCATTTCTTTTCGGCTGGAAATTTTCGGGTGACTTTAATAGGGTGAAGGTTGCTGGTTTGTAAATATCGTCCGAAAAAAAATATTTTTTGTGGCGCTGCTGCTCTTAACGGTTAGCAGCAAAAAGTAAACTTTTTTTTTTGAAAATTTATTGGGTTAAGTAAAAATATTCAATTATGAAATTCGAAATAAAATTATTAATTCAACAATGTGCTAATAAAAGTATTTAAATTCATTCCTATTTTATCGCCACGCTGAAAATGATTAACTCGCGAGTGCGGTAATTTGACAAAAGCTCCGACTCCCTCCCCCCTCCCTCTTCTATCCGATTTAATTAAAACTTTTTTTTCAATGTTTATGCTGTTTGTAAATACTTTGATTTTATATTTCTTCAAACAGAAATACAAGTAAAATACCAAATACTAATAAAACGTAATTTTGTGTATAAGGACACAATTTAAGTTTTTTTTTTTAATTTTTTTAAAAGCAATTTGGAGCTTCATTGAAAAATTAAATTACAATTCAAGAGTGTAGCAAAAAAAAAAGTTTGGAAATGAAAATTAAAACCAAGGAAACTTTTTTTTTTTAAGTTTGGAGGGTAGCAAAAACTTTTTTGTATTTCTCGAAAATATTTAATTTGTGTCCTGTTTAATTAGAATTTGATGGCAATGTTAGCCAAATGATTTTCGTTAATTAGGACGGTACTGTTTTAAATGTGTTAACCTCAAAATTATTTAACATAACAAGATAAGTAATATTTTATAATTAAATTGGATTCGTTAACATTCCAACAAATTAGTGGAATGCCCATTTCCACTAACATGGATAATTCTCATTATACTCAATTTTTGGGTTTTTGCACTACACGCGCCTTTAATGTCCACGACACCGTAAATAAAGAAATAGATTTGATGGGCCCATTAAATTTTTATATTTATGCCATTTAAATATTTACGGGATCATGAATATTGTTTATGGTTTTTGGAAACGGGGTCGAGTGGGTTCGTTGCAATAAATTTATAATGATTTTCGATGTATTACAATCAATTTTTTTATTGCCATGTGCTTAACATGTATTGTACATCGACTATATACGCATATCCGTTTTTTAATGTTAGTCGAAATCGATATTCAATTTTATAATTTTAGGATGAGGATGTATTGCATATTTAACAATAAGGATATTATAACTTGGTATTTGGCTCTGCGTTTAGAAACCATTGTACTTGCATAATTACCGTAACCGTATGTTTAAATATCTAGTGTTGATGCGAATTCTCTTTGCTAATAAAGTAACCAATTGAAACAATTATTTAGTATTATTTAGTGATAAGATTATTTAGTGTTTACCTGAAACAGTGATGATCAGATCATCAGCATAGCCTTAAACGATAAAGCCAGATTGATGTAGTTTAACAAGTAAACCATCAATCACCAAAAGCAATAAGAGAGGTGAGAAAAGAGCCACCTGGCGGCAATCTTTGGAGACTTTATTGGAGACTGAAGAACAACCCAGCCCATACTTAGAAATGCGAGACCTGAGCTGACAATCCATGCAACGATAGTTTAGTCTATGCCAAAATTAGTTTAGGTCTTAATAATGGTAGAAAACGAGGTCCTATCGGAGACACCTGCAATAGCCAGGAAAGTGCCTACTATTAACTCTTAAATGTTAAGCGATCTGTCGATTCTTGTGACAAGTCCATGTAGAGCAGTTTCACACTACATACTAATAGACGTTGTAACTCAGCAGGAAAGACCTCATCTCGTTTCGGGGGGTAAGTTTCAGCCAGGTCGGTTGCCAGTATCGTTGGGATCTCCTGAATTAACAGTCTCAGAGTTAATAAAATTGCAACCGGGAAAGTTAACAGTTAGTAGTAATTCTGAAATTTCTCTAGTAAAGGAGGTCATTGAGTCTGCAAGAATCAATCTTAGACAGAAACTTATTAACTCTGGCGATACCAGTCTACTGCTTTGTTCCAAAATCGGGACTGAGCAAGGAAGTTTTCTGTAAATTCGATATTCTGCTTTCATTATAATTTGTTTAAAATTTATGTTAATAAAATTGATGCCAACATAAGCGCGTCATAGACAATGCGCCATAGTAATAGTTTCATAGTATCTCCAAATAGAGTTCGTTCCTAAATATTAAGTGATTTTTAAGATTACGAATATTTGAGCAAAAACCTTCAAACTTGGTACAGTATGTCTAACAAACTGCATGATCTTAAAAGCCGAATGGAATCCAACCATGTTGGCGAGTCTCTAGGTACCCTGTACTATAATTAAAAATAAATAAATAAATTTATTATTTTTAAATTAAATTTGTTTTCTACATTTTTCGTTTCAGGTGAAAATTAGGCGAAAGTGGTTTTTAATTAAAAATTTAACAGGAAAACGGCAAAAAATATTTATAATAGTGGTCTGGAACACCGTATACGTACGTCTACGTACGTAGTACGCCCACACAACACATTGCTCCACAAAACGGATTAAAAAATTTTGTCAAGCTGTTGTTTTGTGGGTGTATTATTTTTGAACGGGGTTCCGAAAAAAACAATACGGAGGGCCTTCGCAGTGCTTTGGCCCGTTTAAGGCATAGAACGGGCCCCATCTCCAATCCCTCTTCAGGAACCCCCCAAAATGTAAGTACCTAGTTTATATGTCTACATTATGTTGTATTGATTTTATTTTTTGTTATGCGATTTTAGATCCGTTTTCATTTTCAGGTTGTAAATCATAAAAAATTGCGGTTAATTTTTTGTCATTTACATAAAATAGGTTTGGTGTCATGTGGTTTCCTTTAGTATGCGACACATACGACATGGAATATAATTTTTTTTACTTTTTTATTTATATTCACGTGAAAAACATTTTACCTCATACATTTTTAATACCCGGAATCTATTTAGAAATTTAGAGATGAATTATTTGACGTGTAACGATACGATTAATTTTCAATATTTGACGGTTGAGAAAATTCTAATGATTGATTTTAATTAAATTTTCCGCGAAAAAGTTAATGTTTGGCAACAAGGTGAACAAAACAGGTTTGTGTAACGAAATCTCTATCGCCACAAAATTTGTAACATCTGAATCTATATTAGGGCAGCTATGAGTTTATTTAATGACTTAAGCTGCACTTTGCTCTAAATTACATTTTCTTGTTAATGGGCTACTAAATTACTAAGTAAGGTAAGATAAATGGCTAAGTATGCCACATGAGCCTCTCGATTTATCCGGAAGTTATTCTATCGGCAGAGAACTATGAAATAACTTAGTACTGTCCCTATTGACGATTCATAAATGGTTCCCTGTCGGTCGGTTAATAAATTGTCCAGTTCCAAAATAATTGGTCATATTTTAGAACTTTCTTCAAAACTCTTATAAAATCCCATTTCCATTCACGGAACAAAACATCATTATGATCGGTTATTAAATAGCCTAGTGGCTGTATACCAGAAATTCCTTCAAAAGTATTTGAGAACCTTATTTTTATCCATTACGCCCAATCACTTTATTATCGGTTAAAAAATGACCTAGTCCCGACCTAGATGGCCGTATTTCAAAATTTCCTTCAATATGAATTTTACAATCCCATTTCCATCCGCATTACTCAATTTGGGGAGTTTTAAATTAATGACAACCAATGTTACGTGGTGTGCCATGGTGCAACGTTTTGCAACATTACAAAAACTGCTCTTTTCATGCCAGGAGATCTCCTTAACGAATTTTTGTAAATTCTGGCACCCTGCAATCGATTCTTGACACTAAAACATCCCACCTGACTATATTATATAAAATCGTTTGAGCTGTAACCAATTTTAATATGGTCCTAGAAACGCCAGCTCCTTTCAATTTTAATCAAAATCGTGCGAGTTATAGATTTCAGTATGCTTCTTTTCGTGCTCGAAAAGTCCATTTCAGTAAGTTTCATCAAAATTGTTTGAAATAGAACACAGGCCCACACGAAGGATCCTTTAAAGAAATTTTATCGAAATCAGCACAAATCGCAAAGGATTCTTGGTATATCTCAAAACTTCTTCACGCAATTTACATGAAAGTCGTTTGTGCCTTTCAAAAATTCTTATCAAAGTTATTTGAACTGAGAAAACACGAAAGCTTTCGACAGCTATCGTTTTCCTATAGCAAGCGTGGAAATAAAAGAGAAAAGAATAGTAAAAATTTCAAACATTTTGCTCTTTTCTTCTTTAGTGTGCTATAGGAGAAAATGATCGTCGAATTCAATAGTTAGGTCTCAGAATTCCAAAACGAAAAAGAGAGAGAGAACAGGTAACATGTGGGGAAAATAGGCAGCATTAATAGACAATATATTTCAAATTATTTTGATTTATATTCAACGAGGAGAACGATCTTACTGATGTTTAGAAATAATTAAGTTTTATCGACAATTATCGATAGTTGCAAGCAGACTGTAAGAATGGTAACTGTCAAAATTAAAAACTGTCAAAATGATTAAACGCTCATCGAGCGATGGTAATATATATTTATTTTCAAACACCCATCAACACAATTCTTCACTGATCATCGGCTACGAAGGCAAAGCTACTGCGGTCTTCGAAACATGTTCCAGTAAATTATTGCACCTCGACCACCATGAAGCTAGTCCAAATTCGGAGCCTGAAATTTTATGGTTTAACTTATGGCACTACAAATTTTATCATGACACATACTCACTTGAAAAAAAACAGTCGCTGAAATTTCGCCTCACTGGCAATCCACGAGCACATGACGTATACCACCAGGATTCGTTCAAGTTTTGACTACAGAACTATGTTTCCAGAAAATTTTTATCTGATAACAGCAGAAATCATGAAAAATCTTTTAGTTTGTAGTCAACATTTTAACGAATCCGGCTGTATATGTCAACTGCTCGTGCTTCATATGTGAAAGCTATTCAGATGATAATAACCAGATAATTCAAGATAGTTTTTTCGTAAAATCTCTCAGTTTGTAGTTTAAACTTCAAACTACTATAAACCAAATATTAAAATTTCGGCCTGAAAATGCATACTCTAGCTTCATGGAGGTCAATCACGAATTGTTAATTTAGTTTCCGCATTATCTGTTTCAGCTGAGGTTACGGCTGTCTAGGCTTCCCAACAATTGAAGTGATAATTTAAAAATACGTAAAAGTTATATTTATAATTTCGGGCTGGATGCTCTTAATGTCATAACAGATTACCATGAGATATTTTACTATCGCGACAGTGATATTTTTCTGACTAGCTTCTTATACATTGCAATTTGTTGTCTTTGGGTATAATCGTGTGAATTTCTGTTGTGTTGTTTAATGCCGCAGCCACACGAATGCAAATACACACCAACATTGGCGTATTTGTCAAAATAACAAATCGTGTAGCCACAAAACAAATGACAAATTCAAATCAAGGTTACATTTTTCCAACATTGGTGCACATTCGTTCAATAGACGGTTTTCCAAAAAAGATATAAAGAAACTACCAACATTGGTATGCACATCGGGCCCGGGTGGATTGATTGATCGGGATGGAACTTCAAACTTAAGCTTCTCTTATCAAAGTCATTTGAAGTGAGAAAAACCACATTGAAATCGGAAAAAATCAATTTCCCCTAAATCAGGAAGTCCCCCTTAACAAAAGAAAACAATACCAAGAATTTCGCAACGAAACTCACAAAAAAATAGAGACCGGCACGCGGAAAATATTTATAGTTAACAAGAAAAAGTAAAAGTAGCAAGCACATGATGGAGAATAGGCAGCACATTTCAAATCATCTTGAGTTTCATCGAGGAGGCTGATCTTCTAGACTTTCAAAATGGCTTAACACTTAACGAGCGTTATGATAATAAATATTCATTTTACAGAAATTCTCTCGTTTAGAGTTCCTTGTTCCATTATTGGAAAATAACGGGGACGCTATATATCGCCGAAGTCAGAAAAGTAGTTTTAAAAAATCTCTGTGTGTGCGTGCGTGGTTCCGTACAGACTAAATGTCTCTTGGCGCTCTACAGTCGGATTGAATGATCGGGGTCAAACTTCATATTAAAGGTTTTTCCATAAATTGGGAGATCCCTGCAATTTTTGGCAGAAATCTACTCAAATGGCAGCTTCGGTTTCAGCAAATATTTCGGAAATAATATCAATTATAACAAAAATGATTAAAAAATAACAGATTCTAAATTACCTCTGATTCTAAATTGTAACAATAATGGTTCAGATCAGTTTTTTCAAAATTTAAGCCGAAATGACGATTTTTGACAAAAAATGTTTTTTAGCAGAAATTTGGCCACTGTATGCAGCCCAGATGGACTGATTTATTGGAATGATGTATATACTAAAGCTTTTCCCACAAATTGGGAGATTCATAGGTACGCAGGTCGATTTTCTTTTCGGAATGATACTTCATACTTAAACTTTTCGATTAATTGGGGGATCCTTGCGAGATTTAATGGAAATCTGTACCGGAAGTGGCAGCTTCTTATCTTTGAGTCTGTTTTGGGGCCGAGATACTCTCAACTCTTTCGCAGTTAGTTGCTCCCGTGCTACTTTTACGCCAGACAGTTCGAGGACGTACGGCTATAGGTCCGATTTTCGTAGAAATATCTGCACATTGCATAGCTCCATGGCGGCTTATAGTACTGGTATGGAAAATGGGTCGGCTCATAAGTTGTGCACTCCGACAGGGTATCTTCGTTGTATTCATTTTCGTCACAGATCTTATTCTGATGATGAAAAATTCCATTTGCACCCTATCCCTATTGAGATTTGAACCCAGTACCTCTCGACCCAAACGATAAAGCTTTAACTACTGTGTGCCGTTTCGTCAGTGAAAGGGAGCTTTTTATTTCAAAATATCGAAATTTGGCCCTGAACCATAATATTATATTCGTACAACTCGTATTTGAACTAAAATAACATTAAATTTGGCACATTAAATGTTTACGTTTGTTAGATTAAGCTTTGTTGGTTTGAAATGGTGACACTCAATTTTGTGACACGAGCAAGAATTTGAAGCACTTTTGATCTATTCAAAATCAAAAGTAGTCCCACTAAAGCAAGTTTGCTTGCTGATGATTGAGTTAATGGGAGCATTAATTTTCATGGACTACGATTATGGACTACGTTTATTGCCAACCGCACGTCCGCGATAATAAGTGAGTATAATAGAAACAGAGAAACCCGCCAATCAAAAGTCGACTTTTGGTGGAAAGGACTTAGATGGTTGAGACAGGACGATACTAGATGGCCAAGTCAGCCATGCATCCTAGATATTTTCGCATATTTATGTATTTTTGCCTGTTTTTACACATCTACGTAGGAATGTGTTTGGATTTGAAAACGATTCGTAAGCCGACGAGGGTTATGCAACAAGATCTGCTTTTGGAATTGTATAACACCAGCAGCACTATATTAAGGCGGATTGTGGAAAAGTACGGCTAACCACTCCATTTTTTATTATTACGTTCTTCTTCTGTTTTGGAGACCCTTTTGAATAGTGTGACTATATATCATGTGCATATACCTGCGTAGACCTGCTATCGCAGAAGCCATATTCAATCAATTTACCAAATTATGATTTCCGAAAAGGCGGTATCCGGTAAGTACCCTTAAATTTATACCTAAAGCACGCTTCCTGAATGTGATTAAGATCTTAGAGCGCTTCAAGCTCAGCTGATGCCATACTTGCTTCGCTGCCCTGCCAGTCAACCAGTCGAGCCACCTAGCATTTGCAAAGGCAACTGCTTTTCTATTGGCTCGTTGCTTTTAGCACAGACAAAGGCCTTCCTACACATTCTATTCCTGATTCTAGTTGAAGAGTCGTACCGCACCTTGCTAATTCGACTGTCCTGTAATTTCCCTCAACGTCAGAGTGGCCTGGAACCCAGATCAACTGGATATTGAAATGTTAACTCATCTCGTTAAGAGATGTGTGACAAACAACCCTTGAAAGTAGAGAAGATGCCAGTGAAAGAATGGCCGCCCGACTATCCACATAGATAGTGATATCCTTCAACGATATTACACTATTCTTCAACCAGTTCATGAGCTCTTCAATCGCTATATCTTCAGCCTGGTACATGCTGCAGTAATCAGGTAAACGAAAAGATAAACTTACATTTAATTCCCTATAGAACACACCAGCTCCAGTGAAGAATTTAACTGTCCCGGTCTCCAAAATTTGCTTACCGATAATATTTAATGGGAGAAGGTACAGCATGACCTCTAAGGCACTAGTGGAAGTCGTTTTCAGCACCCCACTTATGAGCAAACAGGCTGCTCTCAGCACGTTCGCCCTCATGTTCCTGTATGATAATTTCTCCGTAGAGCTGATTACCATACACTAAAACCATACATCAGTACAGGCCTTACAACTGCTGGTTTCCAACTGAGCTTAGTATCCAGAAGAATCCCTAGGGATCTCGACTTATCAGCAAGTGCCAGCATAGTACCATTCAAACTTGATGGAACCATTACCAGAATTTCACACCTCCTAGTGAAAAGGACCAGCTCTGTTTTATAGATGGGTTAATCCCCAATCCACATCTGCTGGCCTAACCCGCAGTGATTGATAACGCATTCTGCATTACATCCCTGATTGTACTCAGGTGCTTTAACAAGACAGTTATCGCTAGGTCATCGGCATAAGCAGCCACAACTATTCCTTTCATCTCCAGTTCCAATAGCAATCCATTGATTACTACATTCCAAAGAAGAGGAGAAGAACACCTCCCTGGGGTGTTCCCTAATCAACCCGTCTTCTAACGGAGACTACCCCATCCATGTTAATGACCCTTCTGCTCAATTTACCAATGAACTTAAAAAATTTATTTATGAAGTTTGAAATACGTCTATATTTAGTTTTTATTTAAAGTGTTTTTTTCTCGGCTTTTAATAGACAAAATATTGCTTACATGACATTCACAATGTTTACGACTATTCGAGTCATCAAGAAACAAAAAGGTCATCTACTTATAATATCTACTACAAAAAGTAGAAAATTAACTCCCCTTACAAAAATGAGAACCTCCACAAGTTCTATCTCGGCAGTTTGGCTTCGTACTGATTAAAAGTTGGTCTACTGATTTTCAGAAGTTTTGATTTGGTGATATAATTCGCCAGATTGATATGTTCTTGTAGGTATAATGCAAGATTGAATTTTTCAGTTTGGTCGTTGCAACCTGATGAGTTGACCAACTTTTTATCAATACGCAACCAAACTGCCAAAATAAAACTTGCGGAGGGTCTCATTTTTGTAAGGATTTGTGTGTATTTTTACACAGTGACCCAGTGGGTTAAAAAAGGAGGGGGAAGGAATTAATTTTCTACTTTTTGTAGTAGATATTATAAGTAGATGACCTCTTTGTTTCTTGATGACTCAAATAGTCGTAAACAATGTGATTGTCATGTAAGTAATATATTGTCTATTAAAAGTCGAGAAAAATACTTTAATTAAAAATTTGAGTTTATTTATGACCGATCATTCCTGTGCACTTAATTTTAACGTTAGCTAAGATAAGATCTTCTTGTGTTCTGTAGTTAACTCGGTCGTAAATATGAACTGGCCTTTGTGAGACTCTATGCTTTAGCGACTCCACAATAATGAGATCTTCGACAAAAAATTAATAAACTTAATTCTAGGATTAAAATCTTCTCGAGGTATAACTCAGGTGTACAGGGCTATATCCATTATCCAGGTGTGGCATCAAATATGTCGGTAATTTGATTGATGCTAAGTTTTAATTTATGCTGCACTCTAAGTTCTACTGGTATGACGTTTAGTTTTGCTGTATAAATTGAGTGCGAAAGCAGAAACAATGGAATACGAATTTTAAAATCCGTTGATTAAACGGGAAGTTGTGACCCCCATCTCCTGAAGTTAATATAAAGTTTTGGTTAAAAAGTTATCCCAAGGTCAGAGACATTCACAACAAATCAATTATCATCGGCGACATTGTGTCTTCATTAAGATGAGTAAAATATGCACCGCAGCCTGTGCGCCTAATCTACACAGCAAAGATATCGAAAATCCTAAATTAGTGTGTGATGTTCTGCGACATCCAGTTATTTTTTTTTTATCAAAAATGAGAGGTGGTGGCTTCCACTCGGCACCAAAAATATTTTTTATTGCGAAGTTCGTTGCTTAAGTTAGAAACAACGCTTACAGCTATATCACATTACCCACACAGCATTACAATTTAACGCCGTATCGTAAACCATGTGCCCATCTATATTCGAACATAAAAAATATATTATGTATTAATATAAAATTGATTGAATTGACGTGTATTGTTGACATTGACTAATGACATATTGATTAATATAAACACCGAAATATAATATCTAAACTATACCTAAATATTCCATCTAGATCTAATATTTCGCCACATACTCGTACCACCTAACCACCTTTTACTACACACACACATACCATATCTGTATATGATTATAGATGGTTCTAATTTATTAATTTTATATCCATGTTGGATTTTTATTATAATATACACGTTAAGGTGGGTAATGTGGAGGCGTAAACGTCTAGGGACGTATTATACACACTATCATTTCCACAGTTGATTTTCATCTATATGATATCCTCATGCTTTCCTCGTTTGGTTGCGTTGCGGCTGGAATGGGAAGTAACACTAAATGGAACTTGATTGTATTATGTTTATATGATAGCATAAAGAAGATATATAGTTTGAGTTTCTTTTGTGTTACGATTTACGAATCACAAAAGGATATGTTGCTAAAATCCGAATTGTTCATCCGGATAACAAACATGTTACATACTCGTATATAGGTTAATGTTCTGAGAGCGATAATAATAATCGCATGTACTAATTAAATTTAGTGACGTACGCAATGTCAAATGTTTTCTGGTATGGTTTAGCGGAGGAGTGAGCGGCTTGGGTACAATTCGACTAAAATTTCGAGTAAACTCAGATATTGCATCATATTCAGCCATCTCATGGGACACATGTCCATATCCGTAAATTACATTTCTTAATATTTTCTTCCATTTGGTTTATTTTTTATTAGTTTCGTTGAATTAAACTTTTATGTTTTTGGACAAAAGTTTCTGCACAACAAAATATTTCGTATGGCCTCGTAAATATAAACGAGCAAAGCTTTCACATAATATTATTATGTCTGGTTTATTGGGTATATCGAATGAATATGTGTATTAATTGGGCATGTGGCCTAATAGCTTGTGAATATATGTACATGATTAGAGAATTGAAGTAATTTTGTAATATCTTAAAAGAGAATAGGTCCCTTGTTTGGGTGCGGAAAACTTAGCGATAGCGAGCTTATATATAATTATGGGTTGCAAAGTTATTGAATCATAAAAAAAACGGCAACCCAAACACAACCACAAAAGTGCGACAAACAATTCTTAAAAATGAATTCAGAGAAGAAGAATTGTACTACAAACAATATTGTACACAGAAACAATTGTACACTGAACAATTCATCGAAAAATCAAATTCATCGAAAAGACTCGTAATGTATATTGAAAAATATTGATCAAATTTCTCTAATTGTTCAATTTTGTGATATACTGAAAACAAACCTGGTCAACTTCAGGTAAAAAAAATTGTATCGATATTAAGCAGAATTTGAAGTGAATTATTGTGATGAGAAGCATATCATTTATTTAAATCAAATTGAATTGTTATAATAATTCGAACATCTCGGGCGGGCAAATATTGTGTTGGATTTGAGTTTAATTTTGAAAATCTGAATCTAAAACTTATTACACACTAAATGTCACAAAAAATTAAAAACCTGTGTTAAATTTCTATAAATTCAACTTATCTGGCACGGCGTAAATTCCAGGTAATTCACATAAATTTGTAATTTAACTTAAATACGCAATAACTCTTTCTCTATCTAGAACAAGAAGCCGCTTGACGATTTCTTGAGTAGGCGCTGAGATATGAATATTCTCGCCAAGTGATGCTCCAAAATCGACAAATACGCTTGAACAATATATTTCCCAAGCAAATAACCATTTTCTCTATACGCCTAATCATTATGAAAATCCACCTGAATAGTCTCTAGAGCTGAGTAATTACACAGAACTTCATTTTTGCCTAAAATCATGGAAAACTGCCCGAATCTGAGCCAAAAGTTAAAGCATGTTAGTCTTCTATTAGTGGAGCTCTGTCTCGTAACAAACCTTCCATGACTAACGCAATCTTCATATTGTTAAAAACATCACCAATAACGAGAAATACAATATTCATTAGTTTTTAAATATTTGCAGTGAAGAACTATTTAAATGTTTTCAAGAAGGTACAATAAAGTTATGAGTCTTAGGACCTTTGGGTAAATATGACACTTTTGGCCGATTTCATAAATACCACCTTGACATCTGTTCATTTTCTGGAAACAAATATCAGCTTTAAACACTCAGTGGAAGTTTCATTCAGCAAAAGAAGAATAATTTCTATTCGTACTGCGTTTCTGCAGGAAAGATCCAGTTTGATCCGGCGAATTTAAATCACTTGAATCCGTTTATCACTCACTCATCCGTTTATCACGCTGTCGAGTTTAATAACTGGAAGTGGTTTGATTAGGAGAAATAATTTTCGTAAGGCGTGAGGGCTCGGAAATCCTATTCTATTCCCTATTTCATCACATTATACAAGACTTGCTTGTGTATGGTCCGTATACCTCTTCAATTTAATAACAAAACTTCCTTTAACCTTCCTCAGTTCATTTTTAATAATACTAAGGTTCTCCTTGTACGAATTCCAAACCAGAGCCTTTATACTAATTTTAATTTTATTGTTGGTTTTTCTACCTCTATTTTCTGGTAAGTCTCAAGTTCCACTGAAAACCATATTACTATTGGCCTGCCCCAAATTTTGTCTGGTTATATACGCTTTTAACAGCCAGATCTTGTAGTAACGATGCTTATCTCTAGACAACTCACCATTATATTGCCGTCAGTATATCGAGTAGAAGGTAGGACTAAAAGTTTTTAAATTACTTTTCAGAAGAGTGCTAGATCTAGTATTCCCGGGATTACCTGAGAATATAATTCAATACCCGTTCGCTCTAAGGTCATAATTTATGTTAATATTTAGTAGCGGTTATTGTATAAGAACTATCTTTTCTCTAGAGTTTGCTAGTTTGAGAGGAAATACTACTAAAACGGCTTTGTTGTGGTTCAGGATGATCTAAATTAACTGTAGTTTGTTTAAGCCAAAAATTGGTTTCCAATTTCTTCAGTTTGGCCTCTTGTATCATTTTATATTCCATCCTTTCAATGTACTCCAAGAGTTATTGTTAAATAATGCACTGGATTTTATCCAAATTTGACTGTGTTGAAAAATAAAAACCTGCTATTGATTTAATTGAAATTTTCTCATTGCTACTAAAGCAAGCTTTGCACTTTGAACTTTTACGGCGATTGGGGCTTATAAAGAAAATGGTTATTTGCTTGGGAAATATATTGTTTAAGCGTATTTGTCGATTTTGGAGCATCACTTGGCGAGAATATTCATATCTCAGCTCCTACTCAAGAAATCGTCTTTTCTAGATACAGAAAGAGTTATTGCATATCTATGTTAAATTACAAATTTATGTGAATTACCTGGAATTTACACTGATTTTTTAAAAATGGGCGATCGAACCATTGCGTGCCAGATAAGTTGAAATTATAGAAATTTAACATAGGTTTTCAATTTTTTGTGACATTTAGTGTGTAACAAGTTTTAGATTCAGATTTTCAGAGTTTGCTTCTGAAGAAACGGCATATTTTCCCATAATCAGCTAATTTTTTGCAAGCTTTTTTGAGTTTTCACATTTTTTCCATCATTATTTAGCTTGATTCAAATAAATTATACACCTCAACGTAATAATCTTTTTCAAAATGTACTCAACATTGATATAATTTTATTTTGATAAATAATTGTAAAATCTTCATTTAGGAAATCTTATGTAAGTACTGATTTTCAACAGGAACTTTTAGGTGAAAAATTTTGTTTCGATGAATTGTGTTTTCGATGAATTGTTTTTTCCATAAATTGTTTTCACGCACATTTGGTTATTGTAAAATTGTAGTTTTCATATTTGTTTTTCGATGAATTGTTTTTCGATGAATTGTTTGTCGCATAATTGATTATCGCAGAATTTTCAGGGAATCACTAACTAAAATCATCTGCTGTTAACACAGCATCTTATTGTATTATAACTATATATATAAAATTGACTTATTGTTACACAAGAGGCTGACATCTCTCGAGGTATCTGAACTCCGGTTCGAAAGTTTACAGCCCAGATAAACCTTTTTATCATTTGTAATTTTTTGTATTTCCATGGGCTTTGCGAACGACAGTCCATTTATAGGTCCGTTGTACCACAAGGTTGCACACAAGTTTTTCTTAAAAGTAGCGCAAACCGGTCAGGAGGGTTCCGTTAACACGCGTATACATTGGCCATCCTACAAAAATCAACTCCATGTGTGTGTCACAAATAAAAAATTTAAATCAAACAAGAATCACAAATATTGAAGCTTAAATAATTCTTTGTACCACATCATTGCGGTGCTTAACCAAGCCTTACAAAAAATCTTGTTTGAAAACGATTGCATTGGGTGTGGAAATTGTCAAATTAATCTTTACTTACATAGTTAGAAACATATAATTCAATGTAATCAAGAACTCTCTTTAAATGTTAACAGCTAAAAGGTAAATTAATTTATAACAATCATATTTGTAATTTTTTTTTTTACCAATTATTGTCCGTTCCAAACTCGACTGTCCAACTCAAAAAATCATCGTCTCCCAAGCCACCGTAATCATGCTATTTTTCTCTTGTGTATTTGATAATTTTTTATGTATTAACCCATCTCAATTATATTTACTTAACCAACAGAAAATCCCGGTTGAATGAGATAAATCTTTATTGCTTGCGCTACCATTCTCTGTACGTAAGAAGTAATTATAGCCACCATAAATAAAACCTAGCCAACACTTAGGCGCAATTGATTTCTATTACAGCTGACCTTTGTTTAACGTTGCACAGACGATCGTTATATGACAGGTTCATATACATATCCCTTTTTCAACCAAGAAAACAAAAAATTTGGCTCAATTTTAGTCCAACCTACACAAATGTGTGAGTAGAAAACCATAGTATGTAATGGCGTTGTTGATAAAAAATTTCGTTTCATTTGAAGTAAAACCAACACAATCGTGTGTAAAGATATAGTGTTTTTTTCGAACGAAAATAAGTTACAAAGGAATTCACAAATGTATAAGTTGGTTAAAAACACGTACAAAAATAAATCTTTTACATGGTACTTTTGCCCTACCCGCGCAAATCTGTTAGTATAACACAAAAGGGATATGTGATGTACTTCCAGAAAAAAATATTTATGAAGCTGAATAAACATGGCTGGTTGCTAAAGTAAAATAGAATGAGATTAAAAGCAGAATAAAATCATTGTTTTATATCCATCGCGAGGTAAATTCCCAACGTCTTATCATTTTCATGCACAAGCAAATAATACACATTATCTTAAGCTTTTACAAAAACTTTGCGGAATGGAAAGAAGAATTTAGCTGTAAATTTATTAGCGGCATTGCTTAGAAAAGGCTGTTGCAAGAAGACTTGCTGACCGATTTCAACGTTTCTTGACCTAGTCCGTAAATTGTACCGGTTAACATACTTTTTATAGGGTTCAAGAAGTTTGTGCTTTATCTGATCATGATTAATGGCTATACGATGAGGCACTTTAAGTGAGTCTAAAGGAGGTTCTTCTACCATGTTTATTTTTTGAAGTAGTTTGTAATCTCCGCAGCATGATTTATTTTAGCCCATTGCGTTAGGGTGAATATAATGCAGTTTTAAGATATATTATTCCGAATTCTTTCATTGAGCCAGTAAACTCCATACGAGAATGAATAGCGGGAATAACTCATCTCGAAATACATCCACTATTTTGCTAGCTAGATCTACATATATCTTTTGCCACGGTCTTTCTGATATGGTAATATTTCCTAACGGTGGGCGTAAGCATTGATTGGTTAACTTACTCCGTGTACAAATTTCACGGTTTGAGATATAATCATGAACTTGAACAGCCATTTTCGACCAGTAATATAAACGACTCAATCGTTCGAGAATTTCTTGATTCTCCCGTGAGCTCCGTTTGGACTGTCAAGCTCCTTTTCTGTTAGTGATTTCTGTGTGCATTCTGGAATCCACAATTTCCACGGCAGAACATCAGAAAGTGGTATATGTTTTGTGGGTTCAATTCTGATAAAAAAATTTCCTATTATGGATGCAAATCATTCACTTGTAAAATTTCGGTTATTTACAGTGCTGGGAAAAAAAATTGGGCAAACATATTTTATTGCAAATTTGAGTCTTTTTTTGCTTAAATTACAAAACAGAACGAAATTGGCTTATTGTTTCATTTTAAATACATGTATGACGTAATTTTTTGAAAAAAAATTTACCTGCAATTTAGGGGAAAAACCCCCAAAAAATGCAAAAATATTCAGAATACGTTGATTGAAGTTAAAGTAATGGAATAAATTAAACAACTATTTTAAATTTTTTTTTTTTTTTGTTTTTTATTGATTTATAGAAGTTCTTAAACCAGTCCAGAAGCCTGAGTTCATATTACTAGTGAAAAAACAACTTTTGTTATAGGGCCAGGAGCATGTTTTTTGGACTCCAGAGATGTGGAATGATGTGATTTTCTCCGATGGTTCAAAATTCAAGCTGCATGTTGGAGATTGAAGAATTCTCGTAAGAAGAAAACCGGGCTAAAGGCTTAGCAACGAATGTCTTTTAAGACTTCCACCGAAAAATGAAGGAGTTATGGTCTGGGGATGCTTTTCTGGAAATGAAACCAGTTGATTGTGCTTTCTTAGTTCCACCATTACAGCGGCTGTTCATCTGCAGGTTCTACACAACGAATTTGAGCCTTCTGTGTTAAAGCGTTTAGGCGAAACTTGCAAATTTATTTTTCAACAGGACAACGCTCCGTACTATACCGCCAAAATTGTGACTTATTAAATTTGAATTATAGATAGAAAAATTGGCTTTCAGATAAACATAAATAATTTGTTAAAAACTTGCTTTTTTTCTTATCTCTTCATTTAAGGCGACATAGCACCTTCAAAATTGAAAAAAAAAGTTTTTCAAAGATTTTTTTTTTAATGGAAAAAAAAAGAGATATCTTTTAATGAAACTTTCCATTGACATTTTTTTTACAAACAATTTTTTTTCTATTTTTTTAGCCCAAGGTCGTCTGCTACAAGGGTTTTCCAAAAACACTGAAAATTCGCGGCGTGCATCATAACTACTCTCAGAAACGTCTGAAAAAACGGGGTTTTATTCAGCATTAAATCGCCCTTGGAATGAACTAAAAGGGAAAAAATTGGATGAAAAATAAAAAAAAGGTGGCATTTTTTCGAAAATGCAGCTTTTTTGTCCCCCCAAATTAGTTGTAACTCAAAAAATTGAAAGCCGATTTTTCCTTCCGTAGTTCATTCTGAGCAGAAATATTTTTTTTTTGAACGTGTTAAAATTTTAGAACGATTGGATAAGTAGTTTTTTCTCAATCTTGCACGCTAACTTGAAAAACGTCATTTCGATATAACCGCGTTTAAAATTCGTCATTTCGAGATAACCGCGTAAAAAAACGACTTTGGCACGCTTCGCAATAAATAAAATAAATTTTTTTTTGAGATTTTCATGTTTATATCATTAAAATCATGTTTTTAAACGTTTCTAACATAATCTATCATAAAAAAATTTCGATTTTTTGGAAATTTGAAGGTGCTATGTCCCCTTAAAGGTAAAAAAGTACTTCGATGAAAGAAATATCGATGTGTTGAGCTGGCCTCTGTATAGTCCAGACTTAAATCCCATTGAAAATATATTTTTTTTTTTTTTTTTTTATTTTTTTATTTCATAGTTTTATTTTATAAACTCACAGGAATACATTAATTGTCACAAAATAATAGAACAGCATACAAAAATAAAACTAGATAGTGAGCTCCTGATTTTACAATGTCACGGAGTCACGATTCTTATGTATAAATAATAAAAAAAATATATACAAATTAGAAAAAAAGTAAAATTAAAAATAAATCAAAAATTAAAAGTAAATAAATATAATTTAATAAATTTAAAAATAAATAAAAGAAAATTACAAAATTTAAAGCAATATTTGCGCATGGTTTAATCGACAAATTAATCAACTTACTTTCATTATAAATAAAAGTAGCTTATGTTTAAAAAAAAAATATTTGGTCTAGAAGCTAGAAGTAGCAAGAAAGCGCCCAGAATTGATTCAAGCTTTAAAAAGTTTGCTGATGACGATTTGGGAATCCATACCTCCTACGACTTTGAAAAATTTATCAAATTCAAAGAATTGGAGGTGTATCGCTGTAATAAAAGCAAATGGCGGTCCACCAAAATATTAATATTAAAGATAGAACTTCTATAAATCAATAAAAAACAAAAAAAAAAACAATTAAAAATAGGTGTTTAATTTATTCAATTACTTTAACTCCAATCAACGTATTTTGAATATTTTCGCATTTTTCGGGGTTTTTCCCCTAAAGAAATTACGTCATACATGTATTTAAAATGAAACAATAAGCCAATTGCGTTCAAAAGTTTTGTAATTTTAGCAAAAAAAAACTCCAATTTGCAATAAAATATGTTTGCTCATTTTTTTTCCCAGCACTGTATAATTCAGTCTTCAATTTTTAATTATTTAAGGCTCTAGCTTTAGAAGTAGGAACATATCAGACAAAGATTCTTTTTATCGAATGTTGTATTTAGATAAATCAAGCGAAAAAATATATTTTTTTGCTGGTCGAGATGTTCCCGGAGGATACTTGGACATTGGCAGTTTCATTATGATATCACTCCGTAGAACATAGGAAATATCTTCCTTTGTCGGCTCCAAAAAAAAATTGTGTGAGTCGTGCTTCTTTAAAAAACTTATAATATAATTATTGTTACTTGCTTCTATTTCTTTGATTTGACCCACGTAACACATTACGGATGGCTTTACCTTAAACTTAACTAATACAAATCTGTATATTGGCATTTCGTCCTCTAAGTCACCACCGTCTAATGCAATTTCAACTGAAAATAAAATATTTGAGAAAGTAAATCCAAATAACCATTCTTTTCCTGCATTTTTATTTGCATCCCAAGATAATGGGTGTGAAATTTGGTTCATAACAGCGAACTTATATGTAAGCAAAGCTCAAAGCACCTTTATTGCTTAATCCGTATCTCCAATACGGATTAAGCAATAAAGCTGATCATTTTTTCATATAATTTGCAATTTCCTGCTCCTGGATTGTGGTAAAGACTTGGCAACAGTGTATTTTAAAGAAATTTTTTGCATAATATGGTCGCTCATCTCATTTCCCGAATCAGAATTAATTGTTGTGCCAGAGGGTCGACCGGATAAAGTTGTTTAATTCTCGAGCTTAGAGTACTTCTTTTTATATTATATTTATAAGAAGCGCTACTCGGCGTTTCAATTTTTTCCAAAACATTCGATATGGCTAATTTTAAGTTTTCCTCACTCACTTTTAATGAAAGCTCGAACTTATACTATTACTCAAAAGGTAAATCAGCCCATAAAGTCCAAAAAAAGATCGGTATATGAGAAATGTGCAATTTACTATCAAAACGTAAACAAAATGGCATCAAAAGCATCTAAATTCTACAAATTCGTTTTAAAATCAAACTACCTTATTTATGTAATTTGTGAAACTTCATTAAAACCAGACATACGGAGCAGCGAATATTTTGGCCATGACCACGTTGTTTATAGATGCGATCGGTCTCCTGAAACTAGTTCAAAGAAATCGGGTGGTGGCGTACTGATAGCAGTACATTCTAAACTCTGGAATGCTTCAGTAACTTTAGCCCCATCGAGAGTCGAACAGATCGGTGTAAAAATCAAAATCAACCAAACCAATCTAATCATCTACGCAGCATGTATACCACCTCAATCAAATAGTGATCATTATGCAACTTGCATCGATGCGATTGATGAAGTTATTAATACAACAAACTCGTCAGATTTAGTTCTTGTGCTTGGTGATTTTAATCTTCCAAATATAACTTGGAACTTGGACCCAGAACTAAACTGTATTTTACCTTGCAATATAACAACAGATGCGGAATCTTTATTTGTGGACGCCATGCTTGGTTATAATTTGAACCAAATAAACACAATTGCTAATAATCGTGATAGATTATTGGATCTTGTCTTCAGCAACGACATTGACACCTTTAAAATTTCTGAATCCCTATTACCTTTTGTCATAAATGATGTTAATCACAAATCTTTGGATATTGTATTTGACTTAACTAAAATGGCGAGATCAGAACACCTACAACCAATGAAATACAACTTTAAAAAAAGTAACCGTGTGGGGCTACAAAGTTACCTGGAATCCATCAACTGGCAAATAACTCTCAATTCCAATGATATAAACGAAAATGTGGACAAATTTAATGACATCATGCTTCAAGGCTTCGAAATGTATGTACCTATGTGCTGTAAACCACAAAATGCACACCCTCATTGGTTTGATGATAGACTAGTTAACTTAAAAAATCGGAAGTCGAAAGCGTATGCCAAAATGTTGAAAAGCGGGTTAGAAGCGGACAAAACTACGTTTCTACAACATAGTAATGAATTTGAAATTTATTTCAAATCTAAATACAGGTCGTATCTTAATCAAATTCAAGTCAAAATCAAAGTAAATCCAAAACAATTTTGGAAATACTTTAGGAATAAACGCGAAATTGAAGGATACCCTGCTAATATGACGTACAACAATACCTGCTCTTCAAACACCAAAGATATAGCTAACATGTTCGCGTCGTTTTTTCAATCAGTCTATAGACCAAGCGTTACTAGTGGATTGTACGAACAACCCAGCAACAACAACACATCAATAACTCCTCCTATTATTTTTGAGGACAACATTTTATCGGCTTTAAGGGGGTTTGGAGATGGTTGCGGTCTTGACTCCTTGAAGGAGTACGCTGAAATTTTAACAATTCCATTATGTTATCTATTCAATCATTCCTTAAACACCGGCTTGTTTCCTGAAATATGGAAAATTTCAAAAATTACTCCAATTTTTAAATCGGGTAAACGTGAGGATATCTCATGCTACAGAGGAATATCAACTACATCATCAATTCCAAAATTATTTGAGTTAGTATTATGCAACAGTTTTAAATCCACAATTGCACGTCATATATCAATAAACCAGCATGGGTTTATGCCTGGCCGATCCACATCGACTAATCTGGTTGAATTCACCAGTAAACTAATTAACGATATAGAAAAACACCGTCAAGTTGATGTAGCGTACACGGATTTTAGTAAAGCATTTGATTCTATCTGTCATCATAAAGCACTCCAGAGTTTATTCAATTTTGGGTTTTCTCTCGATTACATAAATTGGTTTAAATCATATCTATCAAACCGGTGCCAATTTGTGATAATGGGAAATGAAAAATCAAACTGTATTAAAGTTACATCTGGTGTTCCCCAAGGATCACACCTCGGGCCTTGGATTTTTATTGGTTTCATAGACCGAATAACCGAGATAATCAAAAACTCAGACGTGCTCATATTTGCAGATGATGTGAAAATTTTTCGTACTATTAATGGATTGTTAGATACGGAGAAACTTCAAGAAGACTTAGATAGATTAAGTGAGTGGTGTGATCGGAACTCACTATACTTAAATATTAAGAAATGCAAAATCATGTCTTTCCATCGTAAACGAAATCCAATAATTACTTCATACAAAGTCAACAACGAAGTACTGCAAAGAGTCAATGAGGTTATAGACTTAGGTGTTACATTTGTCGAAAACGCCAGTTTCAATAGGCATATTGAAAATTGTATTGCGAAAGCGAATGCCATGTTCGGATTTGTTAAAACATGGACAGGTGAATTTAAGGATATCCAAACCTTATGTTCACTCTATTTCGCTTATGTTCGATCTCAACTGGAATACGCTGTAACGGTCTGGAATCCATACTATGCTGTACACATAAAAAGAATTGAAAGCATTCAAAAGAAGTTCCTGATTTTTTTGTTAAAGAAAAGTGACTGGGATTACGACCACAACTTACCATTCCATGAAAATGTGGCTCGCTTACCTCCATCCACAACAAGATGCACAGATTACAAAATATGCACGCTTGAAAATAGACGACTTCTCTTGAGAGCAGCTTTTATTGGTAACGTTTTGCTTGGTCACGTAGATTCAGCTTACATCTTGGAAAACATATCAATTCACGTGCCATGCAGAACATTTAGAAACCATAAATTTTTAGCACTTGAACACCATTCCACCAACTATGGAGAAAACAACCCAATTAATAGGATGTCTAAATCTTTCAACTTAATTGACGATGTATTTGACTTCAACTTATCAAAGGACAACTTTAAAAATATCCTTAAAGACTTTTTTCTAAATTTTTAATTGTTTAAACCAAAATTTGGTTTATATATTTTTTTTTTTTTTTATTCTGTTTTAAAGTTTTTTGTTGTTTTAATATAATTTTAACTATAACTGTAAATAATCTGAAACCATACATGTATATTACAAAATAGATTTCTTTAAATAAATAAATAAATAAATAAATGATGTTGGCTGTATCAGTTTTTTTTTATAATTTCGCAAAATTTTCGATATCTATTACAACAAAATAAAATATAAACTTTTTTTAAATGGGGCACTTTCGTCAGTGTTGAAACTGCCCCGTATTGTTTTGGCGAATGTTCACCATATTTTATCCTACTTGTCATAAAATAGCAAAACGCTTGCTCATTTTATTTTAAAGCAAAGTTTTTTATATCTGTAGGTTGGTCGTCTGTGGACCAAGTAGCACAGGGGAATTTTTATATGGAAAAAAATGATAGAAAAATATTTTCAAGCGTTTTTATTGGTTTAGCGTGTGGATCAAAAATTATAAATTTTCGCTCGCAAAGATCCTACTACTACTCTACCAACTATATTAGTTTTAAAACCCAAAATGCAATGGTGTTTAATTTAACAATAACTAATTAAATTCTCTTTGTTTTGTCGCACAAGATATACCAAAATTATTCCGTGCAGTTTACACTGCCTGAGAGAATCATATAGCAGACTTTCAGCCAAATAAAGGAAAGAAAGAGCCGTCCAGAATTTCAATGATTTCAATTACTATATTACATCAATATAATATTTCTTAAACTATTTGGATGTCTACGTAAGTGGGACATTTTATCATAAATAAGCTTAAAGCTTAAGATGATATGCACAATCAATGGGTGGATTGGTTTTAAACAAGTGTAAAGTACAGCACAAATAAATAAATAAATACTTTAATTATGTAAGTTGGTAAATGGGTGGTGTGTGAATGAATGAATGAAAATGGAGGTATATTGACCTTCAAAGGACATTAAATCCACTGGATAGTTAATACTTTAGTTTTTAAAAAAATATTGTAAAAAAAAATATGATTTTGACCGAAAACTACACAACATAATTTTACAAAACTTTAAATACAAAATAACTTACTAGCAGCATTTAGGCTATTAAATAGCACTAACAATGCTTGTAAATTATGAAACAAATTTTAAATTATACAATAGACATCATCGATGGATGACCTCAAGTGATGGAAAACGTTCATTCAACCTCAAATTATTTGGCATAATCAAATTTTTTTTTTTTTTTGACCAATTACACAGTTAATTTTAAAACCAGTCACGAAAAAATTAATTTTTGTTTGAACAATGTAAAAAACATAACGTTATGTAATTTACAGGCCCACAGTGATACCGATAACCCAAATTAGTTTGAAAATTTCCCGAAAGTTTTTTGAGCAAAACAACTAACTATAGTGGTTGGCGAATTTAATGTACAATTATTAAGTTGTAAGACCGCCTAACCTCTTTATCACCATAAGATTATCCTATAATGAACATAATCACACAACATACGTTTATTGTTATTTGTATTAAAATGTGTGTGTACATTGACTAAACGTACAACGTGCAATGTACATGATGATTATAAAATAAAATTAAAATCTTCAATTGAACGATATACATCAGACAGACAATTTAGTTTTTCTTATTAACTTTCATATCGACAAAATTGTATAACCATCACCATGCCATCGATGATGATAGGGTATAACGACAAGTAATTTTCCAATCGTTGTCGACATGTTGTTACGAGATAGTAATATTGTGTGCACGATTACATTTCATGTTTATATATACGAGTAGTAATATATGTTTTCGTGTGATTACGGTTTTTATAGGGAGGAGTGTTGAGTAAAAGAAAATTCCGAGACATATGTGCTTTTCATATCTTTTAATCACGTGCTAACTTTTCTAACTAGTTTTTATAAATCAGGAATACGAAACATTTCTGTTGTTAAAGTATGCCTCTCAGTTTGCAAATATTCAAAGCTCCGTGTATCATCGATTTAAAATCACTGATATACAATCCTTACAAATTTTATGTTAAACGTGTTCGTTTTTCTGATATTCTTAAGCATTTTTTTTTTGTCAAGCTGTAACCTTCAAAATATTGGGGTATCGTAGATCTAAGTTTCATAAATCCAAATTTATTTTCGATATTTATAGTTTTTATTTCGATATTCGATTATGATTTTTTTTTTGGTTAGAAATTTTTGATTTTATACATTCGGTGTAGAAAAGCCAACAATTGCAAGAAGGTGAATACCCTTCATCGATTTTCGAATTATCGTCAATGGAAACTCGCTCTACTCAACTCAGTTTTCCAATTACCATATGCACATATTGCGGTTTTTTATCTGTCACAAAAACGTTTTACACATTAAGAGATAAAAATTCTAATTTTATGTACGAATATTCTAACGCTAAACAATTTTATACCTTAGTTGATATGATTAACGATCTGTGCGAGACAGCTGGGAATAGATTTTTTTTAAACATAGTGGGGCTCCATTGAATTTATACAATGAAATATATAAAAAATGGGACTGAAAGTGTATGGCGATAAAATATTCATGTAGTAAAACACATCTTGTATTACGACACCCCCCATCACTATACTATATACGACACATAATATAGGTATACTAAAATGGTTGTTTGCAAATAATTTTAATATTTATTGAAGTTGAGGTGGTATACAATGAAAAGCTATACAAATGATGACACTATGATATGGATAAAGTTTAAATTGACTCGACTTTTCATTATTTTCATTTGCATGTCAAGGATGAAATATTTTTAACACTGTGAAATGTATTGTACGTTGCTAGTTGATTTTGACTGCATACTGCATAACACCATCTTCATTAATAATTTTATGCTAGATACTGGATATTTATACAGTTATTTTAAGGTCTGAAAAAAGTTATAGTCAAGTAAAAATGCAACTTCTAACACATACTATATACAGGGTTATCCAATTCGAGGTTGATAAAGTAGAAATCTGTATACCGACATCTGTCAAAGATAAACGTCAAGTACGCTGTCATTTATTTAGTTGACATTCTGCCATTTAAGAATATGGAGCATTTAACAATCGCAAATTGGGTGTTGGAAAAATAGGCCGTCGATGCTGATTTTTCGAACAAAATTTTCTTCAGTGATGAAGCTCATTTTTCGCTTGGTGGATACGTTAATAAGCAAAACTGTAGAATTTGGGGCTCAGAAAATCCACAATTGATTGTAGAGAAGCCATTACACCCGGAAAAAGTCACTGTTTGGTGCGCATTGTGGTCTGGTGGTGTGATTGGGCCGTATTTTTTTGAGAACAACCATGGACGAACCGTTACCGTCAATTCCGAGCGCTATGGCCGCATGTTAACCGATTATTTTTTTACGAAAATCGAAGATTATGATCTTGACGATATGTGGTTCCAGCAGGATGAAGCAACCAGTCACGTAACACGAGCAAATCGAGATCTTTTGCAAGAGAAATTTCCTGGACGTTTGATTTCGCGATTGGCTGATGTCAATTGGCCTCCAAGATCCTGTGATTTAACGCCTTTGGATTTCTTTTTGTGGGGCTACGCGAAAGATCGTGTTTACGCAAACAATCCTCAAACTCTTGACGAATTGAAAACTAATATTCGTAAGGTAATGGCCGAGATACCGCCCGAAATGTGCCGAAAAGTCATTGAAAATTACCTCAAAAGAATCAAGGCCTGTAAGAAGTCCCGTGGAGAACATTTGAATGATATCTTGTTTAACTAAAAATGGCAAGGATCAATCTGTAAAATGAAATAAAAATTACAATACATTCCGAATATTTTGTGTGTTTTTTTTAAGTTTACTTTATCAAGCTTGAATTGGATAACCCTATATAATCTGAAGATACGAGCAAATATACTTGAATGTAAATATATGAAGCTGGTACCTTATCAAGCGAATTTTAAAAGGCAAAAGTTGGGTCACCAACTAGACCTACTTGGTCAAAAATGGTCAATTATTTATAGTAATTGGTCAGCAGCAGAATTTTTTTAAACCGTTTTAAAAATTGTCGAGATCATCTAATAATGTTAGCACTGATTAAGCTCGAAATTCATGATTGTGAAATACATACCAATAATAATACCAAAATTTTACACTGTTAAATTTAAAAATATTCCAATTTTATTAATGTAATCCTTCTTTCCTTGTTTTTTTATACTAGCAATCCAATTTTTTTTTATAAAAAATCTATGACTATACAAACCCAACTGTGAAAGTTGTAAAAAATTTAAATTCTGAAACGTATTAGACTTTACGTAAGTGGATCGAGAAATTAAATCCCAAATCAATTTTGTGTAATAGTTTACTTACAAAACAAAATTGAACATCGCGAAACTTTATCAAATTCTTTGGTGGCTTGATTAATATTTTAATGGGAGAAAATTCAAGCTCTGAAAATAGTTTTGATTCATTAAAAATTAAATTAAAATCTGATCAAATAAAATTGAAGGAAAGTTTTTCTAAGTGTAATTTTATATTAAATAAATCTCTTCTCAAATCATATAAATATGAGAAAGATTTAAATACTATAAGTGAATCTGAAAATTCGTCAGAAGAATCGATATACAAATCGAATCTTATTTTACATTTTCCTAATTGTCCAAAAATTGAAAAAAGAGAAATTAATAAAATGGAGAATGTTAATCAAATATTATAACTGTTTAACGTAGATAAAATCCCGAAAAATATAGTTCCTTTCGACGGCAATAAAGCGGATCTAATAAGGTTTTTAGATACGTGTGACGTTACTTTAAAATTATGTGCAAAAATCGAAAAAACCGACCAATATAAAATCATAATCCACAATATCAGGAATAAAATAATTGGATCGGCAAATAATTCGGTAACGACACATAATGTAGGGTAAAACTGGAAAGAGATTAGAAGTCACCTGGTTCAGAATTATGCTGACCAGTGCGTCGAATCAAACGTACAGTTGGAACTATATTCTATAATTAAAAACAACTTAACTTCAGAAGTATTATATTCAAAAATTCAGGGGATTTTAACATTACTGGTAGCACAGGTAAAACTTAATAATAATAGAAGACCCCTGGTCTGAATATTTAATGCAAAAGGCCCAAATTATAAAATAGTTAGGTGGCGTATGCGTCTTGAAGAGTACGACTACAAAATCTGCTACAAAAAAGGTACATCTAACACGAACGCAGACGCCTTGTCACGAATTCAATTAAATAAATTATTACATAATAAATCGTTATCTTACCTGGAAACAATCGATTCCATAGTCTCTAACAAGCCTAGTGTTCAGGCAGGTACCAAGAATACTTAACAATTAGCATTGGACAATAAAATCAATAAAATTAAAGATGTTGTTCAATGAACAATATCATGAACGATTTGTTAAATTTAGGAATTAACCCAAGACCGGTCAGAAATCAAAATGTTAATTTCGAAACATTAACACTAATAAATCACTTCAAAAGGCAAATCTATGTTATAGTCGACGATAACTTCGATGAGTTGAATGAACGATTTCTAATAAAGTTTCTAACATATAAAAAATATACCTACCGGAAAAAAGAATTTAAAGAGGAAGATATCGATAGAATTGTTAATAAATATGTAACAAAAACTTAATGGAGTGGGCCATTATTGACCTAATTGTGCGTTAGCAGCCACTGCCACTCTAACTTCGGGATTATATACTGACGATAAAACATTTTTATTATTCCAAAAGCACTTAGGAACCTAAGGTAAAAATCAACTTGTGCGATCCAGGGTCTGGTTACAGGACATCGTTAATAACGATGAGCAATTGAGAATAATAACAAATGTTCATATTCCATATCATAGAGGAATAAATGAAAATTTTGAAAAAATAAAACGAATTTATTTTTTCCCAAAACTTAAACAAAAAATTTCTAAATTCATAGCTGAATGTGAAACCTGCCAAATAAACAAATACGAAAGGAAACCAATTAATTTAAAATTTAAATTATCCCCAACTCCGAACGGACCAATGGAGATACTCCATTGCGATACATTTGTCCTACGTTCAAAAACTTTTCTGACTATAATTATCAAATAACGGCAAACAAGAAGTCAGAAACAATCGCGAAGAAATTCAAAACATTTTTCGCTAGGGAAGGTTTGCCGAAACAGATCACAATCGATTCAGCGACCGAATTTAACTCCGATTTGTTTGTTCAATTTATGAATTTGCATGGTATAGCATTGCACACCACCACAGCAAAATCGTCAACCGACAACAGTCTGATTGAGAGATGTCATAGTACCTTAACGGAACTAATTCGGATAATCGCGGAAAAAAAAGAAAGAAATTTCAATAATCGAAATTGCTTAAGCAATTAAATGAATATTTGAAAGTTGTGCGAAATAAGTATCAAGAAATAACAAAGGTTATTAAGGAAGCAAATCTGCAAAATAACCCTTTAGTGATTTACTAACACAATTGTGCGGGTAGGGCAAAAGTACCATGTCAAAAATTTAGTTTTGTATGTTTTTTGAACCAACTTACACATTTGTGAATTCCTTTTTAACTTATTTTTGTCCGATAAAAAACACTATATCGTGACACACAATTGTGTTGGTTTTACTACAAATAAAGCGAACTTTTTTATTAACAACACCATTACATACTACGGTTTTTTACTCACACATTTGTGTGGGTTGGACTAAAACTGAGCCAATTTTTTTGTTTTCTTGGTTGAAAAAGGGATATATCTTGGAATATTAATACTCTGAATACAACACGCCACGTGCCAATATAGTTTCATGAAGGTCAAACAATCTTTGATAAATCTACGACAAGGGACAAGTTAGTACCGAAATACATAAAGCACACAGTAACAAAAGACAATGACGTAACTGTCGTAACTATTGTAACAAACGCAAAGTGCATAAGCGTAGAATAATAAATTGTAGTAAACACCTTAACAGTGATAAAATTCTGTTACAGAATGCTCCAGCCTGTAGCGACACAGAGTTTAGAACACTTCGATCTGAACAACGGGAATGGAGTGTTAGCTCTTCAATTATAGGAGAAGCTCTAGAGTAATAGAAAGTTACTCAAAATTATTCCACATAATCGAATTGGATGACATTGAAAGAAATTGTGTTCAAACAAATGTTACCCTACAAACTATCAAAAAGTTGATAAGGACTCATAAAATGGAAGGAGACATGCTAGTGTTAATAGCCGAAAGAAGGTTAAAACGGTGGTGAAATTGAAACATTTTTAGATAATCGATAACATTTCTATTAGAGAAGTCGCTGTAAAGATCAAATAATTCTCTAACGATTTGTAATAAACATGAGAAAATCGTAAATCAATTTACTGAACTTGTTTTAATTCTAAAGAAGGCTATTTAGCCCTCATGTGAGTGAAGAAAAAAATATCTTAATTTAAGTGACTAAGGTACCCGGGTACCCAACGTTTTTTTCTTGAAACTAATTTGTTTTTAATTTTTTTTTGCAATTATGAAATGTATAACGGATTTTGCTAAAATTATTTACTTACATTAGCTGCAACATGTCAGTTTTCGAAGAAGATTCTGTAAAAAAACGCAAATAATCCAACGTATCACATCAGTGAAAAAAAATGATCGATAGTAATAAAAAAATGTTGTTTAGTTTTTTTGAAATGAATAAAAATATAAACATAAATTAAATGAAATAAATAAACAGAAATGCTAACAATGAAAACAACGACATATAACACAAAAATTAAAAATATTTGCATACTTTTTCTTTCAAATATAGTGTAAAATATATAAAGGTACCCGGGTACTTTTGTTACTCTAATTCGTACAACTAAACTACTTTTTGCTCTCACGTGCGTCGAAGTTGTAAAATTTCTCATTTTTAAGTGTGATCGTAATCTATCAATTGAACTAGAAGTTCTCATAAAATTAAAACTATTTATTATGACTGGAACATACAAAACTAGACGTTTAAAAGTGAAAATGGTACCCGGGTACCCTGTCATTCACATAATGGTTAAGACCATGTTTCTACTTTTATATTTCCGATCCTAGAGATGTTCACGGGGCTTCGTTTATATAAACGAATAACTAAATCAAAACCCCACGTCTGTGGTGAAGAAGATTTAATTATGATGATTTTTAACTAGTCCAGCATATTTTTAATTTATAAATTTTGCCACTGATGTCAAAAATTGTTCCAAGATTTTCTTGAGAGTGAGTATATGTTAATTCAGTTACCACATTGAGAACGATGAAGTAAATTATTTAAAGTTGCCAATTAAAGATTTAATTAAACCTGACCGGCCGAATCTAGAGATATAATGACCGTACAGAATTCAAGAAAGAGCAAAAATATTATGTCTCATTCATCTAAGTTCCGCAATTAACATACGTTAAGTAAATCTCGAAAATTGCTGCCCTGGTATTTCGGGCCAAGTGCTTCACACTCATAATCTACATGAATTTTTAACCGTACATTTGGGTGTTTTGATTATCAAACAGAAATTATAAATGTAATAGGTATCAACAGTTTAGTTTGTGGCTGTATACTACACCACGTTCTGTAGAAATTATTTTGATCGCTGAAACTGTTGAAACTGTCCATGCTGATGATCGATTTGATTTTATCAGGGCCAAAGCAGAAAATGGTTCGAAGCATAAGCACGGTGATTCGGCGTCTACCGGAGGTGTTCGAGGATTAAAATCACTTGGTGTGCGTGATTTTAACTTATTAATATATAAAATAACCGCATAAAAATTAAAAATATTGTTTAATATAAAAATTTAATTAATTCAAGAATTTCTCAATTAAATTTTCCATGCCGGCATATATTACAAAAATCGTTTGCCTCAAAATATTAACGCACGAGAATAGAGACCAACATTAATTATAAAAATAAATTAGCACCCTGCTAGAGCAAAAAACGTTAATACAAGCAACAATAACGTATATACTTAAAGTAATATGCGATCAGACATCAGACCAGACACACACTGTGTGAAGTAGTGACGACATGACCCTATTTATACCGACTGGTTTAGGCATTACACAAGCCAATACGGTTAAATATGGCTCATTTAGTAGGCTATTTGTATGTTCATATTACGTAACGTTAATTTCGTTCGTTTGGGGAAAGTATATTCCTGCATTTTTTTTAAGTGATCTGTTAAATTTCTTGTTTTGTCGCTTCCAGTTTAGCGGTTTTGTTGTGTTTACCAAAACGAGCAAACAGAATTGCATATGTAAATACAGCCATAACGCAATACATGGTTTTTGTACTTTGTATGTATGCAGGTGCAGACCCAAAATAACATAAACACGAAAAATCCTTTCAAAAAAACTCTATGAAATTTTTTTTTTAAAATTATTTTTTGATTTTATTTGGCTACATCGACTCGTCTTGTGGTTGATTATAAATTGCAAGTCCACTTAGTTGTACCATAGCTTCGGCCGCTTGCTCGCCATCTTCAACGCCGTGTACAATGGGACCTAAAAATAATGTTGGTTAGCATGTTAGATATGTATAAAACCACATAAAAATATTAACCAATAGGTGCAGTCGAAGTAGGTGGTTGTTGTTGAACGACTGGTGGTTTATTTACTAATATTTCACCTTGATTAAGGGCAACTATTTTTCTTTAAAAAAATCTCGAGCAAAATTATTGGCTCGTTTTGAATTTAGTCCTAGAACTTTGTATAGAGGGCATCCTTTCCCGGTCGTAAACAACACATCAATCTCCCGAACATAGTATGTTGATTGTAGTCCCTCCTTGTTCGAATAAGTAGAAAATCGGACTGAACATTCGGATAAATAGGAGCTCTACACGTTATTTTCAACAGGCTGTATATTGTCCAGGATGAAGTATTCCCAAAAAGGAGCTTATATGCATACAAACGCCACTTCACCATATTTAGGCTCTAGCGGACCCGAATTTTTTCCCGGTTTTCGTTTATAATAATTTTTAATTTTCGGAAGCATTCTTTTTCAACTACCGGAGTTTCATGGTGGTTTCTGATTATTTAGGCATGTGTGGTGTAGCAACGCATTAATTTTAAGCTTTAAATATTTATATACTAATAATTTATATTAAACTCATAATTATATATAAAACCCAAAATATTACCGTAATTTTATTATATAAACCGCCTCATTGTATAAACAAGGGCAGTCAATCAATCAGTATTGTAAGGGCAAACACCTTGCTCAGTAATTATTTTATAAACGAAAAATGTACTTTGTGTTATAAAATAAAATGTGAATTATAAAATAAATAAAAGTGTATATTATGTAACATTCATATTTCAATAAAAATAACATATATATTAAATCTTAATAAATAATAAGTGTAACAAATTAAAATCAGGTACACAGTGAATAAAAATCATTATCCTAACTCTATATTAATGCAACATGATCAACATTAATATAACAATGGTGGCAGCGGCAAAGAAAAATTAGTGTCTTAAAACAAATTATAATCGCTAAGACCAATCGCAAAATATTAAAGTGACTTTGTATCTGTGCAAGTGTTTTATAAAGTGAATAATAGATGTGATGTAAATATTATGATTTAAAAATATTACATATGCATGGCCTAAACGAAACAACAAAATGATTATCATTGATTTTAAAATTTATACATATAACACAATTATACAATAACAATAATATATAGTAATATAATAATGGTACAAAATATATATAGTATGTACAAAAATAATATATAATAATAATACAACAACAATAACATCACCAAAATAAAATCGTAAATCGTGATAATAAATACAGTACGCTACAAAAATGTATCATGAACGTGGTTGAAAAGCTGTAAAATTTTAAACCGAAAACTGAGGTATTTCCTATGGAATATAGCAGCAGCACATCAAGGATTTACGGAATACTATACGAACCTTATGCAACTATATTTTCAACGTCATCACAACGGATAATATCGAATATTTTGGGAAACCGCAAGTTTTTATATTATTCTAACAAAAAACAAAATATTTTTCTAACAATCCTTTATTTAAATATTACTAACATTAATCTAATTTTTGATAATATATTATATGTGAAAATTGTAGTTAAAATTTTATAATATTTTCGTATTCCATCTAAATTTGCTAAATTATTTACTACATATAAAATTCAATATTACCTAATTAATAAAATAAAATAAAAAATAATTATTCATTCATTAAATCATGAAAAAAAAAAATTGTAAAGTCCAATAACAATATTCATTCATTACAAGTACACTTTAATTTTTATCATAATCGTATAAAAATAACAGTGGCGTCGAATAGCGTATACAAATCATTTTTTTTAGAAACATGTATTGAGATTTATTTTTGAATCATTAAATATTTTTATGCTAAATATCGGAAAAGTATTACGTAGTGGTAGGATAATGAGCACTGGCTCTGATAGTGATTCAGATTCGAGAAAAAATGAACCTAAATCAAGTGGGCCAGAGGCTAATAATAAAAATAATTTTAAAAAAACGAGCGCGAAAGTTAAAATGGCTCATTCAATCGATAAAATGTGCAAAATAATTCCCAGTTTTAGTGGAAAAATAATCGAATATCATAAATTCAGTTTAGCCGGTGATTTAGTTTGGAAATGTCTTACAACGAAGGAAGAAAAATTACAATTTATGCAATTAATAAAACTTAAATTAGATGGTCAAGCATTTGAAGTAGTACGATATAAAGATTTCGACAATTTTGAACATTTAAAGTTAGCACTTGAAGCACAATTTTGCAAAAAAAGATCTGCTGGAACGGTATCTAGTGAATTAGTTCGTATAAGCCAAGGTCGTTTTGAAAGTGCGCAGTCATTTGCTAATAAAATCGAAAAATTAATGTTCGAACTTAACGAAATTTGTATAAACAAACAAGGTCGCGAATCTGCTACAGTTATTCAATCCATGAACGAGGAAATGGCCTTAAATTCATTTCAAAATGGACTTATAGAACCATTACGAACAATTGTTAAGGCTCATCATTTTGAAGTATTGTCAGATGCAATAGCACAAGCTATTGAAGAAGAACTGTCCCACAAACCTTCATCTAATTCTCAACCAAGAAAGTTTTGTACAAATTGCAATAAACCAAACCATTCATATCACGAATGTTTTAAGCATAAACTAAACGAAAACGAAGCTAAATCGTCGCAATTACATTCAAATGATCAGAAACTGCCTAATAACTCAAATTTTAGATATAATTCAAATAAAAATTATACCCAAGATCGTAGTCGTGAAAATGAAAATCGAAATCCACTATTTTGTAGATATTGCAAAAGAAACGGTCATTTACTTGAAAACTGTTACAAACGCCAGCATAACAATACTTTACGACTCAATTCGCAAGTGTATGCAAGCCGTATTAGAAATGAAAATCCGGAAAACTTAAAGAAATCCGAGCAAGACACGAACACATCAGCCCGGATTCAAGATCTAGAATCAAGTGTTCAGCAATCCCAATCATGAATTCTCCATCTAAATCATGTATTCACAATTCAACAAAATTATTTAACTTTTCCGAGTTGAAAAATTTGAATCTCTTTAAACTCGTTCAACTAAACATCGATATATTAACTAAAGAAAAACCTCATTACTTCCTAGTAGACACAGGAGCTGACGTTAGTCTAATTAAAAGAACTTCAATTAAATATGATACTGAGGTCTTTCCAAATTTAAAAATTCAAATTCAAGGTATAACAAATGGAAATTTAAGTACTTTAGCTTTAGTTAAATCAAATATTATATTTGATTCTAATACAAAAATTCCACATTCATTTCATATAATCCCGGATGATTTTCCAATAGATTGCTCTGGAATTTTAGTCAAGGACTTTTTTGAAGCCTACGAATGCATTATAAATTATGAACAGAAATGCTTATCTATTCAATTTCAAAATTCTACTCATAACGTTCCATTAACTAGCCATATCAATCAGATGGACATAAATAACGTAGTTGTTCCATCAAGAACAGAAAGTTACGTAAAATTATCAACTATTGGTATGAAGAACAATGTTGATTATTACTGTCGATCTCAAGAAATACTTCCTAAGGTATTCTTAGCCAACTGTATAATTAAACCATATAACCAATTCGCAACATTCAGTATATTAAACAATAATGAATACTCGGTTACCTTAAAAGACATTCAATTTGAGTTTCACCAACTTGATCAATATAATCTGTTTCATTTTAAATCGTTTTCTACAAATATTGCTAATCGAATGCAATTACTTCAATCCGAAGTAGACGTATCACATTTAAATGACGAAGAAAAATCGTCAATTTTAGAAATATGTCGAGAGTATAATGACGTATTTTTTCTACCTGGAGATAAATTGAACGCATCAACTAGTGAAATTTATCATGAGATTGATACGGTTTCAAATAGTCATCCAATCAATAAAAAACCATATCGACTTCCAGAAATAGCTAAAAACGAAATTAATTCTCAAGTTCAAAAAATGTTGGAAAATTCTATTATCGAACCAAGTATTTCACCGTGGAATTCACCATTATTAATTGTACCAAAAAAATCATTGAACGGTGACAAAAAATGGAGATTAGTTGTAGATTTCCGTAGGCTTAACGAAATTACAATAAATACTGTTTTTCCATTACCAAACGTGTCGGAGATTCTCGATCAGTTAGGACAAGCCAATTATTTCTCTACCCTAGACTTAGCTGATGGATATCATCAAATTCTAATGAATCCCAAAGATAAAGAAAAAACCGCATTCTCAACGACTTATGGACATTATCATTTCTTACGAATGCCATTTGGCCTTAAAGGGGCGCCTAATACGTTTCAAAGGCTAATGAATCACGTATTAAGTGGATTAAATGGAGTAAAATGCTTCGTTTATCTCGACGATGTTGTTGTTTATGGTGTGAATCTTGAGGATCATAATTCAAGGCTGAAAAGTATATTATCGTGTTTTAGAAAATTTAATATGAAATTACAACCGCGCAAATGTAATTTTCTTAGAACGGAGGTGAAATATTTAGGCCATATAATTACACGTGATGGAACCAAACCTGATCCAATATTACTCGATGCAATTTTAAAATTTCCAACCCCAACGAATGTAAAGCAAGCTTCATCATTTCTTGGACTATCCGGTTATTATCGTCAATTTATTCCTGAATATGCAAAGATTGCAGAACCACTCAGTGCTCTTAAGCGGAAAAATGCAAAGTTCGAATGGAATGCGTTTACTGACGAAGCTTTTAATAAATTAAAGGAATGTCTCTGCAATCCTCCCATTTTACAATATCCTAATTTTAATTTAACTTTTATATTGACCACTGATGCTAGTGATAAAGCGCTAGGGGCTATTTTATCCCAAATGCATGATTCCAAAGATCTACCTATAGCATACGCTAGTAGAGTCTTGAATGTAGCAGAAAGGAATTACCCTACAATAAAAAAGGAATTACTCGCTATTATTTGGGCAGTTCGTCGTTTCCGACCATATTTGTATGGACAGCAATTTATTATTCAATCTGATCATAAACCTCTTACATATTTATATTCTGTTTCCAATCCTTCATCAATATTGTTAAGGTGGCGATTAGAACTCGAAGAGTACGACTTTTCCATAAAATACAAACCGGGTAAAACTAATTATGGAGCTGACGCATTATCGCGAATCGAAATTCAGTCTAATGAAGATCATGAATCTTATCCAATAAATGTAGTCACTCGATCAAATTCAAAAAAACCAAATCTTCCTACAACTTCAATACCAAATCCAATCCCACCTATAATAAATCCAACTCTAATCAGTATCGATCAAAATAATTTACAAAATAATTCAAAATTAGTCAATAATCAACATAAAACTTTAAAAAACAGCTCATCGTCGGATATTTCAGATGCACACAACCGCCGGACTTCCAATAAACGTCAAATAGTTAAATGGATGAGATTGCGCAAATCATTAAAGATTTCCATATTACACCCCTCGGAGCTCATCAAGGAATTTGCAGAACTTTAAACCGATTAAAATATTATTACGAATTCCCTAACATGATTACAAAAGTAAAATCAATAATAAAAAATTGTAGTTTTTGCCAAAAGAATAAATATGGTCGAGCAACAAAAATTCCAATGAAAATAACTGACACGGCAAAGGCACCCTTTGAAAGAATGTTTATGGATATAGTTGGTCCCATAAACCCACCTTCACATACACAAAACCGATACATCCTTACAGTTCAAGATGACCTAACCAAATTTTCCCAAGCTATTCCAATTCCTGATCAGGAAGCTGCAACGGTAGCAAAAGTTTTCTCGGAACAGTTTGTTTGTCAATATGGCTTACCCGACATTATTGTAACGGACCAAGGCTCGAACTTTATGAGTCAAATTTTTAAAAATATGACGAAATTGTTTAAAGTAAAGCATATTCATTGTTCTGCTTATCATCCACAATCAAATGGATCACTAGAAAGATCGCATCGTACTTTAGGAGAATACCTTAGAACATTTACAACAGCTGATAAATCCAATTGGGACAATTGGTTAGTATATGCAATGTTTGCGTATAATAGTACCCCACATACATCAACAGGTTTTATGCCATTTGAATTGCTATATGGTAAAATTCCAAACATTCCATCCTCTATTACAAAAAAACCCGAAATTCTTTACAATTATAATGACTATATAAGTGAATTAAAATACCGATTACAAAATTCATGGGAAGTGGCTAGAAATCAATTAATCGATATGAAAAATAAAAGTAAACAATTATATGATAAAAATATTAATTTTACTAGTTTTCACGTTGATGATTTAGTATTATTACGAGATGAAACTGGCGATTCCAAAACAAAATCTTTGTGGTTAGGACCATACAAAATTACTAGAATAATTTCCGATGAAAATTCTGAAATTGAAATTAACAAACACCTGAAATTGGTGCATAATAATAGATTAAAACACTATCATAGTGATTAACATAGTTGAATTTATTTATATACCCTGTTTTTCCCTTATAAGCCGCGGCTTGTTGCTCAAAAAAAGTTATTTTTCTAAAAAATAAAGGCTTATTAAAGGATTGCGGCTTATTATGGTACTGCGGCTTAATAAAGATATAAAAAAAAAACAAAATAAATGTTCAAAATATCACGTTTTATTTAGGTAATTCACAGAATGTATTTAAAAAGTAAACACAAGCTTCATAAACTTGTGCACCCATTTCGGTGATCCATTAACTGCGATTTTCATCGCTATATAGCACGTGAATGTGTTTCTTGCAAAATTCGTTTACCAGTTATTTGCCGCCCCTTAGCTCGTTCAATCAAAACCCATTTTTTACAACCATTTCTAATGAAAGCCACTTTGCCTGACGTTGTCGTTTTTTGGGTTTCTCAATTTTGTCTGAAACTATTTTTAAGAATAAAAAAAACATAAGAAACCCAAAAAACAAATGGTTGCTCATTTTACGTTGATGTAAAACGTAAAAGTTTTAAAGGCTTTTAAGTAGGATGCGGCTCATTATTAAGGATGAAACACACCAAGAGCAGCGCAACATATTCCAAACAGTCCACACTAACGGCTGCTTATGGGTGTGCACATCAAGCAGCGCAGCAGATTGTTTTGTTTTAGTAGTAAAATTGAATTGTGCAAACTTTATCGAGGTTATGAGTAGCAGCAAAGAGCAGCAAATTAAAGCTGCTGGGTGTGGAACCTATTGATGCCGCGACAGATGCAACTTCATTCAATATAATTTCTTTAAATTTAAATTTTTCAATTATAATTACAAAATACTTAATTTCTTTTAATGGAAATACCTATATTTATACTCAAACTATGATTTTATATCATTACATAAGCGAATAAGCCAAAATTTAAGTTTGCTGCTCGCTGCTGCTGCTTGGTGTGTTTAATCCTTTAGTGTGCGGCTTCTAATAGGTGCGGCTTGTTAACGGAATGCGGCTAATTAGAGGTTTTCGTAAAGATTTTAAGAAATTTTCAGTCAGGCAAGCCGCGGCTTATTAGAGTGGTGCGGCTTATAAGGGAAAAACAGGGTATTCTGATAATTTATACAAAAAAAAAAAAAAAAAAAAAAAAAAAAAAAAAAAAAAAAAAAACGTTATCAAATTGAAATTTACTATTTTGCTCGTTCGTAAACTTAAATTTATTTTTATTATAAAAATTATAAAAATAATGAACTAATTAAAATATTAGATTATTTCTATTATTCATATGATTCAATATTAAATTTATTTACTATTTTCTTGGCAATTATTCCAAAATTATAAAATTATATATTAATTATTTCTTGTAATGAATGAAAATTGATTTGTTACTATTTTCTCAAAACTAAAACAAAAAAATAAAAATTATTGTAAATATATATTCTTATTACTTTTACTATTATATTTAAATATTATTATATTAACCAGTACTTTTGTTGAAACCAACATGAATTACTACTAATGCCAAATAAATTAGAAACAATTAAATAACAATAGCGACCCAAAAAGAAAGAATGTACTAAATGAAATCAGAAAATCATATTTTCTTCTTTTTTGGGATGGAGGTGTGGTGTAGCAACGCATTAATTTTAAGCTTTAAATATTTATATACTAATAATTTATATAAAACTCATAATTATATATAAAACCCAAAATATTACCGTAATTTTATTATATAAACCGCCTCATTGTATAAACAAGGGCAGTCAATCAATCAGTATTGTAAGGGCAAACACCTTGCTCAGTAATTATTTTATAAACGAAAAATGTACTTTGTATTATAAAATAAAATGTGAATTATAAAATAAATAAAAGTGTATATTATGTAACATTCATATTTCAATAAAAATAACATATATATTAAATCTTAATAAATAATAAGTGTAACAAATTAAAATCAGGTACACAGTGAATAAAAATCATTATCCTAACTCTATATTAATGCAACATGATCAACATTAATATAACACATGTAATAAACATCAATCAATATATTAAACGGATTACGGACTTTTTGGTAGTGGTGTTGGAATATATTCGGCAAGAACACAAATTACGCATGCATTCCCAAGAAATATTTACTTGATTTTTTTACATGAGGCAATTTTATTTTTGATTTTTTTGTATTTTTTTCGTTCTGTAAAATAGCAAACATAAATAATTTATATTTCAAACAATAAAAAAAATTAACTTACTTTAGATCGAATCGTCAGAATATCAAGTTTTTGATCAAAACGATGTTATAATTTTTTTTTTGTTTGTTTTTAATCCATGCAGTCGGTTCTGGGGCCTAAGCACTCCCAACTCTTCCGCGGTTCATTTTTGATGTCCTACCTTACGCGTTGCTTGCCAAATCGAGGACGTACGGCTATAGGTCCGATTTACGTAGAACCAACTGCACATTGCCTAGCCTATAGTATTGACATGGAAGATGGGTCGGCCCATGGGTTGTGCACTCCGACAGGGGGTCATAGTTGTGTTCATTTCCATCATCGATCGTAATTAAATAATGAAAAATCCCTTTTGCATCCTGCCCCTATCGGGATTCGAGCCCGGTACCTCCCGATCCAAACGCCAAAGCTTTAACTACTGTGCCGTTTGGTAAGTAATTATAATTTCTTATGAACCACAAATTTTTGACATATTATTTTTGTTTGTTTTATTTTCAACCATTACACAGTCAATTTTTATAATAATTAAATAGTTAAAAATTATATAATAGATAGCGAGCTTGTCATGAAAAAGTAATTATTTACTTTACATAATGTAAAAAATAAGTGATGTAATTTACTTGTAAATTACATATAAATAACCCTGTAAAATACATCGTGTAATTTACGCGCCCATTCTAGTGTGAAATATTTGGACAAGTTGTGGTGATCCATCGATTTCGAATCATCAATGGCGATTGTGATTTTAGAATCACGCTGGGCTGGTTTTGTTGATGCGTCGAGAAAAATTCTGTCTCAAATTGTCCAGTCAATATAAAAATTTGGAAATATGCATCATTGGTTTCTCAACATTATTGTCTGCAGATCAGCATACGTTCAATTTTCAATATTATCAGAAGAACGACTGATAATTTTACATAAGAATTGATCACATGTTCGTGCTATATCGAGTACTGTTTCTTAATATCACAAAATCACGTCATACAGTACCACGCCTTTAAGTACGAAACGGTTTAGTTCAATTTGTTGTTTATATTAAATTTCAACAAATATTGAATAATAATAAAATTAAATAAATGAAATTAAATAAAACTAAAAATTTGTAGGCTTATGACAGTGTTAACTTTTTTATTTCAACATCTAAGCTGCACAGTTAAATTTACTTTTACTTTTCTACTAGCTGTGTTGATTTTCGAATTTTTTCGGACTTGTACTAAAACAGCTAACTTCACTCTTGCCTTATAGAAAAAACTTTTGGAACATGATTTGACAAGGCACTCTCCTATATTGATATTATTTAATATTTGGTTCAATGATCAGTATTAGTAAGCAGCGCATCGAGCTGTCTGTAGCCAGTGTAAAAAACCCTGCGCCATAGTCTAAACGTTATAGTCGTTTAATAAACTATAATTTTGCCCTGACCCTAAACTGCCAACCATAACATTATCCTAAAATGTACGTTTATCAAAAATCGGATACATTTATCAAAATCGCAAAACTTATAGCGTACATACACACCCCTCATCCACCGTAAATAATGTTTTTCAATTCACAAAATACACATCCGAAACATACAATGTAAACATATTTTAAGAGTCCTAGGTTTGAGTTTTCCATTTTATGCCAAAAAAACAAGTATTTCCATAAAAATAAACTACAAATAAAATAATCCTCCCCATCTTCGTATGCACCCTCGTTTTAAATATACACACATACAGATAAACAAAAATAAAAAGCATTATCACGCTTAAATGTGCTTTTATTGGAAACGAATTAAATAAACCGTTACAGGCAGTATTTTTTGTTGTATTGTGTTATTGTTGTAAAAGTTTATTTTTTTTTATTGTGCCTCGCTCGATACGCGCTCTTAGACGAGAAACATTTTTGGGTCAATTTAATTCGGTTTTTCACTTTTCATTTGCGACTCTCGAAATTTTTTTAATATTTTTCCATTTATTCGAGATATTTGCTTTTAAATGAAATTCGTTAATTTTTTTATTTTATATCTGATTATTATCAGTTCCAATTGTTTTTCAATTTCACGAATTGCTCGTTGAGCAGTTTTTGTTGTGTTTTGTGTGCTGAATTTTAAAAGCTTAATTTTTCAAGTTGCAAATAGTTTTTTTTGTCAGTTATATTGAAAATTGAAGTGAATAGCATATTCTTGCTGGAAAAATAATTGAGCACGGGATTGTGATGCAAAAGGTGTTTGTTTTTGCATTTTTAAATTTAAATCCGATTCGAAATAAAAGCTCGTTTACGTTCTACCAAATACTTTATGGTAATAATTTCATTTCACGAGATTTTTGGTATAATATACAAAGCTTTCATATTTTTTTATATTTTTGTACTGTCGGAGTGTAAATTTTAAATATTACGAAAGATGAAATAATGGTAGAAGCAGCTGGGAAACTAGATATAATTAAAAGTTTTTCAGTTCGCCTTATTGTTGTATCAATATTTCTTGTTATCATGAACATAGAAATAATATTATTAAATAAATATAAAAGTTTTACGAAAATAAAAATCTAATTATTTAGTTTTGTTCTTCTTACTTTTAATAAAGTCAGATTTCTCGGTAATTTTATGAATTATTTATTAAAATGTAAAAAATAGCACAGAATTAACCTTGTCGGAAAATGTTTTTCATGTGGAAAATAATTTGATACTCGAGTAAACAAAAAGCTTAGTATAATCTAAAAAATTTATATGCTTTCTGTAAATTTTTATCCCTAAAACTAAATCCTACGTACTATCATCATCCTTACTTATATGTATACTGCCTGAAAAATTTGTTTTGAAATGGTAGATGGCACTAGGACATTTCTTAGCTATCGCACGTCACTCAATATGTCGAGGTAAATTTACAAATTAAATTGTTTTTGTTGCAAAATTCTTCTTTATTCATCAACATATAGTTGCCTTCAAGAGTCATCCATTCATACCAACGCTTTTCTAACATTTCGATGCCTTTTTTATTAAATGATTTATCTTTTGTCTCAAAGTTAGTGTCAGCTATGAGTACAGCATTTGATACAAATCACTCCCCCTGGAGCATTTTTCAGTCAGATCCGGATAATGCGGTGGGTGGATAAACAATGCGAACTTCATTTCGCTCCAGTAAAGCCATCTAATATTCCCTGGTGACGGTCATTCCTTTCGCAAGATAATTGAATAATAAAATAAGGGTATGGGGGTTTATATCGTTGGGTCGAGCTATTTTATTATCCTACTGGATCGGTTAGACTGGAATATGATAACCCACAATATTCAACTCGAGTACTGTATCGCTCGAGTGCCAATCAGATTGATTTATATTTAGCGCGTATATATATCATATCGCTCGTACTTTCGATGAACTCTATATTAAAATATACGATTCGAATATTTGTTTAATTATTATTTTTATTTTATTTTAATAAGACAATTACATATTTTAACTTCTAACTTGTCGCGCTGTTCGTGTGTTTCTCCTTTTTACCGTTGCTCTACTTTATCCTCGCTATCATGGGATGAACACCGAGATGAGATGAATCTTGGGGTGAACACCGCTAGTTTGCCCAATCAACAAATGCGTTGATGTCGTGGTGTCGCCACAAGGGCACTAAACCGGCCGACATTTGCTTTAAGGCTGTTGCGGATGGGTTTCCACTCAGCAGCTCCCAACATCGCTGTTAATTATCGACGCATTGCAGATTTAGATTCAATGCGAGCAAGCGCGACACCCACTTTGAACACAGCTTTCTCATGGTCAAATGTTCAAGCAAAATAGTGATTGCACTGCGTTCTGATATCTATAACGTATGAGCTATATCACGCAACTTCACTGGCGGACTTCCAAAACGATTTTGTGTACTTTTTTATGTTTTTTAGAGTAACTGCCGAATTTGGTTGCTGTAGTGGAGGCAATGCAGAGGGAATTCTGCTTAAGTCACTGACACTATATTTCGTGGCGAGTGATTAACGCTGATGATTGCTCTCCAGATTTGAGGCGGTTGATGGAAGCATCTGTCTGTTATCAAGCGGCACGCTATCTAAACTTGTTCAAGGTGGGACTGGATGCTCTAAGAATCTTCACTATTTCTTGACCCACACACGCATAGAGCGTTGCGCGGCAAGATAACAACCTTCTCGCATAAGAACAACTAACAACTGTTGAAGCAAGTTGCAGATAATAAATCAAACTTTACACAACCACCAACAACAGAAGATAGGGTCAACGTACTAACGAAATGCAACCAGATCCGTTCCATTGCAGAGTACTTTTGGATTCAAGCTCCCTGTATAGTTTTATAACAGACATCAACATTAAGGCCACGCTAAATCAATTGATTCTCCAAAATGCCTTGTTTGGATGGGAAGTGAGAAATGAATTATATTTACTGCACCTTGGAATTGGAATTGGGATTGGAAAACAAATTGGAATTGGAATTGAAATTGAAAAATGAATGAAGTTATGAAGTTAAAAAAGTTATAAAGTTATAAAGTTATAAAGTTATAAAGTTATAAAGTTATAAAGTTATAAAGTTATAAAGTTATAAAGTTATAAAGTTATAAAGTTATAAAGTTATAAAGTTATAAAGTTATAAAGTTATAAAGTTATAAAGTTATAAAGTTATAAAGTTATAAAGTTATAAAGTTATAAAGTTATAAAGTTATAAAGTTATAAAGTTATAAAGTTATAAAGTTATAAAGTTATAAAGTTATAAAGTTATAAAGTTATAAAGTTATAAAGTTATAAAGTTATAAAGTTATAAAGTTATAAAGTTATAAAGTTATAAAGTTATAAAGTTATAAAGTTATAAAGTTATAAAGTTATAAAGTTATAAAGTTATAAAGTTATAAAGTTATAAAGTTATAAAGTTATAAAGTTATAAAGTTATAAAGTTATAAAGTTATAAAGTTATAAAGTTATAAAGTTATAAAGTTATAAAGTTATAAAGTTATAAAGTTATAAAGTTATAAAGTTATAAAGTTATAAAGTTATAAAGTTATAAAGTTATAAAGTTATAAAGTTATAAAGTTATAAAGTTATAAAGTTATAAAGTTATAAAGTTATAAAGTTATAAAGTTATAAAGTTATAAAGTTATAAAGTTATAAAGTTATAAAGTTATAAAGTTATAAAGTTATAAAGTTATAAAGTTATAAAGTTATAAAGTTATAAAGTTATAAAGTTATAAAGTTATAAAGTTATAAAGTTATAAAGTTATAAAGTTATAAAGTTATAAAGTTATAAAGTTATAAAGTTATAAAGTTATAAAGTTATAAAGTTATAAAGTTATAAAGTTATAAAGTTATAAAGTTATAAAGTTATAAAGTTATAAAGTTATAAAGTTATAAAGTTATAAAGTTATAAAGTTATAAAGTTATAAAGTTATAAAGTTATAAAGTTATAAAGTTATAAAGTTATAAAGTTATAAAGTTATAAAGTTATAAAGTTATAAAGTTATAAAGTTATAAAGTTATAAAGTTATAAAGTTATAAAGTTATAAAGTTATAAAGTTATAAAGTTATAAAGTTATAAAGTTATAAAGTTATAAAGTTATAAAGTTATAAAGTTATAAAGTTATAAAGTTATAAAGGTATGAAGTTATAAAGTTATAAAGTTATAAAGTTATAAAGTTATAAAGTTATAAAGTTATAAAGTTATAAAGTTATAAAGTTATAAAGTTATAAAGTTATAAAGTTATAAAGTTATAAAGTTATAAAGTTATAAAGTTATAAAGTTATAAAGTTATAAAGTTATAAAGTTATAAAGTTATAAAGTTATAAAGTTATAAAGTTATAAAGTTATAAAGTTATAAAGTTATAAAGTTATAAAGTTATAAAGTTATAAAGTTATAAAGTTATAAAGTTATAAAGTTATAAAGTTATAAAGTTATAAAGTTATAAAGTTATAAAGTTATAAAGTTATAAAGTTATAAAGTTATAAAGTTATAAAGTTATAAAGTTATAAAGTTATAAAGTTATAAAGTTATAAAGTTATAAAGTTATAAAGTTATAAAGTTATGAAGTTATGAAGTTATGAAGTTGGAGTTGGAGTTGGAGTTGGAGTAAAATTTGAAGTAAAGGTTGAAGTAAAAGTTGACGTAAAACTTGGTATAAAAGTTGAAGTAAAAGTTGAAATTGAAATTGATGTCTTTGGTGTTATTATTGATAAGCGAGTAATGATGCTTTAAAAATTCCGTTTTGTCATGGTTGGGTCTTATATAGCTTTCCGAAGTTTTGAATATAAATTTTAAACATTTATTAAGTTTTCTTTCTTCAGTTTTCCCTTCGTAGCAATTGATTGTTTGAATTATTTGAATGCGTCGTCTATCATCTTCTAATTTAGAAATTTTTTAACCTGAAAGATAACTTTCAGAAATCCCACTTCGCATTCTTGAGGGAAAAAGATGTCTTCGGAATATCCCATTCTTTCATCCGGCTCAGATGGAATCATGACGTAAAGCCGATTGGGGGGTTATTATCAAAATATCGTTTCTACGGTCAATGATTATTACGTTGAGTATTTTTAAACCTGGTAAAACGAAAAGTTTCATTATTGAGTTGATGCCGATGCACTTTAAAATTGTCCAGATATTTTATTATTGGTTCTAATCTCGCCACCAGCTGATATAATTTTAAATTGAATATTAGTAGAAATCACTTCTTCGGCTAAATCTGGTTTAATCAAGGTTTTATTGACCCCGGTGTGGATCAGAAATTTGAGGATCACTAGACAAATCTTAGAATACCCATATTGTCTTTATTGTCCGATATTGTCTACCTTTGAAGACCCATATTGTCTGCCCTTATTGATCCTGCTCTTTCGCGGTTCATTTTTCCGTCCTACTTTACGCAGTTATGCCAAATCGAAAATGTATGGCTATAGGACCGATTTTTAAGTTACCAGCTTCGAATTGCATATCTCCATGCCAGCATGGCATAGTACTGGGGATGGAAGATGGGAAGATGAGTTGGCCCATTATAGTTTTGGACGTCGATAGGGGGTCGTAGTTGTGTTAATTTCAATCATAGATCGTAAACTGTTAATGAAAATTTCCGTAATCGGGATTCTAACCCGGTACCTCCCGATCCAAGCGCGAAAGCTTTAACCACTGTGCCATTTGGTCGGCATGTCTTACATTTGTTACTTAACACATAATTTTAGGGCAGCTTTATTACCAACGAGGGCGTGGGTGTTCACCAAAATGGTTTCATGTCAGGATTTCCTAATGGTATTTCTCATGAACGGCCACGTATATGTGTAATTTGCTAATAGAAAATTCTAGTAGCCTATAACTTTCTCAATTCTTTATCATTTCTAATTTTCATTGTTCTCCAAATTGCATTTGGTAAAATCAACAATAAAAAATAATAATTTTACTGCACGCCAGTTTTATATGGTAGTGAAATTTTGTCTGGGCAGTTTTATTCCATTGTTTCACAAAAAATAAATACAAATAGCAAACCACAAAAATTCAGTTTTATAGCCATCGAACGAATGTTTTAAGGCATATTGAATTGTCCTGGATTAACCACATATACGGTTCAAACTATTCAGGTTCTAAGAACAGATTAAGATATTTAAAATTGTTGAAGCATTCGAGATCTTCATGAAGCTGTCACTTCATTAAGCGATTTTTATAAAAACAAAACTTGGCCACTATTTGATCACCACTGGGTCAATTATTTCCAGTAGTTGGTCAGTGGTAGGAATTTTTTAAATCGTTTTAAAAAATTTAAGCTCAAAATTCTGATAATTGTTCAGTTAAACCCAATAGGCGCAACTGTTCAGGCTTGAAAATATACAAAAACAGTTAAAAAAGATCAATCTATAGTGGTGCGCTTGCGTGGGTTTGATAAAGTATCACAGAGAAATGTTTTATTATATGTGGAGATACGCAAGTTACAAAAAGATTTGCAGCTGCCCTGCAAGTGTTTATTTCCATTTTTTGTCCTAAATTAAAGTGTTTATTAGATTATATTGAAACCTAAATTTGACCTACCACTAGATACCGACTGTAAGTCAGTGAATAAAAGGTTGAAAGAGAAAACTTATTAAAATTGCTGATGTTTTTGTCATAACATTGTGACAAAAATGAGTAGAAAATTTGTATTTGACTCTCAATTAAACAAAACAGAGAACATAAAATGATTTTACATAAATTTTGTTATTAATAGTTGTGAGTGTAAAATTGGCTTATGGATTGGATCGCCTCCAAAAAACAATCCGTAATCTGCCTGAAAGATGGAGGAAAGTGGATGGACCATACTTTCAATAAATAATTTTTTCAGTTTCTAAGCGCAAAGTGTTTTGTTTTAATAAAAATGGGCGGAGTCATATTTACACACCTAATATGTAAATTTGTCATAAAAGAAGATCGGGTGTTGTTACACTCTTCCAGTTGGACCCCTCCATTTTGTTTGTATAATATCATGAAAATTTTTCGACCTCGAGTTTTTTGACTAAAATTTTGTCTTCTTTCTACAACTTAGAAAATTGACTATTCGGAATGAAATTTCATATTTAAATTTGCTTCTAGTAGATAGAAAATCCTAGCGAAATTTGGTGGAAATCTATACTCTAAAAGTGACAGCTTCCGTGAGGGCTTTTTAAGTTTTGCAATGTTGTTGAAAAGTTTATCATTTCCAAAAAAAAGCAACAAAGAATGAAAAGATTCAAATAATAAAGGTTTAATTATCAATATGGTTTGGATTTCTGAAATTGCGATGATATGTTTCGATGCTGTGGTACATCAGTGCTTTATTTTGATACTATATCCTTTGATGAAGATTTTTGATGTTGCATTTGTGATGTTACATTTCGACGTTGTGTTTTCTTTAAGTCAATTTTGTATAATGCAAAACAGATAACTGTTTCATAAATACTGTCAACGGTTGAGTTCAATTGGCCTGTCTTTTAACCCAGCTCCGTAAAATTCTAGAACATGTACGATGTTCATTAATATTTGTTGCTGAACAATTTTTTAATATTTTGGTGTATCGGGGTTTGGTTTTAATAATAATGGACGTTATGCTGGTGATGCTTATGTTTCCGATTTATCATTTTTTTTTTATTTAACCATCTAAAGATTTTGGCAAAAATGATAATTATCATCGTTTGGTCAGGGTTGGTCACTAGTTTATAAGAAAAATAAAATAAAACATTTTTTCGGGTAACATCTCATTGCAGAAAAATCATACTGTTTTTAAAAAATTTCGTCAGAATTGGCCAATACATTTTTTGCGTTTGGTCACTAATGGGTCGTTTTTATTGCGAAAAAACAAAATCAAAATTGTATTAATTCAAGAAAATCAGGTTCGTCGCTTATCTGGGAATTTCATTTTACAAAATTAATAACAAATCCAATTGGAATAAACCATTTAGATAAAAATATATGGTAAATTTAGTTTTACTCGGGGACCTGAGAAATTTGATCGTTTCCATCCACAGTGTCGTGTGAAAAGTATACGTTTTTGCATATTTCTTCACTATTAATTATAATTTGTTGTGAAACAGATTGATGGTTGTTTCATATTGATTATTTATTTTATTTGTAATTCACACGGTTTGTCAATTTCTAGACCGAAGTTCTGATTACCTCGTAACTTACATTTATTGCTGCAGTTTTTTTTTGTAATGTTGAAGATTTTATTTTTTTGGTACACCATAACTAAGTTACAATAGCGACTTAGTTATGGTGTACCAAAAAAATTTTTAAAACCTAAACCATTGTGATCGAAATTGATGATATAAGTAGGCTGATCAAATTAAAGGGTACCAACGTTGGAAAATATTAAATCGAATGTTTTTTGGAAAAATTTATTTCATTGGAATTTTTTTCAGTTTGAAGGCCTTGAATAAAAAGGTGTTGATAAAATTACAATGAGATTGACATAGTTATTTCTATACCTCGTTTGGAATGTTATCTATTGCATGTATTGAAATAGATATCTTTCTAGACAATACAATTTCATTGTTGTTCGAATTTAAAAGAAGGAAAATAATACACAAGTTTCGGACTTGTCAAAAGTATTTGAATAAATTTCATGCCGTCTGTGAACACCGAAGCTTTTTTAGTTCGTTGAAAAAGTTCGTTCATTGAGTATTAATGACTATCTATGGCAAAGGATCTATTCCTTACATTCAAAAGATTTATAGAAAAGAAAACAAATCAATAATCCTGTGAAACGTTAGAATATTAAATAAATCAGTATTTTAAATTTCAAAAACCGCACACCCCGCACAATAACAAGAAAACATTACTCACCGTCTGATTTAAATTTGGTTTGGAAAAAAATATAACATCTATTTTATTCCCTTATGTAGCATAGAAGAGCTAATCCTTATCTACAAAAAAATAAAATAAACTAATTCCGCAAACACGGGAGAATGTGTCTTTCGTTTTTTGTGTTTTGCCGCCACGCCACAACGAAGTAGAAGAACACAAATATGAAACCACTTTGTCATTTTGTATATGATGTACCCTCGTTTCTCTGCATACCTACCATAAGCAGATTTAATTCTCGTATACATAATTTTCCATTAAAATTTTATTTTCCATCTAATTTATAAAATATTTCTCGAAACATAAAATCTAAATGATAATTTTTATATCAAATTTTATCGTATACATCATAAGATAAGAGTATAAAACCATATTGTGTGGTTGTGCGTGAACGTGTATTTATCTAAGAGATATACTGAGGCAAAACCCCAAAAGCAGATGATTTGGAAAATGTTTAAAAAAAAAAAGTTAAAATCATTTTGCGTGATGTAATGTGTATCAGCAAAATTCACTTAAATAATTTTCAATTCCTTTTAAAAAATATTTGTTTATTAAAAATTGTCATGATGTCCCAGATTCGTAAACTCAAACGGTATCAGACGGCTGGATAAAAAAAAATTCCGAAATAAACAACCACTGCACATCCGTTTGTCAAAAGTTGATAAAAAATTTCCCGTATTCTTGTGAAATTGGTTTGTGTTCATTCGGTACATTTTCAATTTAGAATAAATTATATATAAGCTCTCCTTTCCCATTTTGTTACAAGGATAATCAAATTAATTCAATTTTAAATATCTGGAAAAATACTTGTTGTAGAAAAAGATATGAAATTTTCTTTTCTTGCTTTAAATTAAATTGAATTATGATTTTCCATTCTTTTTAGTAATTCATCCTTTTTCAAATTGTTTTATTGAACGTGCTGGGTGTTGAAAACTTCATTGTACTTATACCACAAAATTGTCTGTCTATCATACCATATTTTATCAGAAAATTCTAATGTTATCGATCAGGCATAAAAATAAAATTCTATAATGATATGGGCACGTCAATGGTCTGTCTATGTTTGAGAATTATTTTTTGTATAGTAGAAATCAAAATGATTTTTTTTTTAAATTTTTATTGTAGGTCACGTGATTTATAACAACGGCGTGACATATTGTAACAAGTAGATCTGCAACCCAGCACTGAAACTTGAATGAGAGCCACCGGAATGTAAAAACAAGAATTCCCGGCAGAAAAGCTACCAAGAAATATTTAGAAATATTATATTCCGAAAGTACTATAATGTACAATTCAGACTTAGGACTATCGATTTGGAAGGTTCAGATGATTTCTGGTATTTTATTTACGCAGTAACAAATGGAGGGTTGAAGTTGTTGTGGCCAACACTCGACTTACTTTTACAACAAATGTACAAAAATTTCGAATACACCACACTTATTTTTTAAAGGAAAAAATTGAATTTACCGGATTTGTGTTAAAAATTGTCTCGTTTATCTTGTACAATCAAAAATTATTATTCCTGCATACAAATTTCAGAAATAAAACATCAATCCTTATTGAAAATTTAATTTAGCTGCGACTTCCAGTACGCAGATGTCCACCACATTATGAATAGCTCTCCCAATTAATGGAAAATCTTTTGTATGAAATTTTATTACGAATAGTTAATCCGCCTAGTCTGAAGGGATGTTTAATTTTGGTGAAATTCAGTGTTGTGCAATTGTATGTAAAAAACTGTTTTATACATTTTTTACGTAAAAAATGGTAATATACTTAAATTACTGTATAAAACGTATAATATTGTATAAAATCAAACGCGTATTTAAAAACCTTAGTAAAGTCGCAAACCTTAGTATACGAAACGTAAATTTGTATCATATTAATCATAAAAGAAGAAATATCCGTCGATTAATATTACAGAGTTTTCAAGTTTTCAAGTTATAGGTTTGCACGACTTTCTTTAAGACAGCTATCGTAGTTAATCCCTAAGAGTCTGTTTGATAAAAAATTTCGACTAGGGAGGGACAAGTTTCGAATGTGATCAAAGATTTAATAATTTCAGTGCAAAGTTGGATAAGTTTGGGTGGCTTATCGCTGCGTGCTCCAAAAACCTTGTGGATTTCTTATTTATTTTGAGTATAAAGTATGGGATATTCCACTTTCGTTTCTGTAAATGAGCCAATCCTCAATTCCTTGGCCATTTAAATTTGTTAAAACTGATTAATTTTATCCATTTGACTATCAATTAAAAGGTCGTTATCGTAATAAAGATGCACATAATAAGCTGGCGTTTTTCGAAAAATATTTGTAGTTTATCTCTAAATCTTACCTGCACGTTAAATGATAGCCACATAAAACCAGCATTCGCTAAAGTAGTTTTTCCACGTTGGAAAGGGTATATCAGACTACATATGGGATCAAACAATTCTTCTGAGTTTTGTACGCTTTCGATAAAATCTTTATCAAAAATAAATTTTGATATATTTGCCATAACTATTTTGGTGTCTGACAAATTTAATTGGCCACGGAAATTTGAGGATTGAGGATTGGCACATTTACAAAAACAAAGTGGAATTTTCCAAACTTTATACTCAAAAGAATCCAGACATGTTTTGGAGCACTGCAGCGAAGCCACCCAAACGTATCCAACTTAGCACTGAAATCATTAAACCTTCCAGCATCGATAGAGCAGATTGAGCGGATATTTTCAAATCGGGGTCAAATTTCTTGCCTAATTCGAAATAGCCTGACATTTAATAGGTCTAAAAAACGAATTCATATTTATTAATATTATTCTTTAAATAATAAAGAAATTCTAATTCGATTTGTTGATAGTGATGATAATGAAGATTTGCGATAAACAAAATTTCATTAATGTTACTTTTAAAAGTAAAACTGAATTTATAATAAATAAATAAACAATTTTTTTGAAATACAACATATTTGTTTTTTATTAATAATTATTATAAGCATAAGTAAACAAAATATTTATTTTTCAGTCAAAATTCCACTTAGTTAAGAAAATTAAAATATTCGAGCCAAAGAGCCATTGGTATAGTTTCATTTGACTTGTAATTTAATTAGTAATAGAAAACTCACTCGAAAACGGTTAGTAAAATTTTAATATCTCGGGCCAAATTTTGATTTGCCGTATTCTTATAGCTAAGGCTAAGATGAGCGATACATCGAACAAGCATAGTTTTGAACTCCAACTCATTCATACGAAATATCATTTTCAAGCAAATTTGCACTATCCTTGATTCATTGATCCTCCGTAATAAAATCCTCTAGTATTGGAGCTGGTGTATTTGGAGGTGGTGGATATAATTATATTATTTTGATATAATATAATATTTAAATTTTTATATACCTGATTTTATTTTTCGATTTTTATTTTTGTTTTTTTGTGTTGACATTTGACAATAACAAAATAATGACACCTAAATTTTTTGATTTTTTCTCCTCACGTCACATAGCGCAACAATTTTTTTATTTCGTTTTGCTACAATATTAGAGCAGTATGAAGTTGTTTATTTTAAGCAATGTAATTCTTATTTTAAGCAATAATCGATAGAGAACAAATTGCACTACAGATGTCTCTGTCTGTGTCAAGTTAAATAATCTTGTCGAAAGATGGTAATGATTTCTCGTTATCATCTAGACAATTTTTGTAACCGATAAAATTAAAATGTTATAGCATTAATATTGAATGAGTTCGACGATTAATCGTTTTACATTTCAATCCCATAGTGTTGTGGATTTTGTTTTTCTATTCTAAAAAATAAGTTACTAAGAAACAAACCAAATTTTCTTTGAAAAAAAAAATAATTTTATTTATATTTTTCTACAAATATTTTACTTTTAATTATAATTAATAAATTAGAAGAATTATAAATAAATTCAATTCAATTCAATTATTTAAAGTTCAATTCTCATTTTACATCATACCTATATGCAATTTTCTTTATATAGATACGTAAGAATTGAAATTATGAACTATAAGTAATTTTGAATTAGTTACATTTTTGTATTTTACATTTTGTAAAAAATTGTTATGTGTAAAATACGTATTTTACATGTAAAAAACCGAGTATATTACGTAACGTAAAAAACAGGCACAACACTGGTGAAATTACGTTTTTTTTATCAAAACTCGACAATTCTGGTAAAATTTAAAATATTATTTGAACACATTTGCTATATGCTTTATGCTTTTCAATATATTTGCAAAAAAACGAAAAACCTCTTGTGGATACAGCAACTTCTGATAAACCAATCCCGACCAATAATCAATGGGATCTACAAGGACCAAATTTTTACTGAGAAATAGTTTTTTGACAAAAATCGTAATTTCTGCTTAAGTTATGGCAAACTGATCCGGGCCTGTATTGTTGCAAAATTAATTTAGAATCTGTTAGTTAATATCCTATTTTGTCGTAAATGAAAATACATACATGCAAAAAAGGAGAAATCTCCTATCGAAGTTGTCCCTTCCAGTAAACCAATTTCGGTCAAAACACATTTCTGGAAAGATATGAAGTTTCAACTAGGTCAAAGAAAATGAACAGTGTTTTTTTTATCAAAAATCATCATTTCCTCTTAAATTTTTGAAAGCTGATCTCGAACGGTATTGTTGCAAATTTTATTTAGAATGTTTTAGTTCATTGTCGTTTTTCTCATTAATGATATAAGAAAAAGCTCATACGGAAGCTTGCACTTCCGGTGCACATCAGAACAAATTGGGAACTAAAAGATTCTAAACAAAATTAACAGATATATTGTCCCATACCAGTTTCAAAAATTTAAGCGGAAATGACGATCTTTTAAAAAAATCCGATTTTTCATCAAAACATCTCCCTCTGTACACAAAGATGGACTAATTGATCAGGGTGAAACTAATTAGAGAATCAACCAGTTTGGCCTAAATACATCTACCGGAAGTGACATTGAGGTTAATAAGAACGGTGAATTCTAAAATCTTAAATATTATAGTCATCTTATGGTGGCTGGACCACTTTTGAACCAATATAGGATATGTAAAAAACTAGCACTTCAGTAGCGCATTTTCGGTATTTGCATTACTATTTTAAAAAGCATCAATTCAATTTCAATTTAAATTTAAATTAAAATTTCCATTTCAATTTCGTTTTCAATTTCAATTTCAATTTTAATTTCAATTTCAATTTCAATTTCAATTTCAATTTCAATTTCAATTTCAATTTCAATTTCAATTTCAATTTCAATTTCAATTTCAATTTCAATTTCAATTTCAATTTCAATTTCAATTTCAATTTCAATTTCAATTTCAATTTCAATTTCAATTTCAATTTCAATTTCAATTTCAATTTCAATTTCAATTTCAATTTCAATTTCAATCTCAAATTCAAATTCAAATTCAAATTCAAATTCAATTTCAAATTTCAAATTTCAAATTTCAAATTTCAAATTTCAAATTTCAAATTTCAAATTTCAAATTTCAAATTTCAAATTTCAAATTTCAAATTTCAAATTTCAAATTTCAAATTTCAAATTTCAAATTTCAAATTTCAAATTTCAAATTTCAAATTTCAAATTTCAAATTTCAAATTTCAAATTTCAAATTTCAAATTTCAAATTTCAAATTTCAAAATTCAAATTTCAAATTTCAAATTTCAAATTTCAAATTTCAAATTTCAAATTTCAAATTTCAAATTTCAAATTTCAAATTTCAAATTTCAAATTTCAAATTTCAAATTTCAAATTTCAAATTTCAAATTTCAAATTTCAAATTTCAAATTTCAAATTTCAAATTTCAAATTTGAAATTTGAAATTTGAAATTTGAAATTTGAAATTTGAAATTTGAAATTTGAAATTTGAAATTTGAAATTTGAAATTTGAAATTTGAAATTTGAAATTTGAAATTTGAAATTTGAAATTTGAAATTTGAAATTTGAAATTTGAAATTTGAAATTTGAAATTTGAAATTTGAAATTTGAAATTTGAAATTTGAAATTTGAAATTTGAAATTTGAAATTTGAAATTTGAAATTTGAAATTTAAAATTTGAAATTTGAAATTTTAAATTTGAAATTTGAAATTTGAAATTTGAAATTTGAAATTTGAAATTTGAAATTTGAAATTTGAAATTTGAAATTTGAAATTTGAAATTTGAAATTTGAAATTTGAAATTTGAAATTTGAAATTTGAAATTTGAAATTTGAAATTTGAAATTTGAAATTTGAAATTTGAAATTTGAAATTTGAAATTTGAAATTTGAAATTTGAAATTTGAAATTTGAAATTTGAAATTTGAAATTTGAAATTTGAAATTTGAAATTTGAAATTTGAAATTTGAAATTTGAAATTTGAAATTTGAAATTTGAAATTTGAAATTTGAATTTTGAAATTTGAAATTTGAAATTTCAAATTTCAAATTTCAAATTTCAAATTTCAAATTTCAAATTTCAAATTTCAAATTTCAAATTTCAAATTTCAAATTTCAAATTTCAAATTTGAAATTTGAAATTTGAAATTTGAAATTTGAAATTTGAAATTTGAAATTTCAAATTTCAAATTTCAAATTTCAAATTTCAAATTTCAAATTTCAAATTTCAAATTTCAAATTCCAAATTTCAAATTTCAAATTTCAAATTTCAAATTTCAAATTTCAAATTTCAAATTTCAAATTTCAAATTTCAAATTTGAAATTTCAAATTTCAAATTTCAAATTTCAAATTTCAAATTTCAAATTTCAAATTTCAAATTTCAAATTTCAAATTTCAAATTTCAAATTTCAAATTTCAAATTTCAAATTTCAAATTTCAAATTTCAAATTTCAAATTTCATATTTCAAATTTCAAATTTCAAATTTCAAATTTCAAATTTCAAATTTCAAATTTCAAATTTCAAATTTCAAATTTCAAATTTCAAATTTCAAATTTCAAATTTCAAATTTCAAATTTCAAATTTCAAATTTCAAATTTCAAATTTCAAATTTCAAATTTCAAATTTCAAATTTCAAATTTCAAATTTCAAATTTCAAATTTCAAATTTCAAAATTCAAATTTCAAAATTCAAAATTCAAAATTCAAATTTCAAATCATATTTATATTCAAATTCAAATTCAAATCAAATTCAAATTCATATTCAAATCAAATTCAATTTCAAATTCAATTTCAAATTCAAATTCAAATTCAAATTCAAATTCAATTTCAATTTCAATTTCAATATCAAATTCAATATCAACTGAACTGAACTTGAAAAAGGACGAACTACTTGTGAATTAAAACGAGATGTTTGGAATCACTCGAAAATGCAAAGTTTACCATTAAACGACTCTTTGTGAGATAAACTGCTCAGAGGGGCTGAAACGAACGACCACCATATTATCCAGCTTATTATAGGGCTAAGCGCCGAATGTGACTTTAAATTCAAACATAATCAGTGAAACTTAAGTAATAATACGATTTTCACGAGCAACTTCAAGAGAGACAATAGTACGAACTTCTTTCTCTTGAAAAACTTCTATCAATATGAAAATGGAACAATTTCAATGAGAAGCAGAGACATTAGAAATTCGCAACTACTACCGTGCTGTCCGCATAACCTAATATAACGGAAAGATTTGTAAAAATAAATCCGGAATATCTCAATGCATGGATGAAATCTCACAAAATTTTATACGAAATACAAGGAAGCAGTCCTTATGGAGTTTAGCATAATATCTATAATTTTCATCCTAATACTCGATTTCGTAAAATAAAAGACAAAAACCAAAGATGGTGAACTACTAAAAAAATGTCCGATCAAATTCTTTCATGGGGCAAAGCACTAGTGAAAAATGGATGCACCCAGGGTTTGTAGAGTCTATAACTAAGAAATTAGAAAACTATAATGATCTCAAACCGAGAAAGTGAACTAAAATTTATTTATCCAAATTTTGAGTTTACTTAGAAATTATGTAACGAACGAACATAGAAATACTTAGGCTACCAAAATTAGTTAGGCTGTACAAACTCAGAATGCATCCAAATCTAAATAAAGAATTTTTAAATGCTTGACCAAGAGTTAGAAAAACAGAATTTTGAAAATCATGACAAATCAAGAAGAGAACCTTCCGAATATCAAAAATATTTATACTCATAAACTCTGATGAGGCTACAGAATGCTGTGTGAATGTCTTCACAGGAAAATGAAGGTGCCACAGGGCCCAAATTTATTTTTTGCCGTCACTTGTCTTGTTATACGACACATGAGATATCCAAGTATACAATATAATTACGCAAGGTTTCAAAAATTCATATATTTGTTTAATATACTTTTAAATTTCAACCATGCTAACCACATAAAAGTTGGTGATAAGTCGAGGCACTCAGATACATGAAATAATAAAAATCCATAGCCCGGAAATTTTATTGTTGGGTCCTATTATGAATATCGGATACTTGTAGTGAACTCCTTAGTCTTAATTCCAAAATTTTTCATAGTTTGACTGTCTGGTCGGGTGCACGTATTAACTGATAAAAATTCATAAACCACGGATTATTAATCATTGTCCCGTTGTGGGTGCGTGACACGAAAAATACTTGCTTTATTTGGTACCAATATGGGAGATCACATGTAAACTCGTGTGGCTATTTTACGAACCTCATCCTTCATAGTACTGTTGAATACTTTATTCCAGAACTGTATACTACGAAATAAACTTTGAGGAGTGCTATTTAAATCGCAACTTTGTTTAGCAATTTATCAACGGGTTCCGGGTACGTTTCATAATACGATCAACCGTAATACATATATTCTTATAATAATATAAAACCATCAGGAACACGGCGGCATATACTAAGTTACACTTAGATAAAGTTCAGTCCATTGCTATTTATTAAATCCGCTTTAATCATAACCATATACGTCAACTGAAATTTAATATTTTTTTGTCGTCGCAAACTGCCATTCCCCCCACTACATTCATTATACCGATTGAACACAAAAATAAACATTGTGCTAGCTCCCCCCTCGAGCCAACCAACCGTTCCAAGCACCACATAAAAAATTAAACAGCACCATATGGTGACAACCTTATTAAATTACATAACCGTCCATAAAAAAAAAATCCGAATACAAAATAAATTTATGACCGACAAAGTGATAAAAATGAACTCATCATACCATCATTATGATTGAGATATGTATGGAATTATTTTTTTTACGATGGCAAGACTTATTTTCAATGGCTCTATGAGAGACATGCATTGCTTTAGTAATAATAAGATGGCACTGAAGTAGCTTTTTTATTAGCCCATTTAATTTTCAATATTTACTATAAAAAATCATAAAACTTTTTTTTTTCTATTTTAATTAATTTTCGAGTATTATTAATGTCTGTTTATATTCGGATTTATGGCCTCCTTCCCTGATATATACACGCGCGCATTTTTTATATGATTTTGGCCATCATAAAATAAACTAATAGAAACTAAAATCCATACTTTATACGCGACCAGATGGATTATAGATATCGCGTAGCTTATTCTTTATTGTTGCAGATATGATGTATACGGAATACTGTATTGTCTGGCGCATTGAATTAAAATGACGCCTGCGTTTAGGATTTACATAAAAAAATATGATATCATATAGCAAAAAAATCTACTGCTGAATGTGTCTGGTACATTATTATAAATTCATACACAGTTATTTACATTCGTAATAATGCAGTTAAATTCCTTGCACTCAAAAGAACATTAAACATTTCTCAGCTATGGTTGCAGAACGTTTTAGAATAAAGTTTTAAATTTTTTCACACCAAAAAACCTTTCAAATTTGGTGTGATTCTCTCCAATTTCGATCATTCAATCTGTCTCATGCTACTTTTGTATCATTCTAATATCTTCTTTGAATTTCTTAAACATAGATTAACACAAAGGAGATCTAACGACCTCATTAGTAGAGATGTTCATTTTCTTAAAAACTATCGATACGCAAACCAAACTATCAATAACAAAAATAATCGATCTCAAAACTAATCGATAAATGTGTTTTTGGTGCTGAGTCAATACAGAACAGATATACTTTTACGCCAAGCCTTCAACTTAAATGATACAATACTCATACATCATACACTACACAGTCACACACAAATCGCAATACATGTTACATAATAACGATTTCCAATCCAAGAATAAATTACCGGATATTTTTCATTTAAATTCCCAGATTCCCATAAACGGCAGGATTAATAAAATGCTTATTTTTGTTTAGATTAAATTAAAAATAAACTTAGTTGGCAAGGTTTTAAAAATGTCTGCTTATGTATGGCTACGAAACGACTCCTTTCTTATTCCCGATGAACTTTCAGTTTTAAAACTTCTTTCGGCAAACAATAAATAAACAACCAATCTTCGAAAAAAAATTATATACTTTATTTTAAATTAATCAAACGTTATAGTAACCAATCATTCAAATTTAATGAGTTCAGGAACAATAGCTTATTTGATCTCTCTGGGAGCAACCGGTTACGAGTTTCCTCCATTATATTTCCTGCTCTTGAGAATTTTCTTTCAAATGGCACTGATGTTGCTGTTATCGATAAATATTTCTCAGCACGTTTTGCTAATTCCGGATTTAAATTTTTTTAAACTGACCAATATGCTAAAGGATCGGTTTCCAGATTCATTAGTGGCTGATTTAAATAATGGCTTAAAACAGGTTGAATTCCTATTCCATCACCTTCGAATAGGGAAATATTTTGTGACGTGGCTAAAGCTAGATTTTATGAAATTTCCATAAATCGAATTTATCACTATTCTCGGCTAGTGCCTCTTTGGCTTTATTTTTTTTCAGTATGAAGTCCTTTTGAATTTACCACTACTTCTTCTTTAAAAAATGTGTCTACTATTTTAATTGCTTTTGAGCATGACGTTATATCGGGATCGAGAATTGATGAAAATGCCAACAAGTGACATTTTTCGATACTTTGAAAGCGCTTCTCAATCTGTTTTAAAAGCTTTTCTTTTATTGTCTTTGATATAATTGTTTCGGTTTCAGTTGTTAGAAGTTTGTTGACCATACATGAAATAAGTGGTATCACTTTACTACTGGTGATAGTTTTATCACCACAAATTTCTTTTGTTAATATTTAAAGCGGGTGTAATATTTTGATAGCATCTTCAACTGTCGAAAGTTCCAATCCTGAAATAAAATGAAGCGAATAATTCAAATTATTTTAGTACACATCAATTAAAATAATATAATTTTTAGTATTACATGTTAGCATATCGGCTTTTGGGAAGTCTTAGTAGAACTGCTCGATTTTTTTCCTTAAGCTCATGGAAGCGTTCGAGCATATAATATGTTGAATTTCATCTAGTTGAAACTTCTTGAATTAATTTCAGGGGCTGTCCAGTTTGAGTTTTCCGTAGTTCATCTGCTGCCACAACACTATGTTTGAAAAACTTGACAATTTCCTTTACCTTAAAAAGTAAGTTTCTTAATTCTGGAAAGTCTGTCATAGCCCCTTGACCTACCAGATTGATGGTATGAGCAAAACAAGATAAGTGTTTATCTTTCCCAAAAGTATCTGCAATTGCCTTGGTAATGTTTGAGGTGTTATCAGATACAACGGCTACTATCTGTTAAAATTTCATAAAAAAAATATAAAAATATTTTAAATTCTCCAATTCACGTGAACTTACCTTTTCTTCTTCAATATTCCACTCAGAACAAATTGTTTTTAAATGACGAGATATTACATCCGCAGAATGACGTTCGTATAAAGAAGCTACACAAATCATGACTGAGCACATTGAATTTTCAAAAATAAAATGAGCTGTTACACCTAAAAAGCTCTGAGTGTTCAATATCTCAGTCCAAATATCCGTTGTTAAGGTGAAATACTTTACAATCCGCATTTTACTTTTAAGAACTGATGATAGGGCATCGTATTTTTGATCCATTTGTTTTGTAATTGATTGTCTTGTAGGAACCTTATATAAAGGTGCAATGGCCTGTGTGAAATAGCGAAATCCTTACTTCTGCGTAGTACTGTCTTTGACGACACTGCTACTTCGGAATCGACCAGACCTCTTGAGATTAATTTAAAATGCCTTGTTGTTAGGTGCTAAAATTAATCGTGAAATATCTTTGTCAATTTGAAAAATGAGCAAATACGTTTACGTTACTTACCGAACGATTTTGATTATTCAAAAACGGTTCCACTGACAAATGTGAACATATTTCTTCAGAAACAAGGGCCATCTCTTGAGGTTCAGCTTCAGATATTTTTGTTATATTTGTGATTTCTTTCTCGCCACAATCATATTCCGCTCCGTCTGATTCACTAATATCAATTGTTGGTGAAGATGACTGTCTTGATAATTGTAACTATGACAGGATGAATATGTCTAAGATGACTCATTAAATTGGTCGTATTTCCCATGGCTTTAATTTTTTTGTGACATATTTTACACATTCCACCTCCACATTCAGATTTAATAAAATATTTCCAAACGAAGGATTTCGTTTTAGTTTTTGGACTCATTTTCACAAATAAACTATTCACTGAAACTAATTATTTATTACTAATATATATTATAAAATTTTATTATCTATTTTATATTATGATGTTCAATTTCAAATCGTTTTCAAAATTTCCAATTCCAAATCGATAAAAAGGTAAATCACACAAACAATTATTAGCTCGGTTCATAAACGAAATGTCAAAGAAGAACAAATTTATTAAAATTCTTGTTTCCAGAGGTACGCAAATTATAGGCTATGTTGAATTTGAACATTATACCAATTTTCTGACATTTTTGTTTGCTCCCAAGCCCAATAAACAATGAACTCGGAAAGCTAAAGTTTTTGCATTTTGAACGAAAAACTTACCAAAAAAAAATTGGAATAATCGATAGTTCTTTATTTAATAAAACATATCGATTATTGGGTAGTCAAACTATCGATAAAAAAAAACCGTTAGTTTTAGCGTAAACGATCGATATTTAAAATAATTGATATTTATTGCACATCCCTACTCATTAGTACTTTTAGCCTTTCATCTGACATTTTTCAATAAATTATATATCCCATTTTATCTAGAGATTCATCTGAAATATTTGATGCACATCTTTTATCAGTGTATTCATATTCTTAACTCTTTGTAATACATCAGTCACACCAGGACGAGCTCTAGGTTCAAAAACGCTTTCGCGATGCTTTGCAGATCTCTAAACCCACTACATGTCCCCGTGTATAGTAACAATTTTAACAACACCATCGTTGTTTATAAATACAACGTTTTGAGATTGTTTCTCCTCCGTTTTGTTTTTTTCATTCTCCTTCGTACACGATTTTTACTAACACAATTGTGATCCCAGGCCGGAAAAGGGATATAAGCGCGAGCAATTTTGGACGCAGACACAGTCGTAACTAAACCAGTGAACTGAGCAAGTTGAAAAGAAAAGAAATAGTGAACAGTAAAAATGAAAGTGCATGACAATGAACTAGTAAAATTTGTGAGTTGCTGAGTGTTTTAATTGCAAAATCCAGTACGAAACCATATGAAACTCCCGCAATTCGTTACAATATTCAACCCTCCAAAATCCTCCATTTTTTATAAATACTTGTATATTATTTTTATAATTATTCTGTATTTGTGTAGGTAAGTCACTGAACTCTTCCTAAACGGCTGTATCGATTTTAATAACATTTTGAGTGTGTATTTGAGTGGGTTTCTGGATGGTTTAGATACACATTTGGATCTGGTAGGCGGCACTACAATCGGGATCTAGGATTCATTTTTTATATGTCACCGATTTTTTTTTTAATCTTTTTAAGATTTCTCACGAACATATAAAACCCAAAATTACACCATCCCCACCACCCCCCAAATTTTCTGTACGTGTGTATGTAATTCAACTCCTCCTAAACGGTCCGACGAATTGAAATGAAATTTTGGGTGTGTGTTTGAGTGGGTTTCTGGATGGTTTAGATTCACAATTGGGCCCTTATTATTTTTTTAAGATTGTTTGCATATCAGGGTATATATTACCTTCAAAATTTCGCCCCCCCCCCCCCCCCCCCCCAATTTCTTTATATATATAATTCTTCTGTACGTGTGTGCCACTGAACTCCACCTAAACTTCTGGACCGATTTTGATGAAATTTTTTGTGTGTGTATGTGTATGTGTTTGAGTGACTTCCTGGATGGTTTAGATTCACTATTGGACCCAGTGGGCGGCGCTGCGATCGGGCTCTAGGATTTTTTATTAAACGAATTTTTTTTAAATTTTTTTAAGATTTCTCACATATCAGAACATATAACCTCAACTCAAAATTTGAGGTTGTTTTGTTACGTTGTTTAGATATTTCAAGTTCTGTTCGCTGTTTGTCGATATTCCATGTATCATATTTGCGTGCATATTGAATATATTATTCATCGACAAAACATATTGAAGAGTTTTATATCATCATAAATGAAGTGTACAACACTTACATTGAAAAAAATGTGTAAGGTGCAATGTTCAAGTGAATTTCAAATTTATGCATGTGCATTCAATGACAATCAATCCAAGATCCCAATATCGATTTTTCGGCGCAAATATATAAGGGGGCGTTAATAATGATTGAAGATATTTGCTTTGTCATTTCGAATATGCCACTCATTCATTTCGGTATGCCATCGCCTACCGCCCAGCAACAGACTTCATTTACAGCGATGTTCAGCACAAACTACAGTTTGATGCGGCCCCTTTGACTACTTTTATTGTAAATAATGAACAAGTGCTCACTGCTGAATAAAAGGTGGATTTTTTTTTAGACGCACCAGGCGACACTGGAAAACGTTATCGAATAAACGTTTGCTGAACCCGGTAATAGCAGGCAAGCCAATGTTCGGGCAGGTCAACGTCTGTCGGGTCCGCTAGTAATTTACATAGCTTGAAATACTTACATTTTATTTTACATATGACATTTCAAAATACTAAGTATTAAACCGTTGACATTTTGAAGTCAGCATTCCATTAAATTGCTACTATTAAGTTCACCGCCCTAATATTGGTTGGTGTATGACGGTTTTACATATGTAACACATTACGCCAAAGTTCTAACAGTGATGAATGATACAAACAAAGCATATACGAGTATGGTAAATGGAAAATACAATATTTTTGTTGGTGTGTACCAAATTTATACCGGAAATACATAAAAGTGGAAAATTTATTTCTGTTTTTTGCGCTGTAGGATTTTTATGAAGCAGGCAACCGTATATGCTATTTATGTAATGCCGGAAATTTGTTATTTTATATTATGCTTGTTAAGATGTGTACTCGTATATGTAATAATGTAAATACAACAAACAAAAAATGTAAAATTCTAAACAATGCGGTTATCCTGCCAGTTGAAAGAAAATAAACTTTAGACAGAACAATCGATGATATCATCTATAGTTTAAAATTTTAAACTGAAATCGATCGAGCGCCAATTATGGCGTGAAAGAGAGCAACAAATTCTGTCATATATTTACCGTAATCCTTGTAGGCCGCTGTATCCATTTTACGGGTTCGGTTAATAATTCACATTATATGGCTTCGTACTGTGCGTGTTTGGTGTATATGAGTAGAGAGCTTTTGCTGTATCATTTTCATTGAAAATAAAATTTTGTGCTTTTCTCCTTCCTATCTTGCAAATTAAATCTAAATAATCAGCCCAACTTTGTGTTAACTTTTTTAAAAATCAAAATGGAAATGTTAATTTTTACGGATTTATAATCGAGCACGAGGCAAGAATGGGGAGTAGACATTGAACCCAAAAAAAAAAACGAGATAAGAAGGTTAGGTTGGACCGTATCTGATGTGATGATGAGTTGAGATGAAGAACAATTTATTTAATTTTTAATAAGCGTTACATGTGTTCCGCAACCCGGATATAATTAAATGTTTGGCGACATGCGTCCTAATTTTTATTGGTTGTCTTTTTTATCGTAGACGATGAATTATATAAAAAGTTCGGTCGTTTTATAAGAAAATTATGATTAATGGATGATATATTTTTGTTGGAAAATTTTTATATAAAAATGATGAATCGTTTTGTGAGGGAATTCGTGATGAATGGTTTAATTGCATTATAGCTGGATGTGTGTAGACAGACTGATGGAATAATTATGCAAATTAGAAGAGTTTAATGATTTTTGGGAGATGTTGCACATCTGATTAAGGTCGTTGGTCTACAAACTTCGTACGTGTTTTTGGTTTAAGGCATTTTGTATCGTCGTAATTGCGTCATTAGAATTCTTGAAAGTTAAGTATATGTTTGTTGTTACACTGTTAAGCATAAAGCTGGATGAGATGTCTTATTGGACCTATATGCCAATACTGTTCAATCTCATATTTTAATATCGTATGTTTCTAAAAAAACAAAATCGAAGTTTAGTATTGATAGAGATGAAAATATAAAATGAAATACAAAAATAAAAATAAATAACTACTTCAATTGTTTTGAACAAATCTCTCATCGGTTACCAGGGGTTCGATTTTGTCTCAAGAGTTACTCATTTAAAATGAGTGAAACAACAAAAACGAATACGTACATCGTATTCGTTTTTTTTGCTCCACTCATTTTAAATGAGTAACTCACGATTTTTGAGTAACTCTCATTTAGGCTAACACTATAATTCACCGTTTGTGTACTGGCTGGATGTTTCATTCCGTTCATGGTACCCGCATCTAGTTCACAATATTGATAAAACCGCAATTTGTCGCTTAACTTAATTTTCGTACCATTTTGATGGATATTCATCAGGAACCTTACCCCTTGGTGAATTTACTCATTACGTTTTTCAGCAAACTTCTTATCGGCTTCTTCTCATTTTTTAGTAAAACTCATTTATTTTCACCAGAACAAGACTTTACAGAGATTGCATTGCATCACAATGCCACATTATAGTTATAACTCCTATGGTTTTGGCCAATCAAACAGCGATTGTACCGTTTTATTATAGACTTGAATCTCGTTTAGGCCAATAACTAGACATCTCAGAGATTGCAGCAAAATGCAATCATATAGAAATAACTCCTTAGAGATGAGCATTTAAGGGTCTTCTATTAAGTTTTACGTGATCGCGTCGGTAAGTCGTCGATAACGTCGAATACCCATTGACAACGTCGGCTACTCAACGTCAACGTTCAGTAGTGATTGAATGATCTATATATTTTGAATTTCTGTCTTCGGAGTTTTTAATTACGGCTATATGGTATAGATACTCAACCTGTCAAAAACGATGTGTACTAGAAAGTACACACGGAAAGAAAAACTAGTAAAATAGTAGCCAGTAAAAAAAAATTGTATTCCAGCCCACTTGAATAGGAACTACGTTTTTTTTTTTGGAATATTTGGAAGTTGTTTTGATGCCTTTTTGGTACTTAAGGTTAAAAGGTTTTCTTTATTCACAAACATAAAACGGTAAAATAAAAATCATAATTTGTCTTAAAAATGATAAACCGAACACTTGAAATTATATTGAACGACAGTGGTATTAGACGTATTGTAGAATGTCGTATACCCATTTACTCAAGCCGAAGGAAAGATCGGTTTAGGCAGAAAAAATCTTTAATCTGAGCAACGTCCTAAAAAGAAGAAGCGCCGCTTCAAGTGAGCATACTTTGTAATAGCTGTTTTGGATCATACCATAAGCCGGAAGTGTACTGTATACTGGGGCCCGACATAGGGTTGAATCTAGAAAAACCTCGGGCATTATACTGGAATCCGTGTAGCAGTGTAAGATGTGACGAGAGATACTCCAGGTGCTCAGAAACTAAATATTATACACGTCCAGAAGACAGCCAACAGCTTTATTAAATCAGCATTCACTACGAAGTTAGCAACAGACCATGGCAAAGCTCAGAATACAAAAACGATCAGATGGAACGTGGCAGGGTTAAACACGAACCTGTTTACGGAAAAATTGAAGTAAATATTTCAACGAGGAAGGAGAATAGTCACTTCTACCGTAAGGATTAGAGCATCGGCCGTCACTTTTGAGTCCACTGGTGAATACAGAATCTAGCAGGAGGATGAATACCTGCAGGGCATCGAGCGATACGATCTATGATGTTAAGTAAATATTTCCATTTGATGGGGCTAAAGGGCCTCGGAGTCTATGTGTATTTTTTCAAAATTCGAAAAGAGTGTGTCTTGTAATTATAGATTTCTGACAATGGATGCATGATCTTGCCCAATTGGAGCAGTCTTTATTCATGGATAGTTAAACACATTTGTATGTTACTTTCTTCCGTGAAGCTGTAATACACAGCTATACTAACTTATGGACGTTGTCGAACATTTCACGGTTAAGTGGTTCAGATATATACGGGCGAGGCATTGTCTGCGATGTTACGCATCATACTGTGATTAAGTTACCACCCGGTGTCATTTGTTCTAACTTTACTCTTTGGCTTAAAATTTTTGACCCATTTAGGGATTTTTTCAACGCAGAGTCTGATTCCTGTGACTGAGTTAGTATTTTAACATCGAATCATCTGAAGGTTAGTGTAGAAATTTCGTAGGGTCGTAAAACTTCGCTTGGATTTTCATTCAAGACTTTCAATGAAATGTCAGTATTTATTTATTCCTATACAAAGATGGCTAAAGCTCACTATTAAAGGTTGAGTATTTTGAGATTTTTTTCAAAAGGAAACAAGTGCTTCCTATTTTTCAACTTTATTATCGCGAATGAAAAATGTTTATATGGTACATATGTTAGATGTCTCGGGTGATTCGGGCTTCTACAGTGTGAATATGGCCGTATGTCTCCGTCCGGGAAGCTAGCCCGAATTTACACCCCGAAATATAAAGCAAATTTGTGTCACACGTAAATTATAATTATTAATTAATTGTGTATTAAACAAATATCGAACCAATCGTGGTTTCTAAATTCTGATAAATTACTGTTGATAAAGATTACTGCTGTAACATGCAAGTAAAAAAAAAATAATTGGCCAAGTTTTCAAAAAAAAAATTTAAAAGTGTTTTCAAATTCAGCTTGAGAAAAAGATTATCGGATATTACTTGGAATATATTGTGTTTTATTGTGAACTGTTAGTGGTAATTGTTTGTGCAAGATAATTTTAATTCAGTTTTTTGTAAAATATAATCAAAACTTGAACTCAACGAAATAAATAATAGTGTGACAGTAATTTCGACAATTATTGATATAAAATTATGCCGTATATTAAAGTTGATAAATTAAATATTCCGTCTAACCTGTTTTGTAACAAGTGTGGCAAGGACTTTGGATCATGTAAAGGTTACTTAAGGTGTGACAATTGTGACGGATTATTTCGCTTAAGTTGTAAGAAAATGATTGGGGCCAATTTAGTTGCTGCATCGTTAAATGCGAGCTGGTATTGTTCTGTGCAGTGGTGCTAATGCAAAAGAAATTATAGTGAATGATGCTGATAAACTGCAGGGTGAATTAACAGCTCTTTTATCCAGTGATATGAGTGATATGAACTTTATTAACTTCTTGAAGTTCATAAATCCCAAAAAAATTTCTCAACGAAATATGATGATATGCATGCGTCTTTAAAACAGTGTATTGATGAGAATAAAGTTTTAAAACAACGAATACATAAATTGGAGGATCATAATGTTGTATATAAAAGACTGTATGACCTGCAGAGCAATAATGGAGCAGTTATTAATGATAATTCTGTAATAGTAACAGTTTTTAAAAACATCGATTTTATTATTTCGGATGATGGTATTGCTTATTGCTACAAAATGACCTCTAAATTGGCCATTAACTCAATTGTTGTGAATTCAAAGTCAGCTGATTTAAAATATAAATTATTCCAATGTAAGAAGAACAAGTCAATTATCAGCACCGTTGATTTACATTTAACTAAAGGGGCCAAAGTTTATATACGCGAATTCGTTCCCAAATCAAGAATGATGTTATACACAGAATGTCAACAGTTTAAAGTGCTCAACAATTGGAAATATTGCTGATACAGAAATAACACAGTTCTGTTAAGGAAGGATGATAATTTAAAGCCATTCTACATAAATAGTTCTTATGATTTTGATAAACTTAAGTTAAGTGTAATTAACAGTGTTATGTTAAGTTATTAATATATTGTTTTGTTTATCTTCTAGTTTTGTAGTATCCATTTTAAGATGCTTCTTTTTGAACTTCAGAATATTAAAAGTTTAAGGAAAAATTTAGATGAATTTATGTGTCAGCTAGATATGCTCAATTATAGACCAAATGTAATATTTTTTTGGGAAATTCTTATTAATAAACCTGAGGGGCCGTTGTTTGACAATTGGTGGGTTATAATTTTGTTGCTAACTGTAATTCGGAAAATCGAAATGCTGATGTTGCAGCGTATATTGATATATCTTTAAACGCACAGGTAGGATATTTGAAATTTCGAAGCGCTGAACTTGACATGTGCTTAGGTATATTTAATAGTGATGTGCTAGTTATTATGGGGGACATGAACATTAATTTAAGTTCTCAATGTCAATCTTCTGTTGATTATATATTATTGATGTCTTTACACGGTCTTTTATCCCTTATTGATCAACCAGCTAGAATCGTAAATGATAGCTCTAAAATTGATCATATATTTTGATTTTTCTCATTCAACCTTGTTTAAAGATCCTCAAGTTACTGATCATTGTGCAATTTTTCGTATTTTGGGGATTCCTATTAGTTGTACCAGTATAGTTTCGGCCAATTACAAATGAATTAATTTTGAGAAACTTGTACGCTGTTCGGGTACTGAGTGATGGACTAATTCATTCTGTAGTAATGAAGCTAATTCGGCCTATGACAATTTCCTTCTTACATTCTCAAAGCTTGTGTCGTCATGTACTGTTTCTTTTGAACGTCAATTACCTAGATATAAGTTCAAAGGCTGGTTTGATACTAAACTTTTAATTTTGATAAAACTTAAAAATAATTTAGGCATGAAAGTTAAAAAGCACCCTAATAATATTCGGCTTTCTATTAGATATAACAATTTAAAATCGCAAGTAAGAAGTGCTATCAGCAAAGCAAAAATTAATTATTTCAAAAAATTATTCTCGAATGCCAATCATAATGTTAAAAAGCAATGGAGAATAATTAACTAAGTTACAGGCAATTCGAAAAGTCAAATAACTCAAAATCTTTCAATTTTTAACTATTCAGGGGTTTTTAATAAATTATTTGTTTCAATAATTATTGCTGATGATATCAAAAACAAATATATTTTACGTACTTCGAATGGCATTAGTGAGGAAAATGCAGTTGCTATATTCGAACAAGTTTGAAAATAAATCATTCTTTTTTACTCCCACTTGTCCGACTGAACTGTTGTACTACATTAATACCATGAAATCTACCAATTCAAGTGGATTAGATAAAATTTCCAACATGTGTATTAAAAGAGTAGCTATTTACATTGTTTAGCCATTGTTATACCACTCGATACAAAAGGTGATCCCAATATAAAAAATAATTACCGCCCTATCAGCCTTTTGTTAGACTTCTCAAAATTTTTTAAAAAGTTTTAAAATCTTACTATCGCTATATTCATTGATATTATGAAAGCTTATGATACAGTAGAACATAACAATCTGCTTAATAAACTGTACTATGCCGGCTTTAGAGGTAATCTTTAAGTCATATTTAGAAAAATAGCTCTTGATTTCTTTAAATCATATTTAGAAAATCGATATCAAGTTTCACGGGTTGGTGATATTTTGTAACACACTGCCTTGTGGCTAACCGGATTTAAAATAAAATGACCTTAATTGGGTGTTAGCCACATACGGTGGTTACGTATAGAAAATGTTTATCCTATCAACACTGTACGACGGTATATTAGCGCGGCTAGGCTCGGGGTCGTTGGGTGGGTCTTGTTACAGCTGTATAGGATCGTGAATAACCGTCAAATGCGAAACGAGAACTTAAGAAGAAGGAAAGAAAAAAAAAATGAAACGAATGAACCAAATAATCACTGAACACTCACCAATTACATGGTTTTTAGAGTCTGGTTAAAATTGCGCTCTATCCCACACTTGAAATAATTAGCCAATCATGCTAATTCATATACAATAAATAGAGAAGAAAAATAGGAATACTAATTATAATAAATGAAAGAATTAAATTTTTAACCATATAACTATTTCTATTTAATTTATTTTGAAATTTAAACAACAAAAAAAAATAAAGATAAAAAAAAAACAACATTATGATTTTGAATAACACAAATTTAAAATAAGTATCATTTTAAGCAATTTATAAAAAAAAATTTATTTAAACAAGAAATTAAGGTAATCTGTTATTCGTTATATTTAGTTTTATCAAACTATAACCAATATGGAGTAAAATACAAAAAAAAAAAAAATTATATAATAACAACAAGAACTTACCCAACAGTTATCAAGGTCCCTGGTGAAGCGCTTTACCCAAGTTCGTTGATACACCTGTGAATATAAGTTATGATATGTTTCTCGCGCCCGAATAATACGCACTTTGGCACAATAAGTTTCGAATAAACTAAATAGTCGGAATAAGATTATATAGATAAGATGCAAGAAATCAAAAAAAAATATAATTGATTTTTTTTATAAAATAAAAATAACAAAAAGCAATAATTGAATATAATAAGATCTTCATAATAAACTATCTTAGCAAAAAAAACTGTATCGCTAAAGTTACTTTACCCCCGTTGCCGTTAGGTATTTATTGCGGACCAACGTACGGAAAAGTTTTTTTTTTCCTTGCGATCGAATCAAAAACTAAATATTACTAATTACTAACTAATATTATAAAATTGAACGTAATTAAAAATTTATTCTATTTTGGATTTTTTTTTTTTTCCGATAAGAATTATGAAAGTTACACTGGTACAAGTAACTACCCAAAAAAAAATAATTCTTCGCACGTTTGTGCTTGAAGAATTGATACAGCACGGTTTTTGGCACTATAATTATTGCGGTATATAATCCTTACAAGGCCATTTGAAAGCGCGGTCGTCCGCTTATCCAAGTATGCATAATAATCCGCTCCGCGGAACTTTGTTTTTTTTTTTTTTCCTCCTAAGGGAAGCAAAACGTGAAAGGAGAAAAGAAACCCAATTAATTAACCAGCAAGATAATATAAAAGGTATTTAGGTAAAATGCACGGTGTAATAAAAACCAACAATAAGAAATTTTAACGTACCTCTTACACAATAAAATGGAGTATCTAGCGATTGTGAAAACAAACAAAAAACACAATGTCGTTCTGGCGACCACTATTTATAATTCACACTTTTAGTTGGGTTTTCCACTTAATAATTTCGTTCGTATAATAGCAAAATCACTTATAAAAAGATTTAACCTTTATCAAAAATTCACTTGGAATTATTAAAATTTATTGAATATCACTTGATATTACAATATGCAAAACAAAACACTTTTTAAATAAGAGATATTTTTACTTTCAACTTTATAATTCGAATGAAATGCTATCCCAGTTTTTATTATTTCATAGATTCGTATACCAGACCATAGTATGTGTAATGAAAAAATTGAGTACATAGGTTTAGATAATAACAATACATACTATTTTAGTGAGTTGTACATATCCAGGATCGAATGGCGAATTATCATTACGCAAAAAAAAATTAAAATGTTAAACTCATCTCTGGTAGTATGACTAAGATGTACAACCACAAAAAGATTAATTATTATACACAAAATCCAGTCATAAACTCAAACATTAAAACAATTATGCAGTGGGGTATATATAACAAGAGAAATAAAATGTATGTACTCGTACCTATGTGTACAATCACAAAACCACCGATAATTTGTAAATGCTTAAATCAATGCAATATCGTTATTTCCTATGTTTTGTGTCAGAAATCGACATTGTCACGTCACACACAATGCAGCATGACAAAAAAAAATTTCATGTATCGATATGCACGTCATATCGTTACAATTTTCAGTGAAAAATTGGCAGTTACATCAGGTGTCATCAGGTAAATTCGTTACTTATATTAAATCTTAGTGGGCGTATAACAGCTTTTGCGGATGATACTGTAATTTCATACACAAATGTATCTTTAGATGGGTTATTTAATGACATGCAAGACGATTTAAAATATTTAAGCAAATGGTTTAATATGCATTCATTAGTATTGAGTGACAAAAGCGTTTTTATGACATTTAATATCTATAACTATCAAACTACGTCTAATGCCCTTCTAAATTCTGTAAAATTTCATAGTGTTGGTTGTAACAATTTTCAATGTAAAAATGCGTGCGCTGTTCTTAAAAGAGTAGATAATTACAAATATTTAGGTTTATGACTGGATAAATATATAGATTTTAAAAAACATTTTGAAGAAACTCAGTTAAATATTTTCATTGGTATTAGAAAAACTATATCTGTTACGTAATGTAGTGCCCAAAAAATTTTAAATTGTTTGTAACATATTTTCATTTACTTAATTATCATTTGGAGTACGGTATTGCAGCGTGGGGTGGTTCATTCAAAAATAATGTTAGTTTACTTGTTAAAATGCAAAAGTATGCAATAAGAGTAATTCATTCCAAAAAAGAACCGATTTAGTCTCCTGTTTATTTGCGTAACGTAATATTCTACCACTAGGTAAGGTTTATTTTATAAAGTGTTGAAGATATTTTATAAAAGATCGATCTTTTTGAAGTATATTAAGCATAAAAATTATAATACGCGTTCTTCGGAATGTTTGGTTCCTTTTACGAGTAAGGAACGTAGTAAGAAATTTTTTCATTATAAGACACCATTTCTGTTCAATAAACTGCCCTTGATAATTAGATCGGCAAATACATATCTAAAATTTTCAAATAGCCTTAGAAATTGGGTAATGGAGGTTTCTGATATTGAACGTTGGTTGTAATCTTGTAATTGTGTAATTATATAATTCTAAGTTTCTCTGAGTTGACCTTTATTTCTGTATTATGATTAGTTAAAATTAAATTTTTGCTTTTTTCGATAATTATAAATAAACTGCAAATAAGTCATATAATTTGTATAATTAATATTAATCGTATAGTATAATCAGAATTTTTATCTCAAAACTACTTGTTAGTTTCTAAAATTTCTTACTTTTATTTTATTTTATTGTATAGTTTTTCAAATTTTCAAACAAATATTGTTTAAATAGCTAATTGTACGGTTAAGAAATCATTCAAATGTATATAAAATAAAATGAAATAATTAAATAAATAAATAAAATATATTCTATTAAATCTCGCCTCATAAACGATTCAGGGGCGCTTGACATTTACCACCGTAATTGCTAAAGTTTTAAATAGAAACCGATCGAATTTCAGAAAAATTCTATCTGGAATTATCTGGATATAGTCGTTTGAATCTCGTCTCACAAGCGATTCACGAACACTTGGCAAATACCGCCAGATTCGTTGATGTATTAACTTATTTTAACTGATGTTTAGATTTGTAGAACATTTGTAGCTGGAATTATCGAAATATAGTTTTTTGAATCTTATCTTACAGGCAAATTTCTCTGCAAATCTCTAGTTTATAGTTAAAACATCAATTGTTGTGAATGGTGGATTTGATAATTAAACACAGTTTAAACTTAATTTTATTACAATAGTTTTTTATTATAAGAATTATTTTAGTTCACTTATTATAATTTAGTTATAATGATTTATTTTAATAGTTAATTTATTATTAATTTAGTTGTTGAAATTTTAGGAATTAGGAAAGGATAAATATAGTAAGGTAGAATATTGTATAAAATTGTATTACCATGTTATCACGTTGAAACTCAAATCCCAATTGAATATTATTTAATTTTATGTTAAGTTATGACCCATCGTATTACAATAACAACTTTCATGACCAACTCATACATATTCATAAAGAAAGGTGAAATTATATAGGGGATAAGTAAGGTTGAGTGGTACATTATAACACTCCTCCCTCCTTTTAACAAAAGACGACCTCAGGTTGTCTTTTGAGATGAGTATGTATGGTTTAGTCTGAGCTTTATTTTAGTGAAACATGATAACACAAATATTAAATTTAGTAGAATATTAATAATATAATGTAATTAAAAATATATTTTATATAATATAGTGACGTAATACATAAATTTTAAATAATATAGTTTTCAAAATTTTTTTTTCTTTCAATATATGTATAATGCTAGATAACTTAAGATTCATTTATTTATTTATTGATACATAATTTAATATATATATAATTTTATTTTTAAAGTTTAATAATTTAAATTTATTTCGTAAATACCAACTTATCAAAATCTAATAGTATATAGTATTGTATTTTGTATAGTGTAAACCGAATCAGTGATAAATATACAAAATAGTTAAATGTGACGTAATTTTAAACGATTATTATGTACTACTTTTTCACAATTCCCCATACGAATTTTTGTATTTTCTGCTGAAATTACTTCAGTAACAGTATATGGACCTAACCAAAGCGAATCGAATTTTGATTTTCTCGTTTCATTTTTTATATAAACCTGATCACCATTCTGGAATTGTTTGGAGGTGCAATTTTTGTCATAATATTGTTTCGTTCTTTCCTTATTTTGAACAAGTTTATCGTGCGCTATTTTAAAAGAATTTTGAAGTTTAAATTTAAGATCACAGAAGTAATCATCGTAGTTGTAGAATAATTCGACATTTTTGGAAATCGAATCTGGAATATTTGGTTTATAACCAAAAACTAACTCATATGGCATAAATTCAGTGGAGGTATGAGGTGTTGTATTATAAGAGAAAGTAGCATATTGTAACCATGAATCCCAATTAAGAGGATCCTTGTCAACATAATTACGTAAATATTCAACTAAGGTCTTATGGCTACGCTCGAGTGCCCCGTTGGTTTGTGGATGATATGCACTCGTGTTTAACTTCTGTATTTTTAACATTTTGCATATTTGTTTAAATAACTTTCCCATGAAATTAGACCCTTGGTCAGTCAAAATAGAAGTCGGAGATCCAAATATACAAATAAAATGTTCGACGAATGCAGCAGCAACTGTTTCTGCTTCTTGATTTGGTAAAGCAAATGCAAAGGAAAATTTTGTTAAATCACATTGCATCGTGAGAATATATTTATTGGTTTTATGAGAAGAAGTGAACGGACCAACAATGTCTATGAATATTTTCTCGAAAGGTTTTAAAGATGTGCTTGTAATTTTCATTGGTACCTTTTTATTTTCATAACTTTTATTTTTTTGGCAAAATTGACAATTTCTTACGTAATTTTCAATTTTTGCGAACATTTTTGGGAAATAGTAGAAATTTCGTAATCTTTTGAAAGTTCTATAAACACCCTGATGTGCTCCTAAAGGACCATCGTGATATTCTTGAATAATGGTATTAATTTCATCGTCATTTGTTAAATTTATAATGTCATGTTGCTCTTGTTTTTGATTTACGGAATGATTTTTAGAATTTTGTAATTTAGTGTTGTCAAGATTTATTGGTACAGATTTTGATATAGTTAATGATAAATCTTTATTAGAATTTTGATCGGTATTTGAAGAAGGAGTAGTATTGTCTCGATCAGAATTTTCACTATTCGAAACATTTTCGTTTTGTTGTTCTATATTTAATAATTTAGATTTTGAACGGGTTATAACATTGCATTCGTTATTATTTATTATAATCCGGCTTAAAGCGTCTGCGTTACTGTTTAATTTACCTGGCTTATGCACGATTTTATAATCGTATTCGTCCAGTCTAATTCTCCATCGAGTAAGTCGCGAGGAAGGATTTTTGATGTTGCAAAGCCATACTAGAGGTTTATGGTCGCTAACTATTTTAAAACTTCTTCCATACAAATACGGACGGAAATGATCGGTTGCCCAAATTATCGCCAGAAGCTCCTTTTCAATTGTCGCGTAATTTTTCTCCGCACGGTTCAAAACACGGCTAGCGTAAGCAATTGGTAGGTCAGCATCGTTTGTCTCCTGAGACAAAACTGAACTAATGGCAATTTCACTTGCATCACACGTGAGGATGAACTCTTTATTAAAATCCGGAAACTGTAATAACGGAGGATTACTCAAGAATTCCTTCATTTTCGTAAACGCTTCATCACAAAAAGCGTCCCATACGAAAGAAGCATCTTTTTTTAGAAGCTCTGTTAACGGTTTGGTAATCTTTGAGAAATTAGGACAAAATTTGCGATAATACCCAACGAGTCCTAGAAACGATTTTAGTTCGCGAGGAGATTTTGGCGTAGGATAAAATTTTACCGCATTTATTTTCTTAGGATCTGGTTTAATACCTGATTGTGTGATCAAATGTCCTAAATAATAAATTTCTTTACATAGGAATTGGCACTTTTCAGGGTTCACTTTCAGATTATAAGCCCTAAGACTAGAAAAAACTTCAGCTAAATTGTTGTTGTGTTCAATCAGGTTTTTACCAAAAATCACAACATCGTCCAAATATACCAGGCATTTTAAGCCATTCAGCCCACATAAAACATTATTCATGAGCCTTTGAAATGTACTTGGAGCATTTCGAAGACCCATACTCATCCGAGTAAACTCATAGTGCCCAGTTTCAGTGTTGAATGATGTTTTTTCACGATCCTTTATATCTATGGGGACTTGGTGATATCCATGAGCTAGGTCTATGATTGAAAAATAGTAGGAACGCCCTAATCTATCCAAAATATCAGTAATATTTGGCAATGGAAATACATCTGGGATAGTGATCTCATTGAGCTTCCTATAATCGATTACTATGCGCCACTTACGTTCATTCGTATTCGATTTCTTGGGTACGCAAAGTAGTGGGAAGTTCCATGGAGATTTCGAATCTTCTATTATGCCATCAGCTTTCATTCCAGAAATTTGTTTATTTACTTCAGTTTTAATACTTTGAGGCAAACGATATGGTTTACAAAAAATTGGTTTGGAGTTCGGTATTGTTTGAATTTGATGAGAAGTTGCGTCCGTGACTGATAATTTGTCTCCATCAAGAAGAAATATATCATTAAACGAACGGCAAATTGCCAAAACAGAATTTTGTTCTTCGCTATTTAAATGTGTTAAATTAATTTTGTTTTCTAGTAACGATAGTCTATTATTAATATTATTATTTGTTGAAACTATATTAAAAACACTAAAGTTATCTAACGGTTCAGTTTCAATATTTAGATCGGTGTTTAAATCAACGTCGTATTCATTTGAGTTCACTACGCTAACAAACGTACTGTTATTTTCAATTTTTAAAATAGAATTTGCAATGAATACTCCAGGCACGATTTCCTTTGAGTAGCAAATTTGTTCTGTATTTTTAGGAAATTTATATTTGATTTTAACATATGTTTCAGTTCGAGCCGGTACCGTAAATACTTTCGGAATTTGTGAAAGAGTATATGTGAAAAATCTGTTATCAATAAATAGGTGGATGCAGTTTGACTCAAAGTCCAATTTGCAATTATAAAAGTTTAGAAAATCTTTTCCCAATATGCCTGAATACTGCATGGGAAAATCATTTGGGACTACTTGAAAATATTGATGACATGAAATTAAATCCGGAAAAATTAATTGTAATGTAGTTAATCCAATTGTTTCGAAACAGTCATTTGAAATTCCACTTATCTTACATTTAGCATCTGGATAGTAAAGTGAATCTGGGTCCAAATTTTCAATTTTAATTATACTAAGGTCCGCACCCGAATCTATAAGAAAATGAACAATTTTGTTTGGATCATGTGGTAAGGTAACATTTAAAAACATTTTAGGATTAAAATCGGTGTCAGAATTTTGAAATGTAGATATATTGTACTGCTTTAAAGAACTAGAAGAATTTTGGTTTTTAATTTCAAAATTATTATTTTCAAAGACTAATTCAGATGTATGTAAATTTATCTTATCAATATTGTTTATTTGCTTATGCTCGAATAATTTTCTTTCAAACTTAATACTTGATTTATTATTAGAATTGGAGTACTCTAACGATGGTTTCGGATCCTTTGAGGAGTACCCAACTGCCCGGATCCCTGCGTGTTTCCCGTATTCTGTGAGATGTTAGTAGCCATGTTTGGTTCTTCTACCCTTTTTCTTTCATTCACTTGTCTTTTAAAACAATTTTGAATATTGTGTCCTTTGTTATGACAATACGCACAAGTTGAATTATTTATAAATGTTTTTGGGTAATTTGAAATATCATTTCGGCTTGAGCTCAATGACGGACTATTATACTTATTATTATCAGAACGGTTCAATCTAAAACAAGTTGATGCCTTGTGACCCGTTTTATAGCAAAGTTGACACTTTATAAGACTAGAGTTAGTTGTAAATGATTTTGAACTAGAAGGACTATTATTAGTAGAATATTTTTGATTTGCTTCTTCCTCTAAAGCTTTAGTAATAGCTTCTTTTAAAGTTTGAAATCTACAGGCTTTAACTAACAACTTTGTAGGTTCCTGTAATCCTTCTTGGAAAGATCTAAGAGCCATTTTATTATTCAAATATTTAATTTCTTTCATGGACTCAATACCTGGTTCTGACAAGCAAGCTTCGTTTAAATTATAAAGCAATGCTTCGACACGATTTGAAAAGCTTTTTACATCCTCGGATCGTTGTTGATTTATTGAATTTAATTCTAATTGAATTGACTCAAGTGATCGCTTAGAAATAAACTGACACTTAAGCTCGGCTTTTAGTTGTTTCCAATCCGGAAATTCTTCGAATTTAACAATTTCGTAGGCTTTTCCTACAAGCTTGACTTTAAGTAATTTCAAAAATTTAACTACTTCAGTAGTTTTTAGTGTATCATGTATCATATCACAGCAAGAGATAAATCTGTGTAAATGTTCAGGTGAGCCATCAAATTCTGGAATTATTTTTAAAGCTGCATTGATATTTAACTCTGCCATGTTAGTATCGCTTACTACTGATTCGCAAATATGTATGGTTTCAGGTATAAAGATTTCAATAGAATTTTCGGAAAAATTTGTTAAAGAGATAATTTCATCAGATTGCTCTGAGTTATTTGAAGTTACTGAACTAATCGAATTATTACCGAATTCACTATCGTCACACTCAATTTTAATCTGTATATTAGGGTCTAAAGTGTCTAATTTTTCAAAGGTATTCATATATTTAAAAAAAAATGAACTAATATAACATACGAGGGTATATCAAAAAGTCTTGCAATATCATATGAAAAAAACGAGTGAGTGAGACAACAATATATTTTTCAAAACCATTTTTTGTCACGATGAAACTTCTAGAAGAACATTTCGATGTAAATTTTACGGTTCGTTTGTTTTTGTCAATTTAGTAACATGTGTTTTGAATTTTTCTTAAAATGAATGAAATTGAATATCGCGCCGTTACTAAATTTTTCTATAAAGATGGACGAAATGCAATTTATATATTCAACTATATATCAAAAGTTTACGGCGAATCTGCACCATCATATGCCACAGTAACAAAGTGGGTAAAATTATTCAAAAGTGGTTGGGAGTCATTATAAGACGATAACCGCTCGGGTCGGCCAGCAGATGCTATTAGCCATGAAAACGTAATTTTGGCTGATTCTATTGTATTGGAGGACCGGCGTATTTCTGTTCCGCGGTTAGCGTGGAGACTTTCTCTTTCATACGGTACCACATATACTATATTACATGACCACCTTCACATGTCGAAAGTAAGTGCGCGATGGGTTCCCCGTTTGTTGAATGCTGAACAAAAAAAAATGCGTGTTTAAACTTCAAAGGCGATTTTAGATATGTACAAAGCAGATCCAGAAAATTTCTTGGGTAACATAATAACAGGCGATGAAACATGGCTTCATCACTGGGATCTGGAATCCAAACAAGAATCGATGCAATGGATTAAACGTAGTGAACCACCACCAAAGAAATTCAAAACTCAACCGTCTGCTGGTAAGGTTTTGGCAACAATTTTTTGGGATGCTGAAGGAATTTTGATAATCGATTATATGCCACCGAAAACCACAATCACAGGCATATATTACGCAGAGGTTTTGCGAAAATTGAAAAAAGCGATCCGGGAAAAACGGCCAAGGAAAGTTAGGAAAAAAATCTTGCTTCTTCACGACAATACACCAGTGCGCAAGGCTAATATTGCTCAAGCTGCATTAAAGGACTGCGGCTTCGTGGAAATTCCGCATCCACCGTACAGTCTAGACTTGGCACCCAGTGACTACTTCTCTTTCCCAATTTGAAAAAAACACTAAGGGGCCGGAAATTTTCCAGTGACTATGAAGTACAGTCTGTTGTAAATGAATATTTTATGGAGCAAAAGAAATCTTTTTTTTTAGAGGGTTTAGGTAAGTTAATTGATCGATGTGACAAATGTATAAACCTTAAAGGAGATTATGTCGAAAAATAAAAATATTGCTGTCTCTCTCACTCTTTTTTTTCATATGATATTGCAAGACTTTTTGATTTGCCCTCGTATATACTTCTTAAACTTTGATATTTTCGAAAATTAAATAGTTGACCAAAAGAATCATATTTATGTAATAATAATCTAATACTTAAATAGTTATATATGTACATACATACTTAATAATTAAAAAAAAATTTTTTTAAAATATTATTATAATTAATTTTCATACCTTTAACATTAACAACAATTATACGCTTTAATAATTAATGTTAATCCGATGATTGCATTAAAATCCTTCTATGCAAATAATGTTCCCGGTTCCAATTGAATTTATTGTTTTAGTGTTGTTACTGGTAATCCAAGTATGTATAATGTTGTGATGTTTCAATAAGTTGTAAAAATATCCAATTTTTTTTTTTTAAATTAATGTTGGCTTATAAAGATGAAAGTCCACTTAATTTTACTGTATCAGATGTTGTTACTGGTACAAGTGATCCATATTTGTGTTTGTGTTTTTTTTTTGTTGAAGTCATTAAAATTATTGATGAAACGTTTTTTTTGATTGATAATGACTTTGGTGTTTATAAATGTCCTTTTGTAAATCTCCTCTGTACAAGGCTACATTGTACATAAAATGCAGTTTATCGAATGTACGTTTATAATTTTTATTTTGATGAAAATTCCCGTTTGACGCTCGGGATGTGTGCGTCTTATGTTAAATTGTGTGATAACCACGGTAGAAAGGAAAACTTGGATTTGGATTAGGATTGTATGAGGTTGATGTACGAGGACGAGTACATCATATGGTTTCTTGTTACACTATTTTTTAACTTATGCAATTAAATTCACATGCACTTATAAAATTTGTAGAGATGGTTTTTTTTTAAAAAAAAATTTATGATTTAATTTAGAAAGGCTATACAATTTTTTATGATTTATATTTTTTAAATTGCATATTTATTGTTTTATTGCTTTTAGGTTTTTATTAATTTATTATGTAATAATAGAAATATGATATATAAAAAACTTATTATTTGGTATAAACAAACACGTGTTACATTTTTTTTAAACTGTTTTCTATCATTCGATATGTTATGCAGTTTGTAATGAAATGTTTGTTTCAAATTCACGACCTCTAATGAAATGTTTTTTTTATTTGTACTCGTAATATGTAACACTGTATATTTTATTTAAATTTGTCGGTATATGATAGTTCTTTCTAGAACACAACTATATTTGTATTATTTAAAACTTTTGATACAGTCACATGTTACAATTTGTATCTTAAAAAAAAATCCACACTTTTCACAGCTTTTATGTTTTATAATTTATAGTTTTTTTTATTAATGAAAATAATTTGTTTAACGTTTACCGCTGCCACCAGTGTTGTGAATGGTGGATTTGATAATTAAACACAGTTTAAACTTAATTTTATTACAATAGTTTTTTATTATAAGAATTATTTTAGTTCACTTATTATAATTTAGTTATAATGATTTATTTTAATAGTTAATTTATTATTAATTTAGTTGTTGAAATTTTAGGAATTAGGAAAGGATAAATATAGTAAGGTAGAATATTGTATAAAATTGTATTACCATGTTATCACGTTGAAACTCAAATCCCAATTGAATATTATTTAATTTTATGTTAAGTTATGACCCATCGTATTACAATAACAACTTTCATGACCAACTCATACATATTCATAAAGAAAGGTGAAATTATATAGGGGATAAGTAAGGTTGAGTGGTACATTATAACACAACGAAACTGGCGGTATATGCCAAGTGCTCGTGAAACGCCTGTGAGATGAGTTTCAAACGACTATATCCCGTTATTTCCAGATAGATTTTTTTCAAATCTCTCAGTTTGTAGTCAAAACTTCATACGAGTAGTTGAATTTTTGACTTATAGATGGCTACGTGTAAGAATCACAACAATCAGTTTCGAACAGACGAGACTAATGATTTGAAAAAATCAGTCTTCTCATTCGAGAGTGCTGAAATAGACCAATATACGGAACAATCACAATACACCATTACAATTGATAAAAACCAAAGTAAAATTCATACGAGTAGATACATAAACAACAAAACAAAATTTCGGGCTAACAGTTCTTGCTAGATTCAATGATAATTACATTTGTTCAAATTTGGAATTAATATTGAATTATTTTTAAATCAAAGTAAACATTTTGTTTTTGTTAAACATTCGTTTAAGTTTCCGCATTATCGTTTTCAGATTAGCTGTCTAGCTTTCCCAACAATTGAAGTGCGATAATCTAAAAATACGTGAAATTTATATTTATAATTTCGGACTGAATGCTCTAAATGTCATAGCATATTTTACTGTCGCGATAGTGATATTATTTCGGCCTGGTATATAAAACTTGTTCGATAGTTATAGTTTAGTATTGCTAACGGGCTTTTTGAACTGAATATCGGACTAGCTTCTTATAAATGAAGAGTTTAGGTCTGACTAGGTTACCAAGCAATAGTAATATATCTTAAAAATACATAAACGTAGTTTTAAAATTTCGGGCTGAATGTTATGAATGTCATGCCATTTTATCATGATACTTTTTAGGGGTACCGAATTAAAAAAATTTTTCAAAAACGAATTAAAAAAGTTAATTTTTGTCTGTTGCGACTTATTTTAATTCATATTTTTTAACTTAAAATTATGAATTAAAGAAAAGCGTTTAGAAAAATAAGAAAATTCAAAAATGAATTAACAAAGGATTATATTATTTCATTCTTAAAACACCTACCTTAATTCATTTTTAAAATGAATTAAAAAGGCACATTTTATAAATTAAAAAATCTTAATTCGATTTTTAACAAATATTCAGAAATGTGCATTATTTTCATGTTTTGACGAATAATGTACTAAATTCTCTTGCAAGGTTAGATTTCTATTTTTATAATTGTTGCCTCGTTTCTTTATTATTTAATTAATTTTAGTTAAATGTTTTCCAAATATTCTAATGTCTCATTTTCAGTAATGAAAATGTCTCATTTTGGAAAATGGATTCAATTATCCAAATTTTTACGTGCCAAATTCAAATTTAAATTCCAAAAAATTTTATTAATGAAAATAATCATTTATAAAACGAAATAAAAAAGGCTTATATTAATTAATTCATTTTAAAAATGAATTAAGAAATACATTTTTAAATTCATTTTATCGAACCTTTTTATTTCTTTTTCAACTCTGATTTTAATTCATTTTTAAAAAATTAATATAAATGTTACATACGATGTATATGCAGCCAGCCCGATCTTCAGCCCGAAAAAAAACGCGATGGCAACACTAAACTATCACTATCGTTAGAGTTTACTATCCCAGTCCGAAAAAATGTCACTATCGCGACAGTAAACAGTAGGCTACATGAATTAAAAAAGTCTGAATAAAAAAGGTTTTTTTTCTGATTTAAATAAATGTTTTTAAACTCATATAGCTTACTGTTTACTGTCGCAATAGTGCCATTTTTCGGACTGGGATAGTAAACTGTCACGATAGTGATAGTTTAGTGTTGCCATCGCGCTTTTTTTCGGGCTGAGTATCGGGCTAGCTTCATTTACATCGTATGTCTATGAAACGTAAGGTTTTTCCCAGTTCAACCAACCTCTGCTCAGTTATTGTAATGGCCCTGTTTCATGAAGATTAGAATTATCTTTTATGAGCTTCACGCCGTCAGAATGTCAAATAAAAGAGCAGAAGAGAGAGTGTGGTAAATGTTAATTCACTTTACGTTAATCAAAACTATAGGCTACCAGTTCCAATTTCCCAAAAACAGATTCGTCAGTTTAAAACAAAAATTGAACCTAGAATTAGAACAAAACTTTCTAATTCAAATATTAACTCTTTCATAATTTATGATTTCTATAATGTAACCTTTTCAGATCGGATTCGGAACCTGTATAAGTATAAAAAAAAGCTTTTCATTTTTAAATCAAATTGAAACTTTTATGCTGCAAAGGAAAACTTTTTATTTTGTTTCATATATGAAAAATTGAATAAAAAAGGATTTCACCCCATCCTTTACTAAAAGATTCAGAACTCGATTTATTTTGTAAGTAGTTCATATTCAACCTATATGGTATGTATTTCACAGGCATGTTTATTTATTCAAATTACATATACATACATAATATAAATAAATATACTTTTATATAAAGGATAAATGTGTTTGTAAGGATATATAATATGTAATATACATTATATATTTAAATATTTTTTTCATAATAATATATTTTTGTTTGTTGGTCAGATAAAGGACATGTGAATATATATACGATTTGAAACATGAAATATGTATACGTTTCTCTCGTATCCGAGTATGTATGTTGTGTGCTCGGTTGTTCTAGGGTAAAATAACATAATTTCAGCAGACATGCCTTTATAATTTTATTTATTTATTCCTTTTTTAGTTTTTTATTTCAAATCATATCATAATGTTGAATAAAATGTAATTTAGTTTTTGTTAAATTTAAATGTTGATGAGAGGCCGGATTTAAATTTTCTCCGGTTGCAATATTTAACACTAGGATCAAATAAAAATTGCTTTAGTATAAACCCTTTAAACCTTTTGACAATAGAGATTTACCTGACAACTTAACTCAATTTTGAATAAATTATTTTTTAGATGGGTTTATAGCGAATATTTCTCATAAAATTTTTAAAAGAAAATTTGAAATGTTCCAAATTTGTCAATAAATACGATTGGACTAAAATTCTGCTATAAACAATGGATTTGTCGTGGTTATTGCCAATTTTTGAATATTGTTTACCTTTCAGGATTGACTATCTTTACTAAATGTACAGTAAACGTTTTAATAATTGTTTGGTATCTAAAAAATAAATTCGTTTCTCAACCTGGAATAATACCGAACAAACAGCACAATGGTGAAAGCTGTTATGGGTGGCACGAAGCCAACCTGCAGATTTCATCTAAACGTGCAGAGGTCTCCCTCACGGTAACTGTCAACTAGATCTCAGGGTTTTGGTTGTGGGGATGTTGAGGCTTGCAAGACACCGTAATCGTTATAAATTTAAAAATAACTGGATGCGCCCACTCAGGAACGACCAGACCTCCACGAGCAAGAAGTACAATGTCTGCTGAAGAAACCCCCGAATGACTCATCGACCCCGAAAGGCCGAAATTTACGATCGTCTCCGAATAGACGACACAAAGGCTGGTCTCACCACCCCGAATGTCCTGCCAAGGGGATGACGGGGAATGACTAGTCCAGCCTGCTACGATGGAACAAGTAAAATAACCTGAATAATAACGGAACAATAGATCGAGGTTGATGAGAAATAAAACCGAATGCCAGAAACCGCCGTGCGCAATTTTTTTATTTTATTTTATTTTACTTTATTTATTTACAATGCAATCTGTTTTGGGGCTCAAGGCTCACTCTGCTCTTTCGTGGTTTCTGTAGGGCCGATTTAAGACCATCTGCACATGGCAAGCTCCATGTCAGCCTAGACCGACATGGAAAATGGGTCGGCCCATGAGGTTTACACACCGACAGGGGGTCAAAGATGTGTTACATTTCGAACCCGGTACCTCCCGATCCAAACGCCAAAGCTTTAACCACTGTGTCATGCAAAATTTTTATTCAACAACAAAAACAAAAATTGTTGTCCGAGAAGTGGAAAAATCAAAAGTGGAAGAAGGGATAACAACAAAATGAATCGTACTAACATCTGGTCGAAACAAAAAAAAAAAAAAATCAAACCAAAATATGGTCGCCGAATGTGAACAACCTTGAGGGCGAAACCAACGTGCACCCCGGTCGTACGATGCGCACGATCACCGTAATTTGGTGCTCGATCACAAGCTATATACCATTCACAAGCTATGTACCATTCATAAGTGCGAATGACGAGCTTTTAAAGGACATTAAATCCATTAGTTGTCATTTACACTTTTATGATTATTATTAATAATAAATAAAAAAAATGGATACCGGGTGAGTTTTTTAAGCTGAAACTTTCAAATATCTCGGAAAAAAAACCCTCTACGATAAAATGACCATTATCAAAATTAAATCAATCTGGAGGGGAAATACATTAGTGCTAAAATTAGGACCCCCGCCCCTATTTGTAAGGTGGGTGGGGGCAACTTGGAAACTAAGATAGGAACCCCTATTTTTTATTGCAGAATCGGATTCTACGGCTTAAAGTACGTAGGATTTCTATGAAACATTTTTTTCGATTCATGATAGATGGCGCTGTAATAGGCGATATTAATTTTTTTCGATTTCTCCTACTGAGAACATTATGCATACGATTCTGCAATATGTTTGCATTAAAATTAACACGTTTTCAATGTAAATACTTAAAATTAGTTTTAAACAAATTGTATTTCTTAAATTAAAAAAAAAAAAAACTACTAAATGATGGCCTTCGACTTCAATGCACTTATTAATCCGCATTTCAAATGAATGTCCACAACTTAGATATTGATATAATGTTACTTTTTTCTTGCTCATATGATATGTGTATGAGTGGTTCACTAAGAATAATACTTAAATATTTTAGTTTTTGCAATACTATTTCTTTAAAATTCCGTACCGTTTCACTATTTTCAAACAATATTTCCTCGAGGTTTATTTTTATTTCACTGATTTTCAATTTTTTCGCTATTTTTTCCAATTCGGCTAGTACTTGCTCTAAAGCCAGTATGCCTTCTGAATTGTAAGCTTCAATTTCAGTGTTGGCCAAAATTTTACTATTTTTCATGAACGTTGCTCTTAGGCGACTTCCTGTTTTGGCGAATTTCACAAATGGAATATAAATCTGCGTTACTCAACGCTTCATAAACTTTAGGATGCACAATTTCCACGCAAGTGTTAGATATTGGAGTAGCGCTACTTAATTTCTTTTTACTTGCCCTGGTTTCTACACGTAACGTTTAAATTTTTACTAGACATATTTGCTACGGAAGGTGAAAGACGAAGGAACGCGTCCGCCCCGACGTTATCCTTTCCTTTAATGTATTCTATCAGCGATTCCACACGAAATCGACCGGATTCTGTCCTCACCCCCTTCGATTTTTATGAAACTTGCTGAAGATGTTCTCTATGGTGTAGAAACACAAAAAATAATTTCTGTTTTTCTCTTCGGCTCTGTACTTTTGAACAGGGGCGCACGCCGTTTTAAGGATTTCGCAAAAATGTAAATTTTTAAATACATATAACTCAAAAACTACTTATCGGATTTTAATAAATGAGATCTCATATGAAAGGGACTTAATGGTAGTTTTATAAATAGTTGTTATTAAATTTTTCAATTAATTGGTTGTGTGAGAAAAATGACGATTTTTCAAAAAAATTGATTTTTCAGTACTTTCGACAACAACAACAACCAATTTTTTTATCATTTTTTGCAAGTTTAATTATTTCCCAAACAGGTACAAAAATAAAAAATAGGTGTTATATTTCGTTTTTATGATATAATTTTTTAAAAATTTCATGCTACACTTACTTTAATGCAAAAAAGAGGGATTTAGTCATAAAAAATGGTTCTATCATAAAAGAAAACACCGATAACTGCAATTTTTAAACTTTTATAAAACATGGGTTAACTTATAACTAAAAAAAAATATTTTTATTACAATTAATTGTATCAATTTAATACTTTTTAACTCATTTTAAGTGTCTATTTTATTTTTATCTATTTATACTTATTTTTTTTATTTATGAGATACAGAATATTAAATTATTAACAGTAAAGTTAAATGGGAAATGGTTATGCAAATTTCTACTACCAATTGTCCATTTGTTTTATTGTAATAATAAAATAAAACAAGTACTATTTTTAATTTCATATAAACAATATTTTTATTAAGTAAACATATTTAAAATACAATTTTAACGATTTATTATATTAATAATATAATATTTATTTTTCTAATTTAAAACAATGTTGATCTTCACAAAACGAAAATTTTTTAATGTGTAGAGATGTCTTATCAATTGGAACAAAACTATGATATTGATGAGTACCTGGTATTTGTTTTATTGAGTTATACCGATTTTTTATTTTTCTTTCCATGATATTATAATCTTTGGTACTATAAAACTGATAACTCACTTTTGACTCATTTTGAATAGCCCAAGAATACAGTTCATGTGGTGTGGTTATTTGATTTTCAAACGGCCTTTGCAAACTTGCTCTAGCGGCATTTCTCTTAAGAACACCTCCTAATGCATCGCATGGTCCGTTTCCATGGCAGGTTGCGAAGAAGTGCCATTCTGTTTGTATGTTGAAGTCTTCTATAAAATTACACAAGGTGTAAAAATTCATTCTGTTTTTATATTGTGCTCCAGATCCATCAGAAAAGAAACTAATCTTTTTAACATGACTTGTCTTCGCCTTTATAAAATCAACTAGGCCTTGAATAAATAATCTCACTGCTACATGATTGTGCTTGGTTGACTCCGAGATAGCTATTAAACCGGTGAATTCCAAATTACTATTATTGGAAGAATTTTCGTCCTTATTCTTATAGTAAACTGCAAAAGGATGTATGGTGCACTGAGAATTGGACCAATGAAATCCTTGAACTGCATCTTGAACTATGAATGAGTAATTTTCCGAAAAATCACATATAACAACACATTCATCGTTTTCCAAATTAGACTTCCTATGTTTTAGATACGCTGATTGTTGTTCTGCAATAAATGAATGTGGTAGTATGTTTTGTAGTTGCTCACAAAATTTATTAGTAAATTCCAATGTTGATAAAATTGTTGTTTCTATTGTACACCGATCTGTTTGCTGCCATTGTTTATAAGTAATCTCATCTACATCATTTTCTAGTAATTTTGTTGATATTTCCTGATGTAAATTTGTAGTTCCTGGGCAAGATGTACATTCGTTTAAATAGCACGATGTTCTTGAATTTCCGCATACAATCTGAGATATAAGATCACGATAACTTTCTAAAGAATGAGAAAAAAGATTTTTTGTTTTTATGACGTTAAACATCAGTTTAATATTTTGATGGTATATGCATACGCATATACAATGTGTGTCACTTGAATTTGCTAGAACGCAGTGTTTTGGACGCAGTGAAGCAAATGTAGAAAATCCAACTTTTATTAATGGATATGTTCTTTTAAATAGTTGATGCGCTTCCTTTAAATTACAGGGCACTAATCTTCGTTGTTTTGTTATCTTAACTCCATCTGTTGTTATTGTTTCAAAATCTTGTTTTCCAGCACACACTCTTCTTATTTCATCGTCCTCATAGAAATTCTGCACGAATTCGGCTATTTCAGGATTAATGGTTTTCGATCCACATTTAATGTTCGGTGTTGACATTATGCCGTGCTCCTCCTGAATCTGCTTTGCTCTATTTGCTGTATAATGTGACACGTTAAACTCCCGTTCAATTTTTCGAGAAGACCAGCTTTTTGGTAGCGTTGTTAAAACCATGTACCTTTCATTTTGATTTTTACAATTTCCAAACTTGTTTTTCAATTGTTGGATCATTTCATTTATGTCAGCACTAGTTGCGGCATCGGAACTGGAAGGCAGATGAAATATATCCGCTGCTATTTTCGTTGAAACTTCTTGAAATTTTTTTGTCTTGTAACATTCAACTCTCATTTTTTTACGATTTATCGGTGAACTGCCAATGGACAACAACGTATCGTTAAATGATGGAATATCTGGATAAATGTATTTCTCCTCTTCGGTTGCTATTGATGAACTTGATGATCTGCTGCCAGGTGACCGGTCTACATTCGAGTTAATCGTTTGTATTCCAGAGGGCCCTGGATCATTAACACTTAATTTACTTGCACTATAAATGTTTAAGTAACAACCATTGCATATGTATTCACCCATATTAATGATAATTTCTTTCAAGCTAGCTAACTCAATTAAACTATTATGAGCTTTTCGACAGTTTGATTGTTTTTTGAATTTTTGGCACTTAACACACTTAATATTCATACTGAATTCTTATTGTTTTAAAATTATACTTGATTTAACTTTAAACTCTGGCTTACGAATGACATAGTTCTTACAAATTTCTCTTGTTTATACAATATAATTTTTAGGAATTTTGAAAACAAAATTGTCATTAGCAAGTTTTTACTGCCCGGATAATAAAGATTTATTATCACACTTACTTACGTGGTGAGTCAGTTGGTAATAATAAGTATTCCCTTTTTTCAAAAAAAGGGTCCCGCCCAGTTTTATTCCCACTTAGGTGACTAATAAGTTGAGATAATAACAAAAACAGAATAAATATATATATACCTAAAAACAATACCCAAAACCTAATCGCATACGTGCAGCTTACTCCTATAAGCAACACGGACGATCATTCGATTACTAATATACCTGCCTTTGTTGCTTGTCTCCCTCTTTTTATTATTATTTCTTGAAGGATATGTAACTACTTTTTCATACTATAATAACCGACATTCTTATTTTTAGAAATTAGTAGATCCTCCTAATAATGATTATAATCCAACAAATGACTCCTTAATAAGTACTAAATTGATAAAATTTATTGTAATAAAAATATTTTTTTTAGTTATAAGTTAACACATGTTTTATAAAAGTTTAAAAATTGCAGTTATCGGTGTTTTCTTTTATGATAGAACCATTTTTATGATTAAATCCTTGTTTTTTGCATTAAAGTAAATGTAGCATGGAATTTTTAGAAAATTATATCATAAAAACGAAAAATAACACCTATTTTTTTATTTTTGTACCTGTTTGGAAAATGATTAAACTTGCAAAAAATGATAAAAAATTGGTTGTTGTTGTTGACGAAAGTACTGAAAAATCAATTTTTTTGAAAAATCGACGTTTTTCTCACACAACCAATTAATTGAAAAATTTAATAACAACTATTTATAAAACTACCATTAAATCCCTTTCATATGAGATCTCATATATTAAAATCCGGTAAGTAGTTTTCGAGCTATATGTATTTAAAAATTTGCATTTTTGCGAAATCCTTAAAACGGCGTGCGCCCCTGTTCAAAAGTACAGAGCCGAAGAGAAAAACAGAAATTATTTTTTGTGTTTCTACACCATAGAGAACATCTTCAGCAAGTTTCATAAAAATCGAAGGGGGTGAGGACAGAACCCGGTCGTTTCCTTGTGGAATCGCTGCTATGTCATAGTCGTATAAATCTAAGTCTAGACGCATTCTAATCAGTTTTGAAGATGGATTTTTGAGAGAATATAAATAAACAAGTGGTTTATGATCAGTTTTAATGATAAAGTTATGACCATATAAATAAGGTCGAAAGTAATTTGTGCCCAGTGTATCGCTGTTAGCTCTTTTTCGATAGTAGATTTTTTACTTTCTCCTGTAGTAAATCTTTTTCCATGCATAGGCTATAGCCCTTTATCATCCAAGAAAACAAAAAAATTGACTCAGTTTTAGTCCAACCCACACAAATGTGTGAGTAAAAAACCATAGTATGTAATGGCGTTGTTGATAAAAAATTTCGCTTTATTTGAAGTAAAACCAACACAATTGTGTGTATAGATATAGTGTTTTATTTCGGACGAAAATAAGTTAAAAAGGAATTCACAAATGTGTAAGTTGGTTCAAAAAACATACAAAACTAAATTTTTAGCATGGTACTTTTGCCCTACCCGCACAATTGTATTAGTAAATCACTAAAGGGATAGGTAGATCTATACCATCATAATTTTGACTAAGGACTGCACCACACATCTTATCAGATGCATCAGTGCTCAAAATAAAAGGAATTTCAAAATTAGGGTGTGGGTTAATCAGAGAATATTTTAATTTATCAAATGCCTCTTGGCAGTCACTTGTCCATACAAATGATTGATTTTTTCTGGTCAGTTTATTTGAACAGTTTATGATTTCAGAATTTTTTTTTTTAACAAAACGTCTATAATAATTGCAAAAAGCTACGAAGCGTTTTACTGCGTTTCCATACCGTGGTATTGGATATTTTTTGATGATTTGGTATTTCGTATCATCAACTTGAATCCCTTTGTTGGTACATTTGTGCCTAAGGTAGGTAACTTCCTGCTTAAAAAATACGTATTTTTCGGCGATTAATTTAAAATTTCTTTTTCTTGCTGTTATAAACACATTTTCTAAATTTTCCAAATGATGGTTATCAGAGTATCCGATAACAATGATATCGTCCATGTAAAGAAAAGCGGTATCGGGTGATAATCCTGAAAATGCCATTTGCATCATCCGCGCAAATAAGTTGGTGCTATTTTAAGCCCGAAAGGTACACTTGTAAATCTATAACTACCAAGACTAGAATTAAATGAGGTATAAACTCTAGATAAACTATTTAATTCGATTTGGTGAAATCAATATTGTAAATCTTGTATTGTAAAGACTGAAAACCACTTCGCAATACAGTTGGTCTAAAATGTCATCTATTCTAGGTATAGGAAATACATCACTAATTAATTTCTTGTTTTATTGGCGGAAATCTACCACCAAACGCCACTTTTTCTCATTAGAGCCGGGTACCGATTTCTTTGGGACTAGTATAATTGATGAGTTATAAGTCGAATAACTCTCTTCAATTATTCCATCACATTTAAGTTTTTCAACTTGTCTTTGAGTCTCTGCCTTCTGTGCATGCGGCAATTTATAATTTCTTATATATACTGGAGTTGGATCATTCAGTCTCCAATCCTGTTTGTAGAAATTATTTACTGTCAACGCACCCTTGCAGGATCATGAAAAACATCGGTATATTCCGTTATTAATTTCATCAGCTTGTTTTTTATATTATCCGGAACATGAGAGGTGTTTTTGTTAATGAGTTTATTTAATTCACTACTATTATTAGTTGAACTGGTATTTCTTTCAATATTGAATTCACTTAATGGTTTGTGTTTTAGATTTATATTATTTAGTTTTACTGATTCCGTATTGCTATTTAATAGACGAATTACTAGGAAATCTTTATTTATAATTGCACTGGCTACAAAAATTCCGTTTGCCAATTCTTCGTTACAAACTACTGCGTCTTCCGTTAAGACTAAATTTGATATAAGCCTGTATACTTTAGAACGAGGTGGGATTATGATAGTATCATGATCCATATGATTATTTATTGGTAGGTATATTTGTAATATTGTTCTGATTGTTTAACGATATAGAAAGTTTTGTCAAATTCAGAATAATTGTGACACAAAGTTACCCTAGTGGTTCCAAGAGTATTCTTTGACCCTTTTGTGATTCCAAGTTATTTTATTAACCCTATTTCATTTATATCTGTTACCTTACTACATTTTATTGCAGAGATATCAGCTCCTGTATTTAGTAAGAACGTATTTATTCTGTTGCTAAATTTAAAGTTAATAAAATTTGATAGATTTAAATTGAAACTAAATATTTTAGTTATATTTGTTTGATTTTTATTCGCTGTGCTGGAATGGACGCGCATTGTTTACTTGGTTGTGGCTCGTGCTTTCCGGGCCCAGTTCGTTTCCCGTGCAGGTCATGACTCTTCTATTTCCACTATTTTCATAATTTTTTCTATATTGACCTGTAGAGACTGGTCGGTTAGCCACGTTGGTATTTTGTTGAGTACTATAATTATTATAATTTCGAGTATATCTCTGATTATAATTTTTTCTCCTATTAAAATTATTATGATTATTATAGTTACCATTACGATAGCTATTTGGATTTCTATTTAAATTTATAAAATTTCCTGGCTCTTTAACCATTATCACACTTGCCTCTTCTTCAATTTGGATATCCTCGAATTTATGAATCACTTCGATATCATTAAATTCCGAAGTCATGGCGCTAACCATAACTGGATTGTTAGAAAACTTGGCACGAATATTTTTTGTGACGGCATTAATCGTGTATTGATATGCAGCTTCTTTATATGTACCCTCTGATACATATGCATGTTTCAATTTGTTAGTAAATCATTAATGTCTGATATGTATTTTGCGATTGCCAGCTTGCATACCCTCTATAGTAGCGATTTGCCAAGAACTTTGGCCTTTGCAACCTTTTTTTAGTCTCTGTATTATGTCATCCACATTATTTATATTGTTGTTTATCGCCTCTCGTGCTTTACCTGTTAATTTTGATTTTATTAGCGAAATTAAGAGCTTCTGGTTGTCTATGTGATTAACCGAGTCTCTTAATATTTCTAATTTGTCTATAACATTACTTAATGTTAATGGACAGCCATTGTAATCGGGTGGCATTATTTTTGCCACGATATCTATTAGTTTATCCGATGCCAATGCAGCCATTTTGTAACATTTTAAATTTATTTTTGGTTTATTTATGTTAAACAAAATAGATTTCCTAAATTTTTTTCCACTTCTGGTTGACATAAAATAACTGCCACAAACTATTATACTTTTCCTTCACTTCAATTTATTAAAATAATATAGCAACAAATATTTTGGGTTTTTTTTAGAATACTTGATTAATTTTGAATCAATCTTAAGGAATACTAAAAACAATAGTGAGTGTATAAAGAAAAATGATATAACTCATGATACAAAAATTTCTCTATCAGATAGGCTTGATAGCTTGTGTTCAAAATGAACAACTAAATTGGTGAAACCAATTTATTATTTATTGTCTTATCTACTCAAACACATTAAAAAACTCGAAACAGACAATGAGGGGAATTAAATAAGAACTAAAATCAATCGAACGTGCCGTGCCGTTTGTTCCCAATTAGTATCGTTTTAAATTTTTAAGACGATGGATGCCAAAAAATTATTTTTGTGGGATTTATTTTATTTTGTTTGATCTGTTAACAATGTATGCCGTTTATTTTGTTTTATAGATATATTTATAGAAGAGACAAAGAGATTTATAGAAGAGACAAATCAAGAGATTATGGGGGCCAGTCGATATCACCACTTTTTGACATTATTCGGTCGATAATGTTTTAATAATTTTAACACTCTGTTACGACGTTAGATGCTCTATGATAAATTGTTATCAACCATTCTCAACGGCTATCAAATGCGAGCTAAAATTAATGTCATTCAAAACAAGTTGACGGCCAAACACAATCGACCTGGAACATAAAAAGCACCGTGTATGTATAAAAAGAATCTATAAAAATAGCAATCAATACTGAAAGAGGATTAGAATGAGCGTTGATGGTTCAGATTTATTGATAACACATCATAAAGAATGAGCTTATGGCATAAATAATTATCATTATATCCATACCGCCCAGATTTTAATCTGGTCTAAAGAAAGAAAAAAACTATCACAATGAAAAACAATTTTAAAATTTACATTAAAACATAATTCAATAATTCATTAAATTTTAAATAATTATTTATAATTATAATACTGGTTTTACAATAATTTCAAACATCAGCCAAACTAGAATAATTAAATAAGTACATATATTCACAGCCTTGTCCGTGTGGATTATAATGAAATCTATCATTAATAAATACACTTTTAATAATTGAAATAATAGAAATTCATATTAATGTTTAATTTATTTTGGTCCCACTCATCATTAACGATTAAGTGTTCGCATTCTAAAATATAACCGACTTCTGAAGAACAGTGATTTGACATGCATTGGCAATTCAATTTCTTCAGATACATTCAAATGTTTTTGTATGTAATTTTCTGCAATCAGTAAACGTTCTTCTCCATCATCATCGTTGTTTAAATTTTTAAAAATATTCTCAAGAGCCTCGATTTTAGACAAAAACATTTGGTTAGGTTTATATAATCCACCTTCACTCAAATGGTTTATCCAGCTAAAAGTTGTATCTTCATTGGAAGAAGCGATCAAGCCCATATTTGAAATATCATGACTATAACTCAACTTCTTAATCATAGCTCCCACCATATGTTCGATCCCGTCTGCTTCCAATTCAGTAAATTCATGATGTAACATTTCCTCATCCATATATTCCGGTACATCAATAGTCAGATTACGAAGACTGATCTGCGATATAATAGGTATATCTGGCATTTCATGTTGTTGTAATAAATCAATATGATCGTCGATTCCAGAGTAAACTATTTGTTTTATAGATGTGGTTTGGGTTGGAATATTATTAAAAGGTGCAAGAGATGTCAAAGTTATTGATCTATCTTCTATACAGCTTTGAGCAGACGAAAGTATATTTTGATTTCTTCCTAATAGGTAGGATCTAAATCGATATTTAAATTCAACCTGTTTTGGGTTATCTCGTAATCCTCCGGTTGCTCTAATGTGAGAAAAAAAAAATTTCTAACACATCTTGATTCAGACGATACGTTAATAAAAACTTTATGTCGCTATCACTATTCTGTTTTAAATATTCAAATAAACCTTTCAGAGATGCATTACTAATTAATATCCCTCTTTGGAAAGGTAATAAATTCTTCTTTCCGATCACTCTCATATTCCTTACAATATCAGAAAACCCATTCACAATAGCTACCTGGTTGTCTAAAGCTAGCCCAAAAGCTTGTTTATGCGCTCGAAGGTCGGTAATAGGCACTCTGACATTGAAGCAGTAAAACCAGTCGTTCACTATTTTCAGGAATTCTGAAACGGGGAACCAATTTCTACACTCTGTTAAGTACCCTAAAGACGCGCATCTTTCTATCGATTTCGAGACTGTATTTGAAAAAAGTTGGGCTGCCAACTTAACTTTCATCCGGCCAGGTCCTCGAACATCTAGATGAGTAGCTGAAATTTTATGAATTGGTTTTAGTTCCATATTTTCCGTTAATTTCACTAATTCACGAATTGGAACTTCGTTTATTGTCTCGCCATTGATAATATAACCATCGTCTAAAAAATGGTTTCGAATCAGTTTTAATAAATGTGGAACATCAGCAAATACAAATATCTTTCCAAAACTAGCGGGATTCGTAAAGAAGCTATTATTTTCTGAAATACTCATCTCGTTCCAAAGTTTTTGATTAGTAGGGCCTAAATCAGACACTACTGCACAGACACGAAATGATATAGCCTCTAAGGAGGATATTATAGCTAGCAAAATTTCTTTTGTCATTGGACAATCAAAATTATAATATATTGGCTGTTTCCAATCCTTAAACAACCCTCGTACCATCACAACTTGAACGAATCCAGCCAGCTCTAATGTTGTATCTAGTTTTCGATCGTATTCGTACGCCTCACAGATCTTCATTTCATCGAATGAAAGAACGCATATCTTATCTCTGACACTGAGATCAATTATTTTTAACAAAGTGAGTACACTTTGACATATTCCAGTATTTACATCCAAATTACTACCCCATCTTTTGAGAGTAGATACAGATGGTAATGGATATCCTCGCTTACGCAAAAGCAGATAGAGTCGAGGTCCAGCACAGTGAAGGGATATTGAAGATGATATGTCTGCCGTTGTGAAATGGATCTTTTTCTCAGGTGTTTTTAATTTTTTAATTTGCCCTGGTGTAAAAATTTTTGATAACTGATATTCCAAATTAAATTTGGCTTCTTCGATGAGCTGTAGTTTATTTAAAAGTTTTTTATTTTCACGCTTCAGGTTAGCATTCTCGCGCTCGAGATTATTTAGGAAATTTTCCGTCTGTGTCGCTGCACTAACACTTTCTGAGAGAGAATTATCTCTTCCTAATGAAAAATCTAATGGATAAATTGATTCTACATAAAAATGACAAACCGATGGCGCATAATCTTCGACAACTTTTGGGAAATTAATTAATTTAATGGTTGGTACTACACCGCGCTTTACACGACGCTTTTGATTAGTTGTCTTATTGTTATAGTCAGTGTCGTTAAAGTGATCGGAGCATACTCTGGCAAAATCAATATTAAATGAATCCGTTCGACTAGTTGCTACAACCCATTGTTCGCGCACCGCGGGGTCATTTGGAAATCGATAGTAACTTTTATCGGGTGTATATGTAGACTTTAATTTGTTGTTGTGATTATAACAACCAAATACAGCACAACACACCATAATGGCTAAAAAAATTTGCACAGATAATTTAAAAATTTCAAATACTCAATTTCGATTTATCAGATTGAATTTAGCCCAACATCGCCATGAATGTGTTTAATAACTCACTTCCATAATGATTTATTTATCAATACTTCGTTTTAACTATAAATAAAATAAATATTTTATAGAAATGTGCATGTAGTTCACATTTTGAAAATATTCTTCATTATCTACATACATAACGCCACGGTATAAATGGTTTTGATTTCAATAACGTACACAACACCTATAATCTTATTTTTCTGTAATATTTCTATGTAACCCGCAACTACAAATTATTAAAAATAAAATAAAAAATTTAAAAATATATATAATTTTAGAACAAAATTAAACATTGAATTTTTCAAAAAAATCAAAAAAAATTGTCGGCAACAAACATGTCGGCAACAAACTGATTTTCAGTAATATGCACGACAGCTAACTTTTTCGAATTTTTTTACTTCTTCAAGAATTGTTCAATTATAAAATAATTAAAGCAAATTATGAATATTAAATTATTAAGTAAAAAGAATTAAGTAATATGAAACTAAAATAAAATTAAAATAAAAATTTTCCGAAAAATTCCAAAAACAAAATATTATTTAAATATTTGGCTTTATGTATAACTTACGTACGTCCGATCGATTCTACGAACAAATTGAAACTAAACAAAAATGAAAAAAGTGGTTTCACCAAAATATACATAGTAGCGACAACTCGTTTATATTGAGCCTATCTGATAGAGAAATTTTTGTATCATGATATAACTCACATTTCTCAAGCAAAAAAAATATATTAAGCCTGCTACGTGCGTCCCAAGTCAGTGTACAATTATTGTACAAGGCGTTTGAACGGGTTAAAATTTGATTCATTAGACTTCGTAAATGTAGATAGAGAGAAAAAAAATACGCGCAACAACAACAAACAAGAATTTGAACAACCAAAATCACAACGTCCCGGCTAACAGAACCCATACAGCAGAACATTACAAGATAGTATGGATAATTATAGGCTAATTAAATGCCGCATTAAACAATTTTGGGCTCTACTCCTTCCACCTAAAACGCGGGTTCTGCTAGCTCTAGAAAAAGTTAGCAGCACCCGTATCAAAAACTGATTTAAAAACAATTGGAGAATTAAAGGTTAATTTTAGGCTAAGTAAATGCGCTATTTAAATTTTTTTATTCTGCTCGATCTAGAAAATGCAAAAGGCTTTATCATTTCAAAGCTAGCAGAGCCCAAATCGAAAATCGGACCAAAACTGAAATTAGAACACAAAACAAGACCTATAGATAAGCAAATAATTATAGGCTCACTATGGGCCATTCAAATGCCCCATTGAAATATTTTGGGCTCCACCCGTTTTTGATCAGACCTCAGGTCAATTAATCTAAAGCCAGCTGAACCCAAATCGAAAATCGAACCAAAACCGAAATTAGAACACAAATCAAGATCTATTGATAAACAAATAATTTTAGGCTCGATATGGGCCATTCAAATGCCTTATTGAAAATTTTTGGGCTCCACCCGTTTTTGACCAGACCTCAGGTCATTTAATCTAAATTCAGCTGAACCCAAACCGAAAATCGGACCAAAACTGAAATTAGAACACAAAACAAGATCTATTAACAAACAAATAATTTTAGGCTCACTATGGGCTAAGCAAATGCCCCATTAAAAAGTTTTGAGCTCCACCCGTTTTTGACCAGACTTCAGGTCATCTAAAGGTCATTTAATCGATTTGGGTTCTGCTGGCTTTAGATTAAATGACTTGAGGTCTGGTCAAAAACGGTTGGAGCCCAAAACTTTTCAATGGGGCATTTGAATGGCCCATAGTGAGCTTAAAATTATTTGTTTATCAATAGATCTTGTTTTGTGTTCTAATTTCGGTTTTGGACCGATTTTCGATTTGGGTTCTGCTAGCTTTGAAATGATAAAGACTTTTGCATTTTCTAGATCGAGCAGAATCAAAAAATTTAAATAAGGCATTTACTTAGTCTAAAATTAACCTTTAATTCTCCAATTGTTTTTAAATCAGTTTTTGATACGGGTTCTGCTAACTTTTTCTAGAGCTAGCAGAACCCGCGTTTTAGTTGGAAGGGGTAGAGCCCAAAATTTTTTAATGCGGCATTTAATTAGCCTATAATTATGCATACTGTCTTGTAATATTCTGCTGTATGTGTTCTGCTAGCTTGAAGGACGTTGTTTGTCTCGAATTGTATTGCAAAATAATTTACTTATTTTTTCCTCACATTGTTTTTATATCACGTGACAAAAGAAAATCATGACGCTCTATTTATTTTTATAATTGCACAATTCTCCAATTTCTACACAACAATCATGGACACGTTTTGGTTTGTACCTTGATTACGTTACAGTCGACTTAAGTGCTTTGGTTAACCGCCACACTTGTAATGTTCATCCATTTATCATCTACCTCAGTTGAATGACAGCTATGGGTGACAGCTACTGATGTACCGTTACCCGTTATGCAATTTGTGTAACGATATACGAAATATTATAATGGCGGGCGAAAACTGTTTTTTTGAATTTCTTGGCTCTAATTAATCCACCGCTACCACCCAATTGTTGAACTGCTCTAAATCAATTTCATCGATACGATGATCCACTTGTCAAGGTTTTACAATTTTTAATTTATTTTTTTTTAAATAACAATTAAATTTTTTACTTATTTATTCTACACCACTTGCAAGAATAATTTTATTATACTTCTTAAAATTTGTTCTTTAATTCGGTCAAGAAGAATGAACCTTCCTTTTTATTCTTCTCGTTCAACTCACTCGTTCATTTAACTGTTGTAGCTCAATAGTCATTTTTTTGTGTACAATTTGTTTACTATGACCGAACTTAGATGACGCGGTGGCCAGTAAGGACATGTTAATACTAAATAATTCAAATAATTTCATTACATTACCTCATATAATGCCCGGACTCATAGTATCGATACAATTTTCACCTTTCACATTTTTGCACTGCACAATAAAATTATATTTCTGTCTAGTAACTAATGTATATAATGTATATAAACACCCACCACCACATGAATTATTTTATTTAACGTTATGTTATGAAATACAAACCGTAGCAGATAAACTGAACCAATAAATATTCTCACTTGTACATAATATATAGGACGAGAGGGCAATGCTTTTGTCGTAGATCGTAGTTTATTAATAGAATGCTAGCAGTCGATATATCAATATCTTTTCGTTGGTATTGATTTAATGTCGGAGCACTTTGAGGAAGTATTTTCATTTTAATTTATCAATTAAATTTATTTTATTGCTGGCATGTTATAAAAAGTGTGTGCGTCTAATTAATTAATTAAAGAGCGTATACTTTATTAAAATGGTGGTTTGAGGTGGTTCTATATGCTATTATAGACGTCAAACAACTTGTTTCAAAATAAATTCAATTTACAGTTGTTTTATTGATTTTCTAATAAATTTATTATTTACTTCCTGTATACATAAAACGCAGGCGATAAAAACGGAAACCTCAATCGAATATGTTCACTGTATAGGGAGAAACTATATAGTACACTGCGGGATCAATATAATTTACACTGTAGTGAGAACCGGTAATGGAATTATTTTTTCGGAATACAGAACCAATATTTTTAACAAAGCTTAGTATTTTGATTGTACAACGGGTGCCAATAAAACCTATATAAATATACAAAGGAGGTGGGGATATAATATAACAATAGTTGAGTGGAAAATTTTACGTAATTTTAATGTAGTTCATTCATCATCTGGCAAGGGTGGCGCATAAAGCGCAGAGAGGGTGACAACTAAACTGTAAATAAAATTATATATTTTTTTTTATTTGACAAGCATTAGTAGGATTTTTTTTTATTTAATAGTAAAATCCAAAATTGATTGATCATTTACTATATAAATGATATGCAATGCGGTGGAGGGTATTGAAAGGTGTTAATGGGCGACAGTTTTGATTGAATTGGTAATAAAATATCGAATTTATAGTGTTGTAATACATAATTATTTGTTAATGATATTATAACAAGTATTATATTACCTATAAATTTGAACGATTAGTTAAATTTGAAAAATCACTAAGAACAGCGAAATTGGTTACGAGTAGTGGTTTTCAATGTTTTTTGGAAGATGGCTCGAGTCACTAACTGTTGGACCTTCAACACCATTCTTCTAACTAAATGGATAACGACCCAATGAATAGACTGGCTAACTTTAAACATTTAGAGAATACATTTGATTTTAACTTATCAAAGGAGAGCTACAAAAACAACCTGAAGGACTACCTTTTGAATTTGCAACTTTATTTTTTCCTTTTGACTGCTTCAATTAGTGATTAAAACATTAATTTTAATGTATATTTAATGTACATTTTTTTATTGTTTTCGTTCATTTGTGAATTGTAACGACAATTTTATACTTTAATTTACGTTTACGTAAATTTTCCAAAATGCAAAGTTCTTCCTAAACAACAAAAAAATAATAAGTTAAATAACTGCGTATTAACGAGTTAATAATTAATTCAATAAAAATACTAATAGTTCTTAGAGGGTCGCAGTCTGCACAATCGAAAAAATCATACACAATTTTCAAAATCAGGATTAACGATATTGGGTCAAACCACGATATATTACAAATGTACGTTTTTTCCAAGTTTTCTGTTATTTCTAAACGGGTCCCATAATAGCGAAAGATAATTTCGAAGAGCCTTAGCCTAATCAGGAAATCAGTCACACTATTTTATAAAAGGAGGTTTACTTACAATTAGGATTTAGAATATTTGATGCTGTATAAGATAGCCAAAATTTGACAGCGGAAAATAAGGTATTACGCTACTCGCCACAAGTGGCCGCACTGTCCCGAAAGAGAATTTCGTTTGTTATATAATTAGTAGCGGAATCTTTTTATTCATTTTGTATCTCTTTATCATTAAATAGAACATCCTAGTGGGATAAAATATTAAAAGTGATCTTCAATGACCATTTGATTGATACCCGAAGTAAAGGAACTCCGTAAATGAAATCTTGAAATTAAATAATATCCGCCCAATTTTGACTTGCTTAAGTTATAATATTATTCGAATTACAAAGATTCGAATTTGAATTATACATCCCCCCCCCCTCCTATCTCTCTGTCTACCTAATTTTTCCGTACATTTTCAATCGTTTGAGTCTCTATTTCTCTAACGGTCACTTTAATTCTCGGGAGTGGTATCGAGAGACATGTTCCGCGGGTTATCAATAATAAATCCGGCTTTCGTGAACCATGGTATAATACTGAGTTGATGGTGCTCGAGAACCGACGCAACAAGTTTCATTCCCTGTACAGGCTTTACGGCGCAGATTACTATCTCGATTTTGTCAAAGCCCGTAAGGTATTTAAGACTCTCAATTGGTTCCTTTACAATAATTACGTAGTGCAAATCGAGCAGTTTTGACATCTAATCCCAAAAAATTTTGGAACTTCATTAACAGTAAGAAAAAAGTATCTGGTTTTCCGTCGAATATTTCTTACCAGACCTCCACCGCCAGTCAGTCGTCTGATATTTGCAATTTGTTTGCCAAATTCTTTGCATCGGTCTACAAGCCGATTCGATCGATAGACACCGGGTCTCCTACTACTTCCACCTCCATTGTATTGCATTTAATATTTCCCGAACAGGAGGTTCAGGATCAACTGCTCCTTCTCGACTTTAGTAATGGAGTGGGTTACGGCGGTCGTCCACTGATCCTATTCAAACGTTGTGCTGTAAGTCTGACCGCTGCAGTTGCATTCTTGTTTAACGAAAGCCTTCGTCGTGGTTTTTTCCGGATCCCTGGAAAATCTCATGTATTCATCCAATTTTCAAGGGGGGTAATAGAAGTGAGGTTAGTAATTATCGTGGGATCGCCATTCTCTCTGTCTTACCCAAACTGTTTGAGTCCATGGTTCACAGAGTATTGCACTTCCATACCAAGAGACTTATTTCTCCTTTTCAGCATGGATTTTACTCCGGTAGGTCTACCGTGTCTAACTTGTGCTCTTTTCGTGGTCATTTGTTTGACAGTCTAAACTCCAAGCAGCAGCTTGACGTTGTCTATACCGACAGCGCAAAGGCTTTCGATGTTATTGATCACTCTGTTCTTATTAGCAAGTTTGTGAGTCTCGATTGTCATTTCATTCCCATCGACTGGTTGCGTTCTTACCTTTCAGAACGCTGGCAATCCGTTAGGATTCTGGATTCTTTCTCCCCATTATTTCGGGTGCCATCCGGCGTGCCCCAGTGTAGTCATATTGGCCCCTTTTTTATTTTCATTATTCATTGACGACGTTGTAAAATGTTTTAAGTTTGCCAACTGCCTCCTCTTCGCGGATGACATGAAGATTTTCGCCCGATTGATCAATCAACAACATACTCCCTTTAAACGTGCGAAAATGTAAAACTCTTTCTTTCTTCCGCATCCGCTCGCCCGTTTTTTATCAATATCAACTGTACAACGAAACAATTGATCGGGTTGAGTTCATTTCGGATCTTGGCGTGATCTTTGAATCTGACGCTACATTTACCAGACATGTTAACGCCATTATTTCAAAGTCGTACATTATGCTTGGTTTCATTAAACGAAACTGCAAGGACTTTAGTGACCCGTTAACTTTAACATCATTATACGTATGCTTTGTTCGCTCTATTTTGGAGTATGCTTCTCCTGTTTGGTCACCCTCCTACCAATGTCATTCTGAGAGGATTGAAAGCATCCATAAACAGTTTATTTTGTTTGCGTTACGACGGTTACCATTAATGCGTGCTGTGGATTACACTCTTCCGCCTTATCGGAATCGATGCAATCTTTTGAAACTGCAACGTCTAAATAATCGCCGAGATGTAGCGTCCGCGATATTTGTGCGTGATATCATTAATTCCCGCGTCGATTCTATCGAGTTACTAGCACGTATCAACTTCTATGTTCCCGAACGTAAGATGCGTCAACGCGATATAGCTTTATTCATCGATCTTTCTGATCCAATTCCGAGGGTATCGCGGGTATTTAATAAGGTCTACGAAGTTTTTGATTATAACTTGTCGAGAGATTCATTTAAGAAAGCTTTATATAACCTTTTTTAGTCGAGCTGATGTAATGTAATTTTTTACCAATTGTTTTGTTGTGCAGATTGTAGCTCCTGTAGGCACCAGTTATAAATAATAAATAAATATATAATTTCGTCTTTCCAAGCTTCACTCGTCTATTTGTCGTTGATGCCTCCCCACAAATAATAGTCCAACGGAGTCAAATTGCGGCTCCTAGGCGGCCAGCTGACATAGGCACTTTGGCTGCGATTTTTGAAGATGAGCAAAACCTCGATTATATCGTTCGCTGTGTGGGTAGTGGCTCATTTCCGTTATAAATATTGCCCAAGTCTTCCTCTTCAATCGCAGGGAATAAACATCAATTACCCATAAGTCTCCTTGCTTATTTAGTCAGTCATTTAGTAATTCAAACAATCACTCGTTCTGTCACATGTAAATTTTCTGTGCTCCAAATACGATAATTTTGTATGTTCACATAACCGCCGAAGTAAAAATGAGTTTCGTCGGAGGTGCTCAGATGTTGGCGCACACTTTCAAAACATTCCAGTCGAGTGAACTTTTTTCACAAAATTTTCCATTCTGTTTCTTAGTAGGCGCTCCATTTCTACCGAATTTTGTACGAAATTTTCGAAAAGCTTTGGCATCCGAGTTACTACTTTGGAAATAAATTTTCAATATTTCCCAACGTTGAACATGCGTATAACGACTCATTTCGTTTCTGGGAATATAATTCTGAAATTCTTCTTCAGAATATAATTCTGAACTTGACAGATGACATCAGTGCTATGCGTGGTGAACTAACCGCCACTTTCAAAACAAACCAAAAGGTGTCGCACCCTTTATTCAGAAATAGAAAATTATTTGCAATCCTGCCTAGGTTTTTTTCTAAAAAATTCCTAAAAAATTTTAAGCCCTTTTCGGAATTATTCCATGGCAATTTTTATTTAGGTTCTTTTTAAGCGTGTTTACTTTTATATTTAAGATTTTGAAATCTTAAGTGTAATTTACTTAAGCTGATGATAACTAATTTTGCTCTTAGCTGTAATTCTGCAACTGTTACTATTGATGATAATTAATTTCAAGGATGAGATGAAATTTTACTCAAATCATGCCAGTTTATCTTTACCACAGGAGGATGATGATTTATTTGCAAGACATATCATAACTAGAATCGAGATTGAGTAAAAAGTTCAGTATGCCTTTCTTGAAACCGGCCAATAAAACCTCAAGGAGGTGGTTTTACTTGGTTAAATGTGCTACTCGATATAAAAAATGGTTCACCGCTTATTATGGTAGGGTAGTCCATGTGATTTTCAAAAGAGAATAGAAGAATCTTTTGTAGTAAAGTACCTAGTAAAGTGCAACCTGAACTTTCATCTCCTCTTATTATCCGCATCTAGCGTCATTTATTGTAAGAGAACATAGTCTCAATATGACCCTGCTTAGGCGATTCCCGTACTGATTGCAATCCCAACATAGTAATCATCGCTACCCAGACCGTTCGTAGAAACAATTTTCTTGCAAAAACCTGGGATTATTGGTTGACAGTTGCCAATTATTATTGATCGTTGTTCCAATTTATTTACTTCATAACAATGTTTTGGTTTGCCTGTGGGCATTCTAAACCAAGGGCGCGGTGGTTTTGGTGCTTGCTTAGTGACAGTTCTCCATGCTTCCATCAATTTTGCTTCGTCAACTTGTTCGTCTAACCTTTTCAATTGTTCCATTGAAACTATTTCGACGATCGTTAACGAAGAGGTCATATGGCAACATGTTGCATAAAACAATATACATTTTCTCTGCATCATAAGCCTATTCAACTCTTGGTAATTATTATAATACAAATTATTCGGCTATTACCATGTAAGAGTTCTGCCTGCTTCCTGTCATTTGATCCTCTATATGGTAGTAACTACAATGTGCATTCCATTTTCTTCAAGAAGGCAAACTTGTATAGTTGACGTATTTGATGTATCCGTATGATATAAAAATCGTAGTCATCATCTTTGACTAGCATGTTTTACAGGTTTTCCGTATTTGCCTTCTATCTGCTCCCTTCGTTTTCCATTGGGATTCTTTTTGTTAAATTATATTCCTTTCATACTGAAGTTATCCTCTTCCAGATGCTCGGGCTCTAATACATGCTTCTCCCATTTAGGTACCGCCATTGTAACGATATTTACAGTATGAACCTAAACAGCGACTAATGAGCTATAAAAGTGGTATCCAACACTAAATCTATCTCAAACAAAATTAAAAGCCAGCGATTTCAATTTTCACGATTGCGCAAAGGTCTCTTCAATTCCTATGCAGATTATACGCTATTATACGCTCTCATACAAAAGTCTCCGCCATTCGACAAAAGATGGTGCCACCAGTAAATTGTTTCTTTTTCTTGTGAAAATGTCGAGTTTTGAGCCGAATATGCGTCATTTGGGGAATCTTTTGATTTACTTTTTTAATTTGAAGAAATATGTGGGTGAAATTGATTGTTTGTAGAAGCATGACTCACAACAACCAATTTCAAATCGTTTACAATCATTGAGAACGATTTAAAACTGGGCCATGCTTCAACATCAACAACCAAGCGCAATATTCATGCAAAAAAAAATCCTTTTGTGTATTTAGTGAGATCAGCTTGGTGTCGTGTATTACAAGTTTGCTAAATCCAAACGAAATCATTACTGGGGCTCACTAGCGAACACTACTACTCCTGACACGATAAAACTATTCTCCTGTATGAGTTAGTGCGCGTTCACATGCAACTTTACTTCATCCGCTTTATTCAACAGATAATGCCCCGTTTGATTACCACTTGTTTCGATCGATGAAGTATGGCCAGTCTGACCAGCACTTCAGATTATATGAAGATACCAAAAATTGGATTGGTTAATAGATAGCCTCAAAAGATGTGGCATTCTTTCAACGAGGTATTCGTATGCTGCCAAAAAGATGGGATAAAGTAGTGGCTACCGATAGACAGTAATACGAATAAAACATAACTTATCATTTTTTCACAGTAAATGTCCATTTTTGGATAAAAATGGCGGAGACTTATTTGTATACCCAATAAATTTTCTAAGGTTCATCAACTTGACCTCACAACTTGATAATTTGTCCCGATCTTAAAAAAAATCTACAAAAATAATTTGACCACTCCGAACTTGGCGATCATATAATAATTTACGAAATATTTTAACACGTTCGAAATAGTAAGACACGATAGTAACATACGTTATAAAATCCATCAATATTCTAATTTTCAATAACGATAATCGTTAAACAACTTCCCGTTATCTTAAATCCTAAATGTCAACACATTTCCACCACTCGAGTTTTTCCATTGTTTTTTTTTTTTTTTTTTTTTTTAAAGCGGTCATTTCTTCTTAAACAATCGAGACGTCAGAACAACAACTAAGTTTAACCAATCTAGGTTTGGGCACAAGTTGGGCGCCTAATGTAAGGCAAAATATCACTGACTTAAAGAAACAACAAACTCCGGTGGTTCACCTTTTTATTTTGTTTGTTTACTTACAGTTCCTCGCAATTAATGTCTCTTTCATTCTTCTCCGACGCAAGGAATTTTATGTGGTTTGAAAATAGCTTATTTAATACCGTCTCTAGTAGTAAACCGAGTAGCAGCCTATCAGAAATACCTGGTTACACATCTGAAATGTCAAATTTAAAACAACACGACTTTACCTGGACATTTGTGGTGAATAAAGATTGAGAGGTTAATATATGGAATGAAAAAATTTCTGATAATTTTTATAAAGACGTATTGGTCTAGAACCAGTGTGTGTTTTTGGCAACGCGAAGTCGTGTCAGAGATTCTCCCCCACTTTTTGATACAGCCGGCGTCCACATCCACACGTAATACACGACAGTTAAAGTGATAACAATTTTAATGACACTAAGTTGTTTCTTCTATATTTATCGAATAATCGAAATTAATCAATTTCACACCCTAAATATCACTTTACAATTTTCCATAACTATCGCCATTTAATATCCGCAAACAACCCACATTCTACTGCCGCCCTAAAATAAATAAAAATGATAAACCTTTCCAAAAAATAAAAAAATAAAAATTTATAGACGAAATTCAATTTTAATTACAGAATATAAATCACAACAACAACATTTTCTAAATATTGATTTTAACATTAAGATTTTTAATCAAATTTCTGTAAGATTATCAAGTCGTATATGAGATAAGGGATGTTGCGGATATTTGAATGATTTATATTTTGCTATGCGAGATTATTGCTGTACAAATTTTTAAAGCATAAAACGTATACATATTTCAATGTTGTATGTGTATGCTAGACGTACGCAAGATAACCCATATCCTATCCGATCATATATAAAATGCCCTAACCTAAGAATAAAGCCATTATTTCGTGTTTTGTCTATGCTTTTTATCGTTGTTCCTAACACCCATAGTCGGGTGTCCCAAGAAAGCAAAATTGTTATATACCGACGACCAACTTTCCCGGCACACAGTGAAAATATAATGTTTAATTCAATTTTTATTCATTTTTAAATTCATTTTCCATCATACCACCACCAACCCACATCGGCCAACAAATAAATTTTAAATATATTAATACGGCGGAATTGTCTAGAATGCGTATTCCGTTTTCGAGTCCCTTTCCACCGCAAACAGCAACAACACTAAACAAACAGATTCTGGCGCAAAGCAGAGATACAGAATGAGGGAATGTTGGAAACATAAACGATTATCATAATACAATATTATGTACATAATTGAAATTGGAAAGGTGGGGGAGCGGAACAATTGTGGGCCAAGTAATAAAATGAATACAATTTATTTATTTTTTATTGTTAGTAAATAAAATGTTGGGATTGCTTTTGCTTGCCAACAAATAATGATTTATGTTGTTGAGTAAAATCCATTTAAGTTGTGATATGTAAAAGCTGGATTTGTAATAAATTTTTCGTTTTCTACAAAATATTTATATTTTATAATGGTGTTTTGGGAAGATAGATTTCGTTTCGTCTTTCAATATTCAATATTTACCTTAAATTTCATTCTTGGCTGTATTGGGATTCAATTGTTGATTTAATCGATTTGCATAACAATTATAAAGGGGAGCTGTGTACGACCAATAATGTTTTGATAACACCTTTTGATGTGCACCATAACCATTCGACCACCAAGTGTTATATGTTTGTGTGCTTGAATTGGTTACACTACCCAGTATTCCCTCTTAACAATTTTGGATGAACCTTTTCAATATCGCTGTGCATTTTTGGACCTGCTTTTCTGCTATCAGAAATTCTACAGTCACACTAAATCACCTAGTCGAAAGTTACTGTATCTCTAACGCTGGTCGTGTTGTGACTCCTGTTTTTCTGTGGGTCACTCGACTCCTTCTTTCATAATCGAATAGGCTTCCACCCACTTGCTGAAGCAGTCAGTAATGGAACACAAACTTCACATTCTCTGCAATATTTTACAATTTATATACCTGAGATGGCAGTGAAATATGTCCAAAATAACAATTTTAAACAAGTATTAGTAAATACACTGCTAAAAAAAATTCTTATAAGATTTTGAGTGAAAACTAGAAAATAAACTAAACAAAATTTATTTTATATTCTTCATAGCCCGGAAAATTCTCATTTTTAAGTAGTATTACGAAAAATAGTATTCCAATATCTCCGGGTATAGACTATTTGTGTACTAAATAGACGGGTACATACTATTTGTGTAAACTAAAACCACTCAAACCAAGAAAATCGATATGATTCACGGGAACGAAAACTGACACCTATCCACTCCTTACGGAAATGGCTCTTGACTAATTTGGGTAGTGTAAACTTAAAGCTAACATATGCACATAGTGGACAAATCTCTACGATATCCAGAAATTATCTAAACTAAAATCACTCAAACCAATAAAGTCGATTACATTTGCAATAACGACAATTAGTACTTTTCCCCTTCTTATAGAAATGGCTCGAGACTCATAAAGCTAACATTTGCACATTTTCGAATTTTCCAACAAACTCTACGATATTCAGAATTTACTCAAACTAAAACCACTCAAACCAACAAAATCGATAATAACTATTTACGAGAAAGAAAACTGATACATATCCCCTCCTTACGGAAAAGGCTCCTGACTCATTTGATTGTGTCAACCTAAAGCTACCGTTTACACATTTTGGAATTTAGCGACAACCTCTACGATATTCAGAATTTATCTAAATTGAAACTACTCAAACCAATAAAATCGATTAGTGAGAATGAAAACTACAAAATACTTTTCCCTTACTTATAGAAATGGCTCGAGACTCATAAAGGTAACATTTGCACATTTTGAAATTTTCTAAGAAACTCTATACTATTAAAGTTAGCAGAAAGATTCCAGCCGAAAGATAAAAAAAAATCGATAATGCAGATAGTGCCTTCGCTATCCCAACCGCAAGTAAACACATGTACAATGTTATACTGTTAAGGTTAGACCCTATTAAAGCTAGCCGATATTTACAGCCGAAAGATAATGCAGATAGTGTCTTGACTATTTGTTAAACTCTCTCGCTCCTATCGATTTTTAAATTCCTATAAACTGAAATTATTTTTACCTTCACCCGAATGATACAACCCGATCCTAAATTCGTAAATTCTTAAGTTCATGACTGATTTTTGCTGTATTCAAGACACTATCTGCATTATCAGTCGGCTGGAAAATGTCGGTTAACTTTAACAGTATTAAGGTTAGCCGAAAGTTTCCAGCCGAAAGATAATGCAGATAGTGTCTTGAATACAGTAAAAATCAGTCATGAACTCGAACTTAGGATCGCGTTATATCATTCGAGTGAAGGAGAAAGTATTTCGGTTTATAGGAATTTAAAAATCGATAGGAGCGAGAGTATAAAGAGAGTTACACTTTTGGCTGAAATAGTCAAGACACTATCTGCATTATCTTTCGGCTGACAACTTTCGGCTAACTTTAACAAGGTCAATGTTGATTGATTTCTTTCAGTCGAAAGATATCAGTCGATTTTTTCAACTCAATAAATAAATAACTATATGTATAATACATACATATGTATATATGTATAATAGTATTTATATATGTTGTTTTTTACTTATATGTATATATATTCGATTTTCAATGTATTGTAAATTCATTGAACATTCTAGTGATCCAGATAAACCACATAGGCCATTAATGCCCCTATGGCTATTTGATAGGCCATATTGTTGTTCAACTTGGGCCTAAATATGGAGAAAGTCTTAAGGATATAGAGGGTTGTTTTTTGGCAACATTTCGATTTTCAATTTATACTGAAAAATCATTGAACACTCTAGCGATCCAGATAAACGACCTAGGCCATTAATGCCACTATGAATTTTGGATAGGCCATGTTGTAACACACTGCCTTGTGGCTAACCGGATTTAAGATAAGGGTGACCTTAATTGGGTGTTAGCCACGTATTGAAAATGTTATCCTACCAACACTGTACGACGGTATATTAGCGTGGCTATGCTCGGGGTTGTTGGGTGGGTCTTGTAACAGCTGAATAGGATCGTGAATAACCGTCAAATGTGAAACGAGAACTTAAGAAGAATTGAAGAAAAAATGAAAGAATGAACCAAATAATCACTGAACACTCACAAATCATATGGTCTTTAGAGTCCGGTTAAAATTGCGCTATATCCCAACACTCTGAACTAATTAGCCAATCATGCTAATTCCTATACAATAAATAGAGAAGAAAATTAGGAATACTAATTATAATAAATGAAAGAATTAAATTTTTAAACATATGACTATTTCCATTTAATTTATTTTTTAATGGAAAAAGGTCGTTTATCTGGATCGCTAGAGTGTTCAATGAATTTTCAGTATAAATTGAAAATCAAAATTATGAAAAAAACAACCAACTATATCCTTCAGGCTTTCTCCACATTTAGACCCAAGTTGAACAACAATATGGCCTATCAAATAGCCATAGTGGCATTAATGGCCTAGGTGGTTTATCTGGATCACTAGAGTGTTCAATGTATTTTCAATACATTGAAAATCGAATATATCTAAGTAAAAAACAACATATATATACTAAACATATACAGTGGGTCACAGCAAAAATGATGCAAGCCATTTTTATTTATTTTAAAGTAAATATCCAATAAACAATTATAAATGTCTATTTTTAATTTTCATTTATTATAAGCTTCAGTATTAATTGTTAATTTCATAAAACAAAACCAATAAGAAGTTTCAATTTATAACAAAAATGTAACAAAAAACAAAATTTCCACGTAAAAACATGCTACAGCTAAAATGATGCACTCTCTTTGTTTTGCAAATAGCGGTATTTTTCCTACACAAAACAAAATTTTCAATGAAAACAATTTTGAGTGGCAGTTTTAAGCAACCTTTTGTGCGACTATATTCAATATAGTCCGTCAATATAGGCAAATAAATGAATTTTGTAATAATTAAAAAAAAATGGGTCGCCTCACAAGTATTGAAACACGTGAATTAGTTATTAAACACTTTAACGATGGTAAAACTCACAGAAAAATTGCAGAAATGTTGTAAACCAGTTCTTCTTCTGTTCAGAATATTATCGGACGCTTCAATTATCAACACCGTATTGAAAATAACCCCTAGAAAAGCGAAAAATAAAACATTTTCCGATAAAAATTGTCAATGGATTGTCCGAATAATGAAAGAAAACCCTAAATTAAGTGCTCCAATGTGGGCTGAGGAGGCTGAAAATATTAACATAAAAAATGCCATCCAGAAATAATACGCAAAATATTAAGAGAACTAAATTTTCATGGTAAAACAATGTGAAAAAGCCATACACCAGCGAAGTTAATCGTAAGGCTAGAATAAAATTTGCCCAAGACCATAAAAACAAAGATGAAACATTCTGGAACACGGTTTTATTTGATGATGAAAGTAAATTTAACCTTTTTGGATCAGACGGACGAAACTACGTATGAAGAAAGAGTATTACGGAGATAGCAGCTAAAAATTTACGAAGCACTGTTAAACACGGTGGAGGTCATGTTATGTTATGGGCTTGTATGGTGTCTTCCGGAGTTGGAAATTTATAATTTATCGAAAGCAATTTGAACAAAAATGTATATTTAGACAAACTATAAAGAAATTTGAAGGAAAGTGCTGAAAAGTTAAATATTCAGGAACATTTTCGGTTCTACCACGACAATGATCCGAAACACAAACCTCTAATTGTTCAAAGTTGGCTCATTTGGAATACTCATCATGTCATGAAAACGCTTGCCCAATCACCAGATATCAATGTAATTGAAGACTTATGGTCTAAACTTGCAAGCGAAATCGGAAAATATGAAATTAATAATGTAGCGGACTTAAAAAAGGCATTGTTAGACGAGTGGAGTAAAATAACTCCAGAGTACACGGAAAAACTCGTAGATTCGATTCCAAAAAGATACAAGCGGTTCTAAAACAAAATGGATAGCCTACCAAATATTAATAAATTAATTATATAATGTGATAATATTAGTTACAAATATACGAATTAATTTTTAAAGAATTTTTAAAACTGCATCCTTTTAGATGTGACATGTTTTTACGTAGAAATTTTGATTTTTGTTACTTTTTTGTTATAAATTGAAATTTTATATTTGTTTTGTTTTATGAAATAAACAATTAATACTGAAGCTTATAATAAATGAAAATTAAAAATAGACATTTATAATTGTTTATTGGATATTTACTTTAAAAAAAAATAAAAATGGCTTGCATCATTTTGGCTGTGACCCACTCTATGTATATTTATTATATATACAAATGTATCATACATATATTTATTTATTTATTGAGTTAAAAAAATCGACTGCTATCTTTTGGCTGAAGGAAATCAATTAACATTGACCTTGTTAAAGTTAGCCGAAAGTTGCTAGCCGAAAGATAATGCAGATAGTGTGTTGACTATTTCAGCCGAAAGTTAAACTCTCTTTATACTCTCGTTCCTATCGATTTTTAAATTCCTATAAACTGAAATAATTTCCCTTTCACCCGAAGGATATAATCCGATAATAAAGTCGAGTTTATGGCTGATTTTTGCTGTATTCAAGACACTATCTGCATTATCTTTCGGCTGGAAATTTTCGGCTAACTTTAACAGTACCCAATATGCAATGCCGACGGAGTGCCGTTTATATACGCGTTCAAAAACCACACTCTTTCTATGGAAAGAACCATGTTAGGCACACGGAAAACCGTACTACTCGCCAAAGAAAAGTGTCACAAAAATTCCAGTGTGGGTGTGAATCCCGACTAAAAGGAGAAAAAAATAAATTGGAATGAAGGTCGAATTTCGTCGGAAACTCGGGATTTTTCCATACACTTTTCTATACTGATTTCCAAGACGTTTCTGCGCGAAAAAGAGCAGATTTGGTTAGTATTTTTCACATAAAACTTGAATTCGAAATAAAAGATTTTATTATCATTTGTTTTTGTGAAGGTAATTATTATTTTTTATTTAATTAAACATACATAGAAAATTTATTTATATATTTTAATTTCATAAATTGTGTTTTGTATTGTATCCGCCACGTGCTACCCGATTATTAATCTGCAGCATATTGAGATCTTGAAAAAAAAATACATTAAAAATTTACAACGTAAATGTATTTCGCGACGACGCCATTGTGAGACAGATTACTATTACCTTTTTAGTCCAAATTTGTACATCGCGATCACTAAATAAGTTAATAATTATTATTTTATACTTAAATTTAAAACTATTTACTTAAACAAATAGAGAAACATTATAATGAAACACAACACTTTAAAGAAAAAAAACTAATGATGTACTGCTATCGTGCACGTCAACTTGTCAGAAGAAACTGAAAATAAAAGATACAATCGAAACTTATAAAACGAAAATAATTTTACCGCGAAACAGAAAGAGAAATACAATTATTTTTCTCCAAAATCGATATTTTTGTGTCTTTGCTATTTTATAGTACGGAATTTAGAATGGAATTAAAACAATTTTTTCCACACTGTGAAAAAATTGCATACTGGGTGTTGTTTACTTTCGGCTCGGATAGCGAAGACACTATCTGCATTATCGATTTTTTATCTTTCGACTAGAATCTTTCGGCTAACTTTAATAAGGTACAAACTCTACGACATTTAGAATTTATCCAAACTAAAACCACTCAAAAATAAAATCGATAAGATTATCACGAACGAAAACTGATACCTATCCCTCTTTATGGAAAAAGCTCCTGATTCAATTGATTGTGTTAACCTAAAGCTAGCGTTTGCACATAGTGGTACTTTCTGACAAAGTGTACGATATCCAGAAATTATCCAAACTTGAATCACTCACACCAATAAATTCGATTAGATGTGCGGGACCGAAAACTGATACTTTTCCCCTTCTTATAGAAATGACTCAAGACTCATAAAGCTAAGATTTGCACAATTTTTCCACAAACTCTACCATATTCAGAAACCGATATTATCCATACCAAAATCACTCAAACCAAGAAAATCGATAAGATTTAGGAGAACAAAAACTGACACCTATCCACTCCTTGCAGAAATGGCTCTTGCCTAATTTGATTGTGTAAACTTAAAAATAACATTTGCACATAGTGTAATTTTACGACAATCTCTACGAAATTCAGAATTTATCTAAACTAAAACCACTCAAAGCAATAAAATCGATTAGATGTGCGAGAACGAAAACTGATACTTTCGCTCTTCTTGTAGAAATGGATCCTTACTCATAAAGCGAGCATTTGCACATTGTGAAATTTTCCAACAAACTCTACGATATTCCGAATTAATCCAAACTAGAACCACTCAAAAATAAAATCGATAATATTTATGAGAACAAAAACTGATACCTATCCCCTTCTATCGAAAATGGAATATGACTCAAATGATTGTGCCAAACTAAAGCTAACATTTGCACATAATGGAATTTTCCAACAATCTCCACGATATCCAGATTTCATCCAAACTAAAAACACTCAAACCAATAAAATCGATTAGATGTGCGAGAACGAAAACTGATACTTTTTCCTCCTTAAGGAAATTGCTTCTGACTCATTTGATTGTGTCCACCTAAAGCTTAAATTTGCACATAGTAGAATTTTGAGAAAATCTGTATGATATTCATAATTTATCTTAATTAAAACCACTCAAACCAATAAAATCGATTTGAGTTACGAGACCGAAAAATGATACATGTCCCCTCCTTATCATTTTGGAAGTATAAGAAAATGGGCAAGAAAAGTTTAGCTTTAAAAACAATGTAAAATACAGTAAGTATTCCACAGTGTTGTAGTTAATACAATTAGATTTAATCCGAAGAAATACGCAATAAGGACGCTGCCCCGACCCCTCGAATATTTTTTATTAATTTAAATTATACCATTCTGATGCCTTGATGTTATTTGTGAAATATTCTAATATGTGGCTTCCAATTGTTATATTACAAAGATATATTACGGTATAATTTGCTCCAGTTAGCATACTTAGCTAACAGGTCATGACTCATAAATTTTTTGTCTTTCATTAACTTCTTAAACAACCTTATACCACAATATAACAACCAACACATTACATTCACATACACCATCATACTTATACATTATAAATTTCAAATTGCCTTTTATGCCTTCTCTAGAGTCGACCAAACCAAAAATGCCATTTCTTGTTTCCTTTATCCACACACACACATTGTATATGGGATAATTTCCATTTTCATGTTTCCGGCATAATGGATTTCAACTTATTATTTAAATTAATTACGTGAACCATTTAAAATAATGAATCAAATAAGTAAAAAAAAAACTGTTTGAAACATTAAATTACACTTTTGCTTCAAGAAGCCACACATATACTAACACTTTAGACATACAGTGCAGATACTCTAGTCTAGAATAGGTATAGTAGGAGTGGTACGAAGGGTGGCCAAAATCATCTCCTGTGTGCTGTGAACAAAAACAAAGTAATATGTCGACACAAAAAATACAAAATTCACTTGGTTTCGCTATATGGTACTCTGTACAGGGGGGCTATAAAATAATTAAATTACGCTACATAAAATAGAAATAATTTTAAGGATTTTAATGGATACGGTTCTCTAATTTATATAGACTTTATTTTATGTGCACAATAACTATAAAATTCAGTGTAGATAGATAGTCCAATGTTGGTTGGAATAGGGGATTCATTGACCTATCGGCAGCAACAATTTTTGGTATAGTTATAGTTTGAAACTATTATTTTAGTTTGTCTGCCACTTTCCACACACAAAACGAAAATTGATTTGTTAGCTAAGCAAAGTCGGAATTTTGCTAAAGCGCTTTTCGTAGATTTTCCAATTATATTTTTTTCTGGTTAAAACTTTCACGGAATAAGTTAATTGAATTTCTGGAACTTTGAAATCGCATACCGTAACGGTGGTCGTTGTTTGTATATAGAATGGTATGGCATTAACTGAATTAATGCAACACAATGTTAAATATAAGAATTTATCTACTGTATGTGTTTGTATTTGTTACCACTGATGGGGCGACAAATGTTTCAAGGTCGGGTACTTTCTTCCACGGCTGTTTGATAAATCGGGCATTTTCTATGTTTTTAAGATACAAGCAAGGTCGAATACTAAAACTGGTGAAAACTGGATTAGTATGAATGTACTGCTTCTCATTAAGCTTAGTAGCAGCAAAGGTAAAATCATGAGAATGGCGGAAACTTATCCACATGCTTATGTTGCGGCTTCTCTGTACTTCTTCATACGGAACCCTCTTTTAGTGCAACTATCGTGGTCAAATTATAACTACCTAGATGTAGATCAATGATCCTCCCCAAAGGCCTGTGATTATCTTTTATTGTGTTTCAATCGACTATTTAGTTCTTTGTTGTAGACCAGTTAACGGTAGAGAAAATTTTCTTAAATCTCCTAAATTTATCACATCCCATTGTATTAGTAAATCTGTCAACTAACGCGATTTTGAAATACAAAAAAAATAATAATTGAAAGTAGAAGTAACCGCTTAAGCTTAATCGACCCAATCAATATTGAAACTTTGTTTTACTATATCTTTAAAATTGAAAAATTTAATTCCCAAACTAAATGAATGCAGTGCAATTACACAAATATGAAACAATTAGGATTGCAAAGCGTCCGAAACCTGCACCAACAGTTGGGTACATGTTGAGAAAACCACGGCCATCTTTATGAAACTGTTCCGCAGTATGAAATTTTCAAATCATATTGGCGATGATTTCACAAATCATTATAGGGGATCTGAAAGTGCTCATTGAGACATGAGACCAAAGCCGCCCTATTGAAAAGTCGGATAAGCAAAATTCAATATTTCCATTCTAGAAACCACTGTAAATCATAACTAGGAAAAAGTATGATACAAATTTAAAAACTACCACTAATTTTTAACAAGTAATCACTTTGGTAGCCGAAATCCTTACTATTCAATCAATTTTACCAAGAAAATTTAAATTTCAAATTATATTTTCAATAATAGTCCAGTAAATGAAGGGGTCAACCTGTAAGTTATTAGTTGCGATTTTCATTTCCTGGTGATAAGTGGCATTTGGTACCTCACTAAAAATGAGACCGAGTTTTCAAGCAAACATTCTGTTGTAGGGGGAGAAAATGGCCCCAAAAGACCTGGGAAATCGATTTTCCGCGAATATCTCCCAAAATATGGCAGTTAGAGATTTTTTGTACAGTTAAATATTGAAGATCAGTTAATTCTCTACAAAAGTGGTCATGATGACTTTCTCCAAAAAATTTACCGTTTCTGAGATAAACGAGCCTAAGCGCACTTAGAATATTGAGTTTCTGTGTTGTATGCCGGAAAGCACAGTCCGTGCATTTATACATGAGCGGGCGGACAAATTATTCAATAACTTTGTTAAAAATGCATATTTCCTCATGGTTCAAAGATCATGTGAAAGAGGAATTTAACGCTATCATATCCCGTGACTTGAGTCACGTTTTGACTCTTCGGCCATATTGGAAAACGGGTCAAACTTTCTGCCCCCGCGCAATTTTGACCTCGCCCGGAATTTGTTCCTATTTTTTTGTATTGCACTAATTTGCTCCAAATTTTCTTGATTATAGGTCCTCAGAAGGTCCTTTGTCATCTGTGAAATTTGTATAATCTAATTTTCTTCCATTTTAATTAAAACTTTGTTTGTTGAATCTCAATTTTTGGCTGTTCTTGAAGCGCGGGGAAATTTTGTAAACAACCACCAATTAAAAATTCATACATGATCAGATTGGTCTCTATGACATATAATTTGAAAGCTGAGAACGTCTTCTTTTCGGCTATGCAATTATTTTTTTTCACAAAATCGACCATTTTCCAATAAATTTGGAAAACGCGTGCTCAACTTTTAATAAAATCCATTTCCAAGTATTCCGGGACCACTCTGGAGCTGCTGATTAGAAGTATTGTATCTAATAGCTACGAATTTTTTCTTCCCAGGTGATCCTCCTATGATTCGTGTAACCCTGATTGCATGCTTGAAAGACGAATTCGGCGAGGACCGGATAGGTTTTTGTTCTGAGAATCTTTTAGGTAGTGGAACAATGATGTACTTCAAGGATAAAGAATATGAAGTTATGAGGGAGAAATGGAACCATGATGGACTTAACAGCGAGGATTTATTTATTTATTTTGAATAAATATCATAAGAGAATAAATCTCGCATTTGATACATATAATAAAAATTGATATATAAATATGAAATTGAATAATTACAACAATAAAAAAAGAACAAAAAATATTACAAAACATGATTTTTTTTTTGAATGGAGAGCAATTACATGAGCCTAACAATCAAATAATTTTAATTACAAAAAAGCTAACTTGTAAGAGATCTTGACGAATTTTTGTGAAAATCCAGAGTACTTTTATAAATTATTTCTTTTATAAATTTCGAAATAATATTTCTTTATATTTTGAACGAATTTATTTTTATCCAGAAGTTTATAACTGTTTGGAATTTTATTATGCAAACTTGATGCCTTAAAAAATATGGAATTTGTTCCGAATTTTGTAGATTTAGGTCTATTCGGTAACATGTTTGTGTTATAACGTGTGTTATAATTAGAAATACGGTTTGTTGCTATTTCTAAATTGGAATGAATTTGCTTGTTCTTAACTAATTGGATGTGTACCGTCAAACTATGATCAATTATTTGAGCTACTGGTAGCAAATTATTTTCTAAATGTATTTTTGTTGTGTGTTCTAATCTATTATAATTATATAAATTTTTAATAGCCTTATTTTGTAACTTTTGTAACGCCTCAATATTGAACTTTGTTGTACTATTCCAGAAATTGGCCCCATGCAATATAAGGCTATGAAACATAGAAAAATATATAGTCCTACGATATTTATGGTTAATAAAATTACCTAATTTTTTAAAAACATAGCATATTGATTTCAACTTTGCCTTTAAATTTACTATTTCTTTATTAAAATCTAAATTATCATCTAATATTATACCCAGATATTTATAATCATAGCAGCGTTGTATTACATTATTATTATAAGTAACTTTAAAATTGTTGATAGTTTTAGAATTGATAATCATAAATTTTGATTTTAGTGTATTTAATGTTAACCTGTTAGACGCAAAATATTCCGAAAGCATGTTTAAATTTTAATTCATCCATTGTTTAATAGAGCCGATATTATCTGAACTAGCGCTATAAAGTAGTGATATATCATCTGCGTAAAGAAATATGGAAACCTTTCAATGGTAAATTAGAAATATCATTAATAAATAATAAAAATAAAGTGGGACCTAGAGAGCTACCTTGGGGAACTCCAAACTCAACTAATTCAAAATCACTGGTTTGATCATCAATTTGTAAATACTGTTGACGATTATTAAAATAATTTGTAAACCATTTCAAGCAAATTCTTGTAATACCTATTTGATTCAATTTATTAAGTAAAATTTGACGATCAACAGTGTCAAATGCTTTCGTTAAATCTAGAAAGATAACTCCGCAAGTTAGTTTATTATCGCAATTACCTTGGATTTGCGAAATCAAATCAAATAGTGCACTGTTGGTGTTGCTATTATGCCTAAATCCATATTGGTTATTACTTAATATTTTATTTGTTTCGATAAATTGATTTAATTGTTTATTTACCACTTTTTCAAGTATTTTATTTACTATTGGTTGCAAATTAATTGGCCTATAATTGTTTGGATCAGTCTTTGAGCCCGTTTTGTGTATTAAAATCATTTTGGATATTTTCAACTTTTGAGGAAGGTTGCCTTCTTTCAGAGATTTGTTGACAATTTGCGATATTACCGGTGCTAATGCAGTTTTATTCAACTTAAAAACTTGGACCTGATATCCATCAGAGCCAATTGATTTTGTATTTTTTAAACCATCAATAATCTTTTCTATATCAATTTGAGTAATTTGATCAAATCTGTTTAAGACATTATAATTTGTTATTGATAAACTGTTTGTTGTAAAATTATATTGAGAAGCTAATTGTTTGCCTATATTTGCGAAAAAATTATTACTACTGTTCAGTTTTGCTAACGTTTCGTTTTTATTATTACAGTCGGAAGTAAGTTCTATTTTATCTCTAGGCATCGTGCCATTATAAATTATTTCTTTGAAAATGTTCCAAATTTGTTTTGGATTTTTTGAATTTTTGTCAATTTTTGATGAGAAATAATTTCTTTTTTTTAATCGTTTTAAAGAAGTAACTTTATTTCTCCAGTATATATATTCTGATTTTAATGCATGGTTATTAAGATCCTGCATGCGTTTTGAATACCAAAAATTTCTAGCTTTGATTGCATTTATACATTCTTTATCAATCCACGGATTTTTAAAATAGTGTAACTCTTTTCTTCCTCTGTTCCGATAAGAGCAATCTATAATTTTTGAATTAAGTTGCGAACAAAAAGACTCATACATGTTTTCTATTTCCTGGTTTTGATTGATAATTATTGGGTTAAATACTAAACTTGCGTTTAACATGTCGAAATTAATTTTATTAGACATGATTCTAACAGATTGTGTGTTTTTAGTTATTGTTTTCAATAAAAAATCAGATTCTAATAAAATAAATTTGTGATCAAACCCAGAGTAGCTGAATAACATAATATCAACTTTTTGATTAAAAACATTTGAATATATATGGTCAATGCATGAGTTATGTTCAGGTCTTGTACTATGTATTTTATTGAATATAAAGAAACCATTACTCTCTACTATGTCTAAGTATTTATTACTCGTATTGTTACAATCTAAAAGATTGATGATGAAGAGACGATAATTCTGGACCAAGCGGCAGCAATTATTCGACGCCACATGCTGGCTTTTCCACGTAATAGGTCCATGTATTTTCTAAGTGACTGCCCCCTGGCCGAAGTGGATGATAGTGTCCCAGATAAATTACAGTATGTATTTAGTTAAGAAGAGTGTTTTGACGAATAAAAACAAAGATATCGCTTCTCTAAAACGAAAATGCACTAGCATCAGTCATGCAATAATGGTGACAGCTCGACCGAAGTTTTTTTTGTCGCACTTGCAGCTCGGTCTGGGTGTAATGCTTTTCCGAATATTTGGTTCTCGAAATTTTATCGATATCCTTTCTCAATTGGGAAATTGCGTGTCTTATTCGGACGTTATGAAGTATCAAAATAGTATAATGTACGTTAACCCCCAAAAATCAAGAAAGGTTCCTTTGCTCAATTCATTTTTGACAATTGCGACTTTAACACAAATACGATTGACGGAAAGAATGCCTTTCATGGAATGGGAGGAATTATAGCTGTCACACTTATTACAAGATTATTACAAGGCCAAGCAGCCCTTAATACGCGATATTGACAATTTCGATGAGCATGCCATTGATGAGTATAAATAAGCTTGAGAACTTATGATGGGGGCAACGAAATCGGGTACAAAAATATATTTGCCGCAGTTCTTGATATTCCAGATTTTAATATTGCCAATATTGATAATGCGGATTTCTTGTGGATGTATGGCAGAGCCAAGGTTTGGAAGACTTCAGGGTGGAACGGGTTCATGGGGAAACGAAACGAAAATATGCCTTATCAACAAAGTAATGTTATATGCTTGCCGTTTGTTAATCATCCGCCAAGTAACGAGGACACAACTTTTACCACCTTGACACATGCTGCAGAAAAATCCCAAGAATTGGGTCTTCATACCTGGGGTCGACCTGCTGTAATTAATCTTATGGTCTGTTTTCCTAATAGGTATAACTTCAGCCCTCATCTCAAGACGCTCGGGAACGAAAATCAAGACGCTCGGGAACATAAAAAATCTTGAAAATTACATGGTTTACGGAGTTTTCCATTTATGGCCCCGAGGATTTTGCCAGTATAGATGGATTGTAGTAGTGCCATCTACAATTATTTTCCACAGTCCAAAACATTGAAAATAATGTATTTGCAACACACCCCATCTCAAATTTTATAAAAAACTTGCATATTTCATGAGTCTTAAAATTTTGGATTTTTCAACTAGACTTTTTGCAAAAAATATTAATGTTGCGAAAAAAATCATTAGGACCATTCTTGTAGAAAATTGACTGATCTTCTTTTGGACAAAAAATCTCTAACTGCCATATTTTGGGAGATATTCGCCGAAAACCGATGTTCCGGGTTTTTTGAGGCCATTTTCTCCCCCAACAACAGAATGTTTTCTTGAAAACTAGATCTCATTTTTAATGAGGTACCAAATGCCACTTATTACCAGAAAATAAAAATTGTAACTAATAACTTACAGGTTAGCCTTTTTTCCTCCTTCATTTACTGGACTAATAGGCAATGGACAGCCTTCTTTAGTCTATTTAGTAGAACTGTTCATTCCAATGAAGAGCTAGCCAACGAAGATAAAATATATTGGTGGTCCGTGAAATATATCGGTGGTCCGTGAACAAGCAGCGAAGCTATAAGCCATTAAGCATTGTCAGGAGAAAATTATATCATCGCATGGAGTACCCTCGTCAATAGATATGAAATCAAAAGGATTTTGGCTAGCAATCACACCAACACATTATTGGATTTACCTACCTTAACAGTAGAATGAGCCAATGGATTGCGAAAAATGCATGATAATGCCTTAGAGTGCATGCATGCTCTCACCAATTTGGATTTCCAGACAGAGCACTGGAGTGCTTTAATAATAACCATACTCTCAAAGAAGCAGGATGCAGAAACTCACCGCTTGTACGAAACCAGCATTAAAGCACCAAAAGAAATTCAAATGATGAAAAGTTTTTTTGAATTTCTTGAATCAAGATTTCATTCTCTAGCTACAGTTGCTAGAGAATAGGATCATTAAGAAAAAGAAATCACCACAACAAAATATTCATATAATATAATTTATTTTCAATATTCTGACGTCGATTATACAACTTGCCGGATTGACAAGGCGGGAGTTTCACTCGATTTTTCTTATTATTGAAAACGCCGGTTCAAAAGAGAACGGACGACGGTAATGCAGTTCGAAAAATACATATTATATAGAATCCGCAAGTGCCATAAATGTCATTCTTAATCCGCATCAAATTTAATGCGTATTAATTTAGAGTTCCGGCAAAAATTGAGAGACGATCTAAATTCACTGGGGCCCACAATAAAAGAGACTGCGGAATGGCAGAAGGTTTATTGCTTTATAGGTAGCTGCATGACCGAATAAAATAAAAATTGTAATTGCAATTTTTTTCAATTTTAGGTTTAGCGACTATAAATCCACCTTTAAAAAAATTGACTCACAATAAACGAGAAACTTGACTCACAATAAACGAGAAAGCACTGGGGCGGTGTGAATATACAACTGGTATTCACAGCACTAGACGCAGAGGTAATACAGGTAGTATCTCTACGGGGTGCTGTAGGCGGGTTAAATGCCCATAAGTTCGGAGTTCCACGAAACCGGCCCTCCATGACGTCACCAATATTAGTGTGAAAACACAATATTTAAATTTCAAAAAAATGAAACTATTAGAGAAAGAAATAGAAATACAAGAAAATGTATACAACAATATTGCGAAATTGAGTGAAATAAAGGATGGGATGATTTTAATTTAAATCAAAGAAAGATGTATAGAGCCGTTGAAAAATTGAGCGACAGGCAAAAAGAAGCCCAATTAGAAGAAAATAAGGCGACAACTAAAAAAGGGAGCAGTTGGCTCTAGAAAAGTATAAAACTAAACAAAAAATTCTAGAAATCTAATTAGCTAAAAATAACACTTACAAATGAATAAGACTGAATATTTTTTTTTTACATTTATATAGAGTAGATTAGGGGAATTTGTGATAATAGTCATGAAGACATTCTGTTCGAAAGCTATAAAATATTGTGATAATTGCCCAGAATACTGATATAAATTAAGTAGTTTTAGATTTTGTTTTAAATAAACAAACGAATTCAAAAGTTTAGCAACATTTGGTTATGGAAATCATTCGCATCTGACAAGTACTGTTCATCTAGTTGAGAACGACTTATATATCGCCAAAATTGTCATGCTCCTCAATTTCTTGCAGCATTGGGATATCATTACAATCTAAAATGTAACCGGATATTATGATGAGCAGCAGCGACGTTTATAATTTTTTTTTTGATTTTTCAGGCGAATAACGAAGATGCCTGGCTACTCCAAGAAGATATCGACACCAATTTTTTCACACGTCTATTGTACGTTCTACAATATTTCGGGCAGAACAGTGACTTTTGTTGAACCGACTTTTTGGGATGTTCACTCGCACATATCTATATGGCGTAATAAGCCATGGCAGTAATGGGTATACACCGTCAGCTAAAAACATCAAGGTTTACTATAAAAATTGAATTTGTAGGTGACATATACTTACCGAGCACTCGTTGGTTCTTGTCCCCGTTAGTGTAGATATTTTTAAAGATGTAGCCTCCTTGTAGCCAATAAGTCATGAGCACTTCGCCAATTATCAGCCTTAACCAATAGCATTTTTCTATTACTAATAGGGGCATAAAATTTTCTTTATTTTAATGAAAAATTGTGTTTGTCAACGAATACCGTTATCTTTGCTTTTGAGTTTTCAATTTTCTCATTTGGATTTAACCGTTTGAGTCCCAGAGGGTATTGAAAAAACACTGTCGAAGAATGCCACACAGCGCAACCACGCTTTCTCTAAATGAGAGAGGAAAATGAAATGAATGAGATTATTAATTTTGGTATGGTGCCGCTTTTCTGATTCCTCATCAGTTGCGAAGCAAAGAAATGAACAACCTTTTAAAATTTTTCGCTTAATATAATTTTCAATTAATTGTTAATGGTCAGGGATATCATCATCGAAATTAGTATTTTCATATTTGCTTACCAGATAAATATAATTTCCATTGGGGTTGATACGGGCTCTAAAATTTATGTTAATTTTATGTTAATTGGCCCCAATTATTTTGGTTTTTCCATTTATCAAGCATAATGAGTTATAGCGTGTTATACCATTAGTGCTTGTGGAACCGATAAATGCTTCCTTACATACAGAGCCGAGAACTAGAAACATTGAAAGTTGAAAGCTCTTTTCCGCATGCAAAATTTTCAGAGAACAAACTCTCACCTTAATCATGTTGACGGGTTCGTGTGGGCAAAAGCTTTTATCGTAATAAATTTATAGGAATCATTATTTTTAGTTTGTAAAATTTTATAATTTAATTTTATTACAATTTTCTAATATTTTGTTCTATTTTAAATAGTATACATGCATAAATAAATAAATAACAATAATTTTTATTTATATAATAATTAATTGGAAAAAAAGAAGGAAAACAAAAGAAAACTGAAAACTCTGTGTGTTAAAATTAGAACGCTGAAGGAAGAAATTTAAAAAATAAAATTAAATTTCTGTACAGTGTGAGGGGGGCTGGATGAAATGCTCACGTTAATATTGCTCGGGAACGGCAAAAGGTACGATGATACCCTCAAAAATTAAGTGCGTATATGCGGATCTTTAACGGTTCCCCGCAAAAAAAAAAGTGTCCATACTACACCAGCCTCACCTCATATGTATGTAGTAGAGAAGAAACTAATAAACTTTTAATAAATTTTGTTCATCGAATCCAGCCGAATGTCCAGCATTCCGCACAACAAATGATGCACCATCAAAATGCATTCGTCGTTCGCCACGTCGTACAAAAAGATGCGATGTTTGTCCTAAAGATGCAGTGCAATGTAAAAATGGCGTTGATATAGTAGCGGAACCATTTGTTGGCGACGTACGAATCAAATATTTATTTGAGCCGCGTGTAATTTTTACTAAACCATCTGGCGACTGTATAATCCTGTAGCCGTTTATTTCGCATACATCGGTACCATCTTCATTGGTCCAGAAATTCGAATTTTGCAGCACTTCCAGAGCAGCGTCAACGAATTCGGGACCAAATTTGGAATTTCTGTATATAATAAAAAATTATTTATAGTATTTCAACACTATTTTAAAATTATTTTGACATTCACTGATAAAACACTTGTGATGTTAGGTCAATTGTTAAATCGGTAAAACTATCGCTGGTCGTTCTCGTTCCTGCTGTATCGACCAAATATATTAAAGCACAATTTTCACTTGTGAAACTTATTCCTTTGTACCACATCTTAGCATAGCGTCTATAAACAATGTTATACAACATAATTATATTATTATTAATGTGAAAATCGATTTGTAACTTACATAAAATTATTATTTTGCATTCCATCGTACGCCATTATTTCTACGCGTGAAGCAATTTGATATACTCGACCATTTGGATGAATCAACGCCGCCGATCCTCCATTTTGGCTGGATAGCGCAACTATTATTTGGCTATGAAAATTAAATACTCGAATTGCTTGGTCTAGTGTTACGTCAATTCTGAAAAAAAAGAAAAGAATTCGAAATGATGAAATAAATGTCAATTTTCAATTTAAAACTAGATCCGCCATCAGATTCTTATCAATTGCAATTTGTTTTGGTTGTGAATAATTTATTAAAATGTATTTCGTATCTACTACACAACCATCCATCACTCCAAAGTCAATTTATAACAAATCAAATATTAAAACACAAGATATCCTTAAAAATTCCTAAAAGGATAAAATACTTTACATTAAATAATTTTAAGCACAACAACAATACCCAAAAATAGAAAGGAAACCCATTATTATGGTGTACAGTATTCCCAAGTCACACCCCTGAATTTTATTTCATTTTATTCAGAGTTAATATATATTTCAAGAAAAATGATTTCCACCCATTTCGCCCCCCCCCCCCCCCTCCCCCACCGTACTCCAGAAACCACATTTCTATATTAATAATAATTTTGAGAGACGTCTGTGTTTTTCTTACCGCAAAAAGCAATCATTTAATTTTTTTTTATAGTTACTGCTCCTTTCTTGTATGTTTATTACGTTTCGTATTTAATTTTTTTTGTGAAAAGTGCCTGGAATCCCGATTTTAGCTCGATATTAGAGGAGTTGTTCAAAAAGCTCGTTATACACCGTACCCATCTTAAATAAAAAAACATCTATAAAACGGATTTGAATACGACGTATATATGCGAATATAGTTTTGTCAACTATGTGAATTTTGTTACATAGCGCTTTTTGCTGAGTATGTTGCTTTATCACAGTGGCACCATGTGTTAGCATAATTTTATCGTTTACAGAAAGCTCAATAGTCTACTTTAACCGCGCGCTGGCATCGTAACTTAATAATCAAAAGAAAATTTTATATTGAATAAAAATGTTGTTTCTGTGGTTCAAAATATTTTCTTTTCCATTTTCAGGTAAGTTTTACCATTCAATATACAACAAGAATAACGACAAGAACAATTCTCATGTAAATGATTAATAGCGAGTGCAATGTAAGTTTAGTAAATAAAACCTTAATTTATATAAATTATGTAAACATAGAACATTATATAAGAATGTTATTTTTATGTCGCTCTGAACCAACTTGTGTATACTTATATACGTATTTATGTAGTAGGTTGCTCAGTAAGTTTTGTCGTTCGATAAGAGATAGCTCTATTAGGTTCAAAGTTGACGTGTCAAAGTATTTTATACAATGGAAAAACTGAATATCGTACAGTGATAAAATTCTACTTTTGTAATTGAAGGTGCAGAGTCCTTATACACATTTTTAACAATCGTTCACGACGGCTTATTGATGTTTCGTAAACCAATTATCAAAATCACTCTCATACTTAGCATGGTAAGCGAGATTTTTTAATTATTGTTCAAATCAAAATCCTATTCCTTAGTGCGAAACAACCTAGCTTAAAACTCTTATAGAAAAACGATTATAGAAAAACGGATTATAGTTTTCAAACCTAAAATTAAAATAAATAAATTTTCTAAAATAAATCAAAATTCGAACTGGCCTAATGACTCTATAAATAAGAAGATTGATGACAAAATTTACAGGAAAAATAATTAAATAATTTAAAATTAAAATACGAATTTCAAAATAAATAATGAATTTTTACAACGGTACCAAAACCGTATCGTTGAAGAGGACTTTACGGACGAAACCTGTAGACTAGGTAATAAAAATTTTAAGATACTAATGACAAATAGACGGACTGCTCAAAATCTTATCTTAGAGCAATTCGAAACAAAATCGAGGGTGAGGCTAACGAGGTACTTACAATGTATGACACTTTACGCTGATAAGCGTAACGAGATAAATGTAGTGAGGGACTTATACAGCACCTCACAGGGCAATGTCACACTCGAAAAATATTTTACTCGAATAATGAATATTCAGCAATTGTAAATCACATAAAGCGCAATGAAACGAATACCATAGTAGTAAGGGCTAAGCGCGATTTATACCAAGAAATTCTTCAACACATTCTTGGATGGGCTGAGTAGTGTTGCAGTCTAAATAAAGGCATTTGCCAATTGTCGAAAAGAGCAAAATATGGCGCATATTCATAAAAGGACTAATATTAACATTGTATACTTGTTCCACAAACAACAGTATCGAAAGTTATCAATATCCTCATATTCACAAAGAGGAAGTAAAACGTCAAATCGATAAAATGTTAGAAGACGAAATCATACCAATCCATTTTGTGATAACTGTGTGTTTGATAAAGAGATGGGTAAGGTTTTAGACAGATCAATCAATCAAATCAGAAAAACAGTACGTAGCAATAAAACAAAGCGAAGTGGAGAACGCGGAGGCGTTCATTTTCGACGCGGACATATTGAAAAGAGAAAATTATGGTGGCAAAAGGAGTATAAATAAAGCAACGGAAAATAAAAAAGAAAAAGAAAAAAAAGAAAAAAAAACCCAAATAAAAGCAATCACTAAAGATAAAAATATGATAAATAAGACGTGAAAAAATGACGATAGCCAAATGAGACACGGATGAAGACCGGATGTCGGAAGATGAACCAAATGGATTTAACAACAAGATACGGGAAGTGAGCATCTCAACACTAGTGCACCGAACAAGGACAAAAAAGATATGGATAAATTCAAAAACCACAGATATGCACCAGTAGACAAAGGTCCCTATACGATAATCATCGAAAAGAAAGGCATTGAGGATCTAGTAATTGCTGAAAGATTAAATTCTATATTTCGGAACCATTATTTTCATAAGGCAAATGGGCATGAACCGGGTAAAAGTACAGACACGGGAGATGGATACGGCCAATAAAATTCTCAACAATGTGGACTTACGGAGGCTTGATTTATACAATGCATATATCCCTAACTATATGCTGGAAACAATAGGCTATGTAAATAAAATTCAAACTAACAGTGATTTGGACAAATTCAAAAATAATATAAAAACGAACGCGAAAGTTACCAAAATTGAAAGAATAAATAGATGGAACTATCAAGAGAAGATAGCGGAACCTACACAATCAATTAAAATCACCTTTAGAGCAAATTCCCTCCTGACGGAAATAGCCATATTCGCAGTAAAGAGGAAGGTAACTTATTTCATTCCGAAGCCCCTCATGTGTAAAAAGTGCCTGATCTACGGCCACATAGCTAAACATTGTCGGGGAAAGGAAAGATGTTACAATGGCGCAGAATCCGATCATATTACTTACGTTACTATTGTGGAGAAAAATATCCATCATATAGCAATATATGTGAGGAGTCCAACGGCAAAAGAAAATAAAATATTTAATGATATCAAAAAAAATATCATACAACGAATCCAGAAGAAGAACATTTCCACAAGAGTTTAACCTAAACGAGGAGGAATTCCCGAGACTGCAAGGTAATCAAATGGAGGAAATCGAAAAGATGAGAGAACAAATAAGACAATCAGAGGAAAAAAGAAAAGTGGACCAAAATGCAATGGAAAATCAAATTACGATATTGCGGACCCATATGATCGAAATAAACATCAAAAGTATACAAGCAACCACACAAGGATATTTAAAACAGGAATTAACGAGCAAGCACACGACCTGATCTTAACAGAAATAGTTGACCAATTCATAATCATGGATAAACTGATCGTCAAAATTACAAAATCGCCAATGATGATGGACAGCAGGAACAGACTAGTATAGAGAGAATACCTGGATGTGCGCAAACGGAAAACAATCCGCAATAGATATAACAATGAGCTCAGCGGACATAGCGAACAAATAGAATGGAGAATCGATACAACAAAAATTGGTAACACCGATCATCTACCGATAATACTATTAATAGAAAACTTGAGAATGGGCAGTACCAAGATGATCATTAAGGCAGACTACAAGAGTGCTTAAAGAAATCGATAAACTCAATTTAGATGCATTCAACAACATCGAAGACTACGAGGATGCAATAAGTACAAAAATTGAAGAAAATTCCAAATCATTATTCCCGAGAAACGAACACTCACAAAAAAATTGGTGGAACGAAAAGCTAGATAGGATGCGTGGATCATAAAAATATTCAATCAGCACAGATTTAATAAATACGCAGAGACGATTTGAAAAAAGCTTCCGGGATTCTAAAAAGGGAAATTATTCAAGCAAAAAGAAAAAGCTGGAAAGCGCTAATTGAGAGCATCAACCCCAGTATGGCAACTAAGGACATTTGGGGCAAGATTAATAGCTTCAAAAATCACAAGGACACAACAAACGTATTAAATAATAAATCCAGCATTGAGATCTTCATGAATTCAAATGTCAAAGAATCGAGCATCCCCCCGCTTTCAATAAAACACTGGCCGATGATAAGTACTGCTGAGCTGCTAATTTTCTACTTTTTGTGGTAGAAATTTATTACAGGTACATGACTTCATTGGTTTTTGATGACTTAAATAGGAGAGGAAATACATAATTTTCTATTTTTTTAAACCGCATGTAAAAACGTAGTTTATTGTATTGAACATATTTGAATTGAAATTTTTTCCATTTAGATTCGTATGCGGTCAACGTATTCATATCATTAATGTTGCATTTTAAATTTAAAAGAAAAGAAAACACTATTAAAGTTAAATTTTTTAATTAAAAACCTCAGCAATACATTTCTATATGTTAACCGATTTAAAATAAAAATTAATATCTCTAATTTAAAGTTGATTTGTTTTTAAATTGATATTTCAATTTAAAAAAAATACAAATATGCTTTTAAAATGATCATTTTTAAATCAAAATATTTCGTTGTTGCTTGGAAAACGTGTATGAAATTTTTTAAAACGAAACGTTTTTTTTTATTTTTAAGTTGTTTTTTCTCTGAGTGTACACAAGAATAGGGTAAGCAGAATAAGGTATACCGCTGTATTAATGAAAGGGACACAACCTACTAAAATATTACAATAGGTAATCAACAGAAGTCTGAGAATGTGCCTGCGGGTCTAACGAGCAGAACACCAGTAACGGCCATTATAGCGGATGCAGGAGGTATACCGATGGACTTAAAATCCGAGTTATATAAATTCAACTATATAGTGAAAAAAAAATTATATAAAACTATATAGTGAAAAAAAAACGAGTGGATGGGAAAAATAATCCAAAGGAAGATGGCACCCAACAACCTTGAATGAGATTGTTGCTAACCAAGATTAAACAAAATTCCGAAACAGAAAAAACCGATACAACGCAAAAAGGGAACATCAATGAATATATAAAGATAAACATGGAGCTCCACCAGTGGCACTATTCTGGTTTTCCCTGGGAATAGGGAATTGGGAAAAATATTTTCATAGCATTTTTGTCCAAATTATATTGTTCTGGCTTACTGTTGGAATTAGTTTCGTGTAAATATTTTCGAAACAAAGTTGATAAATCACTCCACAATAACAAGTCTAACAAAAATTATTATGACGCGAAAATAATCAATGCCACGAGAAGACACAAAATAAAAACGACGATCGTATGGATTCCAAGCCATACGGGAATAACGGGAAATGAAGAAGCGGACGTGGCAGCAAAGCAGGGAACTAAATCAAACAGAATTTACAAAAGCAACATATCCGTGGAGGATGCAAACAGGATATTCAAAGCAAAAATGTATAACAGGTGGAGGACGAAATTCTTGGAAGTGACAATGCTGACGGGCATAATACATCGAGAAAACACAAGTGGAATTATTAAAGACAAACCCTGGTTTTACAAAAGGGAGCTACAAGCAAGTATAGTAAAAACATTGACGAGGTTGCGAACGAACCACACTTTCGACACCAAATACTTAAAATTAATCGGCAAAATGGACGACGAAAGATGCAACGTAAGCGGCACACTGGAGAACGTAAGACACCTAATAGAGAAATGTGCAAGATACGAAGACCTGAGAAGCAAATACAAGGTTCTAGAAAATAAAGACCTTCAAAAGATACTAAGAAAAGAAATAACAGAAAATTACATAGACATCTATAGATTTATTAGAGAAGGGGAACTCAACATTTAAAAATATAAGTGCAAACCTACTCATTCGAGCATAGCAACATAACATTTCTACGATAAAAGCGCAGAATACAAAACCTACTGGAAACAACATCTACTACATAACCGATAGAATCAGCGCTATCAATCATAACAGTGACATCATAATTGAAAAAATAAAATTTAACATAAATTTTTTGGTGATGTGGTCAAAATGATCTAGCCAAACAAAGAAACCAAAAAAAAAAACGGAATCATATACGTCCGACTACCGCAAGCTAAACGAGAAGACCACCGAAGATCGGTACCCTCTACCTACCTAACCTCACCGATAAACTCGATACATTTGGGAAATGTATGTACTTCTCAACCTTGGATCTTGCATCTGGCTTCCACCAGAGAGATAAAAAAAAACAACCTTTCCCTAATATCTTCGTCGTGTGGAATGTCGTTTGGTCTAAAGAAAGCCCCAAGATCATAGTATTCTCGACGTCAGTCCAAGAACAAATCGATAATCTAAAGCAAGTGTTTAACGAATTACGAAAGGCTAATCTAAAGATCCAAATGGACAAACTGGAATTTCTACATCGGGAAATTGCCTTTTTTGGGACATATGGTTACCTGTTAGGCCCAACCCCGAAAAATTAAAACGATTATGGAATTTCCAGTTCCTAAAACAGAGAAACAAATTAAAAGCTTTTTGGGTCTGCTGTGATATATATTTATCAAGAACTTCTCCGACGTCACAAAACCACTGAATGTCTAGGTATAATTTTGGACACATGGTACTTACAATGTTTCGAGTATTGCAAAAGGCTATTGTGAAATGATCCAATCTTGCAATATCCTGATTTTTCCTGAAATAATTTATCCTGGCTACCGATGTAACGTATGCATTGAAGCGGCCCTCTTTCAGGGTCCCATAGGAAAGGATAAACCAATTTGTTATGCATCCAGAACGGTTACGGAACAAAATTATTCCACTATAGAAAAAGAACCTTTGGCCATCCTTTGGTCCACAAAATACTTCAGGCCATATTTATTCAAAAAAAATTAAAAAAAAAAAATAAAAACATTCAAAATTGTAGCGGACCACAAGCCGTTGTCATGGCTTTTCAATCTCAAACAACTCAACTCGAAGTTGGTTCGATGGTGATTGAAACTATAGGAGAGTACGATTACAAAATCGTATATAGGGTGCAAAAAATACAAATGAGGATGCATTTTCACGGATTCAACCCGAACCTCCTAATATTAGTAAAATTAACACTTTTGATATATCTGACTCCTGACTAAAAACTTTTTTTTAAACAACTTATAATAACACAGAGTAATAATAAGCATGCCCAACCATCAATCACCAACCATCAGACTTAATATCCAGAACATTTGTAACAAAATATTGAGTTACAGGTATTATGTGTATGTCTTTGATATAGCAGAAAATTTGGAAACCCTTCAAAAACTATTTTGTAAGCACGCATGTCCTTCTAACAAATGTGTTAGACCCCAAAGATCAGAATGAAATGATCAAATAGAGGCACGAGAAATGATCAAATAGAGGCTTCCAAAAATAAAATGGAAGTTCTCAAACACAAAACTAGACTTACGTGAAAATGGATCAGGATTACTAATCAAAGATCTCACAGTAAATGTGGATCAATAATGTCATTCACAATCTCCACGAAAATCAAGCCAAACTGAATCAACAAAATAACACCCAAATTACGATTAATCGAGGTATGTTCGATAGGTTCAATTATATACAGAACTATGAAAGGAGCAGCAACAATAAAATTACATTCGAACTAAACCGACTAGCTAACGTAACCGAAATAGGACTACACATGCTGACATGTATACAATAGACACGCTCTTCCAGCATAACGACTTACTAGACGCACTCAGTTCAGTCAAACACCGACCGATTTCGCGACATCTGTAACACCTAAAATAAATTGTTAAACAATAAAATAAATAAAGTAAAATTGTTTTTTTTTATAATAATGTTTCAACTAAGTGTTACGATACTGATTATTTTGTTTCGTTGTCGACGGAACAAAAATGTTATGCACATATGATAACGAAAAGAGCAATCTTGAATAATACATAACAGTATTTCCGAGTATCTTATTGTTGTGTAGTAATGTTTTAAAAGATAAATTATATTTATTTCAGTTTTACGTTTTTGTTTTTATATCTAGGAACTTGATATTAGTGTAAGTGCTACCGATATTGATGAAGTCATGTCTTGTGTCATGACGTAACTCGTGCTATCTTTCAGTTCTAGCAAACCTAGTTATACGAGCCACGCTAACATTCTGTCAAATCAAACAAATTAAAATTTGTAAACTTACAAAACAAAAACCAATCTCTAGAAACAGCAGTAAGACCTACTTCTAAAAACCTGGCAAGTGCAGACTTCAGACTGACTAGCTTCGTTAGACTTCAGAATAACCGTTGTAACCGTTGCTTGGTTACAGTTAATATACTAACGTTGAAATTTATTATCCTCGCATGACATGCCAGCCGCGCGCGCAATTAAAATTTAGTCGCGCAGTGTACCAATTACAATATAATGTTGAACAGCTGATTTATAGTAGATAAATCGAACATCACAGTGTTGAAGTAGAGTAAAACAAGGTTTTATATTATATATTTTAATTTTCCCCTTAACAATATGCAGAAAATAAATAATATTCTTTACCGGTCAAATCAGTATTGTCACATCTTCCGCATTGGTAAAACCCTGTCATTAAATATTATTAGGTAATATTATAAAAATTTAAACTTATTTACTTATTTTTTGTGTGATTATAATCGTGTTTGATACATAATTTGTTTAAAGGTTTTTTTTGTTACACCAAGTGCTAGTGGTTTAAGTTTCTCACAGAAAGAAACAAAAACAAATCGAAAAGTGCAGCATACACGTTAAAGCTATAACGAATCGATACGAAAATATTGTTTATTTTCTGTAAAGCTTACCAAGGTAAATTTTCTGTATAAAGTTTTGTATTCAATAGTAATGAATGATTACTAATTTTGTATTGTAATTTCTAATATGTTCTGTAGCTACGGGTGTATCAAATCTATGGCAATCCGCAACAATCCCGTTTAGCTTGGTAAGCGATTTTTTTTTTTTACTTATGCAAATTAAATAAATCTTGAAGTTTTAATATTTTTTAAAAAAAATTAAGTTTGACTTTATTGTATTTTTTAAGTTCTGGAATACGATTCCAAATTACACAGAAACTTAAATATTGCTTAACGAGATTAAATGAAATTTGCTATGACCTGCGGAAATTGAATTCTAAAATTAAATTTTTTTGAAGTTGAGGCATTGAAACTAACTAACTAGCCATTTCTAAACCGATTTTTTTCAAATTCGATTATACATCGGTGGTGATTATGAAACTCTTTCAAATTATTGGATAAACCTCGATACTTAAGCTTTTCTCATAAATTTTGGGATCCCAGTAATTTTTAGTCGAAAGTCCGGAAGTGGCATAGGGGCCTTTTTGTTTATTGCAAATATTTTGAAAAGTGTATTATTAATGAGAAAAACAATTATGACCTAAATGATTCTAAATTAAATTCGCATTATTTACGGCCAAAATCAGTTTTCCAATGAAAATTATAATTTTGACAAAAAACTGTAATTTTAACAAAAATTCAGCCTTTGTACAGCCCAGATTGATTTATTGATCGAGATGAATCTTCATTCTTAGGAATTTACTATAAATTAATAGATCACAGTGATTTTAGGCTGAAATCGTCCACAAGAAGTGACAGCTATATTTTGAAAAGTATACATATTATATAACATTCAGTAAAGAACCATTAAAAAGCAAAATATTGTAAATTATATTGTATTTGAAACAAAATTTGTTCAGATCATTTTAATTTATTTTACGTATTGAAACAAAGTAACGTAACCATGAAAAATATTGATCTTGCGAGTTTTGCAGATTTAATATTCGCTATATCGCCGCAGTCAAAATTATGTGATATTTTAAAAAATCTCTGATTACATGTGCGTATGCGGTTCTGTCCAGACTAGCTTCTCTACAGCCCAGATAAATTGACTGATCGGGATGAAACCATGGAAGGTTATAGCGGCCACCATCTGGATGATATGGAAACCGACAACATTTGGTTCCAACAGAACGGCGCTATAAGCCTCACAGCACACGTCACGATGGAGAGTCTACACGAGCGATTAGAGAACATGGTTATCTCGAGCAGCGGCGACGTGAACTGCCCATCGAGATCATGCGATTTAACACCCTTCGACTTCTTTCGTTGAGGCTATCTGAAATCGCAGGTCTATGCGAGTAACTCGCAAACAATTTATGCCGTCAAAGTAACCATAACGAGCGCCATCCAGCAAATTCAGCCAGGTTTATGCGATTCATTAAAAATTAGACTTCCCGAATACATGCCACCATAAAATATTCTTTCAAACAAAAGAAAAATTTGAGTGTATACTGTATATCTCACATAACATGTCTTATTTACATTTAAAAATAGAGCGAATTAAAAGATCCTTCATGTAACATTTACAAAATAACGATTAAAAACAAAAAGAGTGTAAATTTCCTTTCAATTACATTTAATTTAATATGTGATAATTTTGGACCGATATTTTTACCAGAAATAATGAGTTTTTATAAAATAAAACTTTATTTCACCAAAGTTCGACATCTATATAGCCCAGTCGGATTGACTATTCTGAATAAATCTTCATACTTTATAACATTTTTCTATTAATTGCGAGTTTCTTGCGAAATTTATTGGAAATCTATGTACCAGAAGTGGCAGCTTCCACAAGAACTTTTGCAATTTCTGCACTGATGTTGAAAAGTTATAGATTTAAAGATAAAAGCAATAAATAAATATAAAGATTAAATTTTCAACAAGGGTTGATTTTGTTGGTTTTCTGAAATTTAAGCAGGAATTATGATTTCTGATTGTGCAAAACAGTTTTACCAAAAGACAAGTAATTTTAATTTTTCGCTTTAGAAAGCAAGTGGGGTGTATTCGAGATCTATGTATACATACGTGGTAAAAGAAAGTCTGGTATTGGCGGCAACATATTCACCCCTCTAATTATGATATGTTGTGTTTTTGTTCTATGCAATCTGTCCTGGGACCTAAGCACTCCCAACTCTTTCGCGGTTCACATGATCTGCTATACACCATATTATATAGGTCCGATAAACATAAAATTGTTATGATTTCTTAAAAATGTACTATTTAGCTGATCTTGGGCAGGACCCTAAATGAAGGAAAAGCCCTCAAAAAATAATTGTAGTGGCGGCGTACGTAAATAACACTACATATCTTGAAACTAATATGTTTGAATCGAATTTTTCGATAAACCAGGTAAATTCAGAAAATACTTGCATGAGATGTATGCCAATATGGAATAATCTGTTACGTTCATGCAATTGTAGTGCCAAACTAGAACTTCGAAGCTGTATATAAAAATTTAGGTGAAACAGAATATTACATGCACACTAAATCTTCAAATAATTTGTAATTCCAATGAAGGTATTTTCCTATCTTATAACATACCTACTAAAGTTTTTATATAAAACATGTAGAAGAAATTTGTCATAATCAATTTCATGTCATCAATTTTATTCTAAATCTTTTCATTAATTTCTGGAATATGTTGATCATATTCCAGAAATTAATGAAAACATAATTCTAGGTTCATAATCGATTAAAATATTTCATTCTATCTTGTGCAGTTTTTAAAATGTCGTTTTGAAAAGTGCACCTATGGCTAATTCGAAATGGCATTAGGTGATTTAAATTCTATAATTCCCTTTCAAACCTATACAGCAACTATGGGAGCCAATCTCTAAGATATGTGTAATTTACCAAAAGCTACAACGACATCCTTTCATACATAAAGTGCATATACCATTTTCCTGGTGGTTAAACTAATTTCTGAAAAGTTTAATAAGTATATGAAATACAAAAATTTGATCTTTTTTATAAACAAATTTTTTTTTTGTATTTACATTTTTTAGAAATGTACACGTGTGCAAATATCTGTCTAAAATAAAAATTATGTATAAAAATTTTTTTTTGACTCGTTAATTGGCGTTAATTTAATTTAAAAGTGTCCAAAAACTTCACAACGGTCTTTCATTCACAAACTAAATCAAAATAACCATTTATGTTCATTTCCAAAGATGGCTGAGTATAAGCACTAGTATGTGTAGATACAGGATACTCAGGTCTATCTAAATTGTATGTACTATTCCAATAAAAAACTTTTGGGCTTGTTTTATATGTTTGTTTATTATCTTTGCAATCTGTTCTGGGGCCGAAGCACTACCAACTCTTTCTCGGTATTTTTTTAATTTTCTTACCTTACGCAGTAGCTAAATCTCGGACGTATAGCTATATGTCCGATTTGCATAGAACAATCTGTGCATTGCATAGCTCCAACCTATAGTACTGATAATGAAGTTGGGTCGTCCTATAAGTTCTGAACTCCCACAGGAGGTCATACTTGTTTTCATTTTGATCACCGATCAAAAAGTTTAACACACTGTGCCTTTTGGTCGGTAAGGACGTTCTAGATATTTTATATTATTCATATATAATATTGAGAATGGAATTGCTCACCACACGTCAAACAAAATAACATTAATAGGTACACTCGGACCTCTCTAAATTGGCATGTGTTATTCCAATAAAAATGGTTGAACATGTCGCAGGATTTTCTAGATATGGTATAGTATTCTTATAAGATTGCGAATGGGATTGCTCATAAATCATAGCAATTCACATAAATTTCAGATAAGTCTGAGCATAATCACTAGTCTATATATGAACAGAGAATACTTAGGTCTATTTGAATTAGTGTGTATTTATTTATTTATTCTAACAAAAATCGATAAACTTGACTTAGGATTTTCTAGTTATCGTTTATTATTTATAATATATATATATATATTTATTATATTATAGTATTGCGAATAGAACACATCACATTTTATTGGAATAATAATGCATAAAAATTAAGTTTGGACTGTGTGTTTGTAATTATTGTGACGTGTGAGCAATTCCATTCACAACATTATAATATGAAGAATATTCGATATGCATATATAAAATCCTCAGACGAGCCTAACCATTTCAATTGGAATAGCACATACCAATTTAGATAGGCCTAAGTGTTCTCTATCGATACTTATTAGTGGACATGCCTATACATATCTTAAGTTTAAGTTAGGTGGTATATCAATTCCATTCGTAATATTATATGAATAATAAAAAAGATCTAGAAAAACCTCAAACGACTCCAATCTTTTTCATATATTCCACTAAATCATGCTAAATCGGACTAAATCGTACCAATTTAGAGAGGCCTGGGTGTCCTCTATCCATATACATACTAGGACTTATGCCCAAACGTCACTGAGATTTATGTTAATTTGTATGACGTGTGAACAATTTCACTCGCAATAATGTATGAATAATATACGATATTTAGGAAATCGAAAGACGAGTACAACCATTTTTATTGGAACAATACATATAAATTTTTATATAGGGATGAGTATCCTTTATTCATACATACCCATGATTATGCTCAACCGTCTCGGAAATTTATGTTAATTTTGATATAACATGCTTGAGCAATCCCATTCGCAATATTACATATATGAATAATTTACAATATCTAGAAAATCCCTATACGGGCTAAACGCTTTTTATTGAAAAGATCCATGCCAATTTAGATAGGTTTAAGTATCACCCGTTCATATCTACTAGTGATTATGCTTAGACATCGCTGAAATTTTGGTTTTTTGATAAGATTTGGTAAAACATATTCCTATTCATAGTTTAATTACTTTGTTAATAATTTAGAGCGCACTTTCGAAAATTGTCAGGCTTATCTAAAAATCCGCCAGCCAAAAATTATCAGACGTTCGGTTAGGCATGGAAATAAATAAATATAGTGGGGTGGCTAAATAAATTGAATAATAATAAATAAATTGGTTTTCATGGTCAAAAGTTACATGTCAAAAGTCGAATTGCGCTTCTATGGTTCTATGGTGAGGCCAAATCGATCTTCTTTATTATCCGATATTGAGATATCTGTTTTTGAAATTTTCAAAGAAGTGGTCGTTTATGCTTCAGAAATGTGGGGTGGTTTTCATGGTAAAGGGTGGTTGGTGGCTGGAAAATGGCAGTGCACTAGTAATGTAAACTCATGAATCGATTGATCACAACTAGGGTTAGCAGTTCAAAAATGAAACTGCATGTATACCCTGTACCATAATTCTATTCACCACATCGAAGTATTATGTAAGTTTACGAAAAATTTGGTTAAAATCAATACCGAGCCGTAATTTTCAACATCTTGAAAGATGTGCAAAAGCTAGTCAAAACAAATTTATTACTACCATGCTTCAGATAATATGAAATAAGGAAAAATGTTAATAAACAATTGTATATGCTTGATCATTTTTTAGAAACAAATCTAAATACATAATACATTCCCCAATGCAATCTTTCCAGTGTGACCTGATTTCATTCATTTTATCCAAATAAAATAATTACGAGTTTTGTTGTTTTAATATTCTTAAATTCAAATCACAATCATCCGTATAGTACACGTAGAAAAAGTATGTAATTAATTTGGTAAAATCAGTATAGATAGCTGGTATATACATAATGTAAAGTAAACACAAATATCTATATGTATAATACATGTTTATTCACTGCGACCATTAGAAAACTTTTCCTTTCGATTGATAATTTTAACGTTATTTTTGTATCGCATAAACCTCCAAATATTTTTTCTCAAATTTTTACTTTCATTCTTAATCTACATAAATTCTATATTCGACATCGATCTTCTGGGGCACACCACTGCATTTGCGGACGATTTAGCATTAAGTTACACTTCAGCAAACCCTTCGGAATTACAGAACCTAGTTTGCACAGACTTAGTGAATCTTGGTAATTGGTTTTACTACCATCGCCTGGCTCTTAGTAATAAATCCAGAGTAATGTTTTTCGGTCAGGCCGCATCTCCCAATTCTAAGGTTTTGTATCATGTTCCATTTTGCTCTGGACACTCATGTTCATCGCAGTGCTTTGAAATTTTCCTCGTAAATGAGTTTAAGTACTTAGGAGTTACCATCGATTCGCAGTTGAAATGGAATTCTCATCTCACCATTGTCAGAAAAAATGTTATTACTGCGGCTTATAAATTCTACCATCTGAAGCAATTATGCCCACCGTCAACACTGCGAGTTCTATATCATGCACTAGTTGAATCTATTATTATGTATGGTATATCAAGCTGGGGTGGGATTTATTTTTCCAATTTAGAGGACCTATACATTTCACAAAAACGGATTATTAAATTGATTTATTGTCGGCCTTTAACAACTCCAACAATTCCCTTATTTCGAGATTTGAAATTATTACCTTTAAGATATCTCTATGTTTATAAGGTATTAAAGATGTTTTTTGTTCGGAGTTCCAGTTTCCATAGTCGTATTCATCACACGTATACTTTAAGGAATCCGAACAACTTTGCCGGTTTACGTTGTAATAATGAAAGGTTCAGAAGGTCTTACTTTTATATGGGATTGTATTGGTTTCACAAATTACCAATAGAGTTGAAATTCATTCCGATTGGCCGCAAACACAATTTTGATAAAATGATTCGACATTGGCTGATTAATATAGACAACATTGAAACCTACTTCTAATTTTTCTTTTTTGTATTGTACAGTAAGTCCTCGACTTACGTGATTAATTCGTTCTGTAGGTTTTCGCGTAAGTTCAATTCTATTTTAGCCGCACACACGCTACATACAAATATACAAATAAGCGATCCTTTTCCTTTTCTTGTCATCTTCGAGTATTTAATTTTGATAAATCTAAACGAAAACGAATATTCGATCGTGTATACAAACTCACAAAATATTATATATACAAGTATGTAATTATATACATAATACTCTCTATTACGTACATATTTATATTTAATATAAATATGTACGTAAAAGAAACAGATACTTTCAAAGGATCGATAATAATAAACGGGTAGCATACGTTTTTTTTTTCGTTTGTGTCGTACGCAAACGAACATTTAACATTTAACATATAAAATATTGTTTATGAAATTTTACTTTGGTATGAAAGAGAGTAATATATTAAATAGCTAAACTATCTGATCTCTGCTAACATAAATTCCAAAACCCCTATTATAACAGGGTATGGAATTTAATAATTTTTGTTTCATACATCGCGGTTGTAGGAAAGATCCACATGTTTTTGTTATCTGTGGTATTACCACAGATAAGAATTAAAAAGAATTCTCAGCCAATTCGAGGACGTGCGGCTATAGGTCCAATTTTCGTAGCACACCATCTATGCGTAGTGCATAGCCCTATACCAGCCTATAGTACTGACATGGAAGATGGATTGACCCATGAGTTCTGCACTCCGACAGGGGGTCATAATCGTGTTCATTTTCATCGCAGATCATAATTTGATGATGAAAAATCCCTATATTTATCTGGATACGAACCCGGTACCTTCCGATCCAAACGCCAAAGCTTTAACCACATTGCCGTTTGGTCAATCACTCCAATTTATACGCGATACGCACAAATATTCAGTGATAACCATATCTCAAAACTTCAGAACGAACCCCTTATCGAATAGACTTAAACTATACGATACCATCAGATGCACGATTCATAACTTCCAACAGACCAGGAATTGAAACCTATACCACCAGCCGAATCTAACAAAACTCCTATTAGACTAGCCTCTGGATATTCCCATCAGATCAACTTCTTAGAACTTAACGCAGGCCGGCCTTTCTAAACTTCAATCAAACCAACTACTCAAATCTTCAGTAACCAATCCCTTAAAATTACAGTAAGCCAAACTTTCAACTGCAGCAGCATATCAAATGTTTAGCCTAGGGGCCGTGTTTCAATTGCGTTGAAAATTAAATTTTTGATATGGTCTAATTTTTAATGTGATTTTATTTTCGTTTGGCACACAAACCAACGTTCCAATATAACCCCCCAAAAAAATTGCAATTTAACGAAAACTTTATTGGTGAAATCAGACCAAACTCCATAAACCTTCAGCGGTATTTAAAATACAGTCAAATTAAATCAACCTTGCCATCCAACCAACCTATGTAGAGACAATTACTAACTATCACCAAGCAAGCACGAATATATTATTATAGCCTTACGAGTAAGCTTTATTACTTTTTATTATTTAACTTCCCAGTAAAAACGCGAGCTCAACCAACTTTTCAAAATGAATACGTCTCAAAACTGCAACCAATCGGGCTCTGCACGTGGGGAAATTGAATCGTAGACTTTGCACTCGTTAAATTACTTTTTTGCAATTGCTAAATTGTTTACTAGGATTTGAAATAATTCCTTGTCTGCACTTTCTAAATAATTTATTCAACATAGTAAATTCAACATTCACATGCACGGTGCAAATTTATTCCTGCGGTATTTACGCTTTCGAAGTTTTAGTTAAACCAGGATTGATTGAATACTAAACAAGGAGCATCTGGATTATACATAAAGTATTGCTCAAATTAACTTGGGAAACAAGCTTCCAAATATCAATATGATTTCGAAATCGTCTTTCGTAAAAAAAAAAGTTATATGACGTCACGTAGCTATAAAATTATTATCCATTATTTCGCCAGTTGACTCATCGCATAACATTCATTCTCCAAAGCGAAATTTGACAATTTGTATCACTACATGTATTTAAGAAATTATTTACTGCTTATTGTGTTTCAAAAATATGTTGCTGTAGCTACGATAAGCAGATGTATAAAAGAAGAATGGGGTTCTACTATGTGAGCGATCCAAACAGTACAATTGGTATAAGGCGTACCGATATTGCGCGAGTCTTTCGATATTTTGGATACAGTCAAACCAAACTTTTGAATCCCAAGTCAGTTTAAGGCTAAATTACTTTAATAAGCTTTTTTTCTCAAAACTCGTATCACCGACCTACTCGCTCTGCCACTAAAAATTTCAGTCATGCACACCACATCTCAAAGAAAAAGCGACCTCTTAAAACATCCCGTCAGAAAAACCAACCGGTTAGGAGGTCGATTTAACTGTTTTTTAAAGGTCGATTTTTCTGTCGTAATAAATGTCAATAGAGAAACTTGTAAAAATAGATAAAGCGACCTCGTAAAACGCCAGAAAGCTCAATCACTCCAAATAACAAATTCCATCCTCTCAAAACGACTAAACTACAAATCTCGCAAAACTTTTATAAACTTTAATAAAATAACTTTTTTAATAACTTCTATAAGACCAACCTCCGAAAACTTACATCCAACGAGCCTATCAAAACTGCCACGAAACGAGCCTAGGGAACCTTAAGTCAGACAAGCCTAGTAAAACTTCGGTTAGATAAACCTAGTAAACAATCAGTCAGACAAGCTTAGCAGGGCTCCAACCAGACCAGTCTTGGAAAACTTTAATTCAGACAAGCCTTGGATACCTTTTATAAGCCTCGGAATTTTTCATAACAGAAAGTCCGACAGGAGCCTCTAGATATTTCATTCAGACTAGCCTAGGAAAACTTCACTCAGACTAGCCTCTAAAAATTTCATTTAGACGAGATTCTGAAAACTTTAGCTAGACCAGCCGCTGAAAAATACGTTCAGATCAGCCTGAGAAAAGTTCTGTAAAACCAGCCTTAGAAAACTTCAGTAAGATCAACATTTTAATTTTCTAAAACCAAAATAATGTGTAAACTTATACCATAGTGTGATTTTGATACAATTTACAGCAACTACCGTATCTTTTTAATATAAAATTTTGCTTTACAACATTTCGAAGGTTCTATAGTTTGAAAAAAATTCTTACGGTATTGAAATAAAAAAAAAAAAATCTAAACAATTTTTGGGTCAATACTCGCTTATCTTTCCAAAATAATTCATGAACTCTTTCCATACCAATCTCAAGACCAAGGAATTTTCCGAAATAATTCCTAAGAAATAAATAAATAAATTTCAAGATTCACTTTCAAATTTTATTTCGGGAGTTTGCCCTTTCAAAAATAATAATGGAGCTTTACCATATCAAAATGAATTACTGGTCTTTGCACGTTCGCAATAAGCCCTTGCTAAACTGATTTATGATTTTTGAACTTGCTAAATTAATTACTGAATTATTGCTCCTAACTAATTTTACTCTTCGTTTACTAGCAATATTTATTTCTGAATTTTGATCGATAAGCATTTAATAAATAGAATTTGCACTAGTTGAATTAATTAATACGCTTCGGTGAAGTAATTATTGAACGTTGTACTTGGTCAATTAATTACTGGATTACACCCAACTAGTAGACTATCTATTTGCTATTGTAGTTAAACTAATGATTTGACACTGCAGTGGGCAAATTAATGATTTGACACTGCAGTGGGCAAAATAATGATTGGACGATGCACTAGCTAAAATTGACTCTGCACTTGATAAAAATTGTTGGACTCTGCACTTGATAAAAATTGTTGGACTCTGCACTTGATAAAAATTGTTGGACTCTGCACTTGATAAAAATTGTTGGACTCTGCACTTGATAAAAATTGTTGGACTCTGCACTTGATAAAAATTGTTGGACTCTGCACTTGATAAAAATTGTTGGACTCTGCACTTGATAAAAATTGTTGGACTCTACACTTGATAAAAATTATTGGACTCTGCACTTGATAAAATTATTGGACTCTGCACTTGATAAAAATTGTTGGACTCTGCACTTGATAAAAATTGTTGACTCTGCACTTGATAAACATTGTTGGACTCTACACTTGATAAACATTGTTGGACTCTACACTTGATAAAAATTGTTGGACTCTACACTTGATAAAAATTGTTGGACTCTACACTTGATAAAAATTGTTGGACTCTACACTTACTAAAATTGTTGGACTCTACACTTACTAAAATTGTTGGACTCTACACTTACTAAAATTGTTGGACTCTACACTTACTAAAATTGTTGGACTCTACACTTACTAAAATTGTTGGACTCTACACTTACTAAAATTGTTGGACTCTACACTTGCTAAAATTGTTGGACTCTACACTTGCTAAAATTGTTGGACTCTACACTTGCTAAAATTGTTGGACTCTACACTTGCTAAAATTGTTGGACTCTGCACTTGCTAAAATTGTTGGACTCTACACTTGCTAACATTGTTTGACTCTACACTTGCTAACATTGTTTGACTCTACACTTGCTAACATTGTTTGACTCTACACTTGATAAAAATTGTTGGACTCTACACTTGATAAAAATTGTTGGACTCTACACTTGATAAAAATTGTTGGACTCTACACTTGATAAAAATTGTTGGACTCTACACTTGATAAAAATTGTTGGACTCTACACTTGATAAAAATTGTTGGACTCTGCACTTGATAAAAATTGTTGGACTCTGCACTTGATAAAAATTGTTGGACTCTGCACTTGATAAAAATTGTTGGACTCTGCACTTGATAAAAATTGTTGGACTCTGCACTTGATAAAAATTGTTGGACTCTGCACTTGATAAAAATTGTTAGACTCTGCACTTGATAAAAATTGTTAGACTCTGCACTTGATAAAAATTGTTAGACTCTGCACTTGATAAAAATTGTTAGACTCTGCACTTGATAAAAATTGTTGGACTCTGCACTTGATAAAAATTGTTGGACTCTGCACTTGATAAAAATTGTTGGACTCTGCACTTGATAAAAATTGTTGGACTCTGCACTTGATAAAAATTGTTGGACTCTGCACTTGATAAAAATTGTTGGACTCTGCACTTGATAAAAATTGTTGGACTCTGCACTTGATAAAAATTGTTGGACTCTGCACTTGATAAAAATTGTTGGACTCTGCACTTGATAAAAATTGTTGGACTCTGCACTTGCTAAAATTGTTGGACTCTGCACTTGCTAAAATTGGTGGACTCTGCACTTGCTAAAATTGGTGGACTCTGCACTTGCTAAAATTGTTGGACTCTACACTTGCTAAAATTGTTGGACTCTACACTTGCTAAAATTGTTGGACTCTACACTTGCTAACATTGTTGGACTCTACACTTGCTAACATTGTTGGACTCTACACTTGCTAACATTGTTGGACTCAACACTTGCTAACATTGTTGGACTCTACACTTGCTAACATTGTTGGACTCTACACTTGCTAACATTGTTGGACTCTACACTTGCTAACATTGTTGGACTCTACACTTGCTAAAATTGTTGGACTCTGCACTTGCTAAAATTGTTGGACTCTGCACTTGCTAACATTGTTGGACTCTGCACTTGCTAACATTGTTGGACTCTGCACTTGCTAAAATTGTTGGACTCTGCACTTGCTAAAATTGTTGGACTCTGCACTTGCTAACATTGTTGGACTCTGCACTTGCTAACATTGTTGGACTCTGCACTTGCTAACATTGTTGGACTCTGCACTTGCTAACATTGTTGGACTCTGCACTTGCTAACATTGTTGGACTCTGCACTTGCTAACATTGTTGGACTCTGCACTTGCTAACATTGTTGGACTCTGCACGTGCTAACATTGTTGGACTCTGCACTTGCTAACATTGTTGGACTCTGCACTTGCTAACATTGTTGGACTCTGCACGTGCTAACATTGTTGGACTCTGCACTTGCTAACATTGTTGGACTCTGCACTTGCTAACATTGTTGGACTCTGCACTTGCTAACATTGTTGGACTCTGCACTTGCTAACATTGTTGGACTCTGCACTTGCTAAAATTGTTGGACTCTGCACTTGCTAAAATTGTTGGACTCTGCACTTGCTAAAATTGTTGGACTCTGCACTTGCTAAAATTGTTGGACTCTGCACTTGCTAAAATTGTTGGACTCTGCACTTGCTAAAATTGTTGGACTCTGCACTTGCTAAAATTGTTGGACTCTGCACTTGCTAAAATTGTTGGACTCTGCACTTGCTAAAATTGTTGGACTCTGCACTTCATTAAATTATTGGACACTACACTTCATTAAATTATTGGACACTACACTTGTTAAAACTATTGGACCCTGCACTTGTTAAGCTGTTGGTCCTTGCACTTGCTAAAATTACTAGACTCTGCATTTGCTAAAATTACTAGACTCTGCACTTGCTAAAATTACGAGACTCTGTACTTGCTAACACTATTGGACGAATTACTTGTTGAAGATTATTGGACTCTGCACTTGTTAAAATTATTGGACACTGCACTTACTAAAATTACTAACTCTTTACTTACTAAAATTGCTGGACTGCGCACTAGCTAAAACTATTAAACTTTGTACTTGCTGAAAATAGTGGACTCTGCACTTGTTAAAACTATTAAACCCAGCACTTGCTAAAATGATTGGACAATGCACTTGCTATAATTGATACTTGCTTTGTGGACTCTTTATCAAGTGCAAAGTGGTGGACTCTGCACAAGATAAAACTGGCGAACTCTGCCTTTACTAAAATTATTGAACTCTGGTAAATTGTATCGTAGACTTTGCACTTGTTAAATTATATGCTAGACTCGTACTTGTTAAATTATATCCTGGGCTCTGCACTTGTTAAGTTATTTTTTTTGCAATTGCTAAAATAGTTACTTGCACTTACTGAATTGATTACTAGTTTGTGCACTAATTACTGACCTGCACTATCCAAATAATTTATTGAACATGTAAATTTATCTTTTACATACAAGGTGCAAATTTATTCCTAGTATTTACACTGCCGTAGTTATAATTAAACCAATATTGATTGAACACTAAACAAGGAGCGTCTGATTTATAAATTAAATATTGCTCAAATTAACTTGGGAAGGCAACATGAAAAAAAAAATTACATCGTGCTGACTCACCTGATTCCATCTCGTAACGCAATTTGAATTACGCCATTGGGTAATGCCACGGGTCCGGCACACCTGTTCATATCACGCCTTGGATACGGCGAATAAACAATCTTGTACGGTGGTGCGGAATTTGCTGTATGAAAAACATCCTCTTGATACATATTAACGATCGGTGTTGGTCGATGGACCATTGCCGGATTCCTCCAAATGCGACTATCAATATTCTGTGGAATATCTAATTGTGACATTTGTTGTTGTTGCTGCTGCTGCTGCTGCTGTTGTTGAGGTTGTTGTTGCGGCTGTGTAACAAGTGGATACACCATTGGCGTATTATTAGAATTTCGCATTGGAGTTGAACTAATTATCCGGGGTGAAATTTCATCTTGGTGGGTTTTTTGCTGAGTTGAAATAAATGGTTGGGCCGAAACATTAAACTGGGTCTGTTGTTTATATAATAAAAAAATCAATTGTTTTATTGTTTATACGAACAGATGTTTATTTGATTTTTTGTTGTTTTTTTGTTTTGCTTACTTACCGTAACTGTTGAATTTGCCGTAAAAAGACTTCGTTGCCGTTTTAAATTGTAACGTGTGATTGGACTCACACTTCCATTATTTGGTTCATTTCTTTTATCGTTACTATCACCTGCGAGTATTTTTTTTTCGTATAAAACTCGAAATTAGACACGACAAACGAATGAAATTTTTATTACGCTTACCACTATTATTTTCATGCTCCATGATTCTTTATTCTTAAAAATTACAAATTTTTCTAGTTGATATTCACAATTTTTACGATCGTATATTTACGTATACTGGGGTGGGAATGGGAGGGGGGGCCTTACTGTTTTACAATAACTTTTATTAAAATAATTATGTTCACAATTTAAATTTTTATTTTTAAATTAACGACGATGAAAAAATTTTGTTTCACTTCTTGCGATAAATTCCGGGTAATGAATGCGATAGCAAATATTTTCTAATTTTTTTAATGCGAAAAAAAATTGAAACTCCAAAGCCTTCTCACAAAATTTTTGGTCGTGACATCGGCTACTTGGTTGTAGCCGTTATTATAAATTCACGCACTCGTTCGCCCGATGGCAGCAAGCAGCATACTATGGAGTGCAATGGTTTATAATTATCACCGTTGCGGAAAGTACTGTTGCAGTATGCACTAGTTTCTGAAGTTGTGACGTCATTTAGCTGCCGTAGCCGTAATTTTTGAAGCACATTGACTCATTGCATAACATTCAAATAAGTAGAGCTCAGTTAAGTAATATGTATTTCTTGTTGATTGCGATAACAGTTATCAAGTACAAATTGAATGAGAGTAACTCCTAACCGAAATTTGGCAATTTTTATCACAACATGTATTTCGAGACATTATTTCCTGCTTATTGTGTTCCAAAAATTTATTGTTGTAGCTACGATAAGCAGATGTATAAAAGAAGAATGATTTGGCTGTGAAAATATCAGTACCATCACTACCATGAATTCGTGCACTCGAATCATAATCGTTTTAGCAGCGATCATTGCTGTGGCAATTTGTGGAAGGAAAGTATCATTTGAAGGCAGGGTATACTATGTGAGCGATCCAAAAACGTACAATTGGTATACGGCGTACCGATATTGTGCCATGTTAGGAATGTACCTAGTCGACATACGCACGGAAGAGGAAAGTCAACGCCTAGAGAATTTAAGGGTAAAGTTTAACTTTACTTATGGATATTTTTGGACAAGTGGAACCGATCTTGGGAGCGAAGGACAATTTTATTGGATGACCACTGGAGAATCGGTCGTATTTAGTTTATGGGGACCTGACGAACCAGATAATTATAAAGGGCAATTCAGTGGAGAAACCGATAATTGCATTGTGGGGCGTACGAATGATGAGAAATGGTACGATATTCAATGTTCAGCGAGGCGCTCTTTTATTTGTCGCAATGAGTTTGATGTTACCGATTATAAAATAGATCATTGTTAAAATTTACTGGATAAAAATTAGAAATTGATTTTGTGAATTTTAATAAAGAATAAAAAAATTTATTTTAGTGAATATGATTTGACCAACTTAATTTTGGGGAACTGTGTGTGAAGCCTTTATCGGATGGCACTGTAGATGCGGAAATAAAAAAAATTGATCGAAATACGATTTCAGTGATTGAAACTCAAAATTAATTTGTATTGATATGGCGAATGTGTAACGATCGATGTAACGATATGCGATTTTGCAGTTTTTGGAAGTGCATGTCAACTTTACTCAGTTAAAATTTATTCAAATTCCATCAGTAATTTTATTACTCATAGAATGGTTCTTTTATGTCTGTTGTGGCGTTTAACCTTTTTTGAACGTAATGTTATTTTGCGTTTTGGAAATAAAAAATTTTTAACGGATGGCTTTACAAGTTTAATTTAATTTTATTTAAGTTTTAAAATTATTTTAATGTTTAATAGCGGAGTTGTTCTTCTAGACTGGATTTAATTTATAAAAACAATTTTAATTTGTATATAAAGGCGAAAAGCAACTGTGTGCATGAAAATGTATATAGGTAAGCTATATACTGCTATTATCTATCCATATCTATATATCTATAAAAATGGTGCAAAAAATGTATGTGCGCACATCAGTTGAGAACGGCTGAACCGATTTGGCTCAACTTTTTTCTGTTGTATTTTCAATTGCCAGGAGATGGTTCTTACGAAAGACAATTTTTGAAAAATGTAACGGAAAAGTTGGAAAACCCGAAAAATCTAATATAAAGTGTTTTTATTTGAATTTTGAATGTATCTTTATTATGAGACAGGTGGTGCAATGGTTAAAGCTTCGGTGTTTGGGCTAGGAGGTACTGGACTCGAATCCGCCGAAGGCTGCGTGCAAATTAGTATTTTGTTTTTTATCCAATCTTTTTATTTTCTCTATCTAAAAATGCACTGGAAAAGTTGGAAAATTCGGAAAATCGAAAAATGATGTTTTTCAGTTTAGAACGGCTGAACAAATTTGGCTCAATTTTTTTTATTGTGTTCGCATTGCCAGGGGATGGTTCTTACGAAAGAAAATTTTGGAATAATCCACCGGAGAAGTCGGAAAATTCGCAAAACCGAAAAAATATGTTTTTCAGTTGAGAACAGCTAAACCTCGTTTGAAACCCGTTGCGGAAAGTACTATTGCAGTATGCACTCGTTTCTGAAGTTGTGACGTCATTCAGCTGCCGTAGCGGTAATTTTTGAAGCACATTGACTCATTGCATAACATTCAAATAAGGGAAGCTCAGTTAAGTAATATGAATTTCTTGTTGATTGCGATAACAGTTATCAAGTACAAATTGAATGAGAGTAACTCCTAACCGAAATTTGGCAATTTTTATCACAACATGTATTTCGAGACATTATTTCCTGCTTATTGTGTTTCAAAAATATATTGTTGTAGCTACGATAAGCAGATGTATAAAAGAAGAATGATTTGGTTGTGAAAATATCAGTATCATTGCTACCATGAATTCGTGCACTCGTATCATAATCGTTTTAGCAGCGATCATTGCTGTGGCAATTTGTGGAAGGAAAGTATCATTTGAAGGCAGGGTATATTATCTGAGTGATCCACAAGAGTACAATTGGTATAAGGCGTACCGATATTGTGCCATGCTTGGAATGTACCTAGTCGACATACGCACGGAAGAGGAATACCAACGCCTAGAGAATTTAAGGGTAAAGTTTAACTTTACTTATTTTTGGACAAGTGGGACCGATCTTGGGAGCGAAGGACAATTTTATTGGATGACCACTGGAGAATCGGTCGTATTTACTGAATGGGGAACTGAAGAACCAAATAATTTGAAACATCCAATCACTGGAGAAAAACAAAATTGCATTTCGGTGTATCCTAATAATAATAAATGGTACGATACACTTTGTTCAGTGTCTTTCCCTTTTATTTGTCGCAATGAGTTTGATGTTACCGATTATAAAATAGATCATTGTTAAAATTTACTGGATAAAAATTAGAAAGTGTTTTTGTGAATTTTAATAAAGTATAATAAAATTTATTTTAGTGAATATGATTTGACAAACTTAATTTTGGGGAACTGTGTGCGAAGCCTTTATCGAATGGCACTGTAGACGCGGAAATAAAAAAATTCATCGAAATTGAAACTCAAAATTAATTTGTATTGATATGGCGTTTAGGATTATTGTGCTGAAGTGGTGGATCAGATAATATTTATTCAAACTCCATCAGTATTTTTATTATTTATCGAATGTTTCTATTTTGGCCTATCACAAACAAGTTCATACAAGCTGGATGTTTAAAAAGCGGTTTTATATAGATGGCCTATTTCACAACACGCCTCCCACTTAAAAATCAAATTTAATAATTATTCATAACAACAAAAGAATAAGGAATACAATATTATTTATTTTCCTGGTGGCCATTTCCACTTACACTTGCTCCATCATCTCTTGAAAGGGTGACTTTATGCCTGAGGACATAAATTCTAGACTATTATCGGAAACGATGGGATCATGAAGTCCGTGAAGGGACAAAAACGTCTTCCAAGTGATCAGCAGTTAATCGCAAAATGGAATCTACGAACCCAGAGTTCTTTGTATCGGAATGCCTTTCTGCGATTGAAAAATTTCTTCTCGCTGAATCTGTGGGTATTTTTTCTGGTCTTCGTAAATAATGATGTGGTAAATCCATGATGGGCCACCATAGCTCGATGCACTTGCTGCAATAATTTTCTTCTTCGGGTCCCAGAGGGTTAAGACCAAAGTCTACGTAAGCACATTTTTAACTTCTCAACGGCTTTTGGAGCGCCCTGTGCCCCTCAAATTGTACGTCGTTGCGCTGTTCATTGTACAGTTTGTACAATGAATCACGAAAGTCTTTCAGGTCTTTTACGAGTTTACCGTAAAATTGAACTGCTCCTAGAAATGCTTGCAATTGTAAGACGTCTCTCGGTGCGAGAATTATCCATTTTTACGCAAAAAGGCAACCAACAGGTTGATTTTTAGGAACATTCGGCATTGATTCAGCTTCGAGAAGGTTTCTTCCGACGTTTGCAGTGGATACTTGTTTGGTTGTGGTTTTCGTTCAACCGGTATATCGGTGGTGCAACTGTAATCTCTTAAGCTCATTTTCGATTTCTTCAGCGGAAATTTTGCTTTATTTCCTCGTGCATTTTGGTGACTATTTTTCGTTCAATTTTATTGCAGACACGCTCCATAGATCCAGAGTTTCCATCAAATCACTTTCAATCTCATTTAAATATGAATTTGGCATATAACACGTATCGACGTCTTCTCGGTCGTGTAATTTCTGTAAATTTTTCAAGCAAATTAACTGCGTCCTCAAAGCGCTCATAATACTTGAACTTTTCACGCGGAAAATACTGGTGATCCTAGCTGCTTGCACATAATCGATCAGTTAGATCCAGAATCAAGTTGCAATTTTAATTTTATATTGTTGATGGCGCAATAATTTTCGAGTCGAAACAAAAGGGACGTTTTAGTCCACAGCAAGATTTTGACGTGGATTGAAGATTCGTTTTCGACGTAGAAAGAAGTTCTGCCAGCATCTGAGTGCCTTGCAGTCGTCGGATGAGCAGTTTGCAATGTCGAATTTTTTGTATTTCAGATTCTCTCGTGCCGCATACGTGGGAAATTTTTCTTCAACAAAGAAAAATCCCGGTGAAAACTGTGATTTTTTTGAGTTCTTTTTTGTGTAATCGAAAGAAATAGTGTCTTTCTTCCTCTACATAATTTCTCGATCAGCGAATCCACTTTCTGAGGTGCTGTCATTGTACCTGCCTCGGCAATAATGGTGGTATACCTCAAATTGTCTACAGCGCGGTATAGAATTTTCTCCATGCGGTCTGAGAGATTGGAGGTTTGCAAGTTGTTCCTACCCTCCTGGCTACATAGCGTCAACAGCGTCATGATCGTTTCTTCGGAATTTGTCGATCTTTCAACCAACCAGTTTAAGTTTCCTCTGTACCATAATGACAATACAAGATGAAGCAGCATTTTGAAAATGTCACTCGATGTTTGAAGCATCTGTCGTCTGATTTATTTTTTAATAAAATTTAGGTGAATTGACAAAAAATAAATGATTGCTTATTCATATTTGGTATCAAAAACTAAATAATGATAAATAATAGTATTCTGGCTTACATCGTGATTACAGAAACTTGGAAAAAAATAAGACACAAATAATAAATAATAATAAACAGAATGTTCCGCCGAAATTCGTCGGCCGAAACTTGAGAAATGAACAACACAATAATTATAACTGAGTGAGGTGCCATGGTGCACGCATCCATTCGAATTCAAACAAGGCCAAACCCTGGTTTCGAAATCGGATGCGGGCACCAAGGAACCGCAAGCGCTACACCGACACGGTACGGAATCCCCGCTCCCACCATATCATACCGGAACATATTTAGCAATTCATTTTATGTTTATTCATCACCGAGGAAACGGAAACCAAAACCCGCAAGAAATACAATCCCAAGTGAAATAAATAACACAACCGCGAAGAGAAAAAATTCTTGGGCGAGACCAATGCGCACCAAGGTCGCGCGTACGAACCCCGAATTGTTGGTGCGCGATTACAAAAATATTGAATACAAAATTTAAAATTAATAAAAGATATAAAAATCAAAAAACATTTAAAAAAATAAAAATAATAATAAAAAAATTGTACCTGACCTTCACCAAGGTCACCCTGTAAAGTGGATGCGGAAGCGTTCTTTCGGCCGAATGGGTTGCGGCCTGATAGCCGTCCTGCCACAGGCTCCATGCCCGGACCGTTGGGCGTCTTTTCGACTTCGTTGGGCTTTGTTATGCCTTCGTTGGGCTTTGCTATGCCTTCGTTGTTCTTTGCTATGCCTTCATTGGGCATTGGTTTGCCAAAATCGGGGGATATGGCCTTGATCGGCCGCCAAACCAAAATTGGGTGTTGCATCGCCAACCGTAAATATTGCGGCCCACGGTAATCTGATATTTACTTTTATTGTATCCCCTCGCTTTCTAAGCCCAGTGTAATTTACTTAATATCACCACCAGCACAACTACAATGGCAATTCCTTGTTGTTATGTCATTTGGATCTGGAAAATTGGTAAACTGTGTCGAAAACTTTAGACGAATTTGATGAAATTCCGATGAGACTCCAGAGATGGAAGCAATTAATAATTTGAGGAATATTTAATTTAAATTTAATACGAGATCATTAAACGTATAACCGAAAACAACCATTTTGTACCGTAAGAAAAATTAATTGGACACTGATTTATTAAAATAACACGTGGTCATCAATATGATGCGACCAAAATTCGTCCACCGCACAATTTCACCCGGTACACAACCGTTTTTACCGAGACAATCAGTATTCCAAGGAAATCAATTCACTTATGAATAATTCGATATGCGCGAATTATTCCAGTTACAAATTTGGGGAATCGAACGCAATGAATGGCACACCACTCTTGTAAAAAAAAACGTTTTTTTCCAAAGTGATTTAAATATAATCTTTTACTTTTTATTTTTCCAAAAAAAATTTAACAATACAAACTCTAATTCATAAAAGGTACAGAATTATTACACCACTATGTGCTATATGCAAACTCCAAAAAACTGGCTCTCATTTCATACATCCAAAACGAGACTGAACAACAAGAAAAAATTCGCGTACCACACAACGAATGCCAAGACGCTCTAGAAGAATCTTCTTCCTTCTCTGTTTTTCGTTTGCATCAATTCGCATTGATACAAACGAGAAACATATAAGGAAAAATATTCCTCTAGAGCACATTGCTTCGCACACACCCGATGCACATTGGTCTCGTCCTCTCTTTTAACCGACGATCGCGCGGCCTTATCGTAGGAACAAGCACGGGAAATAAAAAAACATGTCCACATGGTAGAGAATATTTTAGTACAGAAAAACTGCAACGTGTTCGTACCCAGGCGGCACTGCTATCAGTCACAACGCAAGATTCGCCATAGAAGTAAAATACTAAGAGTGCCGAATATTTTCAACGAAGGTGACTCCCAAATCTGTAACTTCTATGCCATTGATGTTGTATGCGGTAATTATTGGATTCCGTTTGCGATGAAAAGACATAATTTTGCATTTTTAGATATTCAAATCCAATGAGTTTTGCTCACACCACCTACTAAGTCTATTGAGGTCTTCTTGTAGTTCGATAAAATCGCGAATTTGTTTGATCGTATGAAAACTTTTTACGTCATTGGCAAATATGAGAACATTTTAGTTTTTTATTATGTTCGTTATGCTGTCAATGAAAATAATAAAAAGCCATAGTTCAATGTGAGATGCTTGGGAAACACAAGAAGTCACTAGAAGTTTGGTTTCAAACTAATGAAATAATGAATTATTTAAATTAAAAAAATCGATCGTCTCATCAGACTGCAGTGACTAAACTACAAAAATATTGAAAACACTTTTACCTTACGTACAAAGCCTTAGCGAATTATTTTGTTTCACTATACGCATTTCTCAACCTCTACATAATAAAAATGTTTTTTTTTTTTTTTTAAATTATTAAATCTTTGCAATCTGTTCTGGGGTCGAAGCATTCCCAATGCTGAGGGGCAGTTCACTTTTCATGTCCCTACCTTCGGTATGCATAAACAGTAGAAATTATGAATGCGCTTTAGATGATTTTTGTTGTGCAGCAACATACTCCGCCTCCTTGAAAGGCGTTGACCTTTTCAACATCCTCTGACTGTAGTGGCAAAGGGCAGATGCGGGTAAGGGCAGATGCGAGAAATCGCTCGTTTTATCTCGCCGTTGCTAGTATCGCCATTGTCGAATCAATCTGGCTATGTCGTAGAATAAAAGTGCTGCGAGGCTCATCTGGTTCTGTTATTAGTTCTGGAAAGACCTCCAGCTCTACTACTATAGTTATGTTTTCGTTGGTAAATCAAAATTGCTTGTGATTTCTATCTTGTCCATTAGTGGTTCGGTTAGTATAACATACCGAACCACATATAATCATTACGACTTCGGGTGGCCATTTCCAATTATTGTTGCTGAAAATTTGACCAAAACTTAATCACCAGCCTCGAACTATTTCCACTTTGTGCTATGGTGGTGGATCTGCAGGCATCATTTCCATATCCTACTGGTTGATCGTATTTTATGATGTTGTTGTATTGCCACTAGCTAAAGACACGTCAATGACCAACATGTTTCAAAAACCATTTACGGGTCTCGTAAAATCGGTGAAAACGCTGGACCACAGGTATTTTTTTCTGGTCCTCGTAAAGGATGATGCGGTAAAAACATGACGGGCCGCCGTAGCTCGATGCACTCGCCGCAATAATGTTCTTTTTCGGGTCATAGTATGGGTTAACACAAAGTACTTTTTTATACTTTTCATAATCAAATAATTTACGAATTTCCCGTAAAATGGATCTGCTCCTAGGAATGCTTGCAATTGCTGGACGTCGTTCGGTGCGAGAATTGGCTTCGACATCTCCAACTCCAACTCTTTTTGGCCAGAAGAACACTTTTCGAGCTTAAACCGAAAATTGTACTCTTGGATGTTATTTAATGTCTCGAAATGATTGTCGTGATGGCCTTTCTAGTCACTCCTCCAACAGTAAAATCGTCAATGAAATAGTAAGTGCCTTTAGTTAAGCATATTATTGTACCAGGTGCTGTCTTCATACCCGGTTTGAGGGCTTTACTCGAAGTAGGGTAAAATGGGTGTTGGTCATCATACGTTTTCTTGATTCATTATCTATCTCCACCTGTAAGAAGTCACCCTATTAAAGTTAGCCGGAGTGTTAGTCCACCTGAAAAATGCCGATAATGCAAATTCAAACTAATCAAACGAAAATGACAGCCAATTATTGTCGGGAACATTTTCTCTCTCTCTCTCTCGCAGGCATTATTATACACATCAAGGGATTTGGCCGCCTCAAATGAGGTTTCATAATCATATTTCCATTTCAGATAATGAGTGATTAATTCATTGATCCTAAACCAGCCGTGAAATTTTTACCTTGTTACCACTGGAAACCGAACCCGGGACATATTTTCTCTAGAGCAAGCATGGTGACAATTTTGCCACTGGGGCAGCTGGCGGGAACATGCCCATCGAAAATTCCAGCCGAAAGATGTCGATAATGTAGATACATATTTTATGTTGGAAAGTAATAATTTATTTAAAAAAATTATTTTGCTGTTCCTTAAGGATTTTTAATTCGAGACATTTAAAACTAATATACAAAACCAAATTTCACCAAGTCCGTATATATTAGATGTCTGGGGACGTAAAACGTGGAATGCATATAAAATGACATGTTTGGGAAATATTTTTAATAAAGTGCCATCTAATGATTATCATTTAAAAAGCATCAGGTCATTTTGCATGTGGGTAGTCCGGGTAAACTTGATTGCATATATCGCAAACACCAAAATAGAAAATTTATAAAAACTGATCATCGGCACTTTATGCCATGTCTGGAAATAGATTCAAATGAAAGGTGTTAATGATGGTCACACCTGGAAAAAATTTTAAGTCAATTTTCGTGTGATTAGTCCCGGAAAACTCTTAACACTTTAAACGGTCAATTTTTAGAAATTTTAAACTTTAGTTTGTGCGATTTATTCAAACAAATTTTCCGAGACTCCACATGAAAATTTACCTGAAATTTTTGAAGTTTTAAAAACTTAATTTTGAATAATATACGTTAATGGAACAAGAAAACACTTTTGATGTAAAAAGAAATTATTGTTTAGCACCAAAATTAGTATCTGCTTTATCGACATTTTTCGGCTGGCTATTTATACGAATTTGCCTTACCGACTTCTACAGGCAGACATTAAATGTTGTTTCTGAATCTGCATTATCGGCCTACTCTAACCGACACATTTTGGTTGTTACAGACGAAACTGCAATATCGACATGTTTCTGCTCTACCGAGTCGAATAACTTCAACAGTTATAAAAAATCGATTATGTAAAACACTCGGTATTCACTCAGCTTTGTAGAAGATTTATCTAGTATTGAAAGTGAATACTAGTTTGGTTCCATTGTGGTTCATTCGACCTAGTTGAATAATCGGCCCAAATACGTATACGTTCGGGCATTAATTTAATTGCGGTTTAACCCAATAGATTGGTTTGGTTTCATTCTTCAATGTGAGGAATGCCTTCATTTTGTATCACTAACCAAGAGAATCAATGTAAACGACGGAAATGTTTGCTTTATTTCCTCGAAGTTTTTGCTTGATTGAAATGGTCTCGCTGCATAGATCCAGAGTTTTCATCCAATCGCTTTTGAGCAGACTCAAATTCGAATTTACTTCGTAACACGTACCCAGATTCCTCAGTCGTGCAATTTTAACCGTGCCGCGTAAATTTTCCAAGCAAATTAATTGGGTCCTCCGAAGCGTTCATTATTTGTTATTCACAAGCGGAAAATGCTAGCGATCAGCACTATCAGCTTCCAGTTGCCCTCGGTGATAATAGATCAGTCAGATCCGGAATCAAGTTGCAATTTTAGTTTTGTGTTCTTGATGTTGGCTCAACAAACTTTCGGGTCGAGATGATTAAAGCGTCCAGAGCAAAGCTTCGACCCACATTTAAGTTTTATGGCGAAACGCAAAACGGACATTCACTGTGGAAATGAATTGTTACACACTTACGACTTACAAACTTCGCTTTCGGTGTCTCTTGCTTTGGCGTCTTAACGTTCTGTTCCATCATGTGTTTGCTGTTATTCCACTGTAGTTTTTTGTGCGTAAAAACCATCAAGTACTTGACTTTTAGGCAGCTTAATCGTGTCTTGTGTTTAGTTGAATCCCTGTACATACATCAATATTTTCAAGTTGTCAGATGAGCGATTTGCAATGTCGCCCTTTTCGCATTTCAGTTTCACTCACAAAGTTGCTCCCCTGCGACCCAACTATTGTGCTTTAGTGCTATTTTAAACTGGACTTTAAAATAGTCAAATGTGATCTCGCCATCGAATGTTGTCGGTTTTAAAATTCCCATTGAACTTCCGGCAATTGGTTCTATAGAAAACGTTTTATTTAGCGAGCTTACTCCAATAGTTTGTGAGGTATTTGTTTCAAAGCGAACCCCCACAGTCGACTTGTTTAATATTAATTTCATACTCCTACCTCATTTGTCCTTCAAATTCCTTGAACTGACCGTTTCCTGTCCACCGTCGAATTCGGTTGAGTCTCGGGTTCAACTCTGCAAACTGACTAATTTGCTTCGATCGTAGTTCAGCAAATTTTTCTTATACTTGTTTTTATTTGCACTGATTAACACCTTTGTTAATTGCAGAATTTCCCATGATCACTGCCGCCATCGTAGACAATTGCTTTCAAATCCGTTTCACACGGAATGCAATTCTAAAATCCAATTCCCAAATCAGTATTGGAAAATACTTGATTCGACAACATCGATGCGTGTAAAAAATAATAAACGGTCTATACAATTATGGACTCTGTCTAGGTTCGAATTTGCAACCGACCTTTTGGTTCACAACATTTGAAGCTGTTGTAGAGTAGAATTCGTAAATTAAAACAAGGAAATTTCGAAATTATTATGAAATTGCGCAATTTACATAGTGGTTATCAAGGCGTTGGAACTTGTAAGTTTGGTTTCAAACTAATGAAATAATGAATTATTTAAATTAAAAAATTCGGTCGTCTCATCAGACTATAGGGGCCAAACTACAAAAATATTGAAAATATTTTGAACTTACGTACAAAGCCATAGCGAATTATTATGTTTCACTATATGCATTTGTCAACCTCTTCGTAATAAAAATAAAAATATATTTTTTTAAATTATTAAATCTTTGCAATCTGTTCTGGGGCCGAAGCACTCCTAACGCTTTCGCAGTTCGCTTTTCCCGTTCCTACCTTACGCAGTCGTCTGCCAAATCGAGGACGGACGGCCTATAGGTTCGATTTTATTACGATCTGCATCATTGCATAGCTCCATGCCAGCCTATACTTTAAAATAAAATAATTATCCATTATTTCGGCAGTTGAAGCATTCCCCATTTTTAGAAGCATATTGACTCATCGCATAACATTCAAATAAGTGAAGCTCGCTTGAGTAATATGCATTTCTTGCTGTTTGCGATAATAGTTATCCAGTATAAATTGAATGTGAGTAACTGCTAAACGTAATTTGATAATTCTTATCAAAACATGTATTCAAGAAATTATTTCCTGCTTATTGTGTTGCAAAAATATATTGTTGTAGCTACGATAAGCAGATGTATAAAAGAAGAATGATTTGGCTGTGAAAATATCAGTACCATCACTACCATGAATTCGTGCACTCGAATCATAATCGTTCTAGCAGCGATCATTGCTGTGGCAATTTGTGGAAGGAAAGTATCATTTGAAGGCAGGGTATACTATGTGAGCGAACTACAAAAGTACAATTGGTATAAGGCGTACCGATATTGTGCCATGCTTGGAATGTACCTAGTCGACATACGCACGGAAGAGGAATACCAACGAGTTGCGAGTTTAAACGACAAGTTTAACATTACCCGCAACAGTTTTTGGACAAGTGGAACCGATCTTGGGAGCGAAGGACAATTTTATTGGATGACCACTGGAGAATCGGTCGTATTTACTGAATGGGGAACTAATGAACCAAATAATTGGAAAGACCCAACCACTGGAGAAACCGAGAATTGCATTGTGGTGAGTTCGGATACTGTGAAATGGTACGATATTGAATGTTCATCGAGGCGCACTTTTATTTGTCGCAATGAGTTTGATGTTACCGATTATAAAATAGATCATTGTTAAAATTTACTGGATAAAAATTAGAAATTGATTTTGTGAATTTTAATAAAGAATAATAAAATTTATTTTAGTGAATATGATTTGACAAACTTAATTTTGGGGAACTGTGTGTGAAGCCTTTATCGGATGGCACTGCAGATGCGGAAATAAAAAAATTGATCGAAATACGATTTCAGTGATTGAAACTCAAAATTAATTTGTATTGATATGGCGTTTAGGATTATTGTGCTGAAATAGTGGATAACGATATGCGATTTTGCAGTTTTTGGAAGTGCATGTAAACTTTACTCAGTTAAAATTTATTCAAACTCCATCAGTATTTTTATTACTCATCGAATGGTTCTTTTATGTCTGACGTGGCGTTTAACCTTTTTGGAACGTAAAGTTATTTCGCGATTTGGAAATAAAAAAATTTAAACGGATGGCTTTACTAAGTTTAATTTAATTTTATTTAAGTTTTAAAATTATTTTAATGTTTAATAGCGGAGTTATTCTTCTAGACGGGATTTAATTTATAAAAACAATTTTAGATTGTATATAAAGGCGAAAAGCAACTCTATGCATGAAAATGTATATAGGTAAGCTATATACTGTTATTATATAAAATAAACTTAAAATACATACCAGGTCTAATTTCTCATTGCAACTATCGCCATTGTCGGCGAATCAATCTGGCTATGTCGTAGGAGTAAAGGTGCTGTTACTAGTTGTTCTGGAAAGACCTCCGGCTCTACTGCTAGTTGTGTTTTCGTTGGTAAATCAAAATTGCTTGTGATTTCTATCTTGTCCATTAGTGGTTCGGTTAGTATAACATACCGAACCACATATAATCATTACAGCTTCGGGTGGCCATTTCCAATTATTGTTGCTGAAAATTTGACCAAAACTTAATCACCAGCCTCGAACTATTTCCACTTTGTGCTATGGTGGTGGATCTGCAGGCACCATTTCCATATCCTACTGGTTGATCGTATTTTCTGATGTTGTTGTATTGCCACTAGCTAAAAACACGTCAATGACCAACATGTATCAAAAACCATTTACGGGTCTCGTAAAATCGGTGAAAACGCTAGACCACGGGTATTTTTTTCTGGCCCTCGTAAAGGATGATGCGGTAAAAACATGATGGGCCGCCGTAGCTCGATGCACTCGCCGCAATAATGTTCTTTTTCGGGTCATAGTATGGGTTAACACAAAGTACTTTTTTATACTTTTCAAAATCAAATAATTTACGAATTTCCCGTAAAATGGATCTGCTCCTAGGAATGCTTGCAATTGCTGGACGTCGCTCGGTGCGAGGATTGGCGTCGACATCTCCAACTCCAACTCTTTTTGGTCAGAAGAACACTTTTCGAGCTTAAACCGAAAATTGTACTCTTAGATGTTATTCAATGTCTCGAAATGATTGTCGTGATGGCCTTTCTCGTCACTCCTTCAACAGTAAAATCGTCAATGAAATAGTAAGTGCCTTTAGTTAAGCATATTATTGTACCAGGTGCTGTCTTCATACCCGGTTTGAGGGCTTTACTCGAAGTAGGCTAAAATGGGTGTTGGTCATCATACGTTTTCTTGATCCATTATCTATCTCCACCTGTAAGAAATCACCCTATTAAAGTTAGCCGGAGTGTTAGTCCACCTGAAAAATGCCGACAATGACAGCCAATTATTTCGGGAAAATTTTCTCTCTCTCTCTCTCTCTATCTCTCTCGCAGGCACTATTATCCTTTCAAGGGATTTGGCCGCCTCAAATGAGGTTTTATAATCATATTTTCATTTCAGATAATGAGTGATTAATTCATTGATCCTAAACCAGCCGTGAAATTTTTACCTTGTTACCACTGGGAATCGAACCCGGGACATCTGGTCTCTAGAGCAAGCATGCTGACCACTTTGCCACTGGGGCAGCTGGCGGGAACATGCCCATCAAAAATTCCAGCCGAAAGATGTCGATAATGCAGATACATATTTTATGTCGGAAAGTAATAATTTATTTAAAAAAATTATTTTGCTGTTCCTTAAGGATTTTTAATTCGAGACATTTAAAACTAATATACAAAACCAAATTTCCCCAAGTCCGTATATATTAGATGTTTGGGGACGTAAAACGTGAAATGCATATACAATGACATGTTTGGAAAATATTTTTAATATTTAATGATTATCATTTAAAAAACATCAGGTCAATTTGCATGTGGGTAGTCCGGGAAAACTTAATTGCATATTTTCTATTGCAAACACCAAAATAGAAAATTTCTAAAAATTGACCGTTGGCACTTTATGTCATGGCTGGAAATAGATTCAAATGAAAGGTGTTAATGATGCTCACACCTGGAAAAAATTTCAGGTCAATTTTCGTGTAGAAGTCCGGGAAAACTATTGACACTTTAAACTGTCAATTTTTAGAAGTTTTCAATTTTAGTTTGTGCGATATATTCAAACAAATTTTCCGAGATTCCACATGAAAATTTACCTGAAATTTTTGAAGTTTTGAAAAAACTTAATTTTGAATAATATACGTTAATGGTTCAAGAAAACACTTTTGATGTAGAAAGTAATTACTGTTTAGCACCAAAATTAGTATCTGCTTTATCGACATTTTTCGGCTGGCTATTTGTACGAATTTGTCTTACCGACTTCTACAGGCAGACATTCCATGTTGTTTCTAAATCTGCATTATCGGCCTATCCTGGCAGACACATTTTGGTTATTACATACGAAACTGCAATATCGACATGTTTCTGCTCTAGCGAGTCGAATAACTTTAACAGTTATAAAAATCGATTATGTAAAACACTCGGTATTCACTCAGCTTTGAGAATATTTGTCTACTGTTGAAAGTGAATACTAGTTTGGTTCCATTGTGGTTCATTCAACCTAGTTGAATAATCAGTCCAAATACGTATACGTTGCCGTGCATTAATTTAATTGCGGTTTAACCCAATAGATTAGTTTGGTTCCATTCTTCAATGTGAGGAATGCCTTCATTTTGTATCACTAACCAAGAGAATCAATATAAACGACGGAAATGTTTGCTTTATTTCCTCGAGGTTTTTGTAATTATCTTTCGTCTAATTTTATTGCAGACGATTGAAATGGTCTCGCTGCATAGATCCAGAGTTTTCATCCAATCGCTTTTGAGCAGACTCAAATTCGAATTTACTTTGTAACACGTACCGAGATTCCTCAGTCGTGCAATTTTAACCGTGCCGCGTAAATTTTCCAAGCAAATTAATTGGGTCCCCCGAAGCGTTCATTATTCCAGTTGCGCTCGGTGATAATAGATCAGTCAGATCCGGAATCAAGTTGCAATTTCAATTTTGTGCTCTTGATGTTGGCTCAACAAACTTTTGGGTCGAGATGATTAAAGCGTTCAGAGCAATGCTTCGACGCAGATTGAAGTTTTGTGGCGAAAGGCAAAACGGACATTCACTGTGGGAATGAATTTTTACACACTTACGACACGGAAACTTCGCTTTCGGTGTCTCTTGCTTTGGTGTCTTAACGTTCCACAATGTGTTTGCTGTTATTCCACTGTAGTTTTTTGTGCACAAAACCATCAAGTACTTGACTTTTAGGCTGCTTAATCGTGTCTTGTGTTTAGTTGAATCCCTGTACATACATCAATATTTTCAAGTCGTCAGATGAACGATTTGCAATGTCGCCCTTTTCGCATTTCAGATTCACTCACAAAGCTGCTCCTTTGCGACCCAACTATTGTGCTTTAGTCCTATTTTAAACTGGACTTTAAAATAGTCAAATGTGATCTCGCCATCGAATGTTGTCGGTTTTAAAATTCCCATTGAACTTCCGCCACTTGGTTCTATAGAAAACGTTTTATTTAGCGAGCTTACTCCAATAGTATGTGAGGTATTTGTTTCAAAGCGAACCTCCACAGTCGACTTGTTTAATATTAATTTCAAACTCTTACCTCATTTGTCCTTCAAATTCCTTGAACTGACCGTTTCCTGTCCACCGTCGAATTCGGTTGAGTTTCGGGTTCAACTCTGCAAACTGACTAATTTGCTTCGATCGTAGTTCAGCAAATTTTTCTTATACTTGTTTTTATTTGCACTGAATAACGTCTTTGTTAATTGCAGAATTTCCCATGATCACTGCCGCCATCATACACAGTTGCTTTCATATTCCGGCTCACATGGAATGCAATTCTAAAATACAATTCCCAATTCAGTATTGGAAAATACTTGATTCGACAACATCAAAGCCCTTGCGAATTATTATGTTTCAATATCCGCATTTGTAAACCTCTTCGTAATAACAATAAAAATATATTTTTTTTTAATTATTAACTCTTTGCAATCTGTTCTGGGGCCGAAGCACTCCAAACTCTTTCGCAGTTCGCTTTTCATGTCCCTACCTTACGCAGTCGTCTGCCAAATCGAGGGCGTACGACTATAGGTCCGATCTTATTACCATCTGCACATTGCATAGCTCTATGCCAGCCTATACTTTCATGGAAGATGGGTCTGCTTATCAGTTTTGCACGTCACTAGCCGTAAAGTTATTATCCTTTATTTCGGATGCTGTATAAGATAGCAGAAAATTTCCAGCAGAAAAAATGTGTTTTGCTATTCACCGCTAGAGGCATCACTATCACAAAAATGAAATTTTTCTGCTGATATTTTTTTACACCAGCAGAAAATTTTTGATATTTTTATGCAAATTAAAAATTGTAAGCAGAAAGTTTTATGAAAAATCAGAGAATTTATGAAAAGAAGAGAAAATGTATGCTTAAAAATTATGAAGCGATGAAAGTTAATTTTCTTTTAAAAACGATTTGCGTATGTATAGTGTTAGCACACTCAAAACATACTAAAATTATGATAATCATCAATATGCAAACACAGGGCAACAACAAAAAAATGGCCAGCGTTGAAAGCACTTCATACATTTTTGAAGTCATTTTAATGTGAAATGTTTTCAGTTTTTTAACAAAAGTGTTAGAAGAACCCCCCTGTAACTACCCTGGTATCTTATGCTAACCGAATCTCTAATGGATAAGAGAGAAATTACAAACAATTAGAAATTACAGTCAAATTGCTTTTCCTCGTTGTATCCATCATCACTTGAATGAGTGACTTCATGCCAAGAGCAGATGAAGGTGTGAAACGATAGCACATGAAGAGTTTGCGTATAATTTGATCTTCATATAATATTGATGAATTACCTGTGGGTGCAACGGTACCTTTCTGGTGCGCTGATTCGGTTTTCACTTCAGAATGACTCAAATCTTTCTGACACAAATTTAAGACCACTGTCGGAAGTGATGGCGTCGGTGAAGGGACAAAAACATTTTCTACTTTATTGATTGAACTTTAAAAAGTTCTGGCCACATGCTAAACACGTCAATGTCCAGGTATCAAAACCCATTTATGGGTTTTGTAAAATTGGTGTGTGTAACGTGCTTTCGGTAGGTGTTTTCGCGTGTGCGAGGCGTAATTTTCACAGAGGTTTACCAGCTTCTTGACGTCTTCCTCGGTCGATGGCAAATATACCTTGCTTTGTGGAAACAGTTTTAGCTGATCGACCCCTAGGAGCAACACGCAACCCTAGATATTGATTATACTTGTCCTCGTCGGCCGAAACATTTTGCAATCTCGGACTCTCATCTCCGCTTAGGTGATCGCTTCAACCATTCCTATTGAAGGCTGAGACCTTTACCAATGTTATGCATATACTGGCTCCATACTGCAGGTGCTAAAGAGTTAATGGCGGCTTTTTCACTGTATTTATTGCGAAACAGCCGCCTAAATTTTTTACATTTATTAGAAACAAATTTTCCCGAACTCGTCACATGAAAATTGACTTGAAATTTTGCTTGATATATTTTAACGAGTTTTCTCAGTAACAAAACAGTTCTGTACTATAGTTTTAATTTTTAGTGCATTTAATAAAAAAAAATTAAATTTGAATTTGATGTAAAAAATAATTACCGTTTAACACCAAAATTATTTTTCTGCCTTATCGACATTTTTCGACTGACCATTTATACGAATCTGCCTTATCGACTTGACTTATACAGGTGGACATTCCACGTTGTTTTTGGGTCGGGGGCAAATTTTAGTTGTAACCGCCGAATCTGCACTATCGACATTTTTGGATGTTGACTCAGCTTTCGGAAGATTTATGTCTAGTGTTGAAAGTGAATATTAGTTTGGTTCCATTGTGTTTCATTCAACCCTGTTAAATAATCGACCCAAATACGTATACGTCCGCCCTTTAATTTAATGGCTGCCAGTGGTTATTGAGCCCAATAACTGTAATCTCTTGAAATCATTGTCGATCGCTTTAGATGCTGCAAAAGGTGCCGAGCGACAGAACGAAATTTTTTTTTTTTATTATTTATGATTTGTCAGCAAAACATTAGGGGGCGAAATGATGGTCGATTGGATATTTATAGTCTATTTAGTGAAGGGGAAGGACAGGGTAGTGCAACCAATAGTCACCGGTCATTCGTAATATGGGTAATTATTTTTTTTAAAAGGGATGGGAACGAGGACCATCGTTACAAACGTAGGGACGACGCACACTCGTGGAAAGTCTCATAAAACCAGGCAATTAGATGGGAGAATAAAGTCATAAGGATGGGTATCGTATTAGGCTCGAATGTTCTTTGCATGATACATTCCTAATAATTTTCCATCTATTTTCGTGAGAACATAAGCAACATTTCCAAGTTTTGAGTCTATAATGGCCGGTATAAATTTGGAGGTTGATTTGGCCGAAAATTTATTGACCGCGTCGCTTTGAGAAAACGCTTTAACAAACATTGGTTGTCTGGGTTAGAAACTGCGACACCGACTTCGTAGGTTATAGTATCGGGCGTTACGTTCGTAAGCAACTTTCATGTAATGAACCATATTGTCTTGAAACAAATTTAATCTATCGGGTTTCGTCATGATTTGGACTTCATTAGAATCCCCAAACAATAACTACTGCAGACGATAATCCGAGCCGTGCAGAGTCATGTGTTGACCAAATACAACGTAGTGAGGGGAATATTTGGTTGTTTCGTGTATCACATTCCGGAGAGCTGCTGCCACCTCCTACAAATGTTTGTGCCATTCGGTGTGGTCGTGATTATTTAGGTAAGAACGAATAAAGGCTACTAAGGTGCGATTCACGCGCTCCGACGCATTACTTTGCGGGGGTAAACTGTCGTGCGAACGTGTAAAATTTTATAATTGTCAAGTAGTTCTTTAAATAATTTCGAAAGAAACTGTTTACCGTTATCGGTGGTAATATGCTCGGGAACGGAAAAAATCAGAAAAATTTCATTTTCTAAAAATGCGCATTACTGAGATGCAGATGCCTCTCGCAATGGTTTAACCAGAATAAATTTCAAGAAATGATCAAGCCCAACCACACTGTAATAATTTCCCCATTTTGATCGAGGATAGGATCCTAGAAAATCGACGTACAGTCGTTGGAATGGCCTGAACGATTCTACTTGGGTACCCATTGTTGGTCGAGTGGAAAACTTTACTGGCTTATTCATTTACACTTAACACAGTTGGAAATTATTTTTTTTTACATCGACCGACATACGAGGCCAATAAAATTGCCGTTGAAGTTGTTCGAGGGTTTTAGTTATACCCAAGTGCCCTGACCGGGATAATCGCAGCTTCTAGTCGGTTAAATTTGAATCACAGTACCGCGATCCGTAAGAAAGTGATATTAGCAGCTTATCATCTGTTACGTTGTGAGCATTATCCGCTAATTGTTTTACATAGCTAATTTGCTTAACGTACTCATCATTCATGAAAGCTGGAGAATTGAGATCTAAGTATAACATCGATACATCCGCGAAGGATGTTACGCTCGAAATAAATGGTAAGGCGTCGACAGTTAAATTATCTTTTCCTGGTGATAAAATTTCATCGCAGAAGACTCGGGACAGCGCATTTGGTACGACATTTATGGATCCCTTGCGGTAACCTAGCATGGTCCGTATAGATAATAAAGAGATACCCTTCTATATAAGGTCTAAATTTCAGGACACTCAATACCGTGGCGTAGCATTCAAATTCCGTGACGGAGTAATTCCGCTGAGCAGCGTTCAATTTTTTCAAAATATACTATACAGATTTCAATAAGTTGGAGGCATTTTCGGAAGCGGGGGACCACTTAGTTTTAGTCTTCTTGCCCGTGAGATCTGTTAGAGGAGCTGCCAACGACGCAAAGTTTTCAATAGACTTGCGTTACCACCCGCACCTACCCAAAAAGCACCGAATCTGTTTTGGGGTTTTTGGTGTCGGAAACTTCAAAACTTCCTTGCATTTGTCGGAGTTTATTCGGATGCAACCATTTCCAACCACATATCCGAGATAGTTAACTTCCTTCAACAGAAATTTACTTTTGGTTGTATTAATAGTAAGTCCGGCTAATTTTAATAGACGCGCCACCTCTTCTAATAGATTGAAGTGTTCTTGTAGAGTGGGGGACGTGGTCAAAAGGTCACGAAAACGTAGTTATGGAGTTGATGAGGAATCACTCGGTGCATTATGCGGCACAGGTTCTCTGGTGTATTGCATGACCCTAAATTGGTAAAAGGGCCGGCCAGGAACCATAAACGCTGTCTTATCTCTGGATTTGTTGAGTGGACTTTGCCAAAAGGCGTATTTAAGATCAATAGTTGAAATGAATCGAGTTTGATCCAAACCGATGGGAAGTTTGTGCTAAGTTTGTCCTAAACGAACAAAAACAATATAAAATGTTTGTGTGTTTTTGTGAAAAGTAAACATTTAGGCGATCACGCGATGTATTTAAAATGTTAATAGAAATTTAAAAACTTTAATTTTAATGTTGAATAATAAATAAATATATTAAATTGTTTAATTGATGCTATTTAAGACGTAAATCCACTTAAACGTCTGCCTTACTAAGTGAGCTCCATGATAAATTTATGAAACTTATTGTTTGAGTCAGTATTACTATTATCTTCCTCCCTTAAAATGGAAACCAATGAGAATAACCTGCAACCCTATTTAGTATTACCCTAAATTAGCACCCCTATGCGATTTAAGACGTCTGGATCACCCAATGAGCTCAATGATAGATTTATGAAATTTATTGATTGAGTCAGTATTACTTTTATCTTTGTTGCTTAGTATTGAAACTGACGAGAATAACGCGTAAGCCTGTTTATTGCCACGCGTACGCGTCTGTCGCTTTGATGTTAAAAATAAGAATATTTTGAATATTTAAAAATATTTTATGTAAAATGAGAATAACGATATTCCATTTAAAAAGCAAATTGTCAATTACAATTTAATAATCTGGTTTACATTTATTCAATTTAATATTATTTAATTATTTATTTACGTTCAGGTTTTTAGCATTACATTACAAGCATTAAAATTTAATTTAAACAAGCGATTATATTGTGTATACGCCTAAATGTATACATTTCACAAATACATATAAACAAGTTACATTGTTTTAATGGTTTAGGTCAAGCTCAGTACAAACTTCTTATCGGTATTATGAAGCGTGAACTTTTTCTTAAGTTTGTCCTAATTTTTTAATTTTTATTATTAGGACAAACTTAGTACAAAGTTCTCATGCATTGATCCAAGCGACCCAACAATCCATTGATGATCGGCAGCGGGTACACGTCCCGGACCGTCACCTTATTCAATTCGCGGGCATCCAGGTACAGCCTTGCTTTACCGTTAGCCTTGTGCCCGAGGGTCATGGGAGAGCACCACGAGCTCTGGCTCTCTTCGATCAGTCCCAGTGACAACATTATGTCTAGCTCCGTATATATTAGTTTTTGAATGGCCGGTGACACCGCATAAAGTCGTTGTTTTACCGCTTTAGCCGTCCCGATATCGATAGAATGGGATAGTTAACGTAGTTCGACCTAATCCTAATTTAGCACTAAAAGTGAAAGTCTCTATAATCCATTGTAACCGATCGTGATTTTCAGGGTTCAGTTTGTGATAAATTGGAGAAGCGTCGTTTTCGGACATTAAACTCAGGGAGATCCCAAAAAGGTTAAAGAAAAGCACGCCCAAGTAAAGTGGCTGCTCTAAGGACGGGACGATGTACAACTGCATACTGTGGGATTGCCCATTAAACTAAACCAGCGCATCGACGTAACCAAACACTCATTCCGGGTCTCCACTAACAGTGTTTACAAATGAGGGGAAATTATGAAAATTAGGAGAAGAGTTTTTCAAAAAACTTTCGGATCCCTTATCCAACACACTTATACTGTTTAAAAGGCCTTTATTCGGCACATCATTAACGGTAACTGAGCGAAAGGTCGTATGTCACGACCTACTAAGGATCTACTGGTTTTCCTCTTGGACCAATACTGTTTTGAAACATTTAATGTCCTGTACATATACAATGAAACTTGGTAATCATACAACGCACCCAACGGCAAAATTCCTTTGGATTCAATTTCATATAAATACAATGATGATCATCGAAAAGGGAGCTTCAAGAAAGCTTTCACACTTTTGTTTTGCATGATTTGAAGAGGTTTTAACCTGCTCTGACTTGCCGTTCCGTAAACAATAATTCCATAAAGAATTCTGGGATGAATAAATGCAAAGTACATCAGTCTCAATACATAACTAAGCACAAAATACGAGAGTTTCCTTACCAATCCTACTAGAGGAGCCATTTTAGTACAAACGGATTTAATGTGTCCAACCCAAGACATGTGCGTATCAATAGTCACTCCTAAGTACTTGAAATATTCAACTCTATCAACTACAACGTTATTTATATTAAGATATGGCAAATCAATTGGAGTTTTTTGTGGTGAATGAAAGATCATAAATTTTGTTTTATTTAAATTCAATGAGATCACATTCGATTTGAAGTATTCCAGTAAGATGTTCATATCATGCTCCATGCTATTCTGTATTGTAGAAGGGACTTTTTTTCATAAAATATTGCAGTATTGTCTGCAAAAAATTGAATTTTGCCAATCAAGGGCAAATTCGAAATGTCATTGATAAATATCAGAAACAGTAATGGTCCCAATACACTGCCTTGAGGAACCCCACATTTAACAGTTAAAATATTACTGCTAATTCCATTAATCATAACATATTGCTGACGATTAGTTAAGTAACTATTAACCAATTTATAGGCTACACCACTAAATCCATAACCATATAGTTTATCGAGAAGCAGCTTGTGATCAATAGTATCAAAAGCTTTTTTTAGATCTAGAAAGAGGGCTGCAACATACTCCTTTCGATCCAAAGCATTGTAAATCATGTTTGTCATTTCAACAGGAGCCACATCAGTGCCCGCACCTTCTCTAAACCCATACTGATATGCGTAGAAAAAGTTCGATTCATTTAAGAAACTCTTGAATCGCGAATTTATAACTTTTTCAATAATTTTATCAAATACAGATAGAGTACAAATAGGTCTATAGTTAGAAATTAGATTTTTCTCACCATTTTTGAAAACTGAGCAATTTTTAATTGATTAGGATATTCACCGGTTTGAAAAATTGTATTTATTAACTTCGCAATAATTTCAGTGAAGAAGGCTACATTACGCTTCAGACCTGATTATGAATATTATCTGATCCACTACCTTTACCATTATCCAGAAAACAAATAATATTACAAATCTCCGCAGGACTAGTGGGCGATAGAAATATAGAGTCATATCACTTCCAATTGCTTCTCCCAGCGAATTACCTAAACGTACAAAGTAATCGTTAAATATTTCAACTATTTCAGATATATTACTATATTTATCATCGTTAACGACAATAGTTTGAATATCGGAGTTATAATTATTTCTATTTAAAAACTGGTTGATATTTTTCCATAAGTGTGTTTGGTTCACATTACTAAACATAATTTCATAAAACTGTTTCTTCGCATAATATTTCTTCGATGACATCTTTTTATTTAAATTACACAATTGTTCATGAATTACCATGTTATTGGAGTCTAATTTGTGTTTCTTTAATAATCTGTTGCGTTTCCCAATGAGTTTCCACAAATTGTAAGTCATCCAGGGACAAGAGTTGCTCTTCAATTTAGCAACAACACTTTTAATTACTGTAAATTTTTCAACTAACTGATTATATTTCTCAATAATCAGTTTAAAAGTTGTATCAGGATCATTAGTATCAAAATGCGTGCTTTCGAGAATATCAACAAAACATGAGTCAACTTTATCAAAGTTAATAATTCTTTTTTGCAGTTTTCGTCGGAAGAATTTCCCTTTGAAGTTAAGCGACGTAAAGACAAAATTATGATCACTAATATTAGAGAAAATGGTGGAATTTTGAACTGTGCCAATATTAACAAAACTAGATACAACATGATCAAGAATATTGTTACTAATTGATCTCGTAGCAAACGTGTTAGTAACAATCATTCAGCTCATCAGAATATTTTTATAGTCATAAACTAAATTTGATTTTTTATTTACAGGTATATTTATGTCTCCAATAATAATAGTATCAGTTTTGCCCATATTAAAACCATCCAAAAATTCTAAAAATAAGTTAACATCTGAATTTGGTGGTCTATAAACAGCTAATAATTTGGTCGATGTGTAATCAGTGAGCTCAATACATATAAAATGAAAGGGAAACTGATTATCATCACACATAACAATATTAAAATTCAGATTATTTTTAACAAATATAGCTAAACCACCACCTATGCGATCATCCCGACAAGAGAAAACACTCCGAAAATTATTTAGTTGGAATGAAATGGCGTTGTGACTATGAACCCAAGTTTCACCAAGTACCAAGATATCAATGTTTTCATTCAGATTTTCACTAAATAAAATAACATCATCAAACGTATTCATATTATTCATACCGCGTACATTATATTGCAGAATGTTTAATTTTTTTGAAGTGGAATCTATTGTTGTTTTGCTCAATGCGTAATCATCAACGTTCAAGAAACAACTATTTACACAATTTTTGTCTAGTGTCTTACTGAATTTGCTCATAAAAAACAATTTTATAATTATAAATACATATAACCATTGTATAATCATTATATAGTAATGTAATGGTAGGTTCGTGAGTGAAATGTTAGATACCACTACTGGTATCGTTTTAAACTTTTTAAAGAATTTCTGCAATTACCTATCCGCCTAAATAGCATAACCTTCTCCTAAATGTAGCTAGAATATTTTATAATGCAACATGTAGAAAACAAAAAAAAATTCTATACATATACTTACAATGCGATTCATTACTATTTATGATACGAAAAAAATTTAGTTCCCATTTCTGTTTCTTTTCATATCAAATTGACAAATAAAATAACATATATAATAATAATTAACAAATACATAATTAACAAATAAAATAGTAATAAAAATAATAATTTTATATGAAAACAAACAGAAATGGGAACTAAATTTTTTTCTTATCATAAATAGTAATGAATCGCATTGTATTACTCATATAATGACGCTCTCATTATATTTAAGTCAAAACAGTTTTTACGCTCAAAAGTAAATAGAAAATGTAACAAAGATGATGGAGAGAAAATACCGATCGCAACTAAGTTGGTTTTGTTTTGAATTGCAACAATGTTTTCTAAATTATAGACAAATAATTTTGAACGTTAAAATATTCGTTGAAAATTATAAAAAGCTAAAATAATTGAAGATTGTCCATAAAAACGATCTACGAGTACATTTAAATCCAATTAAAGATTATTTTAAATGATTTTGTAGGTACAACACTTACACATTATTTGGTTTTCGTTTCGATAACTATATAGATAGACCACCGATGATATACATACTTATTTACACGCACACACATAGCAATTCAATATGTGTAAAAGGAAATCATACATCTACACACTACAAAGATTTAAAAATTGTTTGCAAGTTAATTTCGTAAATTTGTTCGTTTAAAATTTTATTGCTTGTCGTCTAATCGTAACGCATGTAGCTTTGTGTTTTCTTATTTTTAAACGTTATAAAAAGTTCATTTTGAAAATTTGTGTATTAAAACTTTTGTGAATTTGCGTGATAAAATGGTGTGTGCTTACAAAAACTGCTTAAATAAGAATGACTGTAAATCCACCAGAACATTTTTTACGGTGCTGCATGACCATCGTCGTGTGTTCGACAAGAATAAAGTTACTTCCAAACGCATAACTATTATGAAGAACTTTAATTTTAATGATTTCAAAATAAGTAGTTTTAGAACAAAAAATATTTAAAAAACTGTCTTTCCCCAGCCAATTAATAATCTTGTTTGTAAGTGTAAGGTCAATGACATAGATGCACGATGCAAGCGTTTATTAAAATTCGAATTTTTTTTAAATAAAAAAAATTGATTCCAAAAGATTCACGTACGATTTCCAACCAGACACACTGACTCCACTGAGAGTCAAACAACAAGAATATTGAAAACACCTGATTTCCCACCTATAACATTGAAATATGAAAAAGGGCCTCCAAGAACTTATTAAAAGAATTATCAAGTTCCACAAATTCCTCATGAATGTCCCATCTCACCATCTCAATTTCCTAGTCCGCAACATCAAATTGAAGACGAAAATAAAGAACCCGTTCAACCTTTAAACAAAATTCTCAGGTTTATATTAAATACCCCTCAGAAAAGTAAAATGCAAACAGAAGAAAATACAATAAAATATTAATTGATAATACACTTGACGATCGACCACAAGTAAACACATTTTGTACTTGCACAAATATTTCATAAATTAAAATTATCTTGGACCCAAGTTGAACAAAAAATGTATTTGGAATTTGATTTTAAATCACCTTCATGTTACAAGCATTTATTAAAGAAAGGTTTTAATTTGCCAGATAAGGATAAAAAATTGTATTATTCAGTATAAAAAAACTAGTACATGTTTTAAAATTTTTGTATGGGTTAAATTTTAATTTTATTTTTATGTGACTTAGGAGGGTCTTAGAAGGGTATTATGAAAATTGTAAAGAGATTAAAACTCTAATAAGCAAGTTAAAAACTACCATTGGCGATTGCTTTCCTATTTAAAATACAATTTAGATAAAAATATTATTGTTTTATCTTATGAGAGATTAATTTGTTTTTTAAGATAAAATAAATTACAACAATTTAAGCTATTGTAGCAACAAGAACTTTCAAGAGCCCAACTGAAATCCCATTTAATTAACCTAATTAAGGTTAATTAAATGGGAGCTTTTATGAAAATAATGCTCCCATTTAATTAACCTTAATTTTTATTTAGCTCTTTGGTTCTGTTCAAAACGGCTACTTATTTCATTCTAACGCCCGTTGCACATTTCAGCTAAGCTAAGCAAGAAACGTAGTTTCTATTAGCATAGTTTAACTCGCACAGCACATTCCGCTGCACATTTGAGCTAATTATATCTCTCACGCATACATTTCAATACAAGTAAAATCCTATGTCTGTCAAAAATTAATTAACTAATTTTATTATATTATTTAAGAATTCAACCACTTTTTTGAATTTGATCCACAATACCAAACACAACAATACTCAAATGTCATCCAAATTTCAATATTTTATAAGTACACATAATAATAGCAATGTGAGCAATATAGCTGACTTTTGCAATCCAAAGACAACCCGAGCTAAGTTAGTTTGTATCGCTCAAAACAGAAAAACATAGCTCGCATAGTTTAGCTCAAATGTGCATCGTTCCATTAGGCCCGTTGCACATTTGAGCTAAGCTAAGCTAAGCGATGTCAGCTAAGTTCATCGCTCTTGGTTGAAAATAAAGAGTTTTAATGAAACGATGCACGCTTGAGCTAAGCTATGCGAGCTATGTTTTTCTGTTTTGAGCGATACAAACTAACTTAGCTCGGGTTGTCTTTGGATTGCAAAAGTCAGCTATATCGTTCACACATACATTGCTATTATTGTGTACATATTCGCCTATGTGACTACTTATGTGATTCTAATAATATTTTGGCAGACATATAGCATTTTACTTGAATTGAAATGTATGTGAGAGCGATGTAATTAACTCAAATGTGCAGTGGAATAAGCTGTGGATGCCAAACTATGCTAATAGCTGCGTTTCTTGCTAAGGCCCCTTGCACACTTAAGCTATGTTCTTTTAGCAAAGTGAGCATGTTTTGAGATCACAGCTTTCGATTTACTTTGCAAAGCCTAAATAAGTGAAACCGAATTAGCGAAGCTAAACTCAACACACTCGTACGTCCCGATTTATTTAATTTCTTTATTTAAAGCTGTGGGATAGAAACATAGCTGATTGTGGGCTGATTAATTACGAGGGCAAATCAAAAAGTCTTGCAATTTTATATGAAAAAAGAGTGAGTGAGACAGCAATATTTTTATTTTTCGACATAATCTCCTTTAAGGTTTATACATTTGTCATATCGAACATTTAACTTGCCTAAACCCTCTAAAAAAAAGATTTCTTTTGCTCCATAAAATATTCATTTACAACAGACTGTACTTCATAGTCACTGGAAAATTTCGGGCCCCTTAGTGTTTTTTTTTTAAATTGGGAAACAGAAAGTAGTCACTGGGTGCCAAGTCTGGACTGTACGGTGGATGCGGAATTTCCACGAAGCCGCAGCCCTTTAATGCAGCTTGAGCAATATAAGCCTTGTGCACTGGTGCATTGTCGTGAAGAAGCAAGATTTTTTTAATAACTTTCCATGGCCGTTTTTCCCGGATCGCTTTTTTCAATTTTCGCAAAACTTCTGCGTAATATATGCCTGTGATTGTGGTTTTCGGTGCAATATAATCGATTATCAAAATTCCTTCAGCATCCCAAAAAACTGTTGCCACAACCTTACCAGCAGACGGTTGAGTTTTGAATTTTTTTGGTGGTGGTTCACTACGTTTAATCCATTGCATCGATTCTTGTTTGGATTCCAGATCCCAATGATAAAGCCATGTTTCTTCGCCTGTTATTATGTTATCCAAGAAATTTTCTGCATCTTCTTTGTACATATCTAAAATCGCCTTTGAAGTTTGAACACGCATTTTTTTTTGTTCTGCATTCAACAAACGGGGAACCCATCGCGCACTTACTTTCGACATGTGAAGGTGGTCATGTAATATAGTATATGTGGTACCGTATGAAAGAGAAAGTCTCCACGCTAACCGCGGAACAGAAATACGCCGGTCCTCCAATACAATAGATTCGGCCAAAATTACGTTTTCATGGCTAATAGCATCTGCTGGCCGATCCGAGCGGTTGTCGTTTTCAAATGACTCCCGGCCACTTTTGAACAATTTTACCCACCTTGTTACTGTGGCATATGATGGTGCAGATTCGCCGTAAACTTTTGATATATAGTTGAATATATAAATTGCATTTCGTCCATCTTTATAGAAAAATTTAATAAGGGCGCGATATTCAATTTTATTCATTTTAAGAAAAATTCAAAACACGTGTTACTAAATTGACAAAAACAAACGAACTGTAAAATTTACATCGAAATGTTCTTCTAGAAGTTTCATCGCGACAAAAAATGGTTTTGAAAAATATATTGTTGTCTCACTCACTCTTTTTTTTCATATGATATTGCAAGACTTTTTGATATACCCTCGTATCTCCAAGGTGAAAATAAAAATTTAAATACATTGCTTTACAGATTGGGTAGACTCTGAGATTTATCTACAATATTTCTGTTATTTGACTTTGGAAAGAAATCAAAACGTGAAGCTGTTAAATGAAAACATAGCTCATATCAGTCAAAATACTTAGCTCAAGTGGGAAATGGGGCTTATAAAAGTTTTTTATATACAACCAAGAACGATGAACATAGGTCAGTTCGCTTGTCTTAGTTCAGCTGAAACAGGCCTTATTGTCTTATTAGTAGCCATCGTTCATGAGTATGCAAAATCATCCGAATTGATTCAAAGCGATTCAAGATGGCTGACTTTTAACCAACAAGCGCGCATAATTTTTATGCCTTAAAGGGAAAATCTGTACATATGTATATCATCACCTTAACAGAGCTCTCACAATAGACAATTTTTTCTCTAAAGTAAATTTTTTTCTAAAGTTTGATTTTCAAACAAACTTCTAAGGCAAAATAAAAATTGTTTTATTGTGAAAGCTGTTTAAAGTCTCCACAAATAAATATTCGTTTCGGAAAGGTAATTAAGTATTAAAACGGTGTAAGACTAAATACAAATTAAGGTTAATTAATTAAATTAAGACATAAAAATAAAATTTTACAATTTAGAGGAAAATAAAAACTGATTTTTTTTATTCAAAATAAAATACACAACGCATTTTTTATTTAAAAAAAATAATTTGTGTGGTACATCAAACTAAACAATTTAAAATTAGCGTTCGAATAAAGACGGAACTTAAAAGTAAGCCATTATTTATCCTGCCATAAAGAACTGAAACGTTTTCTTTCAGACAATGCTGACAATCTCTAGCTTAACTACTATTTAAAAATAGTTTTAATTACAAAATAGTGAGCGGCAACATAAACTCGTAAGCTATTCACTTGTATATTGAATTTATAAAAAATATCTTATATAACTTCCTTATATCCCTTTTTCAACTAAGAAAAATAAAAAATCTTCTCAATTTTAGTCCAACCCACACAAATGTGTGAGTAAAAAATTAACGTATGTAACGGCGTTGTTCATTAAAAATTTCGCTTGATTTGAAGTAAAACCAACACAACTGTGTGTATAGATATAGTGTTTTTTTGGACGGAAAATAAGTTAAAAAGGAATTCACAAATGTGTAAATTTGTTCAAAAAACATATAAAACTACATATTGGTAGCAAAAGTACACATGGTACTTTAGCCCTACCCGCACAATTGTGTTAGTAAAACACAAAAGGGATATGTAATTCATTTGAGATGGATTAATTCAGCCCCCAATTTAAACAATAAAATTTATTAGAGATTAACAGATTAGATTAACAGAAAAATGAATTTAAGTTTTGTTAGCGAACCTTAAATGCTCATAATTAGATTATAATTATACGCTCTAGATTTGCACACTGTAAACACCACATGACTCTCATTGGATTCTGTGACAAAACAGATCAAGTCAGACATGCATAATAGTTTTGGTTGAAATTATAATCTTTATAATGACATCCTCGTTTTTTCTATTCCAATGAGAAACAATCCCTTAATAAGTGGTTGATTGAAAGACAATAATGAAAAACGACATACTATTGTAGTATGTCCAAGTGACAGTTTTCCTATTTTTACGTACTTCTCTTACGTAATATTTTTTATGGTAAAATCGAATTAATAAATTTTATTTTAATTTTGAAACAAATATTGGGTTCAATGTCCCTGAACTTTCACACAGATTTGGATAAATAGAAAATCTGCCTTTCCATAACAATACATTGTTCTTAATGTATGCATATATAAGAAAATTACTCGTTCATATTTTCAATTATAAATTACCATACTGTAACAGTGCAATGAACGGCATCCTTTTAAAAAATTGTATTTAGTTGTTCTCTATAGATTTCTACATCGTTTTCATTTTTAATCTTTATTCGTTTGTGTTTGTGAGAACAGATGTATTTAAAATAAACAATAATAATACACAGCTAAGTATGTACTCAATATATTAATATACATATGTATATATCCTATCGTTCATATCTCCTTTCCAATAATGGATTTATTTGATTGAACAATTCATATTCTTTTGCATTTCTATCATAGAAAAAAAATTATTTATGCTATTTTTTATAAAAAGAAAATTGAAGTAAGGTATTCATGATTTGTTTTATTGTTTATCACAAAAAATATTAAACACATTTTCTACATGACCTTGACAATTGTAAAACAATACGAGTTGAAATAAATATATTCTGTGTTAATATTGTTACGATTTTGCCTTGTCAATCAAGGTTCGAATCACTGGATTGTGAATAAATACACTGCTTCAAATTTTTAGCTCACACAATTTATTTACACAACACAATTTATTATACAACACGAAATTCACAATTAATTATTACACTTTAACACACTTTTTAATTATCACTTTAATAATCGCTTTAATAATCACTTTAATAATCTTTCTATTTAACCTTCACTGTATCACGTTTAAAATAATACTCAGCAATACACGTCAACGCGCGCCTTTATATACCAAAATATTTGTTTCTAGAATAATCCTAAATGCGCAGCAAATATGTTAGTATAGAAATACGCCTAAATGTTGAGTATAAATTATAATTGCAATTGAATAATTAATGAAATTAGCTTATTCTATTCTATTCTAGGTGTCACCGTAACACTACCCCCCACCTAAGCCTGTTCGTCCCGAACAGGATCCAGATCACCTCCTCTGTAGAGCGCCAAACGTTCTAAATGCACCACCTTTGGTTTACCTTTCCGTCCTTTCTGTATGCGATAAACCACGTCGTTCAATCTTTTAATGACAGTGTAAGGTCCTTCCCATGTGGGTTGCAACTTCGGTGATAATCCCTTCTGCCGTTGCGGGTTGTGAAGCCATACCAATTGCCCTTCCTCGAAGCCTTGATTATTTGCTCGTATGTCATATCGAGCTTTCATTCGATCACTTGATATTCGAATTTTCCCCCGTACAAATTGATGTATTTCATTGAGTTCCTCTTTCATCCGGTCGACGTAATCCTGTCCGCATAGAGCTGCTGATGGAACAGCTCCAAACTTTAAATCTCCCGGTAATCGCAGATTGTTCCCAAATATGGTTTTAGCTGGTGTCACTCCTGTTGTGTCATGTACCGCTGATCGGTAGGCCATCAGGAACATCGGTATATGTCGATCCCAGTTACGTTGGTTCCTTTCCACAACTTTTGCTAGATATTCCTCCAATGTGCCATTGAATCTTTCCACCATACCGTCCGACTGTGGGTGTAAAGGCGTCGTCCTTGTTTTATTGATTCCAAGCATCTGACATATCTCCTGAAATACCACCGATTCGAAATTCCTTCCTTGATCCGTGTGAATTTCCATCGGTACACCAAATCTGCTAATCCAATTGTTGACCACGGCATCAGCTATTGTAGTTGTCTCCTGATTGGGTATAGGGTACACTTCCGGCCATTTGCTGAAATAATCCATTATTACTAGCACATATTTATTTCCGCTCTCGGTGGTCGGAAATGGCCCCGCCACGTCCATTGCAATTCTCTCAAATGGTGCCCCGACATTATATTGTTTCATGGTTCCACGGCTTTTTCGTGCTGGTCCCTTTACTGCCGCACATTGGTCACATCTTCGACACCATTCTACTACTGACTGTCTACATCCGGACCAGTAGAAACGTTGACGAATTTTGGTTAATGTTTTATTAATCCCTAGGTGACCTCCACTTGCTCCTCCATGATACTCCTTGAGGATTTCCGCTATCCGATCTTTTGGCACCACTACCAACATTTGTTTTACTTTACCATCCGTGCTTTCCCACTTTCGTTTTAAACAACCATTTTCTATGTGGAGGCTATCCCATTGAGCCCAATATGCTTTTACAATGGGAGTTTTGTCAGCTATCTCACTCCATGTGGGCCGCTGTTCCTTTTCCTTATGTTCCATGATGAATGACAGGTCAGCATCCCGTAATTGCTCCTTCTTGATCATTTCATCAGTCCATTCCTCATCAGGTAGCACTTGCATAAGCCGAATATCGATGATGTTTTCCTTACCCTCCACACGCCCACAATGCTTGCATTCCACGGGACATGGCCTTCTTGATAATGCGTCGGCATTTCCATGTGCGTTTCCCTTCCGATGTTCAATTTGGAAATCGTAGCTTTGCAAACGTTCGATCCAACGTGCTACTTGTCCCTCTGGATTTTTGAATTGTAACAACCAGCGCAAAGCCCCATGATCCGTCCGTAGAAGAAATTTTTGGCCATAGAGGTACTTATGGAAGTGCTTAACACATTCCACTATAGCCAACAACTCTTTCCGTGTTACACAATAATTCCGTTCCGGCTTTGATAACATCTTGGAGTAATATGCAATAACTCGCTCCTCACCATTTGTTGCCTGTGATAATACTCCTCCTATACCATCATTACTTGCATCGGTGTCCAAAATGAATTTAACGTTGGGTATAGGGTATGCGAGGATTGGTGCTTCGCATAATCGTCGTCTTAGTTCCACGAATGCCTCTTCTTGATCATCCTTCCATTCGAATGCCTTGTTCTTCCTGGTTAACTCGTGTAAACTCTTTGCAATACTGGCGAATCCTGGCACGAATCGTCTATAATAGGTGCACAATCCAAGGAAGCTCCGTAATTCATGTAAGTTTTTAGGTCGTGGCCATTCCTTCACCGCTGCGATCTTGTCTTCATCGGTATGGATTCCATTGGTTGTTACCTTATGACCCAAATATTTTACTTCCGTTCTAAATAGTTTGCATTTCTTTGGGCTTAGCTTCAATCCGGCGGCTTGTATCCGATCCAAAACCTCTGCCAAATTCCTTAAATGCTCGTCGAAATCCTTGCCCATAACGATGATGTCGTCCAAATATACGAGGCACGTCCTCCAATGTAATCCCTTTAGCACGCGCTCCATCAGCCTTTCAAAAGTCGCTGGGGCGTTACATAATCCGAATGGCATAACGTTAAATTGCCATAATCCGTTACCCACACTGAATGCCGTTTTCTCACGATCTTCCTCCTGGACTTCCACTTGCCAATAGCCGCTTTGCAGATCTAATGTCGAAAATATTCGAGCACCCGATAATGTGTCTAACGTGTCATCGATCCTTGGCAATGGGTAACTATCCTTTTTCGTCACAGCATTTAATTTTCGATAATCCACGCAGAATCTCATGCTACCATCCTTTTTCTCGACTAACACCACTGGTGAACTCCATGGACTGCTTGATGTTTCGATTACCCCTGCTGCTTGCATATCTTTTACCATTCGATCCACTTCTCCTTGCTTTGCCAATGGTAATCTCCTGGGTGTTTGTCGAATCGGCATTTCTGCTCCTGTATCTATTCGATGTTTAACCATTGTGGTTCTCCCATTATTGTCCGATGTACTGCAGAATATTGGCATATACCGCTCGAGCAATTGTTTTGCCAAATTTTTCTGTTCCATGGTAAGATCTTCGGTCCATTTCTCCATAAGTTGATCTATAATCTCTTTCTGCCCTTGCGAGTTAGCCGTCTTAATCGGATTTTTCTGCTCGCACTTCACTATCGCCGATATTTCTTCACATTTTCCGATTATTGTCCCTTTCTTGATGGTTTTCGTCTTATCCGAGAGATTTAGAGTCCTAATTGGTACTCTATTATCGCTGTCTGGTTTCACTAAAACTTTCCCGATCATAATTTCTCTGGCTCCGCTCTCCGCTTCATTGGCTTCCACAACCCACAACCTGGGTGACCCAGAAACTCCTTCCAATCTTGCCCATACTATTGTTTCCGAGTTCGGTGGCAGCTTCTCCCGATGATCCATTATAATTTGCCTGGTCGTTTCTCCTATAACGGCGCTAACGTGAAGTGGCAACTCGATATTATCGTAGGTTAATACACCCCGTCCAACATCCACCACGAAGCCATTCGTTCTCATGAAGTCCATTCCCAAGATGACTTCGTCTACAATATCTGCAACCAGCACCTCGTGTTGAAAGTGATTTCGTCCAATCCTTATTTTTACGACCTTTTTCCCTTTTATTGCTGAATTTTCCCCAGTCGCCGTTCGTAATTTAATGCCATTAGCTGGTTCCATAATTCCATCGATAATATCCTCACGAACAATCGTATGTGTTGCTCCCGTATCCAGCGTGATCATGCATTTCTTCCCATCAATATCGGCTTCAATTGTTAAGCTGTCACCGTTCCTTGCTATTCTCGAAACATGGATGGAGGTTGTGGGGCAATCGGTTATGGGAGTCAGCTTCTGCCCCTGCAAACTGACTCTTTTTAGTTTAACGACTCCGCTGTCGTCTGACCCTCCTTTCTGGATTCTATCTGCTCCTCGTTTGATCTACGCTTCATACGAGATGGCAACCTTGCTCGTTTCTTCCTAATCTCCCAACAGTCCCGTGAGATGTGACCCATTCTATCACATAACCAGCATTTAATCCTGCCACTTCCATCTCTGAACCTTGGCGTAGCCCTTGCGGTGTCTATTCTGGAATCAATCTCCACTCGACGAATTTTCATTGCTGGTTTGATGATGGTTTGCGCAGTTTCATTTGTTAACGCACAAGCGATGGTTTCCGTGAAAGTTGCCTTAGGTGACAACATCACCGCTCTGCGCGTCTCAGGATCTCGAATACCGTCAATGAATGCATCCATTTTAATTCGCTCCATGTAATCGGCCGACATATTTGAATGTACTAAATGCGCGAGCCGCTCAATTGCCGATGAAAATTCCTGTAGCGATTCTCCTGCTCTTTGGTATCGACCCTTCAATTCCATGCGATAGATTTCTTGTTTGTGGTCACTTCCGTATTTTCGATCTAACGCCTTCATAATTCCCATGTAAACGTTCCGTTCCTGCTCAGGAATGATTTGTAGTGTTTCTGCCGCTTCGCCTTTAAGAGCCACAATTAACGCTGCAACACATTGTTCTTCAGTCCACTGATTTTGCTTAATCGCCGTTTCGAATTGGAACTTAAAAATACTGAAGGATGTTGTTCCATCAAATGTTGGTGGTTTTATTTTAACTGCATTAACCGTCTGGATCACTTGACCTGTTGTTCCATTTGACTTGACATCTTGGAGCTCCTTCTCGAGACGTTTGACTTCCGTTTGTAGATCTTGTTTCACATTTTGAATTTCTGCGTGTACTTCTGTTTGCAGTTTTTCCACTTTACCGTGTAGTGTAGATGATAACTCCAGAAACTTCTCGTCCATTTTCTTTTGGCCAACTTCTATTTGGTTTTTAATGTCCGCTCCTTGTTGCTCCATTTGTAACATCTTCTGTTTCATGTCCTGGTTCGACAATTTCATTTGATGTTTAATGTCCGCCCCTTGTTGTTCCATCGATTGTTTAATTCCACCCAACTGTTGTCCCATCATTTGATTCATAGCTGCCATCAACTGCGATAAATCAAAACTTCCAGATGGGTTTTGTGTTGTTCCGACCATCGTTTGTTCTTCCTTTTCTTTCTTGTCCACAGTGATCTCATCCGTGTTGTCCTCCTCGAAATCATACACATCTGGATTTAAACCGTCCTTCTCCATGGCCTCACGTAGTCGCTCCACCAAACTAGCTTTTGTGCCTTCACTGGCCAAACCTCGTTGTTTCAGTTGCTCCTTTAATTGCGCAAGCTTTAATTCGTAGAGAATCATTTTTCTTATTATTCACAATCCCACCGCTGTCACCAATTGTTACGATTTTGCCTTGTCAATCAAGGTTCGAATCACTGGATTGTGAATAAATACACTGCTTCAAATTTTTAGCTCACACAATTTATTTACACAACACAATTTATTATACAACACGAAATTCACAATTAATTATTACACTTTAACACACTTTTTAATTATCACTTTAATAATCGCTTTAATAATCACTTTAATAATCTTTCTATTTAACCTTCACTGTATCACGTTTAAAATAATACTCAGCAATACACGTCAACGCGCGCCTTTATATACCAAAATATTTGTTTCTAGAATAATCCTAAATGCGCAGCAAATATGTTAGTATAGAAATACGCCTAAATGTTGAGTATAAATTATAATTGCAATTGAATAATTAATGAAATTAGCTTATTCTATTCTATTCTAGGTGTCACCGTAACAATATGTAGTGTTACGATTTTGCCTTGTCAATCAAGGTTCGAATCACTGGATTGTGAATAAATACACTGCTTCAATTTTAACTCACACAATTTTATTTACACAACACAATTTATTATACAACACAATTTTCACAATTAATTATTATAATTATAACACACTTTTTAATTATCACTTTAATAATCGCTTTAATAATCACTTTAATAATCACTTTAATAATCTTTCTATTTAACCTTCACTGTATCACGTTTAAAATAATACTCAGCAATACACGTCAACGCGCGCCCTTATATACCAAAATATTTGTTTCTAGAATAATCCTAAATGCGCAGCAAATATGTTAGTATAGAAATACGCCTAAATGTTGAGTATAAATTATACACGTAATTGAACAATTAATGAAATTAACTTATTCTATTCTAATCTAGGTGTCACCGTAACAGTAGTATAATAAGTTAGAGTGAAGCAATACTATACTGGTTAATGGTATACAAAAATACGCCGTGTGTACTGTAAGTGTATTTAATCTTACAAACATTTAGGCCAACTAGTAAAATTATTGCATAACTTAATTTCGATTAACGCGCTACCTGGATTTTCACCCTCTAAAGATTTTTTTCGAATGATGGTACTACTATATATGTATTGCTATGATATAACACATACGTAAGGTTAAGCTATATTTGTGCAGAATGCATTCAATATTTGTTAGAATAAATACGTTTCGCCAATATAAGACTAATAGAAAATAAAATAGAGAGAGAATCAAAAAATTCACAAAAACAGCGTAACACTTACGTATTGTTAGGAGTATCTTATAATGAATTACAAGAAAAATAGTCAACATTTCGGAGTTTAACTTAATCAACAATTTAAATGAAATTATAAAGTTCTGTATTTTAGGAAATTTGTAATGATCTGAACTATAAACAAATTTTAATTGCAGTAAAAGAGACAATAAAATTGTACTACGGAAAAATACAGTAATTTGTGAGACGAAAATATTAACAAAATAAACAAAAAATGTCATTTGACATATCCGGTTTAGTTTGTTTTTGTGTACAAAAAACAATATAAATTTATAAAATTTGATACAGGTAAGTACTAATATAATAATTAAATTAAATATCTTAAAGTTTTTTAGATAATGATAAACAATAAGAATAGGCGTACAGTACCTATTAATCCATAGAAGATGATGTGTTCCCAGAAGTACGAAATCCATTCTGCAGGGGAATGATATCGTTCATTGAATATATATGATGTACCTCCGAACTGCTTGACTTGCGAAGACACATCTTTCCATTTTTACACCACAAGAACTGGAATTTGTGATGTAGTTGAAATTTTTTAGCTTCTTTGTGTAGTCATGATTAAAATTTTGTCAAGTGCTGGATAATGTTGAAGCCGTTAACATCATTTGGTGTTGATTATTTTTATCATTATATTTAGCGATTATATGATTTTTTATATCTGTCGATTTGAGTTCAACAATAAATGAGTTTTTTAAAATTGATCGGCTGTTTTTGTTGTGAAACATTCGTTTAATTGAAACAATATAATCAGTTTTTATGTTAACGTCAACTTTAGTTAGAGTCTCGAGCACTAAGTTACAGGCTTCTTGACCAAGAGCATCAAACGAGTTAACGGTAGGAACTAAACGGGAAGGTGGTTTTTTTGTAGAAGGACTTAGACAGATGGCTTTGTGGAATGAATCCGGTTTAATTCCGGATTGGTGTTGCTGGCAGTGTCTTCTCGTGAGTTTCGGGGAAACATTGGCTTCGGTAGTCCTTGGCTCCCCGATCTCCATGAACCCCTTGCAGAGCTTTCCGAACATCTCATATGGAAATGGTACCTTTACAGGGATGGGAACGAGGACCGAGATAGGGCCATCGTTACAACTATTGCGCAAGATTTGGTTTGTTCCCACTTTAAATGTGAGGAATGCAAAGAGGATTCGACGTGGATTGAAGTTTCGTGGCGCATAATTTGTTTATTAGTTATAAATTGTTTGCCATTACTTGGCATCCGATTTTAGCTGTTCTATGTTACATTATATTAGCAGAAACAACCAGAACAGAACAAATCTATTAATTAAATAACAATTTAAATAATAATTAAATAAGAACAACATACTATTAGATTAATTATCTATTTTGGTATTTGCGATATACTTAATCGAATTTTTCCGGACGCAATACATGAAAATTTACTTGAAACTTTTGAAGTTTTGTTTGTTATATTTTAACGAGTTTTCTCAATAATAAAATAGTTCTGTATTATAGTTTTAATCTTTAATCCACATTTTATAAAAAAATTTAATTTTGAAGTTGATGTAAAAAATAATTACTGTTTAACACCAAAATTATTTATCTGCTTTATCGAAATTTTTCGACTGCCTATTTATACGAATCTGCCTCATGGACCTGTCCAGGTGGACATACCATGATGTTTATGGATCTGCGTTAACGACATTTTTCGGACGACAAATTTTAGTTGTTACAGCCGAATCTGTATTATCGACATTTTTTCGGCTGGAGGTAGTCGGCTAACTTAAACAGTATTAAAAAGTCTACAGCCAAATCGATTTTGCAAAAAACTCGGTGTTGAATCAGCTTTGAAAAGATTTGATAATCGGTGAAAATACGAATACGTCCTTCGTTTAATTTAATGGGTACCTGTGGTTATTCAGCACAATAACTGTAATCTCTAGAATTGTCGATCGCTTTAGCTGCTGCAAAAGGTGCCGAGCGACTATTGCACAAGACTTGGTTTGTTCCCACCTGTAATGTGCGGAATGTAAGGATTCGAAGTGGATTGCAGTTTCGTGACGCATTACTTGTTTATTAGCATCCGCTCTTGCATGAAAAACGCCACAAAATATCGTGAATTTTTCGTAATTCAATATTAAGTTCATCCGGTTTTAGCTGTTTTATGTTACAATATATTAGCAGAAATAACCAGAGCAGAACAAATTAAAAACAATAAAGCATGGAAAGGATATTTCAATTAAATTTAAATTATATGGCAAACAAATCCTTTTGACCTAATTTCCTCTTTTATCCCCAGTTATACAGCATTATCGTTTATGTATATGCATGTACATTAAAAAGGCTCAAAGTACTGTGTATTATGTACATTTTTATTTTTTTTTTTGGTTGGTTCAAGGATGTGTGAGGATTGGGCGGTTAAATTAATACGGTAAGGTAACATTTATTATATACCGGAAGGTCACGAACGGGAACGCGTATATAACGATCAATTTTTAATCACCCTATATGTAAATATGGACTTCTATAGAAGGTAGACTACACAAATATCCTTTCCTATAATACACAGAGAACAGAGCAACAACTGCCACAGAACAGCAACATAATAAATTATTATTAAAAAAAAAAGAATATTAAATATTGAAAATAAAAAGAATTCCATAATTTACGAATCAATGAACTGTGATAACATCAAAAAGATTATCCAAAATTATCCCATCGATCGAAGCATTTTAGATACTCTGGCAGCATTTTTCTTTTAATAGATGGGGAAAATGAACCAAAAATTTGTATAAACTCCTCAGCTCTATGTGTGTGTACCGAACGGAACCAACCTCTCTACAACTGAAATAACAAATTTCTATTTTTATATAATTTTCGTCGTTTTGTGTGTAAGGTGGATTAGGATTTTCCTAGGATTTTTCTGTTTTTTATTTTGCGTTTAAATTAGAATAATTTTTTTTTTTGTATTTGCGTTGTCGTCATCGTTGTCATCGCATTTTTAATAGCAGCATAATCAGTTATTTAGGGGATGTAATGTAATGGTAAGTACTGTGTAAAAAGGTTTTAATGAGTATAATTCGCATATAAAAATGTAAAAAATGTGCGGATGAATAGTGTACTAACAGTTTTAGGCACTTACATATCGTTTTATACACTTGAACTCAGACAGATTTATTATATTTATTCTGCCTACTATTTGACCTTTATAACAATCACATTAAGGAATTTTATTATTTTCGTGAAATAATTTAAACTTTTCAGAAATATGATTTTATGTATAGGATTTTATAAAAATATCCTTTTCATACAACACAAAATTTTTTTGTTTATTACCTTGTAATTCAGTGTGAGAAGGCGCACGAGGATTGAAAAGTTTCATATTCAATCAATGATTACTGCCTCCAATAACAGACTAAGTAAAATGAGTATGAACTGAATGCCATACGATGTATCGTAAAACTTTCGAATCAATTTAGTTTTCACCAGGGTCAAATAATCTATACTGGCTTGTGAAAGAAAGATCCTTTTTATAAAATTTGCATGATTTTAAAGCGATATTTTAAATATTAATCTTTCTCCAGGATGCCCACTGGTAAACAGTGCGCTGAATAACCCATAAATTACTGATGGGTGCTTGCGTCAAACAATCTGCTGGAACCTTATTTTCTCAATACTGGGTAAAAGTTGGAGTATGTTTCTTCATGTGATACTCTAAATATTCGTTTGGAGAGATACGACTCGAGCAATTGGCAGTAGTTTTCTAGCACTAATTTACTTATCTTGTAGATAAGACCCTCATGCCACATTCTATCGTAAGCCTGCGCTACATCTATTAGAACTACGGCAGGGCAATATTTCTTCTTTTCAAGTGCTTGTTCTATCTTTGCAGTCACGCGATGAACTTGGTCAATTGTCGAATGTTTATTCCTGACTCCAAACTGGAAGTCTGGTATAATGATCATTGGTTTTAGTCGTTTCAATAACAACTTCTCAAACAACTTTCTTTGAAATAGTAGGTAACAAAGAGATCGGCCTGTATGATCCCATTTGCTCGGCTGGTTTGTCTGTTTTTTATCATGATTATTTGTGCAACCTTGAAACACTCAGGCACATATATAAATCGAAAGCAAGCATTATATATCTATATGTTAACATAGTGACTGCTCTTTTTAATAGCTCCTTAAACATCCTTGGCGAAATGTCATCAATTCCAGGTAACTTTTTGGGATTCAAAATCATGTCTAATTCTTGTGCAATTTCTAGTGGTATGACACCTCTGATATTTGATTGAGATCTATAGACTAGTCTAGAATCAATCCTAGATTGTATGTCGTGTGGTTGAAATACTGATGCCAAATGTACAATACTGGTGCAAACAGTTTTGTTTTTCCTTCGTTTCGTCGCACCCATTCTCCATTTATGTTCCTTATAGGTGGCATGGCTTGGATTATTGGCCTCTTGAATCTTTTATTAGCTTTCCAAAGAGAATAATTTTTGTCAGCTTCAGGACCCAGTCCTGACAAATAATTGATCGGAAGTAAAGTCGTCAATACCTTCGAATTCGATGTAATTTGAGGTTATTCCTTTCGAGATATAAAAGTCAATCAAATCAGGAACTTTGTTTATGTCTGTAGGCCAATAGGTAGGTTTACGCGATGAGTGATATTCACAACCTAACATTTCTATTGCAGTTAGAAGTTCTTTTCCTTTTCCTGGTGTTATGAGTCGAGATCCCCACGCAGTATGTTTGACGTTGTAATCACATCCTATAATAAACCTTGGTCCAAGTTTATTAAAAATGTTGACATATTGATGTCTTACGATATTATGTCTTGGTGGGCAGTAGATCGCCCCTAAACTTAGTTCAGCACCACAATGGTTAATCATTAGCACGGTAGCTTGCATAAATGGCTCCTTAATTTCTTCTTGTTGGAAATGTAGGATATTTTGTTTGATTAAGATTGCTGTCCCTCCTCGAGCACGACCACTACGATGCAATGTCCAATAGGATCTATATCCTGTAATTTTGATAGAGTTTTTCTCCGTAAAGTGCGTCTCTGATATTAAAGCTACATCTATTTTATTGGTTCTTAGAAATACTTGAGCTCTTGCATTAAGCCCGTTAGCATTCCAGGCAATTATACGTAGGAACGTTACAGTCATTTACTTTTTATGTTTTAGCGGTTTGTTTGGTGGCTTGGAACTTTCTTCCAGTTTATCTACCCTGTTACTAAGCTGGCTGAAATTTTGTCTCATTTCTGCCTGAAATTCGGTGAGCATTTTCATTATATTACTAATGGTTGGCTCGTTGGGCAAAAGCTTCTGCCTGCTTTCTTAATTTAGAATGTTATTTGAGGTTATGGTCACCTGGGCGTAGGAAACCCCTCTCTAGTAGTATCATATTGTTGGTTTGGCTTATGCTGTAGGCGCTCTGCTACTGTTATTTTTCTCGGTAGTTCAGCATTTAGTTTTTTCTGATACACCAGGCATCCTTTATAGCTAGCCGGATGACCTTTTTCTCCGCACAGTGCACGAGTTGGTATAACATTCCGCGGCTTTTGACATTATTTTGTTTGATGATTCTCTGCACATTTGACACATTTAACTTGGCTACTGCAGAAGTTCTTCGTGTGTCCTACTGCAATTTGTACACTGAGGTATACCTATTACCTCTTTAGGTGGTTCAATAGACACCTTGCAATATAGCACGTTCTTAATTTCGTATATGTCCTTGTTGTTTTCCCCCTACAACAGGTCTACATAAAACAGTGGGAAGTGTCTAATAATTTTCTCATTATTAATCAATAATGATAGTCGGTCAAAACCTGACGATACAGTTTCCCGAAAAATCTGAAACAAACAATTCATTGAAAAACAATTTTGCAAAGGACAATACGTCGAAAACACAATTCATCGAAACAAAACTTTTCATCTAAAAGTTCCTTTGAACATCAGTACTTGCCGGTAAAGCTTTCCTATGGAGGTTTTAGAATTCATCGAAATTCAATTAAACCGATATGGAGCAGATTTTGAAACGGATTATTGTGATGAAGTTTATTTGAATCAAACTAAATTGTAAAATAATTGGAACATTTTGGAAAATCTTGGTGCAAATGGTTGGCCCCGAGTACTAAAATATATGAAAACACGTATTATTTAGAGAAAATAAGATGATTAAGGGATCATCTAATATCATTCGTGATTACGTGAGTTTTGATGTCAAATACCACTAGAATCATGATGATTGATGATCATGATGAAGGAACACGAAAATACAAAAAAGGTCTAACATTTCTTCAGAAGCAATTATTTTAAGTATTTTAATAGAATAGATTCGAGCTTTTTTATGTTTTCACATTTTCTTCGATTTTTGTGACAATCATCATATCGTAAATCTCTAATTTTCTCCAATAATACTCGAGTTTTCATTACTTCGAGCCAACCACTTGCACCATAACTTCCCGAAATGTTCAAATTATTCAGCACTGCAGTTTGTTTCACATAAATTATTCACCTCATCATCAAAACGAATTGTGCGAAGATACAATTCATCGAAAATTGCATAACAACTAAAATGTCCTAACTGTTCGCTCATATTTGGGTAGTATCCCATGATTTTAGCCAAACATTTAGTTCTGCGTAATTGCTTAGCATAGCCTAGATATTTCTGTTCTGGACTTTCATGATAATTGGAGCAATTTTAGAACATAGTCAATTGTATGGAGAAATACATATATTGTTCAACAGTATTCGTCGATTTTGGAGCATCATTTGACGAGAATATTCAAATCTCAGCTCTTAATCAAGAAATCGTCAAGCGGCTTAGTGTTCTAAATAGAAAAAGAAATATAACCTATTTATATTAAATAACACATTTACGTGAGTTACCTGGTGTAAATTTACACTGATTTTTTTAAAATGGGCGATCGAACCAACGCGTGACAAAAAAGTTTAATTTATAGAAATTTAACACAGGTTACATTTTTTTGCGACTCTTAGTATGTCGTAGTCTTCAATTGATATTTTCAAACTTAACTCGAATCTATCACCCTAATTTTCCGAAATGCTCGACTTATTACAATAATTTAGTTTGATTTATATAAATTAAGCACCTCATCACAATAATCCGCATCAAATTCTTCCTAATATCGATACAATTTTATGTTTTAACTGAAGATGTCCTTTTGTATCACAGAATTGAACCATTAAGAAAAAATTGATCAATATTTTTTAATATGCATAACAATTCTACTCGATCAATTGTTTGTTCTTTCGCATATTTGATTTTTCGATGAATTGTTCAGTGTAGAATTGTTTCCATGTAAAATTGTTTGTATGTATTACAATTATTCTTCTCTGAATTCATTTCTAACAATTATTTGTTGAACTTTTGTGATTGTGTTTCGTATAATTTTCGGGTTGCCGACGATACATCTTCTTGATGTCGGCAGATATGGCTATTTTAAATTCTCTGAAACGAAAAATAATTGAGAATAGGCTTGACTATGAATAGTAGGGCCTACGGCTAAACCATATCTTACAATTATAGTTCGCGATACATTCTCTTTAAAATGTTGCTCATGCATTTTTTATTTTGCTAATAAAATGGGGTTTTCATCTCCAACAGACTCGATTTCCCAAAATCACTTTATCTATATTTGCATCGGACTCCAAATAATAAGTGGCCAACAATGACGTCATGGTTTCTTGATTTCCTTCGGTTGTTCCTGAACAACCTGCCTAAATTTGTATTATGATCATGAGGTGTGTTTGCTAAGTTGTTTCCGTTCGTTGCGCAAAATGGCAAAAAGTGATCAACTCTGAGAAAAATGTATATTGCGCTTAGCATGTTGAAATTTGAAACTGCTAGTTGTGATTCATCCCACATGTTCGTCGTTTGTGGTGGTAAAAAGCATGTTAGTTTTGATCAAACTAACGCATTGATTTCAAATTCGGGATGGTCTGATGGTTGTACAAGTAATGTCACCTTTCCTCTTGGCAGCCCAGACTTAGCCAATCCTAGACCACTTACTGAAATTCGTGAATAACCGTTGTGTACAAGACTTAGTAACAAAATTACTGCATTCACAAGTCTCAAGCGTCTTTTGGTTTTTACGAAATTGACATGGAGCGATGTATTGTGTTTACCGGAACAAGTTCGACATCGGCGCCTTGATTAACAATTAGATATTTCGTGTCGACGGCTTAAGCAAATGAAACACCTTCGATTATTTTTAAACCAGTCCCTGCATTGGTTAACATCAAAATTGTTAAACTGAGGGCAGTCGAGTAGAGAATTAGTTTTATTATTGCTGGAATCACATTCCATATAGGTTGATTCTTTTGCGACTACCTGCTCTTTAATAAAACCCTTAGTATTTCTCGGTCTGATCGAAGAGCTCCATGATTCCAGTGCGTCAATTCTTATTTTCAAAAACTCTTCAACTTTTGAGTTACACATTTGTTCTTATTATCCAATTTAATAACCAACCAGAAAACCAACCAGGCGTCACGAGATTCTGCTATTAGGCCAAGAGATTTTAAACCAAGCACTACTTCATCTGCAGTATCTAATAAATTCTTCATGCGGCAGCTTCACTTCTTAAAGATTCCTTTAGGTATTGAAGCTTTTCACCTGGGTGCAATATCGTTGAATCATGAATAGTGCTCGAAAATAAACCGTAAAAAGACTGCGATTCTGTGTATTTGCCACCAGGAATCATTGTCAATTTGCGAAGTTTCGAATTGAGCTTTGTTTTCGCGTCCTAACATTTTTCTTTAATTTCAAAATCGGGTTTCTTCTTGAGAGTCAACATTGAATATCTTCCTTCCGATGGTAGCGAATTCGTTCATGGGTATGCCAACTCGAGCCACACGTATTCTTATGGCGTCAATATCTCTATCTACTAGGTTTGCGTTGATGCTAATGTTGGTTATTTTGAGTTAATTTGGTTAATTAAGACTGTTGATTTTAAACTTCACAAATGGCTTGCACAATTTTGAGTTAATGATATAAACTTCATGCTCTGTAAAATTCACACTAAACCGAGTTGTTGCGATGCATATAGATTTATATTTTAGTCATCGGTTACTGCACCAGATGGTCTTGTCTTTGGTTAAATGTATTAACAATGGTTCAGCAAAATTAACCCCCCTCTTATAGAATGGTCGTATACTAATTCCACCCGGGAAGCTGATAAATCCCCCAATAGTTGGTGTTGAAAGCTAGCTTGACATCTTCTGCATGTGACACATTTTCCAAAATAAATCTAGATGTTTTGTATTATAGGGTGCTGAACTTATAAAAGTTCTTGCTTTTATTATTTATTAATTTATAATTTAATTTTAATTTAGTTATTATTTAATTTAAATTATTGAATTTATTATTTTAGTTAATTAAATTATTATTTATTTATTAATTGTTAAATTAATTAAATTAAATTTTATATTTAATTTCCATTGAAACTACCACCATATGCAATGGTGGTGTGGTGTGATGTGCGGCATGGTGTGAACAAGCGCAAGTGTTGTGCACTTGTTGCTGCGGCGATATTGTGAGACGAACTGCTTTTTTTTTTTTTTTTTTTTTTTTTTTTTTTTTTTTTTACTTTTAATTTAAATAAATAACTTTTTATTTCACTAAAATAAGTTTTCGTTGTTTGTGTTGCTGGTGAGTGACGTAGATGCTCCAGCGATGTTGCTCCGGCAATTTTCCAAAATTGAATAGGAAGAATTATTCATTTTATTTATTTTCTTAAATCGAAATACAAAATAATTACAAAACTGGTTTTTGGTTCCAGTTTTACATGCACTAAATTATTTGGGTGTACCCTATACAAATTATGTTTTATTAAACATAAATGTTTGCCATGCCATCTATTGTGCAATGGCATGGTAGTGTGTATGTGCGTTTTACGTGATTTTGGTTATGCAAAATCCATGCGATTTTATGTATCTCTCAATGCTTTGATTGTAGAGGTTATTGTAATGCGAAATTGTTGTGAAACCAAAAAAAATATAATTTTTCAATTATATTTTGCTTACACAAATTTCGTATGTACAAGTGTTGTTGTACGATTACTATGTACAAGTTGATATGTACATTATTTGTATATACAAGATTGTTGTATATAATATGAGATAATTCGGTGCATGGCGAATTATCAGTTTCCTAAGATTATGTGAACGGAGAATTGTCCGTTGATAGTAATTGTGCGGAGTTTCTTATAATGGAAGAAACTACCCGCTACATCACCCACCGCGCAGTGAGTTCCCCCACCGCGGGTTATTTTCCGCTGTGGTTTGCTTCTGAAATTGATTATAGAGTACTATTATAATGATGATTGATCATTACAATTGTAGTGGGGATGTCTATGGTTTCCCACAGTTAATTTTGTGGATGATAGAAGTGTATCACTGTGGGTTATTCTGAATGTGAAAAATAAAAAAAAAAAAAAAAAAAAACAATTTTAGTTTAATTCATTTTTTATTTTTAAATTCCCACCACCCAGTATAATATGGTTATTCAAGCAATTTTATTTTTTTTACAAATGCTTTTAAATTGGCACGGTGCAGTGCAATTTTCTGCCTCGTGCCCAAACCTGGCATGGAACCAGCAAAATATAGGTGCCGGTTTTCCTGCGTCCATTGCGTGCGATGGTCCCGCGGTTTGTTGCTCGGTTCCTATATATGGAGGTCCCGTGCGTTGTATTTTGCCAGGTCGTTGAGCTAACTTCCTCGGTTGTGGTTGGAATCTCGCCTTCTTCAATACGATTTGTTCTAAACGGTCTAATCTTTGCGAAGTCGTTAGCTTCACCACTTTTGTGGTCGTTTGAGTGGACGTTGTCCTAACCAACCTCGTCAACTTTGGAATTGGTTTTTTTCTTGAGGCCAATTCGTGCGATGGCGCCTGAGCTGGTACTATGTTTTGCTCCATTTTCTCGAGCGTTTGTGTCGAGCGTGATGGATTTTCCTGCAGCAGTTCGTCTATGGAGTCGAGATGTCTCATCCCTGCCTCGATGGCCATCTCGATATCCACTAGCAGGGAATCTTTCGCTGCTTCTGCCATACTGTGAAAGAAAAAAAAAAATAGTTTTGTATGTGTTTTATTTCTTTCTTTTTATATTATCCGATGATGCGGACAGTTTTTCTCACTCCCGATATTTGATCGGGTGAACTCATGATACCATAGACTGGTTTGAGTCTATCGATAGAGACAGATTGTTGCTTGTCTCGGATTTGCAATACAAAGTGCTTACGAAGACGTCGTATCACTTTGTATGGGCCTTCATACGGTGGTGTGAGGCCTGTTCGTACTTTGTCTATTCGTACGAAAACGTAGTCACAGGTTTGCAGTGACTTAGGTACGAATATATTAGTTAGGTTTGATTTGCGCGTGTCCGTTGGGATGAGTTTGTTCATCGTGGAGCGCAATTGATCAATTACTGTGTCAGTAGTTACTTGGGGTGTAAGTGGGTGTTCCACAAAGCATTCCTTCAGCTCAAGAACAGCTTGGAAAATGTTGCTCTTTTAGCGCATCCGCTAAATGCAACCAAATATAGCATCACTACTGATGCATCCAACACAGCAATAGGCGCGGTCTTACAACAACTAAATAATAAGACCTGGGAACCTCTTGGATTTTTCTCCAAGAAATTATCAGATGCAGAAAGAAAATATTCTGCATTTGATCGCGAACTGCTTGCAATTTTCCAAGCAATTAAACATTTTCGTTACTTTGTGGAAGGTCGAGATTGTTGTATATAATATGAGATAATTCGGTGCATGGCGAATTATCAGTTTCCTAAGATTATGTGAACGGAGAATTGTCCGTTGATAGTAATTGTGCGGAGTTTCTTATAATGGAAGAAACTACCCGCTACAAACTCTTTTCAATACTTCCGCCAACTCGAAGATTCTCTCTGTCATAATGAATGGGTTTAATGAATTTAAAAATTTAAATTCCTTGATTTGGTAATTTTGCCGTTTCGTTCGCGAGCCCTTGTCTCTTTATAACATGCCTTTTTCTGTTCAAAGTTGCAGATAACTCTAAACGCCTTAGACAATTCTTGTGGTTTCAAAAATTGTGCTTCCTTCTTCCTTTAGTCCCATTTTGATATTTTTCATGAACTGGTTTTAACCAATTTGACTAAAGGACATATCCCCAATCTATAGGCAAAGACAACTGCCTGATAAGTGCAACTTTACTTTTCGCACTAAATGCACTCCTCTCGCTGGCGTCACAAAAATAAATGAATGTTGACAATGGAATAATTCGAAGATTGGATGAGACCTGGTAACACAACAACACAGCGCTACTTTTTCTACTCAGGTAGAGCGTCATTCCATTTCAAGTTTAGGATCCAAAGATACTGGATCGTTTCAAACCATGTTGAAAGACAGAAAGCAATGGTTTACAATGAAAATACTGTGACTCATAATTAGAAAATTGGCTTCCGAGACTGATTTATGGAAAAGGGAGAGTGGCTAAGCCAGAGTAACACTGCTTTTTTTTAGAATTATGGTTTGTAAACCATCAGGATCGCATGAAAAATTATCTTTTAATTTTATAATTTTTCCAACCACAGTGTCGTCCGAAATCGTTGTATGAGAACGCCGAACAAAGAATTTAGTTTTTATACGCTTAGGCTCTACGATAATGTCAAATTGCATTTGATTGCAGTAATTATTATACAGTTCTTGCGATAAGTCCTTAAATTGTTATATATATCCATATATTTAAAGTAATTTGACTTTAAATCAAGCATGTCAAACACGCGGGCTGCGGGACTTCAAGCGGATTGCTGACTAGCCGTATCCGGCCCGACAACTAATATGCGACATGCTAGAATTCTTAACAATCTTATTTAACCGTACACAAAGCTATTGTATTAAATGCTGTAATGCAGCCCGCAACTTGACGTCTAATGTTAAAGTTAGCCCTAGGTGTCAAACGAGTTTGACATGCCTGCTCTAAATGCAAAGTAACAATTTTCATAAATTTTTCCAATGTTGCTTTCTAAAGTTGCGCATTTTTTTTAGTACTTTATTGTACCACGGACCACTTGGCCAGGTGTTTATTTAGCTAGGTAGCTTCCTAGTTCTAATCCCAGGTCTTTGACGCAATCCGGTAAAACTTCTTGATACGTTATTTAATCGAGGTCGCTAGTCCGGGAACACAGAAAACCGTAACATATTCAAAGAATTTTGATATCTTTTCTGTGAGTCTGATTGAGCACGGCATTAAAAAAATTAGAAATTTCATTTCTAGTCGGAATTGAATTCATTAAGATGTATTGTTACGAGACCAAATTTGTTATCGTTTCATGATAGTGCTGTTTCTAACAATTTACAAAAATAAATATGTAATAGTAAAAGTACACTGTTAAAATATTTCTTATAACAATTATGAGTGAAATAAAAAAAAACTCATGAAAACAAAAATTTTGTTTTCCTTAGGATAAATATTATGACATTCCAAAACGGATTGACGTCAGAAGATTTATGAGTAGAATTTATTCAGTGCACTCATGGAGTCTGAGTGAAATAATTTTAACCTGTTGCGCTATATCAATTAGTTAGAAAAAATATGTGCCCATCCACTCAAAGAAATTCCAAATGAACACCTCCTAAAAAGCTGGACCGATTTTAAGGAAATTTTATGTGTGTGTGTTTGAGTGGGTTCCTAAATGGTTTAAATTCACAATTAGACGTGGTAGGTGGCACTGAAATCGGGTTTTATTAATTTTATTTTTGTTTTTTGACGAACGTTTTTTTATTTTATTTTTTTAGATTTTTCGCACATCCCAACATATAACCACAAAATTTCACCACCCCCATTCTTTATAATATAATTCTTCTGTACGTGTGCTTTAATTTAAAATTTATTATTTCGCGTATATTTATATTATCAGTATAGAAAGAAATTACCAGTGACGTAAATTGTACGTCAAAATAGCGCAAGAGGTTAATGGCCAATAACAAGACATCGCAGACTTTGCACCTAAAGGCCTTTATTATCAGATGATTGCTAAAAGCTTTACCTCTCAAATCAGTGAAATTCCAAAACCGATTGACGTCGGAAGATTTTTGAGACGAATTTATTCAGTGCACTCATGAAGTCTGAGTGAAATACATTTAATGGCCAATAACAAGACATCGCAGAATGTGTATCCAAATGCCAATATTATCGGATGATGAATATATAGGCTTAATTTTTTGATTAAACCTTAATCAAATTAAAAATGCGCACAGCAAATATGATTCGCATGTTCCAACAACCGGAGAAAAACCTCGATTATACTGATGTGACGGCGCTGGTATTCACGAGATGTGAAAGCTAAAGAGAGAGAGAGAGATTGAAATTCAACGAAGTCGATAAATGAGATACTCAACAAAAAAAAATATCGTAACCAATTCTTCAGAAAATCACATTTATCTTGTAAGAAGAAGAAGAAGAAATGTTGAGCTTATAAGAATTATGTGATAAAAGTGGCATTTTGGCACAATTCAAATTAAATGTTAACACCAAACAAGGTCTATGAATGAGTTTAACTCCAAAAAATCGCGCACGGACAAATGATTTGAAATGTCACACAGTAAAATCTATCGCGATCAATCCGTTTAGAAACAAAATAGGTGGGTTACCTAAGGTTTACGTAAATCAAAGTATAGAAGTATTGTGATGCGGAGTACTTGTTAATTTAATGCGGTGACTTTGGTACGACTATATCAGTTTGATTTGATTTGCACGTGTCCGTTGATCGGATTCCCAACAATATGACGGTATTTGCACGAGCTTTGAGAGCTGTTTTAAGTTGGTGATGGAAGCGCTCAACCATACCGTTTGCTTGTGGATGATAGACAGTTGTCCGTATTCGATGTGAGCCTAAGAGTTGCATAAGCTCAGCAAATAGTTTGGACTCAAACTGCCGAATCTAGCAATGTAGTTTTCGACGAGAGTTTTTGCAATTGTTTGTGCGGAGATGTCTTTTATGCAGTAGGCTTGTGGCCAACGCGTAAAACGATCCACGCAGATTAACAAATAATTAAATCCATTAGATGGTGGAAGTGGTCCAACAATATCTAAATGGATATGTTCAAATCTGTCTGGTGGAATTTGAAAATTCCCGTGAGGTGATTTGGTATGTCGTTGTATTTTACATTTTTGGCAGGGTAAACAAGATTTCGCCCAAATGGTGTAAGGCCTCCATTTAAATACTCCGCACTTAATGAGTTAAATTTTACCTTACTGTGGTCTACCCTAATTTAATCTCAATGATCGAGAGTAATCGAGATGCCATTTGGCAACAATTGGTATTTTTAAATTGGTAATAATGATTTTGTGGATGTAGTAGTGTTATTGAATAGGGTATAAAAGCACAAATTTTTGATCGATCGGGACAGAAAAAGTATAAAAAAAATATAGTGAGTTGCAACAAATCATTATGTTGATAAATAAAAAAAATATTTCTGACTTAAAGTTTTAAAAAACTAAACATTAAATTAAGATTGCACGTAATCTAAAAAGGTATTTTCGGTGAAGAAACAAAAAAAAAACTTTTTTTTCGTGAGTGCGTCTGCACTATATGTGATTATGTCAATAAATTTGTTAAATTAGTGCGAAATGTATATTTTCTCATAGTTAAACTATCAAGTATATTATATAGTCCATATACTAAATATTATTTTAAAATCAAAGTGCTCGGTTCAAAACAATATAAGAAATTTTAACCAAAAGAAAAAAATATGAAAAGTGTTTTCGAGACCAAATAATAAATGCATACCGAATAATTGTTATGACATGACGTGATAAGTTGTAAACGCAAGTACGTTCAGTGTTAGTATATACCAAGGTATACAAATTAACTATATTGAAATTAATACCAAATAAACCTCATTGATAACTAAATATGGTGGTTTGTGTAAGACGATAGACATGTAACTAATAAAAATCATAGTGTTTGAAAATTCAGAATTAGTTAAATATAACAATTATACCAGATATTTGGTTTAGAATAGCTATTTAAATATAAAACCAAAATTATTGGAATTTCCAAATCAAACTACGCGACGATTGTTCGTGGAAATGCAAACCATGCATGTTATATGTAAATCGGTTGCGAATACCTCCGTACGAGTTAAAAGAGCAGTATCAGTTATCAGCATCATCAGCCATTTTTTTTGGAAATTATAAAAATTTAGGTAATGGAAAACATTGTTAACTTTATTTATATATTTATTTCTCAAATATCTATTTATAAAAAAAAAAAAATTATTTATTTATTAGAATTTTTTTCAATTTTACAATTATTCGTCATTTATTATAAATTATCTATTTATTTTCAAAAATGTTCAAATTATTTATGTATATACATTATTGATGATTAATTTAAAATTTTTATACAACCATTGTGTAAATGGCAATATTTTTATTAAATTTATTTCAAATAATGAAATTAAAGAAAACGAAAGAGGAAAAAAAAATATTAAATTGATTTATGTTATTTATTAATTATTTAAAAGTAAAATTATCTTAATCACAAATTAAATTATTTAAACATTATTCTCAATTATTAAAAAATTATATATATTGAAGAGATTCCATAGAAAGTATTCAATATTAATTATTAAATTATGTTAGTAGCAATTAGTTTAAGTAAACACGATGCGCACGCGTGACAACACATTTTATGTAAATTAGTTACATGATTATTACCTGTTGCCATTAAATTAAATTAAATTATATTTCATTAAATGTATTCTTTTTATTTTTGTTTATTTCATTTAAATTATTATAAATAAAAATGTTATATTGTATTTTGGTTATTGAAAATATTTGCGTTTTTTACGTAGAAAATATGACTGGTTAGGCGGAAATTCAAATGGGAACCAATATTGCTTTGTTTATTGGGTGATGACGTAGTGGGTGTGTCATTTGCAATTCTTACTTCTATGGTATAGCGGTCATTCGAGATCGATCTAAAATTTCAATTCTTATTAAAACCTACCCCAGGCTGAGCAGCTGGCCAACCGACCGCGATTAGTGTTGAAAATAATTAGATCGATATTTTCTGTGAACACCAGGCTAACAAAATGGAGGCCTGTTTGTTACAATGGTTACATCTTTGTTCATACTCGGCCAGAAGTATCTAGAAGTGATGAGCTTACGAGTTGCTCGTACACTTGCATGTGAAATATTATGCAGAGTGTCGAAAATTGTTCGACATAATGACTCTGGCATATACGGGCGATTGTTACCCGTACCCATTTCACAGTAAATTGACAAATCGGCTAATGGAAATTTTTCTAATTTCCATTTAAAAGTGCGCCGATTTTGTAGAACTATAGAGAGTGAGTCTTGTAGTTCTTACTCGCTAGTTTGTGCTTTCGCGATCGTTGTGATGTCGTAGCGTGTTGCTGCGGAGGCAAGTTCGCGGTCGGAAGTCCGAGACAGAGTATCGGCGACCACATTGTCTTTGCCTTGAATGTGTTGTATGTTTCTCGTGCATTGAGAAAGACATAATCTAAGTGGCGTTCTTGCCTTGGATTTCGTTCCGCTTTAGAGTTAATTGCTCTAGTAAGCGGTTTGTGGTCGGTGAATATTGTGAATTCCCGACCTTCGACAAAGTAACGAAAATGTTTAATTGCTTGGAAAAGTGCAAGCAATTATAGATAGTTTCTTTGAGTAAAATCCAAAAGGCTCCCAAGTCTTATTATTCAGTTGTTGTAAGACCGCGCCTATTGCTGTGTTGGATGCATCAGTGGTGATCCTATATTTGGTTGCATTTGCAAGGAATGCTTTTTGACATTCTTCAGTCCAAGAAATATTTTGAGGAGTTTTGGGCTTTTTAAGACGACTTGCCAAATGCGTGTGAATTGGGACAAGTATACTTCTGCAAGCTTTGGTATAAATCGGTAGTAGTATTTCACTATGCCGACGAATTGTTGTATTTGCTTAACGCTTTGAGGTGCGGAAAATTCTCTAATTGCATAAATTCGTCCTTCGGACGGCAGAATGCTATTAGCTGTAATCTTGTGACTGAGAAAATCAAGATTATTTGTCCCAAACCAACATTTTGCTATGTTAATATTGACACCATACTTTGGTAGTTTTTGGAAGAGTTTTTCCAAATGGAGTAGGTGTTGCTTCTCGTCTTTTGAGGCTAGGAGAATTTCGTCGATGCATACAAAAACAAAATCGAGATCTCTCACGACTTCGTTGATGAAACGCTGAAATGTTTGTGCAGCATTTCTAAATCCAAATGGCATTCGGATAGGCCAAATGGTGTGATAATTGCGGTTTTGTTAATGTCGTCAGGAGCAATCGGAATCAGATGGTATACTCTGACAAGGTCGATTTTTGTGAAAATTGTGCAACCATGTAGTTGCATGGAGAAATTTTGTATGTGGGGGATATGATAACGGTCAGGAATTGTGACTGTGTTAAGCCTTCTGAAGTCCCCACATGGTCTCCAGTCGTTGTCCTTCTTCTTCACCATGTGCAATGGACCAGATACTGCTGAAGAAGAAGGTCGGCAGATTCTTAGTTCCACCATATGTTGCAATTCTCGGAAACCTGCTTTGTGACGGATTGAATCCTGCCGTCTTGGTCTTGAGAATGCTAAATACCCTGTAGTCACAATGTGGTGTACTACATTGTGCCTTACAGGAGAGTTGTAGTTCGGTGGAGCTGTTAAAGCAGGAACTTTCTTTAGCAGTGCTCCGTAGCCATTGTTAATTGTGTAATGGTGATAGTGTATCAACGCATGCTGATGGTGCGTTGATTGAGAATTTAGTGGATGGATCAATCAATTTATGATTTCTCAGATCCACTAAAAGACCGAATTTCTTTAGGAAATTCTCACCTATAATGGGGCGGTTGACATTAGAGAGAATAAAGGCGTGTTTGAATGAACGCCTTAATCCAATGTCAATGTTGAGTAATTTTGTACCATAGGTGTTTAATGTGGTACCGTTTGCTGCTGCCAGAAATAAATCGGGATTGCGATTTGTTCCGTAGCAGTAGCAATTGTGGTACGGATTTGCGGATTCTTGCTTTTTGTTGTGTAGCAAAAATGCATGATTGAGAACATTTTGATGCTGTGTTACCTAATTTTGCGTGATACCAACACCAATTGTGTGAAAATTAGTATCTTGGTGATTGTTGATTGTTTGGCTGAAGTTTGCTTCCCTGGTTTGGTTGTAACCGTAGTTTTTTTGACAGAGAAGGAATTCGTCTCCATGGCAATTGAGAACGCGAAGGTGGCCGCAGAGTGTGAGAATTGCTCTCTAGCTTAGCTAGCCGGTCGCTAATTTGTTTCAGCATTGTTTCAATGCGATTACTGCTAGAGCTTGGAACGTGTGTCTCTGACCTCGGTTTACGCATGTCGCGTTTAATTGAATTCAAGTTCTGAGTCCGCGTGCCACTTATGTCGTGGAGTTTATCGGTGATTACAGCAAGATTCTCTTCTGATTTATATTGTTGAGGGATTAATGCTCTTTGTATAAAATCAAGGAGTTGTCTGATCCATAATTTTGTTATGACGTTGACCGTGAAATTGTTGCCGGCCAACGATTTTATTCTGTGCAGTATGTCCGAAGGTTTTTGATCACCATACTCGACTTTGCTCAAAATCACCTCTAATCTACGCTCCTCGAAGATGGAGTAGCAATCGATTAAGACTATCTTGAGGGCGTCGAACATTATCTCGGCTGATACGAGCCAAGTCTTCGGGTTATTTTCCCAGAATGCTGATAGTCGCGTCAATTGTCTTGACGCGGCTAATTCTGGCTGCGGTGGCACCTCGTCTTTGTTATCGCCGTTATTTGCCATGTTCTTATAACACTTAATGACACATTTATTGACGACAAAGAATTATATCACACTCACTATAAAATATATTCGCACTATTACAATTTTTGTTTTTAATAAAAATATAAAAACCAGATATTGAAGTGGTTGCGGGGGAGCACTTGTTAATTTAATAATAAACTATAAATAAATAAAAAAACTTCAAATTTAATTTTAGTTGAATTTTTATTTAATAAAAATTAATTTCTTTTGTGGTGAGTGATGAGCTGCTCCAATGTGTTGCTCCACCAATTTCCAAAATTGAATAGATGGACAAAAATTATAATTTTTGTTAGCCAAGCCAAAATACAAAAATATGTCCAACACTGTTTTTTTTCTAGTTTAGCTGCACCAAAAGCTTTCGGTGCACCCTATATAAATTATGTTTTCTTAAATGACCCTAATGCTGCACCAGCAATTGTAGCACAATCCAATGAAAATGGTACTGGAATTTTTTTACAAATTAATTACAAATATGTTACATAGTTAGAAAATTTTTTACAGGTCCCGTTATCCTGCAATTCGTGTGTGGGCTGGCGTTAGACAAAGCTACACCACACTTTTCGTATTTTTGTTAATATTTATTGTATCGTACTGGGGGTGGTACTGAAATTTTTAACAAATTAATTACAACGTATTGGCATAGCTCAATCCCCCCCCCCATAAAAATCTTCCCCTACGGGGTGCAATTTTTAAAAACCTTATTTTTTGTCACAGCCCGCCTTTTGCATTTCTGTGATTTCTTGTTGTATATAGTGCTGGGGTAGCACTGGAATCTTTTTACAATAAAATCGTATAAAAACTAAACAGTTGATGTGGCAGGCTATAAGGCTGCATTGCGAAGTAATATTTGAGCTTGCCAACAGCTGTTATGGCGAGGTAGTTGACCCCAAGATTTCCATTATTGGTTCCGCATTAGTTGTTACCCTATCGAGATCAGTAAATTCTTATTCACGCTAGATGCTAATAAAAGCCTATTCCGGTATTATATCTGAATTGAAAGGTAAATACCCGTTGCTGTAGTGGCTAATGTTATTTGTATTAGCTGCTTTGCTCCAAGCTTTGGATAATAAGTTCCCAAATTTCAGGCGATTTATTTTCCGAGTAGGATTGGCTTTAATGTATAAATTGCGTGCGTCATAAATTGTAATTTGAAGGACTTAAAAAATGCTCTTTCCAAGGGTTGCAAAAATTGAGTAATGTGCGGTGATAAACAAACGAGGATCACATCAAATTCGGCTGCATATTCAAGCATTTCAATGCTATTGCACTGGGACGAATGGGCGTCTAATATTAAAACCACCTTGTCCTTTGATTTTCTAACACAAAAATGATCTTTCAATCAAATAAAAAATATATCGCTGTTAACGTAGGCTGATTTTGCACTCATATAAACAACCGATCCGGGGGACAATCCATCTTAAAATTCTATTTTTTTATTTTTCCCCTTGAAAACGCATGCTCGTGGAAGGGAAATTTCCTTCGGTATTAAAACAAGCTATCGCGGTAATTGTTTCTTCTTTCTCAGCCGATGTTATGCTAGTTTTGTTTTTTGACCCTTTTTCAGCAATCACATATCCAGGTTTGTTATTTAATTGACAACCGGTTTCATCAACATTATAGATATGTTCAGGTTTATCCATTAGACCTTTTTCTTCTAAAATAGCGTAAACTATGCATTTATTTCATCTTTGTTCATGCCATCAGCACGTGGGTTTGATAGTCCTGCCGATTTTCTTACAGATAAATACTAACCTTAGTTAGATACTAACCTCCTCAATCAGTACGTTATCGTGAACTATATTTGCCACAACAATTCAATTTTAATCAATTTGTCCTCTATAGAAATTATTATAGAGTTCGGTGCATATACCTACATGTCGTAGTAACATAAATCCAAGAGCGACATTTGATATTTAATCTCAGATACAAAGACGAAAAACTTTGTTTTATGTTGTTAAATAGAAAACAATAACAGCAAAAAGAAAAACAATAAAGTTAATTGAAAATTTAAATTAAATTTTCGTTTTGTTGTTTTTGTAATTTTTTTTCACTCTATGTGTACAAGGCGACAACAACACAGCAGCTACACCACCCATTCCATTTTCAGAACAAAAAGCCTGCGTATTGTGAGGTGCCGCTGTAGAATGTAAAAATGTAAATAAATGTTCGTTAGGCGCGTTGTTGTTATCTCGAGATTTGGGAACGAAAAGTGCGCTGCTACTGTTGTTGTTGTTGTTGTTGTATATACAGCTACGAGTATATATAGGGGTATGTAATATGAAAGTGAGGCGAGAGATAAAAATTCGATGGTTGGGTACACCAAAACCGAAATAAGCTCAATCGTTTCCTAAAGCGCTTGTTGTTTTGTTACCATTCGATCATTTTTATGACGCTTCAACACAATATTTTTCCCGTAATGAATTTTTCTTTTTTTATTGTTGTAATTGAAAATGTTTAAAGGGACTGTTCTATTTTGATTGATTTGTAAGTCACAAAAACATATTGGAACAATATACTCGCTTACAAGAAAAGCACAAAAAAGGATTTTGTTGATACAAAAAAAAAAATAAACTTTCGATTTAAAAAGAGCTTTCAAAATGTAAAATCGGCACCTGTTTCGGTTCACAACATTTTACTTGTAATAATAATTATTTTTACTAAGTACCATTTACCTTTTCATAATTACTTAGCAATTCAAAGTGTGTGTAATGTAATTAATGAAAATTTTTTTTAAATGCTTTTTTTTAATTTTAATTACAAAAAAGCTTCTTGTTTACTTAAGGTTCTTGTTCAATTAGTTTAGTTCTTTATATTTTTGGAAAATTTTCGTAAATAAGTTCGAAACGAGTTTATCTCGACCGACTAAACAACACAAGAGCAACAAGAATAAAATCGTTTTATTGTGGTTACGATATATACATAACGAATATTTCGGGGAGTGAAAACCGCGGTGGGAATTTTATCGAATTGTATACGTATAAGCATATATGTACATAACATATAGATTTGATACAAATACATAATTAATTTTTGGGGTATTGTTTTTGATTTGATACCTATGTGAGCTCAGACGTATAAATATATTTCCAATTTTGATTTTAATCCTTTTACGGTTGTCTGGAGTAAAATAAAAATCGTCGTTTCTACGAAATTGTGTAACCGGTTAGGTAGATATACCTTTGGAGAATTAATTCGATAAAGCATATTAAAATTTGCTTTAGTAAAATGTATGTTGAGATTAGAAATATGCAAAATCGTATTGTACTGACGATAAGAATAAAGCAAAATGTTGATGTTGGCGGAAATTCTATTATTAGCCTTAGATATGACCAAAGAGCACACGTAAACATTTAAATTTTTAGTCACGTCATTCTGGGAATATTAAATAGCGGCGCTATTAGCGTACGAGGAAGAAATGCATTGGAATTTATTAAAATTGATCCATAAAATTGCGGATCTGTAAATGTTTAATGTTTAGCCCTTCTAATTAGATTGAGGATGGTACGTACACCTTAATCCAGCAATGATGGTAGTGAAGACTACGAAAACTAATCCAAAAATACAATAACAACAAACTTATTGTGATAGTATTGGTGAAAGTAAACATTTAGGCGAATTTATGTTGTGTAATTTAGACGAGATGTGATTTTTTAATTGGTATTAGATGCATTCCAAAGTCATTCTAAGTACTTTCTATCCAAACGAGTATCCCTAGTAAATTATATGATTTTTTAATGGGTCTGACAGGGTGTTCCATGAGATTTAAGAGTATTATTTTTAAATGGGCCATAAGTACATTTCAAAGACATTCTAAGCCGTCGTTTTAATTATTATTGACTTTTCCGATCCTCAAATTAATGATTTTACGAAACATGGTTTGACACCGTCGCAAACTATTCCTCTAGAAGTAATTCAAAAATTATTTCCTTAAGGAAACTAATTTAACCGTTTGAGTCCCATAAGCGTTGATGGCAATGTTGAGATTTTATGTTGAGAAAACCCAGCATACTTCGAACATTGTCGAAAACTGACGGTGCGGTACCGATTGTCGAGGTCACGCGCTTAGATTTACTGAACCAAGTACATCACACAGCTCACCTTCTTCTCTCATTTAGAGAAAGCGCGGTTGCGCTGTTTAAGATTCTTCGACAGAGTTTTTTCAATACCCCCTGCGATTGAACCGGTTAATCGAGCATGTGATCAATCAGTCGGATAAAAAATATTTATATGGCCTAAAAATCATTTCGGCGACTCTGGATGAACATTTCAAAATGTTGAAGACCGGGCATCTCTCTTGTCAAAAAGTGATTTCACAGTTGAAGGTGCCTTCCGTACCGACCCTTCCAAGGTTGAGAGTATCTGTGGCTTCCCAAGTCCTTTCTCTCTCAAACAAACTAGTAAATTGTGGGGCATAGAGGGTTGGAATGGAGGGTTGATCCCCATTTTTGTCAAAATTTTTGCACTCAGAACAAACTTTTTAAAAAATATCTAAAATTCGTGTCGAGCTGTGACGCTCAATATGCGTTTCAACAAATCAAATTACTCCTGTCTTCAATCCCTGTACTAATTAATGTAGATTATTCGATTTAATCTGGTTCAACACCTTTTTGCAGATTCTATCTCCATTTAAATACGCAGAAGCCTCCCTCACGGTGATTTTGCCGAATAGATCCCAGGGTTATGAATCGTGGAGAAGTTGAGGCTTGCGTGTTCCTGGCTTACACCGTGGAACAGAATAAACAAAATTAGAAGCGAAATAACAAAATTGAAGTTAAATTAAACACACCAGAATCCGTTGAACGAAACTTGAGGAACGTGAATAAATTTAATAATAACTGGGTGTGCCCACCCAGGAATGACCGGATCTCCTCGAATGACAAGTACAATGTCGGCTGTAGAAAATTCCCGAATGACCCATCGACCCCGAGAGGCCGATACGCAGCTACAATGAAGCAGCATTAGCTGGTAGGAACACCTCCTCAACACACCAGGCATCTCTTCACCTCTAATCCCCCACAATTCACACTTAGACAGCATGAAACCACCGAAGTGCCACGGGGGAACTGTGTGGATTTTACCGTGTATTTCGTCACGTTCCTCATGGAAAGAAATAGACCGACCGGGGAGTAAAGAAATAAACCGAATTCCGGTAATCATAGGCCAATCACTCTTTATTATTTTTAATTTTTACACAAAATATTTGTCATCCTGGAAACTAATCTAACAGTAAAAGGTGAAATGGGCAGAATTTCGAAGCAAACAGAAAAACAATATGAAATAAAATAATAACAAGAAAATATGTCCGCCGCAAGTCAATGATTTTGAGGGCGAAAGCGACGTGCGTTCCTCCTGCCCGTGTCGAACAACCGTAATGGCACTCGATTACAAAAATTAAGGATTGAAAATTTGAAAAGTGAGAAATTGACAGTTAGAAAAATATGAATTTAAATGAGAAAAATAAATTGACCTATGGTTGGTTCACGTACGTGATCAAAAAAATTTGATCACAATATGAAGTTAGAAACAAAAGTTATTGCTCTAAATATTAAGCTATTTTACTTGACGTTTCATTTGTCATTTTCAACCATTTTAATTTGTGTGTTGTGTTTGGCTGTGGTGACGACTGATAATTAAATAAAATAAAATAAAAACATTCATTTCATTTTTCATCAACATTCGTTCATTTTATTCATTCTGAAGAACAGCCGATAGTTTTTAATGCTTTTTTACTTATTACACAAAACTTATAGCGTGTTCATTTTAAAATACAACATAAAGTTATCCGGATTTTATGTAAATGAACACGAAAAAAGTTTACCCGACTTTACCCGAGTAGTATTGGTGAAAAGAAAGACAAAAAAATGTTTATTATTAAAAATGTCAGACATTTCAACTTGTTAGCATCGGTATAATTATTATAAAGCAAAATACATACTATTAAAATTTTCAATAGTGTCTTCCATATTTCAAGTTTAATAATTTATTTATAACTCAATACCAATAATTTTTAATTAATAATATAAGAAATTATATAATTTCGCACATAAAAGAAATGTTGTTGAGTTTGCTAAATCACAAATCGAATGAATGAGTGATAAATTGATGAAAAGTTTTGAAGATGCCCGTAACAATCCGTTTCAATTTCGGCATTTGAATGTGGATAAGCACGTGATTTATTTGTACAATGAGGTTCAAATTCTAACAACAGCATTATTCTAACGAATCGTACCTCGCCTGGGACTTTTGCTCGCGATTTAATAGAAAACAGTTTCAATGGGCGTAAAATTATTATACGAACAATATTCGATAATATAAATATAAAATAAAATATGTATTCCATTTTTCATAAAATAAAGACAAAAGTGGAAACAAAAATTTGATTTATTTCAATCTTGTCCGATCTAGCCAATCCAATTTTTTATTACTCTTCCCTTCACTCTTCTGCTTATTGTGGTAAGGGATTACAATTGGCGCCGTGCATCGGTGTGATCATTTTACGGTGGCTAGTTAAATTCATTTGTACCAGCTGTACCAGCCTATATCTGCACCTTTCGAATCCTTCGTAGTACGTCCAAATCGCTTAAATTATTGATGTAATATTCATTCGAAAATTAAATGGAGATAATTTAGTGATTTAAACAAACGATCTACTCACATGACTACAGCTGTCAAACGCTTATCTGAAATTAAGTTTTCAAGCACATCTAATTTACGTTTATGATTATCCTGGGGGCCTACTATGGAAATCGAACGTCGACGTTTTTTGTTCGTTGTTTATATTCAGCAATAGTAATTACTATTGCTGAATATAAACAACGAACAAAAAACGTCGACGATCGATTTCCATAGTAGGCCCCCTGTTTTACTGTAATATTAGCGATGTGGCACAGAATCGTTTGAAATGGTAAGTGATCGTATCGGGTGTCCTATTTCCGAATTTTATTCAATGTAATAAATCCGCAATTACACAACATTTTACTACACAATATATTTTGAAAATACATCGCACAAAATTACAAATTGTTTTCACAATTTTAATACATCTATTAAATATTAAAATTAATTAATTATTTAAACGCACGACAAAATTAAAACACCAAATGCCGACAATGAAAATGGCGTGTGTTTTGTTTATTTTTGATATTGACGTGAGTCATATAGAAATGTCAGAAAAACAGCAAGATTATTTATCCCTTTTCCCCCTTACCCACACAATTGTGTGGGTAAGACAAAAGAATCATGTCAAACATTTATTTTTGTATGGGTTTGAACCAACTTACACATTTGTGCATTCCTTTCGCACAATTGTGTTGATTGTACTTCAAATCAAGCGAAATTTTTTATCAAAAAGCCATTACGTACTATTTTTCTACTTACACATTTGTGTGGTTTGGACTTAAATTTAGCCAATTTTTTTTTTTTTTTGTTGAAAAAGGGATATAATGAGCGTCATTGTTGCTCATAATTTGTTTTTTGTTTTTTCTATGTTGGATGCTGGCGATCAAAAATTTGCCCAAAGATAAAAATATTTCATCTCAGGCGGGGAAATTCCAACGATTTGGTTGGCTTGATTCGCGAATCATTTTTTGATCACGTACGTGAACCAACCATAAGACACAAAAAAAAAAAACAAAAAAAAAAAAAGCAAAATACAAAAAAAAATTTACATTTAACCTTTAGATAAGTCACTCTGCCATGATAGGCCGCCAAAACGTTGGCCGTCTTCCCGCCTGTGCTCAAAAATTCAACCTTGATAGGCCACCAAATCGTGCGGAATTTTTTTGAACTATGATAACTACAAATTTTGACATTTATGACACATGCATAAATAAAATAAACAACCAGCGACATTCGCGATAATTTATTCGTTTTTGTGATAGCACTGATAGCTTGGCTTGGTTTAATTTTGTTTAATTACACATATAAATTAAAAATGGTGTAGGTGAATAATTAGTGATTTTGTGGCATATGTAATATAAAACATATGAATCTTTTACAATCATCACTTACCATGAAACCAAAACTGTAAACGACGAAATGAAAGAAAACATTATTATGACCATGGAGTCAGGACATAATTTGAAAAGGAAGACGAGAACCAAGAACATCCAGGCGCACCGCAAATATAGTGGCTTCCTCTGCTGGCCTTGCAGTAAGCCATCCGGTGAGTCCAGTTTTAAAGTATTTCTTTAATGATTATGGCGCCTATTACGCCGAATAACTGTCGCAATGTTATGTTTTAAAGCTGGAATTGTCTCTGGATTACTTACATAATATCTATCCTTCACGAAACCCAATAAAAAAATGTCCAACTGCGCGATATCACAGCTCCGTGCAGGACAATTGACATCATGTGACGTTATCTTGTTGAAACCAAGGGTTGTTCACATTCATAGCGTCGATTTGAAGCCATAAAAAGTCGGTCTGCGTGGCTCTGTAACTGTCGCCATCTAGCAAACAGTCATTCTTGGTGGATGCATTGGCTTCCTTACGATTGCGTGTAATTGTTCCGAACCCAAAATCCATCAGTTCTCTTTGTTGACATCGGTGGCTATGTTGAAATGCGCTTCGTCCGAAAATATGACTTTTCGACCTAAATCGATGTCATTATGAAGCTAGTCTATGGCCCACGTAGAAAACTGATATTAAAGCGGATGATCCGTGTTCGGGGGGGACCACTTTTGTCATCCAATAGCAAACGTTTCTCATGAACTTTCTTCAACATTTTTTTTTTCAAAATTCGCATGGTTTCTACACAACCCTGACTTTGAAAATAAGTTTTCAATATGTAGTTTGAAACAACCCGCAAGTGAAAATATGATTGTTTCATAACGCTGAGCATAAAACTGACGGGCTGTTAAAATTTCAAGCGAATCATTCAAAAAAATAACCGGCTCACCACGTATAACAAAACACGATGATCCCAATACAGTACATGGGGAAGTGAGGAAAACTCTAGAACGAATTCGTCGCTTCTGCTTTTTGCCTCCGATGTGAAAAATTGTTCATACATACGTGAATGTGCTGCGCGTAAATCATCCAAGGCAGCCTGCCCAATTCTTATACATCCTATGACTGTAAATCGATGTATAGAAAGGCCGTTTCAACAAAAATGATAAGACAACAGTTTTAGATAATCGGACGAAGTTTGTGATACTTACACCCCTAAATACAGCAATTGCTTCAAAAACTACAGAATTCTTGGTGTTCCGGAGTTACCCATACCGACAATGGTATGCAATTTGTTAGTAAGAAATTTCAACTACTTATTGAATTTCGTGCTCAAGATCTTAAAAAAGCATTAACACACCGCTGTCGAATGCATCGTAACGGGTAAGCTGTTTAATTGTCGAGGCAATCCGGGCATACAAGGATCATTGTACTTGGGATAACCACCCCTATCTTGCCATATCACAGCATTATTGTATGTTTGGTTACCACAAAAGCAACCATGATAATGAATACAAACTGTTGAGACAAATCGAGTACAGTGCGCTGGTGGAAGATCTTCCACAGAAACTTCAAATTCTGCACGAAAAGTTGAACAAAAGAATGAACTGTGCCTGTAAAAAAAAGTTGGAGGGATTGTGTAGCTCTTGACGGAAAAACGATGCATTCACGCCTCTTTTTCATTAAAAACTTATTGTAAAGTGTTTAAGGAAAGTGTGCAACTTTGCAAAATTTAATTTTGCTTTTAGAATAATTAAGATTTTAATTTAATTTGTTGTTATACTATAAGAAATGAGTACCAAGAAATTACCAAGGCTAAATAAAATATGATTTCCATTTTAATAAATTGTAACACAATAGTATTTCGCATAAAGGACCATAGCGCGATTACAAAAACAACCCGTCAAGTCTTAACAAAAAAAACGAATGTAATTTCCTTTTAATCTCATTTACGATGTTTCTCTGTGTGACTTTATCTTTGTATGAAATCTTAAATCACGTGAAGATTTATGTTCATTTTATAGAATTTCATAAAGAAAATGTCGTATAAAATTGCACCTCAACACAATATACGGATTATGGTACCACGATCTAGCTAGTTATAAAGACAATTTCTCTCAAGTCGTTCATGATATATACGAGAACATGCGAACATGACACAACCCCACCACAAAATAATTTGTCATATTTTTATATATACACGACACCGCATATCTACTGTACCTAGACTACATCATTTACATAGAAGGATTTGTACATATGTTTATGAATATAAAGTAGGACGACAACATATATAACGTATAGGAAGCAAAACCACCCGCAGATTTGTATGTCAGCTAACGTCAGATGATTTTCCTTATTTTGTGTATATGTGATGTACTCGGTGCTTTTTGCACGCGAGAATAAAATCGTTTAGCATACATTTAGCATAAATACAGTGTTGGAAATTTCTCTAGATGTATGCTCCGAAATTGACATTTTCATTTTCAATTTAAAAAATTCAACGATGCTGGCACTAAAAAATATTTACAACCACAATTTTACTGTTTACCTGCCATATTAATACAAACTTCAATACTATGTAATGTGCGCAAAAGGTATATAAGATGTATATCGGGAAATAAAGATTTCCGTGTATACAGTTTATATTTTATCGGTATTTTGATTTTCGTTTTGTTTCTAAATGTACCAAAGATGAAATGAAAATTGTAAGATGATTTTGATTAGAATCAAAAATTTATTTGCCTTGTCAAAATCATCACTTCGACAAGCATATTAAATTTTTTATGTTATATCGAATTATTGGTTGTTCAGTGAACACACAATTTCAAAATATATAAGAAAATTTTTGAAGTGTTATTGAACCGTTTGGCTCTATTAAGTCTATTGCGTTGGCATATAAGCTATTCGTTAATAGATTGATATACAATTGATAGGTATTGATGTGTTAATGCGATTAAATTCGTGGAAGAATAAATTCTTGAGTATATCATTTAATGTGTCATGTCTCAGTGTATTAAGTTAAATATATGTAACAGATCTTAATATGCTCCGGTAGTTTCCAAAGAAATTACCTCAATAGATTTGTGCAGCACGCAGAGATGGGTGTTTACGCTTTATCTACCAATTTTTACGTGATCGCCTCTACCACTCGCACATAAGATTGACTACTCGTGGACAACGTAGACTATTTCTTCCTTTTCCTTTATAAAATTAACATCTAAAACAATACTTAATAAAGACATTTTTATTAATCACTTGTTTTTTGTTTCGCAGTTATTTTGAAAAATTTTCAAAAAGTTTAAAAAATCACTCGATCGATTTCGACTTGTTAGGTCATCATCAGGAGTATCTACTGATTTGTGTTAGTAAAAAATTTTGTTATATAGTAGAAAAAAGCAAAATATAAATAAAAGAAGGAGGGCAAAAAATAAAAAATAAGCAATAAAAGCAAAATATAAATAAAACAAGGAGGGCAAAAAAAAAAAAATAAAAAATAAGCAATAAAAATTAATCTACGGATCGCGCAGGTGTGCGATGAGTCATAGGCTGAGTAACAAAATTCAAGGTATATTCAGTGTTGCCAGACCGGTCAAACAAAAAAACTTAAATGCGGCAAAAAAAAAACTTAATTTTGAGAAAAAAAACTTTTATTTGTTTTATCACAAAATTCATAAAATTACATAATATAGTATGTATGTACATACTGGTATAAAACAATATTTCAGTAGATGTAACTATATCACAAAGTCATACATCATATCACAAAATCATACATAATCACAAAATGAAAAAATTATGTTGACTCATCAATACAAATTGAAAACGGCTGCACTTTCATCAGACCGATTAATTCTTGTAATTGTGTCTCACCAATTACATTTTTAACTATACACGTAGTTTTTGTTCTAGCACATTTTATTTGTCTTAAGACAGCAGAGTCCGGTATCGCCGATTGCAGCATTCCTATCATATGGTCCATGGCAAGGAACGGAATGTTATGTTCAGCCAAAAATGCACTAATTTGTATCTCAACCATCGCTACTTGTTTATTGTGGCCTGCCAAATTTTGCATATTTCCGAATACTTTTAATATGGAGCTACTGCTATGTATATTTGCAGCATTTGCAGCCTGTATATGCTTCTTTCGTTCAGCGTGCGCATATAAATCACCAATGCCTCCCACTGCCTTTAATTCGCAATTACAATATTTGCAAAATGCATTTTTTTTTCATTTTGCGTTAACCATAACTGCACACGTTTGTCATTTTCCCAATTTTTTGAGTACATGGAGGAAAGTTTCCGTTTTGGTGGTTTCTATAAAAATAAACAGAATATAGATTTCCAAGGCAATTTAATAATAAGTTTAAGATTAAATGATTTACCTTTGATGACGATTCTGTGCAATCATCACCATCTGATGAAACCAACTCCAAGGATATTAAGGGCACCGTTGTTGTAATATTTGAGTTTAGCCCCTTTGTTGGCGGTGACAAATTTTTCTGCGACACAGTGCTGTTATTATTTTTATCTAAAAATGATAATCAATATCAATAAATATAATAACATAATATGTATATTACAGATTTTACTCTATTCACATACCAATTTTTTTGAAATAGTTTTCCATTTTAATTACGTGCTCTAATAGCTAAAAAATAGAAGGATATAAACGCGAGAGAGCATAACCAACAATATAATTTATAAGATTTTGACAGCTAAAGGAAAAAGATCCCTAACAGAAACTATTTGGAATTTACCCTATAAACATTTAATACAGAATCAGGTGTCATTTATGAATAGTATAACAATTTAGGAAATACTGTAATAAAATTTAGAACTATTATAATTATTTATTTTCGATTTTAATTTTCAATTATTATAGAGTTGGGAGAAAAAACTTTTTTTTTTGGAAAAAACTTAAAAACTTTTTTGGAATAAAAAAAATTACAAATTAAGTTTAAACTTACAATATGGTAACGCTGGGTATATTATTGCGTACGTGAGTATAGAAAAGGGCGGGATCTGTAATTGGTGAGAACCGGATTTCTCTCTGTTCGTTAAGGATATTTTGGTTAAGAAATATTGATTTTCTAATTTCGTAAGATTCTAAGGTATCTAAACGTCTGCCTTTGGGTTGTATATGTAATATATCTAAATTGTTCAAGCTAGCTGTATGATTTTCCGACGTTAAATGATTATGGAAAGTTGATTGGTTGCAACCAGATAAATGTTCTTTAGCTCTAACTCCAAAATTGCGCCCAGTCTGACCAATATAGGAGAAACTACAATCATTGCAATTGATCCTATAGACACCAGATTTGGAAAGGCGATCAACTCTAGGTTTATTGTTAAAAATCATTTTCTTTATTGTGTTATTATTATAAAAAGCAAAACTAATATTGGTATAATTGGACACGATGTTGCTAATCCGTTGGCTCGTTTTTCCTATATACTCTAAGCGACGCCAATTTTCCCGCGGTGGACTATCCGGTGGATAAATACCCGTTAGAGTTTTTCGCTTTAGCTTTTTATTCAATAACTTTAATATAGTCCTAGTTGCATATCCGTTATTCGTTGCTATTTGAAGAATTATGTTAAGCTCAGTGTTATAATTTGAATTTGACAGAGGGATGTTTATTAGTCTATCTATGAGTGAGTGGAAAGCTGACATTTTAATATTATGGGGATGGTTTGAAGAACTAGGGATAACAGCGTCTATATACGTGGGTTTCCGATAAATTTTGAAGTCTAAAGTAGAATTAATCCTGGTTATTGTTATATCTAGAAAATTAATACATTTATTTTCTTCTTTTTCTAACGTAAAATCAATGGTGGGATATTGAGAATTTAACCAAGTTAGGAAAGAGTCTAACAGTCTATCAGTTCCATTCCATAGACATAATATGTCATCAACATATCTATACCAAAAGATTATATGACGGAAATAAAGATTGTTGTTTGATATGATCATTTGTTCGAAGAAATTCATGAAAATTTCAGCCAACAAAGGTGACAGAGGGGAGCCCATGGGTAGACCATCAGCGAATTTGAAATATGTATTATCAAAACAGAAATAATTTTGTTTAATACAAGTCTCAAAAACTAACTTCAGTTCACGACGTAAGCTCTCATCTACAACATCCCTATCTAAGTAATTACAAACTATTTGGGACAAAGTATTAATCGGAATAGAAGTGAAAAGACTGGCAACGTCAAATGAAACTAGTTTTGAATGTAAAGGAATGTCGACGTCTTGAATTTTGTTAATCAATTCTACCGAGTTCTTAACCGAGTAAGCTGAAAAGAAATTAGTATGACAATTGAAAAAATTTATGAAACCCTTACATAGATTGTAGGCGGGAGCATTGCAATACGCTACTATTGGTCTAATCGGAATGCCTTCCTAATGGATTTTTGGTAAACCATAAAGGATCGGGGCAGACGGATTCATGACAGAGTACTTCCAACCAGTTCCATCAAATAACTTCTGGCATTGGTTGATACACTTACTAACCGCAGTCTTAAAAGACTTAGTTGGATCTCTGCCAAGCTCTATTGCTTTGCTTTCTGTAATAAAATCAGAGATTTTATTGCAGTAATCGACTTTTGTGAGCACGGTAATTGTTTTCTAGATATAACAATAACCAGGATTAATTCTACTTTAGACTTCAAAATTTATCGGAAACCCACGTATACAGACGCTGTTATCCCTAGTTCTTCAAACCATCCCCATAATATTAAAATGTCAGCTTTCCACTCACTCATAGATAGACTAATAAACATCCCTCTGTCAAATTCAAATTATAACACTGAGCTTAACATAATTCTTCAAATAGCAACGAATAACGGATATGCAACTAGGACTATATTAAAGTTATTGAATAAAAAGCTAAAGCGTAAAACTCTAACGGGTATTTATCCACCGGATAGTCCACCGCGGGAAAATTGGCGTCGCTTAGAGTATATAGGAAAAACGAGCCAACGGATTAGCAACATCGTGTCCAATTATACCAATATTAGTTTTGCTTTTTATAATAATAACACAATAAAGAAAATGATTTTTAACAATAAACCTAGAGTTGATCGCCTTTCCAAATCTGGTGTCTATAGGATCAATTGCAATGATTGTAGTTTCTCCTATATTGGTCAGACTGGGCGCAATTTTGGAGTTAGAGCTAAAGAACATTTATCTGGTTGCAACCAATCAACTTTCCATAATCATTTAACGTCGGAAAATCATACAGCTAGCTTGAACAATTTAGATATATCACATATACAACCCAAAGGCAGACGTTTAGATACCTTAGAATCTTACGAAATTAGAAAATCAATATTTCTTAACCAAAATATCCTTAACGAACAGAGAGAAATCCGGTTCTCACCAATTACAGATCCCGCCCTTTTCTATACTCACGTACGCAATAATATACCTTGAATTTTGTTACTCAGCCTATGACTCATCGCACACCTGCGCGATCCGTAGATTAATTTTTATTGCTTATTTTTTATTTTTTTTTTGCCCTCCTTGTTTTATTTATATTTTGCTTTTATTGCTTATTTTTTATTTTTTGCCCTCCTTCTTTTATTTATATTTTGCTTTTTTCTACTATATAACAAAATTTTTTACTAACACAAATCAGTAGATACTCCTGATGATGACCTAACAAGTCGAAATCGATCGAGTGATTTTTTAAACTTTTTGAAAATTATTCAAAATAACTGCGAAACAAAAAACAAGTGATTAATAAAAATGTCTTTATTAAGTATTAGTGTGTTTCGCCAAGTGCCTACGGCCAATAGCGTAAACAGTATCTAAAACAATATTGTTTGTTACGAATTTGCCCCATCAAATCCGTTTCGTATCACTATAAATTGTAAATATCGTTATAGCACTTGACGATTACAACAACAATTCTCGTAGTTAACACCGCTTCCGGAATATTCGCGAAAATACAGGAAATAATCTTACAAAATTTTCAAATATTTATGCCACTAGGAAGATGCACGAAGTATTCCGACTATAATTTCCCCACTCTTATACTATTTTATACCTTGCACCACTGATTACACTGTGCTAGTTGAAAAATGTGACAAGCTAGGGACCCAGGGTGTAAACTTAATTCGGGTACGCTGAATTCAATGGTGCCTAGTCCCATTTCAAAGTTAGTCCCCATTTTTGAGACTTCGCTTTCGACATGTTTTGGCTCTGAGTCAAAAATTTGTCAAAATATACACGCATTTTCACGTCGATAGCTCTTCAACCATTAAGATTTTCGTTATGATTTCTCCAGCAAAGTTGTTGCACAAGCCAAGGCAAACAACTTTGCCGAACATATCAAAACCGAAAAACCACATCCACCATATATGTGTGTCTATAGGGAGTGCAAATTTACCGATTTTTCAATTTACCGGTAAACGGTACGAAATCAATCCGCTCAAAGTCGTGCCCGACAAAAACCAATCACACCGCTGTAAAGTTGAGATTTCAATCTATAGGTATAAACAGAACCAGAGATACAGCGACAAGATACAACGCCTGTCAAATTAAAATACACGTAAACCATAGGATGCTAACACAACCAATGTCGCTGGCGACGACGACATTGTCGCCGAATTTTTTTTAGAATCTATTCTAATTTTGTCGCTGGCGCTGCAATACCACCAATATATGTGTCAGATTATTATGTTGGTAAACATTTTTTACAACTGTTTTTTAATGAATTTAAACTAAATCTGAATATTGTACACAATGTTTTATGTGAAAAAATTTAAATAGAGTTGATAAAAATGTAAATGAAATATTTTAGAGTTAATTTATTATTATTTTTCTTGTTTTGTCGCTTTAACGCTGATGCGCTTGTTGTGTTTACCAAAGCGACCTCACCGGCAGACAAATGTATTTTGTCGATGTATCTTGTCGCTGTATCTCTGGTTCTGTTTATACCTTATGCCTCATGTAAATTACAAGTGAGTTTAAATTCAAATCTCTCAAGAAAAGGGGAGTTGCCTTAGATTTTCATGTCGAACAGACGTGTTTGCTTAGTTTTATTTGTTTTTTTTCTATAAAATATTTTTTATATTATTAATTAGTACTTTTTACACTATTTGCCGGAGGCACTTGGCGAAACACACTAATGCTTAATAAACACATTTTAATAATCACTTGTTTTTTGTTTCGCAAAATTATTTTGAATATTGTCAAAAAGTTTAAAAAATCACTCGATCGATTTCGACTTGTTAGGTCATCATCAGGAGTATCTACTGATTTGTATAAATAAAAACATCTGTATTATGAGATCAGATGGTATACGATGTTCGCGTATGAACTTTGCCAACATTTGAACAACGTTGTTAGCCTGTCGACAGCGCGTTCAAATGGTTTCAGGACGATTGACATCAACTGTTAGATACGTTCCAAGATATCGTAAAGTATTACTTACTTGGACGTTTACCCACCTATTAGTATACTGACGTAATATCGTGATTTAAAGGTCTTATGAGGACTTCAGTTTTGGTTTCGTTTATTTCAAGACCACAGAATTGAGCAACGCGATAAGTTCGGTCGTAATTGATGATAATGAGTTTAAATTAGTAACCACGATCAGGATATCATCAGGATACGCCAAAACTAATGGTATTTCTATACCCAGATCTTGATTTAATCGTAAATTAGGGACAATTTCTGAAAGAGTTTGCAAAACGGTGTCGATAACTAAATTAAATAAGGTAGGTGAAAGCGGACAACCTTGTTTAACTCCTGGACCACGATTAAAAGATTGAGTCCGTTGTTCATACCAAATAATTGATGTGTTTTCATGGAAACATGTTAGAATTATTCGGTTTATAAGATGATGTGGGACACCGATATGAGATAATATGATGGATGTCTGACTGAGATCAACTGTATCAAATGCCTGTTTCAGATCTAGAGATAAAATATATACGGTTTCTCCGGCCTCCCACTCTTCGTCAAGAACTCGTTGTAAGACAAACATATATGATCGTCTGTTGAACGATTTCGAATAAATGCCACTTGATATGAACCTATCTCTTTGTGAATTAATTCTAAACGGGTTAGTAAAAATTTAGTGTATAATCGATATCCTGTAACAGACAAAGTTATTCGTCTGTAATCTGACACTGTAGTTGATCGTCGTTTTTTAGGCAAAGAAAATTGAATTGTTTCTATCCACTCAAGAGGAATATTATTTGTCAGCCAAACTTATTGCATAACAAATAATAATAATAAGGTTCCCTCTTCTGGTAAACATTGAAGTAGCTCAATAGATATCTGATCTAAGCCTGAAGTGGCTGGGATAACTTTACTTTTCATTTATTATATGGATTTTATATTTTATTACATTTATGCAACAATGTAATAAAATGTTGTAGCACAGAAAGATTGTGTTTACAATGTTCAAAGTCATTTTGTATAATCTTAAGTCATTTAGTTAATGACATATAGCTTGTGTCATAGAACGGTGTTTGCGATGTTTACTCAGATTGCGTTTAAACTTTACCAAGAGTGGATGCATGGATTTATAATACGAGACAACCAGGTTCTAAATTAATTAAATGAAAGAATAATTAAGGTAGCTATAATACAGATTTGCGAAACTTACAAAAATGTAATTAATATGTGAGCACAGGACTGTTTAGGTCATCAATATGCTGTCGGATTGTTGACGTACAAAATTCTTTGGGTTAATGGTGTTGGGCTGGACAGTAACGAAGAAAAATTATGCAGCATGAGATCAGATGACCCCTGGATGCCAATTGAAATTAATATACCAGTCGTTTTAGATTGCGGACGATAAATACATATGATGCAATTTAGAGCTAACACATACTAATAAACTAACAAACTCTATTGAAAGATGTGATATTTTAATTTTAATAACTAACGTATTATTTATTAACAAATTTATCAATGTAGATAGATAATAACTTTGCTACGGTTATCGCCCTGGTTATTTCTGTGACTAACATTCTATCCCCACAAACGCTTTATGTCGAGGATGCAGGCAGGGACTGGGCCCGCATAATTTTGGAATATAGCAAGATGCAAGTTTTTGAAAATTTGCGTATATTCCAGGAATATGATATACGGATTTTAAAATAATATTCTCTCATCTCGGAATATTATTCTTGTTGTATCCGTTCTCATAAATCGTACATACACATTTATCTCTGTTTCTGTTTGATTACACTAATACCTCGCTTAAAGACGAAGTCTCTTTTTAAGAAAAATTCGATGTACGAATTTCATTTTTGAGCTATTTTACATAAATTAGACAAATGTTCCTAAATTAAATTTGTTCCTTACTTGAGTCAATTCTATAAAATGAAATTTTGTCGAAAGTCCTGACTTTAAACAATAAAGTTGTCGGCAAATATAATTCAATTTATTTATTATTATTTTTATTTATTATTTTTTGAACATACCGAAAGGTCAAGGAAGATTGTGATTGCAACATTCTTGATCCTACAATTATCACATCATTCCTAATCAATACAATTAAATATGTTATCGATCCAAAAATCTTTTGCTATGGAATGTTGTTTTCCGAAGATCTTTCTGGTTCAATTCAGGTTATGTTTTAGTGTAGTTGTGTGAATGTTAGATATAAATCAACCCTGCTTTTAGTTGGATGAATTTAAATATAAGTAGCTAAATGGCAATATCGAATTTAAATTTAATTTTTACAATATCAACGGAATATTAAGGTCATCATATGTATGATAATGCTGTCGAGTCATTACGAACGTGAAGTCCCCCGGAATTTAAATGAGACTAACAATTTAATATATTTAAGTAGTTAGAAAATGACTTTGCTGCTTTCCTAAATAACCTTATCTGTTAAGGATGCAGGCAGGGCCTGGGCCCGCATAATGCTGAAATATTATTCGCATTCAGATATAATTTGTTATTTGATTGTTGATATTTCAGGATTATGGTAACATACCTAGGATCGCCGTTATGGTTGGCCTGTACGCCTCTATCATATCATATCATATCTTGCCTCATGTAAATTACAAGTTCTTACGCCATCTAAGTAAGGCACAAGGATTTTTTTAAAATGACCAATTTTCCTCATTAACATTTTGGGCGACTACTCTGCTTCAACAACCCATAAGCCCGCTCAAAGTCGTAACCGGACAGTTTCTGCTTCATACCGTTGTAAAGATGAGATTTCAAATCAATGTACGGATAGAAGAGACATCCACCTATGTCATATCCGAAATACAAGTCGCTAGGCCTACCTGGTGACTCATAACGATTTTTTGAAAATGACCAACGCTTTCCCATAGTAATCTGCCTAAGCAACGTTTTAAATTTTTTTCTAGTTTATGCCCTTTCCAATGGTATACTCACATGTCATAGAAATCACTAGTTTCGTGGTTAAAATACGAGATATTATTTTGTCAGGGTTATTTGTGCCAGGGTTAAGAAAATCCCTTTTGAGTTATTAATAATTTGTAACCAACTTCATTTGAAATCCCTAAGCAGGTACCCAGACATAGAAATCCAGGGGCGGGAGGTCTTGGGAAAGCGCGGGCCAATAAATAGGGAAACCCATTTCACTCTTTGGGAATGAATCATCTAAGTATTCTCCTACCGTTCAGGGATTATGTGCCGGACAGCCGTCATTTTCAAAAACAAACAGCACATCTTCCAAAACTGAACTTGCTTGAACTTACTTTGTAAAGAATCCTGCTTTTTCATATGTGGATTTTGGCCTTTTCTGCCCCAATGAAGCAGATAATGTAAATTCATAATTCCCTCACTATTGAAGATAGACTTCTTTGTCCACAAAATCCTTTTCAAAAAGCTATCATCCTCAACACATATCTGTTTACAAAACTCCAGCCGTCAGTAATAGATTTTAAAAAATAAGTAAACTCTGTGTTAATTGCCTTGTGCTGTTCAGTCAATATGTCAATCTGCTACTGAAAGTGCCTGTGTGTTTCACTTTGTTCTTGTTAAATTGTTAATTGTTCCAGGTCTCGAAAGAGGTAATAATGCTACACTTTTCGAGACCTGGAATAACTAACAATTTAACAAGAACAAAGTGAAACACACGAGCACTTTCGGTAGCAGATGCTGACATATTGGCTAAGCAGCACAAGGCAATTATCACCCAGTTTACTTATTTTTTTAAATCTATCAATAACTTAAAAAGATTTTCTGAACCCTAGCACAAATAACTCTAAGAAAATAGTCTCTCCTATTTTGACCACAAAATGAGTGATTTCTATGATATGGCAGTATACAGGCAGTAGACAATTTTTTAAAGTAAGGCTAAGTTCAAGATAGTGACGTTTTTCATAAAACTACACATTTTTTAGGATGGGCTTCTACATAAGTCATTTTTATAAAATAAATTGTATTAAATAATGATTAATTTAGAACTAGCTAACCCGGCGAACTTCGTACCGCCTCAAAATCAATAAATGTTGTTTAAAGTTATTAGCTTAATTAGATCGAGTTTGTTCTCTCGAGCAGAAATGACCTTGAATGTTGGATGAATCCGCGTTCTTCGATAAAGTCTGCTCCAAATGAAGTCATTTGGAAACATCCGTTGTATCTTTCTGGTGTCTCACCACGAAGCAATGAATGCAACGGTTCAGGTGGCGCAGGCAATAATGACAATCTCACCTTGCCACTGAGACAGCACAATCCAGGCGTTTCTCCAGCGAACTTCAATGCACCGCAATGGTCGCACACAACCTCCATTGGGCCAGTTCGAAGGAAAGGACGCGAGTTGTAGTCAATTATGTAATCGTATTGAAACGCTATTCGATTCAAATCAACACTTGAAGAATTTCTTCTTGCGCGTCGAACATTATCACTTTGTTGATTTGTGCAATAAGCTCGACGATTTCTCATTGCCAACTGAGCCATTTGACGTACTGCCTCTTTCGGACTTCTCGTGATTTCTTGTTCATCTGCAGTGGATTGATTCGCAATAGTCCGAAGTCTAATTGCATTACGTGTAACAGTTGTTTGGCCTGGAGAATGTACGCGAACAAAAATTGAAGAAAAAAAGAAATAATTAAACAACAACAACAACAACAACAACAAAAAACATCCATTATGAAACCGGAACGAGAACGAAATTTACTCGAAATTCATTCTCCAAGCCACACAAATGCTATAGAAATTTGGGTTCACACAGGGACTCTTCAGCGGTCGTTGCCGGCTAAGCTTCAGGGTTTTGGGCGTGGGATTTGAAGAGTATGGGTGAACCAATGGTAACCGCGGGGAAGGAAACGATGCCAACTACCTACCTATCTCTAACCGGGATACTTACCCTAACCCATCCTCACGATGCTGTTAATTTATTTTCTCATTGCACTTTGATTATACACTTCACTCAAAAAAAATTATCCCCAAAAACGAAATCGAAAACAAAGCAAAAGTAAAAAAAACAGAATTTTGGTTTGATCGTGATCATATAACAATTTAACAATTTCTATTTATTTATAAAAAAAAAATCCATAAAGCAAAAACAACAAACTCATGAAAAAAATAGAATGAAAAAAGAACGGTTAGACAGAAAAGAAAAATCTAAATTCCCTACTAACTAACTAAACCTAAGATTATACACATAAGTTAAAAAAAAGAAATATTTTTATTTAAAGAAAAATGAAAAAAAAATTTATAATTATTGTTGGGTACCTTGATGATGTTGATGTAGATTGATGGTGATGTTGATGGTCGATGGATGGTAATGTGACGTCGCAAACAACTGATTATTACGGTTTTTTTTTTTTGATTTATACATTGTGTCGTATTTTTATTATTTTCTTTGCACAATTATCAAATTAATAAATTTTTTTTTTTTTATTAAAATTTAAATCCGCACCGATCTGTGTTTATATTATAATTTTTTTTTTTTTATTACATTGTGCTTTTTTCATAAACATGACCTTTAACTTTTACACACACAAAAAAACCTTTTTTAATTTTTTTTTTTTTTTGCACCAACCCATATTTTCACTATTGGGTCCATTATAGTTTACCTATGATTTTCTTTTAACATTTTTTTTTGTTTTTTTTTTCAAAGTTCACAATTTATAAGCAAATTAATTTTTTTTTTCACTGGTTAATTAAATTGATTTACAGACAAAATATTCTTTTTATTTGTAAATTTAGTTAAATACAGAATTTTTCTTCTGTTTTTATTTACAGATTATGATTTAAATTTAAATTTATAAACCATTTATTTTTTTTTTTCATTCAATTTAAAAAACTTGATCACTTAGACTATGTTGACTAATGTCTCGCACAAAATTCTATTTTTTTCTGATCCCCCCGCCTTGCTGTTCGCCCTTTTTATATCTTTTTTTTTCTTTCAAAGCCCGCCAAAATTTTTCGCGGTACTTTTGACAGGGTTCTAAAAAAAATCGCAAATCATTTCCCATAAAAAATATAACAAATATAATTTGGAACGATAGAGGTGCCATCTATTTACACTTATACAAATCATTTCAATACTACGCCGATAAGACAATAATAAAAAAAAATATTCGACCGATGAATATCGATTAGCGTGCATTTAGGGGCTATTCGCATTATTACAATTGCAACATTCGAACATTACTCAAGCGAATATCATTATTGTACAGTGCACGTATGCACTGTTACAAATCGTGGGGACGACCTACACCCTGAAACTGTCTCATGCCGGGCGATTTATACTAACAAACTTCTATTAACTTTGCTGGGGTTGGCAATTTAGTCTAAATGGTTGCATTGAAAGGAATAAATATTATTTTGAGATTTAGGCAACCAGGGAGTTTACGTTCGGATGTCTTTCATGTGAAACGTTCCCAGTGATTTTCCCTCCAAATTTTTAACCTGGAAAGCCACGTTTCCTATTTTACTATCAATAATAGCAGGGATAAATTTCGGAGAAAGTTTAGCAGAAAATTTATTGGCTGCATCGCTTTGGGAAAAATTTCGCACAAAAACATTTTGTCCCACCGAAAACACTCGATTTTGACTGCGTAGATTATAACGTTTGGCGGATCGTTCGTATGCAACTTTGAGATAGTGGATTATTTTGCTCCGGATTAAATTTAAACGATCACACTTCGACATGACACAGACATTGCCATCCTCGAAATCAGATAGTAGTCGCCGCAATTTGTACTCTGATCCATGAAAAGTCATATGTTGACCATATACCACGTAATGCGGAGAATATTTGGTTGTCCCATGTATGACATTTCGAAGTGCAGCGGCTATCTCTTGAATGTGTAAATCCCATTCGGTGTGTTGGTTGTCACCCAAATACGAACGGACGGCAGAGAGAATAGTACGGTTGACTCGTTCAGCGGCATTACTTTGTGGCGAATATATTGGAGTGCGAATGTGAATAACTCCGTATTTTTCCAGTAACGCCTGAAACATTTTTGAAGTAAATTGTTTCCCATTGTCGCTGGTAATATGTTCTGGCACAGAACAAGGAAAACTTCATTCTCGAGGAAGTGGCATATTAGCGTTGATGACGCTTCTCTCAGAGGCTTAAGAATAACGAATTTTGAAAACTGATCCAGTATAATTAGAGTATACGCGTTGCCGCGTTTGGATCTGGGATACGGTCCTAAAAGATCAATATATAATCTCTGAAAGGCTCGTTCTGCAAGAAATTGATGTCCCATCTCAGGCCTGGTAATAGTATTCACCGGCTTGGTCATTTTGCACGTAGCACAATTTGCAATAAATTCTTTAACATCCAAGGCCATTTGTTGCCAGTAGAATTCACGTTGGAGTCGGTTCAGAGTCTTCGCAGTACCCATATGAGCCGACGATGGAGGTACGTGGGCTTGCTCAATCAAACCAGCAACTAATTCGTCAGGGACAACCAGTTTCCAATTTGGTAAATCGGTTTCGTCATATCGTTTACCGAATGCGGGGGTAAACAATAGTTTATTCCCTTGAATGCGGAAGTTATGATTGTTTGATCCTAGTTCCTGTATCTGGGTAATGCGACTTTGATATGCGGGTTCGTTGAAAGCTGGCGAATCCAAGTCAATGTGAAGAGGTTTCATATTGACGGAATAAATCGAGGATACAATAACTGGCTCTTCACAAAATACTCGAGATAACGCATCGGGAACCACATTCACCGATCCTTTTCGATACCCTATATGAAAATTAAATGCTTGTAGCTTCAAGCTCCACCTGGCCAATCGTCCTGACAGATCTTTCTGCGACATCAGCCACCGTAAGCTGGCGTGATCCGTGTAGATCGTGAAATAGTACCCTTCTATATACGCGCGGAATTTTTTTACACTCAGTACCGCTGCGTAACACTCTAATTCCGTAATTGAGTAGTTCCGTTGAGCGGCGTTCAGTTTCTGTGAAACGAAGGCAATTGGGCGTTCGTCTCCTTTAGAATCCAACTGAAACAGCACGCTGCCTACTCCAGTGGTACTGGCATCGCATTGAATATAGAAGGGCTTTTCGAAGTCTGGATTAGCTAAAACGGGTGCCGTAGAGAGCGCACATTTAAGAGCATTGAATGATTTATTTGCGTCGTCGGACCATTGCAGTTTTACGCCTTTCTTAATTAAGTCGGTTAATGGTGAGGATATTGTGGCAAAGTTTTGAATAAACCGACGGTACCAACCACACATACCTAAGAACCGCCTAATTTGTTTCGAAGTTTTTGGTATAGGATACTCATTGATGGCACGGATCTTTTCCGGATCGGTTCTTAAGCAACCATCACCTACTAAGTATCCTAGGTACCTGACTTCCTTTAACAAAAAGCGACTCTTTTCCACGTTGATCGTCAAACCTGCGTCTTTCAATAGGTCGGCAACTTTCTGAAGCAGGGTAAAATGCTCTTCTAGGGTGGCGGAGGTTATCAATAAATCATCCAGGTAGACGAATATACGGTCATGTAGCTGATGCGGGATCACCCGATGCATAAGGCGGCACATCGTCTGTGGTGCATTGCACAATCCGAATGGCATGACCGTGAATTGATATAAAGGCCGTCCAGGTACCGTAAATGCTGTCTTATCTCGGGATTGTGGGTCGAGAGGTATCTGCCAAAAGGCATCTTTTAAATCAATTGACGAGATAAATCTCGTTTGATCCAAACGACCCAACAGTCCGTCGATAAGCGGCAAAGGATACGCATCCTTGACGGTGACTTTATTCAATTCACGGGCATCCAGGCACAGACGAACCTTACCATTGGCCTTACGCACCAGAGTGATTGGGGAGCACCAAGCACTATGACTTTCTTCGATGACCCCGAGAGAGAGCATTCTATCCAGTTCCTCGAACATAATTTTCTGGATTGCTGGTGAGACGGCATAGAATCTCTGTTTTACAGGCTTTGCGGAGCCAACATCAATTTCGTGACTTACCAACGAGGTTTTACCAAGGCCTAATCTAGAAAAAGACGGGAAACTGTGCTTAATAGCATCTAAGGTAGCCTGATCGTTTGGGGATAAATTGTGGAAGTTGGTGTCGTCAGATTTAGGAGTATCGCTGGTAATAGTATTGAGGGCAGATATATTGGGAGTAACCCCAAATAAATTCCAAAAATCTATTCCTAGGTATAAACTTTGTTCCAATGAAGGAACTAAGTACAATTTCATCCGATGCTGTTTACCATTAAATACAACTGACGCATTGATGTATCCATGAACGCGTTGGGATTGTCCGCTGGCTGTATGTATATACAATGGAAAACTGTGAAATTGAACGTTTTTATCGCATAAAAATTTCTCCGACCCAGCTCATACGCTGATAGTGGCACCACTATCCAAAAGGCCACTATATTTAACTCCATCAATTGTTACCAGCGCATAGGGGCGTTTATCGGTTTGATCATTGTGAATAATGGAAGATACAACATCCGACTTCATACGTTGTCTTTGTTTCCAATATTTGCGGTGTTTGAATCGTTGTTTTGGATTATAGTAATGGTTTTGACTGGATTGAATAACATCCAGGATATCTGCAGTACTACAATTGCTATTTACAAGACTAGAATCAGACACAGATTTGGTGAAAGAATGGCTATTAACCCTCGAACATGTCCGATCATCCAGAAAAGAGCTAGGAGCATCTTCAATTGTAGTAACATCGTTCATTGAACCAGGCTTATCTTCCACAGAGTGGTTGGTGGGAAATGGCAATACAGGAATGGAATTTGTTGAAAAAAATGAATCTGAAGAAGTGACAGAGTCTATTTCGACGGATTCGTCGATGTCGGAGTTGATGGTGTATTCGGAAGAGTATCCTGTCGAGATGTTCTGGGCAGAATGTGTTTTGGGGTACCGTGGTTCCCAGTTCTCCACTGTGCCCTCATTGAGTTTTCCGAGCACCTCGAGCATCTTGAGGAAATTGTTCCTTTTAAACCACACCGATAACAGAACAACCCAACCGGAGGTATAGGACAGTCCATAAACATGTGACCGATGTCATCACAATTGAAACAAATTACGTGATCTGCGTTATTTGGCGGGTTAAAACGGGTTGTATTTGTATGATGGTTGGTGTTTGAGGGCGGGATTCGTTCGTCCCGCTTTGAGTTATTAAATGCTGCTAATGAATAGGGCACGTTATTTTCTGTAAAGGTTGATTCACGTCGTTCATCTCCGAACGAACCACTATTCCCTTGATAAACATCCAATGCATGGATAGCACGTTTATGACTGGCAATACTGTCCGGTTGTATACGCAGTCTCTTAAACGTATCTTCCCATGCCACACAGCTTTTAATTAAATCGTTTATATTTGAAAAATGTCTATCCGTTAAATGGTACTGCAATGCAGGCATCATATTGGTCATTAGTAATTGAATGAGCTCAGCGTCGCTATAAGGCGTCTGGCACTGCAAGGTTAAGCTCCAAACGCTGTGATAAAATTCCAGAAAACTTTCCTTATACTGTTGCTTACGTGATTCCACCATTCTCCGAATTTCATACTCAGTGCGTCGGTCTTTAAATCGCTCGATAAAATCTCGCTTGAGGTCGACCCAGGACGCAAAAGGATTGTGTTTTCGATAAGTCCAATACCAATGTAAAGCGACCCCTTTTAGCACCGAATACATTTCTACCAACAAGGTTTCTGATCTTAAATTCATAGATGAGGCCACTGACTCTAACTGGAAGAAAAACATTTGTACGGTTATACCAGTAGGATCCCCGTTATAGGAAATACCACTTTGAGAAAGTTGCTTTATTCCAGAGTAATTATGATTAGTTGCTGTTGATCCATACAACGGTGATGATGTTGGATTCCTGGCCTGATTGGTGGGATCGTTGTTGAATGGGGTATTAAATGAAATATTATGTGGTTGCGTTGGCTCGATGTGGTTCCAAGCTGTACCAGTATTTACGAGATGTTGATTCGGATGAATGGTATTATTAACCAGTGGAAAACTTGAAGCAGTAGCGGAATAAGTTTGACTCAGTATGGGAATTGGAACAGAAGGCTCTACAAATCGAACATGAGATGAGGTTGGCTGATTGACAAATCCAGCAACCGATGTTATTGCAGCAACTGATGGTGCGGGAGGAGGGTATGCGACTGATGCCATGATGGGTATTGAAGGCATGTGCATGCGATTATCTAGTTGTGTTTGAAACTCGTTCTGCCTTTTCGTTATCAATGACAACCGTGAAGATAGCTGATTCAATTGGGCCATCATAGTTGTCATAAATAAATTTTGACTATCGGAAAGCTTTTTACTATCCGCCTCAATATGATTCTTGTCATGATCATTAGACGCAAATTCCAAACCAGCCATCGGGATTGTATTAGATGACTCGCCAGTGTTGGTTGGAGAAGGGTCATTTGGAAGTGCACTCAAAGTTTCAGATGTAGCCTGAGTGATGGTTACTTGGCTAGCCGCTTCAATGGATTCGTTTAACTTATCTCCATTATCTAAGTAAATATTTATGGAGGATAATAAACCTGAACAAGAGTCTTTCACTCGAAGAGCTTGGTCTCGATAAGTGCGGGATTGAGAGACGCGTTCTAACCTTCCCAAAACATGTAACAAGCGGGAAGCAATGTGACGGGCGGTTGTAGTTCTTGTCCCGTCAGGTAGGTCTTTCAAATTAGAAACGTCACCTTGTAATTTAAGTAATTTTGTACGACAGCTTTCAATCTCAGTGTCAGGTCGTTTGGATGCTTTTGAATGCATTCGCAGCGGAACGGGTACCGTACCGACCTTCTCAGAGGCTATTAGGTCTAACAGGTCATTCGTCGCCGCGGGTGAATCGGGAACAATGCCGCAAATCTCATATTCAACCTCAAGTTCATCTGCCTTTAATGATGTTATGTCCATAGTGTTTATTATAAACAAAAATCTTATTTAATAAAAAAAAATAGAAATAAGTTTTTACAATGTTAGTAGTATAATTTGATAAAGAAAAATTTCAGGATGTATCCGACCCACGAAATATCACAGTGAAATATGTTGTTAAATAAGAAAAAAAATGTGTACTTATATGCAATTATATATTATATAAATAAATACACACATATATATATATATAAAAAAAAATTTGTGTTGATGTAGAATTAAAAATGTAGGTTTGGTTTTGATGCGAATAGCTGGCACCTAAATGTCCATGCAATTAATAAAAATAATTTGTATAACCACAAATATTGAATAAATATGATAAATGATTTGCAAATCCTTCGTGTTTCTTATTTCCCAACAATAAGAAAAAAAAATCCAAAACTAAGATATAAAAATAAGAGAAATATAAACTTTCACGAATAGCAGTGTAAAAAATAAACAATTTAATTTGCGAATCCGTGAAAATTAAAGAAAATTACTATGACTTAAAAATAGGTAGTAAAATAACTAATGATGAATAAAGTACAAAAATATGTGCAACTCAAACAAAATTAATAAATGAACCGAAATGAAATTAGTGAAATGAAATTAATATTAATTAGTATTAATACGCAAGTGAGGATGAATTAGGGCAGTATTTTTTTGTCATTAGAAATGTTATTTAACATTTGCGAATTTATTTATAGTAGGTAATTGGCATCTTAGGAAAAGGAAAAGAAGGAAGTGGACAATGATAATTTAAATTCCAATTCAGCAAATCGACAAATCAAACAATCAATCAAACATCTTCGAAGGGAACTTATCGTTTGAAAATCATGATCGAAAATAGAATATCACAGAATAAAAAAAAAAAAAATGAAAAAAACCTAAAAAAAATCCGGTGTCCGGTGTTGGGACACTCTGTACAACTAAACAAATTACGACGCAAAAAAGTACTGTTTTCTTGTTGTTGTTGTTGGCACACACCACACAATCTCTTATTTCACTAAATACCACCACTTATTTTAATATTATATACTACTATATAATCTACTATATACATATTAGTTAAGTGGGGGGGGGGGGGGGGGGTAGTATATCTAATATTATATACTACCCCCCCACTTAACTAATATGTATATGAAATAACCAAAACCAAAAATAAATTAAATTTAATATTAAAATCGCAAAGGGAAAAAACTTTTTTTGGAGCTGTCAAAATCTACTATTCGCAATGAAATTGTAATTCGGACGAAGATTTTATCTATATAATAGGTAAGTAGATAAAAAAAAATACTACTAATTTGCATGCAGCCTCCAGTCGGATTCGAATCCAGCACCTTGCGGCCCAAGCGCCGAAGCTTTACCCACTGCAGTGGTGCGTCACATACAAACTACACATCCAAAATTCATATAAAGGTTTTTTATAAGATTTTTGGGGTTTTCCTTTTGAGTTTTTCCGACTTTTCTTTTTTCCCTAAACCACCACTGTATTGGGACGAACAAAATAAAAAAACAAAATGTTCAAAATGTATGAGAAATTTGAGAAATTGAATTTTCTTGATAAATTTTTTTTGGTGAATTTTTCTGATGTTTTAATAGTTATTATGCTATTCGGATCTAACAAAACAAAGATCATAAAAATCGGTCCAGCCGTTCTTGAGTTATAACTGGTGTAACTAACCCGACTTTGTCTTATATACCGGGCGAGTTTTTAAGCTGAAACTTTCAAATATCTCGAAAAATATGCCCTCTACGATAAAAATGATCCTAGGTAGTAAAAATTAAATCAGTTTGGAGGGGAAATATATTAGTGCTAAAATTAGTACCCCCGCCCCTGTTTGTAAGAGTGGTGGGGGGCAACTTGGAAACTAAGATAGGAACCCCTATTTTTTATTGCAGATTCGGATTCTACGGCTAAAAGTACGTAGGATTTCCTTGAAATATTTTTTTCGATTCACGATAGATGGCGCTGTAACAGGCGATATTAAATTTAACAACACGTGAGAATATGATTGAGCGAATAAGAAATGCTTGTGCCGAAATTCCAGCATACACGCTTCTTGTGTACACACATAACTTGTGTACATTCATTTGAAATACGGATTAATAAGTGCATTGAAGTCGAAGGCCATCATTTTGAGCACCTAATTTAATTAAAAGATGATGTCCACGTCGTTGTTCCTGGGTTACGCTAAAAGTAGTTTTTTTTTTTAATTTGAGAAATACAATTTGTTTAAAACTAATTTCAAGTATTTACATTGAAAACGTGTTAATTTTAATGCAAACATATTGCAGAATCGTATGCATAATGTTCTCAGTAGGATAAATCGAAAAAAATTTAATATCGCCTATTACAGCGCCATCTATCATCAATTAATTATAAATATAATGTTACCGAAAAAATCGGTAAATTTATAAAAATTTACCGATAAATTGGAAATATATTTTATACGGTAAATCGGTAAACGGTAATGCACTCCCTATGTGTGTCTTACTTAGCCCAAGCTTATTTTAGGTTAGGTTAGAGTAGCTGCTTCCGTACACTTAGACCAGTGGTGGCCCGTTGAGATACCACAGGAACCTATTTCCCCTTTACCTCTGTTGAAACCCATTTGGAGCTACGTACGTAGCGCAAAATATCTTGCACTCCACAGTCAGCGAGATCTGAAAGGCTAGCCATACTGTACACGCCAAATACCTATATGTGACCTACCTAACCTTTTGTATGATAGTGCCGGACACGAGCATAGGTAATTATCTAAAGTCTCTTCCTCCTCTTCGTCCATACAACTTCTACAAAGTCATTCGTCTCTAGACCCAGCCTTCTCGCATGTTCTCCAAAAAGGCAGGATCTTGACAGTTTTAGCAAAATCTTCTCACAGAAGACGCCGGCTCCTACCTTACTGTCTAGAGAAACATGGGTACACAGGTTTAGGCTAAATACAACTGGAAGTGGGCATACTTAAGCCAAACAGGACGCTCATTTCAGATAAGATAAAAAGAACACATCAGTGACATAACCAAATTTAAAAAAGTACATAAAATCAATTTTCGCACAACACATAAAACTGAAAATCATAGGTATACTAAATTCAATAAAAATGTAACCATTTTGCACAGAAACAAAAAAGGACTGAAATTAGACAGGTTAGAAGACCAATACCAAGGGTATAAATCTTGGATACAACTTGACTCATGAGTCATGATGTAACAGTAGTAAAAATATAAACCGAAGAAAAGATTATTCTCGAAATCGATATTTCTAAAAAAGTTAAAAAATTGGCACAATAAATAAAAACTAAAAACAACAATATAAAATTAAAAATAAATTTTTTTTTTTTTAAATATATAAAGTGACAAAAGAATACAAAAAATAAAGTGAAAATCGGCTTGTGAAATAAATAATATGGATAGGTGATATTAAATAAGTGATGAAACCGCTGAAATATCGACTACAGGTACTTTTCACAAAATGTTATTAGTGGTATAAATTGGACGCCGTCTTTTGTTTGTAGAACATACATGTTCCATCTGCATAGATGGCTAAATACTGGAACTGCAATGCCATTTGGTATCCCGATGATTGGTGTCCCGGATTCGGCTGGTGATTGTTCGGCAGATTTTTTCACATGGCCGATTTTCATAATATAAACGTTAGAAGTAGAATGTCATTGAGAATAAATTTTTTGCATTTTCATGTGAAAAAATTTGCCGAAGAATCACCAACCGAATCCGATGAGCACGACGAGCGTTTTTACCGGAACAGCGGCAAAAAGCTATGCACTCTTGGGTGACATTTGTTGTAATTTGCAAGAGGAAGAAGATTCCGAAGACGACACGAAGGAATCATAAAATTAAAAGTTAAGAAAAATGTTAATTTTTGGTAGCGTGAAGTTTCCGACAAATTGACAAAAACCTTTCAAAAGCTTTAAAGTGTATATACATAAATATCCTGATTAAATGTAATCTATACACAAATCATGTGTAGTGGCAGTTCGATGGTCAACGACAAGGTGTGAAGATATTTTTTTAATTTAACAAATTTTTTATTTAAAGAATTCATTGTTTCATTAGTTCGAAACCAAACTTCTATCGTTTTGGTAACCCCAGCTCGATATATTTAGAGCAATTTCACTTAAACTCAAAGTTTTTAGAAATTGTTTCCATCCACCTTAGTATTGCGCTTTCTTCTTAGATCTTTATTATACCACGGAGGATGTGGAGAGATGAACTTTTTGCGATTTTCTGAGTAATGATAACCAGTCTGAATTTCAATGTCATTGTTTTTATTCAATGAAATCAATGTTAGCCAATAGATTATTGATTTTTTCGGAATCAGCATTCCCTTGTTCAATTGGGAAGGAGGATGGTATTGATGATTTATAATGAATAAGACTAGGTTAGCTTCTATAACGACAATGTTAACTGCGTTCGTGGAAAATACATAATCAAGCTGTTTTTCTTAGTCATTTTGAATATAGCCGATCTGAAATAATTCTGAATTAAACTTACTATCCGTGACTAAAGCTTTCTGCTATTTCTCCACCACCATTGGATTCCACAAAGCCCAATAACCCGACCAATGACACAAAGTTCCTGATGTTCATCATGCGATCCCACCTTATCAGCGATAGCCATTTGCAACATCTGCTCCTCACTATTATGTGAATTATCGTCCTTTTTGCCCACATCATTATTTCGATTACCAAATAGTACCTACCAGCCATTCTACACGAGAGTTTTTTGTATTTTGGCATTTTTTTTAAACCAATGTCTTGTTCTGCTCTCTCTTAAATAAAATTTTAACTAAAATGAGTCAAAAATGTCCTTGAAATATTTTTTATTTCATTTAAGTTTGAGTTGTGTGGTTGAACAGAAAATTTGTTCAACCACACAACTCAAACTTAAATGAAATAAAAAATATTTCAAGGACATTTTTGACTCATTTAAGTTAAAATTTTATTTAAGAGAGAGCAGAACAAAACATTGGTTTAAAAAAAATGCCAAAATACAAAAAACGTGGAATGGCTGTACGTCTATCATAAAATCCATTTTCTTCTCGATTCTTTCTCTACATATTTTGATTTGTTTAATTTATTGTTTTTGTTTAAAACTTTATTTGTTGTCTCTTTTTACTTAGTTCATCAAATTTTTAATTGATTTGTTGCGTCAAGTTTTTTCTCTTTTTTATCCAGGTCAAATCCTTGCTTCTCCATATTCTCACATATTCGCAATAGTAATTCATTTTTACAACTATCCGTCGGTAAATTACGCTGTTTTATTTGGAATTTTCTACGTAACCGTTGAATCCTTAACACCTATCTTCTAATATTCATAATCCCATCGCTATCTCCAACTGTTACGAATTTGCTCTGTCAAATTGTCAAATCCAGTTCGTATTACTGGATATCGTTATAGCATTTGCTAGTTACACTTCTCGAAATTCGCGAAAATACAGGAAATAATCGTTGAATAATTTGCAAATATTTATTTAATATTTGCGTCACTAATGGAATATTCAGTTTGGCAGTTTGGTATGATGTCTATAAACCCCATGCCTATGTTCTTGAGCATTATTCGGCTACAGATAACCACATAGACCTCTGACGAAATATCTAGCAATGGAACCTCTCAGGAATTTCGTAACAGTGGTGTTCTACGTGGAGCGTCAGCCTAGCCAGCTCTGTCGGTAGACCATGGGACTCTTAATCTCAGGGGCGATGATTCGAGCCCCACGTTGGGCGCAACTAGTAGTTCAGCGACGTAGGTGTGGGGTTTATAGACATGATGTCATGCTTGAATAAATGGCAGAAACTGAACAACTTCAGCAACTATATAGCATATTTTTATTTTATTAGTTACTGTAGCTACGCCTCAGTGGCGCACAATCTGGATAATGGCGCGTACATGACATCGGAAACAAATATTTCCATACTCGATAACGAACTCAAAACCAATCAAATTATTTGAAATACTTTGTACCACGCCTACTAGTTAAGAACTCGAGTTGAAATTGTTTTATCTTTGTTATTGTTTCAATACATTTTGTGTGTTTCCATAGAATTTTTTCCGAACTTACTCACTATGTCATGAATGCACTATAATGGCTTAATTTAAAATTTTTAATTTTGTATTTATTTTTCACAATAAATTTTATGTTCCTTCCTCTGTAATACTCACTTAAAATCATTTGGCTTGTCGGTTCATCGAGTGGTTTGATTTCTTCATTTCACGATGGGAGTTTGAATGTGGAGGTGCACTTTTTCCCGTTATTCTGGTTTTATTGGTCTAAATTCATTTTTTTGATTTTCAACACGACTCAAAACATCTTGTTTATTATAGTTAAACAGCTCCATTCAAATCTCTGAATCATCGACGCGTTGCTGTTTTTGATCCAATGTAAGCTTTTTAATGGACACATGTTTATGGAAAATAGTGTGTACACTGCCGTTTGGTATCTTCATCTCTCTCTTTCACGCAACTTCACTTGACGGGCTTTCAAAACGATTGTGAATATAGGCGACCGAGCGACAGCATAATCGGTATTTTTAGAGTCACATTTAAATTCATCAAACCAACTTCGACGGTTGCTTTCGAAGGATCTGAGTCCCTATAACACTTATCATGCCAACGCTTTGCTTCAACGGTATTTTCCACATCAAAACACGAAACTCATTTTTAAATAGTTTGAATGTTGGTACTTCATTAGATGCGAATTCAATTTTTTTGGAGCAAACGATATTGTATATTGTATCTATCAGTTTACGCATCGGATCTTGGAAAGGCGATAATGCAAATAAAACTTTGAGGTTCAACCGGGGCTGGGTCCACTATTTATTTCCCTTGATCCTCTCGTGTTGTCGCGACAAGGGTGAATGGAGTGATGGATCCAAGATATCGTCGGTTTGGTGCAACAGTGACACAACTCAAAATTTATAATTTTTCTGTAGAGCGATTTGAAAAAATCACTCAAATTTGTTTGTAAAAACGGCGTTCTTCAAAAATAATAAAAATACATTCTGAATAGTAAAATATTTTTTTTCTATTCCTACATCTTCTATCGGATCTTAATTTTTTTAATTCCTTAATTTTTAGCCAATTTTTTTAGAAAAAGTTTCAATATCGTAAAATGTTAAGTGCTTTCGCGAATTGAGTGATTTTTTATATGGAATTTTACCTAATTTGCTCAATATAAAAACATAAGGGACTATGTTTTGATATTAAATAATAAAAATATGAATTATTGGGTATCGTTTGATTCGAATATCTTAGCAATGAGTGAAATTTGAATTGTGTCACTATTGCACTAAACCGACGATATGTATTTTCCATCCACAGACGATAGTACAACTTTTACAGTGCCCCTCTGGCAGTTTGGCAAACTATATATGCTTTGATTGTTGTGGAGGCATCCCTACCATATCATGCCACTAAGTTGTGATTAATCATCTTCTTTTGTAGACTTGCGCTTGTGTAGGGGGTTAATGGATCTTTGAAGGGGGCTAAAATAGCATCTGCGGAGCCAACTCGAGGACGTATGGCTATAGGACCGATTTAAAACCATCTGCACATTGCATAGCTACATACCAGCCTATATTGGCATGGAAGATGGATCGGCCCATGGGTTTTGCACACTGACAGTGGTTCATAGATATGTTACATTTCACCACAGATCGTAATCTGTTGATGAAATTTTTTTTCGCATCATGCGCATATCAGGATTCGAACCCGGTACCTCCCCATCCAAACGCCAAAGCTTTAACCACTATGCCATTTGGTCGGTACCGGTCCTTCTTGGATGGGCTCAACTGGTTTATAATTATTTTTGTTTTATCATCATCATTTTACCTCATGCTTACGCCCCACAGCTTTAGCCGGGTACAAAAAACCGCGAAGACCTCTTCTGACTCATAAGATAAATGAATATACATAAATCTGATTTTTCATTTTCATATTCAAAAAACTCCCAATTAGAATCAAGATCTACCAAATCTCATCAGATTCAACTAAAACCGTTTAAACGAATGGCGCATTATCTGCAGCTAAGAGAAACAACTGTGTCGTCTGTAATCAATTAGGACATCTTGCTGATCGATGTCATAAATTTTTTACAATGTCTGTTGACGAAAGCAAAAGGGACAGTCGCCGAATTGAAATTGTGAACAAATTGCTTAAGAGCATCACATAATATTGACCAATGCAAAATTACTAATGTATGTATGCTGAATTTTAAGGTTAAACATTATACTCTCTTGCATCCAAATATTACAGCATCTTCAAGTGGTACAGCAACTCCACCTCAAGGTACTAATATAATTGCGCCTAACAGTAAACAAATTCTAACTATACTTTACTTTATTCCTCTGCTTAAAAATTCATTTTTCTTGCTACAGCATTGGTTGAAATGCCTGATAGACATGGTCGTCCAATTGAAGCTCGAGCTTTATTTAATTTAGGTTTGCAATTGAACTTTATCACAAATTTATTAATTCAGCATTTAGAAGTTCAAACTCATTTTTCACATGTCAACATTAAGGGCATTGCCTATGCTTCTACATCATCGTCCCGAGCTTCAACGATTACGATACACTCACGTATGAATAATTTCTCTGCAAACCTATAAGTTCCCATACTAAAGAAGAATTCAGAAATGCAAAAATCTATTCGAATTGATTCTTCCAAATGGTCAAATTAGACTAGGTAATTATTTGTCCTACAAAATACGATATTATGTAGAACGATTAAAAATATTAGTATAGCTACTGGCTATACAACTCATATGAGGTACTTGAATGATTTAGGCTAAAGACAGTCACATGTGGAATCACTTCAGCACCTTATCTGCGGCAATACGTCGTTTACTTCAACTTGCTCTCGACTTTGAATCAAGTCAACCAGCAGTTATTGCAGCAATTCGTGATGACGTGAATTGCTTAATTCCAATAAAAGAAATATTTTTGAGGTCCCTATTCCTTGCAAGGTAGATTCTGGGTTATTATCGGCCATGTTTATTTTGACCACAACAACTAGTTTGACAAAAATACCAATTTACTGGGATCACATAAAATTCAATAACAATCCCAACAATTTGAATTAATTTAATCCAATAAAAGAAATATTTATGAGGTTGAGAGACAGAATGAAACACCTTATCTTTTAGATATAGATCGCTTTTAGCGCGGATGGCATAAAGAATGATTTGTGATGTCATTCGGATCAAAATGAAAAGAAAATATGGAAAGAATGAAAAGTTTGGTATTTTTGTTCAGAGAGTTTATGGCCGAACAGTAAATAATCGAATTAGTTTTGACAAAGTTATCGAAATGCGCCCGTTTTTCAGAAAGACAGCTTTACAACTTAGTAAACTTAAAGAGGCTTATATTTCAAATATTTTAACCTAAACATGTTGGAATGATGTTCAAAATTTAAATTTTAGTATTGGGGGGTAGCAACGTAGTACAGAACATTCGAAAAATCTAAATTATTTTGTAATTATTCTTGTGGGTTGAAAATGGTGATTAGTAGACGCCCTATGTTAAAATAGTTTCCCGTATTACATCAAGATGAGTAGTTTAATTTTTGTAACTTTGTACAAAAATATCTTGCTAACTAATTAAAATCTAAAGAAACCATCAAGTTATATGTACAATGTTGAACAAACCACACAACATCATAACGATAACGAAGGCGATGATGGCAAAAAAAACCCTCCATCATTAAAATGTAATTAAAAAGATGGATGTATTCACATATTTTATAACAGAGTAGCTTGGCTACTAGGGTATCATATAGAATATTTATAGAGAAAATGGCAAAAGCAATCTAGGAAGTTACATTTTTAATTGGAGGGATATTAATATTGATTATATCCGACCAAAAGGGAGAAAATGGTGAATTAATGAGCTATGGATGGGTTGCTTCATCGGAACACAATACTCTTGTACATTATTGATGGGGGTGCCGTTCTCGATGTGGTTGGTTAACATCAGCTGCAAAAGTGTTAGGCTTTAAGTAATTACCAATTAATGATTTTGTAAAACATAAAATCTGTTACAAAGAAATGTAATATCGATCACCCCCCATATGCAGTGCATATTTTATAGAAAACAATATTTTTTGTGTGTCCCGTCTAAAAAAAATTTTTTCAATTTATTCCAATTAAATTTTATTATTAATTTTTTTTTGTTGTGATTTATTGCATTAAATTATCATAAATCAAATTTTTAGGCTTTCTACAGAAGAAATTTTCCGAAGAAATTATTTTCCGAGAATCATAAATTATAATGGATTTTCGTAATAAAAATAAAAAAAAGTACAAAATGAAAATAATTTCATTTCCAACGGCAAAAATTGTCTTACTTCCTCATTCCGTGTTCGGTTGTAGTACATCGTCACGCTCACCTTCTTCCAAGTATTCGACTCGAAAACGACGAGAGTATATACAAGAAAGTTAAATTATTCAACGCACAAATAATAAATTAAGTGTTTTTAATTGAAATTTCAACAAATTATTAATGTGAAGGGATTTCAGATGGAGTGAGATCGATCGTTTATGTACAACCGCTAACAGGTTGTCAGTCACATGATTACCCAAGAAAAGTACTTGTGCAGCGTCTACAAACATGTATATACGAAAGTATAAAGTTATATTATGTATTTAGTGTTTTATACACTTGAATGTACCTACCGAACATGCGTCTTCTTAAGAGAACAAGAAGAAAAATATTTTATTCGATTTAAGACTACAGAAATTGTTCTGTTACTTCACATGGGTGTCAAGGGATAATATCGTGTATGAAGTATGTCTAATGTATTAAATATGTAGAACAACATACAAACGTGTATTATCATGTACACCGTATGTGAATATGTAAGTAGTAAATAATAATACATGAGACAAGGTACTTGAGTTTTGTTTAAACATGTGCGCTTAGTACGACTTTATGTGGATTTTTTAAATTTAGTACTTGCGCTCCAAATGATTATTAAATTGAGTGGAATGTTGTTCATAATTTATGTGTTGGTCCAATTTGAACGTAATTTTTAAATTTTGGATGGGGAGTTAAGAAAAGGCTTATAGAGGTTATTAGTTTATTATTTAACATAATTACATTATGTTGGGTTATACCACCAAGGCATGAATATTGTAGGTGTCACTACAATTGATATTAGTGTGTAACCGATATTACTACACTACTCCTCCGCCAGACCGAAGTCATCGTTTGAATCGTTCGGGCATCACTATGGGACGGCCAAATCTGGTGACTTTGGGCGATTTTTGCGGTCCCGGTGGTAACTCTGGACCTTGACTTGGTCGTGTTGGCGATGGAATTGGATTTTGTTGTTCTGGCGACGGGATTTGATGGTCATCCTTACAAACGTGTGCTGGTTTTTCGGCTGGTTAAACCTTGTTTTTTCGGCCATTTGCCTCCAGGACGAATTATTTGTCATGTCGTTTTTTTACGAGATATGGACCATCGTATGCGGGTGATAATGGTGGTCGGACCGCGTCATTTCGAACAAAAACGTACTTAGTTTGACGTAGCGACGGGTGCTCGAAGATGTTCTGTGATGTGATATGGTGTGCTGTGACCGTTGGCTGCAAAGCGCTCATGTTTCGTTTTAACAATTTTACGAACTCGGGCTGGGGTGTTGGCGTGCCTTCTACGAAAATCTCACCGGGCAATTGAAGAGTCGTTCCGTATAACATCTCAGCTGGTGCTGCACCGATATCTTCTTTGTATGCTGTGCGTAAGCTAAGGAGGACGATTATCAGTTGGGATACCCAGTCTTCATTTTGTCAACATGCAATAGCAGCTTTTATCGTCCGATGAAATCGTTCTATGATTCCATTCGCTTGCGGATGTCTCGGTGTAGTTCGCAAATGTTTGGTGCCAAATAGTCGATTTAATTCTGTAAAAAATTGTGACTCGAATTTACGCCCTTGGTCAGACGTTATTCTTGAGGGGTTCCAAAGCGAGAAATCCATGCTGAGATCAGCGTGCTGGCCACGCACTCGGCGGTCATGTCTTCCATTGGAATGGCTTCGGGCCACTGAGAAAATCTATCGATTATTGTTAACAGATATCGATGTCCTTGTGACAGAGGCAACGGTACTACAATATCGATGTTGATGTGCTCGAAGCGTTGAGTCGGCGGTATGGTTGTCGAAATCAGAGATTTAGTGTTAACGTGTACCTTTGTTCGTTGACAGGCCATACAGTGTTCGACGAATGTTGCGCAATCTTTTCGCAGTCCGCGTTATGAACGGGCGAACAGAATCACCTCGACAGTCACAGATGACTAGTTTTGAGACGTTCGACAAACGTACCTGCTTCAATTGTAGAGATGTCGTATTACAGTTGAGTAACATTTGAATTTCTGCATCGGAAGTTTGATCAATTTGCGATAACAAATCTGTTGTGTGATTATCTCTTCCTTTGATGTGCTATATGTCCATTGAAAATTGACTTATGTAGTCTAGATGGCAAATTCTACGCGGTGTAGCCTTGTCTGACTTTTGCACGAGTGCGTACACCAACGGCTTGTGATCCGTGTATATGGTGGCATTGTGGCCTTCGAGCATATATCTAAAGTGGCGAACGCCTTGATATACGGGTAGCAATTCCCGATCATAGACGGCATGACGTTGTTCGGTAGATGTTAATTTTTTAGAAAAGTATCCTAAAGGTTGATTTTGTCCAGTTACGGCCTGATGCAACACTGCGCCAATTGCGTAATCTGAGGCATCAACGTTTAATGACAAAGGAGCGTTAGGCACTGGATATGCAAGTATGGTTGCTTGAGCTAACTCGTCCTTACACTTGGCGAATGCTTCGTCGGTTTCAGACGTCCATTCAATTTTACTTTGGTCGTTCCTTACGTTTCCTTTCATCAGGCTCTGTAAGATACTTTGATGTTTAACAGCATGTGGAATAAACTTCCTGTAGAAGTTTATCATTGCTAAAAACTCTTTAGCTGCTTGGCGACTGTCGGCCTTGTAAACTGTTTGACCATCTCGACTCTATGTGGCATTGGTTTTAGACCGTTTGGCGTGATTACAAGGCCTAAAAACTCGATCTCGTCCTTGAAATATTCGCATTTCGCAACGTTTATTTGAAGTCCAAAATCTCTAAGTCGCTGAAAAAATATTCGAAGGTTGTTATGATGTTGCAGCTCATTCTCCGAGGCGATGAGGAAATCGTCGATGTACCCAAACACAAACAGCAAGTCTCTTGTAGCTTGATCAACATACGTCAATCTTGGAGAATACTTTTTTGCTACACACCGCATTCGCACAATCTTGTATATACGGTAGCGGGTATTTGTCTGGAACTGTCATTGCGCCAGGAACCGTCTGCTTCTTTATCATGTGTAGTGGACTTGCAAAATGGCTGTCTGATGGTCTATATATACCATGTTTTAACAGGAACTCATCGTCTTTGGCAGCGTGGAGCTTGTCTGGTGATAGGCGTCGTGCCTTTGTGGAAACTGCACGACCCTTTATAACGATGTGGTGTTTTACACCATTAACTGGACGTTACAATGAAGTTGCTTGCGTAACATCTTTGAATTCTTCCGACAGATCAACGATTGGATCATTTCAAACGTTTTGAGTTGCAGCGGAGTGCTTGGCTTTTGGAAGCCCGTTGACTTGAGTAACGTTAGCTTATCGATGATAGCGTTGTTCTTTACGTCGACAAGGAGGTCGTAATGAGTGAGGAAATCGGATCCAACGATTGGCTGACTTACATCGGCTATCACGAACGTCCCAATGAAAAATTCTCCGTAGTCCGAGAGTTAATTTTAATGTACATTCACCGTAAGTGTTTATCGGAGTACCATTTGCTGCAAAGAGCTTGATGGCTTTCGGACTGAGTTTCGATCGCTAGGCAGGTTGCAAGATAGAAATGTCTGCTCCAGTGTCAATTAAAAACATTTTCTTCGAAGATGAATCAGCAATTAAAATACGGTTAACTTCTTGAGTCGCAGATGCAAATAAGTCTGCGTGATCAGCCTTGTGTTTCGAAATTGTTTGTCCGGATACATATTTTTTTGAAAAGTCGGTGTTGATGGCAGACAGATTATTCGACAATAATCTGCGCCCTACTCGTTTTTTTGTTGTGAAAGAGTATGGAAATTACAGGGGTCTCTACATTTTTGAACATCCATTCCATAGTTTTGATGATAAATACAAGTAGTTGTTCGAGTTCGGCTTGGGGTTCGATGAACTTTATGACTCTCACGTTCATCGTTTGTAGAACCCGAGCTCGGACGATTTTTCGAGTGATTTCTAGCTTTTTGTTGCTACAATCCGTCGACTTTTCGCGTGAGTTCAGCAATGGCTAACTGAATTGAATCTTCGTCGGAAACTTGAGATATCTGGGCAACAGAGGTGACAGAACCTCTTATTTTGACACATATTTATCTCCAAAAATTCCTTTATATCCTCTTCAGTTCAGTTTTATATATTCTTATGGTCCCATTTCATGATTCTTCAGTGCTTTCTAGCCTCCCTTATTCCTAGCATACATCGTTGTTACCGCAGCAAGTGTTCCTCCAATAACTATTGGGGGATTGCATTATTGCGACAAAAGTGTGGACACATGTTCAGGAATCCTGTTTTTTATATAAACTAAATTCTATCTTTATGGGCTGAGAAATGATTTACCTCCATTCAATTTTTCCGTTTTCTAGAACCAAATTCAGAGCTCTTATTGCAGTCCCTCTCATGGTAATCCTAATCGCTTTACTAGTCGATTTTGATAGTTCGAAGTTTCTAGTCGCTTCCATAATTTACAACCATTTTTTTATTTTTTATTGATTGAATCGTAAAATTAATATTGTTGATAATTTGAAACTTGATTACTTACATTCTAATGATGTAACACAATTTGTAACAAAGTTTTGCTAAATAATAGATTTTTATTTTCAAATATTTACTTATTAATTTTGTTGTATCAAACCAAAAATCGAAATAGCCTAAAGTTGATAGCGATAAATTTCTAGAATTTCTAGACCGATAAATCACCAAAAAAGTTTGGCTTACATTTAGCACAAATTCTAACGGTTAACAACCTCCCAAAACATTATACGTTTCCTTAATATAAAACAAGTAGGGTAAAGCGCCGCAAAGTTTGTGATTTATCCATTCGGTGTTAAAGGTTTATTACCCCAACAATAAAAAAACAACTTGAACCTTAATCGTTATTTAAAAACCTGTGTAATGAATAAATATTCTAGAATTTTGATGTAGACGTGAAGAACACAAAAAAATGGTTTTATTAAATAAAAATATGTATGTTTGAAAGTAAATTTAATGCAATGCGATATAATTTTTCACACACATGTTCCGCATAAATTATCTTATACTATAGCACATTTTAGGATAAAATACATAACGGTAAATAATATTGATGCGGTACTAATCATAAGTTTTGAGGATCCTCCAGGTGCACCTTTAACGAGTAAATTATCACCGGCGCCTCCATCCCCCGATAGTAAAGCGTTTGATGAACTTATGCCGTTGCCCACGTTACATAAATCGCTTGAACATGAACGATAGTAAAATTTGTTGGTGGCGTCTTCAAGTTCATCGTTCAAAAACTATAATGAAATTATATATAAAATTTGATAAACGAATGACTATAAATCATCATCATCATATACCTGTGGTGTTTCCTCACAGCCACGAACAAATGACGCAACTTTATTGGCTGGATCCTAAAAATATATACAAATGACATAGATAAATGGATTAATGAATCAAAATGTTGTATTAATTTAATTAATTTGAATTTCTTTAATAACATGAAACGCTATAATCAATTATTATATGTGAATGAACTGCATTGTTTGTGTACACGCAGTGATTCTTAAACTTGTGTAAAATTTGGGACATTCATCGAGAAAGAAATGTTTGACTCGTTTTTGATGTTTGAATAACGAATTACGGAACTGGTTGGTCTAAAATTAATTATTTCTACAGGGTGTCCACCTGAAAGGTTTATTACTTTTTTTCCTATAAAAGTTTTTAAATAAAAGGATAGATAGATTTAATGTTTACAGATCGTTTATTTATTGTCCTCTAAGGTCCTTTTATGTTGTTCAATATTATCTGGTTTATTTGCATAAACCTTACTTTTAAGATGGTTAAATGGCGGTTAAATCGAGTGACCGTGGAGGCCTATCCACATCAACAGATTTCGAAACTTACAGTTGTGGAAATATTTCGCGTTATAATTCCATGGTTTCACTAGCAATATGGCATGTAGCACCGTTCTTTTGGAACCACATATTCACCAAACCATTGGTATGCAATTTTGGTCTGAACAGTTTCTCTCATATCACCATAACGTTGGCCAGTGACTGTAACAGCAGAACCATTCCAAAGGATAACTTCAAAAAAATCCTGATGAATTATTTTTAAAATTTTTAAATGTTAACAAAATTTGATTTCTATTTTTGTATTCTCGTGGAGTTTTTCCTTAGTTTTCGAAACCGCTTTCGAACCAGGGCTATTAAAATTAGAAGAAAATCGTTCCATAGCAAGTTCCCGAAAATAAATTTTGGGCTAGGAATTTCTTTGATATTTATTGAAATTTTTGTCCCGCTCTATAAAACTAAAATTATCTTGCCGAAACTAAAAATATCTTTAATCACTTGACAAACATGATTGGCGCAATTAACGAGCCCGTTTAAGCTTGAAAAGAGCGATTTGCCCCTACCTTTCCAAATACCTTTGCATCATTATCATAAAAAGAACGGTCAATCATTTCAGAAGCACAAGACTCTCATTTCATAGATTTTGAAGCAATAAAACGGTTATTTTCTAATTTTTATTCCGACATTTACCAATTTTGAGCTTTCTAATTTTAAGCTAAATTAGAGGAAAAAAAAGCCAACACTAAAAAATAGAATAACATTTAATGAACAAATGTTACGGTTAAAGTCCGAAATTTAATTTTTTTAAACTCGTTTACACGACTAAAAACAGGTTGACCAGGGGTTGATTTTGTTCAATATCCGAGAAACGAGACATGACGTTTTCGTATACGTATATAAGGAGTATATAGTATACAATTTTATATTAGTGTGGGTAATTTTTCTGTGGGTAGCTTTGTTTTTTTTCTGCGAATGTAAGCATCAACAATTATTAATTAGTACAAATCGGTTCAGTTTTTTGGTGCTTATGTCGTTGTGTTCTTTCACTTTTTTGACATCTCCCTTGCTTTTGAAAAGGCGAGTTAACATGTTCGAGCAAATGACTACTGTAGCAGTCATACAACTTTTTCGTTTTTTAATACGTTCGTGCAAACAACTTTCATTTTTTAAGGAATAGCTCGACATACTTTTCAATTTTCAACAATACATTCCTTTCTGCGACGAAATATCATTCCAATTACAAATGTTGTCAAATGTGTGTTCCTGAGTAGCACACACATTTAGGCAGTGTGCGTTAATATGTTAAGAATTTTTAACTACACATAACGATTTTATTGTTTTTTTCAGTGCGATGCATGTTTTTTTTTCGATTATTTTAAAACTAAAATTAAACAAATTTAATTATATTTGAAGAACATTTGCATTTACAAATTTTTAAATGATAAATGGAAATGTTATCTAGCAATATCATGAAAGCTGCGCATTCGCACTAACACAAACATACATACCATACATACATACAATATACTTGCGGTTATTATTTTGTCAAGTTTCGAATTTTGAACAAAATTGACTCCCACAGGTCCGATGGTAACGAAATGTAAGCGTCATGACAGGCACAATTAGCTCCCGCGGGGCCGTAACATGTAATAAAGAAGTTAGTCTCTACTATTCCAATTTCCAATTGGCTGTAATACTATAAAAAATATTCCGTAGGGTGAAGGGTGAACCATATTGAAAATATAGAACTCTCATTTCATAGATTTCAAAAAAAAAATTCGTTCATTTACCGATTTCGGGCTATGTGGTTTTATATATATGCTCGAAATCGGTAAATTTACGAACAAAAATTGAGAAAAAACTATTTTATTGCTTCGAAATCTATGAAATGAAAGCCCTATCTGAAAAGCCAGTTTACTGACAATTTGAAAAAAATTATTTTATCTCCAAAATACGAGTATAATGATATTATGAAATACATCTAAAAAATACCAATACATTTTTCTACATGGCGGATTTCTCAGGAATTACCCAAAATTTCCTCCACTATCTTGAAAAAGTGTGAAGCCCATCTGGAATTAATATTTAGTAATAAATTTTGTTCTGTGGCGGCCTTCACAAGAATTGCCCGAAACCTCGGCCACTGTCACGAAGTAGTGTAGACCAAGGGCAACTGAAATTTAAAAAAAATTAGCCTCATTTCTATAGAAAGTGGAAAGGAGGTTTTTGCCAGACACAGTATATGCAACTATTTTTAGCAAAAACTCAATATGAATTTTTTTTCTGTGGCGCTTTCCAGGGATTAACTGAAACTTGGGCAACTGCCATGAAGTAGTGTAGACCAGCTGGAGTCCAAAAAATGTATGGTACTTTCTATGCGAGCTGGAAGAAAGGTTCATGCTAATCTCAGTATTGTTACAGGTGGCACGAAGCCAAGGAGAGAGGCTCACGGTGGTTTTACCAACTAGATCTAAGGGTTTTGGGTCGTGGTGAAGTTGAGGCTTGCATGTTCCTGGCCTACACTGTAGATAATAAAGAGTAAACAAAAAAAACTGAAATTAATTTGAATTTTTACTCCAGAATCCGTCGGCCGGAATTTGAGGAACATAAGTTATATATAATAATGTCCACCCAGGCACGACTGGATCTCTCTGAATGACAAGCTGCTGAAGTGCATCCTTTCAGGAGCATCAGGACGTTTCTCCAATAGACAAAGCCTCTTTTCACCCACAGAGACCTCTAGAGGATCTCCCACAATTCACACTCCGAAAACTTGAAACTGCCGGAGTGCCACGGAGAGACGATGTATATTGTACGGTCGTATCCGAATGGACGACACATGTGTTAGACTTGCCACTCCGGTCTCCGACCCGAGTAGATGACAGGGAATGACAGGCCCAGCCTACAACTATGGAACCGACATTAAATGAGATCTCCCCTCCCATCATACGAGTAATCAGTAATTTATCTTACTATTAAGAAAAAAAAAAAAAAAAGGAAAAATATAAAAAATTAGGTGAATTGGCGAAATAATAAAGGGAAGAAATAGACCGACCAAGGAGGAAAGAAATAAACCAAATGTTGGAAATGTTGGAATGTTGGAATTCGTCGTGCTGAATTTTATTATATAAATTAACCCTTTGTTTCGAAATGTAAATAGATTTTCTATCACCAATAACTTGCATACAAATGTATTAGAATTAAAAATGGCGTATTTGCGCAAGCGCTGGTTAGTTCGTTTTCGTTTTTTCATGCGTTTGTTGTTATATTTAATACCGTTTGTTTAAATATGAGTGATTTATGAACGAGAGTTCAAGTGAAATTTTATCCTAGTCAGTATTCGTGTTTTTCAACTTAACTTCGGATAGTTAAAATTGTTTTAAAATTGTAAATATTGGTATAGTAATTGATTTTTTGTGATTTTACAATTAGCATTTTATTTAAAGATGGAAGAAATTTAATGTACATAAAAATGTAAAATCCGTACAAAGAGTAATGTACAAGATTTATTACATGTACATTTATATTTGGCTAATTTTTTTAGGAACATTAATCGTAAAAATATACAGACCAAGAACAAATTGATATTCTTAGGACGTAGGATTCAGATTTGAAGGATTTTGTTGAACAAGACGCATTTGATTCTGCATACCAAGATGTTGCCCAAGTTATTGCTATTAGTGCGGACAAGGATGCAGTAAAACTAGATGAAAATATTCACTTTGAAATAATTGATAACATGGAAAACTTTTAGTACACGAAAAAAAATATATCAAATGGAGCCGGCTAAAATTGTATCCACAAATTTCGGAATTTCTTCCAAGTGTCGGGTCACATGATATTCCACCCATTAAAACACTCTTGGAATATTCAAAAACTATTTGCCGGACAAAATTTTGGAACCAGTTGCTTTTTTTACTAACTTGTACACAGAACAGAAAATGATAAGCAACTACAAACACACCAACACATCCGAAATAAAACAGTTATTTGGGCAGCAACAAATAGCAATGGGATGTTTCAAACTTCCAAGAATCCGGTTGTATTTTAATAATGCTCTTGGGATTGAATTATTTAGAGGTACTATGATGAGCGACAGATTATTTCAGCTTCGAAATAATCTTCATATAACTAATAATCTAGAGATGTCAAAAAATTGTGCGGACCGGTTTTATAAAGTTCGTCATTTCATTGATTCTATTCGAACGTATTTATTATCATTAGAAATAAATGAACCATCAGTATGCGTAGATGAGCAAATTATTCCTTTAAAAGGTAGGCTCTCTATCAAACAATATATAAAAGGAAAGCCAAACCCTTGGGGCATTAAAGTTTACGTACTTTATGGTAAATCAGGAATGCCATACGATTTTTTACTGTACCAAGGAACTGAGTCACGCTTACTAAAAAATTATATTAATACATTTGGATTCGGAGCTGACACAGTATTGCATTTGAATAATCGCCTTAAGAAACCAGGGCATAGCCTTTATTCCGATATTTTTTTTTATTTCTTGCCAATTATTGGAGATTTTAAGAAATAAAGAACTCAACGCTGCAGGCACCGTTAGAGTTAATAGATTTGCTAATCCACCTTTAATTCCAGATACCGAATTTAAGAGAAAAAAACGAGGATTCTCGAACAGTGTAACAAGTGCTGGTGGCAAAATAAAGACTGTGAAATGGTTGGACTCAAAACCAATTCTTCAAACTTTGTGGGAATTGGTACTGAGGATGAAGCCAAAAGATGGCACACACAGTCAAAATCATACGTATATGTAAAACGGCCAGAGTTTATTAAGTCATGTAATACGCGAATGGGTGGAGTTGACTTGTTATATCAACCAATTAGTTACTATACAGAACATTCATTATTTCCAAAAAGTGGTACCTTCGTTTGTTTACGCATTTATTTATTTTTAATGTACGTGAAGACATAAATTTATAAAATAAATACATTTTTCTACCTGAAATCCATCAGTTTTCTTTTTTTTATATGAGCTCCAATTGGAACAGTAACAACCGCCAGTTCGAAATGTACATATAAATGTACATTCTCCAAAAACATCCCCCATACATGTTTTAATCATTTTTCTAGCCAGATGACAGGATATAATAAAAAAAAAAGCAAAAAAAGGAACGACCCAAAAATTTAGAAACGAAACCAATGTGCTCCCCCCCCCCCCCCTCCCTCCTGCGCGATAAACGACCGCTACTTGTACGCTCAATTATAATATAATAGAAAAACGTCCGCCTTTATCCGTAAATAATTTTGAATGAATGGCCACAGCTGGCCACACGTTAAATACACGTGCGAGTCTCTGCCGCCCGCCCTTAACCGCTTGGTGAAGATGCCGTTAAGTTTAAATCATTCGTTTTCACGTGTTCACTTTTATCAGTACATATATTATTAATCCGGATATATTGGCGTCGCAACTTTCATTTTCTATTAGTTACACTGATATCTATCAACTGCCTATATCAATGATGATATCTTCACTTGAAAATATTGATTTTTTTTCGTCACACAATTGATGAATTCATATTATAAAAAAAATGTCCACTCTCTAATAACGAATTCGAAAATTGTCTCAACTCACAAAAGGAATCAAGAAAATTCTAACCAAAAACTAATTTTTAACCATAACTCGGTATAATTTATTTACAATCAAATAATGTTTTTTTCTTATTACAATTTCAAATCTGTTTTAGTTTACTTAAATTTTTTTATTTTTCAATTAAAACCTGACTGATCGAATTGTTTTCAATTTTTCAAAAATCAAACTCATGCAAGAAAAACTAGACACTAACTAACTAAAAAGAAATTTGCACCAAACATTGTAGAAGAATATTTTCGTTTTTTTCATGCGCGTCACTTGCCTACCCTTCACACTGCACATCAATCCACACGCCCAACGAAAAATGTACCACAAAAATATTCTTCTATATTTTCACTGGTCGCACCAACCACAAGGTGCACATTGGTCTCCCTCTCAAAAGTATTCGATGTTTACGCGATACAACAAAGGTGAGAAAAACGTAAAACGGCCAAGTCAAAATCACAAAAAAAAACCTTAGTGTCAATGCTCGAGAACAGGTGGCAATGTCATCAGTAAAAGGCATTATTTATTCGGTGATAACGAAATTAAAAATTAAAAATTCAAGAGCAAAACTACATATGAAATAATGTTATGATCCCTTCAGGTGTCGTAACAGTATATGTAACGCTTTTCAACAAAAAATTTGACAAGAATTACAGAATTACAATTCAATCGATATAGTAAAATTTTGAACAAAGTGTTTTAAAATTGTTTTTGTGATTTGTCAATTTTATGCCAGATTCCAATTTGGATTCCTGATATAGCCTACATCTATGTCATGACGGTGCCCGAAGTCCCGAAATCTCTGTGAAATCCACCACAGAATTTCTTAGTAAATTTTTGCTGAAAATCGTTACGTACTGAGACTGGCACGGACCTTCTTTCCACCTTGTATAGAAATGGAGCTACATTATTTGAATTCCACATTCAATAGTCAAAGTCTCGGCAATCTCAGTGAAAGCCACCACTGAAAAAAATTTCTAGTTGAATGATTCTTTTTAGTTGAAAATTGTTATAAACTGTTTGTGGAATGAACCTAACAGTACTTCGTGACCGTGGCCGCAGTTTTGGACAATCTCTGTGAAAACCGCCACAGAATAAAATTTATTATTAAATTTTTTGTTGAAAATCGTAATTATCTGTGTCTGACATGAACCTTCTTTCCACCTCTTATAGAAATAGAGCTACTTTATTTGGACTACAGATAGCCTACTCTAATTCAGGACAGGTGCCGAAGTCTCGGGTAATCTCTGTGAAAAACGCCACATAGTAAAATTACTTAGTAAATTTATTCCAGGTGGGCTACACGCTACACTTCTCTGTCATGAAGATCGGCCGAAATTTTAGGTAATTCCTGAGAAATCCACCACATAGGAAAATGTATTGGTATTTTTTCGGAATCGTACATAATATCATTATACTAAATTGGCGTTTCATATACATGTTTTGTGTATAATAGGTGATTCATTTTCAAGTACTCTTTGAAAAATAAAAAAATTAAATTTTATCGAGTAATCTTTATTATGATAAAAATGAACCTGATTCTTTACATTTAGTTTTTAAAGATTATTTCTTTCAAATGTTGCCCGTTACTGCGGTTAAGTTGGTCCATTCTGAAGTTCCAATTTTCGATGACGAAGGAAAAAGCAAATGTATGATGTCACATGTTATAGGTGGCCAATTCTCTGGTTCAAAGCAAGTGAATTGCAAGCAGCAAATAGTCCATTATCAAGCTTTTCAAGAGCTCAATGACTGAAACTGTGACGATTTGCGAGATCGGGTGGCTGCAACTCTTGCATGAGTTGAATTTTATATTCTTTTAAACCAAGATCCTTAAATACGCCAAGTTGTTGCATACGACAAGTCAAGACCAAGTTGACAAGTTGAGAACGGCACCGAATCGATTCATCAAGGTCATCGTGAACCTTCTCAGCTACGGCCGCTATATTTCCTTCATTATATGCTGGATGTGGTTTATTTGGTGCGTATTATCCAATAATACAAATTGGGTTTCAAATTTTTCGAAGGTATAGTGAATTGTGCGTTCGGTAAGCCGATTATGTGGACCATAAGTTTTTCTTAGCACACGAAACACATTCCACTGTGCCGGGCTAACTCATTCGATAGTTTTTCCTTTTGATAGACTCAAACGTGACTTGCCATAAAATCCATACTGAAAAAGTACCTCTAAATGAATCATCCCTTACTATATTTGATAATTAAATTTTATTCAATTCTTTCGTGTTAACTTGTAAAATCAAATCTTGTTGTAGATATGCTGATGTAAAAAATATTCGGGGTAAGAAGTCATGGTAATGCAGTTTTTCTAATTTTTTCGAGCCAGCCCGAAAATATTACAGATTTAGCAAAAATACATTTTTTTATTGTTTTCGTCTACTTTTCTTTTCAGTTCGGTGAATTGGACATATTGGTTTAGCAATTTAAGTTCTAAATCCAATATTTCGGTACACATTCGAATTTACATACACGATGTTTCGAATATCTCATTACTCATCATATGTCTGAAGCTGCCAACAAAATATCACATACAATTTATGTATAACACAAAACACTTAATAAAGGATTGTTCGAACCAAAAAATCATAAATAACAAGATTTATTACTTAATAATAACGAACATGCAAGTACAAGGTACTTTCACACACATGTTACATTTTCGATATGAATATAAATGTAATTATGATAATTATCGAATTATGACTACATATTAAACGACAATACTATACAAAATCGTTTTACTATACGAGTATATGGTTGGGTATCAACCCACTTAACACCGACAACAACACCTTTTAAGAATGCTAAAGCATTTAAAAAAAATAGTTCGATGTGTAACACTCTCGTAAGCGGTGTGTCGTATTACTCGATACAAACTTTTGAATTTTTCATGTGAAAATGTAATTATAGATAAAAGTAAAGTATAATATAAAGCTTTATAATTGAAAAGCTTTCATACAGTTGGAACATATATTTTTTTGTGTTATCAATTTAGGATATCTTTTCAACGAGGGTGTTAATAGTTATAATTCTCTATATATGGGATGGAAATATTTTATCGGGTTGCATGATTTGAATGTCTAACATAAAAGGTTGGTTACTGATACTGTATCGAGTACAATGAGTTTTAATAAATGGTTCGGTAATTTATATATTTGTGATTGTATTCGACTTGAATATACTTTCGTATTAAAGCTACGTAAAAGGAAACGAATTTTATTTACAACGGAAATTTGATTTCTTTGTTACAGGAAATTCGCAAGAAATTTGTTCCTACTTCGTCGTATACGGCAATACTATTTTTATGTATAAGCTGAGGGATGAATGAAATTTTAAAAAAGATTTAATGAGTGAATAATATTTTGAAATTTGAAACTTAAAGTGCTTTTATTGGGTGTCAGTTAGTATAGTGGAGGTGGTAAATTGTAAATGCGGTTAATCGTGCTTTCAATTAATTTATTTATGATTTGTATTATATTTATACCTGTCTCATTACGTTCAAAATTTATGTAATTCCGTTTCTAATAAAATTTCTTTTCTCTTTTTAGGTAAGTCATCTGATGTTTACGCCATTTCAAATATAGAAAATAACCGTAAGTAAAACATTAAGTAGTTTGTGTAATTGATGATTAAAAAACTTTACTCAAAACAGAAACTCAAATATTTTCTGTTACAATCTGAAAATTACTGTTTTCTTGAAAATTATTCAATGATGGGTTAACGGCTCAACGGCTTTTAATGATTTCTTACTATATTAATTCACTAACTATCCCATATTGCTCTATACTCCAAAAGTGCTTAAGTTTTTCTCAGTCCAACAGTTATCTGGAAAAAAAAAGGTGTTTGCGTTCTGAAGACAATAAAAAAAAAATTAAAACTTATTGGCGTCGCAACTAGTTTATAATTAATTTAAATTACGGTGTCAGTGAAGCCATCAGCAATCTTGGTTTTTCATTAAATGAGGCATGCTTCACACTCCACAGTAAGGTATGAGCTCCTAGCACAATAACTGTTACAGAGAGAAATACGATTTTTGAGTATTTGAGTTTAATTCGTGATGCTGGTCACACAATGTATCTTTAGAGCTAGGCGATCTTAAAGGTCGTTTAGCCGAAAGAAATGATTTTAAGAGAACAGAAAATAGAGCTTCATACAAGCATACGCTAGTCGCAAAAAAACCACAGCTGCCTCCCATTAAAACAGGTGTCTAAAATATCACGAAGCCACAGTGGCAATTGTCAAGTGTTGTCACTGCAAAACCAGTAGCTGGCAAGGAAGAAGTAAGGAACTTTGGTAGCAACAATACCAGCAAAGAAGCTGCTTCACATTATCATCTACCACTTAGATAGAGATTTTTCAATCCTTGACGTTAAGGCGCCAGTTGTTACTAAGAACAGTACAATAATAAATAATGAGGATTTGAATCACAGCTTCAAGTCAGGGCCAAAAGATGCCGCTATTTTGAAGATTTTAATGAAAAACCCCAGATTATATATTGGTTGGACATAACTAGAAAATCTGTCTAGAGAAGACAGAGGCACCAAAACCATTTAACCACTCGTCAAGGTATAGTGTGTACCGCATATAAAATGGAAGTGACTCTAATGATCAGAAATACAGTTTATGTCGCTCATCAAATATCAACAAATTGAGCATTATACAACTAAACATGTCAAACTCTAAAGTGGTCGGTCACGAGGTCATGTAATATTCAGAACACCATAACAGTGACCTCCTTTGTATGCAAAAACCATACGCGGCAAAAGGTAGAGTAGTTGGCATGGCTAGGCCGGTACCTATTAGCTAAAGAGTCGCAAGCAGCATTGCCATCCTCAATGAGCAGTGTTGTGCCGTATTGTGTAAACCACGTAGATATCTAATTATCTACACGTGTAGACCATGTATGTAGAAAATTAAGAAAACGGCGTCGACAATCTAGAGAATGTAGACAATGTCGAAAATTATTATTTCTGTTAGCAATTATTAAAATTCTTTCTTTCACATGGAAAAATATGATGTGGTAATGAAACATATTTACATATATGTTTATGTTACGGTTAAGGTGTGAAATCGTTAAATGAACAAAGTTAAATAATTTTAAAACCGTTTACACGATAAAAATCGGTTTTAAATAGAGCCTATGTTGGGAGGATTAAATGATGGTTCCATTTTAACTTCCATTTTAATTTGTCTACACTACTGAACAATTCACTACAGATTTGACTAACAAATTTCGAGCGTCCCTATTGAAAGACCCTTTACAATGTTTACCATGCAATAAAATGATAAATCATAAAAAAAAAATTGAGACAGAAACTGACCATACGAGCACAAGTTCCTCGGGTTCATATAATAAATGCAAAAAAACGACGAAGGCTCACTTGATATTTTAAGCAATCTTTTTTCTCTTTATCTACAATTTAGGAGGGCAGGGAGTCTACTGGGCTGGACCGTCAAACGCTCTAGGGTTCTATTGCTTTGGAAACACACGCATTTACTAGTTGTTTTGCTTCTGCTAGCATCGTTCGTTTCCATATTAGAGCTGCTCGGACCTCCCTTCTCTCTCCTGGGTTCCATTTCAGAAGATCTGCTTGTCATTTAATTCTGCGACTTTCTCAATCTGGGCCAGTGTTCCATCTCAAGGAGATCAATATTTGTTGTTTTGTTGGGCCATCAATATTCTTACACGGTATATTGCCACGATATATTGCCAATTTATACAAGCGCATAGGTCACCATATTTTAATCCAGGGGGCTTGCGTCCGAATTCTTGATGCCCGACCCGAGTGCGTTTATAGCTGTTTCGGTATAGGTTTCTTATAGATTTTTTTCCCACAAAAGCCCTACAATAATGGCTGCTTTTGGCTTCACAGAATGTGTTTCTTAGTGCCCAGCATCTTTTAATCTTAAGATGTTTAGTTTTTTCCGACTTTGCTGCTTTTTACAGGTTTAATTTTGAATTATGGTATTTTGCCAGTTCGTGGTCACTGTAAATGTCTGCACCACTCACTCGTTGCCCTTTACGCACAGAGTCTATATTGCTTGTTTACCCATCTCCTTATCTTATTTTGATCACTATCTTGTATGTCCTTGCTTTTGTGGCTTTTAGGTTCATAAAAATCATCCTTGGTGGTTCTATCTACGTTTTTTGTTGGATCGTATCAATATTAAATGTTGTGCTTGTATTTTTGAATGGAATCGGCACATTACTATTCCATTAAATGCGCTTTCTTTGCATTAGCTGTTGTTAATATGTGTGCCCAGGCCTTATTCATCACGTCCAGCGAATATAATGTTATGAAATATCGCTTGTCTTTATTTCGCCACAGTTTTATCTCACTGCACTATGGCCGAGAACTGCGTTTCTGTTTTTTCTCTAATTGTTGCTAAGCCTTCAAGTTTTTGTAAGAGTTTTGATGTTTCAATTTCTGATTCATGTTCGTGTAATCATTTTGAATACGGATCAATAAATGATTGACCCATTAAATCCTAGCCAGCTTCCAGGTCTTCTGCGTAAGGTATACGGGCCAGGAGATGGACGAAGGGGGGGGGGGGGAGAAGGTTTCATTCCATTTCATTATTCACTTTTTTCTATTATGTTCCCAACCGGTCACTCATAACCTTGTAATAATCCAAGCAATGGTTGGTTGACTTGGGTGATGAAGTTGTGGTTATTTTGTCTAACTCTGGCATTTGCCCCCAATTTCAGGAAAAAATACTCCAGTGAAAAAGGACTTCGAAACCCAAACGTCGATTGATAATCACTTGGTATATCTCGGGGACAAATGTAATCTTGAGCTAACCTCAACAAAATGGATATCACCTACATTAAAATATCGTTACCTGTATTCTTGTTCAAGACAAGATCATCATCACACAATTTTAGTTTCGAAAAAACCACATTATCTGTAAGTAACATTTTTCTTTTGTATTTAATTTTGATCAAAATATAACCAAAAACGTTAAATAATCAGTAATTTATGCTATAAGTTTTGTAATAATACCAACCAGAACTACGTTATTCAAAAACGGATGTTAAAATCATAAATGAAGTATTTGTTTCGAAAATGTTCATGACGGACGGTACATTTGGCACAGCGAAACCATAGCCGAATTTAGCCTCGTAAAGCGGTTATGGTTGTATCAATATTGAAGACGTCGATTGAATTGAATTTCAACTGCCAAAATATAGGTAAACCCCAATTTAAACTGGAAAACTAAAAGATGACACCTTCAAATAGAAAAAGAATGAAAAAAACAACGAAAAAGTATTAATCTACATATTCGACGAATTGTCTACATATTTTACCGTTTCTCGACAATGTCTACTCAAAAATCAATTGTCTACGATATTTTCGACACCAACTTGTAGACAATTCAGAAATACGCGTAGACGCACAACACTGATGGTGACCTGGTGGTGCTCAACATTTCTTCGATTCGATAAAAAAATTGTCATTGAAAAATTTATTGCACGAAGTAACCTCTTCATGATATGACTGAAGCTGGAGACGAATATTGACCTTACAATAGACATGAGCGGACTGGTGAGAAGAGTAACAGATGAAATAAGCGATTAGATTCCGGGAATAGGTTCTCCGATTTACTGTCAGTTTATCGTGAACAATTTATCGTCGAGCAGTTTATCGTGAGGGCAGTTTATCGTATATCACAATAAATGTCTTGGATTTGAAATATCTTAGAAAATAAAAATTGTTCCAATATTTATCGTATAAGAATTTGGCCATTTCTTAACCTTTTATGATGGAATTGAGTATGTCGGATAGAAACGATAATAATTTTTGGATGAAGGCCATTTTCCAGGCCACCTGAGACATAGCTCGGTCATTTCTTAGCCGATTATGATGAAATTGGATATCCAAGATGGAAATGGGATTTGCAGATAATTTTTGGAAGAAGTTTTGGAATATGGCTATATGGCCACCTAAACCGGAACTCGGTCTTTTCTGACCCGATTAAGTTGAAATTGGATATGGTGGATGGTATTGGGAATTTTTAATGATTTTTATACTGCACAAACTTATTTATGTACTATTTACATTGTATCTAGTTCTAAAAATTTGGGTTATAAAATAATAGTTTTGCAAATGCGTAGTTTGGACCAATAATTTGTGATAAATTATTTCATTTTTACTTTGCTCGTTTTAAAGTGCATCTATAAATTTCAATATTGAAGGATAATACTGGTGTACAAACTTGGAAAATCTTCCTTATCATTCTTTCATGTGGTTATTGGTTTTGGGCAAATCCAAACTGTTCCACATTTTTATTTGAAGCAAACCCTCTTTGGTGGCCCCATTAATCAGCATATTATCCCCCAAAATAGTCGAGAAATCCTTTACAATTTTCTAGCATTGTGGGTGGTAATTTAATAAAATATTAGTTGACATCATAATTGGGCTTTAGACCCTGACTTTGAATTTGCATGTATATAAGCATTGCGTGAAATAAAAATAATAAGCATGGATGGCAATATTGGAGTTGAATACGTAACTTCACCGGTGATTACACATTTTACTAGAAAATCTATTACCAAAATTTAAAATTGACTTTTTCATCCAACGGTGAGTACAGCAATTTATCATTGACTTTCGTAAAATCAAGATACAGTTAAGCAATGGCCAAGTTCCGTTCCAGGTGGCCACTTTTCCAGAACTTCTTGAAAAAATCATTTAAGAATCCCAATGCCATCCAACATATCCAATTCCATTTTATTCGATTAATAAATGACCGAATTCAATAAAACTATTTACAAACCGTAGACACTTTAATTTTTATTTACAAATAATTTTGTTATGCGGTCAATTGTACAAACAACGATAAATGGGCATACGATAAATTGTCCACACGATAAATTGTGTCCACAGTAAATTGTGTCTACGATAAACTGTTCCACGGTTAAATGTTCACTTTAAATTGAAACACGATAAATTGTTTACTATGGTGAGTATAAAATGACGATATTGATGATATTGACAGAATAAACCAGATTATAAACAAAAGAATAACTAGTGTGCGAAAAATGTTTGTCTCGAAAACGTGCTCACTGATTAAAAACGTTAATTTATCAAGCCAAACCCATATATTACCAGCTTGTCTGGAAAAATGAGCTTTTGCAAAATGCTGAATAACTGCAAAATTATAATCATCACACTGGCCCCTAGCATATACAGGCCAATCAGTCTGCCGATCTTATGAAAAAAACTTGGGACATTGATAACCAGCAGATTGTTGAGCATATTCCAGAGAATATATCTTAAGAGTATTCCTGGATGTATCTGGAGCATTTGATAATCTGTGGCGGCCTACAAAGTGGTCCTTTAAGAAAAATGCTTGATTTGTTATAGCATCCTATATATTGTTTGTTAAAACAGTCATGTTATTTAACAACATTTGTCAAATTTCTTGCAAATTATTCAGTAGGGTATATGGTACATCACCATGGAAGGTTATTGCATTGAACACGGTATGCAAATCATCAAATTTTATTTTAAAAATCAGTGTTTTATGTCATTTTTATCCTATGGCGAGGATGTCCTACCGACGAATCGACTACTCGACGTTCTTTGAACAAATTCGAGCCGACCGGTTCAATAAAAAATCAACCAACAGTGCGTCACCGAATCACAAGAACTGCTGAAAACATCACTGCTGTGCGTGAGAGGAACCGATATAGTCAATTTCTCATCGTTCACAAGAACTGGGTATGCACCCGTATAAAATTCAACTGATCCAGGAACTTAAGTTAAGCGACCATCTCAATCAAATAGTGATCATTATGCAATTTGCTTTGATGCGATTGATGAAGTTATTAATACAACAAACTCGCCAGATTTAGTTCTTGTGCTTGGTGATTTTAATTTTCCAAATATAACTAATATAACTTGGAATTTACACCCAGAATTAAGCTGTATTTTACCATGCAATATAACAACAGATGCGGAATCTTTATTTGTGGACATGCATGGCTTGGTTATAATTTGAACCAAATAAACACAATTGCTAATAATCGTGATAGATTATTGGATCTTGTCTTCAGCAACGACATTGACACCTTTAAAATTTCTGAATCCTCAGCATAAATGATGTCAATCACAAATCTTTGGATATTGTATTTGACTTAACTAAAATGGCAAGATCAGAACTCCTACAACCAATCAAATACAACTTTAAAAAAACTAACCGTGTGGGGCTACAAATTTACCTAGAATCCATCAACTGGCAAATAATTCTCAATTCCAATGATATAAACGAAAATGTGGACAAATTTAATGACATCATGCTTCAAGGCTTCGAACTGTCTATGTGCAGTAAACCAGAAAATGCTCACCCTCATTGGTTTGATGGTAGACTAGTTATCTTAAAAATTCGGAAGTCGAAAGCGTATGCCAAAATGTAGAAAATCGGGTTAGAACGCGGACAAAACTACGTTTCTACAAAATAATAATGAATTTGAAATTTATTTCAAATCAAAATACAGGTTGTATCTTGATCAAATTCAAGACAAAATCCAAGTAAATCCAAAACAATTTTGGAAATATTTTAGGAATAAACGCGAAATAGAAGGATACTCTGCTAATATGACCTACAACAATCTGCTCTTCAAACAGTCTATAGACCAAGCGGTACTAGTGGATTTTACGAACAACCCAGCAACAACAACAACACATCAATAACTCCTCCTATATTATTTTTGTGGACAACATTTTATCAGCTTTAACGGGGTTTGGAGATGGTTCCGGTCTTGACGATATATCCTCTTCTATTCTGAAGGAGTACGCTGAAATTTTAACAATTCCATTATGTTATCTTGATGAATCATTCCTTAAGCACCGGCGTGTTTTCCGAAAAATGGACAAATTCAAAAATGACTCCAATTTTTAAATTGGGTAACCGTGATGATATCACATGCTACAGAGGAATATCAACTACATCATCAATTCCGAAATTATTTGAGTTAGTATTATGCAACAGTTTTAAAATCACAATTGCACGTCATATATCAATAAACCAGCATGGGTTTATGCCTGGCCGATCCACATCGACTAATCTGGTTGAATTCACCAGTAAACTAATTAACGAGATAGAAAAACACCGTCAAGTTGATGTAGCGTACACGGATTTTAGTAAAGCATTTGATTCTATCTGTCATCATAAAGCACTCCAGAGTTTATTCAATTTTGGGTTTTCTCTCGATTACATAAATTGGTTTAAATCATATCTATCAAACCGGCGACAATTTGTAATAATGGGAAATGAAAAATTAAACGTTATTAAAGTTACATCTGGTGTTCCCCAAGGATCACACATTGGGCCTTGGATTTTTATTGTTTTCATAGACCGAATAACCGAGATAATCAAAAACTCAGACGTGCTCATATTTGCAGATGATGTGTACATTTTTCGTACTATTAATGGATTGTTAGATACGGAGAAACTTCAAGAAGACTTAGATAGATTAAGTGCGTGGTGTGATCGAAACTCACTATACTTAAATATTAAGAAATACAAAATCATGTCTTTCCATCGTAAAAGACATCCAGTAATTACTTCATACAAAGTCAATAACGAAGTACTGCAAAGAGTCGATGATATTATAGACTTAGGTGTTACATTTGTCGAAAACTCCAGATCCATATAGGCATATTGAAAATTGTATTGCAAAAGCGAATGCCGTGTTCGGATTTGTTTTAAGATGGACGGTGAATTTAAGGATATTCAAACCTTATGTTCACTCTATTTCGCTTACGTTCGATCTCAAGGCGATTGCCTTTAGATTTCTTCATTCAGGGATCTTAGGTCGCAGGTCTATGAAATGAAATCGAAAACAATTGATGCCCTCAAAGTCTGGCAAATTTATCCAGATTTATGCAACAAAGTTATCGAAAATTGGACGTCCCGAATACATGCCACCAAGTAAAGCCGCGGAGAACATTTGAGTGTTGTTGTGTTGTGTTGTGAAACTTCTTTTATTTATGTTTAAAAATCAAGCGCTCTTATTGAAAGACCCTTTAGATTAAGGCACTAACTGCCTCATATTGCAGTATATTCCTTATTGTTTAAGATTTCCGTTATGTGTGATAACGACTTAAGATTTATCACTAATGTGAAATATCGGCTAGCCTTTAGTATTGCAAACGCCATGTTAGATAAATTTCAATTTTTTATAAATTATTTATAATTTTTTTCGCTTTTGGATTAAATTTTTCTACAATTTTTTTATGTGGTTATAATTTTAACTAAAAAATTGTTAATTTGATTGACTGCCATCTTAGAGACATTTTTATAAATAAAATAAATTTGAATTTGCACATATGAACTATTTTGGCTAAACTGTAGGTGACAAGTTAAAATATAATAAATAATAATGATTTTTAGACAAAAGTCGGGATTTTTAAAAAAATATTAAATATTAAATTTTGTTTTTTAAGATAAAAAAACGCCATATAGGTATCATAAATAGATTCTATATAATCCGCTCCTACGTGCGGCACGCACTGCGACATGTTTGAAGATCCCGGCTCCTACGTCCCCCGAAATTGAAATCTAAATACCCGCGGAGGGCTAAGCGAGGAGGGGGGGCGCAGCGTAGTCCCGCGTGCCCGTGAGAGTTATGGAAGCCGTTAGCCTCTACAATTACTGCATTTCAAAATTCCGGCCGGAGATTTCTAATTTTTATATATTTTTATATATTTAATATTTATATATTTAATATATTCATAAAAAACTATTAAATTTCATTTATTTTTAAATGAGATTTAATATTTTTTTATTAATTTTTTTATCACGGTTTAATGTATTTTTTAAATTTTAGTTCATTTTCATTCCAATAGATAGCGTTAGGTTCAAAATGCTAAGCAAATACACATTTTTAGTTATACAAAAATCCGCGTTTGATCAAAGTGGCGTCACTGTCGCTCAGACTGTCAAAAAAATTTGACTGCGATACTAAAGCTGTACCGAAATATCTAATAATATTGTTTCCACCTTGTTTAAGTTAGCCGAAAGTTGCCAGTCGAAAATAAAAAAAATGATAATGCAGATTGTGTCTTTGGTTTCATAAACAATGTTGATCAATATATTTCAGCCGAAAGTTACGATATCAGCAGATATTAAAGAAAAACTATTTTTCCTTCATTTTATTTAGATTTTTAAATTGATTTTAAAATAAAAGTTTTAGTTTATGAAATGTTACGTCTACATTTTGTCTGGAAATTGTAAAGAAATTTTGATGGGGATCAATTTGTGAATAAATTCATTGAATGGCCTGGCGCTCTTGTTTAACCTTAATTCGCATTGATGCCTTTATAGCCAGTTGATAGGCCCTAGTGCCTATTAACAAGATTCTAATTTTAAAGAAAGTCTGATGAGGACACAGGGGTGTAATTTGAAAAAAAATTCCATAGTTTAATTTATAAAAAATTCATTGAATGGCCTGGCACTCTTTGTTAAAATAAATTCGCATTGATGCTACTATGGCCATTTGATAGGCTCTAATGCCTGTTAACAACAGTCCAATTTTGAAGAAAGTCTGATGAGGATACGAGGTGCAATTTGATAAAATGTCCATAGTTCAATTTCTGAAAAAATCATTGAATGGCCTGGCGCTCTTGTTTAACCTAAATTCGCATTGATGCCACTATGGCCATTTGATAGGCCCTAATGCCTGTTAACAACAGTCCAATTTTGAAGAAAGTCTGATGGGGATACGGGGATGCAATATGACAAAATTTCCATAGAACAATTTCTGAAAAATTCATTGAATGAACCGGCGCTCTTGTTAAAACTAAATTCGCATTGATGCAACTAAGGCCATTTGATAGGCCCTAATGCCTGTTAACAACAGTCCAATTTTGAAGAAAGTCTGATGGGGATACGGGGGTGCAATTTGACAAAATTTCCATAGAACAATTTCTGAAAAATTCATTGAATGGCCTGGCGCTCTTGTTTAACCTAAATTCGCATTGATGCTACTATGGCCATTTGATAGGCTCTAATGCCTGTTAACAACAGTCCAATTTTGAAAAAATTCTGATGGGGATACGAGGGTGAAATTTAATAAAATGTTCATAGTTCAATTTCTGAAAAATTCATTGAATGGCCCGGCGCTCTTGTTTAACCTTAATTCGCATTGATGCTACTAGGGCCATTTGATAGGCCCTAATGCCTGTTAACAACAGTCCAATTTTGACGAAAGTCTGATGGGGATACGGGGTTGCAATTTGACAAAATTTCCATAGTTCAATTTCTCAAAAATTCATTGAATGGCCCGACGCTCTTGTTTAACCTAAATTCGCATTGATGTCACTATGACCATTTGATACGCTCTAATGCCTGTTAACAACAGTCCAATTTTGAAGAAAGTCTGATGGGGATACGGGGATGCAATATGACAAAATTTCCAAAGAACAATTTCTGAAAAATTCATTGAATGGCCCGGCGCTCTTATTAAAACTAAATTCGCATTGATGCAACTATGACCATTTGATAGGCTCTAATGCCTGTTAACAACAGTCCAATTTTGAAGAAAGTCTGATGGGGATACGGGGGTGCAATTTGACAAAATTTCCATAGAACAATTTCTGAAAAATTCATTGAATGGCCTGGCGCTCTTGTTTAACCTAAATTCGCATTGATGCTACTATGGCCATTTGATAGGCTCTAATGCCTGTTAACAACAGTCCAATTTTGAAAAAATTCTGATGGGGATACGAGGGTGAAATTTAATAAAATGTTCATAGTTCAATTTCTGAAAAATTCATTGAATGGCCCGGCGCTCTTGTTTAACCTTAATTCGCATTGATGCTACTAAGGCCATTTGATAGGCCCTAATGCCTGTTAACAACAGTCCAATTTTGAAGAAAGTCTGATGGGGATACGGGGGTGCAATTTGACAAAATTTCCATAGTTCAATTTCTCAAAAATTCATTGAATGGCCCGACGCTCTTGTTTAACCTAAATTCGCATTGATGTCACTATGACCATTTGATACGCTCTAATGCCTGTTAACAACAGTCCAATTTTGAAGAAAGTCTGATGGGGATACGGGGATGCAATATGACAAAATTTCCAAAGAACAATTTCTGAAAAATTCATTGAATGGCCCGGCGCTCTTGTTAAAACTAAATTCGCATTGATGCAACTATGACCATTTGATAGGCTCTAATGCCTGTTAACAACATTCCAATTTTGAAAAAATTCTGATGGGGATACGAGGGTGAAATTTAATAAAATGTCCATAGTTCAATTTCTGAAAAATTCATTGAATGGCCTGGCGCTCTTGTTTAACCTAAATTCGCATTGATGCTACTAGGGCCATTTGATAGGCCCTAATGCCTGTTAACAACAGTCCAATTTTGAAGAAAGTCTGATGGGGATACAGGGGTGTAATTTGATAAGATTTCCATAGTTCAATTTCTCAAAAATTCATTGAATTGCCCGACGCTCTTTTTTAACCGAAATTCGCATTGATGTCACTATGACCATTTGATACGCTCTAATGCCTGTTAACAACAGTCCAATTTTGAAGAAAGTCTGATGGGGATACAGGGGTGTAATTTGATAAGATTTCAACAGTTCAATTTCTCAAAAATTCATTGAATGGCCCGACGCTCTTTTTTAACCTAAATTCGCATTGATGTCACTATGACCATTTGATAGGCCCTAATGCCTGTTAACGACAGTCCAATTTTGAAGAAAGTCTGATGGGGATACAGGGGTGTAATTTGATAAGATTTCCATAGTTCAATTTCTCAAAAATTCATTGAATGGCCCGACGCTCTTTTTTAACCGAAATTCGCATTGATGTCACTATGACCATTTGATAGGCTCTAATGCCTGTTAACAACAGTCCAATTTTGAAGAAAGTCTGATGGGGATACGGGGGTGCAATTTGACAAAATTTCCATAGAACAATTTCTGAAAAATTCATTGAATGGCCCGACGCTCTTGTTAAAACTAAATTTGCATTGATGCAACTATGACCATTTAATAGGCCCTAATGCCTGTTAACAACAGTCCAATTTTGAAGAAAGCCTGATGGGGATACGGGGATGCAATATGACAAAATTTCCAAAGAACAATTTCTGAAAAATTCATTGAATGGCCCGGCGCTCTTGTTAAAACTAAATTCGCATTGATGCAACTATGACCATTTGATAGGCTCTAATGCCTGTTAACAACAGTCCAATTTTGAAGAAAGTCTGATGGGGATACGGGGATGCAATTTGACAAAATTTCCATAGAACAATTTCTGAAAAATTCATTGAATGGCCTGGCGCTCTTGTTTAACCTAAATTCGCATTGATGCTACTATGGCCATTTGATAGGCTCTCATGCCTGTTAACAACAGTCCAATTTTGAAGAAAGTCTGATGGGGATACGGGGATGCAATATGACAAAATTTCCAAAGAACAATTTCTGAAAAATTCATTGAATGGCCCGGCGCTCTTGTTAAAACTAAATTCGCATTGATGCAACTATGACCATTTGATAGGCTCTAATGCCTGTTAACAACAGTCCAATTTTGAAGAAAGTCTGATGGGGATACGGGGGTGCAATTTGACAAAATTTCCATAGAACAATTTCTGAAAAATTCATTGAATGGCCTGGCGCTCTTGTTTAACCTAAATTCGCATTGATGCTACTATGGCCATTTGATAGGCTCTAATGCCTGTTAACAACAGTCCAATTTTGAAAAAATTCTGATGGGGATACGAGGGTGAAATTTAATAAAATGTTCATAGTTCAATTTCTGAAAAATTCATTGAATGGCCCGGCGCTCTTGTTTAACCTTAATTCGCATTGATGCTACTAAGGCCATTTGATAGGCCCTAATGCCTGTTAACAACAGTCCAATTTTGAAGAAAGTCTGATGGGGATACGGGGGTGCAATTTGACAAAATTTCCATAGTTCAATTTCTCAAAAATTCATTGAATGGCCCGACGCTCTTGTTTAACCTAAATTCGCATTGATGTCACTATGACCATTTGATACGCTCTAATGCCTGTTAACAACAGTCCAATTTTGAAGAAAGTCTGATGGGGATACGGGGATGCAATATGAAAAAATTTCCAAAGAACAATTTCTGAAAAATTCATTGAATGGCCCGGCGCTCTTGTTAAAACTAAATTCGCATTGATGCAACTATGACCATTTGATAGGCTCTAATGCCTGTTAACAACATTCCAATTTTGAAAAAATTCTGATGGGGATACGAGGGTGAAATTTAATAAAATGTCCATAGTTCAATTTCTGAAAAATTCATTGAATGGCCTGGCGCTCTTGTTTAACCTAAATTCGCATTGATGCTACTAGGGCCATTTGATAGGCCCTAATGCCTGTTAACAACAGTCCAATTTTGAAGAAAGTCTGATGGGGATACAGGGGTGTAATTTGATAAGATTTCCATAGTTCAATTTCTCAAAAATTCATTGAATTGCCCGACGCTCTTTTTTAACCGAAATTCGCATTGATGTCACTATGACCATTTGATATGCTCTAATGCCTGTTAACAACAGTCCAATTTTGAAGAAAGTCTGATGGGGATACAGGGGTGTAATTTGATAAGATTTCAACAGTTCAATTTCTCAAAAATTCATTGAATGGCCCGACGCTCTTTTTTAACCGAAATTCGCATTGATGTCACTATGACCATTTGATAGGCTCTAATGCCTGTTAACAACAGTCCAATTTTGAAGAAAGTCTGATGGGGATACGGGGGTGCAATTTGACAAAATTTCCATAGAACAATTTCTGAAAAATTCATTGAATGGCCCGACGCTCTTGTTAAAACTAAATTTGCATTGATGCAACTATGACCATTTAATAGGCCCTAATGCCTGTTAACAACAGTCCAATTTTGAAGAAAGCCTGATGGGGATACGGGGATGCAATTTGACAAAATTTCCATAGAACAATTTCTGAAAAATTCATTGAATGGCCTGGCGCTCTTATTTAAACTAAATTCGCATTGATGCCACTATGACCATTTGATAGGCCCTAATGCCTGTTAACAACAGTCCAATTTTGAAGATAGTTTGATGGGGATACAGGGGTTGTAATTTGATAAGATTTCCATAGTTCAATTTCTCAAAAATTCATTGAATGGCCCGACGCTCTTTTTTGACCTTAATTCGCATTGATGTCACTATGACCATTTGATAGGCTCTAATGCCTGTTAACAACAGTCCAATTTTGAAAAAATTCTGATGGGGATACGAGGGTGAAATTTAATAAAATGTTCATAGTTCAATTTCTGAAAAATTCATTGAATGGCCCGGCGCTCTTGTTTAACCTAAATTCGCATTGATGCTACTAGGGCCATTTGATAGGCCCTAATGCATGTTAACAACAGTCCAATTTTGAAGAAAGTCTGATGGGGATACAGGGGTGTAATTTGATAAGATTCCCATAGTTCAATTTCTCAAAAATTCATTGAATGGCCTGGCGCTCTTATTGAATCTAAATTCGCATTGATGCCACTATGGCCATTTGATAGGCCCTAATGCCTGTTAGCAAGATTCTAATTTTGAAGAAATTATGATGGGGATGCAGGGGTGTAATTTCAAAAAAAGTCCTTAGTTCAATTTCTCAAAAATTCATTGAATGGCCCTACTTGTAAATAAGTATCGAAAATATATATAACAAAATAAAGCTTGTTACATTTGCTTCCAACGCCATAAACACGCCTTCCAGAGATTTCAACTTAGGTTCCGTGAACACTTCAAATAGTTTGTTAAATTGCTCATTTACCGAGCCTAGCTGAAATTTCCAAACCAGAACAGCAAATTTGTTGCGAATTTTTATATTCCTATTATGATTTTGAATAAAATGTTAAAGTAGAAAATAAATAATAAATCTAATCAAAATTCGCATGAGAATATTTATTAATTATTGAAATTGGTTTCTTTTGATGTGTTGATAAAATAATTTTTCGGCTGATAACTTTCGGCTGAAGAAAGTTCATCAACGGTGACGTAATTATCAACTTTCGGCTGAGTAAGCGAAGACACTATCTGCATTATCGATTTTTTTGATTTTTCGGCTGGAAACTTTCGGCTAACTTTAATAGTATATTGTTTCCTTGTATATAAGTATGTGTTAAAATTTCCTACTTTAACATTCTAAGTGACTGAACAAACGGTATAGTGGTTAAAGATTTGGAATTTGGATCGGGAGGTACCCTGATCTGTGATGAAAAGAACACAACTATTATGCCCTGTCGGAGGGTAAAAATCATAGGCTAATCCATCTTCCATGCCAGTACTATAGGTTGGCAAGAGTTATGCGATGTGTAAATTGTTCTAGGGGAATTGGACCTATAGCCGTACGTTCTCGAGTTAAGCATGCATGATTTTTACTAGAATTTTTCTGAGAATAAGAGCTGAGATATATACAACAGAAGAGACTATTCGTTGACTCCACTAGCGGCGTACATCGTTTAATAGTTGAATCTATATAAAACATGTACGGATTATTTAGAAATTTTCTATGCATAAAAACTGAGATATACTCCACAGAAGTCAGGAACTAGGTGTAGGTGAATGTTGAATAAGTTTCGATGTTTTTTTTTCTATGTGTAAGGCCTGAGCGTCAAATCCCACGGAAGTCAGAAATAACACGTTGGACTAAGTAGCGGCCAAAAATAAAGATGTAATCCAATGACAAATTAAAAAATATCCGGGTTATATCGAGCTTACCGGATATCGCAATTTGAAATGAAATATAAATATAGATTTACCTACACATGTACGAATATTCCTCATTTTGTCTTCTTAATTTTGACATCGAGAATTCAAAAAAGTCGGACTGAAGCTTCATAAGCTTTTTTCATAAATTGTTAGATCCCAATGATTTTTTTAATCGGTGTACCGGAAGTGGCCGCCTCCATAGGAGCTTTTTCGTTTCGCTTGTAAATATTTTGAAAAGTATGACGTTTTCACTTAAGGAGTACTGCACGATGACCTAACAAGTGGAAATCGATCGAGCGATTTTTAAAGTTTTTGGACAAATTTTCTAATTAAAATATTCATAAATTTAATTTTTTGCGTAATAAAAAAACAAGCGTTTAATAAAATGTGTTCGTTAAGTGTAAGTGTGTTCCGCCAAGTGCCTACGGCAAATAGTGTAAAAAGTGTATGTCATTTACTTATCACAAAAACATCAGCTTGGAACGTTTTTTCAAAATAAAAGCGGAAACAACGTTTTTTTAAGACGGTACGACCCCGACAAAAACACATCACTCTAATCCACTACTCCACCACTCTAATCCCATTCTGTTTTGGGGCCGGAGCACTCCCTGCTCTTTCGCAGTTCACCCTCCCGTCCTAATCTACGCAATTACTGCCAAATCGAAGACGTAGGATTATAGGACCGATTTAAGTCACCATATGCCCATTGCATAGCTCAATGCCAGAATACAGTACTGGACATGGAAGATGGGTCGTAATCTGTTGATGAAAATTTCTTTTTGCATCCTATCCCTATTGGGATTCGAAACCGGTACCTCCCGATCCAAACCTCAAAGCTTTAACCACTGTACCATTTGATCGGTTACTATAAAGTTAAGAGATTCAATTTATGAAGTAAACGGTGGATTCCTTATTGTGTAGAGTCTATATACAAGTCCAATTAACGAGAAAAAAACCAGACCTCTAGTTTGCAGGTACATTTTGCAACACATACCGATATCCAGGCTCAACTTGCATATCTCCCGTCTACTTCATTATTAATTACAAGACTTACGAATAAACTGTGTAAATCAGCCGTTACTTTAATGATAGAAAATTATGAAAATTGTTTCCAATTTTTAAATGTCATCTAATTTAAGTCTTATGGACAAGCTGTTCCAGAAGCAGCAACATAAATAAAAGCCAAAGCTCTACCGGACGTGTCTCTGCTAATTGTTGTAGCCATGTATGACAAAATTAAACGAATTTAATGTAGTAATGTGAAACATCCTTTTTAATGAGTAAATTAAACATGACGGGTGTATCATCATGATTGATCGTAGGTATACCAACATCCCGGCAGTAACTCCTCAGAGGAGGAACCCGATAGCTGCTACCAGGGCTCGATAAAAGAGCCACGAACCCGTTGCAACTCACCAATTCAATGAACGAATTTGACTGAAAAATCTAGGTCATTTGAAAGGTTAGACTTATAAAAAACCTCTAGTTGAATTTTACAAATTCTACGGTGCCAACTGCTCTTCGCCAGTAAAAGTGTATCACTCAACCAGTTCAATGAACGAGTTTTACTCAAAAAATGTATCGCTTCCAATCCAGAAAAGTTAAGCCTATAGAAATCATCCAATAATAGTGGCATTTTAGTACCAAATCGGGGATGTCTTGTTATTGGTCCTTAAAAATAAACCACTCAAACTCTATAGTGCACTGAATAAGTTCTACGCAAAAATCATCCAGTATCAATCGTTTGGTGAAGTTAAATTCGAAAATTGATATTTTATTCACTAGCTTAATGATGCCACTCAACAAATAAATTGGAATCCAATATGAGTAATACAGTAAGGAATGAGTGAGCTGATTGAAATTAGAAAAAGATGCAAATAATTGTTTTATTTATTTCTTATATGAAATGGCGTGGTGTTCATCTCTTTCTAATATCGAACTGCTATCTCTTTCAATTCCTTGTTTAACAGTGTAAAATCGAACAGTGTTTTTTATGATAACCGAGTATTTCCTTGTTTACACAATAGTTAAACAAATTAAAATATAATTATTAGCTATTTGGAAAATAATATTGCCAAATAAAAAATTTGGGTCATGTCCTAAAAATCACACAAACATGTGAAACAGTACAAAATTTTTCTATTATAAAACCTCTAGAATGTCTGGATTCCACACACGCACGGTAAGTGTGTTTCAACTTAAGCAAATCACGAGTCTAAACCCATCACGATAAAACTACATACACCACAATAAATAACCGCCCCCATATTTAAAAAAAATTTTCGTGAAAAACAAAAACAAGAAGTTTCTTACGAACCGTCTCGCATTTAGAAAAATCATCATGACATTTAAATTTGCTTTTTGAAATTACCTCATCAACCTAATTGATATGCAAAGTGTTTATTATACGTAATAAAGAAAATAAAATTTTCCCAAAAAGCAACGCGTATTTTCCGTCGAAATGTCTGCAATTAAAACAAAAACAAAAACTAAGATAAATAATTTCATATAGGATAATTATAACCGCACAGACACCAAATTGTGTTATGTATATAGAGTGATAAAAACCCATTCGTAATTTTCATTCAACTACCGATAAATTTATCACATGCACGATATGCCGTGTGCTGTACCGCAGCGCACACGTACCACTATCATGCCTTTGTTTTAAAAATCCAATTTTGTGTTGAAAATCGCGTTCAGCTGTTCCTGGCGCATCGCCGTATTATGAAATAGCAACAGACTCGTATACGTTATGTACATGTATGCATACAGTGGCATAGTATATAAAACAGCCACTGTACTAACTAAATATTTAAAATAGTCTCGTGAATATTATTCAGATCAAATAAATTACAAAATAACGAGTCGGGTATGAAAATCGCAGGGAAATTTGTATACATAATGTGTGGGTTTGTGGGATGGGTTGGATTTTATGTTTGTGTGTGTGTTTAGTATGTATACACAAATAAGTACTAAAAATAATGATGATGCGAAAAATTTTGTATGCAGTTGAACAAAAAAAAATTGTGTTTATTCAATAATCGAGTATTTAAAGATTACCTGTGTAACCACTTTTATCAAATATTTAAATCGATTGCTAGTTTTTTATTCGCGGAAAATCGCTTTTGGGTAATCGATTTTTAAATTATTAATGGTAAAGTGTTGAGGCTCTTTTACATCTACAGAATAATTTTTTGTTCGGTTAAAATTTAATCATTTTTACAGGTACGATGGTGATAAATTAGGCTGCCAGGCAATAACGATACAATTAATCCGAAACTTATCAATGAAACTGATGTACTGAAAATAAACGTAACAGTGAACAGTAATTTTGGATTTTAAGGGTCTATAGGTTTTGATCTCGATAAGAAAAACAATTTTGTTAAAGCTCTTTTAAGTGGAGTGCGTTTTTGTGTTCCTACTTGACTGCAGTCTCCGCAGATACTTTAACCTTATTTAAGATATTTAAAAAGTCACATATGTTATGAAAACCATTATACTCTATACTTGGATTCCTGATTCGCTAGAGAATCTCAGTGCTCTTTCAGTTTGTTCATTATAAACGTTACCACTCGATTGTTTCCAAGTTTGATCGGAGTTCTTCGATTAATCAGTTTGGATACACTCAGCAATACTGTCTATAATACGGATTCATACATGCTGTTAAAATTTTTATGATTATTTTATCAGCTGATGAGCGTCCTTGAATTAGGCTGATTTTGTTTTAGTTTAGTAATATGGTAGCACCAATCTTATCCATGAATGAAGCTGAGCAAATGTGAAAGCTTTATCACTACCACATCAATTCATGTTGAGTAGCTTGGATTGCAATAACAGAAAAGTATCTTGGTTTAATTATTTAAGATGATTGAAGCGTTTTGTTACTTAATAAAATTTACAAAACACGAACCCTTCTGAAATTTTAAATAGTGTGATTGGGTTGTTATCTGGCATCAAGACAAAAAGAAATTAAGCTCTTAATAAATAGATTTTTCTAGATTAGACTTTGTGAGGAAATTGATACCCTGGCAGAAATACTATACTCACCCGTTTTAGCAAAAATACGTAATATCTTAATGTGGATGGATTATTTTTTGCTTTGCATTTTCTAATGCCAGTGGTCCGATTGATATGCTTCCCGTTTAACTTTTGTTCCGCAAACTTAAACGTAAATCAAAGTTTTTTTTATACGGAATTCCGGAAGTTCAGATTATAATGGCCCAAACTGGTTCCTCTGAAACAGTCTGTCCTCTATATTTCTTATCTAATATATAAAAATGGTGTTTGTAATGATTGTAATAGCCTTTCTCATGGGAACCAGACATCGCAGGAAGGTTTTTGTTTTGGTTTGAACTCGCTAGGTGGCACTGTTGTCAAAATATAACGGTTTTTTGTTTCTCAGCAACGAAGCATCTAAGGAACTTCAGATTTTAACCATAGGTTTCTCAAGCAATTGCAAAAATAAACGAAAACTCAATGAAAAATATAATTTGAAATTCAAATGTCCTTGGCAAAATTGATTGAGTAGCCACATGATTTCGGATTACAAATTGCTTGCTTGCTATCTGATCGAGTATCTACCCCTACGATCAAAAATAAAATTTTACAAAAATAAGAGAGTACGCGAAAACATTGACCGCAAGACTCTTAAAAAAGCATACATTTTCAATTATTGATTGTGTTTCCAACAACACGAAGTGACAGTTAACGATAATTTCATTGTATTGTAAAATTAAGTGTTTCATAAAAATGCTACGCTCAAATATTGGTCGAAATATTAACCAAACAATCGATGACCAACAATTATCAGAATTTTAAGACACAAAGACAGCGCAACTTACAACGTGAAATTCAACAAGAAAATATAATCGAAATTTGAAGAGTTACTACTCGAAGAGCAAATATAAATGTTCGAGCTGCGGCAAGAGCATCGAACGTTCGATACGAGCGGAACAGAAGAGCATTAGTAATTTCTTCATTTCATCGTATTGCCTTTAATTATGAAGCAGACATCGGTTATTACGTCCGTCCTAAATTTTTTATCGGTGAAATGGATAAAGAATGCAGTTATTGTCATGCATTAAAATTTAAAAATGAAACTCCTGGGATGTGTTGCTCTTCAGTTAAGTTTTTTTAGACATTAACTACCTACCCCCTAATATTATCGTAAAATATTTCAGGTACAGGTATTTTACCAATTTTAAATCCACCACCTGAACCTTTAAAATCCTTGATGACAGGAGAATCAAGTGATTCAAAGCTATTTTTGTCAAAAATAAGGAAATTTAATCAATGTTTCCAAATGATATCTTTTGGTGCAAAACAGATTATACCAATATTGATTCTCTTGGTCGTAATTGCATTAACTTATAAAATTCAAGGCCAACTTTATCACCACATTGGATCAATGTATCCGATGCCAAATGAAAATGCGAAATTTTTGCAAATATATGTTATTGGATCAAATGAACAGCAAGTTCAAGAACGTTACGAAATACGTCGCATAACCGTAATTCGAGAGCGTGAAACCATTAATACAATTCCCCACGTCCTCCGTTTTCTAAATCCAATTCCGGCCCACGTCCGTAGATATAATGCACTAACAGCAACTTCATCTGCTATTGTAATGGTTAGGGAAGCGTTTAAATCACGTGACATAGTTATTAAGCGTAGAGATAACGTCATTCAGAAAATTGAAGACACTCATCGCTCTTACGACGCATTGCAATACCCTTTAATTTTTTGGGAAGGTGATGATGGATATCATATCAACATAAAACAAACAAATCCATCCACCGGCGCAGAATTGACCAAATAAGTTAGTGCTATGAATTATTACGCTTATCGACTAATGATTAGATCGACATGACATTATAGCACGAGTTTTTAAACAAAAGCTAAAATCCTTAATGGATCTCATTACAAAGTATCATGTGTATGGGCAAACGAATTGTTGGATGTATTCGACCGAATGGCAAAAACGAGGACTTCCTCATGCTCATATTTTTAATTTGGCTGACAAATAAAATAAGAGAAGTTTGAAATCGGTAAATGAAATATGGTTCATGGTCCATGTGGAGCACTTAATATGAATTCACCATATATGATATAATGGTAAATGTTCCAAAAGTTTTCCTAAAGATTTTACAATGCATATACGATTACTGGAATATGGTAGAAGATTCACTGAGAATTCTGGAAAGGCATTCACTATAAATATTCACAGAAAAATATTTGAAGTTGACAATAGATGGATTGTGCCTTATTCACCATTTTTATCAAAAACATTTAAGGCACACATTAATGTTGAATTATGCTCATCCGTAAGATCCATAAATTATATTTGCAAATATATCAACAAAGGAACTGACATGGCAGTTTTCAATATTGAGCGACAAGACAATTTAAATGACGAAATTTCAAGATATCAAACTGGAAGATATATAACTGGAAGATATAAAGAGATCCAGCAGTAATTAATCTAGCGGTACATCTTCAAAATGGATAACGTGTCTATTTTACAGGCCAAAATATTGCACAGCAAGCTGCTTCTCCACCAAAAACTACTTTAACAGAAGTGTTCAATCAACAACAACATTCATTAAAAAAAAAAAAATGGGAACTTCGAAAACGTGGTACACCTGTCGATGAACATCGTGGCATTTTTAAGTCAAATGTTTTAGGCAAAATTTACACCATTCGTCCAAATCAAAAAATCATGTGTCTATTTACGTTTATTATTAATTAATGTTCGAGGACCGACATCATTTAATAATTTACAAACAGTTAATGGACACCAACATGAAACATTTCACGCAGCATGTTTGGCTTTGAATTTATAAGAAGCAGATTTACATTGGGATTCCACATTAAACGATGCAGTCATTACCTCATTCCCAAATCAAATACGCCAATTATTTTCCATTATCCAAATGAATGCTATTCTTCACACATATCGCAGTATTCACAACGACAACACAATTGATTTCTTACCAATCATGTTCAATGACTGTTTAATTCGATTTGAGGATATCTGTCATGACTATTTCAAATCAAAATCTTCAAACTTTAGGATTGTCATTAGCAACTTATCTAATTAATTATGATCTTTCACGAGAACAATCATACAATACGCTTGATTTACTTGAATTTATTTAAATTAATAAGCAAAATTGATAGATGAACAAAAAATTATTTACGACAGGGCTTCTTTTTTTCGATGCTCCAAGCGAAACTGGAAAAACTTGCATGATTTCACTTTTATTAGCAGAAATTCGTTTCCAAGGTAACATTGCATTAGCCATTGCTTCGTCAGGAATTGCTGCAACTTTATTAGATAGAGGGAGAACAGCGCATCCAGCACTTAAGCTGCCATTAAATATTCAAACTAATGAAAACGCAACATGTAATATAAAAGAAAATAAAAAATTTGGGACGAATGCACAATGGTTCATAAACATTCATTGGAGGCATTAGATCGAACATTAAAAAATTTCATGAAAAACACAAACATTTTTGGTGGAACCATAATTTTACTTTCTGGGGATTTCAGACAAACACTACCCGTTATGCCACGATCAACATATGCTGATGAAATAAACGCATGCCTTAAATCTTCATCTTTATGGCAAACAGTACCAATGAAATTAACCACAAATATGCGTGTACTTATCCAAAATGATCCTTCAGCTGAATTTTTTTCTAAACAATTATTGCTTGACATTGGAAATGGAATAATTGCTGCTGATCAAATAACCAAAGAAATCGAATTTCCAGAAAACTTTTGTACAATTGTTAATTCTCGAGAAGAACTAATAACAAAAACTATAAGCAAATTCAATGGTTACAAAATCGTGCAATTTTAGCGTCCAAAAATATTACCTCTGTGAAGATAGCCCAATTTTCTATCCCCGAAAATCGAAAAAATTGCTTATGGCAATACTATACATTATTATGTGTACTATTGCGACATTTTATTATTAATTATAGCAATGAATCAAAATTTGGTAATTATTCCAGGAAATTTTTGAAATGTTTTCAATTTTTTTTATTCTTTGTTTGACACTTGAAAAATTGTATAAATTGTGTAAAAGCGGGGGTTTGGAGGCCCCCACCTTCTAATGTATACAACGAATTAAAATTACATTAAAAATATTTTTTGTATACTGATATTTGATTATTTTAATATTTGTGGCACTATCAGAAGAAGCGATATGAGCGATAAAAACTCTTTGATCTGTGTCTGCAAGGTTGACGAAGCAATTAATATTAAAAAAAAAAAAAAAAAAGGTGAAAAATTTTCCCCTCCTAAAAACTGATAGGAAACAATCCTGCATTTAAAAATGTATACTCCTTACCTGATTTTCTCGATGTATACGTAAAGTAAAATTACGCCAAATATACCGACAGCGAAAATCAAAAATTACTTTAAATATTCCTCCTTCACCAAAATGCAATATTTTTACTCTCAGCCCAGCAAAATATTTGTGTCATGATAGTTTTAGCTTAAATTTTCGGGGCTGACAGTAAAAATGTCGTGATTTTTTGGGGTGAGTGTAAAAAATATGTCATGATAGCAATAATTAGTGTTGCCATCTCATTTTTCGGGGATGGAATTTGGGCTATCTTCACATACATAAAAATATTGAAGTAGAATTGTTGAATGGTCGCTGAAGAAAGTGAAGCAGTTGATTATTCAACAGAGTTTTTAAATTTCATAAATATACCAGGTTTAACACCACATCATTTGCAATTGTGTCCAAATTGTGTAACAGAACTCGCATAGTAATTAAAAAAATATAATATGGTAATGTTACTGATGCGACAATTATAGCAGGATAACTCGTAGGAGAACGTGTATTAATACCACCTATTCCTATGATACCAATAGGTTCGCCAGTTTTTGTTCAAAGTTATTCTGATGAACGGCATTTTGGAGTGACGGGAAAGGTTTGCTCGTCAAAATCAGTTTGTTATCTTTGGCGAAAAAATAAAAGAAAATGAGGACTCCCTCTTGTTTTGACCCGGTTACTTCTAAATCATTGTTAAACAGTTTGATGATATTCTAAAGCGCAAAGTCCGCTTTTTTGGAAAGTTGTGGGTTTCACCAGATCTTGGGGATTATCTTAAAATCAGAGATCCCCTGCTCCTTACCTCCGCTTCAATTCACTGCGTTAGGTTCTCATTTCAACTGTAGGGTTTCAAATTTTTAAATAATCAAACCTAAAACAAATATGATTAACGACAAAATATTTTTGACTTATACACGGCAAATGTGTAAGAATCACAACAATCAATTTCCAGCGGATGAACGGTATTATTGATTTGAAAAAATCAACCTTCTCATCAGGTCGCAACGACTGAATCGGGTGTACCGATAGTAAATCTGTTCTCAATTTGCTACAAAACACTTGGTCAAGGATCCTACGTACTGTACATAAAGTGACCCTATGTTAGTTCAATAGAAACTTGTTGATTCTATGACCAAATCAGGCTCACATATGAAGCTGAGTAACAGCGAACTAGAGACCAATTTGACCGTTAATAAAGGTAAATTAACAACTAATTAATTATCATGTAAAGTATAATAAACGCTGACTTCCTCTGAAAATGTTTGTACTACTCCATCCATCTTGGAAGTTATGCCGAATCGTTCTGAAAACGTGCGACATACAATATTCGATTGTTAGGCTATCGATTTCTATCCTACTCGTAGTTTGGCTCTTTTGATAGTATTTTTCGATAAAACTCATTCATTGCCAAAATCTTTGCCTAAGCGGTGTTAACCCCTAATCAGGAAATTCCTAATCGATGGAAACTCTAATGACGATTGGTCTTCTGATGTTTTTTATCAAACCTATTTCCAATATCGTCGTCAAGTTTCAGGGAAAAATATCACGGAATTCATATCTAAAATAGAAATTGAACGATTGACCATTAGTGAACGTGATATTTTCTATTCTAGCCATTAAGATAGAAAACATGATGCCATCAAAGGATTAGCGCCGATTAATGACCTGAAAACAATTTTTTCCACTTTCAATCTCAATTTGAAATATGAATTCGGCAACATTTTGCTTGAAACTAGGCAAGGATTATGGTGGAGTGATGGAAACGGAATAGAACATTTGGCTTGCAACAATGGCCGGTTAAATATCAAATCCGTATTATGTTTTCCTGAGGCAAGGATATATACTATGGCCCTGTTTAATGAAAAAAAAAAAAATAAATAAAAATAAGAAGATTATTATTAACACCGCTAAACTCGAGGAGTGGTCGCTTGGGCAGTGGTTACGTTTAATAAAAACTACTAATCAGTGAACCGAACCTAAGATTGGGGGATTACACCCTGATGATTAAGAAGGAAAACTTTAAGATTTTTGTCGATTACCACTAGTCAAAACAGCTACAATGCACTGGGTTAATACAAATTGTAACTGCAAATGTAGGTTAGTTCTCGGTTCTAGTTTGGTCAAGATTATCTAGTTTTTTGAAACAGCAACATAACTGGTTAGATTTTAACTCATTTTATTAATAATAACAAGTTTAGTTTGAATTGGGGGGCCAACTCTTCGTCCCTAAAATTAAAAAAGCTGAATATAAAAATCATCTCGCAGAGTGAAACGCTATTCCAAAAAAAATTTAGACGCCCAATGTATAAGTATTCCGAGCTAATTAAAGGATGTGATATCGAAAACAAACACGATGGTAAAATCCTAGCAGTATGAAATAAAAATAAAGCTATGAAGGTGGGAACCATATAAGGAAGAAAGGATGAACGGTTCAAGATTTTAATTATTCATCAAGGAACAGAGTGCGGTTAATGATGTCTTTTGATACAAAAAACGATGTTCCACCAGGTCGGTTGAATGGAGGACAAGGTACAATCAGAGTATGTTGAGAATAGTCATAATTTGAGAATGGCTATAGATGAAAAGCTACAATAGTAAAAAATAAGTGAAACCTGTATTAGTGTCAGGTCAGTTAGATAAATAATACGAACGTAGTCTCGCATATTTCAGATCGAGTAATGAACACAAGCAACATGAAACTTACTCAAGGAAAGATCAAGGGATTGGAGGTTGGAATAGAAGAGAGGGATATAAGTATAGAAAATGGCTTTTTTATCATCTAATTATAGTTGGTGATGTAAATAAACAAAATAATGGCTCTCTTTTGGAGTGAGAACTCATGGGTTGATCCATCTTCCAGACCTGTAGCACCACCTTCCTTCAAACAAACAATCGAACGAACAAAATGTTTAATAAATGAATAATCACTTTTTCTCTTTCTATACTTATTATTGCATTTTGCATTTCTTAAGTTTACATCGTTGTTTCTTTCGAGGCTCACCTTGAAGCGTCGCTCTTTGTATTCACTTGTAACCGCGTAATCTTTGATGCATGTTTAGATGATCTTGCTAGTCTAGTTCTTCGTATGTCATTGTTTGACGACCGTCCCCAAGTCAGGTGTAAATGAATTATTGTTATAGATGCTTGTAACCATTTACATTATTATCACTGAGGGTTGAGGTTGTTAGCCTTTACTGAGGTATTTTGATTTTGCTTCATAGTGTCTCCACCTACTTACCCCAGTAACCGTCGTCATTTGATTTTAGCTTATGGCGTTTAAAATGAAAATTTTAATTGTTTAGTGTTTTGGTATTAGCAAAACACTAAACAATTGTTTTTAGCAATTTGCTAAAATATTTTAACAAATTTCGAAGTGTCAATTTTTTTTCGTGCATCAGTAAATTTAGAAAATTTTTCCCTCCTTTATTATAGTAAACTCCTAATTTATAAAAATGTGTCGGAGCTACGATTCTTAATACAATTAAACATAAAATAAAAATTAACAACTTTTAATAAATTTAAATCATGAACTTAACTTTATTATATCGACAAATATTGACAAAGTATGTATAACAATTTATAATTAGCCTAATTTTGTAATTAACAAGAAAGGAGTTATCAATAAATCATAAAAAATTCGCAAAATTCGACTATCATTAATTCAGACTAATAGAAAAAATAATTGATGTTAAAAAAAATAAAAAAGATAGCAAAACGTTTTTAAAAAAAATTTTCAAAAAAATACTCAAAACCTAAAATTCTATGTTGCTAATTGTAAATAACCAATCTTTTAATAATCTACAAAATTCATGAAGATTATTTGTTGCAAAAATTGTGGATGGTAATTGACTATAATATTTCGGGGCTGTATATGTGTAGGTTAGGTTAGGTTAGGTTAGGTTAGAGTGGCTGCTATCGCACACTTAGGCCAATAATGGCCCATTGTGATACCACAGGATCCAATCTCCCCTTACTCCCGCTGAAACCAACCAGAGCTACTGATGTAGCGTAAAATATCTCGCACCCTACAGTCCGCGAGTTCAGAAAGGCTGTCCATGTTGTACACACCCAAGTACTTACGTCTTTTGTATGATAGTGCCGGACATGAGCATAGGAAGTGAACTAGCGTCTCTTCCTCCTCTTCGTCCATACAACTTCTACAAAAGTCATTCGTCTCTAGACCCAGCCTTCTCGCATGTTCCCCAAAAAGGCAGTGTCCTGTTAGTATCCCTACGACCAATCCTAAATCTCGTTTTCTCAGGGATACAAGTATATGTGTAGAATCTTTTAAAATGTTCCTGATTAGGAAAAGGAATTCTTAATCTATTTGTGTTGCGTAGATTGTATGTTGCGTTACTTAAAATTAACCATACGATTGCCGCTAATTATATAGAAAGCTTTTAACACTTTGAAAACATAAAGGTACCGAAGGGGCAACATTTTTAATTTAACAAACAACGGAAATGATGGCGCAGTTTTTGGCAGGAAGTTAATATTTCGCAATACTGCTTTCTGAACTGAGATCAAAGGTTTAATATTTGATAAGTAAATACCACCCCAGCATGCAATTCCATATTGAAAACGAGAATCAACTAGAGCGTAGTATAGGCACTTCATAAATTCAGGACTACAAATATTTCTGAAATAGTAAAATGACAGTAATGTCATCCTCAACTTACTCTTTAAATTATTCACATGATGTTTGAAATTTAGTTGGGAGTCTAAGTGTAACTCCAGATATTTAAAGGAGTTCACGGTTTCGATTGTAACGCAATGGGGATCACAAATATTCTGTGTATAAGAAAATGAATGATAAATGAGATTTGAGATTGGGGGGGGGGGGGGGGGGGGGGGGGTCATGAATTGTACCACCTATGTAAAAGTTCATTATTTTTGCCGTGCAGTTAAGTATCATATTATGCACGTAAAACTATTTTTTTAGAAAAGCAATGTATTGATTACTAGCATGATTAACAAATTCCATATTTAGGCCTAAATGCAATAAGACCATATCATTCTGCAAACGCGACAGTAGAACCACGCAAATCAAGGCTAAAAATTGAATTAGCATATATTAAAAATAACAATGGCCCCAAAACTGATCCTTGTGGGATGCCGATATTGACAGTTTTCTCATTGCTGAAAATATTATCAATACATACACTTTGCTTACGATTTTGAAGGTATGATTTAATAAAATTTAGTGCAACACCTCTCACACCGATATTATATAATTTTGATAATAATATTTTGTGATTAACAGTATCGAATGCTTTGGAAATGTTAATAAAAAGCGCAGAAGCTTTCATATTATCATTCAAATGTTGATGCAGATGCAAAAAGAATGAGACTAATGCGTTTTAAGTAGAAGAGTTCTTTATAAAACCATACTGTCATCTATCAAGAAAATTAATTTTTTCAAGATATCAAAATAATCTATTCTTAATTATATTCTCGAAAAATTTTGAAAACGTACTTAAAAGAGTAATTGGGCGATAATTATTGGTATATAAGTGTGAATCTTTTTTAAATAGTGTTTTTACGACACCAATTTTAAGTTTTTCTAGTTTTCCCTTTTACTAAACAATTATTAAAAATAAAAGTCAAAACGTGAACTATGCTCTCAATAATTTTTTAATTATTATATTTGATACTTCGTCAATACCGTAAGAAGCACTATTTTTTAAATCACTTACGATCGTATAAGTATTTCATTTTCACAAACAGGGAAAAAGAAAAAACTAATGCTGTTAAAATTTGAGTGAATTAAGGTATTTCTAACAGTATCATCCAATGTAAACGTTTTCTTCATTCGCACCATAATGTCGTAAGTGTTGATAAAAAAATAGTCATCAGTTTCAATTCTGTTATCACCAACATCAATTGATGGAATTGCGTTATTGCCTCGTATATTGTTCAAAATGCCATTGACAACCTTCCATTTAAATTTTAAGTCTACAAAACAAAACTTAGTTTTAAAAAATCGTTCTTTGGTTTGTGGAATTAAATATTTTAGTTTGGTATTTACGCTTTTAGATTTTGTGTTTAGCGCCGCATTATTTTGATTCTTTCTCAATTTTTTGGCTAAACTGTTTTTATAATTAATCAATTTCAGTAATGAATTTGTCATCCATGGTTTAATTTTGAAATCGCGCCTTGGGAGTTTTGTGATCAATTTATCATTATTCAATTCTACGGTAAGTTTATTAATAAAAATCGAATAGGCCAAAACCGAATCATCAGTAGAGAATACCGACGAAGTCCAGTCACAAAATTTCAAAGTTTCTGATAAATTTCTAAAATCAATTCTTGTTTGCCATCAAGTTTCATATCGCAGGATATTCTTAATTGGGCTGTGTGGGTTTAATTCTAGCATAATAGTGTTATGGTCAGTCACATGTAGATCTAAACATTTAACCTCAAGAGAGAATCTGAAATGAAATGTTTCAGAAAAGATGTGCTCAATACACGTATTTGATCTTGCCCTAGTAACACTATTCATTAACGAATCCAGCCTCAAAGAAGCACACAAATATTTGTAAGCACAAATATTTGTAATTATATTTCAATTTGATGATTTTAGCTTCTCTGTAAAGGTGCGACTGGAACCGGGTCAAATAGTGCATGACGTATATACGTTGTTTTGGATGATTTTGAGGTAAGTCTATATCCAACTCTGTGGTGTGAAGAGATTTTTTTACGCGCATTTGTGACAAAATATTGTTTTTTTAATTCGGTGGATTTTAATTTAATAATAAAAAAATCCTTTGAAAACATTATTGTGCTGGTTTTATTTATTGTAGTTGTTTTATTGGATCAGTGAATTGGTTCGATGGATAATATGTCGTCGGATTGAAATGAGTTGAAAATTTTTTGAATTACATTCAGTACAAGGCTACGAATATCATCATGTTTCATTGGTAGGCTACTGATAGTAATGCTGGAGGCATTCTCCAATTGGTTTGGTTTATCTTGAATGGCTTCCAATACATGTAATTTTGTGTTGTGTGATAATATTTGTTCCTCAAGATTTCCAATTCTATTTTTAAATTCTGCATTTTCAGTTTTTAATTCGAAGACAACTCCATTTGACAACTCCCCTAGATTTTTTAGATGCCGCATTATTTCAGGGAAACCAATGTTGGTAGCCCTGTCCAGTGGAATTGTTAATTGGGACGCTTCATCCTCATTCACTAATGTCGATTGGTTTGGTAACGAGCGACAAGATAAGCATAGCCATTTTGCGGAACACTCTTTCATGCTTTTTGATGTGTAAACATCTTTACTCGCGCCTGACAACATTTTTTGTATTAGAGTAAACTTGTAAATGAAACGAACGGAAATGACGTACCTACTTCGTTTGAAAAAAAGCAACAAACTCAATAAAAACAATTTTGTACTATACATGGCATGCTTGTAAGGAAAACAAAAAACTAATTTAAAAAATGAAATAGAAACCATCGACATGTCCATCGATCAGAAAACTCAAAAAAAAATTACGATACGAAATACGAATTACGATTATTGCAATTACATACTCTTACGATTAAAAACAAAGCCAACAACTTGTGTATGTTGCTTTATCACGAGTAACGAGTCTCTAGTAGCTGTTCATCACGTCGGCTATGAATGATCATGTCTTCTACTATGGGGGCTGTCTGACCTATAACGAGATAGTCAGTATATACTCTTACGATAAAAGGCATAGTAAATAACTTGTGTATATTGCTTATCACGAGTAACGAGTCTCGAAGGATTGTTCATCACGTCGGCTATCAATGACCATGTATGTAAAAGTGGGACCTCAATGGGTCTTCTTCTAAATGAGCTGTCGCGCCTCACTACAAATCCGCTAAGTATATGTATATAGCTCTGGTTGTAATGGCGAATTTTGTACGAGATAATAATGACGTCTGGTTTTTAACATTGAACTGCCAGAGTCTCAGGTAACATCACCTCGACCTAACTGATAAAATAACGCAGGGATGCTCCATTTTTTCTTGCTTTCTGAAATCTGGCTACGCAATGACAAGCATGTTAATATTACTAATTTTGAATGCTGCGTTCAGTTCAAGAGAGATGGTCAGTGGGCTACCGGAGTAGCAATATATAAAAATACAAGTAGAACTTATACAGTCACATCGCATAAGGAAATCATCGTTGGACAAACAACTGGTATGATCGTAACAACACAACCCATTGATGATAATCACACAAGTTCATACATTTCGTCCTTGCTCCATTTCTAAAAGATTTTCAAAAATTCTCCAAGGGGACTATCATCTTTTACCGATGATTATGAACGAAGATTTCAATATTAATTTTGCTGTTCCTCAAGCTGAACCACTTATAAACTTCCTACGAGACGAATTCGATTTGCACATGAACTCGGATCGAAATATATCTACTGCGCGATATGGGATGACCATTGTGTAGTTTTTCAATGAAAATTAGAAAAGTTAGAGTCGACAGTACATGGATCTCATTTTAGCTACCACAATCCAATTGCGTCGATTATACGATTATTATACGTCGATTATATAATAGACTACTATTAAAAAATTTTGAGTTACATTTCATCAAACTAAAGCGACGGGTTCTGCTCGCTTTAGAAAAAGTTAGCAGCACCCAAATCGCAAATCGCATATTGACATACAAATAATTTTAGGCTCATTAACGTCTATTAAGATACAATATGGATAGTTATAGGCTAATACTAGCCTAATGAATAGCTCTAATAAAATTTTTGGCCTCCATCCCTTCCAAATAAAATGAAGGGTTCTGATAGCTTGGCAAAAACTTAGCAGAACTCAAATCAAAAACTGATTTAAAAACGATTGGAAAACTGAAAGCTAGTTAAAAGGCTTTAATTTAATGCTAAATTTAAGCTTTTACATTTTTTTATCCGTTCTTTCTAGAAGATGCATTAAGCGTATCCATTTCAAAACCAGCACAACCCAAATCGAAAATTGGAGTAAACCGAAGGCCAAGCTTTATGTTTTTTCTTTCTTTAGGTTTTAGGTTTTGTATAGTAACCTGCCAAGGAAATGAACAAAACTGTTGCTCGCCACAATCTGAATAGAAGCAAAATAGTCATTAGCGATTCAAACAACTTCCAGAAGAACGGGTACTGGTTGCAGTGAATGAATTGAAATGATTTGCAGATTTACTTGCTGTGAGTGATGGCGACCTTTGTAGAATTAGACTAGTACAAATTCAAATCAAGCGTAATATAGTTTCACTAGTTCCCGATAAAACTTAAAACACCTTTGAAGATGTGGAAATAAAAAAATGTGCGCAAAAGTCCTGAGCTATTCTGCATGTTCGTAATAATTTCAAAATTGATATTCTGGCGTAACTGGAACAATAAAATGGGGAACGTTATCAATAATATTTATTATTATTTTGGAGAAATAAGATTCAAAGCAGTCCTCTAAGCAGTTAAAGGAAAATGCAAAATTATTAAAGACGTAGTGAATTTCCTAGATAAAATGTCAGCGATAGTAACAAATTCTTCATTCCGGCATATGATGTGTGGGAATTGATAGCGCAATAGTCTGTATTAATGATAAGTGTCGCTGTCTATAATAAGAGCCCCCATATTTTAAAGAAGATGGTGTGTGTTCTTCTATATTGGCTTACACTTAAGCATGAGTATATTTTTCAACATTGCACTTAGTTTAGTGTCGTGATAGGTTTAGTGCTTCTAGCATGCTTGTATGTAGATTTCAACAAAGCGCGAAACAATTTTCGATTGAAAACGTTGACCGGTGACTGGTGAGTGAATTAATAAACCAGAGAAACAATGTTTTGGTAAAAAGTAATAGATTTCTGGAATATACTTTGCAATATTAGCTCTTCATCAATAAAATCCAGCAGTTTCAAATAAATTAGGAACTAGCCGTTCAAAAATTATTCACAAAATTATTTAGAAAAGTATTGCTGTGGTCCGTCAAAAAGCCGCAGAATTAAAAAGAAAAGTTATTCATACACAGGTTGAAGAGATAACACAGTGCATTTCACAACAATCGATACGGAATTTCACAAAATTTGGAGAAATTTTGATAAAATTTTACGTGTTTTACGTGTTTTATTTACAAATTGTTGCGATCAAATATTAATTTAGTAATTAAATTAACGAAATAAAAATTTGCTTGATTGCCAATATTTTCCAATAATAAATTAGAAATAATATTTTTTACATATTTAGTTCAAGATCATTAGGAAGACACACAACCAACCACACGGAATTAAGAATTTCGGACCATAAGAATTTCATAAAATTTATCAGTTACTGCAACTATTCTAAATATAGTATTTTAGTATTTTACACAAAACGATCACAAAGAAATTTGATATCAATTGTGCTACATTGATTACAGTCCATATTATGACATTTCCGCGACTCGATAACAAACAATAATTAAATACATCACAACAACAACAAAAAATGTTCCGTTTACCTTAAATTCCTGCCGTATAATCGTACAATATTTTTTTGAACATGACACAATATTATTACCGCCCAAACTAATCGGATCGGTCGTACATAGTATATCACCACTTGTTGTCGTGTACGAGCATGAGTAACATCTTAGTGCTGCAATGACAACAGAACGAAAGAAAATTATGAAAAATTCACATTTTGTCTGATGATTCAGACGAAAAAAATTTACCTGTTACATTCTGTAATTGCATGCAAATTACTAGAAATACTTTCAAAATAACAATCGTCTTAATCATTTTTTTCTTCTTCGCTAATAAACGATTTTGTTGAGTATGCCAGCTGTGCCGCGTTTTCCGTTGATAAGAAAGTGTAAACACTAAATAAATTTGTATAGTTGTGTATTTGAGATAGAATCCCACCCACGTTCGAATGATGTGTATCCCACTCAATATTCCGTTAAATCAAATGATTTCTCCGCTTAATTTTATAAGAAAATAATTAATTTAATTAATTAAGGTGTTTTTACTGAATTGAATATAAAAGTCGACTGACGCTATATAGTCATATACGGAATTATAATTGCTTCAAATCAATTTTTGTATATAATGATAGATAAGGTGCGAGTTGATTTTTATAAGGCGGAATTGAACTGAATTGATTAGATTAGTTAATTGGATTGTTGTTGGCATTCTGTTCTGCATTTATTTTGTAAGAGTATTAGGTGAAATTTATCAAATCGTTTATCGAAACGGAAGATAGCGAGGTAGATAACATGGTGCTCAATACTCTTGCGATATTAAGGTCAGCGATAAACTCAAGGTCAACTAAAAGTAAAGTTGAACTGCAAGACTTAAATGCTACTCTAGGCCAGTTTATTGGACAACAGCAAAGTTTTATCCAATGAATTGATCAACCGCAAAAGGTACGCTTACCAAAAGTAAATATCGATTTACTGTCAGTTTATCGTGAACAATTTATCGTAGAACAATTTATCGTATAACAGTTTTATTTCTTAACCGATTATGATGGGATTGGGTATGTTGGATGGAAATGGGATTTTTAAATTATTTTTGGAAGAAGTTCTGGAATATGGCCACCTGTGGCACTATTCTGGCAATTCCCCGGGAATAGGGAACTGGGGAAAGAATTTACATATAAATTCTATTTAAATAATTTTTTTCTGGCATTATAAGGTAAAAAGTTAATGGAAATTTTTTTGAAAACAAAATAAAATTGGGAATAACTTTCCCTGATAATTTCGATATGGAAAAATTATTCCCAATTTACAAATATTTACACGAAACTTTTTTTCTAAGTTGGCCACAAAACACTGATTTATAGATAAAAGCTATGTAAAATCTTTCCTTAGTTCCCTATTCCCGAGGAATTACCAGAATAGTGCCACTGGAACGGAACTAGTTAGTTTCTTAACCGATTATGATGGGATTAGCTATGTTGGATAGAAATGAGATTCTTAAATGATTTTTGGAAGAAAAGTGGCCACCTGGAAAGGTTAGTTTTTTTTTTTTGACCGGACAAAATTTAAAGTCACGGATTCCGAATGTTTCGTTTATTTTGGATTAGCAATGTAATTATGAATAGATCAACGTTAAGTTTGCTACAATATATCGCCTCGTTCACCTGCAATCCAGGTTCGAAACACAATGTGGCAGAATTTCAGAATATGAAACTTCCAGTAACCATCGCTTTCCTTATGCATCCTACCAGTAGTTTCGTGCTCAACGTGTTGTATACTGTAATCATTTTGAATCGGAATTTGAACGGAAACAGATTGACCATTGGCAAATTTGTAAAAATAAATTGATTTTTTTTTAATTAGACCGCATATAGTTTCAAATATTCAGATGGTCAAATTGATTAAGAAATTATATGCAAATTACGTATGGGACGTGAAAGTTTTCTTATTTTGTATGGAGTAACTAACATTAGTTGCGGATCTCTTTTTTCTTTTGGCTTTAGTGTAGTTTTTTTTAATTTCTTTTACATCGTCGTGTTGTACTCTAGATTTAGTTGAATGCAATATTTTAAAATATCCTTGCTGTTGATATTTGCTTGATGGGCAAGAACTTTTTATAATATTATAAAACAATGGCTATTTTACACATGATTTACTGCCCTGCATTCGAGAAGGCTGCCAAGATGCTAAGAGAGAATAGTTTTTTCCATATCATTAAATTTATCATTCAAAATATTATTCTTTGATATGAACTTTTAACCGTTTACTAAGATTATTGTTTAATTCTTGTAGAGCTGTCGCCTATTTACATTAGAAAGCTCTGAAATCTTGAAAATTTTCTATTTTTCCAATTTCAACTGGATACAAATCAACACTTTCCTCGACTGGAATGTTGGTAGCTGTTTTAGGTACATTACGATTTCGACACTTCGAGAATGGTGCTCTGCTATTGATTCGATTCTGCTTACTAATTTCTGCACAATCTTTCATGGTGTGAAAGAATTAGTCTCACTCTCCGCTACTTTGAATTGCACAAGCTCTAGCACTTATCTGCAATTGACTTATGCCACAAATTGCCATTTTAGTAGAATGCAATATAAATTTAAATATTAAAAGATTAAAGGTTTGGTTTTTAAAGATTCGTTCAGTCTTACCCATTTAAGTCTAGTGTCACTTCTATGCTATTCGATGAGTATATTCATTGGATCCTCTACCATTTGTGGCTTCATCTTCAACATTAAAGTTGAATTTGATAGTTTTACAATACTTGCAGTGGACGGTTTTATAGGCGATCTTATCCTAGGCGATAATCATACTACTTCTTAAGTTTGTTCAATTCCGCAAAGGTGTTTGTACTTCCGTCAGCGGTACAGAATAAACCACCTACCAGACTCACAATTTTACAGGTAATATTTGTAGCTTTATATGGTGTAGTAACTAAGCGTTACAACACTACATCACTGCGGTCATTGGATCTCGACGACTAGGAGTCCGCTTGCTCACTCCAGAGAGCCCCCGGTAATGAGCATTTCATTTCCTGCACCACGGAACATGGTGATCTAACATGGGGAACAGACGCTTCAGGATTTATCAAGGGTATTTCCCTTGCAAGGTTATATTTTTAGAATAACCCAGTGTGCCTGGATAAAATTATCGTTTTGATAATAAGAACGACCTCAGAAAATGTACACGGGAATATGAAACCCTACTAAGCCTTTTAAGACTTGAGATCTCCAGAACCCTTCGAACCAACCGTAAATTTGTACTCTTGACGTAGTTATACCAAAGAATATATATAACAAGAAAGAGATTTTGTTCTACAGAAATATACCAACAATAAATCGTTCATGATTTTCTGAGTTTTTGTTTGTAATTTTCGAAGAACGAGATGGTCCTATAATCATACATTTCTCGTTCTAACATTCGTTTGATAAACACAACTTCGGCGATTTCAAAATCAACCAAATCAAATAATCAATGAAAAAGTCGAAAATATTTGAAAATGGGAAAAATATTGCGTAGCAAAGCATTTTTAATTATCTCGTACGTAATTTAGTAACGCTTTATTCTTCAAAGGATGCGTTCGTTTGAATTTATTGGAAATGCAAAATATTACGTATTATTTTTCAGCTTGGGTTTGTTTATGTACGTAGCTATACATTTTTAATCAAAATAGCTCATGAAACTAACCAATTTTTTTATTTTTTTGGAATATATATGTATATGCATACCGGACTAATTTATTTGAAAATGTTTGTAGATTTCTATGTATGTATTTAGGGAAAAATTTTATTTTAGAAAAAAATAAATAATGTGATACACATAGCTACTCATGTAGTGATGGAAGCTAATGAATGGAAATATTATAAAATGGAAAACAAAATATCAACTCAAATAAAAATGTACGAAATGGATAAGTATTGGTTCTACAAAAATGAATATATACATGTAAAGGATTATTTTTAATTTCGATCGTTTCGTTGTTCATTTTGGACTATTTTTCTTCTGCATTCAAAATTTTTTTATGTAAAGAAAATTTACAATTCCGTGAAAGTGGAATAGCTATCTACGGGTCCACGTTTTATGCCTAGCCCAAGCCAATAAACGCAATAAACTGAATCTTTTTCATTTATGTATAAGCTAAATATTTCGAATCTAACTATTTAATGGATTTGATGACATGCTGTATAGAAGGATTAGTTTAGAGTATTTAATAATTTTGTGCGTTTTAATTAAAATCTTGAAATTGCTATTTGATATTTCATTTTTGTATAAATTATAAATATATAAATTTGAAATTACTTAAACGTAATAATTTTTGTTATGTGGCTTTGTGTAGATTAATTGGTTATGACTTCTTCTATGTACCTACATTTATTGAATTATTCGATAGAAAGATATCTCGACATATAAAAATCCTATAGATAACGTTGTTTATAAATTAGGAAAACAATTTTTGATAACATTGTATATAGTACAAGTTACGGAAAAACTACTTTAATATTCTATGTGAAAACGGTGGCATTAAATAATCATTTTCATGAAATTCATTACTTCCTCAAATGAGCGAATAAGGCATCTTGTTTTAGAGCTATCTAATTTTTGACCTATCCAAGAATTATCTCGGACAAATTATGTCAACATAATTATTATTGATCTTAGAAATGCTTTTACAAAACAGCCTAAACCTATTTAAACATTACTAAATTTAATCAGAGTTTCTAAAAAATCTAAATAATCTCATCAGATTTATATTTTATGATTTTTAAGGATTTAACGTCGCCAGTTTATATAATTAGAATACAAGATTTGTTTATCATGAACCTAATTCTTAGATAACTAGCTAGATAACACTGCCAGATCAGGTGATAATATGATTTTATGATATGATAAACGTGTACACGTTAACCTTGATGTTAGTCCTGCCCCCCTATTCCTGAATACGAATACGAATCGAAAATCTACGAATTCGTATAATCGGTATTCCTGAATACGAATACGTATAATTCTAATACGTATACGAAAATGTACGATACGTTCAAAAATTTCCCCTATTCCGCAATACGAATTCGAACAGTTTTTGTACGTTCATGAACGAATTTTTGTACGATGAATATTTAGTTAACGACTCCATAGAAAAATCGAAAATATAAAAGACATTGGGGTCGATTAATTAATTTAATTAATTTAATTAATTTAATCAATTTAATTAATTTAATTAATTCAATTAATTTAATTAATTAAACCAATCAAACCAATCAAATTAATTAAATTAATTAAATTAATTAAATTAATTTAACCAATTTAACCAATTCAATTAATTTAATTAATTTAATTAATTTAATTAATCTAATCAATTTAATTTAATTAATGGGGCACTATCACACTATAAGAAATTATTCGGTGATTGAATTTTATTATCGATCCTAACAATTTTGTCGGCCACACAAAAATACAAAATCTTCTATTTAATGGATGCAACAATAATATTATTGTATCCATTTCAAGTAACCAAAACGTCAAAATTCAAAATAGTGTCCAAGTTGTACAATTGTATTGAAGGTAAATCCATTTAAAATAAATTTCCCTTATAGCTAGGACACACACCAAATAATTACGTACGTTCGTATTCAGGAATACCAAAGTATTTTCGTATCGTATTGAATTTTCGTATCGAATACATTTTCGTATCGTATTCAGGAATAGGGCCCCTGGAGTAAACGTAGTTCAATCAAAGAAAATATACAAACAAAAAATCGCTTCTGATTTTCTGAGTTTTTGGCTGTAATTTTCGAAAAAAGGGATGGTCCTATAATCATCCATTTCTCATTCTAACCTTCATTTTATAAACAAAACTTCGGCGGTTTAGAAATCAAACGATTGATTCGTAAGTAAACAAATTGAAAAAAAATAATCATGTGCTTACTTTATTCTATCATCCGCTTCCTTGATTTTAAAAATTATAAGCAAACTAAAAATTAATGACACCATAGTCTAAATTGGTAATTTAACTATAATTAGTTTAAGTTAATAATTATTTTTGACATATCCAAGAATTCCGATTTTAAAAGGCGTTAACAAAATTTATTGATCTACTTACAAATTTTATTGATCTTAAAAGGCGTTTACAAAAAATTAACTACACAACACGAATTTTTCGAATACAATATTTTGTTATCATTAATCTAATGCTTAAACAACTAGAGAACGCTATCATATAGACGTACAGCTTATCCATGATGAATGTTTTGGTAGTTATGTAAAGCGCATTTGGAGTGAGCGCAATCCAATATGAAGACCACATTTAAGAAACGAATTGTACTTAAGAATTATGCGAGCTCAGGCCCTGATTGAGCCCTCACATCAAAAAAAGTAAAAGGATAGGATTAGTTAACGACAGGAATGACTAGAACTCTATACAACTACCTAAAGTAAGGTAGCTGTTACTCATTTCTAATCAACAAAAACACTTGGATAATTATAACACATACTGCATCCCTCGCCTCTTAAATAACAGAAATAAACACATTTGAATCCAATTACAAAGAACATCGGAAAAACTTATCTTCCACCAAAGGCATTGAGAATGAGTTCTTTTTTATTGATAAAATTGCAAATATAGACCTCTTGATCAAAAATGTTGTATTTATTTAAAATTTTCTTTAAAATTCTGGTTATAATACTTTTAGTATGGTTTTAGGGCTTTGTCAGTAATTCCTGCCATTACCTCCTGGTCAGTTCGCCGTCGGTACATTATATTCGGCAAGTTGTCCCCGCCTCTCCGTCTTTACTAATCGGCCGTTTACCGCCCAAGTCATTATCCCGGCCTTTTTTCCTTACTCATTATCTGTGCGCAATAACCTCCCGCGTATTACTCATCCATCGTAAGCCCCTGATCAGTATCCTCTGAACATTACTCGCCGGTCATTACCCACCGATGATTCTTACTCCAAGAAATAAATATTTTTAATCTATTTTCAATATATCGATATTATGCACGATTTAATTGTGATTTTTTAGTTAAATATAGTACTCTGTTAACTAATCTACTTGTCATTTCTTAACCGATAATGTTTAGTTATGTTGGGAATGTAGCATGGAACGTAGCTCTTGTTGAACTGATCATTAAGGTATTTAGTATGTTGAATGGATTAGAACTCTAACTTGGTTAGAAATAGGTGACTACTTCTCCGGATATAATAAAGTTTGTTATGCCAGATGGAAATTATCTCTTGGAGTCTCGAAAATAATTGAAATGGGTAAAATCTGATTTTTTTTACATAGTTTATGATTGTAATGAGATAACATTACATTCCATTCGTTTGTAAATGCATACATGTATGTTGTAAAATATAGTAAATATCGTAGTAAGAAAAATGTAAACATAAACAAAAATGTAAACATAAGCAAATTGTGAAGTTCATTACCATTCATACATAAAGAATGCGTTATATATTTTTATCATGTTTCAAAACAATTAAATGATGAAAATTGATGAGTAAAGTAAAATTATAAATCGAAGTTGAACGTATTCTTTATGCAGAATAGGCAATAAACTAATTAAATATTTTGTGTATGATTAGCTGTATAATTTGGTATATAAAGACCAAAATTTGTGAAATCAAATCAGAAATAAATTGTATAAGCTGAGTTTAACCTCGCAATCAATTGTCTCTCAATTTTACCGCCTTACTGAAAACAGAAGTTGCATGTAAAAGTTGCAACAATAAGGTAAGGAGCACGGTGCGGGCCAAATACGCTGCTTTAGTTGATGCGTTAACTTATTGTTAATAGCTTCAGAAGCGCAGGCCACTCTTCTCCACATATAAATATCTCTAGCAATTCAAACTTCATTACACTAAAAACAAATCTATTATATGGCGATTTTTACATATTACATGACATATTACATGGCGATCTTGACATATTATATGATAATTCTCTAAGATTGGCTAACTGTAACAGAACTAAACAATTTCGTGAGCGATCATTATGACGTTTTGGTAAGATTATGAAAATTGATTCTCAAATAGAACATCCAACTCTCGTGGGTCGGCGATTAAACGTCGTAGAGAAAAGACGTGTTTTTTTGTCTCTCCTCTAAACAAATAAATAATTTATAATTTAAATGTGTTTTGATTAACTAATCCATTAACTAATATATATGTGTCCATAAATAAATAAATAATAATATTAATAATATTTTGTGGAATTTAATCAGTAAAGTGAAAAGTTGTACGTATTGTACAGTTATATTAATTTGTATATGGTGCGCTTGCAATGGTGTAGGATATGTACATAACAATTTTTGTTTATATGTATGTATTTTGATACCGTTGCTTGAATGCATCTTATACATTTTGTATGTAATTCTTCAATATGTAGGACTTTTTTGATTCCAAAGATGCACAAGATAAGTGTTTTTCATTTTTTTGATTGTTTTAACACATATTTTATTACATTAATACATACTTTTACAAATAAATGTTAAGTATATAATCATAATAACTGTATTTAATAACTCATAGAGGCGCAGAGTAATAGTATTCTCATCTAGTAGGTTATTCGAGTATCGTTTGCGCAAGAAAGGGTGTTTCAATTCTGTTGTTTTGTTTTATCACACTGGCTAACAATTTTTGTTGTTGTTTTTGCTCGACGATTATTTTTTGTTTTTGTCTGCTTTTGGTAATTTTGTTTGAATCCTATGTTTTGTTTTATATATGAATTTACTCATAAGTAGCTATATGTATTATATTTACATGGAGATTAGCATTGGAGGTGTACAATGAGATTTACATTTCGATACCCACGAAAATGTGGTTATAGTTGCTCTGCTATGTGTGATTATCGATAGGTATAAGAAGAAACAATGTACGAGATCAGTGCACTGATTCTCTAAAAAACACGATAATGTGTAAACGCAAAAATAAACAAAATCACACAGGATTGTTGTTATAATTTGTGTAAAGTCGAAAAGCTTACTATGGTTTTCACGTTTACACATTATCTTGCTTTTTAGAGAATCAGGCTACAGGGCAGTTTTGTTTTCATTTTATTTTATTTACTTCATTTTGTATTACCCTATCGGAAAATGTTCATCGGGGCTCGAACACAGTGGCGCGGGAGGTCTCACAGACATGCGAATTGCATGGATTTTTGGTTTGGTATTGAAAAGCCATCAAATTTTATTTGATTGTATGTGTCCAAATTTTTTGTAGGTCGGGCAAGTGATGACGACAGCATGGGTGGGCTTCTTGATGAAATTCTGAGCAGAAGGTGTGTTGCGATTATCTTTCTCTCCGCGTGAGAATTAATATTGGGCGTTCTACTGAATAGACAAATATTTATGGAGAAAAGCCGATAACTATGGCTTGAGATATATAAGACAATACACAATGTAACACATAACACATTAAAAACGCCCAGTCGTAACTTTTTTGTCACCACCAGGAATCGAATCCGGGACCCCCGAATTACATAGCAAGCGCTCTACTTACTGTGATATCGAAAGCGACAAGTTCAAAAAATAACTAACATGTTCATGAAGGTCATCATTGGAGAGGCTATTATTACTTTACTAATGGTGAAATCCAGTTGAAATCGAATTTAATTTTTTGAGCTTGTGTAGGCATTTCATTCTGGTAAGGGTTTTGGAAGTGATTAGGGACGCAGATTTTATTTCCTTATCTTTAGATTGATTGTGAGATGTTTTCTTGATAATAGGAACGTGCAATGGAGCTAGTTCAATGTGTGTACCTAAACTGAAAGTGACTTGCAAAAATGAAGAGGTCTTTTGTTTTGTGGTTGAAACATAAAATATTGAACATAAGGTATCATTCAAAATGCCCCTTAATGGATTATCTTACACTGCTTGCATGAATTTTCGTAGGAACTGTCTTATGTCTGTTTCAGTGACTTCTTTAACGGGGTCGTTGATGAGTTCGTCAATGCGTTATGAGGATCATTCATTGGATCACATAGGATTTCATTGGATATATAAATAACTTTGGTTCCGGGCACGGAATAAAGTTCATTGAGACTTCGTTGAGGGATTCATGATGGGCCCATCGGTGAGCTCATCGATTGAATTCCAGTAGGGTATAAAGCTACTTATAATATATTTATTATATATTTGCTTTTTGTGCTTGTGTGTGTGTGTGTGTGTGTGAATGTTTTGCTGAATAAAAGGACACAAAAAACAACGATCGAATCTTAGATCTTAGATCAATATACACAGTGGCGACGAGGATAAATAAATAAATTGTTTACTTGTTGTTTATTTTTTGTGTTTTTCTTTCATATTAGAGTACTTTAAATGGGTTCATGGTGAGTAGTAGTAGGTCGGTGTCTGCGGTTTAAGATGCTAGTTCAATCAACATTATGTTTCTCAGCTTATACGGATGTTTGTATTCATATAATATTAGGCTCTATTGTTACCTATATTTCTAAGCTATTTTTGGCCATTTTAAATTGTTTTGTTTGGGAGTTGATGTATTTATCAATTATTAATATAAGAAGGCAAATTTGCAGTTTTACACAGAACCCTTGTCTGAGGTTTAGATATACATATCTAAATTAGTCTTTTTAATGAATATTATAGATGTTTTTGTTGAAGTTTAGGGTCAATTTAGCGCGAGTGGAATCATTTTTGAAATTTAGGATGATCAGTCGCACGGTGAAATTTTTGAGCTATAACATTTACCACGATACGTTTATAATCTGTCATGGTTTCGTCACGGCTTTGTCATAAATGTTGTTGATTAGTGATGTTAGCGGAAGATCGCTTGGTAAATAGTAGAGGTTTCACAGGGAGAAGATTCGACTATTGGGATCGTTCCGAAAATAACTTTATGTGCCGCATAGTGAGTTTGATTTTTGATTCTAGAAAAGCGTGAATCGAGTACTCCTGGATAAACATTACATGTTTTTCTTGATACACTTTATTATCATTATTTATAAAAATGATTCTTTCCACAGTTTGATTTCAGAGATTAACTAATTTGCTAATATTCATTCATCCAATTATTCAGAATTTTAGTATTAAAATATTATATTTTTTATATTTTAATTTGTTGAGCAATTTAGAGTTATCGAGATTTATCAGGTGTTTATTATTAATTGCAGTTCCTGATTAAGGTAATTTATTTTGTTCTAATGAAGATTTTTGATTACAGAAGTTATTTGAAGCCAGCATACTTTCTAATTAAAAACAAAATTTTAATTTACAAGTCAGAAGAGCAGACAAAGGAGGAATCATAATGGTTGCTAATAAAATTGATATTTCAGAGGATATTTGACTTTTTGAAATTACAGTTAGCTTGGAAGCTACAGAGTAAATTTGAAATGCAGTTAAATATTGCTGTACTTAGATAGTTTTCCAAGGATCGTGGCATTTCTTTTTTCTAGGTTTTTTCGGGAGACTGTGAGGGTTTTTGAATTTAGTTAATACTAATCAGAACATTACATTTATTGTATTCAAGTATAATTTGACTCATAATAATGACATTTTATTTCATGGAATTTACTGTAATTTAATTAATTATAAATTTTTTTAGGATGCTGATTGCTGAATATTTATATAAAAAAATCAAAAATAATGTGTTGTCTTGTGCTAACCTTCTTATATTACATTTCAACTAACAATTTACTAACTATTGACTACTAAGGTGTCTGAAACCGGGTCAATTTCCATAATAATTAATAAACCTTTCCTATCTCTCCATCTTGTTATATGTAAAAGAGTGTGCGGATGGGCCCGGCGTCAACCGGGAATCTTACTTAGGTTTGGTCGCACATTCCAATCAATCAATCAATCAATCAATCAAATAGAACATCCAACTCTCGTGAATCTCATATTGGAAACACATAAATGCACCGCAAGAGTTACAGCAAACGTTTAAGTTAGAGTGAGTATAGATTTCGCCAAGATTTCGCTCGATCAGCAAGGGAAGCAGCAAGAGAACTGAAAATCAATTTGTTCCAAGATTATTCATAGAAAGCCTTTCTAAAGTTTGTGAAATTTTTGAACCCTTAAAAAATGTTCGGATAGATTTCTAGATTCCAGAATAGAATGCTGTATCGGTTATCAATACCCTTAAATGTAAACCCCATTCCGGGTCCAAATTACTCTTACATTTTGTCGAAAATATAAGAATCATTCTGTAACCATTTCTCAAGCATATAGTGTAATGATAATTTAGATCAATTGTTGTCGATGAATGGAAGGCCGCCTAGCCCTCCCGTTGACAAGCCTCTCGAATATTTTGTTTGTTACAATATTCTTCAAAGGATGCGTTTCGTTCGAATTTATTGGAAATGCAAAATATTACGTATTATTTTTCAGCTTTGGTTTGTTTAAGTATACGTAGCTATACATTTTTAATCAAAGTAGCTCATGAAACCAACCAATTTTTTTTTGTTTTGGTATACATTTTCTATACATCCCGAAATATTTAATTTGAAAATGTTTGTTGATTTCTCTGTAAGTATGGAGTTTAGGAAAAAATTTGATTTTAGAAAAAATATAAATGTGACTAACATATTCACGTAGTGAAGGAACTTTATGAATGAAAAATATTAAGAAATATAAAACAAAATAATCTTCCGTTGTACTATTGTTATTTGCTTGTGAAGTAAATTTCGAATACACGAAATGGCTAAGTGTTTGTTAAACCAAAATGAAATTTAGACGGTTGTTTTTATTTACGATCGTTTCATTGTTCATTTGGAATATTTTTCTTCTGGATTCAAAAATTTTTAATGTAAAGAAAATTTACAATTGCGTGAAAGCGGAAAATCTACGAGTTCACGTTTATGCCTAGCCCAAGCCCAATAAACGCAAATATATGAACCATTTTCATTTTTGTATAAGCTAAATACATATTTAGAATCGTTCGTTTAGAAAGTTTTCAACGGAGCTGATGATATATGGCTGTATAGAAGGAATAAATACGAGTTTTTTTTAATTACACGCGTTTTAATAAAAAAATTAAAATTGGTAATTGTTATTTGATTTATGCATAAATTATAAATATAGATAGTATTATAAATAATAATCAAATCTCATATTAATCTTAAAAATAATAATCTTTATTATGTGACCGTATAGATATATTGGTTTTGACTTGTTCTCTGTACCTATATTGAATTATTCGATAAATTATTCGATAGAAAGATATTTCGACATGTAAAAACCCTATATGTCACGATGTTGCTAAATTAGTAAAACAAGTTTTGATAATATTAACATTGCTACAAGTCACGGATAAACTACATAAATATTCGAAGTGAAAACGGTGGTATTATATAATCATTTTCATTAATTGATTTTGGTCAAATTTTGCCAACCAACATCAATCTTATTGATCTTAGAGAGGCTTTTGCAAGGCCGCCAAACCTTTTCAAATATTATTTTAATCCGAGTTTTTAAGAAATCTCAATAATGGTAGATTTATATTTTATGATTTTTAAGGATTTAACGTTACCAGTGGCTTTATTTAGGTTTCCCCGATAATAGAGAATTGGGATTTTTTTTATTCGGAAAAAATAATTCCATTTTATAAATATATATTTAAAAATAAATTAACTTGTAATAAGATCGGAATACGCGTTTAAGTTTATGAAAACTTACATAAAAAAATTATTCCCAGCCTACCAGAATATACATTTGAGAACGGGAAATAAATATTTTGAAATTAGTACAATTTGTAACAAAATATTTTCACAATTCCCACACTTTATATAATTAGATTACAAGACTTTACTATCATGAATCTAATGCTTAGATAACTAGACAATACTGCCAGATCATCTGGTAATATGATATTATGATATGATAAACGCGTACATGATATATAAGGCATGATTGCAGTCCCGGTAGGTATGTATATAGCACAATCCTGGAGTAAACGTAATTCAACCTCAAAAACGTACTTCAGAATAATGGGGGCTCTGGTGCAGAAAAGGATTAGTTAATGGCATACGCTACACAACAGTCATTGTCTAACAATGTACTTGGCTAATAAATTATTTGTACTATTTGTTAATTATTTACACACACTTTCCGTACATAAGATTTGTTAATTTATTAATTTGAGTTAGTTGTGATTAGATATGCGAGATATCTAAATTCATCACGATAGGCGATTGTATACAAACAAATTAAATAATTTATCCATCGGTCCAAAGCTGCTGGGTTTCTTCCAGCCAACCCTGCAACATCTACCCTGAGGAGTATATGTTTAAAAGGTTTCCATAGCATGTTTATATACATAGGATTGATGATTATATGGTCCAGTTCAAAACTTAATTACAGTATTTGTCATACCAACCTTACGCATTTCCAATCATTAAATAATCATAAATAAACACACTTGAATTCAATTAGAAAGTACATCTTAAATTTCAAATAGAGAAGAGTTATTTCTCTCACAAAACTATTGTTTGTAATACCTACAATTTTCTTTAGAATTCTGATTATTATACTTTTTTAAATTTATAAAATTATATTTATAAAGCTGCACACTTACAACGTATATGTTGGAAACCAAACTGCCGATTGGTAAAAATTACCCTTGCATATCGCTTTTTCACTTCTTAAGCAAGCTCAAGAGAAATGTTGAAATAAATAATAGTGAACCATTGAAGTTTATTTACCTCAACGGGTAATATACGGCCAATACATACCTACTATATTATAACATTATATTGTACATTAGTCACTAAAGGTCAATTCTAAGTTATTCGAACATCCTTATTAAATTTAAATACATAGTACATTTTTACATAATTTATTTATTTTTTAACTGTTTAAATTTTTTAATCTCTTTGAAGCGTTTGTTGATGATAATTTATTGTTTGTTTTTGTAAATTCACCTTTCAATAGATACCATTTGGAATTTTTCCTAATTAGTACAAGATTAAAATTTTTTATTAAAGTTCTAATGTGTTCATTACACGGTCCATCTTCTTTTAACGGTAGAAAACCAGGAAATTTTCGCTCGATAATATTTAAGCACTTTTCAGTAGCCTTTTCACAAATATTAGGTAAATGACACTCATTTCTGAAAGAATGCTCAATAATCGTTAACAAGTGTATGCCACTTCTGCATATTCCTTTGTCGGTACTTTTAACGGTCCATATCTTGACGATTTTTTAAAAAAAATTTCGCTTATAAATGTATCACCTGCTGTAGGAATCTCATTAGATTCTTTTATCAGCTTAATTTTGCATGCATTGCAGTTTATTTTCTGGAACGCACAATATTCAGCATAATATGTGGCCGCATTTTTCTGTAGAATGTCAGTCTCAGAAGTAGAGTCTCGACAGGCTAAAAACTCATCGTTAATTGAATCGTCTTCAGGCTCGCATTTAGAAATTAAGCTATCTTTGTAAAGCGCCTGGAAATTTTCCCAGTGAAGGTCAACCATCTTTCCGTTATCTTCTTTGCAGTTGGCATACTCACTTTTAAATAATAGTTTGGTAACGATCATATTAGCGTAGTGTATGCCAATTTCGTTGCTGGATGGGGTTTAATTAAATTTCCTTTACCGCGTAACCGAGAAAAAAAGTTTTCAAGGCAGTCTTGGTTCGTTTTCCCAGTTAAAATGAAATCAACTCCATGATTTATTGTTAAGTAATCAATTAACATTAGTTGTGATTTAATGGTTATAGTTGAAGACCTTTAATAAATTTAAAATAATTTTCTTTTTTGGAAAGGATTTTCAATTTTTTCAAAAAATCTAAGCTTTCTTACATTTAATTGTATAGCTCTAAAATAAGATGCCTTATTCGCTCATTTGAGGAAGTCTACGAATTTCATGAAAATGATTATTTAATGCCACCGTTTTCACATAGAATATTAAAGTAGTTTGTCCGTAACTTGTACTATATACAATGTTATCAAAAATTGTTTTCCTAATTTATAAACAACGTTATCTATAGGATTTTTATATGTCGAGATATCTTTCTATCGAATAATTCAATAAATGTAGGTACATAGAAGAAGTCATAACCAATTAATCTACACAAAGCCACATAACAAAAATTATTACGTTTAAGTAATTTCAAATTTATATATTTATAATTTATACAAAAATGAAATATCAAATAGCAATTTCAAGATTTTAATTAAAACGCACAAAGTTATTAAATACTCTAAACTAATCCTTCTATACAGCATGTCATCAAATCCATTAAATAGTTAGATTCGAAATATTTAGCTCATACATAAATGAAAAAGATTCAGTTCATTGCGTTTATTGGCTTGGGCTAGGCATAAAACGTGGACCCGTAGATAGCTATTCCACTTTCACGGAATTGTAAATTTTCTTTACATAAAAAAATTTTGAATGCAGAAGAAAAATAGTCCAAAATGAACAACGAAACGATCGAAATTAAAAATAATCCTTTACATGTATATATTCATTTTTGTAGAACCAATACTTATCCATTTCGTACATTTTTATTTGAGTTGATATTTTGTTTTCCATTTTATAATATTTCCATTCATTAGCTTCCATCACTACGTGAGTAGCTATGTGTATCACATTATTTATTTTTTTCTAAAATCAAATTTTTCCCTAAATACATACATAGAAATCTACAAACATTTACAAATAAATTAGTCCGGTATGCATATACATATATATTCCAAAAAAATAAAAAAATTGGTTAGTTTCATGAGCTATTTTGATTAAAAATGTATAGCTACGTACATAAACAAACCCAAGCTGAAAAATAATACGTAATATTTTGCATTTCCAATAAATTCAAACGAAACGCATCCTTTGAAGAATAGAGCGTTACTAAATTACGTACGAGATAATTAAAAATGCTTTGCTACGCAATATTTGTCCCATTTTCAAATATTTTCGATTTTTTCATTGATTATTTGATTTGGTTGATTTTGAAATCGCCGAAGTTGTGTTTATCAAACGAATGTTAGAACGAGAAATGTATGATTATAGGACCATCTCGTTCTTCGAAAATTACAAACAAAAACTCAGAAAATCATGAACGATTTATTGTTAGTATATTTCTGTCGAACAAAATCTCTTTCTTGCTATATATATTCTTTGGTTATACTACAAGAGCTTAGATGGTCTGGGAGTTGGATAAGAAACTTCACCGATGATTACACATTTTATTAGAAAATTTATTAGAAAAACAAAATGGCTTTTTCGTCCAAAAGCGAGTATAGCAATTTATCATTGACTATCGTCCATTCAAGATGCGGTTACGCAATAGCCAAAATCATTTCCAGGTGGCCGCTTTTCGTCCAAAAATCATTTAAGAATTGCATTTCCATCCAACTTGCAAAATCCCATCTTAATTTATAATCAACTAAAATGGGAATGGCCGAATTTAAAAAAAATTTAAAAACCGAAGACACTTTAATTTTTGTTTACAAATCATTTTATTATACCGTCAATTTTACAAACTACGATAAACTGGCATACGATAAATTGTCCACACGATAAATTGTGTTCACGGTAAATTATGTCTACGATTAACTGTTCTACGGTTAAATGTTCACGTTAAATTGAAACACGATAAATTGTTTACGATAAAGCGACCATCACCCGTAAATATCGAACAATTTGCTGGAGAGTACAAGTTTTGGCCCTCGTTTCATGGTTTGTATGTAACAATGGTACACGAAAACAAAATTTTAATTAAATTTTACTAAGAAGAGATGCTGCAGCGTTAGTACGCCCCATTAAGGTAACAGAGCAAAATAACGAGGAAGCTCGGGTCAAACTAGTGGCTAGATACAATAAACCAAAGTCAATATTTTCCAACTTAATACAATTATTCTTGGATCAAAGAACCTGCAATCAAGCCAATCATCGCGAACTGCGGAAATTGTGCGATACATTGGATGAAATGGTCCGAGGAATACGAGCATTGGGCGATTAGGCGGAATTGCGGGACCTTTGGTTAATCTATATGATAATAAATAAGGTCGATAATGATACGAGACAATTATGAGCTAAAGAATCCGTAGACGAAGCGTTTCCCACATTCGATAATTTTTTTAAAATTTTTGGGAACAAGATGTGATGCTCTTGAATCTTGTTTGGTAGTCACAAAATCAACGGGTGCAGTTCAAAAACATGAACGAGCTTTCAACACCATTCAAGCCAATAAATGGAATTGTGTAGCCTGTAACCAAGAACATTTACTGAACAAATGTCCTGTATTCAAGAGTATGAATGTGGACAATCGATATAACGTCATAGACAATCCGAAAAGTTGTACGAATTGCTTGCTGATAGGACGCCATCATTCTCTACTTCACAACAATCAACAGTTTGACATGCAACAAATCAACAACAATCAACAAATCTACATACAACCAATGAAGTTGGTTGTACAAACACGCAACCTAAGTCACCATCAACTACTGCTTCAATAGCTTCAACCGCGCATCAATCAAACATAAATTCAAATCTACAATAACCATCATCATCACCAAGCAAAACAAAAGTAACAAGACAAGAAACAACATCTTTGCAATATCCAATCAGGCAACCGGAAGCCAATGATAGCCAGAGCACTACTCGATTCAAGATCTCGCAGTCATCGTTTATATCGGAAGCTTGTATGCAACGCCTAGATTTACCACGAAAATACTCGCATATTTCAATATACGGCCTAGCATTGTGCTCTGTAGAAAAAACTAGAGGAAAGACAGGCATCACAGTAAAATCACGGGTACTTCCACATTACTCTATACAATTAACAGCACACATAATTGAAAAAATCTCAACACCCCTGCAGGCGTCGAAGATACATATTACAAGGAGCAATGAGGGTTGGCAGTTAGATTTAGCAGATCCACATTTCAACATACCTATAGTTCAGTGGACTTATAAACAGGAGCAGAATTCTTCCTCGAGATGTTAGGAGAACAGAAAATGACAATTAATAAGCTTCCAATTCTACATTCATCTAAGTTTGGTTACCCACTATTAACCGTGGGTAAAATAGGCCAGGATGGACAAGAATTCCTTAGCGTACACAATTACAAAACCAATGTAGGTCTTAAGGCAGAATAGACAACGACTTCTGTGAAATTATATTATAAACCACCACAACCAGATCAATAGATCAAATCAAGAATAATGGGTATTGAAAAAAGACTTGCCAGGTCTACCGACTATCATCAAGAATATAACCAATTCGTGGAAGAATACATCAGGCTAGGACAAATACAACGAGCTACCTGGTCAGATCTACCGTGAGAACACAACCACAAGTATTTCATGCCGCATCACGTAGTGGTTAAAGAAAGTACTACTACCAAAAGGCGAGTAGTGTTTGATGCTTCGTGCAAAACCACAACAGCGGTCTCATTAGACGATTGTTTGTTGACTGGTCCAAAACTGCAACCGAATCTAACCACCACATTACTTCGGTTAAGATTACATGCCATAGCGATAAATGCAGATATTGAAAAAATGTATCGACAGATACTGGTAGATCCATCAGATGCAAACTTCCCGTGCATCTTTTAGCGAAGAAGTCCCCACGAAGAATTAACTCCATACAAGTGTGTGACCGTTAACTATGGAACCGGATGCGCACCTTTCCTGGCCATCCGATCATTAGAAGAGGTAGCCAAAATATATGAGACGAGATATCCAGAAGCAGCTAGTTTTATATGGATGATCTACTAACCGGACGTGACACTGTAAAAGGTGCAATTATACTAGAAAATCAGATAGCAGAAATACTAGGTTGCTGTGATTTTAGACTTTGCAAGTGGAAATCGTATTCCCAAGAATTTTTGCACTCATTGGCAGTGGTTAATGCGGAAGACATTCGAAAAATTGTTGAAGCGCAACATATTTACAGTGAAAATAACCATTCAGCTCAAGGACATCATATGGACAAAACAGAAAATGCTGTCGGAAAGCTCCAAACTTTACGATCCAATGGGCTGGTTATCACCAATCATAATTAATTTTACAATTTTACTCCAGAAACTGTGGCTAAGGAAGGTAGATTGGGACAAGGAAGTTCCAGATAATGTAGTATGTTTATGGAACAACGTTTACTACAAACTGCCACAACTTCAACAAATGTTGCATCCTTCAGAAAGAATATATTCTAAAAATCACAAATGTTGCCAACTATTTCAGTAGCTTCAATTTTTTTCGAAATTTTAAAAGAAATGGGCATCAATACTGCTGGTATATTGTCAGAATCAACCGATTTTTCAACCCTCAATTTATGGATGGTAAAAAATGTAAAGAGGAAGGAAGCGGTTACTATGAGGAACTAAGGTTCCGCTAGGTGAATGGAATGCGAAATCGACTGGGCTAATCGAAGTACTCCAAGCAATTAAATTAAATCTCTCCTGGACCTTAGATTTAGCGTGGCCAATTCTTGATGAGTAGCCAAACCAATCAATCAAAAACGTCTTAAATCATACAACAACAGTGCCTTCCCCAAGATATACCATATTTTTTGAAAAAGTATGAATTTATTAATAAACTTGAAAATAAAATTTAATCACATTAAAAAAGAGAAAAAGAAAGAAAATAAAGGAAATAAACATAATGTTATGTATTTGAAAACAATAAATATAAAAAAACAGACAAATATAAAAAATATAAAAAATAAAAAATATATAAAAATATACTTCACAAATAATTCACGACGTTAGACAACAAATGTGCTTTTAGTAAATTTTTAAATTTAAAAATATTATAAGTGTTTTTAATTGGGTCGGGCAGTTTATTATAAATATAAGGTCCAATAAATGAAATAGATTTTCTTCCAAATTCTGTTCTGATATTTAAGCATGTCAGCAAATTAGTAGAACTAGTTTCGTATCTATGAGTTACATATTTATATTCCATGTTAGATAAACATGAGGGCACCATCAAACATTTGTACATATAAACACATAAGTGCAATTCAAATAATGCACCAATTGGAAGAATTCCCTTAGCTACATCGCGATATAAAGCTGATGTTGGATATAATACAGATACAGGGAGTTTATAAATAGATTTACAACACTTGTTTTGCTGAATCTGTAAATTCCTTAATCTAGTTTTCGCTGCAGATCCAAAAGCTGCAATAGCGTAATAAAAACGTGAATGAACAAAAGAGAAATAAATCATTTTTAAAACATGAGTTGGAACAAAACTAGCCAATTTTCTGATCAAGAACAAGAATGGACAAACTTTCAAACAAACTGAATTTATATGATCTTCCCAAGATAAATGCTTGTCAAGTATAACACCCAGGTATTTAAGTTTATCAACACATTCAATAGTAACACCTGAATATTGCATAATTGGGAACTCACAGTGTGGCAAATATGATGAGTGAAAAATTATAATTTTTGTCTTGCTGAGATTAAGAGAAATTTTGTTCATATCAAAAAATTCAATCAACATTTTTAAATCGTTATTTAAACAAACCTGCATTTGTGCACAATCATTGAATTCGTAAAAAAATGCAGTATCATCCGCAAACATCTTGATTTGTCCAGAAATAGGTAATTGTGCTATGTCATTAATGAAAATTAAAAACAACAGAGGCCCCAGGACGCTACCCTGCGGAACACCACAGTCAATATTTAGTAAGGCGCTTTTTATTCCGTTCAATTCAACAAATTGTTTGCGGTTAGTAAGATAACTTGCCAATATATCATAAGACACACCGCGGAAACCATACATATATATAACTTCTTAAGCAGCAACTCATGATCTATGGAATCGAAAGCTTTTCTTAAATCCAAAAATAATCCACACACATACTTTTGATTATCAAAAGCTCTGTAAATTAAATCAGTTATTTCAATTAATGCGAGATCAGTACCCGAACCCTGTCTAAATCCATATTGATATTGATACAAGAAATTAAAACTATTTAAAAATTCAATCATACGGCTAGCAATCAATTTTTCCAATATTTTGTCAAAAACTGATAAGATAGATATGGGCCTAAAATTATTTATTAATTTACTATCACCAGATTTAAAAATTGGTATGACTCTTGCTATTTTTAAACAATTCGGGTAAATCCCGGTTTCTAGTACAACATTAAACAAAATAGAAATTAATTCAGAGAAAAATGATGAATTGCGTTTTAAGATAACACTGCCAATTCTGTCATAACCACAACCCTTACTATTCTCTAAACTGCTTATAATATTATAGACTTCAGATGCTGTAGTCATTGATAAGAAACATGAATTAGACATAGTTCTAATTGTTGGAAGTTTATTCACATTGCCGTCAGATGCTAGCCTATTTGGTGTACCTCTTCCAGCATCAACAAAAAATTTATTGAATATATCAACAATAATATTCGTGTCGCTATATTCACCATCATTATACATTATAGTATACGAATTCGAGCAAACGTTCATTTTCATAAAATTGTTGATTTGCTTCCAAACTTCTTTTTGACTCAAATTATTGTACAATTTTTCAAAATAGCGCTTTTTTGCATAATATTTCTCGGACTTAAACTTTTTATTTAGCAATTCCAATCTGTGTCTTAACTGACCACTATTCGAATTTCGCTTAAGTCTTTTGAAGATACGATTTTTGTCTTTAATTAAATTCCAAAGATCATAAGACATCCATGGACAATTACTGGAGTTTTTTAAGTTCATCGGTGTATGCTTAATTGTAGTAAAATTATCAAGTAATTCACTTTACTTTTCAGTAATTGATTTTAATGTAGAATCAGGATTTTGAGTATCGGATCTTGAGCAAAGAAGAAAGTCTTCATAGAGCTGATTAACTTTCTTATAATCAATGATCTTTTTTTCTAGTATTTTAGACGTATATTTTGGTTTAAAGAGAAACGTAGAAAAAACAAAACTATGATCACTAATATCTGCACAGATAGTTGAGTTCAAAACACGTTCAATATTAAGGAAGCTACTTATTGTATGATCTAGTATATTGTCACTTGCAGATCTAGTTGTATAATTGTTAGTAGCAATCATTCCATGACCCAACAAACAAGTTTCATAATTTGAGATTATAACTGATTTTTTGTTAATAGGTATATTAATATCGCCAACGATAACAAAATCGGATAATCCTTTATATTTGTTAAGCATATCGTCACAAAACTCAAGAAATAGTTTGGTATCTGCAGATGGTGGTCTATAAATACCGCAGACTGCGAGAGGCGGCAGGCGAAAAAAGCAAAGCGTTATCAACAACAATTCATGCAATTAAGCCGAGCATTAAAACTTAAACGCCCACAATATGTCAAAAGACACGACAAAGTGATCTTTCAGCACGTTAACGTAAGGCCACATGTTGCAAGAGTCGTCAAGGATACTTTCGAGGCGCTTCAACGGGATGTTCAGACGTTGCTCCTTCCCACTACCACTTGTTCCGGTCGACCAATTTCGACAAAACACAACCAAACTTTGGGCAATCTGCATACCAACTGAATTATGGTAAACGAAATTTTGTTCTTTCATAATCCTTTCTTAAGCCTTCGACAATTTTTTAGTAATACGATTATAACAAGGCATTTTGATGATGTAATTTTTTTAAAAGGAAACTTGTGAAAAACCCCTATTACCCTAAATAACAGCTACAAAATAAATAATTGATTCGATTAGAAAGAAAATTGCTCGGCTTCATTTTCGGAACAAACCATTTTCGTTTAAAATATTTATAATAATTTAGCACAAGAAATCTTACATAGCTGCACGTTATATTTAAACTTAAGGTCTATCAAATTTTCTTACCTTTGTTAACACGCAAACCTCTTTTGTATACTGTACGAGTATAAATTTTTCATTATTTTTTTAACCTTTACGAATACGTACTACACATAATTATTATGGCTTTATTAATAGCATTTTGCTTTAAAACTATAGGCAAGAGAGTTTGGCTGCCGACAAATTTAATTCTTACATGTAATAAAACCGCACCAAATCTACCTTTTTGTGTGCTTGCATATTTTTCTTGGGGTACGCAAAAATATTTTTTTTGTTTTCCACAATAGACAAAAAAAACCGAAACCATACACCAGCATGATATTCTCTTTGGCTGTGTAACCTGTATGTAACCTACGAGTTTCTATACGGTTCAGTATATTGTAATTACGTCTTTAAGACGATTCGGGTAAGGGTATGCAGCTATACGGTACAAGAAAATTGAAATTCCAACAAAATTTATTCTCAAGAGGATTTTATATTTTTTAAAAAGGATTTCACTCGAATATGTGTGCTCTTGTAATGACCAACATTAATAACGTATGTTGAACAAGGATTATGTTTTGTGTTTTACTGTTGGGTTTGCAAAATAAAGGTATACGATCTCTATACCAAAAATTCATTAAAACAATGTAATATAGAGAGAAATAAGATAAAAAAATCATTAGAATTCGAATTTAACACGTGATGATTATTATGGACGGTTGCATATTGCAGACCATATTGATTTTCTTAATTAAAAGTCTCTTGCACATAAGATATTTTTCCTAATTGTTAGAGCGTGCAGATATTTTTGGTAATCTGCTACAGTAATTACCGACATTTAATCTGACACACCAACAGAAGCAAAACATAATAAGCTCTTTAAGCTGGTAGCAAATCATGCAAGGTGAAGAGGAAAATCAAAATTTAATTTCCTAGGAATTACCGTAAATCAAAAACGCTTAATGGGGAAATTCATTTTCCAGGAAAATTTTACAATGAAAATGTATTTGATTTATTACATGTTGGTTAGATATAAATAGCCTATAATACGCAGCACACAAGGAATTGATTTGTAACGGAAATTAACATTTTAAATTTAATGTTTGGATGACGGAGAATTAAATAGAGTGCTTAAAACTAACGATTTCCAATTATTTCTTAGTAGTCGTAGTAATAAAGTTGGCAGAGTTTCGTAAACCACTTTAAAATTGTAAAATCTCTGGTCAACCACTGTGACGATTTTCTATTACGAAAAATGAGACATCAAAATATTTAAAAAATTCCCCGGTAATCAGGGGTCCTATTCTTGAAATCAGTGGAAATCGTAATCAGAATACAATTTGCTATGCAATTCTTTATATTACTAAAATTTATCGTCGGCTACTTTAATCATTTTTTCAAATTTGTATGCAAGTATTTACCTACTAAAGCTTAGTACTCAGTTCAAAGTGAAATGAAATTTTAACGCGGTCTCCAAAAATCTATTTATTTTCGCGTGAAATAGAAATGAAATTTTATTTGGAGAATTTTTAAATTTAATGTATAAATTTGTAGGCATACACAAATGAATTTGTTTATTTTACATAAATAAATTAAATTAAAATGACTTTAATTAAAATTTATCGATTTGTGGTATTAAAAGATTTGTTTATTGCCGAATACAAACAAATGTCAAAATTTCGCGTGAAAATAATGTGCCGACATATTATTTTCACATGAAAATAATTTGGAGAGTTTATGCGCGCCATCTTTGATGTATTGAACACACTTGGCTTTTTCGTTGGAGAACTGAGTACTACAAAATGAAAATAGAAATGAAATTTTTCATTTCTAATTTCGCTTTGGTAAAATCGTATGGAAATTTCACGTGAAATCGAACTGAGTACTAGGCTTAAGCGAATAATTCCGTTTCGATTTACCCGCCGATCGATTGTTTTGGGGGGGAAAAATTTTGTTTCTTAATTTTAAAAAAGATAAGAAATTTAAAAAAAAGATTAAAGTAGACGGCGAAAAATTTTACTAATATAAAGAATTGCATAGCAAAGAATCGGGCCCCAGATATTTTTTCGTGTGGTGAATTCTGGAACTTGATATTTTCTGCTATTAGCCTTTTAGAGCGTTTTAAAGTTTTAACGCAATTTCTCCGAAAATCGAATTCTGATCACCGTAAAGTCAAAATATTGTTAGTCTATTCTAATTGCTATTCAAGCTTTCTGATGTTATACGTCAGAAAACAAGTGGAAATTGTCAATTTAACATTTGGAAATTGTAATATACCAGTATCGCTAATCTCAAAATATAACAGAAACAGAAACCGCACAGTTCTAAGGAAACGAGTTTTAATCCCACCTATACAGGTAGATTGTTGCCATGGGCACGAATTAATCTTAATTTTTAGATGGTGAAAAATATTTCGTACTATGAAAGAGGCTTTTTTACGCCGTTGCCAGCCAATTCTGATTTTCGTAGAACCATCTGTCGGCCCATGAGTTCTATACACTCCTACAGGGGGTCATAGTTGTGTTCCTTATCATCACAAACTGTAATTTGATATGGATTCGAACTTTTGATTTCAAACTTCTCCATCCAAACACCAAAGCTTTAACTATTGTGCCGTTTGTTCGGCCACTTTAAGCTTCTGAATGAGGCTAATAATCAGTTGAGCTGTGGACAAAATTGCGATGATCCGAAATATATGCTGTAATAGTAGAAATTATAGAGCGATTCAACAGTATACGTCTCATTAATTTCGTCGTATTCCAGGAGAGTCTGAACATTTTTCGACACTAATTGAAAACCATATTCCAATAGTTTATGGTACAGAAAAGTTTTCAAAAATATCACTTTCTAGCATCATGCATACTTCTTCAAATTTACGTTTACTTCCTCCTATAAACCTGTGTAGATTTTAATTTACGGTCCAAGGCGGGAAGACGCCTAATAAAAATTCAGGGTTATGGCTGGCCAACCGCGTGACCATTTGGATATTTTTTATTAACGGTTAGAAGAAACCGCAACCGTTTTCAGTGGGACCTATATGGTTTAAGTTTGCCGTCTGTCCGTCTGTGTCCACGATAACTTGAGAACGGATAGAGATATCAACTTATTTTTTTCACTAAAATTTCAAACAATTCATGGAATAGAGCCCTATTGATTTGGACATTTCTGTGTTTAGGGTGTTCGGAGATATGTAGGGTTTTGTTAACCTCCCTTCTTAAAGCTGATCGATTTTTTTTTATTTTCTACTCTATTTTCATTTCATAGGCAATATGAATGTGGAATAAAAATATATTTCGTGTGGATGTGGGTTTGTGTGGATGGAGTGGTTATGGGGTGGTAGGAGTGGTGGTATGGGAGGTGGAGGGGGTGGGATGATGTGTTTTGGGCTTGGTGTAGGAATTTGGGTTTTGCTGGATGAGGGATTTGTGTGTGGAGGGAGAGGGGTGTAAGATTGGTTTTAGGGGTTTGAATTTGATAGTGGGTGGGGATGGTAATAATTTTTTGGTGTGTTGGTTTGCGGTTGATTGGGGTCGGTTGAGTTATGGTGGATTGAGGTCGGTTGAGCTGGATATAGATGAGGTTAGGTGGATGTGGGTGGGTGTGATATTTGAAATACGCAATCACACATCACATCTTTATAGGCAACAAAAATGCTTATAGAGTTCGGTTCCGAACCTTTCCTGACTTTTTTTTAATTTTTTCATTCAAATTTATATTGATTTTCTATTTTTTTTTTGTTAAAGTTAATTCAAGTTTATTTCAATTTTCAAATTTTTATTTAATTATGCATATTTTTAAACGAGGACAATAACGTTTTTGTGGTACGGTTGTTTGGTACGAGCAGGGGAAGGCACATTGGTTTCGCCCTCAAAATTATTTACATTCGTCGACCAGATTGTAGTTTAATTTTCTTTTCTCTTTCGACCCTTTTTAGTTTGATTTATTTTCCTTCGCCCCGGAGTTTTTCACGTTTGACCCTTTCCGTTGGATTTAATTTTTTCCGTTGGACACATTTTTTTTTGTATTTGAATTAAAAAACCACACTGTGTATGATTCTTAGTATTTGGTCTTATTTTTTCCTCATCGGCCCCACTTTACTTTTGGTAAGCTATTATCCTAGCTGTTTTACAATTTTATTTTTGTTTTGATTTTTTCACAGGGTCGAAGTGGCGAGTCCAGCATATGTATATCGTCTATTCATTCAGGGGCGACCGTAAAATCTACAGGGCCTCCTCTCCGTGGCACTCCGGCTCGGTTTCAAGTTGTCGGAGTATGAGTGGGAATTGTGAGATCCTCTAAAGGTCTCTCCGGGTGAAGAGCGGCTTTGTCTATTAGAGAAACATCCCTATCCTCGTTTACTGCTTTGTTGTGGCTGAGCATCGGCTTCTACGGGTCGATGGGTCATTTGGTGGGGTTTCTGCAGACATTGTAATTGTCATTCGTAAAGATCCGGTCGTTTAATTTTATTCACGTTCCTCAAATTTCGGTCGATGGATTCTGGTATAAATTTAACGTAATTTCAGTTTTTAGTTTGCTTTTGACTTTTATTCTGTTCTGTTACACGGTGTAGGCCAGGAGCACGCAAGTATCAACCTCCCCGCGAAAAAGATGCGCCGCGTGTTTAGATAAAATCTGCGAGTTGGCTTCATGCCACCCGCAGCAAGGTGGCGAAGTATTTGCAGTTGGGGATTTTGTTTGGCCTTACAATCCCAAGAGAAGAAGAGGAATATCACCGAAACTGCAACAAAGTTGGGCAGGTCCTTATTAAGGATACCGGATTTAACTTGGTCTCAGAACTACGATGCAAGTGGTCCACGTTGATAGATTACGACGATACAACATGAGAAAAATAAACCTATACTGTTACGAAGTAGAGTTAGAGTTATACACGATTATAGTTAAAGGTTGTAATTTGATTAAGCGATTATAATTCTGTTGTCTGATCAAGTATTTCTCAATACTGATTGGAAATTGGTTTTTAGAATGGTATTCCAAGTGGAGTGGAATATGAATATAACGAAAGCAATTTTAAAAAGCGGCGTTAATCAATATCGAAAGTATTCGAATTAATAAGATAGGAGTTGATGGCGTAGAATGTTCGCCAACACAACCACATGAAATTGATTTACAATTGCAATACGCATACATCGCCAGATGCAATAAAAAATAATAATCTCGAACAGCGATAGACAAATATACAAACGCGAGTAATTCGGGACGCTGACAGAGTTGTAATTTAGTCAGCGAACAGTGCAAGTGAAGCAGTAAAAAAGTTAACAGTGCGAAAACTAAAAGTTAATTAATGAACAAGAATAAAGAATGAATTACTGAAGCCGAATTTATTTGACACTGTAGCAAAATTTTCTGCAGAAAATTTGCTGGAAAATAAAAAGCGAAGAGAGAGAGAGAGCAAAAACAACCAATCAAATTAGCTAAATTGGTTATATTTTTATAAACAAATTTCTCCTACATTTCATTTTGTAAAACTTATTGCCCCTCCGGAATAAAAATTATTTATTCTGTAGTTAAATTTGCTGAAGGCAGGCACCCTAACAAAAATAAATTCCTAACTTCACTTCGAACTGCAGCGAATTTTTCTGCAGAAAATTTTGCTACAGAGTCAAATAAATTCGACTTGAGTGTTTTATTTGCGTAATAGGAATCCATATCGAACGTCAGAAATCCGTAACATTTTGGGGGCCCTACCGGGACCAAATGACCGAATGTTATACAATGTTGGGCGTTCGATATGGATTCTTATTTTTAAAACTGTGTGCATTTCCTACATCTATATATTTGATATTCAATACTTTTTAATCAATTATAGAACATCAGTGAATGGCCGTATAAGGATACATATCCATTTATTTTATATTGGTTTACTCGTAGAGTTTTAATAAAACCCTATAAGACGATAAAGAATATTTCACATATCAATTTTAGATTTGTGTGTCACACAAACAAAACCTAAAATCGACAAACGAGAATATATCAAATTGTCCTGTTTTCCTCTCATTTTCCGCATACATAATACGATATCGGGGTAAATAGAATATAAAATGAAGATTAAAGGTTTAATGTGATTTTTTCTTATCTAGAATCTTAATACATGAAGTGTTTTTTCCATTCCGGAAACCTTTCCTTTCTCTTTGTATAAAACAACCGGATTTTTTTGATTTATATTCTTAAAGTTTTTATCGTAATCTATATATTATGAGATATCGTCCTATTTGTCTTGTCTAAACGGTTTCGAATGTATCGATTATTATTTTTGTGATAAAGAATCGATATAGTGTCATCGTATTAGGGTCAATGTAGTATAATAAAAAAGGGAGTAAGTCAATTTGATAAAGTATTACCTATATCAAGAAGGTAAAAGCTCATTAACGAACGTAGAAAGATAAATCCGATAATAAGTTTAACAATGTACGGAACAGCGCAGTAAAATCACTGTGCAGAAGCCTAAAGTACCATAAAGTTTATTTTATAGTATTTTGAAAAGCTTATAGATGAATGCTTTAAAGCATTGTAAATCGAAAGAAATGGAAACGAATATATGGTTTTCATTGTTATCTCGTATGAATCACAACAATAATGGGAGTGTCCAACACCCGACTTTATTTTACCACGACTGCATAGATGTCGATACACCACACTACCACACACAAGCTACACTTGTTTAAAATTTAATCTTTAAATTTATTTGAATCTTTTAATTTTTTGTCGTTTCTTGGAAGCGTTAAACTTTTCAACATCATTACAAAAAAATACTACAGCCGTATTCCGATACACAAATTTCCATTGTATTTCGCAAGGAAAATAGAGAGATCCTTGAATGGATAAAGTTTAAGTTCGAAGTTTTTTTCCTTATAGTTAATTTGCCTAAACTCGGAAGCGATCCGGAGTTTTGCTGAAACAAAGTTCTCTTCAACAAAACTTGCAATTTTCAATAAAATTGAAATTTAATTTGCTATCACAGTATTAACCCGATTTACCGAAAATGTTGATTTTGCTGGATTTGATTAAAATAAAACTAAAAATTAAAAATACAAAATTAAAAATTATATAATTAGATGTATGACTTAATTTTTACAGATTTTACAGCAAATTTATTTTATATAAAAAAAATAACTACGAATTTAAATTTGGAAATAGTTCGTTTTCCCAGCCCATCGTTTTTATGACCTTGCGCCATCTCTCGGGTAACATACCAATACCTCCCAGAACTTGAACTTGCAGGCTTCGTTTTGAACTGTTTATCCAGTAAGATTTACTGCATTGACCGGAACAAACGGTAGTTTAATGGGGCCAAGCCTGGTGTATATGCCGCGTGCGGGGAAACTTCCCATCCCAAGTTCAAGAGAGTCTTCTGAGTCACGCGAGCAACATTAGGTTGAGCGTTGTCATGTAGCAGTATGACTTGCCTGCTTCCTTACCCAGTAAATGGCTTTTCTGACCAAGTTCTTCGCTCAGTTTGATCAATTGTCAGCTGTAGCGTTCCACAGTCACCTATCCATGGCTTTTTACGTTTGAGGTTCTCGTAATAATTTTTCATCACCAGTCACAATTTACCACAAAATGTCGATTTTTATTGCCGAGCAAGCAGTGAAAGGCACGTGTTTACTCTTACCTAGGTTGTGCTCGGTTTACACAAGCTTTTGAATTTTTCTCATTCAGTGCAAACGCTTGGAAATAGCTGTTTGGGTGATTCCTAGTTGTACTGCAAGCTCTTGTTACGTTTGCGTTGAATCTTCATCCAGTAGAGCTTGCAATTCCGCATCTTCAAACTTACGTGGTTGTCGAGAGCGCGGCTAGTATCTTAGGTTGAAATAACCAATTCGTAACGTTCGTACAAATAATTACACGATTCATAAGCCACAACATCGGCACCAATAATACTAGAAATTGATTTCCGTGCTTTAGAAGCATTTTTTCGTTGTTTGAATTCGTTTAGAATGCAGTGCCGAATGTATTGTTTATCAGTTGTCACCATAAACTCTGCTATTCTGAGGGGTTATGTGACTCACGGTGGCTTGCCCTGCAATCAATTTTCTAGTTTTTTTAGCTCTCGTAAAATCGGATACTTTTCTTTCGTACAATCGGATGTGGCAAAATCGGATATTGTCTAATCGGAGATTCGTTAAATTGGGTTAGATCTGTATTTTAGTTTTACTGGTTTTTCCGTAAATGTCACATAATTTTCAAATTATTTGCAAAAAGGAAAAAACTGCTATGGAAAGTGCCAATTCGGCGGACACGATGTCGGCCAAAATCAGAGGAATCTCTATATATATGGAAAAAGTTAATTATGAAGTTTCATTCTGAACAAACATTTTCATATCCTCTTATTTTAGAAAACTGATCTGGGACGGCGTTGTTCTACAATTAGTTTACAATCGTTTAGTCCATTATATTAAAACAGGCCCGAATTTTTGTTGAAAAACGTAATTTCCGCCGAAATTTTGAAACAATTATTTGGACCGATATTTTTGCAAATATAATTTAGAATTTTAGTTCATAATTATTTTCCTGAAATGATCTACTTTTCAAAATATTTGCAAAAAAAAAACCAATGGAAGCCGCCACTCCGGAAAACCCAAATTTTTATCTCGTTTTTATCTCGGATTATATCGCCTAATACCCTTGACAGACTAGCGTATAGCTAAACGCGTTTAGTCGTTTTTTCGAGTTTATCTCTTAATGTGTCAACTTCGAGATTAGCTAAACGGGTTTTGTTTTAGGTTTAGTAACTAAACGGGTTTAGTGCACTAATCTCTCAATATTTTGAAGTTTATCTCATAAAAATGATACTGTTAAAGTTAGCCGAAAGTTTCCAGCCGAAAGTGAAGAAAAATCGATAATGCAGATTGTATCTCGACTACATCAGCCGAAAGTTAAAAAACCATACTGTTAAAGTTAGCCGAAAGTTTCCAGCCGAAAGATAATGCAGATAGTGTCTTGAATACAGCAAAAATCAGTCATAAACTAGAATTTAGGATGAATTTAGGATCGGGTTATATCCTTCGGGTGAAGGAGAAATTATTTCAGTTTATAGGAATTTAAAAATCGATAGGAGCGAGAGTATAAAGAGAGTTTAACTTTCTGTTGAAATAGTCAAGACACTATCTGCATTATCTTTCGGCTGGCAACTTTCGGCTAACTTTAACAAGGTTAAAAAACCATGTCTTTATAATAAAATATCCCAGCCGAAAGTAATAATAATAACCTAAAAAATCAACCGAAAACAAATGTTTCATAAGAAAAAACAAAATTTAAACACCGACAATAATTTATATGAAAATACTATAAAGTATATGAAACGTATATGAGAAATTTTCAAAAATTCGTAAAAACTTAACATTTAAAGTGTTATGTCTGGAAAAGGTCTCGTTTGGATCGGTTCGTCGATGGTTATCGCTGGAAAATTTTCCAGGTCAAGATTTATGTTGAGAGTCCGGGAAAATTGGGGGGAGTGAAATACACGTGCAAATTTCAAAAATTCGTAAAAACTTAGCGTTAAAAGTGTTATGTCTGGAAAAGGTTACGTTTGAATCGGTTCGTCGATGGTTATCGCTGCGAAATTTTCATAATTTTCATTCATCAGACATAACACTTTAAACGTTAAGTTTTTACGAATTTTTGAAATTTGCACGTGTATTTCACTCCCCCAATTTTCCGGGGCTCTCAACATAAATCTTGACCTGGAAAGTTTTCCAGCGATAACCATCGACTAACCGATTCAAACGAGACCTTTTCCAGACATAACACTTTAAACGCTAAGTTTTTACGAATTTTTGAAATTTGCACGTGTATTTCACTCCCCCCAATTTTCCCGGACTCTCAACATAAATCTTGACCTGGAAAATTTGCCAGCGATAACCATCGACGAACCGATTCAAACGAGACCTTTTCCAGACATAACACTTTAAACGTTAAGTTTTAACGAATTTTTGAAATTTGCACGTGTATTTCACTCCCCCCAATTTTCCCGAACTCTCAACATAAATCTTGACCTGGAAAATTTTTCAGCGATAACCATCGACGAACCGATTCAAACGAGACCTTTTCCAGACATAACACTTTAAACGTTAAGTTTTTACGAATTTTTGAAATTTGCACGTGTATTTCACTCCCCCAATTTTCCCGGACTCTCAACATAAATCTTGACCTGGAAAATTTTGCAGCGATAACCATCGACGAACCGATTCAAACGAGACCTTTTCCAGACATAACACTTTAAACGTTAAGTTTTAACGAATTTTTGAAATTTGCACGTGTATTTCACTCCCCCCAATTTTCCCGAACTCTCAACATAAATCTTGACCTGGAAAATTTTCCAGCGATAACCATCGACGAACCAATTCAAACGAGACCTTCTCCAGACATAACACTTTAAACGTTAAGTTTTAACGAATTTTTGAAATTTGCACGTGTATTTCACTCCCCCCAATTTTCCCGAACTCTCAACATAAATCTTGACCTGGAAAATTTTCCAGCGATAACCATCGACGAACCAATTCAAACGAGACCTTCTCCAGACATAACACTTTAAACGTTAAGTTTTTACAAATTTTTGAAATTTTCTTATATACGTTTCATATACTTTATAGTATTTTCATATAAATTATTGTCGGTATTTAAATTTTGTTTTTTCTTATGAAACATTTGTTTTCGGCTGATTTTATACTGTTAAAGTTAGCCGAAAGTTTCCAGCCGAAAGATAATGCAGATAGTGTCTTGAATACACCAAAAATCAGTCATAAATTAGAATTTAGGATGAATTTAGGATCGGGTTATATCCTTCGGGTGAAGGAGAAATTATTTCAGTTTATAGGAATTTAAAAATCGATAGGAGCGAGAGTATAAAGAGAGTTTAACTTTCTGTTGAATCAGTCAAGACACTATCTGCATTATCTTTCGGCTGGCAACTTTCGGCTAACTTTAACAAGGTCTGATTTTTTAGGTTATTACTTTCGGCTGGTATATTTCATTATATGTAATACAATTTTTTTTTACTTTCGGCTGATGTAGTCGAAACACTATCTGCATTATCGATTTTTTCACTTTCGGCTGACAACTTTCGGCTAACTTTAACAAGGTATAAAAATGGGTTTAGCGAGAGCACCATCTAACAATGAAGGTTAAAATTTATAAATAGGACAATGCCATTTAGTACTGTGATACAATGATAGATGCCGCTTACTTTTTGGGTTATTCCTTTCGAGGTCATTCGAATTTTTTTTTGCTTCATTTTAAGTGCAACATACACAAATGTGTATGTTAATATTGACAGGTTGTAATGTCTTCCGTATTTTAACGGATCTTAGTTAAATGGGAATTCTTCAAAAAGAGCATAATAATTTGATAACACATAAATTTAATAAATATATTAATTATTTGTTTCTGATAACATATTATTTATTTTATTATTATTATAGTTAGTGTTTTTTTTTCTGTCCATAAAATTAAGTAGTATGCACAAATGTGTATATGGGTCTTCAATATACACATTATTCTATGTTTGACACATTCGTGTTTCGTAAACAAAATTTACATTCACAATTGTGTATACTGGTCGCGAAAGGTTATATTCCATTTCTGCCTGCCATCACAATTGTGTGGGTAACGAAGACGCATCAAAAATTGATTTTTGTATGTGTTTTGGACCAACATACACATTTGTGCATTGCCATAGAGTGCGTATTATAATATAATGACAAATAATAGATGCGTTTTTTTGAAAACAATCGAGTAGAGTTCGCGATAGCTATTTTCAAATTTGTCAATTTGAAATTAAGAATTTAATTTTTTTAAAGTTAAATAATTTTGATTTAATAGAAATCTATGTATAACCAAAACAATCCATTATAAAAGTTGTATGGTTTTCTTGTAATATCGTTGTCCTGTATAGTTCTGTATAATAACGGAGTAGTTCAGAACTATACAGAACAAAGATATTACAAGAAAACCGTACAACTTTTATGATGGATTTTTTTGGTTATACATAGATTGATTCATATTAAATCTAAATTATTTAATTTAAAAAAAATTAAATTTTAAATATTAAATTGACCAATTTGAAAATAGTTATCGCGAACTCTACTCGATTATTTTCAAAAAAACGCAGCTAAAGTACCACTGGTGCTATATTTGCCTTATTTCTAGTGCTGGATAATAAACCATGGTATTGTGTTTGGGACACATATTTTTTTTAATCTGTACCTATGTATACATAACTCGTTTTATTGTGTTGGGAGAAAGTCCACTATTAGGTACATTAGCAGAAATATATATGACCCATTTAGAAAAAGGACACATTATTTATAATTTCAACGAGTATTGTTAAACGAGTATTATAAACAAAACTATGCACCGCACTCAATGACAATTGAAAATTAATGACAATGACATTTGTTTAATACCGATTCCGGACAAACATAGCGCTACCGTATTTTATTATTGAAACAAGGTTTGCTAAACCTCATAGTGTGTCAACCTAATTGGTTTTGTAGTAGATTAACTAAACTAGTTTAGCTAAACCCTAGTCTGTCAAGGGTATAAGTCAAAAATGTGGTTTCTGAAAAACTAAATGGTGTAAATTTCGTACTTCAGCTTTTTCATAAATTGGGAGATTCGATGGAGTTTTTGGTCGAAATCGGGTTACCGGAAGTAGCAGCTTGCATCGGAGGTTTTGGTTTTTTTTAAAGAAAAACTAAAAATTCTAAATTATATTTACAAGAATATCGGTCCAAATAAATGTTTCAAAATTTAAGGGAACACGACAATTTTTGTCAAAAAACTGTTATCAGTAAAAATTTCAACCCTGTTTAGCACCTACGGATTGATTGTGGGGGATGAAAGTTCATATTTTAGCTTGTTACAATATATAAATTGGGACATCTCAATGATTTTTAGAAGTGGCAGCTTTGATATAAGCTTTTTGGTTTTCGGTAAATATTTTGAAAAGTATTTAACGTTTTGAAGAAAAAAACTTTATTTCGTCAAAATTCGGCATTTTTATTGACCAATCGGATTGATTATTCGAAATAAAACTTCATACTATATTTTTTCATTAATTATTGGGAGGTGGCAGCTTCCGTAGGAGCTTTTTCAACTTTTACAAGGAAGAATTAATTCTTGAACGGCTTGGTATTCTGAAATTTGTAAAAGAAAGTACGTGTTTGAAACAACAACTACACTCCTCCATTTTGTGTTTTTTTTTTTGTGTAATAAGGAATTTTTAGTCTGAATAGTCTTTCGTTAGAAGCAACTTGTACAACAAGCTTAATAAACAAAACTGTAAGAAAAAAGTGTTTGGTCTTCATTTCTTTGTGGTGTCTAATTTCTCCTCGTGAATTTGTGTTGAGTGATAGTCGTAAAACTATTTGAAATGGCGATTCGGATCTGCCAAATATTTGTGAAAGGAAGCAATTTTGTTAGATACAAGAAAAACTGAATCGTTACCACGTGCCGTCGCAATTGATCAAATAAAAAAGTTACAGATTGTAATTTATAAAAAGTTCCACCCAGCTGAAATTGTGTAATCCTTAACTTTACTTATAGCAAAAAGGTATCTTGCGGTTATTAAAGGTCAAGTGCAAAAGTTTAAATACCAAAAGAGTATTTTACCACTTCACAATGGCATAAGCTAATGATATTGAGGTCCTTCAGAAACTCAACAACAGGTACGATAACAAAGTACACGGTTACAAAATGTATAGATCTTTTTTTGGGCATGTACGAGCGCTAGTGGACACAGCAAATCAGGTTGCCAGAGACATGAAAGCTTAAGGTTCAGTAGCAGAATCCAGAGATAGAGTTATACCATTGTGAAATAACCAACATATAAAATTAAGGAAATTAAGCAAACTCGAAGTCAACATGCATCCAGTACATCATGACTAATACCCGAAACAAATAATAAAATCAATCAGCATCAAAATAAGCCATTTCAGCCTTCGTAAAAGCTAAATCTGAGACATCATTTGTAACCGAACTGTGTGCACAGAAATTTGGTCAATGGCATCATTTGAGCAACCTCCAACTGTTACTGCATGATGTACTCCAATGTACTGAAAATATTTGACCTTGACAGCTTGTCCAAGATTTCATCAATGCGCGATAAAGGATAACCGTTGTTTTCATCACTTCGATTAAATTGTGGTAATCAACGCAAAATCGTATTGTCCGATCCTCTTTCTGAGGAACCGCTGGCGTACTCCATGGGCTGCTAGACTCCTCGATTACTCCATCACGTTCCAGTTTATTAGTTAATTCGGATATATCCAGCTGCTTCGCGAGCGGTATTCGTCTTTGCTTGCTGGATTGTTTCCTCCATCGATTCTATATTGCACAATATTAGCTTTTTCTAATTCACAATTATCAAGAGCAAATACATCGGCTAATTCAACCAGTGCGTCCACTACATCATCTAACACTTCTTCTGAAATATATAGCTGCAGAACGAGCGAATGATCTTGTGGTAAGTGTAAATATAGTTGATTTCCCCAGCTGTACCGAAAACCACCTCCTTCTTGATTACATTTGTTGATTAACTCAAGTTTAAAACACATACTGATAGTTTCTGCTTGGAAATTCACCAAAGATCTGAAGCACAGCACCCGGTTATTTTCAGTATTTGCAGGCTCATTAATTCCCATCTGATGGTACCCCCAAGGTCATTGTCAGTTTTACTGTATATGACTTTCTCGCACATCGGTAAAATCTCCACCCTGTCTTCGACCATAACTCGCAATACATTTTGTCTGCTTAAGTTTATTTGAAAGAGTAACAAACACTAGCATTAATCTGTTCTCGATCTACAATATCAGGACGCACAACCGATTTCAAAGCTCCGGTTTGTATAAAGGTGCATTCACGCTGTGAAAATACGTCAATAACAGCGATACTTTTGTAATCTGCCCCTAGCTGTGCAATTTTAACGGTGCTCTTGGTGCGTTTTCTCCCTTCCACTAGCTTGCGCTGAAGTTTTTTTCTGAAACGAAAGACCAAAAAGAATAATGTCACAAGTGCATCCTAGTTTAGTTTTTGTATAATTTATAAACGTGGGTATTTTAGATAAAAGTAGAGCATATTTGAAGTATTTTTTTACAGTTAACTCAAAATTTGCATTCTCGAGAAGTGTAACTTCTAGCAAGCCGAATATGTCGATAATACAAATTTTTCTCAGCTGACATTTTTTGTTAATTTCAGTAGCATTTTGCGTTAGAAGTATATCGTGATAAATTTTGGCTATTGAAAGAGCATACGATTCATTCATGAGTAACCCCCCGATACATCGATGAAACTTTTCACCTTCATTTGGTATAATTGGATTGGATTACTGAGGTAATCTAGACATGCGCAATACGGTTGGATGCAAGTAAGCTATCATGATACATTTGGCAATCTTCAAAAGTTGTTCCGTTTCGCATGGCTAAACTGCAAAATAGAAGAAAGTAAGGAGATCATTGACATACGAGACTTGTGACAATTAAAGCGTAATTTTCTATAAACAACTGATAGATCAACATAAACTTCAAGGATTTTTTCTAGGGCAGTTCAATGTAGTTAATCTCAATAATTAAGTGTTTATCGTATCAAATATTCTTCCCGTTTAAATATAGTGAATGCAGCTGGTACATTTCAGCTGCATCCAAATGGTAAAATATCTCAATTACGTGATGCGGGGGAGTAAATTTGTGTGTAACGCGTGTATCAAGATTATGTTTTTATTATTTCCAGTTTCTGAGTACCAGCTCTTTGTAGCAAGCTCCCATATTTCCTTCATCGTTATAGTGATTTTTAAAAACCACGCTTCCGCATCGTGTTTATGACATTTAACAAGAAAAAATTATAAAAAAGAAATAGGTCTGATGTGTTGCCAACCCGTCTGCCATTTGAGAATAAATTTATGAAACAGGTTGGCATTAGGCTACACCTACGGAATATACTCATTAAAAGTATACGACTTTATGTCGAATTTGATCGGCCTATCCATGATCATAAATCCCACCTTATGTAAGGCCGACCTTGGCGTGTATATATTCCATCACTATAAACTCGATCGTAAATTCGGTTCTGTGCACAACCAAGTCGCACAGATCTCATTTTAATTTATTTTTATGACTTTTCCATGAAATCGCAGGCAGCGACACCAAAATAGAATTATAGAGATCTCGTACACAAAATAGAACGCACACCAAAAAAAAAACATGATTTTAATCAAATAAATATTATAAATCAAATGAAAAGAAAATTTTAGAAAAAAAAAAATAAAACTTGAACATTTTCAATATTTTGAGTGAAAATCGGAACACATGTCGCTCTCTCATCGAATCAAAAAATTTTGTACACAAAAAATAATAAACAATAATCCAATGTAAATGTAATTAAACAACGCCAAGGTCATGCACATCAGATTCGCGGTACTTGTATCAACATACCGTAAATAAATCATCAGCTGATTTTAATTTTATTGTGCTACGCATCAAGTCGCCCCAGTCCTATTCGCAATCAATATTTACTTTAAGTGTTGATGTATTAATTTAATTAATTTGTTAAGCCTCGACCACTTCGATAAGCCGCATGTGTGAAGATAATAAACCAATCATCGTTATCATATGAGTAGTGTAGGTATCATGTGTGTGTGTGTAACTGTGTGTCCAGAAATAAATACCCAGCTGGCAGAATATCAAGAAATAAAATTTAAAATTTATTTTATGTACTCGTAATGTTCTTATCAGTATCTTGTCGTGTGTATATATCACGTCATTATCGTATATCTATAAGAAATTACCTGTTTGCGGTGTGCGCGAGTAAAGAAATAATATTTCTGTATGCTCTATGTCGTCTACATGGTGCGCTATTTATAGTTTTTATTTATTCATCTTCACATTGAACTTTAACCTTCTAAAATTTCTATTTTTATTTATTTATTTTATTTTTTCGATCTAAACACACACACGATAAATTATTTATGAATTTGAAATTCAAGAATTTTGGGGGCTACCACAATTTTTGCGAACACTTTATATGACATGAGATTTCGGATTGCACCTAATAAAATACAATTTTGTGTTTATTATTAAAAATTATTTTAAAAAATTATTTATTTACATTAAAAAATATAATACATTATTTATTACATATACATATAATAATATATATATAGGAAAGTTCAGTCAAACCCGGTGGCGTATATATCAAAAAAAAAATTCGATTTAGTACTAAAGTATACCTTAAACGCTAAAAGTATTTTTGTAAAAAAATTTACAATGCATGCAAATTCTGGCAGCTTTTTGTTTCCGGTTCTCGTAACCATATTCGATCGAAAAATCCCTTCACCTTAAAACTAATCGACGTTTTTGAGCCACGGTACTTTCGCGGACTCTTCTTCGACGAAATACTCAAACTGGAAAAATCACTTGTTGCAATCGATCGCTTACGTAATATTTCGCGTGATCTCTCTGGGTTCTCCAATTTTAAACGGATTTGGGCCAATATTCCAACCAATAACTCATCAACGTTATGATTTATCGTGACCGATGTCTCAATAAATTTACAATCGTATGTCGTTGCCATTGTTTTACCCTCGTCCACCGAGATGGTCCGTTTACGCGCCAAATCTGATTTATTACCAACGAGTATGACGGCTTTATGTTCAATGCGTTCGGATGTCCAAAGGGTTTGTAAAATATTTTCGGCAAATGAAAAACTGTTACGATCGGTGGTTGAGTAAATAACACAATATGCATTCGAATCGTATGTTGAGATGCAAATTTCGGGCATAACGCCCGAATATGGATGGTCCATGAAAATTAATTCGGATTCCTCGCCCTCGAATAGTACTGATACGGATTTTTCACCTGTTTCGTCATCTACATTAGTTTCGTGCGCTTGTAAATATTCCGATGTCATGAATTGGGAGACAAGTGATGTTTTACCAACGGATGAACCACCTAGTATAAGTACCTTAAATGGTTTACCGGCTGGAACGATTTCGGGTGATCGGCGAACACATCCATTTTTGGTAACTGTGATCGACGCTTGTACTGGTACGATGGTTAGACGTTCTGTACTTGAATTTGAACTGGTCACACTGTTATTTGATCGGCTGCGACGGCACTTAAATGAATCGCCACGATTTATAACACCTTTGCCTTTTACCGCGAAATGGCGGAGCCGATAGTATTCATCTTCTTCCCCCGTATTAGGCATTGAAGCGACACGTGAAATTTCTTGTGTCATAATTTGGCTGGCACGGCGAGCTGCGGCGGCACGATCACTTGCCGCACTATTATTATTGTAATGATGAGTTTTCACTGATTGTGACCGATTGTGGTTCACTTGTTCACTACTGTTACACATTTCGTCTGACGTCAATGTATTTGTTATATCCACTAGCTGTTTCATATTCTTTATTTATGAGTTTATGATCTTTGTTTATTTATATTCTGTTCTTTATAATTTCTTTTATAAAACTCGCACAAAAACACTTGAGCAATCTCGGTTCAATTCACTTTACTTAATGTTTTATTTATCGTCTATAATTAAATATTTTTTTTTGCTCTCTGTTCCTTCTCACTAATAAATCACAAAAAACTAAAACACAAAACTTAATAATCCAAATCTCAAAGTATTTTATTTTTACTTTATTATATCGGATGCGACTATTTATTCTTGTTCACGGTTCTGTATTAACTGAAGTATCCATCGGATTTCATCTAACATTTATAGTTTTCCACCTACTCGCCGTCGTTACAATCGCGTTCACGATTTTCTTTTTTTTTGCTTTTCTGTTTATGGCTGGCACTTGGCCAAAACATCGCATCATGCATGAGTTTTGGGGAAGAAGTCGACGTATTATTTATTTGTTGAATTTTCAGTGAAGTAATCAATTCGTAGATCAAGTGTATTTGTGTCTCTTCGTCGATGTATATGGATATTGAGAGTGGATCGTGCGCGAGCGGGCGTATTAATGTTATACGCGAAGTGTACTTACTGACCCATTTTGTTTGATGTGGATAAACGGGCATAAAATATTTATTGGGACTATAAATGTTTTATGAGGTGCGAGAACGTAGATGAACGACAAATTATTATTATTATTGAAACCGGTTGAAATTGATTGGAAAATTAGTGGTTTTTTATGAGGGAAATTGTATTTTACGAGTCGCATAAACTCGTTAACCCCAACTACTATAGTATATGACACATAATAAAATTGACTCATAACATTTTATTGCTTCGTATATAATGGTTATCAAAAATGTGGCTTTCTTACAAATCAGATTTAAAATTTCGTTGAAGGGCGCGATTTTTACTAAAACGCCAATTAAACTTGTTTATACCGTTCTTAAAGCTACGTGAGGCAAAATTTATATAATCCTTATTTACTAAGATGAAATAATGAAAACAACTTAATCAACATCAAAACAAATCTGACCTCTGGCACGCACGCATAACAAACGCGTATTATTCTACAAATGGCTTAAACACGACGTGACAGTTGGCTCACTTTTCCGAATAATGATTCAGATTTCTAAAACTAATTTAAATATTTTTGACTATTGGTTGGGAGTAAATATTTATAGAATACGATGTCACAATGAAGTACAATGAAGTTGTTGGTAGTTGAAATCAATCAGAAGTCTTCTTACAAGTTATAGGGATACTTGTTCCGCGATACTCGTTATTGTATAGGTTTCATTGAGGTGCGAATTTGGTTTGTGCAGTTTTAAATCACTAGAGGCAATGTTACTGGGAGTAAAAATACTCACCTAATTCGCGTTGCGAGTATTATGCGTGACATATTTCTCGTAATTAAATTATCAGACAATATTTATAGAATAAATATCATCTTTCTGTTCTTTTGTGTAAATGATTGTCGAATCATAATGGAAGAGACTTCATGCCCCATAAACAATAAAAGTAAACCGAAAAATGTTTCCATGATAGGTGGCACCACAAGACTCGGCCCCCCAAGACTGTAAGTATTACAGGAATCTAATCGGCTTGTTTATAACTCTTCCTGTTCTAGTAGTGTGTGATAATGCTCCAGTGGATGTCAATTCCGTATTTCCAGCATCTTGAGTGTTTAATATATTCGATGAAGTTCCTTAGACTGTTTCTTCTAATTTGGAACTTGCAGACTGCGGCTGAACTGGTACACTCATTATTTACAGCATCTGTTTGACCGTATATTGGTCAAATTACAAATTTGATAGTTGGCAATTATACTTAAAAAGTTTCTCGCTTGCTGTTGGTCAGGGCTGGACAGAAACACGTTGACTGTTGTGTAAGAACTAATATTTATTCCATAATTTATTTGATTTATATACAAAAAAGATCATTTAGAAAACTATTGATTATGCAAAATAAATGTAAAAATAAATGTAAATGCCCTAGTCAATATGAAAACCGATATACATATTCCGTGCCATCAGTATTTAACGGATGTATATGTATATGGAAAAATTGATATATTCAATGTCATAATTTGATAGCATAAGTGTTGTTGTTATAACATTCTCTCCGGCCAAGATGTGATGATTATCGTGCTTTATACCAGAGCCTCTAGAGGAGTGACTCTGTCTGGTTTATTTTTGGTTGCATCAATTCTCCTTTTGATTGCCACGAAGACTATGAGTATGAGTACGAGCGCAAGGAGCCCATACGTGAGTGCATAGTGGTGCACGTGGTGATGAGATAAGCTTTGTCCTGTATTCATCGTTACTGCCCTTATTCTTTGCTGTAGATATTCGATTCCTTGTACCTTTGACAAGTCTTGAAAGTGATGGGAGTAACCTTGTGGTTGCTTGGTCATTTCTGTTGAGAGATTAAATGTTGGCAGTATTTAGGAGTATACTTTGTGATAGTACGATTGCTTCGCTGGTATGCTTATCGTTCTTCCCTTCAGTGTACAACCAGAGCCTAAGCTTAGAATTCCGCTTCTTGATATCTTTGTAGAAAATGGCTCTTGTTGACAAACGATACTGATCGTACGTTCAGCTGGTACTGAATAAAGCCATCTGTAATCTCTTAGTTGGATCCATGTATCGGGCATGTTGTTCGTCTTCCTTTCGACCACCTCCCATTGGTTATTCACTTTTTTTTGTCGTAGCAGGAGCAGCTCACATAAAACATCATCTTCTTGATTCTGATGCATAGCCTGGGTTAGCTGGCATATGCTAAAGTCGTTGGTGCTGATACAGTTTTGCCATTCAGAAGTTGTCATTGAAGAATATGTGTGCCGATGCCAATCTGTCACAAGAAGTTCCACTTGTGGCCGTATAAATATAGATGGACTGTTGGGGGTAGGCAGCGGTATGGGCTTATATATTTGGTATATTTCCTTATATACTAATGGCAGCTTCACCTCAAATATCAAATATTTGCCCTGCAGCCTTGTCTTGGCTGTCATTAGCTGGTATAGTGCCAATATGTCATCTGTGTCATCGATATTGGGAAGCATTAGTTCAGGTGGTAAATTTCTCGTCATAAAATCTATTTCTTTTTTCAGTTGTTGGGTCGTTAAAAGCCTCGTGGTAATGACTCTATTTTGCGTATCCAATACTGCTTCTATCAGTGTATCTTGAATCTCCTTGAATGAAATCATGCGTAACATTGTATGTATTGATAGAGCTAGAAAGTTGCTTTGTTCATCGTTGCTCTCCTCTAACTGATTCTTGAACACCAGCCAATGCTTGTTGACATTTTCTTGTCTATTTTTGAAGACGTTTATAGTCGCATCTATGATTGACGTTTGATTCTTTAATAACGCCGTGAAATGGTTGTTGTTCATCTTGAGGTTTTCTATTTCTTCCTCATAACGCACCACGGCCGTGTCATCTAACACCCCAAATAACTCGTTGGCTATATTTCCTCCTAAGTTGAAAAGTCCACGTTTGCTTCTTCCAAAACTCACCTTATGGTGGTGAAGCAATTCATCCTTGTGCTCCATTTCTTGTAAAGATTGCTCAAACGATGGTTCTATTAGTCCACACGTATTTTCTCTTGATCTTTTAGCAATACTCGAGTTTGTGAAGTTGTCGTCAGGATATGAACAATATTTAGCTAGTCTGTCTATGGAACGCGTATAGGCAGCCAGTTATGCATAATCGTTGGTTAGATTATAATACACTATTATGTTCCAATCGTTGTTTGTAAGTTTGAGCTCTCCAATGGATTCAAAATAGATACCTGGTTGATTTTCGAGCGTTGTGATATTGTATGGTAGTGCGCTCGAATTGCAAATACTGAACGTAATTAGTAATATGAGCAGTGGTGCATAGATCTTCTTGGTAACCCTGGCAACTCGAGACCTGCCAACGTTGTGTTGTCCCACCTTGTTGTCGTCTGCTGTTACATCTTCATCTGATTTGCTTGTTGGATCTTGACTATCCTCAGTTGGAAGGAGACTTATCTTTGTAATCGGTCTCTTGAACATGGTGTTTTTTGGACCCTTCATTGATACCACTCTGGTTAGACCATCGGGCCCTGGATGAGTATCTGTTATCCTTCCCATTGCCCATTTTGTAGGTGGAAGTTGTTCATCCTTTATTAGAACTAGCTGACCAATCCTGTAGTTTGCTTTTGGTTCTTTCCATTTGGACCTTTGTTATAGACTGTTCAAGTAATCCTTAGACCATATTTTCCAAAATCCTTGAGTCATCTTTGAAAGTAGAGTCCACCTCTGTTTTGGGCTTATGTTGGTTTTGTCTGACTCCGGGGGTGAAATCAGTGGTCTCCCGATTAAAAAATGTCCAGGTGTCAAAGCATCAAAATCATCTAAATCGCTTGACAGTGAAAGAATCGGTCTGGAATTTAAACATGCTTCAATTTGTTATAACACAGTGCTGAACTCCTCGTATGTTAGTGTTGTTTCACCGATCACTTTCTTTAAGTGGCCTTTCGTTGATTTGACTCCAGATTCCCAAATGCCTCCGAAGTGGGGACTACCTGGCGGGATGAAATGCCAGTTTGTTCCATGGTTAGCTGCTTCCTGAGCTGCATTGTTGTTTGCTTGTTGTATAGCCACCTGTAGCTCCTTACTTAGTGCGTTCCGAGCTCCAACGAAGTTGGTACCGTTGTCACTGTATATGTTTAAAGGCGTTCCCCTTCTTTAAGTAAATCTTCTAAATGCTGCCAGGAATGCTGCTATTGTTAGCTCACTTACTAGTTCCAAGTGAATTGCTTTCTTAGAGAAACAAATGAACAATGCGATATATCCCTTGTAGGACTTGTTTCCTCTTCCTTTGGATACACGAATTGCAATTGGACCTGCGTCAATTTCCAATACAGTCAATGCCTGTATTGGAAAATGGGGCAGATGGAGTGACTCCAGCTTCCGGTAACATACCCATTAACTGTTCTGACGCTGCTCTTCTGAATCGAAAACATTTTACACAATTGTGGATTGTTGTGCGTACTAGACGTTTACCATCCAAAATCCAATATTTTGAACGTATTTGTGCTAGAGTTGCTTGTACGCCTCCGTGTAATGCAAGATGGTGTGCTTCAATTGTGATTAGGTTTGAGTAAATATGATTTTTTGGTAGAATTAGTTGATGCTTTTGATCATACTTAAGTTGAGATTTTTGAAATCTACCGCCGACCCTCAACAAACCATTTTCGTCCATGAAAGGATTTAGTGATGATAGTTTGCTGTTTTTTCTGGCTTTACTCGTTGATTTGAGGAGTTTAATATCTGCGGCAAATTCCGAATCTTGTATTGTTTTTATGATTACATTGTGTGATCTGGTTAGTTCATCTACTGTTAGAAAACTGGGTATCTCTCCAGGAACTTGACGTATTCGATTTTTAATGATAGTAATATATCTGTAGCAGTACGCTATAGTTCTTTTGATTTTAAGAGCCGATGAAAATCATGAAAAGTCTATGAACTCTGGTTGAGGAGGTGCGTTGATAAATAAACAATTTGTTTTTAGTTCCTCATTGGCTGCTACTTCAGTTGGTTCAAGCGCTAATGGATAATTTGAGTTTTTAACCAGCTTGGTCCTTCCCACCAAAGTTTATAGTTTCGCAAGTTTTGTGCGTTCATGCCACGTAAAGCTACATCTGCGGGGTTTTAATTGGATTTTACATAATGCCACTGACTTGGTTGCATAAGCGACTGAATTTTAGCTATTCTGTTACTCACAAAAGTTTTGTATTTACTGGGATCGCCTTTTATCCATCCAAGCGTTATCATCGAATCCGTCCACGCATAGGTAGTAGCGTGTTCCAAATCCATGGAATCTTGAACTGTTTTTAATAACTTTGCCAATAGTACGGCACCGCATAATTCCAACCTTGGTAACGATATTCTGTTTTTTATATGAGCGACCTTGGTTTTTGCTGCTATTAGATAAACGACCGGTGTGCCTTGGGAATTTATTGTCTTGTAGTATACCACTGCTGCAAATGCCTTCTCTGATGCATCGCTGAATCCATGTAGTTCACTTTCGCCTTGTTGCCTGTGTTCTATCCATCTGCTTATGGTAATATTTTCAATTACATTCAAACCTTCTTTGAATTTACTCCATTGTTGTTGTAGTTCAATACTTAGAGTATCATCCCATCCGACACCAGCTATCCATAGTTTCTGCATTAATAGTTTTGCTTGGATGATGATGGGTGCAAACCATCCTAATGGATCAAATAGTTTGGCTACTTTTGCCAATATGCTTCTTTTTGTTGGTTCTTTTATATTTTCGGACAATGATATTTTAAACCCAAGATTGTCGAAAACTGGGTTCCAGGTTATTCCGAGCGTCTTAATTGTTTCATCGATGTTTATGGAGCATAGCCCATCTTCGCGAGCGTTTCTAGGTAGATGTGTTGTCAATTCTCTTTTGTTACTTGCCCATTTTCTTAGATTAAAACCTCCAGCCTTCAGCAATTGTATGAGTTGTGATTGGGCTTCTAATGCTTCTTCTAATGTATCAGCTCCTGAAAGCAGATCATCAACATAGAAATCTTTTAACGTTATTTTTGACGCGATTGGGTAGTTTTTTATTTCATCATGTGCTAGTTGACATAAGACTTTAGTGGCTAAATATGTTGCTGACGTGGTCTCATATGTTACTGTTTTAAGTTTAAACGTTTTGATTTCTTCTTTGGTGATTCTCTCCACAGGAGCCGTTGATAGTTTTGATCTTCCTCATTGATTATGATCTGGCGGAACATCTTCTCTATGTCGGCTTTGATAACGAATTTATGTTTTCTCCATCGCATTAGAATTGATATTAGATCCTGTTGTAACGTTGGACCGTTTAGCATTAAGTCATTCAATGATGCACCGGATGTTGTTTTTGCCGAACCATCGAACACGACTCTAAGCTTTGTAGTCGTGCTGTATGATTTCATCACTGCGTGATGTGGAAGATAATATGCTACAGTTGAGTCTTCTTCATCTTTTAGCATCTCCATTTGACCAAGTTGTTCATATTCACGCATAAAGTCTGTATAACTTTTTCTGAGATTTGGTTCTCTTGACAACCTTCTTTCGACTTGAAGGAACCTTGCTATTGCCATGCGTTTAGAATCTCCCAAATGTATAGCTGGATCCTTCTGAAATGGGATACGTAATTCGTAGCGCCCATTTTTCAGTCGCCTGTGCGTGTCACGAAAGAATTCTTCACACTCCTTCTCTGGCTTTGTGTGAATGCGTGGGGGATGCATTTCTTCTAACTCCCAAAATTTTTTTAGTTGTTCATCTATCTCAGCCGATGAGACGTGTGAGTTGTATTTTAGCTCTGTTATCCTATTGGGTGTAGATATTCTTCCTAAAATTACCCATCCGAATTCCGTGAGGTGTGCTTCTGTGGCTTCAAGATCTGCGTGTAATAATCTGCACCCAGTAGTATATCAATCGGTGCGGGAATGTTGTAGTTCGGATCGGCCAATAACAGCTCATTCAAATGTTTCTATTTTTCAAACATAAACGGTTTTTCTGGCAGATTTTTGCTTATTTTGGTGAGTACTAGAGCTTCAATTTCTATTGAAAATGTTGTTTACAATACTATTGACTCTGCCAGCAACTTGTCCGCCTACACCATGGACCTCTGCACTGATTTTACGACCTACTTTAATTAAACGTTGTTTGGCTTCTGTTGTTATGAATGATGTTTGTGAGCCGGTGTCGATCAGCAATCTTAAAAGCTCTTCCCTTCCATCAAACCTTGTGATTTTAACAAGGGCGGTTGCTAAAAGTGTTGTTTCATGCGTTTTAGTAGACTATGGTGCTTGCCATTGCATTCTTTACATCTTGATTGAATATAACATTGTTGAAAATTGTGTCCAGTGGCTAGGCACCTTCTGCATAGATCATGTAAGTTGACAAGCTGTATTCGTTCTATGTGACTCATTTTGTTAAACTTGTGGCAGCATTCTGAATTATGATTGCCTGAACACAAGGTACACGATTGATTTTTTACTATTGTTGCACTGAATGCTTGTTGTTTATGGCGAATGCTATCGTTTGCCGGCGTTAATTTTGGTAGTCGTAAGGTCTAGTAGTTGATATCGCTGTTCCAGAAACTTGAGAAGTCCGCTGGTAGATTGAATCTCCTTTGGATTTTCTAATGACATCTCATATGATTTAAGAGTCTCGTTGTCAAGTTTTTTCGTTAGAAATGGAACTAGCCAAGCACCCCAGGTCGCAATGTCGACTCCTAAATTCTTTATTGCATGTAGATTTTCCCTGATGGTGTCATGCAATATACTAATTGCAGATGCTGCTTCTTGTTGAATATTATGTAGGGCAAAAATAGCGTTAATATGGTAGTATTTCCATCGCGCTTTTATAGTTGTCTCCTATTGGCTGCAAATGTTGGATGATTTTGCTCGCTGCTCGCTCCAAATGTGTTTTGAGATACATGATTTTGTGTGGATCTGTTAGACTACCGTTTTGATCTACCAATTTTGAGAACAGTTCATGGAACCCAACCCAATCTTGATAGTTCCCATTGAACTTTGGTATCTCAATTTCCATTAATCTGTAATTTTTTGATTGTTGGTTGTCGGTGTTTGTTGCACTTGTTTCAAGCGTCTTATGTACCGCCTGTTGTAGCTTAGCAGTACATTCTTCTGCACGGCTGCTAATCTCGAAGTAAATGTTGTTTTTAAAATATTCTTGTTGTTCTAAGTTTTCTTCAGTTGTTTCTAGCAATATTTCTTCGTGCAGTTCATCTATTTTTCCATCGTCGTATTTAATTGTTTACTTTTTTGTGACAGGTATTCAGCTTCTTTTCTTCCGCTTATGAGGCCGTATGCTTGAATGATGATATTCTCCAAGTGATTTATTTTTATTAACTGCTTTCTGAGCAGCCTTTCCTTGGGATCATCGTTGTTAACTTGAATCGTCGGAATTATCAACTTGGATACTGCTTTTTGTTGCGCCATAGTTGTGCTGGCTGTATGAGTTTTTTCGATATCCAACTCATTTAGTTCTGGTAGCTTAGTTGTTGTTGCTATCGGCAGTTTTTCAATTGCGTTGTCATCTGCTGCTTTTGTAGTTGGAGTTGTTGCGGCAGTTTCCAGCTTATAGTTGATTTCGGCTGTTATGTTATCACAAGCACGTTTTATATGTTTGCGTTCTTCTTTGTAAGGAAAGTTGTCTATGCCTTCGTAGCCAATTAATAGCTTGTCGTTTTCTTTATATCTTGTGTAGATATCCGTGACTTCTTCTCTTTTTTTTTCCAGTTGAGCCTTTGTTTTGCCGGCAGCTGGATCCTTCCTTATATTTGAGATTAGTTTTTGTATCTGTTTGCCCACATCACTTTGTTGTTTTAATAAATTCTCCATAATAAATTTTTGTTATTGTTGTTGTTGTGGAGCGTTTCACCTAGCGTGATTCTTTTTGCTCGAACGACCAATGTTTGACCGTATATTGGTCAAATTACAAATTTGATAGTTTACAATTATACTTAAAAAGTTTGCTGTTGGTCAGGGCTGGACAGAAACACGTTGACTGTTGTGTAAGAACTAATATTTATTCCACAATTTATTTGATTTACATACAAAAAAGATCATTTAGAAAACTATTGATTATGCAAAATAAATGTAAAAATAAATGTAAATGCCCTAGTCAATATGAAAACCGATATACATATTCCGTGCCATCAGTATTTAACGGATGTATATGTATATGGAAAAATTGATATATTCAATGTCATAATTTGATAGCATAAGTGTTGTTGTTATAACAGCATCACTAGTAAAAAGGCTGGCTTAAGGCGATCTACGGAGATCTTTAAAGCCTTATTATTAATTTTAATAATATAATATTTATCGTATCGCTTCAATACTGTAAATGGTCCTGTGTATGGTTGTTGTAACGCGTAACGCACTGCATCATTTCTGACAAATACATGGGAACACTTTTGTAACGCCTCATGCATGAAGGTTTTACCTTTACTGTTGTTTGAAGTGACCGTAGGTTTGATCAATTTCATAAAATTTTTGAATTTTACAACGAGTTCCGATTGAATCAACGCGTTACTTGTTTCCTTGAAAAATTTGTTACAAGGCTGGCTACTGCCAACCTGCAGATATTCACTAAGCTCCTGCAGAGGCCTCCACGGTGATGTTTTGCCGGCTACGTTCTCAGCGAGAAGTGCGAGGGTCGTGGGGTTTGAGGCATGCAGGGCTCCTGGCCTACACCGTGATTAACAGATAATTATAAATTGGATAAACGCAAATAATAATAATAATACCCGGGTTCCGCCGAAATTCGTCGGCCTGAACCTGAGGAACGAACAACTCAAAAAATTATAAATGGGAGAGAGGTGCCTTGGTGCGCGCATCCATTCGAATTCAAACAGGGCCAAAGCCCTGGTTACGAAATTGGATGCGGGCACCAAGGGACCGCACTACACACACCGACACAGAGGGAGCCTCCGCTCCCATCACACACAACCGAAAATTTTAGTGATTCATTTTATTTGTAGGGAAAACAACAAAAGGAAACCACTTCCCGAAAGAAGAAAAAAGAAAGAGAGAGAAGCGAGAGAGAGAAGCGAGAGAGAGAACAACACGCATCGAGCGCGCACCCGCTGTGCGGCGCTCGATTACAAAATATATAAAAATTTAAATTTAATAAAAAAAATTTAAGAAAATAATCAGAAAAATTAAAAATAAAAATTAAAAAAAATTGTACCTTAATTATAACAGTTAATGTTGCGGCCTTGCGCTGTTCTTGTTGCGGGGCCTCTCCCCGATAAAATTGGGTTGCGGCCTTGCGCGGCCGTCATGCCACAGGGTCGCCGCCCCGGACCGTTGCGGCTTTGGTGCCGTTTAGTATTTTGGCCTTGACTGGCCGCCAAAATAAATTAGGCGATGCGGGGCCTTTCCCCGATAAAATAAAACGAATGGCCTCAACTGGCCACCCGAAACTCGTTGGGCGTTGGCTCGCCTTACCGCATGCACCCCCAATGTCACCTGGATCGGACACCAAAGCGGTGAAACGGTGTCTGGCCAAAACCGTAATTATCACAAAAACTTTTGGGCGTTGGCTCGCCTTCAAAAATCCAGAAAAATATTTGAGTGGCCTCACCTGGCCACCCGTTATATTGTACGGCACCCGTAAATAATGCGGCACCCGTTGAAAAATGTGGCACCCGTTGAAAAATGTGGCACCCGTTGATAAATGTGGCACCAGTTATATTGTACGGCACCCGTAAATAATGCGGCGCCCTTTGGAAAATGTGGCACCCGTAAATTGTATACGAGCCTCTATTAGCCTTTCGTAAAAATAAAAAAATGTAGCGCCGTCGTACCAACCAGAACTCACTTATAAATCACCGCAAATTTGGTAACTATTAAATGTTCAACTGCCGTTTAACTCAAAACACCAAAATCGAGAACGTAACCACCTAAATTACACTCTTTGCACAAGAAAAAATTAGGTGTAATAAATTCCACTTGAGCGTTGATTTGCTAACAATCCATAAAAAAACTAATGTTGGGGCGATTTTCTATTGACCGACCCTCCGATACCAACTTAAACTCAACTTCACAAATAAATTTTTATTATCTTTATAATGTTTAATATTTTATTTTTATTATAATTTTTATATTCACAATCCACACGAGATTTTTTATCATTAAAAAAAAACAACTTGAATTTATAAAAGAATTGAAACTCGAAAAATCACAAACTAACTCAATGAAAATCACTACTCGAATGACAAACAAAAAAAATATTCGAGCGTCGCACAGCTCGTAAAACGTTCTAGAAGAAATTAATCTCTCTTCTCTGTCTCTCCCTTATATCAAATTTTCGTTGATATAAGGGAGATAGACATATAAGAAAAACATTTCTTCCAAAACGTTTTACTTTGCACACACTCGATGCGCATTGTTATCTCTCTCTCTCCTATTTTTGTTCCGTTGCCAACATAACCGAAGAAAACACACAAGAATCCATCCACCAAGACGCCACGTTCACACATTGAAAAACTCGGACGCAAGAAACCATGGAAAATGGAAACAAATTTACCAAAAAAATGTCTTGTTAAGACAATACAGTCGTAACAAACGTGGGAACGTCCCACACCCTGAGATGTCTCATAAGCCGGGCCTAAAACAAACAACACGAAAATAAAGATAGAGAGAGAAACGATTAAACACGGATGTCTTTGACATGATAAGTACCCAAGGATTTGCCATTCAAATCTTCGACGGTGTACGCTACCCGCCCGACTTTGCTGGTAATTATGGCGGGTTTGAATTTGCTTGCCAATTTGGCGGAGAATTTATTCGACGCATCGCTCAAAGCAAACGATCGTATAAACACGGGTTGTCCAATTCGAAAAGAACGCGTATTACTGCGTAAGTTATAATGTTGGGCCCCCTTTTCGTGTGCCACACGTAAATAATGTGTTATACGATCCTTTAAAAAGTTTACTCGATCTGGCTTAGCCCATACCTGGACTTCGCTGGGATCATGTTCATCGAGTAACCGTCGCAGTGAGTAATCTGAACCGTGCATCGACATATGTTGACCGAACACGACATAATGAGGGGAATAATGTATCGAATCGTGTATGGCATTACGTAAAGCAGCCGCAATTTCCTGCAAATTTTTGTCCCACAAATTATGGTCGTGATCGCTCAAATATGAACGAATACTGGCAATTAATGTTCTATTAACACGCTCGGAAGCGTTACTTTGGGGCGAGTACACCGGCGTACGTAAATGGGTTACACCGTATTTAGCTAACAGGTCTTTAAATAGATTCGAGGTGAACTGCTTCCCATTATCGGAGGTAACAATTTCGGGTACGGAGAATAAAAGGAATACCTCATTTTCTAGAAATCGACACAATAATGAGGCAGACGCCTCGCGTAAGGGTTTTACAACTACGAATTTCGAATAATGATCCAGAACGATAACGATACAGGTATTTCCGAGTTTCGAACGTGGATACGGACCCAAAAAATCTACATACAGTTTTTGAAACGGGCGAGTTGACGTGACCTGAGCTCCCATGGCTGGTTGTGTAGAGAAATTAACAGCTTTGTTCATTTTACATTTAGTGCAGCTAGCAACGTACTGTTTAACTTGTTTTGCCATATGAGGCCAGTAAAATTGACGCTGAAGGCGCTCGAGAGTTTTGCTGCCGCCTAAATGTGCTGAAGTGGGAGGTACGTGAGCCTGTTCGATAAGCGTTGAAGTTAAGGAATTAGGAATAACAAGTTTCCAATTCGAAAGGTCGGTATCCGTATATTTAAAACCGAAGGAAGGGGATATTAATAGTTTATCATCCTGGATCTTATAGTTGTGCGAACAATCTTTTAAGGAACGAATTTTCGCGATCTGATCGACGTAATCTGGATCTTGGAACGCAACCGAATTTTGATCAACGTGTAAAATAGGGACCGAAGAAGGTATTAAAGCATTCACGGAAGGGTCGATGTTTTTACTCGACAAGGCTGGATCCTCAAATTGGGCACCAGGATCAGGCGTGCTCTTACTTTCGGAATCATCCTCACAAGGAGCGGATTCATCCGGAAAAGCTCGAGACAACGCATCAGGTACAACGTTAACTGAACCTTTTCGGTATCCAATCTGAAAATCCAGCGCTTGGAGTTTCAGACTCCATCTCGCCAAACGTCCGGAGAGGTCTTTTTGACTCATTAACCAGCGCAAACTGGAATGGTCAGTATAAATGACGAATGGATAACCTTCCACGTAGGGACGGAATTTTCGCACGCTGAGGACGGCAGCGTAGCATTCCAGCTCGGTCACCGAGTAGTTTCGCTGCGCCGCATTGAGCTTATGGGAATAAAACTCAATGGGCCGCTCCACCCCCTCGGCGTCCACCTGAAATAAGACACTACCGACCCCAACGGCACTGGCATCACACTGAATAAAAAAGGGTTTAGTGTAATCAGGATGCGTCAATACTGGGGCAGTTGACAAGGCGGTTTTGAGGGCGTTAAAGGAAGAATCAGCAGCTGCAGACCAACATACTTTAGTGTTTTTACCAGTAAGATCGGTGAGAGAAGAAGCTAAGGAGGCGAAATTTGGAATGAAGCGACGGTACCATCCGCACATTCCCAGAAAACGTCTAATCTGTTTCGTCGTTTTCGGAATAGGGTACTCCAGAATAGCTTTACATTTATCTGGGTTTGTACGGAGGCAACCATCACCCACAATATAACCTAAATAGTCTACTTCTTTCAACACAAACTTACTTTTGGTCAAATTGATTGTTAAACCGGCGTCCTTCAGATATCCAGCAACCTGTTGTAGTAAATCGAAATGTTCAGCCAGAGTGGAGGATGTGACCAGAAGGTCATCGAGGTACACAAAGACCTTATCGTGCAGTTGGTACGGGATCACGCGGTGCATTAAGCGACAAAGCGTCTGTGGTGCGTTGCATAAGCCAAACGGCATCACCTTGAACTGATACAAGGGCCGTCCAGGAACCGTAAACGCCGTTTTATCGCGGGATGCTGGGTCGAGTGGGATCTGCCAAAAGGCATCCTTCAAATCAATCGCCGAAATGAATCGGGTGTGTCCCAAACGACCCAACAATCCGTTGATTATGGGCAGCGGATACGCATCCTTGACGGTTGCCTTGTTCAGTTCTCTAGCATCCAAGCACAGACGAACTTTCCCATTGGCCTTACGCACCAACGTGACCGGTGAACACCAGGAACTTTGTGACTCCTCGATAACCCCCAAAGACAACATCCTATCCAACTCGGCATACATGAGTTTCTGGATAGCTGGGGACACGGAATAAAAACGTTGTTTGACTGGTTTTGCGGAACCGACATCGATCATATGAGTGATGAGGGATGTGCGGCCCAAACCTAAAATATCGCTGCTCGGGAAATATTCGCGGATAAGATCCAATTTACGACGATCATCAGATGTTAAAATATGAAATTTGGGTGTGTTGGTAGTTTCACCTAATTCGTCCGAATTATTTAACGCGGAGATTTTTGGGGAAATTCCAAAACGATTCCAAAAATCGATACCCAAATAAAGCGGTTGTTCCAAGGAAGGGACAACGTGAAAATTCATAAACTTAGTGACTCCGTTGAATTCGACGTTAGCTCTTATATAACCAAAGACTCGTTGGACTTGGCCACTCGCGGTAGTTATAGTGGAAGGAAAGTTATGGAATTCAACAAAAGGATTTGACAGAAGTTTCTCCGATCCACTCCCGAGAACACTGACACTCGCCCCGCTGTCGAGAAGACCCTTAAAAGGTATCTTATTTATAAAGACCTGGGCGTAAGGCCGAGTGTCACTACCCTCGGAGAATAGAACGGAGGAAATCACATCATTTCTCATTGCGACGCGACGGTTCCAATATTTTTTTGAACGCTTTAAACGATCTAACTTTGCCAATGATGGGGCATTATAGAAAAATTTAAGAGCGACAGGAAGGGAGGAAGGATTGGATGGGGAAGAAGGATCGGGAAAGGAATCATTACTGGCAGACGAGCTTACCTCTTCGTCGGATTCGAATAGGAGCGGATTTCCGCGTCCGTATTGCTCGCTGCATCCTCCAGAATCGGTTTGAGTGGATTTGTCCGTGGTAACATCAGTCTGGGTTGCGGTTGTGGTTGTGGTGATTCTCGTGGCCCAGTCCTCCAAGAACCACTGTTCTGGTTTTCCGACAATCTTGATTGAGCGTTTCGTTCTTCGGCACAACGTCGACAACGCGCAGATATCGTCCCTCGTAGCCCACATCGATAGCAAAACAATCCAACGGGAGCCAATTGACAATCCATGAACGTGTGACCCATATCCGAACAATTAAAGCAGACGATATTTTTACTATGATTGGCATGTTGTTTGTAAACCAATCCCGAACTGCCTGCTGGGACTTGTCCACCCGAACGTCTCGCCGCTGCCGACTGATACCTGCTCTCCGTTTGAATGGCGGATACTGAGTTATCGGGCAGAACATCAGTTAAGGGATAATTCTCATAAGAGTCATATGCTCCAACATCATCATACGGACTGCCTGATAACTCATTGATCACGCGTCGTGGATGGATTGCAGGATCCGCCGGAGCTTTGAGCCGCCGGAAAGACTCCTCCCAAGCAGAACAGCTTTTGATTAGTTCGTTGATGCTGCTGAACCGACGATCTGTAAGGTGGTATTGTAGCGTAGGCTTCATGTTGTTCAGCAAAATTTGAATGAGCTCTTCGTCTGAGTACGGCGTTCGACATTGTAAGGTAAGGGTCCAGACGTGGTTGTAGAAATCCAGGAAGCTTTCGTTCGGTTGTTGTTTACGTGCCTCGACCATTCTGCGGATTTCGTAATTTGTGCGACGATCTTGAAAGCGCTCGATAATTCCGCTTCGTAGTTCTGACCAGGTCGCGTGCGGGTTATGTTTACGAAATGTCCAGTACCACTGCAACGCGAGGTCCTTCAGAATGGTGTGGAGCTCTAACAATAAAATTTGTTCGGATAATCCCCGAGATGAAGCGATGGTATCAACTTGAAACAGGAACATATCGATGTTGATTCCTGATGGAGATCCCGTGAAACTTAGTCCACTACCGGACAACAAACGTCGATCGACAAATTTTGGCGATACTGGCGAACTAGTGGACGTCGGAGGCGCTCGATCGTGTACGGTTGGAATCGGGATGTCTTGTGAGAACAGGTTATTTCCAACGATTTGAGTCTGGAGGTTGGTTTGTCTTTGATCCAACTTGACCAGCTGCTGTGATACCAATTCGAATTTGTGCAGCATGGATTCCAACAAGGTGGTCTGTGCATTTGATTGTTGTACCGCCGTGTGGTTCGTTTGAATCTGATCAAGGAGATCCTCCAAAGTGCATCTTCGCTCCTGCGGTTGTGGGTGGTCGGAATCATCCTCGCTACCGAGATTTTGAACTTGAATCTCTTCATTTGTTTCCTCATGGAGAGGTATTTCCAACGCGAGATGTACGCCCTTTGCGCTTTCTATGGAAACGTTCAACTTTTCCTGGTCATCCAGGTACATCTGCAGACTGGTCAATAATTCGGAACATGCTTGATGTACCTTACGCGCGGGTTGCTCGTATTTCGGTGATTTGAATGCGCGACTAAGCCGACCTGCCAAATGTAATAAACGAGAGTGGTACCGTTGCACCAATAGCATGAGATCTTTTGTCGCCGGATCCAACACTGTGATCGCTCCCCGAATCTCCTCCAATTTCTTGAGACACGTTGAGATCTCAATATCTGGTCGTTTCGATGCGTTTGTATGCATTTTTCCGGGCGCTGGTTTAGTCTCGGCCTGCTCACTTCGGACCGCTTCCTCGAGTTGATGAATTGCATCTGATGTGTCGAAGCGTATGTCACGAAGGAGACATTCCACCTCCACTTCGTCTCGTTGCAGTAGATTTACGTCCATTTTAGAATTCAGGTAAGGTTAGGGAATAAGTTTGGTTAGTTCGAAAAAACGTAGTCTTTATTGATTTATAAAAATACAAAAAATTTTAATTCAAAATAACTCTAACTCAAACGGAAGGTTTTAAATTAGAGGAAATTACAACTAAAGATATTCCACACCCACTATAACTAGATAATAAAAAAAAACACGAAATATTTTTATAAATAACACGAAAAGGAATGGATACCTTGTAAGAGTTTGTGGGTCCAGTATTCCCACGATTAGTTTAACGACGGATAGGACGAGATACCCCCGAAAGTGGCGCTGTTCGATGAGAACCTAATTTGGGGGGGCTCGTTAAAATAATTACAACAACAAAAACTCAACCAATGAATATCAAATCGCGATAAACAACCAGAAAGTTACCCCGTGCGTTGGATAATACTCAATTCGATTGTGAATTTGGTTAACTTCCACTCGATCCCACGGATGGTTACGTTGGATACGTGGTTCTACGTCCGAGTTATCCCACACTGTACGTCTTTGAGGCCTTTCTGGCGTATCCCACGGATTTGAATTCATACAAAATAATAATAATAAACAAAATTTAATAATAATAATAACGTAGCTAATGAAACTACCAACACACCCAGATAAGGAGGCAAAGTAGCAAGAAAAAAAAAACAAATAAGATAATAATAAAAGAAGGAAGGAATGGTTACCTTGTGGTGGTTTGTGGGTCCAGTATTCCCACGGTTAGTTTAACGACGGAAGACGAGATACCCCCCAAAGTGGCGCTTTTCGATGAGAACCTAATTTGGAGGGGCTCGTTGAAATTTGAAACGATACGAAAAAAAACAATTCAAGCAACTACCAACACACCCAACGGTATGCAGGCAGGAGGCTGATACTCAAGAGATACAAAGGAAAAAGGAAAATAAAATCAAAATGAAATACTAATAAACCCGAGGGTTCCAATACAACCCATAGATCTATAAACCAAAATCAAAAACAATATCAAAATATCAAATAAAGCAAATAAAGTTTATAGAAAAAATTTTTAATTAATACCACGATACGGATGGTATGATGAGAGTGGAAACCCCACTCCGTGTCAGCTAAATAATAAAATAATAAAAAAATAATAATAATAAAATAATAATAACAGTTGTTGCTCCTCAAATTTCGGTCGAGAAATTTCGGGGCAGGGAAAATGAAGCTAAGCTAAACCCCAGACAAATGACATCCAAGCTCCACCACAATCAGACACAACATAGTGGAAATGGGAAAGAGCTCAGAAGTCGGATGTCCAAAGAATAGGGGATGACACCCCCATCTACGCGCAATCAAACAGCCCGTGCTGGTTGCGATCGTAGATGGAGAATGTCAACCGGGAGACTGGCTTTGGTGTGCGCGTCCATGCGAATTCAAACAATGTGAAACACCGGTTTCGACACTGGACGCGCACGCCAAAGGGAGTGCAGCTACAAATCAAAAAAAAATAAAAATTATCAAAATTAAAACTCGCGAGCTTGGGCGCCACTGTTACAAGGCTGGCTACTGCCAACCTGCAGATATTCACTAAGCTCCTGCAGAGGCCTCCACGGTGATGTTTTGCCGGCTACGTTCTCAGCGAGAAGTGCGAGGGTCGTGGGGTTTGAGGCATGCTGGGCTCCTGGCCTACACCGTGATTAACAGATAATTATAAATTGGATAAACGCAAATAATAATAATAATACCCGGGTTCCGCCGAAATTCGTCGGCCGGAACCTGAGGAACGAACAACTCAAAAAATTATAAATGGGAGAGAGGTGCCTTGGTGCGCGCATCCATTCGAATTCAAACAGGGCCAAAGCCCTGGTTACGAAATTGGATGCGGGCACCAAGGGACCGCACTACACACACCGACACAGAGGGAGCCTCCGCTCCCATCACACACAACCGAAAATTTTAGTGATTCATTTTATTTGTAGGGAAAACAACAAAAGGAAACCACTTCCCGAAAGAAGAAAAAAGAAAGAGAGAGAAGCGAGAGAGAGAAGCGAGAGAGAGAACAACACGCATCGAGCGCGCACCCGCTGTGCGGCGCTCGATTACAAAATATATAAAAATTTAAATTTAATAAAAAAAATTTAAGAAAATAATCAGAAAAATTAAAAATAAAAATTAAAAAAAATTGTACCTTAATTATAACAGTTAATGTTGCGGCCTTGCGCCGTTCTTGTTGCGGGGCCTCTCCCCGATAAAATTGGGTTGCGGCCTTGCGCGGCCGTCATGCCACAGGGTCGCCGCCCCGGACCGTTGCGGCTTTGGTGCCGTTTAGTATTTTGGCCTTGACTGGCCGCCAAAATAAATTAGGCGATGCGGAGCCTTTCCCCGATAAAATAAAACGAATGGCCTCAACTGGCCACCCGAAACTCGTTGGGCGTTGGCTCGCCTTACCGCATGCACCCCCAATGTCACCTGGATCGGACACCAAAGCGGTGAAACGGTGTCTGGCCAAAACCGTAATTATCACAAAAACTTTTGGGCGTTGGCTCGCCTTCAAAAATCCAGAAAAATATTTGAGTGGCCTCACCTGGCCACCCGTTATATTGTACGGCACCCGTAAATAATGCGGCACCCGTTGAAAAATGTGGCACCCGTTGAAAAATGTGGCACCCGTTGATAAATGTGGCACCAGTTATATTGTACGGCACCCGTAAATAATGCGGCGCCCTTTGGAAAATGTGGCACCCGTAAATTGTACACGAGCCTCTATTAGCCTTTCGTAAAAATAAAAAAATGTAGCGCCGTCGTACCAACCAGAACTCACTTATAAATCACCGCAAATTTGGTAACTATTAAATGTTCAACTGCCGTTTAACTCAAAACACCAAAATCGAGAACGTAACCACCTAAATTACACTCTTTGCACAAGAAAAAATTAGGTGTAATAAATTCCACTTGAGCGTTGATTTGCTAACAATCCATAAAAAAACTAATGTTGGGGCGATTTTCTATTGACCGACCCTCCGATACCAACTTAAACTCAACTTCACAAATAAATTTTTATTATCTTTATAATGTTTAATATTTTATTTTTATTATAATTTTTATATTCACAATCCACACGAGATTTTTTATCATTCAAAAAAAACAACTTGAATTTATAAAAGAATTGAAACTCGAAAAATCACAAACTAACTCAATGAAAATCACTACTCGAATGACAAACAAAAAAAATATTCGAGCGTCGCACAGCTCGTAAAACGTTCTAGAAGAAATTAATCTCTCTTCTCTGTCTCTCCCTTATATCAAATTTTCGTTGATATAAGGGAGATAGACATATAAGAAAAACATTTCTTCCAAAACGTTTTACTTTGCACACACTCGATGCGCATTGTTATCTCTCTCTCTCCTATTTTTGTTCCGTTGCCAACATAACCGAAGAAAACACACAAGAATCCATCCACCAAGACGCCACGTTCACACATTGAAAAACTCGGACGCAAGAAACCATGGAAAATGGAAACAAATTTACCAAAAAAATGTCTTGTTAAGACAATACAGTCGTAACAAATTGGCTTGGCAATTGTTGGCCTTAATCCGAGCAGTATAATAGGTAGTAGTTTAGCTCAACTTGTATTTTGATGGCACATAATGACTGATTTTAGGGTCCTATGCCATCTTTCAATCAACCAGTTGGATTGAGGATGATAACTGTAGTCTTTAAATGGTAAATATTGAGTAACTTCGAAAGCTCTTGAAAAAGTGTCGACTCGAATTGGCGACCTTGGTCTGTTGTAATTCTTTTTGGAATCCTAAAACGTGCAAACCAACCCGAAATCAGATGTGAAGCTACTGTTTCTGCTGTCATATTAGGAATCGGAATAGCTTCTGGCCACCTTGAGTACCTGTCAATGATGGTTAAGCAGTAATAGTTCTCACCGGACGGAGGTAGGGACCAATTAAATCAATATTGATGTGTTCGAATCGACGTTGACAGTTCTTGGCGAACTGCTGGCAATCCTTTCACATACCCTTCCAAACAAATCTTTCTTGAACCAAACGCTGGGTACCTTTGACACCTGAATGCGACAAGTTGTGAAGATTCTCGATGATTGGTTTCCTGAATCTGGTTGTGATGTATGGACGTACCTGATTTTTAGTGATGTCACAATACAACTGCTGACTGGTTCCCGGAATGATTAACTTTTTAAGCACCATTGTTAATTTTCGGTTAGTCAATAATTCACTTAACTCACGGGAAGCTTGCTGCTCCGTTGCTATCTCTTTATAATCGATTACAGAAGAGCTCTCCAATGAATTAATACGGAAATGTGACGAATATCGGTAGATAATTGCGATATATAATCCAAATATCGGATTTGCCTCGGTGACGCTTTGCCCAACTTTTGCTTAAAAGCGAACTCCAACGGTTTGTGATCAGTATAAATACACCACCGTCTGGCTTCTATCATATACCTAAAATGTTTCACCCCTAGATATATCGCCAAGAGACCATTTTTTGTCGCGATGAAACTTCTAGAAGAACATTTCGATGTAAATTTTACAGTTCGTTTGTTTTTGTCAATTTAGTAACACGTGTTTTGAATTTTTCTTAAAATGAATGAAATTGAATATCGCGCCGTAATTAAATTTTAAAAGATGGGCGAAATGCAATTTATATATTCAACTATATATCAAAAGTTTACGGCGAATCTGCACCATCATATGCCACAGTAACAAGGTGGGTAAAATTATTCAAAAGTGGTCGGAAGTCATTAGAAGACGACAACCGCTCGGGTCAGCCAGCAGATGCTACTAGCCATGAAAACGTAATTTTGGCCGAACCTATTATATTGGAGGACCGGCATATTTATGTTCCGCGGTTAGCGTGGAGACTTTTTGTTTCATACGGTACTACATATACTATGTTACATGACCACCTTCACATGTCGAAAGTAAGTGCGCGATCAGTTCCCTGTTGGTGAATGCAGAACAAAAAAAAATGCGTGTTCAAACTTCAAAGGCGATTTTAGGTATGTGCAAAGAAGATCCAGAAAATTTCTTGGATAACATAATAACAGGCAATGAAACATGGCTTCATCACTGGGATCCGGAATCAAAGCAAGAATCGATGCAATGGATTAAACGTAGTGAACCACCACCAAAGAAATTCAAAACTCAACCGTCTGCTGGTAAGGTTTTGGCAACAATTTTTTGGGATGCTGAAGGAATTTTGATAATCGATTATATGCCCACAGGCATATATTACGCAGAGGTTTTGCGAAAATTGAAAAAGCGATCCGGGAAAAACGGCCAAGGGAAGTTAGGAAAAAAATCTTGCTTCTTTACGACAATGCACCAGTGCACAAGGCTAATATTGCTCAAGCTGCATTAAAGGACTGCGGCTTCGTTTAAATTCCGCATCCACCGTACAGTCCAGACTTGGCACCCAGTAACTACTTTCTGTTTCCCAATTTGAGAAAAACACTAAGGGGCCGGAAATTTTCCAATGACTATGAAGTACAGTCTGTTGTAAATAAATATTTTATGGAGCAAAAGATATCTTTTTTTTAGAGGGTTTAGGCAAGTTAATTGATCGATATGACAAATGTTTAAACCTAAAAGGAGATTATGTCGAAAAATAAAAATATTGCTGTATCACTCACTCTTTTTTTCATATGATATTGCAAGACTTTTTGATTTGCCCTCGTAGAACAACTTTTTAACAGTACGAAACGAAACCAAACTGACAAAAATGAATTTGAAGAGGTAGTCTATATTTTTACACAATGGCCCTGGGGGTTAAAAATTGGGGAGAGGGAGTTAATTTTCTACTTTTCGTGGTAGATATGTTAAGTTCTTCTTCTTAGGAGTAGCTGACCCTTCGGTTTTGCTGACTTGAACAGTCGCCAACATTGATTGAAATATTTATTTAAAAATTAAAATAAATCTTTTAAAACTAACCAATAGTTATTTTACTCTTAAAATTTATGAAAACTATTTGACATAAGTAAGGAAAGTATTTTTGAAAATAAAAACAATTTTTTTATTTTTATAAACAAATTTGGCGAAAAAATTTATTTATAATTTATTTTAAAAAGATTATCCTTTTGATTTTAAAAACCGGACTTTTCGCCTAAAAAATATATGTATATTTTTTTGATTTTATATGTATATTTTTTTATTTTTACTGGTTTTTTTTCTCAGTGTGCGTAATAGCATTCGGAATAAACTTACTGTAGAAATTGATCATCGCCAAAAATTTCTTAAGTTCCTTCGCCACTGTTGAAAGCTTATATACTTCGCGCAAATGTTCATGATGTTGTGTTCGTCGGATGATGCAATCAGGATATCGTCTATGTAGTAGAAGACGAGATCCAACCCTCGTAGAACTTCTGTCATTAATCTTTGAAATGACTGTGCGGCGTTACACAAACCGAAAGTCATGTATAGGAACTCAAATAATCCGAATGGCGTTACTATGGTCGTCTTAGGCACATCTGCTTGTACGATGGGTATTTGGTGGAATGCCTTCTCCAAATCGATTTTTGAGAAAATGGTTTTATTAAAGAGTATATGCCCACAATCATTAATATATGGTAATGGGTATCTATCAAGCTTCGAGATCGAATTCAATGCTCTGTAATCGTCACATGATCTCTGATAAACCATCAACGCTCGTCGGAATTCCTCTTGTTTTCAAGGATGTTACATTGTCAAATAATTTCATATTTGCCACGTCCACTTATAAATTATAGTGAGACAAAAAATCAGATCCTAATTGGCTGACTTCCGATGGTAAACTTCCATGGAAACGCACGTCTCAATCCTAAGTTTAGTCGCAGTATCTTCTTACCGAAAACCGGTATAGTTGACCCATTTGTAACAATTCCATGGCTTCTGAGCAACACCGAAATATCAGCGCCCGTATCTATCAGGAAATTTAAATTACTAACAATATCACAGACGCACAATTAATTTACATTGTTATTGTGTACAGTATAGACTGAAACTTTTTAACATGTGTATGGTGATTTCATTTTGGACTTGGTAAGATTGACTGATTTAACATATTTGTGACTATTATAGCTATGGTGAGGTAGTGTCCGTGTTAGTAGCTTTTCGTCCGCTGTATCACTTACTCGGCGAAGCTCATTGAGTAAATGATTAGGACGTCGATCACCTTACTGTATGCGCGATACTAATTTCTGGAACTGCTGTTGCGACGACTCTGCATAAGCAGCGATCACAGCTTGATTCAAATGTTCATATTGCTTTGTTGGAGGTGGGTTCTTTACCACACTGTGGACCTGGTTGACGACTCTTGCGTCCAATGACGCAACTACTGTACCAAACTTTAACCTCTCTGTGATATTGTGTATAGCAAACTAATGATCCAGTTACAAAAACCAAGTTTTTACTTGATCGTCGTGTAGCCTCGGAATAGGAACCTTGTTTGACAATACATTCACTGTATGTGTTTGGTTTCACCATTTTTCTCGTCAGTGTCCGACATTTCACTGACTTTTAATTTCAATATTTAACACCGGCAACCGCTGTTACGACGATATTTTTGAGTTTATGAACCACGTGGAATTTTTAGGCTAACTTTCCAAAATACACTCACACTCACACCGCCTTCGAATGTTCTCGAAAATGGCGTCTATTCACACAATAAAATGTCGATATTTTTGTATTCGCGTGTAGTTTCGTTAGTGGACGAATAAACAATAAAAGTAAACCGCAAAATGTTTCCATGATAGCACCACAACCACAAAATGGTCTTATTATTCTTTAGAAAACAGCCGGTCAGTAATTGCCACTTAACGTGCATCCCAATAGTTTCATGTAGTTCGCAACGTTCCAACGACTCCCACTATTCGTGTTATCAATTCATCAGATGCTGAAAAAAATCTGTATCTCTACTCCTACAAAATCCAGTTGATCCATGAGCTCTATCCTGATGATCTGGCTTTGTGTTTAGAGTACTTCAGAGCTGCTCTTAATCTCACCGTGGCAAAATGACCGATGAGGCTCACTTTCATCTCAGCGGGTTTGTGAATAAGCAAAACGTGCATTACACTCACTTCGTGTTACTGTTTAGTATGGCAAGATTTATGAACCATATTTCTTTGAAAATGTTGCAGGTGCAAGCATTACGATCAATGAATGGAGATCACTGCAAAACAATGTTTCAGGATTTCCTCTTTTTATTCGTGCGAGGGAACATACGGTTTCAGCAAGATGGTGTTACGACCCAAATCACTTGTATGACAATGAACTTGTTACGAGAAGAATTTCCGAACAGTGTTATGTCAAAAAACGAAGACTTGAGATGGCCACCTTGCTCCCCGCCTCGGCCAGCTACCTAAAGGAGTCGGTCTACATCAACAACCTACAGACTTTAAGGGAGCTGAAAGGCAGCATTAAACAGAAATTGCGTAAACTACAACGATCACTCAAAAGTGATGCTAAATGCTTGTTACGACTCCATGGGCTTAACATTCATTTGGCTTCCCTGTGAGTGTTTTTCTTTGTTATTATTCCATGGTAAGGTAATATTTTGTCTGATAACAATGCCACCTGTGTTTGAACATCTGTATTAGTATATTTGTCACCGTGTGGACGTGGTTTTTTTTAATTCTCTTTTTTCTCCATACTATAAGGCGAAATCGTCGTTAAAATGGGAGAGCGAGACCAATGTGCATCAGGTGTGTGCGAAGCAATGCGCTCCAGTTAGAGGAATGTTTTTTGTTATATGTTTCTCGTTTGCATCAATGTAAATCGATGTAAACGAAAAACAGAGAAGAAAAAACATTCTTCTAGAACGTTTTGGCGTTGTTGTGGTGAGAGAATTTTTATTATTATTTGGAAGAGTATGGTTTGTAATTTGGTACAAAATTAAAGTTTTGTGAAAAAAAAGACTAGTCTTGGAATTTTACTTGTAAAGTCGAGTTCAGGTTCACGTTTAAAAATAGAAAAATTTTTTTAGTCGCACATAAAAGCTATTCGAGTTTTAGGAGCCTACCGGCGGTAGGATCGCAACGGTGAAAAATCGTCCAGCGCAAGTATCAGCTACAAGGCCTCAACGGGTGGTCAGGTCAAGGAAAAATAAATATTTTACGGGTGCCGTATTAATCAAACGGTACTTCCGTGTAGTCATCGTGGTGCTGTCAAGGTGGTGCTGCCATAATTTTTTTTTTGGTACTTTATTTTGTACGAGGGCTTTACGCACATTTATTAATTTCATTATTACGGGTGGCCAGTGGACGGCCACCCACGGCCGCAACGGTAAATGGTTACTAGAGTAATAAGGTACGCTTTTTTTTGTTTTCATTTGTTTTATTATTTCTTTTTTTAAATTTGTTTATTTTTCCTTTTGTTAAATTTTGATTCTTATATCTAAATATTGTTGTAATCGAGCACCATATTAGCGTTTGAGAGCGCGACCTTGGTGCGCGTTGGTCTCGCCCCAAAACTTTTTGTGTTTTAGCGGTTATTTTTGGTTTTTTGAATTGTTGTTCTCTTACAGGTTTTCTTTTTCTTTTTTCCTATTGGGGTAAGGGTTGTTTTCTATAAAATGAATTGCTAAAGTCGGTTTGGGAGTGATGGGAGCGGAGACTCCGTCCCGTGTCGTCGTAATGTTCGCGGTCTCTTGGTACCCGCATCCGAATTCGGAACCAGTGCTTTTGCACTGTTTGAGTTCGAGCAGATGCGCGCACCAAGCTCCCTCTTTCAGTTATAATTATTTTGTTCGTTCCTCAAGCTCCGGGCGACCAATTTCGGCGGAACTCGGGTATAATTTTTTTCATTATTTGCGTTTGTATTTTCAACTATCTGTATCTGTTCACGGTGTAAGCCAGGAACATCGTAAGCCTCAAACCCCACGACCTCAGCATTTTCCCTGAGTTATAGCCGGCAAAACATCACCGTGTGAGGCCTCTGCGAAATTTTATGAAATCTGCGGGATGGCAGTAACCCTCTTGTAACATGCTATTAGAAAAGCCGACACTTAACCGATTTTTTTTCCACACCTATAATGTAAAAAAACTCCCATTTTGCTCTTATGCTTACCTATAAGAAAATGTCTCGAAATAGTACCCACCACCATACTGACATGCCGCCTCGATACCGAAGCTAAGTGAATCTTGACAAGGTAAAAAGTACGAATTTGGTTCGGAAACAGCGACTTGAGAGTTGAGAGTTTTGCTGTTGTTTTGCAAACATTCTAAATGCACAAAAAAAAATTTATAATTGATTTTTGTAAAAAATTTTACCATTTAATATTTACATCTAGTGCTTTTACGAAACAACAAATAAACTCCCAACTCTCAAGTCACGGTTTTCGAACAAAATCCGTATACTAATCTGTCTAGTTATTACGCTATTGGATCTGTCGTTCATTGTCCTTCTAGCTTCCTCTTGAAGCAGTAATTTGCACGTAGTGAGCAATATATTAAAACTCGCCCTGATTGGTGAGATGAAGCAGGTTGTGCCTTGTCTAGCGAGTTCATCTGCTTTTTCTCTTTCCGTAATATTGAAATGCCCTGAAGTTCAGGTTTATATTTAATCCCTCAAAGAAAACCCCACCACCAAACTTCCCATCCATCTTTGAATCATCAGTGAAAAAATTAAAACCTTTCAGAAAAGTTTCTCTCAACCAGTCGTCTTTTACCAAAACATGGTGCCTTAGAATAGATAAGTATATCCTCTATATTGGTACATTTCAACATGGAAATGGAGTTGAGTACGATATCTAACGGTATTCGTTGTACTTTTACCAAGGTTGGCCAGAATGTTTAAAGCTACCAAACAGTAACCCCATGTAATAAAATGAACCTTATAGTGGAAATATAGAGCCCATGTATAATGTGGAGCTCCAAACCCTATATTTACAAATAGTATTGTTACAGAGAAATAAAGCGCTAATACGTTAGGTTTCCAGCTTAATTTGCTTTCTATACCAACTCTGTTTTTTGGATTCACATTCAAAAATCAGCTGTTAGCCCTACATCAGTATAAGGAATCACCTTATAGCCACACCCTTCCAAAGAAGAGAATGCTTGCGTGATTCCTTCTGGTCTGACGTTGTGAAAGGCCCCTCTATATTCAGAACAGTTATCATGGAGCATTCCTTATTTTCAAGGGGTTTCTCAATAAAAACAATAAGAGTGTATTTCAATAGATTTCCCCTTACAACATGCAACATTTCGAAAATTTGACTCAATCGATCTCGTAATGTGGGTTTTTGTCTCTTTTTTTCAAAAATTTTAGTAGGGAAAAAGCTAAACTTATTGGTCTAAAATCTTTAGGACTGCAGTGAGAACTGCTTCCCGCCTTAGATATAAATATTATATTTACTCGTAATTCAGTCTATTTATTAGGAATGTGAAAGCCCAGAGACGGTTAAGTCAGTCATTTGAAAGATATCTGCGACATTCGATACTGCCGACTTATTAGACTTAAAGCTATTTATAGCCTACAGCATTTTTATCTCTCTTATAACCTGGTTTACAATGCATACGACTCTCTTGTCTCTTGACCTTTGTGACGCAGATTCGAAGCAACTAGAAAGTGAGTTTCCTGTAGTAGCTCCAGTGATTCTGCAAAAGTTACGGTCACACCCCATCCGGTCATTGGAGAAAACTCAAAATGGTTGGGCTTGTAGAAAGTGCTTTACACAGCCTAGGTGTCTCAAAGGACTCCCTTATTTTACTTTACAACAGTATAGCATTTTTTAACATTTCTTAATTTGTATTTGTATGTTTTGAGGACTACCTTATAATAGTTTTTGACCTTGGGGATGTTTTGAAGTCCTTTCGACCATTATGATAGCCGGATTTTACCCAGATGTCTACTATATAGGATGACACACAAAGCATCGGATAGCTGGTCCACTAGGACATCAAGCTTTTGTGATGAGCCTGGGGGTTTGGAACCGGTACCGGTAGTGAATTACTTGTTTCTGTAGCTAGGTTTTGTCTCCAATTCTAATTGGAGATAACAATGATCAGAAAAAGTATCATCCTTCGACAGCTTCCACTTCACTAAACTATCTGAGATCGTAATCTGTTGATGAAAATTCCGTTTTGCATCCTGTCCCTATCGTAATTCGAGCCCGGTACCTCCCGATCTTAACACTAAAGCTTTTGAATCACTGTGTCATTTGGTCGGTGAGAAAACATTTTTCTTGGCTAACTATAGGCAGAGCCTCCTTAATATAAGAGCCTTAAGATTCCGTCATTTTTTCCATGTGCTTTCCATAGAGGGGAAGCTTTTTGTACTTTTTCATACCAACCAGTGTATTTTAGTATTTTTTTAGAAGCTTTTTTGTATATAAAAACATAAATTCTTTGTTTGAATTTTCAATGTGAATGGTTAATTCAATATTCAGGAAAAGCATATTTTAATATTGAGTCATATTATGTTGAGTTAACGCAAAAACATTTAAATTAGTTTAACACAATTTTTTTTTTGTAGAAACACGAATTTGTTTATGTGTATGTACAGAAAATTAAAAATTAGTATAGAGTGTTCCATAAAAAAGTCAGCATTATTTTTCCAAAATAAACGTTCGTTAAAAAATGCTTTTGGAGTAGCAATGTAATATGGGGATTATTGTGTTTTGGGTTCTATTTCAACATTGTTGATGACAGACTTCGAAAACTGTTTTTTCGTTACTTGTTAAAAATTTGATTTTTCATCGCAACAAATTCGCAGCCGATATTGTTTCATCCTGTAGTATAAACAAAACAGAGCTTCACCAAATAAAAATATTATAATTTGATTAAGCTTTTCGCAATTACTAAACCTGTTAAAAGATGTCGCTTTCAAATTAATAAATTAATTCAAATTACCCGTATAGAAATTGTCACACAAATTGAAAGGGGGTCTCCAGGTTAGGACGGTTGTAACGGACGTGTCTTATAGCAGGCAGCTCGTTGTATAAACGAGTTCAACGTATGACTTGTGCTTTAAGATTTTGTATCCGTATATGAGCCAACCATGGAAAAAACGGGTAGAGCCACGGGCCTCTTATATACTCAGAAAAACCATTAAGTTATTAACAGTATACAAAGGCCTTTGGTTATTTTATTGAATTCCACACAACAACGATCCCAGAAAACGTGCACGAACGAAGCTATAAAAATGAAACATGAAACATGCATAGCCTTTCAAGACCAGTAGATCTGCATAATCTATTGAACCAGCCGGGAATTTCTACAATGTATACGAACTGTCTGTCATACACCTTAGCCGAGGGCCTTTAGCATCAAAAATCCTCAATAAATCCTTGTATTAACAAATTCGTGTACATTGTAAGAATTCCCACCTGGATTGGATCGAAATAAAAAAAAAACAAAAATTTGGCAAAATTGTGACATTTTTCTATTATTGTTTTACAGCGCGCAGCAACTATGATGGTGAATATTTTACGACGAAAAGTTTTATTTACGCCAACCGAATAATAAATAAAATTTATCATTGTTTTGAGTTTTATTAATTATGTTAAATTATTGTATTAAAGATTTCGCACTTAATTTACAATAATAATGGTTTATTTTCGTAAATAGTTATTTAATTATTTTACACTTTTCTGTAATTTCAAGTAAATTTATTACAGAGACATCTGTAAACGGAATTTCAAATTACAGAAAGCTCGGTTTTGCAATCGGATAAAATTGAAGTTTGTTACGTTTTGTTCTGTTTTGTAATAATACTTAATTAAGAAAATCAGGACATCGTTGAATTTTTGTATATAAAAATAATTTTCGTAAATAGATTTTGATGTAAAAATTTTATTATATTAATAATATTATTGTTTCTACATGGTGATTCATAAAATTTCGTTTCAGCTCACGTTTTCTCTTTAACTTTGTTATAAATGGAGAATGTTTAGATTGCTATTAAGTGCATCGTTCATCTCAAAAATTCTGAGGTGCATGTGACCAGAATTTACAAAATAAGTTACATTTGTATAAAACTAAATTTTAAATTGGGTGTAAGAGGAATCCGCGGCACCACCCTTTATTATCTTACTTTATAAACCTACACAACTAAACAGAAAGCTCATTTTTATAGAAAATTAATAAATTTATGCTCCGCTTTAGTTTAAATTTACTAAATAAATACTACATTATGATGGCTGATTTTCAAATATGTGTTCTTTGAATAGTTTATTATAAATATAAAATTAAAATTTAGATGATTTGTTTAATTTTTTATTCATAAATTCATGTTCAAACATTTTCCAATTACCACGGTTTCTTATGGTAATTCAATAAAAGCTTCCCCTCTACTGAAAGCTCTCTTTTTAATATTACGACTCTTCAAAATCATAGATGGCTCTGCTATAGGTCGTAAATATGAACCGGATTTTCATACAGAAAATAATTACACATGCCTTTGTAAGGCTCTGTGCTTAAGCGACTGGTGAGTTGTTTTTTCTTTTAATGATCTTAATGTTGCTTATAATTTTTTATTTGTAAATTTTCTTTTAATTATTTGAATCTATAGTTAAAATTAAACGGAGCAACTAGCAACTCGAGCCCTGGATCAAATCATAGAAATGTTTTGTCTATGAAATTAGTAACGATCACACCTATAAGTATAACCGCAATCGACCACTTAGCGGTTTCTTTTTAAAATCCAAATAAATTAACGTAATTCAATATATTTCCTAATGTTATTGCTTTATCGGCAAAAGCAAACCTTCCGATTATTCCGACAGCATCCATCCTATGAACCCAATTTCACGGTACATTTTCGATGGTTTCTGGTTCAATTTCGAGATAACATTGATCTTTCACGGCACTCCATAAAAAGAAGTCTAACGGCGTCTTATCATCACGAAGTATGTATGCCTCTGATCCGGTTGGGTTCTTAATGTAGAGATGCACGTCTTCAACTGGTCCTTCTTGGTCTTCGATTTACTTTCCGCATGCTGCGATTTTTGACTTCAACCGGTTGTATTCAATCCCGAACAGTTCAACCTCAATATCGGTTGTGCACAGCTAATAGCGGCCATAACCCTTTATTTGAACAGGAATGTGTATTTACCCGGTGTATAGTAGTGCAATTTCGTTGGTATATATTTACGAATATCTTGGAAAACTTATTGCACCAATGCGTGTTGCATTGAGTGCGAAACCTGCTTGGGTTCCAGACAACTTTAATAATAGTATCGGAAAATTAGTGGTTCCATGTGAAAAATTGAAAATGTCGTTCCCAATTACTCAAGTATATGACATATAATAAAAATGACTCATATCTTATTTTGCCCAAGTGGTTATCAAAAATGTGGCGTACTTACAATTCAAATTTAGAATTCTGTCGAAGGGCAAGGTTTTAATAAAATGCCAATTAAATTTGTTTATGTTGTTTATACCGTCTATCAGGCAAGGTGAGACAAAATTTATATAATTCTACATTTATTAAGCAGATGTCAAAAACAACTTATCATCAAAACATATCAGACAACACGTCGCGACAGTTGGCGTAGTTTTCCAAAAAATGATTCAGATTTCTTAACATTTTAAATTGTTGATATGGTTGACATTGGTTGGAGGTATATTTATACACGATGTCATAATAAAGTTTGTCTTACAATTTGTGAGTAAAATTCTGAATTCTAAACTGGACTAAATAATACTGCGCAACAGTTACGACTACAAATTTTGCTCAGTACATTCATACCAAGAAAGCTTAAGCATTGCGTTTTAACTCTACCAGAAGATTCGTAAATCTTATAAAAAAAATCTCATATGGAAAGTAACATTTTTAAGAGACCAATTCACTTAAATCTGCAGTAAGTGCAGATTTAAATTCTATACGTTTCAAAACAGGTGGATTTTTTGTGAAACATTCAGGTTGAAAATCATCTCCTAAGTCTGCGTGGCACAGCTTGCATCATAATTTCGTTTACATTCATATCACATTCTAATCATTTCGATTTTTTCTTCTTCTTTCGAAATTTCTCAGGAGCCAATCTTTTTTATGTTGTTTTTTGCAAGAAGGACAAGTGAATTTAAAACGGTTTATAACAAACAAGTGATAAAAAGGTACCCAATCACAGCAGTTTTTCCCACAACTATTGTTACGAATTTGCTTTGTCCAATTCGATTCATATTACAGGATTGTAAACACAGTTATACAGGGTGGCTGAGACCAAGTGTTACCAAATGAAAACGCTGTAATTTTTTTAATTTTGATTATTTTTTATTGAAATCGTGGAATATGTTGAAAACATATTACATTTTATGAGAAACATGTTACTGCTCGATATGACCTTCTTTGGCTCTGATTATTTGATTCAGTCTTCCATAGAAAGCATTGCATGCTGACCGAACGTGGGCTTGCGGAATTTTATTCCATTCTCGAACAAGAGCTGACTTCAATGCATCAACACTTTCGTATTTTTTAGTGGACACCTTACTCTCCAAAATGGACCATATGGAGAAATCCATGGGATTCAAGTCTGGTGAATATGGTGGCCATTCTTTCGATGAAACCAGCCGCGGAACGCAATTTTGTAAAAATTGCTGTGTTGCTCGTGCTTTGTGTGACGGAGCCGAGTCCTGTTGGAATGTCCAATGGTTCGTACCAAAGTGTTTACGTGCCCAAGGTAGCAAAGCATCGTTTAGGATCTTTTGGCGGTACACCTCTTGGTTTACTTTGACTCCATGTTCGATGAAAACCAGAGGAGTGCGTCCATCTGCAGTCACTGCAGCCCAAACCATTACATAAGCTTGTGATTGCTTGCGCATGGCAACTTTTGTGTCCAAATTATCGTTGGACTTGTGCTCTAACCAAACACGATCATTTTGTTTATTCACATACTGTTGAATGGTGAAAATTTTCGCATCAGAAAAGATTTTTGGAATCTCATCACGTTCGGCCAAGGCCTTCAATGCTCGTGTTCTTTCAAGCCTAACTGTTTTTTGTGCCTCCGTAAGATCTTGAACTTTTTGTATCTTGTAGGGCTTCAAGTGTAGTTCATTTTTCAATATGATTTGAATGCTGTATCGTGAAACATGTAGACGTGCGGCTAATTGATTGGCACTTTGACGAGGATTTCGTTAGATTCGTTTCTTCACCTTTCGTATCATTTCTTTTGATGTTGCTGTCTTTTTAGGACCACCTCTGTTGCGTTTAGCGATGCTACCAGTTTCGTTGTATCGTGTTATGGTTCGATACACAAACATTTTATTCACATTCAAATGCTGGAAATGACGAACTATTGCTGTTTGTGAATTTCCACTCAAATACAGTGCAATTACACTATTACGTTTGAATTCCATTACGATTTTTTTATGAAGATATTAATTTAGAACAATTATTTGTTGACCACATGTAAACAACTATAACCAAACTTCAATCTGTCAAAAAATTGACGCGCGAAAATGACAACTACACAAATGAGAGCAGAGTGAAGTCAGTAACATTTGGTCTCAGGTCTCAGCCACCCTGTAAATTTGGTGGTTCCCCGAAAAATCTGCGACAAACAATTCATCAAAAAACAAATATGAAAACTACAATTTTACAATAACCAAATGTACGTGAAAACAATTTTGCAAATAAAAATTCATCGAAAACACGAAACATCGAATGAAACGAAACATCGAAATAAAATTAAACCGATATGGGGCAGATTTTGAAACGGAATATCGTGCTAAGGTGCATAATTTATTTGACTCAAACTGATTTGCTGTAATAATTTGAACCTTTCGGGAATTTATGGTACAAGTGGTTGGACCCAATTACTAAAATATATGAATACACGAATAATATTGGAGAAAACGAGATGATTGAGGGATCATTCCTACGGGAGATTTTTAATAGACTGGATTCGAGCTAAGTCTGGTCAACTGCATCTTAAATTGTGGCGCTCTATATGTTCCAAATAATTGTAAATCAACAATTACCAACAATTGTAAATTTCTAAAAAATCCTTTCAACGTGTACTATATACCTACATCTAGCGAAAAAGTAAAGTAACTATAATATGGGAAAAATAAAAGTGATTTTAGAATGTATTAAGATGGTTTCCTTCGGTGGTTTTGTAAAATGTCAATATGTATTTGCCATAGTCACTCATTTCGGTTATTTTGTAGTGACATAAAGTATGTTTTGGTTAATGTACGTACATACATTCATACAACAATTTCATATTTGTTTCGTATTTAATTAAATTAATTTATAACAATTAATTATTTAAAAATGTGTCCTAAAACATCATCAAAACCTGGGAGTGAAATTAATTTTACTCTTTTCTCCGATTGTATAATGGTGTTTGTGATTGTTCGTTCCGTATATTGGTCTATTTTCAGCCCTCTCGAATTAAATACACAATCGTAGGAAATTCTTCCATTTAGCGTCAATCTGTACGACAACGAACTATGATAATCGACACTTACTTATACACAATCAACTTCCCAACAAATCCATACTTTTCTTTCCATTAACGCTGGATCGCGGATAAATTTGAATTTTTGACTTATAGATCAGCCTGATGAGAAGTCTGATTTTTTTTTCAAAAATCAGTAATATCATCCGTTCGAAGCTGATGGTTGTGATTCTTACACGTTTTCCATCTATAAGTCAAAAATTGAAATTAATTGCAAGAGAAAGCCATCTCCTTGGAATTAAATTTAAACGTACTACGGCGGTTTAGAGAAGGCGAAAAACTTTCCCAAATTGCATCAACATTTGGTCTTGCTACGTCCACTGCAGGAACGATTCGTGACAATATAGAAGCAAAATTGAGGAACAATCTAAATCAGCGAAACCTCTAAGTGTTTAAAAGTTAAGAAATAATAGAAGTTGCACAATGGAAAGGATGGAAAAATTCGTGAGATTATGGATAGAGAACAATTACCAGCCAAATATTCCAATGAGCGTAATGGTCATCCAAGAAAAGGCAAGGTATATCCACGAAAACTTACAATCAAGTTTAGGTGAAAGTTCAAAATTGAACCATTCAGTGCAAGTAATGGATGGTTTGATAAATTTAAAAAACGTTACGGTCTTCATAGCATTAAACTGAAGAGCGAGGCGACGAGTGCCAATATCGAAGCAGCTCATGCTTATCCTGAAATATTTAAAAAAATGATCGATGAAGGTGGGTACGTACCGCAACAAGTATTAATTGATGATAGAACTGGGCTTTACTGGAAGCGGGTGCCTGACAGGACATACCTAGCTAAAGAAGAGCTGTCTGCTCCGGGATATAAGGTTTCGAAAGAAACATTGACCCTACTTCTTGGAGGTAACGCATCGGGTGATTTTAAGTTGAAACCTTTCGTAATTTATTTGTCAGAAAACCCTCGAGATCTTAAAGAATATAATAAAACAAAATTGTCGGTTATATTTAAGTCAAAAAAGAAAGCTTTAATAGCTGCTAAACTTTTCGAGGATTGGTTCAAAAATGAATTTTGCCCATCGGTTAAAAAATATTACGAGAGAAATAACCTAAGTTATAATACATTACTAATCCTACATAATGCGCCAGGACATCCTGTGAATCTTAATGAGGTTTCAGATCACATACGAGTTGAGAAATTGAATTTCGACGTTCAAGGCCTATTAATAGCTGCAGCCTGAGTCACTTCCATTTTCTCCATTTAAAGTAACATCGCCTTGGTTTTATTTCCAAACTCCAAAATTGGTTTCTGTTGTTCGGAAGTATGAGGGCGCTGTGTTATCATCACTTCTACCAGCTCTTCAAACCATCGGTGATCATTGTATTGATCTTTCATCCGCTATATCACCTGTCCTATTGGCTTATTTATTCATATCATGGTTGAAAGTTTGCACCTTAGGAGCTTATACGGGAGAAGTCAATTCGTCTTCCAGTCTTCCTACCGTACAATCTTTTCTCGCTGTCATTCACGTTTTGATATTTAACTGAGCATTTGACTCTGTTCTCCGTTGATTATTGATCCCTTCCTGTTTTTCCGTTTTCCCGTTCTATGTTCCTCTTGCAAGATGTGAGCGGTTTATTTTAAAAGTGGCATAACTCACTTTTTCAAAAAATCATGTTAATGATAAAATTAGTTATAATTTAACGGTAATATAATTTAACGGCGTAATAATAATGGAGAAAAACCTTGCTATTAGAATCAAAACATGTTCAAACACACATGGACATCACCTTATGGCGGAACATTGAACCAATCAGATTACGTAATGACCAACAAGCAATTTTCCACGCCATTACAAATGTATGGGCAATGAGAGGTGCAGATAGTGGCCATGCACTGGTAATATCACAGATCCAAATTAAGAATATCGCCGTAAAATACATAAAGACCACTCAGAAAAAAATTAATACTGATAGATTAAGAGATGCAGACATAAGAAACATATTCTAAAGAAGCCATCAGGCCCATCATGCATTGGCTTTGATCACTCCTTGCCATGAAAATGATCACTCCTTGCCATGAACTGATAACATTCTCAAGGCATTAGTAGAAGCTGCAGCAACCCGGAATATACGCGCACTGAAAATTCACTAATATACCACCAATAAGGTTCGACTGCTGGAAGGTATATTATGCCGGAGGAACAACACCAAATAAACTAATAACAAACCTATAAAAATAAGGCGGACAATAAGTTAGGTTAGGCTAGAGTGGCTGCTATTGCACGCTTAAGCCAATCGTGGGCCATCAAGGCGGACAATATATACCAGCTGAAATATCACGTTCACGACGGCGCTGTAACTCTTGCTTCTCGCCCAATGGCGGCTGCGCTCAAAGCTTTTCACTCTATCGGACGGGAGCTAATCTAGCCGTCCTATTCCTGAATACGATACGAATCATCTTACGATACGAAAATTCAATTCGATACGAAAATGAATTTCTATTTCTGAATACGAACGTTCCACAAATTTTAATTTTTACAGTGTAGGCAGAGGGAAATTTCATGTTGTAAAATTTCCTTCAAAATAAACAAGAGTCTAATTTATAAATAAATAAGAGTTGCAAAAATAGAATTATATACCATAGAATGAATGAAAAATGCATATTGCGGTGTCATATCGCAAAAATAAAACCAAACTAGATTTTGTTTGTTCAAATTGACAGTAAAATTTTACCAGTAATTTTTTTATTTTTTATTTTATTTTTTTTTGAATTTTTTTTTTTTTATCTAAATATTTGGTGTTGCGTGCCGTCTAATAGCACAATCAAATGCGTGCCATCGGTGGTACTCACCGCTCGATGAGGCAGTCTAAATTACACGTATCCATAACCAAAAGAACTCTAACATATGCTTGACTATAACGAATTCCAAGAAGAACGATCTGATATAATGCAATAGTTGGTGGGGCTAGCTATATCCCTCCTCAACTCTAACAAAAGCATAAAGATATTAGTAATGATCATCTTGGATAGAATTTCGCCAACAATCAAAAACACAGCTGTCACTCAATTATCAACAATTTTATGGCATAAGTGGGAACTATAGATAGAATAAAAAAATAAAAATATAACGTAAGAGAGCGAGAGTTAGGATTTATATTTACTCAGAATAACAAAAATAAAAATAATAAGAGAAATTGCGTTTTAATTTTGCTGTTACTTAAAAAGAATAGCAGAGCGAAAATTTTCATCCAAGAATAAAAAACTTAGCAATTACAACAACAAAATTCAAACAATTTTTTGTGCGTTGAATGTAATATGCATGTTTATTATTTTATATATGGGAATTTGGAATTATTCGTGTATTTTATCTTTTCTATCTATAAAATATTCATTTAAACATATACTGATATGAATAAACAAATATAAATAATTTTCACTACACTGTAGAATTGTATTTTTCTAAACCTAACCTAAAAAAATAATTTATTGAATTGCGGTAATTTAAACCGCATATAAATAATTTTTATAATTTTAAACACATATATTTGTTGATATGTAATACGTTTATACTCAAAACTACTGTAGTTTCACTCAATATTTTATGAAATACATCAAAAATATTACATAAAATATATGAATGAACATAATATTTTAAGTAATCTATAGCCGAAAAGTCAAATTGGAATAATAATTTTTTGTCTTCGTTTCTTACGTTGTTTCGGTTATTATTTTTATTCCATCTATAGTTGGCCCAACACTCGTACGACTAGTATTACTGAAATGCCTTTAAAAGTTAGTGTCGTCAAAATTTTCAATTTTTTTAAATTTCATAATCTTTTTATGGTTGGCCAAGAGCATCAGGCCAACCAAACATTAACATTCACACTGATTTATGTAAAGTAAGAAGAAATAGAAGCCTTTGTTGTACACTTGGAATCAACAAATTCGGAGCAACATTAGACAGTAGTTAACCCATTCTCGTTAAATAGCAGACGCGCCTTGATTTGCGACATCTGTGAACGACTAGTATGAACTAATCATCTATTTTGTTAATAGGAAACATCTACACAAAATCCGTGAGATGCACACAATCTAAATTACTGACTAAAATAAATTGCTGTTTGTTTGCACTAGACATTTATAGTCGTAACCGTATCTACTATCTACTATCGATAGTAAGTACTTCGAAAATTGATAAACTCAAATTAAATTAGGGAATAAAAATAAAATTTCAATGCATTATGGTTCGAAATAAGATGATAGTAGTTTAGTTAATCAAAAATCAAAAAATGGTTTATTTTCAATTCTAACCTCCAACATATCGTAGTTAATTGGTCAAGATATAACTATTTTGGAAATTTATAAAACAATACCATATTTAAATTAAAAAGGAGGAGCGGTTTGTTTTCTGCCATCTATAAACTGACCGTCAATTTATGAACTGTCAATTTAGTACATGTTCATTTGAGCACCATAAGTTTGAATTTACAGTGCCATCGCTATGAAAAAAGTTTTAACAAATTCTAATCAAATATATGATGCCGACATCTATTTACATTTGGCCAAACTAAAAAAATAAAATCTGTAGTTGGAATTAAACTACAAATGTTTTGTTCACTGAAGTTACAAATATTTCATTCACTCATAAATTCAATAAAAAGTGCAGCCAAAACATTATAGAATTGATGTAGGATGTTGTTCAGGTTGACCATGCACTTACTATAACGACAAGATTAACTGCCACTGTTGTAAAACCGTGATATTTTATACCCAATGAGGATTAATCACTTACGGCTTTTTCGAGAAAGTGTGTCCATAAATTGTCAGGTTTTTTTACATTTCTTAAACAACAACATTTCTTTTGAACTACGCCCCCGAGTCACGCTCGGGCAAATCACTCAAGTGGTTAAAGACAAATAAAAAAAAACTGAAGAGTAAAATATCGAACGTCTCTTGAACGTTCAAAATTTTATATCTAACTTTTACCCTCGCGTACCCCTTTGTATATTACAACGTTAACACACTGCTGATAACTCTAAAAATGAAATCACTATAATTTCTCTGTTCTCCTACCTAATCCGATTTAATTTTTATTTGAATCTTCTTTTCAAGGACCCTAGTACGTTAAAAAGGATCCTAATACGGTAATTGTATACTGGCTTTAATAGGGAATTGGATCCGGGACCAGAGAGGCGAAGCCCTTTTATTGAAAATGAATAAGTTCCCAAATTATTCCAGAACTGTCGACAGGTAGAACAAAGGGTGGTATTTTTTCGCGGTTCAAACTAATCGTACATTTTTTTTATGAGTACGCGCACAAAACAAACAAGTCTATCGGAAAGATGATTCAACGACATTTTTCAACTCGAATTCGACCAACACGTCATTGTTACACCTCGAATATTAATAGAATCTACAAAACATCAATATTTTAGGATACATGCAGAATTTTAATATTCCGAATGCACAGCCAGGTGGTGTTAGAAAATTGCAAGTACATGTAATACGACGAACAATTAAAAATTTTACAGTTCATAAAATAATTAAATTTGTTATTCGGATGTTTTATAAATATTAAAATTCACAAAATATTATTATTGTTTTAAGCAAAAGTGTTATTTAAAATTAGATTTCCTATTAATTTTCCGAAATTGTGTGCCTCTAAATATTATTTTATTAAACTCCGTACGTGTTTATATCACCGACAATAATATTAAAGTGGATGAATGAATCTCATATATTGTACGCGAGTATGACACATTTTTACAGATTTTTTTTTTTTGTTGGAATATTTATGCTGAATTTGTATATTTGTAGAGTCGCGGGTATTTTTATACATATGGCAAATTCTAAGTATGTAGCCAACGGCATTGATTTATGGTTTAATTTCGTTTATTAAATTTTATTACGACCACATGTAATTATACTACTTCATTTACAGCATATGAAGTCGTATTTATTTTATTATTGTAAAATAATTAAACGCTTTGGGCCATGATCAGTTGATCTTGATGTTGAGAACTTTGTTTATAAAACAAAATTTATTTGGCGAAGTAATTTTTTGTGATGTCATATCTTAAAAATAACTTTAACATTTTATGAATGAATTTAATTACAAAAAATTGTCACTGAATCATCTCTTAGCGCCAGTCAGTTCGTTATACTTTTAAAATGAGCAATTATAAAATGAAATTTGAGTTCTGCGATTTTAAAATTGCGCAACAGTGAGGAAGTTGTAAATCACTTTGAAAATTCGTTCAAAAATCGTTTATTGTTAATACGACAATTTTTAACTGAGTTTAATTTTTAATTTTCCAATGTAGTGCAGAGTTAGATGCTTCAATTGTTTAAGGCAAATGGATTTAATTGACAAATGTACTTCGATGAGACCCTGCCAGCAGTACCATGATGCATATTCAAGGTAAATTCTAAATTTAATGATTGGGAAATTCCGCAGCGTTAGTCATACGAGAGGAAAGGCCACATTTATTTTACGGCCAACGGGCCATCAAGAAGTTCCAATGGAAACGTTAATCCTACCAAGAACCACATCAAAGCTTCCTCCTTAATTCAACAAAAGCATTTCATTCAATTTAAACTGAAACTGCAGTTTGCTGACCCACATTTTAACAAATCAGATCGCAAAGACATTGTAACAGGGATAAATTATTTCTTCAGCTTATTGGAACCTGGCCAAATACAATTTCAGACTACGGATTTATTCTCTAGATTCACAGTACACTTACTTTTTATAAATTCAGCCAAATATCTGGGTAAATAATTACACACAACCAACAAGGACTAAGAGCTATGGAACGCCACTTTACCAACGACTTGAATTCCACGCTGTGTATCAGGATTTTATGCGTGAGTATTAAGTGCTGGATCATATGGAGGAAATTTATCAACCGAAGCCGATCTTATTGGTAAAATTTGATGGTTTTTTTTGACGGAACTGTAGTTGTTGGACCCCTCTAAGATATAGAGATCACAAATTTCGAGTTATTATTACTGACGTCGAGACGATTTATCTGCAAGTCGAAAATCTATTTTATTTTCAGACCCTCTTCGTTGGCTGCCTCCTGTCATTGTCGTGTTAAAAATTTTCATTCAAAAGTTGTGGACGATCAGTTTATAGAATTAGATGATCCTCTTCCTGGCCTCTCCAAGAAATGGCAAGAAATCAGAAAAGAATTGAAGCACGATAACCTAATCTCCATATCTCAGTTTGTGCAAACAACTAAGATAAACTCTATCGAAACTCATCGATTCCCCGACGCTGGTCGAAATACATACGAGACGGTAGTATATAAAAGAGTGTCAGTAACTGATGGAAAGTTTCACATTCATCTAATCAGCTATGCTGTCAAACCTAATCAAGGTAATGCGGAATGAGACCCAATTAAATGTTAGACAAGTCTATGCGAGGATTGACGCCCAAACATTGGCATCACGCCCCCTCATAATCCGGTGGAAGCTTATTATCACAGAAACTCGTCCATTACCGTCTATGGTAGCGCAGACTCATTTTACTTTAGGCAAGCAAATTACGGTTGCAAAGAATGTGTAAATAACAAGGTGTTTACGTTTACTAGAACGACTGATGGCAACCAACCAATTGCCAGATAATGTTGAAATTTGTATGCTTTTGGGGTTAGAAACATTGCAATCCTAAGACACAAGAAAACAATACGCGACTTTTTGACTCGAGAGGAACTGTTACCACGGGCTGGCCATGAATTCCATAACACTAGTAGTATCAAACCGAAGAATCCGTGCATATACAAATTTGGTCTACTTCGCGTTGGTGGTCAAGCACCCAATTAACCTTCACGGGTTCATTATTGATGTGAGCTATATTATTGGATCTCGGGGTGTCGGAATTTTGTGCGAAAAATTGTCATCCAATGTGTTATTTGTGCAAAATATAAAGCACAAATAAAAGCTCAGCTTATGGGAAATTTGCCACACTGCTGGGTTCAATTAATTCGACTATTTTTTAAAGTTGCGGTCGATTACGCTGGCCAAAAACATATACATATGAGGAAAGGCCGAGCACGAACTTCACAGGATAAAATCTTAAATTAATGGAAACGATTTCTCAATTCATTAAAAAATTTGAAGGTTATCTCAGATTACTCTCCAAGACATTTTATATCGTGGCATTCCATCCTTCCTGCGGAACTATATTTTGGGCGACATTTGAGGAGCAAGCGTAAGGACACTCAGCTGTAATCGACCGACATCACATATTTAAAGCCACATTACTCGACGAGGTTGCAAATGGTGCAGCAATTAACTCAACATTTCTGGCGACGTTGGTTTGTAAGACCTCATCACACTGCAACCGAGATTGAAATGGAGAGGAAAACAAGCACCGATAAAGGCCGATGGCATAGTTGTCTTGATTAACAACAACACCTCGGCAATTCAAGGACTTGTTGGAAAGGTTATAGAAGTACACTAAAACCACAATTCGGAGAAATGATGCGGTCTATTAATAAATTAAGCATACTTCCAATATCAAATGAGAATTGCTCTAATGTACCTGTCTGCAATGTTAGTTGTCGAGTGAAGCATTTAATCATCACCAAATAATCAATTAAACATTGAACTCGGCGGTTCGATATACGTCCAACAAAGCATAGTAGTTTTAAATTTCATAACATGCATTTTAATAATTTTTTACGGCAGACTTGTGTATCTATACTTCTTACCTTTTTTTTAATGAGTGTGAAGAAAACTTTTGATAGTGAAAAGAGGATATTGACTAAATAATTCATGGCGTCACATTTGCTTCTCACACTATACTCACCCACAATTGATCACAAGTGTGAGATACGCCATTTACATTTCTCCTTTCATGACAATGTTTTAAGTGAATCATGTATGACGAGTTTTTGGTATTTCTATCACGTATATTTTAATATAACGTTAGATAAACACTCGAGAGGAATGAAGAAATTTGCATTGCAATTCATGTTCACTCCATTGTAATAATATTAAAATTAGCCAAAAATTTCCAAAGTTAGCCAAGAGGCCGCCCTTGATTTGACAGCCAAAAATAGACGTATCCGACAATGTTGATCAATATTTTTTCCCCAAAAGTTATAACCAGCCAATATTTTAGTAGAATTATTTTTCAAATGTAATGCAATTTATTTATTAATTTTTGCTCTTTATGAAAATAACTCTAGTTTATGTTATCTTATTTTAATAATTTTTTAGCAATAACAAATTCATTTTATTATTTAAAGGCCATAAATCATAATGCCTGATAACTCTAGTCCAATCGTATAAAAAAATCTGAAAAATAATCTAAATCTGTATTGTTGCCACTATATCCATTTTTGATTAGCCTTATTGCCTGTTAAGTCCAGCCCAATTGTGCCGGGGTATAATTTGACTAGATTTCAATTTTTCCAAATTCGAGTAATGGTCCGGCACTTTGGCTTAATCTTACTGCGTAAAGTTGGTTTAATTTGATAAGATTCCGATAGTTTAATTTCTTGTAATTTCATTAAATGGCCTGGTGCTGATGGGGACACAGAAATGCAGTGTGTAATTTCATTATTCATTCAATTTTTCATATTTAGTAAAAGAATATTGAAATATAGCCAAATAACATATAGTAACTCAATTATTCGCAAAATAATTGATACTACAACTGGTAAATAGATTTTGCATAAACTTGCGATGCAAATCTATTCCATTTAAGAAAAATAAAAAATAACACTCGAAGATTTAATTTTATATATAAATTTATATTTTATATTATTTAACTTTATTATATTAAGTTTATAATTGCGAAGAACTTTATTGATCAAAATGTACAATAATAATAATTTTAAAATTAAATTTTAACAACCAGGTATCATAGAATTGTATATAATGCAAATACATAATTATAATTTAGTACATAGCAATACCTGTATATACATACTTACATATTGTACATAATTATATATAGATAGCTTTATTTATAATTTATTATGTTATATATTTGGGTACATATTGTTTCTTTCATTATATATAATACAAGTACATAATTAGATATTTTCATTTTATATAAACTAAATAAAATAAAAGGGGCAGAGCGCCGGTTTTATATTTTTATTATAATGCGTGAACATATCCGCGCCCTTGAACTAACTAATTCAAAATATAAATGGAATATAATCTTAAATAAGTTTATTTATTTGATTAATAGTTAATTATATGTACAATTATTAAATACTGTTCTCAAATTGAATTCCAACATATGACCGAAATTGAGCTTAGATTTTTAACTTACGATGTTTGACTCAAATGGTAATACGCTTATTTTTGTAATCGATCGCTTAACAATAGATTTAACGGTTTTAATCGTTACTACACGAACGCGACCGTCGGAACCGGGATATATGTCAATAATTCTGCCTAAAACCCAATTTATCGGAGGAACGTTGTCTTCGTGCAAAAGGACTAACATGCCAACTTTGTATTTGAAATTTGAAACCTTTTGCCATTTGTATCTAGCTTGAAGTTCATTCAAGTACTCTTGAATTTGACTTATTCGGTTAGCTACGAATGTAGCATACTTTGAAGGATCCGATTTGATTCGAAATAAGGTTATTTCTGAGTCGGACCATAAATATATTGCATTGTATTGCAAATTAATCGCATTGACTACTTTATTTGTGGTTTGCGCTAGTAGTAATGCTCCACAAAGCTCAAGACGTGGAATTGTTTGTTTTTTAAGCGGAGCCACTCTAGATTTCGAACAAATCAATTTTACAGCATGTTTATTATTTTTGTCAGTGACTCGCAAATAAATCACACATCCATAACCCTTCTCAGAGGCGTCTGAGAAACCGTGAATTTGTATTACATTAGCGTTTGGAACTACAATGCATCGAGGAACTTTTATCTTATTTAAAATAATTAATTGAGTTTTAAAATCATTCCATTCTGATTTAATTTGTTGTGGGACTTGATCATCCCAATCTAAATTACCAATAGCCCAAATCTTTTGCATTATTATCTTGGCTATTAATATCATTGGAGCGCAGAGTCCTAGTGGATCGAATAGTTGACAGATCTCTGATAAAATGTTGCGTTTAGTACAAAGAGAATTCTCTGTGAATTTGGAGAAGTTCATTTCAAATTCATCACTTGAAGTATTCCATGAAAGGCCAAGTACTAGGGACACGTTTGACGGAGATTCCGATCGAGACGAAAGATCAGGTATGTTTGAGGAAAATTTACGCAGTTGAAATCCACCTGTTTCCAATAATTGACTCAACTCCGATTTGAGCTTAAACGCATTTTCAATTGAATCAGAGCCTGTGAGACAATCATCAACATAAAAATCTGACATTAATACTTTTGATGCTAACGGAAACGAGATATTTTCGTCAGATGCCAATTGATGCAAAGTACGTGTCGCGAGGAAAGGAGCGCTTTTCGTTCCGTATGTAACAGTGCACAATTTATAACATTTGACACTTTCAGAGGGATCATTTCTCCACCAAATCCGTTGTAAATCTTGGTTATTCTGATCAATTAGGATTTGCCGGTACATTTTGGCAATATCGGCGGTGAACGCTATCATGTGTGTCCTAAACCTTAGAATGATGGACATTAAATCTTGTTGTATAGTAGGACCTTTATACAAACAATCATTTAATGATAATTTGGACGATGATTTGGAAGACCCGTTAAAAACTACCCTTAACTGAGTAGTAGTGCTAGTATCTTTGATGACGAAATGATGAGGAAAATAAAAAACCTTGTTATATGTATTATTAATGTTAGTTCGATTTTCAACTACCTCCATATGTCCTAATGACAAATACTCAGCAATGAAATCTTTGTATTGCTGATAAATAGGAGGTTGACGAATTAATTTTTTTTCAATAGCATAGAATTGCATAAGTGAGGACGAATTTGACAAGCCTAGCTGATGGATGTTATCGTTTAGAGGAAGCGATACCGAATAGCGACCCGAAGATAGACGTGTGTGAGTTTTACTATAATGCTGCTCACAATATTTCTCATCTAATGAATAATTATTCTCAACTGAAACGGTCTCTAACTCCCAAAATCGCTTTATATCATTATGAAGAGCTTCGAATGTACATAATGCTGTAGATAGTTGTGGTTGTGTGACATTACTAACTGAGGCTTTCCCACTAACTACATATCCAAATACGCTATCATAAAATGCAGGTAGGTTTTTAAACAGAGTAATCGAAGTTCTACCAGTGAATAGTTCATTATAAATTTCAGCACCAATCAAAATATCAATTTCATTGGGTATATTAAAATACGGATCTGCTTATTGTATTCTAGCAGGAATTAACTTTAAATTGATATTGGGAGGACTTGCTGGTAGGTAGTTCGTTATTTTAGGAATCACATAAAATTCCAAAGTGGTTGAAAAGTCCGAAACTCGAGAAGAAATTGTTAACGAGACTTTGGTTTTGATTTCCGTTTCCTTGCCACCAATGCCCGAAACTATTTTGCTAGTTCTCTGTGGTTTGACTTTCATTAGATTGACAATGTTTTCAGTAACGAAATTTAATTGTGAACCACTATCTAGCATTGCTCGACATAATAACTGCTTGTTGGAATCCGAAGTAACATTAACTAAAGCTGTTCCAATTAGAATTTGACTTACTCCCGAGGAAGCTGAAGACTTCTTTATTGAACATTGATCAAATCTAAATGACGAAGTACCACTTACTTGCGAAAAATTTGATACTGGATCATCCTGAGTGACTGGTGTGCTTGAACTAGGAGAGCTATTACTTGGAATCTGCCTTCGTCCTTTAAAATATATTGTTTTACCAAAATGCAAAAGGGAATGGTGTTTTTGGGAACAAATATTGCAAGGCGGTTTGTCACAATCAAGTACTGTATGAGTATCAATTAAACAATTGGTACACAATCTATGATTTCGAATAAACTGGAATCGCATCTGTGGTGTGAGCTTTGAATCTGTAAACTCTGGACAGTTAGGAATTGAATGTGACCCTCGATAATACAGACATGGAGCTAAGTTTGAGACTAATGACGAGGCTTTGCTTTTAGAAAAGCTATGACTTTTGTTAATAGTCGACGTTTTCGAAGATGAAGCTGCACCCTTGATGGCTTCTTAGACTCGAACACGATTTCGAAGTAACATCATAAGTTTGTCGAAGGTCAATAGTTTGTTGGCCTCTGAATTTTTTATAACATGGATTTTTGATGATGTATCTAACCTTTCAGTTAGGTGGTGAATTAACATTAAATCCCAAGAATCAATTCGAACATTTAATGATTTCAAAGCATTAAAATTTTTTACTGACTGATCTATGAAGCTTTGTAACGAATTGGATGAATTTTCGACTGGAGTTTTTATGTTATAGAGTTCCTTCATGTGCGCTTTTTGAATAAGGAGATCGTTATCATACCGATCGCACAATATTTTCCAGGCGGTTTCATAGTTATCAGCTGTAACTGGAAGACTATCAATTAAATTAAATGCTTTGCCGGCGCGAAGATGAGTTTTCAAATACACAAATTTAACTGTGTTTTCCATATTTGGTTTGCGATGAATAATATCTACGAACACATCCTTGAACGCTAACCAATCACTTTCAGCTCCACTGAACGTTGGCAGTTTCAGTTTTGGAAGTTTCATCGAAATGGACGGAATCGCTTGTTCAATCTGAGTGCTATTTGATGACGATTCAAAAATTAATGGCTCTTTTGTTGTATTTTCGAGCCGTTTTAATTTGTGAAGCTTATCCAGCAGATTGCTTTCGACGTATTCATAATCTTCTTCGAAAGACACTCGATCGGTTGAAGCAGACTCGTCTACCAGTTCTAGTTTCAATTGTATATTTTGATATTTGTCATAGAGGATTTGCAGCCTTCGTATATTAGATTCAATTGACCCAATAGTTTCAATAGTTGTAAGGTTAGGTTTCAGTGGTTGACACTTAGGCCATTTTTGGCCCATTGTGATACCACGCATTCACGCCACATCATTAACCCATTCACCTATTCACCTACTCACACAACTACAGTATACCACCTGCACATTGCAAGCTCCATGTCAACCTGTAGTACATTGACATGGAAGGTGGGTCGGCGCTGAATTCTGCACTCCATCAGAGGGTCTTAGTTGTGTTTATTAACATCAGCGATTGTAATCGATGATGAAAATTCGATTTGCATCTAGCCTCTGATGGGATTCGAACCCAGTACCTCCCGGTCCAAGTGCCGAAGCTTTAACCACTGCACCACTTGTCCGGTCAGTTTTAAGCTTATTACGAAGCTTATTACGAAATTGAGTCAGTTGACCTTTAAAGGCACTGCGTTGTCTTTTTAAAGAATCCTTTGTTTTGAACTTATCGCCATCCGATTGGGTTTCTGTGTCTGACACCATTTTTAAATTTAAATTTTATACACGCACGAAATTAAAACTATTTTAAGCGCACGATTTAAAATAGATATGTAGTTTGATTTGGAACGACACGGCTAAACTCTAAACCCGACAGGCAATTTGATATTCAATTTGAAAATGTTAAATTCTTATGTTAATAGATAAAGGGCAACGTAATGGAATTTACTATCTAGCTAAATAAAATGTTTAATAAAATAAACTTACAAGATGATAGTCCTCGATGATGAATCTAGATGATGGTTGATAATATCCGTTACTAGAGTTGCATTAACTGTTGACCCGATGTAATGTGGTTTTGCTTAACCACCATAAAATTGACCAATCTGATCTCGAATTGATGATAATGTTGAGATGAAATATGATTCGATGATATCCAACAATAATGACCAGCGATGGTTACTTATAAGTGTGTTGAAGAAGGTTAACTTACACCCTGGATGATAATGTTCACAGTAATTATTTCGACGTCAATGACCTTGATCGGTCACCGTAAAATATTAAGCAGCTGCCTTGAATTTGATGAACGTTGTAATTAATAAACCATTTGCGGTGTATGGTCTCCGTGACTAATTGAACTTGGATGGTTGACAAAATGTTTGTGCAGCAAACTTAGCGGTAATAATGAGCAGTGAATTTTCTGCAGCACGTGATGGTCTCGATATAGAATGTTCGATGGAAAAATCGAGAACCATATGTTATATTGACTAACTCGTTCGCAATACGATATAGAATTTGATTATTTATATCACTTCAAAAATGAGTAACCATTGACTAATTTCAAATTATATGCGGCTGCCCAATCAATGAAATTATGTTCGACGATGATTTGGGTTCGTATACGATGAGATGCGTTCGAGTAACTCCAACTGAATTGTGCTTCAGGAATTCCATGAAATCCAACTCAATGATTAAATACCCAAAAATCGAACGATGCTAACTGTATGTGCTTCGTAGTATATGTATAACTGCACCACCTTATGATCGAATCGTGGCTTCTAATCACACTGGTAACTGTATGGTGGCACTCAACAAATTTAATTGGGATAATACGCCATTGATTAGTGCCAATAATAACTTCTTGATTAATTTGTAGAATTTTGTCTACGATATTCGATGTGATTATTATTATAACTAGCACATTCAAGTATTTTATTTATAATGTCACTTAATTAACGGTATCACTATTCGACGAAGTGGTAATTTAGTTTACCACAATTAACGAATAAGCTATAGTATAACTATAGCCGCAATCACACACGAAACTTTTATGTATTTTAGTGCACAGTTCTTTTTATAAATTAAACACTATACTCGTATAATAGCACGTACGAATTTGCTTTTTGATGCCATCCGGCTCGAAGGACCAAATAAATGGTAAATAGATTTTGCATAAACTTGCGATGCAAATCTATTCCATTTAAGAAAAATAAAAAATAACACTCGAAGATTTAATTTTATATATAAATTTATATTTTATATTATTTAACTTTATTATATTAAGTTTATAATTGCGAAGAACTTTATTGATCAAAATGTACAATAATAATAATTTTAAAATTAAATTTTAACAACCAGGTATCATAGAATTGTATATAATGCAAATACATAATTATAATTTAGTATATAGCAATACCTGTATATACATACTTACATATTGTACATAATTATATATAGATAGCTTTATTTATAATTTATTATGTTATATATTTGGGTACATATTGTTTCTTTCGTTATATATAACCCAAGTAACAATTTGGAGTTGTCAAAACGTTGTACCATCTAAAATTTACAGCAATTTAGTTATAATAACTTCTTAAAATAATAACAAAAACCATGAATTTGTTGGTTTGTCAACGTAATGCCAGCAAATATGGTAATCGTCAGTTGCCTGCCGATATGTTATAGCAACGTCAAAAAGTAAACTCGTTATAAATGGTAAATTACTTTCAACGCATCATTTTGATTAATTCAATGCAATGACTTTGGTTCCCAAATAGCAAAAACGTTATATTTGCAGTTTTGCTGTACTTACCCCAAATTAGTTACATAAGAAAATTAATGCCATAACAGCAAACATGTTTTAGATGCAATTCCTCTGGTTAGAAAGCAATATAGTTAGTTAAGGGAATTAGTTTCAAATTAGCAAAAACAGTCAGAAATAACTAACGAGCTATTATTTTGAACATTATTGTAACAATAAAAATTTGTGTAAAAATTAAAGTATAGTATATTATAATTGTCATTTTATTTATGTTTTCTTTATTTATACTTCAATCATAGATGTCACTAATATTTTATGAAATATTGACAGGGTTAACAAAATATTTCTAATGATTTCCTATCGTAAAAATATGTGGGAAACAAATTTCATCGACCAGTTTGTAAAAGTAGCTCGGAAAAGAAAAACGCGACCTAAAAATATTTGATATTAAAAATAAAATCAAAATCATAAATTATTTTGAAAATTTTATTTTTGCAAAAAAAAAAGTCCAAATCTGTTAAAAAGCCTCTGGTAACTAACCAAAAGCATGAAATCGGTGTTTTTTACAATATTTTCATGTGACAAACTGGGTTTTGTAAAAGTTTTTCAACTAGATAAATTATGCAGCCATTTTTATGAACAGAAATAGAAAATTTAAAGATGGCTTTACAATATGTAACAGCTAAATAACTATTCAGATAACGATTTTAACTATTTATGGTTAGTTTAATATTATTACAGCTAAAGTGTATTAAGGATTTACGAAAAAGTTGTCCAAATATAGTAAACGTTTTAAATAACTAATCAGCTTTTAGATGAGGAAATCAGTATTTATAAATCATTTGCTTTGTGCTAAGCGTTTTATAGCTGTCTGACTTTGCATGGAATAATTATTTACCTTAACCCTATACCAGCCATTTTTTATGACAGAAAAGAGAAATTTTAATGTGGGAAAATTGAAAATTAGGTCTAAAATTGTATAATGAAAATTCTTTGATGGGATTCGAACCCAGTACCTCCCAGTATAAGTGCCGGAACTTTAACCACTGTACTATTTGTCCGGTAACTGAATAATAACGATAATAAAAAATCATGACTACATTTATAATTATTAAAGTTATATTAAATTTTCAATTCACAATTTTAATTAAACAACTGCCGCACAACATTTTGCAGTTAAGTTTACAATCTAGACAAAATTTACAACCTAAACAAAAATAATGAAAAACTTTCCATTCAGAGAATTATTTGAGACAATATAAAAAGGGAAGCAGTTTGCGATCTGAACCTCCAAAAAATAAATTAAATATTTGTTTGTCGCTTAAATTAAAAAAATTGTAGTCCAGTTCCAGAGAATTACAATACGAAATGTATATAAATAACCTCAAAAATTCGAATTTCTTTTCTATATTCCGCCATATTTATTTACATTTTATTTATGTGCGTGAGATGTCAAATTTTCATTAATATTTTGAAACAACTGTATCTGCTGTAACCCTCCAGCAGATACATACAGTACAGATACAACAACATTGTTGTAGTTATAAAATTTGTTGTGTGTTAAACAGATCAGTTGTGTGTTAAACCATTTTGCTTTGAGTTAAACACTTTTCCTTTAATAACCGTAGTTTTGCTGTTTGGAAAGTAATTTTGCTTTGAAAACAGTTTCTCTCTCACCACATTTAGTTTACTCATATATAACTATTTCGCTGTGTGTAAAGCAATTTCGCTGTTTGGTAAGTAGTTTTGCTTTGAGTTAAGCAATTTCGTTTATTTTATCCATATTTAGTTTACTCATACAAATTTCGCTGCTTATTAAACAGTTTCCCTGTTTGGTAAGTAATTTTGATTTGAGATAAGCAGTTTTTCTTTTTTAAATTTGACATGCCAGTGTACAATATAACTGTATTTCTGAAAGTTTGTATTCAAAATTATTTTCAGATTGACGCAATAATAACAAACTAAATACATTTTATCTTCGAAAATGGTGAGTATTTACTATGAAATCGTATTTTATATATTATAGGAATACTATTTAATAGTTTTGTTATGATTTTTAGGTTTTCTGTGTTCTCGAAACAATAGGCAAAAAGGAATTGTTTGTGTGTCCGGCAAGCTGGTTTGAAGGGGAGAAAGATAATGGTATTGTTCATTATCCACCGAACACCAAAGAATTCCTTAGATATCAAGGGTTGCAAGACAAAAAACCCGATAGCTCGTGGTGCTCAGAACCGGCACGCTTGCTCGCCCAATACTCCGAATATCAGCTGGCAGTACAGGGTATGCACCGGTTAGAAGAAGGAGCTACTTCCGAAGAGGGCCGCTGGGATGAAAAGCAATTTCGGAAAAAAAATGCATTACGGAGTAAATTGTAATATTAAAGTAATTGATAATTTTTTAATGAATTTTTTTATTTAGATATATCAAATATACCAATGGTGCAAGATATAATTGATAATTGCAAAAAAACAATGGAAATACCAGCAAATCTCACTGTTTCGTTAAAGCCAGTTGGTAACTCTCATTTGGAAAATACGAGCCCTCTACATACACTAGAACCCGATAATAACAATGAAGAAGTATTAAACGAACAACTTTGCGACACGGAAGATCGAACTGAAACCCAAAATAACATTGTCATTGAAGTGCCGGAAATAACATGTAAACATTATAACAACTGGATGTTTATATCAATAATATATTTTATTCCAACTTCCTTTTATTTCAGGCCGCCTTGATAAAATAGAGAACGACATTGGAGGAGTAATTTTATTAATTTCAAACATTGATAAAAAAATCAATAAACTTATTGAGGCCGTTGCGAATATTGGGACAATAATGGTTCAACAAACCAACCAAGGGACATCACAATCAATCGAACCAATCGGTAATACTTCCAGTTTTTCTTCGCTGTTGCCAATAAGTAATCAATTTGCATTTGGTGAATTTGAAACGATGCTGCGGAATAAAGAAAACTACCATAAGTTTGTTGCAGAGATGGCAACATACGGAGGAACCAGTGGTGACAGAAAAGGAGATAAAATCGCTTACGGGCTAGTGGATCAATTGTTTACGCGTCAGTTTATGACGGAATGCAGTTGGACTGGCTCGTCTAAAAATCGAGCGGCTAAGAATTCCTTCTCGTCAGCGACGACCTTTTTAGACGCATTTTTTGACATTATTAAATTGGCCGATTCTCGATACTCGAAGAGCGACGCGAAGGATTTTTTTAAAGAAAAAATTTTGCGTAACGCAACATCGCGTTTATTAAATATGCAGCAAAATGATGAACCTATAATAAAGCGTCGACGAACGGTGAAAATACCTCTTCCATTTACTGATACTTTAGCTAATGCTATTGAGGCAACTAATATTGAAACTTCAGACAACATAATTCTATAATAAAATTAAAATTTGACATTATTCTTACCTCTGGATTAAACCAAATATGTATATGCGAAACTCGAATGAAATGTTATATTCGTACTCTATAAGTTAAACAATTATATATTTTTGAATTTTTTAATAAAATATTTTTTTGATATAGCAATATTAGTATTTAAAATTATAATAGTGTATGAAGTAATGGAATTAAAACAAATTCTGTTTTGTAACACATACATACAAATTTTGCAGTGATCTGATCGACGGAGTATATGGCATCTTTATTAGTTTCACCATTTGATATATAAATGTCTAGACTTGAGGACAACATTGGCTCTTTAAAAAAATCTCGTTTTGATTGTAATGAGTTACCAATAACGTATGTTTTATTTTTATAGAATATTGTATCCATCGGACATAAATCAGAAGATGATTGAGTCCTGTAGTAAACTAACGGATATTTCACAGTTTTATTTAGCTTATAACTCCCAAAACTATTGTATTCTGCTAAACGTTTGGCAACTTGTACCAAAGGTTTTGTGCCGGTTTGCAGCATTCGTTTTATTTGAATTAACTTATTTTCGAACGGATACGTGCTAAAGCTGGGCAATGGTCCAAATTTCCTCACTTCTTCTGTTAAATGGCATAAGTTATGTACGTTTGTTCCAATTGTATGACATCCATATATATTAATATATACTTCAATAAAATTTTTTAATAAAACGTCGGCTGCATCAATGTATGGTATGTATTTGTGGCTAGAGCAAATGGTTATCGCACAGAAAAACGCAAGAAAATGTTGATATGCATCGTATGGTAGAAAATCACGCAGTACTACTGGACCAATGTAATGTAAGAAGGTCCGAAATTCCGTGGCTTTCCAAAATGCAAGGCAGTCAAGTGGTCTAACTGCTCGGTTAATATCGCTTGGCATAGTACATTTAACCAAATATTCTGATACCTGTTTAATGCGTTTATGATCCCATCTTGAATGAAATCCCATTTTCTTTTCTTGACCTGTAAAACAGAGCAACAATTTTTTCATAATCCCAACATGCAGCTGATGAAGCATATCGCATACGATGATGTCATCCACCATGTCAATCGGAAGTTTGAGAAGTGGAGAATCCATTTTATGATGATCCTTATCAAGTTGATGGCGAAAGGTGAAATCAGTTCTTCGGAGCATATCTGTTCGTGGAAAGCTCATGTTACGTTGATTATTATCGTATTCTCCAATCACATGACATTTGAGACATCCATGGTATGCATTAAAATTAACCGTACCTAAAACAAATAAAAATTAAAATTTTCAGTTGTATAAAGTTGTCATGAGCTTATAAATTTAATCATGCTTCGAGCCGGTGCATCGCAAATAAAGCAACGGATTTTAATATCGACTCTATTATTATGAATAATAATTCCATTTTCCAAAAGTGGTTGTAGTTCCTCTACAAGAGGTTTCAAATAGTTTTGAATGGAACCAGGCTTACTATCTCCGCAGTAAAGACCTACCACCATTGGAACAAAATTATCAATTTCATGTATTGCAACAAGAATTGGCCAAAATTGTATTTTTGAGCTTCTGTAAATTGGAATTCCATCAATATTTATATTTAAACTGATTGACATGTGTCGATCTAAGGATTTAAAATATAATTCTAAACAATGTTTCACTCCTTGATGCCAATAAGATCCGCCATCCAACGGTACGATACTATCAATTTTCTGTGGTGTGCTTAGCAAGGTGCGCGGATCAGTTGGCAGTTTTCTCAATTATTTGTTTTTTAAAGAGTAGTTATAAATAGATAAAAGTTCTTTCAATGCAGTTTGTGCTATATTAAAATGAATCGCCCATCTCTTTATTTTTTGCACAAAATCTTCTTCGTCCTCTTCGTCTTCACTGTCATTCAAATAATATTCGGATTCATTTTCATCATTATTATAACATTCAGAATCTGACATAGTTTGTGATTGAGATAATGTATGCTGAGATGGTTCAAATGAAACGCGATTCTCTGCAGTAGCAGTTAAATTGTGATCTACTATTTGATCTAGAAATTTGTTTATTATTTACATGTAAGAGTCCAGTATGAGTTGAAAATAATTACAAGGTTTATTTCGATTAATAACTTACGCATATGTGGTGGTGTTTTTACTGTTGGTTCTCTTAAAGCCACATTAACAGGAACCGAATTATTTGATGTAAAAGTAGCAACTTTAATATTACTATTAGCGGAAAGAATAGTATATTTCAGTGGTTCTGTATTACACGGCTTTAATGCTATAGTAGCTAAAAATAAAATGCAAGTTTAATGTTACACTGGCAAAGAAAAAATTAAAAAGATCGACATACCAGTTATTTTTTACATTTGGTTGTTTGTGACTTTTGCTTTTCTATAAAATGTAGTGTTGGTTTTATATTTTTTTAATGTTTTAAAATAAGTATTCATATCTTTGTTCGTCATTATATTCGCCAAGTATAATTAAGATAAAACACCTTATTTGCTTGTATACCATAAACTTCAAAAATAGATTATTAAAAATGTCGTACTTGTTTGGTTCATTAGCCCAGCAACAATGCTTTCCTCCCAACATGTATCTTTGGGCATATAACAATAACCCTTCTACAATGCCTTTATACCTGTTTATCATACCGCAGCAAAATTGCTTTTGTCCCAACTTTTTAGCTTAATGGTGTGTAACAAAACCGCTGCTGTAATGTCTTATAAACCTATTTAAGCTTATTAACTATTTTTTTCACTGCAACAACGCTTTCAAAATTAATTAAATAACTATCTACCATTTATAACTAATTTGTGCAATTTTTCGGATTTCACGACGTTGTAAGAGCCCTGGTTTTGCTGTCTAGGACAGTTTACCTATCCAATTGTTACTTGGGAATACAAGTACATAATTAGATATTTTCATTTTATATAAACTAAATAAAATAAAAGGGGCAGAGCGCCGGTTTTATATTTTTATTATAATGCGTGAACAACAACATCAATTCAAGTATTTCGCACTTCCGTATTCTTATCTGAATATTTTTTCAATAAGAAATTAAGTTAACCGATAACATCAGCGCCATCTTTTACGTACTCAAGATGGAGTGCCATCTTTTACGTAGTAGATGTACCATCGTTTTGAAATGATTTAATATAGATAGAAAGTGCTTTAAACCTGCACCGAACAAATTAGCCCGCCTCAATGAAACTACTATAATTTGTTACGCATTTATTACAATAAAACCCGATTTTATTACACTTACCTTTTTCCATGAACGAGTGGTCGGTTTAGGTCAGGGACGGAAACCCTGAAAAAATTGGGTTCAGGTTCAGGTTCGAACAAATTTCAAAGCTGAAAAAACCTCTGTACGCTCATTTTCGTAGCAGGAACTGCGAAGATGATCTGGGCCACCTGATATAATAATGGTGTTTGCATTTTATGTTGCTCCCAAAATCCTAAAATAGTTTTTTCTTTTGCCATCCTTGGATAATTTTCGTATATTTCCATCTCATTTTTAACTGAAATATTAATGGAAGAGTTGACATTTATAATTTGTAACTTTTAAATTAATTAATTTGGAAAATTAATTAATTGGAAATTAATTTGAGACTTTTCTTTCTTCTGTAAAACTTGTTCAATCTTCTTCTGAAGAACTAGAAATTTATGTTCTTATAAAATTATCTTCTTCTCCGTCCATTTGTAAATTTTTGAGAATTTTCATTGTTTTTATAATTTGCAACTTATCACGGCAAATATCTTCGGGACTTAACATTAATCTAAATCTGCTATCTAGATATGCTGCTGCAATCAAAAGTGGATTATTAATAAAGTCGTTTTATCTTTTAATAATATTCGAATAAAATTCTTAGGATTATGTTTTTGTTTGGTCATTTTTGTCAGTTCTAATTTAAAAGTTAGCCAGATACCGTAAAAATCACCTAAATTCATCTGTTTGTCTTGTATAGCTTAAGCATTAATTTTTTAACAGATGCAAAAACTTCGTCGCCCAAACATTCCAAATACTATCATTTTAGTGAATTCAGCATTCATTAAATTTAAATCCAAATAAAAACTTCTGTAGTCCAATAGGACTTTTATCATGTCGTATAAGTTGAATTCCATCAAGTTGGATAGTCTAGTACGACTTTTTCATGTTTAGCTTCTTAGCTAAAGAAGAAATATTCGGTGTTCGTATTTTTTTGCAAATAGCTCTGCATTCATCTAGTGTTTTCTTAAAAGCAGGGCTAGATATCGAACGCACTATGTGCAACACATCTGAAATGAATAATATTTGGGTGCGAATGTGCTAATGTTTCTGCTCTTTCCTGTTCAATATTAGATAGAACATTTTATTCAGTTATGTCAAATTCATCTTCCGTTTCAAAGTTTTCACAATCGTCTTTTAATAATTCAGCAGCTTTGATAATATTTTTCTCATTATCTGACGTAATTGAATAAACTTGCTCTAATTTGATATCATAACAATCAAGAACACTGATGATAACATTTTTTATATAAACTCCTGTTTGACGATTTTGAGTCTCATGCATGTCCAAAGTTCGTAGTTTTATTTTTCCGTCCAAAATATATTGAGCATTTATTCCTACAATACATCTACCAAGGCGAGAAGCAGAATCAATTTTGATTGAAATAATTTTTTTTGACATTTCCAATTTAATTTTATTTCTAATGTCCATTGCTTTGTTGTTCGATTCAAGATCAATTACATTATGACTATTAACTGATATTTTTAGTGCATTCATAATCGGATCGATTATTTCTTTCATGCCAGAATGTTCAAAAATAGTGAAAGAACGGCCATTAATGCGGTTACTAACTTTACGCATGAATCAATGAAACTTTTTTTTGCTCATTTTTATCTTGATTACATTCAAATACTGGTCAAGTGTATTTTCTTCTGCTCTGGTTCTTTTATTGGACATCTGGCTGACTTTAGATGTTAACGGCTGGTTTTGAGCTTCTTTGTACAATTCAGGGTATTTTGCCGGCCAAGATTTGCCGCATATTCACCTTTCACTTCATATTTGCATAATGAGCATATAGAAACATCTTTACCTGCGTAATATACAAATAAATTTTTCATGCATATCGCAGACATTTATGGCCATGTGGTCGCCACAGCTGGCGCGTACAAGGCGCAATCTGGAAAACCAATGTTCACAAACTTTTCGCAGCAATTGCGGCCGTATTTCGCCAATAACTCTTCGAATGTTGATTTCCAGGTCTATGGTTTATCGACGTAGACAAGTGTCAAGTGGGTTTAAACACACGATCTTGGTGGCCAATTAATTGGACCAATACGCGAATTTATTCTTTCATCAAAAGTTTCTTTGAGTAATACAACTGTAACGCGCGCTGTGTGGCATGTGGCTCCGTCCTGTTGGAACCACATGTCAGCAAGATTGATGCCGCAGCTAATTGAGGTACGAAAAAATTTTTAATCATGTCCCTATACCGCTCACCATTGACAGTAACATTCTGGCCATCATCATTTATGAAGACATATGGACTAATGACTCCGCCAGCCCATAAAGCACGCCAAACAGTAATTTTCTGTGGATGTAATGATGTATCGACAAAAGCATGTAGATTATCTTCACTCCAAATCCGACAATTCTGTTTATTTACGTACCCATTCAACCAAAAATGGACTTCATCGCAGAACAAAATTTTGAATGGAAATTCAACATCAATATCAATTTGTGCTTCACCCCATTCACCGAATTGGCGGCGCATACGATGGTCGTTTGGCTTTAACTCCTGCACAAGTTGAATCTTGAAAGCTTTTAAGCCAAGATCCTTTCGTAAAATCTTCCATAAAGTGGAAGGACACAACCCCAAGTTGCTGAGATTGGCGACGAATTCGGGTTCGGCTTCATGGTTTATAAAAAGATCGGACCTGATTCCATCTGGGTTCAGGTTCGGGTTCGGTTTCAGTCTATGATTAGTTTATAATTAAACCTGCACCGCCAAAATTTTAAATTTTGATGTAGTGTCATGTCATGTTAGTTTATTAAATCTGATCAATTTTATATGTTTCTCATGGCGCGTCACTCATCCATCGTATAATACGAGCAATTTTCTAATAAAACTAATCAATTTCCATACAAAACTATCATCAGTAATTGAAACTTTTTTACATTAAAATGCCATTTTTCCGTTTTCTGTATAAAATTTTATGTTTTTTGTAGGTTTACTACAATTTACTTGGAAATTAAAAAAAACAACAATTTACATAAAAAACTCTATGAAAAAGTTAAAATTAATAGTTATTTCTGTGAAAAACCTCAACCGTCGCAACGTGCATTTTTATATGTATAAAAGCTCTACATAAACAATTAAAAATTAATTAACTTTAATTAACTGTGTGTCTTATAATAACTGTTTTACGTATTTTCTTTGCGCTCAAATATTCCAATTCATTAAGCTCCTCGTTTCAATTTCCTGGTTTCCAACAACACCTCACATTGCAAAATTCTTATGAGATTTTCTACACTTTTATGTCGTATTCGAAAACATTAACATAACAACAACAATGCGAAACCCGTAAAACTTTGAAAGTTTATCGTCAATGCAGAAAAATTATGTAAAGTTGAACACAAAAGAAAAAATTATTATTTTGTAGGTAAAATTGTGTTGTGCAGAGCTTTTATAGCAAATCCGTGCAACAGCGACTACAATATTTATTTGCACGGTAACTGAAGTGTATTTAATCTGTATGTAGATATAGTCACAGTATGTAATCCAAAAACTAATTAAAAATCTATAATGTTAAAATCAATCAATGAAAATATATTTCAAAAACATTACAAAATACTTGCATAACATTAATCAAAGCTTTATACAAAGTATGCAATATCTACATGGCATGGTATGGTGCACAACAAAGTTATTTCCGTATCAGAATCCTTTTTATAAGTCATAAACTATTTTATTGCAATTATGCAATTTAAAATTTTACCAAATATGCATTTCTGATTTTGAAATAATTTGTTCGTTTGTGCAATTTTCTATTACTCTGGAAATAAATTTAATTACAACAGAAATATAGTACGTCTGTAACTTTGTATATCAGAACATTTATCTTGAATTCAGTAAACTGTAAATAATTTTTTTGTGTTAAATATTGAGAATAATAAATTTGCACATTGTATTTTAAGCCTCTAATTTTACGATTACGAGGTTCAAGGCTGAAATGTTAATGAGTTGGAAAAAATCCTTAATCGGTTGTTTCTTTTGAATTAGCTTTAAAGTTTATTGCGGATGGAAAGTTTATTAGTAATTTTCAACTATGTGGACATATTTAATCTTAACGCAATTGAGTGCGTGTAACTGGTAAACAAATAAATAAATAAATAAAAAGTGGCTCGTTTCCAAATCGCTACCCATGTGTTGTTTACAACAATTCTCGGTAAACAACAACAAACAAGAAATCAGCGGGAGTAATACGACGAGTTTTCCAAAACGAAAACAAAAGAGCGACACAACGAACACAATCAAAGCAGAACGAACGAATATACTAGGAGAGATGTGGGGAACCTCTTTACTTTCTTAGTTACTTATATTTTTTGTAAACCATCAGTACCTACACCACTATTTTGAAATTAAGTAGATAAATCAAAAACTAGTAATGATGTGGTTTGCACAGATGCTCTAAAAAGAAACTTAACAATGTTATCTTTGCAGTTTTCAAAAAGTTCCATTTGTAGTTCGCTGAGTGCCATGGAAATATCTATTAAGTGTGGTCCGAATGCCAATTGCAATAAGATGTGATGTGTGTTTTACAAAGTCGGAAAATCTTTCATAATATTCCTTTATTAAAATCTCCAAAATGCCTATGCATTTTGGAAACGTTTTATGTACAAATCCTGCTCTTTATGACGTTGGATAAATGCGGAAAATGTCATTCAGAGATATCTATTTTAGATAGAAGTTTTTTAAAGAATGGCGGTTGATTTTTTTAACACATGTCATAAATGGTACATGTTTTGTCTTCTCTTGTAGAGATGCACATATTTAAATTTTCTTAAATATATAAATAATTTGTAATTTTGTTTTTTATCTTCATAAAATTTAATGATTTGTTCTTCTAAAGACAAACTCTGATTAAATTACGATAGTACGATAAAATTTTAATATGGCGTCGGATGTGGTAAACGTAACATAAATTTGACATTTGAAAACCATTCGTTTATTGATATTCAACAGCGTCACTTGAATCTTATGTTACCAAACCACATCGAAATGTCACCAAAACATAAAACAATTAAAATTTCTATAGGTTTTTGGCTATTGGCGCCATTTTAATTTTTACGAAATGTCAAAATATTGTATATCATCGCAAGCGTCGCCGATATTGTATACTAGGGCTGTGTCTCAAACACCGACTTATTTCTGGACACCGACTTATTCAAATAAATCACCTTGCGAGCAGACTTATTTGAATAAGTATGTCTACACAGAAATTTCTCCAAAAATGTGCCTTGACTAAATGTAATCATGCAATTTTTTTTCAAATCTAGTGGCAACGACCAATATGTCAAGGAAATTTTTTCTTCCATATAACAGAAATTGCATTTTGTTTTTTTTTTTTGATATTACGTCACAAATAAGTCGGTATAATCATAAAGTAAAATAGACTTAAAGAGGATTTATTCAGAATAAATCCCTACATTGAGGCCAGCGCGCGTTCCGGCTTATATTGGTACCTGATTCAAGATCTTTTTCGATCGTATTTGATTTTTTGTTTTTCCATTCCATTTTATGATGAAGTAAAAAAAAATCAGCCATGTATAGCAAATAAGGTATAGATGTGTTTTACATGATTCATGCGTGTGTGTGTGAGTATATGAATGGTGTGTTAAGAATAATTGTTTTTATGATAATGTTTGGTGTGTATACATATTACATTGTATAGCGAATATAAAATTAATTGTCGAGTTTTATAGACTTATTGCAATTTTAACTTTTCACATAATTAAAATTTGGAACTTGGGATACGGGAAATGAGGGAACGAGACAAATTATGCTGGAGTGTAATCTTTGAAACTACATAACAAAAGATTATTGGAGATCATATACAGAAACTAACTAATTTTTGAAAAGTTTTTAATCTGAAGTAGAAGAGTAGTCTACTTCTGGCGTCCGGCTTCTTTCATGAATGAAAGATCTCGTTAATCTAGATGCAAAAATGGTTTTTAACATGGGAAGTGTCTTCTTAGCCACGACAGCTTCAATTACTTTAGGTGCCATTATTATTAACAGCTCCGTCTACAGAAGGTGATAAGTTCGTATTATGAGGCATTATGGGTGATGAAATATTCTCTAGTATTTCTTAAGTCCTGAGTCAGACTTGTATAAATTGTGTTGTTATCTTGGCTACTTCTGATGCCTTCTTTTAATACGTCGTAGTTCTTGAAGTATTTTAAAAATTATTGATTACTGCTTATTACCTGTGATGCTTTGTTATTTAGCTCTGTGGCAATCATATAAAGCTTAGTGTTCTGTACTTCATTGATATCAACGGCAACAAGACATCTTTTCGAAAAATCTATTTGGATTTGATTATTTTGAGTCTTTTTTAAATTACAAATTGTTTAAGAGATTAAAAATCTTCTGTTTGAGACTGTAAACAAATTTTCGGTCTGTATTGTCAACTCAAAATTAGCTATTTTTAGATAATTTTGAAAACTCCATTCTCTAACGATTACTGTAGTTGTTATAGCCTTATCTGACCGGACAAGTGTTGCAGTGGATAAAGGTTCGGCACTTGGACCGGGGAGATACGGGGTTCAAATCCCATCCGAGGCTAGATGCAAATCGAAGTTTCATCAACGATTACATTAGGTGATGTTAATAAACACAACTAAGACCCTCTGATGGAGTGCAGAATTCAGCGCCGACTCACCGTCCATGTCAATATACAAGTTGACTTGGAGCTTGCAATCTGCAGGTGGTATACTGTAGTTGTGTTGTGAGTAGCAGAACGGGTTAACGATGTGGCGTAATTGCGTGGTATCACAATGTGCCAAAAATGGTTTAAGTATCAACCACTGAAACCTAACCTGAAACCTTACAGCCTTGTCTAGTTATTGAAGTTTAGCGAGCATGAACCTCGATGAAATATTATGCTATTCTGACGTAATTAGGGTTTAACAGTTCTCTCGTTGCATGTCAAAACTCCGCAACTACCTTCTGAAGAAAACATGTTGCAATTAGGACATCGCAAAACAGCACATAGTACGGAAGCGGTTCGATTAAAACATTCCATGATAAAACAGTACATTCAATAGCGGTTAGTAATAATGTCATTACCTCAAGACTCAACCATAAAAAAAAGTGGCCTTTCCCCAAAATTTTCGTTAATTTTGGATTTGCCGCATTTGTGTAAAATTTAAAAATTATTAAATAGCGGAGGATATAGGATATTTTTACATATTGATGTTTTCAGTAATGACATTATTACTGATAGTGTAAAGTCCGCTAACGATAATGGGTTATTATTATTAATAATAAACAATAGGTTTTAGTTTAAATTAATTAATTTAATTAATAAAACTAATTAAATTAAATTAAATTAAATTAATTAAATTAAATTAAATTAAATTAAATTAAATTAAATTAAATTAAATTAATTAATTAAATTAATTAAACTAATTAACCTAATTAAATTAATCAAATTAATCAAATTAATTAAATTAATTTAGCCGGCTTATAGTATTGATATGAAAGATGGTTCGGCCCTTGAGTTACGCACTCCGACAGGGGTTATTAGATGTGTTCCTTGCTATCTATGATTGTAATCCTCTGATGAAAATTTCCTTTTGCATCCTGCCCCTATCAGGATTCGAACCCGGCACCTCGCGATCCAAACGCCAAATCTTCAACCACTCTGCACTTAAAAATTGACTATGGAAATTCATGGGATGGCCTTCTTAATAATACATTTATGAGCTATAAGAGGAGAAAACTGGGCAAAACTTGGAATTTGGTCTCAAAAGCATAAAATAAAAAATAATCATATCCATTCAAACAAAATTCATTTATTTTAAATTTTAAATACATACAACCAAATATTTTCAATTAAGAATTGTTCTCCACCTTCTGTCCTTAGTTAACATATATGTTTTCCGGTTTTCTTTTCTAGCATTAAAACTTTCATGATTTTCCCGTCTAATGCGTTCCATATACCATTTACTATGCTTCCTAATTAATATTAAAATCATAAGATTCAACAAAAAGGTGCAATGATCAAAACAATTATTATCTTTATTATAAAATTCTCGATCCACATAATTATCGATTAAGGCTCCGATTAAATGTTGTTTCAATCCTATAGTATGTGCGTTGCTTATAAAATTTTGTTCGAAGAAATTTATCTGACGCCTACATAGTTCAAAAAATTCTTGTGACGGTGTCTGGAGTTTTCCAAATGTATCTTGCAAATAATTTTTATGATGAATTAATAATTCCGATTTACATTCTAAGTAATCGTTTTCTTTAAGCATCACTAAAGCACAGCTTGCACAGTTATATTTTCTGGAAAGTCTTTGTATTAAGTATCCAACAAAATACCTCTCTGAAACGTCTGAGTTGAAGTCCGGCTCATAAGGTATGAAATCTAATTCTGTAATGAGATCCGTTTCAATTTGGTTTTCCTCCTTGTTGCATTGAACCTGATCGTCGTAATTAACTTTATGAGTTTCGTTTATTGGCGGGATAATTTTCATTTCGTTTACATCACTCTCTGAATTAGAAAGTTTTTCTTGCTCAATTTCTTCGCGAATAATGGTTAGGAGGTATGTGTCATTATCTTCTTCGCAGTTCGATAATGTGGTAAACGACGTTAAATGTTTTATTGATAACAATTTAGCTACCGTAAAACTAAATTCTTTAACTGAAGTATTAGAATTATTGCCGTTTGCACCTCGAATAAGTGCAAATGTGTTTTCTAATGCATCCTGGTTCAACCGCGATGTTAAAATGTACTGTACACCAATATTTTCATGGACCAATGACTTAAGAAGAAATAAAATCGTTAATGGTCTGTATTATTCCATCGAAAGAGAATACTTTTTTACCATTGACCAGCTTCGTGTCTTTTAAATATTGTAGAATAGTTAGCAAAAACTTGAAAATTTCATTTGTTTCGTCATATTTTAGACCCGCTTTAAATTTATTTGCATTAAACTGATGTTTTGAATTTAGGATGTCAAATAATTTATCTAATTTATCAAATAACTTCCATGTTGCTGGAACTTTAAATTTTACCAAATCAGAAGATTTATTTAAATCGGCAACAGTTTTAATACCGGCCACAACACTCCTGCTAAATATTTGAGTGGCAAGCTTAACCTTCATTTTGTCGAAATGAATAGGATTTATATGCTTATCATTTAATTTGGGACACATTCTAGTAACAGAGGACTTTTCTAATTTGTAGAGCTCCTTCACTACATCCCAACTTGCTACTCCATCGGGACAATCGATATCGGATGTCAGCATTGCATTCCGGAAAGACTTGAATAAATGAGGCGAGTCAAAAATGCTGACAATTTTTGTAGGTCCTTCGAAATTTAACATCGGTTTGTCTCTAGTAGCTCCCATAGAAGCTAAAGCTTTTCTATTGTTTGAACACTGATCACAAACAACCGCTCGAACACACAACCCTAAAGTTAAACATAGATCTAAATTCTCTGATATCAACTTATTTAGAGTAGCTGACTTAATTGCATTATGAGATACATAATAGCATAATATATTTTCCCAATTTTCTATTAGACCTCTAACCATGAAGACACATATATGTGTACCAATTTTAGCTTCTCTTGAATTATCTCCTAGATCAATAAAACCGTCGATACAATCTCTTACGATGTTATAATTCAGATCTTGCCGGATTTTAATTTCATCAAACACTAGTGTACATTGCTTTCCAATTACCGTCAGTTTTCCGATTGTTTCTTTTAATTTATTCAAAAAAATTGGATTATTATTTCCAGGGGATAAATTTTTTATCGGTTGCCATCTTATGAGAGAAGATTTGGAGGGCAATTCAAAATTGAAACGATCTCTCATAAAACTATAAGCTTTTGGTGACCTATAGTACATATTTTGTGCTAGAGTCTTATATTCTTCCGGCCATCTCTGACATTTCTTTCTATCCATCAAAATCATTTTACAGAAAATTTTACACTGTTTATTTTGCTTGTCTACAATACACTTTTATTTTGCTTGTCTACAATACAATTTATATTCATTTTCGTTTGAAGCTTTAAATTAATCACTTTTTTATTCAATATGCGATTTTTTTGTTGAAAACTTTTTACCTGTTTGATTAAGTTCAATTTATCAGTTTTTAATTTATAGATTTGAAACTGTAACTTGCGGTTTAATCGCCTATAAACCTCAATATTTTTTTCTGATTTTTCACAATGTGTGCAGGTTATTGAATGAGATATTAATCTAGTTCTATCAAAATAGGGATCCGGCAAATTGGAAATTTGATTTAGGGTTAAATTATCACTAACGATGTCAGATTTTGCGTAAGTTTTTAAATTCGATAAGTTTTCTCTTAAATTTGATGGAATATGGGCAGATTCATAAATTGAATTCAATTGTTTATCGATCTCCATACCAACATTATTTGGCAATTGAATATCAGAATTTAACACTTGGAGAGGAGTTGTTACATTACCTGATGTTTCTTGATTTCTTTGTGGTAAAAACAATGTGGGGACAGCATTTCTTTTCAATAAGCGCTTAAAAAAATATTGAGATTCGAAATGCTTCGAGCATACAAAAATATTTTTTCTGTTCAATGACGAAATTTGACAATTTTCTAACCATAACTCGTGCTTGTCGTAAACATGAGAATGTTTAAAAAGGCGAGCACCATTTTTCCGCTTTGAATCGCAATTTATAACAGAACATTTATGTCCTGATGGCCCTCTCATGATATTTATATTTAATTTACAAAATTCACCACACTACTAGTAAAATTTTAATCAAATGAACGTAAAAACAAAATTGTATTGATACACAATTCCTAATTAGCTATTTAATGAGTGAAATATTATTCGGAATGAAAGAAATTTATTTTTGTTTTTCCTATTCACATATCACCTTGAACTACAAATGCATAACAAATACAACTTACAAATATTAAATATGCACATATACATAAAAAACATCACCGATGCGTATTGTATACAAAAAACAAATGGAGAAGTAGAATGAAGAAGAATAGATTTTAGTGTATCTGTGTTGTAATTCCGTTCATATCCTTTCCTTTTGTTTTATGAAATTACGATTTTTTTTTGTTTGTATTTTTGTTAAGCACACGGTATAAAAAAATGAGATTAATATTTTTGTTGTTGCATTTACGATTCTGAATGTAGTACACAATAATAGAATATTGGCTATGTCGCTAGTTTCGTTTAAGAATAAAATGAATGTTCTTTATGCCTTCTCTTTAAGTCTATTTTACTTTATGGTATAATGAATTGGAACGACCGACTTATTCAAGATGGTGTCAAATAAGCAAATAAGTCAGTAATAAGTCGGTGTTTGGGACACAGCCTAGGATCGTAACGTTAATAATAGTTCGATGGTATTACGAGTCTCCTCTAGCAAACAGTTCGAATAATAATGGTGTATATGATGGTAATGGCAGGTGGAGAGCTCAGGTAAATATCTCGACGTCTAACATATTCACATCGCGAAATTGGCGATATCGTATCGCATTGGCTCTTATAAAATTTACTATTTCTATTACTTTACTCAAAGTGTCGCGCAAGGCAGCCGATTTAGCACAAAGATTTTGTTGACAGTGAAAAAAAATAAATTTTCTAAATGCACATTGTTCTAATTCATTAGAGAAACAAAACCTTCTCGTTTTTCTTTCATTGACGGTGCACCGTCATTACATATACTCACAAGATTATCCAGATTTAGCACTGCTTCATGACATCTAGCGATTGAAATTTTCAGTGATACCAGGAATAAAAATTAGAACTTGTGCCGAATCAGTATTATCGGTGGATTCGTCCACCGCTAAGGAAGAATATAAAGTTTTGTTTTCAAATATTGTGCGAAGTTGTTTTGTCACATTGTATAGGCTAATTCATGTTATCGGTCGGTTATCGTCCTTGAAAGAGCTAATTGCTTGTATTTGTTTATTTTATGTGGATCTTAGCACCCCACTACTTCAACTTTATCATTTCAACGTCACTGAAGTTTTAACACATTTTCCAAATATATACGCTACTTTGTATGTTGCATCAGTTGTTTCATTTGCTTGCTTAACTAAATGCAATACACCAAAACACTTAACTAAAACTGTTGAATATATTTGCTAATTCAGATTATGATTCCAGCCAATATCAAAAAGTTTGAAAAATGATACAAAAAATAATAAGTTCGCATAGGTCGCATTGAAAACAACAAAAGGCCGCCGGTTCCCCATCCCGGTACAAGGATTTTCTATTTTATGAATTCCATCCCTGAAGTGAGAATCCAGAAAAATGTATAAATACGCTTCCAAAGCTGATATTACCTCTTCATTTCATGAAAATCGTTGCCCACGCATGTAATTTTTTAGATGTGGGAATAGTCAGAAGTTAGAGGGTGCTAAATCTGGCAAATAGGATGGATGTTACAACAATTCATATACTTTAATGTACCGATTTTCGCGAAGATTATTTGAGCTGTATGGGAGAGTGCGTTGTCTTATTTTCTTCTTCTGTAAACCAGATCTTTTCTAACAATTTTTTTTATATCTAGCTTTTTCAAAAAGTTACAATAATCAGAGTTTATTGTTTTATTTGTTTGGAGGTAATCCACGAACAAAATTTCTGTTGCATCCCAAAAAAGTGATGATAACACCCTCTTGGCCGATTTTTGGACCCTAATACGCTTCGGAACCGAAGAACTGGGTTCACCACCACTGAGTTCACCACCGAAAGCTGGGTGCAAGCTTTCTGAAACCTAAAACTTAAGTCAAAATATTGCTCACACTGCTTAATGAGATCCCTAGGTCTTCTACTAAATTTCTCTCGGTAAATCGACGATCTTCAAAAACCATATGCTCTATCATCTTCAAGAGCTTTATGACCACGTTTAAGTTCAGCAACTCACCCTCCCACTGTTCTAACTGAAGGTGAAGAGACAATACACTTTTAACAATTGTTCATAAATTTTCCACTGCACGATTTTCAATTTTTTCAATTGTAAAAAAATACTGTGACCAGTACTGTGACTCAAAAATAGTACCATTTTCTGAAAATGAAAACGACGAGCCAACTACAGCTATCTCTTATCGAACGACCAAACTTACTGAGCAACCCCCGAAAACAACACCACCTTGATGCCGCGCCATACTTAGCCATTATAAATAACGGATAACAAATGCAAATTAAATTTAAAAATTAAATTATATTATTTAAAATTGCGGTATTGTGGTAAGGGGCGCATGATCCGCTGCTTGAGGAGCGTGTTGCTACCGCCGCTAAAATTTTGTTAAAATAAATTTGTTTGTTTTGCTTTGCTTGTATTCGTCGTGTCGCTCTTGTGTTTTTGTTTCGGAATACTCGTCGTATTATTCCCGTTATCTTCTTGTGTGTTAATTTTTGTAAAACGTCATTTTGTAAATGAGATACATTTATGTTTTAACGGTGGTAAAACAACCGAGTGGCGATTTGGAGTTGTGCCACTAGTTGTGTTGAGATTGCAAGATGTTCCAATTGCGACATGTACGATTAGAATATTTCGTTGCAATAGGGCTACGTCCTCAAGAGAATTTACATCACTATTTATCTTTCGCAGGTTCTTTATATTGCGTAATATTTTTATATTGTCTCGATTTTTCTGTTTTACGGGTATATTTAGGAATGGTCTATATGTTAGTGTAAAAGAATAGTTGTTGCGAACGCCAAGTCGAAAATGTATAGAGTTGTTACAGCTGATGCCTACAAACATTTAAATATCTAGTGCCAAGCTAAATAACGTTTGGAGTATGATGCAAAGAAAAAAACAACAACGAAACAAATTAATGTAGAAAAGTCGCTTTTAGATCCCCATTCTTAGAGTAAATTTGTGGTGGAATATACTGGTACTACTAGGGAAGCGAAACAGGAAACTGGAGCACCAACAACCTGTAGAACAACTACAATTATATCTGGAGGTTGGTTGGTGCAGCTGGGTTAGTGGGTAGTGTCCAGTGAATAATGACTGGGACCGATAGAAGCTGCATTGGAGAAGGCCTGCCATGGTAGTAATTCTAAGGTGCCATAATCGAAAGAGCCGAGGAAACAGCGGTTTGGATCAAATTCGGAAAAAACTCCAGGAAAGCGATTACAGAGGACTGAAGAACACAATATATATATCATAGTTTGTAATCAGATGAGTGACCAAATTGATGTTCTCTATGTTTGCTCGTCGAGCCGTGCGTCAAAATTTAAAGAGGAGCAATGTCAGATGAAACGGGAATGATGACACCGATAAAATACTGCTCGAAACAGAAATAAAAATAAATAAAATAAAATTGTAAAGAGGTGGTGGTTCGGTTATTATATAAATAAATGAATTGTTAAGAACAAACTAGAACAAATTAAATAAAATGACTTTTGTAAAGTTTAAAAAAAGTTCAATAAAGAAAAAAAAGAAAGAAAGAGGAATAAAGAAAGAGTAAGCTTAGCGATTGGACGTGCGGTTGTGTTTTTTTTCCTGATTCGTAAAATAATAAAATAAATTATTTTATTTGTATATACTATAAGTTTTGCTGTTTAATTTTTATTGTGTGCCAAAATATTGATGTGTTTGTATATATTATATATTTGTATATATTGTATACCTAATTGTGTAGTGTACATATAAGTGTATATAAATAGACATTTCGTGCTACCCTGAACTATTATACGTGTAAGCACATCTTTGTATGTAATATGGAGTGCGGTAAATGTAATTTAGTATTCGCTAATTGTGCACCGATTAGTTGTTCCGGGTTTTGTGGAAAAAAAAGTTTCACTACGACTGTGTTAATGTGAGTCGTGTGGCATGCAATTTACTAAATAAGTGCTCTAACTTTTCGTGGTTCTGCAATGATTGCAGAGACATTGTTAAAAATCACACCTTTAACAAAATAATAGGTGTGAATAGTGTTTCCAAAAGTGATACGGTGCAAGCTGGGTTTTCAAAAATTATGGATGTGCTAACTTCCAACAAAGATCAAATTGACATGATTCTGGATTGTTTGCTTGGGGGTGCAAAGCCAATCACTCCATCTTCAATACCATCTTCATCATGACTTACTGCTGTTATTTGTAATTCTGGACCAACTTTAAGTGAAACCTTGTCATCAAATTTGGCTTCAACTGTAGCTAATGAGTCTATATCATCTTGTGCTGTACCTTCGAAAACTGTCACTTCATCGTTTTCATCATCTGCGTCAATATGAACCATGCATGTCATATGCTCAAGCTACTGCAGCTACTAGTTCTGCGATTCCAGTGATTTCTTCTGGTACTTCGACGAAACCTTTATCAGTTCCGATGGTTAGTCGTCCACAAATTGGTAACAAATCATCCATTGCTCACGTTGCCAACAATCATGACCGAAGAATTTGTGGGACTGGTAACTTACCGGTCGATGTTAGTATTAAAACAGTTCCTCCAAAGTGTTGGTTACACCTGTCAAGATTTGCCCCGGAAACTGATGATCGTGATGTATTAGCAATGGCTAATGCCTGCTTGGGATCGGAGTACTGTAGTATTTCTAAACTAATTCCAAAAAATCTTAATCAGAATAGTTTAGAGTACGTCTGTTTTAAGTTGGGGATTAATGAACAATTGCGTGAGAAGGCGATGAATCCTGATACTTGGCCAATTGGTGTTTTTGTTCGGAGTTTTAATTCGTCTAATTTTCGGACACTTGGGCCTGTACGAGCCAAATTTTGGAATCCACAGTAAAAAGTGGTAATCAATACCACAATACCACTACAACATAAAGAACCTTATTTTTTATGATAATCCTGTTCCAATTAACAATTTGCGGGTAAATATAAATTATTCTTTAAAATTTGGCCATTTAAATGTACGCAGCCTACCTAGTTAAACATTTTATTGATATTACGATTTTGGTACATGTGCATCAATTTGATTTTCTTGCTTTATCTGAATCTTGGCTTCACAATAAAATTACAAGCAAGTCGCTCCATATAAATAATTATAAGTTATTGAGAGGTGATCGAATTATTGATCGTTGGGGTGGTGTTGCTTTATATTTTCGTGTTTTTTTAAATATTAAGATGTTGACTTCCGGTTATTTTGGTAAGGTTGAGTTTCTTGCTTCTGAACTTATAAATAATTTTGGTAAAATCCTTTTGCTGATTATTTATAATCCGTCGCCTGTGGTAAGTGTTGATTCTGATAATTTGAATATCATTTTTACCCAGTATTTGTCGGAGTATAAAAAGGTAGTGTGCTTGGGTGATTTTAACTATAACATGTTAATTAGTAATAAATTAAATACTTGTTTTCAAATTCATAATTTATATAGTTTACTATTTGGCCCAACCAGAAATGATAATCTTTTAGATTTAATTGTTGTGTTTGAGCCTGATGCTCAAAATATTTTATCTTATGGACAATGTGCAGTTCCTGCTATTTCGGATCATGATTTGATTTTTGCATACTGTTGTTCATATATTGCATAAAGTTGTGTCATACTAGGGATAAAATATCTTATACTGTTGTTCCTGATTATAATGGTATTGACTATGAGCATTATACTAAATGTTTCTTTTCGTTAGACTGGTCGAATCTTTTTAATTATACTGATGTGAATGATATTCTTCAAGAATTTAATTTGAATTTCTTACTTTTGGATAATATGTGTGTACCCAGAAAGATGAGTATTAATAAATGTTCAACAGCACCTTGGCTAACCGCAAATATCTTAAATTTAATGGAACGCAGAGATTTGGCATATAAGAAGATTAAAAAATATGGTTTAGAATTGGATTTTAATTATTTTAAATTTCTAAGAAACAAAACTAACAAAATGATTAATCTAGCTAAAAATAATTTCTATTTTGGTAATGCGTGTAACTCCAGGATATCCTGGAAAAATTTGGAAAAACTTGGTGTTTTATCTTCCACAGGCAACGCGAATATTGTATTTTCTGCTGAAGACATTTTAATTGGGTTTTAATTGGGTAATTATTTTTTGTTTGACTGTGTAGATGAATTTATGGTGTTGAATGCTATTCGTGCTGTGAAATCAGATCTGAAAGCCTATGATTTAATTGATTTTAAGATAATAAATTTTTTTATAGATTTATTTCTTCCGCATATTACATTCATCATCAACCAATGTTTGACACATTTTTTCCGGATTTATGGAAAGTAGGCTCTATAATTCCTCTGCCTAAAAAAGATATAGTATCTAATATTGGAGACATTCGTCCAATTAGTATTTTACCAGCTCTATCAAAGGTTATGGAGAAAGTCATGCAATTGCAAATTCAAGAGCATCTTAAACACTTTGATTTTTTATGTAAGTACCAATCAGGATATAAAACTGGCCATAGCACAACTACAGTTTTAGTGCATATAGTTGATGATCTTTCTGCTATGCTTGATAAGAAAAATTCGTTTGCAATTTTGGTTTTGTTAGACTTTTCAAAGGCTTTCGATAGTGTGAATCATGCTCATTTGTTGCAGAAACTTTACTTGTATTATAAATTTTCTAAATCTGCCGTTAAAATTAATACATTCGTATCTGAGTAATCGTAAGCAGTTTGTAAAATGCGGTGCCGATTGTTCAAGCATTTGTGATATGGTTACTGGTGTACCTCAGGGTTCTATTTTAGGTCCATTGCTTTTCTCCATATATATCAATGATCTGTCATGGCCTATAAAGCATTGTAGATTCCACTTTTATGCTGATGATTTACAGCTTTACATTGGTGGGGATGTTCTCAAGATAGATGAGACCATCTCATGTCTTAACAATTATCTAAAACAGATTTCTTTTTGGGCTAAAAATAATTCACTTTCTCTTAATCCTGTTAAAAGTAAGGCGTTATTTCTTTCTAGAACTGTTTCGCTTAAGTTGACTCCTACACTTCTTTTGGATAATGATGTTATTTTATTTGTTCCTTTGGTTAACAACTTAGGATTAATATTAAATTCGAAACTAACCTGGGATGATCATGTAAATTCTGTATGTCAACGTGTAAATTATAGTTTGTATAAGCTTAGATTGATAAAGAAGTTTTGCCCAATTGATTTACGCATACTATTAATTAAATCCCTAGTTGTGCCAATTTTCACTTACTGTGATGTAGTTTTTGGTGTATGTGATGGTTCTTCTAAACGTTTGCTTGAAGTTACTTTTAATAATTGCATTCGTTATGTTTTCGATCTGAGGAAATTTGATCACGTCTCGGAGTATAAATATTCTATTCTTGGATGTGACTTGTTTGAGTATTATTATTTCAGAACTGCTCTTTTTATTTTCCGATTAATTCATTCGGGTTTGCCAACGTATTTGTATGAAAAACTGAATTTTTCAAAATCTCTGCGCGCACGAGAAATATCAATCTGCCTATTAACAGAAGTAATATATATAATAATTCTGGTTTATTGAACGCAATTGTTACTTGGAATGGTTTATCTATGGATTTAAAACAAATAAATTCTTTTGAAAAACTTAAAATTTCAATTTTTGATGTAACTAGACAGAAACATGGTTACGAGTAATTATTATGTATGTACATATAAGTGGGATCACCCTGTAAAGCGAAGCGAACACAATCATCATAGTGTGAGTGCAGAGATAATGTTACGGTCATATAAGAGAGTAAAGATCGTTTATATATTTTTATGTACAAACAAAATATGTTATTGTTAATAAAGCAGTCTTCAATTGTTATTTGTATCGAATGCTTGTTTAATTAATCCCATTTATATATTATGTAAATATTGTATATAATATGTAAATACTTTTCCTATGGTTTTGTGTCATTTAAATTTGTTTGTTTTTGTTTGTGTATCTTGTAAATATGTCTGTAACATAAAAGCTTAGTCTTAAGTTATGGTTTAATAAATATTATAGTATTATTATTATTATATTATTCAATGAAAAACTAAAAGAAAGAAACTAAAAAAAATCGTCCATTTTGAGATGACAAGTGTGCAAAAATAAAATAAAAGAATAAACATAACTGTGTCCTGACAAATCGAACGCAAACTTAAAGACTGAATAGCCCAGTAGATAAGTATAAAGTTCATGGTGCACGCAATCCCCGATTTGAAACACTGCCAAGACGCCGAAAACATTTTTTGTCACTTTGAAACAGTAAATCAGACGAGTGGTTGAGTTGCACAAAACGCAGCGGAAGCGCGTATAACTTTTTGTTGTGCTTTCACATTTTTTTGTTGTTTTATTTGGTGTTTGTGTGAACACGGAGACTGGTAGGACCTCAAGTGTATTCCATTGATCCTCCACCAATCTGGTCTTAGTAAAATGACAGCTTTGTTGTGGGTCCTTTATCACTCTGCAAAACCAAGCAAGCTTTGCTGAAGCAAAGACGTACAGGTAGATTGGCGCACATAAATTTAAAAGAATATTGGAAACATCAACTGTTATAATGGTTTAATGGGATAATGTTTTTTGATTATACAAGACAGATTTACCAAAACTCTGGTTCGTTTAATTTTCCGGTATAGAAATCAAGTGTGGTGTACTTGAGACCTTCATATTAATTCGTGATAAAAGAACGTCAGGCGTTGGCTACAACATATTCGACTCTCCATTTTTTCATTAAACTATTTGCTCCAACTAAGAATGTCACATTATCTGAGTTCGAATACGTTCCCAGCTGCAACCCGGCAGAAGGTAAATTTTCCGAATTTTATTTTTAAATGCGGCAACGTTATTTGTACATCAAAAGTAAGTCGGTGAAGTTAGCCCGAAAAACCATCCCGAATTTTTTGGTGTATTTCTTGGCTAAAGTCTAGTCAACCCGAAAAAAGTGTAGTAGTTACAAAAATGTAGTGCTATCCCGAAATCCCGAATTTTTTGAGCATTTCTTCCATAAAAGCAATTGTTACATAAAAATGTAGGATTATCCCGAATTTAAAATCTAATACAAATTTAATTTTAATTTACACATTTTTAATAAAAAAGAAAAATTTGAAAACTGTCAAAAATTGCTGCAACCTCTTATTGTGGACTAACCGTGCAATATTATAATTTTATAAAAAAACATTCTTAAAATTTTAAAAAGTTTAAAACCTAATGGAATAAAACATACAACAAAAATTTAAATTAGAAAATTAAGCTAAATCGAAAAGTGAATTGGCAATTCATGACAATAAAATAAGCAAACCATAATACCATAGATAAATTGCACTAGCGGTATATACGGCTATTTAGGTCTTAGCTGTGCTAATAAACCATGCGAATTTCATTTTCATATCAGGTAGAAAAATGATGTAATTGTTGATATGAATTTGTATGGATAAAGATTTCTCGAGTGAGAATTATTAGCAAATTTTAAAATTCTGTGGAGCTAATACCAGAGATAAATTGCACTAGCGGTATATACGGCTATTTACGTGTTGGCTGTGTTAACAAACCATGCGAATTTCATTTTCATATCAGGTGAAAAAATGATGTAAATGTTGATATGAATTTGTATGGATAAAGATTTCTCGAGTGAGAATTTCTAGCAAATTTTAAAATTCTGTGGAGCTAATACCAGAGATAAATTGCACTAGCGGTATATACGACTATTTAGGTGTTGGCTGTGCTAATAAACCATGCGAATTTCATTTTCATATCAGGTGGAAAAATGATGTAAATGTTGATGAGAACTTGTATGGATAAAAATTTCTCGAGTGAAAATTTCTAGCAAACTTTAAAATTCTGTGGAGCTAATACCAGAGATAAATTGCACTAGCGGTGTATACGGCTATTTACGTGTTGACTGTGTTAACAAACCATGTGAATTTCATTTTCATATCAGGTGGAAAAATGATGTAAATGTTGATATGAATTTGTATGGATAAAGATTTCTCGAGTGAGAATTTCTAGCAAACTTTAAAATTCTGTGGAGCTAATACCAGAGATAAATTGCACTAGCGGTATATACGGCTCTTTAGGTAATGGCTGTGTTAACAAACCATGCGGATTTCATTTTCATATCAGGTAGAAAAATGATGTAAATGTTGATATGAATTTGTATGGATAAAAATTTCTCGAGTGAGAATTTCTAGCAAATTTTAAAATTCTGTGGAGCTAATACCAGAGATAAATTGCACTAGCGGTATATACGGCTATTTAGGTGTTGGCTGTGCGAATAAAACATGCAAATTCCATTTTCATATCAGGTGGAAAAATGATGTAAATGTTGATATGAATTTGTATGGATAAAGATTTCTCGAGTGAGAATTTCTAGCAAATTTTAAAATTCTGTGGAGCTAATACCAGAGATAAATTGCACTAGCGGTATATACGGCTATTTAGGTGTTGGCTGTGTTAACAAACCATGCGAATTTCATTTTCATATCAGGTGGAAAAATGATGTAAATGTTGATATGTATTTGTATGGATAAAGATTTCTCGAGTGAGAATTTCTAGCAAATTTTAAAATTCTGTGAAACTAATACCAGAGATAAATTGCACTAGCGGTGTATACGGCTATTTACGTGTTGGCTGTGTTAACAAACCATGCGAATTTCATTTTCATATCAGGTGGAAAAATGATGTAAATGTTGATGTGAATTTGTATGGATAAAAATTTCTCGAGTGAGAATTTCTAGCAAATTTTAAAATTCTGTGAAACTAATACCAGAGATAAATTGCACTAGCGGTATATACGACTATTTAGGTGTTGGCTGTGTTAACAAACCATGCGAATTTGGCTGTGTTAACAAACCATGCGAATTTCATTTTCATATCAGGTGGAAAAATGATGTAAATGTTGATTTGAATTTGTATGGATAAAGATTTCTCGAGTGAGAATTTCTAGCAAATTTTAAAATTCTGTGGAGCTAATACCAGAGATAAATTGCACTAGCGGTATATACGGCTATTTAGGTGTTGGTTGTGTTAACAAACCATGCGAATTTCATTTTCATATCAGGTGGAAAAATGATGTAAATGTTGATGTGAATTTGTATGGATAAAGATTTCTCGAGTGAGAATTTCTAGCAAATTTTAAAATTCTGTGAAACTAATACCAGAGATAAATTGCAATAGCGGTATATACGACTATTTAGGTGGTGGCTGTGTTAACAAACCATGCGAATTTGGCTGTGTTAACAAACCATGTGAATTTCATTTTCATATCAGGTGGAAAAATGATGTAAATGTTGATATGAATTTGTATGCATAAAGATTTCTCGAGTGAGAATTTCTAGCAAACTTTAAAATTCTGTGGAGCTAATACCAGAGATAAATTGCACTAGCGGTATATACGGCTCTTTAGGTAATGGCTGTGTTAACAAACCATGCGAATTTCATTTTCATATCAGGTGGAAAAATGATGTAAATGTTGATGTGAATTTGTATGGATAAAGATTTCTCGAGTGAGAATTTCTAGCAAATTTTAAAATTCTGTGGAACTAATACCAGAGATAAATTGCACTAGCGGTGTATATGGCTATTTACGTGCTGGCTGTGCTAATAAACCCTGCAAATTTCATTTTCATATCAGGTGGAAAAATGATGTAAATGTTGATGTGAATTTGTATGGATAAAAATTTCTCGGGTGAATATTTCTAGCAAATTTTAAAATTCTGTGGAGCTAATACCAGAGATAAATTGCACTAGCGGTATATACGGCTATTTAGGTGTTGGCTGTGCGAATAAAACATGCAAATTCCATCTTCATATCAGAAATTCTCACTCGAGAAATCTTTATCCATACAAATTCATATCAACATTTACATCATTTTTCCACCTGATATGAAAATGAAATTCGCATGGTTTGTTAACACAGCCAACACCTAAATAGCCGTATATACCGCTAGTGCAATTTATCTCTGGTATTAGCTCCACAGAATTTTAAAATTTGCTAGAAATTCTCACTCGAGAAATCTTTATCCATACAAATTCATATCAACATTTACATCATTTTTCCACCTGATATGAAAATGGAATTTGCATGTTTTATTCGCACAGCCAACACCTAAATAGCCGTATATACCGCTAGTGCAATTTATCTCTGGTATTAGCTCCACAGAATTTTAAAGTTTGCTAGAAATTCTCACTCGAGAAATCTTTATCCATACAAATTCATATCAACAATTACATCATTTTTCTACCTGATATGAAAATGAAATTCGCATGGTTTATTAGCACAGCTAAGACCTAAATAGCCGTATATACCGCTAGTGCAATTTATCTCTGGTATTATGGTTTGCTTATTTTATTGTCATGAATTGCCAATTCACTTTTCGATTTAGCTTAATTTTCTAATTTAAATTTTTGTTGTATGTTTTATTCCATTAGGTTTTAAACTTTTTAAAATTTTAAGAATGTTTTTTATAAAATTATAATATTGCATGGTTAGTCCACAATAAGAGGTTGCAACAATTTTTGACAGTTTTCAAATTTTTCTTTTTTATTAAAAATGTGTAAATTAAAATTAAATTTGTATTAGATTTTAAATTCGGGATAATCCTACATTTTTATGTAACAATTGTTTTTATGGAAGAAATGCTCAAAAAATTCGGGATTTCGGGATAGCACTACATTTTTGTAACTACTACACTTTTTTTCGGGTTGACTAGACTTTAGCCAAGAAATACACCAAAAAATTCGGGATGGTTTTTCGGGCTAACTTCACGGACTTGGTGTGGAATTTTGCAGTCGATTATTTAGTCGTAACAATCGATTTTCGTCTAGTGTTACATTCAGTGATAGAAGTTACCTTTACCAGTAAAAATTCGGTCTCTCCCACCGTATAACGAACGTTACACGATTTACCATATCGTGTTGGATCTGGAGGAGGAATTAGCTGAAATAAATCAACAAACAGTAGTATATCGATGAGGCACTGGAATCGAACGATGTTAACTTGATGTTAACTGTATGCTTCTAAAGGAGGACTCTGCAGACCGCCTAGGTATTTTTTTCGAAAACCTGGCCGAACCTCAATTCGTTTAAACGAATAGCATGGTCCTTACACCGCACATTTCGAAAAGCGGATGATCAATTGTACCAAAGACATTCAACAAAATCAAGAATTTCTTGAGCTAATAAAAGTCTCCGTAATTCCGACAGTAAAAACGATTACAGCAAATCGTTTGTGTTCAGAATAAGAGGCCTAAACCGACTAAACGACGATAATAGTTCGTCTTATGCAATTCTCTCAAAGAAAGACAGACCCAACCAACTAAATGGAAAATTAGATACTCTGGCGTGACTAATATATAATGAAGGAAGATGATAATGTTCATGATTGCATGTCAAACAAGATCGCATACAGCAAGACGAACCTTTGTCAATTTGTCTAGGTACTTCGTTACAGAAAAAACAGAAAAATAGTATTATGTGTTTACAAGAAAAGACCATCGAGTTTCTTGGATCCTGTTTAAACAGGAATTTCTCGATCGTTTTAGCAGTGCAGAGAGAACTGACATCCGGCATGGAACCCAGAACCCAAAAAAATCGTTCGATGATTTTGTGTTGGGGGTCGAGACAGTTAATTACCGTCTTTCTTATCCTGTGCCTGAAGACGAGATACTTGAATTGCTTTTGATAATATAAATCAAGCTATTAAAAATTCAATCAATCTTATAAAATTTCAAGAACCTAGTATCGTCCTCACCGTTGAAAGCCTACGGAAGATGTGTGATAATTTGAAAAGACTTTGGGAAACATGCCCTAAATGAATCAAAGTGGGCCAACACCGTCAGAATTATCATGGAGTTGACCAACACCAACCGTAATCCTCTTGTTGCAGAATTGTATTACGTTCAGGATTCATCAAAATCTTCCTACGCCCAATTCCTAAATTATGTTAACAATAAATAGAGTCGTGCCGGAAGCGAAGGTAGCGAAGAAGAAGAAGAAGCTTCAAACATTAAAGCAAAAATTGATGCACTTGATCGATCCGCGTTTGTAGTTTGTTAGAACTGCAACCACATTGGCCACAAGTTCACCAAATGTCCATTACAACGAATTCATAAGTTTTGCAAAAGATGTGGTTTAGCCGGGTTTGTGCTTTAGGATCGCCTTCGTAGGCAGAAGAAAAAGATTAGAGTCGCGATTCCGAGCGCCGAAAGTTTTGGGATTTATTCAACACCCAAATAAACACCGGACCAATATAAAAAATAACTAAGACTCACGTGACACTTGAATCAATAAACACCAATGGCATTGGTTCATTTAAATCTGCTGGAAGCACTGGACTACTGGAAAGATCGCAAATATTTGAATTGCTGTTACCACTATAACCGAGTGTAATGTAAGTGATCATCATCCACTTTTGGTTTTATTGGATAGTGGGGTCAGCATTAGGACCGTTCGAAAAAATAGTGAACAATTTTTACAACAAGTTGGAGTAAACTATAAAAAAAATTCTATCAGGTTAAAGATCGCATAAGGGAAAACAACATTGGGTCACGTTCGACTTACAATGAGTGTGTAACCGAATACCGGTTTGTCAAAATCCCGGTTTTTGTATAAATCCTGGTTAACAAAATCCCGGTTTTGTATAAAAAAAATCCCGTTTATTAAGAAATCCCGGTTTGAATTTTTAAAATTTGACATGTTGGAAAATGGGATTCTTAAATGATTTTTTAACAAAATTCAAAAATAAATTTGCGATAAAGTAAAATTGCTTTAGGGTAGGGGTGAAATTTGGCCATCCCTTAACAGATTTTGTTGAAATTCGATACGTGCGATGGAAATCTAAAATGATGCAAGTACAAAACCTTGAATAACAAAATGGTGCAATTATTTTTCTTTTTAGTAGGTGTCTTTAATAGATTCTATATAATCTGCTCCAATCCGGCACGCGCATGTTTGCTGAACACGGCTCCTACGTCCCTCAAAGTTCAAATCTAAAGTCCCTTGGAAGGCTAAGCGGGGGAGAGGGGCAGTGAACTCCTGCGTATCCGTGAGAGTTATCGAAGCTCAGCCTCTACAATTATTTCATTTCAAAATGTTGCAATTCAAAATGTTGTAGCCTTGATTTTTTCTAGTGAATTTTTGGGCAAGATATCTTATTTTTATGATAAAATGTTATAAGTCAGGCCGGCCGGCCGGCCGAATTAATAAAAAATATTTTTTTCAAAATCAAGACTTAAGAACTCGAAGAAAAGAAAACCGTGATTTTGAAAACCGGCATTTTGAAAACCGGGATTTCGTAGAACACCTCTTACAATATCTGGGTCTTAAAAAATTATATGATTTTGGGTAGTTCCTTCGCTACAGTCACACATCTTTTTCGGAATAAATATCTGGAAGGAGTTTAATATTGCTCTCTCTCTCTCTCTCTCTCTCTCTCTCTCTCTCTCTCTCTCTCTCTCTCTCTCTCTCTCTCTCTCTCTCTCTCTCTCTCTCTCTCTGGCTCAGGGATGTTTCCGCCTCAAATGAGGTTTTATAATCATATTTTCATTTCGGATAATGAGTGATTAATTCATTGATCCTAAACCAGCCGTGAACTTTTTTCCTTGTCACCACTGGGAATCGAATCCAGGACCTCCGGTTGCTGGAGCAACCACTTTGCCACTGGGGCGGTGAATATTGCTTGCTCGAATTTATTTGCTCGAATATTGATGCGCATTTAGGATTATTCTAGAAACAAATATTTTGGTATATAAAGGCGCGCGTTGACGTGGAATGCTGAGTCTTATTTTAAACGTGATACAGTGAAGGTTAAATAGAAAGATTATTAAAGTGATTATTAAAGCGATTATTAAAGTCATAATTAAAAAGTGTGTTATAATTGTAATAATTAATTGTGAATTTTGTGTTGTATAATAAATTGTGTTGTGTAAATAAATTGTGTGAGTTCAAATTTGAAGCAGTTGTATTTATTCACAATCCAGTGATTCGAGCCTTGAGTGGACAAGGCAAAATCGTAACAATACAAATAATACAAATAATAACGGATCATGCGAATTTCAAGTGGTTCGTGTCACAATCCACTCAACGGATCGACATTTTTGACCTGGAATCCGTAAAGGTTAATGTATACATTGCGCTGCGAAAGAGACTTGAATTATACCAGCTCCATTGAGAAAACTCATAATTTCCGATAGACTTTGGCGACAGATTTTCGACAACTTGTTGGGTTAACTTGTTTATTCGAGGACGTTCATCAGCAAAACCATAATTTTATTGTATTCGTTTAATTTGAAATTTGAAAACTCTGCCAAAAGCAAACGCAAGCTCCGTACGAGATGTACTGTTCCCTCTTTTTAGCCTAGTGGAAGTGATACACTTGGATAATGGAGTCCAACCTGTCGGTAAGGAGTTTCATCGAATTACTCACATTAAAACTGCTCTATTCACCTCAGAGCATAGTCTTTTCCTCCGACAAGAATCCGAATCTTTGACGTTGTGATGAAAAGTATTTTCAACGATAGAGGCTTGTACAATAACTATTTTATTCTATATAAATAACTCAAACAGGGTTAGTATTATGCTATTAACATTCTGTCCGGGTCCATAATCAAAGATATGCTACATGTATTACTTTGCCTGAAAAGTTTCCGTTCAGACATATAGATGATGCCACAAATTTAAAACCTATATGATTTTTAGATTCTACCAACCTTGAAAATATGATATGTACCTGTTAAAATTTAACCTTGAAATTGTTTAATCTCTATTGGCGATTTTCATCGAATGTAGATAGCGTTGGTTTCTACGTCTACAACGAGGACGTCTACAACGAGGGACGAGAATTGTCAAATCCATTGTTATGACTGTTTTAATCCCCCTTGCTTCATAGCAAACTATGATTCAGATTTTGTTCACCAGATGTCAGCTACTTTGTTGCAAATCGCAAATAGCTAATGTGTTTGGTCTCTATAGCGAATGTATTTGTTGTTTTTAGGTTCGCGTTGCGCTAGTTAAAATTATAAAAATATAAAACAATACATAGAAAAAACCATAATTTAACTTTCAGTCAAAGTTTGTCAAATAAAGGTTAAATAACAATATGGTGTGATATTGGTACATAGGTTTCTGGTATTTCTGTTATTTTTAGGCAAAACGACCCAAGTAACAATTCAATAGGTAAATTGTCCTAGACAGCAAAACCAGGGCTCTTACAACGTCGCGAAATTCGAAAAATTACACAAATTTGTTATAAATGGTAAATAGTTATTTAACAACTTTTGAAAACGTTGTTGCAGTGAAAAAATAGCTAATTAGCTTAAGAAGGTTTATAAGAAATTGCAGCAGCGATTTTGTTACACACCATAAAGCAAAAAAATCGGGACAAAAGCAATTTTGCTGCGATAAAATAAATAGGTATAAAGGCATTGTAGAAGGGTTATTGCTATATGCCGCAATGAAAAATGTCGGGATTGCATTATTGCTGTGCTAGTCAAACTGGTTTGGTTGACTGACGACATCTATAATAAACTAGTTTTGGCATTTATGGTATATAATCAAATAAGGTGTTGTGTCTTTGTTATACTTGGCGAATATAATGGCGAACAAAGATTTGTATACTTATTTTAGAACATCAAAAAAATACAAAACCAACACCACATTTTATAGAAAAGCAAAAGTCACAAACAACCACATGAAAAAAGTAACAGGTATGTCGATCTTCTTAATTTTACGTGCAATGCAAAACCACTGAAATATATTATTTTTTCGCTAATAGTAATATTAAAGTTGCTGCGTTTAAGTCCAACGATTTGGTTCCTCTTTAAGTGGCTTCAAGAGAAACAACACCAACAATATCACCACATATACGCGTGACTTATTAATGTAGATAAACTTTGTAATTAATTTAAATTCATACTGGACTCTTACATGTATATAATAAACAAATTTTTATATCAAGTTGTAGATGACAATTTAACTGCCGCTGCAGAGCGTCTTATTTCATTTCAACCATCTCAGCGTACGTTACCTCAATCACAAGCTATGTCAGATTCTGAATGTTATAATAATGATGAAATTGAATCCGAATATTATTTAAATGACAGCGAAGACGAAGAAGAAGATTTTGTGCAAAAAAATAAAGAGATCGGCAATACATTTTAATATAACACAAACTGAATTGAAATAGCTTTTATATATTTATAACTACTCTTTAAAAAATAAACAATTGCCAAAACTGCCAAGTGAAAGTTTACTTACAATTATATTTTAAATCCTTAGACCGCCCGCCCAATGTAAATCAGGGTTAAATATAAATACAGGTAAACCTCGCTTAACAAACCCTCGCCTAACGAAAGCTCGGATCTACAAATATCAATTTTTGATACAAAAACCTCACTTAACGAATACATACCTCGGAATAACGAATAAAAAATTAACAAAAAATAAAAAAACGTCTCTTTTACTTAATTTTTGTGGTAATGGCAACGCAAGCCGGTATTGAAGCAGTGGACGAAGAAGGCATTCGAGATTTGTGAATCGAGAATCACGTTCTAAATTATCAACAGAAGATGAAGAGCCACAAAAAAATTTATGCCGCCACACTCTAAATGAAATTTTTACGAAAATGGATGTAACTTATGAGATTATCAGAAGTAATCATCCATATGAAAACAGAAGTAGCATTGTGATTCCCGCAATCCAAATTATAAACAAATGTTAGACGAGTTCGAGAAAAAAAACAACTTACAATCGATAGTTTTGTTAAATAATAATTTAAGCATTATATCCATACACGATACAATCATGCGTGGGCAATCGTGTGATTGCACAATCATGATTTTTACACTCATGAGTCACGATACATGCATTTTCCACGTTTATCAGTTTTAAAATATGTATGAAGAAGCTTGCGTTGCAATTTTAATTGGACTAGTAATTCGAAAAAAAAAGAAATAAACAAAAATAGACAAATTTCAATGAAAGAATGGTATAAAAACGTGGTGGAAATGGACATTCGAAATTCTAGCAAGTGGAAAAACATCCGAGGATCTTAAATTCTTTATTTTTTATTAACTATGCCATATTTACTGTAATACGGACACAGAAGAGTTAAAACATTAGACTGAGCAAATTACACATACACGACACAGTTTTGCATGCACAAACAAGAAAATATCAAAAAATTTGAAAATCACACAATCACCATGTGCAATCACTCAATCAATACTATACCACTGTCAATCAGCATGCACAATCGTACGATTGCACATGCTTGATTGTGTCGTGTATGGGCCCTATAAGTGTTTTCTTTTTTATGATATGCTTTGGTTTTTTTATTTTGCGATTATTATTATTTATTTTATTCGAAATAAAACTGAATTTTTGTACTGAAAACTTTTTTTTTATTAAATTTGCGCTACGGGAATCAAACTAACAATTGTTCATATAAAATCTTATAATTTGATACCTCGATTAACGAATCCTCGCTTAACGAAGCATTTCCAGGAACCGAACCCCTTCGTTAAGCGAGGTTTATCTGTATTGATGGAATCTCAATTTACAGAAGCTCAAAAATACAATTGGCCAATTTTTGTTGCAATACATGAAATTGATAATTTTGTTCGAATGGTGGTAGGTCTTTACTGTGAAGATAGTGAGCCTGGTTCAGTTCCAAATTATTTGAAACCTCTTGTGGAGGAACTACAACCACTTTCTAAAAACGGAATTATTTCGGAATTATTTCCCTCTTCGGAAGAAGTTCCTTCTTCCAACCGGTACATACTTTCAGAAGTACAGTTGTATTGTACAGTGGTATGTCAAACTTATAAAAGAAACACTGCTTATTTCAAATCACAATTACTTAACAAATAGCGAAACCGCTTAACACGCAGTGAAAGTATTAGTAAACTAAATATGTATAAAAAAACGAAATCGCTTAACTCAAAGCAAAATTACTTACTAAACAGCGAAATTGCTTAACACACAGCGAAAAATGCTAAATGTGGTAAAAGAGAAACCGCTTAACTCAAAGAAAAATTACTTACCAAACAGCAAAACTATACGGTTAATAAAGGAAAATTGCTTAACGCAAAGCAAAATGGTTTAAAACACAACTAAAATGTTTAACACACAGCAAATTCTATAACTACAACCTTGTTGTTAACCCTCCACCAGGTACAGTGGCTTCAAAATGTTAGGAAAATTTGACAGCTCACACGCATAAATAAAATGTAAATAAATATGGCTGAAAATAGAGACGAAATTTGAATTGTTGAGCTTATTTATATATTATATATGTAACTATTTCTCAATATTTTAATGGAACTGGATTGCGTTTTTTTTATTTTAAGCGACAAACAAATATTTAATCCTTTTTTTCGGAGGATCAGATCGCAAACTGTTTCATTTTTAATATTGTCTCAAATAATCCTCTGAATGTAAAGTTTTTCATTATGTAATTTTGTTTAGATTGTAAATACAAATAAAATTTAAACTTAGCTGCACAATGCCAGTTTTTTAATTAAAATCGTGAATTATAAATTTGTAAATATGGTAATTTGTAAACATGGCTAATATAGGGTTAACGTAAATAAGTATTCCATGCAAAGTCCTACAGTTATAAAACGCTTAGCACACAGCAAATGCTTTATGATTACTAATTTCCTCATCTAAAAGCTGATTAATTATTTAAAACGTTTACTATATTTAGGCAGCTTTTTCGTAAATCCTTATCACACTTTAGCTTTAATAATATTAAATTTACCATAAATAATTAAACACGTTATCTGAAAAGTTATTAGCTGTTACAAATAGTAAAGCCATCTTTTAATTTTGTATTTCTGTGCACAAAAATGGCTGCATCATTTATCTAGTAGAAAAACTTCCACAAAACCCAGTTTATCACATGAAAATATTGTAAAAAACACCAATTTCATGCGTTTGGTTAGTTACCAGATGCTTTTTAACAGATTTGAACTTCTTTTCAGAAAAAAAAAATTTTTCAAAACAATTTTTGATTTTGATTTTATTTTTAATATCAAATAATTTTAGGTCGCGTTTTTCTTTTCTGAGCTACTTTTACAAACTGATCGATAAAACTTGTTTGCCACATAGTTTTACGATAAGAAATGATGAGACAAATCCCTGTCAATATTTCATAAATATATAATGACATTTATTATTGAAGTATGAATATGGAAAACATATAAATAAAATGACAATTATAAAAGAATGCTGTTTGCTATAATTTTTACACAAATTATTATTGTTACAATAATGTTCAAAATAATAGCTCGTTAGTTATTTCTGCCTTTTTGTGTTATTTTGAAACTTATACCCTTAACTAACTATATTGCTTTCTAACCAAAGGAATTGCATCTAAAACATGTTTGCTATTATTGCATTACTTTTTCTTATGTAACTACTTTGTGTTAAGTACAGCAAATCTGCAAATATGACGTTTTTGCTATTTGGGAACCGACGTCACTAAATTAATCAAAATGATGCCTTGAAAGTAATTTACCATTTATAACGAGTTTACTGTCTGACGTTGCAATAACATATTGCCAGGCAAATGACAATTACCATTTTTGCTGGCATAACGTTGACAAACCAACAAATTCATGTTGTTTGTTATTATTTTAAGAGTTATTATAACTAAAGTGCTGTAAATTTTAGATGGTACAACGTTTTGACAACTCCAAATTGTTACTTGGGGAGGTTAATAAAAATGTTTGATGTTAAAAATTTACAAATCGATAGTTGTTCACTATCTTCACTATGAATCGTCTGATTCCAAAATTTCACCTTTGTAAACACAATTTATAATTTATCACTGATAAGTTCCCAAAGAATGTGCTCAAATAAAATACTCAAAGAAAATGCTCAAATCACTAAACTTAAATATTATATTTTCTTGTTTATTTCCAGCCAGACTCCAAAACCCAGCACAACCACCTAGACGATCATTATACATCCTCGTCCCCAACCGCATCACCACGATCGTTTAAATCACGTTTGTATTCACGCTCAACACCTTCAGCACCACCGTCATCGCCTCACAAAACAAAATCGAATAAAGCCACAAACCAATCAAGCACCGGCACAAAAATGACTGTATCGGTAACACACGCGCAGCAATTATCTATAACTACGTCAACCTCAAATCCCGTAATGCCTTTAACAATGTTACAACAAACCTCAACCGGAACAACAACATCGACCTCATTAACCTCGTCATCGTCTAATGCGCAACATTGTACAAATAACGAATCCAACTATACTCTACTCCACAATAACATTAACAGTAAGGCGTACCATACAACAGCATCAAGCGCCACGACCACATCATCGTTTATTGTAACATCGACCGCCAAGGCCACAACAGTTTTGGCACCACCACTAGTTGCGACCACAACTACAACAATAAACGCAACAACAAACACCACCACATCACCACCATCATCGTCCACCTCGTCATCATCCACAACAGCGTTACGTCGTTTATATTTTAAGACAGGCCGTAATGCTGCGAAAACACGACAAGCGTCATCTGTGCCAAAGGTACGTGCAAAAATTATATGTTTTATAAATCGTCCCTCACCACCACACAAGGTGCAATTCCTAATCTTGACAGTGAAAAAAAAATCGTAGTATTTTAATTCCGAGGGTATCCCAATGTGCTCAAAATAATATACAAAGTTGTATATTTGCTATACGGCAGTGTGTTGAGCGATTTATAAATCGCGCGAATAATTGCCAATTAGGTTACCGTAATTTCATTGATTTTGATTGTTACTAATAAAAAAATACATCAGCACACACACCACATCAATACAAAAATATTTTTGTTGGCTAAAAACATTGTGGTGATGTCATAATCGATGTACACAGTAGTGTGGCGTACAGAAATAGTTTTTTTTTCTCGTTACACTCGGTGTGCTCAAGGAATTTGTTTCACTATACGGGAGTGCGTCATATACGGTATTGAAAGTACAAGTTTAATTATACCGGTTGATGAAGCATTTCTTATTATTGGCCGTCGTAGAGGCTGCACCCTTGGCAGTGTCACGATTGTGATTTTAACAAAATAATTTCATTGTATCGTACGGTTAGTGAAAAGTTTGCAATTTTCTTTGAATACCAAAATATAGCCTGGTTACGGTTTTGCCAATCGACTATTACATTGTAATCTTATTTATAGATAATTAAATTACCTGTCGTCTAAAAAGCAAGGTAACAACTGGCTTTTTACCACTATACTTAAATTTTCGTCGTTGGTGTGACGAAGCCATTTAACTTCAGTGCTTTCAGCGTATTACTTACGTATCCCGTTTTTCTAATTGCTATTGGCGATTTTCATCGAATACTCCATTCCGCGCCTTGGTCTGCAATGGGTTTCCAAATAGCTGCTATGAAATTTATTCAGTGTGTTCCAAAAAACATAACAACAATAAACTTATTGAAATTGTATTAGCAAAGGTAAACATTCAGGCGAATTTATATTGCTCAATATTGCATGTGTCTGAAATATTATGGCAGTGAAGTATGTCCCAAACAACAAAAATAAAGAAGTATTAGTAAATACACTGTTAAAAAAATTCTTATAAGAATTTTGAGTGAAAACTAATTAAACTCAAAAAAATTTATATGTCATGCTTCATAGTAGTCATTCTCATTTTTAAGTAGTTTTACAGCAGTGAGCAGATAGTATTTCAATATCTCTAAATGCTGCGTGGAAATTAGACGATAAAACGATATCCGGAAGACAAATTAGACAACCAAGTGAGCTAATGGTCATTTCCATTAAAAATGGGACACTTCTGAATTTTATTCTGGTAAATTATGTCAGTTCGTTCGGTATGGCTATAAGTTTTACTTTAAATAAAACGCACATATGCTTCAACAGTGACATAACTCAAAATTCACTCATATCTAAGATATTTCAATCATACGATTCCCGATAATTCATGAGTGTCAAGTTTATACCAAATAACAAAAATACGCAGTTATAATTATTCTCGACCGAAACCCTTATAAGTTTTATATATGCATTCGATTCACTGAAGAACTGCATAAGGAACAGCAGATCACTATCATACGTCAAATGCATAGAAAAAGAGATAAATGAAAGAGAAGACCTGAAAATAATGTTTCCGTTGCGTCGAGTTGCTAAACTCAAAAAACGCAAATTACTCTAAATTCAGAAGGAGCCAATGCGAGTTTTGCTCAGAAAAGCTAGATGGTACTGAGAAAGTCCATATTAAAAAAGTACATACAATGTTTGATAGGTCCAGTTAGTAGAGGTTACATCTCTCTGATTGCATTTTGGTGCAACTTCTGAGATGTCTTGTTATTGGCCGTAACAAGATTCACAGAAAAATAGAAGGAGTTCTGTTACAAAATAAGGTCACAAAAATCGTACTGCGCAAGTCTAGCTACGTTAGATAGATTAACCCCGTAGGAATTACTCCTATATGGTTTCATTGTGGTGCAATCTCCACGATGTCTTGTTATTGTGAGGTTATTAAAATAAATATAAGATTGAACAATATTGCCATATACATACATAAATCCAATAAGAAAAAAACATGGCGTCCTGTTTGTCTCTTTCTAACATTGACTATTTATCCCGCTCAACTTTATACTTAACCGTGTAAAAACTAACATATACTTAGCCAAGTAGTGTTGCTGGACTACTTAGACCAAACGTGAGATTATCTAGTTAGATAAATAATTTTATAAGTTTAGAGAATATGACATTTGAACGGACCTTAGTTATATTCCAAAGTCATTCAAGTATTTCCGTGCCAATTAGCATCAATTTTGGTAGTGTTACTGAACTGCTTCAGCCAGATTTGTTCTTAGGCAACTACATGAAATTCTAATGGATCTGACAGTATGTTCATTGAGATTGACAATTACTTTTCCTTCATATTCAGTGGTGTTGCAGTACGGTTGTTACCCTAAGAGGTGTCTCTAGGCAGATACATATTATTCTAATTGGTCTGGTAGGGTGTTCCATTCCATGAGATTAAATAAGATGTTTGGTCTAAGGGAGATTGGAAAGGTATTTTCTAAGTACTAAGTATTACTTGATTTTCTTATTAGTTTGACATTTTGTTCATAAGATTAACAAGGTGTTTCAATAGGTTAAAAATCAAACTATAATTTTTATTGAGCTGTGTAGTTATATCCAAAACCATACTAATTATTTGTATTCCTTCTTTGGTGTTCTAAGTTAGCTACTTGATTCTCAAATGAAAACTTTTTTTAAACAATTTCATCAAAGTTGTTTGAGCTGGCAAAAGTCCTATAAAAATTATATTATAAATTATATGCATCTTCTGGTCAGACAAATTTCAAATTTATAATTAATTAGATTTACGTATTTTGGAATGTATACAAATAGCTAATTTTAAAAATCTTCTAAATCTAAGCCAATTTATAAATCTTTTGTAACACCCTGTCAGACCGGATAATAGACTTCCGGATAAAAGAGGTTTGTATGTTATTTGTTTATTTCAAAGATTAATTTAATTATTTAAGTTAATTTAATTGGAATTAAGAATTATTTAAATTCAATTTATTTATTAACAATTCTAGTTGTGTTAAAAAAAAAGGCAGTCCCGCAAAATTGTTAGGGGTCTCACACTATGTTTATGTTAGCTAATTAGTAAAACCCCCAGTAAACACCCTAAACTTAGATAGATTTAAATTAGATAGATATTGTTAGTAATTTTCGTGAGTGTTTGCACTTGACTTGAATTATAGTTTATTTAACTTTATACATACAATATTTATTTATTCATTATTAATAACAATTAAATGTTATTCATACAATATTTTTTTATAAATAACAATTACATTTTATTATTTAATTACCACGTTCATAAACCAAATATGACCGATATGGTTACGATCAAATAAAAAACACTATGTACCTCGAGAAAACAAAAAAACCTGCATATATACTTTTTTTACAAATTAGGCGTCACCTATTTCGAGTTCGAAAATTGGCGAGACAGGGTAGTGCAAAATCTATCGCTACATCACTCCCCTTTTAGTTCGTAGGAACGTAACGTTGCGGCGGTTTACTGAGACGCCCTTACCTTGTAATTTGTTCGGGAATCACATGAACTGTTGGCGTACTATTAAACGTAAGTGTACGTTTACTCACGGATTCTTGTTTATGTTTTACTATATATTCGCAAAAGGTTCCAGCGCCGTTAGTTTGTTCAGTTTGGCATTTGGCTCTGTTAATGCGTCCTCGGTCTCGAGAAAACAAGGTTTCAATCGATTAATTGAAATATTCGAATGTTTACCTTTAATTTGGACTGTAAAATATTTTTCATTTCGATCAATGACTGGAAAGGGACCTTCGTAAGGAGTTTGAAATGGTGCTCGATAGCCATCAGTGCGAACGAATACGTGTGAACATGTACGTAGTTCCTTGAAGAAGAAAATGTTGTCTTCTCTGTGTCGCGAAGGTGGTACTGGAGCTATTTCTTTGAATGTGTTAACTAACCTTTTAGCCAAATCCGATTGAGCATATGATTTTTCAGCTGGTTGAAGAAAGTCGCTTGGTAATCTTATATTTTCGCCGTATACTAAAAATGCTGACGTGTTACTAAAACCCTCGCGGAAAGCTGTACGTAACCCGAGTAAGATCGATGGTAAAGATCTAGTCCACTGCTGATTTCCTTTACAAGTGATCGCTGTTTTCAAGCTACGATGCCATCTTTCGATTAAGTCGTTACAAGCAGGGTTGTACGCTGTTGTTCGTTTATGTTTGAATCCAAGCAGTTTCGAAAGTTCGTTAAATAAATGACATTCGAACTGAGATCCACGATCCGTTACTATAGATGAAGGAACACCATAACGACAGATCCAATTTCTGTACACTACTTCCGCGACTGTATCTGCTCTTATGTCGGGTACTGGAATGGCTTCTGGCCAGCGAGTATAACGATCGATAAGCGTTATACAATATCGATTTCCTTCCGAAGTAGGTAGGGGTCCCACGATATTGAGGTGGATTTCATCAAACCGGTTGGTGGTAATTGGGTAAGTTCCGATCGGGCTCTTGTCGTGCCTAGAGATTTTTGACTTTTGACACCTTAAACAGAATTGTGCCCATTTCCGGCAATCTGATTTAACTTTAGGGCAAAAGTATTTTTGCGCGACCATAATTGATGTGGCTTTAATGCCGGGGTGTGAAAGATTGTGTACATGGTCGAATACTGTTCGACGAAATTCTTTCGGAATGTAGGGCCTAATTTGCCCGGTCTATATTTCGCAAAATATTTTTTTCTTCGTACCAAAAACTGGAAAATCCTCAATTTTAACTGAGTTGTAAGATTCCATAAGCGCCCGCAACTCGTCATCGTTTTGTTGTTCCTTTTAAATTTGCTCGTAGTCGAGGTTACTATCGATAGTAATTTCGTTAATTCGTGAAAGCGTATTGGCAATCACATTGTCTGTTCCCGATATATGCTGAATATCAGAAGTATACTGTAATATCAGATCGAGATGTCGCAGTTTTCTCGGTGATGCCTTCTCTGGATTTTTCTTTGACGTATAAATTAGCGGTTTATGATCAGTGAAGAGTGTAAATTCGCGACCTTCTAGATAATGCCCAAAATGCCTTATAGAAGAATACGCTGCTAAATATTCACGATCATATGTGATATATCGTTTTTGAGTTTCATTAAGTTTAACTGAAAAGAAACTCAATTGTTGCCATGCTTCATTAACATATTGTTGGACGACAGCGCCAATTGAGTTATCTGAAGCATCCACCATAACTGCAAGCTTGGCATCAGCAGACGGATGGTTCAGAAGAGTAGCATTAATCAATCGTTCTTTCGAGAGCTCGAAAGCATTCTCCAGTTCATCTGACCATTGTATTAAACGTTTATCATTCTTTTTTGAACCAATCAGTTGGTCATTGAGGATGGCTTGTTCTTCGGCTGCTTGTGGAAGGAATTTCCTATAAAAGTTTATCATACCGAGATAACGACGCAGTTCTGATATGGTTTTCGGTTTAGGGAATTGTACGATAGTCTCGACTTTAGTTTTTGATGGTTTAATGCCTGATGATGAAATATCATGGCCTAAAAATTTGATTTCTTCCATGCCAAACACCGACTTACTAGCATTTATAACAAGTCCAGCCTCTTTTATTGGCTGAAATATCGCTTGTAGGTGATGCAAATATTCATCATCCGATTTTGACGCAATTAGCATGTCGTCGATGTAAACAAAACAGAAATCCAGACCTCTAAAGATGGAATCCATGAGTCTTTGGAAAGACTGCGAAGCGTTTCGTAGACCAAAGGTCATCCGAGTAAACTCGAATAATCCGAAAGGTGTTCGGATAGCAGTTTTTGGGACGTCACACTCTACAATGGGCACCTGAAAATAGGTGCGGACTAAATCGATTGATGTGAAATATTTGCATCCTTCCAATTGGTGTATAAAATCTGCCAAATAAGGAATACTGTACATGTCTGGTTTAGTTTGAGCGTTTAGAGCTCTGTAATCGCCGCAAGGCCTCCATTCCTCGTTCTTTTTCCGCACTAAGTGCAAAGGGCTGGACCAATTGCCATTGCTAGGTCGGCATATTCCTAATTCGATCATTTTACGAAATTCCTCTTTCGCGATTCTATACTTTTCAGAATCGAGTCATCGCGTCCGAGCGACGCATGGAGGACCTGTTGTTTCTATACAATGAAATACACCATGAAGTGCATCGTTAACACCGTATTTCTCGACTGTTATTTCCGTGAACTTATGCAATAACTGTGCTATTCGTGGAGGACATGTACTTAAAGAAATAGTTGTAATTCCCATCGTTTGAAGGCTAGAAACGTTGGCATTCGCTGATAAATGTGTTAGGATGTCTATTAGTTTTCGATTTTTAATGTCAACCAAGAGACCAAAATGTTTTAAAAGTCCGCCCCGATTATTGATGTATTAGTATCTGCCAAAATAAATTTCCAGTTGAAATCCCTACGCAGGCCTAAAGTTACGCAAACTGATTTAGTACCGTATGTTTTTATCTCAGATTGGTTAGCCGCATATAACAAAGAGTCACTTGGGGTTGCTTTTTTGGAATTGTATTTAATGACGGAAACGCTCGCACCAGAATCGATCAAATAATTTTGTTTAGACTGATGATCGTAAATTGATAACCGAATTGCATCTATTGCTCCCGTGTATCCGTTGATACGCGGGAATCTTTGAAGTATTTTTGGGCTTCGTTGCTTATCGTATCCTTGTGCATCTGGCTATTTTTGTTATAATTACATGGTTGACGGCATTTGCGAGCCCAAAAAAAGCAGCGAAATTATGATGGTAGTAGCATAGTCCATCTGAGAATTGTTTTTGACGGCTGTTGCTCCTGTGAGGACGATAGGGTCGTCGTTGGTGCGAACGGGATCTGTCATTACGATTGCTTAACTGGCTTTCCAGACTTTTAATTTTTTTTATTAAATAATCATATTCCTCAGAACTAGGACTATTATGTGGTTTATTACTTAAAGGACTAGTCCGTATTGCGTTAATGGATTTAGTAGTGTTTGCCATTTGGACTTCCCAAATCTGATCGGCAATTTGGCATTGCTTATCGATATCCTCATTTGACCAAACTGCTAAAAACGGTTGTAATTCGGTTGCAAATTTTGACACCAAATAGATTTTAGCAATTCCGCGTTGACGGCTGCCAAGGATCCACTTTTTGAATTGAGCCTGCGATAAAATACAGATGGTTTATCGTTTCCCATTGTCAGACTGCCAGAAAGGAGTAGTTTTAGACGCGATTCCGTGGAAGACGTATTCCTTTTGATTAATGTGGTTTTGAGGGTGTCGTATTTCTCTCCAGGTTTAGGTGGTGTTGCAATCAGATCGGATATTCCCTCCAATACATCCTCTTCAATCCTGGATAAGACGATATCAAATTGATCCTCATCTGAGGTTATTTTGTTTAGTCTAAATTGGCCTTCCGCGATGCTGAACCACAATTCAGCGTTTTGTCTCCAAAATTGCGCTAATTTAATTTTATCGGGCGTTGCAGTAGTCATGCTATTTATTTCTGAGGAATCGTCGTCTGATAAATCTTTTACTGTTAATGTAGGATTTATTGTTGGATTATCTTCCCGACGAAGAGTTATGTCCCGAGGACAAAATAGAAAATCTGATAGTTCTAAATATAATTGATTGTTACTATCGATATTCCACGAGAGGAGATCGGCCAGACCTTCAACTACTAACCAACGATCGCTGTCAGAATCAATTGTATTGGTAGTTAAACAAAAAAAAGTATTTACTCAATATTGATTCGATAGATTTTCGCCCTTGATTTGTATTACACCAATAATTCACATTTATGCAACTCTACTGTATTTCGAGGTTATTTTTTGTTGTTATTTCACGATATAACCGTTCAAATAAGTATGTAGGATTTAAAAAAATAAATCCGTATACAATAAAAATAACACTAATGTAATGAGCGATACGTGAAACCGATAATATGTACGAATGAATCGGGTAATATTTGGTATATGCTTGCCGATACTTTTCAGAAACAGAAGTGCAATAATTATTTAAATAATTATAAACAAATTTATAAAATCTAAAAAAAAATTGAATTATGAATATAATGATGCTAGCTTACTGACTTATTGATTTAACTGGTATTAAAATTGCTCCTACTGGTACCGTTATTCCATGTTGTGGTAGTGTACTCTCATTGTTAAATGGTGAAGTGGTGCAATTGCCTTTGCTATTTCGGTCTTAAGTAATATGGTTGTATGATTTCGCACGCTGAAATATGCTTGGACGTGGCTGGCTACCCAGCTCCCACGATGGACGCTATCGCCTTTGAGAGACCGATTGGCCTTTTTTTAATGGTTGCTTATTTTTTTAAAACACGTGCACCCCGTGTTCGGTTGAATTATTTATAGTGATTATACCACTATACACTTAACGGTTATAATTCTCATGAATGATTATTTTGTTTAACAGGAAAAAAAAAATTTTAGTACCGGATATACCGCGTGTTTATTATTACAAAATTGTCGTACACTACACTGCCTTCACTATTTGATTCGCGCACTATACATGTATTAATATAATCGACGTATATATTAACGACGTAATTATTAACTTTTTGTTGTATTATTTTATTTTTACGCGGAACACTGTTGAACCCATTTGCGTTCACGTTTATGAATATGGCTCTTTTACTAGGTGCGTTATACGCGCATTTAATGTTATTTTATATGACGGTCGTTCAATTTTTTACCGTTTGGAGTCACCAAATGTTAGTAATTTTCGTGAGTGTTTGCACTTGACTTGATTAATAGTTTATTTAACTTTATACATACAATATTTATTTATTCATTATTAATAACAATTAAATTTTATTCATACAATATTTTTTTATAAATAACAATTACATTTTATTATTTAATTACCACATTCATAAACCAAATATGACCGATATGGTTACGATCAAATAAAAAACACTACGTACCTCGAGAAAACAAAAAAACCTGCATATATACTTTTTTTACAAATATGGCGTCACCTATTTCGAGTTCGAAAAATTGGCGAGACAGGGTAGTGCAAAATCTATCGCTACAATATTAGATAGAATCTACTAGCATCCCAATAATATGTCAATTAGGATGCTGGATTATAGGAGATTCCCGGAAAAAATCGGAAAATTTTACGTTCGATTTATAGTACTCCAAGGCAAATTTGGCTGTCCTCAACACTATAACCCCCCAATTTTGATAAAACAAACGTGTTTTTCTATTAGTAGTAGAAAATCTGATTTTTTGGTCAAATTCAACTTTATTGAAAATATAATTGTTGTACCGAAAGGGAAAAAAACTTCCCAGCCTAAGGTGAAGTTAAGTTCTATTGTGGATTTAGCTGTATGTGGACCAGCGTTTTCATGTAGCAATATCACCTTCGGGCTTCCTTAGCCCGTAAATGGTCTTTTTCCACCAGATGATCACTTAACTTGATCAATTGAGCCTGGTAACGTTCAATAGTAAGAGTTAGATCAGGTTTCAGAAGCTCATAGTAAATCGAACCAGACATAATATAGTAACACTTTCTTTCTTTCTTTCTGGATCAACCCATGGTTTTCTGCGTTTAAAATTTATTTTTAAAAATTTTGTGCAAACAATTCTTTTTATTGTACCGAGAAAGCAAATTAATGCAGATGTCAACTCTTCAATTTTTGTTTTCTTCGGTCCGTTTATGAAGAACCCATTTTCTTCGATTTTGTATTTTTCCCAGTACATGCAATCGAAGTGATATTGCTTGGTAAGTAACACCTAAACGTGAATCCACCTCAGTCTAAAATTTCCATCACGAAATCTTGCAAACCAGTTTTTTACTGCTGAACGACTCACAGAATGTTCACTCAAAGTCAAATTAATTAATGGATTAAATGGTTTGAGGATTATGTGTTTTAGGTTTTTGTGGGTTTCCCTCTGCTGGAGATAGTTCATCTTCTAAATTGCCTTCCTATAATATTTTTTGATATTTTTGAAACATTAAAACTGACAATTTATAAACTCTTCAACTATACGACGATCAATTGCTTAAATCTCTCTTCCTTTACAACAGTTTTAATTTTTTATATTTCTTTATGTTGTAATAAATAGTACTTCTCTGAAATTTTTGCTGTTTACTTAGTTCTTGTACTGATATTCCGCATTCAAATTTAGAAATTATTTGTTGGCGTAGCTTTACTAAAAGTTCAGTGTTTTTAGGCATTTTGATAAGCCATTTATTGGCTGGTTCACGTCAGGACAATTAAACAAGAAAAAAAAATTATCCCAAGTAAAACAAAGGATAAGACTGAGTTCATACTTCAATTTCTTCGTTCATTCATGCATTCAAACAACTTTTTCGAAAAAATCATATTCTTCCAAAATGACAATTTTTTTCTTCTGTATTTTTTCTCAAGAGATGATGGGTCGAAAAAAAATTGTTTGAATGAACGAACGAACGCAATCATCTTTATGGCGTTGTAGCATGAACTATTCGAATTTGCAATTAACTGAAAAAATTAAAAAAATATAAATGTTATACCTGGACATAAACATGTCTACCGTCAGTAACAACCTAGACAAATTGGGAAATTTCAAGTTGAATTGAATTTTGATGCTATGTTTTTCCATGTCGACGAAGACATTTTTGGAGAACGGTAGTGTTTCAATAAAAATTACTTATCCCAAATAACACCTGTAATTTCACGAAAATGCCTGACGTTGTAGATTCTCCTATCCGATAACCATACGGTCCGAGAGAGATCATATTGTCATCGCTTGCCAAATAACTAAAATAAAAATTTTCATGTTTCTTTTTAAATTAAAATAAAGAAAAATCTTTTTCTATATACGAGTACTGCAAAGTTAACGATAGCCTTTTTCCTGGAGCGATTGTGTTGATAGTAGTACACTGTTTTTTTTTTATATAGATGGACCAACTAGAGAAAGAAGCTCATAAAACATTTCTGATGTCATTCGATGAAAGTTTTGGAATCCTGGATCATTTAATCTCACCTCAACGATTAAATTTGTGTAATACTGTAATGCCAGAGATCACGTCTTTTCATAAAAATTTCGCTAGCATTACAGGGTCTTCTTTTTCTACATCTCCGATTTAAGACGTTCTGTATTATGACACCACATGCAATTGGAATCAACAAATAAAATATCACAAATGTCAACATTTTATATTTTTCAACAGTAAATTGCTACAAAATCATTAAGATTCGTTCTGAAATTTTACCATAGTATGAATCGTCAAAACAGAATTACCGTGAGAATGAATGAACGAAAAGTTAATTAAGTATGAACTCAGCCTAAACCTTTATAAGAAAATCATGTAGCGACGTGAACAAATGAAATTCCAATTATTTATTATGAAATAATGAGCTACTACTTAGATTACTTTGTTTTTCGTATCACTGTTTCAATTTTTGTTTAAGAATTTATAAAAAACTACGCACATCTCCTTTTTGTTAACAAAATTTAGAAGCAACATTTTGATTTTAATAAATACTCTACAATTTGCAAACTTTTTGCTTGAAATAAAAAAATTCCTAATACAGTACTAACCCGATTTAGCGAAAGGCAAAAAAAATCTTTGCTTTCGTAAAATCGGACATTCGTTAAATCGGATATCTTTTAAAAAAATGTTGAGTTTTAAATTTTTATGAAATATCTAATAAATATCAATCATTAGTTTCGAATTTATTAAAATAAAACTTAAAATTTAATAGCACATAATCAAAAATTATATTATTTACAATTTTTGGTTCAGGAATTCATTACATATAATTTGTTTTAGTTAACAAAAATTGATATTTTCATTTGGTTAAAAAATTAAAATCTCGAACGAGTACAATTAAGATACGCCAATAATTAGTTTTCCATTATATTTTCTAAAGCTATCATTCTAATTTTCCGCAAAGTTAGAATAGCGCTTAAATGTAACCTTCAACGGTCCTGAAGTATTTCAAGTTTACTTCCCACCAGGTCCAAGCTATTTTTCATACGACGAGAAACTTGTGGTCTTATTGCGGGGTAGGCAACCAGAGCTCAAGAAGTTCTCCACAATGGACGCTGCCGCTGGGTTGGCTGCGTGGGCCCGAAGCTGCTTTTGTGCAAATGAATTTATTGTTTATCATATTCAACCTGTAACCTTTGAAAAAAGTATTGAATGGTATCCGAGGTGGAATGCCATCAACTTCTGCAACATCTTTCCATTCGGTACTCCCATCAGCAGTATCATGTTCATCCTCTTCATCCACATTGTAATTTATATTTGGTATTTTTCTTCTCTCTCTGGGAAGTACTTCGCTATCACTACAATTGTCACTATCATTATAGTCTGAAAACGTAATGCATCTACGATTTTAATTTTTATAAATTCAAATTTGTCGTCACTACAGCTAATATCATTGAAATTATTTTTATCATCGTGGATTATTCTTTCAGAGTTTGCGGCCATATTTTACAGTTTTAAACAAAATAAAATATAATAAACTAAACTGTGTAAAATAACTCCTGCAACGCATACGCTCTCTTGAAAAATTAAAGTTCACCAAACAAGTGGTGCAGTGGTTAAAGCTTCGGCTCTTGGACCACGAAGGACTAGGTTCGAATCCCACAAGAGGCTGGATGCAAAAAGCAAATTTTCGTTATCGATTGCGTTCTGTGATGTTAATAAACACAACTAAGACTGCGCCGACCCACCGTTCATGTCAATGTACAGGTTGAAATGGAGCTTGCAATGTGCAGGTGATATACTGTAATGGCGTGAATGGGTGTTTCGTGCGTGATTGAAAAGGGGAGTATTAATTGACCTTCACAGGACATTAAATCTACTGGATAATAAATATTTTCTTTTTCGTAGATGATTGTGTACAGTGGAATCACTGTCTACGGCTACTTAAGATTTCAAATTTTCTTCTGCCGAAGTATTAGAAGAGGCTGATTCATTCTTATCTTTATTTTGATTTTTCCGTTTTTCGGATTGTTCTAAAACTATCGATATAATATCATTATCAGTTAAGTTATTGCACCAACTCCGCTCTTCTTCAATTACATCAGCAACCCGAATATTTAGAAAAGCTGAGGAAACATAATCCTCATGAACTAGTTTACCATCAACAATGAACTCAACTTCTCGCTACGACTTTTTAATCGTGCAAACCAAATACCGCATCCTTCCTATACATTTTTTTCAATATTGCTCCTCGGTTCCCCTTATCGCTTGTTCGATTTACCATTACCTCTAGCATCAATATTTTTTTGTACTTAAACCTTTCGCGAACACGTCGGTTCGGTATATACAAAATAAATAAAAAAAAAACAGTCTCAGAGGAAGCGTTTCTGTTTTCATTTTGCCCCAAATCGTTTTGTTTTTGTTATATAATCTGTACTATAACCTTTTTGAGTCCTTTCTGGTCAAGAAACTAAAATATAGTCTGTGTTCTGTAACAACTGGGTTTAATCATTTGGATTAAATTGTATGCAATAAATTTTCAAGTTTTTTAAGTTTTCGTAAAATCGGATATTTTTCTTTCGTATAATAGGATGCGGCAAAATCGGGTATCGTCTAATCGGAGATTCGTTCTATCGGGTTAGACCTGTACTTTGCCCCATGATTGTAATCAGTTAATCAGAAATGAATTTATGATTTTAAAAAGGGAGATGTTATATAATGAAGTTAGTTGGTATACCAGTTGTTTGTATAATAGTTTAACAGAATGAAGAATATATTATTTATAAGTTTAGTGGATAACAAAGAACGCGATTGGTTCGCGTATCAGATCCACCTTGAGCTACGGTAGTAAACAATCTTAAAATATTCTTTTAATTAAAAGCCATCCTGATAACAGTTTGGTGTTTTTTAAGTTGAATTTGATTCTTAGTATTTCTACAAAAAATGTGTTATAATCATCTTTTATATTTAACAGCCTTTGAAAACTGAAGATTAAATTAGAAACTGAGTTAACATATTTTTAGATCATGTAGGGAAAAACAGAAAAATATCGTAAAATTTATTTTGCGTATAAAGCTCAAAATCTTTAGGTTGATTTAATACCCTTCTATAAAATATTATCGCAGATTCAATCGATTTTAACAACCAAAAAAATTATTTTTCTATAATAAATGTTGTATTGAGCATAATCCAGTTTCGATAGTGATAGCATCGCTGATTAAAGTTTCTGTTTTAATTAAAAGCAAAGAGCTTTCGGTGCACACGATTACGTCGTAACTAATTAATGGCATAATTGGGCTTAGTAACATCAAAATCAGAACCAATTATAACATTAAAATACATTCAGGCAAAAAATGTTTATGTATGTATATAATGTACTCGTTTATATACACACATATGTATATATGATAGCAAAGTTATGTATATAAATACATCATGACACAAAGTATCTACAATTTATTATAAAGCATATTCTACATGAAATGGGATTATTACATGCAAATCATGAAAAATATTTTGTAAATTTTCCGTTAAATTTTTCGTTCCCATTGTTCTGTTCCCATCGTACGATGTGTATAATGTTCGTGTTTGCAGCACATTAGCATTGTTGTACCAAGTAATAAACATTATAAAAGTAATAAATAAATTAAATTACAGAAAGTGTCCCTATATATAGTGATTGGTGTAAAAATTACCATATTACTTGATGAATCTGATTATGTAGATAGTTGTTTACAGGGTTTATATTCGTTTAATCTGAACTAATTAACAATATAAACCAAAACGTATGTTGATAAACAGAATAAATGGCTTTGTATACGTATATACACCTTAATTGTCCTCTAGATGGATTATATACCCTGTGGATACTCTTTTACTATTATCGCTGTTATCAAGAAACTTGCAAGGATTATCACTGTAACTTGATCAAGTGAAGTGGTTTATGTTTCATGACAATGACAAGTTATTCTAGCAATATTTAGTGGTAATTACATTACCACCGGGTGTCATCAATTTTCCTGTACTAAGATAGTTAGTTATAAATTATATATTTCATAAAATTTTTGATTTACTATTGTTGCTATCAGAGATAACAAACAACGTTGATTAATCTCAGACAAAATCGCCATACATACTAGTAATTTTTCGCCAGTAGGTATAGTAGTTGAATGGTCCTAATATTTTACATTTCTGTTTTCCGAGATTTAAGCTAATGTAAATTATTATTGTCGAATAACGAAAAAACATATGTTCGAAGAATTCACACACCTCTATTGGCTTTTTAATCAGCGCCTGGTTAGCGCCACTTCCTATGCGAGCGGACGGTGAATTATTTTATACGAGAAAAAGCCTCATTCCATTTTATTATTATTTCATCATTTGTTACATTGATTGTAAACTTATTGAACATTTTACATAATATCCAGTCGAATTAGAGTCATCTATGAAGTTTATATTACAATAAAACTAGTTTTTTGAGAAGTCGATAACTTTTCGCTCTAGTTCCAAAATATTTTGCCAGATGTCAGCCACTTTGCGTTAAAAGACAACTTTTACCATAGTTGATTTAGTTCCGTCTGGCATGGTTCCGGCCTAATCTATAAATATCTAACTGGAATAATATAGTACAAGAGTCTATAGGAGTTTAGTTAAGTAAATGAATTTTTGAACTCGAATTGAGGTCCTTGGTCTATATCCATTGGAAGGTGGAAGAGGAATCCCAATGAATATGTTCGTATACACCAGGTGGAATATCGAATCGGGTCAAAAGTGTTTCCTGTGCCATTGAACTTTCAATCGCTGGCAGGATAAACAGGCTTGTGAAGAAGTAGCAGAAGTAGCGTAAGTAATCAACTTACGGGTAGCACGAACACCACTTGTGAAAAGGAACGTAAATTTTTCGTCCAAGTGGTTCTGCGATATATTTGTAATTTCTACCCATCGATGCTTCGCAGTATATTTCATAACCGGAATATTTAAAAAGCTTGTGTTTCATGTTGGGATTAGCGACTACGTTTTCGGCCAAGTATATTCGAATATATATAGTCTAAAAACGAAATCAAAAAGCGACTGCCACTCCGAGTAATCCCCAGAAAACGATAGGATATGTATTTTTGGCAGCTTCACCTTGGAATTTTCGCCAATTTGCGTATCACTATGCGACGTATCTAGATTTATCATACCTTGGTTGAGGCTTTTGGAGCGGATGCACTTATTCAACATCGAAGATGCGTGGTAATAACTCTCTTCATAGGTAAGATCGCTTGCTTCTTCTGGATCTTCCGTGAAAATGCGCATTTCTAATTCCGTGAATTCCGCCATTAGTTTCTCCTCGACGCGCCGTAGACGCGTGTTCAGCTCGCTCAGATCGGTGAGTTCGTGATTTTGATTTGCCCACTTGACTAAATTCGTCATTTTAGACTTGTTTGTGCGACGTTGCTTTTAAGAGCTGCAAGAATTTGATCCATCATCTCTGAATGTCCCGAGAAGCTACGCGAACCAGAAATCAAATTATAATTAGTCACGAAGATTTCACAGCACTTCCAACTTTTATTTTCACTGTTCAATTTTAATTGAAACTAGGCGGAACACAAGCTCGGTTATAGCGAAAATCTTAATCAAAATAGCCAGATGTTCTTTATTTTAATATAAAGCATTCAAGTTTATTAACAAAATGGCTACTTATCTGAATACGCGGTATCGGCTCCTTGCACCTCCTGCAGCGACGTCGCCCGTTGTGGGTGTGATCAAGGTTGCGTTGCTATTCCAATCCCCGTTGGTATCCGGATAGTTCTGGATTATTTGTTGGGTGCGGATTAATTATCCGGCTCGAAGGACCAGTATGTCGGGGTACAGCCACAATAGTTGAATGCTCCCTGATTGAAGTTCAAAGGCTGTACTTATTTCCCAAGTAGGTATGTGCGTTTATTACTCAATTAAGTTGTTAAGGTTTTATAGTGAAGTATAAACTTTAAACACTGTTTTATTTTATAGTTTCCTATTTATTTAAACTTATGTTAACTTGATGAAAATTGGAATAATAAGAGGGAGCGTCAAAAATTCTTACTCGTATTTATTAGTGTAATGACGAATCCAAAAAATGTCATTTTGTGAAAGAGTTCAAACACAGGTGTCGCATTGATTTTAAATTTCGGTATTCAATCATGCACTGAACTAAAATATTGCACAGGAGTTCGTCCATAAATAATGCACAGGAGTTCGTCCACTAATTGACATTTGGATGATATTTTGACATGATAGTAATTTTGTTGTGAGTTTTTTGTTACAATAATAATAATTTTATACAAAATTCAAGGTACATGTCTAGGATCAAAATTTAAATTATAAGGAATAATTGTATTCGTATACATTAAAGATGAGTATTTAAAATCTTATTTAATAAATTTACAACTAATACTAATTTATGACGTTTATCTTTGCAGTATCAGAACAACACCAACTTTTAACCATTTAATAAATTGTTCGAATCACGGCAGAAAAAATTGTTTTGAATTTTTAAAGAATTACAGCACTTATAAATACAAGCTTTAATTTTTATAGATTTTCACTTTATATCTAATTGATACTTTAATGTAAAAGAACACTTTAATAATCACTAATAAGGTGAACTTATTTTGATGATTTTAAGGCTGCGGGCCAATAGTGAGTTAAAAGTCAATTTTAAGTAAATTTTTCGATAAATTCATTTATTTGTAAAAAAAACTTTATGATAAACTGATCGAAAAATCTGTTCCAAATCCGATTTTAACCATAGTAAACGATTTACCCGACTAATGGCCCTCAGCCTGAGTACAGAGTAATACACGCGAATATCATAACATTTAGGTAATTAGGTAAATACAGGGTTATCCAATTCGAGGTTGATAAAGTAAACTTAAAAAAAACACACAAAATATTCGGAATGTATTGTAATTTTTATTTCATTTTACAGATTGATCCTTGCCATTTTTAGTTAAACAAGATATCATTCAAATGTCCTTCACGGGACTTCTTACAGGCCTTGATTCTTTTGAGGTAATTTTCAATGACTTTTCGGCACATTTCGGGCGGTATCTCGGCCATTACCTTACGAATATTAGTTTTCAATTCGTCAAGAGTTTGAGGATTGTTTGCGTAAACACGATCTTTCGCGTAGCCCCACAAAAAGAAATCCAAAGGCGTTAAATCACAGGATCTTGGAGGCTAATTGACATCAGCCAATCGCGAAATCAAACGTCCAGGAAATTTCTCTTGCAAAATATCTCGATTTGCTCGTGTTACGTGACTGGTTGCTCCATCCTGCTGGAACCACATATCGTCAAGATCATAATCTTCGATTTTCGTAAAAAAATAATCGGTTAACATGCGGCCATAGCGCTCAGAATTGACGGTAACGGTTCGTCCATGGTTGTTCTCAAAAAAATACGGCCCAATCACACCACCAGACCACAATGCGCACCAAACAGTGACTTTTTCCGGGTGTAATGGCTTCTCTACAATCAATTGTGGATTTTCTGAGCCCCAAATTCTACAGTTTTGCTTATTAACGTATCCACCAAGCGAAAAATGAGCTTCATCACTGAAGAAAATTTTGTTCGAAAAATCAGCATCGACGGCCTGTTTTTCCAACACCCAATTTGCGTATGTTCTTCGTTGTCCATGGTCAGCAGGCTTTAGCTCTTGTGTCAAATGGATTTTATACGGATGAAGATGCAAAACCAGATGCAAAATGCGCCATAATGAGCCATAAGATAGGCCTAAATGTTGAGCTCGACGAGGAATTGACAAATTTGGATCTTCTTCCACACTTTCAGCTACAGAAGCGATATTTTCAGCATTGCGAATGTTTTGATGATGCACAGACCTTACAATATATGTAACAGATCCAGTTTGTTCAAATTTATTCACTGTATTCAATATGGTTTGCTTTGTAGGACGATTATGACGACCATAATCTGCTCGTAAAGCGCGAAATGTGGATACGACAGAATCACTATTTTTATAATAAGATTTAATAATTTTAACGCGTTGGTCGATTGTTAAATGCTCCATATTCTTAAATGGCAGAATGTCAACTAAATAAATGACAGCGTACTTGACGTTTATCTTTGACAGATGTCGGTATACAGATTTCTACTTTATAAACCTCGAATTGGAAAACCCGTATAATCGAAGAACAAAATGTTGGTAAATGTCGATAATTTCATAGGTACACTGAGTTGTAAAGTATCTCAATCTATGTAACATTGGTTTAGGTTTGGTTTTGTGATAGCATCAACATTGTCATATCACACATGATGCAACAAAGCAACATGGCAAAAAAACAATTCGTGTAGCGATATGCACGCGTCATATCGTTACAGTCGTGGGGCAGTCCCACACCTTGAGATGAGTTTCATAAGCCGGGCAATTACTTGGAGTATGGTTAGGACGGAAATTTTATGTCTTAATATCCTTCATGTGGTACGTGCCTAATAATTTACCATCATATCTTCAACTTCGACAGGAACTTTACCAATAAATTTCTTCATTTTATTTTATTTATTTTATTTATTTATTTTTATTTATTTATTATAAATGTAATTAAGCTAGGAAGCTTTTATTTACAAAATAACCCAAAACATTAAAATACATACAAAATTAAGAATATAATACAAATATTTACAATACATACTCGTACATTGAAAATAATATAAAAATAATAATTTAAATTTAAAAATTAAATAATGATAATATTGTAATAATAAACATAAGGTATTTTTTTTTTTTTTTTTTTTTATTTTACCAACTATTTAGAAGCAAATTATCCCGAAAAGTATTTTACCGCATCGCTTTGAGCAAAATTGCGTACATAAATAATCTGACAAATGTGGAAATCACGAATTTTCGGACGCAGATTATACTGTTTTTTATTAGTTTGGTGTATTTGTTTCGTATGGTTTAACACCTTCTCCTGTGCTACCGACAAACGATCAGCATTTTGAATAACGATCGAGCAATCTTCTAAACATTTCAAATCTCGAAGCAGTTGGTATTCTGAACCATTCATAATCTTATGTTGTCCGAACACTATAATAATGTGCAGAAAATCCGATAAATGAATGCACAGAATGGCGAGTAGCAGCAGCAATCTCATCACTCATCCCAGTTTCGATGGCTATCAGAAATATAAGCACGAATTGCTGATAATAATGTACAGTTAACCCTTTCGCTGGCATTATTCTGTGGGGAGTATTTGGGAGTTCTAATATGTTTTACATTAAAACGTTGAAGAAGATTTTTAAATGTTTTTGATAAAAATTGAGGTCCGTTATCGGTTAAAATAGACTATCCCGAATACGTGAAATATGTTATTCTCAAGTGCTAGACACAACAAAGTTGAATTCGCACTACGCATGGGAAATAAAAGAACAAACCGAGAATAAGAATCAAGCACAATAAATAAAAATGTATTACAGAGTTTAGTTCTTGGATAGGGTCCTAAAAAATCCAGGTAGATATGTTGTCATGGCCGATACATTAAAATTTGATTACCAGTATTAGGTTGTAAAATTTGATTAGCCACTTTACATGTCTTACAAATTTCACATTTCGAAATATAATCTTTAATAGTGAGTAACATTTTGGGCCAATAAAAATATCTTTTTAATTTCTCTAATGTTTTCCCGATTCCTAAGTGCGCGGATGTCGGGGGATCGTGTGCTTGACGAATTAGCTCCAGCACTAATGGAGACGGAACATAGAGTTTCCATATGAGTTAATCACTAGTTGCGCTATGAATTCCAAATTGATCAGTAAAATAAATTTTATTAGAACACGGAGATTACTGTTGAAATTTGTTTTTAATTTTAATGCAGTAATGAATTCTACATTAGCGGGATGAAGAAAATCAGATGAATTTAAATCAAGTTGAATATTGTCATCATTTAAACTAGTTTGAAGCGATTCAACATTGTTTTCAAATGCTGGCGATAGTGTATCCAGAACGATATTTTGCGATCCTTTAATGTGTTGAATATATCAAAACTAAATGGCTGTAATTTTAAACTGTATCGAGCTAATCTGCCTTGGAGATCTTTAAGAGACATCAACCATTGTAAAGAGGCGTGGTCTGTTAATTGTAAAGGTATAACCATCAATATAACAGCGAAACTTACGAACACTATGCACTGCAGCAAAACATTCCAGTTCAGTAACTGAATAATTTTTTTGTGCGTCATTTAATTTCTGCGAGAAAAAAACTATCGGTTTTTCAGCTCCCTGCTGATCGATCTGAAACAAAACCCTTCCGATTTCACTGGAACACGCGTCGCAATGAATATAAAAAGGATCGTCCAAATTCGGATGTGATAGTACCGAAGCTGTAGATAAAGCTTCCTTCAAATTTACAAACGCATTTTGCGTATCTTCCGACCAATTCCACTTATTTGTCTTTTTTAATAAATTGGTTAGTGGAACAGAAATTATATAGAGAATTTTTTTATAAATCGCCTGTACCAGCCGCACATTTCGATAAATCGTCGAATTTGTTTTCTAGTACGTGGTATAGGAAATTCAAGGATTGCTCTAGCTCTCTCAGGATTTGTTTTAAGAGATCCGTCTTCAAATAGGTATCCTAAATATTTAATTTGCTTGAGTAAGAAATTACTCTTCTCGATATTAATAGTCAAATTGGCAGTAGTTATGAGGACAGCGACTTGTTCAAGAAATACAAAATACTCATCCAATGTTGCTGAGGTAATCAATAAATCATCTTAATAGGTAAAAACATGGTCGTGTAAGTTATGAAGAATGACTTTATCAATTATACGGTAAAGAGTTGCGTTGCACAGGCCGAATGGCATTGTTTTAAATTGAAATAGTGGTTGACCTGGCACAGAAAAGGCGGTTTTGTTTCATGAATCGGGATGCAAAGGTACTTGCCAAAAGACATCCTTAAGACCGAGGGTGGAGATAAAACGTGTATGATCCAGTCGACTAAGTAGACTTTCTATTAAGGGTAAAGGATATGATTCCTTTTGTGTTATTTCGTTAAGGCGGCGAGCGTCAAGACATATACGAATTTTACTATTTTTCTTAGACACTGGGGCAATGGGTCAGCTCCACGTACTAGTTGACTCCTCAATGACATCGAGAGATAACATTCGCTCGTTTTCTGCATTAACTTGCAATTGTCGGATTGGAGTTTCTTTTTTATTAATAAGTTTAATCTCATGTTGTACACGATGCGTACGACCAAGACCTAATTTAGAACTAGATGGAAATTTCAGAATGATTTGGTGTACTCGTTCTTGATCTGCCGATGACAATACATGATGATCCGGATTAGACTGGTAAGAAAAGGTTTTAGAATTTAGTTCACTTAAAGTTTTTGAGTCGGTCGGCCACATAAATACAGAAGAACCTAAAATTGTGTGTGGTACAATAGACAACCCAAATGTATTCCAAAGTGTAATATCTGGATTATTTCAAAGTTTTTTCGATCCCGCTCAAGTAAACCATGATACTGACAACCATCAATTAGAACATCTGCGTACGGTCGTTTATCTTTCGAATAAAACATTGAATTTAAAACATTGGAACGGAATTGTCGAATTGTATCCCAATAAAGACGTGTACTTTACTTTTACTTTAAAGAATGTTGAATTTTCTATAATTTAGACGTATTATTACGACTAATAAGAATATTATCGGCTAACACTGCCTCACAATCATGTTTAGGACCAATCTGTACGGTTTGAATGGCAACCGATTTAGTAACAACTGAACACGGATTTACGGGTAGTGGATATAAAGAGAAGTATAAGATAAAAAGCTATTGGAATCAAAAGAAGAATTATTATTAATTATGGTTTCATTAAAGTTGTAAGTATCAAAAAATGTAGCGGAATGAAATGAATCGTCAGAATCTACCGATTCACATTCTCATTGTTCTGATCGTGTTGGTTCCCTTTCTGGTCGGTGTTGCACGTATTGTTGGTTTTCTGAAATATCAATATTAGCTTTGGGGTAATCAAATTCCCAGACTGCAATGGAACCCGCAGGGGATTCCCCGAACATTTCGGACAAATGGAGCTATAACATCCTTATAACCATACTTAAAACAAAATCGTTTTAAAGGTAAAGGACAATCTTGAAATGTGTGACCGATGTCATCACAATTAAAACAAATTAACATATTATTATGATTTATATTGTCGAATGTCACTGACTTTCGATGTGCTTTAGGAGTATTTAGTTGAGCAACTTCGGTAAAAACATCGTGTCCCTATTCTGGCTTTCCCTGGGAATGGGGAATTGGGAAAATATTTTCATAGCATTTTTGTTAAAATTATACTTTTCTGGCCTACTGAAAGAATAAGTTTAGTGCAAACATTTTCAGTACAAAGTGATTTGGGAAACTTTTGTTCCACATAATTTTTGTAGGGAAAAATATTTTCCCATATAACTTTGTTTCGAAAATATTAACACCAATCATGTTCCCTCAGTAGGCCAGAAAAATACAATTTAGACAAAAATGCTATGAAAATATATTTCCCAATTCCCTATTCCCAGCGAAAGCCAGAATAGGGCCACTGGTGGTTCCATTTCTGAAGCATTAAATTGACCTTCATGTATAGATGAATTTCATGAAGAGATTTTTTTCCTGATTTTTTCCTGACTTAATCGTGTCCATGTTAATACTTAGGCGCGACCATGTCTTTTCCCACGCGGTTGCGCTCTTAATGAGAATCTGAACTTTATCAAATATTTTATCAGTCAAATTTAACTGAGGCGCAGGATGCATGGTTAATCTCAATACTTCAATTAATTCTTCATCAGAATAAGTCCTCTTATACATTGTAATGTAAGACTCCAAACTTGATTATAAAAATTTAAAAATGTTTCCTTTGGAAGTTGTTTCGTTGATTCTGCTAAGCGACGAAGTTCGAATTCGGTTCTTTCATCTTTAAGTGGTGTAATAAGATCATTATAAAATTGTGACCAAGTAGCATTTAGGTTAGATCGACAATAAGTCCAATAGTATCTTAGGGTATTCCCCTTAACGACAAAACAAATTTCAGTAAATAGTTAGTCATCGGATAAATTTAAAGATTTTTCTAATGTTTCAACTTGAAACAGAATTAAGTCAATACTAATAGGTACGGAATTAGAATGACCATCGTAAGAAATATCCGATCTGGCTAAGGTGCGAGTATCTGTCATGTATTTCCGTGAGTTTGAATTCGCTTCTTAATTTCCTCCATGAGATCCCCGAGGTGTACTCGTTTTATCGTTATAAGATTGATCTCTTGAGTCCTGAGTGTAAATAAAAACGGGTGGTTCGGAAAGATTACCGGCTTCTCTTACTTCTAGATCTTTAATTTCATTTATAGTGGCTTCTAAATCAGTATGATCCCTCAAAAGTCACGTCATATCGTTTCAATTTATTTATATATTGATGTAATTTGTGTAGTTGTCTATTGGTGCCTTTAAATAATAGTATTACGTCATCTACATTATATATATATCAGTATAGTATATTATCTTTGTATTTCTTGTTTTTGCTATTAATGTGACGTTTTTCTAAATGAGCCATGTATTTTTCTGCTAATGTACCTGATAGTGCAGTATAGTTGTTTTATTGTTTGTGTTAACCATATTTGTTCTGCTGTTTGCTTTGTGTTTTGAGCTTGTTTTGATTGGCCAAGCTAAAAGTTGAACAAATATGGTTAACACAAACAATAAAACAACAACTATACACCAAAATCAATAAAATTATAATAGAAGTGTACAACATGCAATTAATAATATCAAAACATCACCATCAGCTGGAATATGAATCCATAATAAAAAATTCAGAAAGTAAAGTGCAAAAAGTTATAATTAAAAATTAATAAAGAAAGAAAATTAGAATAAAACAATACCATATAATTCTAAATAAATCTAATAAATTTTGTGAAACAATACTTGCTGTATGTGCTTTATTTAAAATTTTCATCAACAAGTTTCTCACTTGATTTCCACAAGTCTTTGTGCATGAAATAAATTCTGGCTATTAAGAATTTGCCATTTTCTTCAAATCATTTCCAGGCTTCTCGCAAATTGCTAATTTCTTGGTGTTTCTATAGTAACACCATAGAAAAATAAGTTTACCATAGATTTCTCATTTTGATAAATCGAACGATAAAAATGAATTGAGTAAAAAAGTTCTAACAATTCCAATGTCATCATTGTATTTGTATTATTACATTGCAAGTCACAAATACAATCATGACATTGGAATTATCAGAACTTTTTTACTCAACTCATTTTTGTTTCTTGATTTATAAAAATGAGAAATCTATGGTAAACTGATTTTTCTATGGTAACACATTATAACAAACATGCAAACCGATTTGATTCCAATTTTAATATTCTGTTGAATTAAAATTTTTCTGTTTATTTGATCTTTCGCGCGAACCAATTAACAGAAAACGGTGATGTCTTATATTTTGTGTTGTGACATAAATACCGGTTACAAGTAAAACAAATATACACAAAAAGTACTTTGTGTGTTTAAATTTAAGATGAAAATGAGATAATTGTGCGACGACTTTTTGTTATTATAAATTATGTTTTATGTAAAACTCGCGCGAAAACTAATGAAAAATTTTCTCGAGAAACCAAAAAATTCACACGAAATATGACAACAACGTCAACAAAAGACATTTGTTGTAATGTAAATAAATTTTAAGAAGAATTGAAATTCGATTTGATATGTGGGTCAAAACAGAAAAATATTGTGTTCAGACACTGTGTGTGTTGACATCTAGACGCGGGCATAATATGAACAATATAAGAATGCACTTTCTGCGATTGACGTATTTAGATCGATCCGCAACCGGGTAAATTCAATTATGAAAACCATCAGATGTAAATTAGATCATATGACTTATTGTATAACAGAAATTTAGCCCAGAAAATTCTCGTGAATGTCAACGCGCATCGATTAAACGAAAATTAAATTTTCTTCGAACCGTAACAATATAAAATTTGTTTGCTGTGGATGGATGGGTATATAGTAGATGGATCGTGCTGCGAACGTTATAAACAAACAACGTCTTATTCCGTGTACTATGCAAAGATGTTACATTATTTATTAATTCATCAATTTTCAGTCTAAATTAAATATTTGCGCCAGCTAAAATGCGTTGTTTGCGAAACCAGACCGCATAATTTCTATACACTATAGAGAAGGATAACTAATGGGGTGGTGTTGATATTTCTTGTACTATAAAATACGTACTCTTCCAATGAATATTTGTTTTTAATAATAATTAGATAAACAATTTATCAACAATGCTTTGTTATAACGTTGTTGTTGTTGTTGGTGTTCTATATTTAAAATAATAAAATTTAATGAGAAACGAACGAAAATATTTTCTTAAGAATTTAAAATTGTTGTTGCTGGTATTGTACCGCTTTTCTTTTGACATTTATATGTACACACAACGACGACGACGTCAATATATCATATATGTGATAATAATCATCATGTTATATTATCTGAAGGCAAAGAATTCGATAGAATTGAGCTATCTGTACTCTGACGTGATTAAAAACAAAATCGATACATAATAAAAACTCATTTTTCATAGATTTTCACATCCGTACCAAACAAATTCTTCACAGTTACTTACATACGAGGAAAACACTTTTCATGTGCGTATGTTAATACAAAATATTGATCTTATAATTGTAACACATATTATTATTATGTATGTATGGAAATTATTTGAGGGAGAGATGATTCTTATCAATTCCCTGGTTAATGGGGTATTAGCACATCGTCATGTCGAATATGATATGAGAGCATGTCAACAACGTTATTACGTGTTACAAAAATAGAAACATAATAATCAGCATACATTGTTTGGTTGAGACATTTTGGGGCCACGGTAATGTTTATATCATTATTTTTTTATGAATAAGGTCGCAGAATCATCGTTTTATTATAATAATCCCAATTTATGTCAATCAAAATGATGTTATTTTTCAAGATTTAGAACATTTTACAACTGTGTTAACTCGTTGTAAAATTTCTTTCAGCGAGATTCTTAATTCTAAGACAATTCATGCCTTTTGTTTTCAGGCAACTCTTTAGAAAATTTGCTTCATAAACAGTCTACTCGTATGTGCTGAGGTTTGCATTTTGTACCATATTTCCATTGGACGGCTTTGATAAAAATTTCAGAACACCACCATTGTGTTTCTGTGGTTTCGGTCCATAAAAAATTTTTGTTTGCCATCGTTATACAATTCAATATATAACTGGGAAAGACTCCCAAGGCCATTTTGCTATCAGAAATCAAAAATTTACCTCGACGGTGGGTTGAATCAAACAATAACAAACTGTGACGGAACTAGTAATGTTCGGAAAAAAATTTGGAATATGACCAACTGGGTTTTGTCTAACCGACCTTATCGTCTATAAGCTCACAGCTCAATCAATCGAGAGAGTTTATTGACGGCATTTCTCAAATAACTTAGAATTGATATGACCGCATCCAGAAAAGCAGATTTCGGTCACAGTACTGTAACAAAATTAACAACATGCTATCAAAAATCTTGCAGCCAGAAGCTTTTACTCGTAGAGTTCGCTCAATACCTTTAAAATACTTTAAAATGAAAATTTGATAAACGTAGTCAGGACAGACTAAGCAAATACATAATCTGTGAGTTTAGGCTGAACAACAAACGATGGATTAAAATAACCAAGAAATAAATATTTCATATAGAAAATTTCATTGGCAAAGGCTCGCTTCGGCCTCAGTTGGCCATATTTCGGTATTTTCAGCAAAAATTATTTAAGAATGCCATCCCTTCTTCGTCATAATATCTGTTAAGAAGTGGCTTAGTTCCGTCTCATTTAGCCATATAAATCAAAAATTTATTGCAAAAATAATTTTAAAATCTACCGTCCAAATGGCGCAGTGGTTATAGCTTTGGCGTTTGGATCGGTAGGTACCGAGTTCGAATCCCAATAGGGGCAGCATGCAAAGCAAAATTTCATCGACAGATTACGATCTGTGGTGAAATGTAACACATATTTTGACCCCTTGTCGGTGTGCAAAACCCATGGGCCGACCCATCTTCCATGCCAGTATAGGCTGGCATCGAGCTTGCAATGTGCAGATGGTCTTAAATCGGTCCTATAGCCGTACGTCTTCGAGTTGGTCGCGAGGCGTAAAATAAGGACGTAAAAAGCATAACCGCGGAAGAGTAGGGTGAGCCATGAGCCCCAAAACAAATCGCATAGTTACCACTAAAAAAAAAAAAAAAAAAAAAATTAAATCTCATTTTCATCCCACATACCTAACTTCAACATGACCGGTTAAGGAGAAGCTTTCTTCCGCTCCAAAACCAAAAGCATAATTCCGTTCTATTTCGTCGTATTCCATAATTTCATCCAAAACCATTTAATAATACCATTTCCATCCTACATACCCAACTTGATAATAATCAGTAGACATCTCTATTCTTTAGCTCCATTCAAAGTGGGCGTTTTCCAGTACAACTCCTACTACGTCCGGAACTCATATTCCCATTCAGCTAGCATTCTGCAAACCGATTTTCAAAAAAATATAACGATCCTGGACCCGAAAATGTGATTTCTCTAGAACACGATCGGGAAACCACCTAAACAAATTTTGCAGAAATTAGGATTATTCTCTCTCGAAGTTACAACTTTGTCTCCTCTCTTAAATTTTTATTAAAATCGAGTTGCTGTCGCTGAATCATCGTTTTCAGTGAATTGTCGTTCTACCATTTGGTCCATCGGTGTTCGAACTAAATTTACTACTATCAACTTATTTCTAGCGACATTACGCTGCGTGAGAAGTATTACGCTCACCATTCCTCTCCGTTTCCATACCATTTTTGACTTTTCAGGCGAATTTTGGTGTGGTTGCTGTTTTTGTAATGTTTAAAATCAGATAATTTTATTATGTTTTCTGCAATTAATTTTTTACTTTCTTTTACGTAGTAAAATACGTGTCTAAATGTCTCCTGGCACTCTACAGCCCAGACGGATTGACAGAGTGAAACTTCATATTTAACTTTTTCCATAAATTGGGAACCGCCAGTTATTTTTAGTTGAAAACCCTTTTCCATAGTTGCAGCTTCCATGTAGGAGCTTTAATGATTTCTGCAGATTGACTTTCGGATAAAAACTTCATTCTAAAGGTTTTTACATAAAGTAAGAGACCCGTGCAAAATGTGGTGAACATCTGTGTACTAGAAGTGGCAGCTGCCGTACAAACTTCTTCTATTTTTGAAATGAAGTTTAAATTTTCAACTTGGGTTGACTTTGTTGGTTTTCTCTAATTTAAGCAGGTATAATGATTGAATATATTGGGTATGAACCATTTTCGAATTGTTTATCAAACATGGGAACTTTCTGTAGTGAATTGGCCTATGAACACAGGAATTCTTTAAATAGAAAAATTTGATCGTCTCATCAGACTTGAGTCACCAAATTATAAAAATATAAAAAATAACTTATATTCAAAGTATAATCACAACGCATTAGCGAATTATTATATCTCGCGATGCATTTATTAATCACTTCGTACAGTCTTCTATGGATGAAAGCAATTTTAAACACTCCAGTATAGCTATTTATAGTAAATTATATATCAAGGGAATAAAGTAGGAGATTTATCATTATAATGAAGATTAAACGATCGCTGGTTTTTTTTTCCTTTGTGGACTGTATATAAACGTAACATGAAATTAATTAAAATACACTTTTCATTTTTTTTTTCTTAACATAAATTTATTTTTTATCAGGTGTTATTTGTTTGCAAGTTGATACCACAGTTCCCATTACCAACCAGTACATGGATTCTGTTGCCTTTTTACAATTCAACTTGAATTTTACCGAAACGTCATTGTAGTGGTGTGCATATTAGTATACGTGTTTTTTTTTGTTTTGAGTTTTTGACGTCATTGAAGAACACAAAATAATGTTAGGTACATAATTTGTGAATTTATTAAATTTCACAATATTATTTAAATTAATAAAGTGTTGTGTCGGTATTCCTATATTGTTTAATCTAATTCCTAGTAAATACATGAAAAAGTAATTTCATTCAAAAATAAAAAATATTTTTTTATGTATTTGTTCGTCTTCTATCAGTTCCATATTTCTACTAAACAAACAAATAACAAAACAACACATCGATGCGATCAAGAGACACGATAATAAAAAAAATATGAATTATGAAATGTGAAAATTAATTTTATTTAAGTTTTAAATGTAAAATTCACAAAAAAAATTGAAATCGAATCTATTTTCTTATCATTTGTCATTTTTTCCTTTGCTCGCGAGCAGAGGAAATGTATTGTTTCTCTACCGATAGTATCATTTATAAAATCGGGCCAACATTTTGGCGAAATTTCATGTGGATTTGACACACACACAATGATACAAAATGACAGCACACAATATTAAAAGTGTATATTATACACTGTATACGTATACAAAATTCAACTTGAATTGAATTTGAAAAGGCAACAGAATCCATACCCAGAATTAAATATAATTTTCTAAGTTTTGTTTTCTTCTCTTTCCTCTCTTTTCATTCTCAAAATGTTATACAATACAATACAATTATCTATTTATAAAGTAGAGTGCTTCTATATTGACAAGAAAATATGTGTGGAAATTGATAAAATTAAACATGCCGGCTTCCTTGAAAGACTCGGCTTTAAATTTTCATATACAACATTTTTAACTCAATAAATAATACCATAATATTTATTCGACTTGGTTTTTATATTCACAACTCTTACTTTATTATCGTTTGCCGGAAAAACATTAGTTACCAATCTCAAACTTCAATGAGCAGCTTGAAGATTTTCGTCACATACAAGCACCAGATCGTTGATATTCAAACTTTGGTGGGCTTCCTTCCATTTGTAACGCTGTTGAAGCATATGAAACATTCGGTATTGAATCGCTTCCAGAAACTTTGAACCATCTGAGTGACCCGTTTCCAATTTGATAATTTATTTCGTGGAGTTTCAAAATACGAAAGTTCAGCAGGAGCTACAATGCGACCACCAGTTAAAATATGAGCGGGTGTCAGCGGTTCAGGATCGCTATTTGCACATAAGCGTGTGTAGTTCCTCATAAGACAAAATCACTCCTGATGCTACTCTTCTAAGGTGAAATTTTAAAGATCTTACTGACGATTCCCACAGTTTGGGGACCTGGGAGGGATAAATTTCCAGTTGAGCAACAAAACTTAGTAATATCATTGGAATCATTTTCTTCTTGAAACAATTGGTGTTGTCGTCGTAGCTCGTTGTTGGTACCTTTAAAACTCGTTGCATGGTCAGACCAGATTGTTTCACACTTGCCTCTTCTACAGAGAAACCTCTTCAGACATGCTGTAACAGAATTCTATCTATTTCTGTTATCAACCTATTCCAATTCTTTTATTTCCAATTAACATGACCTTGAAGATAATATCTTCAACTATCTCTAATGTAATAAGCCCGTCATGTTTAATTTGCTTTACATTTTCTGTTAGAGTCTATTTAATTCAAGGTAACATATTTTATTCACATTAGAATATTTTATGTGCCTCGGTTAAATGAACCCAAATATGTTCATGAACATAATTTGGTTACGTGTTTATGCACATATTGGAAATGTAAGTTTTTATACTATACTTACCATATAGGTTAGTAACAATGACACCGATGCAAATATTGAAAAGCATTGCGGTTGTGGTTGTTCGAACTTCCTCAACGGATGGGTTACAGAAAAAAAATATTTTCGCGTGGCTCGATTCAGCAAAATCGATGTCACGTTGGTGTACAATTTTCGTAGGAATTTTTGTGATGAGGTCGAAAAAATTACCTTCGAAGTAGGTTTCAGTGGTTGACACTTAGACTGTGTCCGAATTGTGTATAAAATTTTTTTAGCACAAATATTTGACATTTACCTGAAAAATGTTCCCCCTCGTGTTTTTTTTTTTAGTTTTACTGTCCGAATACTGTAATAATTATTTTAACAAAACTTCTCCTCCTTTCATCGACGATACAAAACAAAAATTTAATCTTTTGAATAAAAATTAATTAAAATGGAGGAAATTTTTTGTCTTATTATCTTATATTATTATTGGTTTTATATACAAAAGCAATATAGTAATACTTTAAATGTAATTATGATACAAAAACAACGATTACCTTATACACCTTCAAATGAAAATTGTATAGTTAAAAAAATATTGTCATACGACGAATATACAACAAAAAAACATTTGAGAATTTCGGCTCGCACATTTAAGGAAATTGGAAAATTTTTAAACCGTAAACGAAGTGGATGGTCTCCTGAAATTGAATTAATGGCATTTTTACTATGGCTAGCGAGTGGCGCAAGCTATAGGGTGGTCGGAGCTGTAATGGATATACCAAGAAAAACCATTAATGATATAATTCATAAATTATTGGATTTTACAAATGAAAAAATAATGCCTCTGGTGATTCGGTTGCCATCAGTAAATGATTTGGAAGAAATAGGCCTCAAACTTGCAAGACGTGCGGCATCACCAGTTTTTAATCATGTCGTTGGGTCCATCGACAGGACACACATTAAAATTTTTTGCCCGACACAGCTGCACGATCAGTACATTAATCGGAAGTTGGATTATTCAATTCAATGCCAAGCAATTTGCGATGCGAACTTTAAGTTTTTGGATGTTTTTATAGGATATCCAGGTTCGGTGCATGATGCTCGCGTGCTTTATAATAGCCCAGTTTTCAAAAACAAACTATATCCTCCACAATCTTGGATATTATTAGGTGATAGCGGATATCCTTGCCGTATTTCACCAATAAGTGTTATTACACAATTTAAGGACACAAGCCATTTATCTGATTACGAAAAGAGGTTTAACGAAAAACATTCAAAAGCAAGAAGTGCTATAGAGTGTGCATTCGGGCACATGAAAACCAGATGGTGATCTATTTTCAATAAGCAGTTGGAGCTGAAAATTGAAAATTGTGTTAAGACGGTGGGAGCTTGTTGCGTTATTATTGAATCAAACTTTCTAATGAATTTTTCTAATAAAACATAAATTATATAATAAATTTTTATTTTATTTATTTATCTTTATATAATACAAAATCCTTATATTCTTATATACATATATACATATACTTGTGTATAACTTTATTATTACACATAAATATTTAATTTATTTCATCAAAAAAAAAATTATAATTAATTCAATAAATATTTTAATTTTAACAAAAATATCACCAAACCATTTTTGGAAGGAAATACATACAAAAGTCATTCAGAATCTGAATCGGAGGACGGTACATTAAACATAATAGTATGTTTAATGGAAAATTCTTTAATAAAAGCAAATAAACATTTGCCTTCTTTTTTTAATCTTTTATTTTGTTTTTCACAAAACTCCATTAAACCCCTTTTCCTGGCTTGCGGTTTAAATTTATCAGGGTCTTGTCCATCTACCGTTTTAATTGGACGATTTGCAGCTGTCTGCTGCAGCTGGCCATTCTCGTTTTGTGTATCGTTGGAATGATTATCCTCGTCTTTCAGATAATTTTTTAAGGAGCAGCCAGGTATGCTGCTTATTATAATCGGAGGATTTATGGAATGCTGGTGCTCACCAAACTGATGCAGCAATTGAAACTATTTCCATGTTTGAGCAGTCTCCGCCCCATCTTCTGTAGACACACCGGTTGGAGGTGACAGTAATTCCTAAAAAAAAATAAAAAAATACTATTAAAATTATTGAAATAAATAAATAAAAAATATTACTAACTTTATATTTTTTAAAAAGGTAGTTCCATTTTAAGCGAAGCTGCTCAATATTGAAATCTTCCAAACCACCCGTATTTTGCACGGCACTAAAAATTCGGAAATAAATAAATTAATATATTAATATACAATCTCAATCAATATTGCAACTGAAATTACAATTTATTCATATAATTTCTGTTCATATTTGCATTGCACAGGAAAATTTGGGGCAACAAAATTTGTATAGCAAATGTCCCACTTTATACCGGTGTGAAGTTTTTGGACACTTTTAATTTTTTGGACACTTTTATAATTTGGACAGAAATTTACGCGAGTGTCCAAAATTTTTTTTTTAGACATAATTTCGATTTTGGGTAAATATTTGCAGACGTCAACATTTCTAAAAAATGTAAATACAAAACAAAAATTTTGTTTATAAAAAGATCAAATTTTTGTATTTCAAATATGTACATACATATTAAACTTTTAAGAAATTACTTTAGCTATCAGTGCCCTAATTCTCTAAAAACCAAGATAAATTGTAAAGTGTAAAAGTGATAACTTTTACACACGAAAAAAATTATCGTAGAAGTCTAGATTTATATTGGATATCGTGATGTTTTAGTAATTTCGCATTCACTAAATTTTTTTCAAGATAAAATGTAAAGTGGCAAGATAAGTTTATGTCAAAAAGTAACACAAGTAATTTATCGCGGAATAACTTTGCTAGAATGTGTAAAACGCTTTCGTTTGGATATTATTAATAGTTAATTGCAATTTTTGATATTTTAGTTTATAGTTTTATTTTAGAATTAAATAAGATCAAGCTCTAATTATTAATTAAACTCTTACTAATTATTAATTAAATTTGTGTACTTATAAAAATGGACCATTATCTTTGGAATTAAAATATTCTTTCAGTAAAGTTAAACATTCGAATATGTTCATCGACCGTCTTCACTATTACCTATACTTTTACTTAGGTTTATATCCAGTCGTTCCACAAATACAACAAAACAAATAAATTTATTATTAATAATTTTATGTTTAAAGTAGGGAATATATAATGTACCTATTTATATAAGAAGAAGAAGACTTAAGGGGTAGAATATCCTAGAACAAGATGGTCTGTGGATTACAGCCAAAGCAATTTTAGTTGCTCAATTTTCAAATATAAATGTCAAGTGTTTCAAGTGTCTGATTTGACAACATCTAAAATGGACCCGCTCTCCACATAGCAAGCAAAGTTTTCAAGTTTGTGTGCACTTGCAATATTTTAGATGATCATTACACTTGCACTGGCACAGTTAAAAAATTCACGAGCACAATAAATATGACGGCCTATAGAAAATCAAGATTAGTCAACAAATTTCAGTTTGTTGTTGTTTAATATTTCATTTAAAGGCACTAGGAGCTCTCAACAGTCTATATATAAGATCTTACAATGATTTAATTCTAAACTATTTATTCATCTTATGTTTTGAGAAATTAATAATTAGGACAAATTTCGAAAAATAATGAACGAGAACAATATTTAATTACATTATGCATTAAAATTAGCTTTTAACTAGCACTAAGGCAAACAAGATGTATATTGCATAAAATCGATTTCTAAAGTGCAGGTAATTGATCATCCTACTCGTTACCGATCCTTAAGATTAACCCAAACATTTTACAAAGATTAAAAATTAACTCATGGTAAAAAAACAAATCGTAACACTAAAACGTCCCTCCATAACTAGACCTATATCAAATACTAGAAATGGGTCCGATTAACTAATTTTCGGTGTTATTGGGGAGGAACATAAAAAAATTTTGGATGAGGAACTCGTGGAGTTTGGAAAACTCGCAATGACTAACCAAATTTGATGGTTAAATGAGTTTCGTTGCTTAAAACGCATAGCTTTTTGTAGTTTACTCGAAATTCTAAAATTTTAATAAGACAATCCCGGGCTTTCCGAGATCCGACTATTATACTTAGGTACTGTCAAGTCGCATGTGCGGAAAAAACTAAATATGGCATCGGAAAGAGCTAAACATGTCTTCAACAACGAAATACACTGAAATTATGCACTACTTAAGACAGATTTGATTGAATTTCAAAAACATATCGCAAATAATAATTGTGTACATAATAATGCGATTTTGTATGTAGTATAAAGAATAACCTTTAAACAGATTAGAATACACAACATTAATCAAAATTCAACTCATCAATCAATTGTAAATAAGACAAATATTGTACACGCCTTTACCATACGAAGTAAAGAAATTTTTGGCTGTTGTAATGTTCTTTTCAAACATTTGGTTTGTTTTATAAGTCTATCTAACCGTATCTTGATTTGAATTTCAAATAATTCCCGACTCCGATCATTTTTCAATATGATTTTGGGGGCTATGTGTGATTCTAGATGGCTTTGATGTGTATGCAACAATTTACGTTTCTAGAGATTATATTTTTTGAGTTATTAAGGACATAAAATAATTAAAATTTCGTTTTGACGTTTAATGTTATCTTGCTCGCTTGCTGTCAATAGGTTTATCTTGGGTAAAAAAACTGTTTAAAGAATGCGATTTAAAAATGCCAAGATAATATATTGTATAAAATTTTCACTTGTAAAATTAGCTATACCACAACACGTAACAACTCGAACTATAGATTGTGAACAGATGCTACTTAGAGTAACTTATATCCATAAGAATAATGTTGAAATTTAAATGGGAAGGGTAGTTATAGGCCCTCAAAGTCTAAATATGAACCTACATACATCATAAGAGTGTGTTAAGTTTTGACATTTATTTATCGTAAACGTATTAAATTTTATCTTGGAGTGCAATTACAGAATGCAAATATTGTAAAAAGGCAAGATAAATTATAGTTTACACGTTTACAAATTATCTTACTGCTTAGAGAATTAGAGCACAGGAATATATATGATTTTTTGTATGAAACGATGTCGTTGTAGGTTATGGTTAATTACACAAATCTCAGAGATTGGCTCCCCTAGTGGCTATATAGGTTTGAAAGGAGATACATTATGGAATTGAAATCACCCAATGCCATTTCGAAATGAGCCGTACGGCTCTCGTATATAATTTTTGAACATTCACGCTACGCGATTTTCAAATGAAAAAATGTCGTTGTAGCTTATGGTTAATTACACAAATCTCAAAGATTGGCTCCCATAGTGGCTATATAGATTGGAAAGGGGATATATTATGGACTCAACATCACCTATCGCCATTTTGAAAAAAATGCTCCTTATTGTAGCGTTATTAATGTACGTCGCCACTACAATTTTTGTTTGAGGGTTTGCCCTTCATTTATTGTCCTGCTCAAGATCAGCTGAATATTGAATTTTTAAGAAATCACAACAATTTTGTGTTTAATGCACCTATATTGTGTGTAGCAAATCGTTTACTCGTACATCAGAATATCGTGTATACTACATCGAAGGGCAGGTATATATTTATTTATACATATAACACCTATGGTATATTTATGTATGTTATGTTAAAAACGGTTTGTCATAGTTGCATTAATTCGATGATACTTAGCAACAGTGGGCGTAGTGCACGGAAATACCTACTAAAATATAGCGAATATTGCAGCAACAATGAACATTTATTTTTACTACCTTTCAAACTTATAATTAATAGTTATTGATGCTGCATTCCAAAATTACCATATACAGTTTTATCAATTTTCCTTAACCTTACGATTAACGAAGTTAAATTTCCATTTTACGCTATTTTTCGTTTGCAGTCGGACATTATATTCTTTTACTCGAATATTATTTGGTTGTTCTCTTTCCTTTTTGGTTTAAAAAAATACAAACAATGGTACGCCTACCAAAAAAATTTCTGAAGGGATGTTTAAAGGTTTAACATTGTTAGGTTGAGACGAAATGGTCAGTATAATTTTGGGATGCGAATGCCAGGAATGGAGATGTCAAAAATCAATGTTTTATCATCTAATTTATGGCTACAAAATATATTCTGATAATAATTAGTATTTGTGACATTCGCTACATTTTAGTAGGAGTTTCAATTGTACTTTGGCCATTATTTCAAAAAAAAAAAAAAATGCTATACTGTTACAGGCTGGCTACTGCCAACCTGCAGATTTTCACTAAGCGCATGCAGAGGCCTCCACGGTGATTGTTTTGCCGGCTACGTTCTCAGGGAGAAGTGCGAAGGGTCGTGGGGTTTGAGGCATGCATGGCTCCTGGCTTACACCGTGATGATTACAGATAATTAAATAAAAATAAAGCGCAAATAATAATAAGATATACCCGGAGTTCCGCCGAAATTCGTCGGCCGGAACCTGAGGAACGAACAACGAAATAATCATAAATGGGAGAGAGGTGCCTTGGTGCGCGCATCCATTCGAATTCAAACAGGGCAAAGCCCCGGTTACGAAATTGGATGCGGGCTCCAAGGGACCGCAAACACTAAACCGACACAGAGGGAGTCTCCGCTCCCATCATACACAACCGAAAAAAATTTAATAATTCATTTTATTATAGGAAAAAAAAAACAACAACAAAACAAAAAGGAAACAACTTCCCGAAAGAAGACAGGGAGGGAACGAGAGAGAGAGAGATGCAACACGCATCGAGCGTGCACCCGCTGTGCGGCGCTCGATTACAAAATTTAAAAATTTAATAAAATATAAAAATATATATAAAAAATGTAAAAAAAAAATCGAAAAAATTTAAATGAAAAAAAATAAAAAAATTGTACCTTAATTATTTAAATTAAAAAACTGTTGCGGCCTTGGTGCCGTTGTTGTTGCGGGGCCTCTCCCCGATACCAAAACGAATAGCCGGTTGGCAACCCGTTAGTTGCGGTGCCTTTCACCGATACCAAATAAAATAAATACAACTGGCCGGCTGGCCACCCGTATTGTTGCGGGGCCTTTCCCCGTTCCAAATAGATAAATACGAGGTGCCGGTTGGCTACCCGTACCGTTGCGGCTAGATGCCGATAAATATTTTGGCCTCGACTGGCCGCCAAAATATGTTGGGCGTTGTCCCGCCTTAACTGTAAATTTTTATTATTGGGCGTTGCCTCGCCGAACCCGCAAAATGCTGAAGTGGCCCCAACTGGCCATCCGTAAATGGTTATACGCACGGCACCCGTCGAAAATAATTTTTAATGTATGATTCTCGTAACCCGCAAACTTATAACTTAATTTATTTTCGGTAGCCTTGTGTTTGCTAATCACCAAATCACTATTTGTTTGCTCAATAACAATCTCGCACTATTTCAAAGAACTCTCTTCAATTTTTCTTTCCGTAAGTAAAAGATGTTCATTCTCATAAAAAAAAGAAAATACTTTTGTATTATTGTTTTACACGTTTTATTATTTATAACAATGGATCATTATTCCACGAATCAAAAAGAAAACTCCTACCACATAATTTTTTTTTTTAACTTATTGTCTCTCCAAAATGACAACTTAATAATTTTTTTTTTATTACTTTAATTTCCAAAAATCGAAACTTGAATTAAGTTGGAAATCAAAAACAAAAAAACTTATTTGCTTTACAAAATCACAAACAACCTGTTTGAAAATCACTACTCGAATGTCAAACAAAAAAAAAATTCGAGCCCCGCACAACTCATAAAACGTTTTAGAAGAAATGAATCTCTCTTCTCTATCTCTCCTTTATACCAAATTTTCGTTGGTACAAAAGAGAGACATATAAGAAAAAAACATTTTTTCCAAAACGTTTTACTTTGCACACACTCGATACGCACTGTTCTCTCTCTCGCCCATTTTCGTTCCGTTGCCAACATAACAGAAGAAAACACACAAGAATCCATCCACCAAGAAATCACGTTCAGACAACAAAAACCCGGACGCAAGAAACCACGTGGAGAATAGAAACAAATTTACAAAAATGTCTTGTTAAGACCACACAGTCGTAACAATACAATTAAATGTTTATTGAACATTGATATTATATATCTATTATATAATATTTCAAATTATGTGTTTATTCTTAAAAAACAGTCTATCTTAGCTGATTTTGGACAAAGCAATTAAAAAAAGAAAAACCCACAATCAAAATTGCAGTGAGGACGAAAGCTACCAACGCTATTAATGTAGAAACTTATATCTTTAAAATAAACTTTTTCGATCGAAAGATATCGGAGTTTTATTTAATATCATCCGCCTACAAAATAAATTAATTTGAAGATGAAATGATACACGTGACTACGAGAGCCCTACGGCTCATTTCGAAATGGCATTAGGTGATTTCAATTCCATAATGTATCCCCTTTCAAACCTATATAGCCACTAGGGCAGCCAATTTCTGAGATTTGTGTAATTAACCATAAGCTACAACGACATTTTTTCATATGAAAATCGCGGATAGCGTAAATGTTCAAAAATTATATACGAGAGCCGTACGGCTCATTTCGAAATGGCATTAGATGATTTCAATTCCATAATGTATCCCCTTTCAAACCTATATAGCCACTAGGGGAGCCAATCTCTGAGATTTGTGTAATTAACCATAAGCTACAATGACATTTTTTCATATGAAAATCGCGGATAGCGTGAATGTTCAAAAATTATATACGAGAGCCGTACGGCTCATTTCGAAATGGCATTAGATGATTTCAATTCCAAAATGTATCCCCTTTCAAACCTATATAGCCACTAGGGAAGCCAATTTCTGAGATTTGTGTAATTAACCATAAGCTACAACGACATTTTTTCATATGAAAATCGCGGATAGCGTGAATGTTCAAAAATTATATACGAGAGCCGTACGGCTCATTTTGAAATGGCATTAGATGATTTCAATTCCATAATGTATCCCCTTTCAAACCTATATAGCCACTAGGGGAGCCAATCTCTGAGATTTGTGTAATTAACCATAAGCTACAACGACATTTTTTCATATGAAAATCGCGGATAGCGTGAATGTTCAAAAATTATATACGAGAGCCGTACGGCTCATTTTGAAATGGCATTAGATGATTTCAATTCCATAATGTATCCCCTTTCAAACCTTTATAGCCACTAGGGGAGCCAATCTCTGAGATTTGTGTAATTAACCATAAGCTACAACGACATTTTTTCATTTGAAAATCGCGGATAGCGTGAATGTTCAAAAATTATATACGAGAGCCGTACGGCTCATTTCGAAATGGCATTAGGTGATTTCAATTCCATAATGTATCCCCTTTCAAACCTATATAGCCACTACGGGAGCCAATCTCTGAGATTTGTGTAATTAACCATAACCTACAACGACATCGTTTCATACAAAAAATCATATATATTCCTGATAGCTAAAGTAATTTCTTAAAAGTTTAATATGTATGTACATATTTGAAATACAAAAATTTGATCTTTTTATAAACAAAATTTTTGTTTTGTATTTACATTTTTTAGAAATGTTGACGTGTGCAAATATTTACCCAAAATCGAAATTATGTCTAAAAAAAAAATTAGGACACTCGCGTAAATTTCTGTCCAAATTATAAAAGTGTCCAAAAAATTAAAAGTGTCCAAAAACTTCACACCGGTCCACTTTATTATTGTGCAATCGCAAAAATATTCAATACCTATCCCAATACGTTATAAAACAATATAGTACATATGACAATATACTTACAGCCATACTTCATTTCTTTTATAAAATTTCTGTTTAAACAGAGTCCCGTGATGAATTCGAGCTTTTATCAAATTTTCAATTTGTTCATCATCCACTGGAAATAAAAATAGGAAATTACATATAAAATTAGTTTATTTGTGATCAAATGTTGTTAAACTTATATAAAATAAACATACAAATAAATAAACCTTATTTGTAACAAACATATTCAACAAATTAATTAAATAAAATAATTACTTACTTCTTTTATATTTATTTGATGGAGTGGCCATTATGCACGTGGAAAAAATTAAATATAATCAGATCACTCGTTTCACTTTGATAGTATTATGCTTTCGATTTATTTAAATTAAATAATTTATTCAACACAATATTTTGTTATCTATACAGTACAAAATATAATTGAAATATGGTGTTTATTATATTTAAATTAATTTAATACACTTCTATTTTAATGCGTTTTCTTATTTTGATGTTTTATCGTTGCAAAATGCCGGTACAATACAATACGTAAACATTTTTACCAAAGACGTCAAAAATTATTACACCTAAAGACTGTGATAATTCGGGTGCGTTCGGAATTTTCACAAATTTAGTACTAAAAATTTTTTATCACACAATTCGGACACAGTCTTAGGCCATTTTTGGCCCATTGTGGTACCACGAATTCACGCCACATCATTAACCCATTCACCTATTCACCTACTCACACCTCTACAGTATACCACCTGCACATTGCAAGCTCCATGTCAACCTGTACATTGACATGGACGGTGGGTCGGCGCTGAATTCTGCACTCCATCAGAGGGTCTTAGTTGTGTTTATTAACATCACCGATTGTAATCGATGATGAAAATTCGATTTGCATCTAGCCTCTGATGGGATTCGAACCCAGTACCTCCCAGTCCAAGTGCCGAAGCTTTAACCACTGCACTACTTGTCCGGTTTTTGGTGAAGTAACTTGCTCGACAGTTTTGTTAATATTTACTTTTTTTAGTGTTTGTAAACTGTCTGGAAATATTATGGAAAAATTAGTTCGTTTTAATTCAATTGTTTATTTTTTTTTTTGTGTACGTTTTTTTTTCTTGTGTGTTCTCAGTGGATTCAAAACAGAATTGTTATTGATTAAATTAAATTAAAGTACAAAACACAAAAAATAGTATCACACAATTAGGTCATTATGATAAAGAAAAACTTAACGTGTGTCGAGATAAATTAAAAGTTTGAAATAGACAATAATATAAAAAAATATATAAAAACTAAGGTGTTTCTTAAAAAGTGAAATTTTTGTCTAATAAATGAATTAAATCTAACTCGAAAGTGCAATAAATCAGTTTGGAATTCTGAGTATAGTACGGTGTAAAATTTTGAAAAGCGTTTAACTAGGACCATTGGTGAGTATGGTGCAGTGTGACTAATTTTTTTTGTTATTGTGGCGAGGTCCCTTAGTTGCTTCTAGCAAAGCTGAGTCTTGCTAGAAGCGAGAACATCGAACGTAACCCTGCCCATAGGCAGGACACAGTCTCTATCTTCTAAAGACCTCCTCCACTTCTTTCTCCTACTAAAATTTTTTTTTTGTGTTTTATTGTAATTTTTGCGTGTTCTTGCTTCTTAAGGTAACTATGTTGCCCTAAGAAGCAGGAAATAACAACCATGGGTGAAAACCCATTCCCGTGAAGTGTGTAGGAACCGCCAGTTTTGGGTCCGATGACCCCCCCCCCCCCCCTTTTTCATTTTGATTTAAATTTTAAATGGTCAATTGTAGGCCATCTTCTCTGGCCATCTAGGTCCCTTATTTCATCTAACCCCAAAAACCCACGACCACATCCCCTACAAGGCTGAGCTGCGGGAAACCAAGCCGCACATGGGGCTAGGGCATGAAATGGGGATAATTTCTTTAACGATAGGGTATACTGTCGTAAGACGGTAAACTTTTATCGTTACAATGCAATAAAACATTCGGTTGTGAGGTCTGAAAGAGTTTCCAAATGAATTGCTTTAGTTACAAAGCAAATGAATGTCGCTACGTAAACTTTGTGACATGCAGCTTTACAGATTTTTCTATTTTTAATTTGAAATGGACCACATAAGTTAACCCCAGTTGTATTAAATGGCTTACTGCCGGTTGTTCTTTGTGAAGGTAAATCTCCCATAATTTGTTGCTTTATGATCGGTTTCATTTTAAAGCAAGGAACATAATTACGAACAATTTTTTTTTTGCTATATTTTTGGCATTAATTGGCCAATACTTTGGGCGAATTATAGACGTAAGGAGTTGCGGACCAGCATGCAAATTATTGATATGCTCATGCCAGAATAAAATTTCTGTAAAGTGATGATTGGCCGGTAATAACAATTGATGTTTACAATCGTAATCTAATGGAGCATTTTTAATCTTCCTCCAACACGGAGGGTATTGGTTTCATCTAAAAATGAACTTAAACATCTCAATTTACTCTGTTTATTGAGATCTTTGTTTTGCGAGATTTGAACTATATCAAAATGGAGTTCATGGTTTCGAGTAATCTTCCCCAATACCAAAGTGGCAGTTTCGATTTCTGATATTGAAGGTGAACCTATTCTTTTGTAAGACTATGCACAAATCGGAGAATATATGACAAAGATCTGATTAATTTTGTAAAAGAGCTAAACCCTTTTATAAATTGTATAAACATGTTTGTTGAAATGGATATAAAATTGGAAGAATCTTATTTCAGTTCTAGCCTTTCGTTATCAAAATTTAACACCTTGAACTTTGGTGAATACTTTGAGGACATGAAATCAGAAAAATATAAAAACTCTGGTCCATCCCACCATATTTTAATATGCTTTATATCTTCAGGCATGCAACTCCCAGATACCAAATCGGATGGATTGTTTTCTGAACTATCGTGAAACCATGTGAAGTTGTATGTCAATTCTGGTATTTCATTCACTCTATTTGCGATGAAAGTTTTTAGTTTATGGGGTGAAATTTTAATCCACTGCAATATTATTTGGTGTAATTCAATGGAAATGGCATTTTCTTCAACTACACATCTTGGAAATGAAATTGCACTTAGAATAATCAACTGCGTTCTAAACTCATACCATGCCTGACGCAATTTGTCGGAAAGTAGCTCATCCCAACCCGATTTGCATTTCCAAAGTGATTGTATAAGTAATTTCGCGGTAATCAAGATCGGAGAGAGTAGCCCTAAAGAGTCATAAATCTTAGCTAAGTCAGAAAGAACCGACCTTTTGGTAATCTGATCATGAGTAACCACTGGACTAACATTGAAGACAAATACGTCAGAGTTTGGTTTCCATAATAAACCAATCACTTTGAATCAAAACTTCTCTTTGACTCTCCGGAATTGATTCTAATAATTTAACCGTATTGGATGACCATTTATGAAGATTGAATCCTCCACGTGATAGCATTTTAATCAGCTGTTGCTGTTCTTCTTGTGCCTTATCAATAGAAACAGCACCTTGCAATAGAATCAGCACCGCAAATTATGAATATAGATTCAGACGCTAACGGAAAATTTTGTTTTTCATCAGTTGCCAATTGATTTAAAACACGGGTGGCAAGATATGGAGACGACGCCGTACCGTAGGTAACCGTAGTTAATTCGAAAGTTTGAACACGGACTTGATGACTCTTTACGCCATAATACTCTTTGCTAATTGGTTTGTGACGGATTGATATTAATTTGCCTATACATTTTATTAATGTCGGATGTAAATACGTACAAATATTTCCTAAATCGTAAAGTGCTAAACAGATCTTGCTGTACAGTAGGTCCAACATACATTAATGGCCGATTGCACAGAAAAATGACTAACGGCCGGTTAGTTGTGCGCCAGATAAATTTTTTATATGAAATCTGGTTTTGCAGGCAGAAAAAAATCAACGCAAACTTGGTTAAATATATTTTATTCCGTGGAAATATTTAGCTAGCGTATAAATATTTGAATGGCCAATTTTTATTGAATAACTTTTTAACTAATTGTTAAATATTTCCATGGAATAAAATATATTTAACCAAGTTTGCGTTGATTTTTTTTTCTGACTACAAAACAAGATTTCATAAAAAATTTATCTGGCGCACAACTAACCAGTCGTTAGTCATTTTTCTGTGCAACCGGCCATAAGTCATTTAGCGACAAATTTGAAGTTGTTCTGGCGGAAGCGTCAAAGACGTGATACAGGCTGGCTACTGCCAACCTGCAGATTTTCACTAAGCGCATGCAGAGGCCTCCACGGTGATATTTTGCCGGCTGCGTTCTCAGGGAAAAGTGATAAGGTCGTGGGGTTTGAGGCTTGCATGTGCTTCTGGCTTACACCGTGATTAACAGAAAGTTGGGGGGAACGCAAATAATAATAATAAACCCGGATGTTCCGCCGAAAATCGTCGGCCGGAACTTGAGGAACGAACCGGATAATCAAAATAAAATAATAATAACGGTAGAGGTGCCTTGGTGCGCGCATCCATTCGAATTCAAACAGAGCAAAGCCCCGGTTACGAAATTGGATGCGGGCACCAAGGGACCGCAAACACTACACCGACACAGAGGGAGTCTCCGCTCCCATCACACCAAACCCGAAAATTAGTAATTCATTTTAAGATCAATTTAGACACATTCAAAAATAAGGAAACACAACTTCCTGCAAAAAACAGAAAGGGAGAGATCGAGAGAGAAGCGAGAGAGAGAGAAAGAGACCAACGCGTACCGAGCGGGCACCCGCTGTGCGGCGCTCGATTACAAAATTTAAATTTTAATATAATGTAAAAATATATAAAAAAAAATGAAATCAAAAAAAATTAAAAATAAAAAAAAATAAAAAAATGGTACCTTAATTAATTATAAAAAACTGTTGCGGCCTTGGGGCCGTTCCGTTGTGGCCGACCACCGATAAAAATATAATAGCCAGTTGGCCACCGTTCCGTTGCGGCAGACCACCGATAAAAAGGCAATATACAAAAATTAATGTTGCGGCCTTGGTACCGTTCCGTTGCGGCAGACCACCGAAAAATAAAACACAATAGCCGATTGGCTACCGGTGCGTTGCGGGGCCTCTCCCCGATACCACTATAAAACGAATGGCCTCAACTGGCCACCCGATCCGTTGATAGCAGAGTGGCCTCAACTGGCCACCCGTAAATAACAGTACGCACGACACCCGTTATAGTCGCGGTGTCCGTTCGCCCAAAACGTGCCTAAAATTTATTAGGCGTTGGCACGTCGAAAACCGTAAACAATTTTTATTATCGGGCGTTGCCTCGCCTTAAAAATCAAAAAAAAAACCGTTGCGAATGGCCTCACCTGGCCACCTGTTGTAAAACAGCACTCTCAAAAATACGGTACTTGTCGGCACCCGTAACAAAGACGTGGCCCCTTCTCTAGGGTTGCGGCACTACACGGAGATGTACCACGTAAACAACCACAGGCAATAATATCCACTCGGATAAATTTATTCCATATAAAATAGGCCTGGTATATAGATATTCATACCATAAAAACCTCACAACAAGTTTTCCAATTCAACAAAAATACTGATATCCGTAATAATTATTACTAAGTATATACTGTTTATTTAAATTTTAATAAACATTTATTTTCTTGACATTTTTGGTTTTTATTTCTCTAAACCCACAAATAAAAATGGAAAACTTCTTCCACTTCATAAACAATAAAAAAAAAAATATCTGTCGTAAATCACAAAACTCGCTTAAATTTCTATTGTTCTTAACACTATAAAGTATTTTTTTTTTAAATTATTTTTATTATACTCAAGCAATTTTTTTGATTTTAGTTTCACAATTATATTTTATTTTATAATGCCCAACTCAACAAAAAACAAAACTTGACTTTTTAAGAATCAAAACTCTCATCTCAAAAATCACCACTTGAATGCTGACACAAGAAGAAATTCTTGCGCCGCACAACTCGCAAAACGTTATAGAAAAAATGATCTCTCTTCTCTGTCTCTCCTTTATATCAATTTGCATTGATAAAAAAGAGAAGCATATAAGAAAAACATTTTTTCTAAAACGTTTTACTTTGCACACACTCGATGCGCATTGCTTTCTCTCTCTCCCATTTCCGCTCCATTACCAACAAAACAGAAAAAACACACAGGAATACATCCACCATTTACCGCGTGTAGACGCCAACCTACACCCGGACGCAAAGAAACCCGGACGCAAAACAACCGCGGGGAATAAAACACAAAAATGTACAAAAAATGGGGATGTAATCAATTAAAAATGGTATTTGGTATTGTTGACGACAACACAGTCGTAACAGACGGCTATGTATAGTAGTTGAGATATAGTCCATAGAAGTTAGAAAATATTCGTTAGCCCAACTAGTGGCACATCGTTTGGTAGGTGAATGTTTAAGGAGCGTATATGAATTTTTTTAGAATTTTTCTATGTATAGTAGTTGAGATATAGTCCATAGAAGTTAGGAAATATTCGTTGGCCCAACTAGCGGTGCACATCGTTTGATAGGTGAATGTTTAAGGAGCGTATATGAATTTTTTAGAATTTTTCTATGTATAGTAGTTGAGATATAGTCCATAGAAGTTAGGAAATATTCGTTGGCCCAACTAGCGGTGCACATCGTTTGATAGGTGAATGTTTAAGGAGCGTATATGAATTTTTTTAGAATTGTTCTATGTATAGTAGTTGAGATATAGTCCATAGAAGTTAGGAAATATTCGTTGGCCCAACTAGCGGTGCACATCGTTTGATAGGTGAATGTTTAAGGAGCGTATATGAATTTTTTAGAATTTTTCTATGTATAGTAGTTGAGATATAGTCCATAGAAGTTAGGAAATATTCGTTGGCCCAACTAGCGGTGCACATCGTTTGATAAGTGAATGTTGAAGGAGCATGTATGCATTTTTTTAGAATTTTTCTATGTATAGTCCTTCTTTAGGGGAAGCATATTATCAGGTAGGTACATTGCCATAATTATGGCTCATTTAAAAAGACGGTACATTAATAGCAAAATAACAATGTTAAAGGTAATATAAATCACTGGTATAGATCAGTAGATGACGTAATACTATTATTTAACGGCAAGACATAAATAACTTACAACCCATTATAAAATTTACCTTTGAAACAGAAAACAATAAACACATATGGACCTCACCATTGAAAATGAAAACCAGTGCAGAGAAAGAATTCATTAGCGTAAAATACAATAAAATGACTACAAAATAATGAAAAAGATTTTCAAAAAAATTCAGAAACATGATGACCCTACAAAAACAGTAATAAATTAGAACAGAAACCCAAAATTTAAAACGCCCCAAAAAATAGACGCAGCAGTATACAAACTAACATGTGACGAATGCCCAAAATTTTACATCGGACAAACAGGTAGAAGTTTTCCAAGGAGGTGCAAAGAACATATCAACGACATAACAAAAACAGAACCGAAAGCAAATTTTGCACTACATATTAAAAACGAAAAAATCGCAAATACCCCTTTCCTGACCCGCATCCTGACCCGACCAGTGTACACATTTGTGTAAATCACTTAATTTTGTTTTCGTCCGAAAGATAACAGTAACTATAATAATGATAAAATAATTAATTGTTATCAAGAACAAATAAATTATATGTTATATAATTAATTTGTTAACAAATTATTATGGTTTTTTCAAAAAGAATTCCGATTTAACTAAGATCCGTTAAAATACGGAATATTTTACAACCAGGCATAATTAACATACACATTTGTGTATGGTGAACTTAAATTGAACCAAAAAAAAAAATTTTTTTGAACTCGAAATGGATACACTGACATAAATACAAAGTTAACAATATTATACAAAATCTCACATATCCCTTTTACAACGAAGAAAACAAAATTGGCTCAAATTAAATTCAAACCACACAAATGTGTGTGACTAAAAAATAATAGTACATTTGTAATGGCGTTTTTGATAAAAAATGTCGCTTCATTTGAACTACAACCAACACAATTGTGTGTATAGTTATAGTAATTTCTTTCGGACGCATATAACTTAAACATTCACCTATCAAACGATGTGCACCGCTAGTTGGGTCAACGAATATTTCCTCACTTCTATGGACTATATCTCAACTCCTATACATAGAAAATTTAAAAAAAAAATGAATACACGCTCCTTTGACATTCACAGTATTATTTCTAATAAATAATACTGTGCCGTGGCACTATTCTGGTTTTCCCTGGGAATAGGGAATTGGGAAAAATATTTTCATAGCATTTTTGTCTGAATTATATTTTTCTGGCCTACTGTTGGAATTAGTTTGGTGTAAATATTTTCGAAACAAAGTTGATTGGGAAACTTTTGTTCCACAAAATTTTTATAGGGAATAATAATTCCCAAAATATCTTTGTTTCAAAAATATTTACACCACACTAATTCCAACAGTAGGCCAGAAAAATATAATTCAGACAAAAATGCTATGAAAATATTTTTCCCAATTCCCTATTCCCAGGGAAAACCAGAATAGTGCCACTGAAAATTTCAACTGTCACGACATTTTTTAGTTCATAGAAAATTCTAAAAAAAAATCATACATGCTTCTTAAACATTCACAGTATTATTTTTACTCTCAGCCCCGAAAATTTCAACTGTCATGACATTTTTTAACTATCATGATAGCAAATATTTTTTGGGTTGAGAGTAGAAACTGTCAAGATAGCAATAATTAGTGTTGCCATCGCATTTGTCGGGGATGGAATTTGGGCTATCTTCACATACATCATTTTGGTAATCTGATCATGAGTAACCACTGGACTAACATTGAAGACAAATACGTCAGAGTTTGGTTTCCATAATAAACCAATCACTTTGAATCAAAACTTCTCTTTGACTCTCCGGAATTGATTCTAATAATTTAACCGTATTGGATGACCATTTATGAAGATTGAATCCTCCACGTGATAGCATTTTAATCAGCTGTTGCTGTTCTTCTTGTGCCTTGTCAATAGAATCAGCACCGCAAATTATGAATATAGATTCAGACGCTAACGGAAAATTTTGTTTTTCATCAGTTGCCAATTGATTTAAAACACGGGTGGCAAGATATGGAGCCGACGCCGTACCGTAGGTAACCGTAGTTAATTCGAAAGTTTGAACACGGACTTGATGACTCTGTACGCCATAATGTTCTTTGCTAATTGGTTTGTGACGGATTGATATTAATTTGCCTATACATTTTATTAATGTCGGATGTAAATACGTACAAATATTTCTTAAATCGTAAAGTGCTAAACAGATCTTGCTGTACAGTAGGTCCAACATGCATTAATGCAGTTAGTTGTGCGGCAGATAAATTTTTTATATGATATCTGGTTTTGCAGGCAGAAAAAAATCAACGCAAACTTGGTTAAATATATTTTATTCCGTGGAAATATTTAGCTAGCTTATAAATATTTCAATGGCCAATTTTTATTGAATAACTTTTTAACTAATTGTTAAATATTTCCATGGAATAAAATATATTTGACCAAGTTTGCGTTGATTTTTTTTCTGACTACAAAACCAGATTTCATAAAATAATTTATCTGGCGCACAACTAACCAGTTGTTAGTCACTTTTCTGTGCAACCGGCCATAAGTCATTTAGCGACAAATTTGAAGTTGTTCTGGCGGAAGCGTCAAAGACGACGCGCCAGCTTAGTTGTTGAACTACTTGATTTTACAATCGGATGGTGTGGCATGTAATAAAACTTTAAATCATTAGAATCAAGGGCTTCATCTACAAGTTTCATATGTCTCAAATCGTGATAATCGTTGATGAACTTAGAATAATCTTTTTTTAACTCTGGATTGTTATAAAGTTTTTGTTCTAGATAATTAAACCTACGAAAAGCCTGAGCCTACTGCCAAGTTCATCTATGTTATGCTTTAATGGAATAGACACATTAGAGCGCCCAGTTTGATCTCTTCCTGATCCTTTCATAATATTTTCTTAGTCGGCATGGATTTTAACTGCCAAAATCTTCGAATAATCTGATTCAAATCAAGTAACAAAGCTATGCTCATCCTGTTCAATATAATTGCCATTAAATATCCAACCGAAACCAGTTTCTTAAAAAACTGGAAGATTGGCATTTAATTTAATTCGATTATTCGTTAAAGTTTTAAAAATAATTCTGCGCCTATAAGTGCATCAATTAGCTTTGATGTCTTAAAATATGGATCTGCGAATATAATACTGGAAGAGGTTCTAGCCATTGTCTGGGCCACTAATTAGTAATTAACTACTTGCGACCGTAATCGTCTTTGGTCAAAAGTTTAAAATTGTGACGTACCATTCCAAATTGGCCAACCAAATTCCAAATTAGCTCGATGGAGATTAAAACTAGAAAAATACGATTTCGAATACAAAAAAATCGTATAAAAAAAAACTTTAAAGAATACCAACGCAGATACACATGTAAGTGTAGCACATATTGCTACTTCCATTTGATTTTGACTTTATAGGCTGTGTGCCAAACTTAAGGTAAAAGTCACCTTTAAGTAAGTTTTTCGGCAGATTCAATTATTTTTCAAAAAATCTAGGGCAAACTGATTGAAAAATCTGTCCTATACCTGGTTTTTACCGTGGTAAATGATTTACCTTAAGTTAGGCAGACAACCGTAGACTATAATTTTTTTTAAATAAAGAACAGAAGTTAAAAAACAGTTAAGGCTATCTCTAGTGGACTAGCTCCGATGTGCGGTAGGCGTACTAATCTCTTAGCAAAAGGCTGAACTATTCAACTGTGAATTAGCAAACATCAAAGTTTGAAAATTTAAGCCAGTCAATTATTTTTGATATATGATTCGATTTTGATCTGATTAATTATATTTTATCGAAAAAGTCGAGAACTACAAGACAGTTTTTTTCGGGTTTATATTACATAACTTGATGTGGATGTTCGAGGTGCGAGGTTAATTCAAGTTCACTGTGTCGCAAATTAGCTTTAAATCACCTGTCATATTATCAATCTTAAACCGCACAAAAAAAATTGTTATTCAAATGGAAAAACCAAATTACCTAATTTTCAAATCATTTCCCTCTATATCGCTATTTTTATGTATATTGTATACCAATCAGCTCACACTAAATTTGAAGTTGACCACCTTTTCTTTTTCTTACCGCTGCTACTACACGTAACAACCAATTTTATGTTAGATTGATTTTGAAAAGGCATATTCTCGTATATATTTCAAACTTAAATCTGATAAAAACGTGAGCGTGATGTGATATACTTTGGGTATAACAAAAACGAGAAGGTGGTTTTATATACCTACCTATATATAATACAACTAGGCCTTAAGCGAAATTTTATGTCTTGTAAACAACATAAAATATAAGTTTATTTTTTGCTTTTATTGAGACACCTCGTATAATCTCCGTAATGCAAAATATTTTTGTTATAAATATTGTAATAAACAACCTTAGGGCTTTGGGGCTACATGTATAATACGTATAATACGTATATAAGGCATATTATATTTGAAATGGTACCGATTTTATTAGAAATTAAAAACATATTTTTCACCTGTTTTATGGTGACCAGAAATATATTTTCATCTCATGATCTAATTTTGTACAATTTTCATTAAAGGTACGAGTAAAACAGAAAAACAAATTAATATTTTTACTGTACCTTTATGAATATCTCATTATACAACGAAAATTTGTTATGTACCAGGTCTGTTTATATAGATAAAATATGTTAATTTTAGATATATTTTGTATAATTCCAGGTAGTCGTAATGGGATCATCGTCCACATCCGAAGCAACCATAAACACATCAACCGAATCAGCTTCAACACTTGTTACAAATATAACGGCAACCACAGATACGGACACAACAGCTGATTCACTAGATTTAGGTGAGTTGTTTTTGGTATTCGTAGAAACTAAGATTGCAAAGTGTTTTAACTTTAGATTAGACACATATGTATACACATAATGATGTGCCATTAAATACATAAATCTTGCGCGTGACAGACGACATAAATTCGTAAAATTCATGATAATTTTTTATTATTTTGTGTACGGGGAGGCGCGTGCGATAATAATTATTTTGTCGTTATATATTTATATTTATACAATTTGCTTAGGTGTTTTTGTTGTTGGGAGATTTCTTATGAAAAGCGGAAAATCATTGAAAATCAGTAGAACAATTTTAAGATGGCACGATTCTTTAATTTGTTTTGAAGTGTGTGTCTCTTTTGATGTAGATGTAAATATATATTATTTAGCAACTCTTGTTACAATCAATATGTCTTGAATTTATACTCTGAGTTATTATTGACATCGTTTTTGTTGTTTCTTCATTCGATTATTTAAATATTCGATGCTGCAGAAATTCATTAAATTTTCTTGGAATAAATAAATCGAGACGACTATCACAACTGGAATTATTATTCGCCTCTAGTATAGAACTTCAGCTCCCAAAAACATTTGACCTCAACTATCAAACATCAACGGTTTGAAGGAAAATCTAGGCCGACATGAATTAGTATTATTCTCAAATATTCAATACATTACAAAGGTAAATTCTCTACTAATATTGTGAGTTAAAACTAATTTCCATTTAATAGAGTATTAAATGTAAATTTTTTTTAGTTTAGAATAAGTAAACTGATATATTTTTTAACACTCTACAAATATAGTTTTTCGGATATTAAGACCAGACATATCAGATTAATCAATTAAGGCTTTATTTCATCCAATCGATTACCATGAGCGAACTTCGAGTGGATTTGAATAAACTGGAATTGTTCGATTCCCATGTATCTTTTTGGTCGCCTCGTCCCTAAATTTACTTTTTCACATGTTTAACAAATAAATTTAAAGTTTTATAATAGTTTCCGTCTAACGCGGTCTTCCGTCTTATACGATTTGTTTCGTCTAACATGAACTTTAATGTTCCATCTTAAATAGTCATATTCATCTTACAAATATATCTTAATCGGAATCTGTTTCTGGAACTTGTGTAGCGTTTAGTAGTGCTTCTAATTACTTAGTAAAGTTTTGCAACAGTGGTAACTTTATTTTCGAGATAACATTTCTGTTATCACTACTTTACTTTACATGATCACCGTTCTGTCACTGGTAAATTATTCGTGCATTATATAGTTAACAAGTGTTGTATATCATTGAAAACGTGAGAAGTTTGATCACTATAATTTTAAACGTACCTGACACACCTTAGTGCTCTAATCTACCGCTATGGCGCTGGAAGCAGATATATTTTGTCTATTTTGAAGTTTTTAGTTTCCATTTTAGTTAAAAATCCACCGTGTTAGCGCTGGCGAATCATTAGTTTATTAGTTTGACTTTCCATAAATTTAAGGAACAGAGGTTCGTTACTTATTCCACCTAGTACTTTTCTTTTGTACCGGCATTTTAAACAAACCGCAGCCTGCATCTATCCAAAACTTTATTTTATTCTGTGGTTCTTTTCTAGTAATTCTCCGGGAGTAAGAAATTGGGGAAAGAATTTTCATATAATCGCTATTTAAATATTTTGTTCTGGCTAAAGTAAAAAGTTAATGGTAATTTTTTTTTAATAAATTTAGATAGGGAATAATTTTTTATGCCAGTTTCGCTATATGGAAACATTATTTTTAATTTACAAGTATTTACATCAACCTATTTTCCCCAACTCCATATTTCCAGGGAATTGCCAGAATAGAGCGACTGGGGGTTGTTTTCTTGTTATTACGTTTTTATATCGATAATTAGATGAGTTTAATATTTTTTCTTATTAAAAGCTTTTTGCGTGGGTTGCCATTTATATTTCGGGGTTGGAGAACAAAAACAAATATTTATTTATAAAAATGGCTTTATTGTTTTTCAAAATGTTCTCCATGAACATCAACACACTTTTCACGCGTTTGAACCAATTTTCGAAGCAATTTTTCCACTTCGGCACAGGTACCTCCAAAACATGCATTTTGAACGCATGAACCGCTTCTTCAGGTGTCGAAAAACGTTGGCCTCCCAATTTATTTTTCAATTCCGGGAATAAAAAGAAGTCATTTGGTGCCAAATTGGATGACTCATTAGTTCGATGTTTTGACCGCTCAAATATTCAGTTGCTTATGCCGATGTGTGAGACATGTCCTGTTTTTAAAAAACAGGTAACCATTTGCTTCGAATTGCTTCACCCGTGATCATTTTTTGTTGGATTTGGTTCTTATTAGTACATTCATTCTGTCGACTGGTGTTTAGTTTCGGGCTCACACTCATAGATCCAAGATTCGCCAACACTGGTCTTTGATGGTGCTTCACCTCCAAAAGTTCATCAATGCACTATTAAGCACGAATTAAGTTCATCAATGCACTGAAATTTTGAAATTACTATAAAAAAAGTGGCGGAATAAAAAAAAAGTTCTGATTAAAAATACCATCCTAAATGTCAAACTTTATGAGAGAGGACGTCAGTTACTAGATACAGCACAATAATTGCTTAAAAGTAAATTAAAAGCTACAAATAATGTTCACCTTCCACAACCGGAAAGTTTACATTTGTTTTCATCTCAAATCATATATATTCCGCTTAATATGATATTCTCCGTATTACGTAAACTAATTTCGTCTTACACAAATATTTTCGACATAGTTTCTTACTTTTTTCTCAGACAGAACTGCATGGTAATCGGTTCTCTTTTTTTATAAAATGTCTTTATAGAAATTAATGACATTTTTGAATACAGATGTTTATTTGTGTTGTTTGTAACACAACGTTGTGACGATAAAATTATGATTCATAGTTAACATTATAAATTAATCAATTAAGGTTTTCTCCAGCTCAACTCAAAATTATGAAACAGTTTCGTTTCATGCTCGTTTAAGATTCGTGTATATTGTTAAAATTAACTGCCTCTGTGAGTTTTATTTTCAACATTATTTTCTCGTTAATGGTACCAGTTGCACATGTTTAATAAATATTGTTCAACTTTCACAATAATTTCCAGTTAATAAAGTATTTCCGTTTTAAATAGATTTTCCGCTTAACATAGACATTTCCCTTTAACTAAATATTTTTCCGTCTTACGCAAATTTATTCGGTTTAATTTAAATTTTACTTTTTTCCTACAGTTTAGTTTATCTGAACTGCTTGGTTATCGCCGCTTCATCATTTATAGAATATTTCAAATCATTTTCGAAGAAGGCTTACACTTTAATCAGTCCCATGATAAATTGCGGTTGGTTTTAATCGAATGAGTGAATCAGAAAATAGTAAAGTATATCTTATCCAAGGTAGAAAAAAGTTGTGAAAATCTCCTATGAGAGCTAGTAATACGCCGCCCGAGGACCAGATCCAAATAAAGAAAAAACGAAGGCAAATTGAAGACCCAAATCTGTCAATAACATGAACATAGAAAACAATTGTGTATGCCTTAAATCAGGAGCTTACTTTGGTAGGCAATCATTAATAAAACTTAGAAGCTATCAAACAGATTACACTAACCATCATCGAAACACTTCTAGATGGGAAACAGCTGGTGTGATTAAAAACATTATTCCTCAACACGATGAATTAAAATATCTAAGGGAATAAATACAAGCACTATCTGTAAATGTGAAGTCGTTAGTGGTGGGCGTTAAGCCATCGAAGCATCCATTGAAAGCTAAGGACTATCTTGAGTATCTCAGAAAAATATCAAATAGAGCAACAACCAAAGGTGAAGAACATATCAAAACTATCAGTATATAGCATTGCGAGGCATTATCTACCGGAGAACCAAGTTATCCGACAATTGATCGAAGTAAAATACCTGATGTGTTTGATTTCTAATTTATTGATAAACGAAACTCTCGACTTTAGTTCAGACCATTCCGCTATACTCCTGACACATAAACAAAAATCATACAAAAAGTAAACAACTCAACTCTAGTAAATACGCAAACCAATTGGATATATTTTAGAAACTTAGAGTAAATAGTAATTTAGTATGGCCATTGAAAAATGCCGAGCAATCAAAAATCGAACTTCAAAAATTTGAATGCGATATTCAGCAATCAACTTGCAAAAATACAACCAAATTTAAAAAAAAACTAAAGAGAACATTTGCCCCCAGGAAATTAGAGAGCTCAAACTTCTGAAAATATAAGAGCGAAAAGGGTATGACTGCAAACTGGAGCCTACGAGGATAAAATTAAGTCGAACAATTTTAGTAATATAGAATAATCAGTATAGTAATATACTGATTATTCATTCTGGTGGACAACGATCAATAACGCATATTCTTCCAATAAACACATCAAGTGTAAATTGAGCTAGACACAACGAAGATAAAGGCCAAATATTTGCGGAACATTTAAAAAAATATGCCAACCAGACGATGAATAATCGGAAACCGAAATATAAAACTAAAGAGACTACCAGAAAATAATGTAATACTCCTAACTACACTAAACGAAGTAACGCCTGATCTAATTAATGTCGAAATTCTAAAAGCTTTTGACAATGGCCATTTTGTCTGCTACTAAAACTTACGACGAATCAAGGCAAAAGATACAATCAGCTGTTACTGAGCATGACACTAGACACTAAGCTTCCATAGAACAAACACGTCGAAACAAAAACGATGAACTATAGCTTAAACCTCATATTCAATTCATAATCAATTCATATTCAATTCATATTCAATTCATATTCAATTCATATTCAAATCATATTCAATTCATATTCAATTCATATTCAATTCATATTTAATGCAATTCATATTCAATGCATTTCATATTTAACTCATATTCAATTCATACTTAATTCATATTAAATTCAAATTAAATTCGTATTCAATTCATATTCAATTCGTATTCAATTCATATTCAATTCATATTCAGTTCATATTCAATTCATAATTCAATTCGTATTCCATTCATATTCAATTCATATTCAATTCATTTTCAAATCATATTCAATTCATATTTAATTCATAATTCAATTCATATTCAATTCATATTCAATTCATATTCAATTCATATTCAATTCATATTCAATTCATATTCAATTCATATTCAATTCATATTCAATTCATATTCAATTCATATTCAATTCATATCCAATTAATATTCAATTCATATTCAATTCATATTCAATTCATATTCAATTCATATTCAATTCATATTCAATTCATATTTAATGCAATTCATATTCAATGCATTTCATATTCAATTCATATTCAATTCATATTCAATTCATATTCAATTCATATTCAATTCATATTCAGTGTCAGTTATAAATTAGAGGTACCTTATACCTAAATTTAATTTGTATTAAATGTTTTAGACGTACGCCAACCATTCTGAGTCGAAAAATATACAAACTCATGATTTCATTCATATAAATAAATTTTCATTTTCATTTCTATATTTTTTTGTTGGTTTTCGTATTTTATTTATTTTATATGGCATGTCACTTAAAAATTGTGTATATTTTTTATTCTTTAACTCTCTAGCCCAATCGTTGTTATAAACCAAACGGCCGATTGACGTAAACGAATTTCGAAAATTTTTGATGAATCAATACGAGTAATTTAAATTTTGTGACACAATATTGGGAAAAGCGAAAAACTTGAAAAATCTAGATTTTCCTCGTTCAATTTTTCTGTATTATCGTGTACTATACACCTGTCCGATATAAAAGCTTACTCATACTTCTTTGTGTGTCTGGGACCTGGGGTATGATTATAATTTTTTTGTTGCTGTTGTCGGAAGTTGACTGAAATGTTTGTTTACAAAAAAAAATATAATTTTTTTTTGCTTCGTGTACTGTCCCGTCGTAATCGTCATTATTGTTTTTTTTTTTTTTGTTAAGTCAAGCAAACGTAAGAATGGAGAATGGAAACTTACTTTTAAATGGCCTTTGGACATGAAAAGAAAAATATATCAAATTACTTTGTTGATTACGAGTTTGTTGTTGTTTTAACTTAAGTAAAATCTAGAATCTCATTGTGACAACATTTTCTTCTATGGTCGTTCCTTCTTTATGTTGTTTGTACAGTGTTAGATAGCCGAGTATGGGGGGAAAAGTCATGATTTTGATTTTGAGATATTAGATGTTTTTCGGTTACTTTATATTTTTTTATTCTGTAGAAAGAATATCCCTTGTCACGGAGTTACACATAACGATAATAAGGAAATATTATTAACACCTACGTCGTGGGAGTCATGAGAGTTTCTTTTTTAGTTTTATATTTGACATGGAATTAGTTTTGATTTCTATACGTTTAGGTACGTAGACTTTATATTGATCGGATATGTGTGTATCATTCCGATGGGTATTTAACTCAACATCGATATTATTGGAGTATGTTGTTGTGGGTGGACGTTGTACAGAGGGTTTGATGTGAAAGGCGCAGGTGTTGCTCTACATTCATAATATTATAAATGGTTTTATTAACGATGTAAATACATAAGTAATTACTTCTTACTATACTTATCATGTTCTATTTGGGTTAAATGTGTGGAATTATTTCAGGTTGTTAAAATAGCAAAACCGTTTCATTTTCTGCGACTATACATACATTTTTTGTCATTGCATCTAATTAATTATTACGATTAAGGGGCTGCCAGCATATATTTTTATTGATATCAGGTACTTCCAACTAATCTTCGTTAGTCGATTCTTTAATTAGGACAAATCGGTACAAATATGTAATATCCGGTAAAGTAGTGAAATATATCTGGAACTTTGAATCAACCATGATGCTGAAAAATGCAAAGACTATTACGAAGAGCAAACACTAACGAACGATTAAAACAGGAACGATCAACAAAGGTACTTATGTATGTTGCATTTATAGCCCCCTCATGCTTAACTGAAGCTGGCACGAAAATAAAGTTGTTAGCAACATAGAAAAAGAAATATTCGTTTGATTAGGAATTTTAGAGAAAACACTATCTACCGGAAATTAAAATAACTGCAAAGCCTAGTAGAAACGATCGCCACCCCTTACAAAACGGTTAAAGATGGTATAGGGGAGAATTTTGAACATTAAATAGCCAGTGAAATAATTGTAAAAAAGCACAAAATTTTATTATTAAATAAAAATAATAAATCCGAGTTGTGGCGTCGCGGGGAGGTGTTTGCGACAACATGGTTATGTATATTAAGGCATGCAATGAAAGGCGCGATATAAAAAGGAACGATAAATATTTTTTCATTCATCTTCTATTCGTCGTGGTAGTTCCGTCTTTTTAGACGCCCCGGTGGCAAAGTGGTTAGCATGCTTGCTCCAGCGACCGAAAGTCCCGGGTTCGATTTCCGGTGGTGACAAGGAAAAAATGTCACGGCTGGTTTAGGATCAATGAATTAATCACTCATTATCCGAAATGGAAATATGATTATGAAACCTCATATGAGGCGGCCAAATCCCTTAATGAGATATAGTGCCAGAGAGAGAGAGAGAGAGAGAGAGAGAGAGAGAGAGAGAGAGAGAGAGAGAGAGAGAGAGAGAGAGAGAGAGAGAGAGAGAGAGAGAGAGAGAGAGAGAGAGAGAGAGAGAGAGAGAAGAGAGTTCCGTCCTTTAGTGTTCGTTCCTCGGAAGAATGTTGTTGGTGTTATAAATAATTTTATAATATATGGGCATAAACTATTTGGCCACAGAAAAGCGTTGACGATGAAAGGATTATCAAATCGGCATAATGTTTAATTTTGATCATCTTCCGAGTCTTGTCCTTTTTATTAGAAGGAAACTATCTTTGTATTGGCCATTTGATTGCGTTATTCATAGTTTTCAGAGTAACTACTCTAACCAGACCATATGAACTGGAATGAAGCTCGTTAAACTTACGAAGCTTCCACTGATTGACTGGAAGGTTGTTGATCTTGATCAGAACTATGTAATCAATTTAATTTCACCTCTGCTGCAGAGAGGTGAGATGTTCAATGTAAAATCTCTTCTAGAAGTGTTGGCTAAAATGCTGCATCATCGATTTTGATGCGAAATTTTTATAATAGTAAAGTATAGTTCTGGTTATATGGCTATGGGATATTAAATCAAAATGGGAGGGTTGATCTCATTTCTATGCACAATGGCCGTGAATTTAGGCTCCTTCTAAAATACTTCTATTTCGTTTACTAGGGTGTTCAATTTGGCTTAATTGACCCTCCCTATAAAACAAGTGATACGTTTTTTTGTGAAGGAACTGGTAGTATTGGATGAAACCTTTATTTATCTATTGAATTCGTACTGCAATTTGATAGCAGGCCTGACGAAATTGGTACCATTATTATCACGGTGAAAATCACAGAGACTTAATAGGGCGATTCTAAACTTGGCATAAATAATGGGACTAATATTTTTTCTAATTTCACAATTTGTTCGTGAAGTTTTTATTTCGTCTTTATGAGATCGGATATTATGGCCTATCTCTGTAGTTCATAGAATAGAGAAAATTTAGTGATGACTTCATCGTACCATTTGTTCGTCATGATGCTTGTAACAGCAATTACAATTTTCATTGATTTTTATCATCCTTGTGGGCGTATGCTGGTTTCTGCGGCGGCCAGAACTTCGAAAAAAGATACAACCCATGCGGCTCATTTCACCATATCAGATGTGACTTCATTATATATTTGGCTATAAGCCATTACAAGTGCCATCCACTAGGTTTTATGCATATGAAACACGTCTCCAATTTTTGGCTGGATAAACTATAGATCATTTCTGCTGTGCTCTGACCTACAAATGTACTCCAAAGTCTAGAAGTGCGTCCCAGCCAATCCAACAAAACCTGGGAATCCATCCTAGCATATGTTTTTCGTAAAACTTTGTTACTTTCCCTCTTCGCCACCCTCGTTTTCGCAGAAAAGAGCCACCCAGAAATCAGGTTGTTTTAAAAAAACTATTGGTTGTTTTAAAAAAATATAAGGGCAGCATACGCAAACGGAGTAGATCTTATTTTCTCTCACACTAAGTATACTTATCTAGTAGAAGAGACTCGTCGCCGTCGAGGTTTTCTGTCCAGAGTAATAAGAGAATAATTTTGAATGTTGTAACCACTAGAGCTAGCCACCCTAGTGGATCAAACAGTCGGCTCTGACGGAACAGTTTGTTTCGTGAAATTCTATTCTCTTTTTTTGGATGAAATCAAAAATGGCTACTTAACATTCACACGTGGATAGGCTTCCGAAATTGCACATTTGAATTATCGTTAAGCCAGTGACTGACGGGTGTTGCATGTATACTGATTAATTCAGTACATTTCTTAAAACTGGTGCTCCATATTATCCTAGTCGGATCGTTTAACCAAAATATCTATGATTTACTATAATGGTCGTCAAAATCTTATATTAATATTCTTCTTTTGTATTCCTCAAAACCGCAGCAGAAATATAGCAAATTATTTGGATGAAGTGGAAATTGAACGAATGGTTCAGTTAATATTTGCCGCTCTTGCCTTGAATATTCATTGCGAGCAAGAAGGGCATATGCCAAAATATGCCAAGGAGAATATTAAATGATATCTAGAGTGAAATTAGCTAATATCACTTTTTTCGATACAATCAATATTTACATCTCTTTCTAGTCTACTCGTAGTTTATTATAAAAGAAAAAACTAGCAAATTTATTTGGGTAGATTGCGATGGCAATAAAAAAATAGCATAATTGAAAGGCAAAACCTAGTGATGTGATGTGATCCTATAACATAAAACATGCAATTTAGTATGTCCATGTCTATGTTGATACATTCCTTTGATGACGCAGCAACGGAATGACTTGAGCACATGCACTACTACTACTGCATTTGATTATCACTTAATCACCCAAGAATTGTATCAACCTGAGACAAGATTCGTTGACCGAACTGACTTGGTATCCTGATCCTACGAGGTTCTCTAATTCTACAGGTTAAGGACATGTTACAGGTTCTAATAATAGAAGAACTACAAGAGCAAACTGCCGTTATACAACGTACCCCAGTTCGATTTTTTCTTCTTCTATAAATCCCAATTACCAGTTTTCTAATCCCCGTTAGTATTTTGACCATTCATGGTTTGTGAAAAAGTAATTAGTTTGTTATTACGGATAAGTAACTTTCTTAGGTGTGTTGAGTGTTAAGTGTTGAGTTTGGTCTCTTTTTATCACCATGAAGATGAAGAAGACATAAGAAGTTTTGCTGGTTTAATCTATCCTTCCAATCACCTTAAATATGAGGAGGGTCCAGCTTCCCTACTTTTGGAAACTCTCAGTCCTCGCTTCCCACTTTTGGAAATTCTACACGCCTAGTCACACTGGGCGCATACCGCGACAACATTTCACATCCATGACACAATATATACGCACTCGCAACCCACACACAGCGTGACTAGACACACACTCGACCTGCCGGGCCTGTGGGACTGTCTACACAGCTTCCTGTGATTGAAACCTCAATGTAGTCTCGTTTGTGTAATCCATGAGCAAGTCCATATCGCATTGCTCTATTACAAATTACGAAAAGATAATTCTGTTCGGTTATAATTTTGAAAACATATTTTCACACAATGTTTAAAGTATGTATGTATATATAAATTATTAATTTATAATAAGAATTCATGCAAATATACATATAGACATTCATACACACACATATATACATATACATACACATATACATATATAAATGCATACACACTAATACTAATACTAGTCAAACACATTATACGGCGATCATCAAATTAAAGACATCACAGCGGAAAACAGTATAACTCCGAACGAAAATTGACAAAAGACCACAATTAAAGGTAAGTTCATGCTCAGGCGACTTAAAATCTGTTCCACCACCACCTGTACGGGATCAATGCCTTCTAAACTACAGGCTATTTGCCCCCTCCAGTTGCCTTGTTAGTGTAAACATCTTAACACCACCATTCCGCAGTCTCGGTTTAGACACAAATTGACGTCACGTGCGAAAAATGAGAACAGTAAAAGGCCTGCAGCTTAGAAGGCATTGACGGGATACAAATAAGTAAAATTAAAAAATCTTAACAGAAAACAATCTCCAGGGCATTTGTATAAAAATGTATCCTCGCGCCTATGCTACACGAGCCCGTATACACACAAACCGTATTTTTTATATTTGCCTTCTACTTGGTCACATATATACACGCTATAAAATTGTCATCGGTTACTATTAAAATAAAAATGATCATTATGCGCGCGCATTTACATCACGCAAAATAAAAATAAATAAACATGTCTATTTGCAATAATTCTGTATCATCAATGTATCCTAAACCACAGGCCTCTCAGCACCCTCACCCCTCGCACACGACGTCAATTCATGTCTTAACCGAGACTGCGCAATAACAATATTAAGATACTTACACCAGTGCCTTCTATAGTACTGGCCTGTGACAACATTCATTTTTTGCTGATGACGACAACGTAAGTCGACAACCAGATGTCAGCATAATTAAGTAAAAATAATACACTTTGCCTCCTTATTACGACGGCAATAAATTTCACAAACTTAATAAATAAAAATCTAAATTATTATACAATAAATTAATAAATTATGAACAATTTTAGTGTAATTGATTTTCTTAATTCATAAATTGAATTTTTTCGATACACATTCAAGAAGTTAATGAGAATTTAAAGAAATGCGCCTATTTAGATAACGTAATACAAAGTTCTAGTGTACTCCACTGCAAAAATATAAATAAAACCGTGAGAGCAGAGAATATTATGTGATCATTTTGTTTCTATTTTGTCATTTCATTTTTGTATTTTATTGTTATTTTCATTTAGTGTCACATAATTAGTCGAAGCCGTACGGTACGATGCATTTTTTCTGTATTTTACATGATATCCGTACTTCTTTCATACTGTTAAAGTTAGCCGACTCGCTTCAGCCGAAAAATGTCGATAATGCAGAATCGGCTGTAACAACTAAAACGCATCAGCCGAAAAATATCGATAATGCAGATTCGGTTGTTATAACAAAAATGTACCGACCGAAAATTGTAGATAATGCAGATCCGGTTGTAATAACAAAATATGTCAGCCAAAAAAGTCGATAATGTAGAATCAAAACAGTTTGTATTATTCGCCAGTAGAGGTCGGTAATGCAGATTCGTAATTTTGGTGTTAAACAGTAATTACTTTTTAAATCAAAAATGTTTATTTCGGTTCATCAACGAAAACTATTCTAAATTAAATTTTTTTATTAAATGCAATAAAACTTACAAATATGTCTATAATGTTTAAAGTGTCATGGCTGGAAATAGATTCAAATGTAAGGTCTTATTGATGCTCATACCTGGAAGAAATTTCAAGTCGATTTCTATGTTGAAAGTCCGGGAAAACTCGATTGAATATATCGCACACACAAAATTTGAAAATTTCTAAATATTGACCGTTTAAAGTGTCATGGCTGGAAATAGAATCAAATGAAAGGTCCTATTGATGCTCATACCTGGAAAAAATTCAGGTCGATTTCTATGTTGGAAGTCCAAGAAAACTCGATTGAATATATCGCACACACAAAATTTGAAAAGTTCTAAAAATTGACCGTTTAAAGTGTCATGGCTGGAAACAGATTGAAATGTAAGGTCCTATTGATGCTCATACCTGGAAAAAATTTCAGGTCGATTTTTATGTTGGAAGTCCGGGAAAACTCGATTGAATATATCGCACACACAAAATTTGAAATTTTTTAAAAATTGACCGTTTAAAGTGTTGACCGTTTAAGTTGTTGCATCAATCGGACCTTACATTTGAATCTATTTCCAGCCATGACACTTTAAACGGTCAATTTTTAAAAAATTTCAAATTTTGTGTGTGCGATATATTCAATCGAGTTTTCCCGGACTTCCAACATAGAAATCGACCTGAAAATTTTTCCAGGTATGAGCATCAATAGGACCTTACATTTGAATCTATTTCCAGCCATGACACTTTAAACGGTCAATTTTCAAAAAAATTTCAAATTTTGTGTGTGCGATATATTTAATCGAGTTTTCCCGGACTTCCAACATAGAAATCGAGCTGAAAATTTTTCCAGGTATGAGCTTCAATAGGACCTTACATTTGAATCTATTTCCAGCCATGGCACTTTAAACGGTCAATTTTTAAAAAATTTCAAATTTTGTGTGTGCGATATATTCAATCGAGTTTTCCCGGACTTCCAACATAGAAATCGAGCTGAAAATTTTTCCAGGTATGAGCTTCAATAGGACCTTACATTTTAATCTATTTTCATCCATGACACTTTGAACGGTCAATTTTTAAAAAATTTCAAATTTTGTGTGTGCGATATATTCAATCGAGTTTTCCCGGACTTCCAACATAGAAATCGACCTGAAATTTTTTCCAGGTATGAGCATCAATTGGACCTTACATTTGAATCTATTTTCAGCCATGACACTTTAAACGGTCAATTTTTAAAAAATTTCAAATTTTGTGTGTGCGATATATTCAATCGAGTTTTCCCGGACTTCCAACATAGAAATCGACCTGAAAATTTTTCCAGGTATGAGCATCAATAGGACCTTACATTTGAATCTATTTCCAGCCATGACACTTTAAACAGTCAATTTTCAAAAAAATTTCAAATTTTGTGTGTGCGATATATTCAATCGAGTTTTCCCGGACTTCCAACATAGAAATCGACCTGAAATTTTTTCCAGGTATGAGCTTCAATAGGACCTTGCATTTGAATCTATTTCCAGCCATGACACTTTAAACGGTCAATTTTTAAAAAATTTCAAATTTTGTGTGTGCGATATATTCAATCGAGTTTTCCCGGACTTCCAACATAGAAATCGACCTGAAATTTTTTCCAGGTATGAGCATCAATAGGACCTTACATTTGAATCTATTTCCAGCCATGACACTTTAAACGGTCAATTTTTAAAAAATTTCAAATTTTGTGTGTGCGATATATTCAATCAAGTTTTCCCGGACTTCCAACATAGAAATCGACCTGAAATTTTTTCCAGGTATGAGCATCAATAGGCTTAGATTTGAATCTGTTTCCAGTCCTGACACTTTAAACGGTCAATTTTTAGAAGTTTTCAAATTTTGTGTGTGCGATATATTCAATCGAGTTTTCCCGGACTTCCAACATAGAAATCGACCTGAAATTTTTTCCAGGTATGAGCATCAATAGGACCTTTCATTTGAATCTATTTCCAGCCATGACACTTTAAACGGTCAATTTTTAAAAAATTTCAAATTTTGTGTGTGCGATATATTCAATCGAGTTTTCCCGGACTTCCAACATAGAAATCGACCGGCAATTTTTTCCAGGTATGAGCATCAATAGGACCTTACATTTGAATCTATTTCCAGCCATGACACTTTAAACGGTCAATTTTTAAAAAATTTCAAATTTTGTGTGTGCGATATATTCAATCGAGTTTTCCCGGACTTCCAACATAGAAATCGACCTGAAATTTTTTCCAGGTATGAGCATCAATAGGACCTTACATTTGAATCTATTTCCAGCCATGACACTTTAAACGGTCAATTTTTAAAAAATTTCAAATTTTGTGTGTGCGATATATTCAATCAAGTTTTCCCGGACTTCCAACATAGAAATCGACCTGAAATTTTTTCCAGGTATGAGCATCAATAGGCTTAGATTTGAATCTGTTTCCAGTCCTGACACTTTAAACGGTCAATTTTTAGAAGTTTTCAAATTTTGTGTGTGCGATATATTCAATCGAGTTTTCCCGGACTTCCAACATAGAAATCGACCTGAAATTTTTTCCAGGTATGAGCATCAATAGGACCTTTCATTTGAATCTATTTCCAGCCATGACACTTTAAACGGTCAATTTTTAAAAAATTTCAAATTTTGTGTGTGCGATATATTCAATCGAGTTTTCCCGGACTTCCAACATAGAAATCGACCGGCAATTTTTTCCAGGTATGAGCATCAATAGGACCTTACATTTGAATCTATTTTCAGCTATGACACTTTAAACGGTCAATTTTTAAAAAATTTCAAATTTTGTGTGTGCGATATATTCAATCGAGTTTTCTTGGATTTCCAACATAGAAATCGACCTGAAATTTTTTCCAGGTATGAGCATCAATAGGACCTTACATTTGAATCTATTTCCAGCCATGACACTTTAAACGGTCAATTCTTAAAAATTTTCAAATTTTGTGTGTGCGATATATTCAATCGAGTTTTCCCGGACTTCCAACATAGAAATCGACCTGAAATTTTTTCCAGGTATGAGCATCAATAGGACCTTACATTTGAATCTAGTTCCAGCTATGACACTTTAAACGGTCAATTTTTAAAAAATTTCAAATTTTGTGTGTGCGATATATTCAATCGAGTTTTCCCGGATTTCCAACATAGAAATCGACCTGAATTTTTTTCCAGGTATGAGCATCAATAGGACCTTACATTTGAATCTATTTCCAGCCATGACACTTTAAACGGTCAATTTTTAGAACTTTTCAAATTTTGTGTGTGCGATATATTCAATCGAGTTTTCCCGGACTTCCAACATAGAAATCGACCTGAAATTTTTTCCAGGTATGAGCATCAATAGGACCTTACATTTGAATCTATTTCCAGCCATGACACTTTAAACGGTCAATTTTTAGAACTTTTCAAATTTTGTGTGTGCGATATATTCAATCGAGTTTTCCCGGACTTCCAACATAGAAATCGACCTGAAATTTTTTCCAGGTGTGAGCATCAATAAGACCTTTCATTTGAATCTATTTCCAGCCATGACACTTTAAACAGTCAATTTTTAGAAGTTTTCAAATTTTGTGTGTGCGATATATTCAATCGAGTTTTCCCGGATTTCCAACATAGAAATCGATTTGAAATTTTTTCCAGGTATGTGCATCAATAGTACCTTTCATTTGAATTTATTTTTAGCCATGACACTTTAAACGGTCCATTTTTAGAAATTTTCAAATTTTGTGTGTGCGATATATTCAATCGAGTTTTCCCGAACTTCCAACATAGAAATAGACCTTTCAAATGATAATTATTAGATGACATGCCATCTTAAAAATTCTCTTAACACTTAACTAAAAATACATTTCACTTTTTAACTTCAAACATGTAATACAGCATTTAGAGAAATTATGTTTTGTATATTAATTTTTATTGTTTCGAATGAAAATTTCTTATTTTAAATTTTTTAGTTGGTTTTTAGGAAGAACAAAATAAAAATTTGCAATAAAAACAATTACATTTCGGCATAAAATTCGTATCTGCAGTATCGAAATTTTTCGGCTGGGATGTTACCGACAAAAATCGGCTGTCATTTTCGTTTGATTAGTTCGAATCTGCATTATCGACATTTTTCGGTTGGAGTCGGCTAACTTTAATAGGGTACTTCTTTCCTATTTCTATTGAATCTACGTACCAATTACAACAATTTTGAATTAGATGATATTACAAATCGACTTATGTTGGATAAAAATGACAAAAAAATGCCAAAATTTAAAATAAAAATGTACATGCATTACTAGAAAAATTAAAAAAACGAATATCCTTCGGCTTCAACAGTTTGTTCGAAACTAAACAAATTAACAAAATTACAAAACAACTGGAGAGAGAAATAATATTTTTATTGTTTTGTAATTTTGTATGACGATTGACGAAATTTATTTTGGTTTTATGAGAACGAGGCGGAGCCAAAAACTAGAAAAAACTGGAAAACGGAAATAAAAAATGAATAACCTTCTACTTCGATGTAATAATTGCAACTAAATATATTTTGTGATGTAATTTTCCTTTTTAAAATGTATCTGCCATCTAGTTGAACCGTCGACTTAGCGTGTCGTCATCAGTTGGTGTAAGCGGCCAGTAGTTTAGAAGGCATTGCTTACACCAACAAAACAACTAGAGAAAGCAACAACAACGTCGACACAGCGTGTCGTCATCATCTGGTGCATGCGGCCTGTAGTTTAGGAGGCATTGGTATCATGCTTATCCCCATCCAACGTAAAGTAGATCGACTAGTATTGAAAGAGAGGGGATTATACGAACAATTAACAGCCTCAAAATACAAAAAATAAATAAAACAAAACCCATGAGCATAAGGAAAAGCATACTCTCTCTTTATATACAATTTTTCTTACATTTTATAAACACGCATAGCATGAGAAAGGAAGTCAAACGCATAAAAAATTGTATGCAGGTGTAATGCTTATACATATCGTCGTTAGCAATGCAATAGTGAATAGTGCGTGTCTACATTTTTAGTTTTTTCCATAAGGCGAAAAAACTTTTTGATTTTACTCTAGTTTCTAGTTTATATGGAACTAGAATTAAAAATTCTAAATTTGATGAGCTTCAAACCTGTTTGTGGTGCAACTGAATCTAGTAGACAAGTCGAAGGAATGAAGCATGACTTTTCAGAAATACACCATTGCCCCATTACCGACGATATACAACTGCGACTAACGAAAAATACATTTTTCAAGGGAAAATTTCGATACTCTTATACTAAATAAATAAATTTCATGTAAATATAATATAATTTAAATAAAAAAGAACTTCTCTGATTGTGTTCCTTTTCAATAAATAACACATTTGATTAATACTATATCACTACATTCACTATCACACCACACTGAGCCACAAAATGAAATATATAAAACAAATAAACGAAAATTTTATAATTTTTATTTATTTCATTCTGCTGCATTTTGTTTTTCGACTGTTCCCGTCGACGGTCAAAACTGCACTCCATAATTGAAAGACGAAACCTAGTTTAAAAAACTAGTATGTTACAAATTCCGACCTCAGAACTCGTGAAGGATATTTTCGGTGTGGAAAGATCGGGTTCGGTCGATTAAACGGACTAATTGGGGAGTCCGTTAAATCCGAATGTTTTTAAATTTAATCGACTATCGATTTTGCACTTGTTCTGGAATATGGCCACCTAGAACAGAACTCGTTTATCTCTTAACCGATTAAGAAGCGATTTTGTTGAAATGAGATTCATAAACAGTTTTTGGAAGAAGTTCTGGAATATGGCCATTTGGAAAGGAACTCAGGCATTTCTTAGCTGATTATATTGGGATTGGGTGTAATGGATGGAAATGGGATTCTTAAATTATTATTGAATGAATTTCTGGAATATGGCCACTTAGGACGGAACTCGATCATGGGATTCTTAAATGATTTTTGGAAGAAGTTCTGGAATTAGACCACCTGGAACGGAATTCGATCAATTCTTAACCGATTGTGATGAGATTGGGTAAGCTGGATGGAAATATGATTCTTAAATGATTTTTGGAACTCGTTCAATTCTTAACCGATCATTATGGGATTGGGTATGTTGGATTTTATTGAGTTTCTTAGGATGGAACTCGTTCGATATTTAACGGATTATGATGGAGTTTTGTATGCTGGATCAAAATGGGATTCTTAAACGATTTTTGGAAGAAGTTCTCGAGTATAACCTCCTAGGACAGAAAATGGGCATTGTGGATGAAATAAGATTATCAAATATTTTTTGGAAAAAGTTCTGGAATATGGCCATATGGGGATATTCGCTCTTGTATTGCAAGTACCTCAAAAATGTAAATTTTCGCCTGGTTCTAAAGGTTCTCAAGATCGCATGATCTTAGAAGACATCATATTCCATGTTCCCGTGAACAGTTTTCGAGGTCGTTGTTGATAAGAATAATAAAAAATTTATCCGAGCCCTTTGTGTAGGGTTCCTAAATTGATTTTTTGTGAGAGTAAGTATTTGACTTGCCGCTCAACCCACTAATCCCACCACGTATACTGGTGATAGATGTTAAGGCATCCAGCCTTACCAGAAACATGTAAGCATCACGAGCCGCTTGATTAAAAAAACGCCTGCCTTATATCGAGTTCCGCCCTAATTTAAATTACCGAGTTTCGTGGCGATATTCCAGAATTTCTTAAACAAATCATTTAAGAATTCCTTTTCCATTCGACATACTCAATCCCATTGAGTTAAGAATTAAACGAGTTCCGTTCCAGGTGGCCATAGTCCTGAATATCTCCCAAAAATCATTTAACAACTCATTTCCATCCAGTACATCCAATTCCCTTATATTTGGCTAAGAAATGCCTCAGTTCCGTCACAGATCTAATTCGATCGAATCGATTAAATTTAATAACATTCGGATTTATCGAACAATCGAATTTAACGGACTCCCAAATATAATTATTCGTAATCTTAGTTATATTAACATCCACCTTGCTGGCTATTCGTGTCACTTAAAAATAGTAAGTGATGAAATATATCATTTCAAGTGACGCTTATCACTTCATATGACTATGAGAATAGGGGTAAAAATAAATTTCCCTTATAACAAGGACACACACCGAACAATTACGTACGATTGTATTCAAAAATACGATCATGTTCAGGAAAAAAAATGAATAAAATCTCAACTTTCAAAAGGCACCTCAACTTCATTGGTTTCTAGAACACTTTTTGTTCCAAAATCGTTAATTCAATGGTCTTTGTTGTTCAATGGGATTGGACCAATTCTGGACTAGCACAAATTCAGCCAATATGATTTTCGAATTGCAATTTGCAACGAACATGCCTGACAGGAATATGCTATAGCTCTGTATTTTGTAGCACTCTGTAACATTGTTTCAAAATTTGAAGAATTTGAAAAAATTAAAAAATTGATGTTTTGAACAGAACATCAAAAAACCGCGCTTCAAGAATCTTTAGAGAAAAATTTCGACAAGTTTTTGTGTCTAAGGGCTACCACCACTCATCCGGCCCTGATGTTCTGGACCACGCCCAAATTAGAAAAACATATTCGTTAATCCACGAAGGCACGTTCAAAGAATTTCTTTAAATCGAAAATTCAACACATCTTTGTGTCTAAGGACACCGGCCCTGATGTTGTGGACCACGCCTAAATTAGAAAAAACATATTCGTTAATCCACGGACACGCTCAAGGAATTTCTTTAAAGCAAAAATTCGATAAACTTTAGTATCTAAGGGCACGAACCATCACCGCTTACCTGGTTCTGATGTTCTATACCACGCCCAAATTAGAAAAAGATATTCGTTAATCCACGAAGACATGCTCAAAGAATTTCGTTAAAGCGAAAATTCAACACATTTTTGTGTCGAAGGGCGCCCACCACTCACTCGGCTTTGATGTTCTGGACCACGCCGAATGTTCTTTAAAATTTAAAGAAGTTTTGTGTGAACGACATATCACGTGAACACTTTGTCATAATTGGGAACTAATTTTCCCTGCTAGTAAGCAGCAGGATATTGAAATATCAACATTCATCCAATTTATTAATAACAAAAATTAGCATATTGGTGGTGCGAATCATAAATTTTACCCATCCAAAAAAATCGCCCAACGCGCCTAAACATGTTTTCACTTCAATCATACATTATCAAAAAGTATAAAAGAAAACTTCGCAACTCTGCTCGCCGACCTAAAAGCACATGGCTAAAACTATTTTTACACCGTTTCTGTTATACTCGTATCTCGGAGTTCAAAGGTCGGACGATGCTCATCTTCGAACTCAGTCGAGCTATTAAAATTACCGATTTTTGAAACATAATAAAGGGATGTGTACGATGTCCTTAGCTTAAGTTATCACCGTCAGTGACGTCTATGGAAAGTTTTTATTATTTATGGTTTTTTTCGAGAACTCGAATTTTATTTGTTTCGTCTTTCAGGCGAAATTTGAAATTTTCTCTTCTCATTTTTTCGGCTCGTGAACTAGTACTAATTACTTCTCGTGAGCGCTAATTAGCACAAATTGGAATTAATCGGTATTCAAAGTTTCACTTTCAAACTGGAAAGTTTCCCTGCTGCCCACACACATTCTCGGTATTAGAGAATGCTGTGAAATAAACTGTTTTACGCTCATTATACAGAACAAATTATCTTAACCACATCGAACAACTTTATTTAAGTTATACTGAGGTTTTGACTCATAGAGTATAATGTTTCGTTTTATTCTATAGAGAGCAGCTTTATGAAATTCCAATCTGCAAAGTTTCATTGTTTAGTAAAATCGATAAAAAAATTAAATCACTACTCAAAGCCCAATCGACCTGTATACTAAAAATGTTCTACTTGTTCAGTTGGTTCTACAAAACCTCATATAGAAATGTTGCGGACTGTCACGATTATACATAATATTAACATAGCAAATTAAAAATTAGCGGTACATGACATTTCATTTGTTACATCAGAAATGTCGTGCTAAACGCAAATTATGTAAATACAATTCAAATGCTAATCAAATTCATGCTAAATGCAAATCAAATGTCGAATGCAAATAAGTGGCGTGAAAATATTATGTAAATTCAAAAGTCCGTAATTTTTTTTTATTCCCACCCCATTTTATGATATGTGAATAGACCATAATTCAAGAGACATCGAATAACGAATCGAGACCTATACCTACCGTACAGTTGTTAACCGCATCAAATTTCAGTGGAATTATGTGAAAATTCGAATTTTAAACGAATAATATTTTATTGTACGGTCTACGAACAATAATCCCCCCATAGGATTGCGTATCATAAAATTAGGAAAATAAGTTTTTTTTTATATATATGCGTGGGCTGTATGAGGGGTGGTTGTAGAAATAATGTACATAAAACCAAAGTATAATAATCGTTTAATAAAATGCGGTAAAATCTAAATGTAATAAAATTAATTTTTATTTTCTATATGGTTTTTATTTTAAGGTGATACATCTGGTCAAAGTGAACCATTACTAAGTTCATCGTTAGACGATAATCCATTAACATCGATAACATCGGAATCCGATAGTTTAGAAAAGGATGAGATCCAATCAATTGTAACCGTTGCGGAGGGAAATGGTTTCGGCAAAAATCACGATAATGATTTTGCCTCATCACCGCTCATCAATTACGAGGTAAGCTAACATTCTCCGCACACTCTTATATACATTTCTTAAATTTATTATGCTACGAATCCAGGCACAATAAAAAATTTGTTATCTGTTCATCGATTTCACCATTATCTAACGAATAATTGATTTTATTAAGACAAATGGTTGTTTTATTGAAATGATTGTGTATTGCAAAATACGAAATAATAAAAAGCACGGCGTCGGGAAATATATACAAAAAAAGGTGCGGACAAATAAAAAATATAAACACCATTTAGGCGCTTTCTGTATATAGGATTGGTATCCTTAAATTATGTATTTGGTATGGAAAATCTCATCACTTTAAAAACACCAGTCTCTCCTAATTCTTTGCTCCATTTTAATTTTTAATGTGGTTTCTCAAATACAAAATTTTTCAATTTGTTTGGTATGAAAAACTTCAAAAAATACTCGTAATATATTTTTTTTTTGCTGTTTTCGGTTCTACCTTTGAACAATTAATTAATAATAATAAAAAAATGTACGTTTGTTGGTGTACACAGACAAAAAAAATTGCGGGTTGGAAAATGAGAGAGGAAGGCGTTCGCGATTTTTCAATTTTTATTTTTGTGATTTAATTAGAATGTTTTTCAGGTAGCATTTTTTTTTAATTTGTGCGGTTTTTTAATTACCAGAATTATTAGAATTTTATCAGAAACAATACAACAACAATAAATCCTATTAAAATTTGAATGTAACGTGGCATTCATTAAAATGTAAGATATAATACTGATAAAGTGATGTACATAATAAATTTCGTGGTACTGAATTTGAGTTGTCTTATAAATTATATTTACAAATATTTTCAGAATAGTAATTGCTTAAGAGATTATTGTAGCTGGCATTGTGTTTCAAGGGAATTAGATGTCTAATTTCAGATATATATAAATCTGTAACAAAATGGCAAACTTATTTTTGAAGCCATTCATAATTGGAAATTATGTGTCAACATTTTCCAAACCTCCATCATCAGCGCACTAATGATGCTAAACACGAAATATGTAACGACTTCATTGAATGACCAAAATATGGGCTCAACTTGATCCTAGTCTGGTTTTGTTTAGAAAAAAGATAATATGGTCGGGATTCAATCTATGACGCAACCGGTCTCAAAGAAACCCTCGGATGGTTGATCTGCGATAGGCCGTTCATTAACAGAGTCCTATTGGGTTCTAAAGCTTTCGTTTGCGACTCGTTTTAATTGTATAGTATATGTATTAGTGTTATTACCTGTATAAGACGAAACCTCTGAGTTAAAGTCGAGAAATTTAAACAAAAAATGATAAAAATTATAGGATTAAACAAAAAAACATAAATATCGTAATAGTTGGATATTTCAAATCTCAAATGATTTAATTAGTATTTAATATAATAAATAAATAATATTAAATTAATATGACCAACAATACTCTAATTAAAATGATACGAGATAAACGAAAACAAATTTAATGAAATAATAGAGATCTGACTCCAAAGCCACATATACAGTGCAATAAATAAACCCTGTCCAATTTCGGAAAATAAGCAACAAGTCTTTGTGGATCACCAGGGTGCCCCACCTTGGCTCGTTTATTTTATCATAATTGGAACGAAAAATTCCGAAAATGGAAATTCTGTGCAGCGCGTCACAGAATGTGTGGAGCGAGTGCAATAGATTAAAGCTGATCCACTTCGCAAAAATTGTATGTGGGGAACGTGCGGACCGAAAGTTTTGTAATGGAAACCTAAGTGTAGAGATATCAACTAATGTGATTAAGCATATACCTGTATTTAATTACAATTACAATGGGCTCTAATAATTATATATAGAAATAAGTTCCACAAAAAATCTTATATAAAAACTATTAATTACCAATTATAATACAAAACCAGGCTATTATAAGAACCTTGACGATTTAAAACGAAAGAAAATTATTCCTTTTGAAATTGGACCGCGTTCATCTATTGCACGTTGTCCGAAAAACAAGAATTTCCATTTCCAGACTTTTCTGCCGTGACATGTGGCATATTGATCAAAATTGGGCAACTTCGATGTATTGCACTAACTAGATGGGTATGTGCCATAATACCCAGGATACCCCTACAAAATTTCAATTTACAAGTCACAACATTAGATTGCTTTAATCTGAGATAGATAATGAGACACATCATTACCACCGACGTCAATCAACCGTTGTTTGAATTTACACAACTTTGGGCAACCGCCCGACCTGTATAAGATTCAATAAATGTATCAATCATTAATCTGAAAAAGTTATATAATAGGCATTTTCGGATAGATCCCATGGTAACTTTTGAGAAATTTTAATTTCTTCTAATGTTGGTAACAAAAGTTACTCAAGTTACCCTCTATACAAAAAAGTAAAATTACATTAAGCGTGGTAATTTTGTATTCAGCAAAATGAAATTACGTATTTTAACAGATATGTACATATTTGTTGTATTTTTTTTTAATAGTTTATGCTTGGAAAGTTTGTGCTTTAATTTTTCTGACACTACTAATTTAATACAAATTGTCAGAAAGACATAAATAAAAAAAAACAAATAAAAGTAAATTACCTAAAGTTACCCTACATGTTCGGAAATAGATTTGGTAATTTTTTGTCAGCAACTTACCCAAAAGTTATCATGGGACCTATCCGAAAACGACTAATGTTGTAACCTCAATTAGGCGGGCAAATCCCTATATGGAATTCAGCGCCAGCGAAATAGACATGAAATAACCGGCTTTTGTCTAAAATATTAAATGTAGGTTTTGCATCCTGACGATCCGCATAGAAATGAGGGGTATTTTTCGAAGTTGGGCAGTTTTTTTCTATTGCACCTTTTACGTGGCTATATATACTAAAATCTCAAGGATTCGCTCCACTGAATTTCTATTTTAACTCATTTCCGGCCGGTATCAGAATTCGTTAAAATTTTTCAACGCCGTTTTAATCAGGGATTACTAGGATCACCCTTTTGATAAATAAAAAAAGTAAAAAAATTCCAAGTCCCCGTTCCCAAAAAAACAGTGGTGGAAAAATCGACCATTGGCCGAATACGTATAAAAATTGCGGAAATCCGGGATTTCGATAAATCTGGGGAAATCCTAGGAATATCGGAAGAAATGTGGAGGAAGTCCTGAGAAATCCAGGGAAATCTTGAGAAAATACGGGGGAAATCCGTGCGAAATGTTTTTTTTATGTTTTAAACTATCAAAATCGAGGACATACGGCTATAGGTACGATTTTATCACCATCGGCACATTGCATAGCTCTATGCCAGTCTATACTGGAATGGAGGATGGGTCGGCCCTTGAGCTTTGCACTCTGACAGGGGGTCATAGTTGTGTTCGATTTCATCACAGATCGTAATCTGTTGATGAAAATTCCCTTTTGCATCCTGCCTCTATCAGGATTCGAACCCGGTACTTCCCGAACCAAACGCCAAAGCTTAAACCACTGTCGAGCGAAATCTGTGGGAAAATTGAATGAAATCAATGGCAAAAATCGGAGGGAAATGGAGAAATTCGGAGAAAAAGCGAGGAAAATCGGGAGAAATTCGATTGAAATCTGGGGAAATTCTTGTAAATATGGAAGAAATCCTGGAGAGATCTAAGGGAATTTCTCGGGAAACCTGGAAGAAATTCAAGGAAAATGCGGGTAAAACAGGGGAGATAGGAAATCTGGGAGAATCTTGGGTAATCTAGGGAAATCTCTTGAAATCTGGTGAAAATATGGGAGAAATCTACGGGAAATAAGGTGGAAATCCAGGTGAAATTTGGGGAAAATCTTGTAGAATTCCCGGGAAAATCTTGGTTAAAACTGACGCTGGGGGAATAACTGGGGGAAATCTAGAGGAAAACCGGGGAATTCTGCAGGAAAGCTGGAGGTAATCTGGGAGAAACCCGGCGAAAATCTGGGGGAAATTTGGGGTAGTGGAAGAAGTCTGGAAGAAATCCGAGGGAAACCTGGGGAAATCCGTGGAAACCTAGGGGAAATCTTGGAGAAATCTAAGGGAAATCTAGGGGAATTCAGAGGGAAATCATGTTGAAATTCTGGATAATGGGGCAAATTTCCGGGGGGAACCGGAATGATGGGTTTCCGGGGAAAACCTAGGGAAAATCCTCTGGAAATCCGGGGGAAATCCTATGGAAATTTGAGATATCCGGGGGAAACCTTGGTTAAATCTGGCGGAAATCTAAGGAAAGCAGGGGAAAATCTAGTGGGGGATTGCAAGGGAAATCCGGGAGAATACAGGGGAAATCTGGCGGAAATCCCGGGAAAATCTGGGGGAAATCTGGTGGAAATCTGAGGGAAGTCCAGGGGAAATCTGATGGAAATCCGAAGTAAATCTTGGTTATATCAGGTGGAAATCTGAGGAAATTCCTGGGAAATCTGAAAGGAGAAACCCTGGGAAATCGGTTGGAATTCCTGATAAATCTTTGGAAATCCTAGAAAAAGTAGAAAAAATTTGGGGAAAATTTCGGGGAAATCTGGAGGAAATACGGGGTAAATCTGGAGAAGTCCGAGGAAAGTTAGGAAAAATCGGACGAAAATCGGGGTGAAATCTTGGGGAAATCGTGGGAAAATTCTTCCGGGGGAAATTTCCGAGGGAACCATGAATTTTTTTACTTAATTTGTGGTTTCCTTTTTATTTGAATAAACTGGTGTTTTTATTTTTCCTTTATGTAGATTGCAAGATATTTCGCTTTGTGTGCATTTGAAATAATCTCCAAAAAAGAGTTTTTTTAATCTCTGGCATTATGTGCCAAAATCTCTAGAATTTGCTCCACAGACTTTCCATTTTCGAACTTTTTCATTCTAATTATGAGTAAACTGAATTTTGCGGTATTTGCGAAAATATCCAGGATTCGCCCCACCGAATTTCTATGTTGGACTTTAACGTTCTAATTATGATACAAGGATCGGAATGGGTGACACGCAACAATCTGCATAGACATGTGGCGGATTTTCGCTAACTTGGATAACTTTAATCGATTGCAATACATATGTATGTGGCTATGAATATGGAAATTTTCGTTTTAACTAAAATTAATTGAACGGACAATATCGAAGCATACTGTTGATCCTTATAAATATTAGATATCTTGCCGAAATATTGGGACTACAAATTAATTCGGTCCGTTTTCAAAAAGTGGCTCTGATCATAAGTATTTTTTTATAATGACAGCTGATTTCCATTGTTTCTGATGATTGATTCTGACTGATAATTGAGGAGCGCTTCGATTTGACTGATGAGAGTGGTTATTGCTTCGAATGTGAGAGTTGAATCTCCTATTACTCTCTTAAGATGAAATTTTACAGATTTTATTCCTGTTTCCCATATTCCGCCAAAGTGTGGGGTATTAGGTGGTATGAAGTACAATGTCGTTTCATCATTGGCTAGCATAGCTCCTACGACGTCAGGTAGTGTGGCCATAGCTGACCAGTACGTCTTCATGATTACGGAATTTGCACCCACAAAATAGGTTCCGTTGTCAGAGAATAGATCAGTACAAAGCCCTCGCCTGGAAACGAATCTTTTGTAGGCTGCAATGAATGCCTCTGTTGTTAGGCTGCTCACTACACTATCTCGATGTGTATGGCTTTGGTTGTCATGCATACGAATAGGGCAATGTATCCTTTGTAGAATTTGTTACCTCGGGGTAACCGACCCTTCTTGGTTCTTAGCTGGATGGGTCTCTTTGCTGATGGTAGACTACCCATCAGTTGTTCCATGTGTTTTTGTTTGTAGCGAAAGCAGATTATGCATTTTTGCACCACTTGTCTTACGGCTCGTCTCCCATCGATGATCCAATTTGTTTGTCTCAGCATTGCAACGGTAAGTTGTGTGCCACCATGTAATGAGTTTTGGTGGGTTTCCTTGATTATCCGTTGAGTAATTATGTTGCTTTTGCTTAGAATTACAGGCTGTTTACTGGTGGATATCAGATTGAAGTGAATATTTGGTTTACAACTGGTGAACTCCAAATATTCACTGCGAGAATTAAAACTAACTGTTATAATACGTGTATAATCCAATCCTGTTTATTACCTCAATAAACCGAACTTTTATACATAAAATATTGCGCATGTTGACGTTGTTACAACATATTCCCGGGCTTTACTGATGTCGTACCTCTGTTAAACTATGCTTTCGTTTGCTCTGGCTAGAGGAGACGGTGGCCGGTGGGTTGCAATGCATCTTCTTCTTAACTTGTTTACCACCCAGATGACTCCCATTATTACAGCACAAATATTAACGACACTTGGATATGCCAAAATAAATTGTTATGCAAATATTACGTTCACCTAAAAAATTCAAATATCACATATGTGACCAACCCTAAAGCCTGCACTGCATTTCTAAAATTATTATGTAAATATGTGTACTTAGACCAAATAGAACTAGAATTTACCAAACGTATATTTATATAATTTAATTAAAAATTAATTTACATACTATGCAAAGTTTAACAAAACCACTTGACTCAATTATGTTGTATACATATGTATGTATGTATGTATGTACATTGTACATGTGTGTATATAAGAAGTGTAAATTGATAATGGTTAGTTTTCAAAAAATTGTCGAAAACAAACTAATTAAAAATGTATATAATGGTTTTAATAAATTATACACATATATACAGATTTAAAACAATTATAGCGAATTAATAATTAATAATTAATTAATTTAATATTTATGATGCTTTTTTGGGGGGAAAATCGGAAATTTTCATTTATACGAGTAGTTTATTGTGAAGTGTATATAGTAATTAAATTTTAATTACAAATTTTCAGAATAACGGTTTTTATGAATATCTGAATTCTGGTGAAAATCTGTTTTACAGAATAAAGACGTGTGCCACACACACACACACACCCATACTCGCATATGCTCGTTTGCCACTTTGAAGCGATTAGCAGATTCATTTGAAAGTGTGTATTTAACGCAAAATTTAATTAATATGGGAACGTGTTTAACTGAAAATTAAATAATTCTATGTACTGATGAGTGACGGGAGTTTTATAATTATAAACGTTTTCCACTTAAAATCGTTGAATATAAACAAAAAATCGTATATCACCTTTCCAATACATAATATATAGCTGCCTGAACTCATGCTGCCCATTTAATTGCCGGATAATTATCTGGTTTGTATATACGAATCGCATATAAACGTCAGAAGAAAATTTAAAATTTATTTTCAGTTCGGCTTAAAGTGTCTGTTTAGAGTTAATGATTGATTTCGTCGGAATTTCGTTAGGACTTAATGACACTGCGAGTCTTAAATAATATTTTAGTGTTCGACAAAAAAAAAACATTTCGATGATTAATTAATTAATTTGAAAATAAAACAAAAAACAGTTAACCTAGTTTTAACATTTTGATCAAAATCTAAATTAATTTGTTTTTATGGTTTTATATAGTACAAGAGATTTTTATATAAAACTGAGTAATTCGAATAAATTTTAGATCAGCCAAAATATTTTTTGCTTACCGTGAAAATTACGTTACCGAAATTTAGCAGAGTCATCAGAAATAATAAATCTATTATTTTTTTTCTAAATATACATTGTTCTCTTTTATATGGTAATTTTATGACTTTTATTTTACTAGTTTTTTCTAAGAATTTAATAAGTAAAATTTGTATCTTTTCTTATTCTGATATTCTTCTATATAATGATGAGATAACAGAAAAATCGATGAACATATGTATCTGCAGTACATATAGCTTTTCTAGCAATTGGCTTAAACATATTGGCCTACCTACACATTCAGTGGTTTGTAAGATTCTTATATTTAATATAATTTCTCCCAAGTAAACTTCTAATATGCCCCGTAGTTCGTTTTGAGGTGATTGCATGGTTCATTCTTAGAAAAAAGTTGATTTAAAACCTCAGGTCGGTTTTTAGGCGGTTGGTGATAAACATGTGAGTGGAGCTGGTCCAAATTTCAACCTTTTCCCTGACGCTTGAATAACTCTGAGTATTGTTTGTTTATAAAAGAATGTTTTGGCGGACAGTACAATCCTACCACAATAATAGGAAAGTTGTTGGTTTATATATAAGCCACTGTGGCCTGAATTTCTTCTTTTTCATTCTCTGGCTTAATTATCTGGATGAGTAGTGTGATATACGCAATAGCCTTTAAATGTTTTGTAGAATTGCTTAGTAAAATGTGTTTCCGAAATAAGACACAAATCTATATTCTCAATGTGAAGGACTGTTTATAGTTCTTGTTGATGTCGGAGCAGACCATTAGCATTCCATGGCATGATTTTCATTGTGCTGTTCATTAGATTCATTAAGTTTAGCTCGCAATGCGCTATCTTTCAATTCTTGTATCCTCTCGGCAATTTTTTTTTAATTGCATAAGAATATCTTGTAATATTTAACTGATGTCTACATCTATCGATTTTTGCTGTGGTTTATTGACCACGCCACGCCTATCATTGCTTCGGCATATGTAACACCTTCATTACTCACCTAAGCTTTAAGAAATCTTTAGCTTTGTTAAAACACAGGGCAGTGGCACGTTTTTCACATTTAATATACGTAAAACCCTTACAATTTGGAAATCTACCTCTTAGTCTATTTTCCATATAAATGGGCCAATAACATATTTTGGTTAAAATCGTCTTCGCTGTCGGTTCTTTCAATAATTTCGTTCTCATAGTCAGCCCAAAATTTGTTTTTACAAAAAGTAAAACTGTCTCGCCAGTGGCACTATTCTGGTAATTGCCTAAAAATATGCAAAGGAGGAATGAATTTATATGTAACTAGCTGACCCGGCGAACCTTGTCTCGCCCCAAATTACTTCGTCCGAGCAAACACTTTTGACCTTCACGAAAATTGAATTTAATGAGAGAAAAATCAAACAACTCAACACAATTCTCAATAGACGTTTGAGTTAGATGATTGAGTGGCCATTCCATTCATTTTTTCATCGAATTTAACACTAAAGGTAGATTTATGGTTGCGTTCATTCGTTCGGTCATTTGTTCGACCAATCATCTTTTGTACAAAAATCCAGAATCGTCAGTTTTGAGCAATATGATTTGTGGAAAAAATTGTCAGAATGAGCGAACGAACGCAACCATAAAGGCGGCATAATGTATTGAAAAGAGAATAAAAGGTCGCCAAAAGAACGGGGAACTGAATGCACTTGTTTTTATATATATAAAGATAAGATTGTCAAAATTCTACACAACTTATATTTATAGTAGTCCGCAACCAACGCCATCTATTGAAAATAATCCGAAGTGGCTATTTAAATGAATGATCATTGTGAAAATACAATTTTTATCGGTGGTGTTAAGTGTATTTCCATACAAAAATCCTCTACAAAACGCAATTTTCGATTTTCCGATTTTTTTTGATTTCTCGGTTTTCCATTTATTTTCGAATTTTTCGTGTTTACGGATTTTGGATTTTGGATAAAAGCAAAAGTAGCAGTTTGGATGTAGGCTTTGGTGGGAATCGAATTCAGTACCTCCCAATCCAAGCGCCAATGCTTTAACCACTGCACCACCTGTCTCATAAAAATTGCACACACAAAATTCATATGAAAATGGCTCTTTATTTGATTTTTCGGGTTTTTAGACTTTTCCGGTGAATTTTTTTCAAAATTTTCTTTCGTAAGAACCATCTCCTGGCAATTGCGAACACAATACAAAAAGATTGAGCCAAATCAGTTCCGCCGTTCTCAACTGATGCGCGCACATACATTTTTTGCACCATTTTTATAGATATAGATTTCTATTTAAACATTTTTTTCTGACATACTGAGGTAAAATGCTATAGTGTTAATTGTTTTGAAAACAAAATTAACAAAATAATTTTTCCATAGGCCAGAAAATTATAATTTTGACAAAAATGGTATGAACATATTTTTCCCAATTCCCTATTCCCAGGGAAAGCCAGAATAGGGCCACAGTAGGCCGGAAAAGGAATATTAAACAGAACAGACAAGAACAGAAACTACATATGAATTCTTTCCTCAATTCCTTATTCCCGGAGAATTACCAGAATAGTGCCATATTGTCTGTCCTGTTGAAGGAATAAGTTTAGTGCAAAAATTATCAAAACAAAATTAATAAATTAATTGGGAAACTTTTGTTCGACAAAATAGGGAAATATATTTTCCCATTCAACTTGGTATCCAAAATAATTACACCAAACTTATTCCTTCAGTAGGCCACAAAAATACAATTTCGACAAAAATGCTATTGAAATATTTTTCCCAATTCTCTATTGCCAGGTAAAACCAGAATTGAACCACAGTTAATACTTACTTACTTATTTAATACTTTCAACCCAAAAATTCATTATGAAAAATAAACAAAATGTCGGTTTATGTTTGTTTGAATAATAATAAACCAAATTAGAAAAATTTAATTTCAGTAACTTTTTTGACTAAATTTAGGCATAAACAAACGATGCCATTGTGTTTTTCCATTAAATCTGACTGTGCGTTCTCATCTGAGCTTGCTTTGCAATTAATTGCAATCGATAAATTTTTATACACACACACAGTGCTGCCAGATCGTAAGATTTATCTTTTTTTGAAAGATTTTGTGTCATCAAAAAAGATAAAAAGATTTTTTACAAAATAAAAAGATTTTCTTTAAAATGTTCATCTTTGTAAAATTCTAAAATGAACAATTAAACATTTCCTCCGTGACAAATTTTTTATTTTTTATTTGTGATAAATGACAATAAAAGACCAAATTTTATGTATATTTATTGGTTTAATTCCTTTTAAAATTATATATGGCGGCACGGTCATTAAAGACCATTAGGCCCGTTGCACACTTGAGTTATGTTTTCTAGCAAAGAGAGCTGTTTTAAGATCACAGCTTCTCGGTTTACTTTGGAAAGCCTAAATAAGTGAAGCCGAATTCGCGAAGCTTAGCTCAAGCCACTCGTACGCCCCGATTTATTTAATTTCTTTATTTAAACCTGTAGGCTAGAAACATTGCTCACAAGGCTCACTGGGCGATGTGAGAAATTAATTATTACCAAAGCAAAAATAAAACAATTAAATGCTGTACAGATTGAGGTGACCCTGAAATTTATCGTCAATGTTTCTCTTATTTGAGTTTTGGAAACCGAAACGGGAAGCTGTAAAATGAAAACAGCTCAAATCAGTCAAAAAACATAGCTCAAGTGTGCAACGGCCATAGGATTATAAAATTAAACAAATATTAAAAAGACCACATAAAACATTAAAAAAGATTTTTTGGTCGAAAAAAAGATTTTTTTTGTCAAATTAGAAGATTTTATAAAAAATAATCTGGCAGCACTGCACACACATAAAAAAATTACTAAGCGATTTGCAATCGAAAGTAGTCGGGCATACATCTTTTTCCATTGTAAATTTTGCATTTGCTCAAAAACTGGAAAATTTCCCTTGTTTTATATAAGGAAATTTTCAACCCTGCATAAAACACAGCAAAATTGACAGCAATTTTTTTGTTTTGCAATAAACAAAGCAACTTGTTTGTTTTGAAAGCAAACATTATTTTATAAATAATGTCAAAATGTTGTGCTAAAAAATAGCCGTACACTGAAAAAAATAGCGCGGAGATATTTACACATTTTGCAGTGTAAACCTAAATTTGCAATTATTACCAATAATGTCTTAATTAAATACGAGCCTTGTAAAATTTGCAGTGCAATATTTACAGTGCATTTTTAAATATTAAAATTATTGCTGAGCACCATCTGATGACAAATTAAATTAATGATATTACGATGCTGCTAGGTAAATTTGAGCTGCACAATTTGAATATATCATTTTCAATGCAAACATATTAAAAATGAAAAAAATTTGTTTTTTTCATTGAGAATAAATTGCAAAGTGTTTTTAAAATGTTCAAATACTTTTCAAAATTTACTTTGCACTTTGTAAAACAATTTTTGCGGGAGATTATAACCAATCAAATCATTTATTCTATCCGACTTAGCATTTTGTTTTCAAAATTTAAAGCAGTACACAAATTGCCACGAAAATGCCAGTTCGTCTAGTTTCCAGATTTGTTGCGAAAAATGGTAATTATTTAAAAATAAAATAAAATATAAATTATATTTATTTTTATCCTTCATTTGCAGATTTTTGTAACCTTACTTCGCGTCGGTAGAAATGACCACTATACCCTTCAGGATTAAACCATAGAAGTGCTGAAACGATATATGGTAAACCCAAATTAAATTTACAATACTTTATGTGGCTTTACTTATATTTGTTGCTTTATTGTTTTAATTTCAGGATTTTATAAAGCAAATTTAGAGGACCGGACCAACTCAGTTCCCTGAACATTCAATGTTTGCTCATCTGAGGAGAGTTTTATTATTAGCAACATTACAACAATATTCAATATCTTTAAAGGCTGTAAAGGAAAAATATGTTTGATTAAAATTCACACGTAAGTTTATTGTCGATCCGCAGATGTAATTAATTATCATCTTTATTTTAAGAAAAATCAATGGCCTTTAGTAAAAAGTGAATAAAAGAGATTAATTATAACGAATGTGTTTCATTAAAATTGGTTTTTAATATGTTAAATATTAAATTCTGTCTCCTCCAATCTAGAAGTTTCGAGTGTTTGCTTCTGTGCAGAGTAAATATTAAGGCGCTGCAATTTTCTCAATCCGCAAATTTTAAAATGCATTGTAAACCATTATCCACTTTGCAATCATTATTTACCATGCGCTCTGTAAAGAATTTCTAAATTATTTTACAAACTGCAGAGTAAATATATCAAAGCAATACCAAATATTGCTTATCCACCGTGAAATAAAAATAATAAAATTTACTCAGCAAGTTGTAATAATTGATTTGCTAAAATCGCAGTAAATACAAAGCGCTTGTGTGGCTGAATTTTTAATCATTTTTCATTAAATATTGCTCCGCTTTTTTGTGAATATCACCGATTATTTTTTTCAGTGTAGGATGATTTTAATAGGAAACATCTCTATTTTTCAATTATTATCTTATATTTAGTATAGAAAATTCTTTTAATTGGTTTATATTGTGGCTCCCAGAATCTAATGAATATTTTTAATTTCGAAGCTTATCGCACCATCGCTTTTCCTTTTCAGATTTTAATTTTGCTGCTGTTATTTATAAATTGTATTGTGGTCATTAACCAAAAATCTCTTGTAAATTAGTTTTATTTATGTTGTTATTGAAATATTTGTTTTGGAAACCGTCACTTATACAAATGAAAATAACACACAAATACAACTAAATGAATCAAAAATTTCCCTTTACAATTATTTGTATTTTTTTATAATGCATTCGGATGAGAAGCAATAGTGACACAAATCTTATTATGAATATCGTATTTGTGCAATCAAACAAGGCCCTCGTGGTCATAAATAACTCAAACTTCTAAATTTGTGTATTGTCATTCTTTGTAACTTTGCATCTCAGCTTATACGAAGGAATCGTGTATCACATTTAGTTCCATCTAAAGCTAATGCAAACCACGAGCCATTGTTGTTACAATTAATTTACTGAAACAAACATTTGATGAACGATTAATATCGAAAAATGGTCCTGTCAACTGGCTACCGCGTTCGTGTGGTTGAGCACCACTAGACTATTTTCTTTGGAGGTATGTAACGTCACTTGTCTATGCTGAAGCCGGAGACTATTAAACACTTGGAAGCCAACATTCGACTATTGCTTAAATACGACCAGAAATGATATGAAGATTGATCGAAAATTGGACCTCCAGAATACGTCATATTCGCGTCATGTAAATATTAATGGCATACAATTATCTTTCAATTCAACATTCGTGGCTATTAAAATAATTTTTCTATGTTTTTTATAAATTCAAAGTTCTATACCTCGATATGAAACTATGGGCGTATCCACCACGTTAAGACTCACTCATTTGGGTAGAGTTTTTTAGTTTGAATCTTTACTATGTTTTAACATTTATTTTTGTGAGAAGAACATTTATATTTGTCAACGATAAACGAAAATTGAAAAATGGATACAAATAATTTCGAGAGTTATATGTTTGATGGTTTTGAATGTAAAGGTTTATAGACTGATCAAAATTAATAATAAATATTCTAAATGAAATGTCTCAAAGAACAGATGAGTTCATGTTGTAGTTCTAAATTTAATGCCCTAACCTAACTTTTTATTTACATCTATATATACTAATAAATATTTTTATTCTTCGTAATGTTATTTACCATTTACCATTAAGATGTTGAATATGAGGGGTATCTAGAAAATGAGACAGACACTTTGAATGAAGAGCATCTGGAAGATTCAATCGATACAGTGAATTTACTCACACAAACACCGCAAAAATTAAAGTTTGCCGGTACATCTCAGGAACGAAAACAAAATTTAGAATACGGCATAAAATGGACACAATCTAATATTAAATTATTAATTGCGGAATATGCCGCAAAAGGACAAATTTACAAATCCAAAAATTAAAATTGTGGAAAGAAATACATACAATCAAAATTTGTAAATTTCGGTATAGAAATCGAATCGCTCAAAAACTGGTTGTGGAAGGTCATATTGGGAGTATTATGACAATTTTGAGCGGTTCTTTAGAGATGGTAAAACCATAAATTTAACGGATAATTTAGAGGCTAGCATTTTGGAGCCAATTACTCCAGAACCAGATTCTGAAGTTATTAGCAACGAAAATAATAATATTCAAAACAGAAAGTAATAATATTCAAAAAGAAAGGAATGCAATTATGAAAAGATTTTTGGATAAAATTTAATTAATTTTTTTTTATTTCCTATTACAATATTTCCCTTGACTTCATCAAATTCTTCATCAGCTTCTTCCTCAGATGAAATTTGATCATATGCGTCGCCATCTTCTAACAATATAAAATTATGTAGAATACATGCCGCCACTACATTTTTAGTTGCAAAATTTATATTGTTAGTGTCAATATATTTTAGTCGCCTAAATTTGCCTCTTAATTGTCCGAATGCTCTTTCAAAAAACGATCGGATAGAACTAAGTTTCGTATTATAGATGCTCTGTTGCTTTGTTAGATGTCCGTTTTCTCTAAAGGGTGTTATTAAATAATTACACGCACCGTAAGCAGAATCACCAAACAAATGGGATTCTGGCTTTAAAAGTGGATTTTCGGTTTCCAATAATTTATAAATTGGAGAGCTTTTAAACACCTTTGCATCATGCACTCTGCCTGGCATTCCAACAAACACATCCCTAAAAACCATTATGTGGTTACAAATACATTAAAAATCTTAAATTTGTACCAAATTTAATATACGAGTACATAATTGGTAAAAATTACCCTGTAATATCATCGAATGGAACCCTTTTCGATGATAAAAATCGATTGGGTTATTCTTAGGTTGCTTACTTGATTTAATCTCAAAAGTTTGAAAAATAAAAGAAATATGTTGGTAAGGATAAATTGTCCCAGATGTTAAATATGTAATTCTTTACATAAGAGATTTTGGATTGTCCCTCGAGGTTTGGAAACTTAATGTAATTTCGTTTGAGTGTGGCAATTAGTTCAATAGTTTCTTTAAAAATGTAATGTCCCGTTATACTAGATGCTATCCAAAACCGATCGCTCACTGACAAAAATGACTCCTGCCTACTGAGCATCTATAAACAAAACAGCAATTTTTTTTTTGGGGATACGTATGTAAACTGTGCTGTTTTCATTTTTTCCGTAAACACATAAAGTAATTTCTAAAAATAATATTGCTGAATTAAACAACTTTTTTAAATACTATAATATAAATTAACAAACCTCGAAATGTGTTCTCGATATACGAAACATAAATTTAAATTCGTTCAAACTCTACTTTTGTATTGTTTCTTCATAATAATTTTCGTTACGAACTGAAGTTTCATTTAAACCGTCCTTTTCCTCTTCGGTTAATTTACATAAAACCGATATAACCGTTGGTATAGTTTCAAAACGAAAATTATCAGCTGCTGAAAACTCGTCTAACAAAATATTTTTGTTTAGCTTATCCATTTTTGGCTCGCAATTATCAATATCTCGTAATCTCAACAATTTTCACGATTTTCAAACTGTCATTTAAAAAAAAAATAAATGACCGGTTAGTTAAGACACAAACCGTACTTTATATGTAGATTTTTCATCCAGATTTTTCATAGTTTACAAGTGAGGCTATTGAAAATTTTTGTATATCTAACAACTCAACGTGCTGGATACGCCCTATCTTTGTTTTATACGAATCCGACGGTGGTGTTTTGCCCACGAAAACAGGTATATAGATATTATTGATTGCATACTCTCGTGTATGACCATTTCGACGAGCGTTTTTCAATTGTTGGTGCGGAAATGTCTTATATGCAGTAGATTGCTGGCCACAGTGTCTGTTAGATGGTGTTAAAATCTGCCTGATGAAATTTGGAAATTCCCGTCAGGTGATTTGGTATGCCGTTGCACATTGCATTTTTGGCAGGATAAAAACGATTTCCCAATGAGTTACAACTTTGTTGGATGTAAAATAGTATGCAGAGTATCGAAAATAGTTTCGACGTAATGCTGCTGGAATACGAGCGATTGTGGCCTGTAATAATTTCACAATAAATTTTAAAATCGGCTAATGAAAATTTATCTAATTTCCACTACGAGGAGCACCGATTCAAAGAACTAGAGAGTAATTCTGAATAGCATGCTTGATTTTTCGCGATAGTGATAATGCCAAAGCGAGTTTCATCAGGGTCTATTTCGCTTTCGGAATTTCGAGATATTGTTTCGGCAGTCCCATTGTGTTTTTCCATTATGTACGCCCAATATCTGTCGTAAATTGTGACACAAAATTTAAGTGGAGTGATTGCTTAGGATAGCGCTTCGGTTTAGAAGTATTTGCTCTAGTATTTCATTTGTGGTCGGTGAATATAGTGAATTCGCGACTTCCACAAGATTGCAAGTATAATTCTCTATCAAATGTGGAATATGTTCTTACGGTATATCTCATAGTTTCTTGGAGAAATATCCAAGTGATTAGCTGGTCTCTTTATTTAGTTGTTGTAAGTCCGCCCTTATAGCTGTGTTGATGCATCAGAGGTGATGCAATGTATTTTGTTGCATTTAGTTGTTGTATATATTTGCATTAGCTCCTCTTTCGGATGGTAGCATGCCATTACAAGTAATCTTGTGACTGAGAAAGTCAAGATTGCTTGTCCCAAACACAGATTTTGCTGTGGGGATATTGACGCTATACTTTGATAGTTTTGGAAGATCTTTTGATGCAATGAGAATTTTGCCGATATAAACCATATGGGGAACTTAATAAAAATATAAGCACAATTTAGAAAATCGTAAAATGGCTGATTTGTAATTTGAAAACCATCCACATCAACTATACAATATCTGTCTCCTGGCAGTATGTTTTCTACTCTGTACGGTCCTCGATATTTAGGAATCAACTTTTGAAGTAAAACTTCTTTAGGCACGCTTGACTTGGGGACTAAGCTGGCAAATGCGTTACGAAAAAGTGTAATCGAACGAGGCGAACGAAACAAACGCAAAACGAAAACATTTTCCTTTAGTATTAGCATGTGCCATGACAATTCATAAATCCCTAGGTGGAACATTAGTTGATACCATTTTATTTTAATAATTGGTTAAAAAAATTGGAAAATAAGAAAATAGGAAAATTGGAAAATAGGAATATATGAAAATATGAAAATATGAAAATATGAAAATATGAAAATATGAAAATATGAAAATATGAAAATATGAAAATATGAAAATATGAAAATATGAAAATATGAAAATATGAAAATATGAAAATATGAAAATATGAAAATATGAAAATATGAAAATATGAAAATATGAAAATATGAAAATATGAAAATATGAAAATATGAAAATATGAAAATATGAAAATATGAAAATATGAAAATATGAAAATATGAAAATATGAAAATATGAAAATATGAAAATATGAAAATATGAAAATATGAAAATATGAAAATATGAAAATATGAAAATATGAAAATATGAAAATATGAAAATATGAAAATATGAAAATATGAAAATATGAAAATATGAAAATATGAAAATATGAAAATATGAAAATATGAAAATATGAAAATATGAAAATATGAAAATATGAAAATATGAAAATATGAAAATATGAAAATATGAAAATATGAAAATATGAAAATATGAAAATATGAAAATATGAAAATATGAAAATATGAAAATATGAAAATATGAAAATATGAAAATATGAAAATATGAAAATATGAAAATATGAAAATATGAAAATATGAAAATATGAAAATATGAAAATATGAAAATATGAAAATATGAAAATATGAAAATATGAAAATATGAAAATATGAAAATATGAAAATATGAAAATATGAAAATATGAAAATATGAAAATATGAAAATATGAAAATATGAAAATATGAAAATATGAAAATATGAAAATATGAAAATATGAAAATATGAAAATATGAAAATATGAAAATATGAAAATATGAAAATATGAAAATATGAAAATATGAAAATATGAAAATATGAAAATATGAAAATATGAAAATATGAAAATATGAAAATATGAAAATATGAAAATATGAAAATATGAAAATATGAAAATATGAAAATATGAAAATATGAAAATATGAAAATATGAAAATATGAAAATATGAAAATATGAAAATATGAAAATATGAAAATATGAAAATATGAAAATATGAAAATATGAAAATATGAAAATATGAAAATATGAAAATATGAAAATATGAAAATATGAAAATATGAAAATATGAAAATATGAAAATATGAAAATATGAAAATATGAAAATATGAAAATATGAAAATATGAAAATATGAAAATATGAAAATATGAAAATATGAAAATATGAAAATATGAAAATATGAAAATATGAAAATATGAAAATATGAAAATATGAAAATATGAAAATATGAAAATATGAAAATATGAAAATATGAAAATATGAAAATATGAAAATATGAAAATATGAAAATATGAAAATATGAAAATATGAAAATATGAAAATATGAAAATATGAAAATATGAAAATATGAAAATATGAAAATATGAAAATATGAAAATATGAAAATATGAAAATATGAAAATATGAAAATATGAAAATATGAAAATATGAAAATATGAAAATATGAAAATATGAAAATATGAAAATATGAAAATATGAAAATATGAAAATATGAAAATATGAAAATATGAAAATATGAAAATATGAAAATATGAAAATATGAAAATATGAAAATATGAAAATATGAAAATATGAAAATATGAAAATATGAAAATATACAAATATGAAAATATGAAAATATGAAAATATGAAAATATGAAAATATGAAAATATGAAAATATGAAAATATGAAAATATGAAAATATGAAAATATGAAAATTTGAAAATTTGAAAATATGAAAATATGAAAATATGAAAATATATCGTCCGTGTGATATATTTTATATATGTATTTTTTCTATATTATAGCTCCATTTCACACGAGGTATCACAGAAACCGATTCTTTCTTCGTTTCTTTCCGCGTTTGCCTATGAAACAGATTTTAATGTGACTTAAATAAATTTTCGATGAAACCACATTGTGTACTGTGGTTATACATAAATGAAATAAAAAATATTTTAAGGCCATTTTTACTATGTGAAGAGATTTCAAAAATGGTTTTAATGTCCATTTTTTGACACATACATAAACATTGTCTATTACGACTAGTATGCCTTGAAAAAGTTACCAAGTTACAAGGTTACCTCTTGTGGCATCAGACATAAACGGCTAGGTGACACTCGAGAACGCACAGGGTGACCAATTTTTTTTTTCAATATTATAATTTTTCTATATTATATTATAAATATTAAATATATATTAGAAGTTTTACTTCAGTAGTGTGGTCTAAAGCACACTTAATTTTTTTTTTTTAACTGGAGGTACATCAAAATTTTTTATTACTACTAAATCTTCCATCACCAAATAAAAGCGCACTAGGAGCGAAATTAGTAGATTTTTGGCAAGTATTATTATACGCAAATTCGACCTTGTCCAAAATCCGATCCCAATAATTTTTTTTTTTTTTTCTCAACCAATTTAGCGATCATCGGAGTAATAGTCCGATTTATTCTCTCGACCTGTCCCTTAGACTTCGGCGATGCTGTTCACACTAGTATGTGCTGAATAGCAGTGTTCTTTATAAATGCTTTGAATTCATGTAAGGTAAAAGTGCTACTTCTATCAGAAACTAAATTATTTGGTCTACGATAGTGTGGAAAATAGTTTCTCAAACAGTTTATAGTATCCTCGGTGCTAGTAGTTTTATGTCGGATATAATTTTACAAATTTTGTAAAACCATCTACTATCGCTAAAATGTACTTATTGTTTTTGGATGTCCTGTCCAACGGCTCATAAAAATCAATATGAACTGTTTCGAATGGTACATATATCACCCTTATGAATGGAATGAAGGTATCCCTAAATTTTCCTTGTAGGTAAATTGTGAAAACTACACTTTAAACAATTTTCAATATACGATTTAACCGTGAATCTCATCTCTGGAAACCAATAATTTTTTATAATTACATCAACAGTCTTTTCCAGCCCAACGTGAGCCATATTATCATGTGCGTTTTTTGTCACATGCCATTCCATCTTTTCTGGGACATAAAATCTAATTAGATTTTTGTTTATCTTTTTGTACACTATACCGATACGCAGTTCATATAACTGGTTCTCTGACTTCTCCAATTGCTCCTGTATACTTTCTAAACTTAATTCCGACTTTGCACTATAACTAAGGTCTAATCAAAAGGATGCTCTTCAATTATTAATATGGACTCCGCTTTGCTAAGGCAATCTACATGTTGCATTCGTTTGCCATCCCGATGTTCAATTTTTTAATCAAATTCTTGCAACTCAAGGGCCCAACATGCAACTCTGGGATTTATCACTCTCTTGTTCAATGTAAGTGCACTAAGAAAAAAAATCAGTAAAAAAAAAATATACATATAAAATCAAAAAAATATACATATATTTTTTAATCGAAAAGTCTCGTTTTTAAAATCAAAAGGATTATCTTTTTATTTTTAAAATAAATTTCTTCACCAAATTTGTTTATAAAATAAAAAAATTGTTTTTATTTTCAAAAATACTTTCCTTACTTATGTCAAGTAGTTTTTTAAATTTTAAGAGATTGTTTTTTAAGAATAAAAAACAATTGGTTAGTTTTAAAAGATTTATTTTAATTTTTAAATAATTATTTTTTAACAAATGTCACAATATTTTTAAATCAATGTTTGCAACTGTTCTAGTCAGCAAAACCAAAGGGTCATCTACTCATAAGAACATAACATATATACCACGAAAAGAAGAAAATTAGCTCCCCCTCCCCAATTTTTAACCCCCAGGGCCATTGTGTAAAAATAGAACCCTTAAAAAATATAATGAGGACCTCCTCAAGTTCTTTCTTGGAAGCTTGATTTCATTTAGTACTGATAAAAAGTAGTTCTACTCAGTCAGTACTCATTAAGTTACAAATCAAACCTTCATACCTTTAGTAAACACAAGAACATATCGATTTGGCGAATTATATAAATAGCCGAAAAAACTTTAAAATAAAAAATAAAATATAGACGAATTGAAAAATAATACAACGGGATTTCTGGTAAAACATTAATATAAACATTTTCATAAGTTGTCATTATTATCAAAAAAATTATTTTTAAATGCTAAAACACTTCTTTTGAAATAAATTATTTTGTTTAAATAAAAAAACTTTTTAAATTTAAAAAGTATTTTATAAATCATTTTACAAAATATGTTTTTAAAATAAAAAAGCTTTTTATTAGTTTGCAAAGATTTCATTTAATTTCAAAAAAATACGTTTGAAATTCAAAAAAAATTATAACTTTGAGAAATTAAAAACTTCGTTTTTTAATTTTACAAACCAAAATTTTTCTCAGTGTGTCAATGCGATACAATCTGTCACAATTAAAAAAACGCAACCATGCAAATATCGTCTTAATCGACGCAACGCGTAAATGATTGTAAGAGTCTCTAGCTCGTGTGAGTGATATTTTGCTTCAACAGGAGTTGCTCTCTTCGAAAAATAAAAAACTGGATGGTACTTCATATCATACTTTTTCTGCATTAAAACGGCTCCATAACCAATTGCACTTGTATCACAGTGCAATTGGGTCTCGTCTTTATGAGAGAATATTTCCAGAACCGGACTTTCAATCAATTTGTTTTTTAATAGATCAACTGACCCAATATGGTCTTGTGAAAACTCAAATTTAACATTTGCCTTAACTAAGTCCTGTAAGGGTTTAGCAATTATACAGAAATCCCCCAGAAATCTTTGAAGTTCTCGCAAATTTTTTTGGAAATGGAAACTCCGCAATTGCAATTAAATTCTGCTTATTGGACCTAATACCCCTAGAGGCCACACTATAACCCAAATAATCGATATCATTTCTTAAAAAGAAACATTTTGACAAACTCTCCAACAAATTGGAAGTCAAAAGGAAGAAAACTCTTCTCAATAAGATATCATCAATATAAATTATGATTTTCTTCTCACTAATTAATTCGGAAAAAATTTTGTTTGCAAATTTCTGAAACGCAGCAGAGCCATTTTTAAACCAAAAGGCATTCTTAACCATTCAGATTGATCCAAGGCTGTAACAAAATTTGTGTACCTAATGGAACCAGGCTCAATTTTAACGTGAAAAAATCCATTTTTCAAATCAATATAAGAATAGAACATTTTCTTATGCAAATATTCTAACATATCTTCAATAACAGGGAGAGGATAGTTGTCACGTAACGTTAGTTTATTTAAATTCCAGTAATCAACACACAAACGGAAATCATTTAATTCTTCTTGTTTACTATAACTACCAGTGAACAATAAGGTGAGTCACTAGGTCATATGTAGCCTTTTCGTGTCAAGTCTCCTAAAGTTTTTTCTAAAAATTCGTGCTCGATATACGACATTCTTCTCGGTACAGTACTAAAATATTCATTCTTCTCTAAAATTATTTTCAAACTATAATCTACGTTAGGACTAATTGGGTTCGGAGCGTATTCGTAATTCTCCTTATATAAATCAGTTAATTTTAATTTATCTCCAATCGCAATATCTTCATTAATATTCAACTGGTTTCAATTGGTCGAACTAATCGAAATATTTAAAATATTATTCTCAACAGTTTCATTAAATTCCTCGATACAATTTATCATTACATTATCTATTTTTAATTCTGTTTTACACTTATTTATCTACCAACCAAAATATTCAAGGTCATTGTTTTATTATCTAACAATATTTGACAGTTAACTATACCTAAAATTTCAAGTTTTACCTTATTTATGCCAGTGTACGATTGGTACTTGTTATACTCCTTCACGGACTCCGGTGGCACTCGGTCGCATTTAATCAAATTTATAGGACTTCCCGTATCAATTAATCCCGATTCGTCAACTCCAACTTCATTCGACTCACTGTAAAAGAGTTTCGTTTTTACCCGAAAACTGTTGACATTCAAATTTTCACACAAATTAACCTCCTTGGAACCATTGCTATTTTTCTTGCTCGGACAATTAGCAATCTTGTGATGTAATGCACCGCATCGAAAACACGTACCAAATTTGCATTTTAGTTTTGTACAGTTGGTCGATAAATGTCCCATTTCGGAACAATTAAAACACTTAAGTAATTCCATTTAATCACCATTGTTATTCCTCCATATTGGCGTTCGGTCTTCCATTTTCTTTTTTAGCTCTTCCGGTTTTAAATTTATTTTTTAATTTCGAAAAAAACTGTCATTAGCTCATTCGAATCAAAATTTTTTAATCTACTTCACAACACAACATCAACTTCACCCGATTTCCAAAACCATGATTCAAATTTTCGCCGCTTTTCAATTCTGCTCGGTCTTAACTCAAATAATCTTCCCATTTCAATTAATATTTCATTCGCATTCATTTCCAAATATTCCGGCTTAGAATGAAAACAATCCAAGATACGTCCCTCTGATTTCGAAATGATCAACAATTTTAATTCGTCTCCTTCTAATTTATACATTCGCTGAATGATTTTAACTTTCGAATTAAAATTGCTAAAATTATCGTTCTTCCCACTATATGATGGTAACAATTTAACCGAATCAACTTTTTTATACGATTTTTTTTAGTATCGAAGAATTCCTTAAGTCGTAACTGCAGCGCGTCTTTCGTACCGGCTGCACTAAACTCGTGTTTCGCGCACGCCTCTTTCAATTCATCCACTGTCACTTTTAAAATATCAATTCGCAACATTTTCTTGTTTTGTAAATCAATGGCCGACGTTTACTATTTTACAATGACTATAAAATGTATACTTTTTCAAACACGTTTCATACTTAACCTCAATTTTCGAGATAGGTTTTACACAGTTTCAATATTAAACAATTTGCCTATTTACTATTCGTTTTGCGCTTAGACCACTATTTAGGGTAACAAATATCGTGATCCCACTTCTGAAAACTATAAGAGGCACTTTTTTTTTTTTTTTTTTTTTTTTTTTTATTGACACTTAATAAAAATATAGGCACAATTTTATTTTAGTCACTTTATTCGCCACAATTCAAAATACAATCCGTTCAATGCCGGTCGGAATACAATAGGTCTGTTCACTGCGCCACTAAAAGTAACTCAAAGTTACTTTTTTTGTCTATTTGTCGTTCACTGCTTCGGTTGTCATCGACACCAAACGACATTTTTTAATTGTAGTAGAGAGGTTGTTGATTACTGTTGTAGCTGTCAAAGTGTCAAGTTCTTCTTTTAAAATGGAGAAGGAATATCAATTTTTAATTAGCGAATTACTAACCCACCCCCCCCCCCCCCCCCCCCAATAAATCGATTGAGAACTCTGACAATTAACTAAATAATTGGAATATTAAGTAAGAGTAAATGTTTTTTGCCAGAAAAAGTTAATTAGTTCCATAACGCGATCCTTGTGTTAATTAACACAAGGAGTCATTGAAGGGTGGAGTTCGAAGCTCGCAATTTTATTCGAGAATTAGTCAAACCATGCGCGAGCAAAATTTTATTTTCACTCCATAACAGTGTAAGTGGAAATTTCCTTCATTGAAGAAAAATTACGTGAAGTATAAGGACTCCCAAAAAGCGGGCAATAGTGGTGGAGTGCCCATTAATTTTAAATATAGAGAGGAGATGGACGAAATTTTTAGAAACAGCCACAGTATCAGTTTACCCAATCCACCCACATCGTCCAAATATATACCTATGCCTCCTGAAGATTCTGACGATACCCACACCCAACAGGAAAGCCTTGTTGCTCCAAGAACGAAACGTTGGAGAGTAACTGTGGCGGAGACTGTTGCCGATTTCCGCAAAGAATCTGAAGTGAGGGACAAGGAAAAAATGGACAAACTAGAAATGGCCAATAATTTAGCTAGGCGGCAGCTAGATTTGCAGGAGCGAGCATGGCCGAGCAGAAAGAGCTTATGCTCAAATTAATCAAAAAACTTTGATTTATTTTTAATTTTAATTTATTAATATTTGATAGAAAAAGGGATATTGATAGAAAAAGGGATATACATTTACAAATGAAATAAATCTTGAATTAAATACGTAAGTTATCCATCATTAAATTTCTGACATAAGTGCCCGATCTTGTACTTGTTGCGGTACTGGGATATCTACAGTGTTATTTCTTTCCGCATGCTCTATGCCTTCATTCAAAGCCACATTAATTTCTGGAAATTCAACGCATATGTTATGTAAAACATATGCTGCAATGATTGTTGTGGGTATCCATTCGATTTTCTTCATGTCTAAATAGTGAAGCTTTCGAAAACGGCCAAAAATGAGGGCAAACTTTACTCAATAACTTGTCTGAAATAATTTAAAATAATTAATTAAAAATACCTAATGGAAATATGAATTATTTACCTGCACGAAGCGTGAGTTCTATATTGAATTGTTTTTGATGATCCGTAAGGTTTCCTCTATCAATGAATAGAGGAATACACCAAGTTTCTATTGGGTAAGCCTTGTCATTCAAAATCCTTTCGTCTTGGTCGAAATAACACCCCACATTCTGCTTCACATTTTTGTAAATCTCGGAATTCCGAAAAATGCAATTATTGTGTGCCGAGCTCGGGTAACCTACAAAACAATCTGTGAATTTCATTTTATGGTCACAAATTGCTTGTAGTGTCATAGTGGTGAACATTTTTCTGTTGGTGTACGCCATTCTTTGATCCGCAGGTACCTTGCATGGGACGTACGTACCATCAGTTGCCCCTACGACTCCTTTCAACCCACTTTGTGCTTTAAAACATCTTTTTATCTCCAATTCCAGTGCACGGTCCAGAAAGTTAATAAATTTATTAGCGAGATGATTCAAAAAATCAACTACTCTAAAAAATACATTTGACAAAGTTGATTTAGCCAAATCGAAGCGTTTCCCAACAGATCTATACGAACCCGGAGTAGCCAGAACCCATATAACGACATAAGCAATTGCTTTTCTGGTAATACGTATATTATCAACACCACGTACCAAGTGGAGATTTGAATTGAACGTTGCAAGAAGCTTCTCAAACGCCTCTCTGGGCATACGAAAATTCTGCTGAAATTTTATCGAATTATAATTGTTCACTATCCTTTCTACGTACAAATTAATACGCGGTGGGTTTTCTTTTCCGCACAAAAAAGCAATAATTCTTCGTCATCTTCCGAATCAGATAAATTGTTTAAATTTAATTTTGAAATATTTCCAATATTATTTATTAGTTTATTTCCATGGTCTACAGCCATAGAAATAATATTTTTGATGTGTAAACATCTTTACTCGCGCATACCATAAATTTTTGTATTAGAATAAACTTGTAAATGAAACGATCGGAAATGACGTACCTACCTTCTTCGTTTGAAGAGAAACAACAAACTTAATAAAAACAATTTTGTACTATACATGGCATGCTTGCATGTATATGGTCGGCGATCGATCGTCGTACAAGAAAGACGCGTTTTTGTCTTTCTCTGTATAGAAAAATTAAAACTTAACATTTTTGTGATTTAAATAAATAAATAATTCGTTATATATAAAAGTTATTAATTAAATTAAATTAAATATATAATATAAAGTGTTAATAAATAAATATTGTGAATTAAAATTAAAATTAACGTGAAAATGTGTAAATATAAATAAAATAATTTGTGTGACGCAGCAATGGTGAACGCATCACAAGCTAAGTGTTTTTTGTGTTTCATATTTTTTATTTATATTTTGTTGAATTTATATTTTTTTATACAAATCCATATAAATTTTAATTTTATTAATATAAATATGTTTTAATTTACGCTTTTTTAATATGTGTCGTAGTAGTGTTGTGGTATGGTTTACGTGTGTATGTGTATGTGTGTGGAAGCGGAGCTATATGTATTGCGTTGCATTTAGAAGCAAAATATTAAAATGAGAAAATGTGTTCAGCAACATTATGTTTTATATCCCTTTTCCTGCATGGCCACACAACTGTGTGGGTAAGGCAAAAAAAATCATGTCATAAATTTATTTTGTATGTGGTTTGAACCAACCTACACATTTGTGCATTATTTTTATGTGGTTTGGACTTAAATTGAGCCAAAAGTTTTTTTTTTCGGTAAAAAAAGGGATATATGTACATACATTCACGCAGTCTAGTTTAAAGCCAAATAAGACAAAAAGGATAAATATAAAAATATAAATTTTCTCCAGTTGCTTATCATTCATTTTCCGTTCATTTTTAAATGAATTTTTTATGCTTATTTCTCTTCGCTCTTGAATAGTAAAATGAATTTTCAGAAATGGTTAAAACGTATGTAAAATGTATAAAACGAATAGTGTCTAGTGAGCGAATAATGAGAAACTAAAGAAGTTGATCTTATTTTTTGTGTTAGCGAACGGGATCTACTGCTCTTTTGGTTTTACTTTGCTATTCTAATAAGAAAGCGAAAATTCATTGTAGTACCAGAGTCTACTTAAATATAAGTCGTGCTTACTCTTTCATTGACATATACCTATTTTAAAAAAGCTAACAAAGAGTGTGTTGGTTACACTAACAATGCAACGCAAATTTGTATTTTGTTTTGTTCATTTTTTTTGTTTCTGCACCAACACACTTATACTTAGTTATTTAAAAAAAATGCTATGGAAAACAAATTTCCAATACATCTTTACTTAGTTATTGTTTATTTCATATGTGTGGAGTTAGCAGGACTTATATTTAAGTAGATTCTGGTAGTACTGATTGGATAAAATGTATTGTTGCCTGTATTGAACGATCGAATAGAGAATACATATCATTTCTTTCTGCATTATTCTTGATAAGTGAATAGTAAAACTAAATATTTTTTATTTCTTTACATTATTCTTGTTGATCAATATTACAAATAGTGCTTTAATTCCATGGAAAGATTTGCTGACAGCAATTTTTTACTGATAATACGCAAAAAACAAAAAATTTAAAATTTCATAAGAGTGACAAAGAACAGAAATATTTTTTATTTCATTTTATAGTAAAATTTTATGGTTTTACATTTTCGCATAACCTACCAATTTCATAAAATTTTTAATTTGTACATTTTCGTACAATTCGATTTTTTTTATATATTTTAATTTTAATACCACAAAAAACCTCTAACGTTAACAAATTTCAACAAAAAAAAAAAATCAAATCAACATTTGAGTATAAAAATGGCGGATGACTTATTTTGTATGAGTGTGAGAAAAATTTCTTATCTTCTCATACATTTTTTGTACATGTGTGAAAAATACTACCATAAAAAATACTCCAATTTACATTTTTTATGGCAGTATTATGGCAGTAAACTACCACCATCACAACTATTCTCTCAGTAAAATTTTACTGACAACATGTTTTGTTTCGTACATAACCAGTAAAATCTATATTTTTTTCTCGCTTCTATGCAGATTTGTATTCCGATTCAGCTCAACATACCAGATCCGAACATGATTAGTTAAGAAATTGCTTAGCACGGCCAAACTCCAGAACTTCTTTAAAATCCATTTTTAAATTCACATGTAATTCTGCTTACCTAATTTGAAAATAATTGGTCTGGATATGGCCAAGTTCCATTCAGAATGATCGAATTTTAGAAATTTTATCAAAAAGAAACGTTAAAATCCCAATACAAGTTGATCCTAGTTTATTAGAATCCTAGCCGAGCTCTACAAGCTAAACTGTTGGAAAATTTCGGTTGAAAACGGCCTGGTTCATTCATTATAGCTGAATCTAAAAATTTCGTCAAATTCGGCTTTGCACCCCGAATTTGATCATCATTTGTTTAGAGTTGGCTTAGTTCCATTGAACATGCTACAGTGCCAATCCAATTCTGCGTACCATATTTAACAGTTATTGGTTGAGGAATGGTAAAGTTCCATTGAGCATGATATAAATATCCTGTGTACTATAATTATACTTGGTAATTAATCGAATATTCTTTTCTTTGGTTAACAAATTTAATAAAATATTTGAAATTTTTGCGAATTAAATTTATTTGGAATATCTAGTTAATCTGGCATTGAATAACATTGATATTTTTCCGGGAACCATTGCCTTTGAGATGCCTTACATATGTTTTTTTTTTTTTTGCTATCTTGTGGTTGCCCGATTCAAGGGTTAAATACTAATGGGTTTTAGAGTAACTTTAATATAATTTAAATAATTAAGGTTTCAGGAAATTCTTTTGTAAGCTGTGGAATTGCAGGAGGATTAAATTAATAAATTTTTATATTATTTAAGAAGCCGGAAAATATTAATTTAGAATTAAATTTCAGGAAATCTACAGGTTGACGTGAAAAATATTTCTTTGGAATATTAATTGTTGATTGTGTAGATTAGAATGGTGTTGTCATTGCATTAATAACTATCGACTTTATTTAGGGGTCTGCAACTGGGTTGATTTAATCAATTAAATTTTGCATTAATTTGTAATTACATTTCAGGAAATTTCCAGATGTACGTGAAATAATACAAATTTTTCCTCAGGTTGCTGATTTAGAGAAGCAATTGTTGAAGACCAATAACATCGTTATCCAATAAACCTATTAAGCCTATATCCTTCCTCTAGTAGATTAGTATTGTGTTGTCTTTGTGTTACTAATTATCGGCTATACCTAGGTGTCTGTAACCGGGCCGATTCTGTCCCACTTAACTAACCTATCCAATCCTTCGGTTTTGTTATATGTAAAAAAGAGTGTACGGTGGGCCCAGCGTCACCCGGGAGCTCCTGTGTAAGAACTTGGTCGTACATTCAGAATCAATCAATCAATCAATCAATACATGGCATGCTTGCATGTATATGTATAACAGTAGGGAAAAGAAAAAACCTAATTTAAAAAATGAAATACAAATCATCGACATTTCCATCCACGATTACGAAATTACATACTCTTACGACTAAAAACACAGTCAACCACTTGTGTATGTTGCTTTATCACGAGTAACGAGTCTCTAGGAGCTGTTCATTACGTCGGCTATCAATGATCATGTCTTCTACTAAATTAATGACGTCTCGTTTCTGAACTGCCAAAGTCTCAGGTCACAGTCACGCAGGGATGCGAAATTCATTTGCTTTTCGACACCTAGCTGCGCAATGACGAGCATGTTAATATTCATACGTTTGAATGCTGAGTTCAGTTAAAGAGAGATGGTATAGCTAAGTATAGCTCAGGTTGTAATGGCGAATTTTGTACGAGATAATAATGACATCTGGTTTTTAACATTGAACTCCAAGAGTCTCATGTCACATCACCTCGACCTAACTGATACAGTCACCCTAAGTCAATTTTCTTGCTTTCCGAAATCTGGCTGCGCCATGACGAGCATGTTAATATAACTAATTTTAAATGTTGCGTTCAGTTCGAGAGAGATGATCAGTGGGCTGCCAGAGTATATAAAAATACAATTAGAACTTATACAGTCACCGCGCATTCGCAAATCATCGTTGGACAAACAAATGGTATGAGCGTAACAACACGACCCATTGATGATATATATAGACGGCTGAACTTCAGCTTCTCAATGGAAATAAGATGCTATCTGTAATTGTATTCACCTCGCCGAATAAATCTGTCAAAAACATAATGAATTTCATACATTCCGTCCTTGCTCCATATTCTAAAAGAATTTCAAAAATTCTTCAAGAAGACTATCATCTTTTGCCGATGATTATGAGCCCGGATTACAATATTAATTTTGCTGTTCCTCAAGCTGAATCACTTAAAAACTTCCTGCGGGACGAATTCGGTTTGCACATGAATTCGGATCGAAATATATCTACTGCGAGATAGGGGATGACCATTGTGTAGTTTTTCAATGAAAATTAGAAAAGTTAGAGTCGACAGTATATGTATCTTATTTTAGCTATCATAATTAAATTGCGTCGATTATACCGAAAGAGTAGAGTAATAGACCAATTTAACGATAATAAACAAATGAAAAACTGTGGTTAGTAAAATTGCATTTCATCTTCCTTCAAAGTAAACTGTACACTCGCACTACACACGCCATGTTTACACATCTCTTTGAGAGTACTAATGGACTCACTCTTTTTTTTTATTCTCACTCATTATAATTATAAACACACTTCTAGACGCAAACACTCTGTAGTATATTATGAATCTAAATAAAAATTGACAGATTGACATAAATGACTGTAAGTCGTTCACTGCGACTGTTTCTACCGAGTTACACCGATGTCTATTTGATATTCCTAACTACGACAACCATTTTTTGCAGTGAACAGACCCAATGAATACAATACTTCGCCTCTCTTTCCTTTTCTCCCTTTCCATGAAGGGTCAAACCAAACCAAGTACATATATGTAATCATATTTACATGTCGCATCATAATAAATGTTTACATGTACGTAGTATTGTATTTTAGCCTTACAAAACGAAATCGAGATCTCTCATGAATGCAATGTTTATGTAACCGTTCTAAAGCTAAATGCGGCATGCGAATAAGTTCGATTTTTAAAAGAAATGTGCATACTTGTAAGTATGGACAAATTTTGTATGGGAAGAATTAACGGGGGTAACGGTCTGGAATTGTGACTGCGTTAAGCCTTTTATAGTCTCCTTTTGTAGGTGCGTTGTGGCGAAACGGATGAAAACTTCCATTTCGGAGGTTGATATTGGCAAACATGAAGACGTGTATGTATAAACGTTTTAATCCTATGTGAACGTCTAGTAGTTTAGTACCGTGTCATTACTATGGTGCCATTTGCTGTTGCCAGAACCAGATCGGGATTGCGTTTTATTCCGTAGCGATAATATTGGTTATACGAGATTACGCTTAAATCATCGCCGGTATCAGTCAGAAATAACATATTAAACATTTTACACTTTTTAGCATTTCCTCTAACGGAGAGAAGTGAGATTTCCAATCTCGTTTGGTACCCACCTGGAATAATTTTTTTATGAATATCGATCATGATTGACGTGTTAAGTTTTGTGTGGTTTTGGGCCCTGACTGTCTTTTCTACAATATTCGCTCAGCAGAGAGCCCGCCACCTCTGAGCTTCGAATACACATACATTTACTAAGATGTACTCACAACAACCTTTGTTATGATCCTTTATATACTACACAAAACTCTACTAATAAATCTTGTTGTTAGAAATTCCTGGAATTTTGATACATTTCCAACTTACAAGTCATATGATTAATTTATACGAGTCCGTGTGATCTACCTAATTCCTTTGTAATCGCTATTACATTATACGATCTTAGCTAACTTTTCAATTTTGTTGTGCGACATGACTGTACTCACTAAACTATTTAATAACAATATACGAAACCGAACAAAACCAAAAGTTCAACTGCCAACCAAATCAAACAAAGGACCATTGTGAAAATGTTTTCTATCGAATTTTCTTTTCGTTTTTCGTACACAATTACACATTTTTTGCTTCTACTAGTCAATGGCATAGAACGATGGGATGAGGTATGGTGCACATATATAGGGTATTAGGAATATTGGATGGCGCTTCAAAATCTATTGGGTATGGTACGAATGTTTCGTTCCTTTCATTTCACCTAAAATAATTATTATGTTACATTGTTAATGCGGTCAATCGCACGTGTCTTGAATATGTTATGGCGAAAAATTAAATTAGAATAGAAAAACAAAATGAAAATAAAATAAAAACGTAAATTGGTTTTTTGTTGTTATTGTTGTTGTTATAATGTCGGATTGTTGGTATGCCGTACACCGATCCATTCAACAACGTTTCTGTTTCAGCAATCATTTTATTTTTTATGTTTATTCATTATTCTGATGCGAAGAAGGTGTTACCCGAAAGCAATGTTCATCTGTCAATTTTATTTTGTTGTTGTTGTTGTTGTTGTTGTTGTTGTTGTGAAGCAGGCGACTTCATTTTAGTTTCATATCACATAAAGCAAATAAATCTGTTTTTGTTTTATGATTGAACACAATGGAACCTTTTGTACGCATAAACTTAGCCATAAGTTAAAAACTCATCATGCAATGTTAAATCAATTTGAATCCTAAAAAAGTCCTTTTTTGTGCCTTCGTAATATGTACATTACGTACTCCGTGTATGTTTGTCACTGTGTTTATATAACGGTATACATAAGGAGAATACATAAACGACTTTTACTTGTTTCATTTGAGTAATCAAATAAAATCCTATAATTTATTTTCCGTCAGTCGCAATATCCTGCCTCTCTCGTACTCATATTTTCTATTTGATTTTTTTTATAGGTTTGAAATTAGGTTTCAATTTTTTTTTCCTTTTCTTATATGGTTTGACCCTTTTTGCATAAGAATTAAGGTTAAAGAACCAAACAAATATCGTATACATAAGAAACAAATCAAATAAAGTAAATCAGAAATATTAAAAAAAAAGGAAAATTAGAAAATTTATGTTTTGATATCAAAATTTACTGTCACACACACACAGAGAGAGACAAAGACAGAGAACAACAAACAATATAAAAATGTAAAGTTACAAAGTTTTCATTCCACTGGTATTCGCCATCGATTTATTTATTTTTTTGGTTGGTCCTTAAAAAGCAAGTACCCCCAATTATAGTCGTGATGGTATACTTTTCCGAATATTTAGATGGTCGCTTTTTTATTCGGTTCCTTTTCCAACAACAATGTTATGGGGCCTAGTTTAGAATGCTCATTACTGTTATTGTTACTGACTACGCTGCTTTTTTAATAATGTCATAATAAAAAAACATAAAAAGTTGTTAATACTGTAAAAAAAAAAATTAGGATTAACTCAAAGGGGGAAACAGAAAAAAGTTATAAACAGTTATAAAGAGAAAAAGTTTTTGGTTTGAGACAAGTTTAATTCGATTTGGTAGTACAATTTGATTGTTTATTTTGGAATACTTTTAATTGGTGCTTCATAAAGGTTTTTTTATCTTACTTAATGTATATCTTGAATACCCACCTTCTGCAAAGACAAGGGGGATGGTGGAAATGGTTCAAGATTGGTTTAAATAAAACAAGAAAACATAAAAATATTTTAACATTTCTTCTCAAGGAATATTTTCCCTGAAAAGCAACTTATCACAATCAACTCTCTACCAACCTCATACCAGAAGTCAGTGTGAAGTTTCTATTACATTAACGAACGTGGAGCGAAAAATACATTTATTATCATAATAAAATCTTAGATATTTGAACAATAGTTTATAGTACCGATTCAAATGAGAATGTCACTAGACATAAAACTTAAAACGTTAATTGTTTACAAATTTTGGAAGTATGCACGTGTATTTCATTCCCCCCAATTTTCCCGAACTCTTAACATGAAAGTCAACCTGGAAAATTTTCCTGCGATAGCCATCGACGAACCGTGCTGATGTAAATATTTAGATCTCCATTCCTAACAACTTGATAGCGTCCGTCAACATACGATACAATTTCCAAACTACTTTTTAAGTTGTATTTTGTTACATAAAATCGTTTCAATAAACTATGAGAATATGCACCTTCATCCTCCCCTCATTCATACACACTTACTATTATACTAAATAAATGGGTTTACATTATTCTCATCACCAGCCAAGTTACACGAAAACATGCAAAATAAACAAAGAGATAAACACCCTTATGGATATCCCTTCTGCGTAAAATGTAGACGTAAATGTACGTATTCGAAAGAAATTATTACAATCGAAGTTGATGGCGCTCGTGTTCCAAAAATACAAATTTCACACCTCACTATCTCAACTCAACCCAACAAAGTTACACCTTTTCCATATTTCGGTATTTTTCGCTTGCTGTCGGGCAAATATTTTTATTTTATTTTTTGTCTTCAAATATTATTTGGTTGTGTTTTGTTTTTTATTAAAAACAAAAACAAAATTCTTTGTTAGGTTGTGGTGACACTCAACGAGCGCAACATCAATAACCTGAGAAGGGAGAATGTTATCATAGATAGCTGTATCACAAATTCATTTACCTTCAATTATTGAACAATGGTTGAACGTGCAATACAATGTACAGCAGATCTAAAATCTTGAATAGCTCGATACGAGGAACTGCAGAAACAGTTTCAAAACAATTTAGGTTTGTTTCTTTTGACGTGAATACGTCTTTAAATTTGCTTTCATAGGGAGGCAATTCAAAAGACTGACTTATACTATCATCAACATGTAAAATTTAATTAAACCGATCAATAGCTAAAGCCATTTTAAAGCACAGCCATTTTAATTTTCGCCGTTTATATTGAACACTGTATTTTCTTAACCGATTATGATGCTATTGGGTATGTTGGATGGAAGTGGGATTCAATTGTGGGATAAATTATTTTTGGAACAAGTTCTGGAATATAGCCATGTGGGGCAGAACGCTGTAATTTCTTAACAGATTATGATACTTTTTTGTGAAGATAGCCCAAATTTCTATCCCCGAAAATCAAAAAAGTTGCTTATGGCAGTAATATACATGTTTATGTATACTATTGCGACATTTAATTAACAATTATAGCAATAAATCTAAATTGGGCAATTATTCCAGGAAATTTTTGAATTTTTTTTTTTACTTAGTTTGACACTTGAAGAATTGTATAAATTATGAAAAAGCGGCGGTTTGGGGCGGTAGTCTCCATCTTCTAAGGTATGCAATGAATTAAAATTATATTAAAAAGTATTTTTTATATACTGATTTTTTTAACATTTGCGGCACTACCAGAAGAAGCTATAAGAGCGATAAAAACTCTTTGATCTGTGTCAGCAAGGTTGACGAAGCAATTAATATTAATAAAAATAAAAAAACATATTGGAAAAGTAAAAAGGTAAAAATTTCCGCCTCCTTAGAACTGATAGGAAACAATCCTGCATTTAAAAATTTCCAAAATTTATACTCCTTACCTGATTTTCTCGATGTATACGTAAAGTAAAATTACACCAAAAATACCGATACCGAAAATCAAAAATTACTTATATTCCACCAAAATGCAATATTTTTACTCTCAGCCCAGAAAAATGTTTGTGTCTTTATAGTTTTAGCTGTCATGACAGTACATTTTGGGGGCTGAGAGTAAAAATGTCGTGAGTTTTTGGGCTGAAAGTAAAAAAATGTCATGATAGCAATAATTAGTGTTGCTATCGCATTTTTCGGGGATGGCATTTGAGCTATCTTCACATACATATATAAATAATATAATCGGATAAGAAATGGCCAAGTTCCGTCAAAAGTGGCAATATTCCAGAACTTCTTCCAAAAATCATTTAAGAAGTCCATTTCTATCCAACATACCCAAACCCAGTATGTTGGATAGAAATGGACTTCTTAATAAATGATTTTTGGAAGAAGTTCTGGAATATGGCCACTTTTGACGGAACTTGGCCATTTCTTATCCGATTATGATGAGATTGGGTATATGTTGGATGGAAATGGAATTCCATATCGGTTTTTGGAAGAAGTTCTGCAATATGGCCATCTGGGGCGGAACTTCGTAATTTGTTAACCGAATATGATGGGATTGGGTATGTTGGATGGAAATGGGATTCTTAAATGATTTTTGGAAGAAGTTCTGGAATATGGCCTGCCGGAGTGGAACTCGGTAATTTCATAATCGCCTATGATGGGACTGTATATGTTGGATCAAAATGGGTATATTTAATGATTTTTGGAAGATGTTCTGGAATATGGCCACCTTGGACGGAACTCAGCCATTTCCTATCCGATTATGATGGGATTCAATTGAGAAGGGCAATTCAGGAGGGAGGCAATTCAGAAAACTGATCATACCAAAATCGGGGAATACAGTTTGATGCTGCAGCTAGGCCATTTCCTTCCCGAAACATTGTATGAATTCATGTAATATGTCCGTACATGTGGTACAGACATCCAACTTTTCTTATATTTTGTGGATGGTGCTCTTTTATTCGAGTTTGTGAAATTCTTTTGAAATGTGTAGTAGTGCGTTACATTTTTCTACGGTTAATCTTTTGATTTTGGTGTACACCATAGTTGTTGAATTGACTGTTTGATCCATATGGTCTCTGATTTTTCTTGATATTTTTGGCAGTTGATGATTGATTCCGGATTATTACATTTATGTATTTTGGTGTTAAGTTGTATTTGTAGCAAATTCTATTAAATTTCAAATTCATCTTATTTCTGCTCAATTTGTGACCTAAATTTCACAATCATAGAAAATAATGTATCCACTTGTTGATGTTATTCATTGATCTTAAAAATACTACTTGTATTATCAACTAAATTTGTCATTGTGGATTTACCAGGGATAAGCCCATGTTGGAAATTGAACAGATGTCCAAGAATGATATTTTTAAAATTTTTACACAATTTCAAATAACTTTGGTATCATTGATGTAGTCACAATTCCTCTATAGCACGAAATTCGCTTCTTTTCCCTAAATTAAAAATCATTGTAGTTTTCAATGTTTTCCATTTACTGGGGAATAATTGCATCCATTAAATCGACATTTGTGATGAATAGCATATAAATTGTAGTAGTGTTATATTCAAGTTTATGTTCAACTGTGTTTGAAATCGTGGATGAGGGTAACCATTGAATTTGCGTTTGGATCTAAAATATTTCCAAAAGAATTTTGGATCCAACTTAATCATGTTTTGTATATTTTTGATATATTTAAGAAATTGACTGTTAACATAACTATCGAATTCAGAATTGATCTCCTTAAATCTTGCTTCATCTATGGTTGGATATACTCTTTTTTCTTCTTTTCTCGAAAAGACTCGACATTTTAATTTTTTTTAAATAAACAATGCAATCAATCATACCAAGGTGGGTTAGTGTTTGAAAACCTTTTTGTTAGCGGAACAGTTCGTTCAAACCCGCAAAAGACGATATCGTAAATTTATCAATATTTTCGTTGATATTGAAAGATGTTATTTCTTGTTCAAGTGTTTTTGTATGGCAATTGTTTTTCTGTGTTAGCTCCTGGATATCGAATAAAATTAATTTCCACAGATGTACATCATTTAACACAATTTTTTGCTAAAGATTGAGATATATTGAAAATATTTGGTTCATTAGTGAAGATTAAATTCAAAATTCTCTAGACCCCCCCCCCCCTCCCTAATTTGGTATATATGGTAGATTGAAATCCCCAAGTGCAAGAATTTTATGTTGAAATCATGACTGGAAATACTCGTATTTTCGTACGACACAATCCATTCAGTAGATTGATTTATACAGTACGTTTTCAGAGTGGGGGGAATGTAAGATATGTGCATGTATAGATACATAGTCATATAATTGCTGTATTGAAATGTACTTAGTTCAAATTCCGCATTGCCAAGGGATTGGCTAACAGAACTCCTCCTTTAGGTTTTCTTGTGGTTGTTGCGGCTGAGGGATAGTATCTATATACTACATAATTACTTGGGAAGAACTCGGAGGTAAGGTTTAAATATGTTGCGCAAATTGCATAGATTAAATAGTTTGCGTTTTAGACAAACTTGTAGAATATTGCTGCTTTAAATGACATTTTGTTCATGTTTTGGAAGTAAATTGAGCAGTTTTTCAAGTTTTTTTAGAACTCTCTGTTGTTTCGTGAGATGATGTACAGGAACTGTGTAAAAATTTGGAGTTTAATAAAATACAAACTATTTGAGAATTATACCTTTAGGCCATGAACTGGATGAAATAGCACAATGGAAAATATCGTCTGGAACACTAAGTGTCACTTAGTCTTATTCTGATTGACGTTTACGATCTCTGCAAACACCAGTGGTTTGTTTTGATGTTAGACTTTTAAAACTAAAGTTGGATATCATAATTTTTTGTTCAAGAATGCTTTGAAATTTATTGTGTACTGACAAATATAAACTTACTAGATTTGACTACCATCAGAGCCTCCTTAATATAAGAGCCGTAAGATTCCGCCATTTTTTTCCATGTGCTTTCCATAGAGGGGAAGCTTTTTGTACTTTTTCATACCAACCAGTGTATTTTAGTATTTTTTTATAAGCTTTTTTGTATATAAAAACATCAATTCTTTGTTTGAATTTTCAATGTGAATGGTTAATTCAATATTCAGGAAAAGCATATTATAATATTGAGTCATATTATGTTGAGTTAACGCATAAACATTTAAATTAGTTTAACACAATTTTTTTTTTTTTGTAGAAACAAGAATTTGTTTATGTGTATGTACAGAAAATTAGAAATTAGTATAGAGTGTTCCATAAAAAAGTCAGCATTATTTTTCCAAAATAAACGTTCGTTAAAAAATGATTTTGGAGTAGCAATGTAATATGGGGGTTATTGTGTTTTGGGTTCTATTTCAACATTGTTGATGACAGACTTCGAAAACTGTTTTTTCGTTACTTGTTAAAAATTTGATTTTTCATCGCAACAAATTCGCACCCTATATTGTTTCATCCTGTAGTATAAACAAAACAAAGCTTCACCAAATAAAAATATTATAATTTGATAAAGCTTTTTGCAATTACTAAACCTGTTAAAAGATGTCGCTTTCAAATTAATAAATTAATTCAAATTACCCGTATAGAAATTGTTACACAAATTGAAAGGGGGTCTCCAGGTTAGGACGGTTGTAACGGGTGTGTCTTATAGCAAGCAGCTCGTTGTATAAACGAGTTCAAAGTACGACTTGTGCTTTAAGATTTTGTATCCGTATATGAGCCAACCATGCAAAAAATGGGTAAAGCCACGGGCCATTTATATACTCACAAAACCATTAAGTTATTAACAGTATACAAAGGCCTTTGGTTATTTTATTGAATTCCACACAACAACGATCCCAGAAAACGTGCACGAACGAAGCTATAAAAATGAAACATAAAACATGCATAGCCTTTCAAGACCAGTAGATCTGCATAATCTATTGAACCAGCCGGGAATTACTACAATGTATACGAACTGTCTGTCATACACCTTAGCCGAGGGCCTTTAGCATCAAAAATCCTCAATAAATCCTTGTATTAACAAATTCGTGTACATCGTAAGAATTCCCGCCTGGATTGGATCGAAATAAAAAAAACAAAAATTTGGAAAAATTGTGACATTTTTCTATTATTGTTTTACAGCGCGCAGCAACTATGATGGTTATTATTTTACGATGAAAAGTTTTATTTACGCCAACCGAATAATAAATAAAATTTATCATTGTTTTGAGTTTTATTAATTATGTTAAATTATTGTATTAAAGATTTCGCACTTAACTTACAATAATAATGGTTTATTTTCGTAAATAGTTATTTAATTATTTTACACTTTTCTGTAATTTCAAGTAAATTTATTACAGAGACATCTGTAAACGGATTTTCAAATTACAGAAAGCTCCGTTTTGCAATCAAATAAAATTGAAGTTTTTTACGTTTTGTTCTGTTTTGTAATAATATTTAATTAAGAAAACCATGACAACGTTGATTTTTTGTATACAAAAATAATAATAGATTTTGATGTAAAAATTTTATTATATTAATAAAATTATTGTTTCTACATGGTGATTCATAAAATTTCGTTTCAGCTCACGTTTTCTCTTTAAATTTGTTATTAATGGAGAATGTTTAGATTGCTATTAAGTGCATCGTTCATTTCAAAAATTCTGAGGTGCATGTGACCAGAATTTACCAAATAAGTTACATTTGTATAAAACTAAATTTTAAATTGGATTTAAGAGGAATCCGCGGCACCACCCTTTATTATCTTACTTTATAAACCTACACAATTAAACGGAAAGCTCATTTTTATAGAAAATTAATAAATTTATGCTCCGCTTTAGTTTAAATTTACCAAATAAATACTATATTATGATGGCTGGTTTTCAAATATGTGTTCTTTGAATAGTTTATTAAAAATATAAAATTAAAATTTAGATGATTTGTTTAATTTTTTATTCATAAATTCATGTTCAAAAATTTTTCAATTACCACGGTTTCTTATAGTAATTCAATAAAAGCATCCCCTCTACTGAAAGCTCTCCTTTTAATATTACGGCTCTTCAAAATCATAGATGGCTCTGCTACCATGCGACCATTCTGGTTATTTCTCAAATGAATTACATCAATAGGTGTCGGTGACGTGTTGAATGTCAATAACAGTGTTCGTTGATTCGAGATATACTCCAATGAAGTCAGAAAATATTCGGTGGCGGGATTAGTAGTAGGTTACATCAGGTGATAGAAGAAAGTTTGACTTATTTCAAATAATTTATTGAAAATTTGAGATATAGTTGTAAATTGAACAAATACGTTAAAAATTATCTTTTTGAATTTTCATAAATTAGTTATTGGCTTGTTCGGAGAGCAATTTCGTTGTTTGCCAACAGAGAACCAAAACGTAATGTTTCACAGCCAACTTCAAACTTAAGACGCATTGTTATTGTATATTATAACGGTTGATTTAGCAGGGCTTATTTGTGCAAAAATTTGTTTGATTCTGCCTGATAGTTTGTGTTGGTGCCACATTAAATATGGAAAGTCGAAAGCAACAATATCGGCATATTTTATTTTTTTATTATCGAAAAGGCAAACATGCTGCCCAAGCAAGAAAAAAGTTGTGTAATGTGTATGGGAAAGATACATTGACAAAAAGTCAGTGGCAACACTGATTTTTAAAATTTCGTTCTGGCAATTTTTATGTTGAAGGTGCACCACTTTCTGGTAGGCCAGGAAGCTGGTGAAGACAAAATAAAGGCATTGATTGATACAAACCGCCGAATAAAAACTCGTGAGATCGCTGATTGATTAAGTTTATCTAATTCGACCGTTTATGATCACGTAAAATGCCTTGGTTTAGTTTCAAAACACAACATATAGGTTCCACATGTTCTTACAGTATGAAATTTATTCCGTCCGTCGCATTGACGTCTATGATTTGTTTCTCAAATGACCCATTTTTGAAACGAATTATTACTGGAAATGTGAAATGGGTTGTCTATAACATTGTTAAACGCAAGAGTTCATGGAGTAAAAAAGATGAACCGGTGCATAGCACTTCGAAAGCCGATATTCATCAAAAAAAGGTGATGCTGTCTATTTGGTGAGTTTTCAAGGGAATCGTTGTTTTTGCCGGAGAATACCACAATAAATTCTGAAGTGTACTGTCATCAACTAGACAAATTGAATGATTCACTCAAACACTATAGGCCAGAATTGATCAATAGAATTGGTATAGTGTTACACCAAGATAATGCAAGGCCTTGCAGATTGGATTGGAGGTACTACCACACCCGCCATATTCTCCACACCTGACACCTTCAGATTTGTTCTGATTTCTACAAAAAAATTTAGACGGCAAAACCTTTCCTTCAAAAGATGGCACCAAAAATGCATTGAATCAATTTTTTGCCAGCAAAGACCAGATGTTTTATGAGCGTCGAATTATACTACTGGCACAAAAATTTCAAAAGATATTGGATACAAATAGAGAATAGGTATTTAATTGTGTATTTAATTCTATAAAATCTTAAAAATCGTCTTTCAATTTTCACCAAATAAAAACGAAATTACTTTCCAAACAACCTAATATAATTTTAACCTGTTTATACAAATTCTTTATTTTATTATTTTTAAATTTAAAACTAGATTAAGAAGTTTTTAAAATCGTCCGTAATATTAATTATAATTTTTATTAGATTTTTAGATATATTTATATTAGAAATATACCATTTACTCATTTTTAACCCCCAAGGGAACGTGTAAAAATACACAAACCCTTACAAAAAGTAAGATTTCCTTATGCCTCTTTAGGCAGCTTGGTTTCGTACTGAAAAAATGTTGGTCTGCTCATCAGATTGCAACGAGCAAACTACAAAAATTCACTTTTAATTTTAACCGATAGTATAAAATAAGAACTTATCGATTTAGCGAATTATGTCACCAAATTAGAAAATTCTGGAAATTCTCACTATATGTAAGATTATTATTAAATTTTTTCGGTTTTTGTGGTAGGTATGTTGTGAGTAAATAGTCTTGTTTTCTGTGACTAAAATAGTCATAAAAATTGTAAGAAATATTATTAAAAATAATAATTTGTCCGAAAATCCGAAAAAATTAAATAAAAATTAAAACAAGATGTTTTTATCAGTATTTTTTTTACTCTCAGCCCCGAAATATTCCACTATCATGGCAGTTTTTAACTATCGAGGCAGCAAGTATTTTCGGGGCTGAGAGAGTAAAAATGTGGCAATATTTGGAATAAGAATAAAAAATGTCATGATAGTAATAATTATAGTGTTGTCATCGCATTTTTCAGGTGTGTAATTTGGCTTTTGCACATACATCTTATATCCCTGCCAATAATCTCCCAAGTTTATAAAATTTTGTTAGTCAAAAACTTTAATTGAATATTTACATGAATACGCAGTATTATAAATTGCTTGCTATTTAGTTTTATTATACTTACTAGCTAAGTTACCCGGCGTTGCACGGGAGGTATATAAGCATGAGTTGTATTTTCGAATATTTTGTAGAAAATGTCTGGATAACTCAGTAGTTCCGGAGACGTAAGCTAGAAGACGTTCAGGTGGATCATCCAGAGGAGGCAAATTCGCTTTTCTATTTTTTTTCCACAAATTCCAGGCGATTCATTGTGAAACTTTAAAGCATGACAATACAAACAAATGTTTTCCATTTGCCCAATTGAAACATTGTATTCATAGTCTTTCTCGTAATTGAATGCTGCTAACTTTAAATCACCTCTAAAAGTTTCTATTAATCGTTCATATCGTAACCGATCGACTTCCAGCCGGGCCTCACGATGTTCAATGGATTAAGTAGCTCTAGAAGAAGACATTCTGCTTCGAACATTTTCAAGTCGTGTTTCACGCTGTTTATTTGTTTCATTAGCTCCAGAAGAAGATGTACTGCTTCGAACGATTGATTCAGTCACCCTTGCGGCTCTAATCTTCTTCGAATTTGCAGTTACCTGCCCAATTGATCTTTTTTTCGGTGGCATTTGTAAGCAAACATGAAACGTGTAGCTAATTAATCAGGAATGACGGGCATTCAGAACAGAAATTAGTATTAATTTATCAAAACGATTTTAATGTTCCCTTCGATACGTTTCACCGCAAAATGTCTTTACGGATTTTTTTTAAGCAAAATCAAATGTTATCTACAATCAAAAACTAATCATAGATTAACACGTTTATAAACTGAAAACTTAAATCTAATAAGAATGTATATTCACTTGAAATAATATTTAATACCTGGAAAATAATCACCAACAATTATTTTATTGCAATATAGCTAACTAATTGAGAATAACGTCATCCGAAACACAAATTAATATTAATTTATTCAAAACGATTAAAACTACGTCCACTTCGATACGTTTTACCGCGAACTGTGGTTGAAAATGACATTTCGAAAAACAAAAGAAGTTTTTTCAAACTAAGGCAATTTTACACGTACAATAATTTGAATCCAAGGATGTTTCTTGTAGAAGATGCTATTTTCAAATATAAAACGCTAGTACTTTTCAAAGGAAATCAGTTTATACGTACAATATTTTTTAGTACCTTTCCTAGAATTGATTTTATGAAACAATCATTGATTATTTAAGTAATAAACTAAATAATGTAATAAACTATTGGCGTTTAGTATGAAACTACTATTTTCTTATGTATGGATATTTTATATATGGATAATATAAGTGTTCAGAGATTTGTCTTCAGTTAAAGTGATGAAAGATTGTCTTAAATTTAAATTAATAAAATTAATTTGAATAATTAAATCAATTATAGTAGAGGTATATGATTATTGATTTGTGTATAACAATCGCACGCTAGATATCCTTTTTGGTGTCTAAATTTGCGGCTAAGGCGCTATTTTGGAACATTTAAATAATTGTATCTATACATGTAAAAATGAATTCTTGATCCAGAGCACACTTTCCGACTGGAGCATGCGTTAAAAAATCTTAAAAAAATTGAAATTTGAGAAAAACTTTGTACCACAGTCCCTAGACCCCGGGGTCCAACCCCTTCAAAAGTATCGTGGGCTCGTGAATATGCAATATATACATGGTAAAAATTTCATGGCGATCGGTAAAGCGGCTAAGGCGTTATTTCAAATCAATAATTGTATCTTTACATGTAAACATGAATTTTTGATCCAGGGGCGGACCCGCCGAATTCGAACATGTCTCTTATTTCATATAACCCTTTTCCAAAACTCATTCTCGTAAAAAAATTTAAATTTTTGAAAAAATTTGTACCATGGCCTCTAGACTCCGGGGTCCAGCTCCTTTCACAATATCGTAAGGTTGGTCCTGAACATGCAACATTTGCATGGCGATCGGTTGAGCGACTGAGAAGTGATTTTGGAATAATCAAATATTTGTATCTAAAAAATTAATTTTTGATCGGGGGCTGGGCCCTCGGATTCGAACATGTCAGTAATTTCATATAACCAGCCCCATAAACTCATTTTCGTGGAAAAATTTAAAGAAAATTAAAATTCTTGAAAAAATTTGTACCGCAGCCCCTAGACCCCGGGGTCCAGCCCCTTCCAATATATCGTAAGGTTGATTTTGGATATGCAATTTGTACATGGTAAAAATTTAATTTTATATGAATAATCAAATATTTGTATCTATACATGGAAAAATTATTTTTTGATCCAGGACTGGGCCCCTCGGATTCGAACATGTCAGTAGTTTCATATAACCAGCCCCATAAACTCATTTTCGTGGAAAAATTTTAAGAAAATTAAAATTTTCGAAAAAATTTGTACCGCAGCCCCTAGACCCCAGGGTCCAGCCCCTTCCAAAGTATCGTAAGGTTGGTTCTGGATATGCAACTTGTACATGGTAAAAATTTCATGGCGATCGGTTGAGCGGCTGAGACGCCCATTCGGAACAGACAAACAAACAAACAGGAATTCATTTTTATATATGTATATAGATATATATAAACAAATTCACAATGTACTTATGATGTATTTACAATTTTATTTTATTTTACGAATTCATCAAAAATTTTAATGCACACATTTTTCACGAAAATGAAGATAATTCCGAAAATACCGAGAATATTTCAAAACAGCTGCTTTATATTATTATGAGTGTCTCTCGTGGAAAATAAATATTTCTACATAACGCATGATGTACTAAGATATTTGACCCCAATTTGCAGACGGCATCGCACACCTTTAAAAGTGTGCCGAACAATTTCATTCAATTATTTAGAATAAAACGAAAAGTCACAATTTCTGTATAGTTTAAATAGATAGCGTCACACTGAGTTTTTCATTGTACTAACGTGAATCAAGTTATATAAAATCGAAATCTTCATGAATGAAATTCTGCAAATGACAGACAATCGTAGAATATGTGTTGTGACTTACTAAAATAAAAGTATATTAAGTGCTATAAAGATGATTCAGTCACACACTCCTGTGTACCTATATATACAAAATTTATTGATTGTAAAAATAAGTGTCTGTATCTGCTTCTCGCACCTCGGACCCATTTATATAAACGGAATTCATCGGAAAAACTAAAATAAAACAAAAATTAATGATTTTCTTTTTCTTGCGAAAAATCAGGCAAAGCAAGAAATTTAGTGTATATGGGAGGATGCTCGACTCGATTTTAATGTTATTATCGACTAATACATAAAAATACAAAACTGATGTCACCCTATGGACTAATATCATATATATATTTTCTCAGATACTTCATATTTTATTAATTATGGATGTTAACAAATCCTTCACAAACAGATTACTTATCGAATCAAAAGATTTTTTGTTCGCCTCAAGATGAGTGGTCAAAAGTATTTTTTGTACATAATTAACGTCAGATTACATAAAAAATTAACAAATTTTGATATGATAAACAAAAATTCGAAGAGTCATTGTATTATTATTATTATCTGATTGTATATGGCTTGAGGCGGATAACAGATTTTTAGACAATATTTTTTTTCCAGACGTTTATTACGAGGGGGAGATCCTTGTTCTTCCAAACGTATATAAGAACGTAATAAGAAGGGTCCGAATAACAAAAAAAAAATCACAGTTAAACGAAAAAGATAAGCAGTTAAGTCATCCAAATTTCCAAAACTGTATAAAGCATTCGTGTTTAATTTGATGTTTGACGTCATCTGTAAAAGAAATTCGGCGAACGGGAAGTATATAAATTTTGTTTAGTCATCGAATCTAAGAACTTAAAAGTTATCATGTGCCATTACATAAAATTTTATTTAATAAATGATTTCTACGTATAAACACAAGACGTGTTTCAATCAGATCGGATTTGTGTTTATAGAAAACAGACATCTGAAATGATTTCTTTTGTGAGATTATTTAAAGTCATTTCGAATTTGTCGAAAACTAAATTAATTTTTTTCATGGTTTTGCTTTCGGATTCGTAGTAGCCTTAAGTTATATTACTGTGATTGGGGGTTGCCAATATATTCATATATGGTCGTGTATGTGTGATTTAGAAAATGATCGAAATATCTCTACTAAAAGTGTGAGGTTATACAAGTTGAAAATGTTGGAGCCTTATTTCCGATTATGGTGCAGGCATGGGGGTGTTCGCTTCTAATTTGATTTAACGTTAAATATAACGCGGCCACTATGTCCCTTTTTCCGAAGTATATCTTTTGGACACGGTTTTATAAGTTCTAGTGCGACAGAGTTTAATGTTATATTACGCGAAGTTGATGGTTGTTGGATTTGATGCTGTAAAATTCCTCTACTCTCAGTTGGAGCTCCTTGTAAAAAGTGTTCTTTATAGTGCACACGCGGAAATATGATCGATATGATCAACTTCTCTTTTAGATTTGCCTGCAATAACCTACAAAAGGGAAAACAATTAAATTTTAATTATTAATACTAGATATGGCTCGGGTTTTCTTAAGGTTCAGGATGCCTTTTCATATATCCATACGTCTAGTCCCTTCCGGCTGCTTGATTTAAGTCCCAACTGCCAGGATAAGATTTGCCCAGTTTCTGAGCGTACTGGTAAGCCAGATTTTCCGTTTGAACATATGTAAGGTCATACTTTATGTGGGAAGATCGTAGTAAATATTTTTCAGCTCTTCCTCCTCGTTTATGGAAAATACCTGTCTGTGACGGGCCGACTCTGGAGTCGATAAATTATCTTCACTCTCATTTCCCGAACCCTCTTGACGCATCAGTGGATATGATTTTTGGCCAACTTTACCCACTTAAACAGGGTGTTATGGTTAATAAATTTTTTAAAGGAGTTCCGCGAATCGACTGTTTCCTTGTTAAAACATCTCTCAAAGCTGCGGTGTTTTTATTAACCATAACCTTAGTATTACATCCAAATTATGAATTCAGCTGTCTGCTTGGAGAATCAGTTCGTATCACTTCAGTCCAAGTACCTCCTGTATCTAGCCGAATATAAGTTTCGTGCACAGAAATTAGAAGTCAATGTTATGATGTTCCAAACATTGTCTGATCTCTCAACAAATTTTGTATTTTGCGAATTTACCTGTACAATCTTTAATTTCCAGATATTTGATGGATTCATTGACATAAACCAGTTTTCTGAACCACGGAGAGACCTCGCATGGTGATATTTTGCCGGATACATCTCAGGGAGAAATACTATGGGTCACGGGGTTTGAGGCTTGCGTGCCTCCTTGCCTACACCGTGATTACAGATAGTTAAAATAAAATACAACGCAAATAATAAATAAAAATAACCCTGTTGATCCACCGAAATTCGTCGGCCGAAACTTGAGGATCGGAACAAATAATTATAACCGAGAGAGGTGCCTTGGTGCGCGCATCCTTTCGAATTCAAACGGCGCATTCGCTGGTTTCGAAACCGAATGTGGGCACCAATGGACCGCCAACCCTATGCCAACACGACGCCGACACGGAACGGAATCCCCGCTCCCAACATACCTAATCGAATTCGAACAAAAAAGAAAATATCAACAAAAAAATTTGGGGCGAGACCAATGTACACCCCGGTCGCGTGCTCCAACACCTCTGGTGGTGCTCGATTACAAAATATTGGGTTTTTTTTTTTAAAGATGCAATAAAAAAAAAATTAATTTAAATAAAAAATCTGAATAAAAATTAAGTAAAATAAGAAGAGAAAAAAATCGTACCTTAATTACAACAACAAAGTGCCGTTGCTGCCTTGATGCTGTCATGCCCCAGGTGTATGCCGCATGCGGACCGTTGGGCGTCCTGCCGCCTCCGTTATAACTTTGCGGCCCACCCGCCGAAAGAGATATTGGCCTCGTTTGGCCGCCAAAATACGTTGGATGTTGGCTCGCCTTTACAAAAAAAATTGTTCCTCTCCTGGCCACCCGTTAAATTCGGTGTACACCCACCGTTTTTTAAATATTCGCAACCTATAAATACAGCGTAAATATTTTTTCGTTAGCCAATGTTAAAAATTGCAATCACACTTCGAGGTATTTTTCGTCGGTTTTTTTGATTTTTAATTCTGATTAGCTAATTCGACCTTCTCTTCAAGACCTATAAATGCCGAACTACATTAAGGAATTTCCACCATTGTGTGATGATCCTTAAAACACTGTATACCATCCCACGAATACAAAGACCACCGTTCTCAACGCTACGAATTAGGTAGATATTATTTTTATTTTCGAATTCTTTTATTTTTACAATTATAAACGAGACTCACTGTCTCTAAACTCCAGACTTAAAAAAAAAAATCTAGTCAAAACTGACTCTACAGTTTCTTTACTTCCAAAACACGACTTATTTTTCTCAAATTCTAACCAAGAACCGTCTTACAAAAATCTAAAACAAAAAACTAACATTTCGCAACAAAAATTCTAGAATGTTCTCTTGATTGTCGTTCTCTTTTCTCTCGTGCGCGTCACGTTCGCACGTAATCAAAAAAAAGGAAAGAACAACAAAAAAAACATTCCATATCTCTAGACAATACACCAATCACCCGATTATAATGAAATGAAGTAGGAACACAAACCAACCGATTACAATGAAATAATATAAAGGGTGTGGAGCATTGTCGTAACAACTTTGCCTATTGATCATTGTCCTGTCCGTCGGCTTCGTTTTTCCGCATTAAGTTTGGATATGGAGATTCTGGAGACGTATGCTGTTTATGGTCCTAACCTTGCTTCCTTCGGACTCTTAGCTTTTACACTTTGGTGAATTTGGAGTGAATAAAATTCACAAGCCATCACAGAGCCGACGTTACATCTATAAAAAAAAAACACTGCGTTCAGTGTGCCCGATCATGTGGTGCAATCTTTGTTCATATTTATTCAAAAATGATACCTCTCGGAACGTTATTTCAGATCGATATAGAGGATTACGAATTGTTTTGTTTCATATTTGAATATAACTAATGTGGAAGAGATCTGGTTTCAACAATTCGGCACATATCACATAGGGCCTAGACGAAGACTTTGACTGATGGCCAAACGACATCAACGAAGACCTACGTGTTATATAGCATGTAGAAATTTAGGATCGGGAAAAATGGATAGGGGACCATCGTACAAGCGGAAAATCCAGAGAGTCTTTTTGTGAGAATACAAATGGCGACGTTAAATGGAGGGCTGATTTAATTTACTGAAAGCACTAGTAGCGCTTTTATCTGAGCCAAGTAAACAAAAAACTTTAAATGAGATATAAATAAATAGTTCATAAGTAAATATTGATCGTTATTGATTTCAACAATCAGTTAGTTGATTGGTTTCGTTATCGTTCCAATTCCGGAGCGGCAACCCCGAAAACCCCCGAGTAACGAAATATGATCCTATATTGAGATTTTATTTGTCTGAGTCGGTTTGCGATCAATATTCCTACTGGAAATTATTGATGTTTCCCAATTTCCCGTGAATTTTCTTTGTTTGTCAATTATCAGACCAAAGTTCTGATTACCTTGTGAGGTTTAAGTTTCTTCCTAAAAACTAAATATATTATTAAGCAGAGCGAAAACGGTGTGTCATCTAGAATTGAACAAAGCAGCCAATCAGGAAAAATTATATCGAATTTCGTTTGAAAATTTGTAGTGCCAGAATTTTGTTTTTTAGTTTCGGTGACAAGCACCACATTCAATGAAATACACCTGTTTGAAAATAAATGGGCCACGGGTAAGTAACTTTTCATTCATGAAAATATAAATTTCGTGTCAAGCCAAATGATTCATACGTGTTCAGAAATTGATGCGACAACACAAAATACAAATCAAAATAAAATTCCTAAGTATTTTATATGAATGATCATTGTCGTGGAGCCACACTTCTTAAGGTGTGCGAGATTCGAGGTCGATTAACTTTAAAAATTACTTTTGTTGTTATATTAAAATAAATTTTCTTAGAGAGTGTGATAGCGTAATGTTATAAGAGCAGCTGTACGATGTATAATCTTTGAATTCTCAGTAGTGGGATTGTCTTTGTTTTCTGCGGAAATTTAATGTGACGATGAACTTTTTACAACAAATTTTTTAAATTGTGTGTTAAATTTATTAACCTGGAAGTGTGGATAATTGTTATATGTCTACAATAATATTTTTTTCTTATTTATATATTTTCAGGATATCCCGCTCCATCCATACAAAACACCACAAACTGCACCGCTAGTAACATCCGCCCGTTTCCAATTCGATCCGCCACAATCACCAAAAAGTGTTCGTACATTTAGCGAAAAAAATCAAACTCATTTCACATTCGATGACCTTAAATTTAAGCTGAAAGGAAAATCATCGCCGCACACCTCGAACAGTTCGAGTGAAAATTTGAAATTGAACCGCCTGCGTTCGCACAAATCGAGAAAACAACAACACGATCAAGGCGGCGATAACGATGCAGATGATGATGATGATGATGCACGGGGTGCTCGTATAATGTCAGCATATCGTGGTGAAAAAATTGTCAAAAATTCAACAATGTTTCCGTTCGATCGGGAAGCGCTCGACTATGAACGAATACAACGCGAATGTTTTGCGTGCGAGGACGAACATTCGAATGGTGATACGAATATGTACTACAATGGCGGAAAATCGTCGCAAAAACATTTAGACGATCGCAATTATTATAGCGATGATATTCGAAGCCCTAGTGAAATATTTTACCAGTATACGTTGCTGTCGCAGGAAGAGTACCAAGAAAAGACATCGCATCAGCGACGCAGCCAAAAGTATCATAATAAAAGTTATCGTAAATCGAAAAATCGGGGTGTCGAACGTTACGAACTCGACCACTACAATACCGTTCCAAGCCCCCGTGCTATTGTATCACCGCCATTGCCTCCCAATGGACAATCATCAAATACACCACCCCTGCCTGATTTACGGGTTGATTACTTCGCCGAACTCACCAATAATATTAAAATGAATAATACGAATACATCGACATCGTCGTCGACTTCATCATCGCAACATGATGATTTATTGGCAACGTGCCCAAAATATACGAGCAATAATTGTAGCGCAAACAGTAATGGTGGTGGTGGACCTATAAATGTAACACCAAATCCAATGGATACGGCAGTTTATACACAACCGCGAGCAACAATAGTCGTACAACAAGTACGTAAACTTTACAATTTTTTACATTACAATTTGTTTACCTATTAAATTTATTATTTATTTTCGTAATTTCTAAAAATATATAAAATTAAAGTTTTTCATGGTTTTCGCGTTAAATAAATTCGAGCGACGTATTACATATAGAGAGCGACGAAAATTTGCCGGTCCTCTCCATTTCCAAATTATTTTTACTAGTTGTGAGTTGCAAATTAAACTCGATCGTGTATTTTACGCGTAAATATTTTTGTTAGGTGTGTAAAAATTCGCGCGTAAATCAAAACTGAGTGGCAAAATCGAAACGACCGAAAATTTGGAAAATCGCCACCAAATAGCGAGATAACGTTTAGAGTGTAAAATTTGTGGATAGTGACAAAATTATTTTGTTTATCAAATATGACGATGGTTGCGCACGTCATTTCGTTTGTCATTGGATTTTTCGAAATTGTCTTGTTCCTTTTGATCTTGTAGACGCCGGACGCAATTCAAGACAATAAATTTTATACCAAAAAAGACTTTAGCCCCATTTTATTGCATCAATGGATTACATAAAGGCTAAATTGAAAAATTTCTACGGTAAATCAAAACCTGATAAGAGTTTAATGGTTAAGGTGAGCGAAAATTATTTTATATTTATTTTATAAAACTTACCACATCTTGACATAATCATCTAAACTTTTTATTTTATTTATATACTTAAAGGTGATAGACTCTTTTATCTGTGATAAGTGTATGAAATTATTTGCGAACCACATAGGGGGTACACAATGGGTATGGGCGCCGACTCTGCATGCTTTGTGATATTTTCCGGAAAATACTAAATTTTTCATAGTTTGATGGAAATGTGTGTATGTGAGTGTGCGCGGCAGCAATCGAGACTTCTTAAATTTAATTTTAAAATTAATTATTTATTTATAAATTGATAATAAATTAAATAAATTTTGTATATAAAACTGAAAAATTATTATTCTTGTATTTTATTTCATTGCATCAAACTGTGAAAAATTTTTGTAAATGGAAAATTAATTAACAGCTCGCTTATGGCAGATGAACCATTTATGTACTGTACTGTATAATTAATACATCGTGTTTTAATTAATTTTATTTTGTCATTTGTTTTCCTGCCTTTGAGCACAAAGTAATTTGTAATTTTACATTTTAATGTGTAAAGCGGGCGGCATCAAGTAATATAAAACGAATTATTCTCGGTTACAATGTACATAATAAATTTGCATGATGTTCAGATAAAAGAGATTCCACTTATTAATAGGTTTTAGTGATTCGTATAAGATTTCATGCAGGAAGTATAAAAAGAATAATTTTACTTTCAAATGTGAAGTTAGATGAGATCAAAGGAGTTTCGGAACGTAATAAATTGTTCCATTTCAAATCCATTATAATACCCTGGGGTGTTCGGCACACATGTAGTGAAGTCTTTATTATGACATCTTGAGAATATTTAAATCCAAATTATAATTTTTTGAATACAATTTTGATTAGGTTCCTATTTTTGCGGCTTACCAGCACCACCAGCACCTTATATTCAAAATTATTTCAGTCACATTTCAATTTTTTGGAGATTTCTTAATTTTTGCCAAGTCACCGACGTTAAGTGTCATCTTAAGGATGTGATTCTTCAGTTCTTTTGATTCTGACGGTTCAACTTTTTAAGTAAAATTGTAAGTAAGTCACGTTCGAGCATGTCTCATCCCAAAAGATGTTTCTCTACTTCGATGTTATTATTTACGAGGCTGTAATTTTGTTTTTCTTGCCTAGCTGTTTTAAAATGCAGTAATAATAGAAGATTGCTTGCAGGATTTTTCTTAGGGCCCAAATACTCCATCTCCATAGTGGCCAATTTTTTTAAATATGTTAGTCTACCATTTAAATGTACAACTACAAATTGAGAATATAACTGTCCACAATTATTCCCGTTCAGGAATTTTAAGCGCGAAATGTCTCTGGAAACTCGTTCTTTTATCATCAAGGCTTAAATTTATTTATATTTTTTTAATTTTTTACTATGTAGCCCGACTTTCTTTTACGACACATACAGAGAGTGTTCAAATTTGAGGTATCTTTTTAAATTTTAAATTTTATGTCTTTGATGTGTTGAACAATTTGAGGATTATCCGTATACACTTTCTTCAAAAAACTCCATCAGAAGAAATTCAATGGCGTTAAATCGCATGATCTTTGCATGATCTTGGCAATTCTCGTCTGTTCTTCGAGACGAAACTATTCGATTATTAAACTTCTATTTCAAAACATCGATTGATTCCGTTGGTCTGTGGCATGTTGCATCGTCCTGTTGAAACCACACGCTCTGCACATCAATATCTTCCGATTGAGTCCACAAAAAGTTTCTAACCATCTCTAGATATAGAGCTCCATTCACTGTACTGGCAAATTACATTTCCAATTTCACCAATTTGGTTTCATTTTCAAAGAATTCTCTAGAGTTTTCTTCAGCTCAAATGCGGCAGTTTTGTTCGGTGAAATAGCCACCAATTTCAAAATGAGCTTCATCGGTCATGATAATTTGCTTGAAAAATTCTCATTTTCTTCTTGTTTTTAGATAGATCGAGACGGATGGAGGACCACAGTGCAGGTGGCAAAATCCCTTCTTGGGATGTGAAAGAATGTTTGTACTTATCAACTGTCAAATAACAATGATACTCTAGCACAAAAAATATAAATGGGGAATATTTAAAAGATACCTCAAATTTGAACACCCGTTACATAGATTTCTAATACGCCACACTTAATTTATAAAGCGAAAAATTTAACCTACCAGATTTTTGATAAAAATTGTCTTGTAAAATCAAAATATATTATTCCTGCTTAAATTTCGGAAAATTAACTAGATCAACTCTGGTTGAAAATTTAATTCTCATTGCAAAAATTGAAAAAGCTCACTCGGAAGCTACCACTTCTGGTACATAGATGGCCACCAAATTTCGCATAAATCTCCAAATTTATAAAAAGAGAAAATCTTTAGCATGAAATTTTATTCCAAATAATCAATCCACCTGGTCTGTAGGGAGTCTGTATAGGGAAATACTTTTTTTTATGAAAACTCGTCATTTCTGGTAAAATTTAAACTATAATGTGAACTAATTTTGTTTGGAATTTAATTTAATATATTTTTATTTTAATCGGTTTTTCGTAAATATTATAAATACTTTTCAATATATTTGGAAAAAAAGTAAAAGCTTCAACCGATCTCGACCAAAAATACCTGGGGTCACTCAATTTATAGAAAAAGCTAAAGAATGAAGTTTCATCCCAATCAAGCAATCCGCATGGGATACAAAGACGGAATTTTTACTGCAAAACAGGACTTTTAACAAAAACCGTAATTTTTGGTTTAATCTTGGAAATGATCTGGACCGGTATTGTTGCAAAATTAATTTCGAATCCGGTAGTTTAAACCAAGAAACCAAAAAACGATAACGCTCATTTTGTAGCTGTCACTTCCGGTGGAAAAACGAAAGAACTCCTATAAAAGGCGTCACTTTCGGTGGACCAATTTCGACCAAAATTCACTAGAATCTCCCAATTGGTGGAAAACACTTGATTTATTGGTTGGTATAATTAACGTCTCGCTTGCGCATTACTTCATAATTTCTGCTTCAATTAAACTTTTTTGTGATCTGATCACTTTAAGTCTAGTTGATTTGCAGAATTTTTTGAGGGGTTGAGTTTAGGAGAAACACAGTCAGGTCATCGACTTTAAGTAAGATTCGATGTTCTAGTAGACCGTTTGCAATAAAGTAATTTAGAAATTCTAAATTGCTAATTAGTAGAAAGATCTTGATTCAATTACGGACAGAATGCTATTGTTAGTTGCAGTTGCACCTGCTTAAACCCGACAGTTTGGTGGTTATAAGCCGAAAAATATCCCGACAAAATGCGATGGCAACACCAAATCTCTAACATTATAACAGTTTTCAATATTATCCTGAAAAATCCGATGCTACCACTAACCGTTTATGTATCGTCCCGAAAAAAAATTCACTTTGAAAATTTTATTGATGAATACTGACTTGTATATTAAAAAATCAATATTCCTACTTAAATTTCCGAAAACCAACAAGGTCAATCCTTCTTGAAAATTTATTCTTCACTGCATAAATTATAAAAGCTCCGAATTTATGGAAATAGGTTTAGTATGAAGTTTGATTCGGAATAGTCAATTTGCGTGGACTGTAGAGAAGCCAAATTTCTGGTACGGTTTTCGGTAAAATTTAACATAACGATAGCGATAACCATCGTTAAACCGATTCAAACGATTTCTTTTGAAACCAGATTTTGAACCTAACAATTTAAACGTTAAGTGTTTATACATTTTTAAAATTTGCGCGTGTATTTCACTCACCCCAATTTTCCAGAACTCTCGAAATAAAACTTAAACTGGAAAATTTTCCAATGATAACCATCGACAAACCGCATCAAATGAGACTATTTACAGGCATAACGCTTTGAACGTTAAGGTTTTACAAATTTTTGCAGTTTCTACATTTATTTCAATCTTCCCAATTTTCCCGAATACCCAACATGAAGCTTGGACAACCTGTTAAGGATTGTTTGCAGCCAACCCGCAGTTTTCACTAAGCACGCAAAGGCCTTTCTCGCAGTGATATTTTGCCGGCTAGATCTCAGGGTAATGGCATGGGTCGTGGGGAATTAGAATCTTTCGTGCTCCTTGCCTACACCGTGGAAAGGAAAAATCAAAAATCAGAAGCAAATAATAAGAAACATGAATTTAAATTAAGTCGACCAGAATTTGTCGAACGAAACTTGAGGAACGTAATAAAAATAATAATAACTGGGTATGTCCATCCGGCGGCGACCGGATATCCCCGAGTGACAAGTACCCAGTCTGCTGATGAGACCCTACCAAATGACATACCGACCACGAAAGCAAATTTCCCAGACATAAGGAAGCAGTATAACGTAGTAGGGAAGTCTCCTCAACAGACCAGGCCTCTCTTCACCCGGAGAGAACTCCAGCGAATCCCCCACAATACACACTCCGATAGCTCGAAACTACCGGAGTGCCACGGGGAGACCGAATGGATTTTACGATCGTCTCCGAATGAACGACACATACGGTGGACCCACCACTCAACCCTGCGGATGTCCTGCCGAGAGGATGAAGGGGAGTGACGGGCCTCAGCTGTAAATATAGCCTCGACACGAAATGCGAATCCCCTCCCAACATACCGACTCGTATAAAATTTAGTATTCATCTTATTCATTGAACAAACTCAAAAAAATAAAAATTAAATAAAATAACCAAGTGAAATACAAAAAAAAAGATAAAAATGAAGCCGAATTCCAAGACATCCGCCATACAGAATTTTATTCAAAAATCAAAACAAAACTACCAAACTTCCAGAGGGGTAAAAAAAAAGGTCGCGGAAACCAAAGATGAAATAAATCGAACATACATACAATATGGCGTTCGGCGGCCAATACACAATAATTTTGAAAATGAAACCCAATATAACACTGTGGGGCGCACAACGGAGGTTAATCGGCGCTCGATTACAAAGTAAAATCGAAATAATAAAGTTTGAAAAAATTGAACATAAAAATTTGAAAATTAAAAAAAAAAATAGAAAAATGGAAAATCAAAAACAAATTAAATAAAAAAATGTGTACCTTGAGTTCCGGTTGGGCTCCCACTATAGAATGTTGGGCGTACTCCCGCCTTTAATAAGTGAAACCAACTGGCTTCGACCCGTATAGAAAAATCCCATTTTTTTTTTTTTTTACAAATGGCCGGTTGCAAATGGCCACCTGTGTCGTTGTTCGTTGGCTCGCCGAAAAATTACAAATGGCCTCGGCTGGCCACCTGTACGTTAAGATTTTCACTGATATTTAAATGAAATTACAAATGGCCTCGATTGGCCACCTGTATGTTGCTTTTTTCACCGATATATGTTGAGGAGCTCGGAAATTGCGGTGCTCGCTTTATCAAAATGCGACACCCGTTGAAAAATGCGGGATATCCGGTGATGTTTTTCGTATATTTACATACTCAGAAATTTGTCCTCACTGATCTTTGAATTTTTGAAAACTTTATTATTTTCTCAAAATATACAGCATTTTCTTCTTATTATTAAATGAACGAAACACGGAAAATTAGCACTTGAACTCTTTTCTATTCTCCTCTTTCTTCATAAAAAAAACAATTGTTGTTTTATTTTGGATTAACAAATAGCAGAACGCCGCCCCGACTTTGCGTGGTCAGCATGCTTCCTCCAGTGACCGAAGGCCCGGGTTCGATTCCCGGTGGTGACAAGGAAAACCATTTCTCGACTGGTTTAGGATTAATAAATTAATCACATTTGAGGCGGCCAAATCCATTGATGGGATATATTGCCAGAGAGAGAGAGAGAGAGAGAGGGAGAAATAGCAGAACACTGTTATGTATTTTCTGATAGTCTAAATTTTCTCATGAATTTCCCAATAAAAAAGAAATTTACAAATTAAACTTCATACTTTTAAGATTTTATGTATTTTAAATACCTTAGTTTTCGTCGACTTTATTTTATCACATTACCAACTCGACTTTTTTGTTATCCAACCAAAACGAGACTCCTCAAAAAAAATTCTAGCACCACACCAAAAATATAGAAGAAAATTTTTGTTGAGTCTGCCCGCGAATTATATTTTATGAAGTGGCAGTTGTGGAAAAAAAAATATTCACTTCACTTTTTCTTTTTAAATATAATGAATTTATTTATTTAAATCAAAATACAATCTGAATATTTAATTTACATTTAGGTAAAGTGCAAAATGCAAAATGTGCATTTTGCATAAAAATGAACTTATTATATTTTTTGTTAGTAATTTTTTATAGAACTGCGAAATTTGCATTTTGCTTTTTTTTGAAAAATGAACTTATTAAATTTTTTGTTAACATTTTAAATGCGAAATGTGCTAAATGAACTTATTTATTACTGTTGACAGGAAATTGTTATCTTATTGCTTGTAATGAGCTTGGCATATGGGTTGTGACGTCGTTGGATGACGTAACTCGCGTGTCACTTGCATACTCCCTCTCACCCGCAGCAGCTGCACGCACCAAAACAAGAAACCACAACAAAACTACTCCTCTATATATCAGTCACTCGCACACACGCATAAAGCTCGATTTGTTTTATCCGTTCCTTCAGTTCCTTCATTTTTCGTATCAGACAAAACAAAACATTGTTACATGTTTTTTTCATTGGAGTATTTATATTATCCGTTCCGTACTTGCAGGAACTGAACGGAACGGATAATATAAATACTCCTATGAAAATGGATACATGTAACAATGTTTTTTTTTTGTCTGATACGAAAAATGAAGGAACTGAAAGGAACGGATAATATAAATTATATAAAGGCCTTATATAACGGATTATATAAAGGCCTCGCTCTCCAACTCATTCAACTTTTACGTAATACGAAATACCCAATTAATACAGAACATTAATACCCCCAATGTAATACCAATAACATAACACAGATGGCAATGCCATCAATAAAAGGTATCTTTCAAACAATCACAAAGAAATTAAAAATTTGAAAACGAAACAGTAAACAAAATTAATGTTATGATCAAGTAGTCGTAACAACCCGTTGTTATTGTCCATCTCGAAGTGGTTAGCAGTCTCCACAACTAATCATTTATTGCCGCATGGCGAGGCTTTTGGGTCAGACACAACGGAGATTTGTGAGAAACCACCATTGGTCCATTTGCCAAAGAATCAGCGGATTATGTTCGAAGTTGGTCATGAACTTAAAGCTTTACAAATTGTACGAACCGGGGACAAACGAGGCTTTAATCGTGGTTTGAATTGCGTATAGTAGATTTTGATTCCATGTAATTATGTTTACATTAAGAAAAGTAGGGAAAAACGACTAAATGGAAAAAATAGTTGTCGCAAGAATGCACACAATTGTTGTTGTTTCATATTTCTGGTGCGCGAATCATTATTTATTATATTCAGATGAGAATGGGATCGTTGTTTGCGTGCTGGACAACCTTTCAAATGCCAAAACAATTGCGGTAACTATTTTCACATATAATTTGTTATTATAATCCTTAATGTATTTTATTTGTGGGACGAATGTTCCGTCGATATGTCGATGGATTCAGAAGGTTAAAATTTATCGTTTTAGTTAATGCGACATTGCAACAACATGGATTATCTTATGATTCAGTTTGTCTTACTATTCTAACTGGAAATTTATACACAATTCCAGTTTACAATGAAAATGATAAAAGCTCAGAAGAAGAAAGGCGAATTTCAAGCTTAAATGAACGTTAACATTCTGCTTTCAACAAAAATCATAGCAGAAAAAGATTTTTTTCTGTTATGAAAAAAATTCATTGGAAATGAATTCCGAAATAAGATCATTTTAGATCTTAGACTCTCCTGATATTTTAGACTCTCATTTATATTTTAGTTCCGATTCAATTATATCATCAATTTAATTGTTGCGAATTCGAGTGGTTATGGTGTACTGTGTACACCACCCAGTGTTACCATCCCAAAAGTAGCGGTTCAAATCTAGCTCATAATTTTGTTGATGCGATTATTATTCTTAACACTCATCGTTGTTGTCGGATCAAGTATTCCTTGAATACTAATTGGGAAATGGATTTTAAAATGACTTTCCATTTGGAGGGGAATATTGAGATAATGAAAGCAATTTGTAAACGTTTGATGATAGTCGTCACGGAAAATACTGAAATTTACAACGGCCTTAATCATCATAACTAAAACTATCATCATAAATAAAGATTCAAATCGCTGTGTTTTATTTGAAAAATTTGGTACAAAGCTGTATTGAACGCTCCAGATTCGTAACATCCTGGTGACACTTTAAAGATTAACTTTTACAACTCTAAAAGAAATTAATGGAAATGCTTCTGAATTGTGAGCTTGCAGCTGACGGAAATAGAAAGATCTGTTATCGAGGCTGCAAAAAGTTAGATGGGAGGAGGAAGCTCAAGCTTACAAGGATGCATTCGAAGTGAACCACTAAAAATTTTTAACCTACCGAAAAGCAGTTAAAAGTGAGGAAATCGGAACGGTGTGTTAATAAAAGACTGAGCAACAAAAAGCAGCACTTAATTTAGGAGACATGGTGAATATATACACTTCTGCTTCAGGTGGAGAGATTAACCGATAAACTAGACAAGCAAGATTCCAAATTTGATCAGTAATGTCGAGTTCACGTATGCGATCAAAAAATGATTCGCGAATCAAAGGAAAATTAAATCATTGAAAACATATACAAATTTCGCCGCCCGAGATGAAATAATTTTAACTTTGGGAACATTTTGATCGGAAGCATCCAACATAATAAAAAAAAATAACAAATTATGAGTAATAATGCGAAATAATTACGCTCAAAGATTGGCTTGATTCGCGAACCATTTTTTGATCGCATACGTGAACTCGACATAAATGCGTGTGAAGTTAGACCTAACTAGAGTAGAACTAATATTAGGAATAGTTTAGCACAAACTTCACACGCCTGTACACGCTTTTGAAGTTAAAACTTAATTGATCCTAAACTATCAAACAAACAAAAAATGAGAATGTATTGGTAAAAGTAAAATAAAAATGGCATTTAGGCGAATTTTTAAAATATTTGAATCAACTTTTTACGTTTGGTAAAACATATAGGGGACTAGTTTTGGGTTCATTTTACACTTTGCGTTAAATACTGCTATGTTAAATTATTGCGTTAAAATGTCGCGTGTTAACATGTCACGTAAAATTGTATACAGAAAAACCTCGATTTAACGAACTAATTGTCGAGTCCGTTAAATCCGATTGTCCGTTAAATCCGAATGTTTTTAAATTTAATCGATTCGATTGAAGTTAATCTGGGACGGAACTCAGGCGTTTCTTAACCGATTATGTTATGATTTAATATGTTGGATGGAAATGAGATTTTTAAACGATTTTTGGAAGAAATTCTGGAATAAGGTCATCTGGGACGTGTTATATGGAAATGCAATTCTTAAATGGACTAAGACGGACTTAAACGGACCTGGGACGGAACTCGACCAATTCTTAACTTGTTATGATGGGATTGGATATGCTGGATGTAAATGGGATTCTAAACTGTTATTGGAAGTAGTTTTGGAAAAGCTCACTTACAACCCGGTCATTCTTTAACTGAGTAAAATGTAATTGAGTTTATTGGATGAAAATGAGATTCTTAAATGATTTATGGAAGAAGTTTTGGTATATCGCCACCTTGGTCGGAACTGAGGCATTTTTTAACCAATTACGATGGGGTTGGATTTGTTTAATGGAAATAAGATTCATTAATGATTTTTAGAAGAAGTTTTTTGGCCACCTAGAACGAAACATGGCTATTACTTAACCAATAATGATAGAATTCGGACGTTGGATAAATATGTGATTATAAAATGATAAACTGCTGTACTCCCCAACTATGAGAAACCGAACAGTTTTCGAGGTCGTGAACAGTTTTCGAGGTCGTTCTTGATAAGAATACTATAAGTTTATCTGAGCCATTTGTGTAAGGTTCCTAAAGTGATTTTTTGTGCGAATAGGTGGCCTGCCGTTTAACCACTAATTACATGAGTGGGTCACTTACTGGTGATAGATGTTAAGTCATCAAGCCTTATAAGAAATATGTTAACATCCCGAGCCACTTAATTAAAAAAACACGCCTGGTTGCCATATTCGAGAATTTCTTCCCAAAATCATTTAAGAATCCCATTTTCGTCAAACAAACCCAACTACATTATAATCGGTTAAAGAATGGCCGAGTTCGAAGAGGCCTTTTCCAAAACTACTTTCGACTAAGAAATGCCAAAGTTCCGTCAGATTAAATTCGATCGAATCGATTAAATTTTAAAACATTCGGATTTAACAGACAATCGGATTTAACGGACTCCACATTTAACATACAAGTAATTAACGCAGCGTGTGACCTGAACCGAAAACTGGTCCATTATATGTTTTATCAAACATAAAATTGAAGCAAAATAGAACGACCGTTAAATCGAAGGTTTACTGTATATTGCTAAAAACAATTTCAAATTTTTACATCGCATCCAAAATCCCACTCCCAAAATGCACGAACTTCGCAACGAACTGCAGTGCTTGGCAGTGCTTCGATAATCAAATTAATTCTCGAGATATTCAATTTCTTAAGAAAATATTATATTCTTTAGATGGAAAACATTATTTATTTTAATTACGCCAATTCGAAAAATGTTTTTTTTTAAGAATAATTTCAATTGGAAAACTATTCAAATATTTCATTATTTCACCTAAATGTCATTTTTATTTAATTTTTACCAATACATCAAAACATTTTCGTTTGTTTTTGGCAGTTTAGGACTAGTTTAGGTCAAAAACTTTATAAGCGTAGCAATAGGATGATCAGTTTGCCTAGCTGGATAAAAAAACGCACACATCGAGCTGGATCAACTTATACGGGTCCAAGAGTATGAAGTAGAAGAACTGAAAGATGTTGTTAAGTCTTTTGGTACGAAGGTATAAGAAGTTGAAAACCGTAGGCACAATCCAGTTCAAGAACTCGAGTTAAAAATCTAGCAAGAAGTTGAAATTAAAATTAAAGAAGTATTTGGGAGGGTTGTCTCACAAAAAATAGAAAGAGGTCCACAGATCGCACTGACTGGTGTTGTCGAGAGCTCGAGTGAAGTTTTGAAACCTCAGACTTTAGCTGATGAAGCCAAGTTTGATCATTTCAAGGTATAAGATGGAGTACAGCACTTAGGCTTCAGATATGTTGCAAACGACACCCAAGAAGGAGAGATGTTACGATCAAGTCGTGGCAGATTTGAGATTGGTCGAGAAACAACATAAGAGCGGAAAGTTTATCCACTGAACAAACCATAGAGCAAAAACTCAATTCTAACGATGGAGAGTCAAAGAAGATGCTTCAGATGCGGGAAGTTAGGTCTCAACATACGAAATTATACCCACGAATGAATGACCGTTTTGCGAGGCAGCCTACTTCCCGAAGTTCATGAATCAAAGAATACCAGAGGCAAATGTTTAGTTGTGAAATCTGTAGGGAGACGGCCGTTTGCTTACCGAATGGAGGAAGGATCTGTGTATAAGGCGCAGAAGAAGAGTTTAATACGCTTGATTAGGGGGTGTCACACAGTGAATGTATTTGATCGCTAAAGAGACCGATTCAAAATTCTGCGACGAAGAGATGTACTAAAGTGGCACGCGTTGGAATTGAGACGGGGATGTGCTGGAATGTGACGAGGCAAAAAATATCAAGTGACTGATGAACCACGTACTAGGTAAAAGCATCCGAGGCAGAACAAATATCGCAGCTGATCAAAGACAACGAATGTACAAAGATTAGGACCCAGTAGAGAGCAACAGCACGAACGAATAAAAAAAACTGAGAAGTGGACGAAAAGTTGAACAGATTTAAGATGAGGGTAGTATTACGAATTCTACTCTACAATCGTATTACACTCCTTGGTTGAGCGGTTAAGTGTGCACCACCCACTGTTACCAACCCAAAGGTTGCGATTTCGTATCTAGGTCGAGTCAATATTTTTATTGGGACGATTATTATTCTTAACACGGATGGAGGAAGTTAGACCAGGTGTAAGGAAATAGGCGGAGAGTGAAATGGGCTACTATCTAGTTGGTATGACATAAAGTAAGGGTTTCACCAGGGGTACAATTTTAAACAAGTTTACTGTTGAATGGGATGAGGAGGAGGAAAATAGGAGTAAAGCTCGGGGGTGATGGTCGGGGATAATTACTGAGGGGTAGTAACCGGCAGGTAATGACCGGGGGTACTGACTGAGCAGTATTGACTAAGCAGTAATTGCAAGGGGTAATTGCCGGAGGTGATAGACCTAGAGTATAAGGGGGTGGGGGGGGGGGGGGGGTGGTAATATTCGGGGAATAAAGTCCTAGATTTCTCTCTTCTGTATAAACTGGTTAGGTTTCAAATCGGTTATTTCAAATTACAATCTAAGATTTACCAGCCTTGGTTTATGTCATTTACGATATTTACGTATGCATCAAACCTTCATTCTATTGAATTAAACTGCCAACAGTTAAAAACCACTTAACCATTATTTTATCGAGAAAACTGTAAATAAAAATTAACGCACGCAACAGCAACAATAACATTTTGTTTACATTAATAATATTGTTGCTATAAATCTTGCCACATCCAAAATATGTACATTGAAAAATTATTTGACTTTAAGAACGTTTCATTTAATATAAACAATCAACCAGCTAGACAGAAATTAATGGCCCATCAACAAAAAAAAAAAAAACCTCGGGCGCGTAAGTCAATTACCGTGCATCGTTCACTCATCAACCACCTTGAATTTGCACAATTTCAATACAAAGCAACCAATTCACTTTTATCAATCAAAAAAAAATCAATTAAAAATGATCGATTGATATTAGAAATTAGCTCCTCGATAAACAACAATCGTGTTTACATTTTTATTGTTATTGTTATAATTATCATCGCCATGAATTTGTAAACATTAAATCAAACAACATAAATTTTCGATTGAACGAATTTTGGATATCGTCCAAATCCCATCATCTTAGACAAGCGCGAGTATGTTTAAAACACACACACACACACACAAATCGTTAGAAACATTCTAAAGTTGTTTTACTAGAAGCTCGCTCTCCCTAAATATAATAAATTGACATGTTATGTACCATACGAATTGGCTCTATTCCGTTAAAGTTGTTGTTCGCCATAAACCATGAAGAGTACGGCGGCGAGAAAGCAAATTGGTTCGCGCGACTGAACATTAAACATAAAATAACAAAAATATGTTTTCTTAAAGTGAAAATTCTTTAACATTGAAATTTTGTTTTTTGAAATTTAAAAATATTTATATTTTATTGGATTACAACAAAAATTAATTAAAATATAAAATCTTAAATTTTTTGGGTAAACAAATCTTAATATTTTTGAATAATGTAGTATTTGGCGGTAGAATGTTGTTTAGTTTTCGATTTATTAAATTTTTTACTGCTGGCTGCGCTTCACACACACCAAATTTATTGGTTTATATTAAGTAATAAAATATTTTTAATAAATTTTTAATTTCTCCGAATATTTTTTAATAACATGTGAATATTATGATTCGATTTTTATTATTATGTATATATGCGGATGAACATATAAAGAAAATTTCTCATTTATTTGATTTTCCTACGTGAAAATTTTCTTGATGTTTTTTGCTACTGTGCGCCGACGAACGGATAAAGGTGCATGTATTATCATAACAAACTGGGGTTATACGATACGTTTTTATATGGAGTCAGTAAGTCGCGTCTTAACGTTATTGTGTTCAGTTTACTATAGAATATCTTAAAATGTCTCTACTACTTGCGCGTGGGTTGATCTAGATACGAAGGCCAGGTGTACTTTGTTGTATATAATCCAAGATGCAGTTACTCTTTTGTGTTTTGATTATTTTACGATTGGAACATTGTTTTACGTTATAGTTAACAATAAGAACATTTTATGATAAAATTGCTTACTTAGAATATTTATTTTAATCCAGGTGTGCAGATTAATTGTCAATGGTGTAAGGAATTTACTGTCTTTTACTTTACTATCTTCTACTAATGTGTTTTTCCAACATTTAATCTTTTGCATGTACTTATCTTGAGAAAGTTTTCAAAAAATTCATAAAATTGTGATTTGCTTGGTTGTTATTTCTAATCCGTAGAACTGGATCTGATCCATATAAAAAATAAATTCTACCACAAGAAACGGCCACGTATAAAAAAAAACAAATTCAAAATTTTGGTAAAAATTCACTTCTCATTTCAATTCCATTCCACAAACTAAATTTTATCTAACATTAATGTCAGATTATTCAAATATTCGTTTAACAAGGAATCCGTTTGAGAACTTCCTTCAGTGGAATATCGGTTGGGAGATTTCCAAAATTTCATGGCTAATTTCCAATTCTTTCAAATACACCGAACGTAGCCTTAAAGCGGTTAACAAAAATTGGATTATATTCAACTATATTCATAAAATATACAATAAAATATTCGATAATCGATTTGAATGCAATTTTCGACCAAAATCGATTAAGGAACTACCAAAAACCAAAATAAATTCACCCTGCCAAAATACCGGATTTCCTCATAGTCGGTTCAGAACTTTTGGTGTTAATATTCCAATCTAGTCCGGAAAGCCATAATTCAAACCTTCAAGTTAGAAAAAATTTAAGTTCCACTCAGTAAGGTCAAATTAGAAAACTTTAAACCATATTCCATAGTTGGGTAAGAAATATTTTAGTCCTTCTCAACATCGGAAAACTTACGTTGTATTACACAGCGGAAATTTATCATCAGAAAATAGGAGATAACGCTACTCACCACAAGTGGTAGCACTACCACAAAAGAAATTTCTGTTCTTATTTTATAAACAACAAAAAATTTTAGCGGAACTATTTTCTAACCCTTTCAGCGCCTCTGATACAATTGTGTAGGTAAATTTTAACCTATACCTTAAACCAATGACATTTAAATTTGTATCCTAAGCTACGACTGACTAACAAAATTGTGTATGAAATTGGTTTCCTAGTATAAACCCAGAAAAGAAAAAAAAACAAATGATGATTTGGCGATTGAATGTTACTTTTGTGCAGACAATTTGAAGTGATCGTTACAACCAGCTGAATTGATATCCAAGTTGGCAATGTATTTTTTCTGAAATCTATTTTATTATGATTATAGTCAATAAAATTTTCAATTTTGATCTTCAAAATGTAATGTGTATGGCCGATGTACTACCCACACAATTGTGTGGCCTGGAGTCATAATTACGTCACAATTTTATAAATAAAAATAATACAGAATTGATAAAAAAACATTGCTTTATTTAAAATAATGTTATTAATATCACAAAATTCATACATATTTAGTTTCGGAAAAACTAAGATAATGGCCTTAACATTAATTTAAATATACGAGTATGTAATTCAGTATTCCCGTGAAGTTTGTCCTAACTTGTCCTAAACCCAACAACAATTTTAAGACAAGTTTAGGAAAAAGTTCACTCGACTATATAGTAACGTGAATTTTTTCCTAGACATTCCTAATTTTAACAGTGTAAAATAATAACATATTTGTTATATAAACACTATTGGCAATTTAAAATATTTCAATTAATTATCAATTTATAATATTACAATTTAGTAAATAAATGCGCTAGAATAATATAATTAATTGAAAAGTATCAATTTATAAATAAACTTGCGTTTAGAATTTTAAAAGATTTAGAAGAATATATGAAAGTAAAAACCCTCTGTCCTAAGATACTTCTAAGAGGTTACAACTTTTGAGGTAAATGTTTTCACTTTGTACTAGACAAAACCTAACTAGAAAATATGAGTTTTCCGAAAAAATTAGGGGAACACTGGGTTTAGTATTCAAAAATGTATTGGTAAAAAATCGAAGTAAAAACCCTCTTTCCTAAGATACTTCTAAGAGATTACAACTTTTGAGGTAAATGTTTTCACTTTGTACTAGACCCAATCCACAAGAAAACATGAGTTTTCCGGAAAAAATTAGGGGAACACTGGGTTTAGTATTCAAAGTTGTATAGGTAAAAAATCGAAGTAAAAACCCTCTGTCCTAAGATACTTCTAAGTGATTACAACATTTGAGGTAAATGTTTTCACTTTGTACTAGACCCAACCTAACTAGAAAATATGAGTTTTCCGAAAAAATTAGGGGAACACTGGGTTTAGTATTCAAAAATGTATTGGTAAAAATCGAAGTAAAAACCCTCTGTCCTAAGATACTTCTAAGAGGTTACAACTTTTGAGGTAAATGTTTTCACTTTGTACTAGACCCAATCCACAAGAAAACATGAGTTTTCCGGAAAAATTAGGGGAACACTGGGTTTAGTATTCAAAGTTGTATAGGTAAAAAATCGAAGTAAAAACCCTCTGTCCTAAGATACTTCTAAGTGATTACAACATTTGAGGTAAATGTTTTCACTTTGTACTAGACCCAACCTAACTAGAAAATATGAGTTTTCCGAAAAAATTAGGGAAACACTGGGTTTAGTATTCAAAGTTGTATAGGTAAAAAATTGAAGTTAAAACCCAAAAAGTACCTCAAAAACGGTACCTCAAAATTTGTAACCTCTTAGAAGTATCTTAGGACAGAGGGTTTTTACTTCGATTTTTTACCAATACATTTTTGAATACTAAACCCAATATTCCCCTAATTTTTCCGGAAAACTCATGTTTTCTAGTTGTATTGGGTCTAGTACAAAGTGAAAACATTTACCTCAAAAGTTGTAACCTCTTAGAAGTATCTTAGGAGGGTTTTTACTTCGATTTTTTACCTATACAACTTTGAATACTAAACCCAGTGTTCCCCTAATTTTTTCGGAAAACTCATGTTTTCTAGTTGTATTGGGTCTAGTACAAAGTGAAAACATTTACCTCAAAAGTTGTAACCTCTTAGAAGTATCTTAGGACAGAGAGGGTTTTTACTTCGATTTTTTACCTATACAACTTTGAATACTAAACCCAGTGTTCCCCTAATTTTTCCGGAAAACTCGTATTTGCTAGTTAGATTGGATCTAGTACAAAGTGAAACCATTTACCTCAAAAGTTGTAACCTGTTAAAAGTATCTTAGGACAGAGTGTTTTTATTATTCCCGAAATAATATATTTTACACTGTTAAATTTTATTATTATGTAATTGGAAACGTTGTTGTTGGGTTTAGGACAAGTTAGGACAAACTTCAAGTACGTTAATTCAGTCTTTCGTTGTATGGAATTTCGTAAATCAATTGTGCGTTTTTGTAGAACATAAATAAATGTTACATTTCTCGCAACTACATCTGGTGCGACTTTTACAAGATTTAAGGCGGCACATTTTAGATGTCGCCAGGTCGTCCCACACTGGCCAATTGCCCGATGGTGTGTAGCGTCTACCCAAAGATGGAAGACTTCCAAATTTAATTTTTTTTCCGGATGGCTCGTCCTGATTTTCATCGTCAGTTGTATCATATTCTCTATCGGTCCTATGAGTTTCACATATTACAGAGTCTGCCACGTTCATTTTAAACTCCAATCCATTATCTTTGATTTCGGAATATTTAGAAATACACAATCGCGTTTTTATTCCATCCAGGAGTTGGCTACAGCAAGGTCGATGAAATGTTGTGCCATTTTAACTGGCCATTTTCTAGTTTTTATGAATGTTCTATAATATACTCCATTTGCTGGTGGCAACTGTCAACCCCTTCCCCTTCCCCCCTCCACCTATGTGAGTATTATAGTCCTGGATTACATTGGGACAATCAATTATTATGGATTTTTTTGCCTGTTTACACCATCGATCAACGGTACCAGCAGGATTTATTCCGCTCACGAGTTCCTGGGATTCACCTCCTTTTTAGCTGGCGATCATTTTTAAAATTAACTCTTTTGAGTCGATTTAACATGATTGTGCCCGTTGCCAAATACATTTATTGTAATTTTTGAAACAATGCTACAGTTGAAAAATATCTGTTGAAATACAGAAAGCTTCCTTCTAGTAATGTTTCACTGAGTCGCAACACAACACTTAATCCTAAGCCGAGCTCTTTAAATTTCAAATTTGTTGCAATTCCTAGGTACAATTTAAAGTCCATTATTATAGCCCAGATGATGTAGTAACAACAAAATTTTGTATACCAACTGGCCGTGGCTCACGTTTCACAAATTGTCGAACAGGCATTCGGCCAGTAAAAGGTGTCATTTGAGAAGTGTCCAATTTTGCGCTCGATTTCATGGCACCTTTATCTTACTGCATCGACTGTAGGTTGCACTCTCCAAAAAAGATTTATGATTGGTTCCAGTACTTGTGAAGTATCCACAAAATGAATCAATGATCGAAGAAACTGAAACCTCTGTCTGGACAAGCAACTAGAAATTTTTGTAAACCCGATACTATTATTCCAAAATAATAGCAATCTTGGATACGGAATGCATCCCATATACATCAATATGCCATAAAATTTTCGAATTTCACATCCGTTGGTTTTCAGTTCTTTCCCTGTAGTTTTTATATAATACAAATTTGTAAAGCGATCGGTATCTTCAAAATGTTCATTTTTGGAATATTTATAAAAATATTGTATCGGATTCTGTATTTCAATTTTAACCGCGCACGTATATTGAATCGGTAAGATTTGTTTTTGCAGAGCTGCTTCAGTCCAAATAGGGATAGATTGAATTATTGGAATATTAGATGAGTTGGTTGTATCGTTACATTCATCATTGTTACATTCATTAGAATCAGATGAACTTTCATGTTGATTTCGCTCTGGTTGTTGATAATCTTCGTCATCTGAATTATCTGAAGCTTCTAATAATTTTAAAAGCTTTTCGTTATCAATTAGCCATTGACCGTTGTCGAACACAACTAGGATAGTTAACATCAATAGTAAATAATTTGGTAATAATGCATATACTACATTTTTTATATAGTAAATAAAATTATCATTTCAACTCCAACCTACACAATCGTGCTAGTGGCTTTTTGTGCAGTTTTTGCAACACTTTAAGTTACTCATTTACGATTTTTCATTATTAAAATGAAATTTGAATACATTAATATAACTTTTATCTCTATTAATCATTAAATATTAATTTAGAAACAATATAAAAATGTACTTACTTTTTTGGCAATGGCGCTGGTCTGACATTGTTGAGTTTCACACGTTACAATAATTTTCCTGTCAAGTTTTTTTTTATTTGACAATTCATTTAACTAGTTAAAACATCTAAAAACAGATTCCACTAGCATTAAAAATGATGAACTGATTCAAATTGCAACTAACAAACGTTCCTAAACGCCGGCCGCCCTAACGGAAACTTATTTTGAGTAGGTCAATAACTATTCTAATAGAAAATAAGTCATTAATAAAATACTATGGTTCCAGTTTCCTTAATTTTCTGGATGTTCCTAAACGCTTGCAATCGCTGGTTTTTTTTACCAAAAATAAATTTCCATCAGGATCGCCTACGACCATAGAAGTTTTTAAAAATCACTTATTTTCTGTAGGAATAGATGGCCTGTCCAAAATAAGTTTCTGTTAGGATGGCTGGTGTTTAGGAGTACCAGGAAAATTCAGGGAAACTCGATGTACGATAATTCTCTAAAGAATATTCAAAAATCGTTAATCCTACGTGCGTTATAGCGTAGTTTGATCTTCTTACAAAACTTTTCTAGTTGTCTTGTGATATATATTTTAATTTCAAAATTCGACTGAACCTCATCAATTTCGAGTTAATAAATAAAATTTTGTTGTTGTAGTTTTTAAGATATAATGCGTAACCCTAGATAAAATAGTTTCAGACTATGCTTTAGAGTAGTCGGCTAATTCTTATGCTATAATTATAATATTTATATTTTTTTTTTTTAAGAAAGTATTAATGATTAATATCCTTTTAAGGACAATTTTTTCACGCACACATCCACACATTCACCTACCCACACAGCTACAGTATACCACCTGCACATTGCACGCTCCATGTCAACTGACATGGATGGTGGGGCGGCGCTGAATTCTGACTGCAACAGAGGGTCGTAGTTGGGTTTATTAACATCACAGATCATATTTGATGATGAAAATTCACTTTACATCCTGCCTCTCGTGGGATTCGAACCCAGTACATTCCGGTTCAAGTGCCGAAGTTTTAACCACTGCACCACTTGTCAGGTGATTATTATAAGGTCTATATTGTACTTCTAATACGTATTTTGAACAAGGTTCTGAAATAAGTCAACGATGGACGCTTCTTGTCCATATATTTATATTTATATATATATATATATATATATATATATATATATATATATATATATATATATATATATATATATATATATATATATATATCAAAATAGTTGTGCAGGGTTGCACTTGAATTTTATTTTTTTGCAGTTTTACCATTCGATATGTCACCGAAGTAACAAAAAGTAATTTTTAAAAAATCTCTGTGGGTGCAAGTCTGAGTGCGTGTGTGCGTATACGCAGATATCACAGTGAGTTTTGGCCGAAATTTGGTGAAAGTGGCAAAATAATTTGAAAAGTGTATTATATGAACATTTGAAAAATAACTGTGACTAAAAGATTTTAAATTAATTTTTCAACAATTCCGGTCCACATCATAGTATTCCAAAATTTAAGCGGTAATGACGATCGATTTTTGACCAAGACTGTTTTTCAACAAAAATTCGGCCGTGTACGGCCCAGATTGATTGATTGGTTACAATGAAACTTAAGTCTTAAATTCTTCTTAAGTTTTAAGCTTTTTCCACAAATTGGGTTCTTCGGAAGTAGTACTTTCCATAGGAACACTTTGTTTTTTGCAAATATTTTGAAAAGTACTATATCATTTACAAGAGAAACGATTAGAAACTAAATAATTTTTAATTTATTTTGCAACAATACCGTTTTTCAATAAAAATGTATCCCCTGTTCAGCACAGAATGACTTATTGATCGGAATAAAAATTCATACCAAAGCTTTTCAATAAATTGGCAGATCTCAGTGACCGAAAATCGGTCTACCGGAAGTGACAGTTTCAGCTTTTTGTCTTTTGCAAATATTTTGAAAGGTATATCATTTACATGAATAATGATTATAAACTAAAATATCTAAATTAATTTTGCAACGACTTTTGACAATAAACTGTTTTGCTACAAAAATTCGGCACTGTACAGCCTAGACGAATTGTTTGATCGGCATGAAATTTCAAACTTAAGCTTTTTGCATTTTCCTACTTATTTCGGTTATGATAATTCGATCAGCTACGTTGGAGTCTTTATATGTTAAATGGCAATTACCTCCTGGTGTTTGCAGGCGTCTCCAAACACTAGTGAGTTCGTATGAGAAATCAACAAATTATCTAATAATTCCATAATGTAGGGAATTATGGAATTATTGGAGGGGTTTGTTGTGATCAGTAAATGCAAATATAATTTATATAGTTCAGAACTAATTTAACTACTAAAAGTTTTGAATAATCATGACCATGCTGGTAGAGTAACAACGATAGGATGCTTGAACTAAGAAAAATGGCACACTCTCCGTACTCATCTGGGCGGTTAGCAAAATATAAATTAAATCCCGGTATATTATAAAGAAACTAACTAAATTCTCTGTTAGCCAGGTTTCTTTTATAACTATATTATCAACATTGTGTGGTTGTGCTATAGTTTCTACATCAAGTAGTGTCATTTTGCGAAATGCAGTTGTCTACATTAATGTCACTACAAGAAAAGTAAACAAACTTTAAAATTCAAAATATGAGCATGTAGAAACTCGGCTCTGAAGTTGGTTGCATTAAAATATACTTAAACGCATTCAAATCGGCTGCCATTTTGAATATATGCATAGCACTCATTGCTGTTTTATGACATAAGTTTCAGTCATTTAAAAGTCTTCGTTCCGTGTGCATCAATTTTAAGAGATGGATGTTGCAACATTTACGTCATTCCATTCTATTCTGTTTTCAAATGAAAATTTAATTCTACTTTGAGTGAACATTCTGTTAGTCATTCAACAGTAAAAAAGTGGTTTGAAAAATTTCGTGATGGCAGTTTCAGTCTTGAGGACGATCCTCGTCCAATGCAGCAAAACAATTTGAGCGAAGAACTGAAAGTTTTACTGGATGAAAATCCGTGTCAAACTCAAAAAGAGCTTACAGCAACAGTTAGGAGTTACTCAACAAGTAATATCACTTTGATTGCATGCAATGGCAAAATACAGAAGGAAGGAAAATAGGTGCCTCATAAATTGACCGAAGAGACATCTGCATGAATTTACTTTCCCGGTACAAAAAAAAAGAATTTTTTGCACAAAATCATTACTGGTGGTGAAAATTGGATTTGGTACGATAATTCTAAACATGCGTTGATCCAACCCAGCCATCAACATCAGTTGCAAAAATGAATATTCATGCCAAAAAAGTGTTACTGTGTATCTGGTGCGACTGCAGAACAGTTTTTGAAAGAGTCATCTCTTTGTTATGGTCATTTCGCTTATTAGAATGTTGCTATTTGTTGATTAGTGTTCATTTACCTGATGACTGAATTGTTTCAATATTGTACTCGATGTCCTCCACATTATACTTTTTGAGCATTCAGAAGACAAAAAAGTACTTTTTATAAAATCTTTATGTGGGCGTATGTGCGTGCAGGTGAAACTGGTTGTCTGATCGGGGAACAGCATAAAAAAATTGTAAAACGGAAGAAAAAAACGAGATCATCCCCCGGCATATCAGTGTGCATCATCCAGCAGCAATCTACCCGTTTCAGTAGCTCGTTGACCTGGCTACGATTCAATGAACTTATCAAAAATTAATCTGATAATGTAACCAGCGAAATAAATAAAAACAATAATTTGACCAAACGGATTGATTTGATAACCTTATTAATAAGACTTTATTTTAACAAAATTCGGCATTAAATTTTAAACGATCGACCTTGTTGGTCTTCAGAAATTTAAGCAGTAATAATGATTTTATATGTTCTTTTTTTCGCAGTATAAGTTGAGTGTGGTGTATTCGACACCTACGTACATTTTTCGTAAACCAAAATCGGGTGTTGACCACAATAATTAAACTCCCACAAAATTAATAATGAGGCATCGATAAAGCAAAACAATTTTTCAAATCTGTAACCATTACAAACTTCAAAGCGATCGAACTGTCTGAAATTCTTTTTAATATGGCTAGTTCTTCAGTCGAAAAGCGCGACAACATCTGCATATCATGAAATTTCATTGCAACATTTTCTTACTATGTACTCGGGCGCCAAATTGAGCAGAGCTAGGCGCAAGTGCATCCCCTGTCGAAAACAGCAGCTGTGAAGTTTCTGGACACTTTTAAAATTTTGCAACAATTCAACATCAATTTATTCATGACAATAAATCCTTTACACAATAAATTAAATCGGTTTTACCAAAATAAAATTATCGGAAAACCAAAATAAATCAAGTCACAAAATTGTAAACTCTTTCGAAATTCCAAATCTATTTTGCTAAACTATTAATGATTTATTTCAATGACATACCACATAAAGCATTTTATTATAGCATTTTTAAAATAAATTTTTAATTGATCTGTAATTGATTTATTTATATTTTATTATGAGATATGAAGACAATACGGAAGACGTTCCCCTTATGTGTACCACGCAGCTGTACCCCAAACGAATGTAATTTTGTATATAAACAAGTTTTGACTGAGATTTAAAAATTGGAGATTTATCGATTTGTTATGATAGAAGATAGAACGTGTGTTGGTTGGTTGGTTGGTTCGTTGCTTGTATCATTTTAAATTATAATATTTTTGTTCAAACAAATTAAATTAATTATTATCATACTCGAATGTTTATAATTATATAAAATACTTATATTCAGAACTTCGTCTTAAAATTAATTTTTGTTAACACTCTAGTCGTGTGTATAATTAGCCCAAAAAATATTAATAATTTTAATTTTATTGTTTGAAGTAATTTTAAAGTTATTTAGTGATAAATAATAAATGTTTAATGCGAAGTTCATTGGATATGCGGCGCGCTATTTTCCGCAAAATCCATAAATATTGTTTGTTATATATGATTTGAATTCTTTTAAAATTCTTTTAGCATTCGCCAATTTGTATCAAGGCCGACACAACAATATCTCCGGAGTATTGGAGTCACACATTATACTGAAACGTTATAACGCGCAATGCGCGGTAATAAAATACTTTGCACATTTTTTTCCATAAAATTAAAAATTTGCGAATTTTCCACAGCGAAGGTCATTTCGAGAAAAATGTGACTTGGAAAAATAACAATTTGTGGTCCGGATGTGTATTCAAGGTTTTAAAATATTTACTAAATGTATAACGTATGGCGGGAAACAAATTTTTAAAATTATTGTGGAAAATGATGTTGAAGAATGATTGCAAAATTTATTGTAAGACTGATTAAAACATAGCGATTCGTTTCTCGATTCAATTGGTTGTGGTGCAAACAAGCTCAAATTTCTTAAATATAACTCATCATTTTACTAAGTTCATGGTTAATTCTCGGCTCTCAGAAATTTTAACATTAACACGTGCTTGGCATATCACAGCTCCAACTCCTCTTTCAACTGGCAGTGTGCCAGTAAATTCTTTTTGTTATCATTAACCTGTACATGTGACTGTTCCGGCAATCGATCCTCACCATCACCAAAATCCTTAGTTTATTATGGAACTACCTTTACTGCAGATAGTGATTGGGTCGCCGTTTATGGTTAAACACTTTTTGTTTACTAAAAATATTTTATCCTGCTAAACAAATTTCATTTTTTTGCCCGTACTTTATTTTCATAGCCCATCGCACTTGGCGAAGCAACTGTTTAGTTCTATTCAATATAAATATCCGCGGTTTTGTTTAAATCAAATTGAACATTTTCATAGTGCCAACCGTACCCATACTATTCGTTGGAGGTACACCTGGAACTCACTTTGGAATCCCATGTATAACATTGTAGCAGAGATTTGCCCAATCAGTTAATAAATAGCTTAGATTAATTTAAATTGACATTTTTCCAGAGACATGTCCTAAATTTATATTAGATTTCCATTTTCTTCATATAATTTGAGATCCATCCAGAATCCATGATCCATTGCAACCGTTTCCTGAAACGGGAAAAATCCCTTACTAATTTTTTTTAACAAAATCGTTCGAAAACCCCCTCAACAATTTTTCCCGCATCTACAACTCATCAGAATTGAACCTTAGCATTCGATAACCACTCTCACCTACATATTGTTATAATAATCGCTCCTTCAATTCTAAATTCTACATGAATGTTCCAGAAATAAGAATTCCTCGCAATTGGTTCCTGGCAATCGAAATCAATTTCCGAAATCTTTGGCCCTCACACGTAAATTTATTGATGGTTAATTATGGTTAATCGACAAACTATTCAAATTTTTGCCTCATAATAATTAATTCGAAAGGAAATCTGTGAAAAAGGCCCTTTCAGAAGAGCACTAAAATGAGTTATGAAATTTAGAACTCCTCGTAATCGTTTCCGAGTAAGCGAAACCCCTGTCTCGCTAAATCTTATCAACATTGTTCAGGCTAAATAAATTTTTAAATAAAAGCTCCGGAACCTCCATTGGAATCGATTCCTAGCACTCGAAACCCCCATTTTAATCAAAATCATTCGAGCTAAAATTTAAAGAAAATGGGGCACGAGCTTCACCGTAAGACCTCTCAGGATTCATCGCAATTCATCCCTAGTATTAGAAATTTATTCCACAGCAATTTTTATAAAAATTGCCCGATCCGAAAGAAGGTGCAACTTTTCACAATATGATGGAACATATCACCAGACACTTAATTAAAGCACAACTAAAGACCCAACAAGAAGCAACAAGGCACACCATAAAACAAAATTGCGCAATAAGGTACAACATCTTATGGTGCAACATCATGCAACATGTTGCAGCATAGTGCACATGACACAATATCTAGAAAGTCCCAAACCATGAAGCAACATTGTACAACATTACGCAAGATGGTGCATTATGGCGCAACATGATGCAACATCCCCAACAATAGTGCACGTAGTACACGACGCACCATCACGCAACATTGTGAAACATAACGCGCTTTCCTTAGAACCCTTAATCAATTCCTGAAACTGGAAAACCCTGATCACAACTTTTGACAAAGTCGTTCAAGGCAAAAATCAAGACCCAAGGCTTGTGCACTATAGGACAATGTCTTATCTCCTCTCCTCTAAGTTTTACCATGAGTGCACCCGAAACTGCCTTGAAGTGATGAAGGTTAGTCTACAGTAACCTCAGTTGTTAAGAGAGTGTTTCTACCTCCATAACAATTGTTACAGGCTGGCTACTGCCAACCTGCAGATTTTCACTAAGCGCATGCAGAGGCCTCCACGGTGATCTTTTGCCGGCTATGTTCTCAGGGAGAAGTGTGAAGGGTCGTGGGGTTTGAGGCATGCATGGCTCCTGGCTTACACCATGATTAACAGAAACTTAAATAAAAATAATCCGCAAATAATAATAATAAACCCGGATGTTCCGCCGAAATTCGTCGGTCGGAACTTGAGGAACGAACCGGATAATAAAAATAAATAATAATAACGGGAGAGGTGCCTTGGTGCGCGCATCTATTCGAATTCAAACAGGGCCAAGCCCTGGTTACGAAATTGGATGCGGGCACCAAGGGACCGCAAACACTATGCCGACACAGAGGGAGTCTCCGCTCCCATCACACCACACCGAAAATTTAGTAATTCATTTAAAAAAAAAAAAACAAAAAAAACGAAGAGACAACATCCCCCTCCACCCGCACCACGACAAGAGAGAACGAGAGAGAGAGAGAAATTCGTACCGAGCGTGCACCCGCTGTGCGGCGCTCGATTACAAATTTTCTTGAAAATTTAATATAATAATAATAAAAAATATATAAATCAATAAAATCAAAAACAAAAAAAAAAAATTTAAATAAAAATAAAAATAATGGTACCTTAAATATATAACTATAACAATAATGGTGCGGCCTTGTGCGGCCGTCATGCCACAGGGTCGCCACTCCGGACCGTTGGGCACGAGCTCGCCAAAACCCGTATATGTTTTTATTTCTACTCGTTGGGCGACCATTTTGCCTTTTTGAACACACAATATAGTTGTTCTTGCTTTGTTTCCCCGTTGAGCGTCCTTCACACCCCAAGCCGTCAATCCACAAACAAACAAAAACTCGATGGACCAGTATACTGGGCGCTGTTTCACAAACAAAAAATTCCAAAATATGACCTTTGACCTCGAATAGGTCACCCTGTAGGGTTGGTTGCGGCGGCGTCCTTACCCACCGATTCGAAGCGGTGTCTGATCCGTTCTCACTTAACTATTTTTTCTAACCACTCGCAAACAAATTCAACTTGGAGACACGTCCACTTGGCCTCGCCTTTACGTCGTACGTAACAGTAACGATGTTTCGGCAAATCGCTACCCGTCAGATGTTGCGCAAAAACCGTTATGTAAAACGGTGGGCGTCTTCGCATTAAACCGTAGGCAAACAAGTGACCTCACCTCACCACCAGTAAACCGTAGATAGCGACGGGAAGTGCCGTTAAGGTCTAAGCCAAAGAACCAGAGAATCACGTTTACACTTTCCTATTTTCTTCTGACTTGCACTTCGAACAAAAAAAAAATAATTTACGCCCTAACTTTCGGATTTTCCATTAATTTCAATAAGGTAATTAATTAATTTCAATAACACAAAACTTGTGTATATATTTCTTAATTATTTTTTTTTTTATTTTTACATAAACTTTAATTTCCACTTTTTAATATTAATTTTTATTGTCTTTTATACAATTTGTTTTTATTTCCACCATGAACCACATGGATGGAAGCTTTCGAATTTTTTTTTTTTTTGAAATTTTTATCAAACAAAAAAAACTATCCAAACAAACTGTATGAAAATCACCACTCGAATCATGACACAAGAAAAAAAAAATTCTTGCGCCACACAGCACGCAAAACGTTCTAGAAGAAAATAATCTCTCTTCTCGGTCTCTCCTTTATATCAATTTGCATTGATATAAAAGAGAAGCATATAAGAAAAACATTTTTTCTAAAACGTTTTACTTTGCACACACTCGATGCGCATTGGTCTCGCTCTCTCTCCCATTCTCGTTCCATTACCAACCAAACAAAGAAAAAAAACACAAGAATACCTCCACCATTTACCGCGTGTAGACGCCAAACTACACCCGGACGCAACAAACCTGGACGCAAAACAACCGAGGGGAATAAACACAAAAATTTATAAAGATCAATAAAAAATGAAATTCTGGTATTGTTGACGACATCACAGGCGTAACACAATTACCATGATGTTGTCAGTCGAAACCTCTACCGGTATCAGTGCGCTCACGATTATACCCTCATTTTTTTATAAATTTTTCGTGACTGCGCCGAAATCATAGCTAGAAGTATGTTACGACTCATTGGGGTCATAACAGGGCATAAAATACGATTGTTTTGTTAAAATCATATACTTAATGTATCTTACTGATAGCTCTGCCATCTATATTTTAATAGAGATTCTAAAACTAATTTTTCCGGTTTTACCTCGTAATTACTCACCACACCACCGTGTACACTTTGAATTGGTATAATACTATAATCCCGTCTGTTTCCAACGTTATGGAACTTGTGTTTTTTTGTTGTATTGGTATACATTATTTTCTTTTGTTGTCTCCTTTTCTCATATATATATATACAATAAAGTGCCGCGCACCATGAAAATTTATAAAAAAACAGATGAAAGGGAAAACGGAGACAACAAGAAGAGATATTCGTGTTATTGGGAATGCGAAAAAAAGTTTTTTTTTTTGATGAGAATGAAAAAAATGGAAGTCGAGTTTTGGATTTTGTGCAGGCTAGTTCTTGTTTGAAAAAAAAAAAAAGAGTCGGCCATTAGTGTTGTGCATAATAGCAAAACAGTTTGTTTATAAAGAAATCTGATAATAAGTTTTTTTTTTGATATATAAATACATATTGTAAACATTACCACATTTTTTCTTTTTGTTGTGAAGATTGATGTGTAAAGTGTGCAGAAAATTCTCTGCGTAGTAAAAAAAAAAAATTAAGTTATCTTAGCATTTTTGTGCGGTTTGTATATTGGTGTAAACGAGTTGCGACACATTTTCGGGGCGTTACAATCGGACGCATTCTGCGATATCAACCGCTAGCTTCATGAGTACGACAAGATAACGTCACAATTTGTTCGGTACCACATTTTTTGTTTGAAGAGTACCGCATTTTCAACAGTTACCGAATTTCTACGGTGTTTTCTTCACGGGTGTGGCACAGAAATTTTCACCGCGGCTACTCAATTTTTGCTATTTTGGTATCGGGGAAAGGCCCCGCAACGTTCGGGTAGCCAACCGGCTGTTCGATCTATGGTATATTGGCGGCCAGTTGAGGCCAGCTGTAGTTTATTTTGGTATCGGGGAAAGGCCCCGCAACGTTCGGGTAGCCGAATTATTTTATACCGGCGGAAGTGCCGCAACGGTCAGGGTGTGGCATCCCTCGTGGCAGTACAGCTACAAGGCCGCATCAGTCAAGGTACCAACATATTTTTTTTTACTTATAGTTAAATTTTATTTTATATTTACGTTCTCAAAATTTTAATTTCATAATTTTTTATTTATCATTGTAATCGAATTCCCAAAATACGATTATACCAATAAGATTCGAATTTGATTCCTTTCGGAGTCTCGCGTGGTTCAGGTCGCGTGGAGTGTAAATACGGTGGTTAGGTGGCCGTTATTAGTGTTGAACGTTATTATTCGTGTTTATTTTTTTATTTTTTTTCTTCTTCTTCTCTCTATAAACCTTGTTATGATTCTGATTTGAGTGCGGAGCGGGACCTTGAGAGCGGTGGGTAGAGAGTGTGCATAAATATATAAAAATTTTGGGGATGAACCTTGTGTCGGAATTATTTTAATTCTAGTTTACAGTTTCCCGTTCGTCAGTGTTCTGGTTATTACAGTTTACTCTATTGGTGTACTTTCCAACGTAAAATGAATTACTAAAGTTCTTTTGGTCGGTATGATGGGAGCGGAGACTCCCTCTGTGTCGGCTTAGTGTTTGCGGTCCCTTGGTGCCCGCATCCAATTCCGTAACCAGGGCTTGATCCCGTTTGAATTCGGATGGATGCGCGCACCGGGGCACCTCTACCATTATTATTATTATTATTTTAATTTATTTTGATTATTCGGTTCGTTCCTCAGGTTCCGGCCGACGAATTTCGGCGGGACTCGGTTATTATTATTATTTGCGTTCCCCCCCAACTTTCTGTAATTAATCACGGTGTAAGCCAGGAGCCCTGCATGCCTCAAACCCCACGACCTTAGCACGTCTCCACTGAGAACGTAGCCGGCAAAACATCACCGTGGAGGCCTCTGCAGGTGCTTAGTGAAAATCTGCAGGTTGGCAGCAGCCAGCCTGTAACAGTGGCGCCCAAAACCTTCGCGAATTTTGATAATTTTTTTATTTTTATTATTTGTAGCTTCACTCCCTTTGGCGTGCGCGTCCAGTGTCGAAACCGGTGTTTCGCATTGTTTGAATTCGCATGGACGCGCACACCAGAGCCAGTCTCCCGGTTGACATTCCTTATCTACGATCGCAACCAGCACGGGCTGTTTGATTGCGCGTAGATGGGGGGTGTCATCCCCTATTCTTCAGACATCCGACTTCCGAGCTCTTTCCCATTTCCACTATGTTGTGTCCGATTGTGGTGGAGCTTGGATGTCATTTGTCTGGGGTTTAGCTTAGCTTCATTTTCCTTGCCCCGAAATTTCTCGACCGAAATTTGAGGAACAACAACTGTTATTATTATTTTATTATTATTATTTCTTTATTATTTTATTATTTAGCTGACACGGAGGGGGGTTTCCACTCTCATCATACCATCCGTATCGTGGTATTAATTAAAAAATTTTTTTTGATAAACTTTATTTGTTTATTTGATATTTTGATATTGTTTTTGATTTTGGTTTATAGATCTATGGGTTGTATTGGAACCCTCGGGTTTATTAGTATTTCATTTTGATTTTATTTTCCTTTTTCCTTTGTATCTCTTGATTATCGGCCTCCTGCCTGCATACCGTTGGGTGTGTTGGTAGTTGCTTGAATTGTTTTTTTTTCGTATCGTTTCAAATTTCAGCGAGCCCCTCCAAATTAGGTTCTCATCGAAAAGCGCCACTTTGGGGGGTATCTCGTCTTCCGTCGTTAAACTAACCGTGGGAATACTGGACCCACAAACCACCACAAGGTAACCATTCCTTCCTTCTTTTATTATTATCTTATTTGTTTTTTTTTCTTGCTACTTTGCCTCCTTATCTGGGTGTGTTGGTAGTTTCATTAGCTACGTTATTATTATTATTCACAATTTTTTATTTTTTGTCTTTATTTTGTATGAATCCGAATCTGTGGTTGGTTATCGCGGTTTAATTCATGCGTTGAATTATGTATTATTATGTATTAAAATGATTTTAACGAGCCCCCCAAAATAGGTTCTCATCGAAAAGCGCCATTTTCGGGGGTATCTCGTCTACATCCGTCGTTAAAAAAATTGTGGGAATACGGGCCCCACGACCCCTTTATAAGGTAACCATTCCTCTTATTATTATTCGTCTACATATTATATTTCGTGTTTATATTTTTTTATATACATATAGTTATTGTGGGTGTAGTGTAAATATTTATAAATTTTCTTATTTTGAATTAAAATTTTTGTAATAAATAATAAATTTAATAAAGACTACGTTATTGTTCCTTGCCATACTCAATCGAGCAAGAATATTTTCTTATCCCTACATCATCCAACATGGACATAACATTTTTCGAGCAAGACGAATTGGAGCAAAGCTATATTGATGGACCATTATTGTCTGAGAGTGGCCTCAGTTTCACGGGATCTCCCTCGGGAATCAACATCGACATGTTTTTATTCCAAGTGGACACCATCGCTTCATCTCGGGGATTATCCGAACAAATTTTATTGTTAGAGCTCCACACCATTCTAAAAGACCTCGCGTTGCAGTGGTACTGGACATTTCGTAAACACAACCCGCACGCGACCTGGTCAGAACTACGAAGCGGAATTATCGAGCGCTTTCAAGATCGTCGCACTAACTACGAAATCCGCAGAATGGTCGAAGCCCGGAAACAGCAACCAAACGAAAGCTTCCTAGATTTCTTTGATCAAATGTGGACTCTTACACTACAATGTCGCACACCGTATTCCGACGAAGAGCTCATTCAAATTTTGATGAACAACATGAAGCCTACGCTACAATACCACCTTACAGATCGTCGGTTCAGCAGCATCAACGAACTAATCAAAAGCTGTTCTGCTTGGGAGGGGTCTTTCCGGCGGCTCAAAGCTCCGGCGGATCCTGCAATCCATCCACGACGCGTGATCAATGAGTCATCAGGCAGTCCGTATGATGATGCTGGAGCGTATGACTCGTACGAGAATTACCCCTTTACTGATGTACTACCTGATAACTCAGCATCCGCAATTCACACGGAGAGCAGGTTTCCATCGGCAGTGGCGAGACGTCTTGGCGGACAAGTCCCAGCAGACAGTTCGAGGTTAGTTTACAGACAACAACCCAGTTCTGCACGATGTAGACGAAGTGGCGATGAACGAATTCCTCAATCAAAGATGTCGGAAAACCTGAGCAGTAGTTCTTGGAGAGATACCCCGAAAACCACCACAACCGCAACCCAGACTGATGTTACCACGGACAAATCCACTCAAACCGATTCTGGAGGATGCAGCGAGCAATACGGACGCGGAAATCCGCTCCTATTCGAATCCGACGAAGAATTAAGCTCGTCTGCCAGTAATGATTCCTTTCCCGATCCTTTGTCCTTATCCAATTCCCCTTCCCTTCCTGTCGCTCTTAAATTTTTCTATAATGCCCCATCATTGGCAAAGTTAGATCGTTTAAAGCGTTCAAAAAAATATTGGAACCGTCGCGTCGCAATGAGAAATGATGTGATTTCCTCCGTTCTATTCTCCGAGGGTAGTGACACTCGGCCTTACGCCCAGGTCTTAATAAATAAGATTCCTTTTAAGGGTCTTCTCGACAGCGGGGCGAGTGTCAGTGTTCTCGGGAGTGGATCGGAGAAACTTATGTCAAATCCATTTGTTGAATTCCATAACTTTCCTTCCACTATAACTACCGCGAGTGGCCAAGTCCAACGAGTCTTTGGTTATATCCGAGCTAACGTCGAATTTAACGGAGTCACTAAATTTATGAATTTTCACGTTGTCCCTTCCTTGGAACAACCGCTTTATTTGGGTATCGATTTTTGGAATCGTTTTGGAATTTCCCCAAAAATCTCCGCGTTAAATAATTCAGACGAATTAGGTGAAACTACCAACACACCCAAATTCCATATTTTAACATCTGATGATCGTCGTAAATTGGATCTCATTCGCGAATCTTTTCCGAGCAGCGATATTTTAGGTTTGGGCCGCACATCCCTCATCACTCATATGATCGATGTCGGTTCCGCAAAACCAGTCAAACAACGTTTTTATTCCGTGTCCCCAGCTATCCAGAAACTCATGTATGCCGAGTTGGATAGGATGTTGTCTTTGGGGGTCATCGAGGAGTCACAAAGTTCCTGGTGTTCACCGGTCACGTTGGTGCGTAAGGCCAATGGGAAAGTTCGTCTGTGCTTGGATGCTAGAGAACTGAACAAGGCAACCGTCAAGGATGCGTATCCGCTGCCCATAATCAACGGATTGTTGGGTCGTTTGGGACACACCCGATTCATTTCGGCGATTGATTTGAAGGATGCCTTTTGGCAGATCCCACTCGACCCAGCATCCCGCGATAAAACAGCGTTTACGGTTCCTGGACGGCCCTTGTATCAGTTCAAGGTGATGCCGTTTGGCTTATGCAACGCACCACAGACGCTTTGTCGCTTAATGCACCGCGTGATCCCGTACCAACTGCACGATAAGGTCTTTGTGTACCTCGATGACCTTCTGGTCACATCCTCCACTCCGGCTGAACATTTCGATTTACTACAACAGGTTGCTGGATATCTGAAGGACGCCGGTTTAACAATCAATTTGACCAAAAGTAAGTTTGTGTTGAAAGAAGTAGACTATTTAGGTTATATTGTGGGTGATGGTTGCCTCCGTACAAACCCAGATAAATGTAAAGCTATTCTGGAGTACCCTATTCCGAAAACGACGAAACAGATTAGACGTTTTCTGGGAATGTGCGGATGGTACCGTCGCTTCATTCCTAATTTCGCCTCCTTAGCTTCTTCTCTCACCGATCTTACTGGTAAAAACACTAAAGTATGTTGGTCTGCAGCTGCTGATTCTTCTTTTAATGCTCTCAAAACCGCCTTGTCAACTGCCCCAGTTTTAACGCATCCTGATTATACAAAACCCTTTTTTATTCAGTGCGATGCCAGTGCCGTTGGGGTCGGTAGTGTCTTATTTCAGGTGGACGCCGAGGGGGTGGAGCGGCCCATTGAGTTTTATTCCCATAAGCTCAATGCGGCGCAGCGAAACTACTCGGTGACCGAGCTGGAATGCTACGCTGCCGTCCTCAGCGTGCGAAAATTCCGTCCCTACGTAGAAGGCTATCCATTCGTCATTTATACTGACCATTCCAGTTTGCGCTGGTTAATGAGTCAAAAAGACCTCTCCGGACGTTTGGCGAGATGGAGTCTTAAACTCCAAGCGCTGGATTTTCAAATTGGATACCGAAAAGGTTCAGTTAACGTTGTACCTGATGCGCTGTCTCGAGCTTTTCCGGATGAATCCGCTCCTTGTGAGGATGATTCCGAAAGTAAGAGCACGCCTGATCCTGGTGCCCAATTTGAGGATCCAGTCTTGTCGAGTAAAAACATCGACCCTTCCGTGAATGCGTTAATACCTTCTTCAGTCCCCATTCTGCACGTTGATCAAAATTCGGTTGCGTTCCAAGATCCAGATTACGTCGATCAGATCGCGAAAATTCGCTCATTAAAAGATTGTTCGCACAACTATAAGATCCAGGATGATAAATTGTTGATATCCCCTTCGTTCGGTTTTAAATATACGGATACCGACCTTTCGAATTGGAAACTTGTTATTCCTAATTCCTTAACTTCAACGCTTATTGAACAGGCTCACGTACCTCCCACTTCAGCACATTTAGGCGGCAGCAAAACTCTCGAGCGCCTTCAGCGGCAATTTTACTGGCCTCAGATGGTAAAACAAGTTAAACAATACGTCGCTAGCTGCACTAAATGTAAAATGAACAAAGCTGTTAATTTCTCTACGCAACCAGCCATGGGAGCTCAGGTCACGTCAACTCGCCCGTTTCAAAAACTATATGTCGATTTTTTGGGCCCGTATCCACGTTCGAAACTCGGTAATACCTGCATCGTTATCATCTTGGATCATTACTCTAAATTTGTAGTTGTAAAACCTTTGCGTGAAGCTTCCTCATCTTTACTATGTCGATTTTTGGAAAACGATATATTTCTGTTGTTCTCGGTTCCCGAAATAATCACCTCTGACAACGGGAAGCAATTTACCTCCAATTTATTTAAGGATTTGCTATCTAAATACGGCGTAACCCCTATTCGCACGCCGGTGTATTCTCCGCAAAGCAACGCCTCCGAGCGTGTTAATAGAACGTTGATTGCTAGCATTCGATCATATTTGAGCGATCACGATCATAATCAGTGGGACAAAAATTTGCAAGAAATTGCGGCTGCTTTACGTAATGCCATACACGATTCGATACATTACTCCCCTCATTATGTCGTGTTCGGTCAACATATGTCGTTGCACGGTTCGGATTACTCATTGCGACGGTTACTCGATGAACATGATCCCAGCGAAGTCCAGGTATGGGCTAAGCCAGATCGAGTAAATCTCCTAAAAGATCGTATCATCCATTATCTACGCGTAGCACACGAAAAGGGGGCTCAACATTACAACCTACGCAGTAATAAGCGCTCTTTCCGAGTCGGTCAACCCGTTTTCATACGATCTTTTGCGTTGAGCGACGCGACGAACAAATTCTCCGCAAAATTGGCTAGTAAATTTAAACCCGCGATTATTACCTGCAAAGTCGGACAAGTAGCGTACGCAGTCGAAGATTTGAATGGCAAATCACTAGGTACGTATCATGTAAAAGATATCCGCACATGATGCCTGATTCATTCAATCACAATATTAGATCGTCGCGATATAATCGGTGTACATTTCGATTAATTTTTATGTATTTATTGGTTGTTGTTGTATTTTAGGCCCGGCTATATGAGACATCTCAGGGTGTGGGACGTTCCCACGTTTGTTACGACTCATTGGGGTCATAACAGGGCATAAAATACGATTGTTTTGTTAAAATCATATACTTAATGTATCTTACTGATAGCTCTGCCATCTATATTTTAATAGAGATTCTAAAACTAATTTTTCCGGTTTTACCTCGTAATTACTCACCACACCACCGTGTACACTTTGAATTGGTATAATACTATAATCCCGTCTGTTTCCAACGTTATGGAACTTGTGTTTTTTTGTTGTATTGGTATACATTATTTTCTTTTGTTGTCTCCTTTTCTCATATATATATATACAATAAAGTGCCGCGCACCATGAAAATTTATAAAAAAACAGATGAAAGGGAAAACGGAGACAACAAGAAGAGATATTCGTGTTATTGGGAATGCGAAAAAAAGTTTTTTTTTTTGATGAGAATGAAAAAAATGGAAGTCGAGTTTTGGATTTTGTGCAGGCTAGTTCTTGTTTGAAAAAAAAAAAAAGAGTCGGCCATTAGTGTTGTGCATAATAGCAAAACAGTTTGTTTATAAAGAAATCTGATAATAAGTTTTTTTTTTGATATATAAATACATATTGTAAACATTACCACATTTTTTCTTTTTGTTGTGAAGATTGATGTGTAAAGTGTGCAGAAAATTCTCTGCGTAGTAAAAAAAAAAAATTAAGTTATCTTAGCATTTTTGTGCGGTTTGTATATTGGTGTAAACGAGTTGCGACACATTTTCGGGGCGTTACAATCGGACGCATTCTGCGATATCAACCGCTAGCTTCATGAGTACGACAAGATAACGTCACAATTTGTTCGGTACCACATTTTTTGTTTGAAGAGTACCGCATTTTCAACAGTTACCGAATTTCTACGGTGTTTTCTTCACGGGTGTGGCACAGAAATTTTCACCGCGGCTACTCAATTTTTGCTATTTTGGTATCGGGGAAAGGCCCCGCAACGTTCGGGTAGCCAACCGGCTGTTCGATCTATGGTATATTGGCGGCCAGTTGAGGCCAGCTGTAGTTTATTTTGGTATCGGGGAAAGGCCCCGCAACGTTCGGGTAGCCGAATTATTTTATACCGGCGGAAGTGCCGCAACGGTCAGGGTGTGGCATCCCTCGTGGCAGTACAGCTACAAGGCCGCATCAGTCAAGGTACCAACATATTTTTTTTTTACTTATAGTTAAATTTTATTTTATATTTACGTTCTCAAAATTTTAATTTCATAATTTTTTATTTATCATTGTAATCGAATTCCCAAAATACGATTATACCAATAAGATTCGAATTTGATTCCTTTCGGAGTCTCGCGTGGTTCAGGTCGCGTGGAGTGTAAATACGGTGGTTAGGTGGCCGTTATTAGTGTTGAACGTTATTATTCGTGTTTATTTTTTTATTTTTTTTCTTCTTCTTCTCTCTATAAACCTTGTTATGATTCTGATTTGAGTGCGGAGCGGGACCTTGAGAGCGGTGGGTAGAGAGTGTGCATAAATATATAAAAATTTTGGGGATGAACCTTGTGTCGGAATTATTTTAATTCTAGTTTACAGTTTCCCGTTCGTCAGTGTTCTGGTTATTACAGTTTACTCTATTGGTGTACTTTCCAACGTAAAATGAATTACTAAAGTTCTTTTGGTCGGTATGATGGGAGCGGAGACTCCCTCTGTGTCGGCTTAGTGTTTGCGGTCCCTTGGTGCCCGCATCCAATTCCGTAACCAGGGCTTGATCCCGTTTGAATTCGGATGGATGCGCGCACCGGGGCACCTCTACCATTATTATTATTATTATTTTAATTTATTTTGATTATTCGGTTCGTTCCTCAGGTTCCGGCCGACGAATTTCGGCGGGACTCGGTTATTATTATTATTTGCGTTCCCCCCCAACTTTCTGTAATTAATCACGGTGTAAGCCAGGAGCCCTGCATGCCTCAAACCCCACGACCTTAGCACGTCTCCACTGAGAACGTAGCCGGCAAAACATCACCGTGGAGGCCTCTGCAGGTGCTTAGTGAAAATCTGCAGGTTGGCAGCAGCCAGCCTGTAACAAGTATTAGTCCTCCCTCGCATGCGCAGTCTGCGACTTCATTTAGTATGATAATAGTTGACCATTTGGTGGTCGGCAGTTGAGGATTGCTAATTTGTAGCATTTCCCGAATTTCTTTTTCCTCTGAAATTGAAGCTCTCGCTCTAGATCTGCAAGAGATATCTATTGAGATTATTCTGATCGCAAAGTATTTCCGCTGTAAAAACTTCCGCTGTAGCTTTACCAGTTCGCATACACAGCCGAGCTAAAAGTTCTGTGCATGTGTGTGAGTGTTGACTTGAACAGAATACTTAAGCAAGAGCGTAGTACTAAATTCAATACTCCCACTTTTTGTTCCAAGTCGATGCCAACATTTAAAATAAAAACTACGTTAATTCTTTGGCATCACACTCATCAATTTACAGAAAAGATTGATGATTTAGTTTTGATAGCGCTTTGGTCATGATGTCGGCTATCTGCTCGTCTGTTTGACTTGAGTTCGTGTTTTGTGCGCTAGTGGAACTCCGGATTCTTCACCAGTCTTATTGCTCTCTGATTGTCCATGAAGAATACGGGCGCATCGCTCTTGATCTGCTGAACTTCACCCAGCAAGTTTCGTAGCCAGACCAATTGCTTTATGGCGTGTGATGCTGCAATATATATTCCGACTCCGTCGTCGAAAGCGCAACTAATTTCTGGTGTTCCGATCGCCAGCTGGCTAACTCCAAACATAAAAACGTAGCCCGACGTTTGTGTGTCGCCAGCGTAGTCCGCATCGCTGTATGTACTTCAGAATGTGTTTATTTGACTGCATTCACATGTGCTGCTTTTCCAAGTATTGGCATACACTTCCAGACTACTTCTCGAAACGGAAAATCCACTTCCTCGTTGGCCTTAAAATCTCCCAAATTGTGTGAACTGTCCCATGGAGTACACACTGCATTGGAATCCATCATGTTGAAAATATCGATGACTTTTCTTGCGTAGCCTTGTTGATTTAAGTGAATCAATCCGTCCAATCACCGCTCAATTTCAAGTCCCAGAAAATAATTCAACTCGAAAACTTTGATCTCAAAATCCTTTTTCAAATGTTCGATGACTGGCGTATTGCCTTCCTGTCTCTCCGCTGAAATGAAAGGATTAATATACCATTTCTCCGGCGCATAATAAGGCACACGGATCCGATTCACTCACTCTGAATTCTAAATTTTTGACAAAACCAGTGAATTTTTTGTGCCAACAGCGTGACGCCTGTTTCAGTTCATACAAACTTTTGGATAATTTGCACACATTTCCGATTCCATTTTCATATCCAATCGGCTGGCTCTTGTATAAATTTTCTTCTAAATCTCCATTTAGAAAAGCCGTTTTATCGTCGAATTGCTTCAACCTCATTTGCTTCGTCGCTGCCAATGCCACGATCGCCCTGATCGATGTAAGCTTCACCACTGGACTGATGGTTTCTGGATAATCGATACCATATACTTGTGTGAATCCTCGTACTGCCAATCGCGCCTTGTAGCGATCAATGGTTTAGTCCGGATTCTTCTTGATCTTATAGACTCACGGATTGTCGATTACTCTTTAGCTAGTTGATACCTTAACCAAAATCCATGCACGATTTGTAATGAGTGAATCGTACTCTTCGTCCATTGCACGCACCCACTGTTTTGCGATCACTCGATTGTATCGCCTGCACATATGTCCTCGGCTCTTCGTTGATTGCCAACATTGAACTGTGTTGCGTCGATGCAAAAAATGTAAGACGCTTCGCTGCTGTGATGGTACTCTGATCGTGCAATCGTCGATTGACAACATATCTGTTATACCAAGATCGCACATCGCGCCATGTTATTCACGTTGTTCTGGCGTGATGATATCATCTGCGTCATCATCTTTTCCTCATTCGCACCAGCTTTTTCTTCAGCTCCGATGTCGAGTGTTGCCATAGATTCGTCCAACAAAATACCACGTCGCATTATATTTCAACTTTTCGTGTCTTTGGATTGCATGCTCAATATGCCTTGCAACGACTATCGTATCCAACGAAGATACATTCGTTGTCTTTGCGACGAGTTTCTCTCGCTTCTCCTTTGGAATGTGCACGTAGACTTTCGAACCAAAAATTCGCAAATGGTCAATCTTCGCTTGTTCTAGTTCGATTTAACACCTGGACTGCTAAATTCACCGCCTCGGTCCAAAACTTGTTTTCCATTTGCTTCGCCTGAACCATCGTTCTCGCTTTTGCTCGAAAAATGCCGTTAATTCTGCATTCACAAATTCCGTGCCATTGTCACACCTGACAATACGAACTTTGTGCTTATCGTTTATCAGTGTCAGCTTGACATACTTCTCGATGCAACTCGCCACTTCAGTTTTTTGTTTTATGAAGTAAACGAAGCGAAAATTTGAATAATCGTCTTTTAATGACAAGAAGTACCTGGCTTCGCCGATTGAGTTTTTCTGGACACACGTCCCTGACTCCTCCTCGTGACTTTTGAAGATGTTTCGATGATGTTTGCCGAAAACACAAGCTTCGCAAGTAAAATCCTCATTGAAATATTCAATGTTTCGGCTTTGCAGGAACTTTTCACGTGTGTGACCCAAACAAACCCTTTCTGCAGTTTGTGTCCATCATCTATTACATTTCCCGATAAAAATAGATTTACCTGCAAGTCCGGTACAAATAGAACTTCCATAACTCGCTTGCGAATCCAATCGTTGTTCCTGTCATCACTTGGTTCCGTGTGACAAATGAAAGCATCCACTGAGGTGTCTTCTTGCTTTTTCTCCGAGCGCCGACCTTGCCTTTCGGCTTCTCGCTTTTATTCGCCGCTTTGTTGTTGTTATTCAATGAATTTCTCTTTTTGTTGTTGTTGCCCTTCTTTGGAAAAGTTTGCTTGGCCATCAGCGCTTCCACCTTCTCACCCTGGCCCTGTGATTTGAGACGCATTTCTTCCACCATCAAATGCACCTTCAGATTTATTACTGTTAGATCGGCTGCACTCGCAGACTCGCATGCGCTATGGAAATGATTGTCTTCGACAGGTATCGTATTCAAAATTATCGAAATTACCATCCGGTGAGATATGGTCCCCTTCTGATCTCTCAACTGCTGAACAATTTCTATTAATTTTGATATGAAATTAGCCATGTCGTCTGACGCGTGATGATTAGCCGAATTGACTGTTTTCCGCATGTAGTGGAAATTGTCCGCCTTGCTTTTGCTTCTGCCTTTTCCCAAGTCACAATTTTCATCGCATAATTTGCACTCGCAACAGTTGGTTTATCGATTGTGCCATCGACGTTGACCGCTGGGCTGTTGCGCGCAATACCACAAGTATCTTTACACTTGAAATCGCACTAAATTGATGCATTGAATTGTTGTTGTTTCGCCGTGAATTATTTTATTTCGAAATTTGCTCTTTTTCCTTTTATCACTTTTGTTTTGCATTTTCCCGTGATCTGGGCTTATAACCTATTGAGATTATTCTGATCGCAAAGTATATTTCCGCTGTAAAAAATAAATAAAAGAAAATCACTTAAACTATTTTGAGATCGAATTTGCACGTCCTACTTAGAATTAATTTAATTGTGAGGTGGCTCTGACAGTTCGCATACACAGCCGAGCTAAAAGTTCTGTGCATGTGTGTGGGTGTCGACTTGAACAGAATACTCAAGCAAGAGCGTAGTACTAAATTCAATAATATCCTCTCTAGCGACTACTTCTAGTCTTGCTCCAGGCCAGACTTCACCTAGGCATTCTACAGCCTTTTTGAAGATAGTTAATAACCGATTCCAGTGCCTCTGTCTGTCCTGGCAAGACGGAGCGGGGCCTGGCTTTCCTGCTCGATATATATGCATCTCCGTGTGCTCTATCATTGAGAACCACCACTAAGTGCTCTTTTAGCACCTCATTGAAAGGCCTAGTTACAGTTTTTTCTTCTGTGATTCCTTCTCGGATGTATGGCTTTTGGGTAGACAACTATCAGATGAACTCTTCTGCTTCGTTTCAGTAATCTTTTTAGCATATTACAGTAGGCCCTTGGCGCCAGGTATCCGAATATACATTAGATACTGAGTTTTTATATTGGACCCCTCTAAGGCAGTTAATGCTTGAGGTTCTCAAATACCACAGCTTCAATATTTAAAACGAAATCTGCTGCAATCCTTGGTGATAGTTTGGTGTTGACAACTCCTCTCAATTTGGGGTCCTGCTCCCTGAATATTTTATTAGATGACTCCGCTGCGAATGAATGTTGATTGACTTTTTTCTGTTCTCCTCCGATATTGATAATGTAGTTATCTTCGGTGATCCATTCCATGTGAGATGAGCTAAGAATGGGACTTCTGTGCAGCTGGTTGATTTTGGCGCGAGCTCCTTCTGTTTACTAGTAGCACATTAACATTCCGTTAATTAAGTCACCGTTGTTACTTGACTTGATTTCGCTAATCTGCGCTGATTGACGTTGCGTTATAAGTCGCCGTTTATCTGGCACGAAGGACCAGTACTAATTTAATGAATATTTCTGGGTAGATTACGGTTGGTTCCATTCAATATTGGAATTTGAAAACAGTTTAGAAGATTAATCGGATTTTGACTCGCGAAAATTAAAAGACCAAAATTTGTCTCGCAAACACACCACTCATTCAGATAGTTCGTTAGTAATATTTGAATTAGTCATACTATTGTTGATGTATCATAAATCCAGTACACAACATCAACCAGTATGATTCCGTACACACCCACCCAATCACATAACCAAATTTCCATGCCTTGTGAAATTCACAAAAATATAAATTGTCAACCAGAAGAAAACAAGCAAAATATTCCTATATCAATATTTGGGTGAATCACCCTCAAAAAATGCGGTATGTTGACTTGTTGTATTCAAAATCATTGGTAAACACTCGTAAAAAGACGCCACCGTTTGGGTCAAGGCGCCTTATATCTTTCATTCTCCACATAGTTCCGATATATTCGATACATAAATTGTACAACATAAAACCATTTCACTAAATATACGAAGTGATTCAATTCGTATCACATACATAAATTACCAATTTCGAGAGTGTGGGACGATGCGACAAAATATTTAAAATTTTTAAAATTCTCATCATGCCGCAAAAATAAAAATTTATAAAAATTCTTTAAATATTTTTTCAGTTTATTTGTTTTTATTTGTGGAAATGCAAAACAAATATAATTAATATATTGGCATTTCCTCGACAGATAAGATAAAACAACAACAACAACAACAACGAATTGTCTACTCTCTGTATTTTCCGCAAATGAATTTTCCAAAGAGAATGTGCCATCCAAATGAATTTCGAACAGTTTATTTGAATGCCTATTTAAGACGCAAACCTAATATTAGAACAGTTTTCACTGTAATATCGACGCTAAAATTGTTTCCATGGTTAATGTGATTTATATACCTAGATTTGGTTCTCTCTCTCTCTCTCTCTCGACCGTTATGTACATACAAAACGAGAATGTGCATGCAATCGAAAGTGAAAATCAATGAAAAACTTTATATATTGTTGGAAAATTATAACTTTTATTTTCCACGTAATTACAATAATAAATGTACGAGTACGTAATTTTGTAAATAAATTTTTTTTTTGTTTTTTTTGGGTTATTTTTAGGCATCGCTCAGTTTGGATAATTCAGTGGAAACGTATTTACTGAAAAACGAGGGCGATTTTATAAGTGTGGAGCAGGGAAAAGAGCTGCGAAAAAAGAAACAAAGAGAAGAAAATATGAGGCAATTATTGGATGTAACCAATACGTTTACGTCAGAAGAAATACGCGATTTTGAAATGAGGTAAGTGCGATGATTGAAATGAATAAGGTGCGTTACATGCGTACGTAGGTGTTGTTGTTTATACAAATTTTTTTTTTGTTATTGTTGTTTTTGGTGCATGGAAAACGAAAATTTTTGGGATGAAAATTTAAATAAACAAAAATATATTAGCGTTTAATCAATTTCCTGTGTATACCTCGGCGAGATGAACTCGTTTGTATACCTCGATTGATTTTCAATTTATCGTTTTGATTGAAATTTTTGTTTATTGATGATGTGTGTAAGGCACGTTTGTGTGTCGTAAGGTGGTATTCTTGGAAAATTTCTTTTATATTTCACTTTGGGAACTTTGTCTGAACGTTAAATTTGAATTGAGTTTGTCTAATCTTTATGCACGTTTTAGGTTGATGTCATTGTCAGATATAGAAACAGTATTTTAGCATAACGGTTTGAGATTTAGATTTCGATAAATAGTGGTCATGCAAGGTCCCTAGACGGCACAACGTTTTTTTAAAGTGAAATTTGTATAAAGAATTGAAAAGTTAAAACTAAAATTTTTTATCAAGGAATAAACAATTCAACTAAATTAGATAATTATCACTAGGCAATTTCAGAAAGTATTTCGTCGAAGTCGGTTGAGAAAATTGGAAAACAATTAATGGCTGATAGTCAATGATGATGAACAAGAATAAAAATTATATTTCGGCCTTAGCTTTCACACGGTTAAATAATGACATTTTAATCCCTAAATAATAGGTTTGGATATTTGTCATCCCGCCAGATGAATGATAACGTCCATTTAATAAGGTTACTACTCTATAATAGTCCCGGTTCAGCTGAAACTTGAAAGATTGTGTTGAATCCATAAATTGCTGATCTAAACGCTTGTAAGGCATTAAACATTAAATACGATAACTTTCCTTTAGGATTTCTTGAATTTCCTTAAATCAAGAAAAGATCACTCCGGCCAGTATGTCTTCTAATGAAATTGTGGCTATTTTGCTCACAAATAAATTATTTTAACTTTGTTCATTGTTATTTTTCTCCTAATTGTTCCAAATAAAACAAACTGTGGTTTTATATTTTACCAACTAAAATATTTCATTTGGTTTGTTTTTTTTTTGTACATATTTTAACATTTATTTTATATTTTTAAATTCATATTTTTATAATTTTATTTCGTATAACACCTCGATACACACTCTTGGTTTTTATGACCCTGATGGTTTTTCTTTTGTACCAAACCAGAGGCGCATTATTATTTTTTTTTTATATAAAAGAACTAAAATTAGGACTTAATCCCAGTTGATTTATTTTATGGAGTTAAATGCGAGATATGATATCGACCTATTATAATATTATTCTGATCGCTATCCTGTACCTCAAAAGTGCTGGATGAAATGGCGTTGGAAATTTTGTAATTTCCATTTCGACGTGGTGCGAATTTTTTTTTTTTTGTTATACCCTTTTTACATCACTGTGAGTGTGAGATGTCACCAGAACAACATCTCCTATGGTCGCTGTCTAATTCGTTTCTTATCATATTTAGCTTTTCGACGATCTTGTGATGTTTCATGTTTTTCTCGAGCATTTTGAACATGTTTTTGAATTTCTTGTAAATACGATGTTATTTATGGAATAAAATTGTCCGTATCCGAAATAGGTCGCAAATCAGTTAAGACATCTTCAAATACTCGGAGTTCTCGTCCAAACGTTAAATAGGCTGGTGTATATATCGTTGACTCAATTGTTGTTGTGTTTAGAGCTAGTCTAAAAGATGGCAATGTTTCCGCCCATTTTGTGTGCTTGTCCTATACGAGTATCGCTATTTGTGGTTTCAGGTCACTATTTCTCCTTTCGGCAGGATTTGCTTGGGGATGGTACGGTGTCAAACATTGTTCTATATTGAAGTAACCTACCACGTGTTGCATAACATTACTGACAAATTGAGGGTGATTATCTGAAATAATGCGTCTTGGTAATGCATATCTTAAAAATATTTCCTCAATTTTTTTTTTTGAACACGTTTCTGCCGTTGCGTTGCGTAGTGGAAATATTTCTGTCCACTTAGTTGAGATGTCTTCGATAATAAATATCCATTTAAAATTATTTTGTGTGGTAGGAAGTGGTCCGAAAAGATCAATGGCGATTACTTCGAATCGCTGTTGCATAGTCGGCATCTTTAACAATCCTCTTGGTTTTAAGTTAGAGGATTTATATTTTTGGCACTCTACACACGTTTTAATGAAGTCTGCTATATAGTTGCGCATTTTAAACCAGAAATATCTAGAACGAATTTTTTCAATAGTTTTCTCTATACTCCGTAATGACCGGCAGTTGGATCACTATGGTATTTGCTAACAATATGATTCCGGGAACCCTCTGGTATAACCAGTTGTGCTTCTTCATTGTTTTGTTCCAGTAAATAATGGTAAAGTACTCCATGTATCATATCATAATATATCTTCTACTTGTAATTTTCGAAATGCGCTAGGCTTGTACGATTGGCAGGAGTACCCAGCGAGCAAGTCGACCCGTTGGTGATTTTAGAGTTAATAACCATTTATGGGCTTGATGATCTTGATTGTCACATCCTGAAATGTACCGAAACTCATGCGATTGAATTTAAATAAACCGAAAGGACATACAAATGCGGTTTTGTCGCGGTCATCTATGTGAACCGGAACTTGCCAATACCCAGCACGTAAATCTAAGGTTGTCATGAATAAAGTGCGTTTAGCTAGATGGAGTAACTCATCGATGCGAGGCATGGGGTATTTATCAGAAACTGTTATAGAATTCAACTTTCTATAATCCACGCATACTCTATAAGAACTGTTTGGTTTCTTTACAATCACTACATTCACTGCCCACGGTGACTCGCACTCCTCTATTAAATTGTCATTGAGCATGTTGAATGATTACCTGTATCTATTGTATGAATTGCTTCAGTTGTCGGGTCTGTGACCCGACTGAATTGATTTTGCCACTCTCTGATTTAGACCCTTATTCTACCCTTAATAAATTTATTGAAGACATAACTAAAGTAGAAAAATTTTCACTTTCGTAATGGATTGAATATATCGTATTGTTATATATCATGGAACTTCCATGTATGTTCCGCAAAATTTAATACAACTCTATAGAATCTCGTATAAAATCATATTCCCAAAAGAGTTCTACTATTTACCGCGTTGGGCAAAACAATAAACGTTGTAGGAATGACTTTCCCGTACAACAAAATATTTACCGAGGTATATAAAATGTTCTCCAGCTTTTGAGAACCATCAGCTAAAAAAATTGCCAGCTGTGTTGAAATAAATGTTTGTCCCTTCTCAGCCAACAATTTATATAAAGCTGGTGAGGCTATGCTCATTTTAGCGGCGGTGTCGAGAATACAAGTACCGTAAGACCCGCAAGAATATTGATTTTAAATAAGGGTCGACACATAGGTTTTAAATTAGCTGTCTTATTTTTAGTTGATGCAACTGAATCATTCGCCGACATATAATCAAATTTAACACTCAACGGATTAATAAAATTAACGGAAGCCATCTTTGCCGTATTCTTGGCTGAATTTAATGTAGATGGTCTTGAGTTGCATTTTGGGCAATTACTTTTTACAAACCCTGCCAATCCAACGGACGAGGCCTATTTTTCCGACAATATTCAGTTTTGTGGCCCGACTTTTTAAAACATTTACAAAACGTGTTAACCTTTAGAGAATATAGGGATTTCGTTATCTGATTTTCCTTCTCAATCAGCTCCTCCTCCTCTGCAGCTGCTTTTAACAATTCATCAAATGATTTGAAATGATCCCGTTTCACTTTCTCGCGATTTTTTAACGATAGTAAACCATATACCATGTTCAATTACACTTTTTTATTTAAATCCTTTTCAGGTAGTTGTGCAATAAGAGCACGAATGTTACAATCAAGTAAGTCTGTTTTGATATCTTCCGGTTGAGGATTTGAAAAAATTTCTCGGTAAATGTATACGGTTTTTCTTTTAACCGTAAACCGAAATCAATAAAACCGTAGCATCACCGTAGTTATTTACGGTTGATCTGACTCCTTCCCACCTTGTAGCGGCAATTCCCTCGATTAGCATCGGTAAACCTTTGAATATGCATTTTCAATTGAAATGTTTTTACACGCTTTGTAAATGTTTATTGCGCTGAGAAACGCATCAACACTTGAGCTTTTTGCCCATGAATGGAACAATCGGGCTACTTTGATTATGTTCAAAGTTAAATTTGACATTTCGCTGAGTTTTGGTAAATTTCATCGTTTGAGTCTGTCATCGGGACGTTACAATGCTTGCTCCGAATAATCAGAGTAAATTTTTTTTCGTGACGTTTGGTTACCAAAAACGGTCCTTCGTATGGAGTCTGCAGCGGTCTTGTAATTGAATCGGTGCGTATTAGTACATGAGAGCACGTGTTCAAAACTTTAGAGATACAGATTTTATCTGTTGATGTCTTGTTGGTGGTGATATTGTCGAATGTAACAGAAGTGTTTTCTGAGCTGACGTACTGGTTGGTCCTGTTTCGTTTTGTAGCATATCAGCATGTATCCGTAAGTGTAAATCCGTATGAAAGTAGCCGGTTCTGGACCTTTCCAGTCCCAAAAATGATGCGAGGTGACGTAGACGTATAGAACGTCAACAGCATACATTTAGGGGCTAAAGTATGACGTGATCGTCGATTACAGAAAAAGCAAATTTAGCCCCTAAAATTTAGGGGCAACCGAGATTGAAAGGAAAACATTTACGAGGAAGCTCGTCTAGTTTAAAAAACCACATAAGTATGGCCAATTCCGATTGACAAGCAAACATTTAGGCAAAATAAACCATACATTCAGAAGAAAAATATGACGTACTCCTGATGTTTAAAAAAGCATATATTTAGGAGTAATCGAGATTGAAAAGCAAAGATTTAGTAGGAATTTCGTCTAGTTTACCGAAAAAACACACATTTACTGGCAATTTCGAAATATAAGCAAACTTAGGAGAAATAAAGCATATATTTAGGAGAAACAGTATGACGTAGACGTACATGATTGAAAAATCATAAATGTAGGAACAAACGAGATTGAAAAGCCAACATTTAGAAGAAACTTCGCCTCGAAAAAGCGTAAATTTATAAGCAATAATGTATGACGTAGTCCTAGAGGATTGAATGGTATACTTTTTAAGCAGCATGACGTCAGCAGCATGATTGTGTTTGTCATCGTATAAAATCATACTACGATATTCCATTGATTGTTGTTGTTATAAAACAACGTCTACGGGTGTTCAAATTAAAATACCTGAGTCATAAATAGTGCAACCTCTTTTATCCGGAACGACGCAAACAATTCCGGATAAAATATTTTTTTTTTTTATATTCATATTAAAACAGCATATTTTAATATTTTTTAAACTTCATTTAATAAGATTTTAAATTTATTTTAGGTAATTAAATAGTAAAAAAATTATTTCATTTTTCGAAAATAAGGTAAATAAAAGAAAAATGAGACAATACGAAAAAAACGTTTTCCGGATATTAGATGATTTTCCGGATAATAAAATTCCGGATAAAAAAGGTTTGTATGTAAATACATTTGCTGTATAAATAAAAAAAATCAAGATCAAGGTCAACTACTATTGAATTCAAAGTTGAAGCTAAAGGTTGATTATGATGATTATTATGAGGGTTTTAATCTCTTGAAATAATTTATTACCTCGTTTTATTTTTTAAGATGATAATATCTTCAGCGTAATTTTTGTTTGTTTTTATGACAGTATTATGATAATCAAAACTAACAACAACTTCTTGTTAATTGAATATATTAATCTTGAACTTGAATTTTTTACTTATAATTATACAGTATCAAGATTATGTACATCTGTAGTTTAAAATGAGCATTTTTTTTATTTGCTCCTAAATGTTGATCTAAAATGCTGTAATAAACATGTAATATGCAATTGCATATATTTTTATAATTACCTCTAAATGCTAACATTTAATGTGATTACAAACACTGAGTTCTAAAATTACTTTAAAAGATGACGTTTTATATGATGACTTATCGTATATTGAAGCGAATTGTAAAGATAAAAAATAATAAAATATCAAAAAAAAACTATTGTTTTATAGCATTTTATACATATTAATGCAGAAATAGGACAATGAACTTTGAATATCCCGAGGCTTAAAAAGTGTTACAGGATGGCTACTGCCAACCTGCAGATTTTCACTAAGCACCTGCAGAGGCCTCCACGGTGATATTTTGCCGGCTACGTTCTCAGGGAGAAGTGCTAAGGTCGTGGGGTTTGAGGCATGCAGGGCTCCTGGCTTACACCGTGAGCATACAGAAAGTTAGGGGGGAACGCAAATAATAATAATACCCGAAGTTCCGCCGAAATTCGTCGGCCGGAACCTGAGGAACGAACACAACAAAATTATAAACCGGTAGAGGTGCCTTGGTGCGCGCATCCATTCGAATTCAAACAGGGCAAAGCCCCAGTTACGAAATTGGATGCGGGCACCAAGGGACCGCAAACACTAAACCGACACAGAGGGAGTCTCCGCTCCCATCACCTAGCCGAAGAATTTAATAATTCATTTTATATTTTTTTTTTTAAAAAAAGAAAAACAAAAAGAAAAGGAAACAACTTCCCCCTCCACCGCACCACGATACGAGAGAACGAGAGAGAGAGAGAGAGAGGAATGCACACCGAGCGTGCACCCGCTGTGCGGCGCTCGATTACAAAAATCCAAATTTAAATTTAAAAATAAAAAATGTAAAAAAAGTATAAAATAAAAGGAATAAAAGATATATAAAAAAAATCGTACCTTAAATAATACAAAAAAATTACTGTTGCGGCCTTGGTGCCGTCATGCTACAGGTGTCCACCACCCGGACCGTTGGGCGTCTTCCGCCGTAAACCACACTGGTGTTGGTGCGACCTTGAGCGGTCGTCCGTTGCGGGGCCTCTCCCCGATACCAAAATAAACAGAGTGGCCTCAACTGGCCACCCGAAACTCGTTGCGGCTTGGTCGTGCCGAATAAATTGGGCGTTGTTCGCCAAAAAAAACGTTGAAAATTTTATTTTGCCTGATTGGACACTTCGTTGGCGTACTTCCGCCTTATTATTTAAAAACAACTTGTTGCGGCCTTGCGCGGCCGTCATGCCACAGGGACGCCGCCCCGGACCGTTGCGGCTTAGGTGCCGTTAACGTGGCGATACCGATATGTTCAAATGGCCTGTTAGCCACCTGTACGCTGTACCAAAATGGAATGGCCTCAACTGGCCACCCTTATATACTTCAACGGTGCGGCCCGCTCGCCGATAAATTTCACTCTTAACAAAATATGACCACGTGTGTGGTCACCCGTATAATGGCGTCCTTCCGCCAAAACCGTACGATGGTAGTCGTTGTTTTGCCAAACCAGAAAATTTATATTGGGCGTTGCCTCGCCTTAAAAAAAATCAAAAAAATATTTAGGTGGCCTCACCTGGTACACAGAAAATTTGTCTTGATAGGCCGTCTATAATGGATTGGGCGTTGCCCCCACAACCGTTCAATGACCACGTCAAAAAAATGCAACACACGTAAATTGGGGCAGCCTTTACTATTGCGCCTCACGTTGATATTTCCAAAACTATCGATTAAGAGCGGTACCGTTATGATGCTGCCGTACCCTCCCAAACACCGTTTAACGAACACCACACGGCCAGGTCGTATCGTATAACGCCAAGCCACTTTTATTGTTCACAAAAAAATTCACAATTATTTTGCAAAGAGGTACAATCTTACTATTCCTCTTCACAACAACGAAACCACACTCATGCACTGAAGAGTAGGATATTAGATCCGTTTTGTTTTATTTCGTCTCCTTATTAACACAGTTATTATTATTTTTATTACCGAATAAAACACGCACGTAAATTTTATGTCTGTATTTCATACATTAATATAATTTATTCTCAAATTTTTTTACGACCACATCGGCCATTTATACAAAAAAATAAAAATTTAGTTATTTTTTCTACGCGTCGGTATAATAATTTGTACACCCCGACACGTCTTAATCAAAAAATTCCAAAAGAGACACTTTTTCTTCAAAAATCACAACTTGAATGCATTCATACCCAAAAAAAATTCGAGCACCGCACAACTCGTAAAACGTTTTAGAAGAAATGAATCTCTCTTCTCTGTCTCTCCTTTATACCAAATTTTCGTTGGTACAAAAGAGAGACATATAAGAAAAAACATTTTTTCCAAAACGTTTTACTTTGCACACACTCGATGCGCATTGTTCTCTCTTTCTCGTCTTCTCTTCACCTCCGCGCCACCACACAATGGGGAACAAAACAAAACGTCACGGGTGCGTTCACAGACAAACACAGAGGTGAATAAAAACATAAGAGAAGATGGGCGAAACGAAGACAACAACTGGGGTGAATAAAATACCAAAAAAAATCGTCGTTGCGACCATACAGTCGTAACAAAAGTAACACACATAAGTAAGTCGTTGACTATCATATTATGATGATCAATAAAAATTTCCTCACATTGAATATCAATAGAAGTTGACCTTGATTTGATCTTTTTTTATTTATACAGCGATGACTCGTAGACGTTGTTTTATAACAACAACAATCAATGGAATACCGTACTATGATTTTATACGATGACAAACACAATCAATTACTTTAAAAGATGACGTTTTATATGACGTCATGCTGCTTAACAATTATACCATCCAAGCATCTACGACTACGTCATACGTTAAAGCTCCTAAATTTACGCAACTCTTTTTCCTAAATGTTTGCTTTTCAATACCGATTGCCCTTACATTTATGATTTTTAAATGATTTACGACTACGCCATACTCTTTCTCCTAAATATATGCTTTATTTCTCCTAAATACTACAATATTTTACCAAGAGTTGGTTTACTATATACCAAACTAACCATACAGGTGCTAGTTAATTTTAATTAATTTATATGTCAATGAACATGCGCTTTGCTTTTCATTCGAAATTACCATAAATTTGTGTTTTTTGGTAAACTATGTGAAATTCCTCCTAAATCTTTGCTTTGCCATCTTGATTGATGCAAAATGTTTGCTTTTTTCAATCATTTACGACAACGTTATACTGTTCCTCCTAAATGTATGCTTCAGTATGCCTAAATCTTTGCATTTCATTCGGAATTGCCCATAAATGTGTAGTTTTTTCGGTAAATTTAGCTATGTTCCTCCTAAATGTTACGTTTTCAATCTCTTTTGCCAATACATTTATGCTTTTTGATTGACTGCAACTTCTGGGGTGGTCCAGTCCGGCTACTTTCCACTGCCGACGAGTTCTGCAGTAGAAGTTTTGTCGTCTTCCCGATATGATGTACGAAGCCCCAACAAAACCGATGGAAAAACAAGTGTCCATTGTTTGTTCTGATAAAATCATTGCACTGTGGATTATATCCTGTTGTCCTTTTTCGTTCAAAACCCAACAATTTTGAGATTTCTGTATATAATTCTGATACAAATTGTGAGCCTTGATCTATTGAAATTGGAATGGTAAAACGTGAAATCCAGGTGTTGAAAATGGCTGAAGCTACAGTCTAGGTTTTGATATCTGGAATTGGTGATGCATCGAGCCAACGAGTAAATCGACCTATCAATTGTGACGCAGTAACTTTGTCCTTCAAACTCTAGAAGTGGACAAAATGGCAAGATGAACTTCGGCAAATCTTTTTACAACCGGATTGTAACTTCCTAATGAAGTTTTATTATGACGATGTACTTTGGCTTTTTGACATGCCAAATAACATTGAGCCATTTTTTAATCGGCGTTTTTAATATTTAACTAAATGAATTTATCTGTCATGGCTTTGACAGTAGCTTGAATACCTGGATGAGCCAGATTGTGTACTGCTTCAAATGACAATCTGCGAAAATCTGTTCGATTTATTAGTTTCGATTTGTTGGGTTAATTTGTCGGTTTGTTGAACATTTGCTATAGCTTGGTAATCGATGGATTCTGGCACTGATATGACTTCAATTCGTGAAAGTGCGTCTGCTACTACATTCTGAATACCGGAAATATGCTGTATATCTGTAGTGAATTGGCTAATGTAGTCCAAATATCGGAATTGTCGAGGTGATTCCTTTCAGGATTCTGATGAAACGCATATATTAATAGTTTGTGATCTGTGAACAATGAAACTTTGCGGCCTTCGAATAAATGCCGCAATTGACAGCCACCGAATTCTTGTTATGAATTTTTCTAATCAAAACCCGACGCAAACTACAATATTTTACCAAGAGTTGGTTTATACCCAACTAACCATTCAGGTGCTAGTCAATTTGAATTTCGATACAAGTTGTGAACACGCCACAGATGTGTCAATGAACATGCACCCACTCAGTACCTCTTACATAGCTCATATACACATCTTTGTCCAAATTGATTCTTTTAAAATTTGCAAAGTCTTCATTTAAACAGTTTGGTGGCATTCGGTACCAGCCGTTTTTATCTCAAAAACTATTTTTTTTATATATTTACTGTGTTATTACACCTCATGACTAGGTACCCGAAACGCCGCTCCATACATAGTTCTCTGATCAAAAATAATGGTAGTTTATTTATATGAATATGCGGCAATTTCAATTTACTATAATTTACGCGTATCGCACCAAAGTGCTAAAAATAACCAAAACTATATTTATTTATAGCGGGCAAACATAAATAAAACTTAAATACTAATAATAATATTTATTTAACTAAAACACTAAACAATTTCAACATTTTGGCATCGAGCGCATTGGTGAAACTAGCAAGTAGTGCAAAACCCACGTAAAAAAATATTTTGTCGTTTTTTTTTAGAACTACATTTGTTACCGCGGTTTTTAAAAAATCGAAATATTTTTAAATCAAAATATTTAAAAAAACACTTAATTTTATTAAGAAAATTCCGAAATTAATTATTCGGTTATGGTTTATTATAATTAAACTATTAATTTTCTAATATTTTGTTTGTGTTTAATAATAATTTTTACTATTTCTATTTTTAATTAATTTGTAGACAAAAATAACAATTTGGTGGCAATAATAATAATAATAAATACAAAATTAACAAAAAGATTGTATTCGTTTGATTCTAAAATTAACATAAAAATTTCAACATTAATTTTAATTATAGTTTTGTATTTTTAGTAGAAAAAAATTAATATTTAAAATTATACAACAAAATGTTAAAAAAAAATTGTAAAGTGTAAATTTAGAAATGCGATATTGGGTTGCAGTTGTTTCATTTATTTTTAGCTGAATGTTTCGGGAAAATGTTTTGATTATTTGCATAGTTATACGTAACGTGACATCTGTCACATGTTGTTGTAGATATTGCACTCTGTGGTAGTGCATATTTTGAAGGGGAATTAGGTTAAATGTTAACTAAAGTACAGTGATTCAACTTTTCTTGATAATTGCTCGAGACAAAAAAATCGACGGGTAGCCTTAGGCAAAGCACCTACTTTGAAATCACTAGATATTGTTCCCGGCCACCGAGAAGTATATTAAAATTGCTGAATACACTTTTAATCACTACAGCTGTGCTCGTTTGAGGTTGTTGTAGGTGCACTTTCAGAGGTGTATGAAATTTTCATTCAATATTTTACGAGTTCCATTGGCGTTAGTAAAGTACTCGCAAATACTTCTAACCATTCAATCAAAAATTTACCGACCGAATTCGAATCCCGTTAAGGGAGGGATTTTTCATCATTTGATTACGATCGGTAATGGCAATGAACACAACTACGACCTCCTGTTGGAGTGCAATACTCATGGGCCGACCCATCTTTCTTGCGAGTTTTGTAGGCTGGAGCTATATAATTTGCCGATGGGTCTACGTAAGTCGGTCCTCGATTTGGCATGCAACTGCGTAAAGCAGGAAGTGAAAAGCGAAACGCGAAAAAGTTGGGAGTGCTTCGGCCCTAAAACAGATTGCAAATAGTATATATCAAGAGTAAATCAATGTTGTAAGTGGCGTCATATATAATACCAAAATAAAGTTATGTCTGTTATAGCAACTGGGAGTACAAATTATTTCGGTCCGTTTTTTCATTTTAAAAATGCATTTATTTTAAAATAAAATGAATGAACAGATTAATAAAAATATTTTCCATCGCTGCTTTTGAGTTTTTCCCACTTCTCAGGCAATTTTAAATGTTTCGTCTGTTGAGGCGATCCAGGTTAGGTTAGGTTAGGTTAGGTTTCAGTGGTTGCTATCGCACACTTAGGCCAGTTACGGCCCATTGTGATACCACAGGATCCGACATCATAAATTTCCTTAAACCCATTTAGTACTATTAATATAGCGTAAAAGAACTCGCACATTACAGATTTCGAGATCACAGAGGCTGTCCATAGTGTATTTGCCCAAGTGATCATGTCTTCTGCCAGCTAGCGCAGTACCCGAGCAAAGGAAGTGAGCAAGAGTTTCCTCCTCCTCCTCGTCCATACAGCTTCTGCAGAAGTCATTTGCATCCAGACCCAGCCTTTTTGCATGTTCTCCAAAAAGGCAGTGCCTAGTAATTATTCTCACAATTCTACCTAAATCACGCTTTCTTAGTGTGATTAAGATCTTGGAGTGATTCAAGTTCAGCTCAGGCCATACTTGGTTCGCTACCTGGCCAGTTGAACTGGCGATCCACCTAGCATTTGTCAAAGCAACTGCTTCCCTATGGCTTGTTGCTATCAGCACAGACATAGGCCTTCCTACACATTCTCTCCCTGGTTCCAATTGGAGAGTCGTGCCGTACCTTGCTAACTCGTCTGCCCTGCAATTTCCCTCAACGTCAGAATGGCCCGGAACCCAGACCAACTGGATATTGAATTGTTCAACCATCTCGTTAACAGATGTGTGACAATCCAACGCCACCCTTGACGCCAGGGAAACTGAATCCATCAAAAGAATGGCCGCCTGACTGTCCACATAGATAGTGATATCAATTAACGATATTGAAGCATAACAACCAGTTCATGACTTTACACCCGCTCCCACTCTATCATCGAGCTTGGAGCCATCGGTGAAGAATTTAACTGTCCCGGTCTCCATAATGAGACCACTATTCCAATCCTCCCTAGAGGGGAGAATCACCTTAAAAAGCTTGCCAAAACGCAACAGAGGTGTTATATAGTCCAAATTCTCCAGGTCATGCCTCACTGAATTGACTATAGTTGAGTGCCCTTTTTGCAGGTACTTCCACCCCAAAGTCGCTGATAGCCTTGCGGCCGTATTGACCGCCATTTGTTTACCAAGAATATCCAACGGGAGAAGGTACAGCATGACCTCTAGGGCACTAATGGCGGTTTGTTTTCAGCGCCCCACTAATGAGCAGACAAGCTGCCCGCTGCACCTTCCTCATCATGTTCCTGTATGTTAATTTCTCTAGAGGTGGTCACCATACGCTCACACCATACAGCAGTACGGGCGTTACAACTGCCATGTAAAGCCAATGTACCAGGTCCGGCTTCAAGCCCCATTTTCTACCAATGGCATTTTTACAAGAGTAGAGTGCCTCAGTAGCCTTCTTAATTCTTTCTTTCGTGTTTGGTTTCCAACTGAGCTTACTGTCCAGAAGAATCCATAATAATTGTGCCTTTTCAGTAAGGACCAGTGTAGTACCATTCAGGCTTGGTGGAATTATTGCCGGAATTTTATATTTTCTAGTGAAAAGCTCTGTTTTGGATGGGTTAATTCCCAATCCACATCTACTGGCCCAACTCGTAGTGATTGACAGCGCATTCTGCATCACATCTCTGATTGAACCCAGGTGCTTACCCGAGACAGCTATTGCTACGTCATCGGCATAAGCAACCACACTTATTCCTTCCCTCTCCAGTTCCAGTAGTAGTCCATTGATTACTACATTCCAAAGAAGGGGTGATAGGACACGTTCTCCGAACGACCCGTCTCCTGACGGAAACTTCTCCCATCCTCACTATGACCCTTCTGCTTCCAAGCAAATGATCCACCAGCCTGGTAACTTGGTCTTCGATTCGAAGTGGCGCAATCCTTCCCTAATTGCCTCCACCTTCACGTCGAGAAACGCCACCAAAGAGAATTCTTGAAAATCCAGTGACTTCTCAATTCCCCGAACCAAGGTGTGTAATACCGTATCCGCGGACTTAACCTTGTGGTACGCATGCTGAGATTGTGCTGAGTTTCTGAGAACAATTCTCGACCGAATATAGACGTCCAGCAGCCTTTCCATAATTTTCAGCAGAAAGAATGATCGAGATATTGGTCTTAACTCCTTAGGGTTGCTGTGCGAGCTTCCACCTGCTTTCGGGATGAAGATCACTCTAGCCTCCCTCCATTTCATCGGGATGTACTCCAGCTGCAGACACACTTTGAAGATGACTTCCAGCCAGGGAAGCAATACCTCCGAGTTCTTCTGAATTTCTGCTGGCACAATCCCATCCGGGCCAGCAGACCTAAAAGACTTAAACCCTTTAATAGCCCATTTTATCTACCGTGTATTCAGAAAAATCTCTGTACGTAACAGACGGATCCCGCATTCATTACTAGACCCGCAGTCATTCAGGGGCACTTCCTTACTTCATTAGACATCGTCCATTTGCCTTCCGGTTTTATCAGATAGCCTGGAACAACTGGACTAGTGGAGAGAATCTTTCTTAAGCGCGAGGTTTCTGAGACCCCTTCCATTCTATCACAGAAGCGCCTCCACGACTTCCTTTGCGCCTTCCTTACTTCCCTTTTGTAAGCTCTAAGGCCTTCCTTATAGAAGTCCTAGTCTTGAATTTCTCTAGATCTTTTCGCTCTATTGAAAGCAGACCCGCAAGCTTTCCGGCACTGCACAAGTGCCAAGATCCACCAAACAGGTTTTCGCTTTCCCCTTCGCTTTGTTAATGGGCAAGCTTCTCTCATAGAGATATTGCAAGCCTAATTAAGAGTATCCACCATTGAGTTGAGTTCATTACCCCTCCCTATATACACGCCATACTGTCCTTCTAGGATTTCTGAACACGTATTGATTTGTAATTTGGAGATTTAGCTTAAAAGTGAAGTAACGACGGTCGGCAAGGAATGCTCCTTCACCACCCTCCATTCTCTGAGCATCGGAGAAATAAATTCAGAGACCAGAGTAACATCCAGAACCTCCTGTCTATTACTAATAATAAAAGTGGGTTCCTGACCTATATTACTAATAGTGAGGTTAGTTCTTAAAAGAAATTCGAAAAGTAACTCACACCTATCATTGATGTCCGAGCTGCCCCAGATGTTATGGTGCGCATTCGCGTCAGATCCCAGGATAGCTCCCACCTTCCTTCTTTCAGCGTCACTGACAAGTGCCCCCATTATATCTGGCGGCACTGGCTTTTCTCGGTCCATGTATGCGGCTGCAAGCCAGAATCTCCTCCCCTCCTTCTCTATGCAGACCGCAGTTATGTCCCCATTGCAATGCTGTGGAAGTAAATAAGCATTTATGTTATTAACCACCAGTATACATGAACTGCTCTTTTCCCTCCCACGAGCGTAAAATAGGGTGTACCCCTTCGCTCGCACTCCACAGATCTTGTTATTTTTGATCTAAGGTTCTTGGATTGAAACTATTTCCTCCCCTGACTTAGCAAGTCTGAGAAGTAACGCTGCCGATGCAGCCTTTGTATGATGTAAATTTATCTGCACAACCGATGGAGTCGACGGTACCCTTCATCTCACTCCCCCCACAGTCCCTAAAATTAAGGAAGTCTACATCTCCCCCTGCAGAGTCCGATGTGTCCCCCTTCCCCCTGCCAACGAATAGTCGGTCGTTGAGTTCGCTAGTCAGCTCCTCATTTTGGGTTCGCCACTAGCTGTGTCTTGTCTGAAGCGCTTCCTCATTCAGGCTGGATCTCTTACTCCCCCTTTTTGGGCTCGCAGTACTTGTATTAACTCCGACTTCGTCCTTTCTAAACACCTTCAGTGTAATAGATCTGAAGCCGAAGTTTATAATGCCTTTTGTTTTTGTCAGAGGAGCCAGAGATTCCTTATTGATCACCAAGATTGATAGTCTGAAGCTACCCTTAGGCTCTTCCTGCTTCACAATCTTCCAGTTCCCTGTCAAAAGTTCCGAAGAATATTCAGGGATTCCTCCAAATTTGCCAGCTCCGTGGGAATCCAGACCATTGCTTTAGGTCTGCTCGGTATTTCCTCCTTGGGAACTGCCCTGAAATTAGCTCCTGGCTATACGTCGCCTACCTCCTCAATCGTCTTTCTGTATAAGAAGGCTGATCGCTGATCTGAGCACGCGATCAGCTTCAGCCGTCGGTGATACCATCCCGTGTCTCTACACATTGGCAGTGGACCCGTATAATATCCAAGGACTTTAAGGAAAACTAGGTTAAGTGCCTTAAACACCAACCTCCATTTTTCCCCGGTGATGCTCCTCTGAGGCGATCCAAGTTTAAATCCAATATTCAATTTCTTCGAAAGAAGTAAACCGGTGGCCTGCCAAATCCCGTTGCATTCGTCGGAACAACCAGCAACCAGTAGGAATAATGTCTGGAGAATACGGTGGGTGCGGTAAATATCCCCCTCCGAGCGTTTCCAAATATTAGTTTACGACTTTTACAATGTGATGCCGAGCTTTGTCATGTAGAAGAATAACTTTATCGTGTCTTTCCTCATATTCCGGCCAATAGATTTCAATCGTACGAAAACTGTTTGTTGGGTCACCCCCAAAGTACCAGCTCCTCTATCGTTTAATTTGGATCTTCGTGGAGTAAGACATCTAATTCATTGTCTACGATTTTTGTTACTGTCCCAAGCGAGGCTTATATTCAACACTACGAAATCATCATTTTTGAAGCGTCGAAACCATTCTCTATATGATGTTTCGGTTGAAGCATTGTCACCGTAAACTTCCACAAGCATTCGATGTGCTTCAGCTGCACCTAAAACAAAAAATTAACACTTTCTGCAAATGCTGTTTAGTTATCACAAAATCCGAGATCAGAACACCGTAAATAATACGTTTTGTATCAAACTCAAAGCAATATAAACTGAATGTTATTGGCAACAGAAATCAGCAGTCACTATAAAAAAAAATTATTAAAGTCAGAGCCACTTTTTGAAAACGGACCGAATTAATTTGTATTCCCAAACAAGCGGGGAAATTAAATAAATTAAAACAGTTCCGCCTGTTTTAACATCAATTCGTTTGGGAATGTCACTGATGTCACTTGATAGGTTATGCCCATATATGTCCTTTGAATATAACGAATTTTTGGTAGACACTCTACGATGTCCTGTTATTGATCATTCAACGTGTGCCACTTAACGAAATCAATGAGTCACCAATCCGTTTGGAAATAACTAATTCATCAAACTTCACCTTTCAAAAGTTTGTAGAAATCATCCGATACTAGTGGAATTTTGGTAAAAACTCTGCAATGTCTTATTATTGGCCGTTAAAAGTAGTCCACTCAGTCTCCATCGCTGCACTGAATAAGTTCTTCTCAAGCATCTTCCGTTTTATTTAAGCCTAAATCTGGCGATGGAGAATTTAATCGTTTGGTCTAAATTATTATTTTCATCTCGATGAAATATATTTAGAAAAGTTGATTTGAATAATCATACCCTCCCATATAAATCGGATTCCAATATGAGTTATACATGAAAGAGCGAGTGAGCTGAATATCATCAAAAAGAGAAGAAATTAATTTATAATTTTTTTCTTATTTGATAAAACATGGCGGGCGTTTGATCTCTTTCAATATCGTAGAGCTGTCTCTCTCAATAATGTGTTTAACAGTGTAAAAACTGACGTTTCCAATTTTTTTATTGGTGTTATTTTTTATTAGAAACGCTACTTTCATAAACCACTTTATTATTTAAGTATTATTTACGATATGTGTTTGAAATTCAATCTAATCTGTTACACAAAATATTCCGGCTTCCGAGATACACGCGGAAAGAGCTAAATAGGGCTAACTAGATCTGCTTAAATCTTAATTTCAGTGCATTTCATTGTTGAAGCCGAGAGGACTTATTTAGCTCTTGTTTTGAAGAATCCGACATGTGGTTGATCTGGAATTTCGGAATATTTTCTAATACCCGGATTGTGTTACTAGCATTTTAGAGTTTCAAAGTAAATTACAAAAAAAAAAAAAACTATACATTTTAAGCAACAGAGCCTATTTTGCCATCAAATTTAGTTAATCACTGCGATTTTTTCAACTCCGATATACTGTATCGGCTAATCTTTAGGATCGGTAACGAGTATGAGGTAAAACTTGGATCAATTATACCTGTTTATTTAGAATCCGATTTTATGAAAAATGATATTTTGTTTGATGTTTTTTAATCGAAACTTGTCCTAATTTTCAATTTCTCAAACACGGGACTATTAAATAGTCTAGAATCAAAGCATTGTATGGCTCTCAGCCACGAAAATATTTAATAACTAAAACTATCATGATACAAACATTATTCGGGGCTGAGAGTAAAAAATGGCATTTTCATGATACAATGACGACAGAATTATTTTTCGGGGCTGATAAATTATTTACCCACTCCCAATTTTATTTTTAGAAATGTTTACGTTATGTATTTTATGGTCTAAATGGTTGAAGTATCGGCCTAAGTCTAGTGGTAGAAGTATGAGTAATTCTGTATTTTTTTTTTATAATATTTCTATAAATTGGAGATGTGAAATTGTCCGTCAAACTCAGCAACTATTCGTTGGCCCGACTATCGACTTTTGTCTGGTGATGTTGTTACGGGATAATATGAAGCCAACCCGCAGATTTCATCTATATATGCAGATGCCTCTCTCTCTCTTGGTAACTTTGCCGACTGGATCTCAGGGTTTTAGGTCCTGGGGAAGTTGAGGCTTGCATGTTCCTGGCCTACACCGTGTAACAGAACAAAATAAAAATCAAAAGCAAACTAAATAAACTGAAATGAAATTAAAAACACCATAATCCGTCGAACGAAACTTGAGGAACCGTAATAAATTTAATAAGAACCAGGTGTGCTCAACCAGGAACGACCGGATCTTCCCAAATGGCAAGTACAATGTCGGCTGAAGAAACCCCCTCGAATAACCCATCGGCCCCTAGAGGCTGATGCAGCAGCATAATACAATGAAGCAACATAATAGGATAGGGACGTTTCCTCAACCGACTCATCACCAGGAGAGACCTCTAAGCAATCTCTCACAATTCACTTGGGACTGCCGGAGTGCCACGGGGAAACCGCGTAGATTTTGCGGCCGTCCCTGAATGGATGACACATATGCTGGACTCACCACCCCGACGGAAATTCCACCCCGTGGAATTCCTGCCATGGGGATGATGGAGAGTGACGAGCCCAGCCTGCAAATATGGAACCGACATGAAACGTTAAATTTAGTACTTCATTTTATGTACAAGAAAACCCAAAACAAAAATAATTGCGTGAATCAGACTCAGAATAGTAACGGAACACAATTACTTAATAATCCAAACGCCGGAACTAATTCATCGTGCTATTTTTATACAAAATTTATACAACGGAAGAAAAATAATCAGAGGTAGAAGGAGAGATAAAAACAAAAAAAATCCAGCTACAAAGGGTAATTAATTTTGAGGGCGATAGAAAGGAAACAATTTGAACAAAATGATCGCTTAACGTGATTAATTTGAGATCGAAAACTCAACGAGAACCAAGCGCACAACAAGCAACCGTTATTCTGCACTCGATTACACATATATTTGATTTAAAATTTAAAACGAAAAAAAAAATGTCATATTTCAAAATTAAATTAAATTAAATTGAAAAATCGAATAAAAAATAAAATAAAAAATTGTCGTTCCCGCTTTGAGCCAAAATATTTTACAAGTGGCCGATTGGCCACCTGTATGTTGCTGGGTTGGGCATCGTCCTGCCTTTGACTGATGATACCGGTGGGTGTGGTACCGCCGAAAATATATTTGGCCTCGACTGGCCGCCGTAGATAATATTGGGCGTCTTCCCGCCTTGAATATAAAAAAAATATATCCCATATCGTTGCGATATTCTTCAGCGATAACTCAACAAAATCACACCTGGCCTCGTGGTTGGTCACACGTACAATAAGGGCGTGTACACCAAGTAAACTAAGGCAGCGAGTTTAACTTGCCATATTTCAAATCCACAACATAGACAAATTTAAGAAAGTCATCAAAATTACATTAATTCTTCCTCCAACACAAGACATAAGCCGATAGTCCGGCTAAATAATAATAATAATTCCCAACGACCAATCTCCCCTCCCTGACCGCACGCGGGGAGTCACCATCAATATTATTATTATTTTTTGAATATAATTCCGGCGAAATTATAAACAAGGATATCATTCTACTAAATTAAAAATTAAAAAAAGAAAGAAAACGGGAAAAATAAAATTATTAACAATTAATCGAAATAAAAAATATATTTAAAGAGTTATGGTTAGGAAATTGAAATAGATGAATCTATTTATGCTGTATTTAGGAGAATGATACCCCGCCGCAAAAAAGGATAAACCAACCGCTGGTTTGCTTAGAGCAAGCAAATTTAAAATTTAAAACTGGGGAAAAAGCGGAAAATAGAGAAAATAAAAAATAAAAATAAAAACAAAGTTAAGCAAAAATAAAATTAAAAGAGACGCAAAAAAAACAAATGTTAGAAATTATAAATACTTAGTAGAGTATTTAAGTCAAATAGATAAAAGAAATAAAATTAAACTAAAAATAAAATAAAAATTGCCTTATCGATCGGTGGAAAACAGTAATCTCTTAATAGCGACTTTGCTAATGTGGTAGTCGAAAAGTTCGAAATATTTATTAGTCTCACGCAGCATTCTTATCATAGGCTCGTTCTGGCCGTAGGTCGTTCTGTGAGGGGCAATCTAAAAGCTGGTGTTACTGTGCTAACGAATAGTTACTGTGTTTCAGGGTCTATATCTCAACTCCACCCCGTAGACAAACTAACAAAATCACAAAAAATACATTAAATCTTCCTCCAATATACCAGACATAGCCAAGCCTATAGCCTAGCCGAAAAATAGTAACTGAGCTTGAAGGACTAAGGCACTAAATCTCAGTACCACCCAATAGAAAAATTCGAAAAAAAATACTTTAAATCTTCCTCCATTACCAGACGTAAGCCGATGTTCGACTATTCGACCATAAAATATATCAGTCCAATAGGCCCGAAATTTTTTCTGTCGTCATAGTATCATGAAAATGCCATTCTTTACTCTCAGCCTTGAAAAATGTTTGTATCATGATAGTTTTAGGTAACATGACAGTAAATATTTTCGGGGCTGAGAGTAAAAAAGTGGCATTTTTTTGGAACTGATGGTCAAAAATGTTATGATATTTATAATTGTGTGTTGCCTCCTCATTTGGAGAGGGGCGGGGTATTAGATTTTTATTGATAAGTCTTGCCTGATGATTTTTTAATTTTTTTAGATAGAATCGTGGGATAACATTTTTTTTTTTTGTAAAAAACAGAAAGTATTAAACATCCAATGGATTTAATGTCCTTTTAAAGTCAATTAACCGGACAAGTGGTGCAGTGGTTAAAGCTTCGACACTTAGAGCGGGAGGTAAAGTGCGTGAAGTTATCCCAGTATTTCATCCCAGGAAAATAAAAAAAAAATCATCAGGCAATACTAGGTATATCCCATCCCAGGATTTTTAAATGCATTTCAGAAAATTTTAAATTGTCACAAAATATGATAATAGATGATTTAAAGTGTCCATTTTTCAAATATCTTTAATAACTATTTTTATTTATTTCTATTTTATTTTATCTTAAACTCATAACATTATGTCATATAATAATAATCATAAAAATGTAAATGACAACTAGTGGATTTAATGTACTTTAAAAGGTCGTCATTCACACTTATGTATGGTCAAATATAGTATGGTACAAAACATATACAGCATATAGTGTCATAGTGACTAAAACTACATTACATTGAAAATCACAAACTGCTTCCGATTACTAAGGTAACTTTCTTAAAGTTTGTGTGATAGGCCACGGAAGCCATAAATTTGTAATTTCTGAAGAAGTAAACTATGATCTATACAATCAAAAGCTTTACGAAGATCAAGAAATAAGCCAGATATATAGTTTTGCCTGTCAAAATTACGATAGATCAAACCAGTAATGTCTGTTAGGGCCAGATCTGTACCAGAACCTTGTCGAAGCCCATACTGACTAGAATAGAAAAAATTAGATTTATTTAGAAAATCGATCATCCGGTTAGGAATAATTTTTTCAAAAATTTTAACAAGTACCGACAAAACTGAAATTGGACGATAATTATTAACTATTTTGGAATTTCCAAACTTAATGATTAGCGTCACTTTAGCAATTATAAGACAATCGGGGTAAACACCGGTTTCCAAAACTACATTAAATAGATCAGCTATTAATTGTGAAAAAATTGGCGAATAATTCTTTATAACCACATTACGAATGTTATCGTAACCACCACCCTTTGTATTACTGAGAGTTGAAATTAAATTCGATATTTCGCTGCAGGAAGTGGGCGAAAAGAAACACGAATTAATACTAGGCTCCATAGTGTGAAATTTATTTAAATCATCTGAGCCTGGGCTAGAACTATTTGCTGGTACAGAAGAATTAACAAAGTTAACAAAACTGCGATTAAATATATTAACAATAGCAACAAGATCATGATACTCAACATCATTAGAAATAACGGAGTGGATCCTATTATTAGAGTTATTTTCCATAAAATGATTTAACTGTTTCCAGATTTCTTTTTGGCTCAAATTATTAAAAAATTGTTAAAATAACGCTTCTTTGCAAAGTATTTTCCGTTTTTGATCTTCCTATTTAGCAAATCTAATTCATGTCTCAGTGCTAAATTAGTACTGTTCTTTTTAAAATGTTTCAATGTACGGTTTTTAAGTTTAATTAAACCCCAGAGATCAAGAGTCATCCAAGGACAAACATTTGCATTCTTAATTTTTACATTTACTTCCTTCAATACGGAAAACTATAGAACAAGTTTATTATACATATCAAAAATCCGTTCAAGAGTAGATTCTGGATTTCTGCCGTCAAATACGGTAATCATTAAAAAATATTCAAAGGACTGATTAAACTTTTGGTAATTAATTTGTCTTTTCGTTAGTGTCCGAGTAAAATATTTAGGCTTGAAGCGAAATTTTGAGAGTACAAAACTATGATCACTTACGTCGGCTTTAATGGTAAAATTCCGAACTTGCTCAATATTGTAAAAACTACTCACAGAGTGGTCTGGGCGGAATTATAAGGTTCTGGCTGAAAAAATATATAGTGCAAAATGATGCACAATGTATTGTGCTACTTGTGATATAGTTATTTTGACTGTAGGGTTCTGCTTAATTTGTAATGTTTTTTTCATCGGAAAATCTTAAATAACTGGATTTATAATGTTCTGGCGAAAAAAATATATAGTGCCCAATGATGCGCAAGGCATCGTGCTACTTGTGCTAGTTGGTTTGGCTGTTATATGGTACCGGCTGGCTTTGTAAGGTTCTGCACAATGCACAATGCATCGAGCTACTTTTGCTATAGTCAGTTTGGCTGTAGAGGGTATGGTTCAGGCTGAAAATGTAAGGGTTTTCACGACAAATCGTTTATTTCAGGATTTATGAGGTTCCGGCTGCAAAATTATATAATGCACAATGATGCACAATGCATCGTGCTACTTGTGCTATAGTTAGTTTTGCTAGAGTATGGTTCTGGCTGGCATTATTAGGTTACGGCTAGAATTATAAGGTTCTGGCTTAAAAAGGATATACACGATTCATTGTGCTACTTGTGATATAGTTAGTTTTGCTGTAGAGGGTATGGTTCCTGCTGAATATGTAAGGTTTTTTGCCCGAAAAATTTTAAATTTATGGATTTATAAGGTTCCGGCTGAAAAATTATATAAGGCACAATGATGCACAATACATCGTGCTACTTGTGCCATTGTTGTTTGGTTCCGGCTGATATGGTTCCGGCTGGCGTGACGGACACGTGGAGGAGGGATAACAACAAAAAAAATCAATCCAGCTACAAATGGTGATTAATTTTGAGGGCGATCGAAAGGAAAAAAATTGAACAAAATGCTCGCTGAACGTGATTAATTTGAGATCGAAAACCCAACGTGCACCGAGCGCACAACAAGCAACCGTTATTCGGCACTCGATACATATATGTGATTTTAAATTTAAAACAAAAAAAAAATTCAAAATTAAAAATTAAATTAAATTGAAAATAGAAAAAAAATAAAAAAAATTGTACCTTTCGCTCCTTCGATGGGGCGTTCCCGCCTTGAATAAAAAAAAATATATCCCGTATCGTTGCGATATTCATCAGCGATAACACAACAAAATCATAACTGGCCTCGTGGTTGGCCACCCGTACAATGAGGGTGTCTCCCACACCAGTACACCAAGGCAGCCAGTTTAACTTTTCATATCTCAACTCCACAACATAGACAAATTTAAAAAAGTCATTAAAATTACATTAATTCTTCCTCCAACACAAAACATAAGCCGATAGTCCGGCTAACGTTACTGTGTTTCAGGGTCTATATCTCAACTCCACCCCGTAGAAAAATTCTTACAAAATCACAAAAATTACATTAAATATTAAGCCTATAGCCTACCCAAAGAATGGTAGCTTAGTTTGACGGACTAAGGCACTAAATCTCAATACTACCCCATAGAAAAATTCGAACAAAAAAATTTACAAAAATTACTTTAAATCTTCCTCCATTACCAGACGTGAGCCGATGTTCGACTATTCGACCATAAAATATATCAGTCCCAGTCCCGAAATTTTTGCTGTCGTCATAGTATCACGAAAATGCCATTCTTTACTCTCAGCCCCGAAAAATGTTTGTATCATGATAGTTGTAGGTATCGTGACAGTAAATATTTTCGGGACTGAGAGTAAGAATGTGACATTTTTCGGAACTGATAGTCAAAAATGTCATGATATTTATAATTAGTGTTGCCACTTCATTTGGAGGGGGCGGGGTATTAGCTTCTTTTTGATTAGCGTTGCCTGATGATTTTTGTTTTATTTTCTTAGAAAGAAACGTGGGATACCTTTTTTTTTGTAAAAAAAAAGAAAAATCATCCACTGGATTTAAACTTCGACACTTAGAGCGGGAGGTATTGGGTTCGAATCCCACCAGAGGCTATATGCAAATCGAATTTTCGTGTGAAAAACCGATGTTCAGGTGGTATACTGTAGTTGGGTGAGTAGATGAATGGGTTAATGATGTGGCGTGAATGCGTGGTATTACAATGAGCCAAAATTGGGCTAAGTGTCAATCACTGAAACCTAAGGTCAATTAATAGCCCCCTTTCCATTCACGCATACACACCCATTCACTCTACTCGCTCAATTACAGAATACCACCTGCACGCTGCAAGCTTCATGTCAACCTGCACACTGACATGGACGGTGGGCCGGTGCTGAATTCTGCACCCCAACAGATGGTCTAAGTTGTATTTATTAACTTCATCGATCGTAATCGATTAATAAAATCCGCTTTACATCCTGCTTTTGATGGGATTTGAATGCAGTACCTCCCGTTCCAAATGCCGAAGCTTTAAGCACACCAAGTAATTAGAATATTTTTTGTAAAATTAAGCAGTGGAAATATTTCCACTTAAAACTCGTAAGAAATAGATTTAACCTTATGACCAAAGTTCAATAACCTTTTTTATATGTTTATGGTGGTTTAAGGAAACACGAAATACTTTGTTAGCATATTATGCAAATTTATTTCCCTCTTTACATTGGAAATTGCAAACGTTTATTGCACGTAAGCGTGATTCAACAACTATATAGTACCAACCCATTTACCACCCCCGCTACATTATCTGGTAAATTTATTCAGGTTTTTTTTACAATCTAAATTAAAAGTAATGCAAAAAACAATCACCGTGTAATAATAATGATATAATTAAATATTATATCGTTATGAGAATAGGTGATAAGGGGAAAAGCGCGGGAAAACCAAATTCATTGCGTGATATATAATACGGAATTAAAAAACTTATTTTATTTCATACACACATAAATATTTATGTATATGTATATGTATATATGTTTATGTGTGATTTAAATTTTAATTGAAATGAAAATAAAAAAAGAATTATATTTCATTATTTTTCCTTTTTCATTTTTAATTAAAATTTTTTATTATATTTTTAATGAAAATTCAATTTGTTTTTGTTTTGGACGAAAACACTACGAACGATTCAGTTCAGCACACAGAAATATTAATTATGAGAGACTGACAGTGATTTTGTTATATGAAGAATTGTGTGGTCGCTTGTTTCTATGTGCGGGCTACGGGGTGTATTGTGCACCTCTTTTATACATATATATATATATATATATATATATATATATATATATATATATATATATATATATATATATATATATATATATATATATATATATATATATATATATATAGGGTGTATTGTCGTATTTCAATTGATTTGTGGGTTTTGAGGTTTAGGTCATTAAGGTGACCATTATTTTGTGATTTATGGTGTTTCATTTGCCTGGCTGGGTTTTGGTATTTTTTTTTTTTGTTTTGTTGCTTTTAAATGCACGACTGAACTTTTGCACACTGAAAATTGATTTGGAGAGTAAACAATTTTAATTAACTGATTGTTTTTAGTTATGTTTGAAATTGAAATGTACGTGATTATTTATATAAAAAGTGCGGGAGTTCCTTTGGTTATTCGTTATTTGCCACGTAATCCTTTCATATTATTAATTTTATATATAATTAACTTTCAAAATTGGAAAAACAATTAGTGCAGAATTATGCGCTATTTAGGAGCTTTAGAAATTCGCAAAGCAAATATTTTGAGCTCGTTCACGTTTGCAGGAATAGTAGGGGGACAATGTACAAAAAAGAAAAGTTTGATTAAAATTTTTATTGTATGGTTTGGAACTATTTATGAGCTTTCAATTTACGATAACTTCGACTTTTAAGCTCATCCTTAACACCATAAACTACCCCTTAATTAGTTTTAATAACTAAACATTCGTCTCTGGATGGTTAGCGTAACACTTATCCCTAAAGGCTCCCTTTGGAAATAAAAAAAAAATGGGATGGAAAAACTGGGATTACATCAAATGCTTTATTTCTGTAAATAAAATATATTGGACACCTGAATCCAATATCTTTTACTTTTTAGCCACCTGCTCTTTAGTCTTTATGGTCTTTGACACATTTACCTGAAGATACTTTTTTGGGGCGCTTACTATTTTTAATTTGTTTTTTTGGCTACATCAAATTGTGACGCCGCAAAAAATTGTTTTGGGATTCTTCAGTTGTTTATTGCCGTCGAAAATACTGATTGTATATAGATATGAACTGTAGTGTATAATTCTGATCTACTTAGTATTCAAGCCGTCTTATAATTAATTAGTTGAACTGTTGTACCGTGCTAGCAATTAAAGCATTTCTTATTTATTTATTTTGCTGGTGTTATATTCCATGGGAGGGTTGAGCCACTCATTTATTTTTGGTTAAAGTTATGTTTATAGTTTATTTTCGGTCCATTGAGTCTTAGCCAAGTTCCAGTGCTGCTGGAAGGTGCATATGGCTGCTGGATGAAGCATACTGGCATACCGGAAGATAATGTTGTTTTCCTCTAAACATTGACCTGTATCTTTCATAGTTCTCCTTAATTGAATATTTTATTTTAAAATCATTTTATTACATTAATTCCATAACTAATTTTCACGAACTTATATCCGATTTAATACAATTTACTTTTTAACACCATTCACCCTCATGCACAGGAAAATTATTATGTTTTCCTAAGATTTAAATAAGCATTTCTTCTGTCTTTCGAATCTCTTTTAATAAACATATTCATTCACACATTAAAGCCAATTGATTATAATTATACTTCGCGGCCATAGCATTAGCGGCCAATCAACCCTAACATCTATATTACGTTATAATTTTAGAAAGATTTATTTAAAGAATATGCTTGCAAAACTATAATTATATGAATGCCATGCACAGAAGGCTAAAGACGTCTGTGAGGCGTGTCACTTCTAATTTTTAAAATATTGCGACAATTTAATAATTTTAAGAGTTCAATACATTTTTTTGAATTTGCTCAAACAATTTATTTCATTGTACGAGTACACAAAAATCTATTAGAAAATAGCAACAATGCAACCTTGCTAGATGGCAGCCAATAATAAATTATGTTGTTTACATTTTCAAACGCGAAAAATTCACACATTTCACCTCGTGCTCGCTCATTTGAGAACATTATTGAAAAAATGTTTTCATTTCCCGCATTTCACTCAGTGTATGATAAATTATGTGATCGCGGCCAATAATGATAATATGCGATGATCACTGAGGCATTTTGCTTTAAATTAAAATAAATTGTTTGTTCCTTGAAGTTTTGTTGTTGATGATTAAAAAATATATATACTTAGAATACACAGCCTTGCATATTCCGGCCGCCTAAGCACGCATCCAATTCTGAAATGGTGTCAATATTAAAAATGTCGTAAACAGCCACCCCAAAAATACACTTTTCGTGCGGTGTAACAACAAAATACATACGAAATAATTATTTCGACATATAAAATTATATAAAATGCGGTAATCGCCATATACACAAAAAAAAAAATTCAAAATTTTCTTATTCAATGTCAACAAAAAATTTCGTCACATCGACATCATGTGTATAAGCATCATCATCTTAAAATAACAACAAATAAAATTTTAATAATATTTGAGATCTTAATTGCTCCGCCGGCGTACATAGAGAGTCTGTACGAGCGCGAGCGAAAATGAAGGATTCCCAATGACGTCGATTTTCTTTAAATATTTAACACACTGCTAGACATTATTTTGATGATAATTTATACTTTAAGATTATAACAACAGATTTTTTTTTATTGGCCCATTGCCAATGCGCGTAAAGTGTTTATTGGCGGTGAAGTATTAAAAAACTGAAAATTGGATTTAAAGTATTTTTAGAAAATTTATTGGAGGAATATAAATCATCTATAAATAGAATTTGTGTGTCCATGGCAAAGAAATTGAATTGGATTTTACTAGATAAAGCCGGTATGCTTGACAGGCTTCCTCTAACTGTCGATCGTAATAGACATTTTGGCACATAAAAGACATTAAAAATATGATTTGCATTTCATCATCTCCCGTTCGATTAACTAAAAATCCAATTAAGTGCTTGAGAATGGTAGATTTCAATTCATCTTGATGATTTAATGATATCAAAGTACTTCATACTTATTACAGGATTAATTATGCAAATCCTTTACTGGGTGATTCCTTAGTTTATGCTACAAAACAAGTCATACGGAAGGGTACGGGGGTCCATTTCTGACACGTTTCGTGTTATAAAATGTTGAAAAGAATTTGTTAAAAAAATATCCACCCAGTATATGTACTGCTTTAAAACTAATTATTGATTGCTTCATTGATTGATTGGACTCTAGAACCAAGTACTTGACAAGTGTCACTGATAACGCCTGGCCTATTCCGACAGCCTGTTTACAAATAAGAACGACACAATACAATTATAATCTCCTTCTACAGTAGTAGAACATCTACAAGAGTAAGGATAAAGGCTTAATAGGTTTAATGGATGATGATGGTATTGGTCTAACAATTGCTTTTCTAAATGGCAACCTGAGGAAAAACAATTATTATTGCACGTATATGTGGAAATTTCCTGAAATTTAAATCTAAATTAATGCTTTCTGGCTTCCTAAATAGTATAAACGTTTATTAATTTAATCGTCCTGCAATTCCATAACTTATAATAGAATTTCCTGAAACCATAATTATTCAAATTATATTAAAAATCAAAAAATATGTGAGGCATCCCAAAGGCAATGGTTCCCGGGAAACTATCAATGTTATTCAATGCCAGATTAACAACCGGATTGGACATTTTATTAATTTTGTTCACCAAAAAAATATTCGAGTAATTATGACAGGACATTTATACCATGCTCAATGGAACTTTACCATTCCTCAATCAATAACTGTCAAATATAACGGGTGGGGCAAAAGTCCCGCTACCATTTTGATTGCCTATAACTTTGTTCAAAGAAAAGATAAGTAAGTTTGGTTTTCATAAAAAGTTTATTTAGTCTTTACATTTTTTTTTTCGTTATGATTGGAAAATTATATCGGCTAAATGGTGACCGCGATTCGCTATGCAAGTTTCGTCTCTTTTTAAGGCATTTTTCATGACATCCTGCAACATCTCAGGCTGAATTTCTTCAATTTCGTGACGAATATTGTCTTTAAGATGTTGAATCTTTTGGGGCTCATTCACATAAACTTTTGATTTAAAAAAAAAAACCATAAGAAAAAGTCTGGTGCTGTTAAATCCGGAGATCTGGCTGGCCATGCTAAATCGCTATTTCGCGAAATTAGTCTTTGTGGAAAAACGTCATTCAATAATCGAATTGCTGAACGGGCTGTGTGTGCTGTGGCCCCATCTTGCTGAAACCACATGTCCTCTAGTCCTTGCTGTTCCATTTCAGGCACAAGAAAATTTCGAATCATGTCTTGGCACCGTTCAGCAGTAACAGTAACTTCAACACCTCGGTCATTTTCAAAAAAATAGAGACCAATAATGTTTCCAGCATGAATACCACACCAAACAGTTGTTTTTAGTTGATGCAATGATATTTCATGAATTAATTGAAGATTGTGTTTTTACGACTGTATGGTCGCAACGACGATTTTTGTGTTATTTTATTCACCCCGGTTGTTGTCTTCGTTTCGCCCATCTTCTCTTATGTTTTTATTCACCTCTGTGTTTGTCTGTTAAATTGTGCGCTGAACGCACCCGCGATTTTTGTTTTGTTCCCCATCGTTTGGTGGCGCAGAGGTGAAGAGAGGACGAGAAAGAGAGAACGGTGCGCATCGAGTGTGTGCAAAGTAAAACGTTTTGGAAAAAATGTTTTTTCTTATATGTCTCTCTTTTGTACCAACGAAAATTTGATATAAAGGAGAGACAGAGAAGAGAGATTCATTTCTTCTAGAACGTTTTACGAGTTGTGCGGCGCAAAATAAATAAAAAAAATTCAAAAACAAAATAAATAAAAATTCAAGTTGTAATTTTGGAAAAATTCGAGTTGGGATTTTTCTGTTCAAGTTGGTTTTGAGATAATAGTCGGTCGAATAATAATTTTGTGCTGTAAAAATATTTTTTATGTTATTAAGTTTTTTCTTTACAAATCCACGAGCATGGACCGATAAATTAAAATCAATTTGATAGTTTAAGATTAATGATAGTGAAATTGTACATGGTTGCTTAAATATAATGATTTAATTGATTAATAAATAAATACAAAATTGTAATAAAACGGAATTTTTTTTGTATACAAATTTTAAGCGAGTTCATAGTGAAAAGATGAAAACTCAATATGGTGTGGCAAATTTGCAATATTAAGTATTAATCAAAATGTATATACACAGTGTAGTTATGGAAAACATTTCTGGGTGTTGTATCAAAATACAAGAAGACATTTTCAAAAAAATAGTATCATTGAAATAAGCATTTTTTTTTCTTTGATTTAATTTGGTTACTGTTAATTTGGGGGACAAACAGAAAAGTGTTTATATCTATTAATATTGTGACATCATAAAGGTTTAGCACCTGTGCCAGGCAGCACAGCGGCGGCGACAATAAGGCGAAGGACGCCCAACATTATTCAACGCATTATTCAGCAAAATATTAAAACGGGTTTTGCGAGTCAACGCCCAATTTATTTTGGCGGCCAGTTGAGGCCAGCTGCAGTTTTTTGGTATCGGGGAAAGGCCCCGCAACGGTACGGGTGGCCAACCGGCACCCCGTTTTCATTTGGTGGTTCATTTGGTTTCCTTTCTTTTTGGCGAACAACGCCCAATTTATTCGGCATGACCCAGCCGCAACGGTCCGGGGGACAGGAGTCCTCTGTGGCATGACGGCCGCGAAAGGCCGCAACAATTTGTTTTAGTTAAGGTACTGTTTTGTTTATTTTTAATTTTTTTTTTGATTTCATTTTTACATTTTTTTTATATTGAATTTCAAAATATTTTGTAATCGAGCGCCGCACGAGCGGGTGCACACTCAATGCGCATTGCTGTTCTCTCTCTCGCTCTCTCTCTCGTTCCCTCCTTTTCTTTTTTTTTGGGAAGTTGTTTTCTTTGTGTTTTCCTTTTTAAAAAGAAAAAAAAAATAATAAAATGAAATATTAAATTTTTTTCGGTCGGTATGATGGGAGCGGAGACTCCCTCTGTGTCGGTTTAGTGTCTGCGGTCCCTTGGTGCCCGCATCCGATTTCGTAACCGGGGCTTTGCCCTGTTTGAATTCGAATGGATGCGCGCACCAAGGCACCTCTCTCCCATTTATCATTTTGAGTTGTTCGTTTCTCAAGTTCCGTCCGACGAATTTCGGCGGAACTCGGTTATTATTATTATTTGCGTTCCCTTAACTTTCTGTAATCATCACGGTGTAAGCCAGGAGCCATGCAAGCCTCAAACCCCACGACCTTAGCACTTCTCCCTGAGAACGTAGCCGGCAAAATATCACCGTGGAGGCCTCTGCATGCGCTTAGTGAAAATCTGCAGGTTGGCAGTAGCCAGCCTGTAACAGTGTGTTCCCCAAAACCGACTGTTCTGTTTATTGACGTGGCCACTGAGAAGAAAATCGCTAATTATCAATTTAGACGAAAAATCTTCAATTTCACCTGCCTTAGGATTGCATTACTGTACTCAACTCGTTCATCATGATCTCTCGGTAGCAATTTATGGACTAATTGAATTTTGTACGGGAACATTTTCAAATCAGTTTTCAAAATTCGCCTTAAACTGCTTGCAGAAATGTTTCTGGAGACCAGAGCCACATTTTCAGAGTTACGAGACGTCCGTTGTCTTCCAGAACGAGGTCTGTCTGCTGTCGTACCGTACTGTCGAAAATTCGCATGTAAACGAAAAATTGTGGTTTTGTGAGGCACTGGACGATTAAGATATTTTTGACGAAATTTCCGCTGAGTGGCAATAATGGAACGATTATTTTCAATAAATATTGTCACTATTTCTGCTCAATCTTGTGGCGTATATTGATCCATTATAAAATTTGAGTGTCTACACAACACAATGATTAAAGTGAAACTGAGCTTAACGTCACATAACCAAGATGGCGCTCAATCAAAATGGTGGCAGGATTTTTGCCCCACCCGTTAGTATGCAGAATTTGATGTTCAATGGAACTAGGCCAACTCTAAATAAATGTTGATCAAATTCGGGGCGCAAAGCCGAATTTGAACAAATTTCTCCAGTGCAGTTGGTAGAGCTGGACTAGGATTCTAATAAACTAGGGTCAACCTGTATTGGGATTTTAACGTGTCTTTTTGATAAAGTTCTAAAACTCGACCATTCTGAATGGAACTTGGCCATATCCCGACCAATTATTGTCAAATCAAGTAAGCAAAATTAGATATGAATTTTAAAACGGATTTTAGAGGAGTTCTGGAATTCAGCCGTGCTAAGCAATTTCTTAACTAATCATATTGGGATCTGGTATGGTGAGCTGAACCGGGGCTCCAACATATAAATCCAGTATGAAGTTCTAGATTTTTCTACAAAAAAAAATCCGAAAATAATCCCAAGGAATTATCCTATTCCTCCACTTACCCGTCAAGACAACCCATTGAGAGATGATCCAGCCAAACTCAGCCTCACGAAAATTAATGCTAATTGCTTGAATTGCTATTTACTAGAATTCCAGTTCAACCCAAAAATTATTTTATATTATTAAAAATTATTTTATCTATATTCCGCAGTATACTGTTTAGAAAGAGATTACGCGACAACTCTGCACATCTCAATCAAACAAAAAGATCATGGTTTACGTGAGGTGACAGTGATGTAAATATGATATAATGGGGTATATATGGTATATATTTCTGTATGTTTGTTATATTGGGTTATGATGAATTATGGATTACGAGTTAATATAATTATCAAATACTATCTTTTGGTTAATCTGATAGTTATACTCACCAAACTTAAATAAAATCTTAAACACATTAATATTTTGTTAATGATTTGAATTATATATATTGTAGTATATTTATAGTATAACTTATAATTTAATTTTATATTCTATTCTTTGCACTTATATAACTTTAATTTAAGATCAATATATCTTTCACTCAACTACTTAATACTAACTCTACTGATACTGTACATTTTAAGTATTTATTCACCACTAATCTTAACATTAAAACTATTTACCTTATATACTACAATTTCCAGAAGTAAATTTCTTCCGTATTTACAATATATGAAAACAAATAATGCTTAATTATATAAAATAAAATGTTTTGGTTCAAAATATAAAATGTATAACATATTTTATGTTTATGTCTGTATGTTTCCTATTTATTGTCATTGTCATTCATATGCAAAATATATACAAGGTCGCGCTTAAGAATTTTGTATTATTTACAAAATTATGGAAATGTTAATTTTGCTATGCTTCGAGATTTAGCATAAGTGATTTTTTAACTATTTCCTTATTTTTGGTGATGAAGTATTTTTGTTGAATTTGCCAACTTTAATTTCCGCGTTCTTGCAATCATAAATGTTGTACCTTTACATGCATTTTATGAATGATGACAATGGTGAAAATTTGAATGAATGGTCCGAATATGTGAGATGAATGAACTCACAACACCTCCTTCTCGCGGGAGAGAAGTTTTCGGATGGAAACTTCTTTAGTTGTAGGTTTAGTGTGTATGTGTATGTTATTTGAGTGCATTTTGTTATCAGATTATTATATGTTTTCATTTTTCTTTAATACTTAAATTATCTTAAAATTACTACTTTCTAAATTAGTAAAGTTTCAATTTTGGTGATCTTGTTCTTACTCGATTGTTAATAGTTTCGAGATAAGAAAAAGTTATTTTAAAAATTGTTCCGAATTTTTGTTAATTTGTTTTGGTAAGAAATAAAAAGTTGGTTTTTGCTCAGAAGTTTGATGATGAATCTGTTGTGCATCGTAATGATAACTGGTTTTGCTGGAAGATGGAATTTGCGTGAGCATCGTGATTTGTAGTTTGCTTGATGATGAATTTTTGTAATGATAAATTTTACTTCGTGATGAATTTTTGTTGTGTATCTTGGTTTGTATTTGTAGAATTTGCTTGGTGATAAACTTGATGAATGTATGTTGTGCATCTTGATTCTTGATTTGTAATAATAGATTTTGCTTGATGGTGCATCGTGACTTGTATTGGTAGATTTGTGTGTCATATAATGACTGAATTTGATTGATTATGATTTCCCATTGTGCATCTTCGTTTTGTAATTTTAGTTCTGCTTGATGTTGATTTTGAATCGAGATTTGTATTGGTAGATTTTGGTTGAAAGTCGATTATTGATTAATTAATCCTGCGTATTGGAATTGTAGCGATGACTCTTATTTGATTGTTCATTGTTGATGAGCTTGTTGTTTTCTGCATTCTGGTCACGCTTCTTCTTTGTTGTTTCTAGATTTTCTTTTGTTTTCTGTTAGTCGTGTTGTATTGACATTGAGATACATTAGATGGCTGTTTGAATTGATTATTGCTTTGTTTATGGGATGTTAATTTTATTATTTAGCGGCTGGGCTCTCTGAGTGTCTGGACTCGTTAGTTTGCTTGATGAGTGTCTGAACTCATTTGTTCTGTTGCTTACATACTAGGTTGCGAGAGCTGGTCTCGTCTTTGTTTGATGGGTGTCTGGACTCGTTTGATTTTCTTCTTATATACTAGGGTACGAGAGCTGGTCTCGTCTTTATTTTGATTTAGTTTTGTTTGAGCTGCTGCTTTTCTCATACATACATCCATGGGAGTATGATGTTGATCAATCTTTGTTCTGAAATTGCTTCGACTAATGTATGTTGTATTGCTGTATTCGACTGATATTGGATGTTGTGATAAATGTTCTATGATGGTGTGAGATGAGTATCTGTCTGGTGTATTTGATGAATTTTCGATACAATTTTGATGCTTTTTTTTTGTGTTGGTTTGATGCTGTCTTTCGATTCGATTTTGTTTGATGCTGTATTGATGTAGTATTAGATGCTGTTTTGAAGAAGTTTTAATAGTGTTTCGATACTCGTTTTCGATGTGGTTTCACTGATGTTTTGATGCTCATATTCGTTAATCTTATGATGCTGGTTTGATGCTTGTTTCACTGCGTTTTTGATGCTGTTTCCATGTTGTTTCGATGTTCATTTGATGTTGGTTTTAATGATGGTGTGTGTTTTGATGATAGTTGGATTTTCTTATTGTTGTTGAGGTATATTTACTTCTGCTTCATTTTGGTAATTGATTATTGTGTGTTGTAACTTTTCTGATTCATCTCGATTTCGGAGTTTAATTTGTTAGTTGGTTAATATGTTAGTAGAAATTTTCTTGTTTCATCTCACGTTTGTTAGTGTATTTATTATTGTGAGAAGAAAAAAGTGTGCTTTGCGTAAGTATGCAAGCGTAAAAAAAATATTGGGTTTTAAGAGTTAATTCGTTAGTTTAGGAGTTGGTTAATAGAGGTTTGGAAAGATCTAGTTTTGAAATTTGTTAGTTTTCGAGTTGGTTAAAAGTGAATTGTTTGGAAAGATCAAAGAAATTTGGTATTGTTTTTTTTCTAATTTTGTAATTTGTGTACTGGTATGTGGAATCTGGGATGTAGGATGATGGAGTATTATTCATGCTATTCTTATTAGGATTTTGAGAATTATTATTGGTTTTTGAATTTCTGAGGCTGAAAGGTGGGCTTAGAGTGTTTTGGTTTGCGAGCTTATGGATTAACTGTGTTGAAGGGGTGTCTATAATCGAATGATTGTCTTGTTTTATTATGGGCGATAAGGTGTCTCTACTTGTTTTGTATCTAGATAATGAGTTTATTCTCATAGTTATTTCGGGATATAAGAGGTTTGTCAAAATATTTTCTTCTATTTCGTCAAATTTTTGGTCTAAGAGGTTGTATTTGTCTGATTTCATTGACTTGTTGATTTGATCAATTGATTTTTGGTTCGGGTAAATGTTTGTTAAATTTGGTATGTGGTTAATTTGGGTGTTAGAGTTTGAATTTGTTGGATTTTCGGATGATTGGTTTTCTGTATTGAAATTCGGATTGTGAGTGTTTGGAGTTTTAGGTTTGTTATCTAAGTTTGTTAAAGGGGTGTTTGAATTTGTATGATTATCTATTTGATGAGGTGGATCTTTAATTTGGTTATTATGAGGTTCATTTTCGAATTTGATGAACGGTCGTCTATTCTCGAATAATTGTTTTGTTTTATGTGATTAGTAACTGAACGTGTTGAAAATGTATTGGGGTTTGTGTATGAGTTATTCGAATCGTTTGATGGTTGATAGGTTATAATTTGATCGTTTGAGTTCATTATCTTATTATCTGGATTTAAATAATTGTTATATGGTATATTTGATAGTTTATTGTTTGTAATTTGTGTGTTTGGACTTGTTAACTTATTATCTAGGTATGTTGAAGAGGTTTCTGTCTTTTGATGATTATTATTTTGTAGATTTGATATTTGGTTGATTATTATATTATGAGCATCTGAGCTCGTGTATTTATGAACTAAATTTGTTGAAATGGCGTCTGGGCCTAGTTGATTGTAAGGTAATTGATTAAATGATTGGTTAATTGAGTTATGGGCGTCTGGGCTCTTGTACTTATAAACTAAATTTGTTGAAATGGCGTCTGGGCCTGATTGATCGTTTGTTAATTTGATTAATGATTGGTTGATTATGTTATGAGCGTCTGGGCTCGTGTACTTACAAACTAAATTTGTTGAAATGGCGTCTGGGCCTGATTGATCGTTTGATAATTTGATTAATGATTGGTTGATTATGTTATGAGCGTCTGGGCTCGGTTGCTTATATACTAAATTTGTTTGAACGGCGTCTGGGCCTGTTTGATTTTTTGATAATTGGTTTATTGTGTTATGGGTTTGCTTATGGTCTAAATATGATGGGATGGCGTCTGGGCCTAATTGGTTGTTTGATGATTCGATTAATGGTTGATTGGTTATTGATTTATGATTTGGTTTGTGGATATTTAGGTTTAATTGATGTTCAGTTGTTAATTGTCGAGAATAGGTTTCTGTTTGGTTTATGTGAGATTCGTTGTAGTTTGATGGGTAGTGGTTCTGTAGATATATATTTGGGATAATGCCCATTTGGAGAGGGTATGTGTGCTCGTATTCCATTTGATTTAGCATTGGTTGAAGTGGTAAAGGATCCGATTTCAGTGTCTCTCCGGTTACTGGTCGGATCCGTTGGAGTTTCCCTGATTATAATGTTCTATTTGTTCTAAATTTTGTATTGGTTGCGGGTATATCATATTGATACGCATATTGTTAAATTTATTGGTTAAATCTTGAGTATCGGGAGGTGCGGACGGATGGAATTGGTTATTGGTTTGGTTGAAGCTTTTGCTGAAAAATTTGCTACGACATTCATCAAATGTGTGTCCCGTGGTTGTTTTGCAGTGGGAACAATACTTTGGTGTGTATCTATTTATTTGGGGGTTTGGTCTGGGTGGTGTTTGATGTTGTGTGGGGGTGAAATTATTTCGGTTTTGTTGATGATTGGATGTATTAAATTGATTGTTTTGTTGTGGATATTGTTTGTTAGGAAATTGTGGTCGATTTGGATTGTAATATGCACTTTTTGGTTGGTACGTTTGGTTCTGGAATTGTGGCTGGTATTGTTGGGTTAGAGTTGTGTTTCTTCTCGTCTTTTCGTGATTGATGCGTGTGCGGCATCTGTTCCATGTGTGATTCGGTTGATTGCAGTAATTGCATATGATTAGTCGATTGATTGGTTGTGAACTGTGATTGTAGATTGGTAGCGGTTTTTCTGTTATGTCATGTATTGTATGATTGGTTGGGGTTGTGGCGAGCATACTTTCTATGATTTCTGTTTCGTTAATTATGTTTTCTATGTTTTTAGCTGTTGACGTGAATATTTTTTCTCTTATGATTGTGTTATTTAGTCCGTTTTTGAATATCTGTACAGAATTTGCATCGAGGAGTTCTTCATATGATGGGTCGATCTGGTTTAACTTGAATTTTGTTTTGAAGCCTGTCTTGTATTGTTGTAGGGCTTCTAATAGTCTGTATCCGTAATTGCGTGCAGTTTCGCCGTATTTCTGTTGGATATTAGTGTATCCTTTTTCTAACTCGGCTAACGAATACGTTTTAGAATACATGTTATTAAGTGTGTCCCTTAGTGTTGGATAGTCATCGATGTTCCTATGTGTAATTCTTGTGAACGCTTCACCAGTCAGTCTTAATTTTATAAGTGTGGTAAATTTGTTCTTTTCGGCTTCTGTTATTAAATTGTTGTATATACTGTCGGCTGTTGCTGTGAATCTGAAGAGGTCGTCTGTTCGTCTATTTATATTTTCTCCGCTGAACTCTGGGACTGAGTTTGAGACGTTTTGTTGTAGTTGTAGTGCTTCTTGTGGTGTCATTTCTGGGTTTAAATTAGTTTCGAGGGGTTTTTGTGGTGATTTTGGTGGTATAATTGGTGATTTGATTGGAGTTTGATTTGGGGGTGTGTAAGGTTGTATGGTTTTTGATGATGTTTGTGTCGTAACAATTTCTAATGAGAATTTTGGAAGAGGTCGTGGAGGTGGAGGTGCAAATGTTGGTCTTTGAGTATCAGTGGTGTTGAGTGGAGGGATTTTTGGTGTTTGGGGTTTAAATTTAGTTGGTTTAGGTGGAAGGATTGGTGGTGTGTGCGATCTGGAATGGGTTTGGGCTCGAGTGCGTCTATAATCTCGGTCTGGGGATCTACTGAAGGGTGACGATTCTGTACCGCTCATAGAGTTTTTATATGAGATTCATTAATTTGAATCGGGTTTGTGGTTTTGAGAGATTTTTAACTTAATTCTAATCGCGAAAGGTTCAAAAGCTACAGCGCCAATGATGTAAATATGATATTTTTGGTGATGAAGTATTTTAGTTGAATTTGCCAACTTTAATTTCCGCGTTCTTGCAATCATAAATGTCGTACCTTTACATGCATTTTATGAATGATGACAATGGTGAAAATTTGAATGAATGGTCCGAATATGTGAGATGAATGATCTCACAACAACAGCACGAACAGAATATAAGATCACACGGAAGGCTTTTTACATAACTGGTGCATGAGCAAGTCGTTGAATGGGGTTTAGAGCTTAAATCAATCGATCTTCGTATATTGCATTCCCATGCAATTGCGAATTTGTTCCGAGGAATATTGTTGAGTCTTTTAGAGAAAATAGTGACAGCAGTAAGCAATCTAAAAAACAGTCACCATTAAAAGGCCGATGGATATCACATCAAAGATTTAATTGTCATTACAAATGGAAATAAAAAATTAAAAACCATTTCGCTTTGCCATTTAATTTAACATAGCTACGACATTCCTATATATTGAAAAGATTATGGACACTATCTAAATTAAGGTTATAGTTATAGTTATAGTTAAAGTTATAGTTATAGTTATAGTTATAGTTATAGTTATAGTTATAGTTATAGTTATAGTTATAGTTATAGTTATAGTTATAGTTATAGTTATAGTTATAGTTATAGTTATAGTTATAGTTATAGTTATAGTTATAGTTATAGTTATAGTTATAGTTATAGTTATAGTTATAGTTATAGTTATAGTTATAGTTATAGTTATAGTTATAGTTATAGTTATAGTTATAGTTATAGTTATAGTTATAGTTATAGTTATAGTTATAGTTATAGTTATAGTTATAGTTATAGTTATAGTTATAGTTATAGTTATAGTTATAGTTATAGTTATAGTTATAGTTATAGTTATAGTTATAGTTATAGTTATAGTTATAGTTATAGTTATAGTTATAGTTATAGTTATAGTTATAGTTATAGTTATAGTTATAGTTATAGTTATAGTTATAGTTATAGTTATAGTTATAGTTATAGTTATAGTTATAGTTATAGTTATAGTTATAGTTATAGTTATAGTTATAGTTATAGTTATAGTTATAGTTATAGTTATAGTTATAGTTATAGTTATAGTTATAGTTATAGTTATAGTTATAGTTATAGTTATAGTTATAGTTATAGTTATAGTTATAGTTATAGTTATAGTTATAGTTATAGTTATAGTTATAGTTATAGTTATAGTTATAGTTATAATTATAGTTATAGTTATAGTTATAGTTATAGTTATAGTTATAGTTATAGTTATAGTTATAGTTATAGTTATAGTTATAGTTATAGTTATATGAGGGAGTTTTTCACCTGGATGTACAGATTTTGACAGCTGCGAAAAGGTTATGTCAGTTGTTAGTGTTTTATTTTAAACCGTGTGGCCCGACGATTGGTTATAGGGTGCCCACCGATAGCTGCCACTTCGACTTTCATGGAGAAGTTTGGTGTCATTTTTAATGTTGCCGTCAGCTTTAAGTTATTTTAATACTTTAGTGTTGATTGTGGTTGTCAGGAATGGACTGGCTCTGTCACTGGTCGCTAGTACGCGCCATTCTGACTATTTAATGTGGTGACTTGGACTCATCCGTCAGGTCCTAGGTGCAATCGACAATTATCAAGAGAAGCCATTTCTAAGGCGGTATGCATTCCTCTTTGATAGGACATCTAGTTGCTGTAGACGATAAAGGGTAGACCTTGACCAAATTTTCCAGAAGTGATGATACATTCTGCGTTTTGATCGTTTTCACATCGAGTAGCGTTAGTTTAGGTGTTGTGATTAGAGCCTCCCCTATTAAGAAATGCCAATTATAGAAATGATACGCTACTAGTGGTACTTAGCCAATTTAACGCCTGCTTCCCATAAGCCGTCAAAATGCGGCAAAGCAGGAGGTATGAAGTTCAAAGGTAATTCAACGATTTCCGGATTGAAATCTCTCGTTCTTTGCTGATGCGGGAATGCAAGATGACGACTAACTCGGGCATGAAGTTGGTCGTGCAATCGCTGTACAAGTTGTGAAATATGCTTCTTCACTTCACAGATCACTTTGGCTAACAGTTACTGGCTCGTCGTTGTGCCATGGCAAAAGCACTCAACATATGTATGTACATATGTAGACGCATACATAGCTGCTTGAAATCCAATAGTGCCACCGTGTAGCGTTGTGTGATGTGCTGGCAAAATGAGTAAATTCGTAAGCTAGTTGTCTTTAGAAGGAAAAACCGAGCCGCTCTTCGACATGGAGGGTACCATCACTGACATTGGAAGGGCTCAGAGATCGAAGTAGGCTCTTGTCTAATACATGTTCTCCGGATGGGCATCGTGATATGTCTTTAGCAAAATGCATTTCTTGAACCAGCTTGACCCAGAATCATAATAAAGCCTGTCGAGTGTGTTGTTCTGCTGAGACGTCGATGTTGGATGAAACGAATACAGAAGGTCGTGACCCCAAGTAATTTTCCGAGCGATGAATATGAAGCGACTATGTAGTATAAGTCATTGTGAGACGTCACGGTTTCTGCATGCGTTGCGATCATTGATATAAATTTTCGTTCGTCGATGCTAGTGTAAGCCGTCCTTTGGCTTTGCCATTGACCTGTATCTTCTCGTAGCCAAAAAGAGCCTATCAGAGGATGAGCAATTTGCGGAATAATGCTTGGCTTTGACATAATTCCAGTCAGTAGGTTGAGTCTAATACAAAATTTGCGAAATCCAATTGGCCACGATCGTCTTCGACCAGCTATAGCTACCCCCTTATAGGTGAGGTACATAGCCAACCATACCACTTGCGAGTCGGTCTATCCGTACATTTGAACCTGTGACATGTTGAGAGACCGAACGATGGTGTGCACGAATTTGGCGAGGATTAAGCTCCAGACGTGGCAGGCGGGCCGTTTTCAGTGATGCAACCTTGGATTTTGATGGCAGCACTGTGATTTTGGCAAATCCATCTGCTAACGCTGTACGAGCAGACACCCCCGATGAGTATGCTTTCTTAGAGGTATCACCTAACCCATTATCTTGAAAACGATTGCAGTTTGTCGCACCGCTTATTCAATGATCGATTCTGAGGGCCCCAATGATTTCAAGCTATCTCGATAATCATCTTTGAGCGATTGATTTTGAGACCGCTTCATCCCACGATATGCTGGGGTACAATTCTTGTAGTATGATTTTCAGCCGAGCAGATCGAATATCTTTGATGCCTTCGACAGAATTGTTCGTTTGGTTGGTGCAAGAACATCCAATGACGCCATGATCTTGAATCCAAAACAATCGATCGAAGGTTACCAATGTAGCCCGAGTGTTTTGACTGGATCATCCCAATAAGCTTAAGCTGGCCCTGATATTCAATTGGTGTCTCATTGAATTCAATTGGTACCTCATTGAGAGGCAGTTGAATTTTAGAGGACCACTTCCGCAGTTCGGAGCCATCCCATCTGATTAGTTCCAACATTTGCCTATAAACCTACATGAATTCAGCGATGTAGTATGAGCCTGTCGTCGATGTAGAAATATCTTAATGCGACTTAAACTGCATTTGGGTATTTGTTCCGGTCGTCTCGTGCTAGCTAAAGAATGGTGGGAATTGCGAGATAAGGAACTCTGCCAGTACCAGTACGTGGAGGTGCGCACAAACGATAGTCTCGAAATTCCTCATCTAGAAAAGTTCGCCATGCGATCAACTCTGATAATTTCTGTGGAAATTATGGCCGGTTGGTGCTATGTGCGCAATGCGACAAATACCATATGAGTCATAATCATATTTTGTGCAAATAGTAAACCGTTGACGCCGCTGGTGCAACCATCTTTCTTATGCATCCAGATGACGTCGGCTCCTAGTAAAATATCTATCTTGTTGGGATTAATGAGGGTCGGCAAGTTCCAATTGACTCAAGTGCGGCCATTGATGCGTATCAATTTGTTGGGATGGCAGCGTATCTGCGATCTTCTCAATGACGAGGACTGTGATGGAGATGAAAAATAATGATTCGATTCGGGAGTTTAATTTGAATTGGGCACCGAAGGCGAAGTTTTGGTTTACAGTAGTACATCCGTGAATCGCGATACAACGAACTGATGTGGCCACTGCACTGGCAGTTGAAGCTCAACCTATTTTCTCGAACGAGATTTGATTCATCTAAGAATGTTAGAGTTTTGAATTGGTCGCACTGGAATATGTTGTGATTTCCAGCACAAACTTGGCACTTGAAGAAACGAAAGTCCGAAGTGGCGACGTTTAAGCGAGTTGATTGCGTGACAGGTTTGTGAGGTTCTCGAGTAGCTGTGTTGGATTCCATTGTGCTTTAGCTATGGAAATCATCTATAATGATTGCCATCGGGTGTTCCTCGATTTCCCATGTGGTGGATTCGATTAGCAGTGTAGACATGGTTCTTAGTCTTCGAAGATGGCTATCGTTAAGGAACCGACAGTGGTTGTATCGATCTTGTATAGAATGCGCCATGCTTTTTTATAATTGTCGTTGGTAGTGCAAGATGACGACTTACTCGAACGAAGTTGGTTGTGCAATCGCTGTACAGAAATTTGCTTCTTCGCGCAGTGAACCTTCAAAACGATGCGATAAATGCGTTTGTAGTAAGTTCGGACACTAGCTCCAAATGTAATGCCTTCGAAGATAGGCAAACGAAAGTACAGATGTAGTCCTTTGTTGACGCACCGCCTTTTGGTATTTTAATAAGTATTGGGTCTGCATAGTTCACGCCATTATTCAGAAACAGTCTCGAAAGAGTAACGTGATACAGTGGACAATTTGACATCAGTTGCAGGCTCGTCGTTGCGCGATGGCGAAAGCCCTCAACATATTTATGTATATAGCGAGCGCACCAAGGTTTTGATGCTTAAAATCCAATAATGCTTCCGTAAATGTGCCAGCATCAGCTGTGGACAACCGTGCATCATTGTGTGATGTACTTGTTAATGGGTAAATTCATAAGCTGGTTGCGTTTTTGGCAGGATTAGTCAAGACGCCCTTCGACAAGGAGTATACCGTCACTGTCGAAAGAAGTGCTCAGAGTTCGAAGTGGGCTGCTGTCTAATTGATGTTCTCCTGATGGGCATCTTGAAATCCAACTACCAAAACGTGTTTCTCAAACCATATTGAACCGGAACTGTAATGCTCAATTTAGCTCGAGTATGGTGATAAACCCTGTCGTCTGTATTGTTGGGCAGATATTTTGTTGTTATACTAAATATCAGCAGAAGGCCGTGAAACGAAGTACTTTTCCGAGTGATGAATATCGGGCGAGTGGGTAGTATAAGTTATCGTGAGATATCACTGTTTCTGCATGCGTTCCGATCATTGATTTGATTTTTCGTTCGTCAATGTGTTAGTGTAAGCTTCGCTCAATCTCTGACGTAGCTATTGACCTCTATCTTCTCGTAGCTAAGCAGGAGCAGGAGCTCAGCAGTACACCACCATGAATGACTGTGTAGCAATGTATTGTCAACACCTCGAGTTACGCGATCTGAGAGATTATGCTTGGTGTCGACATAATTCTAATCAGTAGGTGAAACGTAACCCAAGATTGTCGAATCTCGATTGGCCACAAACTATTTACAGTGACTAGGCGAGTAACATAACCAAACCAGGACCACTTGGGAGTCGGTACTTGTGTATATTTGAATCTGTGGCACAAAAAATGACTGAACGACGGTGTGCATAAGTTCGTGAAGTGGTCTGAGCCAGCCATCAGATCATCGACGTAGCACTTTTTGGATGAGACTTTAACAGTAATTGCGTATATATCCTACGAGACAGTACACAAACGTTAATCTCGAACTGGCTCATCTGGAGAAGGTCGCCATACGATCCGATGATAATTTCTGCATTCGGGTGCAATCAGCTATCAAGATCTGCTGATACATCCGCTTGTTGTCGGATCCGGAAACAAATTGAAGTTTGCCAAAATGGACTAGTATTTTGAAACTGTTCCGTTGAAGCTCGTGGCCAACGCGATGCTTGTGATTAAGTAATATGACGGTTAGTATTGGGTGCTGTGCGTTGAATACCATGAGCAGTTTGCGTTGTATCTCATCCTGATGATGAAGATAGCACATCTGGCCTGGCGGGTTGTTCTGATTTTCTGACATTTCCTTCATGTGATCCATTCCAGATAATTCTGGATAAACCTGCTGTACCCAGAACGTGATGACGTCTCATTGAATAGCACGGATGCGAAGTATTTTTGATATTCTGAATCGAAACAATCTCGATTTCCCAAAAGTACCTGAGCGTGTTGGCCATATTGTCATATACTTCGATGGTTACTGTTAAACGAAACGGTTGATTGATTGTCCTGCGCTCGATCTTGCCGAAGAGTATGTAACCAAGTTTCGTATTTTGTGTGAATGATGAACAGTTAACGCCGCTCATGCAACCATTCTTCTGAAGCATCCCGATGACGTCGGCTTCGAGTAAAATATTTATATTGGTGAGAAAATAGCAATCAGGATTTGCAAGTTCCAATCACTTCAAGTGTGGCCATTTATGCTGTCAATTAGATGGGATGGCAGTATGTCTGTGATCTTCTCGAGGACGATGGCTCTGATCGAGTTAGAAAATGTTGAATCGATTCGGGAGTGTAATACGAATTCTGTCGGCAGTGTAATATGAATTCTGCTATTAAACGTGACGTGGGTGCTTCGTTCGCACAGATTCCATTGATTGTAACTGCGGTTGATCTTCTCGCTAATCCGATGCAGTACATCCATGATAGCGAGCAGTACATCCATGAATGGCGATGCAACGTTATTCATTGTGACAGGAGTTTGTGATGATTCGACATATGATGATTCGGTAATCGAATCATAGTTGTGCAATAGAATGTGGTTTATTTTGTTACAAATCCGCCACAAAATGGATTTGTAATTCGAAGGGATGTGGCCTTTGAGCAGGCAGTTGAAACAAAACTTTTTTTTCGAATGAATTTGTATGAGATTTGTTAGAGTTTTGAATTGGTCACACTGGAATTCATTGCGATTTCCAGCTCAAACTTGGCATGTAAAGATCCAAGAGTTTGAAGTGGCGACGATTGAGCGAGTAGATTGCGTGACAGGTTTGCGAGGTGTTTGAGTGCGCGACGAATGCGATGAAGACGAATCCGCTCTGTACGGCAGTGGTAGATTCCATGGAAATCATCTACAATGATTACCATCGCGCGTTCTAAGTCAATCAAATGTTGTTATGATGGATTTTGCGCTCGGGTTACTGACGTCCCCTATGTCGACGGGATTGATTAAAATGATATCCCATGAGGTGACCGGCACTCCCAAAATTTTGAGACTGGGCATGGTGTCGGTCGCAGTTTCAAGAATTTTGCGCAATCCCACGAATCTTCGAAAATGGTTATCGATGATGATACTGCATCTGCAGTTAAGTTCGCCTTTGGGTAGTGTAGCTTTTGCAAATTGGTCAGTTGTTTATGGTTGTAAACTTGGTCGATGACCAAATTCCAAAGTTGCTTTTCCTCACTGCTCGATCAACGTCTCGCTGTAGCAGCGCTTGCTTGACGCGCACTGTCATTGCACCACTGAATTATGTTGGTTCTATCTCCCGAATATCACTGTTTATGCATACTAAGTTCGCAACCACTTGTCACGCCCACTGTACCGAAATGTTAGATTTTATTACATACGAGTGTTGTTGGGACCGCCACGATGGATCAAAAATGGTGGAGCGAAAATGCGATGATTTCATTTGAGATGATTTCATTGCGACTAATACACGAAAATATTTATTAAATTAATTATCCGTGTCGTGTTGCTCGATCGAATGTTCATCAAAGCAAAAAGTTTTCGATTTGGATGTCGTCTCCAACAGACAGGCGATATACATTAAAAACGGGACACATTGCGCAATTTAAAACACTTTGAGCCGCAGGGCTCTTTCATAAAATTTTTTTAACATTACTGATATTCCAGATTTTTATATGAAAGGATACTGTTGCAGCTTCGATAGAGTACAAACAGTGGTTAAATTTCATAAAGCACATCCACGATTTAAATGAGTAAAGCAAATTTATTTGTATATCAAGAATTACAAAGACGAACAGGTCATTAACATTATACAAAAATAAAATTTATGACAAGCCCATAAAAATATATTATAATTCCAAAAATAAATCGTTCAATTCCCAATTACAGCACGATAAATCTTATTCACACGCTCACATATCATTCTTCAAAAGTATCATGCAACAAAATTTATCACCCACAAAAAAAACACAAAATTATGTCTCTCATAATATATAAGAACATCTCAACATGATTTACACCTTAATTGAGAAAGAAAATTGCTACGTTCGCCTTACCTTGTACGGTAATTCGATATATTATCGAAAATTACCAAAATTGATATATCGAATTCGAGTACATAATTGAAGAGGCTTCGATTACTCGTTGACAATTATTGTTAATTAAAAAAAATTCTGGCTAATGAATTGGGAATAGTCCAATCCGTTACCCTTGAGGAAATTTCACATAAAATATAATAATTTTCTTTTTCACATTCTAATTAATAAACAGAACGCGGAATGCATAAAAAATTTTACGATTTTTGATTTTTATTAACCCAACTTACATTTTAATGGCCTTTTAAAAAATATATACGAGGCACTAAAAACATGTTCTAAATAAAATGGGACTGGATTTTCCTAACGCCGCATATGAATCAAGTTTCACCCCAATGATATTTTTTTTTGTTGTGTCTAAATATCAAATCGATCTAATAAATAAAAAAAAAATATAATTTTTTTAATTAGGCCAATTTAATAAAGATGTATACATATTTTACAGTAATTAAGTGTTAAAAGATTTGAGAATTTAATTAGGTCAAGAGAGAAAGAAATTAAATTTGGTTAGGTAGGTGCTAGGAATAGAATATCGACACTGGTTGAATTTAGATTTTCAATTTCGCGGTTGCACCGCAAAACATTTTTTATTTCAATTTATTGTTATAAATTACACAATTTTACGATGTTTACAAATGTTCACCAGAAGGTGGTTATGCAATTAAATATTTTTATTTGATAAATATTTAGATAGGAAATTGTTAATTTACGATAAAATATATTGGGCAGCACGTTTTGAAATACTATAAACATTAATGCGGTTAGTGAAATGGTTTCAAAATAGTGATTTCACTTTTGATTCTTAGTTGGGATATTTGCAACACTAAACTAGGTACGAAACTCCTAGATAACACTGGAACTGGCAAGGTATCGTTTTAGACTGTCTGTCACAATTGTGCGTCTACGCGTATTTCAGAATTTTCTACGTAGATATTGTCGATAGTTAGTAGAGTTTGTAGATCATTCGTAGACAATGTAAAATTCTGATGTTTTATTGTTTTTCCCATTGGTTTTTCAAGACGAGATTACCATCTATAGTTTTCCAGACCGAACTGAAGTTTTTTCAGATATCTATATCCGTTACCATGTACCCGCTGATATTTACGATACTAACCGTATTCTATAACCGTATTTATTTGTTCCACTGTGTCCGATACTCGATAAGAATTTTCTATCTAAATTTGAATAGCTGATTTTTCAAAAGATTTTGTTCTTCCTTGCAATTCAATGATTTTTTTTCGGGAGTTACTAAACCCATCTTACCGGAAACTTGAATTGAGTAGGTCACATTTTACTCGACCGTTCAGCGCATCGGGAGGTAATGAATGCCTTAGTATATTTTGTCAGAATATTTAATATTTGACCCCAAATTTCTTTGGTTATTCTTTTCAGCAAGAGCCAATCTTTGTTCTGCTATTTACCATTCTTTTGTGTGAAAAGATCACTCCGAGCATTTCAAAATTATCTCATAACTTTACCTGAAAGGAAATAAAATGCGAAAATTAGTAGAGTAGCGGTATCGTGCCTGCATTAAACAGGTATGTATTGCTTTGCTTGACCTGTGTTGTCCTGCAAACCAAACAAACCATGAACTTTCAAGTAATAATGGTCCATCGCCTTATAGTACAAACGCCACTGCACAACCATTGCAGGTTCAAAGTGGCCATACCATAATGAAAAAAAAGGCCACTGCCGCTTAGACAATGAAAAAGTTTTTTGCGCGAGTTATAATTAGATTCGATCAGTCATCATAAAAGACTTTTAAATTTATTACCATTTTAGTTTTTATCAATGAAAATGAGCATTTCTTGTGTCCAATGAAACGCGATATGATTTTGTTGCTTATTCGAAAAATAGGTTTACATATTTTTGTGCCGATGATCAACAAATTATGCCATGCATTTTATGAACTTTGTAACGTTCTCACCAATGGTGTTGGACGCATCAAAACGTTCTCACCAATAGTGTTGGACGCATCAAAGAAGCCAAAAAACACTTCTGCATCTGAGCCACAGGTCTCCAGGAAATTTTTCATAATTTCATGATCCATCCAGAAGTTAATAAATCATGAAATTGTCATTTACGAATACGGGCTTCTAGTCAATGACAGAAATGGTAATCTCGAGGTTATAATATCACTTGCCTATTTTAAAGCATGTGAAGTTAGCCCAGTTTTTCATCCAAGAAAAACGAAAAAAAATCCTCAAACAATACTATTTCATCTCATCCCAGTTTTTTCTATTTAAACTTGTATAAGACGGAATATTGTTTTAATTTTTTTCTCAACAACAAAATATCCATCCGAGGTTTTTTCATTTAATTGTTGTTATTGTACTCTCAGTATGAATAAATGATGAAAAATAATTTTTCGAAGTGAAATGATAATAATTGTTTGTTTTGATTAAATATGAGAACAATATCAGTCAATATATTGTTTCAAGTTGGTAACAGTAAGGGCTTACAAAGACTAAGAGGGCAGTACCAGCCGTATGCTAGTGTTGGCGCAAATGACCAAGTTCCATATGGTACCATATACGAATAACAGAAAATCCAGCCATTCTCCTAGAAATATGATTTGTGGAAAATGATTCTTTATGTTTTGAATAAACCATGGTACGGACAAACTGTGCTTCCAATAGGCATAAAAACCTTTAAGGAAAAAATAAACCTTATATGATAAAATCATATAAATCATATAAATGTAGTAAAAAATAAATAAATTCAGAACAGTACTCTTGATGTTTTTGATGCTTATGAGGATGAACTGCCTGAAAAGAAAACTAAATTGAAATTTCTAGAATTTACCAATTTAACAATTGGAGCAATACTTATTCTTAAGTTAATCAGAGTTTGGGAAACCAATTAATTTTTTCATTACACGTTAGCAGTGTTAAATTCTTTTTTGTAAAGTAAAATCTAAACAAAATTAAAATTTTAGTTTTTTAATTACTTATAATTTTTTATGGTAAGATCTCGCCGGCAAATCTTACATTGATTTAAGATGCAGCTCTCATTAATTCATCTATTTACGTTTTCATCTATTTATGTCATTTTTCGTATATTGCCATCTAATTATTTAAAGTAAAAGTTATTCAAATACACAAAAATAATACCAAAAAATAACTTACGTTTTCATTAATTTGTTGTCCGATTCCGACATTTGGTATATTAATAATTGTGGTGTTGCGGCGCAGCCACTGGAAAATTTTATATCCAAAACGTTTTCCAATAAGTCGTCATATATTTCCCATTTTTTATTACACAAGCAATATGCAACATAATGAGAGGAAGCTTGTAGATAATTGAAAAAAGCTGGAAGGTTTAAAGTTTTCCTTTACTGTAGGTATATCTTTGAAACAGACACATTTTTTTATTGCGTCAATAGGACCTCACAATATACAAAAACTGTAGAACTAGTATAAACTTGGTGTATTATTTTTTCTTCTCCACAAAGATCTTTGATGCAATTTTGAATATTTTGTATACCGATCTCGTCTGATAATTGAAGATTATTTGGCAGTTGGCACGTATATATATTGGTCATTTCCGATTATTTTACACAATGGACATGACGACTTCTATACTGGAATATTTCATTTTGCTCAGGAAATAGGTTAATATTTTTGTAATGTTGGTCGTACAATTCCATTGTAATCCGTACAATTGGGCCAGTATAGCATGTTTATGAACTTTTGCCAATTTTTCCTTATGGCTAACTAATGCATTTATAAGATTTGAAAAATGCCGATCTCTATTTTGGAATTCTGCTGAATTTAAGTTGATAATACATTGTAAAACTGCATCAAATGCGCATGTGTTATGGTAGTGGTCCGTTTTCATCCGCCCATTTTTAACATAACTCCTTATTTTTAAATATCGTACTACTTTTCCGTTCTTATAACTTCTAAATGTGTTTTTTTTGCTGACAAATAATCGATGATCGAACCCTTTCTCTTTTTTCAGACGAATCGTCTATTTCTTTGATTCCAGTTAGAGAAAAATAATTTTTGCGCTTACTTTTGTTTTTCCTCCTCACATTTCTTCTTCCTCTAATATTTTAGACAAAGTTTTTTCTTCGGAATTCCTAGACAGATTTAATTTTGACACAAATGATTTATCGAAAGTTTTTGGTAGACCTAGTAATTTTCGTTTAAATACATATTCGTTCCGCTCAAAAATTTCTTTGACAAATCTTAGATGTTTTGCCGGAAGACATCCTAATGTCATCGTTCGTTCCATTCGTCGTTTTATAACCGAAAAATAGTTTTCCACATTTCCATTACTGTATACCTTTCTATTGAATACACATGACCAAAATGGTAAATATGTCTTATATTTTTATATTTTTTAAGAAATAACTGTAGAAAGTCTGGATTAAAATTTAAATTTAGAGGGCTACTTTTATCATCCAAATCTAGTGCTGTATTGTTAGTAGTTGAACCAGTTATGCTTTTAAAATATCGGTAAAATTTACTTTGTAAGTAAAGTGTTTCATTTAATTGGCGACTATGTTTTTCTTTGGCTTCGTGGACGATATCGTCTTTTTGGATGGTTGGGTCACATTTTACAGATTCATTACATACATCAGTAAGGTATTTATTTGCTAGAATAATGCTAATGCTGCACCATATTTCTATTAACGTAGAATAATTATTTATAAATTACAGAGCGGCAATTATCTCTTAAAATTTGATTGCTCTTATTTTTATTTATTTATTTATTACATATCTATTTACAAGCAAAAGCCGGAGCTTTTATACTATAAGAAAGAAAAATCAGAAAAGAAAAAAAAATAACAATCTTCATCTATATACAAAATATTTACAAAGGGGTATAATAATATTATTACAAATTATAATTACATTAATAGGTTCTCTGTATAGTTAAATATACTAGATTTTTAAACATTTTAAGAGAATTCAAATTTTTAAGTTCAAAAGGTAAACCATACCAAATAATAAATGCATTCATCAAATGATTTTTTGAAACTTTTCGTGATATCTGCAGTCATGCAATGCATTAAATGTTACACGCAAAGTCGTAAATGAACGCGGTGGTCCGTGCTTTCTAAATTATTTATCGATCGGTGAAAGGTAGTTAGGTATTGCACAATATCCATTTTATTAAATGCGTCGAGGACGGCATTTATTTGGGCAAAACTAAAATCCGTCACGATCGTGTTAATGATCGGCCAAGTTTTATATTGCTTCTCTAACTCAATTCTGTAAGATCTGAACCAACCCCCAATAGCATTTAGGTTATGACTTGCACTTTCCATGTCTGTCGCAGGAAATGGATATTTTGGTTCATTTATATGTATAAACTTTAACTGTAACTACTAGAGCATAAAATAGAATGCAGGCTTGGATTTTTTAACAGGTTTTGGACTAAACCTCCAGCAGCATCTAAATAACCAACGAAATTGATGGGATGTTCTTTCTTTAACAGTTTTAACATTTCTAGTTGCGTTTTTCCATGTGTAATTAGGGTAAATGGTTTTATACAGAATTTTTGTATCAAATTATTATTTTTAAATATTTTTTCTGTGGTTATCTTCAGCTTTAAGTACTTCAGAGCGTACTTTTCGCAGCCCATCTAGCGATTTAACAAACGTCGTATTTGTCCTTTTAAAAAGTCACCGTATTCATCTACCACCATCTTCTCATGCATCTGCTCAGGATATTTTGTCGTTCCAAGATTTAAATTTAAAATTTGTCGTTCGGTGCCTCTAACTTGTCTCGTTTTTAACTGGTGATGGCAAATTGGTTCAGTTGCAACAAAAATTGTAAAGCTACGTGGATTTCCTACCATACGTCTGCTTCTGTCTGACTGGCCACAGTCAGTCCATACCATGGCTTAGTCGAAACATAAAGAATCATTTCCGGCGAATCATATTTCTAGGAGAATGGCTTGATTTTCTGTTATTCTTATTTGGGGCCATATGGAACTTGGCCATTTGCGCCAATACAATCATACGGCTGGCACTGCCCTCTAAGTCATTGTAAGCCCTTACTGTTACCAACTTGAAACAATGTATTGACTGATATTATTCTCATCTTTAATCAAAACAAACAATTATTATAATTTCACTTCGAAAAATTATTTTTTATCATTATAAATACTGAGAGTACAAAAACAGCAATTAAATGAAAAAATCTGGGATGGATATTTTTTTGCTGAAAAAAAAACTATTCCGTCTTATACAAGTTTAAATAGAAAAAACTGGGATGAGATGAAATAGTATTGGTTGAGGAAATTTTTTTATCTGTGACGAAAAACTAGGCTAACTTCACATGCTTCTATTTTAAAAGGTAATTGCTATACAAATGATGAATATACAGTGCGCTTGTATTTATCCTTTGGAACATCAGGGCTCTGAAGTTCACAAAACATTAACAACTTTTAATTGGGTTACAGTGACTGAACCTACCTTGAGTTCAAGGAAGGATGCTAAATAGATATGTATTCAATTCTGTGACAAAACTCAGAGCTGTTTGGTAAATAGTTTTTGTGCCAGATGAAGTCTACAATCTTCAGAGATTTTGAAGAGGCTATAGAAAATCAAAATCCTGGACTGGAAATTGACAGGTGAACCATCTTTGCCCAAAAGAAGGAATAGAAAAGCGTAGTACTACATATATGCGCGACATGTCGCGTTCGCGTCACAGCAGGAATACTTTAAAATAAAAGAGAATAAGCTTTGCGGTTCTTGAAATTTTTACCTTGTTAAAGTTAGCCGAAAGTTGCCAGCCGAAATTTAAAAAAATGATAATGCAGATTGTGTCTTTGGTTTGATAGCTGAACATAAAAATTCAACAACGTTGATCAATATATTGCAGCCGAAAGTTACCAGCCGATATTTAAGAAAAATAATTTTTTCCTTCATTTTATTTACTTGTTTAAGTTGATATTAAAATAAAAGTTTTAGTTTATGATAAGCTATGTCTACTCCAGACCAATTGTGAAAAAATTTTGATGGGGATATACGGGGGTGCAATTTGAGAACATTTCCATATTTCAATTTCTGACAAATTCATTGAATGGCCTGGCACTCTAATTTAACCTTAATTCGCATTGGTACCACTATGGCCATTTGATAGGCCATTGTTAACAGGCAACAACAGTCCAATTCTGAAGAAAAACTGATGGGGACACAGGGGGTAATTTGAAAAAAATATCTATAGTTCAATTTCTGAAAAATTCATTGAATGGCCTTGCGAAATTTTTGCTCACCGCAAAGCAAGCCGCACGTATGTAGGGGTAGCTGAAATCTCATTAAAAAACGCACTGGTCTTTTAAACTTTTTATCTGCTTCCGGCCAGGTCAAACTAAATGAGAGGCCAACTTTCATGACGACTTTAAGATCTACATAAATGAGAAGGTCCTACACTGAAAGTTTTTACATGAAGTAACTCTCCCTAATAGCTGTAATATTTAAGAAATTTAAGAAATTTAGAAGCCCTAGAAATTCAACTTGGATGCCTTATAGAGAAGATTTCAGTTACGTACTTCAAAAAGCAAAAATCAGCTCCTACGAGACGAGCTGTCTTCTGATTCTTAGTAAATACAACTGAACTGAAATACTCTAGTGGACTAGTATGCTAAGTAGACTAAACAGTGGAAACATATCAGAAAGTTTCCCAATAAATTCATCAAAACTGCGCTAAAATGGAATCGTGTGAAATTAAAAAATATTTCGCTGACATCTAAGCCCAAGCAAGGTATCTGACGGTATAGTAAAATAACTATCAGATGCTAGATAGAACTTTTAAGAGAACCAGTCAGGAATCTACTATGATGGTGACTAGAAAAGTTTACGAAAGAGCGTCCTTCATTTTTCCATTTTAAAAGCAACACCCCCAGGTGAAGTTTATTATTCCCGTCTGCAGGAGGGTCATGAACTTATTTTAAACCATGTTTTACAAACATGCTGACGCTTGTTGGCTTTAGAATTGCGTCAAAATAGTGGAGGAACGTAAATGTGTTTTATTTCTAAATCGGACTTTACACATTTAATATTGCGTAGCATTTTTATAATTTTTGAACCTCCCCAATCTACCTTACTTCATTAGGAATAATGTGCATGAGATAAAAATAAAGCAAGTTGCGACTAAAAAATTGTTCTAGTTCGTACTTAAATGGTTAGAATGCCTAGTAAGTAGGTACTTCAGAGATAGTTAACTTATTTCTCTAGTTCAATTCATCCTAGACAGCATGTCTATCAACAGGGTAAATCTGATAATCGGTTCTAGAAGTAGCAAACCAAATTAAAAAATCGCTGGTCAATACACTAGAAAAGGCATCCTTCAATGTTATGGTATCAGCAGCTTTAAGACGACATGGCATGGAATTTACTATTGCAAGGTGTTTAAATGTCATGCTTAGGACCAGGGAAGTAACCGCTAAATTGGGTGACGGTACGGTTACTGTGGCTGTTTGAGAGAGATACCCACAGTGAGGTGTTCCGGTTCCTCTAATGTGATACCTTGTCGTCAACTAATTAAAACACAACCTATTTTACTGACAAGGATGTGTTGTTGTAATCGCAAGAATACTTGTTAGTAAGTATATCGATATTTTATGTGCTGGTGCCTTGCAAACAATTTATCGGTGAATCCTAAACGAACTTATATGGCTATTTCATAAATTGAAAGAAATCAGAAAATTTAAGTCTCCTGCATAGAACCGGTGTGAAGTTTCTAACGTTAATTAAAAGTGTAGCATACGCAACAAATATTCTGCAGCGTATGCAACTTATCTATGCAGTGTATGCAACTTATTTAACATGTAAATAATTTATAAGAAAAACCACAAAAACTAACATTAAATTAATAATTTCGAATTAAAAACAAACGAAAAATATATTTACAAATATGTATTAAAGTTTTCAAAATTTTATACTAGTATTCTCAAATAGTAGACATTCGATCCTATTCAAATTTGTATAGCCAGTACATATAAAAAGGGTTGGGCTCTTCTGACAAAATTTCATATTTTGATTTTGTTTTTTTTTTTTTTTATTAAATTATTACAACTGAATACAATTCATCTAGTAATTTTTCTTTCTTAATTTAGTTACTTGTGAATGAAAAAAGGCCCATTGGCCAGCTAAATTTATAGGTTATTTACTGAAGTAGTCTTTGCTCTGGTGTCCTTAATCCATTAAATCAATTGGTTTCGTTCTCTGCAATCGTCTTACTGCATGTGAAGTGTCCAACATACCACGAAGTTCTTCATTTACGTGTTGATAGATACGTTGTCCATGAATTACTGCAAACTTTTTTATTTCTTCTTCGACCGTCGGGATATTTAGGTCCCTATGAAGGTCATCATTCCTAATGTACCACGGAGCGTTAACTATACCACGTAGCACTTTGTTTTGAAAAGTTTGTATTATTTTGGTATTGGTTTTCTTTGTACAGCCCCAAAGCTGTATTCCGTAAGTCCATACAGGCTTTAGCACCTGTTGATACAATAGCAATTTATTTTCGGTTGACAATTCCGAATTTTTCCCGAGAAGCCAATACATTTTGCGATATTTGATATTAAGCTCATCTTTCATCTTTTTAACGTGCTCTTTCCATCTGAGCCTGGTATCTAAGATCATCCCTAGATATTTAGCATTATTTGCATATGGAATCTGCAGACCGTTAATGATTACAGGTTTGTAACTGATTTTTAGATTGGTGAAATTCATATGCGTGGATTTCGATTCATTGAGCTCGATACGCCAAATTTTTGTCCATTTTATGATTTTGTTACATGCTTCTTGGATTTTCGTTGTCGATTCCTCGATAGTGTCTCCTACTGAGAGAACTGCAGTGTCATCAGCAAATGTTGCAATGGTAACATCGTTTAGTTGAGGTAAATCTCTGGTGTATAGCAGGTAAAGAATAGGTCCCAAAACACTACCCTGCGGGACTCCTGCCGAAATCTTTTTTAGCTCGGAATATTCATCTTCATATTTCACCCTAAAGTGGCGATTCTCTTTGTATGATTTTAAAATCATATAATATTGTTTTGGTAAATCTTTATGTAGTTTGAAGAGTAAACCTCTGTGCCACACCTTATCGAAGGCCTGCGCCACATCTAAGAAGATACTAGAACAAACCTTTTTCCTTTCTAATGTATTCTCAATGACATCTGTAAGCCTATGAACCTGCTCAATAGTTGAGTGTTTCTCTCTGAAACCAAACTGATATTCTGGGATAAGGTTTCTTTGTTCTATGGTTCTTTTCAATCTTTTGAGCAACAGTCTCTCAAACAATTTCGCTAGCGTTGGTAGAAGTGAAATTGGCCGGTAGAATTTTCTATCATTCGGTGGCTTGCCCGGTTTCGGAATCATTATTACTTCTGCTACTTTCCACTGCATTGGCACATGCTTTTTCCTGAAAGTCGCATTGATTATGTGCAGTAATTTACGGGTACCTTTTTCAAGCAGCTCCTTTATTATTTGCCCTGTTATCAGATCATAACCAGGAGCTTTCTTTACTTTTATGTTCTTAATTTCAGCTTTTAGTTCTTTTAATGCTACAGGCCTGATCTCTTCAAAATCAGATATTCTGGGCGTATCAGCAGTGTTTTCGTCATTGGTCTGCTGACCTAGAAGTTGATATGATTTTTCAAGATGTTCAGCAAACAGGTCAGCTTTATCTTTCGCACTTCTAGCCCATTTGCCATCGTTTGTTTTGATTGGGGGGATCTGCGTTTTTGGTCGTTTTAACCCTTTTGTTGCTTTCCAGAGGGAATAGTCGGTATCTTTAGTTGGAGCTAGGGAACAAAGGTATTTTCCAATTGTTTGATTTTTCACTTTTTTTATGAGTGCCTTAAGTTTGATGCACGAGTTGTTAAAGGTGGTTTTATCTTGCGGCGCACGCGTAGTCTGCCATTTCTTTCGGGCTTTTCGTTTTTCCTGCACTAGTTCTCTTACTTCTTTTGAGTAAATAACGGAGTTTTCTTTCCTGGATGATAATTTGGGGGTGGATTCCCAAGCCGACCATTGTATGACATCAAGGAGCTTGTGTAGTTCTTCTTCTATTTCATTTTCACTTTTGATTGGCACTTGAAGTTCTATTTTTTACTCTACCAACTGCCTAAACAGTTTCCAATTTGTTTTGTTGTTTGTGAGAATAACAGGAGAATGATCAGATGTTAGACTTTCATCATTTTCTAAGAAAATGTAGCGTTCCGATATGCCTTTAGTGATGTAGAAATCTATTAGATCTGGGATTTTGTTAGGATCAGTTGGCCAGTACGTTGGATTCCCTCCTGAGTAAAATTCACAGTTTGAGTATTGGCCAGCTGCAAGTAACTCTTTGCCTTTTGGAGAGGTTAATCTTGAACCCCAGAAGGTATTTTTTGCATTAAAGTCACCTCCAGTAATGAAGTTACTTCCTAATTTCTGGAACAAGTTAATGTAGTCTTCTTTCTTTAGGTTATACCGTGGGGGCAATGTATCGCAGATATATTACAGGTGTTATGATAACCAAATTTAACCGTCACGGTGGTTACTTGCATGAATTCTTTTTCTATTTTTAATTCTTCATGATGATTGATATTATCCCTAATAAATGTAGCTGACCTTCCTCTTGCTCGTTCTGCGGGATGGGTGGTATGGTAACAAGTATATCTCCCGATTGATACGTAGGAGCTGCTGGTATAAGATGTGTTTCTGATATTAAGCATATATCAATTTTCTCCGTTTTTAAAAATAGTTCTAGTTCTTCTAGGTGTTGTGTTAATCCTTTTGCATTCCATATGGCTATTCTTAATGAGTAGTTTTGATGTCTGGTTTCTGCTCCGGAATTATGAATTGAACTATTTATTGCATACATTATTTATGTTTAACTATTTTGGAGCTTGGTATTTCCAGCAGATTAAGTCGATCCAGAATTAACTTATTTAGCTTATTCTGTTCCTCAAGGCTCTTTAAAATTGCTTGGACAGTGTTTTTGAAATTTTTAGTACCGTTGGTCTCATTTTCTTTCGAATTTGAAGCGGCCTGAGCATATGTGTAATTCTCCCTACGCACAGATGCTTCATTTCTTGCTCGATCCTTGTTTGGATGACTTAGAGGGGGTTTGCGTGCCTGATCCCTCATTTTCTGTAGCTGCTTGGCAACCTCACATCCTCGGTAGCTTGCTGGATGTTGCCCATAACAATTTATACATTTTGCTGGTTCTTCTTTAGATAGTTTGCAAGTTTCTGTTGGGTGCTTTTCAGCACATTTCACACATCTTGGATCGCGCGCGCAATATCATTGCGTATGGTTATAGCCTTGGCATTTTTTACATTGTACTATTCTTGTACTGCCTCTTTTAACAGCTTCGATCTTTACTCGCATGTTGAGTATGCCAGTTATATTGTAATTTTTTTCTATTTGCTCGGATTTATCAAAGGTTAGCATGAACAGGGGAAGCCCTCTTTTTGAAACGGGTTCTAGTCGGTTCTCCCCGCTACGTCTCTCTTTTTTAATAATGTTCACGGCATCAAGGATTTTAAATCCTTTATTTTCTAGGTCCTCCATTATTGAATTAATTTCACAGGTTGGATGTAGTCCTCTTGCCATGACCTAGATGGGACGATCGTTTTTATTTTCGTACGTGTACCACTGATATTTTTCCATATTCAGCTTCATTGACAAGTTTCTGTATGCGTTTGGATTTGAAGTGTTAATCTTCCATACATTATTGTTCAGAGCAGTAATTTTATACTCTTGTTCCGTAACATTACTCATTACACTTTGGATTTCTGAGTAGTTGGTTACTCCTACTATAAAAATCGGTGGTGGGGCTTTTACCTTTGGCTGTGCTTCATTTTGTTGAGCTGGTTGCAGTTTGAGTGATTTTTCTACTTCTGATGTGGCAGCGTCATTTATTGGTGGAGGTGGTTTTTCTTTTGGTTTAGCTGCTTGTTGTTGTTCTAGAGCTTGTTGTTTATTGATGATTAATTGTTTTCTAGAAACCTCTTTTGAAGTTGATGGTAAAGTTTCTGCCATTTCTGGTGAATGTTGAGTTTTCCTTTTCTTACTTGGTCTTTTACTCCGTTTCAACATCCAATTTGTTTCTATTTCTAATTCTTCTTCATCCGTATGGAATGGATTAATGTCATCATCGATTGTAGGGCTGGGTGTCTTCCCAAGTTCTGCACGTGTTTCAACTGCTTTTTTGAGTTCTTCATTCTTTTTCTTTAAAATTGTGAATTCTTCTTTCAATTTAGTTGTAAATTCCTTTATTTCTCTTAGTTGTTCACGGAGTTCGGCATTTTCCTTCTCGTACTGAAATATATTTTCAGTTGAAGATCTTGGTAAATTGGTACTTCGTCCAAATGGGTTAAACAATGATTGGCCCAGTGGATTTGTCAGCATATCTGCTGTGGTACCACCTGGGGTATTACTTCCCGTATTTGTTGTACTCATTGTTTATTTTAGCCAATTTATACCACTGGCATTTGGTCCCCGGTAACACTTTGCTACTGCCGAAGCAGTACCCGCCCCCCGCAACGAGGACGCGGCTACCTTGGTGTTACCTAGGTGTACACAGAGACAGCCGAAGCCCTCTGAATACTCTAGGCTGAGGGGCTCATATTTTGATAAAAAAATTATATGGAAGCTGTACCTACAATCCCAATTAACACTCCATCCTAGAGTTTTTGCAATATAGCCACTAGTATTCTCAAATAGTAGACATTCAAGCCTATTCAAATTTGTATAGCCCATACATATAAAAAGGGTTGGGCTCCTCTGACAAAATTTCATATTTTGATAAAAAGGTTATATGGAAGCTGTACCTACAATCCCAAATAACACTCCATCCTAGAGTTTTCGCAATATAGCCACTAATATTATCAAATAGTACACATTCGAGCCTATTCAAATTTGTATAGCCCGTACATTTAGAAAGGGTTGGGCTATTCTGACAAAATTTTATATTTTGATAAAAAAAATTATATGGAAGCTGTACCTACACTCCCAATTAACACTCCATCCTAGAGTTTTCGCAATATAGCCACTACTATTATCGAATGGTAGACATTCGAGCCTATTCAAATTTGTATAGCCAGTACATATAAATAGGATTGGGCTCCTCTGAAAAAATTTCATATTTTGATAAAAAAATTATATTATATATTATATTAATTATATATGTACATATTTTTTATCAAAAAATGAAATTTGTCAAAGGAGTCCAACCCTTTTTATATGTACGGAATACAAATTTGAATAGGCTCGTATGTCTACTATTCGATAACAATAATGGCTATATTGCGAAAACTCTAGGATGGAGTGTTAGTTGGGAGCGTAGGTACAGCTTCCATATAATTTTTTTATCAAAATATGAAATTTTTTCAGAGGAGCCCAACCCTTTTTATATGTACGGGCTATACAAATTTGAATAGGCTCGTATGTTTACTATTCGATAATGAGAATGGCTATATTGCGAAAACTCTAGGATGGAGTGTTAATTATGTGTTTAACCTCAATTGGAAAATATTAGTGTATGATAAAACTTTGAAAACTTTAATACATATTTGTACATATATTTTTCGTTAGTTTTTAATTCGAAATTATTAATTTAATGTTAGTTTTTGTGGTTTTTCTTATAAATTATTTACATGTTAAATAAGTTGCATACACTGCATAGATAAGTTGCATACGCTGCAGAATATTTGTTGCGTATGCTACACTTTTAATTAACGTTAGAAACTTCACACCGGTGCAAATAGAGGATCTCGCCAGCCCACTCAGTTTGGAGATTAGGTACATTTGACATCATTTGACTTGAAACCAAAATGCGTATACTGGGATGTACGTCGCGGAACTCAATTCCATCATTTACTTTGCTGTCTTCGTACGGTGGCTTAGTGTTGAAACTGGGATTAGTGAGTGCTATTAAATACAATCGGAATTCAAGGGAAGTAACCAAATTTCCAACGGTGTACATCGTCTCTTTTTCAATGGTCCCAAGGCACTTTTTCGGAAAATCATTTATTGCGGGTGTTATGGAGATATGAGTGGAAACTTCATCTTTCATCACACATTTCCGATGTGGGATTGATCATGCTCACAGCTGGTTTAATTAGTAGTAGTGGTCTTGCTGATTCCAGGTTGCCGTATCTGATCCTGACAAGTTTTCACAAGATCAACGAAATGGTATGAAAATAGTGATGGAGTAGTAAATGTGAAAATGGATTAAATAAAATCCTATCCAAAATCAGCGAATAAAAAAAATAGAAAAATCAGAGGAGATGAAAATCGATAATGTGCTCAAAAGAATGAATAAATTAGAAAATACACTAACAAAGTGGTTCATACCTCATCACAAGATCCATGTCCAAAACCTCCACTCAGACCGAAACACAAAGTCTAGCCATCCAATAGCGACAAATAATAGATCATCAAGAGCCAGGAGCATGACAATAAAATTCTATACCGGATGAACAATTCCGCAAATTATCAACTAAAATTGCGAATTCTGACACGCGAATGCGACCAACTGCAATTGCAAACTCTGTGGCCTTCGGGACTCTTTGTCAAGGAATTTTATTCGGGTTAAAAAAGACGTTTTTCATGCATCTCATATGCGCCACCTAATGCAAGGGCAAATTTTACTCAGATAGAGCATTCGGATAACTCCTTTCAATTTTTAGAGTTGCTTCCACATAAAACCGTAAAAATAATATTCTGAATTAAAGTTACAAGACTGCCTTGTGCATTGCTAATAATTGATGCAGTTATTATCAACAAGCTGGATAAATGTTTACTAAAACCATTTATAAAAAAACCGAACATTCAACTGGGAAAAAATATTTGAGCACCATTAACTCGGTGACGAGGTTGTATATGGCGGACAAAAAATCATAAATGGGCGTGTGATAATCAATAACCAAAGAAATTTGTTGTGCAGAGAACTCATTGACGTAGTGCTCGATAATGTAATTAGTTTTATTGTAGTTAAACTCAAACGAGATTTATTATCAGAACGGATTTGTTGATTTACTATTCCGAAGAGGCCGCGATTATTATTTTCAGAATTCAATAAAGGAGATTTTGCACTTCATGAAATTTAACCACCTGTTGAATCATCTAAGTGATGATTAAGTCTAGACGCACGTTTCATCGTCATTTACGATAAAATCGCACGCCAATCAAAAGTTTATCGTTCGAACTCTCTAGGATGTAGGATCACACCTTAGTATCAATTCATGTCACACGCATCGATTGAATTTGTTCACAGGTCGCGAATCGAATCACTCTCTCTGTATCGGACACAGCCCCCGTTGGCGAGAATATCCTAGGAATTCGTACCATTCGGCGCAGTTGGACTATTTGAAATTATCAATCCTTATTATTATAGTACCCACATGATAGGCATTGAACTCGGAGTTCATAACATCGAATGTTTAAAAAAATGCATGCTGCACTTATGTAAAGGGCTCACACTCCGCTCAAAACACGTAACTCAAATGAATCCTATTTGGCAAAGTGGAGCGAAAAAAGGAGTCTCACAGCGTTCATTGAGAATTATGACACCATCGATAACTCACTTAGGATATTTTGGGAAATCAATAACCTTACTTTACTTCGAGAACCACGGTATGGGGAGGTTCAATTCTCCAACCTCATCATATCAAACATCGGTTTTCCAAAAAGTGTCAGCTCAGTTTGGAATACAACAAATTAATGCAAGAACTTGGGCTCGAGCTTGGAATAGAAGAAGTGCATTACAGTGTGATGCAATGAAACTTCGTGTAGTTTTTGATGTGTCCCATAAAACTACGAGCTTAGTATTATCGGAAGCTTCAAAATAGTACAAATCCGTTTGTCTTGTTGATATCAAACAAATATGTCGGTCGTAAGGAGGAATCAACACCGACCAGTTCGGATGAAATCATTTACTTATTTGCAATCCAGAGCCAAATGGTGGCCCTGTTCCATTGTGATGCGGCTTTGAGCTGAATTAGTACGAATCAGCGAAAACTCTTGGACTGCATTGCTTACCTTCGGCTGATAGTTTCGAATTTTACATCATTGTTGAAATCGAATTATTACCTCGAATATTTGCTCACCAAACTATTATCGCCAAAACATGTTCCAGTAGTTGTGAATCAGAATCAAACGCTGCATACATCAGAAAATTTACGGAATCAGCATCATGGCGTTAAAACTTAATCAATTTATTAACAGGAAATGTAACAAGTCCCGCAATTAAATTCGAATTATTCCGTATCAATCGTGCAATTTATTTTATTAACATACCGTATCCAATCGAATATTCGATCTCAACCTTTAAATTGTATTACTCCAATCTACACAAATACTGTATTTGGCCTTGGCTGGAGTTATAATCAATCTAATCTATTTTTCAAATGGGGTATTGTATTAGTTGACGTATCTCAAGTGTCTTAAGTTTTCACAAGGAATAATACCCTGCTCTCGCCAATGAACTCGATTCATACGTATATGCAATTTTAAGTTCCTTAAAGTTAAAATTATTCAATGGCTTTTTTATTGGATCCAACCGAGCAGAATTGCTGATGCTACAGATATTTCATTTTCCTTCTATGACTCATGATTTACATGGCTACTATTTTAGAGAAATTTGAGCTCCCTAAAATAAATTTGTCGCCACGATGTCTGTAAGGCTAATATAGTAGTTATTTATAGCGTATTTTTTAATTACATCATTTTGCCATAAACATCGGTGACGGTGACCGGTGATGTAATTTATAAAGTACACTGCTCTCTCTCTCGTTTTATTTTTAGATAGCCACCTTTTATTTATAAAACATTTTTGGACGCTATTTATAGAAATTATCTTGACCTAGTTACAGTTCAAAGATGCGATCCACATTACGTCGTCGTTGTATCAAATAACCGATAGCATTTTGACTTGTTGATTAAGCGAAAATCTGTTGAACGAAAATCGTGGTAATTATTTTGCAGATGGTGGAAAGGTCGCACTTCACTCACATCGAGTATTTTAAGATCGGCGCTAAGCCACATCAAAATTCATTTTATATATGATTGATAGTTCATTGACGTTCAATTTTATTTTTAGTTCGAAGCTAAAACTGTTTCATATTTTAAATATAGTTTGTAATTTTAGAATACTTTGTACGTATAGTTGCTGCGTCTACAAAATTTCAGATTAGCATATGGTCAAAACAGTATATATATATATATATATATATATATAGGTTTTAATGTAAACAGTGTTTAACAACAAAGAAAACTGTTGATTTAATTAATTAATGCCTAACTATAAAAATACGATCCAAAGCGGAAATCTTAAAATAGTTTGGGCTCACTGTGCTGGGGAATGATTCACTGCTGCAATTTCTTTATATATATATCTTGCGAATAAATCAAATAAACGACTTATATGAACGCAACTATGAAATGCACAAAGCTTCAACAATCCTCTTAACCATATTGAATGTAATTTGCATAAATTCAACGATATACGTAAAGTGCTGAAGTATCATAAAAATGTGTGTGTGCTGAGTAATTTTAAATATTCGTTTTATACTTTTTTGTTACATCCTCTTTAAAATACAAAAAAAAATAATTTTCAACAACTTTTCTATGGAAATAGGAATATAACAGCTACAACAATAACAAAATATAAATAAATAAACATTTCAAAAAGTAAAAAATACGAGTACACAAGGAAAAATTTGCATAGGGCAATAAAAGAAAAAATTAAAGAAAAGTAAAAGCAGAAAGACGAACATGATCTAGAATATTAAAATAACTTGGAGCCACAAATTTATTACGATATCTTTTGTTTATTTGCAGATATGGATCGCCACATCATAGCCGGTCGCAATCAGTTAAGACACCTGGTAGTCGGGCATCCGGCCGTCCGAACCAGTTGTCATTGCCGCAGCAACGGTCACGCGTTGCATCGATGCCAAATACGGGCGTCGAAGAGGAATACTATCGATTACGGCATTTTAGTATTACGGGCAAAGGTGTTATAAACCGGGGTGATTCGTTAAAGAGTCGACGCAGCCGATCGAATAATAGTGTGGCCAGTTCGAATTCTAGGTAAGTTCTGAATTATTTATAAAGTTTATATATTTTATGTTATAATGACGCCACCTGAATCCATAATTAACATTGAGGTCAATTAATTAAAATATTTAGTTTAGACCTTAAACTACACGCAACGAGTAATTAAATCTAATTTTTTTGTATTTCTGGATGCCAACTTTTAAAATATATTCATAACTCATAGTATTAGACATTGCAAGTTAGTTATTCAAGGTGCAAAGATAATGTAAGCCTTACAGTAGAACTACTCAACAGAATACTAAACTAGTTGTAAAAAAATGTGCCAACCCGTTTAAACCTTCCAATAATTCAACCCTTTTTTCATTTAAAAAAAATATCTTAAATATGGTGTATTTTACCTATTGTATTCTACCAAGTTTCATGATTGTGTTTAGTCCTAATCCGCCAAAATTGGCAATAGAAAACGCTTATTTATACCATGGGAATCCATCCCTTACTTAATTATGGTTAAAATAACGGTTTTCTTCGGGCGTTTCTGGCCGATGCAAAACCGGAAGAGTCATCAAACGTGAACAGCATGTTCAGTTTCGATTTCTAGAAATCACCCATTCAAAATGTTTCAAAAATTAGCGATGATCAGCGCTTTTATCAGCCTTAGAGATTTTGGTCGATTGGGAGTAGGCACAATCATAAAACTTTGTCATTATGTTCAGTACATCTGGTTTAAGTGATTTCTCTATAAATAGTTAGAATTTATCAGAGTGAAGTTTACGTCAAAGCAACAGCACATTCACATTCATATGTGTTACATGAGTACATAGAATTGAAAAACCACTCAAAAATAGTACTTTCATCATATAATATTTGAAAATTTCTCTTAAAGCCAAATATTTCAAGACGATTAAACAGAACAAAAAAAAATGTTTGGGAAAAGCTTTGAGTCAAATTATGATATAAAATTTACCTTGTTAAAGTTAGCCGAAAGTTGCCAGCCGAAATTGAAAAAATCGATAATGCAGATAGTGCCTTGACTAGTTCAGTCGAAAGTTAAACAAATTAATGCTACTGAAGTTACCTTGTTAAAGTTAGCCGAAAGTTGCCAGCCGAAAGATAATGCAGATAGTGTCTTGACTATTTCAACAGAAAGTTAAACTCTCTTTATACTCTCGCTCCTATCGATTTTTAAATTCCTATAAACTGAAATAATTTCTCCTTCACCCGAAGGATATAATCCGATCCTAAATTCATCCTAAATTCTAGTTTATGACTGATTTTTGCTGTATTCAAGACACTATCTGCATTATCTTTCGGCTGGAATCTTTCGGCTAACTTTAACAGTATACTGAAGTTAGCCGAAAATTTCAGCCGAACAACCTGCATTATCGACATATTTTGTTCCAGGTGGTAAAAAAAATTCTGTTGTATGAGCCGAAAAATACATGTAATTGAAGTTGATAGTAAATTTTCGCCGAATATTTTTAAAAAAAATCAATATAACATAAATCAGATGCTTAATGGTAATATGAACTAGGTGAAGTTAGAACAATTCTAAACTGTTGGATAAAATATATATAACTTACCGTGTAAGGGGGCAATGAATTTGAGTTGTGACACTAACAGTGAACACCTGTGCCAAAAATCAGGCCATATTTTATGTAGCATCATAGTGAAATAAATTAAAAGCTGGTCGCATGTTTAGTGGAAATTTGGTCCGAATGACGTTACACCAGTTCGTAAATAGCTGGATCCCGTATTTATAATTTGTCGTGTTAGGGGGCAATGAATTTGAGTTGTGGTACTAACAGTAACACTCTAACACGACCAATTATAAATACGGGATCCAGCTATTTACGAACTGGTGTAACGTCATTCGGACCAAATTTCCACTAAACATGCGACCAGCTTTTAATTTATTTCACTATGATGCTACATAAAATATGGCCTGATTTTTGGCACAGGTGTTCACTGTTAGTGCCACAACTCAAATTCATTGCCCCCTTACACGGTAAGTTATATATATTTTATCCAACAGTTTAGAATTGTTCTAACTTCACCTAGTTCATATTACCATCAAGCATCTGATTTATGTTATATTGATTTTTTTTTTAAATATTCGGCGAAAATTTACTATCAACTTCAATTACATGTATTTTTCGGCTCATACAACAGAATTTTTTATTACCACCTGATACAAAATATGTCAATAATGCAGGGTTTTTTCGGCTGGAATTTTCGGCTAACTTCAGTAGCATAACAAATTATATATTAAATTGAAGTATCGCAGCCCAAAGTTACAATAAGTGACTATTCGATAGCCCATGACCATAGGTACATTCTGAGTATATGGTTGGGGTGGGTCTGATGGGGTTATAGGGGTGAAATTTTGATTTTCCTCATTTTTCGTCGATAAAATCGTTCGTCATTCGATATTTTGGCATATGGACACCAATCCTACTATGCTGATCCGATAGCTCATGACCATAGGTAGATTCTGAGAATATGGTTTGGGTGGGTCTGATGTGGTTATAGGGGTGAAATTTTGATTTTCCTCATTTTTCGTCAATAAAATCGTTTGTCATTCGATATTTTGGAATATGGACACCAATCTCACTATGCCGATTCGATAGCCCATGACCATAGGTAGATTCTGAGTATATGGTTGGGGTGGGTCTGATGAGGTTATAGGGTTGAAATTTTGATTTTCTTCATTTTTCGTCGATATAATCATTCGTCATTCGAGATTTTGGCATATGGACACCAATCTCACTATGCCGATTCGATAGCCCATGACCATAGGTAGATTCTGAGTATATGGTTGGGGTGGGTCTGATGAGGTTATAGGGTTGAAATTTTGATTTTCTTCATTTTTCTTCGATAAAATCGTTCGTCATTCGATATTTTGGCATATGGACAATAATCCCACTATGCCGATTCAATAGCCCATGACCATAGGTAGATTCTGAGTATATGGTTGGGGTGGGTCTGATGAGGTTATAGGGTTGAAATTTTGATTTTCTTCATTTTTCGTCGATAAAATCGTTCGTCATTCGATATTTTGGCATATGGACACCAATCTCACTATGCCGATTCGATAGCCCATGACCATAGGTAGATTCTGAGTATATGGTTGGGGTGGGTCTGATGAGGTTATAGGGTTGAAATTTTGATTTTCTTCATTTTTCGTTGATAAAATCGTTCGTCATTCGATATTTTGGAATATGGACACCAATCTCACTATGCCGATTCGATAGCCCATGACCATAGGTAGATTCTGAGTATATGGTTGGGGTGGGTCTGATGGGGTTATAGGGGTGAAATTTTGATTTTCCTCATTTTTCGTCGATAAAATCGTTCGTCATTCGATATTTTGGCATATGGACACCAATCCCACTATGCCGATCCGATAGCTCATGACCATAGGTAGATTCTGAGAATATGGTTTGGGTGGGTCTGATGTGGTTATAGGGGTGAAATTTTGATTTTCTCCTGTTCTCAACGATAAAATCGTTCGTCATTCGAGATTTTGGCATATAGACACCAATCTCACTATGCCGATTCGATAGCCCATGACCATAGGTAGATTCTGAGTATAAGGTTGGGGTGGGTCTGATGGGGTTATAGGGGTGAAATTTTGATTTTCCTCATTTTTCGTCGATAAAATCGTTTGTCATTCGATATTTTGGAATATGGACACCAATCTCACTATGCCGATTCGATAGCCCATGACCATAGGTAGATTCTGAGTATATGGTTGGGGTGGGTCTGATGAGGTTATAGGGTTGAAATTTTGATTTTCTTCATTTTTTGTCGATAAAATCGTTCGTCATTCGATGTTTTGGCATATGGACACCAATCTCACTATGCCGATTTGATAGCCCATGACCATAGGTAGATTCTGAGTATATGGTTGGGGTGGGTCTGATGGGGTTATAGGGGTGAAATTTTGATTTTCTTCATTTTTCGTCGATATAATCATTCGTCATTCGAGATTTTGGCATATGGACACCAATCTCACTATGCCGATTCGATAGCCCATGACCATAGGTAGATTCTGAGTATATGGTTGGGGTGGGTCTGATGAGGTTATAGGGTTGAAATTTTGATTTGCTTCATTTTTCGTCAATAAAATCGTTCGTCATTCGATGTTTTGGCATATGGACACCAATCTCACTATGCCGATTTGATAGCCCATGACCATAGGTAGATTCTGAGTATATGGTTGGGGTGGGTCTGATGAGGTTATAGGGTTGAAATTTTGATTTTCCTCATTTTTCGTCGATAAAATCGTTCGTCATTCGATATTTTGGCATATGGACACCAATCTCACTATGCCGATTCGATAGCCCATGACCATAGGTAGATTCTGAGTATATGGTTGGGGTGGGTCTGATGAGGTTATAGGGTTGAAATTTTGATTTTCTTCATTTTTCGTCGATAAAATCGTTCGTCATTCGAGATTTTGGCATATGGACACCAATCTCACTATGCCGATTCGATAGCCCATGACCATAGGTAGATTCTGAGTATATGGTTGGGGTGGGTCTGATGAGGTTATAGGGTTGAAATTTTGATTTTCTTCATTTTTCGTTGATAAAATCGTTCGTCATTCGATGTTTTGGCATATGGACACCTATCTCACTATGCCGATTTGATAGCCCATGACTATAGGTAGGTTCTGAGTATAGAGTTGGGCTGGGTTTATGTGGTTATAGGGGTGAAATTTATATTTTCCTCATTTTTCGTCGATAAAATCGTTCGTCATTCGAGATTTTGGCATATGGACACCAATCTCACTATGCCGATTCGATAGCCCATGACCATAGGTAGATTCTGAGTATTTGGTTGGGGTGGGTCTGATGGGGTTATAGGGTTGAAATTTTGATTTTCTTCATTTTTCGTCGATAAAATCATTCGTCATTCGATGTTTTGGCATATGGACACCAATCTCACTATGCCGATTCGATAGCCCATGACCATAGGTAGATTCTGAGTATATGGTTGGGGTGGGTTTGATGGGGTTATAGGGGTGAAATTTTGATTTTCCTCATTTTTCGTCGATAAAATCGTTCGTCATTCGATATTTTGGAATATGGACACCAATCTCACTATGCCGATTCGATAGCCCATGACCATAGGTAGATTCTGAGTATATGGTTGGGGTGGGTCTGATGAGGTTATAGTTATAAAATCAAAATTTCACCCCTATAACCACATCAGACCAGCCCCAACCATATACTCAGAATCTACCTATGGTCATGGGAATCGAATCGGCATAGTGAGATTGGTGTCCATATGCCAAAATCTCGAATGACGAACGATTATATCGACAAAAAACGAGGAAAATCAAAATTTCACCCCTATAACCCCATCAAACCCACCCCAACCATATACTCAGAATCTACCTATGGTCATGGGCTATCAAATCGGCATAGTGAGATTGGTGTCCATATGCCAAAACATCGAATGACGAATGATTTTATCGACGAAAAATGAAGAAAATCAAAATTTCAACCATATAACCTCATCAGACCCACCCCAACCAAATACTCAGAATCTACCTATGGTCATGGGCTATCAAATCGGCATAGTGAGATTGGTGTCCATATGCCAAAATCTCGAATGACGAACGATTATATCGATGAAAAATGAAGAAAATCAAAATTTCAACCCTATAGCCTCATCAGACCCGCCCCAACATTATACTCAGAATCTACCTATGGTCATGAGCTATCGAATCGGCATAGTGAGATTGGTGTCTATATGCCAAAATCTCGAATGACGAACGATTATATCGACGAAAAACGAGGAAAATCAAAATTTCACCCCTATAACCCCATCAAACCCACCCAAATCATCACCACAGTTTGAATATTGAAGCTGGTCTTCTTTATCAATACAATCTGCTTTACCGACATTTTAAAATATTTTCCGTTGTCACAACAAAATTAATATCTGCATTACCATCTTTTGTTTAGGACGACAAAGACACTATATACATTACCATCTTTCGGCTGGAATAGCAAATACACTATCTGCATTATCATCTTTCGGCTGGAAACTTTCGGCTAACTTTAACAGTATATAAAATTTATGAATTTGAGAGTTCTGCGAGCAAGTCGCTAACTAAGATTTGTTTCTTATTTCCAGTACTAATTCAGAACCGCTTGATGTGACTCTGTGCAATAAAATACATATGCCAATTTTGTATTCTTTTCCATACGTGTTCGTATACAGTAAATTTGTTACCCACCTTTGTGTTTCAAGTTTGAGTTTGAGCGAAAATGATGAGCAGCGATTAACACGCGTTCCCAGAGATTTGCGCTCAGGTTCCGATAACACCGGAAATCGGTTGTTAAAATGATAACTCAACAAGGTTTATTAAACCTTCTGGGGCAGATGTATGTGAAGTTGGCCCAAATGTGAGCCTAAAAAAACGCAGTGGCAGTACAAAAACTATAAATTCTATCACGTATGAACTGTGAGCCCAAAAAAATCGTATATCACGACATTTTAATAATGTCAGCCCAAAAAATAAAAATATTTGCGTTATAAATTTTTTAATTCAGTTCAAATTTATTTTATCACGACAGTAACAATTGTCGTGAAAGTTATATCGGATACACTCAGCCCAAAAATTAAAGTTTCATAGTTAAAGGAACCATTGTGATCGTGTATAATAACTGTAAAACAGCTAAGAAGCGATTCTTATTATTTTCAATTGGTTCACGAATTTTTCAAAACTAAAAAATCTATGACGTATGTCAGCCGTCGTTAATAAACACCTCATATATATAAATACGACTAGTCGTCCTGAAAGAAGTTTCAGGAGGTTGTGATGGGGTCCTCATACCAAGAATGGCCTATATTTGGCCGCTTTACGAACAACCATAATATGTAATGGAAGTTGATAATTTCGGAGTTGGTCATCGGTCTCACTATGATTTTTGAACAAACCCGGTTCTAGCCTTTTAGAGTAAACAGTTTCAGGAGGTTGTGATGGGTCCTCATACCAAGAATGATCTATATTCGGCCGCTTTACGGTCAACCATAATTAGAGTAGTTTTTGTATTGTGGATATAATTTGTGTGTGTGTTCAAATTTAAATCAGTTGTTTTATTCACAATCCAGAAATTCGAACCTTGAGTGGCAAGGCGAAAACGTAACAATAATACTGATTTAGTCGACTTTTGCGTACATAAGATGATCGAGAACGAAAGTTTTACATCCTGAAAATTGCGAGCTGGGGATTACGAAATTGAGATTTTAGAGCATGAAGCATTGAAACAATGGTTCTTAAAAATAAAAGGAACATGTAAAATTATTTAGCGGTAAGGCGTTTGGACTTATATTCGCTTTTGTACAACTCTATCGTGGCCAAATCTAAAGATGAAATACTCCTCCCCACCAACAAAAAATTGCCAGTATTTTGGGGATAATGGAAAAAGAGTGTTTATCTGTCCAGAGATCTACAATACATAAATAAGACTGTTTGATCTGAACGGCGGCCGCCAAGTAGGGAAAGAGAGCGTTATTACTATCCAGTTATCATGATACGGTTGCACCGTCGGCTTCACGTTTCATCTAAATCTATGCCAGTAACACTGTGATCTGCTACCTAAAGCTTACAACAAAGAAATTAAACAAACATTTTTAATTAAGATTTGAAAAGCACATTAAGGCTATAAGTAAAGTTAAAGTTGAAAATCCCCCTAAGCTATTGTCGGCATGCGGACTAGTATATCATATATATTGTTCAATTTAATGCTGATTGTTATCATGTTACCACCGCAACATAAAATAAATAAAATATTTCTAATGTAAAATTTACGGAATCTTCAAAAAGCATCTCTCGGAAATGAAATTCATGTTTATCACTAAAAAATGATAAAATTGTCTGATTCTGCACAGACAATCTCATAAACTCTCATCTCATAATATACATAAAGTATGTATAGACAGCAGAGACATAAATTTTAAAAGAAACATTATGAATGTATGACATCAAGCATATTACAACGCGACATGAATATAATGTTTAACGACTTTTTGAAAATAAAAACTCATCCAACTGGACAAAAATGAAAATTGGCGCGTGAACTTCTCCTTTCTAGCATTTTAATCACCCTTTGTATAGCACGATGAGCACACGCACGTATAGCCATTTTGGGATTAAAACAAAAATTTTAATGAGACTAGGCAAATCTGTATATATGGTCGGTATATTCAAGCAGAACACAAACTTTAAAAAAGCTTTGTTCCAAAGTTTTACTGTACCGTAATTATAAACGTTGCAAAATTTGTTTATTATAAATTCCCGTTCCCACTGAATTTTGGTTTTGGTGAGGTGGTATGCGATGGAGGTTTATATAATAATTTTCATATATTGGATAATCTCGGGCAATCTGGATGAATAAAGCGCTTTTTTGCCAATGAACCTTTTTAGTATAAAATTTATGTAATCGTGTATTAAATTTGACAGCTTATTAGATTACATATCCAAACTGATTATGATGCGCCATTATTATGCTGATGATAGTTTGATTGTTTGAAATTTTCAGCTGCTGGTGATTATTGTTATTATAGGTTTATGTACAAAGATAACAATCATTAATTGAATATGAGCATGTTATCGCGATTTGTGTAAACAAAGCACAAACAGAGTCGAAAAAATTTGTTTACATTGGCTTCATGTTATATGTACGAATATGTGATTATAAATCGATTTTAGTTTTGACGTTATGTTTAACAGTCGTAGCTATGGTTTTTTTTTATTATTTCAATTGTATTTTTATGATAAAGGGGGCCGAACAAATACCTTACAATATATTGTAAACACTGTGAATGTTGAATTAACAGAATTTTATTGAAAGTTGTAGAACTCGGAGGGCAGTGTTTATTGTATGTCAATGATGAAAAATCAATTTTGAAATGGTAAGAAAAATGCCAATTAAACAATTGAAATATAATGATCTAAAATCCATGGATAGCATATCCTTGTTAGGCATGTTCATCGCCATCAACAAAATATAGTTTTTTTTTTTTTTTTTTTTTTTTATTAAGAAATCTTTATTTCTGTATAATATTACAACTAATCATATGTTTTATCTAGTAATTGTTTTATAAGTTAAGTAGTCCATTCTTGTGGGACGAGACCTATCGGTTCATCCCAGCTCTGTCAGTTTTTTGATTTAAGCGGCTCAAGGAACCACTAATTCTAAAGGCTTTGTTCTTTTTAGGCGCTTTGGTCCATTGGTGCGATCCAGTAGGTTCCGCAGCTCCTCGTTGTCATGCTGCTGCAGTCGCAGTACATCCAATAAGTATGCACATATCATCAGCCGGATTGTCAAATTTCCCGACATACAAAATCGTACCATTACCCGGACGGATACCATCGCATTACTGATTTTATGACATAAAAACACAATTTGTTTCACCACTCATCGTACGCTGAAACATTCGTGTCGCGTTAATAAGCCCGAATGGTAGACGATTAAATTGAAATTTTGGATCTGGCGTTACAAATGCGGTGAGAATTCGGGATTTTTAAGTGAACGGAGTCTGAGATATACAAATAAAAAGCTGTGAGGCGCTTTCCCAGTCATCAAGGGTGTTCTTAGGCCTGAGGCCTTCTTTAACATTTTATTTGGCTTGTACAATGTTTATAAAATTTAGAGTGGCAGGGTTTTTGAACGCTAGGAAATCAATACAAGAATTTCTGATTTCTGGATGATTCAGAAGTCCTCCGTATTGGCCATCATGTTGCACCATCTTGCGCTTTGTTACATCATAATATATTGCACCATGTGGCATCATTCTGTAATATGTTGCACTACGATTTTGGCTGTTGCACCTTGTAGTAGCGGGACGTAGTATGATGCTCAACTAATTGCGCCATGTTGGGCTTGCGGCCTTCTTTTAACATTTTATTTTTCTTGAACGATTTTGATAAAATTAGGAGGGATAGGATTTTCTAATGCTAGGACTACTGATTTCAAGGACAATTCATTTAGGAGTTCTTCTGTTAGGCCGCCATGTATAGACAATACCGTGTTACAAGATATAGCGCCATGTTGCATGATATACAACATAGTGATGTTTCACTGTTGCTTCAAGTTGCACGATGTTGTACCATTTACTGCGATGTTACACCATGTTTCATAATGTGTACCATGTTTCACTATGTTACTACGATTTTGTATAACTGGTATTATGTTCGATTATATTACGGAATGTGGCACCATGTGGTATTGGTTAATTTACGGTTACCTTTTTTAGTTGCACTTATTTATTACATCCTTTTGAAAATGTTAGTTGTTATTAGTAACAATATTGATTTGCAGGTGATAAGCAATGTTTTGACCTTGGTTCCTTTTTCACATTCTCTTTATGTTGGGCCTGTTTTTCTTTATTTTTTCTTTGGCTCGCATGTGTTTGAGAAAAGATGGTGAAGATTTCGTCAACCGGAATCGATGTTTCTGGTGGTAATTAATTTACACTAGATAATTTTTATAAATCTACCATACCACAAGAATTTTTAATTCTGGTGGTATGGTAGATTTATAAAAATTATCTAGTCTAAATTGAAATAATTTTCACAGTTAATAACTTCTGTGAAAAATCTCAGTGTGTGCGTACAGCCTAAATGTCTGTGTCTTCTCTACAGCGTAGACGGTTCATCTTATAGCGCTGAAACTTCATACATAAATTGTTTACATAAATTTGGAGATCCAAATGATTTTTGTCCAAAATTGGTCCACCGTTTGTGGGGGCTTCCAAAAGAGGAAGTTTTTCGTTGTTTAGAAATATTTGAAAGGTATCTCAATAATTTTGAGAAAATCCACTAAACGATTTTAAATTAAATTTGCAATAATATCGGTTTAGGTCAACTTTCCAAAATCTAAGTGCAAAGATCAATTTTTGGCATAGAGAACTCTTTTTTACTTTTTTACGTAGTAAAACATAGTATAATCATGAAAATATTCGACCTCGAGATTTCTGCTGATTTACCTTTCGCTATCTCTCTCTCTCTCTCTCTCTCTTTCTCTTTCTCTTTCTCTTTCTCTGGCACTATATCCCATCAAGGGATTTGGCCGCTTCAAATGAGGTTTCATAATCATATTTGCATTTCGGATAATAAGGATTAATTCATTGATCCTTAACCAGCCATGAAATTTTTTCCTTGTCACCACCGGGAATTGAACCCGGGCATGCTGACCACTTTGCCACCGGGGCGGCGTTATAAAATTAAAAAAATGCTCTCCAAAAGCCCAAACGAGTCTGTCCCATAGGGATGAAATTACATTTTAGGTCCTTTTAGATCCCAGCGATTTTTGACTTAAACCAGCCCACTGGAAGTGGGAGCCTAAACGATAATAAACTAAAAGATTCCAAATTAAATCTGCAATCGGCCCAAATCACCTTTCCAAAACTCAACCTGAAATGGCGATTTATTACAGTAAAATATTTGATTGATTTATTGGGATGAAACATCATAAATTGGTCCAACGGAGGTGGCAGCTCTCTTGTTGTTTTCAAATATTTTTAGAAGTACAGGGTTATCCAATTCGAGGTTGATAAAGTAGAAATCTGTATACCGACATCTGTCAAAGATAAACGTCAAGTACGCTGTCATTTATTTAGTTGACATTCTGCCATTTAAGAATATGGAGCATTTAACAATCGACCAACGCGTTAAAATTATTAAATCTGCTGATGCTGATTTTTCGAACAAAATTTTCTTCAGTGATGAAGCTCATTTTTCGCTTGGTGGATACGTTAATAAGCAAAACTGTAGAATTTGGGGCTCAGAAAATCCACAATTGATTGTAGAGAAGCCATTACACCCGGAAAAAGTCACTGTTTGGTGCGCATTGTGGTCTGGTGGTGTGATTGGGCCGTATTTTTTTGAGAACAACCATGGACGAACCGTTACCGTCAATTTTGAGCGCTATGGCCGCATGTTAACCGATTATTTTTTTACGAAAATCGAAGATTATGATCTTGACGATATGTGGTTCCAGCAGGATGGAGCAACCAGTCACGTAACACGAGCAAATCGAGATCTTTTGCAAGAGAAATTTCCTGGACGTTTGATTTCGCGATTGGCTGATGTCAATTGGCCTCCAAGATCCTGTGATTTAACGCCTTTGGATTTCTTTTTGTGGGGCTACGCGAAAGATCGTGTTTACGCAAACAATCCTCAAACTCTTGACGAATTGAAAACTAATATTCGTAAGGTAATGGCCGAGATACCGCCCGAAATGTGCCGAAAAGTCATTGAAAATTACCTCAAAAGAATCAAGGCCTGTAAGAAGTCCCGTGGAGAACATTTGAATGATATCTTGTTTAACTAAAAATGGCAAGGATCAATCTGTAAAATGAAATAAAAATTACAATACATTCCGAATATTTTGTGTGTTTTTTTAAGTTTACTTTATCAAGCTTGAATTGGATAACCCTTTATATGTATAATATTAACGTTCTAGATTTTTTTCCTGTATCTCTAATTTAGGTGCATCGGGCGTTTACTATAGGCTGGTCCTTCTTACTCTGTTAGGGACTACAGCTTTATCTCTTCTCATGATTTAACAAGTTGTTTTGCTTCATCTACATTGTTATCTTCCACATATCATCGCTGGTCTTTTCCTTTTCCTTTGCGGGTCCCATAGTCCAATGAAATCTTCGTTATATCACTTGGCGTTTTCTTCAGCGTATGGTCAATTCATCTCCACTTTCATCTCTTTATTTCGGTCTCTTTATCTGACTGACTTGTTCTTTTATATGCAGTTCAATGTTAATTATTTTGTTAGGCCAGAAGAATTCCATTATTTGTCCATTACTTGTTTACGAACACCTGTAGCTTCTTTTTGACTTTTTTTGTGTGATTCCATGTCTCACACCTTGGTCTTGCGTGACAGGACAGAAGAATTCCAGACTTTATGTAACATGTTAAATGTGTGTCTGGCTTTATTTATGCGTTTGTTCGTTGTTCGTCGTTAGCTAGATCTGATAGCTGTTGCAGTGTCTGCTGCATGTCTGAGTGTTTGTGTGTGACCCACCTATGTCATCTATATGTGATCTGCATAGTACAGATCATTGAGTTTACCTCTGTTAATCTCCATTGTATGCCATTAGGAGACGTGACATCCAAGTTCTGGATTACATAGTATACAATACGATCAGGAACAGCATTGGTGCGAGTAGTCGTCCTTGCCTTACTCCTCGAGTGTTATACATTTCACAAAGTATCTGCCACATTCGTTCCTATTTATCATATCATATGCGAGTTCGAGAAAATTTCGAGTAGGTGAGCTTTTGTTAAAGATGATCATTGCGAGTATCTTTATTGTTGTGTTTGTTGAGTAGAGAAATACCTCGCCAATTTTTGCATTCTCTTAGGTCGCCTTTCTTGGGGATTGTAATTGTCAAGCATTCTTTCCATTTTTGTGGTATTCTGCCAGCCTTATTGTTCTTCAGATTTTCAATGGCACTTTTAACTTCCCGCTCCGTTGCTGGATGGGTGTTGTTAGTTTCGTTATTGGTGTCAATTGATGAGCTGAGATTTTCGGTGCTGTTGTTAATACTTGACCAGTATCGTCCGTCCGTCATAGGTGTTATGTTTGTAATTTTGCCGGTGAATTTCCTTACACACTGGTGTATTGTTCGCATATTTTGGATTGTTGCTGCCTCTTCAGCAGCCTTGAGCCTCTGTATATTTTCTTTACAAACTTTCCGATTGTATTCTTGATAATCGAGTACTTCCTTGCAGCCTTGATGTAGGCCTATTCATTTTGACTGCTTATTTTTGTTCTATACTGGTGGCTTAGTTTCTATGGAGATTGAGTTGGAGTGTTTCATTGAAGATGTTTCTTGTTTCAGTATCTTTCAATTTGTTTGTATTAAATTTCCTATTATTTGTCTTTGAGTGTTTCAAAGTGACTGCGTTGATTTGAAATTTTGCTAGTACGTCTGCACCCCTCATTGTTCTGACATCTTGTGGTGATGAGAGGAATTTATTTTTGACCATTACGTGGCCTATCAGATTTTTAGTTTAAAAAAAAATAAGAGACTTTCTCCGTTGTTGTTTCGCACCGAATCCAACGCATTTTTATCCATGGCAGTTGTCAGGTCGCTGTTGTCTGTACCATCATGTAATTCCAATTGCTTGTATTTATTTCGCCGCTGTTTTACCATCTTATTTCGCTCAGGCCTAGACTCTAGATGTCATAACATTCCATTTCTTTTTCTACTTGTGCTAGCCTGATGTTTCTGTTAGAGTTCTGATATTCCAGTTCCCGATTCGTATCCGTGTACGATACTCAAGTGTCAAAATTTGATTTTGCCAGTTTGTGATGTTATTTCTTCTAGTATTTGTTTTGTAATCGGTGTGATTTCAGATTAATGAAGAATTGGTCCAATGAATCCTTGTAGATTAGCTTTCCAAAGTTAAAGCGGCAATAACGATTTTTGACTAGATCCGTTTTTTCAACAAAAATTTGGTCCCTTTACAGCCCAGCCCAGATGGAGTGATTGATTCGGAAAAAATTTATATTTAAGCTTTTCCCTCATTTTGGGATATGCTATTGAATTTTGGCTGAAATCAGTCGGCCGGGGGTGACAGGTTCCATAGGCGATTTTTCATTTCTTCAGTAGAAGTGACAGCTTCAATATGAGCTTTTTCGATTTTGCATGTTTTTGAAAAGTACATCATTTACGATAAAAACGGTTATGAAGTAACAGATTCCAAATTATTTTAACAATAATACCGGTCTAGATCAGCATTCCAAAATTTGTCGTCCGAAATGTTGATTTTTGCCAAAAAACTGATTTTCAGTAAAAATTTGGTATTGTTGAGATATCTGAGTGAGATTTAGCAGAGATTGACCCAACGGAAGTGGCCGGTTCCACAGTAGCCTCTTCATTCCCCGCAAATATTCTAAAAAGTATATAGTATTAACGAAATACGATTTAAAATAAAAAGATTGCAAATTAAACCACTAACAAAACCATTTCAGATCGCATTGTATATTTTACCACGAATGATGAGTTATGACACATTTAGAAATAATAATTCTTCTGATTTGTAAATAAATAAATAAATCAAATTCGGATCAAATCTGGATTTTAAAATAGTAATTTTAATTTGTACACAAAACTATTAAAACTAAATGACTTTTTAATTTTAGGTTTAAACATAAAATATTTTGGGGCATCTGGTCTCAGTGTTTTCTTAATTAACGAAAACCTAAATTTCTAAAAAAACTCTATAGTTCAAAATGCACTCAAAAATTCTAAAAGTATACGAATTAAAACAACTGTTATTTAAACAAAAACTCTTTTTATTTTATTTAGTTTTAGTTTTTTAATTATTGTAACTATATTTTTATTTTTTAATTGCGTATATTATTTTTCATATTTTTCCAAATAAAATCTGTACCCTACACACCACTGCATTTAACCAGTAACGAAATTGGATCGTTCGTTCGTTCGTTCGTTTGTTGGTATATCCAACTCGAAATAATTTGTATCAAAAAATTTTCGCTCGAACAAACTTTTTCGATTTATAATTTAATTAAAAAAATATAAACTTTCTGGATACGTATCATTTTACTATTGTCCAGTTAGTTTTAGTTTTGTATTTGTTTTTGTCTCGAAAGACAAATCGGTTGCCAGGGCAAAGGTTATATAAATTTTATATACAAATCTGGTTCGTTGATGTTTGTTTATGATTTATAAAATATACACCAAAACTTTAAAATCAGAAATCGTATCATCGACCATTAATTAAATTGATAAAGCGATTGAATCAATATATATTAATTTAAAGGCGATACCATTAGCCACCCCTCAAAGCGATACAAAACTGTAAGAAGCTATAAAAAAGATAATAATTTATTCAACTTTTATGCAAATCACGTAAACACCTTTTGTGCCTTCGCCCGCATCGTTGTTGTATTTCTTCTTTTGTACTATCTGAAAACACTTTGCGTAAAGCTTTGTGTTGCTTTTTTTGCTCTTTTCTCGGATTTTAAAAATTTAATAAAAACTTAGAAAGGCGCGAAACACACAAAGTTAAATATTTTAGAATAGGATCGGGAAAATGGATCTGTCTTAATAGACGTTTACCTTTCAGATAAAGCAAAATATAAAAAAAACTGAAAATTTACCGTATATTTTTCTCGGAAACTTTATAGAACAGTAAACAATTGAAATGGTGCAAAAAGCTGACGTAGTTTTGTTTGTGTTTCGCTTTCCTGCTGCCGCCATCCTTATTTATACAAAACGTTGTTCTTGTTGCTTTTATAGTATACCTTAGGGTTAATAGATTATTTACAAAAGTTTCACTCGATTTTTGTGCTGAATTTGCAGCTATTAAAAATGTTTATCCACAATATAAAATTTTCGTCATTGTTATTTAGAATAGAAAAGCAATGAAAATAATATTTATCTGGGAATGGACCGACTAAACGGGGGAAATCGTTTCCGCGTAGTATATGTATGAAATATGTTTAACCGAATAACATGTCTACTCCACCTGACATATTTTATACCATTAACATTAAATTTACTGCTACAAAAAATAAAAAAAATGATTTTGACGTGTTGTCAAAATAAAATGAAAATTTCCTTAGGATTAAAAGTTCTTCTTGAATTGAAATTACTGCATGCTCGTGAAATAAAAGAAATTGAGGAACAGCGAAAGCGAAAAACACCTGTATTTTGGGTTAATCCATTTTTAATGAAACGTGGCGACCATGATGTGGAAAATACATTTGTTAAAAGATTTGGACTCGGGTACTGGAAGCAACTTTCAAAATTTTACAAGGATACATATAGAACAATTCGAAGAAATTTTGAGTTTTGTAGGTACATTCATTAAATTATATGTGTAATGTGCGTGATTATATGTGTAATTTTTTTGTGCGCTCTTTTTTGATCGATTTTTTTATGCGGTATGTTTTCATTGATTGTTTTCATTGACAGCATAACGAACATAATAAAAACTCAAATGTTCTCATATTTGCCGATGACGTAAACATTTTTCATACGATCAAATAAATTCGCGATTCTGTCGAACTACAAGAAGACCTCAATAGACTTAGTAGGTGGTGTGACCACAACTCATTGGATTTTAATATCAAAAAATGCAAAATTATGTCTTTTCATCGCAAACCGAATACAATAATTACCGCATACAACATCAATGGCATAGAATTTCAGAGATTGTATGAAATTACAGATTTGGATTCGTTGAAAATATTAGTTTTAATAGGCACATCGATAACTGTATTGCTAAAACAAACTCCTTGTTTGGCTTTGTCAAACGATGGACTAGAGAGTTCTAGGATATAAAAACGTTATGTTCACTATATTTTGCTTATGTAAGATCTCAAGTGGAATACGCTGTAATCGTTTGGAATCCTTAACACAATGCTCACATCAAGAGAATCGAAAGCATACAAAATAAATTTATGTTATTCCTGTTAAAAAACCTGGTTGTGACTACGACCATAGAGAACCATTCCACGGAAATGTGGCTCGATTACCACCATATTCAACAAGGTGCAAAAAATACAATATTTGCACTCTTCAAAATAGACGCCTTCTTCTATAAGATGCCACTTTCATCGGTAACGTACTACTTGGTCACATTGATTTTGCCTACGTACTGGGAAACATCTCTATTATTGTTCCAAGTATAGATCATTTCGTAATTATCGATTATTGGCGCCAGAACAACATTCCACCGAGTACGTAGATAACAACCCAATAAATAGATCAGTGAAAACATTTAATACAATAAAAAGGATCACATCGACTTCAATTTGTTTAAAAACACATTCAAATCTAACTTGAAAAAATATTTGAATTTGACTTTTTAATATTTTATCTATATGTATGTATATTCTAGTAGAGTATCAAAAAAATTTCCGTAATTCTATAAGTTTGAAATCATAACTATATTATATTACTAAATCGATTTCTTGAAATAAATAAATAAATAAAAGGTCCACGTGAAGAATAAAGCCTAGTTCAGCTAGCAAATCAGATCCAATATCTGGTAAAGACAGAACTACAAAATCTTCGATAAATTTACAAAGTTTTATTTATTGCTACCTATTTTACAATTTTGTGAACCGCACCTCATTTACAGTGACGGAAAAAATTTCACCTCATTTACAATTACGTGTGCGTTCAGTTGCAGTTTGGCCCAAATTTTGCCGTTACATTATTATGTACAAGTCGTTTCATTTTAACATTTTCCACTTTTAATCATCAGATACATACATGTTTCACGCATTTTGCTGCACATAGAAATAAATGTTTTCGGAATTATTCTATTCGCCGGAATTTACAATGGTGTATTCCTCATAATATATGTCCAACGGCCTCAAATTTGTATACAACTTTGGGTGCACGAACAAAAAAAAATATAATCTAATTTAATTTAGAGAGAAAAAACAAAAACGGCTCGACACCATGTCAACTTTAGAAATCATTAAAAAATGTATCATAAATTCTACATAGGTCAAACAGGGAGAAAAGAAACACAACTACACTGAAGATGGACACAAACCTGAAGATTATACACAAATTAAAGAAAAGTCGTGTCATAGATAGACTGGACCCACTAGTGTAGAAACTTAAAAGGTATTCTGACTAATATTCGAAAATAGGTCCATAAAACTGATCAGAAAGTTTTTGTTGAGCAAATGGCAGCGCGTTTAGATAAGCATGATAAACTTTGGGACGATTTCAATCAGGTCAATGACAAAATCTCGATGAATGGATGTGAATCTGATGCTGATGCTTTTCGTGACAAGTTTTTCGAAACTAATGCCTTGCTAGCTCGCTAGCTGAGGCTAAATTCAAATATCAACCAGTTGGTTCAACAGCAGCGATTATTTTTCAACGGCTTCACTGATTTCTCTCAGGACTCAAACAGTTGATTTACGGCCACCACGCATTACAATTGAACCTTTCGATGATAATTGCGAATGTTGGATCCCTTTTAGAGACTTTTATTTGTCCTCGTTACATAATGACGATAAATTGTCTAATGTGCAAAAATTTAAATGTTTTATGAGTTTTTTGAAAGGTCCGGTGCACCAACACAAATTATCCTAATGCTTGGGAAAGGTTAAGTGAAATCATCATTTTTGAATCAGGGTACTATCAGTAAAGGAAGCAAAACGCCGAGAGAATTAACTGAAACTACTGACGAGTTAATTTGAGGGTTAAAGGCAATCGGCAAGAAGGCAGAAACCAGAGACGTTTGGCTAATATATCTTTTAGTCGAAAAGTTGGATAATGAAATCCGCCTGCATTGGGTTGAAGAGTCAAGCGATGACGTTTACCCATAGCATTTAATAATGTTTTAAAGTTTCTAGTGAAGAGGTGTAACATTCTCAAAGCGTGCCAACCGAAACAATCTCAAACGGAAAAAATCGCTAAAGCTGCACCAGTTAATAACAAACGACAATCCACGTCTTCGCATGCATCGTCTTTAGCAGTAATATGTCCGATGTGTAAATCAAGGCATTTTCTTCACAGATGTTTCCGGTTCCAAGCGCTTGATCGCACAGGAAGACGGGAAATTATTGCTAGCCAGAGAGTCTGTATGAATTGTTTGTGCAGTTATCATAGTGAAAAGGAGTGCCAAATATGAATATTCAATCTGTGCTCAGCCGCATCTCATAATGCTCCATAATCATACTTCTACTCTATACAAAATACCAATGCTACCAACATCGCAATCAACGATACACCAATTGAAAGCAATTACGTGCTTGTTCTGAACGCGACTAAGCCTAACTCGTATTCCCATCTGACAGACAAAGCAAAACAATATTCTCAAAATCTGTTCTCTAGTTCTAGAAATCAAATGCATAAGTTGTTACCTACAGCATTGATATAAATAAAAAGTGCCACCGGCAAACTGCAAGTCGTAAAAGCTCTGCTGGATTCTGGCTCTCAATCTACGTTTATAAGTGGAAACTGTGTTCAAGGTCTACGATTACCCAGAACGCGTTCCTGTATCTCAGGTAACGGTCAAGCCAGGGCGAAATTCAGTACTACAAAGGTGCAGTACAGTTACAACTTGCCTACTGTACAATTAGAGGATATCAACAGCTTACCACAACTACCTCTAGAAGATAAACGATGTGAAGCAAAATCATAGTCGCGATCCGGCAGATAGATATGTAGTACGTTTCCCATTCCGAAATACACCTGCACTAGGAAATTAATTTATGACATGTTTATTTTCTATGAAGAGAAAATTTCAATAAGACATAACCCTAAAAAATACATATTCTAATAACCCTAAAAATACACATGGCAAAATATCTTCAATTAGGTCACATGGAAAAGGTTCTAGATTCAGTGGAACATCCAGTGGAACTTGAAATACTACCTGCCTCTTTACGCGATTAAACCTCTCTTTCACAGGGATTATACCTTCTACATTAGACGAAATGCAAGTCGCAGATCAATTATTCATAAAATGGGCACCAAACTCTACCTTTCGAGAAGCAATACTAGCAGTTCAATCTGCAGCACCACACCTAACTAAATTTAATCAACTAGTCAAAAATCCAAACCATATTAATACGATTTTTTTATTTCTCACACAGAATAAAACTAAACATAAATTCAATCTTAAAAAAAATTTATTCAGGACAATCTGCTTAAGTTCGTTCGAAATTTCTATAAAATTAGAACATAATTGAATGTAGTTAATCTAACAAGTTAAATGACATTGGCATTTTGTTTTTTCGAATTTCGGAATTTCATCACATTGTGTAATGAAAGTATGCGTTGCGTCATGTTGAGAAATGTTTTGAGTTTTATGGTACTATTCCATGGAGAAAACAGAAAAATTTTGCTGAACATCAGAGAAAGACAAGAACTAAAATTTTACATTAGAGCGACTGAAACACAGCATTTTTATTTTATGGTATAAAAAATTGGGGAAATTTTGAAATCAACAAAAACTAACCTCACATTTTTTAAATAAATAACTAAAAAAATTTATTTTTAAAAATTAACAATTAATTTATATCACAAAAATTGATAAAAAAATTAATATCATTTTTGAGATGAACAAAAAATATGTTGTTTCATTATTTTGATTAATTTACGAAAATTTCTAAAAAATGTTCTACTATAAAATATGGAGGAGAAATTTTTGACAAGTTCGTAAATTAACCTAAAATAGTCATACTGATAGCAGCGAATTATTAGTTTAAAATTTGAGTGCTGTGTATTAAAAGTTATAATTTAATATTATAGTTATAATTAAATATATATTATAGTTATAATAGTGTATTATAGTTATAATTTTGTGTATTATAGTTATAATTAAAACTTTAAAATTTGAGTGCTGTGTGCATTGTGATATCGACTGGATGTGGTACCACGAGCAAAATGTATATCCAGCAGATAGAAGGTGGTTGGTAATACAAAAAAAAACTCTCGGTTTTAATTTTCACCTTTATTTTTTAATTTAATTTATTTTTAATTTAATTGATTTTTAATGACGACTTGTTGGTTTGGTGATTGACGATAAAGAGAAATTTTATTTTGTTTTATAAAATCTAGTTACAAAATTTATCTATTTACCACAGAGGGTCCAAATTATGATTTAATTGCCGCTAGATGGCATTACATATTACATATTTGGTATTAAACGCACCTCTGTAGCACAGTTTGTTAATTTTACAATTACGTTTGTATTAGTGAACAAACGTCAAAACAATAATTCTAAATGGTAAGAAAATAATTTACATGATAAAATTGAATTTATATTAATTTAATATTATAATTTTAGGCACTAATTGCTGATTAGATATAATGATAAAGGTAAATATATAATAATAATATAATATTTAATAATTACTAATATTTATGTGCTGTGTTTCAGCTTGATGTGTTCCAGATTTATGTGTTTCAGGTTGAGAATTGGTTTACAGGTGAGTACAAATGTTGGTGTTTATGACATACCGGCCGCCTTGAATCGGATGATTCAATTCACTGGAAGTAGACACAATTTGCTGATAGGACGTTTCAATAGTCCATTTTTCGTCTTCACCGTGACGACTCTGACATTGCCGTCTGCACCAGGATGTAGATACGTTGTTTTGCCCATCAACCATTTGCATGGAGGCAAATTATCATCCTTTATGAGCACTATGTCATTGATACTGATGTTTCTTTCTTTTTTGTGCCATTTACTTGTTCGTTGCAGACTGGTTAGGTATTCCAGCTGCCATCTTCGCCAAATATGCTGATTCATCTGTCGTATAAGTTGCCATCTGGATAAATTTGATATTTTGACATCCGTTAAATTGTGATCAGGGAGCTGTGTTGATGGTCGCCCAATTAAAAAATGGGATGGTGTTAAGAAGTCCATGTCATCTTCTGCCAATATACAAAGAGGTCGCGAGTTTAGCATGGCTTCAATTTCAACGATAAGTGTTGACATTTCTTCGATTGTTAATATTTGACTCTCAGTTACTCTTTTTAGGTGATACTTGATGCTTTTTACGGCTGCCTCCCTCCGCCAAAATGAGGCGCGCTAGGTGGAATCGGTTTGAATGTTATGTGATCTGCCAATAAAAAATTTGAAATATTATTATGGTTTTCTTTTAGGAATGTGAAAAGTTGATGTAGATGATTTCGTGCCTCAATGAAATTGGTTCCATTATCGCTATGGATTTCTCTGCAAATGCCTCGACGAGCAATGAATCTTCTCAATGCAGCTAAGTATGCGTCTGATGTTAAATCGGAAACCAATTCAATATGCACAGCCTTTGTGGCAAGGCATACAAATAGACGAATATAACTTTTGCCGGGTTTTTGCCCTCTTCGTCTCGTCGGATACGTTTGAAATGGACCGGCATAGTCCACCCTGACCTTGTAAAACGGTCTAACTAGTTCCACCCTGGGATTTGGTAGTTGACCCATCACTTGACTGACCCATCGTTCTACCTGAGGTTTTAACGCACTTGACACAACCGTGTACTACTTTTCGAATGAGGTTTCTTCCGCCCAGTATCCAATATCTTTGTCGTAGCGTAGCCATCATTAGCGTTGGTCCAGCATGTAAATGCCGTAAATAGTGTTCTCGTACTATTAACTCGGTGAATTCATCGTAAGCCGTTAATATTATTGGATGCTTTACGTCGTATGTTATGGATGCATTTTTAATTCTTCCACCAACCCGTAGTAGTCCCGCTTCATCAAGAAAAGGTTTGAAGTACTTGATTCGACTTGATATAGGTAATTCTTTGTTTGATTTAATTAGCTGAATTTCTGGTTTGAAGTGCTTATATTGTAAATGCCGGAGAATGATATTCTGTGAATTTTGTATTTCTGCTACACTGAGGTATGGTGAAATAGAGTCTTTCGATATTCGATTGAGTTTTAGGTTTAGGTATCGATATACATAGGCCAAAATTCGTACTGTTTTGTTGAAACTGGATGTGGTTTTGGCTAATTTATCGATTGCGTTTGACGTTGAGATTTGCACATTCAGCGATTTACTACGTAGCTCTTCTACTGTATTTGATGTTCGATTTATGTTTTTTGGCCAGGCATCGACATTTATTAACCAATTAGGTCCGTTCCACCATAAATCGAAGTGTTGTAATTTTTCAGGTGTAAGTCCCCTTGAGGCACAGTCGGCTGGATTATCTTGAGATTCTACATGCCTCCATTGTGATCGGTTGAAGTGAGTAAGGATTTCACCTGTCCTATTACCGATGAAGGTGTTCCATTTGCTTGGATTTGAATTTAGCCAGTCCAATACTATAGTTGAGTCGGTCCAGGCGAATATCTCGATGATCTGATTTTTGAATGCCCGTTTGACACTCAATAATAATTGGCTTAATAATACCGCACCACAGAGTTCCAGTCGTGGAATTGACAGCTGCTTAATTGGTGCCACTTTCGTTTTTCCTGCTAGTAATTTAATTGTGGGTTCGCAGTTTGGATTAATGATTTTTGCATATACAACCGCAGAATATGCTTCTTTAGAAGCGTCGGAAAACCCATGAAGTACAATTTTGCTGTTGCGTGTGGTATTGATAAATCTCGATATTCTAATATTTTCTGCTTCGCTCAGATTGCCTCTCAATTTTAACCATTCATCTAGCAGATTTGTTGGTAGTTGGTCATCCCATTTTAGATTTTCGGCCCACAACGATTGCATGAATATCTTTATCGAGATTGTTATGGGAACGAGCCATCCTAGGGGGTCGAACAAACGGCTGGCTTCAGATAAAATCCCTCGTTTGGTTGTCGTTGGTTGTTTGTTCAAATTGACTTGAAATTGAAAACAGTCACTGATTGGGTCCCAATGAAGTCCTAATACTTTGGTATGATTAGGCGCGGCATTATCTACTTCTAACAGTCGTGGTCTCTGAATTGATTCAATGCTGTCACTTAGCGTTCTTTCATTAGATAGCCATTTCCGGAGATGAAACTTGGAATTCGATAGGATGTATGTGATTTGGTTTTTTAGCTGCTCGGCTTCGTGTAGGGTATCGGCACCGGTCATCAGATCGTCGACATACATGTCGGTTTTTATGCGGTCTGCAGCTTGAGGAAATTCTTCTTTAAACTTATCTGCTGCCTCTATGATTGCTCTTGTAGCTAAATAGCTTGCACTAGCTGTCCCATAAGTGACGGTTAACAATTCATAGGTGCGAAACGGCTTTGTTGATTCCTCTCGCCATACTATCCTCTGGTATTTAGTGTCATTATCAGCTACACGAACCTGACGATACATTTTTTCGATGTCTGCCGTAACAGCTACTTTGAATTTCCTAAAGCGAGATAATATTTGGTATAAGCTTGATTGAACGGTCGGTCCAACCGCAAAACAATCATTTAAGGATATTCCGCTACTGGTTTTTGCGGAGCCATCGAATACGACCCTCAACTTTGTTGTGCTACTTGTATGTTTGATGACACCGTGATGTGGTAAATAATACTGAGGTTGATTATTCCTTTGGTTGGTCTCGACTTCCTGCATATGTCCTAAGGTTAAGTATTCTCTCATGAAAGCTTTGTATGATTCCGCGAAGCTTGATTCTCTAGCGAATCTTCGTTCAATGGAATACATTCTCTGTACGGCTGTTTTATAAGATTCACCCAATACAGACGGTGATATTTTGAATGGTAGAGCCACCTTGATTCGGCCAGAGCTATTTATTGTTTTTGTGTCACTGAAGCATTTCTCACATAACTCTTCTTCGGGTGTTCGATTAATCTTTTCCACTTCTAGGTTTTCTATCTCCCAAAATCTGCGTAATAGGTTGTCCAGATTGCATTCGTTGTTATCCACTTTAATTTAGATGGATTGCGATGGTGCCGTTCCACTTGTTCTTCCTGCGATAACCCAACCTAGTTTGGTGTTTTGAAGAATTAGTTCGCTTGGTGTTGTGATCTTTCCGTGGGATAGCATCTCAAAGAAACTGTCAGCGCCAACTATGATGTCGATCTCGAGCGACTTGTAGAAGTGCGGATCAGCTAGGTCGTAGTGTTCGAATTGGTCTACGTTGATATGTTCGGCTATTGATGGTTGTTTGGTGGTCAGCTTAGGGAATACAAAGGCTTCTATCTCGAGCGTTGGTTTTGATTTGTTCCACGGTATCATAACTAATGATACTGCACCCCTTGTATAACCGTTAGTAGTTGCCCCTATGCCTGATATGGCTCGTTTAGCGCTTCTTCTTTTCAGTTTCAGTTTTTGAGCACAATTTCTCTGAAATGAACGTTCCTTGTGATCCTGAATCCAACAAAATTCGACATAGTTGGTATTGGTTGTTCACGTCTAGCACTTTCACTAATGCCGTAGGTAACAGTGCACTTCCTGGGTGGCTACTTGTGGAAACGCTGATTTGATGGCTAGAGCTTGCTGGAGTCTCATCGGTTTTTTGGATACTGGTCACGGTTGCTATGGATTCTCCCTCATTCGGTACATTCGTATGCAGAAGGGTGTGGTGCTTCCTATTACAATGTCTGCATCTAAACTTAGATTTGCAAGCGTATACATTGTGGTTATCGTTAAGACAATTAAAGCAACGATGTTGATTCTTCATCAAAACCCTTCTTTCATCTATAGGTAATTCTTGAAACTTGCGGCATTCGAACAGTCTATGCTGCTCTTTAGGACATAACGAGCAGAAATATACTTCTAACGAACTAGCTACAGCATGACTTCTAATAACGGAAGCTTTAGAGGGATTGGGTGGTACTTGTGAACGTTTGTGTGAACACTTCAGCGAATCTAATGCATCCACTCTTCTGAGCATGAAGTCGAAAAATTGTTTTATGGTTGGTACGTCATACTCTGACGAAGCTTGCGCCCATAAATTATTCGTTTCTGAATCTAATTTACTCACTAGAATATAGATCAACCAATGATCTCTTTGCTCGGCGTCTTTACCTAATGCCTTTAGTCCACGTAGGATCTCATCGGAAGTATCGAGGAGCTGTCGTACGTTTATATTGTTTGCTATTGTGAACGAAGGTTGTGAAATGAAATTTTTAATAAACGCGAAAATGCTGTGCTTTCGTCTATCATAACGCTCCCGAAGTTTTCGTAGTGCTTCTATATATTTTGCATCCGTGATGCTAAAATGCTTGAGTAGGCTAGCGGCTTCTCCCTTTAATGTCCCCTTCAGGTATTGAAGCTTTTGTGACGGTGTAAGCCTATTATTGTCATGTATGGTTGAGCAGAACAAATCGTGAAACGATTGCCATTCGGTGTACTCGCCTGTAAATGTTGGGATGAGTAATTTTGGTAACTTCACATCTAGATGCATTCCCGCAGCTGAGGTATCAATCATTGTTTCATTCAAGGATACGGTAGGTTCCGTTTTTGCTCTTAATATTTGATTTAGCCCGGATACAATTTTATAATAATTGTCCTCGAACTCTCGGTCCAGTTCCTCTTCATTATTCATTGCCACTATTTTGTCTTCTATTTCAGTAAATTGAATGCGACAACGTTCTACGTTAGCAAGCCTAACCCTTATATCTTCGGGACTCGAATCGACGCCCACTGTATTTATAAAATTGAGCATCTTCGTCATGCTGCCCTTGATGTAGGCACGTCTCTTTTTTAGTGATATAATGTCAGCCATCTTAACTTCACTACACTTGTTTTAATATTCACTAAATTCCGTTTATAATCTCGTTTTTGTTTGCAATCGCAGCAAAGCGGAACGCACGCAGGTATATTGATAAATTAATGGCGTACGAAACAGGTGGAAAAACTATAACCTCTTCCCTTTTATTCTTAATAAATATCGTAATGGTTTAGGTGGGTACGCAACGCCGATGAATAATTTACGGTACGCACAATCAAATTAATTGTTTTTTTTTATTTTTTTATTTGTATTTATTTGGTAAATTAAATATTTGATACTTGCCGTTTTTATGTGTTCCATGCGGTTATGGTGCCCCGATGCGCTCAATTGAATTCAAATATCCCTCGATGATTGATTTTGCGGTAATGCGTTCGGCTGTTTTGTGAGGTTAGGTTGGATGTTTTTGCACATCCGGCTCGAAGGACCAATGATATCGACTGGATGTGGTACCACGAGCAAAATGTATATCCAGCAGATAGAAGGTGGTTGGTAATACAAAAAAAAACTCTCGGTTTTAATTTTCACCTTTATTTTTTAATTTAATTTATTTTTAATTTAATTGATTTTTAATGACGACTTGTTGGTTTGGTGATTGACGATAAAGAGAAATTTTATTTTGTTTTATAAAATCTAGTTACAAAATTTATCTATTTACCACAGAGGGTCCAAATTATGATTTAATTGCCGCTAGATGGCATTACATATTACATATTTGGTATTAAACGCACCTCTGTAGCACAGTTTGTTAATTTTACAATTACGTTTGTATTAGTGAACAAACGTCAAAACAATAATTCTAAATGGTAAGAAAATAATTTACATGATAAAATTGAATTTATATTAATTTAATATTATAATTTTAGGCACTAATTGCTGATTAGATATAATGATAAAGGTAAATATATAATAATAATATAATATTTAATAATTACTAATATTTATGTGCTGTGTTTCAGCTTGATGTGTTCCAGATTTATGTGTTTCAGGTTGAGAATTGGTTTACAGGTGAGTACAAATGTTGGTGTTTATGACACATTGTGATACTTGTAATAATGGTTACTCCAACGAAAACGTGCTGTCGAACGTCATTCATATTCAAAACACCGTTGCTCACAGTAAGAGCAAGATTTGATCGTGAATTTCATTAAATGTGCTAATTTATTTTGTCTTTCTATTGTAGAATGACGCAGTTGAAGTAGATCGGTGGCCCAATACTAGTAGTGTAAATGTTTCGGTACAGGAAGATAATGAAGAGTTGAAAGTTTGTTTGCAACAGTTCATGGACACAGGACAATGTAAGTGGTGATTGAAAACCGCTTGGCTAATCTTTCTAATTTATCTGTGTTTTTGCATTTCAAACAAATTTAATCGATACATTGGTAAATTTGGTTACTGGCCATCGTAAAAATGACAAAAATTTCCAAGTATTTGGTGCCTTATTGGAAGTATCGACTAAAATTTATGGTTACCGGGTCGATATCGTGCACAAGTAATTGATTCGAATGTATGGTAGTTTATCGTCTGAATGTCGGCGATAAAAAAGACGATGAAATAAGTGACAATGAAGGGGGAATCGAAAAAGATGATCCAATTGCTGAGGGTAGTAATGATGTACAGGATCCAAAAGCAAAGGCCAAGGCTAAAGCAAAAAAGCGACGTCAACAAAGTTCAACCGTAACAAAATGTAAAGCAACGATAAATGGTAAACTAGATACGGTACCTTTCTTAGATCCCGTATTTGCCGATATAAAATCCTATTTAAGCGATATGAATAGTTCGAATCGAGCTTTTCTAAATACGCTGGAATCTAATAACTCGGAAATTTTATTGATTACGATTATCCGTACTTGGATAATACACCAAATGGATTTATATACTCAATGATGACGCACCCGTTGTAAAAGAAATTTTAAATGAAATGCAAAAAGCTGGACGGCCCGTTAAAATTCGTTCAGGGGAATATATTTAGGGAATACAATATTAGTGATAAGCCGTGCGACATGAATAAGTACGTATTTGGCTGGAAACATCTAAGAAATCGCTCTATTACAATCTTTTTAATTTCAGAATGCTGCAATCAACGGTAGGTGATAGTAACATAAACTTAGATGACAGCGATAGTGATAATGGATTTATGGGTGATGATTTTCATAATCAAGCTACTATAGATGAGCCACAAGAGATGGAACTACCGCGTATGACATTCGCATACGATGCAAATGTCCAAATTGAACAAGTGCGAGGGTGCTAAACGCACCCAAATCGTAACTGATTCATTGCAACCGTCTGATGCGTCGACAAAAATTGGAATATTCGTATCGAGCAAATGTGATTGTTAAAGAAAAAAACTCGATAAGAGAGGAATTAGATGAACACATTCCAAATAGATTGGAGAATAACGATGATGTGTTCGACTGCAATACCGATTTCCAAAATGATCATCTGGACGATGTTCTAAATCTTAACTTGCGTAATTTTTTGTTTATTATACATATAAGAATATAATAATTTTTTAATAAAATATTTCTCACATACAAAACTGTAAATCCTGTGTTTTTAATATTTTATATACAGCGTAACGTGATATGCACCTAAGTGGAAGGTTTGTTTGAGTTCGTAGGAACCATTTCAGTCTATCCATTTAAAATACAAAGACGATTATACACCATATGGCCAGCAACAGAAACGTATACAATCGGTAAAAAAATTAACTTCAAAAACCTAACCAATTAATCAGTACAATGTGATAACTAGAATAGGATACTTGTTTGTAGGCCAAGGAATAAGTTTGGCCTAGTTAAAAACAACCACGTCCCAATACAAAGACGATGACGAACAATGTGGACAGTTGGTATAAATTTGAATTGAGACATTTATAACGGAAATATACAACCGGTAGAAATTTAATTTAAAAATCGTCTAACTCATTAGTCATTGTTCTCAAACTAAAATCAAAACTGCATTTATTCATCACTCAAAATCCAGTAAGGCTATTTTTAATTGTTTTAATGAAATACGTTTCCCAATATTTTTCAACCCGTTTATGTTTACCGGTTGTTTCGGGTAACTTCTCACCACTTGACACTATAAAAATATCAAAAAAATAAAAGTTTGCTGAGAGTGGGGGAATTTTTTCAGTTTTGCTGCCATAAAAAATACTCGAGTTGATATTTATTATGAAAAATTATGGCAACACAACAACAATTTGCTCAGCAAATACTCAGCATGCTATAATCGGATGCGCCTTCTCTCAATAGTCGATTTATATTTTTGTCTCGTTTTAATTTTGCTGAGATTTTTGCTGATGATATTTTTTTCCTGTGGAATAGTACCATAATTTTTTCTATACGCGAAACATTTTTTATGAGGTCCCTATTCACCGCATAAAAATACTTTTTAAATGTGTTGCGAAAACTATTATTTATACCTACTCGTGAAGCTTCGGATAAAACACGGTCCCTATTACCGCACAAAAGCAGGTTTGGCTGTAGTTTTAATTAATTTAAACATAATTTAGAAATGGAAAATGAACATAGTGATAACTTAAAGTGTGTATGGGAAACTTGATGAAACCAAATTATTTTTAAAAATATGTGTAGATGATATTATGAAACAAATGGACAAAAAGACATTACAAAAACTTTGTGATAAAATTAAAAGAACACGGATACAATAAAACTGCTAAGCAAGTACTTGGGTGTGTGAATTAATTCTTAGACTCGACATTTAGATGTCACTACGTGAGATTGCGTATAGTTTGACAAGCAATTCCAATTGCATTTTGTAGCTTTCACAGCTTGTCAATCAAATTCAGAGCAGACAGTGTTATTTTTCATATTACGTCAGCTTTTTGTAATCGATTTAAAATGGATCGTGATTAGTTGTTTTTTCGAGGGGTTCTTCTTTTCATTTTTGATTCCAATAAAACTGCCGCTGAAGCTCACCGATTGCTTTCTGGTACTTATGGTAATCAAGATCCATCGAGAGCAAGCTGTTTCAATTGGTTTCATCGATTCCAAAGTGGTGATATTTTGACTTGACAGACAAAGAACGGCCAGGTCAGCCAAAAAAGTTTGAAGATGCCGAATTACAAACATTATTGGATGAAAATGCATGTCAAATGTAAAAAGAACTTGCAATGCAGTTAAACATTAACCGATCAACTATTTCTCATCGTTTGCACGCAATGGGAAAGATTCGAAAGCTAGGAAGATGGGTCCCACAGCAACTGTCCGAAAATCAATTGAGAGCACGAATTGAAGCATGCAAAAAAAAATCTCGCTGAGTACAAAAAACATAGTTTTTTGCATCGAATTGTTACTGGCGATGAAAAGTGGGTCTATTACGACAACCCCAAACGTAAAGAAGCTTACGTCGATCCAGGCCAAGCAGGAGCATCGCAGCCAAAACAAGATATTCATTGCGATAAGGTTATGCTGAGTATTTGGTGGGACCAGAAAGGTGTGGTGTATTATGACCTGTTAAATTCAAATGAAACGGTTACAGGTGATCGCTACCGACGCCAACTGGGCAATTTGGCACGTGCATTAGACGAAAAACGGCAGGCAATAGCGAACAGAAGACATAATGTTTTGTTTCATGATGACAATGCCAGACCACATCGTGCAAAAACCGCCCAAAACAAAGTAGAGCAACTCGGTTGGGATCGGCTTGAGCAACCTGCGTATTCTCCAGACCTAACACCTTCCGACTACCATTTGTTTCGATCCAAATAGGCCTGACGTACGCTTCCGAAACGCCAGAGAAGTGCGAAATTGGATCGATGGCTGGATAGCTGGGAAAGTTGAAGGCTTCTTCAAACGAGGGATCCCCAAACTTCCCAGAAGATGGCAGGAAGTCATAGCTAACGATGGCGAATATATTGGATAAAATATACTGTATCGTTATCTTTTAATAAACATTTCTTTTTTATAAAAAAAAAGTCTAAAAATTAATTCACACACCCAATATAAATTTTAAAATCTAAATATTATTAAAAAAAAACTAAATAAAAGTGGAAGTGGTGCTTCAAAATTTATACAAATGGAGCAAATGAGCGATCTTTTTGTAAATCGTCCAACTAATACGGTGTGTTCATCCTTCGGTGTAGACACAGCAGAAACACAACCAATAAAGACTGTGTTGGAACGCCATACCGACATCAAAAATGATCACGTTGAGGCAGCCATTATTAGTCATTCCAGTGAAGTATATACCAATAAATGTAAATGAACAATGCAATTTTAAAATATATACATTTTTAACATTAGTTTAACATTAGAAAAATAGTACTGGTGGGAGATCAAATATGGAAAATTTATGACAAGCAAACCCAGTACCTCCCAGTCCAAGTGTTGAAGCTTTAACCACTGCACCACTGGTACGGTGAAGCTTCGCAGAGAGAATGGAGAAGCAACAAAAGAGCTACAAGAATTTTTTTTTTAAGAAACAAGAAGAGTTATTTGAAAGAGAAAACGCTCTTTAACTAGAAATTCAGGATAGAGAGGATGAACGCTTAAAAATATATTTGGCATCATTAGCAGATATTTTTCAACCTCAAGATATAGATCACAAGAAAGGCCATTGAAACGATCACGAACGCGTGCAACATATCTACAACCAACCATAAAGGACGACGAGGAAGATAATGTACTATATATGACGATGTTCATTATATTTCTGAATATGCATAAATAAAATTTAAAAACCATGTATAAACATGATTTGGTATTTTATTAAGTTTTTGCTATAAACAGATTGCTTAGAAATGATAAACATTTTTGACAACGGCCTGCATATTGAATGAAATCCCTATATGAATCTTTTGGCGCCAGTAAGTATAGGATGTTGGTGCCATTTCAATACCTATAATCTGTGGGATATTGCAGATTTCTTCGAAATCGGAGGTAAACTGCATCGCTTCTTCTTCATTGGCATGTAAACAATTTTTTGTACATGTTTATTCAAGCTTTGGCAAAATCAATGCAAGCATTTAAGCACTGTTGATTTTCCAACACCAAAAATTATTGCAACCACTCTATACTCGCGAAAACTAACAAGTTTGAACAATGCTATTGCTACTTGTTTTTCTGTCGGTAAACTTTGTTGATTATTTGCAGCAGCGGCATTAGTTTTAGGTGTAAGGTATCCACAACAGCACATATGTTTCTTTCGTCATTCGAAAATCTTCAATCCACTGGTCCTGCGTAAAATTTAATAACATCCATGCTTTTTTTGTGGCTTTGGGTTCCATATAAACTTTTCCAAAATCAAATTTTATTGTTAACAAAAATTTTTGTCACCAAAGTGATGAACATGTCGACAACTGCACTTGATGTTATAAAATTAAATTGTTCATTAGCGTTTTTCATATTTGTTTTTCCTTTTTTTAATTGCGGCTATCGTGAACTTTGTTTTACGCTATTTTTAAATAAGATTGTTTTATGTATATTTCCCATATTTACAATTTGAATCGAACAGTTTAAAAAAAAATTCATTAAACGCGTTAGTTACAACAAAACAATTTCAAGAAAAAAATGATATGTAAAAAAAAATAGTTCAACATGTCTTCACTAGAGGCGTTATGGTAGAATTACTACGATCCACACCCAGGTGAACACGTGAACAAGATATATGTCACCGACTCACTCAAAAACGCACAGGGTGACCAAATTTTTTTTTTCTATATTATAACGTCTATGTCACTCACCACTCACTGACTACTGCTATTCAAAAAAATCTTATATACTATACTTGCTAATAAGGTAAAACATTTTGTGTTTTTTTTTTTCTTGCAATGGAATTTTTTAACATTCAATGTGCCAGTGCATCTTCTAAATCAACAACGAGTTGTTTTTGAAGTAGGTCATGAAGAAGAAGCACTTCTGGCTGCGTGTACTGGAAAGTCAAAGCTTGAATCTTGGTTTCTGCATAGCACGAAAGACGCAACTGCACCAGTTCACCTTTACACCGATATCCCTTTCCATTTTGTTTATAAGTGAGGTCAATGGCAAGAGCGACATAGATCAGGCGAAAAGACAATAACACGATTATACATCGTGAGCATTAAGGATGAAGGATGCTTTTACCTGCGATTACTGCTACTACATGTTCCTGGTGCAACAAGTTTTGAGATTTTGCGTATGGTAGATGAAAATGTATGCGAAACTTGAAAGACGGTGGAACATACTTGATGCCTAAGCAATTGCGAGAGATGTTCGCTTACATTTGTATTTTTTGTCAACCCTCTCAATCCCTCAAATTATGGCTGGATCATCTAGGAGATTTTATACTCGACTACATGCGACGACACAGTGAATCTATATCGATCAACTCAACACTCTATAATATCAATTTTATTCTCAAACAGCACGGAATGTAATGCGGTTCAGTTAGTTTGCCTGTTCCAGGCGGTAACTCATCCGAAGAAGATCAAACTTATGTTCAAGAAGAAGATACACGATTGGCTGTCGAATAAATTGGAAAGGTGAATGAAGCCCAGCTTGCGGCATACATCAAAATTATGATTGCAGTTAAAAATAATCACACACAATGTAAGCTCTTTTTTATCGTTGGTCCCGGTAGCTCAGGCAAGCAAGAGGCTCTTATACACAACTTTAAGGGCAAACTTTCGAGGTGAAGGAAAAATTGTGCTGCCATTTACAACAACCGGAATATCAGCCACTTTGCTTAAGGAAGGACGCACGATTCATAGTGGATTTAAACTTCCAGTGCCATTTCTTGAAAATTCAATCTCATCAATGTGAATGACATCACCAAAAGCTTCAGTTTTGCGTGAGGCTGTTCCTATTGTTATCGATGAAACTACGATGCTTCCTAAGAATGGTCTCCCCCGCATTGATAAGCTCTTGCGAGAGTGGTGGGAAATGACATTAACTTCGGAGGTAAGGTTTTGGTACTTGGCAGTGAATTTCATCAGACGCTACCGTCGTTCAAAGAGGAACGCGCACTGAAATTATCGAACGCTGCATTAAATCAAGCCCTCTATGGAACCAGTTTTAGCAACTTTCTTTAACCACCAACATGAACAGCGAAGGTCAACACGAGCACAATGAATGGCTTCTGCAAGTCGGATCAGGAACTTTGCCTGCAACACCTGGCATTTATGAGGAGGACAGAATTCAAATTCCAAAACTGGTTCTGATTTCGCAAAAGTTCGCCTAGGGATCCTTAAAGAGCCAATGTTGCTTTTTTAATCTACTTCCTGTTCAAATACATATTTCTATAATAATTGGTAAAATTCTAGTAACAGTAATAGATAATTCGTAAAAGGGAATTTCCAGGTAGAGCCAGAGCACCTTCTTTGTGTTCGAAATATGTCGATAAAAATTGGTAAGGCGGATTTTTCGAGTTCAGGAAGCGATTTCACTTAAGATAAATCGATTATGGTACCCTCAATGGGGCCCTCATGTTGCGTCATATTTCACCATGTTGCGTCATGTTGCAATAGAACACGATGTTGCATAAGGATGTTGCAGAAGTATGATGCAGAAAGATGTATGTTGCATCGCGTTGCATATTGTTGCGCCATGTTTCATCATGTTGCGTTATTTGTTATTAATTTGTGTAAATGAGTTTCTACAATTATTTTTAAGGCAGATCTATAGCATTTTGCAAATTGGGAGAAAGAACTAGACTATTACCGGCCTAGATAATTTACGGAATGATTATTGCACCAGAACTAGGCTATTTATTAACATTTCTGGTGTTGTTTGTAGATGACATTAGAAGTAAAATGTATGTTATCTGAAATTTGGTGATACAAATGTTGCACAAATTCTTGTACAACATCTCGTATACGTTATCTGTGGTTTAAATGAATCTTTAGTTGAACTAAAAGCTTAACACCACTTTTTTTATCCTTTTCAATATACCCACTAAAAGTAAGTTCTGCTTTAACTTAATAATTGAGTAGCATAACAATATAACATATCAGATATCATGTTGAAAAACTATACGCAGCTGCCACACCAAAAACCAAAACATATGACTCGCTAAAATAAATTATCCGTCTTTAATTATGATGACGAAACCCACAACAATGAACCAAAACATTATTCATCATATTAAGTGTCTGCGGTGCGGTGTATTAAGAAATAATATTCATGTAATAATAATAATTAATTTATCGTGTTATTTCTTAAAACCTAATAATACATCAAACACACACAGACACACGTGCACACCACTGATTGTAATTTATTATAATAAAAATAAAACCTAATTAATCATATCTGGAATAAAATAAATAAACATTTTTCTTAAATTAAATTTCGTAATAAACAGAAAATCAACTTGCGTCTACACAAAACCAAAATCATAAATGAAAATCGCAAACAAAAAAAATCGTTCGTTTATGTAACGCGGCGGGAGAATAAGAGGCAGAAAAATCGTGAATTGCATTCAATTCCATAAATTATATATTTATGTGTCGTGTTTAACCAACTTAACAATTTTTATACAAATTCCAATTTCTTTATTTAATTATAATGAAAAATAAAAATGTTAGATAAGGAATTTATTAAAAAATGTAAATATCAGCGCGATATATAGAAAAGGATTACATTGGGTGTATGACATTGTTATGTTACGTATTCTATAATATTCCTATGCTTTGTATGCGTGATTAAAAATGTATGGCGTACTTAGCATAATGTAAGAATATCTCTTACTCTATATTCCTTGGCGACCTACTAAATACGGATTAAGACAACATTTGCTTTAAAAATGAATATACGTAGTAAGGAATACAACTGTGATTTAGATGGGAGTATGTGTAATGTATATGGGCGGTTGCTGATATGTTCGTGAGATAAGAAATTCATCTATGAGTGGGTACATAAATCACATGGGCTGAAATATGCAATATCGATTACACAAAATAACGTTAATAGATAATTTTATTGAACCATCCATCGTTATTATGTCAAAAATCAGTTGATCATCTCTGAATTACTTGGTGGATGGTAATACTTTTCTTCAATTCAGAGTTGTATCGGCCCAAATAACAAAAATATTATTGGTGTATTTGTTAGGTAGAAAATAAAAATTGATGGAAGCCAACTATAGGAATATTTAATTTATTTTGCAAAAAACCGCTGTTGAAGATTACATTTTATGTTCCATAATCAAAAAAAAAAATAAAAAATGAAGCGGTGATATTTTAGAGCCAACACCAGTGTTGTGCATCTAATAATATAATTCGTAGAGTATGTAGAATATTCGTGGTCAATGTAGATCATTGCTTTTTGTCGTTTCTCTATTTTTTCAGTAAGGGGTTACCAGCTCCCAGTTTCCCAGTTCAAACTGCGAATTTAAGAATATTTTGAAAGTTATAATTAAATTTTTACAAATCAAATAAGTAAGGCAGTATAAAATTTCTGACAAATTGATAAAAACCTTATAACAGCCAAAAAGTGTAAAAGAACAGTAATGTAATTAATAACAACAAGAAAATTAAAAAAATGTAGTAAAATATATTTATTTAAATTTATTTTACGTCATTAAAATCAAAAATACCAAAATATATAATTATGTTTTAATCATAAAAATTCGAAAATTCAACCATTCGAAGGCCATTGACAAGGCATCGTAGAGATGTCTAAGTCAATCGAAGTATGCTATCGTGTAGTATGTTTCGACAGCACTCATAATTATGTTGGCTTCTACATAAGATGCAATAGGGTCAGTACTACACGATAGCATACTACTTAGATTTACTTAGATATCTCTACGATGCCTTGGCTGTTGTAAAGATTTTTGTCATTTTTAGTTTGTCAGAAACTACACTATAGTAATAAGTGATCAGATCACCATCGATCTGACAACAGAACATTTCAGGAGAACCAAAACACCAATCAAATTTAGTTTGGCCGGTGCTAAAATGGCTTTATTTATTATGATTGGTTTGATTGTTGAAAAAAAATTGTTGTCAGGAAAAAGCAGATATAGGTAAGGATAAGGTGACCGTCACGCCAGCCGGAACTATATCAGCCGGAACCAAACAACTATGGCACAAGTAGCACGATGCATTGTGCATCATTGAGCACTGTATGCATGTTCAGCTGGAACCTTATAATTCCAGCCGGAACCTGATAAAGCCAACCAGAACCATACAACAGCCAAACCAACTATGGCACTAGTAGCACGATGTATTGTGCATTATTGAGCACTATATAATTTTCCAGCTAGAACCTCAAAATTCTGAAATTTATGATTTTTCGTTAAAAAACCGTACAATTTCAGCCGGAACCATACCCTCTAACAAGTAGCACGAGCATTGAACACTATATAATTTTTCAGCCGGAATCTTATAATTCTGCCCAGAACCTTACAAAGCCAGTCAGTACCATATAATAGGCAAACCAACTTAGGCACAAATAGCACAAAGCATTGTGCATCATTGATTTTGGGGGAAAACCTTACAATTTCAGCAGAACGTCACAGTCAAAATAACTATATCACAAGTAGCACTATGCATTGTGAATCATTTTGCATTATACATTTTTCAGCCGGAACCTTATAATCCCGACCAGAGCCTATTAAAGCCAGCCAAAACCGTACAACAGCCAACCCAACTATAGCGCAAGTAACACGATGCATTGTGCATTATATAATACTTCAACTGGAACCTTATAAATCCAGTAATCTAAGATTTTTGGGAAAACCTTACAATTTCAGCCTGAACCATATCCTCTAATACTAAACTAACTATATCACAAGTCGCACGATGCATTGTGCATCATTGAGCACTATATAATTTTTCAGACGGAACCTTATAATTTCGCCCAGAATCTGATAAAGCCATTTAGTACCATATGACAGCAAAATCAGCTATGACAGAACAAGCACGATACATTATGTGAATCGTTTCACACTATGTATATATTTTTTCAACGGAACCTTAAAATTCCCACCATTACCTAATAAAGCCAGCCAGAAATGTACTACAACCAAACAAACTATAGCACAAGTAGCATGATGCATTGTGCATCAATGTGCACTATTTATTTTTTCAGCCGGAACCTTATAAATCCAGTAATATAAGATTTTTGAAGACAAAACCTTACAATTTCAGCTAGAACCATACCTTCTACAGCCAGACTAAATAGCAAAAGTAGCACGATGCATTGTGCATTATTGTGTACTATATAATTTTTCAGCTGGAACCTTATAATTATACAATTGTTCGTGAAAAATCCTTGCAAATTCAGCCAGAATCACACATCATTAAGAACATCCTAAAAAATACTTATACTAATTACACTTAATTGATTATACTAACATTATACTAAAATGATACACAATGTATCGTGCTACTTGTGCCATACCTGGTTTCGCTGTAATTTGGTACTAACTGGCTTTATCAGGTTCTGTGCGGAATTATAAGGTTCCAGCTTAAAAATGTAATAATGCATCGTGCGACTTGTGATATAGTTAGTTTGGTTGTCGAGGGTATGGTTCTAGCTGAAATTGTAAGGTTTTCTCACAAAAAAATCTTATATTACTGGACTTATAAGGTTCCGGCTGAAAAATTGTATATTACACATTGATGCACAATGCATCGTGCTACTTGTGCTATAGTTGGTTTGGCTTTAGTACGGTTTTGACTGGCTTTATTAGGCTCTGGTTGAAATTTTAAGGTTCCGGCTGAAAAAATATATAGAGCAAAATGATGCACAATGCATCGTGCTACTTGTAATATAGTTATTTTGACTGTAGGCTTCTGCTGAAATTGTAAGGTTTGTTCCCCGAAAAATCATATATTGCTGGATTTATAAGGTTCCGGCGGTTAAGAATTTATGCTCACTTTTATTTAGGTGGTAACTATATAGGGCTTCTCAAACGTGAGCGTTGCATCTCCTATGATTCGTTTAAAATGGAATTTAATAGATTTAACCCCTGGTTCCCATATTTAGGGTTGGCCATTTAAAAGTTTGTTTTTAAAAACGCTATAAAATGAGTATACAAATTTATTTTGTGATCACTTTTTTTATTGTGTAGGTTGGAGTATCCGATTCAAGAATGAAACACATTTTCGTTCATGTGGCTTCCTCTGCTGGTATTACAGTAAGCCATACGGTGAGTCTAGTTTTTAAGAACTTTTCGAAGATTTTTAAGCCTATTACGAGAATAACTGTCACAATTTTATGTTTTAAACCTTTTTACACTATTTGCCGTAGACACTTGGCGAAACACACTTACACTTAATAAACACATTTTATTAAACACTTGTTTTTTGTGTCGCAAAATTAGATTTATTGAATTGATTGAAAATTAGATTTATTGAATTGATTTTCAAAAAGTTTAAATAATCACTCGATCGATTTCGACTTGTTAGATAGGTCATCATCAGAAGATCCCTATATAAAAAAATTCAACGGCGTCAAATCAGAGCTCCGCGCAGGTTAATTGACACATTCAAAGCGGCAGATAATTCGTTGTCAAATGTGGCGCGCAAGAGATCGATTGTCGGTCAGTTTGTATGGAATGCAGCGCCATCTTGTTGAAATCAAAGGATGTTCACATTCAAGAAAAGTGGGCCAATTATATTAAAATAAAAAAATAAAATATTTTATGGAGAAAAGCCGATAATTATGGCTTGAGATATACATATATATAGTAAGACAATGCACAATGTAACACATAACACATTAAAAACGCCCAGTCGTAACTTTTTATCACCACTGGGAATCGAACCCGGGACCCCCGATGTACAGAGCAAGCGCTTTCCATACTTTGCTATCAAGGGCGACGAATTATGCCACCACTCCAAAATCTACACCAATCAGTACTATTGGTAAAGGCATTGACTTCTCTATGTTACACGTAACGGTTCTGAATCCCAAATTCGGTAGTTCTGCTTGATAACATAGTCATCGATATGGAAATGCGCTTCGTTTGAAAATATGATTTTTCGACCAAAATCGACGTTACGATGAAGCTGGTCTATGGCCCACACAAAGAACAGGTATCAAAGCGGATGGTCATTTGCTTTCAATTTTCAGCTGGTGAGTCATCTGGACCCTATAGGCGAATAATCCGAAGTATTTGTGCAGTATTTTTTGCAAACTGGTGTGACTAATGGCCTCTTGCTGCGATCGATGTCAAGTTGAGATCGATGAATTTGGGGGCCACTTTTGTTATCCAATAGCAAGTGTTTCTCACGAACTTTCTTCACCAATTTCATTACAGCGGTTCCGCTTGGCCCTCTTTTACGAACCATATTTTTTCTCAAAATTCGCACGGTTTCGGCTAGACAACAATGAATTTGAAAATAAGTTTTGCATATTTCGAAATGCTCTTCAAGCGAAAACAAAATTGTTTCGTGACACGGAATATCACATAAAGGAATATTTAAAAACAAACCAATGTACTACCTAAATTGTGTATAGTTGGCGGTTTGAAATGCTGATTAATTTCGTCGTTGGCTATCACAGCGGCGATCTCGACCGGCAATGTAGTTCATTAAGTTATATACTCCAATGAATTTTATCCCATTGTAAGAGAAGATATCCGTGCTGGATTGATTCATTCAACATAACAATACTTACCTAACATCTCACCTTAAAATACATTTAACCTAAAAAGTAAACAAATTTATACACATAGCAATACTTACCCTTTATCATTATATACATTACAATTTAATCCCCCTAAAATAATTAATTAAGAATTAATTAACAACTTTGTATAATTTAAATTTGAATATACTAATCTTAAATTTATTCGTATAAAATCCAAAATGGCCTCCAAGTGTCAATTGGTGGACGAATTCCTGTGCATTATTTTTAGTTCAATGCATGACTAAATACCAAAATTTATGATCGATGCGACATCTGCGTTTGAACTTTTTCACTAAACATCAATTTTCGTATTCGTCATTATGCTAATAAATGCGAGTAGTAATATTGACAAAAATAAAAAAATATAAAATTAAATAAATAAAATTTATAACTAAACTTGGGATTTACGCAATTTACTATGTGCATATAATCCTCTCCTGAATGTAAATCGTTTGTATTCAGCAATAAATGATTCGGTTGTTATATCTATTACGATTTCAATATGTATAGCCTTTGCCACCATGCAGATAAATAAGGCGATATAGCCTTTGTATACATTTTGTGACCTCTTGTCTGGGGTGTCCATATACTCTGGCAGATAGTAAATTTCCCATTTGTTGCTCTGTACGGTGTTGTTTATGGCAAAAGCATTCAATGCATTTTTGACTTACTTGCCCTTACCGTCAATAATCCAATATTTTTTTCTTAAATGCGACAACGTTAATTCTGCGTATTGTTATAGTTGCGTCCTTGTTTATCATTCGACAGTATATAGCAATGGCATATGCATATTAGGAAGCGTCATTGGAACCGTGAAGCTCAACTTTGTAATCTTCTTTTGTGTTGAACCACTTTCTGTTGATCTTGTCCGGTAGAGATTCATTTTGACGATACAATTTGTCTATATTCGCCGTCATTACGATTTTATGTTTTCTCCATCGTAGTGGTATATCCGCTAGGTCATCTTTTAAATTTGGACCATTCATCATGCAATCATTTAAAGATACTCTCGTTCTAGTTTTGGAGGAAACATCAAACACTACTCTATACGTTTTGTAGTAGTTCTGTCCTTTTTAATTACACCATAATGAAGTATGTAGTTAGTGTTGCTTGGTCTCTGGTTGTCAAGTACTTCCTGCACGAGTTCCGTATGCTTAAGATGTGTGGTACTCTTGCATAAATGTTGATGATATATAATTGTTTGAATGTCGGATCTCTCTTGAACAAATTTTACCTTTGGATTAATCTGGCAGCGGTTTTTTCCGGATCATTCTAACTCAACATGATCATCCTTAAATGGAATTCTTACTATATATCAGCCATCTGGGACATTTTCTAAGGTTGACTGGAAATGTTTTTCATTCATGTTTGCCACCTCAATATTAATTCTTTCGTCCAGTATCGAAGCGACTTCTTATGTTATATATGAATTTAAATTAACCTAAAAAAAATGTATCGCACGTACAACGACAGGCACGTAAGAAGATTTTCTAGTTTTCAAATAATACTTTCGTATATATATTTAATAAACGTCAGTCTCGATTCGCAAAATAAAAAAATCCGGCGTTCGCTCACAATACAATTTTGTAATGAGAAAATGGAAAATGTTAAATAAAGGACAAAACAAAAAAAAAAATCTTTTTCATTTTATTTCATTTCAACTGATTGAATAAAAAAAGGCTTAAGTGTTGTTATTTTAGCTGATGCCGTTTTTGTTGTTGTGTTTTTCATTTTGTTCATTTCCAGTTTCGTTGTCAATGCGATAATTAAATTAAGTACATTTTACTTTTAAACAGAGTCTGATATTTTATATACAACAAGCATATTCTAAACCATTTACAATTTTCTTTTTATATACTTGAGGAAAATTAGTTTTGATTGTTTTATAATTAATGATGAAAGTTTAAGAAAATTATTTGTTACGAAAAAACTAAACTAAATTATGTCATTTGTGTTTTAATTGAATTTGAATTAAAGAAATTCGTACGTTGCACTGTGCACGGCACCGGTCGTATATAGGTAGGTTCTCGTACGTACCCGAAAATATGGTAAATCGCACGTACGATTATATTATTGTATGCGAATAAAACGATTATCCACATCTGCCGATTTAAAAATTTGTTTGCTAATTTGATATAAGCGAATATCTAATCGTTTATCCAAAAGATATAAAAATTACTCGCAAAGCATTTTTTACGTTTTTTTTTTTTTGTATTCATAACACCAAAGAATGTTATTAAATCAATAAATTTTGTTTTTAAATCGCAAAGCTTTTTTATTAAAATCATGATTTCAAAGGCAATAAAAATATTTAGTGCAAGGAAAGGGTGTAATTTATAGTTTGAGCTGGTCCAGGCGTAATTTTAAAGTTTAAATTTCCCCCACTATATCATACACATCTATAAATATACAAATGATAAAAAGGAGCTTATTAAAGTCTACTGATATGAAGATATGAAATACCATTTTATGTAGACGACAGAAACGTTATGGAATTTATAATTTATACATTCTACTTATGTTAATCTCACTGTAGTAAACTGAGTAAAACGTAAACTGTAGATCATACGTATGTATAAAGGAGAAGATGGGATTAGATTTTATTTTTTGTTTAGCAAAAGGATTAAGGTTGTTCATTATATTATTTTTAGTATGAGATGAACAAAATGTGTAACAATATGTATAATTTTGCTAAAATAAGAATAATAATTCACATAGTAAAATATTGGGTACATGAGAGGATAATGTTATTTAATTGGGTCGGTCAACTCTTTATGTACAGATACGATATGAAAGGGAATCTCTCTGTACACAGGTTATCATAATACCTTTCTAAAATATTTAAATTGTATAAGGAGCATATTGTGTGTGGACTTTTCTAAACCAACCACAAAGGAGAGTTTGCGGACACTAAATAATTCAGTGGCAACATGAAATGAATGTTTCATTGCTAAAACCGTAATTTTTCATCCGTACAAAACGGTACCAATTTGCGGTATTAGTATTCCGCACAGTGCACGTGCCAATGTTAGCAATATACAGCGGGGCTATCTATTGTTGTTATTTTTTCAATTAACCTTGCAATATACATATATTTCTTTGTTGTTTATAGGGTTTGATTGTCACAATTTGCTATATATAAAGCAATCGGTCTATAAGAACAATGACAATGAACATTGGTTAGTTATATCCCGGTGAAGTTTGTTCCAACTTTGCAAGTTAACATATTACAGTATCGGCGCATATGGCTTACGTAATCAACATGTTAGTTTGTTACGGATGGCATACAGCCAACCCCCAGATATCACTAAATAGGCAGAGGCTTCTCGCGCGGCGATTTTGACGGCTCATTCTCAAGGTGAATGCTTGGGTCGTGGGAATTTTGAGGCTTGCCTATTCCTGGCCTACATCGTGGAATAACAAACTACATATTTTTAAAGAAGAAATGCAAAAAAATGAGGTCACGCCCGCCGAAACTTTAGGAAATGTAAAAAAAATAATTATAACCGGGTGTGCCCATCCGGTGACGACTGGATCTCTCCGAAGGATAAGTTACAGGTCTGCTGAAAAGACCTCACACCCCGAATGTCCTATCGATCCCGAAAGGCCGATGCCCAGGCACAACGAAGTGACATATGCGGGAAGAGATGTATCCTCAACAGACAAATCCTATTTTCACCCAGAGGGACCTCCTCCAGAGACTCTCCCATTTTACACACTGCGACAGTAGATACTAACGGAGTGCTACGGGGAGGCCGAGTGGATTTTATGGTCGCCTTCGAATGGACGACACGATTGCTGGACTCACCACCGCGACCCTGTGGATGTCCTGCCAAGCAGGCATCGACACTGAATAAAACTTCCACTCCCGTCCAACTAAAACCGAGAAAATTACTAATTCATTCTACTTGAATTTATTGGAAAGAAAATAGATAAAACAAAACCGGTAAATATAATAATCAGCGGATCTGGATCGTAACGGGATACTGCTAACACCGCTACAGGAAAAGAAAATTCCCGTAACGCCTAGTGGTCCTTTATCTAAATGAAAATTTTTCAAACTACAGAAACTCAAAATCATGATCAAAACCTGGACCTTGTAAAGGTCACCCGGTTAGGTTGCAGTGTCCCTGTCGAAATGGGTTATGGATTTTCTAAACTTTGACGAACTGTTTCGTTGGGCGTCGTCTTGCTGTTAAACAAAAAGTGCAGATAGCCACTAAGTATTGGTCACATGCTCATTGTAAATTTCCGTTGGGCGTTGTTTTTTGCCAAAACCGAATAACCGTTGCGACCTCTTCGCCGTCCTGCCACAGGGGGATTATTACACACGGACCATTGAGCGTTGTCTCGTCTTTAATAACAGCAAATGCTGGGCATTTCTTCCCGCCCCAAAGGCCGTAGAAAATATTGAGCGTTGCCTCGCCATACAAAAGTGTTACAAATCGCCGGTAAATAAAACGAATGTAAGTGTTCGACAATGATTGTGCGCCAATAAATATATGTTTGTCTCTGCACTACGCTGACAAATAGACTTGCGAACCCCATAACATGAACAAGACAGTCTAATCCAACGAAACAGCAGTTTGGACAACTTTTACGTCAACGTAAACCACCCGTTTTCACTCATCGTTAACAAAATAAAAACCGATGACTACTCACCTGAAGCCATCAACGTTCTCGCCGAGGCAAACCGGAATCTAGCTCAAATTCTTCCAGAAGCATATGCACCTTGCATTTCCAGGCAAAATCAAAATCAGAAACATACCAATCCATACGAGAGAGACACTTTAACTATTCGGTAAAGGCGGTGATACATGTACAGATTTTGCGTACAGCGCACATAATTTTTATGCCTTAAAGGCAAAATCTGTACATGTATCACCGCCTTAATTGCACCCGTTATCCAAATTCTGCAAAGCTTCGATACAATTCACAAAACAGGCCTAATCCGATATCATTACCACAGAAGAATATGACGTACAACATTCAACATCAAAGCAATTCAGTTCCGCTCAGACCGATCAATCTGAAACCACCAGCACGAATGAGTATTGATCCATCGGTACCGACAAGATCAGTAAACTGCATCAATCGCCCAAATCATCAAAATAACCAAGCGTGCAAACTATTGTAAAAAACTCAAACCACAATGAACCACGGAATTTGCAGGGCGTACATCACATGGCGGAGGACCACTACAACAAACTCGTGGAAGACTTTATGGAAAACGAAATAAATGATGAACATGGAACTAGAGGACAATCTAGAATTAAATTTTATGATGTATGCCTCCCTAGCATATCAGACATAAAATATAAACTCAAAACGACAGAATCCTCGAATTCTTAATTGTAACAGGAACTTACAAAAATTTTGTAAAACCAGACTTACCCTAAATTGCAATCCCGACCAACGTTAAATTTAAAATCAGATCAGCAGCTGAAGATATTGAAATTAACACAAACATTTCTACGACAATTTTTCAAGAGGTATAGGGGAAACAAAACAATTGATTTTTTCATTTTGCCGGGTTTAAAAACCTTCGATGGAATAATTGGTGACGATACGTTCAACCATATCGCCAAACATCAAAATCCATCTCATTCATCAAAAAACATCTCAAAGACGGAGGAACCAATATACATGAAGTCATACCCGTATTCATACCATATGAGACAAAAAGTGGAAAAACAAATCGACCAACTCCTAACGAATGAAATAATAAGATCTTCCAACAGCCCTATAACTCGCCGATTTGGATTGTTGAAAAGAAAATGGGTGCCTCACAAACAGAATCGCAAACCTCAGAGATTCAGTTTTTTACCACCATTGATCTTACTTCAGACTCCATTAAATAAAGGAGATATAAAATGAGTTCTTAAGAATCCCATTCGGCCTAAAAAGTACTCCAGTCATATTCCAAAGGATAGTATATACGACGAATTTTCCGGATTCCTTATTACGACCAAGGGTATCAAGCCGGACTCCAAATAAATCATTACTATTCGAAATATCAAGAAACCTGACAACTTGAAGAATTTAAAATCGTTTCTCCAAACCAGTCCAAGAAAGTCAATATCAACATCAACGAAAAGGAAATTGAAGCATTTTGACACATTAAACAGTTTACTGACATTCTCGGAGAAACTGAATTTTCCGGACTCCATATCTATAAACCTGGTTGCATTTTTCTCCATATCTATAAATCAGGTCGCTGATGCAGAGCAAGATATCACAGAACTAATCCAATACTGTGATGTATCAATTATTGCATTCAAGAACCAGCTCATAATTAAGAAAGGTAAAAATATTTATACGCATATACGAGAAACCCCATCCAGGCTACGGCAGACACCAGTCTACCGGAAATAAATAAAAGAAATCTAATCAAAATACTACGGGAAAGATTAAATCCAACCATAATTAACGGATAAAAATTCTCGAGGAATACATCCAGGTATTACAAGAAGTTTATAAAGAATGCTTTTCGACATGCAACTTACGACTTACTCCAAGGATAATTGACGACATCTGCAACGAAGAGAACATATTCACAATCATAAATGAGGAACACAGACGAGCACATTGAAACCATCACGAGAACAAGAGTCTAATTCTGAAACTTTACTATTTCCCGCACAAGTCAAGTTTGATCAAGAAGTACACATAAAGTTGTGATAATTGAAATATGAACAAGTACGACCGACATACAATAAAAGCAATAATCAATTCTACCAAGACTAATCGTAATGGACAACGAACGAAGCCTAAGTCCAATCATCATAGACTACCTGAAATCCTTGGGAGCCGAAGGCAAATTAATACCTTCACATCGAAGTTGGGTAAACGGGACTATCGAAACGGTTCAGTGAGATGCTTACAGGATGAATACAAAGATTTAACGGAAAAGGAGTTGATCACCATTGCATACATCGCTACAATAATTCCGTACACTCGAATACAACGAATTAACTATCAAAATCTAGCAGACTTTAAAAACAAAATCAAAGAGGAATGTAGAAAGACTGAAAAGATCGCAGGAAACAAAAATAACATAGGACTCTCAATCTACATCGCCATCAAGCAAATTCCAAAAGGGAACCGTGGCTAAAGACAATAATGTCACAGTTACAACTACATTTGGAAGACGAATTCAAAAAGCCCAAATCAAAAATCGAGTATAATAATCTTTAAATTGCAGCACTACTCTTTTGAGCCAATCAATGCCAACGATCATCTACGAATATAAGAGTCCATTAGAAACATTAAAACTAGGGAATGAAAAAATCATCAGTAGGAAGTTTCAAGCTGATTCATGTCAGCAATCTAGAAAGCTACGAAGACCTAATTGATCGTATCACAAGAACTCATAAAACAAACATCGACCTAAATTGTATGAGGCAAATTAAATAAGGCAAAACATTAGAACTAAACGATCAATCAACTGGATCGGGAACACATGGAAACTCCACAGATCGGGATCACGTTGTCAAAAGCAAAATCTAAATGGTCAACAAAAATAATCAACAGTATACAAGATCAACAAAGCCTGGATATTGCGGACAAAATGCTCAGTGAATACAGCAAACTCACTGACCATTATAAGGATGATTCAGATGACAAGTTTCAACAAATTTTCCTCCTCATTGTCAAAGAGGAAATAAAAGAAATATAGTTAGAGCAGCACAATTTACAAAGGCAAAAATCATCAACACTGATTTATTGGGAAACATGGAAATTAATCGTTTAGTAACGGAAGTAGAGACACTTCAGAACTGATGATGATCATCAAAAACTTCAAAATTCTATACATTATGTCAATACCCAAAACAAGCGAAGTAGACCACAATCTTATCAAGTTATCATCATAAGATCAACGATAGTCAAAAATAAGCAAATACAACTAAAAGTCAACGAGTAGTAATCAGAACTAGATAATTGAAATCGTTCGAAAATGCAAACTATTCCGCGACACAACCATTTGCGAATCAAACTGTTTGAAAAAGCTAAAGGAAGGTCAGTGCATAAACCAGCTCTCATACACCAATAAATACTCGGAAGGAAGTTTTCTGGTGCAATACAACAACGAAACAATTAAAATTAATAATTTTACATTTACCATTAAGGACAAACCTTCAAGAAAACGGCGCCAGAATTGATCAGGGATATCTGCACAGTCTATATCTGGAAAATATTGAACCGCTACAAAAAATATTTAGTGAGAACGAGGAAGCAGCGATAATCGATTCTGGAATTATTTTTATCATAATGCGTTTTAAACCTCATGATGTTTATCAACAAAGTAAGGGCCCAACACCGATGACGGATGATGCAAATTTAACAAAACAAAATCCTCAGCAGTCAATAGGGATGTAATTTCAAACTGTCAGACTAAACCTATGGCCCACGAGACGTGGATTTTAAAGGAAGGAGGGGTCAACAACAGTATCAACGCATATGGCTAACGTAATCAACAGGTTAGTTATAATATAAAACATATCTAACATTTTTTTTTTATAAATGCATACGAAACATTGCAGAACAAGTATTTTGTCTTGCCTTTTGTATTTTATATATGTCCTAGAATATGATAATGTAATGGCTCTACTTAAATCGAATGCTCCCAAAACGATAATCCAGTTTCTTAGAACTAGACGCAAGAGTAAACGTAATCACGGGCGTCTACAAAACACGATGAACATCTGATACTAGACTTAAAAGCTGAAGAACCAGGCATTTTATCTAACGTGGCCAGAACTAAGCACATCCAAGCAATTACTCTTGAAATGGAGGCGTACCCTGTCACCGGGCGCTCTATTAGAAAGGTGTTGAAAGCAGGGGCGGAATCATGAAATACGACCGGAAAATCTAAACGGATTTAAAAATATTTTCAAATTTTTCGAATTGTTTTGTGTTTGTCCATTGAAATATTTTCAACAATTCATTTGTACGGACGGATTTCATGATCTTGCCCCTGTATACATCAAAATAATTATATATTTCCGGAATTTTTTCAATTTTAAAATACAAAAGACTTCAATGCCATCTCATAAAATGAAACGGCGACGAACCTGGGGCGAGAAAAATGAATTTCGAAAATCTTGTTGAAATTAACCATTGCTCTTAAAACCTTATAGAAGTTGCATTTTACATCAGTCTGCATCCATCATAGTAAATTTTAAATACTTTTAATCTAATAAATTTGAAAATATTTTTAAATCCGTTTAAATTTTTCCGGTCGTATTTCATGATTCCGCCCCAGACGTGAAAAAAAACACGGAAGTTATCTATATATATAAAAATGAATCATTATTTTCCTTGGTCACGCCATAACTTGAGAACGACTTTACCAATTTCATTCATCTTTTTTTAAGCTTCCTAATACTTTGTAGAAGGTTCTGTCGGAAGGAAAAATTAAGAAAATTGTTTATAAAAATGGAAAATTTCAGAAAACAGACTAAATTAAATTGTTTGCACCATTAACGATAGTTGGGTACAAATTAAATAGCCTGTGGTTTATAATTTATTATTTACGAATTATTTTTTGCTTACTCCAAAAAGTTTTCTTATGATTAATTTTTTCGGAAACCAATGAATGTAGTGGCTCTGGTGGCGGTACCAATGCCGAAAGGCCCAAGAGCCAGCGTATATGATGTCAGGCAAAATTATATATTGGTATTAGCGAACAAAAATTTCAAATTATTTTCTTCATTAAATCGTTGCAACACGTGGAAAAACTTTACATGCTTAAAATATGCCGTTTTGTTATTCACGCAATGGAAAAATTTTCCATCCCCATTTAATTTTTCATTCAGGATATCTAATAATTTTCGATTTGGTGTTTTGACACTTTTTTCATTAAATAAAAGTCGAGTTTATGAACAAATACGTTTCTTTATCAAATTGGCGTAAAAATCATCCAATCCTTGAATATGCATGCATCCAAATATTGTTGTGAAATATTGTAGTATCTAGCGATGCGGCCGAAACAAAAAGGTTTGATTTATATGACATCATATAAATTTAATCCATTTTTACACCTAATACATATCTCGATATTCTTGATCCAATTCATATTTATCTCGACCCCCATCAAGTAGGTAATAAAAATAATCAAGAAATTTCAGTTTTCCAAAGTCATCCTTGGCTCATTTTTTTATTAACAAATGGATGTATCGTGATGACTCAACGATTAAATTCGATAGTTCTTCCACATCTATTTGAATCTTTTCGAATACCACTTGACTTTTACATTTTGAGTGTAATCCGCACTTTTCATTAACTCGAAGGGGTCGGACGCACGTGCAATTTCTTTTTTTAAATTTCGATTTTTCTTTTTGATTTTTTCATTGGAATGAGTTTAAATAAATGTTTAAATGGAATTAATTGTATGCTCGATTCCGACGGGTTGGACCCTTGGATCTATAAGTCATTGTTTGTTTATGTATATTTTTTTATATAAAGCTACACGTCTTGGCCGATTTGAATTAAACTTTACACAAATATTGTTAAATATCTAAGGAAGGTCACTGAGCATTTCTCATGCCTCCGCCTCCCTCATGGGGGAGGGGGAGGAGGGAATGATAACTGGTTCCAAAGTTACCATGGAGAAATGTCTAAAACTTTCCGGAATGATGTCTGAAAAATAAATCATGGTCATAGTTTGGTATGATGCTATGATTGTGATGGTGATGATGATCATGATGATGATGATGATGGTGGTGGATGGTGGATGGTGGACGGTGGATGGTGGAATGTGGATGGTGAATGTTGGATGTTGGATGTTGGTTGTTGGATGTTGAATGTTAGATGTTGAATGTTGGATGGTAGATGGTGCATCTTCTATATTCGATTGTGGATGGTGGATGAACCTCAATGTTTATTTATCAAATTATTTTTTTATCAAATTTGGATAGTACAAATTATTGAAAAATTTATTTAACCAAATCACTATTTTTTCCGAGCAACGCCGAGTAATTCAGTTAGTTCTTAATAAAATCAAATTTTTCGATTCGGAGCTACATCGTAAAATGTTAGTTACCGTTTAATAGAGCGGATTGTGAAACGACGGATAAAGAACGAAAAGCGATTTTATTGTATAAAGTATTTGTCAAAATATAATTTTTGACATCTTCGAAAATTGTCCGATTGATTGTACGTTATTAAGGTTCGTCAACGTTTGGTAGTTGGTTGTAGGGTGCCCACCGATAAGTAGTGACACCCATTTACGAGGAGACGTCAGGTGGCAACTCGAACTCGGATATCAGACTCTGAAGGTGTATGGATGACCCTGCCGGCAATTGACAGTCAGCTCCAACGACGTTGGTTTCACAATCGCTTTAAAGGTTTTTGGGTTTTGCCGCTTCGCTTCACACATTTTGAACCATGTGATGAATGCATTCATGGAAAGCTCCACGCCAGCCCTAACTGTAAGTTTTACGTAGATAGGCCTATGAAAATGCAAATGTAGCGTTGAAGTAAAGCATTTAACGTTAATAAAAAGTGAGCGTGAGTGTTAAAATATTTAACGAAAAGTATAGACTCAAAAAGTGTAGATCTGTAAAGTGTAGATCTGTAGATCAGTCTTTTTTTTACCAATTCCAGACACCATTCCAAGTTAAGAACACTTAATTCCTCATTCGGCAATCATAATTCCTCATTCGGCAATCATTGTTTCGATGATTTTTTGAGTTATTAAAAATTCAGCAAATTTAGCCAGACGCTTCCACGTGTGTGGTTCACAGATTTCAGACACCATCATAAGTCGAGAACACTAAATTCCACCCTCAGCACTTATGATTTTCTAAATTAAAAAGACAATACAATTTTTTTTATTAAGAAATTGTATAAATACTTATTTTTGTAATACTGTGATTCCCAATATAATATTGTTTATTTTTAATTTAATTAAACCGCACGTGTTTCGAATAACGACAAGCTTTTTTCTTGTGCAGCTTCACTTTTTGATAACTTGTGTATCTACACTTTTTGAGTCTACACTTTTCGTTAAAATGTGTAGTCTACACTTTTTATTAACGTTAAACTCTTCACTCCGGTAAATGTAGCTCTTTGTGGATGCACCGCCGCGGCCTTTGTTTAGTTTGATATTTATATAGTAGGAACGATCTCGACGGAGTGACACGATGCGGTGGAAGATTGGCAAACGTCGTTGGCTAGCTCGCCGTTATGCGATGGGAAAGATCACAACACAATTATGTACGTGCGAGCGTACCAAAGTTTACATGATTAAAATCAAATTATGCTTTCGTAAGTATAATAACTTCAACTGTTGGCCATCGAAGTGGCAGCAGTTGGAACGAAATTCGATCGGCGAGACGTAATTCAGAGGCGAAATACAAATTTGCAATGAATCTCTGAAATACACCGATCGTATGATGCTCTTCAATATCCATTACTGTTTTGGCAAAATGAAGATGGACACCATTTCAATGTCATGCAGATATACTCTGTCAGCTTTCACTGGTGCAGTAACAACAAAAAAGGTTTGTTATTTTACTTTGACGTAAATATCGTACAAAATACATGATACTCCAAAAATATGAGTTTGTCTGTTTATAAATGGAAAAAAATTTATTTATGTACGCCAAAATTGAAAGCGAGCGGCTTCTGTACATTCGTTTGAACCAAAAGAAATTGCGTATCGAAGATTATATTCAATTGCGCGATGCAATTGCATATGATGGAAACGCTACATTGGCCAAATGGGTATATACTTCCTGCTTCGTATACTGTAAGCCCAAGACATATGCATGCGTATGCTCAAGATGCTGTGACGTATGTTCGAAGATGCGGGTGACCAGATTTGTTCGGAAATCAAAGATTTGCTATCGCCTGGTCAGTCATCGCATCACAGACACAAACAAAAACTAATGAAACTCATGCATCTCTGGATGTATTCGATTGAGTGGCAAAGACGGGGTTTACCACAGACACATATTCTAATTTGGCTGAAAGAAAAAATTGTTCCAACTCAAATCGGTATAGTGTTATATGAACTACCGAATCAACAAGAAGATCCGATACTTTTTGACGTTGTCTGCAAGAACATGATTCTCGACCCATGTGGAGCATTGAATATAAGTTCGCCTTGCATGAAATACACAAGACAAAATATTACACTTGGAACACAGCAAGCAAAATGTTTTACAGGAGAAAGCAAGGTGCCGTTGCTCTATAGACTATGCTGTTGTTCGTGCATCTGATGCATTAAGTCGAGTATTTAGTGTAAATCCAAATAACGTTGAATGTTATTGTTTGAGAATGTTACTTCACACAGTCAAAGATTCTACATCATTCCAAGCTTTGAAAACAGTGGATGAAGAAATGTGTGAAACGTACAGAGAAGCATGTTATCGACTCAGCTTACTTCAAAACGATAGCAGCTCTCACGTGTCTTACGCCACAAATTCGCAGACTGTTTGCAATTACTTTAACCACTTGCGCGCCTTCTGATCCAAAACGTCTTTGAGAAAAGAATAAAGAAAGTATGAGTGACGATTTCTAAGACAAGCACGTAGAACGAATCCGAATTTGGAAATCCAGTTTTCGGATGACATTTTCGTAGAAGCACTCATACTACTTGAGGATAGATGTATTTCATTCAACAACAAAATTCTTTGCCAGCTTGGACTACCACCACCAACATGTGCTCGAAACAATGTTCACGACAGAGATATAAGATACGTGAACGACAATATAGTTCTGATGAACTGAGCCATTTTGTCGATGCTCAGAAATAACTGTTGTTTGTTGGTCAAAAAATAGTTTAGAAAAAATTATGCAACACGTATAGCTAACGAAAATAGTGCAATTATTTTCTTTGACACACGGAAAATTCTTGCTAAATTTGATACTCGTTGAAATTCGATCGAAAAATGAAATTACACTAGCTGTAGCATTGTCTGGATCCGCATTAACGTTTTTCGATGGTGGGCGCATTCAGCTCTTAAGTTTTCATTAAATGTAAACCATACCGAAACACTAACATGTAACATCGGTAAAAATTCGGTAAAGCTCACTTATGGGATGACTCCACTATGGCACACAAGAAATCTCTTGAAGCTCTTGACCGTACTCTAAAAGGTTTTAGAGAAAATAACCAATTCCAATGGGTGGAGCTCTATTGCTTCTTGCCGGTGATTTTCGACAAACTTTGCCAGTGATTCCAAGATCAACACCAGCCGATGAACTAAATGCATGTTTGAAAGCGTCATATCTTTGGAGACATGTAGAGCAAATTACATTGTCGGCAAATATGCGGGTGTATTTACTTCAAGATGCTGCTGGGCAAATATTCGCCAAACAGATTTTGGATGTGGTCGATGGAACACATCCAATTGATCCGACTACACGTGATATATCTTTTCCACCAAACTTTTACCAAATGCAGTCATCAAATCAAAAAGTTGTGCAGAACTCGAGCATTTTCGCTCTGAAGAATGATGATGTCAACAAAATAAACAATCAAATTCAATTGAGGCTACCCGGTGAAGTTGCCAAGTACAAATCGATTGACACAGTTATAGCTGAGGAACAAGCTGCCAACTATCCAATAGAGCCTCTTAATTCTTTGGAACCATCTGGAATACCACCACATATATTAACTGTAAAAGTTGGTTCACCGTTGATTCGCAACTTAAGTCCACCAAAATTTTCCAACGAAATAAGACTTGCTGTTAAAAAAATATCGCCGAATTTGATCGAAGCCACAATCATCAGCGGCAAATGTAAAGGAGAAGATGTGCTGATACCACGAATTCCAATGATTTCAACCGATTTGCCCTTCGATTTCAAGTGATTACAGCTTCCAGCGTGTCCGACTTTTGCTGCATAACCATCAACAAGGTCCATGCCAATCGCTATGTGTTGCTGGTTTGAACATAGAAAATTCCTGTTTTTCCCACGGACTATTATATATGTTGCTTGCTCCAGAGTTGGAACGCCGAAAAATCTTTATGTTTACACACCTGTTTCAATGTTATATTCAATTATTTTGTTGAATGATTTTTAAGAAACAATAATTGACTGATTCTCTAATACTATCAAACGACTTTAAATTTAGGAAGGTCTGAAAAAAATTTTCGCAAAAAATTGAAAAAGCTCCTTTATGACAGCTGCGCATTCCGTTAAACCAATTCGAACAAAAATCTTTGGGATCTTCCAATTTATGAGAAAAACTAAAGTCTTAAGTTTCACCCCGATCAGTTGCTGCGCCTAGGCTGTAGAGAGGCCACAAATGATTAGTCTGCACACATTTTATTTACTTCGGCGATATAGCGAATGGTAAATCTGCAATTCCATATTTGTAAATTAAAATTGCGAACTAACGTTAAGAATTTTAAAAATTATAGGACAAACGTGGATCTAATTTTAGTCTAGAAACTTCCTGAAACAGAAGATCTTCTTCTGCATCAATTCACATTAATTATTTTGTTACTTTTAATGCTTTATAACGTAAATAGAGCTTTACCGTTCTTTTATCTGTTTTCTTCAAGATATTAAATTCTTGTTTTAAATGTATAAATTTTATTCTTTAATTAACCTCACATATAGCTCTGGTTGTAATACTAACATGTAAAAATGTAAAAAATTCTGAAATACGCTTAAACATACAACGCTGTTTAAGGCATGCAATTAGAAAACACGCAATAGCGGCCCGAAAATTTCACGATCCAATAAAATGGAAAACACATTTTCCAGTGAAAGAACAAAACTGTAGGCTTGAAACAGCTGAAAGACGCTTACGTGAGTAGGTTCAAGAACCTTGAAAACTAACGTTCCGTGAGATGACAAATTCTATATCTAACACAAGGGATAAAGACACTTTTAATAACACTTCGTAATAACTTCTAACATATTGCTGGAGGGTCCGAAAGATAAAATGCACCCAAGTTTACGAAATGTCACATGCAGTATGCATTTTAAATCAATCGAAAAACTTTGTAAGATTTGCAAACAAAGAGTAAACCAAGAAAAGTAATTTTCGTAAAACACTAATTAAGACGCCTGTTGACACACTCCTTCAACGTAAAATACTCTAGAGGAAGGCTTTTTTCTATATGTTCATAACTAAAAAGGATCACCTCCCACTGCAAGATAGTAGAACTAAGAAGGCATAGGTTGGGCGTAAACCGTTAGAAAAAATATCAAATTAACAGACCCAAGTTAATTTAATTACGAGAATTGAATACAAAATCTTAATATAACACTTAGGCAGACATACATGATACATAAAACATTAAAACTACACGCCACATAAATAATGTTAATAAAATATGCAAGATGTAACCACACTACACATACTTAATTTAGTCGTTCGGGTGAAGGCCAATGGCAAGGGAGGATCGCAAATTGCAGACACAAAAAATCCTTAATGGTTCTCATGTATACGTTATTTTTTTTTCAAATTTCTATTTTTTCGTTTGACCTGTCCCTATGTCATTCATCTTGTGAAAACATAAAAACACAACATCAAAGAATGTGTATATGGAGAAAATGTATATTGGGTGGGTGGTAAAATACAACCTCTTACACGTACACAAAATAATATTCAAAGTTTTAATATATTCTCGCCACATAATTTAAAAAATTGAAAAGTTGCACATAAAAAACCTAATTAATTTTGTTGTTGTTGTGCACTTAATTATGCATCTTTTAATAGTTACAGAACTATGACGGAAATGTCAAGAGATTGATTCATACAAAAGTCATGATGCCTTCTAGTATTTTCTATAGTCCTTCTAAAGTCAAGATAGAAATCAGTGCTAGTACTGTAAAACAAGTCATATACGAGTATGTACTTCAAGTTTTCGCTGTCAAGATTTTATCAAGATATTTATATACTTGTGTAACATTTATTAAAAAAAGCATTCGACTTTGATAACAATAAACTACATGTTAACTAATCAACTTTTCTTTTAGTCTTCATTACGAGCAAAAAAGGAGGTAAATTTATTAGTTTTGCTATTCAAATGGAGATAACAAAATTTTGTTAACAAGTATAAAATCATGTTTCAAGGAATGTTTTTGAGAAATGGTATTTTTGAGGTTGAACGAAAGGCAAAATGTTTGGAACATATGATATATGTAGCTTTCAAATTCCAATGCCGTATGGTCATGTGATTTATGAAGCCGTTGTGAACTTTCAGGCCAAACTCAAAATTTGTCGCTACACATAAAAGTTTAGACATAAAAGTTTAGTGTACACAATTTTTTTAAGTCTAGCTTAAATTGAATAGAAGATCTATTATCAGTTTTTATTTGGGATGTCAATTTGCTACCATGTCTGTACAATGGCTTTATGCAACTCAACTAAACTGCTTAAATCAGGAGTACACCAAAATCTATCAAAATTATAGCTGTATGTAATCTTTGGACTTTATTCGAGTTGAAATTTGCCCGTTTTTATCACAATTTTATAAAATACCAACTAATAATGTCACAAACACTAGAAAATTGTTTAAAAATACACTGAAAGTAAACTAATTAAATCAAACGCCTAAGATATACTAACAGCAAATTCGTTCGAAACAAAATTTTGATCTTAGATCAAAAAAATGACTGACAATGCAATGCATTTCAATGACATTTCGATCAAATTTATTGTTTTACAGGCTTTAATTGAATTTCGCATTTATTGATGTTACATCGGAAATTCTTTTGTTTTCTCTCGTTCAAACATGATAAATTTCGATTGCTAAGTTTAAAATTTTATGCATTTATGTTTCGAGATTCGTCTACACCCATGCGTGGTATAGTGCGGCAACACTATGCGTTTTATGCACGATTTACATGTTCCAATTTTTTTCCCAACAAATTTTTTACTGAAAAATAGAGCTGCACGCATATACAAAAAATGTTACGAGTTAAAAAGAGTCAGCAATATAAACAAATAAGGCAATGCTATAATTTTTTTGTATGTCCCATAAATTTTGACAGTTCGAACAGCTTGCGTTTAAATTAGATAACGAGAAACATCGAATTGCAAGTAAAAATAAAATATTTAATTACCGCTCAAGTTTGCTCGTTTTGTTTGAATGATGTTTATAACTGCTTGATGTTTATTTGAAACTTTTTTGAATTTTTTTTATTTTACTGCTATAAAAATACTCGTAGAAACTATATTTTATGGCAACATTCCCAGTTTTATGTCAACATTTGCTCAAATTAAAAAGAAAAAAATCTAATTTTATTTTACTGGAATTTGTTTTGTGCTCCTCTCGCAAACGAAAATCGTAATATACTTAACCTTTCATTTTTTACTGGAAAAAAAATTGGAACATGTATGGAACATGTGCAATTGGAACATGTGCATTACTTGCGTCCCGGTCGAAATGGCATATTTCAAAACGGCATAGGTACAAAACGGTATTTTTCATAACGACATTTATCGTTTATTCTCCTCGGAATTTTTCAAAAATGTGTAAATAAATGCATACTTTTATAAGTAAACTAGCTGAGCCGTCGAACCTCGTTCCGCTTCAAATTTCCTCGTCCGACAAAATACTTGTGAAGGTCACATTGATGAACATTGATTTTGATAAGAGAAAAAATCAAACAAGTCAACGTACTCAACTTTCAATAGACGATTGAGTTGAGTGGACATTCCTTTCACTATTTCATCCAATTCAACACTAATGTATTGAAAGTGAATAAAATGTCGATTCAAACTCAGGCATCTATCGAAAATTCAGTTGTTTTTTGTGGAAAATAGTGTGGAAATGAATTGGAGTCAGTTGGAATTCAAAATTATTCAATGTATTTTATTCGAGTGGAATTAAATCGAATACAGACGCAAACAATATTTTTTGGTTTGATCTCTGGCACGTAAATGAAAAACGATGATGGCTTGCCAACTCTCGAACACGCGACATATAGTACAACTGACCATGAGAAAAGCATGGAAACTCCAGATTTATTCCGCACACTTCCAACGATTCACCTTGCAATTTTTTAATCGTCATAGCGAATGCCAAAAGAATGGGGAAATGAATGCGCTTGGAGTCGAACGGAATGTCAGTTGGAACCAGAGAAGTTCTTGGAATTAGAACAGCGTCTCCTTTAATTTTCCCCTTGATGATCGTCGCTTATATCACGTTGTTCATCAGTTTCTTCACAGCCAATCGCGTTCCGTTACACACTATCGGATGGATCAGATTGCGCAGCATGATAATCACAGATCTGACCTTGAAGAGCAAGTTATGCGGTGGTTTTGGTCGGATAGTTGGTTGCCTCGTCTTGATTGGTGACACAGTCAGCGGATTTGTAACATTGAATTTCCCCAACGATTTGGTTTTGAATAAAGTACGAGTAATTCAGAATGTTTACATCCTTATTCTCCGCTGCCAAAATCGCTCGTTCGCTGAGCCAATTGTAATTCATATAATTTCGGCTTATGTCCGGAAACACTTTCGTGATATAAGCTGGTCGTGAACATACAAAAAATCGAGGCAAACCGAAATGAATCCGATGAAACGAGTCATTCTGTAATGCGACTCTCATGTTCAAGGTCATGGTCAAGTGCAACTTTTTCACATCGCGCCAAAAACACGACGATTTCAGACATGCGTCGAGTTCATCTGCAGCTGTCGACCTCGGAATGACAAGTAGCTTTGACAAAAATTGTCGGTCAGCAGAAAATCATCACTCTACGAAAACGTCTTGAGTCACTTCGTAAATTCTTCATTGTTTGATTGAACTTTTAATATGATTGTTTGTATGCCATTGTGCATTCGTCCCAGATGATGATTTTCATTTTTGCAACACCTTAATCATCGCTGAGTTCTTGGCAATTGAGCACAGTGGCCTTGCATTCGTGTGGATATTTATCGGCAGCTTCAATGCAGAAAGTGCTGTCCGGCAATGTGCAACAGCTAACGCTATTTCAGATCTTGAGCGAATTGTGGCCAAAAGCTATGATATCAGGAAGGTTTTGTCTGTTCCAACGGGAGCATCGGAGAAGAATATTTCGCGTTATACGGTCTTTTGATGTGCATTCAAAAGCGGCACATTCGATTGTACTATTTGGCTCAATGAATTTCGATCGCATCCTTGCTCTCATTGCAATTCACGATCAAATGCATCGTGCTTTGAACGAATTGGTGCTGACATGCCCAATTTCGACAAATAGCTGCCACACAAAAGTACACACATGCCTTTGATTAAGATCAAAGCTTCGTCCTTCATTTCAAGCTCACAATTCGATGTTGCAGTGCGAACCCATTGCAAAATGTCGTCACCCATCTCGCCCTTGTATTTGTTTCATAATTCCAATGCATTCGTTGCACGACACGTCGCTATAATGATTGCGAACAATGTACGAATTTGATTTGCCGGCGCAGAAACAGTGGTCTCGGCGAAAGTTGAGTCCCAATATGATTCGAAATAGACATGTTGTGTAGCAAATGAGGAAATACGCCAAATCGCCTCATTATAACTGACATAACGGCTCAACTGAAATTTTGACACTGTGTCATTTGCATCCGGAGCAACAATGCCGAACACTGCCAAGTCGCTACCTTTGTTCACCTATTTGCAGATATGTTTGGCTGCTTCACTTGCAAATTCGATTAAGTCCATTTCATGAATTTTTTAAACTTTAATATTAAAGCACAAATATGTTTGGATTTCACAATTTTCTGAGATTTTTTACGCTTTGCATCGACGTTTCACGCTTCACAGCGTCCAAAATCATCAAAATAATGAAAAAATTCAAATTTTCATAGATAGAAAAAAATTTCAATTTTCTTCGGGTTTTTCAAGAAGCTTCCGAGCTTTCCACTCAGATTTTCCTATTTTCCTCTTTTAGAAGACCATCTGGATCGGATACGTGAAAAATACCATTCAAAAACATGATTTTTCGATTTTCTGGTGAATTTTCCCAAAATTTTCTCCTGGCTATTGCGAACACAACAAAAAAGCTTGAACCAAATCGGCTCATCATTTTTACATATTTTGATGTATTCAAATTACAAATCATTGAATTTAACATTTTTATATTGGTACTAGTGCAATTTAAACAGCGGAATTTAAAAATGAAAAATGTGTAATTCCGCCAAAGACTAATTATTTTCTTGATTTTTGGGAAGATGATATCTTCAAGGCCGTGGCGGGATTACTTAAGATTAAGATTAATTGGGTATATGAATTGATTACGGAATAAAACTCCGTTACTACATACAAAGAATACAAAATTTCATAGAAAAACCAAAATTAAATTTTCTACAGGTTTTTCTGGAAGTTTCCAAGTTTACCACTCAGATTTTCCATTTTTTCTCTTGTAAAAGACCCTCTGGATCGGATGCAAAATCCCGTACCAAAACATCAGTTTTCTCGATTTCCTGAATTTTCCGACTTTTCCAGGGGATTTTCAAAAAAATTTCTTTCGTAAGTACTATCTCTTTGAAATTGCGAACACAACAAAAAAGATTAAGCCAAATCTCAACTGATGTTTATACATTTTTTACACTATTTTTATATATGTAGGTTTTTAGGTTAATAAATACTAATTACATACTAAAAGCATATATTTCCAGCAATTGCTTTCAAAAATCCATATTTGCTATATTTATTTCTTATTAAAATTATGTTTGTGTTTTTTTCCTTAATAATATATTTAGTTTTTTTTTGCAGGTGGCGGATTTCCCATTTTCACATTGTCAATTTCTGCTTTGGTAGTTTTAGTGTGTTTTGTAATTGTGCTGTATGTGGACGAACAATTATAATATTTACCGTAATTACCATGTTCTGTTAGTAAATAACCGTACCTGTTGGTCATATTCCAGAAAATAATGGAAATATAATTTTAAATACATAATCGATAACAAAATGTCATTCTACCTTGTGCAGTTTTAAAAAACGTCGTTTTGCAAAATGCCACTTTGAAATATGCCATTCTGAAATATGCCATTTTGAAAAATGTCGTTTTAACCCTTACGCCGTTTTGAAATATGAAATATGCTGTTCTGAAAAATGTTTGAACCTTACGCAGCTTTTAAGTATGCCGTTTTAAAAAATGCAATTTTAAATTATGCCGTTCTGAACGGATCCCGTTTTTCTTCGACTAGTTTTACCTCACAAAATTTTAAAGTAAAGATTTTTTGCAGCACGTTTGTAGCAATAATTGTATGAGCTGCTCGTGTTACTCAGTAATACAAACGAGAGTACCTTGTGCGTAGAAAATTCCAAGATTTTTGTGACTATAACAAAATGTATAAAATGGTTTATAGAATTTTGTTAATATTCAAATTCAAATCTGCCTTTCTACCTTTACACATTTCGATTGTGTTTTTATATATTTACAAAAGCGTTTTTTTTTTCTTGTCAGATATAGACGCGGAAATCCTACGCACAATCAATCAAAAAGTAAATTCCCTGGAATTTAGCAAGGTATCCCAAATTCACGAAATGTACAATAACATTTTTTGCGATATCATTATATTCCCTAATCTCCCAAAAAATACATTTTTATACGTTGTCATTTTTCTTATATATACCTGTATGTTTTAATGTTAATCCCGTCTAAGTACGAATGAACACATCGCATACACGAGATTAAAGTAATTCCGCATACATACAAAAACCTTATCAAATTGAATGTTATTCAAGTGGAAATTACGGTTTTTCTACTTATTGTGTGTACGACTGGCTCTGGTCACCCTTCTATATACTATACTGACCATTTTTATTCCTTTTGTGTTGAGTCATTTGAACATTTATATTTTTGGAAAATATTACGAAATATTACACGTTCTAGATATTTTAACAGAATCGACAATTTTAAGAATAAAATCTTACACAACTAATACGAATATTTTGTATAGAATCCTTTTTCAAGACTGGCGGTTCCTTTAAGAATCCCAGAGGAAGAAACCGTATATATGTTTTTAAAGTCTTGGGTTTTTAAAATACTAATTCCGTTTTACAGTGTACTAACCAATGAAATGCGTCCCTAAAGCTAGCTAAACATTACAAGGTGACTCCTAACAAGGTTCCATCCCATCCAACTAAAACAATTTGCTTAGGCTAATTAAATACTCCATACATTTTTTGTGGCCCATTCGGTCTAAAAAAAAAACGACGAGATTGTATCAGAGACACGATCCATTAACGTAGGACTACGTGATAATCAGAAAAGTTAATTTATACATTTAATTGAAACCAAAATTTAGAATTAAAACTAGGTACTACTCGTATTTAGTAAAAACGACACATTACACATCACTCAAATTAAAAATGATTTTTATTCTTTTTTATTTCAAAATTATATTTATATAAAGAAAATTAACATATTCTGCTACGTAATTGCAAACATAGGTCTATGATGGGAAAAATAAGTTATGTAATTTCTACATGAAACATTATCCACATTTCTGACAAAATATAATATCTAAACAACTGTCACTCAGGGTGGTTGTATCTGCGCTGGAAACCAACCTCAAATTGAATTTTTCTTGCACGAAGTCGATGAATTGATGATTTTCTTCCTTTCTAATATTACAGTTAAAGTCACCACATAGCATAATCGGAATCGTGTCTTGATGTTTCTCGTTGATAAATGATGTACCTTTCACCGTATAATATAGAAAACGTTACAGCAAGAAGCATCGCATATCAGATTGAGTCGTATTGGGCGAGATATAAACAGAGAATACAATTGTTTTGTGATTGTTGATGACCACTTCTGCCCCACAGATATCACCGAACCTGTCAAAATTATTGTCAACATTCGCGAACATAAATGGCACGGCCATAGTGACAGCACCATTCTTTTCATATATAGCAACACTGCCTGCTTTTTCAGTGTCTCTCTTAAACTTATGCAGTAAAATCCATTTATATTTATTGTCGCATCGTTGTCAAGCCAAATTTCGCTAATAACCAACAAATCTGCTGTCAGTAGAACATCGTCGCTCTCCAGATCTCCACTATGTGCCAACAAACTCTGAACGTTGAGAGTCACGAGTCTCAGATTAGAGGCTCCGTCGATGAATTCTCTTATATTGTCGCAGATGGTTTTCACCCTATGGTTGTTCAACCGTTTTAGTTCCGATTGCAACTCTCTAATTTTTGGTGCGGTACTACCCTTGCCGTGATGGAACTGGAAATCGTTTGCTGCGTTGGTGAGGTAAAGGCCGTCCATCGAAGTAACACGCGATAAACCGACGTAAAGAAGTTGTTGGTCTTATGTTTTATTGTACTCAAAAACGATCTGTTTAAATGTGCCTCCCTGCGACTTGTGAATCGTGAGTGCGCACCCTGGTACCAACGGGAATTGAGAGCGACGGCACTTTATGTGGGAACTCAACGTAATACTGGTGTTTCTCTTTACAATCGGCGTCCAGTTCTGCCGCAATACCCCCTGCTTCGAGAAAACGAGAGGTCTGGATTTTATTCGCAGCTTGCATCCGATATACTCATTCTCAAAATGAAGCCATATCCTTTTCAAAATGTCGTCTTCAAACTCTAGATGCTTGAGCTCACCAATTGCGCCATTTACAATTCCATTTACGACATCTATATTAGTCGTGATCATAAAAGGCATTCCGACACACAGCTTTAATGGATACGCCAAACCTCCTGTCTCGATAACATTCATTTTATGCACCTTATTCCGCGCACTTGTCAACTGCTCCTGATTTCTGTAGCCAGTATAAAAAAAAGTTTTAAATTTTATACAGTAACCCATGCTTTTATATTCATGATAATAGAACAAAACATTTATTTTGATGTGGATTTGGTTATTTTGAAGTTACTGTATGTGTAATCGAAGAATAGCTATGTCAAATTATTAAATCAAATTAATTTCCGATCATTTGGAAACTTTGAAGACCTATAATCTAAAATCCAACTATTTTTGGAATTGACCTTTGCGGTTATATATTTTTGTAGAAAAGCAAAGCTTATACAGCATAAAAGAAATAAAAATCTACACAATATTTATATATAAGAGAATAAATTTTTTTTAGAATTTTTTTTTTTTTTTTGACTATGAAACAATATGGCGTGCGGTGGTTTGATCAAGTTCATTGCTGTTTACATAAAACTCAAATGAAAATATTATTTATAGGTTTTTCTTCTAAGTTTTTTTAATCCACAAATTAGTTTTTAATTTTATTTGTTTTTTACCGTTTACAAAACCTTACAATATTTCATCAAGAGATTATTTACTTTAATAACATAAATACGTATTTCCGTGACGTGACGTCATCATTTTCGTTACACATTAAAATTTAGATTTGTACCCCATATATAATGAAAACAAAGACGTAGTCCTACGTCAAAAGCATCAACTATACAAAACTAGCAGAACCCAAATCGAAATACGAACCGAAACCGAAATTAGAATGCAAAACAAAATCTATTGATTTACAAATAATTTTAGTCTCATTCCGCCATGATTAAACAATTTTGCGCTCAACCCTTTTGAGACTAAAACTATTTGTTATCGATAGGCCTTGTTTTCCATTCTAATTTTCTGTAATAGTTTGATTTCCGATTTGGATTCTGCTAGCTTTAAATTAAATGACCTAAAGATTGGTCAAAAATGAGATGTGCCTACACTTTATTAATACTGTAACGCAAGCATTTTGACCGTTCATGAGCCTAGGTTAAAATCTTACTTAGCTACTGGGAATCCAAAGCCTCCAACTAGGAGTATCGGTTTTTGTATCGGAGTCTCCTGTGGGCTTGTGGATAACTATTTTCCCATCCACTATCTTGATACTTTCAAATATGCTCGTCATGTTGAGTAGGAACCACGTTTTGTGTTGCCTTATGTCCCCCGTAAGTTCGAAATTTTCTAATGCTTAGGAGTGGAGCTAGACATTTGAGCTGGGTGTCACTATTGTTCTTCTGTGCATCATTTAGTTTATGTGAAAAAATGAGATGGGACGCTTCGTAAAAGGTATACGTGTATAATCCGAGTGCACTAATACTGGTGCCTCGGGCAGACAGGATTTTAACTGCTCCAAAGATTTCTAAAATTGTTCGTTCCATGCAATGCTTCATTTAGATTTTAAAAGATCGATGAGGGGGAAGCGATTGATGAGTAATTTGGAATTAAGTTTCGGTACCATCCACTCATTACAAAGAACTGCCTGATATGCCTAACAGTTTTTGGGATTGGAAAGTTTTTAGTGGCCATGACCTTATCTGGATCCACTATAATGCTTCCATCCTCGATGACCTGTCCCAGGTATTTCAATCGTTTTAATAGGAATTTTGATTTTTCTACATTGAGGTAGATCCCGCTTCACTCAACTGTTTTGCTACTAATTCCAGCAGATGGATATGTTCCTCAAATGTAGGAGCCGTGATTAACAAGTCACCCAGCTATACGAACACCCCGTCATGCAACTCGTGAGGAATTACTTTATGCATGAGCCGGCACACCATTTGAGCAGCACTACCTAACAGTGTTGTGCGTCTACGCGTATTTTTGAATTGTCTACATGTTGATGTCGAAAATAGTGTAGACAATTGATTTTTGAGTAGAGAATGTCGAGAATTGGTAGAATATGTAGATAATTCGTAGAAAATGTAGATTATTACTTTTTTGTTGTTTTTTCATTGTTTTTCTGTAAGAAGTCGTCATTTTTTAGTTGTCCCGTTTAAATTAGGTTTTACCTATATTTTGGCAGTTAAAATTCAATTTTTATTAAACAAATAGGTGAGATTGAAAATTTTGATCAATCAATGACTTCAATAGTAGTACAACCATAAGCGTTTTACGAGGCTAAATACGTTTATGGTTTCACTGTGCTAAATGTGCCGCCTTTCAAGAACATTTTCGAAACAAATGTTTCATTTCTGATTTTAACATCCGTTTTTGACAGCGTAGTTGTTACAACAAATCTTATAGCGTAAATTATTTGTTGTTTATTGTTTTTTATTTGTATACTAGCTGACCCGGCGAACTTCGTACCGCCTCAAAATCAATAAATGTTTTTTAAAGTTATTAGCTTAATAAAATTGAGTTTTTTATTAAGATTAAATAAATTAAATGAATACTCCAAATTAATTAAATTCAATGAAATTACAAAAATCAAAATGAAATATATTTTAATTACATTGAAATGAATGTAATTCACATGGCAGCAAGGCTTTCGTTTTATTAAATTGAATAGAAATGGTTCGCGTAGCATTATTGCACTACTTTCTTTTAAACTATTTGCTGGGTGAGTTGCAATGGAGTCGAGTCCCTTCATTGTAGCACCTTGTGATATACAACATTTTTTGTTTTATTGTTAGGTGCGAGAACGAATAAAGCGGATGGTTTACCGACACGTGAACATGCTACGTACAATTGGCCGTGAGAGAAACATTCATTTTCTAGATTCAGGCCACAAACACTCAAGGATTGGCCTTGTGATTTGTTGATCGTCATGGCGAATGCAAGACGAATCGGAAATTGAATTCGTTTAAACTCGAATGGCATATCGGTTGGGATCATCGGAATTCTCGGAATGAGAACTTCCTCACCTTTGAACTTCCCTTGAAGTATCGTCGCGTGAATTACATTGCCCATGAGTTTTCTCACCACCAAACGCGTTCCGTTACATAGTTTCGGTTGATTCAGGTTTCGTAGCATGATGATTATCGAGCCAACTTTTAGTTGTAAATTGTGCGGTGGCAAGCCAGGTAGATCCAATGAGTTTAAAAATTCAGTTGGATAGTTGGTTGCTTCGTCTTCGTTTGTCACACAGTCAATAGATTTGAAGGAATGAAGTGGACCGACGATTAGATTTTGAAATGTAAAATTTAAGTGATCGACATATTTGTTCTTTGCCGCAAGAATTACTCGTTCACTCACCCAATTGTGATTTTGGTGGTTAGTAATGATGTTCGGGAACACTTTGTTGATGAGCTCGTCCTTCGTTGAGACAAAAATGCAAAAGTTCTGAGGAAACGAAATCAATCCGTTCGATTTGTCGACCGGAACACGGCCATTACCGATAGTCAGCAATTGCTTGGAGAATTCTTCGGCAGATGGATCGTTTAACAATGCAACTCGCATGTTTGTCGTCAGCTGAAGTTTCTTCACATAACATCACAGAGTCGATGATTTGAGGCAAGCGTTTATTTCATCAGCAGCGGTCGATCTTGGAATGACTGGTATTGTTTGACGGAAATCGCCAGAAAGTAGAATCATTGCGCCTCCAAAACATCTTGAGTCATTGCGTAGATCTTTCATAGTTTTATCGAGTGCTTCCAATGCGCGTTTGTGCGCCATTGTACATTCATTCCAGATGATGATTTTACTTGCTACCAAAACTTTCGCCATTGCTGAGTGTTTTGCAATGTTGCATGTCGGGTTTTCAGCCGATTGAAAGTTTAACGGTAATTTCAACGCTAAATGAGCTGTTCGGCATCCTTCTAGCAATGTGGCCGCTATCCCAGAAGAAGCAACTGCTACAGCAATATCGGATCTCGTACGAACAGTGGCCAAAATCAATAACATGAGGAATGTCTTCCCAGTTCCACCGGGCGCATCGAGGAAAAATAATCCACCATTTCCATCATGAATTGCCTTCATTAACGTATCGTACACTCCTTTCTGTTGGAGGTTCAACAGTGGTACATTGGTTCGAACTGATTGGTTCAATGCATCTCGATCATATTCATGCTCACGTTCCAATTCTCGATTGAAAGCGTCGTTAATTCCACGACATGGCGTTGGCATTCCTAATTTGACTAACAAACTGCCGCACATGCGAAAACACATGTCTTCGATCAAAAGCAAAGCCTGGTTATGTATCTCCTCATTCACCTCGAGATCGGGATTTCCGAAACTGACACGAATTCGATGTAGAATGTCTTCTGACATGTCATTCTTGTACTTGCTCCATAGTTCACATGGATTTGATGGGAAGCATGTCGAAATAATGATAGCAAATAATGTGCGTATCTGGTTTGGAGTTGCAGAAATAATTGATTCAGCGATTGTCATGTCCCAATGAGTATCGTTTTCAAGCAAGTTGAGCTGTTGACATGCAGCACGAAATGTTGGGCACACTACACCATTGACAGTTCGAAGTGATTCAAATGATGTCAGCCCACGAATATTCACCAGCAACAACCGCAAGTAGAAGCATTCGTCATTCTTCGGATGAACTGTGTAAATGCGACCAAGAGCATCAGTAGAACGCACATTTGGATGATCAGGAACCTCATCGCCTTGCTTCCGACGTTGAAATATTTTTGATGAGGCGTTCCAAGTGTAATAACGTGGCATCTCAGAGTAGAGCAATGTTCGTGCAAACGGATCACTTTGACAAATCGAAAAGAAACTGGTCAATGTTGTTGCTGGAGGTGTCTCAGCACGTTGAGCAACATTCGATGAGTTGAAATAAACTCGTTGACCATTCTCCAGATGCACCGCCAAATGTACAACAGTGGGATGACGTTCATGAATAGGGAATGAGAATATACGCCAAATCGCCTCATTGCAGCTCACATATCGACCAACTTTATAATGCGTGATTTCATCGTTTGTATTGGGATTTTGAACACCAAAAACCGCCATATCGCTACCTTTCGTGACATATTTACAAATGTATTTTATGGACTTCACTGAATTGCAGTACTCCACGTTGCAATGCGCCTTGAATGTTTTGGAAAGAAGTGGCGAATATGGAACAATCCAAGTGTTGTCGACCACGAACTCATTTGCTCTCACTATCGTTGTGATAGTTCTACCGTTATCATCGGCTGATCGACGCCGGTACAGTGAATAACCATCATTGCCAGTGATAGTCTCTGCGGTTAAATTTCGTGGATGACCCTTGGAACACTTGTTGTCGACCATGCACGGTGATTGGGGATTGATGGAGCCACACGGGCCGTGAACCATGTTCGTAATTACAACATCATGCAGGTCTGGATCGGTTTCGGGATCAGGAATCTCGGCACATATGATGTCATCTATTTGATCTGGTCGAATTTTTTCGACTAACCAAATAAGAATGTGAGCATGCGGCAAGCCTCGTTTCTGCCATTCAATTGAATACATCCAACATCGAGTATCCCCAAAGACGCAATGCCTAACAATGTAGTTCATCAGCGACCGGATTTTTTGTTTGAAGACACGTGCGATGATGTCGTGCCGATCACTTGTTATTTGCCCGGGTAGCAACAGTTGAACAATCTCTATCCATTTCGGATTGCAAGTAAAAGTGATGAATAAATCGTAATGACCGTAATGACGAACATATGTCATTGCATCTTGCGCATATTCATGCATATGACGCGGGCTGCCAATGTACGTCGCCGGTAGAATAGTCAATCGACCAACATTAGCTGCATCTCCTTCGGTGCTGATTGCATCGCGTAAATGGATATATTCCTCCGAACGCAGTTTAGCTTGGTTCAACCGAATGAAAATGAGGCGCTCTGTTTCGATTTTGACGTACATGTCGACGATATATTGCTGAAGCAAACGACGAAATCGCAGCAAATAGTTGTCAGCATTTTGACGAATCATCAAACGATATGCATAATAATTCATCGAGCTAACCTTCTTGTTAGTTTCCTCACCTGAAATGAAATCAGTAAAATTAGTGTCATAATCTAAATTATGATATCAGTACTCACCGCTCAATGGATTTATCATGTTGATATTGAAGTGATATCCATCGTCTCCTTGCCAAAACATCAGCGGGTATGCAATGTATCGTATGAACGGTGTGTTTCGTTTATTCGTTGCAGTTGTCCAGTGTCGCGACGTGTAAGCACAATATCGCGCGGTTCCACGTTTTCACCGACAATCACAATTGCGACTTCATCTATTGTTGGAGCATTAAATTGGCGTTCGTGTGTTCCAGCGGGTCGTTTATCTGCTCTGATCACGACTTTGCAGTCGTCACTTGGCATGCGATCCAACGCAGTTTTAAACAATCGAACCAATGCATGATGTTCATGGAGTAGTTGCTGCAAATCTTTCAGAACTATCCTTTTCATTGCTGTATTGATCGTTTGGCGCCGATCAAGTTGATCCTCCATATTGCCCATAAAGTATATTTGGATGAATTTATGCTGTCCATCTTCAATCGGTTGCAATGACCCAATTCGGTGGTGAATTTGGCCTTGAATCTGTAAAGTCGAAGACGAAGTCAGAATTATAGATTTTTGATCACCAAAAGAAAATGAATGTTTACTCTCTCGAGCAGAAATGACCTTAAATGTTGGATTGAATCCGCGTTCTTCGATAATGTCTGCTCCAAATGAAGTCATTTGGAAACATCCGTTGTATCTTTGAGTGTTGGATAGAAAATGTCGTGATTCTGGTGTCTCGCCACGAAGCAATGAACAACAAAGAATTAGAGAAAGAGGAGAAGCGATATTCTTGGCCTTGGTGCAGTGATATCCGTTGGTTAGATTCCAAAATGTAAACACAACCTTTAATATTGATCCGATTAAACAAAAGACGTAGATGAAACAATCAAAGATGAGTTCTATGAACCTACAAGTCACAATAGCAAGGACACACAAGAAAATGATCAAAATGGTACAAGAATGAGAGATTTCAATGCAAAAATTAGAACATATCAAACAGCTCAGATAAACCACCTTATGGGTAAACAAGCAATAGAGATTCTGTGCGTAATAATAATGGAGAACGACTCATCGACTGCTGCGTCACGAATCAGATCAAATTTCCACACAAAAATAATATACATATATGGACATCACCTGAAGTAGAATAACGAACCAAATAGATCACGCAAATAGATCACGTAATGACAAACAAGAAATTTCTCAAGTCATTTCTACAAGACATCAGGCCAAAACTGGTAAAATTTCTTAATTCAAAATTAAACGTGTCGCTGTAAAACGCATCAAGACAAATTGAAAAAAAACTAAACGCTCACAGATTAAAAGATGCTGGGCACTAAAAAACAAATTTTGCGAAGCCAATGAAAAAGCAGCCATTAGTGTAGAGTAACAATGGAAATAAATCTACAATCTCTATAGAATTTCATTGACATTCAACCCGAAATTAAGGAAGAAACAAACTGGCTTCAAACTAGGGCGAAATTACACCAACGTTATCAGTTAAAAAGAAATCAACAAAGTCAGAATAACATTGAACATGTTACACAAAATCTGGTACACGTATTTGTCTTATCCCGAAAACTGGATGCGTACTATTACGATCAACAATAAGCTACAGCCGTTTGTAAATACCTGCCTTATCAGAATAATGGGGTGCTTCTCGCCCGGATGAAGAAATAGATTGTATACAATGAGGAAGTCACAGAATTAAATGACAAGCAGATTTCTAAAATGGAACCAACAAAAGGAAGGTCGGACGACCAGCTCTAACATGAAAACGAACGATGCTACAAAAAACGAAACAACTTCGAAAGTCATGGGTTGAAATCAAAACAATAAAACCTTACGGAGTTTGATCGTCTAGCCCAGTAGACTTATGTGCTCCTAAATTAAAGATAAAGTGAATTAATATTGCTTGGCCATATTTTATCATTTAATAGGATTATGAACTCGAGTAACTTGTACTCGTATTGTCATTATTTGCCTCAAAATGTTTTTATGCTTTACCATTGTAAAGGCTCTTTCAATAAGGACGCTCGTAATTTGTTCGGTTATAGCAGTCATGTTGTTAGTAATTGTCAAATCTGTTGTGAATTGTTCAGTAGTGTATGGTAAATTATCATTTAAGGTTATCGGCCGACATAACTTTCACGAGCATATGCCAAGTTCCTGCATCCACTTTCCACCATTTAATCCTCCCAACATAGGACCTATTTACAACCGATTTTTTATTTTATAAACGATTTTAAAAAATTTTAATTCTGGGCATTTAATGATTTCGCACTTTAACCGAATAAACATAAATGTGCTTCATTACCATATAAACGGTTTGGGCCATATTTTTCAACGTGGAGAAAGAATATTAGAATATTAATTATCTACGCGGTGTAGACAATACGGCACAACACTGCTGCCTAATGCGAAAGGTATTGCAGTGAATTGGTGTAGTGACCTATCAGGGACAGTAAATGCAGGCTTTGCTCGTGCTAATGGACTTAATGAGATCTTTGAGATCGGTACACGAAATATCCTTGGTGTTGCCAAACGGCTGAGGAGTCCGTCGATTATGGGTAATGGATAAGCGGCTTTCGAGGTTACCCCATTTAATTTATCGTGTTTTCCCGTTACTCTTACGTACTATTGTCATTGACGAGCTACATAAGGGCTACACAATTGCTCTATCACACCTAACCTTCACATCCGCTCAATCTCCATCCCAATCCGTGCTGTTCTGATGATAAGAATTTAGCTTTAACTATTACTAAGTCGTTTTATTGTTCCCTAGATAAGATGTGGTAGTCATGAGTTAGGATCTCATCCGCTGATGTTAGTTTTTGGTTTGGATCTACCATGTTCATCTCGGGTACTGAAATCTGGAGGTTGAATGCATTCCAGAAATCTGTTCCTACGTATAATTTTTGTGAAAGTGACGGGCCAATGTACAGGCAGATAAGTTTAGACAAACCGCTAAAGACAACTGTTACTTAGACATAGCCTAAAAGTTGTTCTGTCATGCCTCTTACCGTATGTACCTGAGACTTAAATGGTTGATACACTAGTCCCTGGTCCAGCAAAAAACTGTTCACCCCGTTTCCTCTGAATCCAACAGACCAAAGAATGTATGTCAATTCACTGTAATTTTGGCATACAGCCGATTGTCTAAAACCTCTGTTACCTGTTGATGCTGGCCTAGGCTCTCTAGAGTGAACACCTGTGGCCTGATTAAAACTTTGCTTTAGCTGATGGTTGATCGCACACACTTGTTGATAATACCCAACAGTCTGTTCGTGTTGAACTAGCCCCTTATTTTCCTCATCTTCCAAATCTGCTCCCATTGTGTCTGAATATGAAAACTTATGTATTTTAGGAACCCGTAGATCAAAAGCTACCTGCTGTCTTTGAGGCATTTTATAGTACTCAGCATTGTGCGACTATAAGCATGTGGTAATGTAAGACTTGCCTCTGGGTTTTTTCCAAATCTTCTTCACATCGCCTCCAACAAACTGCAACGACGGTTGGATGTAGGCAGGTTCTCCCCAAAATGGTATATAATGTGACATCAGATACTGGTTTATTTGACAGTAATGCAATCTTCTGAATTGCCTGATAGAATTCTTGAACAGTTTCTGTGGGGCATCGTTGGTTCCGATTGTTAAGCATCCGGCGCACATCAGCATCCGTTGTGCTTGGGGAGAATCCAATCGTCATGACTTGTTTCACCTAAAGAGTAACCGCAAAAAACACCATTTTTTCGCCCGTTTTTGCGTAGTCCGTAGCAAGAACGGGTCATACAGAAGGTCGTACAGAGGTCCCCGTGGGCTCAAATTGACCGTCATAAAAAATGTGGGTGAGCATAACTCGATTTTTTCAATATTGAGTCAATTTACCCCTACTTGAGGGGTGGAAACCACCCCCAGAAGAAAGAAATGGGAAAACGGTCGGGAAGTTCTTGATAAAAATGCTTGGTATTTCATGGCAAGAATGACATCAGAAATGGTCTTCCAAATATCCTCAGGGTGGAACACACCCCCTGGGTGGGAGGAAACCACCCCTATTTACGAAAACGGCAGGAAATAATATTCCATTAATGAATAATATTTTTGCTTTTTGGTTCCCACCCCTCAAGTACTTTGCGGTCACTCTTTATCGATACGGTATTACATCTAGTTTTGCGTTTTAATTTGGTTTTGGTCCGATTTTTAATTTAAATTGTTTGACCTAAAATCTGATCAAAAAGGAGTGGAGCCCAAATTTTTTTAATCCCGAACTTTATTAACTTCCAATTCTTATTAGTATCTTCTAATGTTCTGCTGGATGGGTCAGAGCGATTGGTCAGAGCCAAAAGCTGTCAGTTAGGGACGTGCTATAAGGACATTTACGAGGCAATTTAAAACTAAAATATAAGGTCGTTTTAGGGAGAACCTTACTACTAATTACAAAAAATACGTTATATAGAATGACGCATTATTGTCACTTGAAATCTGGAAGCATTCTTCAAAACATGAATACTCCTCAGTTATAATCAAAAATGTTCCAGTTCTCCAAGAACGATCAACTTCGTTCTGAGTACAACAAGTTCATACAGCACTACCTTGGATCGTGCCTAACGGAGGAAGTGCTGCAAGACCCAGACAGCTCGCCAGACCAAAGCAGCAATCTCTCATATCACGGTGTGAAGGAAACTTCCAACTGCTTATTGCTCAGCCAGACGCTTTATGTCACCATCAAGTATAACCTCGCAGATTGCGGGTCTCGTGGTGTTGAACCCTCATTACATGACAGCTATTCGTTGAGGTGGACATTGCACACACAAAAACACGGAAAAATTTAATTTAAAATATTTTAGTTCAAATCGTTTTTTCATAAATTCTATATCCTTTTCAAAGTACTTGCAAGAAACAAAAAAGCTCCAATGAAAGCTGGACTACGATATCCCAGTTTGTGGAAGAAGCTTAAGTATAAAGTGACGTTCCGATCAATCAACCCATCTGGGCTGTACAGTGCCGCATTTTTGTTGCAACGTAGTGTTTTGTTATAAGTCGACCTTCCCGCTTAAATTTTGGATAATCAATCTGGCTGAACCGATATTGTTACAAACTTAATTTAAAATCTTTTAATGCAAAATCGACTTTCTCATAATTCAAAATAATTGCAAACGCTAGAGATGCTCTTATGGAAGCTGCCACTTGCGGTCGAGCGATTCCGTCCAAAAATCTCTGGGACCTCTCAACTAGTAGAAAAAGTGTGTGTCCTTGTATGATCACATACTAAAAATTTGTGATCTCTCTACACCCCAGACAGCAATGACGTTTTGGTCAGGGTATAACTTCATACTTCTTTTCTGTTAATAGAAAAATACCAGGGAAATGTGGTCTAAATCTTTCCACCGGAAGGATTCAGGCGGATTGAATTTTGGGAACGAAATTGTATGCTTGAACATTTTCTATACTGGTTAGGAATTTATTGCAAAATTTGGTAAAAAATCTGTGTACTGGAAAGTGACAGCTGTCATGGGAGCTTATTCAATTTTTGGGAATGATGTTGAAAAGATTAACTTTTACGAAAAACGTGGGTAGGTTTTCTGAAATTTGTCCGACCCTTCCGTACTACGAATATAAGCTGTGCGACATTTTATATCGACCTCCATACCTCTGATATCGTTTCGTTTTCCTTGTTCACTCAGCTTAGGAGAAAACGCCAAGTGTTGTGTTTGTGTGTAAGCAACAAATTCTCACGACCTCAAACAGCAGTTGTCGGCCCATCTCCAACATAACAAAAATCAAAATGTTTGTTTCGGAAACAAATCCTTCGAAAAATAAAACGAGAGCATGACTGACTAAATTCCAAATAATGTTCTGGACCAATTTAAATGCCAAGTGAATTAAGGGCCTCTTCGTGAATCCCATAGTATACAAAACACTAGCATAAAACAAGAAAGTTCCTACGAAAAACATTCACAACAAAAACCGTCACATCCGCTCAAACAACAGAAAATCATCAGAAACCATTCCTCTTCCGAGTCCAATCAAGAACATTCCCATGAAACATAAACAAGAACAAGCTCCCACAAAAAACGCTTCCTATCAAAATTAGTCGTTCGCGGAAAATAATCAGGTCCAGCCTTGCCACAACTTCACTTCTGTAATTTGTGATTTAAGACCACGGGAAAACTTAAATATGGATTACAATATTTTCGAGACTTATAGCTCCAACCTAGAATCGACCCATTCCTAACCGGCTCCCCCGCAACTGCTATACCAAAATACCGTCAAAAACGAAAAAACCTCCAATGGAAGTTGCCACCTTCCCCAACTTAACAAGAGCCTCCAAGTATGCAGTTCTATCCCGATCAGTCAAGGCACCTGGCAGAGTGGCTGAACTATGGCTACCTTCCAATATAATTGAAAAACATTAAAAAATTAGAAAGATTAAGCCAAAATAAGATAAGATAAGCTACCACATTTGGGACCGGCCCCCGCAAATACCAATCTTAAACCTCCCACTTCATGAAAAATTCCCAAATATGAAGCTTCATCAAAATTATTTAATCCACTAAGGCTGCAGAGAGGACACAGACCGGCACATATATAATAGTGCACCATACCAATTTATGAAAATAAAACCTTAATTTAAGAGTATTTAGGAATTTCAGTCTGGTCACTCTAGGCGTATTCGAGATATATGTATTTAAATTTCTGAAGGTAAAAGAAAGTCGGGTGTTTGCCACAACATATTAACTTCTTCACCCATTTTAGAACTTCGGCGATATAGCGAATGGTAAATCTATAAAAATCTAAATTAGCCGAAAGTTTCCAGCTGAAAATGAAAAATCGATAAAAATGTCTTGACTACTTCAGCCGAAAGCCAACTAATTATATATTAAATTGAAATAACCTAGCCGAAAGTGACTAACCTACAAAATCAGCCAAAAACATTATGTATCATCATCATGTGTATATAGTAGCATACGGCCAACTTGAGAAAGGAAGTAATAAAAAAAATATCATGTCTGTTTCGTACAGCCGAAAATTGTCGATAAAGATGTTTAAAAATTATCAAGCATTAAATGGTTTGTAATTGTCGTTAAAGTGGTCTGGAATTCAAAACTATGCCAGACATACACAGATCTGACTATACCGATACGATGGGCCGTGATCATAGGCAAATTTTAAATATAGGTTTTGGGTGGGTCTGATGAGGTTATAGGGTTGAAATTTAGTTGTTTCCCTTTTTCTGACAATAAAATCGTTTATCATTCGAGATTTCGCCATATGATGAGAATGCCGATTCATGACCATAGGTAGATTTTGATTATAGGTTGGAGGAGGGTCTGTTGGAATTATAGGGGATTTTCCCCATTTTTTATCGATGAAATCGTTCGTCATTCGAGATTTTGGCATATAGACACCAATCTGACTATGCCATTTCGATAGCCCATGACCATAGGTAGATTCTGAGTACAGGTTAGGGGTGAGTCTGATAGGGGTGAGTATATAGGGGTGAACTTTTTTCCCCCCTTTTCTGACAATAAAATCGTTTATCATTCGAGATTTCATCAGATGAACACCAATCTGACTATGCCGATTCATGACCGTAGGTAGATTTTGATTTTATGTTGGGGGTGGGTCTGTTGGGGTTATAGGGGCTAAATTTTGATTTTCCCCATTTTTCTCCGATAAAATCGTTCGTCATTCGAGATTTTGGCATATAGATACCAATAAGACTATGCCAATTCGATAGCCCATGACCATAGGTAGATTTTGAGTACAGGTTAGGGGTGGGTCTGATGGGGTTATAGGGGTGAACTTTTTTTCCCCCTTTTCTGACAATAAAATCGTTTATCATTCGAGATTTCACCAGATGAACACCAATCTGACTATGCCGATTCATGGCCATAGGTAGATTTTGATTTTAGGTTGGGGGTGGGTCTGTTGGGGTTATAGAGGTTAAATTTTGATTTTCCCCATTTTTCACCATTAAAATCGTTCGTCATTCGAGGTTTTGGCATATAGACACCAATCTCTGACTATGCCAATTTGATAGCCCATGAACATAGGTAGATTCTGAGTACATGTGGGTCTGATAGGGTTATAGGGGTGAAATGTTGTTTTTCCCTTTTTCTGGCAATAAAATCGTTTATCATTCGAGATTTTGCCAGATGAACATTAATCTGACTATGCTGATTCATGACCATAGAATATATTTTGATTATAGGTTGGGGTGGGTCTGTTTTGGTTTTAGGGGTTAAATTTTGATTTTCCTCGTTTATCATCGATAAAATCATTCGTCTTTCGAGATTTTGGCATATGGACACCAATTTGACTATGTCAATTTGATAGCTCATGACCATAGGTCAATTCTAAGTACGGTTTGAGGTGGGTCTAATGGGGTTATAGGGGTGAAATTTAGTTGTTTCCCTTTTTCTGACAATAAAATCGTTCATTATTCGAGATTTCACCAGATGAACACCAATCTGACTATGACGATTCATGACCATAGGTAGATTTTCATTTTAGGTTGGGGTGGGTCTGTTGGGGTTAAATTTTGATTTTCCCCATTTTTCATCGATAAAATAGTTCGTCATTCGAGATTTTGGCATATAAACACCAATCTCACTATGCCAATTCGATAGCCCATGACCATAGGTAGATTCTGAGTAAAGGTTAGGGGTGGGTCTGATGGGGTTATAGGAATGAAATTTTAATTTTCCCCATTTTTCATCGATAAAATCATTCGTTATTCGAGATTTTGCCAGATGGACACCAATCTGACAATGCCGATTCAACAGCCCATTACCATTGGAAGATTTTGATTTTAGGTTGGGGGTGGGTCTGTTGGGATTATTGGTATTAAAATTTGATTTTCCCCATCTTTTATCTATAAAATCGTTCGTCATTCGTGATTTTGGCATATAGACACCAATCTATCCCATGACCATAGGTAGATTCTGAGTATATTTAAGGGTTGATCTGATGGAGTTATAAGGATGAATTTTTTATTTTTTCCTAGCCAGATATGGTGTCTATCTGCACAAATCTCTCGGATTTTATTGTTGAAAAATGGGGATAATTAAAATTTCACCCCTGCAATAATAAATTACCCTCATAAAAGTAAAGAGAACTCCTCCTTGCGTCCATCTGTGATGAGCAGTTGCAATAATCATTGCGTTAGTCAAGCGATTATGTTCCTTTCTCTAAGCACGGAATCACACCACCTTGTCATGTGGTTTCCGTGGCATAGTCTAAAGTCAGTCCATAAATGCTCCTAGAATAAGTTCGTTGTAGTCGTTGTGTTTTTAATTCGCCCTACGACTATATGAAGCGCTAAACAAATGAATTTTTTTTTCGACAGGCATGTTTTATTGGACGAATTGGAAAGAACATGGAAGAATTACCCCTCAAGTTCCTATCCAGAAGGCGTTCTAAACATTTCGAAAAGAAATAGAGCAGAATTATAGGCCGCGGACTTTTAGCAAGATCAAACCTCGACTTTCCGTCCTTATACGAATAAAAACTGACAACACTTTCTCCAGGATAGCCTAACGTATTTTTTAGGATCAAACAGCCTCTAAATATTTGAAAAAGGGGTCTAAAATAAATTTTGTACCTTCTGCAGAAATAATGGAGTAATCCCATCCGGGCCTAATGGTTAGAACTAGGAGAAGAAACCATGCTCCTTCGTAAACTTACTCTATATTACAAAAACTACCCTAAGGTCGTTACAGTACATTTCGTTAAGGAACCTCGCTTGAAAGAGGAAAACATTTTTTAAATATAATATTTTGCAAGTTTCTATACACCATTTAAAACTGATGAAGATGCTTTGCAGCGTGGCCTTCAAAATTTTGATTTTCCATCTCTTTTAGAATCTCTGAGAATTGGACTTGGAAAAAAAACTGTTCAAAGTAGACACAATCTATTTAATCAATTTAAAAGATTTGTTTGATTGCCACCTGTATCTCCAGAGGTGGATTTTACACGTTTTAGTGCACAACTTATTTTTCCCCTGAGTTCCTGCTGTTCCTTGCTGATGTTTTAAAAACACGGTAGCAATATTGGGAAGAAAGAAGAAGGAATAAATTTTACTTCCTTGAAAGAAAAAGATTCATTTATTTATTTGTTGTTGCTTATTTTCCATATATATGGATATGGTCAGATTAGTTGGATGACACAGGTCCGTCAATACTTGCCTTGGTATCTCTCAGCATAATATAATTTTATCTTATATATAGATGGAATTGTTTTTTCCTTTACCTATCCAGCTAAAACAAGGTCTCTAATTATCTTTTAGCCATTGTCAACTGCTCTGCATCAGCAATACTCCCGAAATGTACCTATGAAACGTTTATTTAAGGTAGGATTTCTTCGGGCAAGCTTGTAAGCTTAATCCCATAGAGTGTTGATAAATCCTAACGTTCCAAAATCATTCTTACCTGTTCAGGTCCCACTTCCCTTCTCTTTCGCTGTGACTGCAAACTGGCTTTATGGTGAGGTATCACCTCAAACAACTTTTTCCGTGCGTTAACCGAACGTTTAGCCGAAAAGGATTGCCGATAAAGATGTATTATATTACGCAACCGAAAAACAAAAGCTGATAGTTGGTCATTACCAGCCAAAAATGAGTAGCGTAAAATTGTCAATAAAACATATTAACTACTAACTAACTCTTTATAGGTTCGAAATTTTGAAAAAAAAATTTAAAATATGAAAGTCCAAAACAACTTTTATCACCATTTCGAAGGCCTGAGCCTTAAAACGTTAAAATTCAAAATATTTGTCTGACTAAATGTCTCTCTGTGCCGAAAATATCTCAAATAAATGGATTGCTCGATTTTCATTTTTATTTGTCGTTCTCTTCCGACGTTAATTCGGACATTGCTTAAAACATCTTGAATCAAATAAGGATTGTCTCAGTGCTACTTTAGTTCATAAATCTACCGTTCTGGCGCTTATTGGCAATTTTTTAGTTTATATCATAATATAAGCATATTGTGCATCATTGAAAAAAACTAGAAGAAGGCCGCAAAATTATATAAAACACCATAGTACTAAAAACTACCGCTACGGCGCTGGATTCAGTTACACCTTTCATTACTTCAATTAAATCATGTGACATATCGTTTAACAGGTCTAGGACCAAACAACAATTTTGTTATAATTTAATAACGTACTTTAATTCACAAATCTATCGTTTTGGCGCTAGTAGCACACCCTGGCACTGGAGCCTGGTAGATTTTTTTCATTTCAAATCACATCACATTTCAATCCATATCGTTTGAAAGACCTTTGGCCAAGCAACAATTCGGTTACCAACATCTAAGTTCACAAATCTACCATTGTGGCGCTGATGGCAAGATTTTCTAGTTTGTTATAGAGAAAAATGTGTTGCATGTTAGTTTGGAATGATGTTGAGCAACGTCTTAGAATTTCTTGATACATTTCTGTAATTCCGATAGAATCATGTGGCATATCGAAAAATGGTTATGCTTTCAACCTTTTGTTAGATGGTCGTCGGGGACTATGCCAGTAGGTTTATGTTACATTGAATAGTCATAGGCACATCCATATCAACTTTGGTCTGCATTATCGACTAAGAGTCATTAGGTCGTAATAAGAATCACATTTTGGCCCCGCTTAAGTAGGATTTGGGGACAATTATGGTATTGTTCATTATGTGTGGAATTACTCTGCATATGTCTTGATAACAATCACCCTATTTATTTGATGTATTGAGAGTGGGGCCTTATTGGAGTTTTGCCAATTTAGAAAAGAATAAATATATTTATGAATGTTCAATGATTTGGAAAAGTTATATCACTATGGTCAATGTTCTTACAAAAAATATCATAATAAATCCGGTTTACCAGTGCGGTGTCTCCACATTAAGTGTTTGTTTTCCGGTTGAATTTATTTATTGATCTAAAAATCGCCTCTAAATCTAAAATTTTAAAATGTAATCAAGAATGAATTGTAACATTTTTGATTACCATTCAAACCATTTCCCACTTTTCATACACAAAAATAAAATTGAAAATTGGTATGAGGAAATGTTTTTGTTACACCCATTGTTCTTCTAACACAAAAACTATATTGACAGTTTGTATATAATAAAATTTATATACATATAAACATCAACATGTCAGACTTTTATAATAATCGAGCTTTTTTGCAAGTCTATTTTTTTATTCGTTTCGTTCGAGTATATACGTCATCTGTGTATGTTTAGTTTGTTTTGGAAAATTTTATTTTTGTCAATTTGATAATATTCACATACAGCATTTTTCCGTATCAAAACACACTGTATATGTCGAGTGGTTAACCTGATTTCTTTTGGTGTATAGTGGTATAAGTTTGTCCCACTTCTCGGATTTTATATATTCACTATAAAAGAATTTTCCTGACATGCGCTTTTCCCCTTAAACAAATTTTTTATAAAACGAAATACATAACGAACAATATTTCGGTTTATTGTGCCAAGCAATAGAAAAAGTCCTAAATATTTGAACTACCAACTTTTAGTAGTCTTGCAACATTCATAGTGATCGTTTCGTTCGCGTGTGTGTATAGTTGAATTCTCGTGAAATAAATACGTGGTGTGTTAAATTGTATTTTGGATTAATAAAATGAGCTTTCATCATCGTCACAGTACAAAACATCATTATCCGCCGAAAAGCCCATCAAAAAGTATTACATCGGCTAGTAGTAGTGGCGGTAGTGGTAGTACCAGTAGTTATCATAGTAGTTATTCAGGTGGTGGTCATTATCGTGATCAACGGGACCAAACATATCATCGTGATATGCGTGATCATCCGCGTGACTCATCATCAAGCAGCAGTCATCATCATAATTACAATACACCTAATCAGAGTCCACGTCATTTTACTTACAGTACCGAACATTTAACGGCCATTCCGGCACAACCATCACAAAATGTGAGCGCTAGCGGCTCGGTAAAAACATCGGCCGCATGCAGTTTAGCGTCGAGTCGAGAGAGTAGCACCTCAAATCCGGCACCATCGCCATATAAGTGAGTTTTTTGCGTGTGATAATTTTTGGCGGGTTAATAATGAGTGAAAAAATGTTTTTTTTTCCTTTGTCCCCACAGAGTGTTAATGTTGGGAGGAGCGGCCGTTGGTAAAAGCTCTCTTGTATCACAATTTATGACATCGGAATATTTACACGCATACGATACAAGCATAGGTAAGTTATTAATATTTTTCTATAAATATAAATTTTTTGTTTACAACGAAAAAAGCTTAAAGCTCTCTCACCATAATAAATTAAATTTGGATTCACTCGATATATAAAAATAGTTGAATACTACAAACCCATCGACATCGTCATTGAACTTGGCGTTTTTTTTGTTGTGCTTTAGAGATTTACATTTTTTTTTTATTATCAATTAGTTTATTGAACCGAACTTTCGAAAATTAGTTTAGTGAAGTGAAGTTTTGAATAAATAAAAAGTTGTTTGTATTTTTTTTGTGTTGTTGTTGTTTAGCAGACATAAAAAAAATTGATTTAAAATAGATAAAATAACGATAAAGAAAATGTTTTTTCCCAATAAATTTCGACGACCGTTAGAGAAGCAGAACACCTGTTGATTTGTGCTAAAGAGATTAAAATTTACTTTTGTGTATTCATCGTACCGATAGAACACGAGTGTCTGGGGTAGCACACAATGAACCTGGACGGATTTTTTATTTCATTTAATTTAAATTTACTTAAAACTCTTAACAAAACCGAAAAAAATACTTAATTGAATTCGGGAGCACACAAAGCGAGAGGAAAAAAAGGGAAAAATATTTAATTGATTGGATTATAATGTATTGTGCTTTATTAGGCGAACCCACACACAAAAGAGTGTTCTTTGATTCTTTGTGCCCAGTTCGGGTGGGTCTACCAAAAGTTAAAAAAAAATTATTTTTAAGTATGAATAATTGAAAATGGCCTTCCGGAATTTGGGTTAGATGCTTTTCTACTCTTTTGTGTACGAAACACACACACACACACAATAAAATATACTTTTTCGGTGAATGGATGAATGAAAATTCCATTTGCTAAAATATTTGATAGCCACAAATCTATTTACTCTAAATACGTTTGTTATCAAATAAATGTTACAACAATTTTGTGGTAATCACACAAAATGTTATGGACTGGGAAAACAGAAATTTTTTATATTCTAACGTAAATCCAGTACACACCCGTGTAAATACGAAGGATTTTCACATTTAGCAGTACACAAAAAAAATAATTTGAAGATTTATATATTGATGTAAGCGCAGAATAAATAGAAATTTTGTATTAGAATGCTGCATACTAAATATAAAATTAATTTTGCAATGGTGCCGATATTTTATTATTTCAAAGTGTTTTAAGAGGACGTTGCTTTCTATGAAACCTAATCATTTAGCATTGATTAAATATTTACTTTACGTTTTGTTTAATTAACATTTCGTATATAAAATTAATTTCCGAAAAGCTATAGGAGAATTAGACAAAGAGGCGAAATTTTAATTAGATTTTAATGTCATTATGCCGTTCGCATCATTTGTTTAATTTAACACGCAACCGAAATAGAAAAATTATGTATGATAGGACGTTGCAATGATTAAATTGTTTGTGATTCGTATCGTTATTTGAAGCTGAACCCGTTTAGCAGAATTTTACAGGACACGTGCACGTAATATTAGATCTCTTGTTGAATTTTAAATTTGGATTTGATTCGACCTTTGAATGCAAACCTCCGCTTGTAAACCAATTAGGCCGTAAACAGTCTTCAGAGAGGAGCCCAAAACTCTTTCTAAATTTGGGTTTAATATGACTTTTGATTTCGGTTCTCCTATAGTTTTATCTTACAAACCCAAATTAGAGCCCTAAATAATTTAATTTGACGTTTAATTAGGCTAAAGAGACACCCCAATTGTTTCTACGTCAACATACCTTGTTTTGCATTCTAAATAGAGTTTAGATTTATTTTTCGGTATGGTTGAACAAAATCCAATGCATTATCAAAAACAATTAGAGCCCAAAATTGTTTAAAAAAACGTTTAATAAACTTGGTTTTGGTCCGTTTTATGATTTGAACTTGGCAGTTTTAAAATTTAAATCTTTATTAACCAATGTTTTATTAAAAGTAAAAGGAACCAACATTTTATAAATTAGCACTTTACTAGCCTATAGAGAGCCTTTAATTATTTGTTTGTCTTTTGCATTCCTAATTTGATTTTGGTCCGTTTTCGAATTGCTGGACAAAGCCTAATATTTTATCGGAAAGTAATGGAGTCAAAATTCTTTAATAGAACATTAAATTAGCCTATAAAGAGTCAAATATGAAGTTATCCTTGCAGGATCAGGCAACACTGACATAAACATAACCCATTTGCTCACGGATGTGAAGTTTTTAAAAAAGTCGGTAAAAGACATGTTAATCATGGAAACCTGACAACAGACGAATTTCATTTAATTGGAAACTATTGAATAGTATAATAAACTTAATTTTGATTGAAATAAAAAAAACTAAAATTACAATACTACGGGATTTTGCCATTTGTTAATGTGTTAGGAAATCGAAATATTTTGGCGATTTTGATTAAACTTAATTAAAAATGGTAATTAAAATTAAAATTTCAACAATTCATTAAAGATTGAATGTGGACAGTATCGGTTTTCTTCCCATCCAATTGATGAAGACTCTGAAAAGGATGTGACGTCAATGTACATAAGACAACGTTATATTTAGAAACGATGAACTATTTAGAATAAAATCACATTGTAGAATACAATAAAAGTTATTTCGTGCCTTTACGACTACAAACAAAAAAGTTATGACCATTTAAAGGCGAGATTTGAGGCGACAAAGGTGAGAATTAAAAAAACCTTAAAAATATCACATCTCAGTTGCCGTTTCACTTAGGACATTAGTTCAATGGGATAAAAGCTTCCAAATAACCCCAGTAGTGTAAAGTGGCCGGTTCCGGACCATCCCAATCCTACAAATGACGTGATCGTTTAGGACATCAAAAGCAGAAGGGGCTAACGTATGGCTTAGTCGTAGAGGCATAAAAAGCATACATTTGGGGGCAAGATTGAAAAGCAAACATTTAGAAAGAAATTCGCCGTAAAGGCGTAAAAAGCATACATTTAGGCCAAGTGATATTGAAAAGGAAACATTTAGGAGGAAAATAGGTGACGTAGTCGTTTATGACGTCATTTTTGGATTGGGATGGTCCAGCTCTGGCTGCCGGTTCTGGAAATAGAATTATACTCTTAGAATGGGTACTTGCATTTTACCCATATAAAATTTGCTATTTCATGTGAGATACGTCGGAGCAGGATGGTTATATAAAAAAGCATATGGTTTACTAATATCTCAAAATGAAAAACCCCATCAGCTGTTTATTTATGTGCACAGTGACAACCTATCGTGACGACTTAATTTTGTGCTTTTAAAATTATTAATTAAAATTCATTAAAATAATGAAAAAAATTATAAAATAATTAGTGGTTTATGTAGTAGTGCGTGGTAGTGCATCATTTGGTAATAAAAATTACAAACAATTTTAAGTAAAATGAAGTGTATTGTGAAAAGTTCAAAAATACGCCTAAAAAAATTCAAAAAGGCATATAAAGTTATATAAGTTTATATAAAATAAAATGTAAATTATGTTAAGAAGAAAGTGATTTGTGGTATATTTAACCTTAATTTAAGTTTTAAATCAGAGAAAATTAAGTAAACAATTTTGATTGTCGGCGTGGGGTTTCTCATTTTGTGTTTGTGTTTGTAAACAGATGTTATATTACAGTGTCGCATTTATTTACTACTACGTACATATTCTACGTGCTTTTCTGTTCATAATTACTTTTTATTTTGAAAGTTTGGAATACTATAAGTACAATATTTTACTGAAAATAAAAACAATTAATGCGTACTATATTGGAATAAAAATAATTGTGAATTTGTGTAGTTTTTAATTTCGATCGAACAAATTCTAATTACGACCCGTTGATTTATATGCTTTCTCTTTTACCATCCGAATTTGACTCACTTGACAGCTGCTTTCATGTATTCTTTTTAATCTATTCTAATTCTATGGTTCTGGACCATCCCAATCCCATAATGACGTCATAAACGACTACGTCACCTATTTTCTTCCTAAATGTTTGCTTTTCAATCTAAATGGATGCTTTTTACGCGTCTATGAGGTGAATTTCCTCCTAATTGTTTGCTTTTCAATCGCGCTTGCCCCTAAATGTATGCATGTATTTTACGCTTCTACGACTACGTCATACTTTTGCACCTAAATGTATGCTTTTGACGTCATAAACGGTCAACATAATAATTTTTGGGACTGGGATGGCCCAGACCCGGCCACTTTACACTACTAGCTTCCAACCTGCCAAAAAAAAAATTGTCGGTTCACGCGCAAGACTTTATCATTTACCTTATAATTTTATAAATAATTTTAAATACATTTTTCACACAAACAAATGATTGTTGGATGATCTTTGGAAAAATTAGAATGATCAAATATAAAATTCGTCTACTAAATGATCATCATATAGTGCATCCGGAAAAAATCGCTTTAATGTTTTTTTAGTTTCATAATAGGGCGAATTTTCTCGATCACATATGTGTTCGAAAAAATTCGCCTCGATTTTTTTGTTTAAGGTTCATAATAGGATGAATTTTCTCGATATCGAAAATAATCGAAATTGAAAAATTTCATAATATGTAGTAATAAATAATAATCCCATGACTAAAAAAGATTATTTTCTGAGATAGAATGCTGGGATAACTGCATATACGTTTCCGATATGACCTATACCAGCCATTGACAAAAAAATTCATGGTGAAAACCATAATTGTTTGAAAGGGTATTTCATTAGCCTATACAGAGAGCCTTTATTTTCACATGGAATTAGAGTATTGCGTTTTAAATTGGATTTTGATCCGTTATTCGAATCGAATCATTTATTAAAACTAGTGGAGCCCAATTTTTTTGTAAGGACATTTTAGACATAGAGCCTCTAATTATTCACATTCATTAAACCTAGTTTTGCATTCTAAATTTGGGTTTGATTTCATTTTCGATTTCGGTTCTGTTAGCTTTTTCTAGCAAAACGCAGTTTAAAGTTAAGAAAAAGTGAAGCCCAAAATTATTTAATTATAGCCTAATTGTTTGGCTTTATTTGTTTTTATGTTAATATAACGTGTTTTTTATTCTCAGTTGGACTTTGATTTATTTTACGATTTGCTTGACCAAAATCCACCGTTTGATGATTTTGATCTGTGTCTCGATTTCGGTCCTGTTAGGTCCATTGTATCTGAACATACCTTGTTTTGCATAATAAATCAGGTTTGAATATGTTTATTGCATTATCTGAATGTATTATCTAAAACTAAAACAATTGGAGCCCAAAATTGTTTGAAAAGGCATGTCATTATCTTATACAGGGTCGCTCATTTCACATGTCGTTAGACCTGGTTTTTTATATCAAACTTGGTTTTCGCTCGTTTTATGGTTTGGGTTTTGCAAGTTTTAGAATTCAAAAATCCAATGTTTTATCAAAAGTAAAAAAGCCAAAAGCCTTTAATTATTTGTTTGTCAATAGGTCGAGTTTTGCATTTTAAATTCGTCTTTGATCCATTTTTGGTATTTAAAGACCAATCATTTATACCAAGTTTCTTAATTTATCTATTTATTATGTTTTTATAATATAGAACCAATTATTGCAAGTATAAAAAATATTTCTTGTAATGTCTAGAAAACTTGAAAAAACTATAAACAAAAAACTGAAAACTAAAACTATTTTTTGTTATTTACATTCGCAAGTAAGAATGAAAATTTTATAAAAAGTTGGTTTATACCCAACTAACCATTCAGGTGATATATGTGAAGCTGGCACGTAAAATTAGCCCGAAAACACCTTTTCAATTTTGGTGTGATTCTTTGCTACATTAAATGCTATCCCGAAAAATTTATTGAAAATGCAAGAAAAACGAGAATTTCATCCAGAAATATTTTTGAAGTTGTATTAAATAAATAATTATTAATATCGGTGAAAAGCAATTAATATAACGGTTTTATTTGCTCTATTTAGACCACACATTCAATCTATCACCCATACCATACCAAAAGCTCAACTTGGAATCATGACTATAAGATCATGTTCTTACATCGAAACCATAAGGAGAAATTGCTTAAGATCAGTATCTTAAAGTCATGATTCTAAGATGAGCTTTTGGTATTACTTAGGTGTTAGATGGACCTAACTTTTAAACTTAATTTCCCGATGGGGTAACCTCTAGGATTTCCACAAATATTTAATTAATTTAATCGATTTTTCATATCAAACCATAATGACAAATTGCTTGATTTGCTTATTCTTAAGTATTTTTAAACTTTTAAATCACTGTAGGCAATCTCGACATAGTGTAGGCATATGATGCTTACATGTTTTGAGTCTTCTGTAGTTAAATAATAAGAAAAACTTATTTTGTTGTATAACAGCACACATTTAAATTTTTTTTTGTCACATAGTTTACCAGGTAACGTGGTTTGTTGTCACATACTTTACTTTAATATTTATTCCTTTTCACCGATATTTATAATTATTTATTTAATACAACTTCAAAAATATTTCGGGAAGAAATTCTCATTTTTCTTGCATTTTCAATAAATTTTTCGAGATAGCATTTAATTTAGCAAAGAAACACACCGAAATTGAAAAGGTTTTTTCGGGCTGGTTTTTCGAGCCAGCTTCACTTACTCTTTCAGGTGCTAATCAATTTTAATTAATTTATATAATGAATTTCGATACAAGGTGTGAAGACGCCACAATACTCGTCGATTCGCTTATGCATCCAACTTAAAATGAAAATAATTTTACACATCCATAGGCAAGTGCCTCACTTGAGTGGAATGGCAAGTGTTGTTTGATTTTTACATGAAAAGGTAGTGTGTGAAGCGACCAATTGTATGACATCAATGTTAAAAGTAAAGGCAGTGTGAAGTTTCTGACAAATTACTAGTACTGACACTGATTACGGTCGCATATTTTACCATGTGAATTCATCTTCCAAGCACGTGAATTCTTTATCGACGGTAAATTCAAATGTTGACGAAATTACGGCCGCATATTTGGCTTCTACAAAAAATGCAGTATGGGTTAGTAGTACACGATAGCATACTTCGATTTACTTAGACATCTGTACGATGCCTTGTCAATGCCCTTCGAATGATTGAATTTTCGATTTTTATGATTCCAACATAGAAAATGTATGCTTCTACAAAATATGTAAATGCCTCGTCATTGACGATCGAAGCGCCACTACATTTTCTACTCTAGCAAAAATTAAAAATTAAAAAAAAAACTATGACTGATCCACCGCATAAATATGTTTGCTTCTAGAATACATAAATAATGGTTATGGCACATGGTTATGGCTACATTAGCTTGCCGTTGTGAACTTATTTTTTAAACAATTTATTTCGTTTTTAACACGTTTTTTTGAAAGAGTAGATTTACACTTTTTGGCCTGTTAAGTTTTTTGTCATTTTTAGTTTGTCAGAACGAACTTCACTATAGTAAAGTAAATCACTAAACAAAAAGACAGTGGTTAGTTGTAGTACAAAATTTATAAATCAACTCATGGGTAGGTAGCGAGCGCGTTTATGTCGAAAAAATCTTGTTAAAATCGCGTGTTAAATGTGACTTTAACACAAACTTATTAACTTATTAAAATTAAACGTTTGATTTTTAAAGAAATGCGTTTTTGACACTGACTTTCGAGTAGTGCATGATGACCCAATGCTGCACCAGCACTTGTAGCACAATCCAATGAAAATGGTATTGGAATTTTTTACAAATTAATTACAACATATCGACATAGTTCAACCCCCAAAATTCTACCCCTAAGGGGTGCAACTCTTCAAAAACCATATTTTTGGTTAAACCATGATTTTAGCATTTCAGTTAATATTTCTTATATCGTACTGAGGGCGGTATTGTAATTTTTTACAAATTAACTACAACATATTGACATAGCTAGCATTAGCGAACTTCCTTCTGATGCAAGAAACAGGTGCCCATGAATTTATTACAACAGCCCACACTCACAAAAATCTATCAAAAGGTAACGAACTTCCTTCCTATTTCTTGCATAGGAATGAAGTACTATGCTTTTTAATCGACTTTTATGGGTGTGGGCTGTTGTAATAAATTCTTGGGTACCTGTTTCTTGCATAAAAAGGAAGTTCGAAAATGCAAGCTATGCCAATATTGAGTAGTTAATTTGTAAAAAATTACAATACCGCCCCCAGTACGATATAAGAAATATTAACTGAAATGCCAAAAACATTGTTTAACCAAAAATATGGTTTTTGAAGAGTTGCACCCCTTAGGGGTAGTTTTTTGGGCGTTAAACTTTGTTGATATGTTGTTATTAATTGGTAAAAAGTTCCACTACCACACCCCCACTACGATACAATAAATATTAACAAAAATACGAAAAGTGTAGTGTAGCTTTGTCTAATGCTAGCCCACACACTAATTGCAGGATAACGGAACCATTAAAAAAATGTCTAACTGTGTAACAAATTTGTAATTAATTTGTAAAAAGTTCCAGTGCCATTTTCATTTGATTGTACTACAAGTACTGGTGCACCATTAGGGTCATATTTAATTTACTGTGATGCGTCGGATGATAAAAAAATTATTTACCACAATCAATTATGAAGACGACTAAAGTTCGTATATATTATATAAGATGAGTTATTTTCCTTGGTTGAGCCCGTAAATTGCGACTACGCTGCATATGATACATTTTCGTGTCTGCCTGGATGTAGATAAAAATGACGACTCGTATAAAATATCAAAACTTTTATTTTGCTTTAAAACGATTTAATCGTGTCAATATTTTATATACGTCGTTTACGATAATTATCAATCAACCAAATGGCGTTTTGTATCTTGATTACATAACGCGGTAGACGGTCTACAATATGTATAGGTATACATTCATTATTCATAATTTTTACTTTATGATCGATTTGTTAAACACACATTGTAACCACCACGATATATTACATTATTATGTTGTTAAAAATTACCGTCACGCTCTTTTGCGGTTTGTGGAATACACACGATTTCAAAATGCACACACACAATAATTCGTAACGCAATTATATGGGATAAATTGAGTTTTTTTTATATGTGCTAAGGATGTGGTACAAATCGTATTATATTATGTACGTACTCCTAATTCTTACCATAGGAATTTTCTTAGGAATTCCTGAAAATCAAAATTTTTTGTGTAAATCGTAGTTACGAAGTTAAATTTACTGGAAATAAAATGTGTTTGTCGAAATTAAATTATTTTTATCGAATTAGAATTTTTGAAAATTTTTCCAAAGCAATTATTTTTAAATTACGAAATCTGTGGAAATAATTTAAAATTAATTAACATTTACTGAAATTTATATGAATTATTTGCATTAGAGTGATACTCAGTTACATCAAACAATTTGAATGTACTGAAAATTTGCAAATTGCATGTTTAGAGCACAAAATATTCATAAATAAGGCAAAATTTTCATAAATGGTAAAATTCCAAAACTAAATGAAATGAAATAAATTGGAATATTTTATAAAAATTATTAGAGTGGAAATTGTATTATATTAGTTCATCAAAGCGCTTTTCTTTTGTGTGTGGTATTGTGCAGGATAGCAATTTTGTGTATAGTAAATTGGAATTTTCATTTGGTTGAAATTGTATCGATCGATTGCAAAGGGCAATGAGTGAGTTGAAATCATTGCTTAGTTGTCGAATGTGGTCCAATACTGTACCATGGCCTCTAATTTAATTTATTACAGAGGACTAAGCTTAATCTAGTTTAATTTTAGAATACAAAAACTATTAATAGATTTAAAAAATTTCGTAATACATATATGTTCATACTATTTGAAGGGCGAGGAAAAAATATTAGGTACTACTAATAAAACTTTATCCCTACTCGAAAATGTTTGTTCGGTCTCAAACATAGAATCGCAAAAACTCTCTCAACAATATGAACTATAAAGATTTTTGATTTAGTTTCAAAAATCTTCAGATGTCATTTGATTGTATGTCCGATTTCGATGAAATTCTGAATCCGAAATATTGTTACAATTCCGCCGATTGGGATGATTGGCGGCAATTAATTTGGCATTAACGAAACGCTTAAAAACGCATATTGCTCAAAAATGACGATTTAGTTTCTTCTGGATTTTTCCACAAGAGAAGATTGGTCGAAGAAATGACCGAACGAGCGAGCGAACGCAACAATAAAGGCGCCTTTAACTATTATTTTTTATGCGCGACTGGTGCCAGCTAGGGTTTAGTAGTGGTACTAACGAATTTTAAATCTGTTTATTGTGTAGCTGGAACAGAACACCTAGGCAAATCTAGAATATTCGATCAATGTATAAAGATTGATGTGCAACAAAAATCATCAGCCAGTTTCAGTTATCCATTTGAGATGTTCAGTGCGGGGGGGGGGGGGCGGGGGATATTCCAGTAGTGGCATAAATATTACTGTGTAAATTACGTGAATTGTTGTTACCGTCAACTTCTATAACGTTCAATATAATATTCACAATCCAGTGATACGGACAGGCCTTAAAGTTAAAATTCAAAAGGATCGTGATTGGTTGTAAAAATGAATTGGAGTTACAAAACCTGTGTGTTTTTCATATAAAATTTTAACTCGGATGGATGATCATGAAATGTAGCAAATACTACTAAAGCAATCATTATGGAAAATGACGAACTAAATCGGCAGTTTTCCACCTAAATTTAACATTGTTAGATGCAGAGTGGATTTACTGTGCGGGATGAAATGATTTCAAAGCTTTCTGGGTAAATCTGAAAGTCCCAGTGAAATTAAGTGGAAATCGGCAAACCGGAAGTGGTAGCTTCTATAGATACTTTTTCTTTTATCGCAAATGTTTTATAAAGTAAAGCATTTACGAAAACAAAACACACAACGATTCTAAATTAAATTGGCAACAAAATTGTTAAAATTATTATTCTATTGGGTTGAAACATCATAATCAAGTGTCTCCATAATTCGAGGATTCTAGAGAGGATCCATTGATTCAAAAATTAAGGGTAAATGGTTTTCAATAAAAACTTTTGTTTGCAAAAAAATCTTTACAGGTTCGAGTTGATTGTGAAAAGACAAATAAAATCACACAGCAGATGTTCGATTGAGCCGAAAAATCTATCGACATCTAAGCTATTGGATAGATAGATCAGATACCAAAAAAAATCTTTTTGCCTAATCTGGATGGATTCTACATTTATAGAGTTGTGAGTAGGGGTACATCATAAGGTGGGGTGTTATCTCCCTTCATTGGAACTTGGTATTCCCTTCATCACAGACGGAACAGAGTATTTTGATTTTAATTTATACAGTATGTTATGTTGAAAACCTAATTTGAAAGAGTAAAGAAAACCGCTATAGCTTTTTACTCTTGTAAAATAGCCTTCGGGGAAGAATGTGATTTCAAGACCCACATCGTACATTAGCTCTACACTTCAATCGTTAGGCCTATTTTATTACAATTTACAATATATTCGCTTATTGTCTGGAGGCCGGCGAAAATTCCAAATTATAGCGAAGAGCTACCCTTTACACCAGTGAAGCACTCAGGAGAACACCCACTCCAGCAATAAAGATTTAACTTCACCTTACACCAATGGGGGTTGAGACCAGACTGGTTGCGATATAATGTAATTTCTAAAAGGGATATACGCATTTTTAGTGGAAACAGTCAGACTGCTATTAAAGCTCTAAAATCAATTTTTCTTACATCGACAATAGCATAAAATTGTCCCGTAACTATTAACGAGATGGCAGATCAGTTCAACATCCATTAGATGGGCAGGGAGGGTGGCAGGAAGCAGCTACGTGTAAACGAACGTGGTTAATAGTGTCACTTGAGCAATAACTAGGCAGCTTTGACAATGATTAGATCTGAAAAAATCCCGATAGTTGACATCTCTGGGAAGGGTCATGTCAGCTTGGTTGTGAGTACTACTTCAGACTCAGCGCCGCCTCACGTGATTACTATCCTATTTAAAGATTTTTCACCTTTTTAGACAAAATATAATTTACAATGACCTTCACAATGTTTGCAACTATTCAAGTCAGCAAAGAACAAAGAGATCATCTACTCATAATATATCTACCACAAAAAGTTGAAAATTAGCTCCCCTCCCCCATTTGTAATCCCCGTGGTCATTAACCTTTACAAAAACTACCTACTTCATTTACTTTGCAGCCATCTCCGTCTAGCGTCAAGTAGACACAAATACAGGAAACCCTCCAAGAACACGATTAATTTGTTCCGTGTTCTTTGAAACCGCGTTGTTCGAGACTACAAAAACCGGTAGTGTGAAAATAAAAAAACGGTTACGTTTATTTTTGTTACGGTATACAAAAAACAGAATAAAAGAAAATCATCGAAAAACGTGTAGCTTGAAACCGTGTAATTCGAGAGAAGGTATCCGTGTTCTTCGAATACCGTGTTCTTGGAGGGTTAAATGTACTTAACATATAATAATCGTTTTTAGATGAGTAAGGAGGAAATTTTTCAAAAATTGCTTGTCATAACCCCCGGCAAGGTTTCTTTTCTTAAAACTTGATACTTTTTGTAAAGCCTGGTTTATATAACACCTAACTATATGGGTAATAATCGTAATGAAAAAAAATGCATAATATCGAAACTTTGTAGTTTTTATACACTAGTAGAAATGTACAAGTTTAGTGTTGCTGTTATTTTAGGACACATTCAGGAAAAAAATCACCAACGCATATTACGAATATTAAAATTCATCGTAGTGTAAGTTTAACTAATACAACTAATACATTCTCACGATAAAAAGTTGTCTTTTTTTTCATAGTCAAAATAGTTGTCTATATGTTTAAATCTATGCAATCTGTTCCGATTTACGTATAACGTTTCTTGTCGCATGGAAGTTGGGTCGGCGCATGTGATGTGAAGTTCGACAGGGGGTCATAGTTATGTTCATATCTATCACCGATCGTAATCAGATGATGAAAAATCTTTCTTGCATCCTGAGGGGATTCGAACCCGGTGTTACAGGATGGCTTCTGCCATCCCGCAGATATCATCTGAACCACACAGAGGCCTCCACGGTGATGTTTTGCCGGCTACGACTCAGTAAGAAGGCTATGGGTCATGAGGTTTGAGACTTGCGTAGCTCCTGGCCTACACCGCGATTACAGATAGTTGAATAAATAAAGAAACGCAAATAATGGTGTCGATTCCTTGTACATCTTCTATTTATCTTTTCTTCTATTCTTCTATTATTTCAAAGCCTCGCGATATTTATTTCAAAATTTTTATTTAAATTTATAGCTTGCTTGCTTAAATGCATCGAGTTTTCTTAGTAAAAATAGCAGCATAGAAGAAAAGAAAAATAGAAGGTTCACGTTGAATCGACACAAATAAATAATAATAAACCCGGAGTTCCACCGAAATTCGTCGGTCGAAACTTGAGGAACCGAACGAGATAATTATAACCGAAAGAGGTGCCCTGGTGCGCGCATCTTTCCGAACTCAAACGGCGCCAAGCGCTTGTTTCGGAATCGGATGCGGGTACCAAGGGACCGCAAACAGCACACCGACACGGAACAGAATGCCCGCCCCCATCATACCGAACCCGTAAAAATTTTAGCAATTCATTTCATATTTTCAGCTAACTATCATAAGAAAATAAGGGAAATAATCAAGGTAACAGAGCAGAACAAACGGAGGTGAACACAGCACGAAAATGAATGAAACCAAATGCCCGGAATTACACGCTGTGCGAGGTTTTTTTTATTTCTTTTTGTACCAAACAAAAAAAATTTAAAATCACAAAGAAAAGGAATCAAACGACCAGGATTTCGAAAAAGGAGAATAATTCCCCAAGAAACCCCAAAAGGTGAAAATGTACCTATCGCTGCAAAAATTAAATATAGGTTTCAGTGGTTGACACTTAGGTCATTTTTCGGCCCATTGTGATACCACGCATTCACGCCACATCATTAACCCATTCTCCTATTCAGCTACTCACACAACTACAGTATACCACCTGCACGTTGCAAGCTCCATGTCAACCCGTACATTGACGTGGACGCTGGGTCGGTGCTGAATTCTGCACTCCATCAGAGTCTTAGTTGTGTTTATTAACAATACCGATTGTAATCGATGATGAAAATTCGGTTTGCATCTAGCCTCTGGTAGGATTCGAACCCAGTACCTCTAGGTTCAAGTGCTTAAGCTTTAACCACTCACCACTTGTCTGGTTTTTTAAATATAACAAAACTCAAAATTCAAAATTATAAAATTTAAAAAAACTAAAATAGAAAAAATTTAAAAAAAAACATTCATACCTTAATTAAAAAAATACCGTTGCGACCTTGGGCGGTCGTCATGCCGTAGGCTCCGAACCATTGCGGCTTGGTCGTGCCGACTGGGTTGCTGTGCCTCTCACTGGGAACCAAAAAAAATGTACAGCTGGCCGGTTGGCCACCTGCACGTTGCGAGGCCTCTCAGCGATACCAATAAAAGGGATTGCGGCCTTGAGGTGCCGTCCTAATATGCCTTTTGTTGCGGGGTCTCTTGTTGACTACCCCGTTGCCGGATTCTTCCCCCGGCACACTACAATAACCATACGGCTGGCCTCAACCGGTATGTATCTTAACCAATTTTCTTACAGTGAATCTGGCCCTCATTAACTTTTATCGAACTGTACACAACACCAATAGTTCCGTTCAGTATACAAAGATCACAAATTTGGCAGTTTTCAAATCAAAAAAGAAATTTTGCTTTTTAAAAATTTTTATTATTTTTTTTTTTTTTATAAAATATTCTATTCTTTTTATAAAATATTTTTTATAAAATATTCTATATTAACTAAAATTAAATAAAATTATAGGCATCAAAAACACTTTTACATGCCAACAACAGATTTTTTTTTTTTTTAATTTTTATATTCAACTTTTATTTCCCAAAATCCAAAACGAGACTACTCACAAAAAAAAATTCGTGCACCACACAACGAACGCCAAGACGCTTTAGAAGAATCTTCTTCTTTCTCTGTTTTCGTTTGCATCAATTCGCATTGATACAAACGAGAAACATATAAGGAAAAATATTCCTCTAGAGCGCATTGCTTCGCACACACCCGATGCACATTGGTCTCGCTCTCTCATTAAACCGACGATCGCGCGGCCTTATCGTAAGGACAAACCAGAGAATTAAAAAAAAACATGTCCACATGGTAGAAAATATTTTAGTACAGAAAAATTGCCACGTGTTCTTACCCATTTGGCATTGCTATCAGTCACAACCAGAGTTGTTAAATTACATGTAATTTTTTAAAAACTACATTAACTACATTTGCCATGTAGTTTATGTAGTTAATGTAGTTAATGTAGTTAAAGTAGTTAATGTAGTTCAGTGTAGTTCATTTAGTTAATGACGTCAGTGTAGATTATTATACGCATGCGCATTTCTGTTATTTTGGTTTAAATTTTGTTTTTTACTCTCTAGTCTCTACCTTTTGTTGAGTTTGTTTGAGTGAATGAAAATTAAATTTTGACATAACATCAATTTTTTGTGTACTAAAGGAGTTTTGTAACTAAATATATTATATTTGTTTTAAGATTTTTTCGGCTTTTCGGACAAAATATCATTTTAATGGACACCCATACAATGTTTACGACAATTTTTGTCGCAGAAAACAAAGAGGCCATTTATTAACAATATTTCTACCACAAAAGTAGAAAAAATGCACTCCCCTCCCCCACGTTTTAACCCCAGGGCACTTGTGTACACAAAGATACACAAACCCTTACAAAAATGAGAACTCCCTTAGGTAGCTTCTTGGCAGCTTGGTTTCGTACTGATAAAAAGTTGGTCTACTCATCAGGTTGCAACGACCAAACTGCAAAAATCCAAATCTCGCTTTGTACCGATAATACAAAACAAGAACATATTGATTTAGCGAATTATATATCACTAAATCAGAAACCACAGGAAATTCTCACTATGTATGTGTGTAACAAGCCAACACATATAATTAAGAGAAATATTAAAGTCGTCCGTGAATTTAATTTGTTTAAATTAAAAAAATTAAATTCACGGACGACTTTAATATTTCTCTTAAATATATTATAATTTAAATGAGTGAAGGAAGTGCGATTGTAGTTAACGAATGTAGTTAATGCATGTAGTTAATATGTAGTTAATTCATGATTTTCGCCTACGTAGTTTATGGATTAACTACACGTAGTTTTTGAGGTAGTTTTTATCTCCTAAAACTACTTAACAACACTGGTCACAACGCAAGATTCGCCATAGAAGTAAAATACTAAGAGTGATCGTATGTAGGGAAATGATTGTTATGACAAAAAAAAAAGTCGTAACACCGGTACTTCCCGATCCAAACGCCAAAAATTTAACCACTGTGCCGTTTTGTCGGTATGGTAAAAATGCGGGGGAAGCAGTTTTTTATTTCTTGATGTATCAATGCATTCAATGTCTTTTAAATGCAGGGAATTCTCGCCTAGCCTGGTCGAACTTTTAAACTAAAATTAAAATTAAATTCGAACTTTTTGTACTAACTTTTCATGATTACATCACATACCTAATTTGAGGTGTAATAAAAGAGGAGACTCAACAACAAAAGTTACAGAAATTAATGTGGGTTGATATACATAAATAATGCAGTTAATAAAAACTTTGCCTAATTCGCAAGGGTAACGAAGCAACCAAATCGTCAGTCCTCCCTCACTCGTGATTCCCGTAAATCTATTATTAATGCCAATTTATTATTTTTATAGCTTTATTCTCAAAAATTCGCTATTTAATAAAAAATCGCATTATAATTTAAATGGAAATAAATTTTCCAATTTTTTATATATTTTTTTTTGTTTTATTCTAAATTAATTACGTGCGATAAATCAAACAAGCAAAAAATCATTATTATATTAATTATTATTAAATAAATTATAAATTATTTTATATATTAAATTATCATTAATTAAGCTTTTTCTTTTGCTTTCTTTTCACAATATAATAAAATTGACCCGTATCTTTTTTGTCATCTGTATGTAATATTTATAGAAGAAAATTTGTAAGTGCCTCTCTTCTCATATCGTAATTATTTCGATTATGCTCTTATTAAAAAAGGGTTAAAGATATTATTTATATTTTTATCACGTGATAAAGATTATTAATGTTTATAAAATACATGTTATGAATATCGAAATTGGTTGTAGGTCAAAATATAGAGCAGAACCCTAAAATTAATCGATTTATATTCAGTTGGAATAGTTCGGGGTGGATTAAACATTTTTTTGTTATGTTGTAATGATAGTTATTTAATCGACAGGCTCAGATAAGTTTTCATGCTGCTTAAAAGAATTATATATAAGTTCCCGTTAAGTACCCTTTTCATTTGCCTCATAAGACGTATACAAGGTTAAACATCATATAAAAATGATTAAAAGCCGCTAATCCATCTTAAGTTCATGTTTGTAAAGTGAAATTGATTTTCTAAAAATTTTATGATAATCCTCATCATAATAAGACATCCAATTTTATATATTTAAAATCAATTTCTTTTTTTCTTTCTTGCAAAGTGCCAAATTTGATATTAAAAAGAGATTAAACATTCATTCAAAATCTTAGGTTTTTTTGTAAATATGTATACCTCCCGCGTTTGTGAATTTAGCATTTCATAAAATGTGCGATACAATGAAACTCAGAGGACATAAAGAATGAACCAAGGAACCACATCATAACGAAGTACCACTAAATTCGCCATGCCCATGTCAGCCTGCTTTCGCCTGAACGAATTAATGCCATTACGAAATTTCCAGCTCCAACCTCAATTAAACGAATTTAGTCGGTTAATGAACTACCACATAAATTTAACACAGTAATATTTCAGAATATTATCCGAAATTCATGATATAATACTAATCCTGTCCTAAATAACTGTTTGGACCATAGTCGATCACATCCTATAGATACGTTTCATTATGCCCGTTCATATTTCACAATTTTATACGGAATTTGCATTATCATCCCGATTTTGGACTACCGACCGAATTGAAGTCGTTTAGAAACGACCGAGTTCCACTCAATATGACAAAACTCCTAGGGCGCGACCATGAAAATAACGTGGTAATTTTACGGGGAAGCAAAATTTTATGAGAAAGTAAAAGCCGGATCTATTCCATTGTTATCGCTTTACCATATAAAATTTCCCTGCCGTGTAAAATGTGCATGCGGTGTTTATCATCACGTCCAGAACTTCTTACAAAATTCATGTTATAATCCCTGATCGGATGTGACTAAAACCGGTTAAGCATAATAGCGAGCGGTTTATGCTTTTATTTCTGACTGCACATCATTTGAAGCGATGTTATTACTAACCGGAGGTATTTAAAGTTTTCAAAAGATCCTCCTGGGTGTTGCTAAAAATTTGGTTTTTTACTGCTGTTCACCTCCAAACCATTCTTCTGGTGCGGCGATCGGGTGGTGTCTTTGATATCGCTAAGCCTCCGGACAAGAAGCACGATATCGCTTGTATATTCAAAAATTTTGCATGATTATTGCTTTTCCCTACTACGTACTCGAGCGCCAAATTGAACGGTACGCAGGCACGTGCATATCCCTGCCGAACACCAGATGTTATTTTAAAGGACTCTGAAACAATTCCCACAATTACATTACAGTTGATCTTTTTTTTTAATAAGATTTTTTTATTTTATTTGCCATTATTTAAATTAATATTTACAGTATTTTACAAAATCTTATGAAAACAATACTAAAATTCACAATATTTATCTATTAAGTTTTAAAGTAATCCTAAAAACCTACCCTAGATACTATGTTTAATTAAATATATAATTTTATATTATTTATAATTAGTGCTAATATTCTTCTATTGTTTAATTAATATTAAATAAATATTATAACAATTAATTTTTTATTTACAATTACTTATAAAAAGGTGTGGCTAACCAAAAATTAAGTTAATTTAACTGCAGTTTTTGTACAATACTATAAAGTATAACATTACAGTTGATCGATTAGGGTGAAAACCACACTGATCTGATAGTGACCAATGAAGTTTTCGGCGAGGGTGATGAGTCTGGCAAGTACAATTTTAGCCGACACTTTGTAGGTAGTGTTCAATTTTTCAATCTACTTACTTTGTTGCAAGCCAACCATAGGCGGCACACAGTCTAACCAATCATTGCGGAATCTTAGTGGATGTATCGATTATATTTTGTGCTGCGGTAGTTATGGTTAACTATAAAACAAGTCACTGCTCCTGGACGTTGTTACTGTGCCGATCTAGATGGTCAGTGACAGCTGATTATTAACTTTGCAGTAACGCCTCGCAAGGTAATGCACATGTTGAGATGGGCACTGTAGGCTCTTATCTGTATGGCCCAAATATGAAAGATATAATTTATGTTTCCCGAACCACGAGTTCCGGAACCCGAAGTAAGCGGTATCTACTTGTAATGATGACCACTTATATCAATAAAAATCCCAAGTACGTTGAAATTAGCGCTATATGGCATACCTAAATTGGTTACACATTTATTACGATTTATTACAACAAATCCCGATTTTATTACAGTAACGAGTGGTCGGCTTAGGTTATGATTAAACCTGCACCGCTAAAATGGCACCTTTTGATGTAGCTATGATATCGGGATGGTTCTGGCATCAGAATTTATTACAAATTAATTACATTGTACCTGCGGGCAAATAGTCGGATAAAAGTCAATTTTTAGTAAATTTTTTGGTTAATTCATTTACATATTTTTCAAAAACTCTATGACAAACTGATCAAAAAATCTGTTCGAAATCCGATTTTTACCATAGTAAACGATTTACCCGACTATTGGCCCGCAGCCATAGAACTAGTTAGTTCAATACCGCCCCCTATAACTTGCCTTTGGGCAAATGTCACCCCAAACGATTATTTATAACAAAAACTTCAATTTAACTAATTTAAATAACTTATTACACCAGACTGCCATCAGATTTTGGGCAAATGTTGCATTAGAAGTCTTGTCCAGAGTATAGGTTAACCTCATCCAGGTGTGTAGACTTAATTGGTATCAGAAGATTTAGGTTTCAAATTGTGATATAACGGTTGGTTTTTGTCACACTTAATAATTTATTACACCAGACCGCCACCAGATATTCAGTCAAATATTACTCCTTGGAAATTGTGGTGGCCAGGTCAACCTTACCGAGGAGGTATGGTGTAATAAATTATTAATTTTCGTAAAATCGAACTTTAAATTACAAATTTGAAGCCTTTACCGTTTGGAGTAAATTTCGTGTCACCACCCGACACAACAATAATTTATTACAAACCTGGATGAGGTTGACCAACTCTCGACAAGACTTCTAGTGCTACATTTGTTCAAAATCTGATTGCAGTCTGGTGTAATAAATTATTTAAGTTGGTTAAATTGACGTTTTTGTTATAAATAATCGTTTGGGGTGAAAATTCCCCTAAGGCAAATTATAGGGGGTGGCCTTGAACTAACTGCTTCAATGTTATTAATTTCTAATAAATTCAAGCACAGCGGTATAGGGCTCTATGTGTATGGCGCAGTTTTAGTGTTGCTTGATAATATTTTTTTTCTGGAATGAAATCCTGGCCTAACTTTGTAGACGTATATAGATATTACGCCATTTAGTTCTTGACTATCAAATCCATTTCTATAGTTCGAATTCTCGTTGATTAATTTTAATATTAAACTTTAGTGTAGGAAAGACCGATGCCCGCTTACGCAGCAGAAACTCCAATTTTAATTACTTTTTTACTAATTTGAGTAAATTTAACTAATTTGTTTTACTTCCACAATATTTCTATAACTGCCATTCCGTCTGTACCACGAACAATATTGTTGAATAATTAAAGGCTACTTTCGCAACAATATGAAAGACTGTATTCGAAAAATTATTACTCGTGTTCCTGGTTTCCATCATCATTGTCTAGAAATGTATTCTCAAGTAAATCAAAATTTTATTGCTTACGTAACTGTTCCAAATTATTATGTTTCTGTTAGTTTTTCGCAATGCTTTAAATCACCACCTTTGTATCGCCCACCCTATATACATACAAACAAAAAATTCCAGAACATTTTCTATTTCATGTACTTATATCATCGATCACCCCCTCATAAATATTTATCTATAAAAATCTATCACGAAAAAAGAAAGTTTTATTTATAGATACCGAGTCTATATCGATGTATCACGCTATTATACATTTTCGATATATAATTCACGCTTTTGAAATAATTTTAACAATCTAGATGAACAGCAGCAACAAAAAAAATTATTAACTTAATAAAGACAAAACATTTTCATTTTTGTGTGGCTTCAAAAAATTATCTTCCCCAAAACTAAATGAACGAAATGCCAAACCAAAAAGAAGACGCACAAGAAAATAAAATTAAATCACGAATTCCCATCCCGCGAGCTCTATCATCGCGTTATACACAGATCCATCCACAAACATTGATAAATTGATAAAAATTGAAATTGGATACGCGTCGGAAATTGAACATTCATATAACTTAGTATATTAAATTTAATGTTACTTCCAAGACCGTACATAAGATAAGATTTTTTTTTTGTTTTATTCCTCTGTCACAGAGATGCCTAAGTGAAATAAAAAAATAAAATTGTCAATGGACTTGAGTTGTTCAAAAATTGTTTAGCTAAAGTGAAAATAATATGCTTTCGAAATCTCTAGGAAAATAAAAGTTTTTCCGACGACGACAACAACAACAACAATGCTGACAGCAGGAGCACAGACCACAGACATCTAAATCAAGTTATTAATTTCTAATAATATTTTGCTTGAAAAATTATCTTCGTTTGGTAAATTGACAAAACTAATTGAAAGTAGGGAAAACTTTTGAATGTAAATTGATTTATGACGCACCCTATGATACCGAATTAGCTTGCATCTATAGTGACCATACCAAAATTCCTAAATTAGAGTACTTTTATCTTTGTTTTAAAATTGGAATTGTATTGGTTTTAATAAGAAGTTCTTCTTCGATTACCAAAGCATGAAACAGATTTCTCTCCTTTCTCCAAGCAAATAGCATTTGAAATAATATTTATTAGCATATGACGTTGGTTGTGGTAATGCAAATATAAAGTACTCCCTAACTTCTAAAAGTTACAAAATTTATTTGATTAATGGTCTTAAATCAAAAAGTTTTGAAGATGTCGGTCCATCGGACGAGGCAGCTTAGAAAGTGCAGCTACGAGCAAATCGTTTGAAAGCGGAGAGATTTTGGATTGGTTTTGTAACAGGGCTGGTCAGACTTATTTTTAAAAATTTAAGCGGAAGTGATGATTTTGGTAGTTAACTGTTGTTTAACCATAGTTCGGGCTCTGCCTTTCAGACGGGTCAACTGATCGGGATAGAACTTCATATTTGGAGGTGGCAACTTCCATTGTAAGAAAATCGGTTAGGAATAGGTCTACTTTTCCAGTCATAACATTACGTAATAAATCTATGTACTGGATTGCATATTTTGAGAACAGGTCACGTTTTGTAAGCGAACCTTGTTTGAAGGAGAATCAGGCAATATGTTGCACCAATTTTAAAGGAGCTCTACTCTAACCGTCAGGGATTTTCGCAAAAATTCTAAAACATTTTATTGTTGAGATTCCGGTTCAAAACAATTATAGGTAATCAATAAATATACACTGTGTCAACAGTGTATATTTTGTTATTTAGTTTACTTGGTTAGTTTGACATAAGATTGAGATATTATCGATTTTGTTAACTGGGAAAGAATCTTTGTGCAGATTTCAAAATAGTTAGAAGAACGTGACATGGAAGAACGAGGGCTTCAATAATATGCGTGCGAGGGCTTTCTTATAACGGTTCCTTCAGAGAAAGCGCAATGGACAAAATTCTGTAATCAAAATCTGATAAATACTATTCGAGTTCATCATAAGTTTATCGCTACTTATGAACTTCTAAAGTAGGGTCCAAATTTTTATAAACCAACGTTACAATGCATAAATGAAAATGGTTGAGTTTTTAATCGAATGAAATTAACATCGTTTCAAGAGGAATAAATTGGTCCAAGATCACCTGAAACCTGACCTGCATTCCTTGAGATGAAAATACGTCTACCGCGTTTCCAACCTCCTTGCAAGTTATCAAAGTATGAGATGCAAATTCTGTCAAATTGGTTATTGAAGCCAACGGCAGTTATAAAAAGGAATGTTACGATTTCGCGACGACAATACAGCGTAAATTGGTAACTTGGGCTAAATGTTTATTCAGCAGGAATTGGTAACTCATGAATTCTGAAATTAATAACATTTATGCAATTAGTGACATCTATGTATTAGTATTAATTATTCCAATTATAACACACTATTTAATTATCACTTTAATAATCGCTTTAATAATCACTTTAATAATCACTCTAGTTAACCTTCACTATATCGCCTTTCAATTAAGACTCATCATTCAACATCAATCCACACCTTTATATACCAAAATATTTGTTTCTAGAATAATCCTGAATGCTTTCCAAAAATCGAGCAAATATGTTAGTAAACAAATATCGCCTAAATGTTGAACCAAATCACAAATACAATTGAACAATTATTGAAATAATTTATTCTATTCTCATCTAGGTGTCACCGTAACATTACTTTTTTATTTTTGTTTACCAGAAATATATCAACATCTCACTTAAACCTAAATATGTTGTTCTGTGGTAATAAAAATGTCCTTTATTGGCAATTCTAGAATAGTGATTCGGCCATTTTTAGAGATGGTGACCCTATTAACGTTAGCCGGCTCCAGCCGAAAAATGCAGTGGTAATGCAGGTTCAAACTAATCAAACGAAAATGACAGCCGATTTTTGTCGGTAACATCCCAGCCAAAAAATGTCGATAATGAAGATACGATTTTTATGCCGGAATGTAATTATTTATATTGCAAATTTTTATATTGTTCTTCCTAAAAAACAACTAAAAAATGTAAAATAGAAATTTTCATTTGAAGAATTTTTTAAATAGCACGTCATCTAATATATATCATTTAAAAGATCATTTTCTGTGTTGGAAGTCCGGGAAAACTCGATCGAATATATCGCAACACACAAAATTTGAAAATTTCTAAAAATTGACCGTTATGGCTGGAAATAGATTCAAATGAAAGGTCTTATGGCTAATGTGTAGATGACGTATACATCGCAAAAATCGAGTAAGACGAAAACTTTTTAAATAATTTTCTTTTTTGGGATTGTGTATCTATCGTTTTTAGGAGGTGTAAGCTAAAAATTCCGGAAAAAATTATCACATATTCCGAGAAAATGTTGACGTTTTCAATTTTTTTTTTTTGATAATAAGTTAAAACATAATAAATAATGATAACTTTTTCAAAGGATTTTGTTATTGGAATTGTGATTTTCCAAATCCCGATTTTCGAAATCCCTATTTTACTGAAACCTTAAAAATCGCGACAAAAGTCGAGATTTTTTTAAAAATATTAAGTATTCAATTTTGTTTTTTTTATAAATAAAAACAAAAACCAAGTAGGTGTCATTAATAGATACTATATAATCCGGCACGTGCGGCACTCAGTGCGACATGTTTGCTTATCCCGGCTCCTATGTCCCCCGAAATTGAAATCTAAAGCCCCTCGGTGAGCTAAGCGGGGAGAGCGGAGCGACCTCCCATGTGCACGTGAGAGTTATGGAAGCCGTTTGCCTCTACAATTAGTACATTTCAAAATGCCGGCCGGAGATTTTTAATTTTTGAATGAAAAAAAAAAAAATATATATTTTTGGAAAAATTGAAAATTTTCCAAGAAAATGTCATGGTTTTTCCAAAATTTTTGGCTTGCACCTCCTAAAAACGATATATAAACAATGCTACATAGAAAAATTTTTAAAAACTTTTCATCTTACCCGATTCTTGCTGTGTATATGTCATCTATGTCATTGATGCTCGCAAAAAAATTAATTTTGAATAATATACGTTGGTGAAACAAAATAAACATTTTTGATTGATTGATTGATTAGAATGTACGGCCAAGACTAAGCAAGGATCCCGGATACGCCGGGCCAACCGTACACCCCTTTTACATATAACAAGATGGAGGGATAAGAAAGGTTGTTTGGTATGATAGACTTGACCCGGTTACAGACACCTAAGTAGTCAATAGTTAGTAAAGCACAAGACAGCACAATTATTTTTGTTCTTCGGGATATAAATAATCAGCAATCAACATCCTAAAAAGTAATTGATTAATTAGTAAATGTCCTGAAATAAAATTTCATTATTATGAGTGATGAAATTTTATTTAATGCCATTTCTTTATATCAATTTACAATAACGTGACGCCAGGCCCTCCACACACCTTTATTATAGCATTTTAAAAAATTTGATAATCAATAATGTTGTCATCTTAATGGTATGAGTAAGTTTTCTGAAATAAAATGTCATTATTATGCGTTAGAGAATCATTATTTTGTACGATATATTTAAATTATTCTTGAATAGAATAAATGTATGTAATGTAATGTAATGATTATTATAACTAAATTAATTATAATTTGATTGTCGTAAAACAAATAAAATAAAATAAATCAAATCCAAATATTGTAGTATCAAACGGATGGATCCCCTCTTCAACGGATAACCTTACAATCCCTAATAAGCCAATAAGTTTATTAATAAAAATAAAAATGAAACAAAGACATCTGGTTTCAAAAATAGCTTATCTGGAATCAATAAAGTAATATATCAATAATGAATATGTATAATTAACCCATTACAGTTTATTCCCAATCAGAATTAAATAAAACTATTAAGCTAATCAGGAATATGTAAGATGACAGAATTAGTAATAAGTAGCTATTAGAAAATAATCTAATTAAAAAAGTGCCATTGATCCCAAAAATACAAAAAACATCCATGTATCAATATTTGTCTGATTATAAATTTTATTGTATACCCTCCAAGCCAAAAAATAAGTCAACCCATAAAATTTCCCTCCACCGACACTTCAATGTTACATATAGCCATAGTCATTTAATCTATGTATTAAAATAAAACCAATTGTCGTGAGACAAATTAAATCTTAAATATACAATTAAATTAAGTTAAAATAAGAAATAAAATTTCATTAGTATTAACAATGATTAAATATTATTCCAAGGTAAATAGCCTTATTTGTTATGAGGCTTAAAAGACTCAGCTTCCACTTCCATCTATATCTGAACCTCCAGATTCTTTTATTATATAAAATTATAGTTAATGAGTTAAATAATAGATGACTCTTTTTAATTAGTGGAAATTTTTCTTCAATTTACCGTAATTATCTTACTCTAAAAGCAATGCTACACAACAATAATTCCCTTTAGCTAAATGGAAAAATGTCAATAATAGCAAAAAATCATATATGTATATTAGCTATTCAGGCAAAAACTTATTTATCCCAAGAGTATTTATTCCTCGACGCTTACAAAATAATAAAGCTGCAAATAATAAAAATGTAGTCATTACGGCTTCAAAATTCTTCTGTAATCAAAAATGTTCATTAGAACTAAATAAATTAGCTTAATCAGAAACTGCAATGAATAATATAGTATGTATTAATAATAAACACCTGATAAAGGGGTACCGAACTAAAAAAGTCCGAATCAAGAAAGTTCTCCAAAAATGAAGCAAAAAAGTTGATTTTTGTATGAACACCAGCGACTTATTTTAATTCATATTTTTAACTTAAAATTATGAATTAAATAAAGCGATTCAAAAAAAGGAGAAAACTCAGAAATGAATTAACAAAGGTTTATAAAGGGTTATCCAATTCAAGCTTGATAAAGTAAACTTAAAAAAAACACACAAAATATTCGGAATGTATTGTAAGTTTTATTTCATTTTACAGATTGATCCTTGCCATTTTTAGTTAAACAAGATATCATTCAAATGTCTTCCACGGGACTTCTTACAGGCCTTGATTCTTTTGAGGTAATTTTCAATGACTTTTCGGCACATTTCGGGCGGTATCTCGGCCATTACCTTACGAATATTAGTTTTCAATTCGTCAAGAGTTTGAGGATTGTTTGCGTAAATAGGATCTTTCGCGTAGCCCCACAAAAAGAAATCCAAAGGCGTTAAATCACAGGATCTTGGAGGCCAATTGACGTCAGCCAATCGCGAAATCAAACGTCCAGGAAATTTCTCTTGCAAAAGATCTCGATTTGCTCGTGTTACGTGACTGGTTGCTCCATCCTGCTGGAACCACATATCGTCAAGATCATAATCTTCGATTTTCGTAAAAAAATAATCGGTTAACATGCGGCCATAGCGCTCAGAATTGACGGTAACGGTTCGTCCATGGTTGTTCTCAAAAAAATACGGCCCAATCACACCACCAGACCACAATGCGCACCAAACAGTGACTTTTTCCGGGTGTAATGGCTTCTCTACAATCAATTGTGGATTTTCTGAGCCCAAAATTCTACAGTTTTGCTTATTAACGTATCTACCAAGCGAAAAATGAGCTTCATCACTGAAGAAAATTTTGTTCGAAAAATCAGCATCAGCAGATTTAATAATTTTAACGCGTTGGTCGATTGTTAAATGCTCCATATTCTTAAATGGCAGAATGTCAACTAAATAAATGACAGCGTACTTGACGTTTATCTTTGACAGATGTCGGTATACAGATTTCTACTTTATCAACCTCGAATTGGATAACCCTGATATATATATATATATATATATATATATATATATATATATATATATATATATATATATATATATATATATATATTGTACTATTTCATTTTTAAATCACGTACCCTAATTCACCTTCAAAATGAATTAAAAAAGGCACATTCTATTTCAAATTTAAATTTAAAATCCACAAAATTTTCATTAATGAAAATAATAGTTGCATGGATTTACATTGATTAGTTATAAAATATAAATATGTATAAATAAAAAAGGCTTATATTATTTCATTCTATAAACATTTATATTAATTCATTTTAAAAATGGATCAAAAAAGCCCCGCCCAAATTCACCTTATTGAACTGTTTCATTTCTTCTTCAACTCCGATTTTAATTCATCCCCAAAGCCAATCAGAAACACTTATTTTAATTCAGAAAAAAACCCTTCAATTCAGACCCCTATAATTCATGCAGCCCCTGATAAACCTTGATAACTCTAAATTGCTCATCAAATAAAACATAATAAATATAACAATTTAATACTCAAACGGTGAATAATTGGAGGTAGGAATTAGTAAAATTAGTTAATTTCTGAAATCAAAATGTGGAAAGAATCATTTTCATAAATAATCTTAGTAAAATGTACCAAGAAAAATATGTAATGTAGATCCAGGAGTGCTCGCTACCCGCTTCTCTAGAATAAAAAAAACCAACACACTGCAATCCATAAAGTTATTTCCCAATCCCAATAGATGAAAATTCAGCGATCGCCCGTTAACATCAATATAAAAGAAAATTTATCGCAATACACATCCACCGTATCCTCGCCGCCCCTGTGTAAATTGATCACACAAAATAAAATGAAAAAGCAAAAAATCAATGATTGAATCGTTTTTTTCATATAGAAAAACATTTACATTACCAAGCACAAAAAGTAAAAATATAATAATTATGTAATGACATAAATAAAACAAAATGAAAACAAAAGTCCCCTGATCTTGTATATTTTTCGTTCGTAATCAATACATACACATCCATACAAATCACAGCCGAAAGCATATAACAAGCTTTGTATATACATTGCAAAACCAAATTTTCGGTGGTATTGAAATGTACATTATATCCCGCTATACACCTCCAATACTAATTTCCATACAAAATATAATGTACGTCGTACGAGTAAATAAATATAAAAAACAAAAGTTAGAATTCAAAAGTACCAACGAAAAACAATCGTCGCAAAAAGAACAACAAAAATTGCTATCGAGTGTAACAAAACAGAATAACCAGTGCCTTCTATAGTACTGGCCTGTGACAACATTCATTTTTTGCTGATGACGACAACGTAAGTCGACAACCAGATGTCAGCATAATCAATGCCTTCTAAACTACAGGCCTCTTACTACTCTCATTTTTTGCACATGACGTAAATTTATGTCTAAACTGAGACTGCGCATTAATAATATTAAGATATTTACACTAACAAAATAACTAGAGAAAGCAACAACAATGTAGACATAGCGTGTCGTCATCATTTGGTGTATGAGGCCTGTAGTTTAGGAGGCATTGGCATAATCAATGCCTCCTAAACTACAGGCCTCATACACCAAATGATGACGACACGCTATGTCTACATTGTTGTTGCTTTCTCTAGTTATTTTGTTAGTGTAAATATCTTAATATTATTAATGCGCAGTTTCAGTTTAGACATAAATTGACGTCATGTGCAAAAAATGAGAGTAGTAAGAGGCCTGTAGTTTAGAAGGCATTGGCATAATTAAGTAAAAATAATACACTTTGCCTCCTTATTACGACGGCAATAAATTTCACAAACTTAACAAATAAAAATCTGAATTATTATTATTAATTATGAACAAGTTTAGTGTAATTGATTTTCTTAATTCATAAATTGAATTTTTTCGATCCACATTCAAGAAGTTAATGAGAATTTAAAGAAATGCGCCTATTTAGATAACGTAATACAAAGTTCTAGTGTATTCCACTACAAAAATATAACTAAAACCGTGAGAGCAGAGAATATTATGTGATCATTTTGTTTCTATTTTGTAATTTCATTTTTGTATTTTATTGTTATTTTCATTTAGTGTCACATAATTAGTCGAAGTCGTACGGTACGATGCATTTTTTCTGTTTTTTACATGATATCCGTACTTCTTTTCCTATTTTTATTGAATCTACGTACCAATTACAACAATTTTGAAATAGATGATATTACAAATCGAGTTATGTTGGATAAAAATGACAAAAAAATGCCAAAATCTAAAATAAAAATGTACATGCATTACTAGAAAAATTAAAAAACGAATATCCTTCGGCTTCAACAGTTTGTTCGAAACTAAACAAATTAACAAAATTACAAAACAACTGGAGAGAGAAATAATATTTTTATTGTTTTGTAATTTTGTATGACGAAATTTATTTTGGTTTTATGAGAACGAGGCGGAGCCAAAAACTAGAAAAAACTGGAAAACGGAAATAAAAAATGAATAACCTTCTACTTCGACGTAATAATTGCAACTAAATATATTTTGTGATGTAATTTTCCTTTTTAAAACTTATCTGCCATCTAGTTGAACCGTCGACTTAGCGTGTCGTCATCAGTTGGTGTAAGCGGCCAGTAGTTTAGAAGGCATTGGAATAACAGAATTGAAAAACACTTTCTGGCACAAACAATACTCAAACAATACTACCACCATGAGAATACTAGTACTCTACACCTTTATGAGTTATAGAATACAGTAATCATTTTATTATATACTTAAAATTTATTTGGAAAAATATATGTTAATAATTAATATGTATTAAAACGTGTTAATGGAAAAAATGAGAAAACATTTATCTTATTCTACCTCTGGAATCATAAAAGTTCTATACATATTGAAAAATTACATACATACAATGCCTATGATGCATTCAAACAACGGTATCAAAATACATATAAACGAAATTGTAATATACATATTCTACGCCATTGCATGCGCATCACACACAAATTAATATAATATAACTATTCAATATGTATCTTATTACGGCTTCAAACTTCTTTAAATCACACGATATATTATTTATGTCTCTGAACACTTAGATGTATATTATTTAATTAATTAGTTAATTAAAACACATTTAAACTATTTATTTTTAATTATTTAGAGGAGAGACCAAAAAACACGTCTTTCCTCTACGACGTTCAATCGCCGACCGGTGAAACAAAATAAACATTTTTATTTAAAAAGTAATTACTGCTGAACACCAAAATTACGAATCTGCCTTAACGACTTTTACAGGCGAACAATACAAGTTGTTTTTGAATCTGCATTATCGACCTTTTCGGATGTTCCCGGATCTGCATTATCGACATTCTTCGGCTAATATTTCGGTTTACATACGAATCTGCATTGTCGACCTTTTTCGGCTGGAGCGAGTCGGCTAACTTTAACAGTAGGGTAGACCGGGGCAAATTGTTACATGGGGCAGGTTGTTAAAGAGCGATTTGTTCAAAAACTATAAAAAATACACATAACGTGCATGAGTAATTTGATCTCTCTCGTAAATATCAGTTGCATACAAAATTTCGGTGTGATCGGACGTATACTGCAGCAGTGAAACAGAAAAGTTTCTTTTGACCCATGGTAAGTAAAAAATGACAGCTGCTCTGTTTTTTGTTTTGTGTCTTTTCTAACTGTAATTTCGGTCGTAATTGGCTATACATGAATCGGTTGTGCATTTTAGTGTAATTTTATACAGTTTATTTTATGATTTGCTTATCAATATATGCGTAAAAAACGTGTTTTAATAAAAAAAAATTAAAGGTAAATTAACAATTCAATTTGTTTCATAATTTGCTTTATTTTAGTAAGAAATTTTACCATCATGAGGAACTATAAGAAGAAAACAAACCGAGGGTCAACTTCAAAAACCACGATGAAGGCTGCCGTTGATCGGGTTATCAAAGAAAAACTAAGTGTTCGGTCCGTGGCAAAAGAAATGGTTATTTGCCATCAAACCTTATGACGCTATGTTAAAAGAGCTCAACGGACAAATGCGGCGGAAGGGATAATGAAAGCAACAAGTTATGGATACGCACAAATTTCGGTGTTCAATGAGGAAGAAGGGAATAAACTAGAAAAATATGTAAAGCACGCCTCCAAGATATACTTTGGCAATTTCTCTAAAAAAAATATCCCGAAATCTTGGTCGATAAACAAGCAAGCAGGACCAGATTGCTTATCCATTTAAAAAAAAAAAAAAACACCCCAATTTATCTATTCGCGTGCCAGAAGCGACCAGTATTGGGCGTGCAATGGGGTTTAATCGTATTCGTGTCAACGATTTCTTTAATCTACTGAGTACAGTAAAGGACAAATTGCTGCTAGCGATATCTGGAACGTGGATGAAACCGGCGTCACCACTGTACAGAAACTATGCAAAGTTATAGCAGAAAAAGGAACCAAACAGGTTGCAGGGATAACATCAGCTGAAAGAGGACAACTGGTGACAGTTTGTGTTGCTGTAAGTGCCACCGGTTCTTCAATCCCACCGCATTTTATATTTTCGCGAAAGCGTTATCAACATCATTTTATCCGTGATGCACCGAATGGGTCGATAGGGTCAGGAAATAAATCTGGATGGATGACAACTGAAAAATTCTTCCAATTGACGCAACATTTTATCCATCATGTTCGGCCTTCTTTGACTCGCCCGGTCTAATTGCTCCTCGATAATCACGAATCGCATTTGGCCATTAATACCATAAACTTGGCTAAAGAAAAGCGTATACGGTCCTTTTAAAAAATATTTGTCCAATGTGCAAGATGTATGGATGCGAAACCACCCAGGGAAATCAATGTCAATTTATAATATTCCGTAATTCGTGGCTGATGCCCTTCCTAAAGCACTCACACCAAATAATATAAACTAGTATTTATTATAAAAAACCAATCTTCTTCTTCTAGAGAACATCATTGAGTGTAATACGAAAATTCTTAAACATTTGAAATTATTTAACTCGGTCCCAACGGATCGCACAGAGGTGATCGAAGTAGTTTTGGATTAGTATTTAGTGTAAGAAACAAATCTTACCTCACCACATGCTCGGAAATCTCTGATATTTTTGTTATTAGAGAGAAAACATCATTGAGTGTAATACGAAAACTTTTAAACATTTCAAATTATTTAACTCGACTCCTACGGATCGCACAAATGTGATCGAAATAGTTGTAAATTAGTATTTGATGTAAGAAACAATCTTATTTCTTATTTATCAATTGAATTAAAGTTATTAATGGTTTAGGACTCGTTTTTTATTTGAAATAAAATAAAGCAATTTAATTAGTTAGCTTTCGATGTCTCGACATCATTTTCAAAGCTAATGAAATTTTTTTATATGTATTTCTCAAAAAAAAAACAACTTAAATAAATTAGTTATTATTGGCTCAATAAATAATTTGTAATTACTTATTTATCAACATCAATTTTTGAGTGTTTTTTCAATTCTAAGTACTTATAGGAAACACTGTATGTTTTGTTATTTTCGCAGAAAATTCACTGCGATATGAAAAGCTCGGTTATTGGAAGTTTCGTATTTTGAGAACCGACAGCGTTTTGTAATCGAACCTTGATTTCAGGCGAATCAGGCAATACATACATTGCACCAAAGGAGCTTAAAATTACATACGATAACCAAGTCGCATGGTCGAACGTCGAACATTTGTCCATGTTTCGTAAATGTAAATGTGCAAAAGCACAAAAACGTGAATATTGATGGTTCTGGGGTATTTTTTCCTACCCCATTTCATATTTTTGAATTAGGGTATTTTGTAAATTGGTTGTGAGAAAACGAGTATAAAACTACATAAAATACCGAACATGCATCCCAAATATAATTTTTTGCTATCTCAGTTTATTCACGATTATGCAGCGACCATTTTCACAACATCCCCGAAACATATGTTACTTACGAGCTTAATCCACATATACAGACCAATAAATTTGTAAACCGTTTATATTGTAATTTAATTTTTTTAATATCTAAGCATAACCTCACTAAACGAATACACAAAAAAAAATTCTTTCATAAAAAATGAAAATTTATATTTTGTTGTTGTTGTTGTTGGTATTGGCTGTTGTTTGTGTTGATATCGTTAAAGAACCTAACTAGTAGTCTAAACAAAGATATAAAGAGTCGATTTAACCAATTTATGTTAGCACCCGAAAATAAATGACTATTTGTATACGTTATGGATGTTTGTATTTTTTTTTTTTTTTTTGTTATCTCGGGAGCTTCTATGTACTTTTCCATGGTACATCCACCTTTTGTTCAACTTTTTGGTGTTGTTATTGTTGTTTCGAATGTACGAGCGGCAAAAAGAATGTGTAAATTTAATCAATATCTATATACTCGTACAGTTAACGTTATAATGTAATATCAGTTAGCTGCAGATAAGCAAATGTTACATAAAATGCTTTATATACGTTTCTGACTGTTGTTGGGTCTTCTTTCTATTCGAAGTTAACGCAAAGAAGTTGGATATTTTTTTGTTATTTTTATCAATCATCATAATCGAAAATGCTTTGTATACCAGATACATTTGAAAGATTGGAAAATTAACTTCTTGTTCTGCTCTGTTATGTGTATACGATTGTACGAGTCTAGGTTGGTTATGAAAATATTCGTGGAAATTTTGTATGTGCTCTGTGCGCTTTGAACTCGATGCAAAAGAGTTATGTAATATGAATAAAATTGGCATATTGAATTACGATGAACTTCAGTGATTTCTGATTGGGTTTGTATGCCAACGCTATGCTCACACTAACCAAATATTTTGTTTTTGTGATTGTGCTTTGGATTAGTAGACCGAAAATTTTGATATATTTTCATAAATGCTTTCATTTTCATTCTTGAAAATTTGACATATCGCATGCTCTTCCAGTTCGTATGATTTCGCTTCGCTGATTTGTTCTTCAAATTCTCTGGCCTGTCTCAGCTCTTTAACTAGAAGATATTGAGTGTGCTGAATTTCGTTAGTTTCCGGGCCAACTCAGCAAACCGACCAACTTGCTCCGCTCCTTCAATATATCTCCCATGTCCAAGGATTGTTTCTGTCGTTCAGGAATAGACGACTGTACTGAAATTGTTGTTTTTGTTTAATACATCGCACCGGTTCCCTAATTTGTAATTTCTTCTTCGCAAGAATGGAGTTTTTGCTTATCTTTTAGAGTAACTGGCTCTGCAGCTTTTCTCTCAATTGCTCTGTTTTTTACATAGGTGCTTATGTATTTAATCGGGAACAGTACAAATGTTCGAATTACAAAATCCCTAATTATTATATTCTAAATTTTTTAAAAATCCCTTTAAATCCTGCTTGCTTTTTAAATCCTGATTTTCCTGAAATCTAAAAAAATCTCGCCAAAAAGCGGATATTTTAAGACATATTAAAATATTTTTTATCTATACATTTTTATTAAGAGCTCGGCCATTTCGTGATTTATTTGGTTAAAATATGGACTGTGATTTGCATTTTAGTAAGAATTTTTCAAAAATAATTGAAAATTGGCCTTAAAATGTCCCTTAAATGCGTTTAAATTTCATGTTAATCTCAATCTAGACCGATATGTTAAATATGACCATTAATGGTTAAGAAATAGCCAAGTTCTATCCAACATGGCCAAAACCGAAAACTTTAGCTGAATTTGATGCAAGAATCCCAATCCACTGGACAGACATGGTCAAGACATGGTCTAGTTAGATACATTCAAAATTCCGAAACTTAGTTCAAAATTCAGCATCCAAATCCTATTCTGCTTTCCAAATTTGACATTCATTGGACAAGAAATGACCAAGTGCAATTGAGCATGGCCAAATTCCAAAAATTCTTGAAAAATGCATGTTAAAATGGAAAGGACATTCGATAAGTTGACCAAGCCATTAAAAAGGCATTTTATTAAGCGGGAAATCGAAAAGTTTGATACTGAAAAGAGGGATTTTTAAAAGGTCGCAATTTTGATAATTCAAGATTTTGTAATTCGGCTTTTTGAACCGGCCTCTGCCCAATGAAAATTGGCCATTCCTTGTGCTATAATTGTTAAAATTGTTATGCCGAACTAGATTTTAATTCTGATTTTAATTTTACACTAAGTTCTGGAATTTGATAATGCGAAATGTAACTAGGATATTTCTTAACAAGTTATGGTCAAATTAAGCTCTACAACCTTAATTGGAAATTTGAATTCTTATATCAATTTTCGCTAAAGTTTTGGATATTGGCCATGACGGATGGAACTTCACCATTTCTTAATGGTCGTAAAGAGATTACCAAAATTCCACTTTTTTTAATTATTTGATGAATTCGGGCTCCCGCGGATCAGCCGGCCCATTCAGCAAAGCCAATTGATATAGGGATTTTGAAAAACAGGATTTTAACAAGCAGGATTTTGAAAAGTGGGATTTTGAAAAGCGGGCAAACGATCCTAACTCTCTTAAACCCCTCATTGTATTTGCAAAATGCTATTTCTGATACCAAATGCTACGAATTTTGGGCGTTCGATACGGATTCGTACTGTATTTTGCAAATAAAATACTTAGCGTTTAAGTTACAAACTTCATTTAAACCAACGCCAATAACCAACTCTTTGAATGAACAATTTACTTTTTCACTATTTAGCTTTCAGTATTGCTCACTTTTTACTTCATAACTTGCCCTCTTTACTGGTTAAATTACAACTGTATCTGTAGCTCATATTGCTCGCGCTTATAAACTTGTGCGTCACTTTTCGAGATTATTTCTTTTATTTTATCTGGCGATGTATGCGATGGCACCGAGTGATATACGTGTGTAGAGTAGAATTTGTAACACTACTCCCATCTTAAATCTGTTCATCCCAAACAGACACATCCTATGTAATATTGCTTTAGCCTATATGAACCTGCACAACTTTTCGTCCACCTCCTAGGTTTTCTTTATGCACATCGTCGCTGATCGTATGAACCTTTCCAATCTCGTTGTGCATCTTGAAATCTGCTTTACCGCTTCCTTAAATTGTACAGCTAAACTAAATTGTCTTGTCGAAAAGTGACTTCTCCCCCACGCTGATATAGTGTTGCGCCGTTTTATTTCCAGTGTTCCAGTTGTTTCTCTCTACTGTGTCTTGATCTTTGTTCATTCTTTGTCGTAGATCAGCTACGTTATTTTTACGGCCTCCTACTACTTCGGAATTCGGTCATTTTTTCTTATCATGTCTCTGATTCTTTCTCTGCCTCGTCACATTCTAGCACGCTTCCTTCACAACTTCAAAAAGCGCCACCTTTGCACGACTCTACATCGTGGCCTTCCAGATCGCTCTCTCATTACCAATCAACTCGACTGCCGGCCCACTCGCCCTTAATAATCGTACTGGAATCTTCTGCTCGGCCTCTTCCATTAGTATCCTTGCGACATTTGGTATGCCAATTCGTCCCTCCTTTTTTCTGGCCGCAAACTCTATTTATACAGACTTGCACCATTCGAACTAGAACCAATCGTTTGCCTCTGATCTTGGTTGTTTCTTTAACCCTCTGTGGTTTTCTTTAATCCAGGTATCTATTCCTCTCGCCAGTTTTCATGTTGCTTATCTCGGAAATCAACTGCCTTGCAAAACAATCATCATTTCGTTGCGTACAATCTTGCGTACAGCTTATTTGATTTTTGATGCCACCTGGCTCTACACTTCAATATTGTAATTTTATGTGTTTCCAATAGCTTTGTGCTAGTTGCCTCAACTACCTCTTATTATTTGCTTTATCACGGTTGTTCTTTACAGCCCTGGTAAACGCATCCACGCCGTTAAATCTTGTACAGATCTCTGACGTGTGGCTGCTCGTATATCTTAGTTCCAACAAAGTCATGACCCGCTCATACCTTTTTTCTATTACCGATACAGTTTGCAAGACATCTACAGCATTCCGACGAAGAGCCAAAATGAGTGTGTTCCATTGCCGCTTAGCACTGCAGTTTAAAATTGTCAAATAGGATCGCGCCATCAAATAGGGGAGGAATAAAATTTCCTCATGAGCTTCCAGCAACTAGTTCAGTTGAAAACGTTTAAGTTAGCTGGTCATCTCCAATAGTTTTCGAGATATATGTTTGGAGGCGGGCCAGTGCTGAAGAGTGCTGAATTTGATAGAGTTTGTGGTCCATCTCGAAAAACTGACCACCTTGCTCCGCTCGTAGTTCTGCTAATTGAGTGCTTCGTTTTACGTAGGTCTGCCAATTTATCGCCTCCTTGGTCTATTTTCACACCTTGGCTGTACTTTCTGCTTATCGTTACCAGAGTAACTGGCTACGCAGCTTTTCCCTAAATTGCTGTGATGTATAACTGTTTATACAGGGTGTCCCAATAAGAAATTCAGATTTAAAAATTTAATAAAATTAAAACGGCTTAATATATTCTCAAATTTATCTTTTTATGGAAAATGATTTCATTTAAATGGGAGCCGCGGCTTTCCTTTCGGATCTATTTCGGCAATGGTTGCTTCAATATTGGCTTTCAAATGCTCAATTATTTATAGATTGTCAAAATAACACTTGTCCTTCACGGCACTCGACAAATAAAAATCCAAAGGCGTCAAATCACAGCTCCTTGCCGGCCAATTCACGTCGTCATTTCGATTGATAATGCAGCCATCCAATAGTTGACGTAGTTTTGCTATTGTAATGTCCGATGTGTGGCACACCATTTTGCTGGAACCAAAGGTCCTCCAAAACCAATATCTTCAAGAAAAAATCGGACATTTGTAATCGGAGTCGTAAAATCGGACATTTGTTAAATCGGATATTTTTTAAAAAGGGTTTTTGAATCTTAAATTTCATTAATCTCATTAATTTCGAATTTATTAAAATAAAACTAAAAATTTAAAACTGCATAATTTAAAATTATATTGACCACTATGACTTAATTTTTACAGATTTTTCAGCAAATTTATTTTATATAAAAAAAAAAAATTAACAACAAATTTAAATTTTGAAATAGTATCCATCGTTTTTATGACCTTGCGCCATCACTCAGATAATATACGTATACCGTTGCGAATAAAACTTACAGGCTTCGATGAGATAACATCATCGACGAATTTACGCATATCATCCAGCGTTTTGAACTGTTTATCCACTAAGACGCGCTGCATTGGCAGGAACAAATGGTAGCCAGTTGGGGCTAAGTCTAATGAATATGCCGCGTGTGGGAGAACTTCCCATTCCAAGTGCAAGCAACATGAGGTCGAGCGTTGTCATGCAGCAGTATATCTGGCCTGCTTCCTTGCCCGGTAAATGGCCTTTTCTGACCAAGTTATTCGCTCAATTTGTTCAATTGGGCCGTAACGTTCCACTAGTTTGACCAGTTTAAAATTGTGACATTGCAGCGTTTCGTTTCAATTCGATATTTATTGAAGTGCTGTGGGATACCCAATATTTCTTGTTTTCCCCTGTGATAGGGAACTGCAAACGTTCGAATTCGAATGGCATATCTGTTGGGATCATTGGGCTACGTGGCAACAGTACGTCTTCGAATTTCCAGCCAGAATTGTTGCCTCGATAACATTGTTCATCATTTTCTTGACCAAGAGTCTGGTTCCGTTGCAAAGTCGTGGTAGATTTATGTTTCGAAGAAGAATAATTGGTACGCCAATTTTCAATGTAAGAACGTGCGGTGGTATGCCTGGCAAATCAAGCGAATTCATGAATTCAATTGGATGGTTGACAACTTCGTCTTGATTCACCACAGTATCAATGGACTTATATGTTGTCGTTTCGCCGGGTATTCGCACTAAAAGTGCAATATTATTTTGTGATAGTATGGTTGCCAAAATGAGTTAAAGAAGAAAAGTTTTGCCTGTACCACCGGGCGCATCTACGAAAAACAGTCCACCGCTTTGTTCTGTGGTGCACGCATAATTTTGTCATACGCAATGCGTTGTTCTGGAACCAACTGCGGAAGATTTGTCTGAACAAATGTCCCCAGTTCGTCAGAATCAAAGTGTGTTTCTCGTTGCACATCACGATCGAAAAGGTCGTTCGCTGGTCCGTTCGGAACAGGCATTCCCATTTGCATCAGTGCCTTGTTGGCGATTGACAAACATATGTTTTCAATCAAACTCAATGCCTATTATAAACGTTTGGTGTGAATTGAATGTCCGGATTTTGATGGGCAGCGCGCAAACGATGTAGAATATCTTCACTCATGCAGTCCTTGTATTTTTCTCAAAGATTTTTTGCATTAGATGTTAAGCAGGTTGTCAATGTTATGGCAAACAACGTGCGTATTTGCTGTGGTCGAGCAGTACTCGATGCATCAGCGAGTGCAGTGTCCCAATGTGCATCATTCTCAAGAAGATTTAGTTCCTGGCAAGCTTGGCGATAAGTGGCGCACAGCTGACCGTTCACTGTTCTTAAATCATGGAAATATGTCGGTCCACGTACATTGATTAACAGCAATCGCAGATAGAAGCATTCTGTATTGTTCGGGTGAACAGTGTACAGACGACCCAATGCGTCACTGGAATACAAATAGGGATGTCCTTCAACTGCTTTACCTTGTTTGCGACGTTTAAACTTTTTAGCCGATGCATTCCATGTGAAGAACTTCGGTACCTCAGAATAAAGTAGAGCCTTTGCAAAAATATCATCTAGGCACAATGAGTAAAATGCAGTTAAAGTTGTTGCCGGTGGAACCAATGCTCTTGCACGTACATTATCTGCTGTGAAGTATACACAGTGATGGTATCAGAAACCAAGTTTTTTGGGTATCGTTTCGTGCATTCCCATCAGACATGCATGGTGAGTGGTTGTTGAATGCGCCACATGGACCATGAATCATATTTTTGGTAACGACGTCGAATAAGTCTGGATCAATGTCCTTATCTGGTATTTCTGCTGAGATGATTTGGTCAATTTGATCTGGCGTAATTTTGTTGATTAACTAAACCAAAATATGTACATGTGCCAATTCTCTTTTCTGCCACTCAATGGAATACAACCAGCAGCGTATCTCTCCAAAAACGTGATGCTTGATAATAAAATCCATCAAAGATTTCAATTTTTGTTTAAATACGCGTGTGGTAATGTCATGGTGGTCCGAAGATGATTGTTCAGCTAACAGAAGTTCTTTAATTTCATCCCATGTTGGATTGCATGTAAATGTGATGAACAAATCTGGACGACCATATGCGCGAACGACCGAACGTATGTCATCGTATCATGTGCCACGTGAATGTAGACGGTAATATGACCATTCTTCCCTATTCGTTTGGATTCACGTTACCATCATTAATGATTGCGTCTCGTAAATGGATATACTCTTCAGAACGCAACTCGGTTTGATTCAATCGAATATATAGGAGTCGTTCGGTTTCAATGTTCGCGTACATATCGACGATATATTGATGGAAAAATTGACGCCATTTCAGAATGTGGTTCTCAGCGTCTTGATGAATCATCAATCGATACGAATAATAATTCATGGCACTGACTTCATTATTCGTTTCCTCATTTGTTTGTGGATTTCTCATTTTGATGTTGAAATAATATCCATCTTCTCCTCACCAAAACAGAATCAGATACTGCAATCCGTCGTATGAGCGATGAGTATCGGAGACTCGCTGAACGTCACCACTTCTGCGATGAAGAATTATGTCGCGCAATTCGAATTTTACGCCAACTATCACGATCACCACTTCATTGGGCCTTTTTTCTGCTCGAATTACAACTGTGTAATAATCGGGCAGGCATTCGTTGAATGGTGGTTTTAAACAACTGAACTAGTTCATCATGAAATAAATTTGAAGAACGATTTCGCACGATGATAAATTAACCCTTGGACTCAGAATGTTTGCATGTTAATTTTGCGCACGATGTTCGTTGCACCGAACGATGTCATTTCAAAACATGAATTGTATTTGCGGATGTTTTCCAATAAATGCTTCGACTCACGTGTAGCACCTTATAGCAACGTTGATAGTGGTTCGGGTGGTGGATGTAATTCTGGCAGTTTAACTTTTCCATTGGTGCAGCACATACCTGGCGTTTCGTTCTTAAATTTGAGGGCACTACAATACATGCAAATTTTATCCATTTTTCCAATGACGACACTTGGATGAAGACTGTAATCATTATTACTGTCATAATGGGATGCACCAAGATTTAAATCAGCGTACAGTATTCGTCTTGATCGAGCGGTGCTTATTCGAACATTTTGCACCCTTCTTTCCCGTTGTTAAGTTGTCTCAGACGAGGGGGCCTGAGTAGTACATATTCGATCAGTTTCTAACCTCACTTCTCGTTGTTCAGATGATTCAGACGAACGGGTCTCAGCGGCATGTATTCGAATATTTTCCAGCCTTAATGCTCGTTGCTCGTCTGATTCTAAGGCTCGTAATGCTCTTTTCTTCCGTGCTTGAGGTGTAGATCGGCCAATTGCCTGTCGCTTTGGAGGCATAATTTTACGGGAACGACGTGAAAACTGCGTTTGAATTTATTAGATCTATTTATTAGATGTTCAAACGCGGATGGAACCAATTCGCTGAGGGAAATTTGAAGTGACAAAAATCAGCATTCGAAAATTGTTGAAATCGATTGTAATTCCACTCACGATGATATCAGAAAAAAACTGCATAGCAAATGCGTTCGGAATGTCAATCAGCAGTCAGATCCTTCACATACACATTCGATGATCTTCGTGAATTCACTGTAGAGATTGAATAAAATCAGCTCACGGAAATTACGAAAATTCAATTCGATTGAATTATTTATCTAAATTGTTAATTTCACTCACAATGAAATGCACAAAACTATTCGAAAAACACTCCCAAATATAAAAATAAGCACAATAGTGTCTGTTCAATGTGAGCCGGACAGAAATTTCACAATACTCGAATCGTCATTATTCGTTCGCTGTTTTCGTTTCAATTCAAATCAGCATGAACTGTCACAGCAATGTATGGAATTCATTGGAATGACAGTGGCGCCATCTGTCGAACACAACAACTTTGCTAAAGATCATCACATGATCAAATGCATAGTTTACGATTCTATAAAGGACAAACATTCATTTTTATATATATAGATAGAAGAAGAAGATAATTGTTGTAGGTTGTAGCTGAAAGTTTTTCGTTTTGCCGTAATAATACCGACTGATTTTCGTAAAGAGTAGATTTTTCAAATTCGTTTTAACGATTTATTCTGATTAAATCCTGCATAGTTTATTTTCGTTAGGTGGATTTCCTATAGATTTGGGATTGGGCGTAACGTTTCAAAACTATTTATTACCAAATTTAACTTCGGCAAATGGTAAGGTGGTTCTGGATTATTTCTGGTTGATAAACCGGGTTGTCTCATAAGATTTTGATCTAATTTGCTATAGTTTGGTACAGGCCAATCCAAACTCCTGTGTGAATTGTTTTAGAAATTTTCCGTAGGGTAGTAACAGTAGAACTTGTGGAGTATATGAAATTCTAACTCGTAATATATTTGAGCTATGGTATTTCCTCACTCAATAAGTGTATCCTAATACCTAGAATATTCTATACAGCCATTTTAAGTGGTTCTAGAGTGTTTTTAGGTAGTTACCGCGTTTTATAGATCAGAGTATCGGAGCGTTTTATACAAGTATTTTTGTAATAAAGCTTCGCAGAACAAATACATCAGACCTAGGCTCTAGACAATTTTTGCTTTTGTTTGTGGTTTATAGATAAGCTGTTTGGAGCAGAGCATAACATTAAAACGAGGTTCCAATGACTACAAAACCCTTACAAATATTTCAGAATACAACAAAAATTAGACCAATTATAGAAGAAGACACAAGTCAAAAATGTACCATCCGTTCACGATTTATTCTTTAATTGGATTTTAGATAATCTTAGATTTAATAGTCGTCATTCCAGGAACATAAAAAATATATTTATAACACTTTTAGATTTGGGTGATAAAAGATATAATTTACCCAGTGTAAAAATAATTTTATCTCTCACAATTTCTTGGTATTCTGTAATTTTCTATAACTCAACATTATTAAGTTATACATTTTCTGCACTAACAACTTTGCAGCATTTCCAGGATTTAAGATTATAAGACTAGATACGGGTTGTTGATAGGGTAGTTTTTGATGAATTTACCGAAATACCATCACAAAAAGTTTAATTCTAAACTCAGTAAATGATCAATCAACAAGTGACAATGAATTGGTATTGAATATTTTTATTTATTTAATTTTTACCCACGCCAGGCCCATAATTCATTTATGGTGAACAAATAAAATAAAATAACCTCTAATCAAACTAAATTAATAAAAATCAATTATTATTAATCGATACTGTGGCAGTACAACCGGATATTGTTCGTATATTGGTATTATATATAAAGATATTAAGCAATAAATTTGGTTAAGTCACTGTACCGATTATCTCTAAATTGTATATAAGTCGGATCATTTCAAACTAAATTAAATTCGAGAAATTAGCATAATCAGATGACGGTCAACCGAGGAAAGATCCATAACTGTCAATATCTAATCTAGATCTGACCAAAAAATAATAACATGCTAATATCACTATGCGATATCCACTTTAATATAATATTAGTCTAAAATGCCGTTTTTTCAATTATTGAAACACGATAACCCGCACCCACCCACAAATAAATATAATGACAATTTAATATAATCGATAGAAAATAAATTAAATTAATATTACTGTGTTTTCCGAATATTTAACGTATGTATGCATATAACCTACATATATTATGATAATACATTTTCGATTACCCATTAAACGAACACCATATACCAAAGAGTGTATATTACCTCACACACACACACACACATACCGAATGAAATTAAAATTGGTTTCTCTACTTTCTAGCTAATTTAGTAATGATACAGGGATGCCAGGTAAGACGTGAACCAAATATGCCATATTAGATCTTTGGTATCAAAAACATTGCGTATCGCGTTATACAAGGGCTATCTATATTCCTTTGTTTGATTTTGATATTCGAGTAGCTATACCCCCTTTCGAAAACGTTTTTACCAAAAAAAACTGTTCTTCTACATCAGTTAAACATAACTTTTATTATTCTAGTTAATAGTTGTTCGAACAAGTAAATTTTATATCTGCACGAGTAGAAATAAAGTTGTTGAGATAGTACGAGTATATGTACGTTTTGTAACCCTCTCCCTCAATAACTTTTCCTTTTCTATAGAAATATTATTTTTGATGTAAAGTAGTTTTCTATTGTACTTTGAAAACAATTATTTCTAAGAAGAAATTATTTTGTATGTTACTTACATGTCTCTCGTTCAATTTTATTTGTTGAATTTATCAACAATAATATCATTTTTAAGTTTCACCATAGTGTTCGTTTTGGAAAAACAGAGAAATATGTGTAATATGATTTACGTCCATATCATCGTAAACATTTAATCATAAGACCAGATATTCGTATCGACGATTTTATTAGTTCTGAAACAGTTTATTTGCCAGCCAAGTCGAAATATGCTTCGACGCAATCAATCTCACCGCCGTTCATGATCATTTTCTGCAGCTCTTGCGTCAATTCAATTTTATACAGGTAACATTACAAATTATCTTTGAAAATTTCTAACTTTTGAAAATCTATCAACACTTTGCCTTACTGCGTTAATCTTTTCTGGTGAGCGTTTGCTTAGTTGTCGCCTAGTTCTTACTTCCCTCTGTATGCACATTTTCAAAATTATTTATTACACCGTGAACGGTTGACTTACTCGGCATATGATTAACATTAAAATCTCAGATAATTTTCTCCGCTTATTCACAATTGAACAATTATTTATAAAATGTTTTAATAATTTCACTTTAATTTGTCTCCATAATAAATTGTTATCGACCACTGAACAATTTCGCAATTGATCTTGCACAGTATGAAAATGAAATTTTGATAAAATAAAAAAATGTACAGTGGGTCACAGCCAAAATGATGCAAGCCATTTTTATTTTTTTTAAAGTAAATATTAAAAAAAAAAGTTATAACTATCTACTTTTAATTTATATTTTTTATAAGCTTCAGTATTAATTGTTAATTCCATAAAACAAAACAAATAAAAAATTTCAATTTATAACAAAAAAGTAAAAAAAAACAAAATTTTCAATAAAAACAATTTTGAGTATCAGTTTTAAGCAACCTTTTGAGCTATTATAAATTGGAAAAAAATGGAAATTTTGTAATAATTGAAAAAATGGGTCGCCTCACAAGTATTGAAATGCGTGAATTAGTTATTAAACACTTTAAAGATGGTAAAATTCACAAAAAATTGCAGAAATGGTGAAAACAAGTTCTTCTACTGTTCATCATATTATCGAATGCTTCATTTATCAACACCGTGTTGAAAATAAGCCTAGTAAAGCTTACAATAAAAAAATTTCCGGAAAAGATTGTCGATGGATTGTCCGAAAAATGAAAGAAAACCCCAAATTAAGTGCTCCAAAGTGGGCCGAGGAGGCTGAAAATATTAACATAAAAAATGTCATCCAGAAACAATACGCAGAATATTAAGAGCCCCAAATTCTCATGGTAGAACAATGCGGAAAAAGCCATACATCAGTGAAGTTAATAATCGTAAGGCTAGAATTAAATTAGCCCAAGACCATAAAAGCAAAGATGAAACATACTGGAACACGGTTTTATTTGCTGATGAAAGCAAATTTAACCTTTTTGGATCAAATGGAAGAAACTACGTATGGAGAAAGACTAATACGGGGCTAGCAGCTAAAAATTTACGAAGCACTGTTTAACACGGTGGAAGTAATGTTATGTTACGGGCTTATATAGCCTCTTCCGGAGTTGGAAATTTAGAGTTTATCGAAGGCAATTTGAACAAAAATATATATTTGGACATACTTAAAAGAAATATGGAGGAAAGTGCTGAAAAGTAAAATATTAAAGATAATTTTCGGTTCTACCAGGACAATGGTCCGAAACACAAATCTCAAATTGTTCAAAGTCGGCTCATTTGGAATACTCCTCATGTCATGAAAACACCTGCCCAATCACCAGACATCAATGTTATTGAAATCTTATGGTCTAAAGTTGAAAGGGAAATCAGAAAATATGAGATTAATAATGTAGCGGACTTAAAAAAGGCTTTGTTGGAAGAGTGGAGTAAAATAACTCCAGAGTACACGAAAAAACTCGTAGATTCGATGCCAAAAAGGCTCAAAGCGATTCTAAAACAAAATGTATATTCTACCGAATATTAATAAATTAATTATATTTACAATGTGATAATATCAGTTACAAATATATGAATTATTTTTTTAAAGAATTTTTAAAACTGCATCATTTTAGCTGTGACATTTTTTTACGTAGAAATGTTGATTATGTATTAATTTTGATTATGTATTGATTTTTATTATTTTGATTATGTATTAAATGTTGGTTAGAAATTGAATTTTTTATTTGTTTTTTTTATGAAATTAACAATTAATACTGAGCTTATAAAAAATGTAAATTAAAAGTAGATAGTTATAATTGTTTTTTGAATATTTACTTTAAAAAAATAAAAATTTGCTTGCATCATTTTGGCTGTGAGCCACTGTATATTTACCACGCTTATATTAGCTCAATATGTGTGTCTGTTCGTATCGTCAAATTTTGTAATTTTTCAACCACTTGCGATAGTCCAATTGAGCTGAAATTTTTCATGCAGGCTTAATTTCGATGACAATACAAGATTCTAACATTTTTAGACATTAAATATGCTCTGACACAAACCAGATTTGAAAAGTTATAAAAAGATTATCATATATAAAAACCGAAAATATTTTTCAAAGTGCTACCATCTAACTAAAAATAAGGAAAACTTTTAAATTACAGTTGAACGATCAATTTTTAATAAATTTATACATATACGTATATAGTTTGTATGAAGATTTAGTTATCGCGGTGTTACTGTTTCTCTTCATATAAAAAATATGACGTAGACGTTTATGTTGTTGTAATTTGCATGTCAAAATGTTTGGATGGAAAATGTTTGGATGTTTGGATTTTACACTACTAGATAATAAAAGGCTTTGAAAAGTAGAAAACAAAATTTGACTTCTTTACTCCTATCAAGGTAAAATTTATAACAAGTAGAAATTTAAAATTAATATGACTAAAAATATAAGCGTGGGGCGCTCCTTACGGCATTAGTAATTTAAGACTACTAGACACATGAAGTAAAGTACTTGTAGTAACACTAATGGAACAGTCTATTCTGATATATCCTAATAACTGATTTTTTGCTGCAGCATTTCAGTATTAACGTAAAAATGATATATTGAGAGATAGTATATACATTCAGAAGGAGCGCCCCACACTTATATTTTTAGTCATATTAATTATTCTTTGGTTTTCTTGTTTATTGAAAAATCTTTAAATATAAATAATGCCTACTTAAAAATTATAGTAGCTTTCCGATCCAATTTTGATTCAAAATGTGTCTAGATTTAATTTCATCCACACATATAGATTCTAACTTTCCAATATTGATTAAATTTTAGTTTTTTTTGAATAAATTTTAGATTTAAAAATTATGAGGACCTAAATTTATACAAAAAAAATCAATTAAATCGTTTTCCTCTCTAGCCGGTGAAAAATTCGATTAATATAGAAAATTTCATAGCAAACTGTATTTCGATTGGGGAAATTTCCGCCGATTTCAAGAATGTTTGTAACGACCGACTAAGCGATCGTACACAAAATCATCCAGTAAGATGCCTGAGCACAGGTTTTGCGGCTACTCTCAGAAAAAAAAGTCAGAAAAATTTTTTTGAAAAAATTTTACTGTAAAATCAGCCATGTTTTGGGTTGAAACTTCGTCCTGTTAGTGTCAAAGTGACCTTCAAGATTACGTCCAATGAAGATGAAATCAGCTACTTTCGTCGACAAGTAATTTTATATACGTGGCTTCTCGATCACTCCACAGCCACTTAGTACAACTGCATACGAATCCGTTTTCACTTATCCTTTGGTGACAATGTAACTTGTGATGTTTTTTTTCGTCACATTCGCTAAGTCATTATGATGCTTGACTTATTAACAATTTCAATTTTATTTTATATTATGATATAATTTATAACGCTTTTTACGCTATTGGCCGTAGGCACTTGGCGAAACACACTAATACTTAATAAAGACATTTTTATTAATCACTTGTTTTTTGTTTCGCAGTTATTTTGAATAATTTTCAAAAAGTTTAAAAAATCACTCGATCGATTTCGACTTGTTAGGTCATCATCAGGAGTATCTACTGATTTGTGTTAGTAAAAAATTTTGTTATATAGTAGAAAAAAGCAAAATATAAATAAAAGAAGGAGGGCAAAAAAAAAATAAAAAATAAGCAATAAAAGCAAAATATACGACTGAGGACATCGTTTTCCGTGATACAGAGGTGCAAATGCTTAGCAACGGAGTGAATTTTGCCCCTACGCCAAATAAAATCGACCTTCGATCATTCGAGAATCTTGCTGTAGATGCCGAAACAGCCTTATCTGGCGAGATAACCCAAATAAAATCAGTGTGTGCGTTACAAATAAAGAAAGGTATTGATAACTCTTCTTCTCCGACAAACTCTTCTTCTTCTGCTGCTTCTAATACTAACCTCAAAGTGATTGGTGCGATAAAGAAAAAACTACGTGACCATGACCTGATAGCGTGTAAAGCGGATAAAGGCAATACAATTACCGTGCTCACAAAAGTCGATTACTGCAATAAAATCTCTGATTTTATTACAGAAAGCAAAGCAATAGAGCTTGGCAGAGATCCAACTAAGTCTTTTAAGACTGCGGTTAGTAAGTGTATCAACCAATGCCAGAAGTTATTTGATGGAACTGGTTGGAAGTACTCTGTCATGAATCCGTCTGCCCCGATCCTTTATGGTTTACCAAAAATCCATAAGGAAGGCATTCCGATTAGACCAATAGTAGCGTATTGTAATGCTCCCGCCTACAAGCTATGTAAGGGTTTCATAAATTTTTTCAATTGTCATACTAATTTCTTTTCAGCTTACTCGGTTAAGAACTCGGTAGAATTGATTAACAAAATTCAAGACGTCGACATTCCTTTACATTCAAAACTAGTATCATTTGACGTTGCCAGTCTTTTCACTTCTATTCCGATTAATACTTTGTCCCAAATAGTTTGTAATTACTTAGATAGGGATGTTGTAGATGAGAGCTTACGTCGTGAACTGAAGTTAGTTTTTGAGACTTGTATTAAACAAAATTATTTCTGTTTTGATAATACATATTTCAAATTTGCTGATGGTCTACCCATGGGCTCCCCTCTGTCACCTTTGTTGGCTGAAATTTTCATGAATTTCTTCGAACAAATGATCATATCAAACAACAATCCTTATTTTCGTCATATAATCTTTTGGTATAGATATGTTGATGACATATTATGTCTATGGAATGGAACTGATAGACTGTTAGACTCTTTCCTAACTTGGTTAAATTCTCAATATCCCACCATTGATTTTACGTTAGAAAAAGAAGAAAATAAATGTATTAATTTTCTAGATATAACAATAACCAGGATTAATTCTACTTTAGACTTCAAAATTTATCGGAAACCCACGTATACAGACGCTGTTATCCCTAGTTCTTCAAACCATCCCCATAATATTAAAATGTCAGCTTTCCACTCACTCATAGATAGACTAATAAACATCCCTCTGTCAAATTCAAATTATAACACTGAGCTTAACATAATTCTTCAAATAGCAACGAATAACGGATATGCAACTAGGACTATATTAAAGTTATTGAATAAAAAGCTAAAGCGTAAAACTCTAACAGGTATTTATCCACCGGATAGTCCACCGCGGGAAAATTGGCGTCGCTTAGAGTATATAGGTAAAACGAGCCAACGGATTAGCAACATCGTGTCCAATTATACCAATATTAGTTTTGCTTTTTATAATAATAACACAATAAAGAAAATGATTTTTAACAATAAACCTAGAGTTGATCGCCTTTCCAAATCTGGTGTCTATAGGATCAATTGCAATGATTGTAGTTTCTCCTATATTGGTCAGACTGGGCGCAATTTTGGAGTTAGAGCTAAGGAACATTTATCTGGTTGCAACCAATCAACTTTCCATAATCATTTAACGTCAGAAAATCATACAGCTAGCTTGAACAATTTAGATATATTACATATACAACCCAAAGGCAGACGTTTAGATACTTTAGAATCTTACGAAATTAGAAAATCAATATTTCTTAACCAAAATATCCTTAACGAACAGAGAGAAATCCAGTTCTCACCAATTACAGATCCCGCCCTTTTCTATACTCACGTACGCAATAATATACCTTGAATTTTGTTACTCAGCCTATGACTCATCGCACACCTGCGCGATCCGTAGATTAATTTTTATTGCTTATTTTTTATTTTTTTGCCCTCCTTCTTTTATTTATATTTTGCTTTTTTCTACTATATAACAAAATTTTTTACTAACACAAATCAGTAGATACTCCTGATGATGACCTAACAAGTCGAAATCGATCGAGTGATTTTTTAAACTTTTTGAAAAGTATTCAAAATAACTGCGAAACAAAAAACAAGTGATTAATAAAAAAATGTCTTTATTAAGTAATTTATAACGTACGAGTATTAACTTAATTAGGTATTATAATGTATGTATGTAGTAAATAGAGGTTAGATTTTTCTTTAAAATTATCACTAATTTCAATTCATTTTGTTATATTGTAGCATAATCCATTAATTATTTAAGTAAGATTAAAATTTATCACGAAGAAAAAGTTTTTATATCCAGCTTTGAAAATGATCGTATAGCACGTACTCGATTTTATTCACGTTAAATTTTAAGAGTATCTCAATCTTATTTAAATTAATTATTTTATTTTATATTTTATATAATTAACGTTCTGATTATTATCACAAAACCTTTGGTATTGGACAATCACCTTAAGCGAATTCTCTATACTTAGTGTCCTAAATCAAAATATATCGTTCGATCTCAAGCTAAAAAAACCGTTTTGTTTTATGATCATATTTTTCCCATCTCAAGAAACTTAAAACGGGTACAAAAATATGGATTGCCGTTGCATAATTTCAAGTTCATTATTAATAAAAATATGAAATATTTAAAATCATGTCTAATCAACTGGTTACATGTTCCCTGAACGAACAACTACCACTTACCAAAAGTGCAAGAATTACTAATTGAGATTCCACAATTGTTTGGCCTTGGATTGGAACCGCACCGCGCTCCTTCGAAATTTGTGTGGGAAACAGAGTTTCTTTAATTTATTATGGCAGAGCTACTATTCGGGTCACATTTTTTAGGCCTTTTCGCATTATGATACAGCGGGTTGTCACCATTTCATCCATGTTGTGGAAATTTTTCTTCGAGTATCGCGTTTTACTGTTGTTGGAGGTTTGCCTGCTCCTGCGGGCGACAAGACTCAAATGATGAGAAAAAAATATTAGTTAATTTAGCCTAGAAGTATGTCTCAATTGTGATGAGATAAGCGTAAGAATGGTACCTGCATAAAATTGGCGAGTTAAAGATACACGTACATTAACAACGATGAATTGCAATACTAAAAACATATTTTAAGTGTTTCGAATGTAATTCACACATATGCTGCGATTCAGTGTGTTAGCTGGAAACAAAAATTAATGGTAGCTACCCTTTCGCTGATATTCCATCTTCATGCGATGGGAGGGGAGATAACATCTATTTTTTAAAGAAACCATCATAAAGATTAAAAAAATATCGATTTTATGCAAGGAGACTGTCAAATGTTCAATGTTTTTGGTGATTTTTTCGATCACATCAATTTGTCAGTTTTTTTATTTTTTTTTTTGTTATGATTTGGCATTTTTCAGTTTGTTGGCCAAAAAAACCCTCCACCCTAATTTTTTGAAAATTTTATATACGATATTTGATAGCTGGCGTCAATACCTTTCCAATGACATGCATATGTCCGGGGTATGTCAAATAGGTTCAGCGCTGTGGGCGTGGCCAAAATGGCCAAAAACGGCCGTTCAGAGGCCGGCCGCGGCCAACATGAGGGCCAAATCAAAAAGTTGTAGAACAAAAATTGCGTAGTTTTTCAAGTACTACAAACCCTGAAAATATGAGATCAAATGAAAGAAGTATGGACAAACAAACAAACATATATACCAAAGCAAGATTATATGGTGACGTCATAGACAAATTTCCAAATGTCATAACTTTGGTCAAAATCATCCGTTTTGGATAATAATTGAGGCACTTTTTGGGGCAGTTATACCCGAAAAACTACGTTTGGGTCGTGATTCCATTTGCGAATACTTGGCCAAATTGAAGAAAATCGAGCCATTTCTAAAGCGGGTGGTAATTGGCGACGAGAAATGGGTCATTTTCAACAATATCAAGCAGAAACGATCATGTTCGAAGGCCAGCAAAGTGGCCCAAACGGTGGCCAAACAAGGAATGAACTTCACCGATTGAAGGCAGCAATCGACCAGAAGCGGCCATAATCAACCAATAGGAGAGGTGTCGCGTTCCACCAGGATAACGCCAATCCCTCTCACATGTCCATGATGACTCGCCAGAACCTGCGGAAGCTAAGTTGGGAAGTTATTACGCATCTACCGGACCTGGCACCAAGCGATTATCACCTCTTTTTGTCCATGGCGAGCGCTCTTGGTGGTGTAAAAATGACCAGAAGAGAGGCTTGTAAAAACTGGCTATCTCAGTTTTTCGGTAATAGGGGCAAGTTATTTTGGAAAAGCGGCATAATAAAATTGCCTTCTAAATGGCAACGAGGTCTCGAAAAAAACAGCTCATATTTGAACTAAAATGGATGATTGTAGCCATGTTAAGTAAAGCCCCGAAATTAAATAAAAATAATAGATTCCGTTCCCCATCCTTATATGTGTTTTTTTTAGTCAAATTCACCTTTATTGAATATATAATTGTTACAAAAATCAAGTATCGAATTGTTCGCCCACACTATATATATGATCTTTTGCCATTTATCGGGTAGATAATGAATCCCTCCGCGATAGAAACTTGGTGGTTTCGAAGCAAAATAGTCATCGAGACATTTTTAAACATCTTCAACTTTCGTGAACTGCTGGGCTTTGAAATATGACGACATCGATCTGAATAACTAATTATCAGAGGGAGCCAAGTCTGCAGAATACCGCATGCTATAAAACTTCCCAGCCAGAGACGTTGAGTTCCTGGGTCGATTTTGCTGTATATGGGCGAGCGTTGTCATGCAACAATATCACCTTCCGCCTTTTTTGACCTTTAATTTGTCTTTTTTCCCCCCAGAGCATCACATAATTCGATCAATTGCGCCTGGTTCAGCTGTAACAATTAATGTAAATTTCGTGTTTCAGACGTAGTCAATGTGTCAATCAAAAACATTGAATGCTAACCCCCTTCTCCTCTAGATTTTTCAAAAAACTGTTATTTTTCGAGTAACTGAGGCCCTCTACTATTGGTGGACCGATTTCGGCCAAAAAACACTGAGTGGTATGAAAACCACCCAATTTGTGAAAAAACTTAAGAATAAAGTTTCTTTCTGATGAATAAAAGACAAAGGCCGATTTTTTGCCTAAAATCGTAATTTCCACTTAAATTTTAGAAAACTGAACTGGAACAATATCGTAGCAAAATAATTTCCAGTCTTTTAGTTCTTTGTCGTTTTTTTCGTAAATGATAAACTTTTTAAACTATTTGCAAGAAACAAAAACGCTTCAATAGAGACTGCCACTTCCGGTGGACCAATTTTGGCTAAAAATCATTGAGATCTCCCAATTTTTGAGGAAAGATTTGGTATGAAGTTTAACTGCCTGCGGTTTCATTTAGCATGGCCGATCTCTAGAACTTCATCCGAAATTCATGTTCAAATTTCACTACAACTGGACAAACTCCTCCAAATTTGAAAATTGTCGGTTGAGAAAATATCAAGTTTCATTTCTTATAGCTGAGTGCCTTACAAACCTTATTTGACGTTAATTTGTTAATAAATGGTCTAGTTTCGGGTATTTCGACGAAAATCCAAAATTTCTTCAAATGCTCTTAGAAATCAAATTCACCGTCGTCATTTACCGTCATCGTATGGCGTGAATATTTTCCAAACAGAGGTGGAATTGGAAAATATTTTTCCCTATAAAAATTTAGTGGAACAAAAGTCGCCCTATTAACTATGCTTTGAAAATTTTTCCAAACTCCTTCAGTAGGCCAGAAAAAAAACACTTTGGACAAACATGCTATGAAAATATTATTCCTAATTCCCTATTCCGCGGGAAGAATTTACATAGAGTTTCCGTTAAATTTTTTTTTTATGTTTAATAGGAAAAAATGATGAATTTAAACTTTTAGAAATTTAAAGTGAAATTTTCATTTTGAAAGTGGTGGCAGAGAAAGGTATTTCTACCTTTTTTTTTTAAATACCACTAATTTTTTATCGTAGAATGCCAAGAAAAATGATTCACATAGTATTTATATGTAAATTTTTTCACCAATTCCTGCCACCTTTCGTACTAAACTTTTTCCATAAAATCATCATATGTACCGGAAGTGGTAACTTCCGTATGACATTTTTCAAATATTTTTGCAATGAATTTGAAATATGAAGGGTTTACCAGGTTTTGTGAAACCGGTAGGACTAAATTCTCGCTTTAATAATGAAATGTGATGTTTCGAAATCTATGTATATTCATGGTAAAAAAAAAGCCGGATCCACAACATATTCACGTTACCAATTTTTCGTAAGTGATATACACTTTTTAAAATATTTTTCTAAAAACGAAAAAGCTACTAAGAACCCTGTCACTCCCGATAGACCCATTTCGGCAAAAATTCACAGAGATCTCCAAATTTATCGAAAAAACTTAAGTATGAAGTTTTATACCGATTTTTTTAAAAAGCAGTTTCTTGTCAAAAATCGTCATTTCCGCTTCAATTTTTGGAAAACTGATCTAGATCGGAATTACTGCAAAATAAATTTAGAATTGTTTAAGTCAAATTCATCCTATCACATCCGGTAGATCGATTTCTGCCGATTGGCGAAAAAAACTTAAATATGAAGATTCATAGCGATCAATCAATCTGTCTGAGCTGTATATAGGGCCGAATTTTTGTTGAAAGAAGCTTTTTGCCAAAAGTTGGCTATTCCGGTTAAATTTAAGAAAATAATTGTTTGTGTAAATGCGCTAAACTTTTCAAAATATTTATAAAAAAACAAAAAGCTCCTATGGAAGATGCCACTTCCGGTGAAAACATCAAAATTCTCCCATGAAAGCGACCACTTTCGATTGTGGATAATTTCATTGGGACCTCTCAATTTGGGGAGAAAGCATCCGTATGAAGTCCTATCCCAATCGATCAGCCATCTGTGCTGTACAGTCATTTCTGCTTAAATTTTAGAAAATTGATCAGGAACGGTTCGTTGAAAATTGTATTTAGAATTTTTATCCACCGAAGCTGTCACTTTCGGTAGACCTAGTTCAGCCAAAAGCCGCTGAGTTCTTCCTGTTTATGCAAAAAGCTTAAGAATGCGGTTTTATCTTGAACTCATCTGGACTGTAGTGAACCGAATTTTTGTTGAAAAATAGTTTTTTGTTGACCGATATTGTTGTAAATTTAATTTAGAATCTTTTAGTTCTTAATCGTTTTTTCGTAAATGCTATACTTTTCAAAATATTTACTAAATACTAAAAAGCTCTTATGGAAGCTGCCACTTTAGGTACACCAATTTTGGGCTCAAATCTCTGCGATTTTCCGAAATAACGAAAAAGCTTAAATGTGAAGTTTCTACCGATCAAATACACCATCTGAGCTGCAGAGAGATTTCCTTCTGATAGTTTCCCATGTTGGTAAAACATGTTGAACAATTTACTTATTTAGCTACTCCAACGTTCAAAAGTTTAATACCGCTGCAAAAAAATATCGTTTATAGACTTTTCAACAAGCTTATTCCAAAATTGGCTTTAATATATTCAATATTAATTGGCATATTGCAAATACAAATTATGGACTGGATTCGTCTGTGATTTATAACGGAATGTCGCTAAAGAACTTCATGTTTCAAAGACAGCAGTTCACGGAACTATTGAGCGGTATAGAAATACTGTTAGCTATGGATTTATATATCGAAGGGGATGGCCTAGAGCAACATCTACAAAAGAAGTCTTGCGTATCACCATCACCAAGCGAAATAGAAGAAAAACAGCAGCAGAAATTTGTGCGGAAATGATCAAGAACCGTTTGCTTCCCGTCAGCAGATCGACAATTAAGTCTGGTCTATATGGTCGAGTAGCTAAGAAAAAATCATTTATTCTGCCATAAAATAAGAAAAAGCGTTTGCAGTTGGCTAGAGCGCATAAAGATTGGACAATTCAAAAATGTTCATTAAACCGATGAGTCTAAATTTAAACTATTTGCACCTAAACGAAAAGTTAGAAGAGTGCATAGATACAAGAATCAAGCACGGGGGTGGTTCTGTGCTACTATGGGGAGCTTTCGCTCACCATGGAGTGGGAGACATTTACCAAGTCGATGGAATTTTAAGAAAAGAAATTATATGCTTTGTCATCGGGAATGACCCTAAACATACTTAAACATACTTAAATGTATTGACATGGTTTGATCACCAAAGTCACTGGATCTCAATCCAATAGAGTTATTTATTATGGGACGAACTAAACCGACAGGTTCGCACAACACCGTACCATCAAATCAAAATTTATGGGAGCAATTACGGATCGCTTGGAAAAATATTTCGACCGCAACAACATTGAAACTTGTTGAAAGAATGTCAAGATTAGTGGCAGCCGTTCTAAAAGCCAATGAAAAATTTTGCAAGCATTTTTAATTTAACAAGCTTCTGCAAAAAAAATATTATTGATTTTATGTACATTTGTTGTGAGCAGATTTCATTGAGTTTTCATGTTAGCACAATGTGTTAAACTTTTGAATAGGGGCGGACATTAATTGTTCTAATGATGCAAATGTCCTAAAAAAACACCATAAAAAGCCAGCGGAGCTTTTGTAAAGTTTATGAAGACTAAACCTCGTTTAAAAAAAAAGTTTGAGCAACAAAAACAACAACAAAAAATGTTTTTCCATCGTTCAGGCATATAACCATCCTAATTACGTAAAACTTTTATATAAATGGGTAACAAATGTCCAGCTTTTTAATCGTCAGATGATGCCGCTCTATATTACGAATATCAAAATCTGTTGAACGGTAATCCTATTGAAATAAAATACAATACCTGATTTTTTGTAAAACAGATTTTTAGATTTACATAAAACACCTGAACCAAACTTAATGTGTATGGATACGACGGGAATATCCCATCAACTGTCACACATAAAAAATAAAGGCAAGTCCACACACCTAGAAACAGAAAAACAAAATTTATTTTCTCATCTCTCGAATCCTTATTTAATAAACGGATGAACAAACAAACAAGTAGAAAAGACAGGATATCTTTTATAATAACATTTTGGTTATCTAAAGATTATCTTTTTTTTATTATCCGTCTTTGCTGTGCATATAAAAACAAGGATCAGTTAAATATTATGATGACTGTATAACAGAATACTATACAAAATGGTTTTATAATTTTTTGTGTTTGCACAAAAATTTTATGTCGAATAAAATGTTATCCTTCTCTGGTGTACGGTGCACTTACTATGACCGTACATGGTGTAATCGAAATACAAATCTAAACAAAATTTGTGTACGTCTATGTGTTGTGTAACATTGTGATATTGTAAATAGAAAACTTTATAGAAAAAAGCTAGATTGTGCAAACGAACCAAAAAGCACACAATCAGTACAACCAACAATCAAAACAAAACAAAACAAAAAAAAAACGCAATTCATGACTTTCGTGATAGTTGGCTATAAAAAAGCACACAAAAGTTAAAATTGCAAGCTTTCGTATACAGTGCAATACACAATAGCAATCCTCTATAAGATAGCATAAGAATGAAAAATCGATGATTTTATATGGCACAACAAGAAAAAGGGGGGAGGGGGGGGGAATGCTTGCTGCAAAAATTCATATCTATAAACGTATACATAGTTTGGGAACGTCCATTTTCTGTCGTCTTTATATAAATAAATATAAATTTTATTGAATTATTATTACTAGTTTATATATTAACTATTTACTAAGGGGATCAATAAATTTTTGCTATTTCATATCATACCAAAGCACATTCCTTTGTTGAACATAAGGTTACCGTTGTATCGCCAAACAATATTTTCACCTTTCCACGCGCATGTAATGCTCTCGTTAACGGAATACTATGCCACCACCAACAAGCTATTAACGATTTCGTCATTTATATTCCGTCCACATAACAAAAACAATTTCCAATTTTATCGTCATGCCATCAACTATATAGCATATTTCCAAACATCATTCATATTGTAGATACGAGTAGTTTATATACCACCGAGTGGATAAAATTTTATATGTTACTGACATTTTAATCATGTTTTTTGCCATTACGTTCTTACATAAAATGACAATTATGTTTCATTGACTAGTTTTTATCGCGTACTATACGTAAAGTAATTTTTCATCTTCATCATCTTTCTAACACACTCGTCGTTGTTTATGGATGGTAGTTGGCCTGTGCGGGAGGTGTACAATTCGAAAAAGTCGCTACTATACGTTTCGTTAAATCGGGTGTGGGCAAAATTTAATGTGTTCGCGCGACGTGGCATTTTAAAATCGAAACTTGCAGTATTTAAAAAACGTAATCAAATTGGCGATAACTTTAAAACTGAACAAAAACTAAAAGACCTTTGAATGCTTTAAAAGTTTTGGTTGAAATTTCTTAGGCAATGTAATTATAACTTACGAGCGTTCTATTGCATGGCACCCCAAAACTATCACTATGTTTTATTTCGGATCAAGTTATTGAAATCCTGACAAAAATGACAACAGTGTTTGAATGAACATTTTTTATTCGCTAACCTTCTATTTTTATTTTGAGGAAGTAAAATGTTTTTGGAACCCGTACTTCAAGGGGCCGGGTACCTTTCATAGGGATCACCAAACACCACGATATGTAAACCCTTTACAGTCTTTTCGTTATTCATAAAAAAACTCATATCGAGTTTGAATTTTGAATAGTCTTGCATCAGACATTATTGACAATATCAATTCAGTTCATAAATCTGCCGTTTTGACGCTGTAGATCAATGAATTGTTTAATATAGATTATATACGTGTCATATATCAATGAAATGGCCTTAAAAATTGCTGAAAAATTAGCTGAAACACTTTAGTATTAAAAACTTTAGTATTAATCACTGTCGTTCTAGACGCAAACCCCAATTTTCACATTCCCATATTATCATATTGCATATAGCAGTTTGGATTAAGCAACTATTTTGTATGGCATTAGTTATGATTATTTTTATTTATTTTTTTGTTTCACTTTTAGACAACAGTTAAATACAAACAAATTGTTAAACATATTTATTGAATTACTTGGTAATGGGTAGGCCATGTATTGGTTGATTTTTAAATCATAGGCTATCGCAACACTTTATTGAATGATTTGTTTGAAATTTTTGACAGCTCGTCAATCTGATATTCCACATTATGAAACAATTACGGTTTCACTTGAGGAGCGTTTCGAAATATTGAAAACTTATTTTCAAAGTCAGTGTTGTGTTTGCGAATTTTGAAACGAAATATGGGTCGTGAAAGAGATGGATGTCGATCGCAGCAACTGGTAACTAGTCGCACCAGCCTGGAAAGAATACTGCACAAAGACCTCGGATTATTTACCTACAAGGTCCAGATGACACAGCAGTTGAAAGGAAATGACCATCCGCTTCGATATCAGTTCTCTGCGTGGAACATAGACCATCTCCATCAATTGGCTTGCGTGTAACTGCGATTTGACACCGTTGGCCTTTTTTCAATGGGGTTTCATTAAGGATAGATGTTATGAGGATAACACAGACAACTGTATGGATGCGGACAACTCCAGCTTTAAAACTTGACAATGCCACACTTATTCGAAAACTAGGCTCCGAAATTATCGAAAAACATCTTAAAAACTGAACTCACAGGATGGGTTACTGTAAGGCCAGCAGAGGGAGCCACGTAAATGAAATTGTTTTTCATTATTAGATCGGAGACTTCAATCTACAAAAATAAAATACAAGTTTCCACGAAATATAGATATATACAGCTAAACCGGTTTCTGCACGGTAGATATATTCCAAACTTCACCGTGTAATTATAACTCGTGCAAAAAAGACATCGAGTTCTTTCGTTATAAAACTAATAAATTTTGAAAAATAATATTTTTTTCTGAAGTATTTTTTCGTAGAAAAATGTCGACAACCAAAAACAGTTTCAAATCCTTTTATGATAGCATTCGTGGTTAGATTGAACTTTCGTGTTTTTTTCTCAACTTTTAAGCATAATTTCTGATTAATCAGTTTGGCTGATGTTAACCAAAAATGGTATTCTAATTTGTTGACAATTTCAAAGCCATCTAGAACTAAATGAGATATTAAAGATTGTTGCTAATTTTTGTTTGGGCCTCCCTATTGTGATCACTACAACAGTTCATTTCCAGTTACAGTTACCTTTTCCATTAAGTTCACAATTATTTTGAATCATGCCTTCAATTACAGCCGGTTCATAGTATAAAAATCCATAAATAAACACGTCTAACATTTTTTGAATTTTCTTCAACTATTTTGTATGAAAAGAGGCGTGTCTTTTGCATAATTTACGAGATTTAATTGGTTAAAACGAGGGGATAAAAAATCCAGGATTTTTATCCATAGTTATGAACAAGCTGTCACAAATCCTGATTGTTGTCTACTTTTTTGAATACGAATTAAAATGAATGTCGGTTGTAAGACGTTCTATGCATTGCGATAAATAAGTTCGTGCAAGTTTTCTTGGCCTCCTTTTCCAGAAACTGATCTTTTCATTTGCATTAAATATTTCATTGGCATATCGCAGTCCCTTTCTCAATAATTCTGCTCCGCAGAACATGCTCTGAAGAAATACATACCTTCCTAAAAATGTTATAACCAGATAGCCATCGCTTAAAGCGAATATAATATTTTTCTCATTATCTAGATATTTAGACGTCTCTGTTCTATTATTTTGGTTTAACCATCTCCCGTGGTTTTTATTTTGATGAAACCATCTGCCTTCGCCGTATTCTGGTGGTTCCCTGACAGTGAGAAATTGGGGAAAGAATTTACATATGATTTCTATTTAGATTATTTTCTGGTATACTAATGTGGAGCGATTGGTAATTCTTTTGAAAACAAAGTAATATTGGGAATAATTTTCCCTGTCAATTTCGCTATGGAAAATTTATTCCCAATTTACAATTTACAATTTACAATTTACAATTTACAATTTACAATTTACAATTTACAATTTACAATTTACAATTTACAATTTACAATTTACAATTTACAATTTACAATTTACAATTTACAATTTACAATTTACAATTTATAATTTACAATTTACAATTTACAATTTACAATTTACAATTTACAATTTACAATTTACAATTTACAATTTACAATTTACAATTTACAATTTACAATTTACAATTTACAATTTACAATTTACAATTTACAATTTACAATTTACAATTTACAATTTACACAATTTCCACAATTTACACCATTTACAAAATTTATACAATTTACACAATTTATACAATTTATACAATTTATACAATTTATACAATTTACACAATTTACACAATTTACACAATTTCCACAATTTCCACAATTTACACCATTAACAAAATTTATATAATTTACGCAATTTATACAATTTATACAATTTATACAATTTACACAATTTACACAATTTACACAATTTACACAATTTCCACAATTTACACAATTTACACAATTTATACAATTATTACAACTTACACAATTTACACAATTTACACTATTTACACAATTTCCACAATTTGCACAATTTGCACAATTTCTACAATTTCCACAATTAACACAATTAACACAATTTCCACAATTTCCACAATTTCCACAACTTACACAATTTACACAATTAACACAATTTACACAATTTACACAATTTACACAATTTACACAATTAACACAATTTACACAATTTACACAATTTACACAATTTACACCATTTACAAAATTTATACAATTTACACAATTTATACAATTTATACAATTTATACAATTTATACAATTTATACAATTTATACAATTTATACAATTTATACAATTTATACAATTTATACAATTTATACAATTTACACAAATTACACAATTTACACAATTTACACAATTTATACAATTATTACAATTTACATAATTTACACAATTTCCACAATTAGCACAATTTCCACAATTTCCACAATTTCCACAATTAACACAATTTCCACAATTTCCACAATTTCCACAATTTCCACAATTTCCACAATTTCCACAATTTCCACAATTTACACAATTTACACAATTAACACAATTTACACAATTTACACAATTTACACAATTTACACAATTTACAATTTAAACAATTTATACAATTTAAACAATTTACACAATTTCCACAATTTCCACAATTAGCACAATTTCCACAATTTCTACAATTTCCACAATTTACACAATTTCCACAATTTCCACAATTTCCACAATTTCCACAATTTCCACAATTTCCTTAATTTCCACAATTTCCACAATTTACACAATTAACACAATTTACACAATTTACACAATTTACACAATTTACACAATTTCCACAATTTACACAATTTACACAATTAACACAATTTACACAATTTACACAATTTACACAATTTACACAATTTACACAATTTATACAATTTACACAATTTACACAATTTACAATTTACAATTTACAATTTACAATTTACAATTTACAATTTACAATTTACAATTTACAATTTACAATTTACAATTTACAATTTACAATTTACAATTTACAATTTACAATTTACAATTTACAATTTACAATTTACAATTTACAATTTACAATTTACAATTTACAATTTACAATTTACAAATTACAATTTACAATTTACAATTTACAATTTACAATTTACAATTTACAATTTACAATTTACAATTTACAATTTACAATTTACAATTTACAATTTACAATTTACAATTTACAATTTACAATTTACAATTTACAATTTACAATTTACAATTTACAATTTACAATTTACAATTTACACCATTTACAAAATTTATACAATTTACACAATTTATACAATTTATACAATTTACACAATTTACACAATTTACACAATTTACACAATTTCCACAATTTACACCATTTACAAAATTTATATAATTTACTCAATTTATACAATTTATACAATTTATACAATTTACACAATTTACACAATTAACACAATTTCCACAATTTACACAATTTACACAATTTATACAATTATTACAACTTACACAATTTACACAATTTATACAATTTACACAATTTCCACAATTTGCACAATTTCTACAATTTCCACAATTAACACAATTAACACAATTTCCACAATTTACACAATTTACACAATTAACACAATTTACACAATTTACAGAATTTACACAATTTACACAATTTACACAATTTACACAATTAACACAATTTACACAATTTACAGAATTTACACAATTTACACAATTTACACCATTTACAAAATTTATACAATTTACACAATTTATACAATTTATACAATTTATACAATTTATACAATTTATACAATTTATACAATTTATACAATTTATACAATTTATACAATTTATACAATTTACACAAATTACACAATTTACACAATTTACACAATTTACACAATTTACACAATTTACACAATTTACACAATTTACACAATTTACACAATTTACACAATTTACACAAGTTATACAATTATTACAATTTACATAATTTACACAATTTCCACAATTTCCACAATTAACACAATTTCCACAATTTACACAAATTACACAATTTACACAATTTACACAATTTACACAATTTACACAATTTACACAATTAACACAATTTAAACAATTTACACAATTTACACAATTAACACAATTTACACAATTTACACAATTTACACAATTTACACAATTTACACAATTTACAATTTACAATTTACAATTTACAATTTACAATTTACAATTTACAATTTACTATTTACAATTTACAATTTACAATTTACAATTTACAATTTACAATTTACAATTTACAATTTACAATTTACAATTTACAATTTACAATTTACAATTTACAATTTACAATTTACAATTTACAATTTACAATTTACAATTTACAATTTACAATTTACAATTTACAATTTACAATTTACAATTTACAATTTACAATTTACCCAATGTAAATTTCCACAATGTACACAATTTACACAATTTACACAATTTACACAATTTCCACAATTTCCACAATTTACACAATTTACACAATTAACACAATTTACACAATTTACACAATTTACACAATTTACACAATTTACACAATTTCCACAATTTACACAATTTACACAATTAACTCAATTTACACAATTTACACAATTTTCAATTTACAATTTATAATTTACAATTTACAATTTACATTTTACAATTTACAATTTACAATTTACAATTTACAATTTACAATTTACAATTTACAATTTACAATTTACAATTTACAATTTACAATTTACAATTTACAATTTACAATTTACAATTTACAATTTACAATTTACAATTTACAATTTACAATTTACAATTTACAATTTACAATTTACAATTTACAATTTACAATTTACAATTTACAATTTACAATTTACAATTTACAATTTACAATTTACAATTTACAATTTACAATTTACAATTTACAATTTACAATTTACAATTTACAATTTACAATTTACAATTTACAATTTACAATTTACAATTTACAATTTACAATTTACAATTTACAATTTACAATTTACAATTTACAATTTACAATTTACAATTTACAATTTACAATTTACAATTTACAATTTACAATTTACAATTTACAATTTAAAATTTAAAATTTACAATTTACAATTTACAATTTACAATTTACAATTTACAATTTACAATTTACAATTTACAATTTACAATTTACAATTTACAATTTACAATTTACAATTTACAATTTACAATTTACAATTTACAATTTATAATTTACAATTTACAATTTACAGTTTACGATAGGTGATTTTTTACGCGTTTGGTTTATAAATTATTTAAAAAAAAACATAGTAAAATTGAAAATTGTATGAAATTTTTGTTTTGAATCGATAAATCAATGTTTGCCATTCACTTTTTAAGGATTGTATTATCTAAATGTTCGCCACGGCGTCGTTTCAAGTGGTTCATGCAAGATGTTCAATGTTTCACCACTTTTTCGAGCATTTCGGCTGGTATTTCGCTAATGACACGTTTAAAGTTGTCTTCCAATTCTGTAATTGTTGTTTGTTTATTGACATAAACAAGAAACTTCACGTAGCCCTATAAAAAATAGGCAAGAGGCGTCAAACCGCACGAACCAGGCAGGCGGTCAATTCAACAAACGGAAACGTGAGATAAATTGTTCATCGAACTCATTTCTCAATAAGTCCATGGTTTCGCGTGCTATGGCGCCGTCTTGCTGAAACCACAATATATTGACTAGATTCATGCATTTTGGGCAAAAAAAAGTCCGAAATAGCAATACGAGCGAGATTAACGGTAACGTTGCGGCCAGCGTCATATTTACAAAAATAGGGAACGATGATTTCTCCGACCTATAACCCAAACCAAACAGTGCATTTTTTAGAAGCATTGGTAGTTCTTTCATTGCTTGCGGTTGCTAATCACATCAAATGCGGCAATTTTGCTTATTAACGTACCCATTTAACCAAAAATGAGCTTCGTTGCTGAACACAAGTTTTCGATTAAAAAAAAAACAGATTTTCCTCAAGATGTTCTAAAGTCCACTCACCAAATTTTTGACACTGTGGCGGCAAGTTGTTCAGCTTGAGTTTCATTTTATACGTCTTCAGACTAAGACGTAGTCGCATAACACAATCCCAATTGATGTGCCCTGTGACGAATAGACATTTTGTCGTCTTCATGAACACTTGCTGCTATAGAAGCAATGTTTTCATCTGTACACACTCTACGCATACGATTTGATGGATTGATGTCCAATAACGTGATATTCGTTATTGCTCATGCAGGTCGATTATGACGACCATCAAATGGATGAAGTGTGCGAAACACATTTTTCCCTGATCACTAAATTTGTAAACGTTGTTGGGTGTAAGTCTTTCCATGATGAAATAGCGATGCTAACTGAGAACAATTGACTTTGACAGATGTTATCTAGGATATCCATTCTCGTTAAGCTTTCTTCTATGTGATTTTATCCAGAGCTGACTCATACTTAGAGTTTTATACAACCCAATACAATACCTGGCCGAGCTTGGGGCCGCGGTAAAACAGTTTTTCTAGCATTAGCTCTATATTCGATAATGTTTTCGTTTTTCCTATGAATAAGAAAGAAGGTCAGGGTATTAGAATGAATGTCGAGATTATAGATGACAAAACTTGGTAGTCAGAAAGGCTCTAATCCTTGACCATATTAAAAATATAACTATATAGGGGGGGGGGGGGTCCCAGGTAGACGTTTGTCATGCTTTCTCAACAAGTCAAAGTGACTTTCTGATTTCCGAATGTTTATAATTTTTCTAAAAGTTTATACTCCGTGATTGTGAGGCTAGAGTTGCAATAGTTATGTAGCAATGGGCTTTATATAGGAACTAATATACCACTAAGACCACTTCTGATTGGTCTAATATGAAAAGAGGAGCTGTCGATGATACCTTCAAAAGCATTCATTTTATACCCGTTACAGCAGGCTAATAATAGTCGTTCTTGAAGCATTCTCCATTTTGTCAATGTTATATTGATCGTCAAACTTACTAAAATTTAATTCTCCCGATCAAATCTCAATAATAAATTTGTGTAGATTGTAATTTTTCGAAACTAAAAATAGACTTTCTTGGTTCAAGTAAAATTTATTTGAATCTTAGGGAAAACTAACCTCCTTCTTCTTGGGCCTGGTAAATAGGTCTCACATTAAAAGTTGTATGTAGTCTATCTAGTCACGACCTATATGCAATCATGAGTTATAGGGAGCATAAGTGGAAATTATTTGATAAATAAAATTTCCACTATATTCAACAAATAATATTTTACATAAAGACCATTCAGCAGACATAACAATCACTTCAAATGGGTTCAGTAGTTTCTTAGAACTAAATAGTTACAAAAAATCTCGCTTACCCAATAATCTGAAGATGTACATACTGTGCCTACATTCTCTGAAATTAAAGTAGTAAAGCATGTCTAAAAAGCCTCGCAAAATGGTAACATTCTGGCCTGTCAACAAAGTTATTGTTTATTAGAAATTTTCTAATTAATTTTAATTTTCACCCTGGGTATAAAGTTTTGTATTTATCTTTTAGTATTTATATCGTATCTCTTTATGTCAGCCTCAATTTTGCATTTTAAAATATTTTTAATGAATATTTCTTTATTATAATTGGAGAGCAATGGTGTGATGCATAATCTGTTAGATTTCACCACCCCACTCACCATAAGAAAAAAAAATATGCTAAAAACCATCAATCTGGAAAGATATTCAAAATATCGTAATTCTGTCGTATCCAACTTTTTGTGTTAATTTTTTTCCATCATGACTGATTACTCGCAGAATCGGTAACAAATTTATGTTTACCGTAAAAAAAAACCGTTTGTTTGCCAAATTATATTTCGATTACGGAACAAAAACAAGTCATTTTCCATCGATGTACCAAATTTTTTTTTTTGTTTTATAAACTTCTGACAATTTGTTTTTGTTGCTCCGTTTTGGCTAACCATATTTTGATTAGTTTTGTTCGAGTACACAAAAAATTTACATACATAAATATTAAAATAACAGAGTGATGTTTTATGTTTTATGCTTATGGTAGGAGTATAGCTATATCATATTATATTGCTTGTAGTTTGCCAAAAAAAAGAAATTGGAATGAAAAGCACAAAACTGAAATAATTTTCGCGATGCGCCTACACGCTTGAGTTGAATGGAAAAGCACACACAAACTAATGGGAGGAAAAAAGAAAATTTTCATCTGCGTGTACTCGTTATTGTTGTTGTTGTTGATTTTTATTATATGTATTTTAACAGAGTTATTTTTTTTATGTTCACAAAGCTTTTTATAAATTATAGTATAATTCAACAAAATTTTAAAACATAAAAAAAGTTTATTAAATTTAAAAGGTTTAATTAACATTTTTTCACTTCTCTATTAATAACTATATAGCATCTGTAGGTAGTGCTGTGTACCAATTTGCTGGCTGCTGTCTTGGGTATTACCGGTGGGAAAATAAAATATTAATAATTATAAAAATTTATATTTTTTCAATAATTTCTGAGTATTCATAATATTATTCATATTGAGTACAAATTACGTCACAGGGAAAATCCCAATTGCGAATATTTAATCATTTGTTGCTAGAACTATATTTTCATCATACATTTTTAATGCGGTATTATTTACTGTGTACTCACCTGTATATAGGTATGCGACATAATATGTTCAAAACTATTTTGTCTGTACACAGCATGTTAAATTTTATCATGTGTGAAGTGATGTACGAATAAATAATTCGACTGGAGTAGATTACAATACGAGTAGAACATGGTGGTGTGAATATATTTACTGTGTTACAAAATACACTGCGCCAAAAAATACGGAACAAATTTTTTTTTCGAAAAATACCCAGATTTGAACGCTTGTATCTTCGGTACTGGAATCCATATTTTGTTTTTTTATGATTTTTTGAGTAAAATAAAAGTTGTCTAAAGAAAAATAATATGCTTCTGTTTCAGACTGTAAACTCTGCTCAATATTGCATTCCCAAATATTCCAAAATCCAAGTTATAGATTTAATAGAGATATTAGAATTTGCAAAACAATAGTTTAATTTGTAGTGATTTCAAGATTCAAGCAAGATGTATCGAAAAGAACATTTTTTTCCATATTCATTCTAGCGTATTGTGGAGTTTGGGAATTTTATTTATTGGGAAAAAATAGTTCTATTTTATAGCAGTTTTGAGGTCGCAATACGTGTTTTACCTTATGAAATCAACATTACAGCAAAATATTTCTCCAATTTCCAATTCTCCGAGAAAGCCACAATGGGTTCATAGGTTCTTAATGGAAGAGACAGAATTAGAAGGAGGATGGAAAGAATCCGAGTTTAAAATGGGCTTTTAGGTCAGCTAGAGAGTATACGCATTAATTTTCCTCACTTTTTCTGATGACTGCCGAGACTACTGTCAGAGTTCAAAACGAATTCAAACAATAGTTCCAACTTGCAGCAGTAAATACAGTATGAGTACAGTATGACCCAACTCTCGGTAAAATTCCGATGCTGTAACATCTTTTTGCATAGCGTGTGTGTTCCTAGTTGAGATCTATGCAATATCGTCGAATTAATATTGTTTCAATGGCCATCGTCAACATTCGAGAATTCAGTCGATGAACGGAACAATCAAAACATTTTTAGGCAAAAAATAAGCGTGGCAATAACCAATTTAGTTCCTTCTTCGTTGGCATTTCTAATGTATTTTTTCTTAATATATGGTAAGCTAATTAAGTATTAAAGTGATAATAATAAAATAACCGAAATAATCGATATTTTGTATAAGCCTTTGGCGTTTGGATCGGGAGGTACCGGATTCGAATCTTCGAAAGAGGCAGGATGCAAAACGGTAATTTCATCAACAGATTACAATCTGTGATAAAATAGAACACAACTACGATCGCCTATCGGCAATCGGCATGCAAAACTCATGGGTCGACCCATCTTCCATGTCCAGTATTATAGGCTGGCATGGACCTATGCAATGCGCGTCTTCAATATTTTAGGCAACTGCGTAAAGTAGGACCGAAAAAACAAACAGAAAAAGAGTTGGGAGCGCTTCGGTCCCAGAACTAATTGCAGGGATTATAAAAAAATACATTAGTGTTTGTTTTTTTTCTTCAAGGAGAAGCAAAACTGGTGGCCGTTATGCAAGAGGGAAGTGAACTTATCGAGTGAGGCAGACTTGTAGCGATTAGAATATGGTAATCAAATTTTATAATCGTACACATCGCAAATATAACATCAAATCAGCAAATTCATCGCTAACTCATCTCTCAGCGACGACACGACGAATACAAAGCAAAGAAGAACGAACAAAAACATTTATTTAATAAAAAAAAATTCATTTTAATCAGTTCGTTCCAACTTCCAACCAGTCGTCGGTGCAAGTCGCTCTACCACTCGCGCTCGCTAACACCACACCACACCACAATTTTAATTATTTAATAATTAAATTAAATTTATGTAATAATAATAAATTAAATTACTAACATTTATAAATTATAAAAAGTTTTAAATTTAATAATAATAATAATTTAAACAAAAATTTAAATTTAAATATTAATAATAAAAGTTATAATAATAAATAAAAAATTAAAAACGTTAATTATTAAATTTATTACGTATTAATATAAATTATTTATTTATTCAATTAAATTTACATTTATTAATTGTTATTCGCCAAATCTAGTGGCGGAGTACCGTGGTGTGTAAGCACGAGGGGGTGGAGCAACTTGCTGCGACGACTGGTTCGAACGAACTGAACTGCTTAAAATGAAATTTATTTTTTATTAAATAAAAATGTTTGTTCGTTCTTCTAGACAACCAAAGGAGATGTTTCATTTTTTTTCGTAGCTAAGGTTATACTGACACTATTTATTTATTTATTTATTTATTAATGAACATATAGTCCAATTATATAAAATTATTAACAATTTAGTGAACCAGATACCACATAGTGAGCATGAGAGCTCATATATAATGAGGCGTGTAATTCAAATTTTTCCAAAAATGTATATTGCCTTGTTGGTAATTTTGATGTGTTTTGAACAACATTTCGTGAAATACAGGGTTGGTTTTGGTGGCTCTCGATCATCGTTCATGGTTTAGTCATCTTGACTGCATTTAATTTCGATTTAAAACCCATAATTAGAGCTGGTCTCTGAGGTTATTTGTTGCAATAAATAATAACTATTAAAAAAAAATTCATTCTATTATTTATTCATTCCTCCGCCCCACACTTTGATTATTTCGTCGTGATTCTTTCCTTGGTTACTTCCCCTTCACCTATACACACTGTATTTAGTTTGATGGTGAAAGGGAAAGGAACGAGGAAAGAATCACGACGAAAGAATCATAGTGTAGAAAGGCGGATTTGAACTAAAAAATTTAAATAAAATTTATTTCTGATCAATGCCATCGTTGTAACTGTAATCTGGATTATCATATTTCAATTCTAACGCAATATTCACAAGGAATACTTCGCATAGTACGGTTAATCGGTTTCACCATTTTGCCGTACTATTTGAAACCGGACTAATCGAGGCACTCGGGCCCTATGCGCCTATTTACAGGCCCTATACCCCTATGGAGGAGGTTAAAGATGACGATGATAATCGATTTTTTAATAAAAAAAACCAGAGTATGTAGTACATATGTATATTCAAACATATATTTATTTAAAATAACTAAACCAACAAAAACAATTCATTTCATTTTAAAATTATTAAAAATAACTGAACAAAAAAACAAGTAAATAAAATTAAATAAATAAAACAAATTAATTTAAAAAAGATAAACAAAAACAATTCACTTTAAATTCTATAGTAATGTTTTAATTTATTTTTTATTGCCAAAAAATTGCAAAAACGATGTCTGGATCTTTTTTGGTCGTTTCCACTCATACAATTCTTTGTAGCAACGAATTGTATTGTTTATTGTTCGACGAATTGTAATGCTACATTCGATATTAGGATCAACTTCCATTATATGATCTGAAACTTTTTCGACCATTCCAATAATTTTTGAAAGCACATCATAATTTCAACACAGTCATTGTTGTCTGAGTTGTCATTCTGTTCTTCATAAGCTCATCTAAATTAATAAGTGTTTCATTATCGAGCTCGTTCGTGCTAGATTGAATACATTCAATTACGTTGTCAGAATCCAGATCTTCGAAACCAAGTTGATGTCCAAGCTCCACTATGTTATTGGTAACTTTCGAAAAATGCGTCTCAAAACCAATGAAATCATTAGCACAATGCGGTATGATATGTTTCCAAACGGCTCTCATATTGTTTGGTGTCACTTTATGGCTCATGCCATGCTTCGCCTATATTTTCGTTAACATTTCTAATGTTGTAACTCTTCCAAAATTCTGATAAAGTATAGGCGCATTTTCTCCTGTTGTTGCTTTAATGGTTTGTAAAAAAGTGCGGCGTAAATAAGAGCTCTTAAATGTTGCAATGACACCTTGATTCATCGGTTGAAGTAACGATGTCGTATTTGGTGGAAGAAATTTTATTTGAACATTTTCATTTAAATCGGTAAGACCGGTGGGATGACCTGGAGCATTATCTAAAATTAATAAAATCGTAAAATCCAACCCATTTTCTCGACAATATCATTTTTTTGTAGGGCAAAAATAGTTCGTGACCCAATCTTCAAATAAAAGTTTTGTGACCCACGCTTTTTTATTTGAACGCCACAATACTGGCAAATTATTTTTTGATAAACCCTTAAGAGCTCGAAGACTTTCTGCACGGTGTACAAGCATCGGTTTTAGTTTAAAATCTCCTGCTGCATTCAGCATTACCACTTAATAATAGTGTAAGACGATCTTTGAGATTTTATATCCTGGGCATGACTTCTCATTGACTGCTATAAAAGTGCGTGACAGTAACTTTTTCCAGTATAATCCCGTCTCGTCAATGTTAAATATTTGTTCATCTTTGTAGCCTCCTTTTTCTATAATTTTAGATAATTCTTCAGAATATCTTAAAGCAGCTTCTTTATCTGCACTTGCAGATTCACCAACAATACGCACATTGTGAATACCAGTTCTTTCCTTATAATAAAAAAACCATCCACGACTTGTCGTAAAAGCTTCACTAGCTCCCGCACCTTCGTTTTCTACTTCATCATTAGTCTGCAAGTCTATGTAAAGACTTAGTGGTTTTGCTTGAATTTCCATTTTACTAAGTGGAATACGTTTTGATTAAGGTCTTCTATCCATATAAATAATAGCCGCTCCATGTTAACTATTCGAGGGCTTCTAATTCTGGTCACTAGTTTTGACAAATAAGACGCTGTAGCTATACCTTGCGATTTGTATTGATCTTTATTTTTCACAATTTTTCGAAATGACCATTCCTTTTTCCCATTCCATTTCCTGTTTCTCTTCCTATTTTAGCAAGTTGATGAAGTTTAATAACATTAAACTTTTGTTCTAAAGTGAGCCATTTGCGTTTTTTGGTGGTAGAGTCACATTCACACTTTCTTTTTTCACTCATTTTATTTTCTAAATTAAAAATTAAAATCGAATTAACCAAAAGTACGATTAAAATCGAAAACTAAACAATTTTGGTCTATGGGTACGCGCTCGCTAATGTATCCATAATCAAGGGGGAAATACCGAAAATCTCATGTTTTCATAATACATAAAGAGAAAATACCAAAAATTGTATGTTTTCATAACAAAGGGTAAAAACCGAAAATTTTATGTATACCGGGTGTTTCTTTTAAACTGAGGCGATCAAATATCTCGAAAAATAACCACTCTACGGAAAAAATGTCCATAATCAAAATTTAATCATACCGCGGGGGAAATACATAAGTGCAAAAAAATAGTCCCCCACCCCCCGCTTTGTTGGTGGGGTGGGGGTAACTTTTAAACTAAGATAGGAAGCCATATTTTTTATTGCAGATACGGATTCTACGACTAAAAGTACGTATGATTTGAATGAAATATTTTGTTCGGTTCATGATAGATACGCCATCTATCATGAACCGAACAAAATATTTCATAAGTATTTCCAATGTAAACGTGATGTTTTTTATTTCAAACGTATTGCAGAATCGAATGCGTGTGTTCTAAGAAGAATAAATTGAAAAAATTGAATTTCGTCGATTACAACGCCATCTATCATGAACTGAACAAAATATTTCATTCAAATCATACGTACTTTTAGTCGTAGAATCCGTATCTGCAATAAAAAATATGGCTTCCTATCTTAGTTTAAAAGTTACCCCCGCCCCACATACAAAGCGGGTGGTGGGGGACTATTTTTTTTGCACTAATGTATTTCCCCCGCGGTATGATTAAATTTTGATTATGGACATTTTTTCCGTAGAGTTGCTATTTTTCGAGATATTTGATCGTCTCAGTTTAAAAGAAACACCCGGTATAATAAAGTGAAAACACCAAAAATTTTATTTAAAAAAAAAACAAAAATTTATTTTGAAAATTTAATTTTATTATTTTTTCAGAACAATTTATTCCATGAACAATATTTTTTTTGAAAATTTCAAAACCGTACTATAGAGAAACCGTACTGATCGAAGCAGTACTATGCGAGGTATTCTACTTGTATTTACAAGATTTCTGATGTACCGTAATTGAATGTGACAGTCGACAGATGTATGAAAAACAAAAAGAAAATATCAATCTTGTACACTTTTATGGTCAGTAAAAATCTTCCATCGTGATAAATAAATGATAAAAGATCTAGTTGATAAGAAATGGCGCGCAAAGCAAATGACATATTTTTTATTTAGATATTGTTAATTAACTTCAACTTTAATTAAAAAAATACTAACAGCTCTTCTTAGGGCAACTTTCCTGTGAAACGTCATAGTAAGGCCTTCATTCTTTTTCACGGTAATAAACCAGAATTTACACTTCTGCTATTACTGGTATTAGAAGTTTCCGATATGTTTCCTTTGAATATTTAAACTTGTATATTATCCGCTCCAGAAGCTTTGTTATTCTTCATTTTATAAATGAAACTAATGCCAGTTGTTAATTCAAAGATTTGTGTATCGTTGGGTTTGAGGCTCTTGGCCTACACCGTGATTACAGATAGTTAAAAAAAATAAGAAAAAACGCAAATTATAAATAAAATAAACCCGGATGTTTCGTCAAAATTCGTCGGCCGAAACTTGAGGACCGAACAAAGAGACAAAAAAAATATAACGGTGCCTTGGTGCGCGCATCCGCTCGAACTCAAATAGTGCAAAGCACTGATTTCGATTACAGATACGTGCACCAAGGGACCCCAACACTACGCCGACACGGAAAGAGAAGTCTTTCTTATCATACCAACCGCATAAAATTTAGCAATTCATATTTTAATTATTTCTCCGCCAAAGAAAAGGATAACAGAGCCCGCCGGCGAGAAAAAAAATCACAATTAAAATTAAAATCAAAATAAACACCTCGAAAAATTTTGGAGCGAAACCAAGGTGAACACCGGACCGGGTATGTGCCAACCAGCGCCCGTCCGTGCAAGATTACAATTCCAATTTGAAAATTTAACCGAAATTTAAAAAAAAATAATAAAAATATAAAAATAAAATATAATAAAATAAAATAAAAAAACAGTACCTTAATAAAAAAAAAAAAAAAAATTTAAAAGAAATTATGGTTGCGGCCTTGGTGTCATCATGCCATAGGGTCACCGCCCCGGACCGTTGGGCACGAGGTCGCCAAAACCCGTATATGTAAATATTTTCCTTATCCGATGGGCGATCTTTTTGCCTTGAGTACTAGAGTCTTTTCGCCTTCGTTGGGCTTTGGTTTGCCTTCGTTGGGCTTACTATGCCTTCGTTGTGCTTGATATGCCTTCGTTGGGCTTGATATGCCTTCGTTGCGTGACTTCCCGCCTTCGTTGGGCTTTGCTATGGCTTCGTTGATACAAACGAGCGACCTCCACTGGCCTCCAGCAAATAAATCACACGTAGCGGCACGTTCGCAGGCAGATATTTTTGACCAGCCGCCGTTAAAATAAAATATAGTTGGCCTCGACAGGCCGCCAAAATAAGTTGGGCGTTGTCCCGCCAAGATCCGCATACAACAAATATCAACGATTGGGTCTCGGTGCACCTTAAACAACAAATTGTCGGGCGTTGTCTCACCTAACCGTAAATGAAATAAAGGATATACCACCATAACCCGTATTTTTGTGTGTTGTGTCACTCCACCGTTAACAAACTAATTTTGAGCGTTGTCTCCCCGATCCGCAAATAAAATGAGGTGGCCTTACCTGGCCACCTATGTATAAATAGTTGGGCGTTTTCCGCCTTAACTGCATATCAGGTTTATGACCTCACCGGGCCACTCTTAAAACAATCTGGTTGGGCGTTGCGGTACACCCCTTTCACTTGACTCAGCCACCCGTTAATAAAAAGGCAGCACAAGGATTATTTTAAACCGTTTTATGTTTTGCACTGATAAAATCACATGTATTTTACTTTATATATTTTTATTTTATTTAAGTCCAAAAAATATACAGATATATATTTTCAAAAAAAAAATATAAATTTTTAGATATTTACAATTAATGCAGCCAAAAAAAATATTTTTCCAAGTTTTTTTAATTTAATTATTTTTATTTGCTAACTAGAGCACAGTATGTATGTCGCTCTTCACAAAAAACTTTTCTTTTCTCCAAAAAAAAAAAATACCAATCAAGAATCGAACTTTATATCTCTCTACTTAAAACTTTATTTCTTTTACTACCGCCAAAACAAGATTTTATTTTTTACTCAAAATCCAATCAAAATTAAAAAAAAATTCTCGCACGACCAACGCCAAAGCGCCTCTAGAGGAATCTTTTTTCTTCTCTGTCTCTCGTTTGTATCAATTTACATGGATACAAACGAGAAACATCTAACAAAAAATATTCCTATAGAGCGCATTGTTTCGCACACATACCCGATGCACATTGGCCTCGCTCTCGTCATCTTTGTCGCCGTCGCGCCATCCCACAAAAAGATGCACAAAAACCCAAAACACCACGAAGTGCGTTCAGTCGACAACAATCAACCGATGGAGTGAAGCAAACACACAAACCCAACCGATTAACAAGAAACAAGACCAGGGGAATATAAAATAAAGAAAATTATGGTAACGATCACACAGTCGTAACATATGTTGGCTCCGAAATATTCCTTCCACCTCTTCAGTTGTGCTTCGTCTGTTGTTAAGATTTGACCAGATGCATCCCTTACTGTTAGGATGTTGGGGAGTTTTGTAGTTGTGTGTCGCACGCATTGATTTTTAATAAGTACGCGATGTTTCGGGTTGCCTCAGCGTTTTTGATTTTTCAATTTTCTTCCAAATTTTATCACTCATCCAGGGTTTGCGTCTGAATTCTTCCCCGAGTGTGTTGGTAGCTGTTTCGATATAGGCTTCTTCGATTTGTTTCCACTGTTGCTCTACTGATGGCAGCTATTTCATTGGTGTGGACGCTGAGCTTGAGCAATCGCTGAATGTTTTAGGTTTTTTTTTCTTGATCCTTTTATTGTAATATTACCAGTTGGTGGTCACTTTGAATGTCTGTACCACTCATTGCCCCGACATCTATTTGGGTGCCATTAATTGATGGAAATGTGCAATTATGTATATTTTTGTGGGGAAATTTACTGACTCCTATGAATAGTTGGTTTCTGACGCAGAAGTCGATGAGTCATTCTCCATCATATTGGTTGTCAGGTCAGTCTTCTTGTATTATATTGATCATTTTGTATGATTCCTTTTTATTGCAGCTTGTATAGTTGTTCATAAAACTCATCCTTGGATGTTTCATCTGGGTTGTTGGGGCATATCATTCTGCTATTAATGGATCGAGAATTTCAATTTTGGAAAAGTTTCATTTCTTTCTCTAATTGTACTAGCCTTGATGTTTCTGTGATGCCGGAGGTGGAAATGGGGGAGGTCTTTCCATTTCATTATTCACTTTCTTCTATGATATCTCGTATTTCTGTTTCACGTATTTGTTTTATATAAATGGAATTTTAAGTGCCAAATTTTAGATATAACCCAATTTAAACTGAAAAAGTATAAGATGACGACCTGGTATTAAAAAAGCAATATTCTACATTGCCTATACGAATTTTCTACATATACTACCAATTATTGACATTCTCTACACAAAAACCAATTGTCTACACTATTTTCGAAACCAACATGTCACATAAAAAATGAAATACGCGTGGGCTTTATTTGTTGATGTTGCATATTTAATAGGATTGATACCAGAGGTGCCGTTCGGAGTCACCACTAGTCAGTAAAAATGTCACTCTACAGTCTCAACAATTCTTCCCAAAAATTTTATTTTAAATCTCCTCCAGAAAGACTTAATTTTACAAATTTGCGTATAAAATATATTTTAAGGGATATAAATCGTAAAATTTGTAATTTATTGCATTTTAATACACGATGGCATATAAAACGTTGAGTATAACAATAAAATAAAATAATAATAAATAATTTTTATTGATTGTTCGAGTGAACATAAAATAATTTCTGATCAAAAAATATATACATATATGTACATTTTATAATACTACGTTCGAAAACGTATATGTAGATGCCAATTCCCGAGGGGTGGTTGGGTGTTGAGAATTTATTATTATCGGATATACAATAAGCTTTAATGTTTAAGCTTCTACAACTGTCGATGAAAATCGTAAAAGGGATGAATTTTATATGCCTTTTTATAGAATAAATTTTTTACTCGTATGTCGTATATATTTTGTGTCTATTATCATCCATACATGCTGCATACGTCATACAAAGAAAAATACATGGAAATGGCTTACGGCACAATGAACAAAAAAAAATGTAAAATATTTTTTATTTTAACATGTTTTCTTTTAATTTTTGAACAGTGCCAGCTATTACATTGAAAGGAGGGAAATACAAAAATGAATACAACAACAATAAAATTGTTGTGACATATTTTTGAAAAATTAAGAAAATGGTAAACGACGAGATTAAGAATTTTCTACTTTGTACCTATGTACAATGTTGTAGATAGAAATGTATAATTAACATTTTATTTGTCTGTTGTTTAATTAAACAGTTTGGTATTTTTATCACTCGAAGGTAAACTTTTATGTGCGGTTTGTAGTTGGAAATTAAAATCTTTTTGTAAACTTCATGTCGAGCAAATTACATTTTTCTTCGAACTAGTCGTACTTACCTACCCTCCTGCTATTTATAATTAATTACCTGATTATCATTAGCTCTTTACTCACTTACTTATAGCTAGTGCTACTTGCACTAGCGGTTGCTTCGGTTTGAAACAAGCGTTTGTACAGCAAGCTAGAATTTTTAAATTTTATGTTTTCATGTAGAATCATGCATTTGAAAGATTAAGTTTATTGTTATTACCGAACAGTAGCTTATCGCCTCATATGATGATTTAGTTAACTCGGTTAACTCTAATTTGAGTGTCTAATTCATTAATATTGCTGAGATAAGCTCAACAAGAAATATTTCCAAAAATTTGTCATCGATGCAGTAAAAATTTATTTTTTACATTTTTATTTTTATTGTTTAGTTCATATAACTTTATGTAAATGCCTTATGAACAACAGCCTTTCTCAATACATTGCAAAGATTGAGATTCAATTAACGGTGCATATTTGGAACTAAAAACGAACGAGCTGCAAAAAAATATGGATACAATCGACCAGTTGCACACTGAAATTATGGTAGAAACGGACGAAGATGAACACACAACCAAATAATTTCAAAATAACTTCCACGACGTTTTGCAGGATAGCTCCACCATATCCAACAATTATTAGATTGGAATAATGTCAGAGAGAAACACCACCCACAACAGGATGCTACCAAAATTCTAGCTACCAACATTGGATGTGCCAAATTTCTCTGCAAGTACGAGAATTGTAGCTCATTTAACGATATATTTACTGAGCTCCTTCACCAGAACAATGACCTTTCCACATTTCTGATACAGTAAAAAATGCCGTATCTTAAGATGCGCTACCAGAAAAGGCAAGTCAGTTGATCAACTACCGTCAAAAAGACCCCTAGGTAATCTCTCACAAATCAGACTCCAACAGGTTGTGACTGCCGGAGTGCCTCGAAGAGACCGTGTAGATTTTACGGTCGTCCCCGAATGGGTGACGCATATGCTGGACTGCTGAGCTAAAGCCTGAAAATATGGAACCGACATGAATTGAAAAACCCTCTCCCATCATACCGACCCGAAAAACTTTAGTACTTTATTTTATCATACACAAAACCAGGAGAAAATAATCAGAGAACTTGCTGTAGTAAAAAAAAAAAATTTTACCGAACAAAATACGAAAAGTGTTGATGACCTTGAAAAAATTTCTGAAGCAGAAAGAAGAAGACGAATCGAATAAATGATATAAAAAAAAATCGAACAACAATATAGCCGCCGAACCTGAACAATTCTGAGAACGAAACCAATGTGCATTCCTCCCTGCCCGGAAAATGAAAAAAATGAAAGACATAAAATGAGAAAATTTGCAAAATAGAAAATTATAATTGATTTGAAAATTAAAGTCAAATAAGAATTTGTAAAAAAATAAAAATAAAAAATTATGAAAATTTAAATTAAAATTACAAACACAAAATGGTACTTTTTTGACCTTCAGATAGATCCCGCTGAAATGGATTGCGGCGTCTCATCACCGTTAATCAAAAAACAACATTTACAAATGGCCACGTGGTAGGCAACCTGTGTAACTGGGTTGGGCGTCTTCCCGCCTTCACAAAACTTTGGGCGTCTTCCTGCCTTTTATCGAAAATTCGGCCTTGATAGGCCGCCGAAAATGTTGGGCGTCTTCCCGCCGTAAACCACAAATAAGACCGTAGAAATATTGGGCGTTGTGTTGCCAAACCGCAAAAAGATGAATGGCCTCAACTGGCCATCCGAAAAAAAAAGTTGGACGTCTTTCGCCTTTAACCGAAAATAATACAAAAAAACGTTGGGCGTCTTCCCGCCGTTAATCAAAATCACGACTGGCCTCGGTTAACCACCCGTACGCCGGATCCCTCGTGGCGGCACGTCCGCTGGTATATAACGGTACCCGTAAAAAATGTTGCGGGAGCAACTCGCCCATATACAAAGAAGTTATGAGTGGCCACGTGAGGCAGCTCGTAGACAAACTAAACGAGCAGCGTATAGGCCGCCCTGTGACGGCGTCCACACACCGATAATATAATATAACCCCAGTGATCCAAATTATGTCTGTATTTTTGATATACGAGACTTAAGAATCGCGAACCACGATAAACTAACTAAACTTTCTAATATTCACCACAAATTACTCGATTAAAATTTATCTAATTAAACACCATTAATTTTTATTTCCCAAAGAAAATTTTTTTTTTTTTAATATTTTACAACCGATCAGCACTAATATATTCTCTATATTTTAACCGTTCGCACACACGCACAAGGTGTACTTTTGTCTCGCTCTCAAAATTATTCGACGTTTATGTAATACCATAGGGTGGGAAAAAAACATAGAACAGAATATTAAGGCCCACGCACACTTCACAACAATTTTAATATTAATGTCATAATACAGATGGCAATGCCATCAGTAAAATGCATTAATCAAACAACTATAATGAAATTAAAAATTCAAAATAAAACTGGAAAAGAACAATGTTATGACCGTGGAATCGTAACACATTACTCAAACTCTTCCAGAAGACAATCAAGTGGTTAACCACCTAAAACTGTGGGCATGAAGCAAAGTATATTAGCCATCAACCAACGAAGAAGTCGAAAACTGGTAAAGCTCTGTAAAAATTGCACTATAAACCAACCAAGAGCACGTTACAGTAATGGCTAATGCGAAAAGGTCCGTGGTGAAGGGTGCACGCACCAATTATGAAAAACCCGTAAATAGTTTTTGATACCTAGTGGTCATTAACATGTTTAGCAAGTGGCCAGAATATTTTAAAGTGCAATCAATAACGTGGAAGACATTTTTGTCTCTTCACCGACTCTGCGACACCATCATTTCCAACAATAGCCCCAATTTATGTCAGAAAAATTTGAGTCGTTCTGCAGTAAAAACCACATCAAACACATCAAAACGGCACCGTTTTACTAGCAGCGGAATGGTCAGGCTGAAAAGCTCAAAATTATGAAGATCAAATGAGAGCAAGAGAGAAATTACAAGTAATTTTGATGTATCAGCGCCAACAAAACGAGCAGTAAAGTTGGAGGTTTGCCAAAACAGGAATCAGAATCCGATGAAAATATACTACAACCATGTCGCATAACTCGGGCTAATGCCGGAAGAGCCCCGCAGTGCTATACGCCTATACGATATAGCCAAATTGATTCACCGATCATCGCAATAGGCACAATGAGAAATTAGACTTTATTATTTTGTTATATTGAGTTTCCTTATACTAGGTGTGTAAATATGAAACCGGAATTTTTTAGTAAAAAGTACACGTAACGTTTAAGAGTATTTTATTCAAAGTAGTGCCCATTATTAGTTATGCGTTTTTCCCATCTTTCTGGCAGTGCGTGGATGCTACGTCAAAAAACTGCTACGCCATTTCGTACATTTTCGTAGGAAGTGGAGTGCTGCTCAGCAAGCCCGTGCCCCATCGATCCAAATAAGTGATAATCGAACGAAACCAAGTCTGGCGAGTAATTGCATGTGAAAGTATTTCCCGATTAAGTGCATCCAACCTTTCCATGACTGGTTTTGCTTTGGGTGATAGTGCGTTATCGCATGAAGCAAAATCTCTTTGTGTTGCATCTTATCATACTCTGGTAGCGTTCAGTATTTACGGTTTCACCAGATTTTAACAACTCCAAATAAATCACACTCTGCTGAACCCACCAAATTCAGAGCATTGTCTTCCGTCCGAAGCGACTTGGAGTTGCAGTCGCCCAAGACATTTTGCGCTTTGGTTTCTCAAAATAGATCGATTTTCATCGCCAGTTACAAATCGATGGAGAAATAACTTTCTTTTGTACCTGGCGAGCAACATTTCGCAAGTGGTTTTTCTATTTTCTTGTTGCCTTTCATTCGGTTTATGCATAACCCCTTTTCCCAGCTTATGAATCTTGTGCGTCATCCTCATCCAATAATGCTTCCAATTCACTGACTTCAAACTTGTTTGATGATCTTCCACGTTTTTCGTTTCTCATGTCAAAACCACCACAATTGGATTTATTAAACCACTCATGGCATTGTGATTTACCATTGTGATGATCGATGTGATTCTGCAGCAGTTTTCTTCAAATGATAACAAAAAATCAATGATGTCCACAAATCGTAATATGTTGGTACAAATCTCAACATTTTTCAAAATTCTATGGTTATGAAATGGATGTTGTTGACAGAAATCAAAAGAAAAAAACCGCTGATGAAAGGTGCATTGACGCAAGGTGGCGTCATTTATTTGTAAATTCCGGTTTCATATTTACACATCTGGTACTTTGGTTGTTATGATTAGTTATTAACTTTGATTTTTAACAGGTGGCGTGTTGTGAGGTGGCAACGCGGGTAAAGAAGAATATGCTAGCTATACGGGTACATAAAAACAGTGAAATTACACCGTGAATATATCGAAACCACACCTTTTTTAAACCAGCTGTATCAAGCTTGAGTCAACTTGTTTGGGATTGAACATAAAAGAACCATTCGATGACTAATAAAATTACTGATGGAGTTTGAATAAATTTTACCTGAGTAAAGTTTGCATGCACTTCCAAAAAATGCAAAATCGCATATCGTTATCCACCATTTCAGCACAACAATCCTAAAAACCATTTCAATACAAACTAATTTGGGGTTTCAATCACTGAAATCGTATTTTCATTAATTTTTGTTATTTCCGGTAGATCGGTTCCACTTGTCCAAAAATTGTTGATGCTAATGTTAAACATTGCCTTTAAATTCGCTAGTCGTTGACTTTCCTCTTCCGTGCGTATGTCGACTAAGAACATTCCAAGCATGGCGCAATATCTATACGCCTTATACCAATTGTACACTTGTGGATCGCTCAGATAGTATACCCTGCCTTCAAATGATACTTTCCTTCCACAAATTGCTACAGCAGTGATTGCTGCTAAAACGATTATGATTTGAGTGCACGAATTCATGTTAGTAATGATACTAATATTTTCACAGCCAAATCATTCTTCTTTTATACATCTGCTTATCGTAGCTGCGGCAATATATTTTTCCAACACAATAAGCAGGAAATAATTTCTTGAATACATGTTGCGATAAAATTATAAAATTATGTTTAGGAGTTGCCCCCATTCAATTCATTCTGGATAACTGTTATCGCAAACAGCAAAAAATACATATTACTCATGTGAGCTCCACTTATTTGAATGTTATGCGATGAGTCAATGTGCTTCAAAAATTACCGCTACGTGCCGCTAAATGACGTTCAACCGAAACTCCAGAAACAAACTGCACTGTACTTTACGCAACGGTGATAAACTAATGCACTTCGTAGTATGCTGCCATCAAATGAACGAGTACGTGGATGTATAATAACGACCTCCACCAAGAAGCCGATTGTCACGACCAACAATTTTGTGAGAAGACTTTGGAGTTTCAATTTTTTTTCGCATTAAAAAAATTAGAAAATATTTGCTATCGCATTCATTACCCTGAATTTATCGCAAGAAGTGAAACAAAATTTTTTTTATCGTCGTTAATTTAAAAATAAAAATTTAAATTGTAAACTTACCGACCAAATGGCACAGTGGTTAAAGCTTTGGCATTTGGATCGGGAGGTACCGGGTTCGAATCCCGATAGGGGCAGGATGCAAAAGTGAAATTTCATAACAGATTACGATCTGGGATGAAATGTAACACATCTATGACCCCCTATCGGAGTGCAAAACTCATGGGCCGACCCATCTTCCATGTCAGTATAGGCTGGCATGGAGCTCGCAATGTGCAAATGGTCTTAAATCGGTCCTATAGCCGACAGAATAAGCAAACCGCGAAAGAGCAGGGACGGCTGAACAGGCCCCAGAACAGATTGCAGAGATAAATACAAAAAAAAAATTGTAAACTTAATAATTTTAATAAAAGTTATTATAAAACAGAAAGCCCCCTCGACCGGGGGGCGTATATCCATATACGATCGTAAAAATTGTGAATATCATAAACTAGAAAATATTTAATTCTTAAGGATAAAAAATCATGGAGCATGAAAATAATAGTGGTAAACGTAACAAAAAATCATTTGTTTGTCTTGTCCAATTTCGAGTATTTCAGGGCATTATACGAAAGGGATTATACGAAAACAATACTCGCAGGTGATAGTGCAATGTTTTTTATAAAATAAATGAACCAAATTATGGAAGTGTGATAAAATGGGTATATATCGTAAGCGAGTTACATGCAAGAAACTGTTAGGTCTGGCAGATTTTTAAGCAGAAATTTCGAAAACTGTTATGAAATATGCAGATCCAGTAAGAGTTGGAAGACCATCTCGTGATATTATGGACTGAATAGATTTAAAAAGAAAGAAAGCTTCAGTAGCTCAGCTACTTGGAAAATAAATTCGGTTGGATAATTAGGACACTTGCCAACTTGGAATGGTATAGTAGATTGTCATGTAAGCTACGAGGTTGCAATAAGCTATAGGGGTTATACGCAATGTTCCATTCGTAAAGAAAACACGATCACCTAAAGAGTGAAAAATTTTGAAATTTTGTGATTTTTAATTATAAATTACTAGATGTTGTAATGCCATAAACCATCTTCTTTGTAGACCGCATTTCATGTACACCGCCTTTTATCTGGTAGCATGGGTGTCTAATATGTTATGCATTTGACATACATAGAACATAAATTTTATTGACATATCTTAAAGTTGCGGAACAGTGTGACAGATTGCCATACGAATACTATCCATATTCAACTTAACCAACTTATACATACTATATACAGCAAACCCTCCAAGAACACGATTAATTCATTCCGTGTTCTTTAAAATCGTGTTGTTCGAGACTACAAAAAATAAAATAAAAGAGAATAATGAACATCGTGTTGTTTGAAATCGTGTAATTTGAGGACAGATACCCACTGTGTTCTTCGAAACCGTGTTCTTCGAGGGTTACCTGGATCCATATAAAACTAACATTCGATACATATTTTTTATTTTGTTTATTAATCATCTGACATTCAATTGTAATTATAGTAATGAATTTAAATTTAACGAAGTGCGATTTTGCGAACAATATTTTTTGTCAATCTGTTTTTTGCCAATATGAAGAGATTCGATAATTTACCCACACGTGAGCATGCAACGTATAACTGCCATGCGAGAAACATGGATTTGCTAATTCGAGTCTACAAACGGACATTGTTTGCCCTTGAGATATGTTGTTTGTTATAACAAATGCCAAACGAATCGGAAATTGCTGCCGTTTGCATATGATAGTCGTTTTCGTGGGTATCATTGCGATACGTGGCAAAAAAACGACTTCTCCCTTAAATTTTCCGTTCGAAATAGTTAGGTGGTTAAGGTTTCAGTGGTTGACACTTAGGCCAATTTTGGCTCATTGTGATATAACGCATTCTCGCCACATCATATGAAAATTCGATTTATATCAAGCTTTTGATGGGATTCGAACCCAGTACCTCCCGGTCCAAGTGCCGAAGCTTTAACCATTGCACCACTTGTGCGGTTTCAAAATAGTTGGTTCAATAACATTTTCGGTGATCCGCTTGTTGTCCAAACGTATGCCGTTGCACAATCTGGGTGAGTTTAAATTACAAAGCAGAATTATCGGCGAACCAATTTTTAATCTAAGATTATTTGGTGGCATTCCTGGCATATCTATTGAATTTAAAATTTCAGTTGGATAACGACAGTGTTGATTGATTTGAGAGACATCAGTTCTCGCCTTGCAACGACTATTGTATTTAAAAATTAATTTCGTCAACATCAACATTTTTCGGTGCTAAAATAGTCGGTTCACTGAGCCAATTATGGTTCAAGTAATTATTCAGAATGTCCGAAAAGACACTCACAATTAATTCATATTTTGAATTAACGATTTTCTTGCAATTTGATGCATTGTGTGTTTAGATGCAGTTCGATATTACCGTTGCCAATATCCCAATTGCGAGATTAGAAGAAAATGTTTAATGCTACACATTGCGTTCGGTTTGCTATGAACGTCTAATGGCTGTTTGTGCGCTGAATGTGCCGTTCGTCCACTATCTAACAAAGTGGCTGCAATACCTGACGATTGCAATTTTGTGCTGCGAACGTATCTTTGCAAGGATAAGTGATATTAAAAACGTCTTGCCGGTTCCGCCTGGTGCATCCATAAAGAAAAAGCCGCCTTGCTTTGCAGCAACAGTTAGCATAATTCGACCATAAATACTTTTTTGTTCAGCAGTCATTACTGGCTCATTGTTAGCAATAAATGTAGCTAAGTCTGTAGTCTAATTGTTATACGGTTCTTCTCGCTGCACATCACTCTTAACTAACCGCTGCACATCACTCTTACCGTACAAGTGGCGCAGTGTTTAAAGCTTCGGCACTTGGACCGGGAGGTACTGGGTTCGAATCCCAGCAGAGGCAGGATGTAAAAGCAAATTTTCTTCATCGATTACGATCGGTGATGTTAATAAACACAACTTAGACCCTCTGTTGGAGTGCAGAATTCAGAGCCGACCTACCGTCCATGTCAGTGTGCAGGTTGACATGGAGCTTGCAACGTGCAGGTGGTATACTGTAAATGTGTGAGTAGGTGAATGGGTGGGTGAGTGCGTGAATGAAAAGGGGAGTATTAATTGACCTTAAAAGGACATTAAATCCCTTGGATGATAAATACTTTCTTTTTATAAAAAAAAAAAAAAAAAAAAAAAAAAAACTAAGTCGGCCGCCGGGCGATCAGGCGATGGCATACCTTAATGATATATTGGCCAATTTGAAATTAAAATACACAAATCCTCGATCTAAACACTAAAGCTTCATTGTACATTCCTGGCGTGCGTAATCAATGTTTGGATTTTGGTTTGTGTATTTAACTCGGTGTAGTATGTCTTCAGCCATGTAATTCTTGTATGTTTCCCACAAAGCCGATAACATGTCGTGTTGGATAACATGTCGTTAATAAAATTGCAAACAGTTGACGATGTGTCAGATCCCTATGATTGTCGTCTTCCAGCATTTTGATATGTATTGAACACTCTTGTACATTGACTGTTCGCAAAAATTGGAAAGACGTTAGTCCTAGAACATTTGCCAACAACAAACGCAAAAAGAAACATTCATGTTGCACGTGGATGTACTGTGTAAAGTCGTCCGAATGTGTTGGCTTTGAATACGCCTGCGATAGTTGGATGTGGTTCGCCTTGTCTACGTGGATCCAATTTTTTACCTGACTTGTTCCATGCAAAATAGCGTGGAACGTCGGTATATAATAATGTTTTTGCTAATTGTCCGAAAACATCAGATTTTTGGCACAGTTTGAAAAATTCGCTAGGTGTGGTTTTTGATGGCAAGAATGCTCGTTGGAGAGCATTTTCTTCAGCGAAATATATACGTTGACCGTTTTCAAGATGAATCCCAAGGTGCCCGACACTTGGGTTTCATTCGTGTATGGGAAAACCAAGAATACGCCAGAAAGCTTCGTTAAATTAAATTAAACGTTTTCTCAAATAACTTGCACTACATTTTTCATAAACTTTTGGTATTTTAATTTTTTCCCCAATTTTTTTTTAACACGTATATAAATCTGCACACAATAAAATGACAATTCAATACTCAACTACAATCTACAATACTCGGTTGGCGTTTTCGGAGGTTAGCGTGTGCGAACATCGTGTCACGTGATTTTTATATGTATATTAAGAATTAAGAGCTTAAAAAAATATTTATGGCTAGAGTAGGCAAGTAAAAATTTGTGGTTGTATGTATTTTTATTACAAGTATTCTATATTGTCATTAACGGTTTCTTCGACTACGTCGATGTTATTTCGGATAACGCGAAGATTTTGTTCATAGAATTGGATCTCGATAACGTGGACGATCCTTTTATAACTATTGATTATTCTGGCCTGACCCATCTTGACCGGTATCAAGCCCTTGTTGTTGTTCAGGTCGGTCACTTTCAGCGTCTGGCTCGTGACTGAAAAGGATTCTTTATCAATTTCTTGTGATATTTGCCGTCTTTAGTTAAAATAGTGACTTTGTTATCTTTGAGAATTTTCTTAATGACATATCCCGCGGGTTTGATCTTTGAGCGTTGTTTATTACGAATGTGTACTGTTTGGTCGATTCTCATTTTTGGGGGTTTATCTCAACCAACATTGAGTTTATTGATTAACTTAACCTTTTTTGCATGAGTTACCTCATGTATACGCTTGCATAGCTCTTCGTATGCTAAGGTATGATTAAGAAGGTATTCTTGTGCATTTGGGGGTGTAGGATTGTTAGGTTTCCCTAAAATAATATAGTGTCCACTCAATAATTCGAACGGTGTAAATTTTTTTTGTTGAATGGATGGAGTTGTTGTATGAGAAAATAGCACGATTCATTAACTCTGTGATACCTAATTGAGGGGAATTTAAATGTGCAATTTTGACAAGCTCTTAAAGAGTTGAGTGCAATCTTTAAACAGGAGAGTTCCCTGTTTGACGAATATAATAATGTGTGGTGTAATTCAATATGGTGTTCTTCTGCTCTGAACGAAGGTGTGTTCATATTTCCTTCATTGTCGGTAACGATTTTTTACTGGTTTACCATGTAGGCTGAAGGAACGCTCAAGTTTTCTTTGAATTTCATCGCTAGTGCGTGTCTCCAGCGAATTTTGTGAATTTGTCGAGGAGTGAGAGAAATGCATGATTTTGGAAGAAACAGAAATCTATATGGAGGATTCCATAGGTCGTTTCGGTGTTGTCTATCATATTTGGTCTGAAGGCATACCGTGCAAGTGTTGATGTACTTTGTGATAATGTCCTTCATATTCGGGAAATAGTAGGTTCTTTTAATGAACTCGTGGTTTTCGACTATACGCCTTTCTTGTATACGATTTCGTAATCGTATTCCTCCAATTTCAATCTCCAACGAACCAACTTCGATTTGGATTCCTTGAGGTTGAAAAGCATTGGCTTATGGTCGGTGACGATCTTAAACTTTTGGCCAAATAAGTACGGTCGAAAGTACTTAGTTGCCCATACGATGGCTAGAAGCTCTTTCTCTATAGTAAAGTAGTATTGCTGCCATATAGGTTTATCTATACCTATAGGTTCTTGGGAAAGAACGGCCCAAATGGCTACGTTTCTGGCATCCGTGGTAAGGATAAATTCCTTAGAAAAGTCCGGATACTATAATATAGGTTCGTTACATAACAACTCCTTACAATATTCGAAACACTGGATATATCTAGTGTCAAGAGTGATCTTTTTGTCTTTTCTCAAGCATTCCGTTAAGGGCTTGGTAATTTCAGAGAAGTTTCTGATGAATTTGCGGTAATATCCCAATAGCCCTAAAAAGTTTTTAATTCCTTTCTCTGTTTTGAGAATTGGAAAGTCTTTAATTGCTTTTATTTTGTCGGGATTTGGTTTGACCCGTCACTCGTGACGATACTCTATGGAAAAATTCCAACTTATCCATTTGTACCTTAAAGTTCGCTTTTCTCAATTTATTAAAGACGTTTTTTAGGCTTTCCATGTGCTCCTGAAGTGAGGCGGAAAAGACGATAATATGGTCCATGTAGTACAAACACGATTTGCCCTGAAGATCATCTAGGACATTGTTCATGACTCTCTGGATGGTCGATGGTGCATTTTTAAGCCCAAAGGGCATCCTTACATATTCATAATGCCCATGGTCCACGGAGAAAGCTGTTTTAGGAATATCCTCTTTCCTAACTTCGATCTGGTGAGACCCAGATGCTAGGTCCAACGTTGAGAAATAGAGGCATATGCCCAATTTATCGAGGATATCCGAAATGTTCGGTAGCGGGTACCGATCGTCGATGGTCTTTTCGTTTAAATTACGATATTCTATGACTAATCGCCACTTGATTTTACCGCTTGCATCGGTCTTTTTCGGCACGATCCAGATGGGTGACGACCAAGGAAAGAAGCTGGAACGGATGATTCCATCCTGGAGCATTTTGTCAATTTGCTTCTTTACCTCTTTTTTATGGATGAAAGGGTTACGGTAGCTTTCAGTGAAAAGAGGTTTATCGTCTTTTAAATTTATTTCATGCTTCACATCATTAGTGAATGATAATCTTTGCTCCGTTTTAAGAAATAGACCCTCGTATTGGTGAGAAAATTTGATAATGGCTGCTTTTTCTTCAGAATTCTGATAAGATTTGAAATGTCTTCATCTTGTTGTTCACTCAATTCTTGCACATTGCAGTGGTGAGATTCAACTCGAAAAGATTTTTTAAACAGCTCGACCCTGATCGGTTGTTCGATCACGAAAGTCTGCTCAATATTGCTATAATTAACGATTTCCAGAGATGCGTACCAATTTATACTATGGTATATTCCTTCGGAAATAATTAGGTTACCATTAATTGTAGTTGGCATTACATAGGCATCACCGTTTTCTATATCTACTGGAAGTTGAGCGACGAGCTTACTTGTTGGTAATATAGTATAACGCTTGGATGTATAATTTGGTTTGAATAGTAGCGGAATCTCAACTTTGTTTGTTGTAAGGACAGATTTACCAAGGTCTAGGGTTACAGCCAATTGTCGCATCATATCCAGTCCTAATAAACCATCAAAATATTTATGAAATCTAAAAAGAAGGAATTCTTAAGGTTCCTTTATTTTAAACTCGCATAAGTCCGGGGACTATAAATTTTTGGTTTATTTGGTATGGAGCGTATCCGTGAAGGATGAATGAACTCTGGGTTTAGAAAAGATTTATTCGATCCCGTGTCTACTACTTTTTAGAACTTTGGTTTTACTTAGGTTGATATGTATATAAAGAAGCGTATACGTTTGATGTTTATTAACGTCGGAATGAAAATTTTCATCATTAACTTCACCTTCTTCCAGATCAGGTAAGTGCAGTTTAGACTGTTCTTCATAGCCCTTTTCCGTTACTTCTTGTTGATCATCGGAGGTATACAATTCTTGTGATCGGATCTTTGGCGGACCCATTAGCTGAAATTGGTAGTTATTTTGTCTAAGCTGGTTACCGTTTGAATATTGGTTGTACTGATTATGATTGGGGTTCATAATCGAATATTGTCTATACTGATTTTTATTGGACGTAAGGTCCATCGGTCCTATTCCTTTTGGAGGAACCATTGGAGGTTTATAGTTGTTGTTTTGACCACTTCCGTTCACTATTTGGTTTTGTTTGGTAAACGGTCTATGGTTGTAATACTGGGGTTTTTGATGAAAACCATAGCTAGGACCAGGCCACTAGAGTTATTGTTCCGTGAAGGAAATCCGGGAAGGATTTTTGGCTACGCTGTTCTTTTTTTCTTCTTCATTGTTCTTTGAGGCAATTTGAAAATGCCTCGGTGAGAGATGTAGGCTGCATAGCTCGAATCATGGACCCCATAGGCTCCCTAAGCCCTGCCACAAATGTATTGAGGCACATGTCTTGGAATAAATCACGTTCTGTGTTGATCACAGTTGAGTTTGTTTCATTCCACTTAACGTGGTTTATAATTGTGCTTTTGATATCAACTATTTTCGCAAAGTACTTCACCATGTGAGATACTATACAAGTCCCTCACCATCCTGGAGCACACAACATGCACTAAAGCTTAATTTTTTAATTTTTTCAAATATTGTTGGTGGAATTTTTCTGTATTATTCGACGAGTACTACACATAATTGAACAAAAAAAAATTAATCTGATGGGCCACTTATACACACTTAAAATTTTATTTTACCAATCGAATTCAAATATAAAACTTCTCTTTATGGTCCTTTTCCACTGTGGTGTCATTGTCATAACATGAATCTTCACTGTATAAGATCGATTGTATCTTTTTATGATAACTCTTAAGCACACATCATGAAATTAGTTTTATGTACCATACCCAGCTGCGTTTATAGTAAAATATAACGAAAATATGTTTCAATTTATATAAAATTAGAAACACTTGAGATTTTGGATGATGATGATGATGACATATAAGTACGTACGAGTATATCACAATTATGTTATATTATTGTAAGTACGTCTCTTGACATTCCTCGATATAACAAAACAGCACAAGAAATTTTATAAATTACCTTCTACACACAAATTCGCACGCACGCATGTCTTCTAATTGAAAGCCGCAGCACCTTAAACAAAACACCTAATTCATATATACCATATAAGGGGCACAATGAATGAGTTCACAATGAATCCAAAAAAAAACTCATAAAGTGTTTTTTATTGTTTGCGTCTATAAAAGGTTGAGTAATTTTCTTTTGCTGCTGTTAAATAAAACTCCTGTCGCAATTTATATACAGATAACATAAATAATTTATAGCTCACTTCACTCATATGTACTCATATGTGTAATCATAATATCGTAAAACGTTTACTACTTGGCCCAAAATGTATGCACTGTTTTGTGTTGATTATATACACATGATTTACATAAATGTCATTTGCACGGGCTTCCAGTTTTTCAATTGTTTTTATGTTTTCCGGAAAAGTCAAATTCCTCTGTGCGTTTCTTGGAGCAGAAGGGTAAAAAGAATATTTTATGTGATTGAATGGGAATTCCTACTACGGAATTTTGAGAATAAAAAGTAAATTTTAATTTATTGTACGACGTCTTATGTGATACATTATGTATCGTTGGCAACTATATTATGTATTCAAATTTCTCATACATATTGATTGGAAATATGCTCAACATTCTTTTTTTTGTATTTGTTATATTGAAAAATTTTTGGTTCAACAATTTTTCTAATCCTCTTGAAAATGCCAATTCATGTTTAACATTATATTGTCAAAATTTATTACAACAATATGTTGGTGTATCCATATATACATAACGTATGTATATATTGTGTCTATATATACATGAAAATATATTCTTAAATATTTATATGAATATGCTTCAATATTATGTATATGGCCCAATATCGAGATTTGAAAATGGGAATTTTCTTTTGCATATTATGAATATTGGAAAAGGTTGTATTGTATACGGTCAATTGGGTGTTTGAGTGCATATGTGATATGAAAAAAGATTATATTGAGACGTTCAATAACAATGTGTACATTCGCATGAAGTATTTTAAATTAAGTTATTTGACAAGGCAAATATTTCAAGATAAAATTTTGGAAGAAGATTAACTCTGCCGCACCTAAAAGCTGAATTGGTCTCTGCAACTCTGTTACTGAACCATACTGAAACAGTTTTATGAATTGGCTTGAACCCTTACATGAAAGTTTGTTATGGCCCGAATCTGAGAATGTAAAATTTCTATAACTGGAACTGACTAGAAATTGCTTACATATGTACATGAGAAAAAGATACAGTGCTCTAAAAAATGAGTTCACATACTGTAGAATTTTTTCCGCTGTAAATCAATGCGTTTGTCACAAAAATATATTAGTACAGTTGGCATCATTTGTTTGTAAACCTTAAGAGCAATTTTTTCTGTGTATATCGCAGACAAACTATTTGCTTCGACTGTACGTGTATGTATTTCATTATCAACCTTAAGGCGTATATAAAAAAAGTAATAAATCTCAAACAAATAAATTTGATCCAAACCTCAAAAACTACTATTGGCATTAACTTCAACTTTTCAGAAAATGACAATTTGTTCGAGTTATTCGCAATCAAAATCTTTATAAGTTACAAAACAAAACTACCGTTTATAGAGCCAAGTTACATTTTATGAATACCATTTTAGTACATATCGGAAACTTGACAGTTTCGAGTTAACAAGCAGTTTGTGTATTAGACCACAGAACGCCGAAATTTAAGGGTGTATCTTTTCAGCCACATTTGTTTTGCTTTCTTGGAAAATTGGGAAAGTAATTTTTTTATTACTATAGTGAATTCAGCGACTACATTTTCGTTATTACATATTTCTGTATAACACAAGTTATGATCGCATACACCGCAACGCGTTGAAGTGCCTTATCACAAATATTTTAATTCTTAGTGGTTTTTTGTAAGCTATTAACTTTTCAACGTCATTTAAACAGCAATCCATTGAAGCCGTCACTACTGGTGAAATAAATTGTTTTGATCAGAACTCGTCATTTCGCGGTAATATCTAAAAAATACTCTGAACTCGTTTTGCCTGAAGTCGAGTGAGCATTTAGGGCTGAGTGGCAATGATAGATAAAACAACAACAATTAGGATTCATTGAATCAATCAGACATTAATCCGAAATCAACACTAATTAAAGAAACGAATACTACAAGATAATACAACCCGGCAAACAACAAAAGTATCGGCCTATGGCTATCAGACGTTGGTTTTATGGGAAGAAACATCAAGGTTAGCGCAAGTTGAAAAAGTATAACTTCGAAATATTGGGCCTTAGTTGAAGTATAAGATGGAAGAATAGTGGAGAGATTAACAACAAGTACGAGCAACTATCTGATGGACTCTTGTATACGAGAAACACATGAACAAGGAGTAGGAATTTTACCAAACAAAGGAAAGAAAGCACACTACTCAACACACTACTTATTACGAATAATAATAATAATAACAAAATTCCAGCCGAAAATAAGAAAAACGACGATAATTCCGTGCAGATGAAGGTGACACAGCTAAAAAGATGAATTCTACGAGCAGTTACAAGCTACAATATCTTAGGTGTCTTCAACGGGTTAACACGCACTAAATTCTGCAAGAAACACAATAATGGCGAAAGACTCAACGATTACTGTGTCACAAATCAGCTATTCATAGAGGCACCAAATGTCCACATAAAAATATACTTGGACATCATTACAGATGGAAGAACCAAAAATCAAATGAGATCATGTACTGATTAACAAAAAATTCAAATCAGAAGAGCCAGCAATGAAGCACCCGAAGATTAATCGAAAGAAATTCAACATTGAGATTGATGAACCCTGGCAACAAACACTCATCCAAAGAAACGCTCATGAGACCAAATAGCAGAAGCCTGTACGTTATGACTCTAAACAAAAAAAGAAGGTGACGCACACCATCAATGTGTAAAAAGGGTCACTGGAAAATTCACAAACTTACCACCAATAAAGGATTGTTCGTGGCAAGTCTTAACCACGGAAAAGCAACAGCTACGTAGATGGAAAGTGTTCTTCGAGAAGTTAAAAGTGCTATATTCAGAAGCTAAAGAACAACAAAGCAGCTGGCATGAATTATAACAACACATCACCAAATGGCATTCATTGGGGTACAATAAATCGACTGAATGACCTGGAGTACGCGGACGACAAATGTCTACTAACGCATAAACACGCAGACATGCAGCGGAAATTGCTGATTTGATTTGGCATAGGAAGTCGGTCTCAAAATTAACATCAGAATTGTCCTGTCATGAACTACAAAGCTACGAATGTTCAATGCTTGTATGAATTCAGTACTGCAGTATGGCTATCGCACACTTAGGCCAGTTATGGCCCATTGTGATACCACAGGATCCGAGGCCCGGTAATTACCCTTACAAGTCTACCTAAATCACGCTGACTCAGTGTGATAAGGATTTTGGATCGAATCAAGTACAGCTCAGGCCATACTTGTTTTGCTACCCTGCCAGTTGGACTGGTGCTCCACCTGACATTTGCCAAGGCAACTGCTTTCCTATGGCTTGCTGCTTTCAGCACAGACATAGGCCTTTCTACACATTCCCTCCCTGATTCCAATTGGAGAGTCGTACCGCACCTTGCTAACTCGTCTGCTCTGCAACTTCTCTCAACGTCAGAATCGCCCGGAACCCTGACCAACTGTCATTGTCATAGTTGAGCGCCCATTTTGCAGGCACTTCCAACCCGAAGTCGCTGAGAGCCGGGCAGCCGTGTTAATTGCCGATAATATCCAACGGGAGAAGGTACAGCAAAACCTCTAGCGCACTAGTGGCGGTCGTTTTAGCGCCCCACTAATGAGCAAACAGGCTGTCCTCTGTACCTTCGCCATCATGTTTCTATATGATACTTTCTCCAGAGCAGACCACCATACACTCACACTATACAGCAGTATGAGCCTTACAACTGCCGTGTAAAGCCAGTGCACCAGCTCTGGCTTCAAGCTCCATTTCCTTCCAATGGAATTTTCACAAGAGTAGAGCGCCAAAGTGGCCTTCTTTACTCTTTTAATCGTGTTTGGTTTCCAGATGAGCTTACTGTCCAGAAGAATTCCTAGGAATCTCGCCTTATCATTAAGGGCCAGCATAGTACCATTCAGACTTGGTAAAACCATTGCCGGAATTTTATATCTCCTAGTGAAAAGAACCAGTTTTGTTTTAGATGGGTTAATCCCCAATCCACATCTGGTGGCTCACCCCGCAGTTATTGATAACATATTTTGCACATTATCCCTGATTGTACCCAGGTGCTTACCCGAGACAGCTATTGCCACGTCATCGGGATATGCAACCATACCTATTCCTTCCCCCTCCAGTTCCAATAGTAGTCTATTGATTACTACATTCCACAGGAGGGGAGAGAGAACCCCTCCTTAAGGAGTTCCCCAAATAACCTTTTTTCTAATGGAGGCTTCCCCCATCCCCACTATGACCCTTCTGCTACCCAGCAAATGAATAGTTAGCTTGATTGCTGGGTTTTCGATCTCAAAAGGTAGCAATCCTTCCATAATTGCTTCCACCTTCACGTTATTTATGTTCACCTCGATATAGAGAAACGCCACCAACGAAAATTCCGGAAAATTCAGTGACTTCTCAATTCCACGAACCAGAGTATGTAATGCCGTAACCGCGGACTTACCCTTATGGTACGCATGTTGTGACTGAGCCCAGATTACTGGGTTCAATTCTTGAGCGAATATAGACATCTTCCATATAAAATCCTAAGGGTTGCTGTGCAAGCTTCTTCTCGCCTTCGAGATGAAGATCACCCTAGCCTCTCTCCATCTCTCGGGGATGTACCAGCTTCAGACACCCTTTGAAGCCAGGGAATCAAGACCTCCAGGTTCTTCTGAATTTCCGCTGGTACAATCCCATCTGGACCAGCTGACTTAAAAGGCTTGAACCCATTAATCCGCAAGTGCCGGGTTCCACCAAGCAGGTATTCGCTTCCTCCTCAGCTTTGTTAAAGGACAGGCTACTCTCATAGAGGTATTGCAAGCCCTTGTCAAAGTGTCCACCATTAAATCCAGTTCACCACCTGTGTTGGGGAGTCCTGGACCTCTAGATGGAATAATGTCCTCCAATACATCCCTATATACATGCCATACTGTCTTCCTGGCATTTCTGAACACGTACTGTTTTGTAATATTGAGATTAAGTTTAAACGTATGTAACGATGGTCGGAGAAGGAATACTCCTTCGCAACCCTCTATTCCCTGATCATCGGTGAGTTAAATTTGGAGACCAGAGTAATATCCAGAACCTCCTGTCTATTACTAATAATAAAGGTGGGTTCCTCGCCTATATTACTAATAGTGTAGTTCTTAAGAGAAATTCAAAAATTACCTCAGCTCTGTCATTTATATTCGAGCTACCCCAGATGGTGTGGTGCGCGTTGGCGTTGCACCCCAGGATAACTCCCACCTTCCTTCTTTCTGCATCAGAAACCAGTGTCCCCAGTATATCTGGCGGCACTGGCATCTCCCGGTCCATGTATGCGGCTGCTAGCCAGAATCTGCTCTCCTCCGTCTCTAGACAGACCGCAGTAATGTCCCCATTGCTATACTGTGAAAGTAGAAAAACATTTATGTTATTTTCCACCAATATACAAGATCTGCTCTTTTCAGTCCCACGAGCTTGAAAAAGGGTGTAACCCTTCGCTCGCAGACCGCAGATCTTGTTATTCTTAATCCAAGGTTCTTGGATCAGCACTATTTCTTTGCCTGTCTTAACCAGTCTGAGAAGTAGCGCCGCCCAAGCAGCCTTGGTGTGATGTAAATTTATCTGCACAAACCTAATAATTGGTAACAGTCTTCACTTACGTTAATTGCGACAGCAGTGCTACTTCGCTTAATTGGACTCGACGGAGTTGACGGTATCCTCCGTCCCACACCCACCGCAGTCCCTGAAGTTAAGGAGGTTCGTCTCTACCCCTTCGTAATCCGATGTATCCTTCCTGTCAAAGGATAGTCGGCCCCTAAAGTCACTAGTCAACCCCTCACTGGGGTTCGCTACTAGCTGCAATGTCTCCCCTGGAGAGATACCACTCCTCGCGCTTCCCTCAGTTTGCTGGACTTCTACCTCTCCCTTCTCAGGCTGCTCAGTAATCCGTTTCGCTCCGACCTCGTCCTTCCTGACACCTTCAGTGTAACGGAGCCGAAGCCGAAGTTGATGACCCCTCTGATTTTTGGCAGGGGAGCCATGGATTCCTTATTGATCACCATAATTGATGATCTGAAATTGCCCTTAGGCTCCTCTTGCTTGACAATTTTCCACTTCCCTGTCGCCTGAATATATACTAAATCCGATGAATGTCTATAATACAAAATCCGCTGAATGCCTTAGGCATCTAACAAAATACTTCTGGCCAAACACGATCACATACAAAGAACTTCTGGGGCGATTCGCAGGCAAACCGAAATTGAGCGCGAAATTAAGAAACAAAAGTATATTTGAATTGGACACACACTAAGGAAATGTAGGAAGACCAGCAATAATCTGGAAAAGAACGATGCTAGCCGAAGCGAAACAACTCGGTAAAACATGGAGAGAACTGAAAGCAATAGCCCCAAATAGAGTAAGATGGTCCAGTCTTTTGTCTGAAACTTATACAATCTTTTTGCTTTAAATCGCTTTCTCGTAAATGCTACAAACTTTCAAAATGTTTGCCAAAAAACGAAAAAAACCCCTATGGAAGCTGCCACTTTCGGTGAACCAATATCGATCAAACATCATTGAAATCTCCCAATTTATGGGAAAAACTTAAGTATGAAGTTTCTGTATGAAGGCTGCACAAAATTTACAAAATTTCGATTATTAAAAAACCTTCACCTCCGATTTTTTTTTTTTGTCAATAATTGACATTTTGATTTAAATTTTGAAAAACTGATCTGGACCGTCTTATTGCAAAATTTATTTTAAATCTTTTAGTTCTTGATCGTTTTCTTCGCAAATGAAATATTTTTCAGAGCTTTAACGAAATAAACGATACACTTCCCATGGCAGCTGCCACTTCCGGTGCTAATATTTTGACCAAACATGAATTATGATGTTTCATCTCGATCAATGTACAAGTGTCAAATGTACAGGGGTCAAATTTTTGTTGAAAATCAGTTTTTTTTTGTCTTAACGTCATTTCCGGTTAAATTTTGAAAAACTGATTTGGACCAATTTTGAAAAATTCATCTGGACCACCAGCTCACTATGAGACGTCGATTCTGCTTCTGATTGAGCATACAAAATCCGTACTTGTTTGTTTCTTTCGTTTTGAACTGTGGAACTCTATACTTGTGGACGGTACATTTCGTATACAACTACAAATAATACAAAGTTGAAACTTGTATTATTTATTGCCTCTCTTTACTTAGTTGATCAAACTTTCGTTCAAATTTGTGAATCAAAATTTGTCGCATTTCCAACACAATTTATAGAACAATTGCCAAAAATGTGTTCTATTTTAAAATCGATGTCTCGAAATCCAGCAAATTAACGATCCGGAATTTTTATTTCTAGTTTTTGATCGAAAGTAATCCTGTCGGTCCATCATTCTTCGTAACTCACACGAAAGAACACAAGCAAGCACGAGAGAAAATAGAGTGAAGGGAAATCGAATCATAGCCTCCATGATGTGATTTATTGAATAGAGAACGCACATTTATTTTTAGACTATCGAAGAAGTATCTTTGGTTGATCTCAATGACCTATTTGCATTTCCAGAAGCTAATGTTTGACTTTCGTATCTCTTGTGATTACTAAGCATCAATCTTTTTTTTTTTTTAATTTTTCGCGTTATTTACTGTTCTGGGACAGAAGCACTCCCAATTATTTTGCAGTTCGCTTTTCACGTCCCACCTTACGCAATTAGCTAAATCATGAGCGTACGGTATACTATAGGTCAAATTTAAGTTGAACCATCTGCACATTCCATAACTCCATGCCAGCCTATAATACCGACGTGAATAGGTTGGCCCATGAATTCTGCACTCCGATAGGGAGTCATAGCTGTTCCTTTTCATCTCCAATCGTAATCAGATGATGAAAAATCCCTTTTGCAATTCCTTGATTTTTCAGGTTCTGGTAGGACGGGCTAATTTAATGTCATTTTTTATGGTAGAAACAACTAAAATATTTAGGCTTTGTAACAAAAGTGGAAGGGGACTGAAATGTTTTATTCTGTTTGCCTTGATGAATGGGTTCATTACTTTTACTGAATCATCATGCATTGATGATTATCTGTCTTGAAATAGTGGTATCTTATTGATGCTGTACAAGACAGCAGAAATTTAATAACGAAAAATAAGAGATTACGCTATTCACCTCAAGTGGCAGCACTATCACAAAAGATAATTTATATTGTTATTTTCTAACTAGCGGAAATTTTTTATATTTATTTTGTGCCTTTTCCACAAAATAAAACATTTTAACGGAATAAAATCTTAAAATCGGTTCTGGAAATAGAGAAATTTGCTGACCTTCAAACTAAAGAAACTCGGAATATGAAATTTTAAAATTTTACGATGTCCTATCTTTCAATTTGATTAATGGTATTGATTAGAGATTCTAAAGTAAGTTTTTGACAAAATTCTAGGATCTGTTCATGCTGGACTAAACTTGGCCATTTCATAACCAATCCTTATGAAATTTAGTTTCTAGATTGATTTTTGATTTGATTTTTTGTTTGATTGAAACTTAAATTTTGAACAAGGTTCGGAGATGTGTCAATGATGGGCATTTCACATCCACTTCTTTACAAGTAAATGTAAAAATAGCAGGGTTGCATTTCAATTTTGGATTGGAAACTTGCGAATCTAATAAGAAAATAAAGAGAAATTATCGTTCAGAATTCGCTAAGAAAATTTTTCATTTTTATACGTTTCATATTATCTCAAAAGCTATCCAGGTACCAGAACTTCATTTAAAATTAAATTTTCGTATCTGTCGATTCCAAAATTCAAAAGGATTAGTTATGAAATGATCAAGTTTAGTCCAGCATGCACAGAATTTTGCCAAAAAGTAACTTTAGAATACTTAACCAATACTGCTAACCAAATTTCATCACAATTCGTTAAAAAATGGCGGAAATGGAACATTGTTAAATTTAAAAATTTCAATTGGAATGTTTTATTTTGTGATAAAAGAGGTTCAAAATGAATCAATTTTGCACCCTGTATAGAAGGTTTCCTTATTAATAGAAAAATTACTCAACGTTACTAATCGAGAAAATATTTAGTGGGAGAAAACTCTAAAATAAAATAAAATTATCAATGGATCTGTACTCGTTGCAGTTTTTTTATCCGAAAACACGATTTTGCACCACTGGTTATTCCATGTCATATGCTTTTTCCCAGATTGAAGCTGATTGTTTTTCGAGCTTGGTTCAATGGTACCTTTTTCTTAATTTTCATCCGTTTTAGATATTTAGCTTTCTGTATGGTATTTTAATAAAACTAAACAAAAGAAAGGAAAATGAACTGGATTTATTCACAAAAAAAAAAAAAACCTACATTTCCAAAGCCAACTAGAACAAAAATTTTAGTCATTCATGAAATTATCTACTTTTCAGTATAGAAACAAATAGCGATAAAATTGAAAGAGACGAATATCGGGCATTCCCATTTTTGTAATGGATTTAATTTTCTGTAACGAAGTGCATTGTAACAGTTGGCGATATTCGTTTGTATACCTTATGAACAATATTTTTCTGTTTATGTCGCAGACAAACTACAGTCTTGGCCAAAAGTATTGAGCACCCATGATATCTTACAATTTTTTTGGGAGTATCAATTTGAAATAAATTGAAACAAACAATATTTCTTGGGTCCACCCTTTGCCTTAATTGCGGCAGAAATTCTTTTGGGTAGAGAGCTTACGAGATTTTTACATTCTGCAGGACGTAGTGCGCCCCATTCTTGGTGCAGGCAACGTTTTAAGCCTTCTTTGTTATTTGTAGTGTAGCGCCTGACTCTGCGTTTTAATAAACTCCATAAATGTTCTATGGGGTTCAGGTCCGGGGACTGGGCAGGTCACTCCAGAACCTCAATGCCATTTTTTCAAAACCAAAACGAAAATCTATAACAAATAAATATTAACTAAAACCTCAAAAACTACAATTGACATTAGCTTTAATTTTAGTTGGTATATATGATAAAGTAAAAGCCCGAAATCGGTAAGATTAAAGATTATAAAGATTATAAAAACCCGTTTTATTGCTTCGAAATATATCAAGTGAGTCCTATATTCTCAAAATAGTTCACTCTTCACCCCGCGAAATATGTTTACGGTGTGCAAGTTGGAATTTTGAATAATAGGGATTGAAGATTTTACTAACTCTCATGGGCTCGCGAGGGCTTATTGAGATCTGATGGGGCTCAAATGAAATTACGGTGATGTAGAGGGGAAGTTCAACACACATTTCGTAACCATTGGATCTCAGCAACTGGTTTAAAAAATTAAAATATCGAACATTTAGCAATTTTGAGCTTTAACCGTAACGTATAGATGCTATTAATAACACCAAATTTGGTCCAGTAAAACTATAAAACAAAACTTCTAATGTGTAGCCTTTGACAAAAAAAACGTCACAACAAGAAAAAGTGTGATTGTGAGGAAAAATTGACGTTTTCCAGGAAATTGAGAGGAAATTTTTAAAAATGGTGTGCAAAATGGTGTTGCAAATTCTAACCTGTAATATTAAAATAAATATTTCAAAAGATCATCATAATAACGCTAAAACCTGTTGCGGATTTTACAAAATAGGACTACACTAAAATTTGTGTAGGGGATGCTCGGAAGCCAATCACAGGTCATCGTATGGATTGCCACCTGGAGTATGCCATTATATTGTTATGCATTTAGAAGGTGATCATATTAATGCACCTCCATCCCTACGATAGCCTGGCCGATTAGCCCCAAACATCCTCTACACAAATTAAAGTACAGTCCTATTTGGTTAGATCCACCACCGGTTTATTGAGGGTAGCAGTAATATGAGGTACACTAATTTTGAACTGTTGATACATAAAAATGTGACGGAATACTCAGATTTAGGGAGAAATCCCTACGATGACCTGATATTTACCCCCAAACATCCCCTACGGTTTTGTGGATTTCGAGCAGAATCCAAATAAATAAGATATTAATATCAAATTAAATTAGCATCAGCTGTACAATCTTATCATAATATACCGATAATACATAAATTAAAAATTTCATTATAAAACATTAAATTCAGGTCGCTTACATGATAAATATAAAGTTACTGCTATACAAATTAATTTAATTGAATCACAATTTATTATCACCGTAAATTTGTCACAATCACAAATCTACCTGCGTTCTATACTTCCTTCCGTATACAAGGTAAATTATATACAGTCGAATGAAAATTTATACGTAAAACGAACGATGTTCAAGTCTACCAACAAAAAAAAATTTAATCCCGCACCAATAAAATGTGTTCAGCATTCAAATTATCTTAAATAACTCTTAGGGAACACATTACACAAATTACAATACGCCACATATCAAATTTCTGTATCCAAAATGTTTCAATAATGCGTTTCCATTGTGTACGTGCGCCAAAGAGGAGGAGAAATTCTTGCGGTTTTTCCACCAACATATATTAATTTACTTTATCACGTCTAGCGACATTCCCTGTATATATACTCGTATAACTTAGAACATTATAGAAAGGTAATTCGATTAATTTATTACGGAAATTTGTGAAACACCTAACAAAGCACAAAATTACGATTATTGTGAGCTTCGTGCTTCGTATATACTAACATTGCGCCGTAATATTAATGGGACCACGTATCATACGAAATCGAGATATAAATAAAATTTATGACAATTCCAAGTTTAGCCTTACTAAAATTTGTGAGGTAACCGTAGCCGTAATTCTAAACCTGGTTGTAGTTTGTGTCAATTGATTTTATCTACACATATTGTTGCGTCACACGACATATTGATGTTAATAATCCATATAGATTTTCAGTTGATCGATTTCGATAAGAGTGTTATACCACAAACGTAATAGTTATACGGATATTAATAATTCAATGTCGTGATAGCTACCGATAGATAGTCATGATGTAAAATTTATTGGTTTTTTTTTGATACCTAGCTATTGACACCTATCGAAATTCAAGCGGAATAATATATTTTAATGTTTGATATTCTGTTTAATTTTTAGTTTGGTCAATCACTATAAATTGGACTCAATGAACAATTTTACTTATTTTATGACAATTTGGCCTCATTGACTGAAACGTCTATCGCAAAAACTCGATTTACGCATTGTTGTCTTTTTATTTTACTTTAACCGATCTGATAAAGTTGCTAGGGGACAAATAAGTTTGGATTCTAAAATTTATTCGTCGGCATATGGACCGACTCCTATAATGACCTATACAAATTGGACCATCAGAGATGTTTTTCATTTTATTCTATTCAACATTATAAATTAAATTGCACCCTATTAAAATACTTGTAAATTACTAAACTAGTTTTAACTTTTATAAGCATTTTTTAAATTAAAAATTTGAAATTGATTTAAAATCTTTAACTAACTATAGGGATAGGGTTTATTTTTTTTAACAGAAGTTAAACAGAAAGTTAAACGGCTATCTTTCTCAAACCGAAATGACGATTTTCCGTCACCATTTCTTTCACTTATTGATGTTAACTTCAGTTGAAGACGTTAATGGCCGACCAGAGAGAAGCAAATCTTTCACCACATCTCGATCACTTACCACTCATATGCACTGTACCACTCATACGCACGTGTTTTTGATAAAGTCGATTCACCAAGCTTTCTGTAATATTTTCAGCGATTCGACTCATGAAATTCGATTTGCAATACAAAATTTGAAAATATAAACTTGCAAAACACACTTGAGATGAACTGACAAAATAAAGCTAGATGGAAGACACTTCTGCCAACTTAGTGACAAAAATAATGTACATTCCTTTTAACTTTTTCACAAAATGTAATATTTATTCTTCTTCGTCATTGCTAACGAGCATTAATGAACCACTTCAACGGTCACGGCCAGGCAATTATACAAATTGGGTTACTAGTGAGCTTAAGGAGATTTAAATTGGCCCTCTAGACGTATATGGTCAATCGGCGGGTACGTCACGTGAATATAAAGAACATCCGCTAAAATGGCAATCATCAATTGTTCCGGGCTCCAAATTATATTCTCATTGGTTATGAAGAACGCTATTTTACAACAATCTCCATTAAACCTGTAATTAAATTAGTTCGTGCCTTCAGCCTTAATTTAAAAAAAATTCAAAAGGAAGGAAGGAACGAAAGAACGCAACACTGAATCCGCTAAAATTCAGCTTGAGAAAAAGTTTATCGGATATTAATTGAAGTATATTCAATTATATCTCGCCTCATAAACGAATCACGAGCACTTGACCTATGTATATCACTGGAATTGCTAAAGTTTTGGCTAGAAACCGACAGAATTTCGGAAAAATTCTGGAATTATTCTTGGCATAGACCGTCGGATTCGTTGAAATTTTAACTATACAAACCAAAAGATTAGTAGAGAAACTCGCCTGAGAGACGAGATTCAAACGTCTTGACTTCGGTTATTCCCGATAGTTTCTTTTTTAAATCTCTCAGTTTTAGGGCAAAACTTCAAACAACTATATTCATAAACAACAAATTAAAATTTCGGGCTGAAAGTTTTTGCTAGATTCATAGTGTTCAATCGCGTAATGCTAATTAAGTTTCGGCATTGTCGTTTTCAGGTTAGGTTTGCTCTGTCTAGGTTTCCAGATAATTGAAGGGATAATTTAAAAATACGTAACAGCTTACCATGACACATTTTACTGTCGCGACAGTGATATTTTTTCGGGCTTTGATATAAAATTGTCTCGATAGTTATAGTTAAGTATTGCTAATGGGCTTTTTGAACTGAATATCGGGCTAGCTTTATTGCGAAGAGTTTAGGTCTAGCTAGGCTACCTGGATACCTGGTCTGACTAGGTAATATATCTTAAAAATACAAAAAAGTAATTTTAAAATTCGGGCTGAATGTTATAAATGTCATGACATTGTATCATGACACTGTTTACTGTCGCGATAGTGACATTTTTTCGGGATGGGATAGTAAACTGTCACGATAATGATAGTTTTGTGTTGCCATCGCATCTCTTCGGGCTGAGTATTGGGCTAGCTTCTTATACATAACAAAAATTTGCTGAGAGTGGGAGGCATTTTTCATTTTGGTTGCCATAAAAAATACTTTGATTTGTATTTTTTATTTATATTTATGGCAACCAAATCGCTACAACAACAACCATTTTAAGTATAAAAACATTTACTGTTGCGCCGCTCACACACAATGCGATATTTGATTTTATCTCTTTCTGGTTTTCTGCATAAAAAAGCCGTAGTAATGGAATTCCGCACTAAGAGTGTTCTTTAGTAAATTAAATTTGTTTTTGAACCTAACCTAAAAATTAAATTTCAGTGTCTCTATTTATACAATTTTTCTTTGCCATTCGAACGTGCCTAAGAGAAAAACTCCAGATTTGCATACCAAACAAACCCTGGCACCCCATCGGCAACTTTCTGAGTTAGTTTTATTAATTTTTTTTTTGATAATTTTTTTTTTGTACAATCTAAAACTAAAATATTTAAAAGTGAAGAAAACTAGGCATGAGATTATGGATTTAACTTTCATATAGCGAAAAAAATTTGAGTCTATTGTTATTGTAGATTCCGATTAGCTTACATTCATTATGAAATGGCAAATCAAACTTATGAGAAAGCAAATGTCAGCTGTCAAATCCACAAAGCAGTGTTGCCAACTTAAAGATTTTAACCTCTAAAAAAATACTCTTTAATGTTGAGAAACTTTGAAGTTTTTTAATACCATTTATCTAATAGTTTTGTTCAAGTTTTTCTAAGGCGAGGTACATTACGCCTTTACGGATTACAGTCAAATGATTTCGGCCCAAATGATATTTGAATTTGATATTTTCCTTGCCACTGAGTAATTGGAAAATTATCTACTTTTCTTCCAAACGTAAGGGATGGACCTTTGCCTACTTTTGGAAAGAAATATTTTTTTCAAAGTTGGAATACATCTTTCGGAATAGTGGTGGTCATGAGCTTGATATAATTATTAATTAAGTGTCGCAAAATTTAGTAAAGTTACTATTCGACTGTAACTCAAAACACAGATGGCCAATTTGAGAGTGCCGCTCAGAATGCTAATTACTCTTACAGGTCCAACAAGCTATAACGAGCTTATGAAAGTTATATAAATAATTTCGCTGCACTTCGTGAGATGTATGATTGATAACAAGGTTTACAGGAAGTAAATTATAAAACTAATACAATCATATATTTACAAGATAGTGGCAAATCCGGGGTTTACACTTTCGATTCAAAACCACTATTATGAAAAACTTCTTCACTCGTGATTTGAAAAATGTAGTGAAGAGCTTTTACTATATAGATTACTCTCTAAGCGCAAACAAATTCGACGACTCTATTCAACTAACATCCTGTTTCACCGGACAAGTGGTGCAGTAGTTAGAGATTCGATAGCAGAATGAAAAACTACATTTTCCTTTTCGATTATGATCGGTGATATTAATAAATAAAACAATAACCTTCTATTGGAGTGCAAAATTAAGCGCTGATTTACTGTCCATTTCAGTATGAGTGTTTGTTGTGTTCCAGGTTTCATTCTGAATTTATGGAAATTCTGCAACAAAGTGCCGTTTGTATATCAAAATAGTGCAGTTATAGGCGAAATTGCAAATATTTTTAATTTCCAATAAAGCATTTTTATCCTCATCCTAGGCATCCTACCTAGTTCCCCATCGAAATAGAATTATGAATGTAAAACGTCTAGGTGTGGAGCCCCTAGTAAATATAAAATTCTATTTTAAGGATATTTTCCAAATGAAAATATATTTTCGGCAATTTTTATTTATAAACTCCTTTGTATTGAATAATTGTTAGAACAATAAAATACCAATCAAACTACTAAAATTGTACGTCGAAGTGTTATTACCCTTTCTTTAACATCGATATTACATATAGAAGGAAAACGCATTCACCTTGCGCTCGATTTTTTATGAATTTGTTTTATACGTGTGTAGGTACATGTGTTTATTCAGAGTTATATGAAAATCTCTTTATACCAAAATAGAATTGCGGAAGAATTATCTATACCGACATCATGAAGTCAAATAGAAACAAAAGGAATCATTCAAGTTTATTATCTTTTTGTTAAATAATTCGACACCACAACCGTACAAGTTGTGCCTGTGATATATTGTTTCTATCTCACACAAAGAGGAAAGTTTTCTCGATTGCAAAAGTGTTCTGGAGTGTCAGCGGATATTATTTACCGACATTCAAGGCTGTCATTTTCTGTTGATTAGTTTGAATCTACATCCTCGACATTTTAATGAAAAATTATAAAATTAATTAATTAAAATGAAATTTACTTGTAGCGGTTGTTGTATCGGCTAAAAGTAGCCCAGGTTACTCTCATAGTTTCATAGTTTTAGAAGAGATGGCGCCATTTTTTTTTTACATTTATCATTTATTACATCTCGTAGAGCAAAAATATCGATTAATACAGTTATCTACGTGTAAATAATAAGGTGGTTTAATGTAATATAATATTTGCTCAATATTGCATATGATTTGTTTTATGTTACATGAGTGGATCAAATCGATAAAAGCTTTTTTTTTAAGATATGATTATATTTATCCTGGTTTACTCTTAAAATATATCTATCAGTTTATTGTTAACATATTTATGAAATAAGCCAAAATAAAATTGTTAAAGTTATTATTTGGATGGAAACCAAATAGTATTACATAAAACGATAGCACAAACTTTTGTCTTGTCAAGCGTTGACCTGGAAATTATTTTTTACAAATTTAATATGGATAACATAAGGATATTGTATGAGTATGGAATAAATTTATTTGTGTAGTAGAAAGGGACTTCGGTCCACAAAAAAACAACAAGTTATTCTATATGGACACGGACAAATTACAGTATGTAGAATAATAAAAATATCCATATCAACATATTAAGCTGGTTTTATGTAAAATACATAAATGATGTGCTCGTCTATTCATAAAATATAAATTTTAATATACAAAATGTTTATGATAGGGAATAATTACATTGATGCTGTACATATATGTGTACCATTATCTATTTATGATGATAATATAATAATTATATTTTGCTATATAATTTCGACTTTTCGTATATTTTGTATATGTTTGTTTGTTTGGCAATATATTATGGAACAACATTAAACATGTTATATGTATGTACGGATACCATATCCATATTAAACATATAGACAATATAATTTTGATTCTGTTGAACGTAATCACTTTATGCGCTTCGTTCCATTTATGTAGATAGAATGTATTCATTTATCTGGATGAAACATATTTAGCAGGAAATTGAAATTACATTATACATAAATGTCTGACGCCATCAAGCTCGTCTCAATATGAGAATCGAAGATACTCGTATTGTCGTATCCATAAATAATTTAATTTTAATATCGCATAAAATGGTGTTAAAGGATAAAATGGAGTGTGGACACTGTAATAGAATACATAATGATTCTTGGCAGGGCGCAAACGGATTTTGAATAAAGTGGGTGGGATTCTTGGATACCAAAATCAGTAATTTACAAATAAGGCATTAACTCACATTTAGTCCGATCCATGAAATTGAATTACTTTGTTTATTTTGTGTGTATTATTTCTGCGCATCTTAAGCCATTATAAAAAAATATATTTTTTAAATTTTTGTTGTTTTATATTAATTTTATTATAAGGCATTTTTGATATGTAGATTTTTGTTTAAATTTTATTTTCGAGAGAACAGAATAAAATAATACAAAAAATTAGGTGTTTTCATTTAATATAAAGGTTTAAATTAACAATAAAAAATCTATTACGAGTTAGTTTGAAACCAGAAATTAAAATCTCGTGTAGCACCAGCCATTAACATTTTTGTTTTGTTTTATTTTTATTTTTTTAAAACCAATATTTCGCCATTTTGCGGCATCGTCAGGGGCTGTGAAAATTAATAAGTGTTTATAAATTTGGTGTTAATTATAATATTCGATATTTACCTACGTTATATAATAAATTAAATAAGAAACATGTATTAAATTAAAAAATAAATTTAGACGGATAAAATAAAATAAAAAAATAAAATTAGATGTATTTTATATAATTGTCAACTTGATCAACTTGAACCAAACATTTTTTGTTTTGTTTTGTTTTAATACTAATTGATTGGCAGACATGTTAAAATGGAGACATGATTGAATTTTGTTATTGTAGGTGGGAAGGAAAATTATTTAGTTGTTTGTTTTTGTTGGGTGTGCGTAGGTTATAGTTTTAAGTTTATGGTTTAATTGATTATTATTGTTGTGGCGCTGTTGATTTTTACCATCTATATATTTCAGTTTTGCAATAACTTGTTTGTGTTTTATGTTTATAAATTGTGTGTCAACTTTGAAATTCAACGTGTTATGTTTATTGAAAATGATGTGTGATGATTCTATGAATTCGCGTTTTTTCTTGTTAGTTTCCCGATCTAAAAAATTGGTTTATCAAAATTGAAATTGTGTCCCTCATCAATATGGTGATATGCTAAAGCTGTCGTTTTGTTTTTGTTTTTGCAGTCACTTTTATGTCGTTTTATTCTAGTTGTTAAATTTTGACTATGTCCAATGTATGATTTGTTACACATATTACAATCAATCTTATAAACTACATTGTGGTTATTGTTAGGAGTATGATCTTTTAATTTTGTATAGAGTGTTTTAATTGTATGTATGGGTTTACAGCCAATTATGGATTTGTTATTGTTGTTCGATAATGTCCTTTTTATGTAATCTGATAAATATGGAACATAGTTCCATAAAAAAAATATAAATTTAAATTAATTAATATTAATTTTTAAATTAATTAATTAATTAATTAAATTAGTTAAAATAATTTTAAAAAAATATAAGAAATTGAATTACAGTAAATACGCAAATAAAACCAGGTGAAATTTTTCTCTGTATGTGCCGAAATATCCTTTTTCTACAAACCCTGTTAAAAGTAGGAGCTGCGTCTGTTTTTGGAGTAGAAATGCCATTTGTATAACTTCATCACTGCTGAAAAATTTAGTTTGAATATTTGGTGTTCAAGTGCAATTTCTAATTATTATTTACATTTAACCCTTTACTGCATGATATCCCATTTTACTGAACAAAAATTATTTTGATATGTATTTTTAATCAATGATAATAACCTTTAAAGTGGGGGAAAAAATTATTTTTCATGGAAACCATGGTGTTTCATATATATATATATATATATATATATATATATATATATATATATATATATATATATATATATATATATATATATATATATATATATATATATATATATATATATATATATATATATATATATATATATATATATAAATATATATATATATATATATATTTCATATATATATATATATATATATATATATATATATATATATATATATATATATATATATATATATATATATATATATAAATATATATATATATATATTTCATATATATATATATATATATATATATATATATATATATATATATATATATATATATATATATATATATATATATATATATATATATATATATATATATATATATATATATATATATATATATATATCACATATGATATTTCACGCAGTAAGGACAGTAAAAATATTTATGTCGCAGTAATAAATAAAAATAGCTAACACGACACAGCACACATAAAATACAACTTTTTTAACATCTTCTATTTTTTTTTAAATTATGTGTCAAAATATTGTTTACCACATACCTACATGTATGAAAAAACTGTGCCGAAAAATCGTCGAATAAATACCTTAATTCACCTTTATTTAGGCACAGCGAGACATTGCATTTGAAACAATTTACATACCCAAGTTTATTGCAACCTGGCAGCTTACATGATAATCTACTACCATTTCAGTGAGCAAGTTTGTCTTATATTATCTAACCGAATTTCTTTTGGAGGTAGCTGAGCTACTGAAGCTTTCTTTGTTTTTATACCTATTCGGTCCATAATATTACAAAATAGACTTCCAACTTTTATTGGATCTGCAAATTTCATTAAAGTTTCCGAACTTTCTGCTTTAAAATCTGCTAGACCTAACAGTTTCTTCTTGGGCGTGCCACGTTGTTTTTATACTTGTTTGTAAAGTATCCAAGCATTTGCTACTGTGAGATCAAGCATAGGTAGAAAATCCTCATATACCATTTTTTTGATCTTATTTTAATTTTATAACGTCTTTAATTGGCATCCAGCAAGTTTACATCCCCATAAATTTATTATATTGCTTCACTATTGACGGACAGTCAACATTGATAGTGCCAGAATTGTTCTCCCATCTCGTCGACAAATGCAGTGAAATTTTACCAACAAATGTAGACAGTAGAGTGACAATCTTTGTGTCTTTCCACTGAACTACAGTTATTTGGTTTCCCTCTATATTAGAACCATCTCAAACGATAATGGAATAGACCAATAATAGTTTTCAAAATATCACTTATAATACATGTTTGAAGGAATTATTCATGCAATTGGTAATTTGTGCAACTGAAGTAAACAGGCATATAACGATGAAATTCATCACATCTTTTTGTGATGGTTGCCACTATACAAGTGTCCTCTGCGATTGTTTACACCACCACTTGTTTGAATACATACATCGTCTTCTTCTTCACCATCTTCATCAAATCCATCTTTCGAATCTGACCAGCTATTAAAAATTACTTCGACGGCCTCTTCTACAGTATAATAACGGTGTCTTGAACTCATTGTATTTCTATAAAAATGAAATAGAACATTTCCTAAAAATTATTTCGTTAATGCGCAATATATCATATTTGATATGATATTCGGTAAAAATAGGTACCTCCTGCATAAAATATCATATATGAAATAGTTTTCTAATATTTATAATCTCTATAGAATTAATTTGATATCACTTTCCAAACTAATAAATTAATAAATAAATACGTTGAATAATTTTTTGTCTAATTCTTAAATAAATCTAGAGTAACTTTTCAGTGCATCACTAAACACAGTACATTGGTAGAACTAAACGTTCCCGTCAATTTTGTTGACAACTGTTTTACCCAAAAAACAGAGTTTTCATAAATTAACATAATGAACAAATGTATTTCTGGCAGAGTAGTGATGGAAAAGAAAATTGTTTATGAAATAATAAAAAATACGAAATAATAAAGAATAAAATATTCTTAGAACAAAAACTCAATTTACAAATAAGAAAAATAAAAAAAACTTAGTTAACACAAAATTCAGTAGATTTCATTTTGGGGAAAAAATAACCAAGTTAAATAAATAATTATAAATAATAAATTCTAATAAGGTTTACATATTAGAACAAGCATTCTTCTAAAATTTGAAATATCTCAATAACGTAGTCTTAATGTCGATTCTGGGCCGCCACCACGATTCAATTTTCTGACGTATTATTAAAAAAAAAAAACAAATCCGTCGGGTGCCCTCCCACTCTTTAGCATAGTGTCATTCTTCCAATGATCCTAAAGTCATAAAAAATCATTTAACTAACTTTTCAGTCTTGCTTAGGATTATATCATACTTGAATAATTGAATTCAAACAACCTTGACTTTCATTCAAATCGATTATGATTCCGTGGTACAAAAGATTTCCAAACTTAAATATGGTTTTTCATCCCGTACTAACAGTCTACCATCTATCTATCTTCTGAAAAAACAGCAGTGGCATTTACCCCAGCGCTTTTACAAAAGTCAATTTCGTCTAAAATTTCGTCCATCCATTTGGAAAAGTTCCTTCATAGTGCCGATTTACGCAAATCAGATATTTTTGATTACAATTGTCTTTCATTCCTAAGCGGTTTGAAAGTATCGTGTATGATTCACAGTACATTCAATGGAAACCCTTGTTTTCTGACAATTAGCATGATTTTCTCAAAGTTACGCGCCACGACCACAAACCTGGGACAGGGAATGGGATTGAGATTGATTTATTTTCATCGAGTTTAGTAAAGCGATTGACAGGATTTCTCATGAAGTAATTTTGTTTTAGTTTAGGGTTCTTGGCTTTCCATCTCAAATCCTCCGTTGGGTGGGCTCTTAACCAAAAACCAGCATATATCATGTGCTGCTGAGATCATAAGTATCAGCGCATTTCTCAGCAACATTTGGAGTGTCCCAAGACAGTCATTTTGAGCCACCTTTTTCATTCTGTCTATCAACGACTTTGAATGTTTGATTAAAGATACATCTATATCTATGTATGCCGATTACAAACACCACCGACAAGAGCCTATTACGATCCGCCATCAACAACAACTTCTCCACATGGTGTGCAAAAGACAGCATTGAATTGAACGGTTGGCTACCTACTCTTGAAAACGTGGACAGTCCCTTTCTCGTGACTATTATATTAACAACAAAGCTATCACCCGAGCTAGGCCTCCACAACCAAACAAACTCGGCATCTATACTATTTTTTACGTTACTGCGTCAACTACTCATCGATAACGTCAAAAACTCGTCGACAATTACTTCTAATACAAGCTAGTAGTGATCGAATATATTTTGAATTTCTACTTCCGGACATTTTAGTTAATTCAAAATATTATTCCTAGAAAATATTTTTCCAAGTAACTATTAATTAATTATGAATAAATACTTGAATAATTGATAAACATCAAATTAAATTTTTTAATTGGAATAAAACTTTAGTGTATTGTAGTGTTTCACGCCATCTATTAATAACTGGTACGAACTTACATTAAATTTGTTTTCTTAGAAATTTTTTCTAAAAAATGTTGTTAGGCATACAGTATTAGATTTTTAAACTGCCATTTCAGACAAAATACAATTTTTTCTATATATTAGTCGCGTGACATAAAAAATAAATGTTCATTTCTAAACAATAATTAAGAATAATAACAGTGCCATCTCTTTAAAAATGGTAAAACAATTCGAACCAAATATATTTTCCTGATATTGTAAATTGTGTCAAATTGATTCTAAGACGGCGGATGTAAAGGGTGTCCGAAAATTTACGCCTGAATTAAATAGAAAATTAATTAATTTTGTGTTTGCACCAACCAAAAAAGGAAACGGTTTGAAGTTGAAGAAAAACAATGCATCCACAACGTGTCACTGTTTGGTGCGATTTGTGTGGACTACATGTGGTTTCAACAACACGATGCGACATGCCATACAGCCATTTCTTTCTATGGTGTTTTTTTTTTTTAAATAAAAGGTTCATGTCAACAAGCCGCCATCCACCCGTGTATTGAAGGAGGCGATTCAACGATGCATCATTGAAATTCAGCCATATTTATGCAAAATGGTCATGGGCAATTTCGACAAAAGATTGGGTATATGTGCCAGCAAAGCCGTAGAGGTCATGTGCACGATGTACTATTCAAACTGAAAAGACTGTGTTATCTAGGGTTTTCTAGGACACCCATTACTTCTTCCCTAAGGACCTGTCCGAGTACTGTGATAATTATTTCTATTGTAATAATTTTGACAGAGTTCTGAATGCAACCAAATTATTTGACCAGCTATGCGTAATAATTTTTGACGTAACTGAAATAATTTTTCTATTATTTCATTGTTGTTGTTGGAATGCACCTTTTTCAATTACAAAATTATATTTGCTTAAGTTATGGATGCAACAAATTATTGCTTGTTCAACTAAATTAATACAATTATTGAAATATTGGATCCAAAATAAGTTTCAGTTATCTTATTTTCTGTATGTAATAACGATTATTACAATTTTTCAATAATATCAAAAATAATTCAGTATTCGGACCGCAATCAAACTCTATCAAATTACGATATGATGATGATATGATTGTTACAACGCAAGGCAGCGGTTAAGCTGGTAGCCTATAACGCATACTTTCGTTATGCGTCCATGCCAAAGTTCTCATATTCCTCTATATATCGCAGCAACTGAATTATGTGAGCACATGCATACTACCACTACTGAATTCGATTATCATCCAATTATATAGAACAATGAGATACATATAAGGCACGATTCAGTGACCGAACTGACTAGGAATCCTGAACCTGCGAGGGTCTCTAAAACTACAGGATTAAGAAATGTTAAAGGTTCCAACTTTATCGAACTAGTTGAGCGAACTGTCGTTTACAACATACAATCCGGAGTTTTCTTGTAAAGCTGCCATCACCAATTCAAATTTCCCTTAATTAGTTTTTGGAATTTGTTAGAAATTTGTTATTAGGAATGACTGGAACTGACTTTAAAATTAAAATTTTATTTCCAATTAGAAATTATTATGGCTTCAAAGATCTTCTGATAAACCTCTATAACTCTAAATTGCTGATCAAATTAGGATAAAAATATAGTAATTTATTATTCAAACGCTGAATACCTGAATAAAGGAATATATAAAATTAGTCAATCTCCAAAAACAAGCTGTGAAAGGAATCATTTTTATGAATAATATTAGTAAAATGTACCAAGAAGAATGTGTAACATTTATCCAGGAGTACTTGCTCGCTCTTCTAGATTAAACAACCAAACAAACTGCAACACATAAAGTTATTTCGAATCAATACCAATAGCCGGCGCAAATCCTCTCTCTGTGAGACCCCTACCATCCACCAAGCGATCCGAACTACACACGTGTATTGTGTTGCACAGGCATACAGGAGAAAACAATAAAATAATGAAACAAACCGTTCATCCCTTATTATATATTCATTCTGCAGTTTCATACTGTACTTCTTTGAAGCATCTTCATCTTCGTCTCTTTTCCCATTTACCTATGAAACCGGTTTTAATTGCGACTGATTGTTTAACCAAAATTTTTTCGGTCAAGCAGCACTAAAATATTATGTGTAAATTTTCCCATTTACTAACATGTATTTGTGTAAATTATTTTCGATAAATTATATTGCATACGATGCGAAAAAATCATTCAAAAATGATTTTTTTCTATGACAATTTTTTATAAATAAATGCATAGAGATTTATCTAAGACGGCTTATTTTAAAGCAAGAAGCAATGCTTCAAAGAAGCACAGTGACGCATTAGTCATTTATATGTATATTCATTCCTGCGCGATCCTCACACACACACAGCCTGAAAAACATTTTTACAATAGAATACATTAAAAATACAAAATATTTGAATTTTCAAAATTCAAATATTTTGAATTAATTTTAAGATAAATTTGTACATCTTTTATACACTCACAAAATAGACGAAAACAGTAAAAAACAAAAAATGTATATATCACTTTTCCTGCGTGCGCACACAATAGTGTGGGTAAGGTAAAAATTTATGTCGAAACTTTATTTTTGTATTTGTTACACACACAAGCGTAGATGTTTCACTAGATGGAAGACGCGTCAAGGACAAGCGATAGAATCATAGATTTTTGTTGTTGTTTTCCTACCGGATTCACTGTCTGTCCATATCCCTTTTTCTACCAAAAAAAAATTATTTTTTGGTTCAATTTAAGTCCGGTTCGGTTTTGGTTCAATTTGAAGTACAACCAACACAATTGTGTGTATAGTTATAGTGTTTTTTTCGAACGAAAATAAGTTTGAAAGAATTTTCTTTGTCGGATTTTTGATTTTATCTCTTTTTGGTTTTCTGCACAAAAAAACCGCAGTAATGGAATTCCACCTTTAGTCTTAAGACATTCAGTTTCAGCAGCAAAAGTAATTGGGTTGGGCTGCAGCCGATGTTACAATACACGCATAAACCAATAACATAATTTTATAAAACTTTTCAAAATAAATTATTTATTTTGAGGTTAATAATTAAAAACTAATGTTATGTATCTATGTTAGAATTATTAGTAATGCATTTAATATTTTCATAAATGAAACTAAAATGAAACAAACAAAAAAAAGTAGTTAAGGTATGCTCTGGCACAGAGATTCCCAAAGTTGTGTTTGATTAGCATATTGTGCATTACCACTAAACTAATCGATATCCTTAATCCGAATATAGCAGTGCTAAGTTGATCACACTTGTGAAGAATTTGCGAAGTCGCTTTGGAACGAGAACCTTAGTTTGGGAATGAATGCCCATAATGTATATGTTACAAAAAAATCAAAAATTATGCATAAATGCGGTTTTTGGTTTGAAATTAAAATCGAGAAAAAAATTTAATTTTAAAAATTGTCTACTACAGAAAGAGTTTCGGTTTTAATTTTTCAACTACAAAACTATTTTAATTTAAAATTTAAATTATTTTATTTCAAATTTTCAATGACTATTTAGCTAGGTCCAATTTAATTTTAATATGCATTAAATTATTAATTAATTACATTTAATTCAACCTTTGATGTATACGCTTTTTGATGTAACTGATAAAGTTGAAATGGTCTGTTGTACAGTAACCGCAAAATATACATGAATCAGTATTTCCAGTGCTATATATAAAAAATTTGTATGATTTTTCCGACAACGGACTAAAATCCGAATGACATTTTCTAAAATATATCCGTATGGGAAAAAGGGAAATTGAAAATGTTCTATTTTCGATTTGTTGTAAGCCAAATATTAGAAAAACTTGTAATTTTTATAAATAACTTTGTATTTGTTGATTTGGGACAATTTATCTAGGGTATCCGTATAATGATAAATATGTACGTTTAATAATGGTCATCTATCGTACGAAACATAATACGACCTTAGTTATTTTGTGAAAACGATACTTTTTATCATACATTTATTTTTAAAACCTCTCAAGAGGAACAAACAAATAATATTTTCGGCATTGTACCAAAATTTGGGATTTTCATTTTGCTTTCGATTTCCATTGTTCGATTTAATGGACCCAATTTTGATTTGTAAATACGAAAGAAATGTGCTTTTGAAGTATAGTATTACTCTTGACATTTAAATTTAGGAAAAGCTTTCTTTCTTGGAAAAGTTTAAACTTCACTATCAATCTGAAACGCATCTCAAATAAAAAGTAAATCAAATTTTCTATAAAATATTTTTTTAATTTTCCATTTCTTTAGAGGAGACTCTCTCAATGCACTGGCGCGGGAATATTTCGGTCCGTGGCTATTTGCGTGTTTGCTAACCTTCAAAAATATAATAACAATAAACGAAGAAAATTAATTAAATGCAATTATTTCAATAAAATTGGGCATATTGTGTCTGTTTGTTGGAATAAAGCTGAAAATAGACAAAAATTCTCTACTTCACATGCAGACGAAGAAAAAAAGCTTGGATGATAATTGAAAACTATTGTTCATTTCAAGTTAGGGATACGAATTCAGAAAATGTTTGGGGCATTCTGTACTATTCACTCGTGAAAATGTTTTAATCACTGATAAAGCAAAAAATATTCTTTCCCAAGGGAAAAGATATGGAGATCATTATTTTTTAACCTCAAATGCAGAATCTGCGAATGTTACACTTGAAAATAATGAGTTATCACTTTGGCATAGACGTTTTGGTCATCTCAATGAGTCAGATTTGCGAAAACAAAATTCAAAAGAGTTGATAGCAAAAATTCCTTTCAATATAGGTGGAAAATTCGAAAAATGCGATGTATGTATAAAAGAAAAACAAACAGTAAAATCATTTCAAGAATCATAGAATCAATATAAAGGAATTTTGGAAGTAATCAGTTCTGATATCTGTGGACCGATGCGTGTAAATTCCATAGGAGGGTCAAAATATTTCTGTACTTTCATTGATAGTTATTCTCGTTGGGTTGAAGTGAGGTTTTTAAAGACAAAAAACCAAGTAAAACGCGAATTTATCAAATATCAGACCATTGTTGAAGACCAAAAAGAGAAGAAAATCCAAATTTTAAGAACGGATAACGGTTTAGAATACACCGGAGAAGAATTTAACAAACATTTAGAAGAGAATTACTTACACTTCACAACAAAATGGAATCGCGGAAAGAATGAACCGAACACTGGTCGAAATGGCAAGATGTATGCTACGGAATAGATCTCCAACAGCAATTTTTAGCAAAACTCCGTATGAAGACTGGATAAATATGAAACCTAATATCACTCATTTGAAATTTTTCGGCCAAAAAGTATTTGCTCTCAAACAAGCGCCTGGAGCAGGAAAATTTTCAGAAAAATCGATAGAATGTATTTTCTTGGGATATTCGGCAGAATGTAAGGCATATAGATTGTGGAATATTAAGGATAAAAAAATAATTGAACGCCATGAAGTCGAATTTATAAATCCTATACTACCATCCATAATTCCAAACCAAGAAATAGCAATTTTAGAAAATCCAGATATGGACTCTGAAAATTTGAATGATTCACAGATAAATGAATCAAATTCTCTTGATAAAGCAAAGGGACCGATTATTGAAAATAATCCAGAATCAAATATTATCCAAAAAAAGTTTGAGACATTATGTTGAAAGATCATTCAATAGCAACGAATTTGTAGCACAAGTAGCTTGCAGTGAGAGAACATGTCCATCTGTAGAAGAAGCTTTGACTGGACCATATGCAGATGAATGGACAAATGAAATGAAAATAGAATTCGATTCTCTTGTTAAATGCAAGACACATGGGAAAAAGTAACTCGACCGGTGGATAAAAACATTATAGGCTGTAAATGGGTTTTGAGAACTAAATACAATCCTGATGGAACAGCATGGAGCAGAAAAGTTCATTTAGTTGCCAAGGGTTATGCACAAATACCTGGAATAGATTACGAAGAAACTTTTGCAATAGTAGCAAGACATGGAACAATTAGACTGATAATAAGTATTGCTGCTAAAGAAAATCTTGAACTTCATCAACTTGATGTAGTGATGGCATATATCAATGGAGATTTAAATGAACAAATTTACATGGAACAGCCAACAGGATTTGTAAATTCAGATGAGGAAAATTTGGTATGTTTACTTAAAAAATCACTATATGGACTAAAACAATCCGGCAGACAATGGTACAAAAAACTAAAAAATCATTTAACAAGAGCAGGGATGATTCAAAGCGATTATGGTAAATGCTTATATTATCTGAAAAGCAACGAAGGAGTGAACCACAGAAGATTGGCAGGTGCAAGGTGAATAGAACAGAAAGTTTGTCTCAGAACGCTAATATTTCAGAAAATGTCCCCTAAATTCAAGTTGAACATACGGTTGGCAATGTAAAATTCTATTGTTTGAAAATAATACTTTGTCAAATATGTGCTACATCCAAGGAGATATTTGATCAAACAATCTTATTTTGAACGAGATCTTATCTATCTTATCTATCTTATCTATCTTATCTATCTTATCTATCTTATCTATCTTATCTATCTTATCTATCTTATCTATCTTATCTATCTTATCTATCTTATCTATCTTATCTATCTTATCTATCTTATCTATCTTATCTATCTTATCTATCTTATCTATCTTATCTATCTTATCTATCTTATCTATCTTATCTATCTTATCTATCTTATCTATCTTATCTATCTTATCTATCTTATCTATCTTATCTATCTTATCTATCTTATCTATCTTATCTATCTTATCTATCTTATCTATCTTATCTATCTTATCTATCTTATCTATCTTATCTATCTTATCTATCTTATCTATCTTATCTATCTTATCTATCTTATCTATCTTATCTATCTTATCTATCTTATCTATCTTATCTATCTTATCTATCTTATATATCTTATCTATCTTATCTATCTTATCTATCTTATCTATCTTATCTATCTTATCTATCTTATCTATTTTATCTATCTTATCTATCTTATCTATCTTATCTATTTTATCTATCTTACTATCTTATCTATCTTATCTATCTTATCTATCTTACCTATCTTATCTATCTTATCTATCTTATCTATCTTATCTATCTTATCTATCTTATCTATCATATCTATCATATCTATCTTATCTATCTTATCTATCTTATCTATCTTATCTATCTTATCTATCTTATCTATCTTATCTATCTTATCTATCTTATCTATCTTATCTATCTTATCTATCTTATCTATCTTATCTATCTTATCTATCTTATCTATCTTATCTATCTTATCTATCTTATCTATCTTATCTATCTTATCTATCTTATCTATCTTATCTATCTTATCTATCTTATCTATCTTATCTATCTTATCTATCTTATCTATCTTATCTATCTTATCTATCTTATCTATATTATCTATCTTATCTATCTTATCTATCTTATCTATCTTATCTATCTTATCTATCTTATCTATCTTATCTATCTTATCTATCTTATCTATCTTATCTATCTTATCTATCTTATCTATCTTATCTATCTTATCTATCTTATCTATCTTATCTATCTTATCTATCTTATCTATCTTTTCTATCTTATCTATCTTATCTATCTTATCTATCTTATCTCTCTTATCTATCTTATCTATCTTATCTATCTTATCATTTATAATGAACATTTGGTTGACTTGTGTAATTCCTTAAGGGCCTACAAGCAGATTGTTCTAATGTTGATCACGTAATCCTTCGTGTTGGAATGTTCCCTACGATGGATTTCCTAGGAGTGTAGAATTGTATTGGAACTATTTCGAACGTAACTCTCTAGTAATTTGAGAAGTTGTTAAATTAGATTTATGAAACGTTTCCAAGATAGAACCGACTTAGAGCATCTATAAATTTTAAACTAAAATCTTCCTTTTATATCCTTAAACTTTGTAAAACAGATTCCGGACTACCATCTAGTTAATAACCTAAAGCAAAGCATTAGACCCAGACTGCAAGACAAATTGACGAGTATAGAATTCGTGTCGAGGGCACTTGGTCTCTAATGGAACTTGTACCTGGATTTTGGTGTCAGCAGCATAGAAAATACATATAAGAAATCGGTACTTATCAAATGTTGGTAAATTACAATGACAGAGAACAATGTCAGTGTAATTTTCAAGAATTTCAAAAAGAGGTTTCTGCCATATTTATACGAGTCAGAGTTAAAATCAGCCGTGGCCATAAAAATATTCGAGCTAGATAAATCACGTACTAAATTTCGTATATGCTAAAATTTTTGAATTATTCATAGATCGATCATCATTGCAAACATTGTAATACATATTTCACCAACTTCTTTAAATTATCGTACTCAATCGAGAAACTGGAGAGAGTGGGCAAAAGTGACGGAAATCTCAGAGAGTGGGCAAGGGTCGCCCAAAACAACATGCATTATGGAAGTTCCAGCCACTGATATAGACCCGAAGTTCTATCTATTCCTCAATCGAAGATTCCCAATTCCAATCAATAATTCCTCAATTACTTAGTACGCCAAATCACAATATTTTGTTATTTATTAAATCTTAGAAGTCACTTAATGCAGCCTCATTAATAACAGATGAAATGGATGGTAGACCTTATTCAAAGGTTGATTTATTTGGAATATATTTCATTTAGCTACTTGATAATGGTGCAAATGCCTCACTTTTTGGGTAAACCTGCTTAGAAATTTAGAACTCTCATAATATACAATTCAGACAGTTTCCGTCGTACGCCAAAACCGCTAAATGTACATCAGAAGTAATTTTTATGGGGACAATGTATAATCAATTGTATAATCAAAATTGAAAATTCTAGCATGTCCCATTTAATGGAAAAAGTTTAAGTATGAAGTTTTATGCGAAAAGTCGCCTGCACTGTAGAGATTCCGAATTTTGATGAAATAAGATTTTTTATAAAAACTCGTCATTTCCGGTAAAATAAAAAAATGATCTGAACTAATCTTGTTTGTAATTTAATTTACAAACTTTTTGTTTCTGAGGATTTTTATGTTTTTGTAGAATCGTTTTATTGAATTTTCACAGCATTACATTGGACGTGTTTTCCGAGTGTCAAAATGTCCGAGTTTTTTCCTGTGACATGAAAGCACACGATTTTCTGACAGCTAGGACATTTTATGTTAAATTGTTTGAATTTTAAATTTAAATTAAATAAATTTCTTTTGAAAATCTCCAATTCTCAATTAAAAATATTATTTGTTGTTATCCAGTCGTTATTGAGAAATAGTACAAAGAATCAAAATTTAAGAGCCATTTTAATTTTTTCCAAGGAAATCTTTGTTGTAAAACTCATGTGAACTTATATTACAAAATTTTTAATTGTCAAATATCTTGTTAAAAATAACCCGACAAAATTCAAGAAAATATTAGGGTAAAAACTATTCCAATCTGTTAGTTGCGTACAGCTTTTTATTACCGCGGTGTGAACTCCTAAAAGAAACGTTAAAACGTTAAGTAAAAGTGTGGCTACAAAATTTAACAAAAAACTTGTAAAGTATAAAATAATTATAAATAAAGTGTATGCAAAATAATCAATATTTAACAAACAAACTACTAAACAAACAACCTAAAGTAAACTAACTTGCAGTTAATAATTATTCATTAAAACCAACAAAAGATATATGACATGGAAACAAATATTAATGAATTCAAAGTTTAAAACAGATTACTATTGAGCTTACCTCACCTAATTCACCAGTTCGTCCCAGAATATCTGCATTATAGCCGCTACAACCATCGAATACAAAGCCTAGTCAAATTAATGTAGTCCGTACATATAAAACAGGTTGGGCCCATACATATTGCATATGTGCCTATCATACACACCCAATTAACATTCCACCCTAGAGTTTCCTCAATATAGCCACTAATACGATTGAGGCATTCGAGTCGATTCTAATTATTATAGCCGGTACATATAAAAATGGCTGGGCTGGGCTCCCTTGCCTAAATTCGAAGTGTTGGTAAAAAGTTTCAAGTAGAATATCTGTAATATAGCAACTACTACCATTAAATATTGGGTACTAAACATACTCAAATTAGTGAAATCCGTATCTTTAAAAATGGTTTGACGCCCCTCTCACAAATTCGAATCGTTCACAAAGATATTACTTAAAAGCACACACCAAATCAACCGTCTATGCTAAAGCTTCCACATATAGCCACTAATACCATTAAATAGTAGAGATTCGAGCCTATTCAAATTAGTACTCGCTCGAGCCTATTTAAATTAGTGTAGCACGTGTGTATAAAAATGTTTGACATTCCCTGACAAAATTGAAATGTTCACAAACATATTACAAGAGAGCCGATCTTACGTACAGAGTCAATTAAGAGTTCATCTGCAATATAATCACTAATACCATTGAATAGTAGATACTCGACGCTATTCAAATTAGTATAGCCCGTACCTATAAAAATTGTTGAGCTCCCATGACCAAATTCGAAATGTTCACAAAAATATTACATGAGAGCCGATTTCACACCCAAATAACAGTCAATCGTGGAGTTTAAATTAAGCCAATACTACTATCGGGCAGTAGACACTCGAAACAATTGAAATTAGTACATCCCGCACGTATGGAAAAGTTAGGGCTCCTCTGACAAAAGTCTAAATATTCACAAAAATATTACATGAGATCCTACACACTCAAATAATAGTCGATTATAGTTTTTGCAATAAAGTTCTTTTACAATGGAATAGTAAACACTCGAGCTTATTTAATTTATTAATAAGCGGGCCTGTGACTGATAATCAGTCACGTGATTACATTTTATTATATTTTTGATTAAGAAATGATTAAGAAGATTTATAAAGATGTAAATTTGGTGCACTTTTATTAAAAATAAAGTAAATTCATAAACGCTATTAAATATTTAATAAGAAATGTACAAAAGAATAATAAAATATGAATTTACATGCGTATAATCTCTACAAAACAACATTCTTTGTTGTGATGCGCTCGTCCCGATCAGCTGATTGATCGCTTGTCTCAACCATAAACACCTTGAGTCCGTCAAATGAGCGGCATCGTGAAAAGGCCACATACAGTGTGTAAATACGGAGGCCGGAAAGTACACTTCTACCTTCTTCAAGCTTTGGCCCTAACTCTTGAGAAGGTGCCTTCCGAGGGTGAGAGCTTTATGCGTGGCAAGAGAACGCGCTCGCCTTTTGAGAAACCAGTCAGCAAATCACATTCCAGACTGTAACGGTTTATTTTTGCGACTCGCATGCTTGTTCCATTGATAAGACCTTTGCTAGTGCTTAAATTCCTCATCAAAAGAACGAACTCGTTTACCTTTAGCGGGATGGCTTGGCGCGGAAGTCCGGATCCTTTCTTGTTGAGAACCTCGACATGTAGGCCGAGTTCCTCATTCATGTCGTCACTCTCAACTTTATCAACACTAAGTTTGACTTCTTGTCCGCCGGGCAGGAGGTCAAGCACCTGCTGATTGATTAGCGCACAATGATCATTCTTGGGTGCAAGGGTGGCGCGCTCCTCTATGGTGCCCTCGGCTAGTGTTGTGTTGATGTCACCATACACGAAATCGATTACACGTCTGTCTTTGATTATGAGCGCGGCCCCTAGCATGATGCTGGCCTCATCTATCATGATGAGTCGCGCGCTTTTCAACTTGGTAGCGTGAGAGGAGTTTCGCTTCATTGATGAACCGGCAGTTTGAAAATGTTGGAAATATTGGAACCGGCAGTTTGAAAATGTTATATAGCGTACGTCCACCTCCCATCAAGCTCGTGGCGAATCCTGTGAAGACGCAGCAAATGGACTCCAAGCCACGCCCCTTGGCAAATGCAATGAGTGATTGCAATACAAATGTCTTGCCACACCCGTCGGGAGCGTCAACGTAAAAGACCTTTGCTGACAGGTCTTCATTTGCACTCGTATACATGTTGTCGAAACGCGCCATTTCCAAATATTAAAATCTCAAGAAGGAAAAGCACACAATTGCCGTAGCGCGCAACTTTAATCTAAATATTTAATAAGAAATGTACAAAAGGACCGCTGTAATTGTGTGTTATTTTCATTTGTATATGAATAATTGTGACGTACTAAACTAATGTACTTATGTAGATTATATAGTCGATAGTCGATTAACCACCACACGAAAAGCAGAAACACGTCACGCTAGTTCAAGCAAGCATGAGCTTTAATTAAGAGCTTAATAAATTATCCAGTTACGAAATATACTGGGACAATCTTTCGCATAAATTAAGAGATCCAATGACTTTTACCTGAAATTGGACGAAAATGATTATTCCAAACTTTCCATAGATATTATGTTTGTGTAAGTACTATGGTCAATCTTCACTCGCAAAATTTTGTCATGATGATAGAGTGCCATGACAAAATTGTATTTTTACACTGACAGAACACCAAAATGTTTGTATGTATGTAAAATCATTTTATGTTTTCTGTTTTGTTCTGTATTGTCACGGTGTAATGACGGTTCAATACAAACATATTTTGTCATGACATTCTGGCGTCGTGATGAATTTATTAGATGCACAGTATAGGAAAAATGTTTCTTGGCGTTAACACCTATTTCCCGTGCACGTACCTTAATAAAACATATATTCTGCACATCTATGAAAAAATAGCTTTCATCTGATATATATTTCATTAAGATACGCGCACGGGAAATAGGTTAAAAAGGGAGCACAAACTAAAAATTAAGCGTATTAATATATAAGATAGCCCGCGTGTATATAAAAATGGGTGGGCTCTCCTGAAAAAATTCAAAATGATGACAAATATTACATGAGAGCCGATCGTGCACACCCAATTTATGATCCGTGCTAGAGTCTCCGCAATATACCCAATACTACCATTGTATTGTAAACACTCGAGACTATTCATCACATCTGTCATCAATATCTGCTCCTTTTACTACTACTTCCGGGGTACCGCAATGTCGATTTCGTGATCAACAACTCGTCAATTTCCATTTATGCGCAGACGATATGAAAATTTACCGACAAATTTCAAGCTCTATCGATGTTGATCTATTACAGAATGACCTTAATAACTTCATTACACTACACTTACACTTCATTATTACATATACCATCAACAGCGCTGTTGTTGCAAGAGTTTTAGCATGTGACCGCAAACTAAACTTTAGAGATCACATCGATTTTATTGTCAACAGAGCAAACTCTTCGCTAGGATTTGTCAAACGCTGGTCTAAAGTATTTTTGGATCGTTATGTTACGAGGACTATTTATATGACATTTGTTCGGCCTTTGCTCGAATATGTTAGTCAGGTTTGGTGAAGTGTCATGAAGTGCACATACAAAGAATTGAAGCTGTAAAAACGTAGATTTTTGCTCTTTCCTCCGCGCCGATTTCCATGGGTAGACATTTACAACTTGCCTTCGTATCTAGACTGCTTGGAGCTTATTAACTTAAAGCCACTTAGTTATAAGCGCCGAACTGTTACAGATATCGTTTTCATTCATCAACTTTTATCTGGTAGGGTAGATTCTTCAGCTCTACTCGAAAATATAACTCTTAATGTAGATGCTCGTGGCACCCAATTAACCGGAATACTCAGTTAACCTTCTGCTTCTAATTTCATTTCATTTTTTAATTATATCCTTGCTTCAATCAATCAAAATACTACAAGTTCTACTACTATAGTTAAAATGTCTCCCTATTATGTATAATAAGCCGTGGTTTAGTGCTAAGCTCTCTAAGCAAGCGGTCCTCCGGGATAAATAAAGGGTTATCCAATTCACGCTTGATAAAGTAAACTTAAAAAAAACACACAAAATATTCGGAATGTATTGTAATTTTTATTTCATTTTACAGATTGATCCTTGCCATTTTTAGTTAAACAAGATATCATTCAAATGTCCTCCACGGGACTTCTTACAGGCCTTGATTCTTTTGAGGTAATTTTCAATGACTTTTCGGCACATTTCGGGCGGTATCTCGGCCATTACCTTACGAATATTAGTTTTCAATTCGTCAAGAGTGTTAAGAATTTAATTCGCATTTTTCCAAAATTACGTTGGATTGTTTGGGTGAAGTTAGCTTTGCATTCATAATACTTTTAGCGACTGTATATTTTGTAATTAGTGGATAAGTACTTTTAATTATTTGATAGTATAATTGCATATAGGGGTAGATAAAACCGATAAATAATGAAAAGAAAAATTGCAATACTCGACGAGAGAATAAAAAAAAGAATAAAATTTTGGGTTTTGGGCAGTCAAGAATTAGATTTAAAACGAAGAGGACGAAAAAGTACAAGTAATGTACTGTACCAGTAATTCAGGTTTTTTTTAATTAACACAAGTGTCGGTGACATAAAGAGTAAAAAGACAATAATCCACGTTAATATAAAAGTTATAATTATTGTTCTAATAAATAAATAATATTACATATAGTTATAAATATAATAAATAAATAAATAACATAAAAATAAATAACATAAAATTTGAAAAAAAAAAATTAATATCTAAGTGCTCAGTTAAACATTAAAAACGTGGTTAAAAACTGTTACCGCATAAACTTTTTGTGACCTTCTAATCGATCGATATAAAAAAAGAGGTTCATGCGCTATTTGTACAACGGAAAATTGTAAAGTGCCTAATACGAGTGACACAACAAAATTTAAAACCTAATAAACATTTATAATACGATAAATAATAAAATAATTACTAATTATAAAAACTTAGTATCACAGTATATGGTACATCAGTCATATGTGATTATCACGAATTTCTGTAAATTTGCAAAGTATATTTACGGTTAAATATGTTTAAACGGATCCGCAACGCCGCTACGATTATTTGGATTTACACGTAATATGGATACGACGAAACCAGCTGAAAGGGGTTTTCCTTGAACATCGTTCAAACCTTTAAGTATTGTATTTTTATAATATCAAGTTATTAGTTTAGTTAAATTCTGCTTTTGTTCATAATTTTTTTAATATTAGAATTAAGAAATTTATTTGAAAATTTATATTATTCTATGGCCATAATTAATTTCCCTAGATTTAAGTATTAATACGGTATTGTGAGTTACACAAGTTTTTTTTTTGCAAAGCTAATTTTACCAAATTATTCTTTCTGAATTCATGTATGTTTGATATGAATTTCATAATTATTTAATGGTAAAACAATTTATTTTGCTCACGTTACAATTAAGCGAATATTATTCTCTTAATGATGTTTTTTTTGATAAGTTATATTTTTTTTTGATTTATATTTTTTTATTTAAATAAATAAGAAATTAACTTTATAATATTTAGAATGAATTCAATTTCTTTTAATTTAATTCCGTAAATCATTATGGTTGCTTAAAGTTCCTCTGTTTCCACTGGTAATGTATTTCTATTGGCTTCCTCTTTGTATTCATCCCGTCTAAATAACATCAGCAGCAATAATCAAGCTCTTTGTTCGGTCCACAAAAGAATCTCCCCCAGCCACTGAAGCTAGCCGGCTGAAAAATGCTGCGTGGAACAATCGAACGAGAGTCTGTAATACGTTAGTTTCATGTTATTTTGCATGGCAGGAAAAGAGCGTGTTACAAGAGTTTGAGGATTGTTTGCGTAAACACGATCTTTCGCGTAGCCCCACAAAAAGAAATCCAAAGGCGTTAAATCACAGGATCTTGGAGGCCAATTGACATCAGCCAATCGCGAAATCAAACGTCCAGGAAATTTCTCTTGCAAAAGATCTCGATTTGCTCGTGTTACGTGACTGGTTGCTCCATCCTGCTGGAACCACATATCGTCAAGATCATAATCTTCGATTTTCGTAAAAAAAAATAATCGGTTAACATGCGGCCATAGCGCTCAGAATTGACGGTAACGGTTCGTCCATGGTTGCTCTCAAAAAAATACGGCCCAATCACACCACCAGACCACAATGCGCACCAAACAGTGACTTTTTCCGGGTGTAATGGCTTCTCTACAATCAATTGTGGATTTTCTGAGCCCCAAATTCTACAGTTTTGCTTATTAACGTATCCACCAAGCGAAAAATGAGCTTCATCACTGAAGAAAATTTTGTTCGAAAAATCAGCATCAGCAGATTTAATAATTTTAACGCGTTGGTCGATTGTTAAATGCTCCATATTCTTAAATGGCAGAATGTCAACTAAATAAATGACAGCGTACTTGACGTTTATCTTTGACAGATGTCGGTATACAGATTTCTACTTTATCAACCTCGAATTGGGTAACCCTGTATTACAAATTACATAAGGATTATCCACTAAATACAAATTTTGAAGAAAATTTTAAAAGATTAAAAAAAGAATTCAAAATATCAATCCAAAATGCCAAGAAATCCTATTACACTACTAAGTTAAATGGTAACATTAATAATTCGAAGGGAATGTGGAATGTTATAAACGAAATTCTTACCAATAATGTAACTTCTCAGAGGCGGCGTAATAATGAACATATTTCTATAGAACTGAACATTAATGATACCATAGGAACTGATCATCTAATAATTGTAAATGAGTTTAATAATTTTTTTGCTACAATTGGAAAAAACATTTCCAGTTCATCATCATCTAACATTCATCTTCCTACACCAACACCACTTTCCATTAAAAGACAGCTAACAGCCCTTGGATCATTAGCTGAAATTGATATTAATAACATAATAAATAACCTAAAATTTTCGTCTTCCCCTGGCTAGGATTACGTCACTGTGCATATGGTCAAAAAGCTTGTGCATATCATTTCTCCTTTATTAACCAAAGCGTTAAATGCATGGATCAATGATGGTGTATTTCCATCATTTGTTAAAATTGCTCGCGTTACCCCTATTCTCTATTCTATTAAACGAAAAATATCCCCTTTCATTGGTGTCCTGAGGCGTGTTGGGCGGTTTATTCCAGATTCTCTAAAATACAGTATTTACTACAGTTTTATTCATTCTCACTTAACATATTTAATTAAAATCTGGGGTTCCTCAAGTGATGTTCATCTGAATGACCTACAAATTATTCAAAACAAAGGGCTAAAAGCGATTCAAAATTTACCAATTTTGACTCCAAGTAAATTCCTTTATAATGATAAAAATCTTCCTATTCTATCACTAGTTGACTATCATTATATTTTGACAATCTATAAGATTAGACACGGTTTATTGGGGCATAATACTGATTTTTTCACTAATTTTTCTGCTACAGAAAAACTTACACGAAGCTCGTTGAACTATCACCTTCGTAATTACAAATTCACGACGACTCAAAATAGTATTTTTTATAAAGGTGTCAAATTATTTAATGCATTGGTTGATGACTTGAAAGATGATAGAATTTCAAAGCTCAAGCGATATTTGAAAAAGTCACTGTTTGACAAATTTATCGAAGATTATAACCTTTACCACTGATATTGTTCTTGGAATTGATGAAGCTTGTTGTTGGTTGTTTGACATATTAGGTATGCATAAGTTGCATTACTTAAAAAAAAAGACCGGAAATTTAATTTTTAGGAATTTTTTTCCTTTTTTCTCTTTCACAAGGGAAATTATTTTTTTATTATTCGGGGTTTCACAGAAAATATACTTTCATTTATTTTTTTTTCTGTTTTATGCATTATTCTATTTGGATTGAATATGTGAAGTCGTATTATATAGTTAGGTTAGTGAAATATTGAATATATGTATTATTAAATTTTGGGTATTCGTGGGTGTACTCGTATGCATAATATGTATGTATTTATTATATCGTCGGTCTAGTACAATCACAGTCAGTGACACAACTCAAATTTCACTCATTTCTAAGATATTCAAATCAAACGTTAGCCAATAATTCATATTTTTATTATTTTGTATCAAAAAATACTCTCTAGTGTAGTTATTTCTAGAAAATTAGGTAAAATTCCATATAAAAAATCACTCAATTCGCGAAAGAAATTAACATTTTACGATATTGGAACATATCCTAAGAAAATTTGCAAAATGTTAAAGAATTATAAGAATTACCTTCCGATAGAGGTAGGAACAGAAAAAAATATGATTTTACTAATCAGAATGTATTTTCATTTACTTTTGAAACAACGCCGTTTTTACAAACAATTTTGAGTAATTTTTTAAAAATCTCTCTATACTGAAAAATTAAAAATTTTGAGTTGTGTCACTGTTACACCAAACCAACGATATGCAATAAGTTCAATTAACTGATGTATAAAAAAAGGTTTTCTGGTATATAATTTGAAAATAAATAAACGAGAATCCTAAAAAATAGTGAAATCAAGCGAAATTTTCGTAAAATTTCTAGTTTTAATGAAACAGTAAATTATTCGGAATTTTGGATTATCTTTGGGTTACCCCAAGCATTCCAGATTACAAGGCTTTTTCTACAGTAAAAGCCCTGTAATACTCGTTTGAAAATGTGCAAAAAACAATTGAAAATTTCAAAATGAATTAAAAAATTCAATGAACGAGAAAAAAACAAAAGCAAAAAAAATTCCAAAAAATTAAAATTCCGGCTAACTGAGTGTTCCAGTTAATTGGATGCCGGATAATCGGGCTTTTACTGTAGTACATAATTACGTTTTATTTCGATAATACACATTTTATGTCATTTTCAAAATGACTTAAAAAGACAAATTTTATGTCATTTATAAACACACTTCTTAAATCATTTTCAAAATGACTTATGATATGTATTAATAAAGTCAGCTTTTTTTAATTCATTTCCATTACAGATTTTAAGCCACTTTTAAAATGAAATAAAAATACACCATTTTTAAGTCAGCCTTTTTTAAATCGGGCAGCCATAATTTACGCACCCAACCCTGATTTGAATGTTACTCACAGGTTGCTCGAAACAATGCGGACTGTGGTTGTAATTTTCTTAACAGCGAAAACAAATTTTTTCATATCTGTTGAATTCTCTTTTCTGTGTTATTACCAGCCGTCTCCTTCTTTCCCCTTTGACTAGTAAAATTTTAGTTGATAGTGTTCAGTATTGCATTTAGTCGTAACCCTATTTAACGGGATGTCATACGTCATCTATACTAATTCTCGAACACACAATTTATTCTGTCTACATACTGTACTTAACAAAAGGAAAACGGAATTAATATTAATTTGTCTCTTTAATTAAATTAAAAACACAAAACAGAAATAAAGGAGAAAATCCAAAGCTCAATCATAATTTTTCATCGAGCATGAAAAGTAAAAAAAAACATAAAACAAAAATAATGAGAATTATGTATGAAAGTACAACAACAACTCGGCATGTACAATACATAATTATGTATAGTATAATAATGTATTAAAATATCAAGAAAAAGAAAAATTGTTGGGTGGGTCGCGTTGGGAAAAATATGGGTGGCAGGCAGCAGGACAAGTCGACAAAGATATAAATTAAAATAATTTCTGTGTGATTTAATTTCCAGCTTTTTTTCCATTATGAGGACGTTACGTTGTTGTTGGTTTTGGTATTGTTAAGTGTATTATGTGTAGGTACATAAGGATAATGTGTAAAATTTAATTGGGGTGACTTTGATTGACATTAAAATCGATTTAAAAGGTGAAAACTGGGTATATCCGTATAACAGGCACCGCATCCATATAATTATACGTGTATTTACTGACCAATATTCTTGACAGTTTTTCTACCTACATAAATAAACAAATTGTGTGTATATCAATAGAATTCTATAATTAAAAATTGATTAGACGCGATTTAACGGTGAATCGATTTAAACGCGGTTATATTTGGTGAATGACAAGGGTATAATGAATATTTGATGAGCGTATGTATATCGCACCAACGATATTGGAAAAGGTTTAAATCATGTACAAAAAATTCAATTACTGCCGGGTACATTATATAACGATGTGTTTATGTCTCTATGGTTCGTTTATGATTATCAAAGGAAATTGATAGAAAATTTTGCTTCCTCGTATATCGACAAGTAACATACTACTGTTTAAATCGAAACTGTCGTCTATAAGACTTGAGAAGAATACCAAAATTCTCATTCAAACGATTTTTGATTGGATTTTGCGCCTTTTATACTCGTGTCATACTAAACCATTATCACCAGTCAACTTGATTAACATTTGAATTAAATTAGAATTTTTTAGAAATGAAATTTAAATAAAACGCCAATTTACAATTACAAATCGTTTACTATGTAGATGGTAATATCTGGCAGTCATCGAATTATGTAAGTCACTGTATATTAACGAATTATGTTAATTCTCTTTTGAATTTAATTTAAAAAAAAAATACATGATGAAATTATAATTAAGTTATAAATAAATTGGAACGAGCAAAGAGCATGTAAAATTTGTTGCATATATTATTGAAGGTCACGCCCGAAACTAAATTTTTATCTAAAAGGTTTACAGTGGATTACACTATAGCCAAATTACCGACAACTTTTAACGTCCATTGAATTGCGGTTAAGTATCTTATATCACAGTATTTATTTTTCGATTGGAAAGCGAAACAGAAAACAGATTAATTACACAAATTAGAAACTATAACTATAATGTCCAGATACTTCAAACAGATTTTATGTTAACAAAAATTTCAAAAAATTCAAGAATACGATACTCACCGAGAGCGATAATCCTCACGAGAACGATAATCATCTAGCAAAATCTAGATTAGTATGCAGTTGAATGCCATTAAAAGGTTTAATATAATAATTAAATCAACTAAGTGCTTTTCAGATTTTGCCTAAATGTTTACTATTTTGTAGTATATGGTAAATTTAGGTAACACACGAGTGGGTCAAAATGAAACTTTACATTACAATTAAGCCGAATTTGTGCTAATTAATGTTCACACGAGAAAAAATTAGTGCTAGTCCAGGAGCCGAAATTAACGGGAAAAGAAAATTTCAAATTTCGCCTGAAAGACAAAACAAATAAAACCCAATTTCTAGAAAAACCAGAAATAATTTAAACCTTATTTTAAAACTTTTCAAATGCGGCTACACTGACGAAATTTGTGCTTTTCATGATTTTCATAAATTTTCATTCATAAATTGAGGAAAAACAATTAACTCCTAAAAGATACTATATTGAACAAACAAAATACAGAGGTGTACCGTTCAATAATATTTTTGTTGAACAAAAAATTACTTATTATAAAATCCAAGAATAAATAATTCAGCTAGCATATTCCTGTCACGCATGTTCAGTTGCCATCTGAAAAATATAGTGACTGAATTTGTGCTAATCCAGAATTGGCCCAATTTCATGAAGAAGTGTCAACTTAATTGGTTACTAGAACACTATGTCAGAAACCGTTTATTCAACGGTTTATATTGGTCAATGGAATTAGGCGTGACAAGAATATGCTATCTAAATTGCTTATTCTTGGATTTTATAATAAGTTATTTCTATTTTTTAATTTGTTGTTCAACAAAAATATTATTGAACGGTACACCTCTGTATTTTGTTTGTTCAATATAGTATCTTTTAGGGGCTAGTGTGTTTTTCCTCAATTTATGAATGAAAATTTATGAAAATCATATTTCTATGATAAGCACAAATTTTGTAAGTATAGCCGCCTTTGGCAAGAACTAAAATTAGGTTTAATTTATTTCTGGTTTTTTCTAGAACTTGGGTTTTATTTGTTACGTCTTTCAGGCGAAATTTTAAATTTTATTTTAACGTTTTTTCGGCTCTTGCACTAGCACTAATTTCTTCCCGTGAACACTAATTAGCACAAATTCGACTTAATCGGTATGCAAAGTTTCATTTTGAAATTCGAAAGTTTTCTTGCTGCCCTAGTTTCCCACACGTAACACACCAATATTGAACAGGATAAATAAGGGTAAATTTCACAAGTGTATAACAACAAGTGACATATTTCCGGAAAGCATGGTGCGATTTCTTATAATATCGCAATTTCAATTTGTTTAGTAAGGAGATTTTTTAAATTTTTTTATTGAACATTTATATTTTGTTTATATCTTCTTTTATTTATCTAATAATCTTGTTGTATAGATCACAATTTCATCCTTCTATGTAAAAATAAGCACCAAAATATATATGCCATTCTAAAGTTTAGGTACAAAGTTCCTTAAATAGTTAGGCCCTCCATTGGCCTTTAACCTCATCTTCACATCTACGATGCTATGCTGCAAGTGTATCGGTTCGGGCTGTGACATTTAAGAAGAGGACCTCAAATATATTCAGCCTGTGGCCTGTCAATTAACATTCGAGATACAAATGCCAGCCTCAGCGTAGCACAATGCTGAGTTGTTATTATTATTTTCTTCAAACTCCAAACAACCTGTTTACGAGCACTGGTCTGTACAACAGGACCCTTCCTGTTCAGAATCCAAACTGGTGTTCTGCACTCCACATAAAACTGATCAGGTTTTCTTTGAGATAAAGGGAAGTTTTGAGAAGAAACGCGCGATTAAACACTTCCAGAAACCTTTCTGGATGAACTTCTGCTGCAATCCCAGCAGCTCTAGAAGGAGTCCCATTGGCGATTTTTCTCTTCTTAGATTTAATCTTTTTCCACGACATTCTCAGTTCGGCTTTAGTTAAAATAGTGATATCTTGCGCCTCATGTACTTCTTGCCTGATTATTTGTGGTTCGGAAACAGAGCATTCACATTATCAAGCATCGTGCTTAGTGCTAAGGACACAACACGCGTCCTAATTATTTTGAATTAGTTTTAGAGATATCCAACCAGAGATCCTAGAACACTTGTTCTTCCAGCTGAGAGCTTTAGAGCGCATAATCGCTTCCCTTATGATAATCTAGCACGGAATAGCTAAGTATTGAGCGAAAGAGTGATCTGCTTGGCTATGGGTGCGTCTATTCTCCTATCTCGACGTTTCGATACGACTCTTCTACTGCCCTTCCTGTGGAGCTGAAGCATATTTTCGTATGCCTCTTCATTTATTTGTAGTGTTACTTTGTAGTATACATGGGTTTCAATCTCGCAAACCTATCAGTTTCTTGGTTTCAAAGGGTTTCGTTCAACATGGATCATTAATTACCTGTTTCGAAAGTGGGAGCTTCTCCTATATAAAGGCAGAAAATATTACATGAAGCACAATAACATCTTTCCTTTGTCCTAGATAATTGAAACCATTTTAAGCGAATTCTTCACAAGGGCTGTTGGGCGAGAAGTAACAGCTGGAGAACAAATGGAGAAATCCTTGCAGCCCATCCATACCACCCCTTTTCTTGAACCGAATTTTCTAATTGAAGTATCCATTGAGAGGACGATGAATGCCGCGTCACCGTCTAAGTCTACTTTCCAAAAACCCTGGCGGACATCACGAATCACTTGCGATCCTCTGATTGTTTACCATGAGTGGTTACCTATTTCAGCCGCCATCCGTCGATACAAGTCGTTAGCCATCTTGTGGTCGACCTTTCTACAACTATAATGTGCTGTTTAGACCACTGTTTCTCCTTTATTTCAATAGTTTTGCTCTCAAGGCCTATTATGTATGATGACCATCTCCTTTCGGTGGAGTCGGAAAACCTTATTCTGGATCATCTTTTTCAATGCACTAGTTTTTGTCTTGCCACGCTGGCACGAATCATCAAATCATCCGTCTCTGGGTTTTTGGTCTTGATTTCTGATGTTTATCGCTGCTTTCTCTTTTTAAAGAGCTCAGCATACATCTGTCCACCTGCTTTAACTAGAATGGTTATCGACTTTATGATGTTCGTAATTTCTAGACCAAATTAAATTCGGAAAATTATACGTTTTCCAGATAATAATTTCATTGATATGGTCCTGAATCCTAGCATACTAGTTCTTGGTTATTCTTCAGAAAGGAATTTAAATAAAATTTCCGGAAACAGTTTTAAGCGAAATAACTTATAAGATTGTAAGCGAACGAATATTAAAATTAATTGAGCAGTGACTCTATTATGACTCCCTTTGAGAATAAGGAATTGGGGAAAAAACTTTCAAACGTCCATTCCTTTCTATATAGGGAAAAACCATCCTCCATTTAAGATGATGTCCACCAAATTGATTCCATAAAAAAGGCCAGAAACGCACAATTCAACCAAAAGGAGCCCATACATTTTTTTTTTATTCCCAGCGAAAGGTAGAACACTGCCGCGAGGCCAAGTAAATGTAGAGAATTTGAAACTATCGACTAATGGATTAACAAGCTCTTTGTAGTAGGACAGAGGCCGGGTCATGAATATTGCACGAACATTTTAGTCGATATTGAAATTTGAAGGGGGGAACAACAACAATTTGCCGGTTTCGTTCCATTGCTTTACCAAAGAGTATAAGACATAGTGTGAAGTATCTTGAAATGAACAGAAAGTGTACATGAAAAAATAAAATTCATTTTTTAATGTTGTGCTTGCGTTTAATAGAGAATAAAATATGAAAATCGCATACATTTTCATATTTGCCTCTCCATTGCATTTGAAACCGAATTCATTTTCTCATACACATCCCCCGCTCACACAAAATACCCTTCTGCATGTACTCTGTCTCTCTCTCTCACTCTCCCTCTCTTTCTCTATCCCTCTCTCTCCCTCTCTCTCTCTCTCTCGTTCTCTCTCACTCTCTCCCTCGCTCTCTCTCTTTCTCTCTCACTATATCTCTCTCCCTCCCTCTCTTTCTCTCTCTCTCTCTCTCTCTCTCCCTCTCTCTCTCTCTCTCTCTCTCTCTCTCTCTCTCTGTCTCTCTCTCTCTGTCTCTCTCTGTCTCTCTCTCTCTCTCTCTCTCTCTCTCTCTATCTCTCTCTCTCTCTCTCTCTCTCTCTCTCTCTCTCTCTCTCTCTCTCTTCCGCTATTTTGACGTGCAATGTACGTCACTGGTAATTTTTTTCTATACCGAAAATGACGTACAGTGTACGTCTACGAACGAATTTGACTTTGTTATTTTTGAAAGAATTTATATTTTAACATTCAAAAAAAAAATGAAAATAAAATCCATATAAAATATAAACCACTTTGGAGAGAGTCGAAAAAATATAGATAAACGAAATTAAAAATTTTAAATTAGAACGCACGTACAGAAGAAGTATATATTTATATAAAGATTGGGGGGTGGTGGGGGTGATGAAATTTTGGGGTTATATGTTCGGATATGCAAAAAATTTAAAAAAAAATCGTAGAACCCGATTGCAGTGCCACCTTTCCAATTGTGAATCTATACCATCCAGGAATCCACTCAAACACACACCACAAAATTTCATTAAAATCGGTCCAGCCGTTTAGGAGGAGTTCATTTGGAATTTCTTTGAGTGGATGGGCATGCATGTATTCTAACTAATTGATAGCGCAAGAGATTTCTAAGCATCGAAATTTCGAAATATTCTTGTCCAAACTCAATGAATTGATCCTGAAAATTCAATGGACTTTAATAGTTTGCACACGATTAATAATTTTGAAGGAATTCCCAAAATGGGCACTTACGAAAATCTAAGAATAGAAAAAGTACAGTGATGGTTTAGAGGAAAGGTTTGATCGGTTGTCGACATGCCTGGACGAAAATCACTCTGCTAGTCGCCCAAAATAAATTTGCAGCATTTATGTTGGCCAAAACCTTGTGGCCGGTTTGGAGCAAATCTATTCTGCGACAGTTGTTACAACTCAGCTAAACTTTCTTTTCTTGTAATGGACAAAGTAGGACTATTTTCCACTCGTTTGGGTTTTCTGTGTCAACCAAAGCGTTGGAATAAGCTCAAACATGCGGTAGAACAGATATTCGCCATAGCGTTCTTGAACGTTTTGTTTTTATTACAGATACCAACCTCATCAGGTGACTTATAAATTTCATTTTTCATGTGACGCTACGCACTTCATCTTAAGATGGAGCAGATTTCTACATTGATATCAGATGTATACAATGATGTTGGTTGCTCACTAGCGGATAACGTCTGTCGGTTTGAGTATTTTCCCACGAACATTTCTTGTGTGTTTAGATATATTTTTACCTAGATTTGTTGGTGAAGCATTTGTTATCGCTAATTTTATTATGATCTACTGTTCTTCCATTGCCGTGGTTGGCTGTCCAGATTTTAAAATATGGTATAGCTTCGAAGTTGGCCCTTGTAACTTGAAACTTTAATGCTTCGGTAATCCAACGTCAGATTCGCATCCCGTTATTGTTTGGCACAAGGTGCAGAGAGTATGTACCGAAGGGCACGACGAATATTGTCTGCAATGTCGATTTGTACATTGAAGTCACCCAAAACAATCGCAGTGGTCGTAGAGATGTTAAAGTAATGCGTGTGTGTGAGTAAGCAGACCTGGTTGTTTAAAGAACTACTACAAACTCGTGCCAATTGTAGTTTTTGCTTTAACAGAGACAAAACCCGTGGCGACTGTGATCGAACATGTTGTTGCCGACTAGTTTAGTTTCTTGTAGTGCAATTAAATCGGGCTTCTACTGAGATAGCTAATCGAAGAGTTGGTGAAGGCTCTTTGTTTAAAATTCGTAACAATTGTTTTTTATATGTTGGGTTGTTAGTAAAATGCAAATCCCCATAAAAGATTCGCAGCCTAGCCCAGTTACGTTGTTGTAACCGATAGCCGCCGCGAGAGGTGGTGTGTGTACTTGCTGAAGTTGCATACAGAGTCGGCACAGGATGTGACTCCTGCGGTAATCCTTCTGTCTAGATTGGTTACTGTACTCTGATGAGGCGACCGAATATTTTGTACGCTGTCTTATATAGACTAACAAATGGTAGATTACAAGACGCAGAATTATGACTTGATATGTACGAGCAAAAGCCATTATTTAACCAAATCAAATAAGCTTGGCCTACATGTTATCTAAAAAAAATTCAGACATCTCAAAGATAACTGAAAACTGTTCTATTTCACACATAGAATAAAAATGTCCCTAATCAGCTATTTTACATTACTAAAATCATAATTCGCTTTTCGGATATGCCCTAATACAATGAAAAGACGTGTTTTTTTAAAATTTATTTAATTCTGTTGGTTACACTAAATGATCTTTATTTTCGTGGTATAGATATCAGTACGCGTACTGATAAAATAAAATCTGCCAAGTATCCTCACACTCCTAGACATCCGTTTGCAATTCATCAACTTTTAAAATTTACGAGGACAAGTATTGCAATCTAATAGAATTTTAACCCAAAACTGGGAAGTTTTCTCAAATATTTCAACAACTTTTAATTTTACTGCGTAATGTAAACTGAAAAATATTACCATCCGAAAATAAACAACAGCCGTAAAAAAATCCCAAACTCATCAAAAGAATACAAAAAAATTATTGTAAAATTATTCAAATTGCATTAGAATTTTTTAAAACCCAATTTACTTAAAGCTTTATTTACAAACATGCTGTGTTTGTTAAAAAAAAAATTGTCTCTAATCAAATTCTAACCGAATTACCATACATAAAATATAAATGTTAACGATGTTTTTCTTTTTCAAAGTTGTTCTAAACAGTTTTAAAATTAAATTGCTTTGTATACAGTCTGAAATGTCACCGATATATAGTCCAAGGAAAATTTCACTCAAAAAGTCACTATACCCATTAAATTATGTTTCGTATAGCCCATAAAAGCTTTTATTTGCAAATTTGAATGCCGCAGTTATGTATGCGCTTTGACTGAACAAAATATTACTATTGACCGTTATGATTTTGGTAATTGAAAATTTAACAAAAAGCAAAAAACACAGAGAACCGAAAATTAATTAAACGAATTACCTGAATCGTAAAAAGGAGCTTTTATTCCATTCGAAATATCCAATTATATTTAAGCTGTGCTGGATGATTTTAAAGCCATTTATATTTAAATATTTAATACGAAAATTAAAAGGTATACGTATAACAGTAATAATAACAAAAGGTGAGATCTGTCTGAATCCTGAATTGTTTTCTCTTTTTTGTGTGTGAATTCCGTCTGGGGATGAGAACACACTTCCTTCCTATCGCAACCATTTATTTTTTTTTTATTTTTTTTTTAATAAATGTATAATTAATTTATGTACATATTCAAATTAGGTTCGCCTAATCTTCAACACAAAAGGAATATTCAAAAATAAATTGGAAAATTAATTAAAAAATTCAGAATCTCGATTTTTCCGTTTCGTTTAGCACAATTACGTGATATTTATAGTTTTTGAATATTTAAAAATTAATTCTGATATTTTGTTAGGTTAGTTTTGTACCCCCTCTCGAATATCTACTCGAGCACCGTATAGTTTGAGAATTTTCACCCAAGAGCGGGAAAATAATCAAATTCCTTGCCAATTATATTTTTGTATACATGCCATTAATTTTGGCATTTCTTAAATATACTCGCAAAGTAAAAGTTTTCATGAAAAATTGGATGAAATTAAATTAGCTGATATATTTCTATTAAAGTTTTGTACTTCTTTAGGTGTACCCAACTGAAAAAATTGTTCTTCTTGGCAAATTATATTTAAAAGTTTTAATTTGTTGTAAAAATATGTTTTCTTTATGATTTCGTATCGCAGTAAAATTTTTCGTTTAATTTTCAGTTGACATATACAAACATACTCGTACGGCGATGAAACTCAATTGAAATTAGTTTTGGTGTTTATTTGGCAGCTTCATTATAAATACAGGGTGTTTTTTTTAATGCCACGCTTTTACAGGAAGAACGGTGCTAGATTTGAGAAAATCACTTATAATGAAATTCGTTACGCCGGTGATCTTCTTGGCTCTAGCCTTTTTTTTAATTTGAAACTATAATTTTGAGTATTTTTTTATTAAGCAATTAAAAGTAAATTTTGTTCGGTTTTCGCTAAATGTAACAACAAATAAAAATAGATAACCTCAGTACTTCTGTGATTAATTACGCAGTTGCTTATTCTATCTTGTCTTCAAGTTATTAAGGTTGATTCACATTTGCGACGTGCGACATGTGACAAATGAAAATAAACGTAACGTAACTTTCTTAACAACATGCGATAATAAAAAATAAAAAAGATTTGGGGAAAGGAATGAGAAAGGCCATTATAATAATTTGGTAGCAGAAATGAGGCTCTATGAAAAACAAAAGTTCTTTAATCACCACAATGTCACCAATGTCGGTTTAATTATTTGATCAATTGCTCGAGAAAATAAAAAAAACAGAATAGTGAAATTACGCATAAGTCGAGAACCAATATATGCAGGAGCCCAAATTTCATTCACGTTGAGGTAAGTATATGCTGACAGTAAAAATGATTGAAAAATTTAATAATTATTTTGATTTTAAATACTTAGCAGGTCACTTGAAGTCACTTAAAAAAAATGTCATGTAAAAAAAAACCTGTTTTACATTTTGCATGTAAAAACGTAAATAACAAAAAAAATTGTGTATTTTTACAAAAATATGTAAAATATACTTTAAAAACGTGAATACTCTCAAAAATTAATTATAAAACTTTGAATGTGTAATACAAAAGTGTGTTTATATTGTAATTATAATTAACATCAAAAATTACAATCAAAAAGTTTAACTAAATGGTTAATCATAATTATTTTCAACTTTTAGTTGTCTATCCTTTTACGATGCCATCTGTTTTCGGTTTGAACAAGCTCTAAAATATGGTAAAATAAATGCCTACTGCCATCTAGCTACATTTAAATAGAACTACTTATTTAAAGATAAAAATATTAAAAGTGCGCTGCGTAAATTTTTTAAACTAATTACAATTTGGCATTGTCGTTATCTGTCAAAAACAATATTGTCAACCGAAGCCAAACAATTATTTAACCAAAAAATAATATTTAACTTAAAGTCAACTGTAAAATTTCAAGATTATAAAAATTTTCCAGTTTTTACGAATGTATGGAATAAATTTTAAATATTTTCAACATATTCCACAAATTGCTCACGATTTCGAAAAAGATTACGATGAACATAAATTTGAAATGAATTCCATTCTCGGTTCATTTCTTAACAGTTGCGGCCGTGAACTTATCACATATGAATTTCAAAACTAAATTTGACAATAAAATTTGTTTGCTCAAAGGATTGAATGATATACTTCCAAGTCGCTTGAGTAAAACTAACACGAGCCTTCATTAGTAATCTGCTTTGCATTCGATTTACTCGAAGCTGAATGAGCGCTTAGCGCCATTGAAAATTTGAAGAAGAAAAAAACTTGATCATTCTGCTATTGTGTGAGATCGAAGTATAGTAATGCAGATGTTATCGGACCATGCTTGGTTGAAATGGTGCATTTAATGGGGTAGTATCAGTTCTAATGAAATAATCGAATGATAAACTTTGGGATAATTTGTCATTGAGGATGGATACGCCCAAGAAAGCTAAAATTATTTCGCTAGAGTCACTAAAACAACTGTAACTTGTAAACCATATGTTCAAAATATCATGAAAGTAGGTTGGTAAAATTTAAAAATCATGAGTTTTTAATTTGTGGCGCCATCTATGTGTCAGACCGGGAACTTTTCAGAAGACGTTATAGTTGTTTACACTTCAACCAAAAGTCGCATTCTGCGTTTGACAGCTGACGTCAAGTACTATAGAATACCAGTATTGCCCACTATAAATGGCCCAGATAAGCAGTACTATAGTAACGACATCTATTGGGAAAGAGCGGAGTCATATTCGCACACCCAATACAAATATGGGGACAAATTTAAAAGAAAAATCTGAAACTTTGTTTACAGTACCTTTAAAATTTTGAATAAGCATTATAATTAAGAGGTAAACAAATGAATAGAATAGAATTGCATAAATGTTTGCAATTTACTAATACTGCCTTACATTTTAAATGCCTCACATTATATCCCGATTTCTAGTTTTTTCTAGAAAAAACATTTAAAATCATTTAAGCTCAATTTTAACATTTTCTAAGGAAAAGGAGTCTTTAGGGGGAAATATGAAATTTTCTTCTCCCATTTTCTCGGCCCCTGGACTAGCATTAATGTTTTTGCTGGAGCGCTAATTAAGACAAATTGGGCTTAATCGTTATGCAAAGTTTCATTTTGAAATTCTACAGTTTCCCAAAAAAAAAATAGCAAAAGAATGTGAGGTTATATTATCCCCTAAATTATTTAAAGTTTGCTAATTCTAATTTTTATGGTTTGCTTGAAATTATCTCAGTATTTCATCCCAGAAAAATAAAAAGTATTCATCAGGCAATACTAGCTATATACTCCATCCCGGAAAATTTTGAAATGGCATTGGATCCAAATGTTTATTTTTCAAATATCTATGATAAAATGATAAAAAGACAAGACGTATGTTGAGATTGGCTCAATGGCTTCCAACCACGTTCCAACCACGAGTGTCTGAGCGATCTATTTTGATTTCAATACGGCGTCACGTCCTCTATCCAAAATAAAATTCACCTGATGAACCATATGTTGTGATTGGCACTAAAGCATCCTGGGATGGAACATGCATCCGAATTGCCTGCTTAAAAATGCCGAATAATTTTTAAGAAGACAATTCGGGTATTAATTTTAAAATGATTTCCTAAAGTTAAAAGTTTTAGTTTAGAATGGAAATTAAAATTAATTGTGCATTTTTAAAGTATATTTAATCTTTATTGTGACCACCCATTTAAATTTAAATACCGTTTTAGTTTTTTATCAAAAAAATCAAAAATAATCGGCTTGTATACCAAAAATAAAAGTAAAATACGGCAGCCATTTTGGTAAATTGAAATTTATACAAAAATGTTCATAGCCGGGGAAACTATTTTTTTGCGGGGTATTTTTTCGGTTGGTCAAATGGATGAAGATTATAATTATATTAGATTTTATTGTTAAACTAAACCAACACAGATTTTTGTTTTGTTCTTGTTTAAATAGATTTCCTAAAGTTAAAAGTTTTAGAAACTAATTAAATTGAATAAAGTGAAAAGTACGCCCTGAATTTGTTCGGACTTCTTCGAGAACAAATTTATACGTAAAAAACGATCATACAAATATTTAAGTCTAGATGCGATTCCAACAATATTTACATCTTCATCCAGAGCTGCTGCAGAACGAGAACCATTATTAGAAATTGAGATAAATTTGATGTAAAAGAAGAAACCCTCAGTAGCTCGTCGTCTTCAAGTGGAAAAATAATTCCTGATGCCGAGTCAGATGAAGGTGAAGGTTTTTAATTTCAAATGAGTTCAACCGATCTAAGCTCCGATGAATCTTCACATATAATCGAAATGTGTAAACAAATAAAACTAAGTTTTGCTGTAATTCCAGCGTGTAAAAAAATAACTTTGAAGAACTCGTTAAAAACATCGACGTCAGGAGAATCTTCATCACCAAAAAATAAAAATCGTCGTAAATTAAAACTAAAAGTTCTCGGATCAGCTTATCGTGACATGAAACTAAACAGGAATCGGCTAAACCAGCAAACTGTTCGGGGAAATAGGAAAATAGTCAATTTTGAAACCATATTAGGAGATCTATGAATATTTAATTCAAAAGGAGCACCTGGTACATTTATTAGCTTAATCGCAGCTTATTCGTCAACTTGGAAAATCTAAAGGTTTGGCTCTTCCAAAAAAATATCCAGCTGATATAAAGACTTTCGCGACGAATCTTAATTTATATTCGCCTAAAGTATATGAGTATGTGCACAAAGAGAGTAGTATAGATGTGTTGACGGGGAAGCCGGTTTTGCTATAATGAATCATTCTATACGCTTCGACTGCTCGTGAACAACGACCGACTTAACAACCAAAGTGTCTTTTGTAACTTAGTTTTCGGTAAAATAAATATTCATAGTCAAGTAGAGTGGAATGGCAAAAGGTCTGTAGGTTCTCTGTAGAAGACTTATTTGACTATTCCGATTTTTCTGAGTTTGTTGAAAACGTTGTAGAGAATATAGCAGGATTCACAGTTTGCCGTCTCAAAAACACTCTTCATTGTTCTGAATGTGTTTCTTATCTTGAAATAAAGGACTCAGCGTACAAAAATAGAGGTGGACTACGAATTCCAAGTAATGATATAGTAGTTATACGTAATTTGACTGAAAAGGAAATTTTTCATTTTACCATCCAAAATAGTAACAAGCCAAATATCTGTTTTAAGGGAATCTATTGCTACAAAAAATTTCTTAACTGTACAACAAAAATTATTAGAAAGCGAGTTTGAATGACTTCCCATATCATGAGCATTATAACCTTCTTATAAAATGTATTGTAAGAAAGATATATGGATGTCCGATTTTTTTATATTTGCAGTAAAACTAAAAAGACAAATAGTGTTAGACATATAAATTGAATCGCCTTGTCATATTTCAAGGCATGTAGTTTTCAGTTATATGTGTTATGTAAATCAGCTAAATGAAATACAATAAAATATTGTAAGAAAAATAGTTTTTTAATAATTTATTGTTTCAGGTACAACTAAAACTCCAGCTTCCCGTTCTCAAAATATTAAAATTAAACTATATTATCTAAAAATAAAATGGGTGGAATTACATTTGTGCAAATGTATGTGGGTTTTGTGCAAAAAATGTCTAAAATTTTTAAATTCTTTAAACCCTACAAAAAAGTAAATAATTTTATGTACGACTTTGGCAATAAACAAAAATAAAAAAGAGAAATACAAAGTTTTTTCTCAAAAGTGATTTTACGCTCATAATATATTATCCGACCCGGTTGGCTGGTATGACTCATAATCCTCGCGGTTCCCGGGAACCATTAATTTAAATTCATAATTTATACAATAATCGAATGGACCATAAAGAAACGGCTTGTCTTCTTACCATTTATTTTCTGTCATTTTAAAAATTTCTAGGATGAATTTAAAAATCTTGACTCTCCTTAAATACCTCTCACGTAGTGCAGTTCTACCAATGTGAAGTTTCTGGACACTTTTAAATTATTGAATACTTTGGATAGAAATGTATGCGAGTGTCCAAAACTTTTCTTGTATAATAAACATTTGAATACCGATATGTAAATTTTAGTTTTAATTTTCGAGCGAACGTTGGGTAATGTATAAAAAGGCCCACAGAAATCAATCCCGGTAAATTGGAATGGTCTAGAAGGAGTAACATGGTCGGTTGTTGACCCATGATTTGACTAACTGTTTGTTCATCCGGTATTGAAGCTGTATAGATTATATAATAGTGCTAGAGACTTCCGAAAGAAGAAGTTTTTTGTGTTCACCAGTTACTAGTAATTTAGTAAAATTATGCGCTCGGCCTACTGAGGTAAAGAGGTAGTGTTAGATTTTTTGAAAACAAATATAAATTGGGAATAATTATCCCTGTCAATTTAGATATGGAAAAAATATTCCCAATTTATAAATATTTACATCAAACTTTTCTCCTCAGTAGGCCGGAAAAAAATATTTTAACAGAAATTACATATAAATTCTTTCCCCAGTTCCCTATTCCCGGAGAATTACCAGAATAGTGCCACTGGGATTATAATTTGATGCTTGCTATTATACGATATGTCAGCGTTGTTTAAGCGACTACCAACCCGAAAAATTTGGTTCTCGTCAAGAAATCGACTTAGTGATTTTAATTTGCGTTTTAACGGCATAACTTTAGTTACGAAGATTTTGTAACTCGTTGGAATATTCCTGGCGCTGAACATGTTTAATAAGTAAGACTATAGCTAAATCAATTGCTTAGCATTGCAATGATTCATACTTTCGATTTTCTTTCGTCAACTTGCAGTTGGTAATAAATCGCACGCATGTCGTAACTACGCGAATTATTTTTGTGAAACTTGATGTAACAAATAAATCCCAATCAGCTTTGACGCACAACAAAGTTGTTTCAGACTTCCGAAGTTCTAATAAATCGGGATTAATGTACGAATTAGGGGATAGTGGCGAATTTTCTTTGGAATGATATAAAAACCCCGGACCATTCCACTAAACGGAGCTTTCTTTTAATTCGTCTGGTAAAAGACCTCGTGATACTAGATCACCTGGATTCATTGCTGATGGTACGTAACGCCAAGAATTAGTTGAATTGAGTTCTTGAATTTGCGATACTCGGTTATCGCAACAAATGGTAGTTAACTTTGATGGTGGTGATTTTATTCGAATGAGAGTGATTCCCGAATCGGACCACATATGGACCGCACTAAAATTAATATTGATTATTTCAACAATTTTGTGATACAGTTGCGCAACCTTTAATGCTGCACACAATTCTAACCATGGAATGCATTTTAAAAATATTCCAAAACTTTGCCATATTTGACGTAAGCTTATCATCCCATGACAGATTTGTAGCTGCCCTTAAAGACTGCATAAACTGCTTTGCAACGAAAACCATTGGAGCACATAATCCAATAGTACCATACAATTCCGCTATTTCTGAGAGTACCGAACGTACATTCAGTATCGTTTTACGGTTAAAAAAAATACGGTTAAAAAAATCTGCTAATTCTATAATCGAAGGAATCGAATTTAACTCAAGCTTGATTGGCTCAGACGGTAAATACCGCGTAATTTTCGGCAAAACCAAAAAATCAAGATTTTTTACATATGTCGCTTACACGAGACTTAATTGTAAGATTTACCTTATGAGGAATAAATATTTTATTTTGGTCTATGCCGGCTACTTGAATGGACACTGTTTGTTTTCGACTTCTTAACATTTGGCATAATCGCTCGGTTGCGAAGTTCGATTGGGAGCCACTATCGAGTAATTATGCTCTGAAACCACAGCCGTCGCTAATAAAACTTTGCTCATTTTCAATAACACTAGATGGATTTACCCTTTGATTTCCAAGAGTGTTTGAAGCTAATGTATAATACGCTCGTCTAAGTATAATTCGTCGAATGGGTATAAGAAGTATTTCTTTTACCAAAATACAATAATATGTTGTGTTTTAAAGCACATAAAGCACACGGATTACTTTTGCACTCAAATACACGATGTTTCTCAGATAAACAGTTAGTAGAAAGTTGATGTTTTTTAACAGAACCGAAGCGCTTTTCAGCACTCACATTGGAATCCAAATTCTGTGCAATTTGTTAGCATATGATTACCCCCACAAAATGAACACATTATTTCATTAGACACAAAGCTACGAGCTGTTTCGAATTAACGAAATGCTTCTTTCGCGGAACATTAGCGGAAGAATTGACTGCATTATTAACTGATCAATTCGGGTTAGTTCACAGTTTTGCATTGTAGGATGTATCATTCTCTGACCACAGAGCAATTCAAATAGTCTTAGATATACAAGCTAGAGAATCTTAATAGGCACAAGTATTTAAAATATTAAATTACGATTTGGCGTCGAAAAGACTTTTTTGGCAAAAAATAGAAACCGTCGTAACTCGGGACGATCTGGTAAGTGGGCTGGACAATGTCGTAATGACCTTAGATTTATACCGGGATATCAAAACTAGGGAAAAATTATTTAAACTAACTGTAAAATACCCTGAGTGTGAACATTTAAAAGCTATTAAGAAGAATTATTAAAGTCGTCCGTGAATTTAATTTGTTTTATTTTTTCGGCTTTTCGGACAAAATATCATTTTTAATGGACACCCATACAATGTTTACGACAATTTTTGTCGCAGAAAACAAAGAGGCCATTTATTAACAATATTTCTACCACAAAAGTAGAAAAAATGCACTCCCCTCCCCCACGTTTTAACCCCAGGGCACTTGTGTACACAAAGATACACAAACCCTTACAAAAATGAGAACTCCCTTAGGTAGCTTCTTGGCAGCTTGGTTTCGTACTGATAAAAAGTTGGTCTACTCATCAGGTTGCAACGACCAAGTTGCAACCTGATGAGTAGACCAACTTTTTATCAGTACGAAACCAAGCTGCCAAGAAGCTACCTAAGGGAGTTCTCATTTTTGTAAGGGTTTGTGTATCTTTGTGTACACAAGTGCCCTGGGGTTAAAACGTGGGGGAGGGGAGTGCATTTTTTCTACTTTTGTGGTAGAAATATTGTTAATAAATGGCCTCTTTGTTTTCTGCGACAAAAATTGTCGTAAACATTGTATGGGTGTCCATTAAAAATGATATTTTGTCCGAAAAGCCGAAAAAATAAAACAAATTTAAAAGCTATGTTCAATCTAATAAAATCCTCGATTGTAACCAGAGTACGGAAAGCTAAAAGAAATTTTTACGTAGCTTTAGATTAGAAAATTGTAATGGAAGGTCCAAACAATTTTGAGATCTATTATTAAAATTGGCCATTTATAGTAAGAAACGTCAAACTAAACCAAAAAATATTTCGGTAAAGTTAAACGGCTCAGTTGCCAATGCTTGTTTCATACATGCATGCGATTTTCCGTGGCCAGATGTAGTCGTAATTATGCCAGAATATTATATAGATTTTAAATTTGATATAAAACAGCTGCAGGTACGGTCAAGTTCCTTCGATTTTTTCAAGAAAAATTGAAGAGAGCGCTAACTAGCTTGATTAACAATTCGTTACTTTAAGGCAAGTTTCCGGAAAAACTAAAAATGGCAAGAGTTGTGCCGGTATTTAAGGGTGAGGATTCACTAGAGGGAACCAACTATAGACCAATATCTATTTTAGCCTCAGTCTCAAAAGTGTTCGAAAGAATAGTGAATAACCGGTTAATGCAAGAGGGCAGCATGCCTCGAGTTAACAAGTTTCATTTCGGAAAATGTTGACAAGAAACGGACTGTAGCGTGCTTATTTTTGGATTTACGGAAAATGTTTGATTCGGTAGACCATGATATATTGCTCGCCATTCTTCAGGGACTGAAGTTTGAGCCGGTGTATTTGTCGTGGTTCCGATTATATCTCAAAGCTCGTCCTCAGGTTGTGGTTGTTAATCAAACAGAAACCGATATGATGTGTCTCGCAAGGAGTGTAGTGCAATGATCCATTATTGGGCTGGTCCTTTTTAACAAATACATTAACGACATATGCAGTCAAAACTTTAAGGGCACATTTCAGCTATATGCTGATAATGCTGTTATAAAGTATGAAAATACAAATCTTAACCATCTTTTTGAATATATGCACACAGATTTGACGTTACTAAACCTGTGGCTCTATATATGATATTTACAAATAAAAAATTATCAAATGAAATTATAAGAGAGTACAGGATTAGTTATGTGGGAATTCAGATAGAACGTACATATCAATTTATACTGATAGATGAAAAATTAAAATGGAGTGACCATATCGATATGGTTAAGGCTAAAATACGACCTTTTGTATTCTCAATCAAAAAACTGAAGCATATTTTGCCGCAAAGTTCCCTGCTACTAATCTGCAATTCCTTTATCTTACCACAATTAATATATTTAAACCCAGTGCGGAGTGGATGTGCAGGTTTCCGTTGTGATGAGATCTCAATTCTACAATAAAAACCCTACAACATATATACCGCCTACCACTAAGATTTTCAGAACAACCGAACTTTTTAAAAACATATCTCAACTCAGCTTCCATAATATAATTTATTCCGAACTCATAATGACAATATTTAAAATTCGAAGAGGTTTAATTAAATTTCACCGATCTCTTGGTACGAGACAGCGAGCCAACTTCCGCTTGCAATTTTTGCAATAAACTCAAGAAACAACAATATACTCTATACAAAGGTCTGAAAATGTATAACACTTTACCAACCGAGCTAAAAGAATGAGAATTGAAATTTCGATTCAATTGGCACAGATTTCTTACAAAATAGGTAAGACCCACATTTCTCCTAAAGTCAAATAATAATAAGATAATAGTTCCATTAGAAATGATGACGTCTGCTGATCAAATTAAATTTATAACATTTTATAAATGGATCCAAATATACTTACATGTTTATTCTGAATAGAAATCAAGATGAATTGTTTAAACAATAGAAAATTTGATACGTCTACGAATAGACGAACACATTTATTAAAATAAAACAACAATTTCTAAAAAGAAGAAGAATCTGTTAAACGAAGTTGTGCTTTTAAATAATTCACATAACTGTATCTACACTTAAGATGAAATAAAAGTTAAAACATCATCATTGCATGTGGATGCACTGTGATTTCTGTATACAAAAAAAAAAATCGTCTATTATTTCTCCAGAGAAAATGTATGTTACTTCTACTTTGCAGTTTTCCACCCAACGTTCTGAGATTCTTCGAAAGTACGATGAATGCAACAATATAATACGTTTTGGAATTTTCTTTTTTCTAATAAACTGTTCATCTTCATTCTTTTGTAACAAATTAATAAGAAGAAAAAATTTCCATTTTCTTATTTAATTATTCATTGCGTCTTTTCACTTTGCTAACTATCTCTGCAATCGTTGTTGTTGTTGCACAAATCCATTAGTTTTTCATATTTCAAATATAATATACATATGTACTTATATACGAACACACACACACACACACACACAAAAAATTATTATTTTCTTTTAATTAATTTTCAGAAAGTGATATCAAAATTCATCTAGATCGAAGTCATGATGGTAACTTAAAAAAAAAAACTTAATCAAAATCCAAAACTTTTCGTTGTTTGTTACGTAACTATAACTTTCTGAAGTTTGTGGCCGGCGGTAGATTAAGCCACGTGCATGGGATCCCATCGATGGCTTAATCTACAGCATCCTTGTAAAAAATTTAAAAATTAAATCTCAATGCCGAATATATAGAAAATTATGTTGTGTATTTTAGAAACCTCTACTCTAAACGCTCGTTGGTAGTTGCTTATCTACCTTTTAGTCTATATATATGTTCTATATACGTAATTAGCGTTATATTTAGTAACTGAAACTGTCTGAGTGTTTTATTAGGCCTCAAAAAAAATCTAATTAACTTTAGCATTTATTTTTATTTTCCTTTATTTTTTGTGGTAAATCTTAATTTTATTTTCCTTTACTTAGATTTGATGTTAGAAGTATTGCGTGCAGGCGAGATAAAAAATATAATAACAGTAATGAAATACTTAATAATTACATCTTAACGTTCATTTAATTGAAATTATGTTCTCAAATTGTATATTGTGTGTGTGTGTGTAAATAAAATTGCCTAAATAGTAGAACCAAAATAATTTGGGGGTAGTATGTGTCATATATAAAATTGAATATATAGTTTGTCCCTGTTATGTATACACAAGAAAATTATTCTTAGTTCTGGACCTAACCAATAAAACTTAATTAATTTAATTTATTTTTCATTTCGTTCTAGATGATGACACTGGTGAAAAATCGGTGTCCGTACTATTAAGTGGTGAGGAATCCGAGTTAATATTTATTGATCACCCGCATAATGAGATGATGCCCGAAAATTGTATAGCCTCTTATGATCCGCATGGTTACTGTGTTATTTATTCGTCAGCGGATAAAAGCAGTTTTGGGCTAGCCGAAAAAATTTTACAAACGCTATGGACATCGGAAAATATTGCACAAAAAGCCGTTATATTAGTTGGTAACAAAGCAGATTTAGCTAGAAGTCGTGTTATAACGCCTGAGGGTAAGTACTCGATCTGATTTAAATTTTTTATTTTAAATATTTCCTCCTGCAAGAAAACACTTTAACGAACTTTGGGTATTATCATTCTAATCCCTATGAGGAACGTTTAAATTATATAACAAAATCATAAGAAATTTTCACTTGGTGCAATCTTCAGTGGTACTGAAGCACAATCTGTAAAATTAGAATACATTTAGATGAATAAAAATAAATTTGCTACACAATGTGCCTTGCTACATGATTATTGAGCACAACACGCAACAAATTTTACAGATTTTTAACTCACATGAAAATCAAACCAGCATTTACACAACAATAGCGCAGGAAGGTATCGTATAGTACTTCATCCCTCCAAGACCCCCCCCCCCCCCATTTTGGTGGTCTCTGGGAGGGGTCCCATTTGAAATGCGATATTTTAAAACGCGAATTATCAAAACGCGATATTTTAAAATGCGATATTTCAAAACACGATATGGTACAAAACGCGATATGGTACAAAACGGGAATTTAGGATCGGGTTATATCAGTCGGGTGAAGGGGAAATTTAATTTCAGCTTATAGGAATTTAAAAATCGATAGGAGCGAGAGTATATAGGATCGGTATAAATCGGGTCGCTACGCTCCCGTCGCTTCGCAATGCATATTTTGTACCATAACGCGTTTTGAAATATTGCGTTTTGAAATATCGCGTTTTGTACCATATCTCGTTTTGTCATATCTCGTTTCGAAATTTCGCATTTTAAAATATCGCGTTTCGACCGGATCCGCTCTGGGAGACAGGAGTGAACCCCGCCAAGTATTTTCTCAAAAGAATCATAAGCGATGCACGTCTATCATATATAAAGGGTTCAACACAATGTTACATCAAATTGAATCCCGTCTTTCAAGACTAATCAGCAATTGCATCTGATCCAAACGACGTCAACGCATTAACATCAGACAACATAAAAGATCAATCAACTATCGGGATTATCTACAACAATTCCAAAATCGACCGTAGAAAAATTCAACTAAGATTCAATATTGGCACTATTGTTCTTATTCAAGACGATAATCTTCCTTTGAAGTGGAATATGGGGAAAATCAATTGTAATCAATCTAAATAATCTTGACAACTACACAACTTCGATTATACGCTCAAGAGCTGCTAGCATATCAAATATCATTGCCATTAATAATCGCCACGGCTAACAGATGTCGCGATTTCAACAAATTTTACAAGGTAGATTTTTGTTTATCAGTACTTTTTTCACACATTAGTATTTTTTATATTTTTGTTAGTACTTTATAATTTTATAAAGAAATAGCACAACTATAATATTTTTAGTCCGTATTAGTTATTAAAGGGTTGTTAAGTGAAGCACACACACATTGCCTGTGGAAACAACTAAAAACCACTTATGTACGAAATGTTGAATTTTCAGTAGAGCAAAAACAAACTGTTATATCATTTTTTAAATATTATTTTGAACTAAAAGAAACGGTTAATAATATTAACCGTTTCTTTTAGTTCAAAATAATATTTAAAAAATGATATAACAGTTTGTTTTTGCTCTACTGAAAATTCAACATTTCGTACATAAGTGGTTTTTAGTAATGTATGTAATATAAAAGTTAAAAGATGTTTGTTTGTTTGTTCGCGAAAATCTCAGAGTATACAGCAGATGGACTGAAACTTTCACACAATGTGTATCTCGGGAAGGAGGTGGTCATACGCATAGTGCGAGTTTTTTACAATACGTGTCACACGAGTCGCACTACCAAATATCACAAACCGCTCAACCGATCGTCTGGAAATTTTGACCGTGTATAAGTTGTATGCCCAGAACCAACCTTATAGTATTTTTGAAGGAGTTGAACCCGTAGGTCTAGGGACCCCGGTACAAATTTATCTAAAACACTACCAAATATTGCGAACCGTTCAATCGATCGTCTTGAAATTTTGATCGTGTATAAGTTGTATGTCCAGAATAAACCTTACGATATTTTTGGAGGGGTTGAAACCCGGTGTCTACGGGGGTCGGTACAAATTTATCTAAAATTAATTTTTTTTTTATTATTTGACGGGAACGAGTTAAGGAAAAAGCTTATATGAAATTAGTGGCATGCGTGAATTCGAGGGCTCCGTCTCCTTATAAGTTGCCACACCATTCATCCAATCGGTTTCAAACATTAGATAGGGATTTTACCAGTGAGCAAGGTTTCATAATTTTTTTGAAGGTGTCGAGTAGCTGGGTCTGGTGCTCCATACAAATTAATCAGAGCTATCAAGAAATTGTGTTTTATAATAATTTGATTATTCGGTAATACACTTCTATCTAAAATATATGGGGCCCATATAAACGATTTATCTCGATAAGAATGTAATCGTCAGCAATTAGGAATGGATCCGCCTCAGGGAACAGAAGAGCATACTGTTGACCCTGAAATATTGTACGAAACGAATTCCGTTATCAATAAATTGAATAGATCCGTCGAAATAAATTGATGGATTCAAAAAGATATTTATTAATTTAAAATTAAATTTTTGCAATTTTTAAGCTGTTTTCTGACATTTAAAATAGTGAAAGTCAATCAAATAAATGAAATAAAAAAAAATACTTTAGACTAAATATTCGACTAACTCCATTTTCTAATTATTTTAACAAATAAAAATTAATATAAAATAGTTAAAATAAAGGGTGATTTTTTTGTGGTTAGGATTTTCATGCATTAGTATTTGACAGATCACGCGGGATTTCAGACAAGGTGTCAAAGAGAAAGATGCTCAGTATGCTTTGACATTTCATAATGAATAGACTTACTAACGAGCAACGCTTGCAAATAATTGAATTATATTACAAAAATCAGTGTTCGGTTCGAAAAGTGTTTCGCGATTTACGTCCGATTTATGGTCTACATAATCGACCAAGTGAGCAAACAATTAATGCGATTGTGACCAAGTTTCGCACTCAGTTTACTTTATTGGACATTAAACCAACCACACGAATGCGTACAGTGCGTACAGAAGAGAATATTGCGTCTGTTTCTGAGAGTGTTGCTGAAGACCGTGAAATGTCGATTCGTCGCCGGTCGCAGCAATTGGGTTTGTGTTATTCGACGACATGGAAGATTTTACGCAAAGATCTTGGTGTAAAACCGTATAAAATACAGCTCCTGCAAGAACTGAAGCCGAACGATCTGCCACAACGTCGAATTTTCAGTGAATGGGCCCTAGAAAAGTTGGCAGAAAATCCGCTTTTTTATCGACAAATTTTGTTCAGCGATGAGGCTCATTTCTGGTTGAATGGCTACGTAAATAAGCAAAATTGCCGCATTTGGAGTGAAGAGCAACCAGAAGCCGTTCAAGAACTGCCCATGCATCCCGAAAAATGCACTGTTTGGTGTGGTTTGTACGCTGGTGGAATCATTGGACCGTATTTTTTCAAAGATGCTGTTGGACGCAACGTTACGGTGAATGGCGATCGCTATCGTTCGATGCTAACAAACTTTTTGTTGCCAAAAATGGAAGAACTGAACTTAGTTGACATGTGGTTTCAACAAGATGGCGCTACATGCCACACAGCTCGCGATTCTATGGCCATTTTGAGGGAAAACTTCGGAGAACAATTCATCTCAAGAAATGGCCCGGTAAGTTGGCCACCAAGATCATGCGATTTGACGCCTTTAGACTATTTTTTGTGGGGCTACGTCAAGTCTAAAGTCTACAGAAATAAGCCAGCAACTATTCCAGTTTTGGAAGACAACATTTCCGAAGAAATTCGGGCTATTCCGGCCGAAATGCTCGAAAAAGTTGCCCAAAATTGGACTTTCCGAATGGACCACCTAAGACGCAGCCGCGGTCAACATTTAAATGAAATTATCTTCAAAAAGTAAATGTCATGGACCAATCTAACGTTTCAAATAAAGAACCGATGAGATTTTGCAAATTTTATGCGTTTTTTTTTAAAAAAAAGTTTTCAAGCTCTTAAAAAATCACCCGTTATATAATTTCCATATAACTTCAGAAAGCAATCCATGCAATCGATCCAGGCTTATTTGAAGTAGTCACCAAAAATACGGTTCATGGACCAAACAACATCTACAACATTCGACAGTAATAAAAATACGAAACGGCGACATCGATAATCGCTGGGTTGTACCGTATTCGCCATTACCCTCCAAACCATACAAAGACCATATAATTGTGGAATATTGCAATTCAGTCAAATCAATCAAATATGTCTGCAAATATATCAACAGAGGATCGGACATGGCTGTCTTTACATTGACCAACAGAAACGATGAAATAACGAGATTCCAAATGGATATAAGTAATATAATGAGGCAATTTGTCGAGCTTTGGCTTTTCCAATACATGAACGCCACCCAACAGTTGCTCATTTAGCTGTTCATCTGGAAAATGAATTTGTATTTTTCTTTTGTACATATTTGTGTCATTTTTATGATGAACAGTACCAAAATAACGCGATCCGGACGAATCGGTTTAATTGTTATGGTGCTTATTTCCTTTTCTCAACACATTATGTCTGCTGTAATGCATATAACCACTTTATGAATACGATTTCACAACAAATTAGCAGTTTGTTTTTCCTCGATGCACACGGTGGAACCGGCAAAACATTCTGTTTTCATTGATTTAGGCGACCACTCGCTCAAAAAATAGCATTGACCGTCTCATCGCCTGGCATTGCAGCAACTTTTTTGGATAGAGGTAGAACAGCGCACTCTGCCTTCAAATTGCAATTGAACATGCAATTTATTTATTGAGACACCCACATGCAACACAAAAAAGAATTCAGGAATGGGAAAAGTTTTGCAACAAAACCTCCATTCGGAGGTGCACTCATTTTGCTGGCTGGTGATTTTCATTTTACTCCACCAGTTATACCACATTCCACATCAGACGATGAAGTAAACGCATGTCTCAAATGACCATCAGCATGCGTGTTCAACTGCAACAAGACAAATCCGCTGCTCGATTTGCCAAGCAACTTTTAGATCATGGAAACGGGAAAATGCCAATCGATGACCTCACAAATCGCATTACCATTCCACCAGATTTTTGAAATTTTACACAGACAATTGACGAATTGATTAACAGCGTATTTCCAAACATTAATTGCAGTTACATGAATCACCAATGGCTAAGCGAACGTGCATTATTGGCGGCCAAAAACAATTATGTTAATGCTATTAACACAGCCATTCAAAATCAAATATTTGGGAATTTTACAAATTCTTCAATTCACTTCATTTGCCAGGATTACAACCACACGAATTGATATTGAAAATTGGTGCACTCATCGTTATGCTTCGAAATATCGATCCGCCATGACTGTGCAGTGGCACCAGGCTTGCAGTTAAAAAATTAATGAATAACATTAACGAACCAACAATATTGAATGGCAAATTCAGAGGAGAACGTGTCTTATTACCGCAAATATCAATAATACCTATCGACATGCCATTCGAATTTAAAAGATTGCAATTTCCAGTGCGACTTTCATTTGCAATAACCATTAATAAAGTATAAGGACATTCGCTTCAACTTTGTGGATTGAATCTACAAAAAATTTGTAAATACATTACGATTTTTATTAATTTCCATGACTGCGTTAAACTGGGTGTAGACGAGACAAGTTATAGAAAAAGGTAATGGTTTAGAAAACCTACCTTCTATTCCAATACTACCATCGTTAAAGAGATTTTCACATGATGTACTAGCAGATTGATCTGCCGTTAAATCAAACGCAAGCATGAAACACCCTTTATCAAATAGTTTCTTTGTAATCTGATGACCTTTATCGAAATGGCGAATTCCAGTTCCATTGAACAGAGTTGAGTAGGCGCTAGTACTGATGTTACCGGATGCTTTAGAATAATTTACTTCAATAGGTTGACTTGGTACTTGTACCCCATTTATAACCAGATTGAAGCTGAATAATTTAAAATTCTGAAAATTGTATGGATTATGATTACGTTTTCTTGTGTACTCTCGACCATAGCAAAAATTAAAAGTTTAGATAAAACACCTAAAACTACATTATCGAGTGACAAAGAAGAATTGCCGTTAGGGATAGTAAACGAGTTAACTTCAACTCGTTTATAAGGGTAAATGGCATTCTGTGTCTCCAGCACGTTGTGATGCGCAATCAGAATATTAGGATTTATTTTAACCTCGTTCATATGCAGAGATGCATCTTATATTTTTATGTTTGCTGCACCACCCTCACTTTCCATCACAACCTCATATGTGTCCAAAATATTTGTTTGCACCGGACGACTAGTAACTAGATTTAGTTCGGCTTTCATACATTCTCTGTTCATTTTAATTAAAAATATCTAGGATTCTTTGCTGACGCTTGCGTTTTACCGGTGATAACGAATGACTGAATTTTTCAGTTTGCTACTTCTTTTTATACTTTTTTTCCTTTACCTTCTTGCGAATTACTTTCTGTGAGTTTGTGTAGCCCTTTTGTAGCTAAATCTTCAACAGCTATCTTTCCTTGTTCTTTCAAAACTTCTTTTAAAGGTCTGCTATACGCACATCACGTAATAGTGCTGCACCCGTTTTTAATGACTGATTTTTAATTTCATTAAGACCCGATGAAATCAATGGTCTCAGAAATTTAAATAACCAACTAAAACAACTCCCTATCACTACCACTTTGTAGAACATAAGATTGTGAATATATGTGGCCTATGTCACCAATTCCAGCACCCGACTGTAATAAATAATATTTTGTATATACCCTATCCATCGTCATCAACATGTTTTAACTAACTAAAGAAATGTTTTTCTTTTATTCTTTTTGAAGTGTAACATGGCAAATGTGAAGAGATAGCTTTCGATAAAATTAATTCTTGTTCCATAACCATCCATGATTAAAATCGAAATATGTAGTTTCAATGTAATATTTTTTCCAAAGCTCAATTTTCGACATGTTTAAAAATAACCCTGTTTTCGTGAGCAAAAACCGGAATTATACCGGTAACATTAACAGAGTTTTATCAGTCTTCATCTGTTGATCATTGAACGTATTAAGGGCATAAGGGATTATGACAGCATTTCGCCCATAAATTTTAGTGTATAATATTTCATCTGTCTTTGGAATTTGACTACGTATATGCCCTAAGGTATGTTCTAAGTATTCTACTAATACATCAATATTTCGATCTGTTTTCGGAATCTGTAGCAAAATTGATTGTAAAAAACGCCGTACTCGGTCATATTATTTTAATTCGACAATAACTTTTGCATTTTGAATGTATGATCCTCATTTTTTGCAACCAGAATGTTAACATAAAAAGTGTTGTCTGATTCGATCTTCGTAGTTTTACGACCATTGAAATTTTCACCACGTAACGCTTCTAGTGTAAATGTTTTAATGTTATCATTGACGATTAAATTATCTTTATTGCTTTGATCTTGAGGGGCTTTTATGTTTTGAGAAAACAATTTCCAAATGGGATCTTTAAAGTAGTGCTAGAAATTTTTGAAGTTTTCGCCAACATATCATATTCAATATAAAATAGATTGAATAAGGACTTTAACGCTCCTTCTTCTAATACTACTGTTTTTGGGATTTGCGATAAAATAGCATTTAAAAACTCCTCAATGGTTTCATAACCGAATATTTTAGTGTTATATTCTTTATTTCGGAACCATGACCAACCAAGTTAATTTTGAAACTGTATTCCGAGGAATGTCTAATTATTCTTTTGTAGAGAGTACCGCATTCCAGTTCGTCTCCAAAATTCCTCTAAACATAAGCTCTTTAATATTCCTACATGCCTTGTCTTTGTCAAAATTAGTATTGTCACTCACAATATAGTGATGCATATTTTCAAGAAATGTTGAAAAAGATATAAATTTCGATTTACTGAGTTAAGCTAGATCGTCTGAAGTGAATTCAATTCTATACTCTGTCACATACCGTCTACTACAACCGTAACTTTGTTAGATAGAATTTGACGTTTAACCTTTTTATAGTAGTCACTGGACTTAAATCTCTCTTCGGTTGTTCATTTGTCGAATTAAAATTATTGAATACTATTTCAGTAATACCAACACTCCATGAATCAGAAAACGTAGTTGGCCCATGAACCTTATTGTGAATCTGATCTTATCTTCTGATACTGCCACAAATGTTAAAAAAATCCACCATCAGTATACCCAAATTTTTTTTAATGTAATTTTAATTCTTTGTATACCTTAGAGCAGCGGTTTCCAAACTTTCTGATACTGCGACCCACATAAGAAAAAAAGAAAAAATTGGCGGCCCCCTTATTAGATAAAACAATAAAATAATATAAGCACATTTTCAAGTTGTGACCCAAAACTGAATTAAAGTTTTACTATCCAATTCCTGTTGCAATGAAGTATCGCAAGATATTTCAATCAGTTGTTCTTTTCCGAAAATTATCAATTCAAATGCATCAAGTTGGTTATTCGAAAATGGATTCTGGATCCATGCAAACTTTGTAAAATCAATTTCGTCGAAATATTGTGAACATGTTTTAGTAAACTTTGCAAATGTTCTATAAAAAGATTTTTGTTTGCTTTAATATTGTTTCTGGTATGGGCATCATTTAAAATTGGAAACATGTCATATATATCCTTTTCTAAATTGGATATCCATAGCTCCAATTTTTTAATGAATGCCGTGACTTTGTCTTTTTGAATCAGAGCATGCATTTGTGGACCTTGCATTGATTTATTTAATTTTTTATAAATTTCAACTAAATAAGCAAGTTTAAGAATAAAGTTATCGTTGCGAAAAGAAGATGCCTCATCTTTGTGATTTTCAGCAAGAAAGATCGCAATTTCGTCTTTAAGTTCGAACACTCTTTGAATAAATTTTGAACGAGATAGCCAACGTACTTCTCAATAGTACAAGAGTGATTTATATTCAGCTCCCATATTTTCACACAACTCTCCAAATAATCTCGCTTTCAAAGGACTGTTTTTGATATATGTAGTTTACAAATAGAGAAAAAATATTATCGGCATTTACAGGGATTCTTAATAAAGTAATATCGCAACATGAAATTTGCATTATAATTGAATGATTAAATAGATGTTTGTAAGTATTTTTTTAAATATGTAAAACAGAAATTAAAAACTTCACGACCCCCTTGAGGTTAATACACGACCCCCCTGTGGGTCGCGACCCACAGTTTGGAAACCACTGCCTTAGAGGATGATGGCTACCCCCAAACCCCCGCTTTTCCACAATTTATACAATTCTTCAAGTGTCAAACTAAGTAAAACAAATTTAAAAAATTTCAAAATTTTTCTGGAAAAATTGCAAAATTTAGAATTATTGCTATAATTGTTAATTAAATGTCGCAATAGTATACATAAACATGTATAGTATTGCCATAAGCAACTTTTTCAATTTTCAGGGATAGAAATTTGGGCTATCTTCACAGAGGTGTGAAGATAGATTACGTAAAATCTTTTTATACTTTTTGAGTCGTAATTTTACTGGATTGGAAATTTTTTAAATGTTTTTACGTAATCGAGGACCAGCATTTTTCAATATGTGTAAAAAATGTTTGTTCACCATCAATTTTTTCATATTCGCTACAAATTTTTTTATTTTCTAAACCTGTTTTTGGTGTATAGGTCACAAAAAAGTCTTTATTAAAAAATTCAGTTCGAAATCTGGTCAGTGCGCTACCTGTCTGTATTCGATCAAACATTAAGTAGCCAAAAGGTTTCTCTGTAACCCCCTTATATGCCATAATTAACGCTCTAGAATTTTCCGGAATCTAGCTAACGGGGCAATTTGAGATTGATCTCTAGAATTCTTAAAGAAAACTAAATATTTACAATTTCAAGATATGCCACGAGCATATTTACCCTGGTGAAAAATGTTTTGGGTTATTAGAATTATAGATAAATTTCTATGATGTGACCCTTTGGTAAACAACTCACAAACGTGTTTATTGTAAGCTTCTAACATTAAATCATCTAAAATAATTAGTGTGTTAGGAGGGACATTATCAAAATTTTCAGGAATATTTTTCACAACCTCAATATTATTATTCAGGTATTGCATTTATTTCTGCATTACACGTACTACACAGAACCTTATCAAATTTTTTAATACTATTGGACAAATTGATAACAAATGAAGTTTTTCACATCCAGATGGACCGGTATCATCATTGTAAATGGTTGTTGTAACATTTTGAAATAAATAGTATTCAATAAATAAACCACTCGTATTTAAGGTTTTTCCTACAATTTTAGGTATAACTTGTATTGTATTTAATAAAATCTCTCTACAAAATAAAATTCAGTAAGCTGCTTTCCTTTCTTAATGAATTGAATTCGTCTTGTCATTTATTTATGAATGAAATTTCTTCCTCATCGTCTTTTATAGTGAGGAAGTTTGTAAAACTTTTTTGTATTCACTTTAATCTCTTAAAGTAATTTATTTTCTTGTTTTATTTTTCATTAACTTCAGTCAATACCTTCTAAACTACAGGTCTTTTACTACTCTCATTTTTCGCACATGACGTCAATTTATGTCTAAACCGAGACTGCGCAATAATAATTTTATAATATTTACACTAACAAAGCAACTAGAGAAAGCAAGAAAAACGTCGACTTAGCGTGTCGACATCATTTGGTGTAAGCGGCCTGTAGTTTAGAAGGCATTGCTTCAGCGCAGTTTCAGTATATTTTTATGATAGTATTATGATAATCAAAACTAACAACAACTTCTGGTTAGTTGAATAGCATCCCAATCCTAAAATGACGTCATAAACTACAACGACACCTATGACGTCATTTTGGGATTTGGAATGATTCAGAATCGGCAGCCGGAGCTGGAGCATCCCAATCCCAAAATGTGACGTCATAAACGATCACGGCACCTATGACGCCATTTTGGGATTTTGGATGACCCAGAATCGGCAGCCGGCCTACCATCAATGTATACTATGCTCAAATGTAGCTTGCATTAGTCGATACTAGAAAACCAAACCAGCAGCTAAACTCCGCTTAGCTGATAAATTACTCATATGGGTTTTATTAATCTAAAAAACGGTAAAGGTATAAATACTTACCATTGCGATTCCCGCTTGATGACTGAGAACATTTAAACTCAGAGACTCTGTCAAAAAATTATAAATAATTGTATACGAGTAAAATGATTTTTTATGTGGCAGAAAGCCTGAATCTAGCAACAATAACTATTTTATCAATGCCAGACTACATTGCACATGTCTTCTAAAGAAGACATTTCTTACATTTTTGATTTTGCAATAACGTCCATAGAAACCAAGAAAACACTATTACTTTACAAATTTATATAACAGTTATAACAGTCAATTCTCATTCTCAAAAAACTTTTAAGTCTGTATACGAATTTTGTTCCGCGACTTGAGAGTTGAGAGTTTTTCGGTTTATTCATCAGCACATTACATTGAATGTTAAATTTAACTATGATTTACAACAATAATGTTAATTGTATGCGTCTAGTAGGCTAGTGAAACAGCAGCAAAACACCCAACTCTCAAGTCTCAGTTTTCGAACAAAATCTGTACTGGTTCTTCAAACGAGTTTCAACCTGTTGTTAACTATATAACACGAAAAATGTTTGCTGTTTATGGTTACTTCAAACATATACTTTTCAATGGCGTTGTAAAATTAAACTGTTCCTATTTTTTTAATCGTTTCCATGGTTTTGGTTAGATATAATTTGTCTAGCTGGCTCCAACTGAGGACTTGCTCAAGTAGCATATACGAGTAGAGTATCAGCCTATAATTATATCTTTAATAACGAAACAGCTGTTGCTAAAAATGTTGTAGGTTTTATCTTAATTTTACAGACAGTTTGATTTTCAGCTTCTGTGCTTAACACTGCACGAGCTTCAATATCAAACCAACAGTTAAATTATTGTCAAATTGTTTGTATTCAATGTTGTCAAAATGTTTATATTTTAACAAGTTTAGTAAACGAAATTTTATTTAATTATTTAAATGACTAATATAGGAAGCGGATTAATACCCCGGTTTAATATATAACTTAGTAAAATTTAAAGGTATTCTCAGAAAAATTTCAAATAAGGAAACACAAACTATTAAAGTAAGAATTAGTTTCATTCATACGAAAATTCAGTAACTATATAAAATTTTATAAATGTTCAGATTAGTTTTCACATAAAATTTTTGTGTGGTTTAATTCGACAACTTGTATGCGTTTCTATTTCGCAGCCAGCAAGCGGGAATTGCGATGACTGTAGTTTTATACCAATTACGATTTTTATACTTATAACGGGTGATTTTTTAAGAGCTTGAGAACTTTTTATTAAAAAAAACGCATAAAATTTGCAAAATCTCATCGGTTCTTTATTTGAAACGTTAGATTGGTCCATGACATTTACTTTTTGAAGATAATTTCATTTAAATGTTGACCGCGGCTGCGTCTTAGGTGGTCCATTCGGAAAGTCCAATTTTGGGCAACTTTTTCGAGCATTTCGGCCGGAATAGCCCGAATTTCTTCGGAAATGTTGTCTTCCAAAACTGGAATAGTTGCTGGCTTATTTCTGTAGACTTTAGACTTGACGTAGCCCCACAAAAAATAGTCTAAAGGCGTCAAATCGCATGATCTTGGTGGCCAACTTACCGGGCCATTTCTTGAGATGAATTGTTCTCCGAAGTTTTCCCTCAAAATGGCCATAGAATCGCGAGCTGTGTGGCATGTAGCGCCATCTTGTTGAAACCACATGTCAACTAAGTTCAGTTCTTCCATTTTTGGCAACAAAAAGTTTGTTAGCATCGAACGATAGCGATCGCCATTCACCGTAACGTTGCGTCCAACAGCATCTTTGAAAAAATACGGTCCAATGATTCCACCAGCGTACAAACCACACCAAACAGTGCATTTTTCGGGATGCATGGGCAGTTCTTGAACGGCTTCTGGTTGCTCTTCACTCCAAATGCGGCAATTTTGCTTATTTACGTAGCCATTCAACCAGAAATGAGCCTCATCGCTGAACAAAATTTGTCGATAAAAAAGCGGATTTTCTGCCAACTTTTCTAGGGCCCATTCACTGAAAATTCGACGTTGTGCTCGTTAGTAAGTCTATTCATTATGAAATGTCAAAGCATACTGAGCATCTTTCTCTTTGACACCTTGTCTGAAATCCCGCGTGATCTGTCAAATACTAATGCATGAAAATCCTAACCACAAAAAAATCACCCTTTAAAAGCCATTCTCAGCAAACCAGCATTTGATTTAATACTAGAAAATTTCTGAGCGCGATACAATTAGCGTATTGCATTGGTCATTTACAACAACAATTGCATTAAAACTTAACCCAAATGGATTCATATAAATCCAAAATGGTTTTGGATTTACGTAAATCCAATCCAATTTTTAGTACTAAGGGTTGTACTAAAATATTCAAACTGATATTTCAAACCACAAAATCGACATAAATATTATTATGGTTTTAAAATAAAACTAAAATATTAATAAAATCACGAAATGTGCGAGTATACATAAGAAAAAACATTTTTACTTTCAAACTTTGAAGCCAAAAACTGAATCCGAAAATGGCTATTGATTTGGAAAATCATAAATCCAAAACTAAATCCTAATCCATTTTTACCAATGCAATACAGCTAATATTATGACAAATACTTGTGAGTACTAAATCACGATTAGCATGCGGTGACTTTTCCGAAATGTCACAACAAATAAGCTGACAAGTATTGCATTAGTAAAAGTGGATTAGGATTTAGTTTTGGATTTATAATTTACCAAATCAACAGTCATTTTCGGATTTAGTATTCGGCTTCAAAGTTTGTGAGTGAAAATTATTTTAGTTTTATTTTAAAATCATAATAATATTTATGTTGATTTTGTAGTTTAAAAGATCAGTTTTAAAATTTTAGTACAAACCTTTAGTACTAAAAATTGGATTGGACTTACGTAAATCCAAAATCATTTTGGATTTAGATTAATCCAGTTGGGTTAAGTTTTAATGCAATTGTTGTAAATGACCAATGCAATACGCTAATTGTCATTCTTATTTATGATCGCGACTTATAAATTTTCATCTACTGTAGCTTAAAAATGCGGCTTCCGAAAACTGTTGTAATTGTCATAAATCGTTTTATCCGAATCGTAAATTTTCAGTGACTTCAATTTGTACCAATAAGCAAATGTCACGAAAAATTGTTATTTTATCGGAATCTATCCGTAGCTTACGCAACACTTTTAAATAATAATCAACCCTGCTCTATAACATTATGTACTTTATAGTAATTAATTTCATCGATAAATTCTACTTAGCTTTTTATTCTTATACGAGTTTAGTCACTTTAATTTATAATCTTGAAAAGAAAAATAACAAAGAACCATATCTTGAAAAGCCGATTAATCTTTTAAAATTATTTTATAAAGTTTTTATCGGTACTCGTACCGAAGCGAACGAGAAAGAAAAAAAATTCTTCAAAAATGTTTTTCTTACATTTTCCCCCTTTCTTCTAACAACAACAACAACAACATATACATGTTGACAACAACAAAAATTAAATTTACATTTTTTTCCACATACACATTACGTTTCTAGAATAGCATAATATTGTGTGTTGAGTAATTAAAATAATTTTTGACTGTCATTATGTTATTGTCACCAAGTGAAATGTTGGAATATAAAACATCAAATTTAGTATGCCATTATTGTGTTTGAAGGGAAACCTTAAAAGACTTGTTTAACTTTATCAAACTTTCGTAAATTTTATTTAACTTTAAAGGATTGCGTGTATACATTTACAATGTAAATGTGTATTTATCACAAAAGCCTTTTACACATAATTAATTCCTAAGTAAGCACAGACACAAAACCGCATCTCTGGAGATTTAGTAATTTTGTCTTTTGTGTGCCCCACGCACCGTAATGTAAAGGAAAGCCCTACACGCCGTTTCACAAAAATAGCAACAATTATGTGAATTTTATTGTTTCCCATTTATATAAATTGTCTTGTTCTGGAAAAATGGATGTTCTTGAGTATTGTACTTTACGTATTACTGCAAACTTTTTTTGTTACTGTTGTTTGAAAGCAATTCCCTGATGGAATCCTCATAAATAACACAAAGCAAGGAATAAAATTTATAAATAAAAATTTCATTTATTTACAATGCAACGACTTAAACAGCGATATGAAGTACTTTTTTATAGTGTTTTGATCGAGTTCCTATTGTTGTTCGCCTATTTGGCGGTGTTAGTTAAATCGCGGAAAATTGACTTTTCTTTTTGTTATTTCGCATTTTCCAGTGCTTTGAATTTTATTTTATTGTGCTTCTTGATTTACGAATGTACATAAAAAATAATTTAACAAGCATTATAAATACTGGGATTTGAGATATCAAATCAACATTATGGAGAACTGTCAAATTTATTTATTTATTCAATATCTCTGGTGAATATTCATCGAATTTGGCCATAATTATATTTCGAGTGTAAAAAAAATTAATTATTATAATATTATTCCATTCATTGTGTAGCTAAAGAATATAAAGAATAATAATAATTTTTATTTTGTGCATGCGGAGAACCAATTAATTCTCCCGACTTCGTATAATTTGTGATACTTCAGACTAATCCAACATCTAACAAAAAGATGAAAATTCTACGGAATATGAAATTAACACAAAAAAAGCAAAATTGAATGTCATTACCATAATTTCTACGAAAGACGAAAAGTCAAAGAGAATACTTACATTTCTCATTTATACTGAAAATATTGTGGCACTTTGCTTATGCGAATTTTAATTTATTATTCTATACAATTTTACAATTGTAACTTCTGGTAATTAGTACCATAATTGAAATTAATTCAACAATTGTTTATATGCGCCTTTGTGCGTCTCATAGAATCATACTGTGAATACTCCCTATAAAAACATTTTTACAAATTTTGTTCGATCGGCGAGTTTTGAAAATCACCCTATTGGAATTATAATACAGGGTTATCCAATTCGAGGTTGATAAAGTAGAAATCTGTATACCGACATCTGTCAAAGATAAACGTCAAGTACGCTGTCATTTATTTAGTTGACATTCTGCCATTTAAGAATATGGAGCATTTAACAATCGACCAACGCGTTAAAATTATTAAATCTGCTGATGCTGATTTTTCGAACAAAATTTTCTTCAGTGATGAAGCTCATTTTTCGCTTGGTGGATACGTTAATAAGCAAAACTGTAGAATTTGGGGCTCAGAAAATCCACAATTGATTGTAGAGAAGCCATTACACCCGGAAAAAGTCACTGTTTGGTGCGCATTGTGGTCTGGTGGTGTGATTGGGCCGTATTTTTTTGAGAACAACCATGGACGAACCGTTACCGTCAATTCTGAGCGCTATGGCCGCATGTTAACCGATTATTTTTTTACGAAAATCGAAGATTATGATCTTGGCGATATGTGGTTCCAGCAGGATGGAGCAACCAGTCACGTAACACGAGCAAATCGAGATATTTTGCAAGAGAAATTTCCTGGACGTTTGATTTCGCGATTGGCTGATGTCAATTGGCCTCCAAGATCCTGTGATTTAACGCCTTTGGATTTCTTTTTGTGGGGCTACGCGAAAGATCGTGTTTACGCAAACAATCCTCAAACTCTTGACGAATTGAAAACTAATATTCGTAAGGTAATGGCCGAGATACCGCCCGAAATGTGCCGAAAAATCATTGAAAATTACCTCAAAAGAATCAAGGCCTGTAAGAAGTCCCGTGGAGGACATTTGAATGATATCTTGTTTAACTAAAAATGGCATGGATCAATCTGTAAAATGAAATAAAAATTACAATACATTCCGAATATTTTGTGTGTTTTTTTTAAGTTTACTTTATCAAGCTTGAATTGGATAACCCTTTATTTACCAAATTTCAATCAAACTTCCACTAAAAAATGTTTTCAGCATTTTACTCTCTTACTCATCTATAGATAAATGTGCCACAATCATGTCAATTTTTTGAAATATATTGATAAGATTTTTAAATTGAAACTTGTCCCACGTCCCAATTTACTCTCAGTTACATACTTGTCCATCGCTGTTCGAGATTATTCCATTTATTGCATCTGGGGATATATTCGTCGCCGTTTATTATTGCTTTCATTATTTCCATATTCCCCTCCACTTGGAATGCCATTCTAAAATCCAATTCCCCCTCAATCAGTATTGGAGGGATTCATGATCCGACAACATCGTTGATATGAAGCATAATAATCACCTCAATAACATTATGGACTATATGGCTAGGTTCGAACTCGCGACCTTTGGGTTGATAACAGTTACGGTGGTCTATAACTTTACCACTCCACCGCCGAGTGATATACTTGTGTAAAGTAGAATTCGTAACACTGCGCAACATTTCGTCCACCTCCAATGCGTTCTTGTTTCCGATACACATCGGTCGCTGATCCACTTGGCAATTTCGTATGGACCTTTCCAATCTCGTTGTGTATTTTAAGATGTGCTTTTCCGCTATATGTAATTCAGCCTTACTTAGTCATCTCTACGAAATTGACAAATTTCCCAGTATGGTCGTACTGCGCTTTTGATTTATTTCTGGCGTTCGTGCTGTTGGTCTCTACTGCTGATCGATCTTTATCCATTCGTCGTTGTTGTTCAGCTACGTTATTTTTGAGGCCCCTTACTGGTATTGAAATTGGCCGTTTCTCGGCTCTCTGGAAGCTTTCCGCTTTGCCTACGCATGTCTCTGATCGTATCTCTGTCTCATTGTATTCCAGCACACCTCTTTCTCAACTTTAATGTGTGGAATCTCTGCACGACTCTCCGTTGCGGCATTCTGGATTGCTGTCTCTCTCTCTCTCCGGCCATTAACTCCTCAGCCAGACGTACCCTCAATAATGGTACTGGAAACAACAGCTGGGCTTATCTCGGGAATCGGGCTGCCATGAAAAAACATCATTGCCGACAGTATCAGATGTAATGATGTAGCTTTCCGCAACTGAAGCATCTTCTTTGACTCTTTGATATCACATGGCTCCACACTTGATAGACGAAATTATTCGTGACTCCGAACGCTGTATGCCAAATTTACAGTCATTCAAAAAAAAGTATACTTTTAATTGGGGAATCAATTTTCATATTCGATATCAAGTATACCGAAATCAAAATGGTTTTCATGGAATCAAATACAAGCCAAATATGTTCATTGGTTAGTTTTCTAAAAAGAGACCTTTATTTTACATGTATTGCACAACTTTACAAATCACAAAATACTCATTTCTACATATGCTATAACCATGTGACAAAAAAATAAGTATACACTTAAATATTTTATGTTGGCCATGAAAATAAAAATTAATAATATTAAACTAGTATTTCGTCGGACCTCCTTTGGCATGAATGACAGCCTGAAGACGTTTAGGCATGCCCTCAACTAGATTTATAATGCCTTTGATATCAATTTGCTGCCAAGCCTGAACCATTACTTCTTTAAGCGAACGTGTCTTGGTTAAAAATCTATTTCGTACTATTTCTGTTTTTCCTGTTGAACTTTGGAAGCGATCCATGCTGACCATACCATAATTCTCTCAAGTTTTGTTTTTAATTCTAAGATCACTCGTTGTTCCATAGGTTCTAATTTTTTGTATGATCTTCTGATCCTGATATGAATTGTGCTATTTAACGAGATCGACAACAAGGTTTCGTTGACTTAGACTCAATTGCTTTTTGGAGCTCTGTATAATAAATGCTGGGGATATAACATTTTTTATTTAGACAAAAATATAATAAACTAAATTATTTAATGATAATATAAAAAATAATATGCGATTACTTACCAAAAAATAGGGTTAGGATTGGTCGTATTGATACTGACAAGACACTGCCTTTTTGGAGGACATGCGAGAAGACTGGGTCTAGAGACGAATGACTTTTGTAGAAGTTGTATGGACGAAGTGGAGGAATAGACTTTAGATCACTTATTATGCTCGTGTGTGTGTACTTGGGTGTGTACGATATGGACAGCCATTCTGAACTCGCGCACTGTGGCGGGCTGTGAACATATTTATTGTACTGAACGAGGCTTTAATATTTACAATATATTTAAAAAAAAGGTACTAGCAGCAGTCAAAAGATTGTTATTTTGGCAAAAGAAAAGAATCAAAAATATCGTCGGGTGAAAAAAATTGTGTTTCTAGTGCAAGAAAATCAAATGTTACTTGGGGACATAACATCAAGAAAAAGCACAACTGGATTTTTTGGTAAAATACGCGAGCGGACCAGCAACTTGGTGTTCCAGGAGACAACCAATAGTTGCTTTATCAAGTACTGCGGCAGAATATATTGCGGCAGCAGAATGCACCAAGGAACTTATTTAAATAAAGGCACTTATGGAAGAATTAATATTAAAGAAAGTAAAAATAAAACTGAACGTAGATAATCAAAATGCCATAAAACTGATTAAAAATGGGGAATTTAATCGTAGGAGCAACATATATGTAGATGTGAAATATCACTTTATAAGTGATATCGTTTCTGAGGGCATTGTGCACTACAAAACCAATGACTATATGGCACTGGTTCATCAACTACTGCTAGTACATCGGTCTCTTTTTCAGTTGACAAAGTGTATAAAACAATTAAGGATTTTGGAAATCCGAAATTGAAAAGGGGCAATGTTCAATGTTCGCCGGGGTAGCAAATCACGATCCACTTATTGGAATCTTGTTGCTGTCAGGAGCCACCAAAAAGCTTCCATCTATCGACGATTACTGGAGCAATCGACCTTAATTAGGAGTAAACATGAGTGTTAAATGATTGTTGAAAATTGAGACATAAACTAAGTCGAAAATTGTGATTGTCGTCACAACGAATACTGTATTTACCTTCACTACTCAAGTTTAACATTCATTTCTTAAGCAAAAGAGTGGCATAGATATATATAGCGGGCGTACAAATCGAGAGGAGAGGGTTTTGTTCATTGAAGTACCGTGGATCAAAGTAGTTTATTTTGGCAGCTCTGTATTTGGATAAAGTATTTTACTGCGTGTATAAAATTCTACTTTCTAGCACTGGTTTTGCCTTTTTTGTATATTTTTAAAATTGTACTAACAGACAGCTTTAAGTCTCGTTCCCATAAGTCGAGGTACCTGATTTCAAGTTTGCGTCCATATATTTTCAAGTTAATTTAATTAGGTAGTTGTTTAAAATGTTATCGAATGAGTTGGTGCGTGCTTTAATTTCAGTAATAAAAACTGAAATTACGAATGACCATATGAGTAAGGAAGTGGATTTACAGAAGAAATAATCCACATAATAACCCAAATTTTTACTGAAAAACATTTTCTAATAAAAAACGTTATTTCCTTTTAAAATGTGGAAAAAAGATCGGGACCGGTATGGTGTGGTCGCAAAAATTATTTAAAATTTGTTAGTTCATAACAGATTTTCCCGTAAATGATTTAGAAGCTGTCACTTCCGGTGGTTAACCGAAAAAGTGGAAGCTGTCACTTCCGGTTGACCGATGTCGACCAAATTTCATTGAAGTTTCCCGGTTTGTGGAAAAAGTTTAGATATGAAGTTTTATCCCGATTAAGCAGTCCATGTGGTCCAGGGGCAGTTTTTTGGTTGAAAATGGTTGCTTGTCAGAAAAAGTCACTTCCGCTTAAGTTTTGGAAAATTGATCTAGAACTGCATTGTTACAAAAATTAATTTAGAATTATTTTTAGTTTATAATCATTTTTCTTGTAAATGATATAGTTTTCAAGATATTTGCAAAAAACGAAAAAGTTCGTATATGGAAGTTTCCACTTCCAGTGGACCGATTTCTTTCCAAAAGTTACTGAGATCTCTCTATTTACTAAAAAAGCTTAAGCATGAAGTTCACTCCGATCACTCAATCTATATAGACAGTATAGAGACTGAAACCTTGAAATCTACACTTTCTCTTGGGTAAGAGAGTTTGGTACGGGGTTTTTCCTCCGTGTTTTTATGTGGTCTCTAAATGTTTGCTTGTGTCCAATTTTATTTGAAATTTGCGGTAATCTATATTCCTTCTTATCAGCTCAAACCTCACGACTAACCCTCCTCAATTGAGATACAAAGATCAAAGCCACAAAGAGTGAAGAAATGGGTAGGGACAATATCGATAACGTTTAGAGTGTGATGGTTTAAGTCAATTTCATCCGTTGGTTACAACGACGCCTAAACTTCCGCACCTAGTCACTCACATTTTTTTTAGGAATTAAATTTTGGGAAAAATTTTATTTTTAAGATCGACGGCAATTTTTGTTGCCCTGCACTCTTCGGTGTGAGTGCGGCCGCGGTCATACCTGCATGCCTGGCCAAATATGACCAGGTTTGTTAGTAGGTTATTACCCGTATCATATGTGGATTTTCATTATTTATGTGACGGGTAAGCAACATTGCCACTCGACTTTGATTGGATAAGATGTCTGGATGTTTTGATGGATTCCGCAAAGACCAACTTATATTTAACCTCGTGATTGCATTGGTATGTATTTTCACTTTTAATGTACTACAATTATTATTTGGGGGTTGGGCAGGGTTTTCTTTAACATGATTTAATCCTTGCTCGATCTAGATTGTTGCGTAGAGCACAGCTGCGTAGTGCGATTTGCTGACATCACAAAATGTGTGAATACTGATTGCTGATACCGTTGGTGTGTTTATAATTCCTTCTATAACAAGTAACAAACTGCACCCGAGTTCGTCAAAATTTTTGATTTTTATAAACGATTCCCAAATTAATACGTATGAAGAAAATTGAAGAACATCAGTCGCAGACAACTTATATGGACGGAAGAAAAACAAAAAATATCTCGAAACTAAGCTAACCGCATTAAAATCATTGTATGCTGATTACTTAACCAACAACAACAAAAATCGAGCTAATACACCAACTCTAGAGCCAGCACGCCAGCAATAATCCATATCCAAGTTTAGCCCTTTCTCGTTCATTTTAGTTAATAAATTTTTCGCGCTTTTCGGTCGTGATATAAAGTTAAATCGATGTTCCAAAAAACTTCAAACGATTGGTAAATTTCAAAAAAAAAATTAATTTCTGCAAAACCCCACTTCATTTTTGTAGATATCAAAAATGTTAACCCTACTTTTTTTTATAAAGTACTGTTCACACTACTAAATTGTATAATGAAGCTCATCTCAGACGGCTCAACTTGAACACAAAAGTTGAAAGGGTTTCTACTTTACTTGATACTTGAAGTATAGTAAAATTAATTTGAATTCAAGTAAAACACTACGTTCATATTAGTCAAGTAGATTCAAGTTAGTTGAATTCAAGTACTTGAAACCAAGTAACTTGACTAATGAGAACGAGGCTTAAAGTAAATTAATTTTATTTAATAAATTTAATAAAAAATTAATTTTTCAAATGTGAGGTAGAAATGAAGCGCCATGGAGTCGAAATTATGCTACTCACAAAGGAATCATAGAATTTTGCTGAATGCTACCAGAAACAATAATTTTCGACATTGTCTATCTTCAATATCTGTGGGTGTATCCGTTTTCTTGTCGTTGTATTTTCTGTAAATATAGTTATAAAAATAAATTTATTAAATGTTGTTCTTATTTTTATAAGTTTTATTTCTTTTTTAATACTTTACCTTAATACGTGTTTTGTTACTATTATTTGTTATGACATCTAGTGGTTAAGAAATGTATAATTAATGACATTTCTGAATGGGCTAATGGATGCGTTTTATGTAAATAATGTAGTTAGGTACAGTTTGTTAAAACTGGTATACAATCTGGTTGTAGTTGATGTGACGAATCATTGAGTCCTTACCCAGGTTGTATACCAGAAAAAAATAGTATATAAGATTTTGTTTTAAATTTTTTCCACCAGTCTATAAAAATATATGTTCAAACATCGAGCAATAAATATATAAGAGAAATCAAGTAGTGCAAATTTTATAAGCAGGTTTTTCCGAGGTTAATCTTATTTTATAGTTTTAATACAATATATTTATATATTACAAATTTAATTTTTTTCTATATTTAATCCATACATACGTATCTTATAAACATATCGGCATAGTTATTGTATAGTTTATTGTTCTTGTTAGGCTTATACAGGTTGTGTAAAGTAAAATAGATTAACCTCGGAAACTCTACGTGAGTCCTCTTATGTATATTTTGCTTTATGGTTCAAATTATTAAGGACACATAAGATGGTGTAAGATAACAACCGTTAATTTTATAAATTTAAGTTATGAAATAAATAATTATTAAATGCAATATAAATTAAATTAAAATATTTATTATGTAATTTATATTGATAAAAGTGAATACAAAAAATAATTGCTAAACAAATATATCCGCTGCTGTAAATATCAGTATTGAAGGACTGATAGGAATCCGCATATGATCATAAGTTAAATAAATATCAAATATATTTATTGTAACGCATACACACACTCCTAAATATCTACACATGTACAATATTAATTAAATACGCGGTGTAGTTAATAATGCGCAATCCTGATCAATACCCTTGTCTCGTATATTTAATTAATAATGAATAGCCGATGACTGACAACCCCAGTAGATATTGTCTAACCTTTTTACAAAATAAACAACCAGTTTGATTAATATAATCGATTAAGTTAATAAAGTACATATTAGCTACCTTATAAAATCTAGATTAACGCATCAGTGGTCCATGAGATGTGTTCACGATTCAATCCCAAATAAATATTCCATTGCCCAATAAAATTCATAAAATGTGAGGAGCAGAATAATAGACTATGCTGCGGCGGAATATGTATGTACTCCTATTATGTATATTATGGATGTATATATGTTACACAACAACAACACCGAAAACGTTGGGAAAATAAATAGAAAAATGTTTATAATATTTTTCCAAATGAATAGCAATCGAAATAAATTGAATTGTTCCAAATAAAAGGAAAAAATCGGAAAGAATAAAATAAACGAAAACGGCAGGAGGGAATATTTTTAAGTGAAAAAGCCCTAACAAATATTATTTCGCTTGCAAATTGAAATTTAAAATTTATTTGATGTGTTTTATTGTAACTATATTTTGCAGAAGGCAAATCAATGGCAACAGCGTACGATTGCAAATTTATAGAAACATCAGTTGGCATAAATCACAACGTTGATGAGTTACTTGTTGGCATTTTATCTCAAATACGATTGAAATTGGAGAATCCAGAAAAGTCACGGTGCGTAGAATCACTTTTACATTACATATACAGTTCCAGTAGCACGTAACATAAATTTGTTATTTTTTTTTTTTTTATTGCAGAGATTTATTCCGGAAGCGATCAACACGAAAATCAAAACGTCGTGCTTGCAGCCCATTAGGAACGGCGGCTGCATGTTTATCGGGGAATGGTGGCACAAATACAAGTACGCCAGTTTCAAATATTGCGTTTAATGATTTTTCAACGCCACCGGGCAGTGCACAGAGCAGGTTAGTACTCTAATATAAATTTATTAACAATTTACGATTCAATTTAAAGCATTATTTAATGAGAGTAAGATAATATGAATGGCATCTTAAGCTTTATGTTATATAACTAAGATCGTAAAATGTTATTATTGGTTAGAACGTATACGTACGAGTAAATCTGTAAATAAAATACAAACCTCATTCTCCATATACGAGTTATAAACAGAAATTGTTTATACGCATTTTACTACTTATATGGTTTGGAAGCTCAAGATTTTAAATTGGCATCATAAAAGCATTTTTATTGCAAATTTCAGCGGTTTGCGTTTTTTTATTTTAAACCGATTTGGTATATGTTTTAAGTATATTTCTGTTGTGTTAGTTCATGCTAGTGGCTCATGCTAAATAGCCCGCAAGTTTCGCTTACTTTTTTTTTAAAACGATCTGGAACGATAATGTTACAAAATTTTTATTTTTTTAAATGGTGCCAAGGGCAAATTTTTAGCAAATTACTTTTTTTAAGTTTTAACCAATGTTAATACTTAATATTAGTGTCCACAATTTAATTCAGATCCTACTTATAAGCGTAATCTACACATTTAATGACTTTACGGGTTCATTACTACGAGTGGATCTGCTCTTCTCAGTCGTTTAAATCGCGGCTGTTTTAGTGCCAATTCATTGGGATGTCCCTGAATATTTGAGTAGTATTTTGGACTGGATTCCGTGATTGTTTTTTTAACAGTTTTAATACCAAGGTTGTCGTGTATGTTAGTATTTCGGATATACCATGGAGCATTATCAATACATCGGAGTATTTTCGCTGAGTTCTTTGCTGGAGTTCTCTATTTTATGCACTGGTGGATCCCCATAACTGAATACCATATGTTCATATTGACTTAATTGACGCTTTGTATAGTAAGACCTTATTGCCTACTGATAACTTGGATTTTCTTCCTATCAACCAATACATTTTGGAAAATGTTATTTTTATTTGGTTGCGCTTTGCTTCAATATGTTCTTTCCACGTTAGCCGTCTATCCAAGTGTAAGTCTAGGTATTTGACCTTGCTTTGTTGAGGAATATATACACCGTTTAATTATACTGGTGAGCAAGAGCATTTAGAAAGCGTAAATGTGACATGAATTGATTTTTTTTCGTTTACTTTTATTCGCCAGATCTTCAATTTTGCTCAAATTATTTTGCACTTCTCTTGAGGCAGTTTGCGGGTTTTTGTGTGATACCAGGAAGGCCGTATCATCAGCAAATGTTGATATTATTATAACAATGTTGGTAACAGGTGTATAACAAGCATAAAATAGGTCCCAGAACGCTTTCTTGTGGGACAGGAAATTTATTGAAAAGCAGTTTTTTTTTTTGCAAAAATCGCCATTTCCGCTTAAAGTTTAGAAAACTGATCTGGACCGGTTTTGCTACAAATTTAATTTAGAATCGTTTAAAAACTGTTGCAAAAAACGTAAGGGCTCCTTTGGAAGATGCCACTTCCAGTTTACCGATGTCAGCCAAAAAGCACTGGGATGTCACAAATTATGGATGAAAACGCTTAAGTATGATTTATAGAAAATTCTCAGACGAGCCCGACTCTTTTTATTGAAGTAACATGTACCAGTTTAGATATGCCTGAATGTCTCCTGTCTATATTAACTTGTGGTTCTGCCTACACATCTCCGAGATCTGTGTTAATTCGCATTTCATGCGAATTTATATGATTTCTAGAAAATTATCAGAAGCACCCAACCTTTTTTAGTGGAATAACACTTATTATTTAGTGGAATAACACGGACTGAGTGGCCCCCTATTTTATAGTATTGTCATAGGCGTAGTCACGTGTGTGGCACCTGTGGCACGTGTCACACCTATTGTTTTGAGACCAGAAATTTTTTTTTTCGCAAAAAATTTTGTTTTCCCAAAATTTAGACTGGAAAATGCACCGAAAAGATTCTCCAACCACGAAAAAAAATTGTATGTCATCAGAATAGTGTCGCGGCGGGGCATCATTATACAGGTACTCGGCGGATTGACGTTGTAATTGACAAGAGCCGCCAATCCTTCATTTCGCAACAAGAAAAAACTCGAGTCAAAAACCGGGAAATTATGGGACGATTTATAGATGTCATTTTGCTAATAGCCCAGAGAGGTTGGCCGTTGCGGGGCCACAATGAAGCCGAGGGTTCGTTCCAAAAGGGTTTATTTTTAGAGTTACTGGATTTGATAGCAAAATATGATAGTATTCTTTTGGATCACCTTAAGAATGCTCCAAAAAATGCTGTGTTCACGAGTCCGGAATCCGGATATCCAAAATCAACTAATTATGTCTATAAAAAATGTAATCAAACGGAAATTGAAGTCATTTATGGAAAATAGCTTGACATCGGTAATAGCTGATGAAACTAGCAATGTTGGGCATCATGAATAAATGTCAGTTATTTTTAGATTTAATAATCAGGCATCGGGGGTAGTAGTGGAACATTTGGTTGCGCTTAAAAGGTTAAGCTCACTTGATTTCGAATCCATTTTTAATGCAATTGATTTAGTACTAGAGGATTATAAAACATACTGGAAAAATTTAATAACAGTTTGCTTTGATGGGGCTGCGACCATGGCAGGAACTCTATCTGGCGTACAGAAAAGATATAAAGACAGAAACCGCAACATAACCTATGTTCACTGCTATGCCCATTAGTCGATTCGTGTGATTATAAATATAATCCATTAGCTGCTGATTTCTTCGGAAATATCCAATTTCTGTCCACGACAAGGTGGGCCTGTCGGAAAGAAGCAGTGGCTGCTATTAGTGCCAATTATCCAGCTATACTGTTAACGTTAGAACAAATAATTGAAAATACTAAACTCCACGACGTTCGTGTAAAAGGTTGGGGAATATTGAGTCAAATAAAATCACATTTAATTTCATTTTCGGGTTAAAATTAATGGACCCTATTCTAGCAGATATTCTACAAGTTAGCAAAGTGCTTCAAGATCCAAAACTAGACTTGATAATGGCTACATCGTGTGTAAAATCATTGCGAAACGCGTTGGTTGAAGCCAGGAGTAACCAGGATTTTTTCAAGAAAATTTATGATTCCGCCACTGCAATGAACGTATGAAACTAAAGAAACAGAAACATTAGTTAGATATTCCAACCCGTTTCTGGATCATTTGATCACGGGAATAGATGCAAGATTTAGTCAAGAGGCACCAAAATTACCACGGAAATTGAGAGCCATCTAACAAACAACAACAAGTTTGATGTACGAGTGCCGAAAATCGAAATTTGAGTTTTCTACGGGGAATACACGAAATGGAAAGGATTTGCAGACACATTTGAAAAATTAGTACTCTCTAAAAAATAATGAAGAACAGTTGCTTAAATTACTGAAAGAACAAATAACAATCACTGAATCAACAGTGAATATTACAAAAAAGGATTAGATAGCAGTCAATAATCATCTACAAGAACTAGATAAACAAACAATGTCAATCCTCAATTTATTACAGCGAAATGAGAATGAGAACCTAGCAATACAAAAATGTATAGCGCTATGGATACATTTATCAATAGAAATGATAACCTTCACTTCAACACAACAACAACTAATCGATATCATTTCCGATATCCATCATACCAAAATAAATGCTTTCATTCTCAAACTCTCCAGATCAACTTAAGATGGAACTGCAAAAATTACACAAAATGATCCCAGCCGATGCTACCATATATGGAGAAAACAGTATGATAACATTGTACCAAATGATGACAGCTAAGGTTGGACAAGCAAACAACGTATTAATTTTTGAACTAAAAATGCCTTTACTGACCAACAAGGTATATCATATCATCAAACCAATCGCTATCCCAACCAGACACAAAGCCATGTTTGCGTACATAAACCCATCAAGTGAATTATTTTTGATAAGCTTAAATAGAGAATCCTACTACGCAATGTCAGAAGATGAACTTTCGGCCTGCAAGGCCATAAAGAGCACTGAATATAAATGCATGATCCACAACGTAATTCTCACACCATGTGAGATTAATTTGGTCATGGACAGAGAAACAAATACAGATATTTGCGAGATTCGATTCATAACACAGCGAAATATGTGGATTCCCACACACGATCCAGGTACATGGATTTTTATATCTGAAAAGGATCACAAGATAAATATTATTTGCAACAAGGAAGTAACGACCACAACTATAAGAGGAACAGGAGCTATAACGATGCACAAGGCCTGCACAATTACCGATGGAACAACAATTATACATTCCATTCAAAACTTTAATACAAAGGTAGCAGTATTCTATCAGCCAACGATAAATTTCAGCAGCCTACTCATTCAAGCAGAGACCGTAACATACCCGACCTCTACCAATAGAATTTCCACACAAAATAACGAATTCAGTGACATACTCATGGATTTAAATCAACTGTCAACTAATATTACCCACCTGAGGACTTCGATACATGATAAAGATCAACAATTCAATATCCATGATGTTCACCACTACATTGTTCATCATTGCATGGATTTGCTGTTATAAAGCCGTAACATCTTTAAAACCACAATTATCTAGTGAAAGAGTTTGTCCACGTCCATTGCCACGTCGGTTTATTTCAACTAATGCCGGCCCGGAGGATGTTTAAGCACATAACATTAGCGACACAAATATGTCATCAACATAAATACGTATACGAAGAGGTTAATTCACTTAAATCGCATATACGCCAAATATATTACAAATCATTCTTGACGGTGTGTTAATAAGTCTTAAGCTCGATTTATATTATCCGTTCCTTTCAGTTCCTTCATTTTTCGTATCAGACAAAAAAAAACATTGTTACATGTTGTTTCCATTGGAGTATTTATATTATCCGTCCCGTAATTACAGGAACTGAATGAAACGGATAGTATAAATACTCCTATGAAAATACATGAAACAATGTTTTTTTTGTCTGATATGAAAAATGAAGGAACTGAAAGGAACGGATAATATCAGAGCCATCTATGATTTTAAAGAGCCGTAATATTAAAAAGAGGGCTTTCAGTAGAGGGGAAGCTTTTATTGAATTACTATAAGAAACCGTGGAATTTTTGAACATGAATTTATGAATAAAAAATTAAACAAATCATCTAAATTTTAATTTTAAATTTTTAATAAACTATTCAAAGAACACATATTTGAAAATCAGCCATCATAATGTAGTATTTATTTGGTAAATTTAAACTAAAGCGAAGCATAAATTTATTAATCTATATATATAAAACAAAGTCGGGTTAGTTACACCATTTATAACTGAAGAACGGCTGGACCGATTTTTATGATCTTTCTTTTGTTGGATTTGACTCCGTTCCGAATAGCATAATAACTATTAAAACATTGGAAAAATTCACCAAAAAAAAAGTTATCAAGAAAATTCATTTTCTCATATATTTAGTACATTTTGTTTTTTTTATTTTGTTCGTCTCAATACAGTGGTGGTTTAGGAAAAAAGAAAAGTCGGAAAAACTCAAAAGGGAAGCCCCAAAAATCTAATAAAAAAATCTTTTTTTTTATATGAATTTTGTAGGTGTAGTTTGTATGTGACGAGTGGTGCAGTGGTTAAAGCTTCGGCGCTTGGACTGCAAGGTACTGGATACGAATCCGACTGGAGGCTGCATGCACATTTACCATTTTATTTTTTATCCAATTTTTTTTTTATTTCATCTACTTATCTATATATATAAAACAAAGTCGGGTTAGTTACACCATTTATAACTGAAGAACGGCTGGACCGATTTTTATGATCTTTGTTTTGTTGGATTTGACTCCGTTCCGAATAGCATAATAACTATTAAAACATTGGAAAAATTCACCAACAAAAAAGTTATCAAGAAAATTCATTTTCTCATATATTTAGACATTTTGTTTTTTTTATTTTGTTCGTCTCAATGCAGTGGTGATTTAGGAAAAAAGAAAAGTCGGAAAAACTCAAAAGGGAAGCCCCAAAAATCTAATAAAAAAAACCTTTTTTGATATGAATTTTGTAGGTGTAGTTTGTATGTGACGAGTGGTGCAGTGGTTAAAGCTTCGGCGCTTGGACCGCAAGGTACTGGATACGAATCCGACTGGAGGCTGCATGCACATTTACCATTTTATTTTTTATCCAATTTTTTTTTATTTTATCTACTTAGCTATATAATTCATGATGGAAATGGTGGATTATTTTTCTTCGATGCGCCCGGTGGAACTGGCAAGGCATTCCTCATATCATTGATTTTGGCCACTGTTCGTGCGAGATCCAATATTGCTGTAGCAGTTGCTCAGCGTTGAAATTGTCGTTAGACCTTAAATCGGCTGAAAACCCGACTTGCAACATTGCGAAACATTCAGCAATGGCGAAAGTTTTGGTAGCAGTAAAATCATCATCGATTATGAATGTACAATGGCGTATTTGAAGCATTCAATCGAACTATGAAAGATCTACGCAATGACTCAAGATGTTTTGGAGGCGCAATGATTCAACTGTCTGGCGATTTCCGTCAAAAAATACCAGTGATTCCAAGATTGACCGCTGTCGATGAAATAAACGCTTACCTCAAATCATCGACTCTGCGTGGCGCTATGTGATGAAACTTTAGCTGACGACAAACATGCGAGTTGCGTTGTTAAACCAGAGACAACCTAACAGAGATATTTCATTCTATGTAAACGTAAAAATTTAAACTGCGAGTTCATTTTCTGTAAATAGCCGCAAACAACCAAAAATATTTTGTTTTTTTGCGTAAACGTATACGCAGTTTAACGAAAAATAACAGATACAACGATGACATTGTAATTGTCAGAAATATATTTTGTTTTCATTTTTTACCTCGAACGAAAAATTTAATTTGATTGTCTGTGGTTAAACGATCCATCTGCCGAAGATTTCTCCAAGCAATTGCTGACTATCGGTAATGGCCGTGTTCCGGTCGACGAATCGAACAGATTTATTTAGTTTCCTCAGAACTTTTACAATTTTGTCTCAACGAAGGAAGAGCTCATCAACAAAGTGTTCCCGAACAATATTACTAACCACAAAAATCACAATTGGGTGAGTGAACGAGTAATTCTTGCGGCAAAGAACAAAAATGGGGATCACTTAAATTTCACAATTCAAAATCTAACCGTCGGTCCACTTCATTCCTTCAAATCTATCGACTGTGTGACAAACAAAGACGAAGCAACCAACTGTCCAACTGAATTTTTAAACTCATTGGATCTGGTTAGCTTGCCCCCGCACAATTTACAACTGAAAGTTGGTGTATTGCCGGTAATCATCATGCTACGAAACCTGAATCAACCAAAACTATATAACGGAACGCGTTTTATTTTGAGAAATCTCAAGGAAAGTTCAAAGATGAGGAAGTTCTCATTCCGAGAGTTCTGTTGATCTCAACCGATATGCCATTCGAGTTTAAACGAATTCAATTTCCGATTCGTCTTGCATTCGCCATGACGATCAACAGATCACAAGGTCCATCCTTGAGTGTTTGTGGCCTGAATCTAGAAAATGAATGTTTCACGGCCAATTGTACATAGCATGTTCACGTGTCGGCAAACCATCCGATTTCTTCGTTCTCGCACCTGACAATAAAACAAAAAATGTCGTATATCACAAGATGTTTTACTGAAGGGAATCGACCCTATTGCAACCTACTCAGGAAATAGTTTAAAAGAAAGTAGTGCAACAATGCTACGCGAATCATTTCGAATCAATTCAATAAAACGAATTCCTTGCTGCCACGTGAATTACATTCATTTCAATGTAATTAAAATATATTTCATTTTGATTGAATTTAATTAATTTGGAGTATTCATTTTATCCGCCCCGGAGGTCTCGGGTTCAATTCCCGGTAGTGACAAGGAAAAAATTGCACGGCTGGTTTAAAATCAATGAATTAATCACTCATTAGTCATTATCCGAAATGAAAATATGATTATTAAACCTCATTTAAGGCGGCCAAATCTCTTGATGGGATATAGTGCCAGAGAAAGAGAGAGAGAGAGAAAGAGAGAGAGAGAGAAATTCATTTTATCTTAATAAAAAAACTCAATTTAATTAAGCTATAATAATTTTATACAACATTTATTGATTTTGAGGCGGTACGAAGTTCGCCGGGTCAGCTAGTTTTCTATAAAAATGAGTGTTGAATCAATGTCAACATGCGCAATAAAACAATATTCCAAGAGGTCGATGACACAGTATCGACACGGGTGGAATATTGTATATTGTAGCAAATTCAACAGGTTTAATCTTTCTTTCTTTTTTATATTGTACTTTTGTTGTATATAATTATTGTCGATTTCATGCGTAAGCAATATTTTATGTATAAAACCCGGTTTATTGAGGTAATAAAATTAGAATTGAATTATAACGCATAAACAACAGTTAGTTTAATTCTCAGTGAATATTTGGAACTCACCAGTGGCAAACCAAATATTCACATAAACAAACCAAAATCTAGGCAGAGGTCAGATTTTTACAATGAGCTTTTCGTTTAGTTGTGAAGGTTTATAAAGTAAGATAATAAAGGGTGCTGCCGCGGATTCCTCTCACATCAAATTTAAAATTTAGTTTTATAAAAATGTAACTTATTTGGTAAATTCTGGTACATGAATATCAGAATTTTTGAGATGAACGATGCACTTAATATCAATCTAAACATTCCCCATTTATAACAAAATTAAAAATAAAATGTGAGCTGAAACGGGATTTTATGAATCACCATGTAGAAACAATAATATTATTCATATAATAAAATTTTTACATCAAAATCTATTTACGAAAATTTTTTTTGTATACCATTATTATTGTAAGTTAAGCGCGAAATCTTTAATAATAATTTAACATAATTAATAAAACTCAAAACAATTATAATTTTTATTTATAATACGGTCGGCATAAATAAAGCTTTTCATCGCAAAATATTTACCATCGTAGTTGCTGTGCGCTGAAAAACAATAATAGAAAAATGTCACATTTTTTCCAAATTTTTTCATTTCTTATTTCAATTCGCTCGTATTCGGTTATTTTCAGTTCCAGGAGATCTCAATAATCTATTGAACCAGGCAGTATACATAATAAATTATTAAATTTTAGTTAACAAACATTTAGGTTTTAATATTTAGCTTTAATTTATACTTAGCGACATCTTTTGATTGGTTCGTTAATTGCGAATAGCTCTATAATATAATGTTTTTATTTTATGAAGCTCCGGTTTCTTTATACTACAGGATGAAATAGTATAGCCTGCGAATTTGTTGCGATGAAATTTTTAACAAATAACGAAAAAACAGTTTTTGAAATTTGTTCATCAACAATGTTGTAATAGAATCCAGAACACAATAACCCCCATATTACATAGCTACTCAAAAAGCATTTTTTAACGAACGTTTGTTTTGGGAAAGAATGCTGAAATTTTTGATGGCACACTTTGTACTAATTTCTTACATACACATATAAACAAATTCTTATTTCTACAAAAAAAAAAAAAAAAATTGTGGTAGACTAATTTGAATATTTTTGCGTTAATTCGACATAATATGACTCAATTTTAAAATATGCTTTTCCTGAATATTGAACTAACCATTCAAATTAAAAATTGAAACGAAGCATTAATGTTTTTAAATATAAAAAAGCTTCTAAAAAATATACAAATACACTGATTGGTATGAAAACGAACAAAAAGCTTCCCCTCTATGAAAAGCTCATGGAAAAAAATGGCGGAATCTTACGGCTCTTATATTATGAGGCTCTGATAATATAAATCGAGCTTCATGTGAAGAATCAGCAACTATAAAGTTCAATATATGAACTACAAATTTATATTAAAGTTAAGTAAACTATAATGTAAGCAATTATATTTTGTTGCTGTTATCAATATTATAAAATTTGTATATATATAAACCAAAGCGAAATTAATAAAGGCTAAGTAGTTAAATACACTTCAGACTGTTATTATCCCTCACCAGTGGTAAGATAATAACAACTCACTACAAAGCTAAGTTAGGAACTACAACCCGACTTAACAAGTATTGTGTGAACTTGACATCAGTTCTATCTGAACACTTTCATATTTAAAAGAAATAACACAATTTTTGTTTTTTATCTTTACAGCCCCCGCAAATACCGTGGATCTCGAACGTCAGCCAGTTTAAAAGTTAAAGGTCTTTTGGGTCGTGTATGGGCACGAGATTCAAAATCAAAAAGCTGTGAAAATTTACACGTTTTGTAAAAAAAAACAATTTTTTTTTACTTCAATATTTAAAATAATTTCACTTCCGCGTTCTGGCATATGTTTAAAGTGACCGCTGTGTTTGACTGAAATTCCTATAAATATTTATATATTATAATAATATATAATGTTTATTTTTTTATAAAAGATTATTATTTAACTTTCATTTATTAATTTGAATTTTTGCCCCAAGAAAAATATAAGTATTATTGCTAAATTACTAATTAATTAATTTTTATAAATAATTAAAACAAAATAAACTATTTAAAAATTTATATATAGTTTTTAATATACATATAAAAATAAATATTACATAATATTTTGATTTTTCAAATTTAACTTATTTAATAAATACATAAAATAAAATAATTAATATTTAAACCCAAACAAATAATAATTAGAAAATATATATCAAAAAACGTCCTTAAACACAAAATAATAAACAAACAAAAAAAAAATATCAAAATTAATAACTAATTTGTATAAATCCAAAAAATAATTATAAAATAATTTAACAAAAATACAATTTTATACCCCGAATTATTATATTATAAATTATATATAACAAAAAAAAGTTATTTTGTATATTTAAACAAAAAACAAAATCAAAAAATATTATTAGTATTGTGTATTAAAATTAAAAACAAGCGGATTTACATTTATTACTTTCTTAAGTTTAATCCTTTTGCGAGTGCAAACAAAAGAAAAAATCTCGGTTCTAGACTTGTATTAACTGGAAAATAAGAATTCATTCAAATCGAGAAATCAGAACCATGTACCAAAAAAATAATAATAATAATAATAATTTATGTACTATGATTTTATGATTTATGTAAACAATTATTTTCAGAAATAAAACATTTTTTTTAATTAAGAAATTATAATATTTATTTTCATTTTCTCCAAACAAAAAATTTTTTTGTTATTTTATTTAAATTTATACAATTTTATTCTTAACTAACGCAAACATAAAAACAATAAAAATTTAGTGATTTAAAAGCAATTTATTATTATATTATAAATATTAAATTTAAATAAAAATTATTATTATAAAAAATATTATTATAATACAAATTTTTATTTTTTATTAATGATTGTTACACGACCCTTTAACATAAACTATAAATAGTACTCTCTACAGATTAACATTTTTTTTGTTTTTTTTTTGGTTGTCGCTTTTAGAATTACTCGGTACGTAAAATTAAAAATTTGGTTTGAGTGCGCCCTAAATTAAGGATTTTTTATAAAATTTGTGTGTGGGAGTTACGTAACAAGGTAAGAGTGCTTTAATATTTTAACTTTAATAGGATTTAATATTTTTGTATTTTGAGTATTAATTCGAATGGTCTTCAGTTCATAAACTATTATCGACTAATTGATGGCTAATAAAGGTTAAATCATTAAAACCAAAATACAGACGATCCTAACTTCAGCCTGCAACATATTATATTATTATATTATCATATACTTTCTACCAACAAGGACATATTGGGCCTGTATATCTTAACGTAGTTTTTAGGTAAAACGTTTAAATTATAACACATAACCACACACCACATAATATTGGAGTTAAACTAGTAATATGATTTTTGGTCAAAGCAAAAGTACTGTCCGTTGTGATTTTTGTTATGCGATCAAGTGTTGATCCTAAATTTCCCGGTCATCGTTTGCATTTCACGCCCTCGGATCAGAGATGGGCGTTTGCACGTGATCTACAAATGTTGACTACTCGTAGACAATGTCAACAATGTCAAATACTCCTAGATAACGTCGACACAACTTCGAGCAATTCGCGGTTTTAGTTAGTGCCGTATTCCCATTTTCAAGTAACTTACACTGTATACCTGACACCGAATTTTCCGATTAAATTACTGACAAAACTAATTTGGCGATAGCTTGTACTACTATCTGATAGTTGACAGTGTAACCATAAACGTTACCAGACAATTGGTACGCTGCCTAAATTATTAATTAGCCCTCATCTATAATGAAAGCTTAATATAATTTTACCGTTTTGCGGTTTGCGCCATCTATTATCAGCTGGTATGAACTAACATTAAATTACATAGTTTATTCAGTAAAGCTAAGACTAGTCCAATTCGTGGCTTATTTTGTGAGTACTGATTTATTTGAAAGTCTACAGTAAGCCTCCTGTCAGCTTGACTTGTTGTAGACTTGCTTGACCTTTATACGAGGCTTGCGTCTAAAGCCTACCTAGTACCATAAAGCAAAATATACATAAGAGGACTCATGTAGAGTTTCCGAGGTTAATCTATCTTACTTTACACAACCTGTATAAGCCTAACAAGAACAATAAACTATAAAAAAAACTATGCCCATATGTTTATAAGATACGTATGTATGGATTAAATATAGAAAAAAATTAAATTTGTATATATAAATATATTAAAACTATAAAATAAAATTAACCTCGGAAAAACCTGCTTATAAAATTTGCACTACTTGATTTCTCTTATATATTTATTGCTCGATGGTAGTACTCAGTTTACCAGCGAAAAACCCAAGTGTGTTCAATATATCAAAGATGGAGCGCATAAACTCTCCAAATTATTTTCATGTGAAAATAATGCCTTGGCACATTATTTTCTCGTGAAATTTTAACATTTGATTGTGTTTGACAGTAAAAAAAATTTGAATGCAATAAATCTTAAAAATTTTAATCAAATCAATTTTTTTTTTGTAATAAAAACAAATCCCGCTGGTCAATTTCAGTGGAACTGGTATCAAGTGATCCCAAATTTATATTTTTCACAAAAGAGACACAAATATGGCGTTATAGAATTATAGCGGTTATTTTTCATTGCAAAACGTTAAAATGTGTGGAACTATTTTTTTTTTTTAATTTTCAAAAGCGATTTATAAACATTAAAATTAGCTTTATTACAATTTAGCTTAATTAATTTAGTACTACTCCCGTGCCCTTATTACAGCTTCCATCGTTCTGGGCATACTAAGTAGAATGTTTTGTATCATTTCTTACGGAATGGGATTTCACTCTTCTTACGCTCTGCTCTACTATCGAATCTGGTGCGGGATTTCTATCTCTAGTACGGCGTTTTAGAATGTCCCATACGTGTTCGATCGGATTTAGGTCCGGGCTCTTTGGTGGCCACTTAAGTACACGAATGCTGATGTCTTGAAGATATTGATGTACCATTGCAGCTACGTCTCCTGAGGCGTTAACACAAAACTGACATAACCTATGAAGCCCACATATGGCACAACGTGATCGTCAAGAATGTTGCGAACATACCAGTCTGCATCCCCAAACCAATCTCCACCAGCTCCGTTCGGCCCTCCCAACTGATTTCACAAAAAAACATTATTGAACCTCCACCAACGCTTACATTTTGCACTATGTTATATGGTGCGTGCTGTTCTCCAACTCTCCTGTATACAAGATTACGTCCATATGGTTTCTATAATTGGATTCTGGTCTCATCTAGAAAGAGAACAGTAAATTGCAAACGGCTGGATTTGTAACGGGGAAGAAGCCGTGGAACTTTTACGGCGATCTTCGTCTAATAATTCTGGCACTAATATTCACTTGACGTGCACTAAGCAACACGGTTTTTAGTTGAGTAGCAGTATGCTTTCGATCTCGTAACGAATTAGTTTTAACAAATCGATCTTCATGCTCGGTTGTGCACCTTGTACGAAATTGTCCGCGCTTTATTTTATATTCTCCGGTCTCTCCATATCGCTACAGTATTCGTGAAACCGAAAATTGGTCCATTCCTGATTCATTAAACGCTGAAAAACCGCGGGAGCATTTAGTAACCCAAACGGCATACGTAGAAATTCGTACGTGCCCGACAGGAGTCACGAATGAGGTAAACTTTCTAGAATTTTCTTCTACCGTAACCTGATAATAACCAGACGCCAGATCCAATACTGAAAAATATTTTTTAATCGATGCAAACAATCTTCCATATTTGGCAAAGGAAGCCTATCCTTGATAGTTTTTTTATTAAATCGACGGAAATCTATACATAGGCGCTCTTCGCCACTTTTCATTTTAACTATAACAATCGATGATGAATAGTCGGAACTAGAATGGATACCCAAATTTAACAACTTGTTAATGTGAATCTTCATATTCTCTCTCTCTCTCTCTCTCTCTCTCTCTCTCTCTCTCTCTCTCTCTCTCTCTCTCTCTCTCTCTCTCTCTCTCTCTCTCTCTCTCTCTCTCTCTCTCTCTCTCTCTCTCTCTCTCTCTCTCTCTCCTTGCCCTATCCGTTTTGCCAATTTTCTTTTGAACTCACTATAACTCGAAAAATCATAGAATCTAATATTTGCGCTATTACCTCGCCGTCCTCAAAATATCCGTTAGCAAAGTTAAATATATTTTCATTACTACTATCACATTGAATAATCTCGTCTCTGGATTTACCACTCAAAACGTCAGTTTCCAAGTTTGGTCTTGACTATTCGAGGTTACTTTATTATATTTATTATTAGAATTATCGCTATTGTCGTCGGATTGATAAGTTTTTGATGGATTTAGATTGTCGGTATTCACGGTCACTTTCACACTAAACTGATCATTTACATTATTAACATTGAATTCAGAATTGATATCACTGACTTTCAAAATTTTCAACAAATTATTGGCTTTAAGGACCACAATACCATGTTGATCTAATGGTTTGCGTTGGACGTTATTATTTACAACTAGAGCGTCAACATATATCTCTATTTCGTCAATATTAATCTGAATATCAATTCTTCCTAAAATCGTAATCCTAATTTTCTAGCCAGCGGTTCCGTCATTGTTACGCAATCTGATCCTAAATCTACAAAAGCCCTAATATTACTAATTCCGTTAATATTGACTGGTCTGAAATACTCGTTATGCAAACTTTCAACTCGATTCACAGCCCTAGTTTTATCCTTCAGGTTTTTAGGACAATTCCGTCAAACTCTCAGATTGTCGTCTTCTCCTACTTGCCAAAGAGAAATGAGCATCAGCCACATCACGATGTTAATCGAATTTTGTTATAAGCGCGTCACGAAAATCTATAACCCAACCATGAGTCACACTTGCCACTGACTGATACCATAACTTGGCAATTCCCCTTAACTTACAAACCGCGGCGTACAAAATGATTGTATCATCCAATCTATAAATAGACTTTAATCTATCAACGACACTCACCCAACATCTGACAGTCACACAATCACGACTCGTTGGAATAAAAATTCAGAAAATATGTCTGCAATATCTCGCAGAGAAAAATTACAATAATTTAAACTGTTCACGACTGATAAGTTCAATTTCAGAGTGAATTTTTATTTCCCGTCTAAAAATTCTGTACGGGATTGTACGATACACGTTCATTGAGGTTGTACTGCGGATATTAATTCCCAGGAATTGACGAAACATAACCAAATTGTGGGTGAACCGCATTACCATTCTGTTAAAATTGCACAGAATTTATGGCACCTTCATACCTAGTAGTGTTCTCCGGACGATAATTACAATTTTGCCTAATACTATTATTCAGTATATCCGCCGGCAAATTTCTAAGCGGTATTTATTGTTTTGGCATTGCTCCATTTTGCAGCGCGCTCGACGATAAACCCTGTTCCAGATCTGTTCACATTTTTTTTTTAAACAAACTCTTTTTAACTATCCATGAAATTTATTTTCGGTATATACTCGTACCACTTCTGATTTATAAACGAAGATTACAAAACACGATTTAAAATAAAACAAAACAATGGTGGTCCTTATAAAGTGTTATTTTATTATTTTTCTAACAAAAAAAAGTCCATCATGTTTCTTGTTTAATACGGAAGTCGACTCTCTATTCCCTCTACATTTCATACATACTATTAACATAAATTATACCAATCGAATCATAGAATAATGATACTATAATATTCACCAACAGATGGCATTAAAATTAAGAAAAAATAATAACGTCAAGTATTTACTCTTAGAAATTAAAAAAAAAATAAAACCAAATATATTTTGGCGACATCTACTGAGATTTGTCCAAACTAAATAAAATATGAAGTTGAATTGAACTGTAAATATGTTGTTCACTGAACTGAAAAATATTTCTTTCATGCATAAATCACGTCCCTTAAGCTAGCAGAACCCATACAGCAGAACATTACAAAATAGTATGGGTAATTATAGGCTAATTATAGGCTAATTAAATGCCCCATTAAAAAATTTTGGGCTCCACCCCTTCCAACTAAAACGTGGGTTCTGCTAGCTTTAGAAAAAGTTAGCAGAACCCATATCAAAAACTGATTTAAAAACAATTGAAAAATTAATGGTTAATTTTACGCTAATTAAATGCCCTATTTAAATTTTTTTATTCTGCTCGATCTAGAAAATGCAAAAGGCTTTATCATTTCGAAGCTAGCAGAACCCAAATCGAAAATCGGATCAAAATCGAAATTAGAATGCAAAACAAGATCTATTGATAAGCAATCAAATGCCCCATTAAAAAAATTTGGGCTCCACCCGTTTTTGACCAGACTTCAGGTCATTTAATCTAAAGCCAGCAGAACCCAAATCGAAAATCAGACCAAAATCGAAATTAGAATGCAAAACAAGATCTGTTGATAAACAAATAATTTTAGGCTCACTATGGGCTAATCAAATGTCCCATTAAAAAATTTTGGGCTCCACCCGTTTTTGACCAGACTTCAGGTCATTCAATCTAAAGCCAGCAGAACCCAAATCGAAAATCGGACCAAAACTGAGTTTAGAATACAAAACAAGATCGTTTTAATTGTTTAGTTCAATGCCCAAACATTCACGGAAAAAAATGATTTTGTCACATTGTTTCTATGGTAACTGAAGTATTTCTTCCTTAAATATGGTGAGCTACTTGAATGCGAACGCTGTGATTAGGATTTATTTGTGGTAGTATTTTAGGAATGTTCAAGAGTGAGCTTGTCCACCTTATTTGACGTTTAACAGCACGTTGCAAAATGATCTTCTTTTGTACTAAACATGAATATAATTTGGTCTCGGAACAATTGATGGCCACCGTTTTAACGCATTGCAATTGTCTTCTCTTGACGTGGTACTGATTACCATATACCTCTAGATTTCGCAAATTTGTATTGTTTGATTTGATTTGTTTTTTCTTTTTCAAATTATTAGCAACACCAATATAACCAGCTCTCGGTAATATTTATACCCCATTTATACTGTACTTTTGCTTCAAACGGTCGCTGTCATTGGAGTGGGTGGTGTATGCTCGTTCGCGAGCATGCAAAAGAATGTGCGTAAGCATGGCAAACCAGATTGGCAGCTCCTTAATAACAATGAGGAGGAATAAATTGTGTCACAGGCACCATGACAAACGAATTAATACACGTACCCAGGGAGATCAAAGTAAGTCTGAACTTCCACTGTGTGGTATGCGCGGAGTGCGTGAGCCTAGTCTAGCTCGGCCCTACAACATCGGACTGATATTGTCTCGTAGTTCATGATCATTCGAAAATAATTGACATCTCAAGGATAAATACAAAAATCCAACCGATGGATGGAACTATCACAATAGTTTTTACCACAAATGTGGGTGGAAGTGTTCAATTTAGATCCGTTGGTATTTCTATTGCAGTTGACGAATTTCTTCTTTAATGTTGAGCTAATTAATCGTGATAATATTAATATTCTTAAATTACACCTAGGATACAAAACCCGTAGCCCTGGTACAAGAAAAAAGTAAACTTACTGACAGAGGCTTACTTTGCAGGACTCATGACATCTATCAAAGAATCTGGATATGTTTCATCACACTCACACACTTCATATTTTTCAATTCCAGTTTGCACATTTAATCACGATATTTAAACTTTCATTGGCAAGGCCATTTAAATACCGTAATTGGAAATTGCATGTGCCAGTTGAGAGATGTATGAAAAAAATGTACACTGTCATGGTCAATAGAAATCCTCCATCATGATAAATTCGAACATTTGATCAAAGATGGCGCGTAAAGCAAATAATTTATTAAGATATATTTAATATTAGTAGCAGTATTTCATATTTTATATTTTTAAATAGATTAGTTTAGTTAATTATAGGATATATATTTATTATAAATTTTTAACTTTAAAAAATTGTTAAAGTTGGAGTTTGTTTTGTAATTTCCACATATTTAGATAATAAAACTTAATTTATAATGTTATCCACTAGGCTTAGGTCAGCTTAAGACTCGGTCCTTATTAACAGACTGAAAACTTATTTGGCTTTTAGGATACTTAGACAATTACCTAATAGCTAGACAGCAGAGTCAATTGTCTACGTTCTCTTCTTTGTCGACAGGAGAAACGCAAACAATCGGTCGGTAACCTACGTACCTTATATTCTGTAAGAGTTAATCTAAAACAATGGGGTGACTTGGGGCTTTATCCAATAGAATAAGAATTTTAAACTCTATACTTTCTTTCTCGCAACACGATCTCAGCTCTGTAATGGCACACGAGGCCAATCAATCGTGAAACAAATTAGACTCTTTACTTTCTTTCTTGCAACACGATCTCAGCTCTATAATGGCACACGAGGCCAATCAATCGTGAAACAAATTAGCGGTAATCCAGGCTTTTTTATTTCACTAACGGAATGAAAAACCAACTAAAAAATGTAAACGAAAAAACAAAAAAAAAATGTAGGGTCAGATTTTTTTGTTTTTACGTCTTTAGAATATGAAAAGAAATGTTGCTAAATAATAAACGCCTTTGTAGTCCAGTAAATGAAGGAGGAAAAAATGCCAACCTGTAAGTTATTAGTTGCAATTTTCATTTTCTTGTGATAAGTGACATTTGGTACCTCATTAAAAATGAGACCGAGTTTTCAAGAAAACATTCTGTTGTATGGGGGGGGGGGAAAATGGCCCCAAAAAACCTGGAAAATCGGTTTTCGGCGAATATCTCCCAAAATATGGCAGTTAGAGATTTTTTGTTCAGTGAAGAATTGAAGTTCAGTTAATTTTCTACAAAAATGTAAACAAAAACAAAATTAATATTTTTTGCGAAAAGTCGGGTTGAAAAATCCAAAATTTTGACTCATGAAATATGCAAGTTTTTTACAAAATTTGAGATGGGGGTGTTGCAAACATATTATTTTCAATGTTTTGGACTGTGGAAACCAATTGTAGATGGCGCCACTACAATCCATCTACTGGTAAAATCCTCGGGGCCATAAATGGGAAACGCCGTAAACCATGTAATTTTCAAGAATTTTTATGTTCCCGAGCGTCATGTTTTACTCGGAGATGAGGGCTCAAGTTATACTTATTAGGAAAGCAGACCATAAGATTAAGTACAGCAGGATGGACCCCACCAATTAGCGAAAGACTAGCAAAAATCAGTTTTGCCCATATGACAAATTGTACAATGAAGTTTTTCCTAACGAAAACTATAATCTCTAAAGAGTATAGATAGAATATTGCTGATTCTCGGCAAATTTTTTTGCAACCATCTGGATCGAGATTTTTGGAATAAAGGTTATAAAGTTTCTTTAAATTTCATTTATTATAGAAAAATATATAAAAATACATTCAAATTATGACATAAATCTGTTAATCCCCAGTCCCCGTCACAAGTCTCCAATAATAATTCTTGGTCATCAACTTCGCCCTCGCCAACAACTTCTTCTGGTTCTAGAGTTTTCTCTAGTTCTATCTCTTCGGATATCGTATCTTGGCTGTCTTTTTAATTCGAACACTGGCGGGACTCACATGAACCACAAATAGATGAGCATGGTAGCCCTGTGCTTTCTTGCATGAACATGTTCCCTTACATTCTTTCTTTCATTGACAAAATATCATCTTTAAGAGTTCCGGAACCACTGGCTTTTTAGTGGTTTGGACCGACATGTTTCCATCCCCATTTTTCTGGTGACAGTTCGTTTTTGAGATACTGCTGGACTTGCAGCTATACCCGATAAAGGTGTTGCCTTGCAGCTTCAGGTGTGGGTGGCAAGGTTGCTAGTTTGAGCTCGGTTTGGTTTCTGTTTCTGTCTCTGGTGAATCGCTTGAAGATCTCGTATCTAATTTTTGTCAGGGTTTGTGTATAATCATCACTGTACATCGACGCAATGACAGTTTGCCCGTCCTGAAATACGGTCTCGTGGAGAAGATTATGGTTTTTAATACTTTCAATGACCGCTTTCAGTCCCGTGTCTCTGTTCTTCGTAACCTTTCCCTCTAATTTGGCGACTATTGACGTTTTTCCTTTCCCGAAAAAAGCGGAAGTTGTATCGCTTCCCGAAGACGCATGGAGTAATAAAATATTGTCTCTAACGAAGGGCCGCGCATCCAAGCTCTTGGAGGAAATCATTTGCTGGGGTTTTTTTCCTTTTCCAGGCTTCAAGAAATAAATTGTTTGATCTTTTGGGGTCAGGTCTATTACCAGTACAAGGATGTCAATATCCTCTGCCACTGCCACAAATGGCGGGCTATTGACAGCATATTTCTGCAACGCCGTACGTACGATCAACGAGTCTGCATCGTCTACTGCTTGTATAACGGAAATGCAATTAGAACACCCTTCAAATACTGAATGAAGCGAATTTTATTGTTATTATTGGACAAAAACGTTTCCTTTGGAAATGGTAAAACCATTTGCATTCATAGCCATCAAAAACAACTGTGACTTGACGGGAATAATTATCTCTAAATTTTTTTACATATCTGCCGAAATTTTCAATAAATAATTCCTTTCCCGTTCAGGGTACCCGATGTATCAACCAACATTCCCCCTTCGACAATGTGAATACATTTATACTTGTCAATATTCGCGGTTTCTGCCGAGAATATCTTTATTAGAGCCGATTTAGCGGTTTTCCGTAACATGCCATTGTCAAATATGCTCATTGGCAATGGAGCTAGTTCATAATCGAAATGGGTTTCTAGGTTCTGGGGGACTCTTCTTGGGTCAGGCAAATTCTCTGGAAAATTAACAAGGGATCTACAGTTATAACTTTATCCTCAACTTTTATCGAAGACGTTTTATTTATAAGAGGTACTACGCGATACTTGCGTGTTAATGAAATAGCATGAAACCTCTTGCCTTGATTAAGAATACTATTTCTTCCAACCGCAAAAGCTTCGTGACAATTAACTTCTTCCCCAGCAACGAGCCTGGTGAACAAGGAAATAAGTTCTTCTGTATGTGGAAATGGGTTGCGTATTTCAATCCACCCCTTTAACTTAGCCAAGTCTTCGTAATCCCGATCTATCCGGCTGTCTCGGACATCTACATGCTAGTCACCGGAGTCACTCCTCCATTTGATAACAAATATCCACCATGAAAGGAAGGGATACGATGAACTTGGTAGTGGCACTCGTAGAACTCACAACAAACTCATGCTTGTATGTATATGTAAAATATTAGGAAAAACAACAAATAGAGCACACACGCGACGAACGACGGAAGAAATGAAAGTAATGAAATTATAGCATTACGTTTAGGACTCGGGTTTTTTCCCCACGTATCAACGAGATGACTTTATATACATTGATTGAACGGTATGAGAATTCCACCTTTACACTAGTCAAGGTGTCAAAATGTCAGAAATAAAGAGCCGATATCGCCAAAAATGGCCGAATTTGTGAAAAAAAAAATTGCACAGCCGAAAAGTAGACGTTCTCAGTTTTCAAATGATATGTCATAGAGACCAATCCGATCATGTATGAATTTTTAATTGGTGGTTGTTTACAAAATTTCCCCGCGGTCCAAAAACAGCAAAAAATTGGGATTCAACAAACAAACCAACCGTTTTAATCAAAATGGAAAAAAATTAGATTATACAAATTTCAGAGATGACAAAGGACCTTCTGAGGAGCCATAATCCTGCCGAGGTCAAAATTGCGCGGAAGCAGAAAGTTTGACCCGTTTTTCCAATATAGCCAAAGAGTCAAAACGTGACTCAAGTCACAGGGTACGATAACGGTAGATTTTCTCTTTCACATGAACTTTGAGTCATGAGAAAATAAGCATTTTTAACAAAGTTATTGAATAATTTGTCCACCTGCTCATGTGTAAATGCACGGACTGTGCTCCCCGGCATACAACACAGAAAGTGCGCTTGGGCTGAACATTGGGCAATAGGAACATTTTTGTAGAGAATTAATTGATCTTCAATGTTTATCTCAACAAAACATCTTTAACTGCCATAATTTGGGAGATATTCACGGAAAATCGATTTTCCAGGACTTTTGGGGCCATTTTCTGCCCCTACAACAAAATGTTTTCATGAAAATTCGGTCCCATTTTTAATTAAGTGCCAAATGCCACTTATCACCAGAAAATGAAAATCGCAATTAATAACTTACAGGTTGACCCCTTCATTTACTGGACTATTTGTAAATGTGGAGAATTTTACATTTTCTTATAATATCTACTAGCTTTTTTAAATTTTGCTTTTTGTTCTTCTATCCGTTTCGCTCAAGCATCCAATATGTATAAAAAGAAAATAATCTTACCATACGTAGATACGCGCTGCACTTGAGTTTCGCGTGGAGAGGTGTGTGGAAATGTCGACCATTAAATTTTGTTTATTGGTGACGATGGTGGTGAGGCAATGAAAAACGCATCGTGTATGGAACAGCACATTCATCATTGTATGGTGACAGCATAATTGGCTTTGTCTGCTGTGTTGTTTTGTTGGTTGTATACCACTGGCAATTTGAATCGAGATTGGATATGACCAAATTTTTTACAATGTTATGCTATGCAAATCTAAGCGACCACCACAGTGGGTTAGAATTAGTGAACCTGATAAAATTTATAAGATAATGGCTATTAAAATGTTTTGAGTTTTGCCAATTGCTTTATAACTGAACGATTTCGTGAATTTTATTGAAAAAAAACGTTTCATTCCATGTAGTGACATTCGTCACAATATCAATTATATGGAAAACGGATATATTAAGCTCAACAACAAAAAATATCGATAATACACCCACAGACGTAGGAAAAAATAAAATAGAAAAATGCTTAACAGTTTTCAACAAAATCTAAAGAACTATGTAAAATGCATATGATTCGTTTGTTAGTTACATGACAAGGAAACGGAAACTTTGCTTGATATACATGAAAAAACAATTTCCTTGGAACTTTAATTACGTAATGTAAAGCACAATTTCAAATCCATTCAGTTAAAATGTAGCAAAACATCTCTTCAAAAATTCTAGGAACGACAACCAAAATTCATAAAATTAAAAACACAAAAACAAATTAACTTAACTTTTTCCATTTTTCTAAAAAACAAACAATTTATATACCACTTACAAAAATAAAGTTGACTAAAAAATTATAAATAAATAAAAATGAGCTTATTTGCATTTAACATACAAACTTTAATAATAAAAGCAAATTTTTGTAACAACATTTTTTTGTATATTTTTAATTATTAATAACATATAAAAGTAATGGCAAGAATAATAAAAATTTATTTTATGTTTATTATACATACATAACACAAAAATTCCAGCAACAAATTTAAAAATAATTTTATTACTAAATTAAATTAAAAATATTGTTAACTATTTTGTAAGAATGATAAAAATTAACTAAACTTTGTTTTCGTTGATTATTTAAATTAAATAAAACAAAACAAAAAAATATTAAGAGATAAAAAATTCAAAACTTAATTAATAATCAAATAATTAATGGCAATAATTTAAAAAATAATAATTTTAACAATTTCTAGTTATATAAATTTATAAATTTTTATTATTTACGAATTACAGATGACTCGGAATAATTGTTAGTTTATAGGAAAAGTAGTCGATTAAATAACATAACCCTATCCATCCATTCAATGCTAGCTAATTAAATTCTTTGCCAATTATACCTTAATTAACTTTTAGTATCGATGATCCCTTAATTATAGTTAACAAGTGTTCCAAATAATTTTACTACACAAAAATTAGGCACACATACAATCATTGCGATAAATAGAGTTGAGCTATCGTTAAATTATTTTAAACTCGGCGGAATTAACGGGGTTGAGTATAGTTGAAATTCAAAATGGCGGAACGCTTCTGAGGGTCGGCGATCGCCAATATCCTGAGCGCAGTAACCGTCGTGTACAGAATTCGTAGTAAGTCGTCCACCTTAAAGTCCAAAATGCCTTAAACTAGTCGCACGTACCGGATTGCACGTGTTTACGAGCAACAAAAATCATAAAAATATGGCCTCCGTGTTTGTTGTTGTTATTGCCATGTTGTATCTTGTACCGTTGTTATGTTTGAGAAAATGTGTTTTAAGTATAATAAAAATAACCTTCGCACGTGCGGGTATTGCAGATGCAACGTATAACCTTCGGTCTGCTGCTGTATATCAATAAGTCGGTGAAGTTAGCCCGAAAAACTAATCCCGAATTTTTTAGTGTATTTCTTGGCTAACGTGTAGTCAACCCGAAAAAAATGTAGTCGTTACAAAAATATAGTGCTATCCAGAAACCCCGAACTTTTTGAGCATTTCTTCCATAAAATCAATTGGTACATAAAAATGTAGGATTATCCCGAACTTAAAATCTTATACAAATTTAATTTTAATTTACACATTTTTAACAAAAAAATTTTGAAAACTGTCAAAAATTGTTTTTAAAAAGTTCAAGACCTTTTAGAATAAAACTTACAAAAAAAAATTAAAATTAGAAAATTAAGCTAAATCGAAAAGTGCATTGGCAATTCATGACAATAAAATAGGCAAACCATAATACCAGAGATAAATTGCACTAGCGGTATATACGGCTATTTAGGTCTTCGCGCTGTGCTAATAAACCATGCGAATTTAATTTTCATATCAGGTGGAAAAATGATGTAAATGTTGATGGAAATTTGTGTGGATAAAGAATTGTCGAGTGTTCCCTTTGTCCTTAAGGTAACTACTCGAATATGGTGATCAGTTCCGGGGTGTACCTTTACGACTCGACCTAAGGGCCAGGTTGATGGTGGCACCGTATCGACATGAATCAACACGAGATCGTTCACTTATAGATCAGGATACTTTTAATTCCATTTAGAACGTACTTGTAAAGTATTCAGATATTCCTTGGACCTGTTCCAAAAGGACTGGTGTTGAGGAATATTTTCAATGTTGGGCCGGTTTATTGCAGTTAGTGGGCGACCAATCAAAAATATTCGAGGAGTGAGCGCTGCCAAATCATCGGGTGACATTGACATTGGGGTGATCGGCCTCGAGTTGAGACAAGCTTCTATCTTTCGTCAGAAATGGTGCTTAATCGCCTTGATAGCAGCTTTCCATGGCCCGCCAAAGCTTGGAGACCGTGGAGATATAAACCTCCAAATTATACCTTCGTTGTTACAGTGATCTTGTATTTTATTGATGTTAGCTTGCTCGTTAAAAAATAATTGAATTTTCTTCAATTCTTTAGATGCTCCAACAAAGTTCAAAGCATTGTCGGTATGAATCTCACAAGGTTTGCCTCTTTTCGATATAAATCGATCTAAAGCTGTCAGAAAACTGCTGCTCGATAAGTCAGACACTATTTCATTATGCACGGCCTTTGTGTTGAAACAAATAAACACTGCTACATAAGTTTTATATTCAGCCTTGCTACGTGGATTCTGATTTCTTGTTAAAAATGGCCGGCAAAGATCGATACCGGTGATAGTAAACGGTGGATTGGGAATGACACGAACTGCTGGTAAATCTTCCATGATTTGCTGTTGAAGTCTTGGTCTTTGACGATGACATTCGATGCAATTCCAGTAAATCTTGTTAGCGCATGATCGTTCATTGATGGGCCAAAACGGCTGCCGACCACAATGCAATTGTTAAACATGTTTGTGTTGCATTAAAAGCTCTGTGAAACATTGCTTAGCTGGCAACAAGATTTGCTTCTTGTTATCGTTTGAGAGGATACTGTTGGTTAATCATCCTCCAACTCGAATGATTCCATCAGGATCCAGAAAAGGATGTAAGCGATTTATACAGCTTGTTTTAGAGATTGACTTGTTGGATTTTAACGAGTTGATTTCAGAGGAAAATGTCTCGCTTTGAACAACTGCCTTTACGAGTTTCCGCAAAGCAATGTGAAGTTCCTCGTAGGTTAATCTCTCCCCATTTCGATGTATAAATTTTTTATCCCGTTCAAAAATACTGCAGAAATTGTTGCAAAATCGACTGCAATATCCAACGACATCGAAAGGAACTAAATTTTTGGATCAGTTCATAAAGAATGACATCATTAGTTTCCGCTTCTCTACAATGCAAGATGTTGGAATCGTCTTTGATTTCCGGGGAACTCAGGTCCGTTCCACAACAACTTGTTTGATTCTAACTCATTATAGGCATAACACCCCTTGAAATCACGTCCGCTGGATTAATTTCAGATGGTATATGAAATCATATGAGCGGAACTGGGATTTCTTGAATTTCGCAGACTCGATTGGGCACATAAGTCTTTAACCGACGTGGTCATACTTGCAACCACGACAATACAATGGATGAATCGCTCCATAATATGATGCTTCTTGGTTGTAATTTCGTGGCCTCAAGTGTTTTTGACAATAATCGACAGAGCAGTACTGCAGCATTTAACTCCAACTGTGGGATTGTACTATCTTTCAATGGCGCGACACGAGACTTGCTGCACATAAGAATAACTCGACAAGAATTTGCACCGATAGTCCGCAAATATAAGCATGCACCATAAGCACACTGGCTACTAGCGCCAGCAAATCCATGTATTTCGAGGTGATGATGGTGATGTAGTTTGTTCTTTATCTTCTTCAGGAACTGTTGATAATAATGCCTTAGAATTGGATGCAATTTTTCGTAAATGCATGCCTCCCTTTTCTAACATCCGACTCATTTCCGATAATATTCGTTTAGCATCGGCTTCATTCGCTGCACCCGTCAAAAGATCGTCCACTCGGAAATTGTGCATCTTCATCTAGGCTGATTTGTTTCAGAACCCTTGTTGCTAGATATGAGGCTTATGTGGTACCGTATGTGACCGTAGATAGCGCGAATTTTTTCAAGGGATTATGCTCATTTTCACGCCATACGATTAGTTGTAAAGGATGTTGATCTTCAACTACCCTTATTTGGCGATAAATCTTCGCAATATCTCCAGTAAAACCAATAAGATGTTTTTGAAATCTCAGCATGGGCGTAAATAAATCATCCTGTATAGCTGGATCGGTAAATAAAATGTCATTGAATGCAATGCCAGTGGTCGCCTTCGATGATGCATCAAATACGTCACGAGTTCTAGTTGTTGTGCTTTCAGGTTTTTACACTGCATGATGCGGTAATTAGAATTTGGCTATGTTTCATTTTTTCCTTCTTTATATTCGTACATGTGTCCCATATCTTCATACTCATTGATGAAATCGGCATACTGTTGTTTTAAGTCTGGATCTCGCTGGAATCGTCTTTCAAGCACTTGAAATCGTTTAATACAGTTTGATTTAGTTTCACCAATACAATTTGGGTTGGTACGCAGAGGTAGGCGTACTATATATCTTCCATTATTATCACGCGTCGTTGTTTGTACGAACTGTTCTTCGCATTGTTTCTCCTCTGATGTTAGCCCTAGCTTGGATTCGATTTGTTCCTGCTTGAAAAACTCTGCCACCATTGAGTGTAAGTCATCATTTTTGACCACCTCTGGCACTACACTGATATGCGTGGTAACGGGACCTTTTGGGAAGGTAAATTTCCTGTAACACTTGGAACAACATGAAACTCAAACGTATCCTTGTAAGGAACCCTATCATTCTTCGCATGAATAGTTGTACTAACGCGTTATTTAGATTTAGAGAAAGATTTATTTAAACCTGATAATGAATGGGAACCTTGGGCAATCCAAGACGACCTGCCAACCCACCTGTAATAAAATTAGACTGCGATGCGGAGTCCAACAGTGCACGACATTGATGCAAATTTCCATCTGCGTCTTCGATTGAAACGATTGCTGTGGCCAGCATAACTTCATTGGGCCTTGTCGAATGAGCCACCACCGATGAGCCCTCACTGAGAGCACCTGTATCTATCCGCTGAGTTTGCCACTTTAACGTTAGCAACGTGAAAAATTCATCTAAATACTTTTTAGTAATCATTTGTGAATTATTATACCGATCGTTCAAGTACTGCTCGTTTGTATCCCGCATCCGACATTGGCGACTTAATTACAATATTATAAGGCTCAGAATCTTCTTTGAGATAGCCAATAAGATAATGAAATTTACTTACATCAGGTAAACCAGAATTTTCATGAATATGGCGCGTAAACATGTAGCGAAAAAATGTAATCCATTTTCTGTACTCACCAGTAAAATGAGGAATTTTAATTTGTGGCAACTTGACAGCGACTTCGGAATTTTCATTATTATTGTTCGATCTTTGATCTATTGTACTAGTTTTAACTTTATCCATACACTTCAGAAACAGCGATTTAATATGATAAAATTGCTGTTCCACTTACCCACCCTCCTCACAATGACATTCCGCATTATCCGTAGCCTCTAAAATTTCTGTATTAATTTCACAAAATTCCATACACGCTTTTTCTAGATCTGGCAACCTCGCACGCACAATATACACACTATCCGATTTGAACTCGACATATTTTTCTATATATTTCTGATGCTTTGTTATTTTTTGTTTTGAGTAACCACGTTTTTTTATAAGCTCATCCGCCATTTTTAAGCAAATCAAATTCGCTTTCGATTTTAATAACTAGTTTTAAAAATTATCTTAAACAATTTACCCGTTAAATAAAAAAATCGATAATCGCTAAACTATAATCAAATTTGTAAATTTATATTGACGAGCAACTACGCGTTATTGCTACTTCGATATATTTTTTCGATTTTATTCCTTTGTACACCTATCCACGAGACAGAGAACCCGCATAAATTGCACACTTTATAACACACTAATGAAATATTACTTGTTACTTTCCAACCTATACCTAACCACAAATTTAACAAATCACCCAGACTACCCGTTATCTCAGCACTATTTCAATTTGTATAGACTCACTTAAACGATTCAATAAGCCAATTCACGATAATTATTCCAAACTACTTAGGTGGAAATTCGTCTCGAAGGACCAAAATGTTGCGATGTGGACTGTATTACGAATTTGGTTGTGTCAGCTATCTTTCGATGATAAAGGTTCCAATTCGTTAAAGCCTTTATTTTCCAAATAACAATAATGAAATATTGATTCGGTTTAATATTTATTACTAGTTTTACACATTATTGCTATTTCGTATACTTCTTCGTTAAAGGTTTTTACTCGACTTCTTATTAAAACAAAAAAATTATATTAAAAAAAACAAAAGAAAACAGGTAAAAGGAAAGAGACAAATTCAAATTTATAATTCAAAGGTTGGGTAAAGCGTCAACATAATTCTAACTTGATTGATGAAAATCAATCGTTTGCCGACGATGCTGTGTGCAGATAATAATTTGAGTACTCGTATGAAAGATGAAACTGTCTGAAAGATTATTGATTTATTAAGCTTGTATTCCTATTGGCGATTTTTACCGAATGTAGATAGCATTGGTTTCTACGTCTAAAAGGGGACGAGAATTGTCAAATCGATTGTTATGACAGTTTTGATCGCTCTTGCATCATAGTAATCGCCAATAAGATTTACTGAAAGCAAAACTCGAATCGAACTACTTTTGTTCCCAATCCAATTTGAGTAACAGGCGTAAATGCCCTATAACATTTGACATCGTTAAGTGAACTCAACTCAACACAAAATCTTTTAATTGATAAATCAAAAATCAACAATCATTTACTTATTTTTTTTTTTTTTTTTTTTGTTAATTAATTAATTTAAACAAAACAAGAAAAAATATTTTTAAGACTGAAAATTAAGTTTAAAATAAAAAGTGAAAATTTAAATAAAATATTCATCAAAATTAATTAAATAAATCAAAAAAAAAAATTTGTTTATTACCTTATAAAAAATAATTATTTAAAATTTACTAAATAAAAATTAAGTTTAGTTTATGTTAAATAATTTAGGTTTTTTTATATAAACATATACACAATATAATATAATAAAATTATTTCATTTAATTAATTATGCATAAATTAATTTTTACATTTTATTAATAAAATAATTAACTAAAACAAAAATTTATACAATCTACATATACATATATATGTATATAAAAAAAAAATCTTTTTGTCTATAATCAAAAAAAAAAAATACAAATAATTAAATTAAATTATTATTCTCAATATACAACATAAAATAATATTTATCTTCAAAATCATTATGATTATACATAATTACAAACCGTATTACATAATGAATAAAGAAAACATTTAAATGTAAAATTATAGAAAAAAAATCTGATATAAAATATTTTAAAATATGTATGGTTAATTTATTTAGCAAAAAATCGGAAAAATTTCATTTTTAAATTTGAGTTAAATACAAATTTTTCACTTGACGTACCGTACGCACAGAACAATTTAGCGCATTCACAACTTTGGAATCGTGTAGGTAAATTTTCATTTAAATTAAATAATTTTAAATTCAAATTCATTATTCAATTTAATATTGTTAAACAACAATAACAACACTCGCAATATAAAATATTATTTATGAATATTATTATAAATTATTAAAAAAAAATATTTTTCCGTTGAAATTATCGTTTTTACTATTTTTAACTTTCCGTTTATGTTTAGTACGAGAAGTGCTTATTGATATTTTAATAGGCGTATCGAGTTAATAATTAATTATAGTTTAATTTTATTTCTAATTTGAGAGCCAATTTTGTATATGTATTCGGTGGGGTAAGGAGCGAGCCGAAACTTTAACGAATCGGTTTTATTAATTAAAATACAAATAAATATTTACGTAAATTAATTTTATTAGTAACTATATGAATTTTAAAACGATTGAAGTTTTAGGTGAAGGATCATTATGTTTCAATACACAGGGTGCCCCAGAAATGGACGATCAAACGAAACGAGGTGATGGAACAGCTCCGTTCCAACAAACAAAATCCAAGTAATGTTTTTTCGAATTGTTGATGGTGCAAAAGTTATTCCACTTCCAGTGTTTTTTTTGTGAAATGGCATGCGCACCCACCAAAGAGTTCTTTAATTTAACTTTCTTTTTTAATACGATCTAGACGAGTGTGCCTTTCCAATAAAATCATTTTGTAAGTAATTGCATTATCTTCTGTCAAATAAAAACAATGGTTTTGAAAAGTCTTTTTGTTTCTCAAAAATTTATGTTGATGTTTAAGTGACACCAGCGGGAAAAGAATGTACTACAGAAAGTTGATATTAATCCGTTATTTTTGACATCCGCAGGCTTCATAATTCACATCTTTTTATCCTCAAGGTCACCGTCAAATTTCGCCTAGATGGCTTTTTTGCAAATCGGTAGAATCTCGACCCTATCTTCGAGTAAAACTCGAAATGCATTTTGTTCGGCTGTGTTTAAAGGAAGCGTACCTCCACATTGCACCAGTTTAGCACCTGGTTCTTCAAATTCACGATATCTGGTATTTCTTCTTAACATCCAGTACGATTATACGTTGCGGTTTGAACGTTAGCAAGTTATAACGGACAGTAGCATCTATCTGTTCTGGATATAGTAGAAACAGAACGCACCACCGAACAGTGGCACTTTTGTAATCTGCTTCTAGTTGTATGCGATTTTAACGGTGTTCTTGTGGGATTTCCACCAGCTTACGCCCCTCAAAACTGGTGTAAATTCCGTTTTCCGGATACATGGTCCGTTTGGTTGTTGGCATCGTTTTCTTCCATTACCTCGAAAAGCTGGCCGTAGTTTTTTTATCTCCTCTTTAATAAGAGTTTGCGTGATAGCTGTACAGCATTCAGCAAACTTGCTCCAGCTGTGTCATATTCTTAAGCCAACGCCAATACTTCATTCATAAGAAGAAAGTGAAGTTTCAGGTGGTCGTCATTCACAGCAGTGATAAACGCGTCAATTGTTAGTACGTTAGCTCAACACATCTGCAGGTGCATTGACATAAGGAACATCTGCTACGCTTGATTGAGGAACGTATAGCTTCCAAATTGGAACATCAACTAAGATCTTGTGGGCCGATGAATATGAATTTTTATAGTAATTCGATATTTTTACTACAAATATTTCACAACCCGAGACTGATTCTTCAGACAGGTCAAACGTATTTCTCGACAAGGTATCAGTAATTAAATGTTCAGAGCTCTTTTTATACGTAATTAGAAAATTAAAGCCTTGGAGCATCAGACTCCCTCGAGCGAGTCTACCGGAGAGGCCCCTTTGCACCAACAATCACTTCAGACTGGCGTAGTCCGTGGTGATGGTGAAAGGTAATCCGTCAACATATTGCCTAAGTTTCATAACGCTGAGCACCGCAGCCAGGCACTCGAGCTCATAGTGACGCTATAATTGCGCTGCGCACTATTAAGTTTTTTGAACAAAAGGCAATCGGACAAAGTTCACCATAATTAGATTTTTGGTAAAGCAAACTTGTTCAGGGCTTGTTCTGACTCATTGGTACACAGATATTTTTAATTACTTTTCAGAAGTTTAGTTAAGGGTTCGGCTAGTTCGGAGTACTGTGAAATAAATGGACAATACCAACCTGTCGGTTTTATATTTCTTTAAGAAGAAATTTGATTATTTGAATAGTAGTGGTTAAATTAGCATCTCGAAATAAAGCAGCAACAGCAGCAGCAAGTCGTCTAAATAGACGAACATTCGATGCCCATTTGGCTTGCGAACCAGAGTAACAGGGGAACTCCACGAACTGCAATTTTCTTCAATTACGCCTATTGACAACATGTGGACAAGCTCCTTGTAAATCTCCGCACGGCGGAAGAGACAGTGTATAGTTCCGCGTGGTACCAAATGCATTCGACCAAGCAATAAGCTGATGACTGCAATATCCGCACTACGCCATTTAATTAGGCTTGCTGTTCTTTGGTTATAATATGTTTGGTATTGTTATCGCTATCAGAATCTCTTAGTTCGGCCATTTGTCGTGGGTTGCTTATCAAAGATTGGCAGTTAGAACCAAATGAAATGAATAAGTAGATAGAGCACGAAGGAACATTAATTTTGATCTCATAAGCTTGGAAAAAATCAAGCCCTATATAATTCTCGAGAAAAATTCGGTGAAATGTGAAAACTAATTAAATCCGACAAAAGAGATGAGATAGGTATCCGAGTACAGACTTCTTTTGAAGCTTGTGGTCTTTAACGACGTAGGAAATAAATGGAACTTAGAGACCCAAGAGTAGACCCAAATAAGTGCCTCCTAACAGTTTTAGTTGGACATAGGGTCGATCATCTCCTACAAAAGATATTAGTAATTCGGTGATTTTTTTTTCTTAAAAAGCCGACAATTTTTCCAATATATTTTACTACTTCTCAATTGAGAATTTCAAAATAGATTCGGAGACAGACTCGGTGTACAATATATTTGAATGGGAAGGGCTGCTATATGGCTGACGTTTCACTAATTCGTGGTCTGTGTTGGAGGCTGCTTCGATAAGGTCGTTCTTCGAAAAATTTGAAAAATGAGGATTCCAAACCCCCGATCTCCAGTTTCCTGAAGACGGATTACATCTATTGTTTTTTTTAGAATCGTTTGCTCCGCAACCAGTGCAATTAACCGTATAGTCCGGACGCCTATTGACATTACAGTCATGAGAAAATTGATGATTTACACTTGAGTTAGGATTTTGATTATAATTGGGGCGGCTAGAATTCGGTTTCCAATAATTACCATTAAATTTGAATTTGAAGAGGTTTTTGATGAGAGTAGTTATATGAATTCAGATTAGGACAAAGGTTCCCAACCGCGCGCAATCCGAAACTAAGTTTTTTTGGAAAATAACTATTTAAAATCTTAAGTATGGACTTCTTGAACCTGTTTTTACATCAAATTAAACCAGTTTGCCTGAATTCGGCGGAGCAAGTATGCGTTAACCCACGTTTGTTAGGCACATGTTCGGGATAATTAAAATCGAAAAAAGTCTGGCCAGACTCATATGCCCAACTCAATAAGGCTGAATTGTATTGGCCTTGAATTTGCATGATTATCGACTGCCATATTGGTGAGGTCAGTAAAGGTCTGGTCCCTCAAATATTTAGTACTTTTAATTTCTTTCCAATATCATCCCTGAGGTGTACGTATTTTAAACAAGTTTTTTCTGTCAACCCTATAAGTTTTAACACTTAAATGTGGCATTTTATTTTGAGAGAAGAGAACTGGTGTTAGAAAATTTGTAATAAAGAAAATCAACGTAACAATTCCTAATTTAGGGGTGTTAAAAAGTTTAGGATTAGAAAAATAGGTAAATTGACCCACCTTCCTTCTCAAAAATCCAGCAACTGAATTTTTGAGCAGTTGCATACAACTGCTTAGTACTCATATTTACATAAAACAATCAGCTGATTATTTCTAAAAATATGTTCCTCTTTAAAGAATTGACCGAATTGACTAGGAATTCGGAAGCCGTGAGGGTTTTTATTTTATCAAGATAGTAAATTGTTTCTTAAAGGATGTAAAAGAAATACTGCTCTAAATAACTAATTAATTCCTTCTGGAATTCTGAACACCCTTTAGCTAGATCAACAATTTTATTAGGGATAAATAATTTCATTCCATCCTCCATATATGAAGACACAAAAATAAATGGTTTAATAGAAACTGGTTCAGTCAGCCGTTTCCATCGGAAATGTGCGACCCATTTAAACCACATCAATTGCATGTTAAAGTGAAAATTTTGCCAGCTTTCGAATAATCAAAAACAAAGCAAACGCCACATTAACCAGGATCAAACCCGAATATGACCATATGGCTCATAAAAATATGAGAAGCAGGACCAGAGTTCTGGTACAAAACTACCACCGTCTACTCGTCTGACAACTAACCAAAGCCTTACAATTATCCCCATAGTTCACTTAACTATGCCCAAAACATTTGTCCGTGACAGTTTGGTTTTGAAAATACTAAGGGAACTTAAGCCAAAAAAGCAATTGTACCTGACAGTACTCTAGCTTTTTCTCAACCATTGCTACAACTCAGACGCTATGCCGCTTAGTAAATTATTTCACCTATCAATGAATGCAGGTGCCTTTCCTTCTATTTGGAAAATGGCTTTTTCCGGATTTAGGAAAAACAGCTCATGACTTACAGGAGGCACTTTATATTACGTTTCATCTAAGCCCAAACATTTTCTACGTAACGGTCATTTTGATTTGATTATTGATTCTATTTTTGAAAAAATTAATTTTGAAAGTTTTATTTAAATAATTGAACTGCTACAAAATATAATTGTATAACATTTCAAAGTCGGTTAAAATAATTATACTTTTTTTTTTTTTTTTTTTTAAAGCTTTTAGACATTTCTGCGATAAACAAGTTGGATAGTTCTATCAATCATTGAATCATTCCTGGCTCACGTTCCGCACCTCTGCTTATAAATATATATCATTGGCTCAAAATTTAATATTTTATATTTTATACATTATTTTTTACGATTACAATAGTAGTAATAGTATGCATATGAAAATATCAACGTTAATAATTTTGCCACAGAACATCGAACATTGATTTCTTATTCCTTTCATAGTAGATGTCACTTTATCTGGCACACATTTAATTTTTAATAATTGACATTTTAAAAAATCAATACATAAATTAAAATTAAAAATTGATCAATCTTTTAATTTGATATAATATAAATAATGTCCTGTCACGAATTAACCTGTCGGCACACAATTTCGTCTGTTTCCCTACCATAAATACTTTCCAATCCCACATAAGTGTTTCCTTAAAAATAAGACAAACAAAAAAAACATAACGATTTTAGTAGGTTAACAATATTAAAAGATAGTTTATATTTATAAAAGAAAATTAATTAAATATATTTAATATAAATAAAAAAAATTAATAAAAGCTGGTTGAATAAATCGGAGACCAAAAAAAAACATTTAAAAAAAATTTATTAATCATAATTTTACAAAAAAAAAATGTTCAATAAAATTAAATAAAAATAAATATTTTTTTTAAGTTTACTAGAAACTTTACAAATTAAATAAGTAATAAAAATATATTTTATAAAAAATAGGATCTCACCTTTTCATATGTGTAATTCAATAACTATCTTTTTATCATATTAGAACAGTGATTTGTTTGAAAGACATGGGAACGATATAAATTTTAATGCAAATAATTTAATTTAAAAAAATATAATTATAATTATTCAAAATGCAAATTAGTAAAAAATAATTTCACTAAACCTAATACAAATTATCCGGTCATTGTTGACAAGTATCAGTACTGTAACTACAGATTGTAGGCCTCCGCAAAATTGTTCCTGGTTCACTTTGAAAGATAGAACGGTCGACTTAAATTTTTATTCCATGGGAAAAATCAGCTGTCAGCAAAAATAAAAGCGAGAAAAAACGAAACAAAAAATGTTGTCAGTAAAATTTTACTGAGAGAATAGTTGTGAGGGTGTTAGTGTGCTGCCATAATGTGCTATAAAAAAATGTGAACTGACGTATTTTTTATGGCAGCATTGTTCACACATCTACAAAAAATGTATGTAAAGATAATAAATTTTTCTCACACCAATACAAAATAAATCGTTCGCCATTTTTAGAGTCAAATGTCCATTTGTTTTTTTTTCAGTTTAAATTTGTTAACATTAGTGGTTTTTCTTGTGGTACATATATAAAAATTACAATATTAATATTGTTACGTTTTTACCTTGTCACTCAAGGTTTCAATCACTGGATTGTGAATAAATACAACTGCTTCAAATTTGTACTCACACAAATTTATTTACACCACACAATAATTATACAACACAAACTTTACAATTAATTATTCCAATTATAACACACTATTTAATTATCACTTTAATAATCGCTTTAATAATCTTTCTATTTAACCTTCACTGTATCACGTTTAAAATAAGACTCAGCATTCCACGTCAATGTACGCCTTTAAATACCAAAATATTTGATTCTAGAATAGTTCTGAATGAGCTCCAAGAATCGAGCAAATATGTTAGTATACAAATGACGCCTAAATGTTGACCCAAATAACAAATACAATATTCTATTCTAATCTAGGTGTCACCGTAACAATATTTACACTTCACCCTCGTTTTGCGCCGGAGGCAGACTTTAAAATTTAGCAACTGACAGAAAATAGTAAAATTATTTCGTGAAAATTAGGAAATGGGTACCTCAAAAATTTTGGAATAGAATGGGTAATTAAAGTTACATTTATTTTATTATTATTTTATCTAAGTTCAAAGTTTATTGAACTGGGAACATAAATCTAAAAAGTGATCCGCAGAAAAGTGCATTTATCGCAATATTTTAATGATGTTGCATATCTGTCGGTCTCCTGTTTAAAATTAAAAAACTTCCGAAAACGATTAGGGTTAGCAATGAGATCAATTTGCATAAGGCAAATATAGGCATTGAAAATATCTAGCGTATGACGGACATTAACAGTACTAAATATCAAAATCAATATTAGTTAGTCACTTATTGAGCTTCATAAAATCGGCTTTGGGTGAAAGGGTACGGGATTTTCCGCTCCATGTTGGCATGATCTAACTCGTTCTGGTTGTTTTTAATATTAGCAAGCAAGCAATTTGCTAGCCAATATCCTGCCTACTCAATTAATTTTACCAAGGAAATTTGAATTCTGAATCATGGTTTTCAAAACAATTTTTGTGATTGCAGTGAAAAAGGCTTTCTTAATATTAGTTGAGTTTGAAGCAACGTGTCGCTTGTCTTTAATTTTAATTTTCACATACTCGTATAACACCCCAAGATTGGCATTGCCAGGAATGCACTATACTAATACTGCCAGGAACCTCGCTGTTATGAAAATTAATATTTAAATTTGTTTCAGTTAAAACAAAACGATTAAAGGGCAGTGTACCTGATAGAGCTCATTTGTTTCCCAATTGGATTGATTGTGTGTAGGTCGATTATATTGAATTTTGCCCCCCTTAATTTTGGGTTATTCTAGAATATTCTGATTATAAAGTGTATTTATCATGATACTTATCCCAGGTGGAGAATATTGCGATAAAAGGCAAATAACTTGGTTTAAATTATTTCAACAAAGTCAATAAATCTTTAGTTTAAACAATACGAACACCAATTTTAATTATATCGTTCCCATTCAAACCACTGTACAATTTAAATTAATTTGTAAAAAAACACTTCAAAATGTTATTGTACCTGTGGCAAAAATTAATTAAAATAAGAACAAATATTTAATTATAAATTACAATAATAATATTCATAAATTAGTAATTTTTACCGAAAAAAAACTTATAAAATAATTGAATTGGGTCCAGTTTATGCGAGGTTTTTACAATAAAAAGCGAAAATCGTAAAGAAAGTAAAAGTCATAAAAATTATATCCGCATTAAATATTTAATTAAATAAATAAAATTATTATGTCACAACAACAAATAAAATAATAAAAAAAAATTCATTTAAATATTGTATAATGAAAATTGTAACAAGAATTTATATTTAATTTTATATCTCCAGTCTCCACGTTACATACTTGTATACACATTCTGTGTTCGTCGTTTATCCTTTTTCATGTTTTTCATTGTAAAAAATAAAATAAAATAAAAATTTAGAATAAGGAATATAAAAAGGAAAATTAATAAAATAAAAATTTAAAAAAAAAAATATTAAATGAATTTTTATTTAAGAGCTTTGTGTCTGTGTGTGAGTGTGTGTGAAAGCTTATGAAATTTACTCATAAACATGTATCGTAAATTTTACATTTTTATGTACGACATGAATACAAAAAACCGTGTACTGTATATTTTGCCTGATAATTTTTGATTGTGTGTATATTAAACAGTTAAATCCCTTTTCAGTTTTCGCATTTTCAAATCCAGACGTTATTTTGTAACGGCGGTGCGGTCTTATTCAAACGGATTAAGAATGTAGTTTTTACGCACTTTTACAGAGGTTTTGAATACATAGGATGACTCTAAAGTAAGTACAATAAATTCGGCAGCTGATGGAGGATGCTAATCTGAATCAAAAATTATGACAGCACAAATTCTATCTGTAACCAGTATAAGCTGTGTTGCTTTCAAAAGATTACAACAACAATTGCATTGTATTCAAGCCGATTGTTTTAACGCGGGTTCACGTACGTGACCAAAAAAATTTGATCACAATATGAAGTTAGAAACAAAAACTATTGCTCTAAATATTAAGCTATTTTACTTGACGTTTCATTTGTCATTTTCAACCATTTTAATTTGTGTGTTATGTGTGGCTGTGGTGACGACGGATAATTAAATAAAAAAAAATAAAAACATTCATTTCATTTTCATCAACATTCGTTCATGGTTGAGTTTGCTAAATCACAATAAATCGAATGAATGAGTGATAAATTCATGAAAAGGTTTGAAGATGCCCGTAACAATCCGTTTCGATTTCGGCATTTGCAGTTGTGTCACAATTTGGCGGATTTAAGTAAAGTTCCGAGCCCAAAGATCGTGTTAGCTTCTACTTCCGATATTGAATGTGGATAAGCACGTGATTTGTTTGTACAATGAGCTTCAAATTCTAACAACAGCATTATCCTAACGAATCGTACCTCGCCTGGGAGTTTTGCTCGCGATTTAATAGAAAACGGTTTGAATGGGCGTATAATTATTATACGAACAATATGCGATAGTATAAATAGAAAATAAAATATGTATTTCATTTTTTATAAAATAAAGACAAAAGTGGAAAAAAATTGATTTAATTCAGTCTTGTCCGGTCTAGCCAATCTAATTATTTATTACTCTATCCTTCACTCTTCTGCTTATTGTGGTAAGGGATTACAATTGGCGCCGTGCATCGGTGTGATCATTTTATGGTGACTAGTTAAATTCATTTGTACCAGCTGGTCGCCTATATCTACACCTTTCGAATCCTTCGTAGTACGTCCAAATCGCTTAAATTATTGCTGTAATATTCATTCAAAAGTTAAATGGAGATAATTTAGAGATTTAAACAAACGATCTACTCACATGACTACAGCCGTCAAACGCTTATTTAAAATTAAGTTTTCAAGCACATCTAATTTACGTTTTTGATTATCCTGTTTTACTGTAATATTAGCGATGTGGCACAGAATCGCTTGAAATGGTAAGTGATCGCATCGGCTGTCCTATTTCCGAATTTTATTCAATCTAATAATTCCGCAATTACACAACATTTTAGTACACAAGATATTTTGAAAATACGTCGCACAAAATTACAAATTGTTTTCACAATTTTAATACATCTATTAAATATTAAAATTTATTAATTATGGAAACGCACGACAAAATTAAAACACCAAATGCCGACAGTGAAAATGGTGCGTGTTTTGTTTGTTTTTAATATTGACGTGAGTCTTATAGAAATGTCAGAAAAACAGCAAAATTATTTATCCCTGTTCCCATTTACCCACACAATTGTGTGAGTAAGACAAAATTATCATGTTTTGTATGTGTTTTGAATCAACTTACACATTTGTGCATTATATTCACACAATTGTGTTGATTGTACTTCAAATCAACCGAATTTTTTTTATCAAAAAGCCATTACGTAGTTTTTTTAGTTACACATTTGTGTGGTTTGGACTTAAATCTAGCAATTTTTTTTTTTTTTTTGTAGAAAAAGGGATATAATGAGCGTCATTGTTGCTCATAATTTGTTTTTTGTTTTTTCTATGTTGGATGCTTGCGATCAAAAATTTGCCCAAAGATAAAAATATTTCATCTCAGGCGGGGAAATTCCAACGATTTGATTGGCTTGATTCGCGAATCATTTTTTGATCACGTACGTGAACCCGCGTTTAGAATGTTAAGAAAAAAATTTTTAGGATTAGGGGAAATAAAATCATTTTATGGTTATGGTGTTTACCGCAAGGCGTTAGTTTTTCTATTTTTCTCGAAAATTTATCTTGTAGAATAATTGAGCATTTGTTATTTGATAGCAAAATATCGAATTTAATTTGTTCTATTTCATAAAATAAAAAAAAAATAAAATAAATATTAAGAAAATGAACCAACACAGAAAAATTAAAACGCATTAAAAAATTAAATCCAAAAGTTGTTGCTTTCACATTTCTTAGCTAAGCTAAGCGGATTTGCGAAAGCAACACTACTATAGAGCGAAGTTAAGAATTCGGTTACAATTCGAAATTAAAAAAAAACAACTTTATTATAGGAAAATCACCCATTGAAATAACGTCTCATAGACCAATATCCCTACTACCGATTATGTAAAAAATATTTGAAAGACTCCTATTAAAACGAATGGAACCGCTAATTGACAGAAAAGAAATCATCTTTATACCCCATTTACATGCGACCAACATTTTTCTTCTGCAAATTTTTGTAGGTAAATAAGAAACATTTGCTATATAAAAATGTTTAATTTATTTTTAATTAATTCAAAAGCGACATTTACATTTTTATCAATGGCGTCTGTTTTTATTATGAATCCTCAACATTTATAAATATAAAACAAAAAAATTGTTAATTTTAAAATTGTTGCCATAAAAATATTCAGGTCGAATAAATTTTATGGCAACATTTATTTATATGGCAACATTTTATAGTGATTTCGGCGTTGTAGTGGGTTAAAAAACTTGTGTAAAATATTGTTGGGATATATTTCATTTCTTGTCTGTCATGTGCAAAAAGTCAATGTTATATCTCTTTCATTTTGCAGAAGAAAAATGTTGGTCGCATGTAAATGGGTATTCACTAATATGAATTTCTAGATAGACATTCCACAATCGATCAAGTTCATAGGATAACGGATATTATAGAAAAAGCACATGAAGAAAAGAGGATCTGCTTAGAAGTTTTCCTTGGCGTGGCTCAGTCTATTAACAAAGTCCGACACGACGCTATATTACTAAAGAGAACTTGCAGTGGAGACAGTCGCAAACAAGGTAAGCAAAGCAGGAAGTGTGAAAAGAGGCTTCATTCCCTCCTTTCAAAAAGGTATACTGTTTGAGTTACCTTTATAGCTAGGTAGTGCGAGGCAGAACCAATACCTACATTGTAATAAATGGATATCCCTTTTCTTACCAGAAAAAAAATGTTTGCGTCAGTTTAAGCCCAACCCACACAAATGTGTGTGTAAAAAATGACAGGTTGCAATGTCTTCCGGATTTTAACGGATCTTAGTTAAATCGGAAATATTTTTGAAAAAAACATTACAATTTGATAACATATAAATTATATAACATATTAGTTATAGCAAATATTAAATATGTAGTATAAATATAAGACTGCCTTGTAAAATCGTGTTTCAATTTTTTGTTTCTATAAGACAAGAATGAAGTTAGCTGTTTTAGCACAAGTTCGAAAAAAATACGAAAATCAACACAGTTAGTGAAAAAGTAAATGTCATGTCTAGTCAAACATAGCCTCAAGTTTTAGTGTAGTTTGTTAAAATGTTAGAAACGACGTATAATTCACCGTTCTCAATATTGAAAGTTCCTAATTAAAAATCTAAAGTTCATCATGATTTCGTGAGCCATCGACAATGAAAATATTTACATGTTACTGTTGTCGTATTTTTTGGTTACCGGTGGTAAGTATATGCCGCCCCATTTAAGTGTGTAGACCATGTCATTATGGTCGATCCTAATTTGTAGGAATTATTTATGATGTAAATGTTGAGCTCTTAAATGGTGAATCAACTACGGACGAGGAAGACGGGCAATACATTATGGAAGGTTTGGCAAGTAGTTTTCTGTTTACGGTCGACTGACTGGACAATTTGAGACGGAATTTTATCGTTTCGAAAATAATCGTGTCCGTGCTGTGCTGTTCATATTACATGTGATTTTAACGAACTGTGTATGTTAGGAGGGGTACGTAATGTCCAGGAACCATTATGTAATTTAATTGATCCGTTATGTTTTAAACAATTCTCAATAAATTTTGTTTTTAGTATTGCTTGCCACACTAGAAGAGAAATGTGACAAACCTAACCGACATAATAGTTCGAAACATGAAATATAAATTAAAATTCAATATAAACGTAATGTCCAGGAACACCATTATGTAATTTCACGAATATATGATAATTAAAATACTTTTTTTTTAACTTCCATTATTTTCTTTGACAACCAAAAATCGTAAACTTTTTGACAATTTGATTTTACTTCGAATATTTTTTCGAAGTTCAAAAAAGCGACACCGTGACAAAAAATCTAATAACGGTAAATGCGATAGGATAAGAGAAAAAAAGTACACGAACGTCCTTTATATAAGTTATTTAATATATGGTTATAGCATACATATATTAAATAACTTATAGGACGTTTTTTCTCTTATCCTACCGTAATTATATCTTTTGACACGGTGTCACTTTTGTCGTTTTTTTCGAACTTCGAAAAAATATTCGAAGTAATTATGCTGTTCGTCTTCCTGCTGTAATTGATTCACCACTTGGAGGGCCCACCAATTACATCGTAAATAATTCCTATGGATTAGAATCTAACATTATGACATGGTCTACACACTTAAACGGGGCGACATGTACTTACCACCGGTAACCAAAAAATACGACAACAGTAACTTGAAAACATTTTCATTGTAGATGGCTGATGAAATAAACCATGATGGACTTTAGATTTTTAATTAGGAACTTCCAATATTGAGAACGGTGAACTATACAATGTTTCTAGCATTTTTATTTAATGAAAACAACTAACAAACGACACTAAAAATTAATTGAGGTCATGTTTTGATTATACATGACAGTACTTATTTGCTTTTTATTTTGACAAATAACCTACACAGTTTTACTTTTTCACTAGCTTTGTTAATTTTCGATTTTTTTCGAAACACTTTTTCTTTTGAAACACCTATCTTCACTCTTGTCTTATAGAAAAAAAAAATTGGAACACGATTTTACAAGGCAGTGTCGTATATTGATACTATTTAATATTTGGTTATAAAAGTTAAAATAACGGTTATTTAGCTCTATTTTATATTTTTATTGTAACTTAAGCGTTCGGAACCTTTTCGGTTCCATTCTCAAAAGTATGTATATGCTAAGTATATATTTTTTTATACAATATACTTTTGAGAATGGAACCGAAAAAGTTCCGAAAGCTTAAGTTACAATAAAAATATAAAATAGAGCTAAATAACCGTTATTTTAACTTTTATACTAATAAGCTCATTAAACAATTTTAATTTATTTGATTATAGTGTTATTTTCCGGACGAAAACGATTTAAGTGGATTGCACAAATGAGTTTGTTGGTGTATTCTTTTTCATTACGCACATAATTGTGATGGCAGGCAGGAAAAGCGATATTAATAAATGAAAATTATGAAATTAACCACAAAAAAATCGGTTTTATCATTAAGAAAAACAAATCATTAAATTAGACGAAGTGAAGTTAAAATAATAAATAACAAATATCAAAATAATTTTTATATAATTTATAAAAAGTAAAACTAAACGAATTGTGATGTAATTAATTGAAGCGAAAGATTTCTACGAATTACGCTGTCAAAAATGAGATGCAGCTGAAAAGTTATTAAATTATCAAGCCACATTTCAAAATCAAAATTATTCCGCGGTTCCACACTTTAATTCTTTCAGCGTGATTCTTTCTTCGTTTCCTTCCCCTTCACCAACAAACTAAAAACCTTAGATTATTATAAGTATAATCTAGGCAAAAAACAGTTTGTTGGTGAAGGGGAAGCAAACGAGGAAAGAATCACGCTGAAAGAATTAAAGTGTGGCGAGACCCATTAAGGCTAGTGTATTTTTCTTTAAAAAAACGGTAGAGGCGTGCTGGTTAAAAGCAAAGATCCAAACCTTATTTTACTAAAGTTGGCATTATACACAGTAGGGCCACCGTCGTGTTATAAAAAAAAACAAAAAAATAAAAATAAAATACGTACTACTCTACGTAGTACGTAGTTCGTAGAACTGAACAAGAGAGAAACAGTTATGTATATAGTTTTGCTGTTCTCCGGTCATTTATGATTTGAAGTGTTTTGTGAGTTGTTTTGTATTTATTATTTAAGCTGATTAAGTTAGAACGTTTGGTTTGGTGCAATACTTTGTAAAATCTGTGCAAAAACTACGCTATAATAACTTGCTGGAATAGATCGCTTCAGGAAATAAAATCGTTTTGGTAAGCATTTTGTGTGTATTATTTTATTATTATTTTTAATAAATATATAAGGCCACAACTATTTATGTGCATTCAAATTTCAACATAATGAATTTTTGATCTCACACAAATGAACAAAAAATCACGCGCATTTTTAGATTACTTGTTAATCTTTTTTTGTTTTATTTAAAATGTTTAATAATCAGCAGAATGGTTTTGCAAATTTAGTAGTTCGAAAAATGTATTGAATATTGTTATGTTATAAAATTAATCCTTGTTGATATATTTCGTTACGACGTCCCTTGAAATGAAAACAAAATTCGACTTTTTCGTCATTTTTCGAAGTAAAATCTTATGCGAAGTTCTTTGCAATTGTCAGGCAACAAAAAATTACCCGGATTCAGCAAAAATTTACACGGGTTGAGCTGTCAGGGTAATATTTTGACATTACACGTTCGTTAGCAGAAAAAATCTGAACCGGAAAAATTACCCAGTGTAACTTTACTTAGTTTTTCAAAAAAAAATTACTATGAAAAAAAAATTCCAATACATCTTTACTTAGTTATTGTTTATTTCATATGTGTGGAGTTAGCAGGACTTATATTTAAGTAGATTCTGGCAGATTATTTCCATGGAATAGAGGCATTACTCATTTAAAATGAGTGAAGCAAAAAAAATCGCATACGTACACAGTGTATAATCAATGCCTCCTAAACTACAGGCCTCTTACTACTCTCATTTTTTGCACATGACGTCAATTTATGTCTAAGCCGAGACTGCGCAATAATAATATTAAGATATTTACACTAACAAAACAACTAGAGAAAGCAACAACAACGTCGACTTAGCGTGTCGTCATCATTTGGTGTATGCGGCCTGTAGTTTAGGAGGCATTGGTATAATACACAATTATGTCTTTGCATCAAAACCGAACACAATCATATTCTATAAGCCGTACAATAATCGGCTATACACGCGGATAATGCCACTTTTTAAAGTGGGAACTATAGATAGAATAAAAAAAATAAAACAAATAACGTAAGAGAGCGAGAGATAGGATTCATATGTATTCGACCATACTCAGAATAAGAAAAATAAAACTATAAGAGAAATTGCGTTTTATTTTGCTGTCATTTAAAAAAAATAGCCGAGCGAAAATTTTCGTCCAAGAATAAAAAACTTAACAAATACAACAACAAAACTCAAACAAATTTTATATGAGAATTTGGAATTGTTCGTGCATATTATCTTTTCTATTTATAAAATATTCATGTACACATATACAAATATGAATATAAAATCACAATTACACTGTAGAATTGTATTTTTCTAAACCTAACCTAAAAAAATAATTTATCGAATTGCGGTAATTTAAACCGCATATAAATAATTTTTATAATCTTAAACACATATATTTGTTGATATGTAATACGTTTATACTCAAAAGTATTGTAGTTTCACTCAAGATTTTAGGAAATACATCAAAAAAATATTACATGAAACATTTGAATGAATTTAATATTTTAAGTAATCTATAGCCGTAAAGTCAAATTGGAATAATAATTTTTTGTCTTCGTTTCTTACGGTATTTCTGTTATTTTTTTTATTCTACCTATAGTTGGCCCATAACTCCTATTTGATAGTATTGGCGTATATTTTTAACTTCTATTTGATAGTATTTGTACACGGCCAATAGAAATCAAATATGACACATTTGTTCTAGATTTCTCGTTTTTGTTTTTACAAACAACAAAAAACAAAATAGATTTGAAGATCAAATATGTGTAGCCACGCCTCGTTCATGCATAAAAAGAGTAAAACAATAATGAAAAATAAAAATTAAAAACAAAATCGTGATCGAAATGCACTTTTGAATTATATAATAACAAACAAAACACACCCCCTAGTTTTTGTTTTTTCTAATTTTCCATTTAAACATTTTTTTACGTAAATGTATTTCCGAAGCATATGCACAACTTGGAGTAAATAGAGAATAAAATTTCATGTTCGTATACGCACAATACAATTAAACAGAAGTGAAAAATTACATGCGTGTCGCAACAGTACGGCTTATAGAATATAATTGTGTTCGGTTTTGCTTTGCATTTGTATTTTTCTTTTGTTGGTATTTGTGTCATTTGTATGATGAACAGTACCAAAATAACGCGATCCGGGCCAATCGGGTTAATTTTTATGGTGCTTACTTCCTTTTCTCAGCACATTACGTCTGCTCTCGAGCTGTGGAGTGTCATTAACATTCCAATATACTTTATATTATCTATTATCATAAATTAATTTTACATCTAATAATAAAATTTTATAGATAAATTTATTTTAAATTTCATAAATTTTAGAAATTATAAAGAAATCGAAAATACATAAACAACGCAAACATATGGCGTTTACAATGGTTAACCCTTTGAAGGCTAAAAAGCGCAATCGTGTTCCTCAATACACTAGCCGAAATCATGTTTGCACTGAAAGAGTTAATATGAATAAACAAAAAAGGAATGACACGTGACTTGCATATGCAGAAAAACAATCATATGCACGAAACTACCACAAATACATATGCTACTACACCCATACCTCACTATACGGTCGCTCTTTATACGGCATTTCGTTATAACGTCCCTCTTCAATTAAGGCACGTTTTCGATTTACGGCCGAAAATGTTTCGCTATAACGGCAAAAAGAACTTTTTTTATCGATATATCTACATGTTGCCAATCTCCTGAAATTAGTCAAAACATTTTGGATCTAGCACATGATAGGGAACCCCTTTCATATGAGAAACTCATTCAGTTGCAAGCAGAATCGGCATTTGATGAAGAGACAGAGCCTGTTGTATCCAAACAGCTAATATTAAAAAATTTGTTGCTTTTTCCTATTTCGAACAAGGAATAAACATCCTCCTTGAAAAGGATCCTGACGTCGAACGTAGCGCTAAAGTTTCTCAAGGAATTAACTCAGCCCTTAGCTGTTATAAATCACTGAAGAACGAAATAGACAAGAAGGCAAGACAAACAACGATGGACAATCCTTACCAGCGAAAAATGATGACGACAGTGATCTGCAGGTTACCATTTCTTCATCGTCTTCAGATTAAAGCCATTTTAAAAAAAATTATGTACATATTTTATGTAACATGAAGTTGTTTCATTTTTGTTTATAGATTACATATTGTTGGTTTTTGGAGTCTGATTTTATTTTATGTACAAACATGTATGTACTTGTTATGTATGTATTTATGATTTAAATGAAATAAAAAGATAAAATACATTTTAAATGATAAACCATGTTACATATTTAACAAATTTGGAACCGATTACATTGAATTTGTATTAGAATAATTGATTCCTTATACGGCTTTTCGCTTTGCGGCCAAGTTTCGTGGAACGTATCTAGGCCGTAAAGCGAGGTATGGGTGTACTATATCATTCCGGTTACACTCATTTCGTTTCACACATTTTGAGACAAAATCGATATACTGGTTCATTGAAACATGGTACATATATTCTCGCTCTCTTACGTTATTTTTTTTATTTTTTTATTCCATCTATAGTTCCCACTTTGCGTAAATTTTTAGTTTGTTTTTATACAATGTGCATTTTTGTTTTTTTCTGTATGCAAATCGTTGATCGTTGATTTTATATAGAAAATGTTATTTTCTATGTATATTATGTATGTATGTATTTTAGTTTCTCGTAAAATGATAAATTCGTATAATTTTATGCAAAACAAAGAGAGGAATTGAGAACATAATTTCTATTTCAATTGCAATTTATATGGAAGGTTTAGATTTGTGAGGTCTATGTTGCGATTGTTCCCTTTAGCACAGCGATAGCAGCTCCCTAAGAAAATTTCTTGCTGTTAGTTCGGTGTGACACTTCAATCTATGTAGTTCTATTTTCTTTGCTAAGGGTTTGTCATATCAACATTCATACCATAATTTGAATAGGTCCGCGATATAAGAACTTGAAAAACAATACGAGAAAATATAACAGACAATTCTCCATACAAAATTGTTGGATATAGTGCTAAGAAAATTCGATACGGAGCATCGTGATTAGATCACGAGATCAAGATAACACGTCAGAACTAAATCATAGTAAGTATCACAAACATTCTGTAATCATTAATTCCGACTGTTACACCTCTTAGATAATGTCGTAAAACCACAGTGTCTCCAATCCCCAACAAGATGGCATAGAATTAAGAAAAAGAATTTTATTTGAACAAATTTTGTATCCTTTTTTTATGTTTCGTTTTAGAACTCCACTAGACACTGTTAAACATGTACCGTCATCGCCTCCGCTCAGGAAATGCTAAACCTCGAAAACCCGCGAACACTGATCCCTATCAATCAATATTAAACTTAAACGACGATTGTCTTTATGAAGTGCTCTCCTACCTTTCGTTACAAGATCTGTGCAGTATTGGAAGTACATGCCGCCGGATAAATATAGTTGCCAAAAGCCTTTATAAACGTTTCGAAAATTTGAATGCTAAACACTTTTTAATCAAAAATCATCGTAGTTTTACAACGAATCGAAAAATGGATATCATAATTAAACAAATTGCTCACCATGTTAAATCATTCGAGATATCGTACATTAATTATGAAGAGAATGGCTTGCGGCGATGTCAAAACCTTATTAAACTGGTCGTATTCCATTGCAACAACATTACCAGTTTACAAGTTGATTTTAGAATGGAACCTAGCTTTGTTCAAGAATTGTGTGGATTCGAAAATTTTCTAAAATTAGTAATGATCGATGTGGACGGTCAAATACCACTGGAAAAGCTGGTGCGATTGAAACATTTAGTTCAAACGAATATATCCAACGATGAATTATTGATGTTGAAAAATTTAGAAAGTTTAAGTACTGATTTAAAATCAATAAACAGTCATGCCTTTTCTAAATTTTGTGACAATAATCCGGATATGAAACGAATACGAATACGCCACGTTCCCTGTACATTCGTGGATTTAATCGTTGATAAACTTAAACGTTTAGAAGATTTAGCACTAATGAGCATCGACTGTGTGAAATTGGGAAATTCAGAAAGAATTGCAGAAATAAAATCTTTAAAACGTTTCACAGGCAAAAATGTACCGGAATTGTTAAAAAAGTTAACCGATATAGATCAACTTGAATGTCTAACATATTGCAAACCAGCCCCTGAAGAGGCAAATTTAATCACCAAACTAACCAAATTAAAACATTTACGGGTCGATTGTTACAACGATATTCAATTAAATTCTTTGAAATCCCGGAATATTTTAGAACAGTTGGATTTAGATGATTCAGATGTGACTAATGAAGGCATCGCCAATTTTGTTAGGGGTGCCAATAGTTTGAAATATTTGAGTTTGTGCAGATGTTTTGACTGTGACCATGACCTATTGGACATGCTTTCGGATTTTATTAAAATGAGCAACAGAAGGCTAAAGTTAACTATAAAGTGTGATTTCATTTACAGATCCCAGCGCAAAGATTACCCATTGCTGGATATTATTTGTGAATCTTGTTGTGCGTAATTGTCATATTTATTACAATAGCAGCTACTTATTATTTTATTAAATAAACTTTATCACATAATTGTTTACACTTTATATATATACCTAATTGTTTTATTGAAGAACCGTGAATTCAAAGCAAGCGATTCTAACCTTTCTGAACAGTTTACCTCAAATATATTCAGAGCTCTTCATCGGACCAGTACATACCAAAAAAGGGATCTTGCCGATTACACAATTCATCCTATACGTGTATTACCATTGAATTATTGTGCACAAAATGCTCGTTGTATTTAAGAATTTGCCATCTCCCTCTCCTTTTATTCCAGACACAGGATACGGCGCTATGGAAATTCAAAGAATTTTGTTAGGTAGGTACTCTGTTATCACTGATATATGTAGCTATGTAACATTGATTCCAATATTAATGCAACATTTAAGAAAATGTTACTGAAAATAACCAGTAGGTGATCGTTTGGCATTGTGGTTTATAAAAAAAAAATTGTTAACTAGACCATCATCCAACAAAACACACCTTATTGCTATGGGTTGGAAAGTTGAGAACCTACCTGCTTACGCGAAATTAATTTAAGATCTCAGTGTTATACCGAAAATAGATCAAAGACCATAAAAACTCACGCCATCTCCACTTTGATTTTCCATCCTCAAATCAACCATAGTTTGCCGAAAAATGCCAATTTTAGGCTAAATAAGGAAAACATTTCAATTGGTTTCAGTCGTTTAGTCAATATTATTAATAATAATAAATTTACTTTCCATTTATATAATTTAATTTATAAAATTATAATCACACAACAAATTTAATAATTTTTAGTAGTCAAAATTAAATTAGAAAGGGCAGGAAAACTGGTTGCTTTGGGTCGAGGAACTAGCTATAAAGCACGCCCGTCTATTGGCATTTAATTATCGGAAAATATCGATGCGATGAAAAATCAAATTCTGGTAACTTTGTCGATTCTTTTTTGTGCCCCGTCGACATAACTTTCATTACAATATAATTTACTTTGGCTATGTGTAACATATCGTGCATTTCTTGATCGGGATTTGGAATCGCCTCCAATATCGATCTCGTTTGATGAAAATGTTTGGCAGCCGCTAAATATAAATCTGACGCTGTCGATTTAAGTAAATGGGTTCGCATTTCCTTGAATTCGACATAGGGAACGGGCGGTGGAGTGGTGAGACCAGCAAATGGAGCAAACCGATGATCGAATCGTACTTTTTCATTATCAAATACGGATAGTGGTTGGATGATACGACCCTCTCTAGCGAACCCGGCCAAACCTTTATAGTAACCACCACACATATTTTGCATCGCCTGGTTGTACATGATTTCACGGCAATACGGTTTAACTTTTTTCTTTTTGTTTGGTTTCGGTTTTCTCTGTTGCTTCGAAGACGATGGTTTCTCCTCGCTTAGATATTCCTGCTCTAAGAGGAACGAATCGGCACGGGTGAGCGCCGATACGACCCAGCCAAATAAAAATTCATATAAATACCAAAATATATAGAGGTATTCGTGAACACTGTAAAGTTCTAATTCGAGACCGGACAATAGGAAGAGTCCCATTGCGCGCAGGCAGTGATATAATACCCAAGTACCAAAACATGCTAGATGCTGCCGAGGTGCTTCATTCTTTATGGCTAACGAATGGAGATATGCATCTACGCGTTCCGCTTCATCCTGAAGATTTGCAAAATCGTCAAGCAGACGGGCCAAACGGTCCCTCTGACGGGCTCGATTAAATCCACAGATTTGTAAAAACGTTATAAATACTTGCATATTCATGCTGTAGTAGAAAAAAGAATCCACACATTCACGAGCCTGCTGATTGGTGTACAGGGGATTTCGCGGCATTAGCACAGGTGGTGCAATAAATGCTTTAGCCGATTCTTTGAGCACGTCACTTATATCGCTTACTCCGAATACGGTGTTCGGAACAGGTAGATACAGATATTGTAAAATGCTGCGTGACAAAAGACATGTCCCAGATTTTTTACTAAACTCCATGAAAAAATTTAGCGCGTTGTGATACGTTGTGCAATTGGTCACTTTACAGGCCAATTTCACCCGTTGCACTAAACTCTCCAGAAATGAGATGCTAGAATGTCGATCTTTAATCTTTATGTAGCGCGGAAATGTCGGAGGTAACAGCCTTTGGTTCACATGCGGTGAAAATCCCATTGGGTTCGGCGATTCCGATTTTGGATCCGGTTGGGTACCTTTTTCTATGGTTTTCTTGATTAGTGGTACTAAATCTGCGGCTCCGTTCAGAAGTCGTACACTCTCATTAAGATCCGCCTCGGAAGGTGGATTACGCTTGTCCCGGTTGTCGGAACCCCACAAAATAAATAAAATTTTTAACAGAAACCTTAAAAATTTTAGCCGATTAATTACGCCATGCACATCCTCCGGGATTATTTCATTATTCTTCGATTTTTTTATCAGTTCCTCTTCTGCATTTTTCAAATTTTCCAAACACTTTTGTTCCGCTACTTTTGGAAATACACTGAATCCAAACTTAGCCGCTTGAAAATCCTCGTCCTCGAATATCATTGAATGTATCACAAATCGGCTAATGTAGTCGATCAGTTTGTGAACTCCATTACAGAATGATTGTAAACTTTTGTCTTCGATTGATTGCGGTTCATGTAGATATAAACATGTGAATATAGTTTGTGCCATAGAATGACCCTCGAGCCATGAGACGAGGCACGAAAATATTCCATCAAAAATTCCAATCAATTCGGACGTTTCAAAACCATCCAGTTTGAGGTCACCAATTTTTACCGCTGTCTCGAAATTTAATGGTGGCGGTGTGTCTTTATTGCAACACATGCCTGCATCCATTTTCGGATCCATCATCTCAATAGCGGACATCGCCTCAAACAGGCCGAACATCTCGTGATGCATGAGCTCTCCTAAACGTAGTTCTTTAATTGATTCGAAAAATTCTTTTGTTATGTCGTGCCATTCGTATAGCTTAGGCTGGTATTGTACAAATTTGGTGGACGATTCTGAATGGTTATCATTTCCATTGTTGGTGCCCGCCTCCGGGTTTTCTCCTCTCGACGGTGGTTCTACTTCAATCGCATTTGGTGTTTCCCTATCCACAAAAAATTCATAAAATATTTTCAATTCACCAAATAAAATTGAAATTTTAATTACCCTGCATTCACTTCCGCCATTTCTTTAAGATTTTTGATTGTAAACAGTTGGTTTATTTTAATTTTTTATAATAACTCTAATTTTTTTGAGTTTGTTGCAAGAATTTTTTCCATCTCACTTTTTGTCACTATTTTGACATTTATATGGTTGAATTTATTTTGAAGTTCAGTGGATTTACAATAAAAATTTTAGTACTCGAATTGTAATGGACTAAAATTTTTTCAGTAATGCACGATTTACATGTTCCAATTTTTTTTCCCAACTAATTTTTTACTGAAAAATAGAGTGCGTGCAGCATATAAAAAAAAGTTACTAGTTAAAAAGAGTCAGCAATATAAACAAATAAGGCAATGCTATAATTGTTTTGTATGTCCCATAAATTTTGACAGTTCGAACAGCTTGCGTTTAAAATAGATAACGAACAACATCGAATTGCAAGTAAAAATAAAATATTAATTACCGTTCATGTTTGCTCGTTTTGTTTGAATGATGTTTATGGCTGCTTGATGTTTATTTGAAACTTTTTTATTTTACTGCTATAAAAATACTCGTAGAAACTATATTTTATGGCAACATTCCCAGTTTTATGTCAACATTTGCTCAAATTAAAAAGAAAAAAATCTAATTTTATTTTACTGGAATTTGTTTTGTTCTCCTCTCGCAAACGAAAATCGTAATATACTTAACCTTTCATTTTTTACTGGAAAAAAAATTGGAACATGTAAATCGTGCATAATGCACGATTTACATGTTCCAATTTTTTTTCCCAGTAAAAAATGAAGGGTTAAGTATATTACGATTTTCGTTTGCGAGAGGAGCACGAAACAAATTCCAGTAAAATAAAATTGGAATTTTTTCTTGTTAATGTGAGCAAATGTTGTTTACATATGCATGACTCTTTTTAACTAGTAACTTTTTGTTATTTGCGTCCAGCTCTATTTTTCAGTAAAAAATTTGTTGGGGAAAAAAATTGGAACATGTAAATCGTGCATAAAGATTCAATTTTCAATTCAAGTGTAACCACCCGCTAAACAAAAAACGCGTATCGTAAAAAAACGATACGTTACCGATACGTAAACGATACGAATTTTTTACAAATACGAAGAAATTTTTCGTACATTTACAGTGGTACAATAAAGAACTCGCACAGGCAGTAGTTTACTTCTTAAAGACCGTGTAATATTGGAAATAATCGAAATAAAATTAAACAACAAACTAGATTAGGTTAATTATTTATTTCAGAAGAAATTTAGAAAACAAAAATGATGAAAACGAAACGTTTAAGTTTATTTTCATTACTATTTACACAAATAAACGTAAAAATTATTCCAAGAAAGAACTCGCACAGCCTGTTTTATTCATATTTTGATGGGCGTATCATCGCCTGAACGCTTGAAATTAATATTTTGTTGGATAGCCCTTTGCTTGTATAACTTTCTGGAGTCGTTTTGGCATCGAACCCACAAGTTTTTTTGTATATTCTGGTGTTATAGCTGCCCATTTTTCTTGCAAAGCGTGTTTCAGCTCTGTGCGATTCCTTACACGCCGTTTGCGCACCTGTTTTTCCAATTTCGCTCACAAGTTCTCTATAGGATTGCAATCTGGCGACCGTGGTGGAGTTTTAACGTAGCTTGGTGTATTGTAGAGCAACCATAACCGGGTATTCAGAGCTGAATGGTTTGAGTCGTTGTCGTGCTGGAAAATATAATCTGCCGGAAGTCCCATTTTGAAGACGCTAGATTGCAGATTTTCCTTCAAGATTTTAATATATTTATACTGGTCCATTATTCCATCGATAATTTGTAAATTTCCCACACCGTTAGCTGACATACAGCCCAGACCATTATATGTTGCCTCCACCATGCTTTACACTTCCAACCATATTTTTTGGCGCCAGCTCTGTATTTGGCTTCCTTCATACTCGACAATTTCCATCTGAACCACTGATATTGAATTTACTCTCATCTGTAAATACCCATCGACGCCAGTATTCAACTGGCATATTTACATATTTTTTAGCGAACTTTAATCGTTTCGCTTTATTCACTTTGCTTATAAACATTTTTTTTGGCGCACTTCTGCTATGAAAATCTTCGTTTCACAAAGCTTTTCGTACGGTTTCTGCAGAAACAACAAATCCTTGATATTCTTTTAAATCATCCGTAACTTGTTGGGCACTCACTCTTGGATTTATTTTAATTTTTGTACAATAAACCGTTTATTTCTGGGCGTTAATTTCGATGGGCGGCCAGTTTTAGTTTTATTTTGAACACTTTTAGTAATCCCATACCGATCAATAATTCCCTTGATTGTAGATTTAGGTTTATTGACAATATTTGATATTTCTGATAAACTTTTTGTTTGGTTGTGGAGGGTAATAATGATTTTTCTTTCCTCCGGGGTAGAATATTTGCCAGATCGCATGTTTAAACACTTTTAATATAAACCAGAACAGTAAACCTTCGTTTTTCAGTAAACTATTTATTAATGAATACTGAGATAAAGAGTATTGCAACGAAAGGCAAAAAAGGATACGCAATATTGTGCAATAGTTTAGTAGTAGAATGTATGTATGTATGTATTATGTAAATAAACTCACTGTGCGAGTTCTTTTTTGGAATAGTTTTTAAGTTTGTTTCTGTATAAGGTAATGAAAATAGGCTTAAACATTTTGTTTTCATCATTTTTGTTTTATAAGTTTCTTCTAAAATAAATAATTAACCTAATCTAGTTTGTTGTTTAATTTTATTTCGATTATTTTCAATAATACACGCTCTTTAAGAAACAAACTACTACATGTGCGAGTTCTTTATTGTACCACTGTATATACTATGTATATACAAATACAATACCCAAGTATAACAAGACCAAACTCAAAATACATATCGTATTTATGTTACATGTTCACGACATGCGTTTGGTAATTTTATAAAAATGATTTTCTTAAAAAAATTTAAAGATGTGCGTTAATTTTAATAAAATTACACCAGAATATATTTTGATATCTATTCAAAAATTGTTTGTATAAATTAATTAATTTCTAGTTCAGTTTTAAATTATTAAGTGGAAAACAAATGCGAAATAATAAACTTGATATGAGCTATGTATATGGCAAATATTTAAACTTTTAATATTACAATCAAAGAATATTATCAAATCATTGTTTAATAAAAAATAATTAAAAAATTTATTATAATATAATTTAGATGTGTATATATGTATATATTTTTTTACACAATAAAATATTCATTGTTCTAAACCAAAGTTTTTTGTTTTGCTTTACATTTGGATGCCATCTTTTTCCTCATAAGTATTTTCAATTCTGTGGTGAAGATATAAAAGGTAATAACTCATTTTTTCAGTTTTTCAATAGAGCATTTTTAAAATTTTCTTGTGTTTCTGAAAAAAATTATCAGTGTAGGAAACTTAATTTTTGCATGGTTTTGAGTATATACTTATCCAAATTTAAGAAAAAAAAAATTATCGATGCAGTTTTTTATGGACATTTTGAATTAATGAATGGCTTATTACCTTTTATATCTTCACCACAGAATTATAGCCTTTTACATATTTCTATGCACAAGACCGTTTCCGCCATATTGGTTTTTTGTCTTCAGTTCACACATACATATATACAATTCTATTTATTGAGTTCCATCCAGTTTCAAATAATCGTGACACTATTCATACAGGATCTTATTCTAAGTCGAAAGCAAAACTATGTCAAAGTCGAAACTAAATATAAGTTTTCACTTCGAAAAATGACGAAAAAGTCGAATTTTGTTATACTTGAGAGAGAGAGAGAAATATAAAAAACCACCATTCGCTTCATTTTGGTTTTAGATGTTGAGATGATCTAAGTAAAGTAACACCGACCCCCAATGGAAAACTTATGACATCCCAAGTATAACAAGATTCGACTTTTTTGTCATATTTCGAAGTAAAAACTTTTATTTAGTTTCGACTTTGACATAGTTTTGCTTTCGACTTAGAATAAGATCCTGTATGAAAAGTGTCGCGATAATTCGAAACTGGACCAAACTCAATAAATAGAATTGTATACATGTATGTGTGAACAATAACAACAAAAAACAATATGGCGGGAACGATCTTGTGCAACGACATATGTAAAAGGCTATAATTGAAAATACATTTTAAAGGAAAAAGATGGCGTCCAAATGTAAAGCAAAACAAAAAATTTAGGTTTAGAACAATGAATATTTTATTGTATAAAAAAAATATATACATATATACACATCTAAATTATATTATAATTAATTTTTTAATTATTTTTTATTATTAAACAATGGTTTGATGATATTATTCCTTGATTGTAATATTAAAAGTTTAAATATTTTCCATATAGCTCATATCAAGTTTATTATTTTGCATTTGTTTTCCACTTAATAATTTAAAACTGAACTATAAATTAATTAGTTTATATAAAAAAAAATTGAATAGATATAAAAATAAATTTTGGTGTAATTTTATTTAAATTAACGCACATCTTTAAATTTTTTTAAGAAAATCACTTTTATAAAATTACCAAACTCATGTCGTGAACATGTAAAATAAATACGATACGTAGCTCTATTTTGTTTCATCTTGTTATGCTTGGGACAGTATACATATACGCACCAATACTAAAGTATTGATTCTTCGACTTTTTTCTAATATTTCGAAGGCAAATACGATAGCTCAATTTTGAGTTTGGTCTTGTTATACTTGGGATACAGAACAGCATGAAAAAAATTTAAAGAAAACAAAAATTTAGCTCGTTAGGTTGGTGAAAAGTTTATGAAAAAGTTATCAAACTTTTAGCTTTTCACTTATGAGAAATACAATGAAGCTAACCGCATTTTCAGTATTGGTTGTTGTTTTTCTGCTTGTTAATACATAACTAATTTTGACAAGAAAAAAAGAAAGATTTTGAAAAATGAAGTTTACTTTTTACTATTAATTGGGTATGCTCTTCGTAAGACAAAAGTCTTAAGTTGAAAGTCATAAGCCATAAGTTTTCAATTGGGGATGTGGTGTAAAACTTGTATTTAATTTTTAACGAGCGACGCCATTTTCATCAAAGCTTTGATTACAAAAGTTTTTATTAAATTTATTTTAATAATAGATAATTTATTGTTGTATTTAAGAAGTTTTATTGAATACAATTATTAAAAAGTTGCAAGTAAGTGAAAGAATTAAAAAAAATAAAATGGCTATGAACGGCGGCGAGATTGAAGCACTCGAAATGAAAGAAAATCATTATGAATGACGAAGCACATTAAGACTTGGCTGGCTTTGTTAGAATAGCCGCTACTGGGCACTGAAAACTATCAAATGATACTACAAAGCCCACTACACCCTTGTAGAATAACTGTATCCCTTTATCATTTCAAAAATAGTAATATTTCATCAAATTTGATATATGTAGAGCTAAATTTATTCCGAGTCCGTCCCCTTATATAGAAAAAAAAATTAATTTGTTTAATTATTAACGTTATAATATTAACCCTAAAATAGTGTTTTTTGGTATAGAGTTCCCCAAACCACCTTTATTATATATGATGAGTAATTAAATGAATTATATATATATGAATTTATTATACATTATATGATACATTATAAATAAATCTACAACGTTCATTGAATTAAATTTGTCGTTTTATTTTTGTTTATTCACAAATGACAATTTATTTACTAATGGACGTAATTTTAATAAAATAATATTAGGGAATTCCATTCCTCAACATAACATGGAATTAAGTTGCTAAACATACACGGGTGTAGTGTCAAAATTATCATTGTATATCCCTTTTCCGGCAGTCAACCGTACACAAAAATGTACATAAAAATGACAGGTGGTATAGTCTTCCGGATTTTAACGGATCTTAGTTAAATCGGAATTCTTTTTGAAAAAGCATTATAATTTGCTAACACATAAATTATATAACATATTAATTATTTGTCTTTCATAACATATTAATTATTATAGTTATATAGTGGTATTTTTCGGACCAAACCGATTTCAGTGGTATGCACAAATGTGTACGGTGTGTCAAAATACATGCAAAAATAATTTTTTGACATAATTCTCTTTCGTACACCACAACTGTGATAGCGGGCCGGAAAAGGGATATTTCATCAAAAATATATAAAATGGAATTATCTCATTGAATGAATAAGTTTAATACTAGTTTATACCATATGTTATTAAGTATGTATATATATGTATACGCTACTAAGTGAATCTTAAAAAATTTGACTATGTACCCTTATTGAATGTAAAAAAGTTCAGTGCACAATTTTTCCCACCACTATCTTCTACCCTTTTCCATTTACACATCCAGGGGTGGGATGTTGTAACATCACTTTTTTCGATACTATCGAAATTTACGTCTCTTTCATCACGAATAAAATTTAAGGTTTTTTCATTTATCAATTGCGTTGTTTCTATTGCGATCTCTATTTATTCGAATGAAACATTATGTCGCTTTACTCTTATTCCAACACCTACGTTTTTTATGAGTGATACTTTATCGAAAAACAAAAAAGAGATAAATAAACAATTTATTCTAGTAGCGTGCAATCGCATTATAGAAAGCAAAATTGAAAAGCGAAATAGCAAGCAATTTTATTTTAGGAAAAAGAGATATAATGTTCGATAAATATCGAAAAAGTGATGTTACAACATGCCACCCCAGGATAAAAAAACGATCGAAACTTTTTCATAGAAAAATCGGGCTATATCCCTTCTGTTTGTATTCTATATTCTGTGATTATACTATTGCCGGTGTGAAAACTTCATTTCAAATCAAATGGAAAAATTTACTTAAATAATTTTTAAATAACCTTAAGTAACTTTAAGTAACTAATGTAGTAGATTTTCATAGAAGCATTAAATGTTTCGTATGGGAAAATGAATGGGTCTCGGAACACTTTAATTCTTTCAGCGTGATTCTTTTCTCGTTTTCTTCTCCTTCACTAACAAACTGTTTTTAGTTTGTTGGTAAAGGGGAAGGAAACGAAGAAAGAATCACGCTGAAAGAATTAAAGTGTGGAACCGCGGAATGAGTTCCATGTAACATGTTTATTGGGTCTTAAGTTCTCCCCATATTGTTTTAGTACAAGAAATGTGTCGATTTTCAATTTTAATTTTGTCCATCCCTTTATCGAAAAAAAACACATGGTCAAATTTTGACAGTTCTTATTTCAAAATAAACAAAAAAAATTCTGACATTGTGAGATTTCTAAAATATTGTGAAAATGAAAAGTTTTAAAGAAAATTTATGTTCAAAAGTGGTTGAAAATATAATAAAATTATCAAAAAATCCTGAAGATTATAGAATAAAATTACAGCAATTGGATAGAACAAGTTTGCATGCTTATTTCTACTATTTATTGTCGTATCAAACGCGTCATGATGAAATTTCATCGGCCCACATCATCCTGCAATTCGACGAGCTCATTCAAATGCCAACTGAAATAAATGAAAATATACTTTATGATATATTTCGAATTACTTGTGTACTACTGCAGAATACGCTCCTATACTCGGATTACATCTCAAGCATCAGGGAGTTAAACAAATGGAATTTAAAGGTAGTGGCATATTTAACGGAATCGTTCGGAACCGATATCACACCAATTAGAAATTTATTAATGAAAAGTTTATTTGCTGGTGATGACCTCGATCGTAATTTAATTATTGATTGCTTAAAAACTAATTTTGCTACGATGGACAAAATGGTGCTGCTCGAAAATATCGTTAAAAGTCGAGAGAACATTTTTGTACTAAACGATTTTATGGACGAGGTGTTGGATGACCGTACCTTGCTCAGTAAGCCCAAATATTGGAAATATTTAGCTTTGTGTCTCGTTTACGAAGATAATAAATATGCGGTCAATATATTAAAATCGATTATTAATTATTTTTATTCAAACCAAATTAATTTCCGTTGCGGCGATTATTTCACTTGGAATACTGCATCAGGCGCAATTTTTTTCACTGATTGGAATAATTACGCATTGATTTTGGACAGTTTGCTCGAGAAACAGAATCATTTGATTATGCCAACGTTGAAATTGATCAAATCCTTAAAGTGCATCGACCAGTTTTGGTTGTATGTATTATTCGAAAAAATCCTAATGCACAACAATAATGCCGTTACAAATTTTGGTATAAACTACATTCTCGAATCCTACGATATTGATAAAATACGAATGGAATCCCCGAATTTAATAAATAATTTATTGGCGACACTAAACAATAACTATCTGTATGCGTACGATTACAATACTTCATTGGCTTCATTTTTTCGAAAATCCCCCTCCGCTATTTTCTCGAATATTACAAATTCTAATTTATACGCGGTTACACTTTATAATTTGTTAAACGTATTCCATTCGAAATTGATCGACAATACATTTAAAGATGGTGATTTACTCGCCAACCTTATCACAACCGTTGCAAACTGTCAAAATTTAACGATTAGATCCGCGTGCCAAATCATGCTGATCAAAATTTTGAATCGCACTTGGTCCCAGTATGATTTTAGCGAATTATTAAATTTAATTGAAAACACGGTACTCGTTATCGATAACAAATCAAATATTTTGTTAAATTTTGATCGGGATGTAATCATGTTACACGATTACGATAAAATAATTGATTGTGATACGATATCGATCGAGACAAAAATTAAAATAATTTTTTATTTGTTTAAGGTGAACGTGATTAACGAAAATATTTTATCGGGTCTTTTAAACGGGAATACACTTTGTGATGAATTTAAATTAAATTTAGTTTTAAATTTAAAACAGCAAAATATTATTTTAGATATTGGTTTGGATAAATTTTATAAAAATCCAAAATATTTCGAAATTTTATTTAAAATTCAATTTAATTTGGAAGCGCTTAATACATACGTTGATCTACCGACAGTCAAATTAATTTCCGATCATGTAAATTATTCCGACCACCCGGATCTCTATCGGCAGCATTTGAATTACTTAAATGGTTTAGATTTTAAATCATCCGACATAAAATTGTATAGCTGTTTACAGAATAATTTGTTACGATTTAGTAACGATCGGTTTCCTCAAATCATTTCTAATTTACTAGAATTACTTGAGATCGTCGATAAATCTAATTTAGTATATATTTTTGAAACAATTGAAATGGTGGCCAGTGCACTCGATCTGTTAAGCGATCGTGAGAAAAATACATTATTTTTATGTATAGATCGTGGCTATCGAGAAATTGTAGCGCTCCGAAAAAACGAATACTACTGGATTTTAATAAAAAAATTTGTCAAAATAATTTTGATTAATGATCGTGCGCTACAAGATCTGGGTTGGCGTGAAAATGTGGCCAACAAATATGTTGACATCTTAATGGTGGATGCTAGGCAAAACAACGGGCTCGGGTATATTATGTATAAACGATTATTTGTTTTAAATTGTCCGGTGTTAATCGGGTGGTCAAAATTTGGCGGGTATTTAATAAACGGGCTGCTATTTGGCGAGACGCTAATGAAGCGGGAACAAGTACTCGAGAGTAAAATTATGAAAAAGATTTTGAGTGAGAATCAAAATTTGAATATTAAATCGCATTTTACGTACGAAACAAATTCTAAAATACGTGCACTATGCATTGCGTTCCTTTTTAAAATCCGCAACCTAAATTATAAAATATTTTTGGCGGACATTACTTCTATATTGGTGGCGGAAAGTTTAAAATTAGGTAAAACTAAACCGCGATACTATGCATATTCCCAGCACCATCGCGTTAAATTACGGACCATTCAGTCCCTTGCTGTACTATTCGCTCTAAACAAATCAAATTTTGTACATCCCGATTTTATTTTAAAGACCCTCGAAACTGAAAACAATCAAACCAACATAACAATCCTGTTAGAATTGTTTGCCGCCGAGTTAGTTTCTTCCGAAGACTTATTGTGTTTCATAAACTCGTTAACCAATATTTCGCCATCTAAAATCACCTCTTTTCTAATCATTATCTATTTAAAATGTATAAAAGAATCAAATTTATCGTTGTGTGAAACTGCCATAAAATTATTTCTTCATTGGACGATGGCCCAACATTTTCAAACTCGGTTGTACGCCCAAATCACAATCCTAAAGTTGATCGAACATTTTAATTTATCGGCCAGCGATAAGTACACGCTCATCTATACAAATATACACGAATGCCTTAAGTACGGTAATTACGATATTAATTCGAAAAAATTATTAAACGATTTTCGATTCAATTCGGATGTAAATTTAAATTTTCATAATTTATTGTCGCTCGAAACGATCTTTTATAATATACCGCGTATCACAGAGATGCCGGACGAGGAAATTGTTTCTTTAAATTTAATAAAAAACGCGGGGTATTTAGTCGGCTATGATTTTAATGATCCGAATAATTACGAGTACGACAGTTCTCTCGACAATATCGGTGTAATTACGAATAATAACGGTTCTATTAATGTAATCGTTGAGAATGAGATTGAAATCGAGCAAATGGTGGACGGGAATTTTCAGAAAAAGATTATTATACCGCTGAAGCAAACGATTCCAAGCACAATGGAACAGTTTGAATTTGAGCCGGACACCGGTACCCAGGATGGACTGATTATAGTTGCCAGTTTAGTCACACGACAACCAAATTTGGGTGGTTTGGCGCGAAGCTGTGAAATATTTGGTGTTCGCAAATATGTGATCGATTCATTAAAGTACACTGAAAATCGTGAATTTCAAGCACTAAGTGTTACGGCAGAAAAATGGTTGCAACTGGAAGAAGTTAAAGCGCATCATCTCCGGGAGTATCTGCGGCTGATGAAACTTAAAGGATATACTATAATCGGCGCTGAACAGACATCGAAGAGCGTTAGTATCGAGAAAATTAAATTTCCAAAAAAATCAATTATACTGCTGGGCAACGAAAAAGAAGGAGTACCAGCCAATTTAATATCCATGTTTGATATCACAGCCGAAATACCACAGTTTGGGGTCGTAAGGTCGCTCAATGTGCACGTGACAGGGGCTATTTTTATGTGGGAGTATGCTAAACAACATTTAATGAATTTGTAAATAGAGCTGTTAAGCAATGTATAAATAAAATTATAACGTTTCTTAAATTCGCTTTGTTCTTAATTTTTTGTGAAGGAAAATTTGCCCAGCGGCATCGCCCGTTTTCTTAACTCAAATTAATTCAATTTCATTAAGCAAATCTTAATTTGTTAAAAGCCAAAAGAAATCATTGTTTAATCGCTACGAACCGCTTAATATTAAAAAACTGGCGGAATTGAACTTGTTAATTATGACCCGTAATGGAATCCTAGTGGTCTTTGGATCGAAATGCCTAAACTACAACAGAGCCAAATTTGAAAATCCCGAGGAAATCTATTTAGTTCAGGTTAGTCCTCATTGATTTGTTTTTCATTTTCGATAATAGTTAACATTACTTCTTTCGTGGGACACTCCGTGAATTCGGATTTTGGGACTCCGCAACTGGGCTTTTGGTAACTTTACACTTAACGATTCAGAAATAATTCAAAGCATAGTATTAACACATTATAATAACTGATTATCACATGGAATAGCTTGCCTCTGGAACTAAAACGTGTTAGTTCAGTTAATATTTTTAAAACTAAGATTTTTAACTATTTAACAAAAAAAGATTAAAATTGATTTTGTAAATAATGTATATAGTATATATATAATTGTATATATTTTGTATATATTATGCTTGTAATTTATATTATGTCATGTTTAATTGTTGTTATGTTGTATTGTTATTTTTGTTATTTGTTCTGTTTCTTTGTTGTACAAAAACTTTATAGTTTATACACATAATATTAATAAATAAATAAAAACAAAAAAAAAAATTAAAAGTCGGGCTACCCGCGAAATCCTGCATTTCAAACTCCGGTTTTCAAAATTACAATACCATAAACCGGACTGCCAACCGAGCCGGATAAACCAGAAGAGATCCTCAAGATCATTCAGGCCAGCAATCCCGATCTTCCAACGGAAGACTGGAGGATTGTAAAGCGAGAGGAAGCTAAGGGAGGCTTTAGATTGGCAATCATGCTGAACATTAAAGAATCCCTGGTTTCCCTTTCAAATTAAAGGGAGTGATCAACTTCGGGTTCGGGTCGATCACCCTTAAAATATATAAAAAGGACGAGGCCGATGCGACTGCGAAAGATCAGCCTGGGGTGACGGCGAACGAACCCAGCAGGAGAGTGATAGGGGAGCGCAGTTAGGGGAGGTAGCCTCATCTCTCTTGAGCCTGATGGGGACATCCTGTCAGGCTCTCGACGAGAGGAAGATAGCGTCCGGAACAACGAGGCAGATGGCACTATCCCGATGCCGGGAGTGCAGGAAGAAGTGAGTAAGGTCGACTACAATGGTTAGCATTGTATAAATAAACCTACATCACACGAACGCTGCCTCGGCAGCTCTCGTGCTCAGACTGACTTAGTCAGATGAGGACTTAGTGTTAATCCAAGAACCTTGGATTAACAATAACAGGATGTGTGGCACTGGCCTCAGAATGAAAGGGTATAAATTACTATACTCAAGTAACTCTGAGAAGATCAATTCGTGTATTTTAGCGAAAAATAATTTGAATATTTTTCTTCTTCCACAATTTAGTAGCGGAGACATTACAGCGGTGTGCTGAGGTTGGCTGTGAAAAACTACGGCTAGCCTCAGCCTATATGGATCGCGGGAAGGAGGTTCCACCGGATAACCTGGGGGAACTGATCCGGGAAGCAGATCAAAGACGGGTAGGTGTTATACTCGGATGTGATGCAAACGCGCATCACACAATCTGGGGAAGCACAGACATCAACGAGAGGGGTGAGTTATTTTTTGATTATTTATTAAATACCAACCTTTTAGTTTGCAATATTGAACGAGAACCGACGTTTATTATTAAAAATCGACAGGAGGTTTTAGATGTCATCTTTGTGTCAGAAACGATCTTTCATATGATCAGAGAGTGGCGAAGGAGCACTCATTCGCTGATCATCGATATGTAACATATAACCTCGACATTAAACTTGTTTCCCAGAAAACTTTCAGGAATCCCAGAAGGACAAACTGGAACAAATATGGTGAGTTGTTGGAGGAATTTTTGCCGCAGGAGGTCCCTGGACCTCTGGCGACGGTAGAAGAATTGGATTGCATGGTTGATATTATCACAAAAGCATGCAATCATTCATTTAATGCTGCGTGCCCCCTAATACAGCCTAGGAGCAGGCAGAAACCGATATGGTGGACCAAGGAGTTCGGAACATATCGGAGAGTGTGTAGGAGAGCTTTTAATAAAGCTAAGAACACAACGGAGGTTCGGGATTGGGACTCCTACAAGGAGGACCTAAGCAAGTACAAAAAAGAGTTGAGGAAGGCACAAAGGGGGTCTTGGAGATTTCTGTTGTAGGATGGAGGAGGTCTCTGAGACTTCTCGCCTTAGGCAAATTCTAGCTACTAACCCAACCAGTCCTAGTTATTTAAATAGACCAGACGGGTCATGGACAGCTTCAAATGCGGAATCATTGGAGCTCATTTTCCGGGAAGCTTTGAAGACTCGACAGAGCCTGGAGCTCATCGAGTAACACCTTCAATAGAGATGGGGGGCATCGTGGAAGGGCAGCGAATCAGGTGGGCGCTGAACGGGTTTAAACCTTATAAATCGGTGGGCCCGGATCGGATTATACCAGCAGAGATCCAGAGGAACTCAGCAGTCATCCTCCCCTGGCTGGAAGGTATCTTCATGGGATGTCTGAAACTGCTCTATATTCCTAGAAAATGGACGGAGGTCAGAGTGGTCTTTATCCCGAAATCGGGAAAAGCTCACATGCCTATCCAAAGGATCTGAGACCTATAACTCTATCATCCTTTCTGTTGAAAACCTTGGAAAGATTGGTAGATATAGGTTAGGTTTCAGTGGTTAACACTTTGGCCATTTTATGGCCCATTGTGATACCACGCATTCACGCCACATCATTAACCCATTCACCTATTCACCTACTCACACAACTATAGTATATACCACCTGCACATTGCAAGCTCCATATACAATCTGTACATTGACATGGACGGTGGGTCGGCGCTGAATTCGGCACTCCATCAGAGGGTTTTAGTTGTGTTTATTAACATTACCGATTGTAATCGATGATGAAAATTCGATTTGCATCTAGCCTCTGATGGAAGTCGAACCCAGTACCTCCTGGTCCAAGTGCCGAAGCTTTAACCACTGCACCACTTGTCCGGTAGATATAGGTATTCGATCATAAATTGAGCCCAGGAGTTGGGCAATGTCGCAGCATGCGTACTATAAGAGGAAGTCGGTATACACAGCTCTGCACGATCTGGCACGCATGATTGAGAAATCAATTTACTCGCAAGAGTTTTCTATGGTAGCATTTCTCGACATGGAGGGTGCCTTTAATAATGTAAAAACGGAGGCGATCATGGAAGGATTGTTATTTTTGAACGTGGACTACCCCATATGTAGGTTGATAAATCAGATGCTGGTAAGCAGGATTATTACCTCGGAACTGGAAGAGTCCACCTTTAGAAGACGGATAGTTAGAGGAACCCCGCAAGGAGGTGTAGTGTCCCCCTTTCTTTTGAGTGTTGTGATGAATGGATTGCTTTTGGAACTAGAGAGAGAGGGGATAGGGCTTGTAGCGTATGCGGATGATGTAGCGATAGCTGTCTCAGGCAAATATCTGGATACGATTAGGGATGTTATGTAGAATGCACTCCTGATCGTTACGAAATGGGCCAGCAAATGTGGATTAAGGATCAACCCCTCCAAGACAGAGCTGGTACTATATACTAAGAAATATAAAATTCCGGTAGGTAGTCCTCCTACCGTGAACGGCATTAGACTATCTTTTGCTGACAGAGCGAGATTTTTGGGCATAATCTTAGACAGTAAGCTAAGCTGGAAGCCTAACATTGTTGAAAGGGTGAATAAGGCTAATGTAGCCATTTACAGCTTTAGAGAAGGTAACATATAGGAAGTTGATGGAGAAGGTGCAAAGAACGGCCTGCATGATTATAAGCGGGGTGCTTAGGTCAACACCTACACGCGCTTTAGAGGTTATGTTCCACCTTATTCCAATCAAACTTTTTGGTAAGCAGATGGCAGCCAATGTGGCTACGAGACTCTCTTCTGTCTCTCAGTGGAAGTGTTCAAGCGGGACACTCGACGATAGTTAGATCGCTAAGGGAAGAACTGGCGAATCTAGATTATATTAAACCAACGTTGTGCTTCGATAAAGTTTTCCGGACCATCTGTCCTTCGAAAGAATCCTGGAGGAACGGATCAATATTAGAAAACGAGGCACTGCAATTCTTCATGGACGGTTCTAAGCTAGACGGCAAGGTAGGAGCCGGAGTCTTCTGTGAGAAGCTCAATGTTAATATTTCCGTTCGTCTCCCTGACTACTGCCGCGTGTACCAGGCTGAAGTGGTGGCGATAGGTGAAGTCGGGACATGGTTGAAGCATATCGTGGTATCCGTGAGGGATATCGATTTTATGTGGACAGTCAGGCGGCGGTCAGGTCGCTAGAGGCGGTTTGTCTGAAGTCAAGGGTGGCGCTGGATTACCGATCATCTCTTAATGAGATTAGCGAGTATTTCAGCATCCAGATAATCTGGTTCCCTGGTCACTCGGACATCACGAGAAACTGCAGGGCGGACGAACTAGCTAGGTACGGTATGACTCTCCAGATGCAGCCGGAAAAAGCAGGCCTGGAAAGGCCTATAGCAGCGCTTAAATTGGCGCTCAGTAAAACGGCAATCGCCTTGACAAACGATAGGTGGTCCAACACCCTCACGTGCAGGGTAGCAAAACAGGTTTAACCTAAACTTGACCTGCTTCGCTCCAAAGCACTAGTATCGCTGGGAAAACGAGAGGTAGGATTGGTCGTTGGGATACTGACACGACACTGCCTTTTTGGGGAACATGCGAGAAGGCTGGGTCTACAGACGAATGACTTTTGTAGAAGTTGTTTAGACAAAGAGGAGGAAGAGACGTTAGATCACTTCCTATGCTCTTGTCTGGCACTATCATACAGAAGGCATATAAGTATTTAGGTGTGTAAGGTATGGCCCGCCTTTCGGAACTCGCGGGCTGTGGAATGCGAGATATTTTTCGCTACATAAGTAGCTCTGGATGGTTTCAGCGGGAGTAAAGGGGAGATAGGATCCCGTGGTATCACAATGGGCTACTAAGTGTGCGATAGCAGCCACTCTAACTTAACCTAACCTAACCTACACCGGTCTAAGAGTTCTGGTCTCTATCATTATAACTGAACTTCAGGGTATAGGGCTTCCTCGAGAGCAGTTGTCCAGCCTTCGGATTAGCCTGGTCGCCAAAGCAGGGCAGCAATATAGCGAATTAAGATACAATTCTCGATTTGCACCACTGGCCTAATGTGGCACTGAGTGTGCGACGTGTTGGGTGGGTTCTAGCCAAATTTAATAGGTAATAATATAAATATTAATACACATGAAAAATAGAATTATAATCTGCGAAAACTCAATTAATCAGAATAAATCAAGAAAAGAGAGTAAATCGATATTATTTTGCTAAAGTTTTTATTATTATTCCATAAAGTTTTATTTGTACTGTACAATGTACATACTATGTATTTGTAAAAACTTTTATTTTATTTCCGAATTAGTATATAATATGTAATAAATTCAAGTGTATACTGTAAAATTGCTTAGTTTCGGTTTATCAGATCATGCAGACTAACTTTAACTTTGTGAATGCCGCATATTATTTTATGCATTATGTACATGGAAATTCATTATTATGTAAGAACAATCGTATTTTATAATTATTCAAAAAACTATAAACTAAACTTCTAACTATTGTTATAGTTTGAGTCTTTTTTTTTGTTTAGTTGGTCTTTAGTTTATGGCTTTGAAATTGGAAGGTCAATATTTGGGCAATGCTTTAATTTTATACATTATATGAAGTTATAATTAATGGGCATGATATAATAAGTCTGTTGAAAATTATTCTGTGCAATTTTACAAAGGAGTGCCATTTTCAATTAAAAATATTTTTGTTATATGCATAATTATATCACTAGGGTATTTCTTTTGTACGTATGTAAAATAATGGAAAGGATGCTAATTAAATTATAGTTCAAAATATAAAATGAATGTGTCTATGTAAAGTATTTTTGGAATTATCAATCATAGCAAACATTTTTTGAGTTGAGGAAGTAAGAAATAGTCGTTGGGGGCTAAATCTGGAATTAGGCCCGTTACACATTTGAGCTATGTTTTTTGACTGATGTGGGGTATGTTTTTATTTTACAGCTTCCCGTTTTGGTTTACAAAACTCAAATAAGAGAAGTATTGTAGATAAATCTCAGAATCTACCCAATCTATAAAGCAACATATTTAAATGTTTTATTTTCGCCTTGAAAATGAGCGATGTGAGCTGTGTTTCTATTCCACAGGCTTAAATAAAGAAATTAAATAAATCACGGCGTACGAGTGGCATGAGCTAAGCTTCGCGAATTCGGTTTCACTTATTTAGGTGTTGCAGAGTAAATCGAGCTGTGATCTCAAAACATAGCTCACTTTGCTGAAAAACAGCAGTACAGTGGCTTGATTAAATAGCACTGTTCTGTAATAGCACAGAGAAGACCATTCATGGAACCGTTTTAAGCAATTTCTTCCTTCAACTGTCTAATAACGAGGCATAGCTGAAATTTTTTGTTACTTGAACTATACCTATATAGTATAATAATACCTTTGATTTTTCAACTTGTCTATGTAGCTGAACTGGTGATATAATAGTAGAACTCTTACGAAATTTAAAATCAAAATAAATGTGTGAATAGCCAAGGTAGTTACCCGGTTGCTGATTTTAAGATCACTCACTCGATTAAAAGGTCTTATAGAAGATCGAAACTTGGTTCTCTGAAAAGTTTTCGACCTTTCAATTTATTTTTATTTCTTTACACATCTCGTTGTAAGTCTATACACTTTTCTCAGCGATGCTTCCATCTCTTCAACCCGTTCAAATAGTACTCGGCGTTTTCCCCTGCAAAATAGTTGTTTACGAAGGTGATAGCCAGAAATCGCTTGGGCCTAGATCTAGTGAGTAATGAGTCAAGCAGTTTAAACTATAATTCGTGAATTTTCGCCATGGCAACCGCTGAGGTGTGAGACGGCGCATTGTCTTGGCGGAGCAACATTTTTTTTTGCAAATGTTGCCGTTTTTCCTTTATTTCTACTTTCAGCTTGTCAAGTAATGATGCGTAGGATGCTCATGTAATGGTTTTCCTTTTTGAGGATAATCGATTAAGATAACTCCATGAATGCCCCCAGAAAACAATCGTCATCACTTCACCAGCCGAAGGAACAGCCTTTGCCTTTTTTTTGGAGCCGATTCCTTCTTGGCAGTCCACTGTTTTGACTATATTTCTGAGTCTGGAGTGCTGGTGTATGCTTGTCATCGATAGTAATTAGACAGATTTTTTATGCATAAATTTTGGTTCACTGTGTGACAAACACGTTCTTTGGACATATTCATAGCCTCTTCTATCTCTCTAACTTAAATTCGACGGTTGCCTAGCACAATTTGGTGAACTTGAGCGATGTTAGCGTGAGTGGTTCCAGTTTTGGACGTCCTGAACGTTCATCGTCGCCGAAGCTGATATGGCCACGTAAATTCAGCTGCTCAAAATTTCGGGTGATAAATGCTGGTACAGAATCCCCGTAGATATAGCGTCCAACTCGTCTTTGATTTGCGTAGACGCAATACTTTCAAAAATAAATAAAATCCATTTTTTTTTATTTTCACAAAAACACTGAAATCGACTGACTCAAACCATTGTTAAATATTTTCGGTGAGTAGCTTGGATGTTGAGGTTCGAAAACTTTCAGACAATCCTCGTCATATTGGCCAGAAACTGAAAAGAACTTTTGTGATCGCGGAAAATCATAAAAATAAAGATACGATTCTAAACCACAAATTATCCCCAAATTTTCCGTGTAGTTTCAGTATGACCTAAAAATATTAGAAATACAACTGCAAGTATTGATTACATGTAAGAGTTTTTGGGATATTGAACAGAAACTGAGGAGAACTTGTATGGCCGCCGAAAATGAAAAAATTATAATGAAATTTTTAATCGATAGATTTTGTCCAAATAATCCATGTATAGGTATGCGATGCAAATTTTACAATTATTGATTAAGAAATTGCCGACTTCTCTCTAGCTCAAATATGATTTTAATCGTGTAGAATACAGATACCAAATACCATATTTTCATCTAAAATTTATATTGCAATCAAAAATCAATGCAGAAACCAAATTTTATAACGATTGGTTATAAAATGGTTAAGTTTAGTCCTGCATAATAAAATAACTCTATTGTGATAGTGCTGCCACTTGTGGCGTGTAGCGTAATCTCTTATTTTCGTCATCTTATACAGCATTTTAATTTATGTGTTCTTTTTGTATCTTGACGGTTTTCAAGATGACAACGTCTTGAATCACGAAGTCTTTTGGCATCATGACTCTCTCTCTCTCTCTCTCTCTCTCTTTCTAGCTTTCACATCTCATGAAGGGATTTTGCTGCCCGCACTACGGTCCTCCATTCTTCTTGGTCCATCGCTCTCGTCCTCCAATTTCGACATCTTAATACGAGTAGGTCTTGTTCGACGTCGTCACGCCAGCGCAGTCGGGATCTTCCTCTATGACGCACTCCGGCTAGTTGTTGATGGATCACTTTGTTAATCATTCGTTGTTGTGGAGACCTTGCAATGTAGCCGAGCCATCTAACTCGATTAGATTTGATGAAGCCCAGCATATAGCTAATCAGTCTAGCTCTCGCTCCCGAAAGTCAGCACAAGTCTTATGAGTGCTTTATAAAGTGCGAGCTTGCATCGACTGGGATAGGTGTTTAGATCGCAATAATTTTGATTGAGCGTAGAAAACTTGTTGTCCGACAGCGATTCGGGCTTTTATTTCTTCGTGCATATCATTCAACGATGTTATAAGTGACCCGAGGTATTTAAAGTTTTCGACGCTATTAAAGCTATGGTCGCCAATTTCGAGATTTGCCATGGAGATGTTCCTGGGTGTATTTAAAAATTTGGTTTTACTACTTATCAGGCGCGAGTGCATCTCCCTGACGAACACCAGATGTTATTTCAAAGGAGTCTGATACAGTCCCTTCAATTTCAGGAGAGCGGGTGCCTTTCCATTTTTCAATCGAATAATAGCTAATCCCTTCAATTTACAGACTGATGATTTCCTCCAGTTCGACAAAGAATAGATCTTTGATGTCATCAGATTTATCTTCGGCGATGAATATGATGATATGATAGTATAACTATTGTTGGTGTCATGGATCCCACTCCCAGACCATCTAAGCTCTTGAGTGCAAATACTTCTATGCGTAACTCTTTGCTTGGTTCGAAACGTTCTGGAGATCTTCAGGTCTTAAGAGCATAAGAACGTTCCATGCATCATGATAGCCCCAAAAATAACTCTACTTATGTACATAATATTTGAAGTGGAAATCAGCCCTTCTTCAATTTTTTTTTAAACATAATGCTGCTATAAATAACAAAAACAAACAAATACAGGAAAAAATATTAATTGCATTTCACAAACATGTTAATTTTAAACATAAAACGAAATAATTAAAATGCCAACAAACTAAAATTTTTTTTTGCTACAAAATTTGCACAACGTGGGTTGTGACACAAACTCCTGAAAAACTAAATCTGTGTATGTAAATCTATTTTATTTAATGTAAAAACTACATATACATGTGTATATGAATATATGTAATACACTACATTTAATTAATTTTAATTAAAATTTTGGTCATTTTATTTATTATAATTGTTATAATTTAAATTAGCAATACAGTTCTAATTAAAAGTTTTAGTACGTAGACAGATCGTAAAAAAAAATATTGATAAATTAATTATTAAATTTTTATATGAATAGTGATGGTGAGTGTACGGATCCGTTAGTCTGGATAAAATAGAAAATTTTCAAATTTTACAGAAATAAGTTCCAAAGGCGAGCTTGCAACTCTTTTAAAATTATTATAATTTTGCTGTCTGCGTACTTCTGAAAATGAAAGAGTCCTTCAAGTGTTACTTGTGAACTTTCTATTTGTTATACCTCAAGGAATTCCGTTTAACCTATATGACCAGTGCCTGCTCTTGGGAGAATGACACCAGAATGCCAAACTCTATAAAGGCGCCACTAATCTAATAATAACGAGTAATAATTGTAATTAATTTGTAATTTGCTTTTCAGAAACGGCTCGAACTATTTCCATGAAAACCAGTGAAACATTGCTTTTGAGTACTAGTAATCGACTGCGATGAGTCCTGGTTTCGGGGACAAATGTGTAGTGGTCTTTTGGGTCCGGGTTTCTTTCAATTTGTTTTCTCATTTCAGCCGATTTTGATGAAAATTGCTTAAAGAGGATTTTCGAGTACCACTAATCGATAGCGATGGGTCCTGATTTCGAAGTAAGTCGTTTAGAGGGTCCTACGGTGGGGCCCAGATTTCCTTTTTAATTGTTTTTATCTGTATCACGCTGTATTGCGTGATGTTCATCCAAATCAGAGAAATCGAGACCCAGGGAGGTACTATCTCGAAAATCACTTTTCGGACTTTGAATGTCGTGCCATTATATTTTGACATATGCTGGTTGCACAGAAAAATGTCTAACGGCCGGTTAGTTGTGCACCAGTTAAATTTTTTATATTAAATCTGGTTTTGCAGTCAGAAAATATCTCAGCCGAGTTTTTTGCTTTTGTATTGTAATTTTCGTTTAATGTATGTTTCAAATTGTCAATAGTAATTCCTAAATTTTTTTTAGATAAACTTTTTTCATTTAATAAAAATTATACTAAAATAATAAATAAATTTGTTTGAAACTTGTCTTAACAACTTACCAAAATAATTTTACACCAATAAAATAACATTACATATTAATGTATTATAGAGAATCGTAATTATTCTTTGGATTCATCAATAAAATTATCAACGAAGAAAAATTCGTTCATGAACGAACAATTCTTGTTCGAAAACGGATTGCGCGATAAGGGTAATTTTCGTTCGTTTCATGGTTATTCGTTTTTTACTTTGTGACGTTCGATTAGATCAATAAGTTTTCTAATTCACAAATACCGATCATTCGAAAATGTCTTTCGTTTATTCGAATTCGAATTCTCAAATAGGGGCCCTGGACGTCCAATTTTAGGCCACTTTTTCGAGCACTGCTGGCCGTATGTCACGAACAACACCAGCAATGCTGGCCTTCAAGGCGTCAATTGTTGCTGCTTTATCAGCATAAACCAGTGACTTCACGTAGCCTCACAGGAAACAATCGAGAGGTGTCAAATCGCACGATCTTGGAGGCCAATTGACAGGTCCATTTCTCGAAATCAAGTTATCGCCAAATCTTGATTTTAATAAGTCGATGGTTGCGGTTGCCGTCTGGCACGTAGCGCCATCCTGTTGAAACCACCTCTCGTCCAGATCAATGTCACAGTTCAACGAATGGCTTATCAGATGGACGATTATGTGTGCCATAAAAATCACGAAGTCGTCTATATAAGTTGCGCGAATCGACGACTGATTTTCAAAGTAAATTTTAATAATTTCGTAGTGTTGTTCAAGCGTGAGTGTATTCATGATGATTTGCCAGATGATTTTCATACTGAGATCTGCCAGAGATAATTTTTCATAAATATTTGATTTTTTGTTTATTTTTTATAATTTCAAGTTCTATCAGGCTTAACAAGATTTGTTTCTGAAAAACAAGATTTTATATAAAAAATTTAATTGGAGTACAACTAATCGGCCGTTAGTCTTTTTTCCGTGCAACCGGCCATTAATGGCACAAACATTTCAAAACAACTTTGATCGAGTGAAGCTCAGTAATCCAGAGACTATAGAGGAATAATTGTATATACTATATGTTTGTATTATTGGTTTCGGAAACGACTCGAACTACACTATGCGAAAAAACCGGAACAGATTTTTTTTCTCGATTTGAACACTTGTATTTTTGTGAAATAACACCTTCCAAAAAAACTTCTAATTAAAAGAAATTTTGTCTTCTTTTCGATACTGGAATTAATTTATTTTATTTTGTATTTTTATGACTTTTTTGAGTAAAATAAAAAATTTAGAAAAAGAAAAAAATATGCTGCTCTTTGAGACTGTAAACGAACTTGCTCGATATTTAATTTACCAAATCCAAATTAGCCAGTTTATAGAGATTTTGGAAACCTTGAAAACGAGATGCTGTGGAAATTTCTGTAAGACGACTCCTTGTTGATTTATGGGAGAAACGCTTAGATTATACTATGGCCCGTTCCATACACGGCTTCAGCTTCAGGCTTCAAATTAAGTAGTAATAGATTTTTTATTGCTCTTTTAAACCCTTATTTTATATTAAAACACCAAGTATTGTTTTATTCTGCTCTCTCGAAAATAAAATTTAAACAAAAATCTACATCTCAAAAACGGCCTTAAATTTTTTTATTTTCTTTTCCATTTGTGTTCATTCGGCTTTACCGAAAAAATGTATGTCCCAGTTAACATCGACTTTATAGGTAAAAGGGGAACGAGACGAAGGTGAAGCCGGTCTTTTGTATATAGATAGAACACCGACAGTATTGTTTTGAAGTATCAATTTTGTAATGTTTTTGTTGTTGTTTTGATATTTTTTTGGAATAGAGAAAGAAGAAAACGGGATAACAACATTATACATTTCATAAAATTACGTAATGGCGGTGTGAATTGATAAATAGGGCGGGGCAAAAAAATAAATTAGATGTTATACTAAAATATTTAAAACATATTAAAATATCCTTTATTATTAAAATTAATCAATTTATTAATAAATTATAATTATATATAAATTATTAATCGATTTTTTAATAATTAAAAATATACTTTTACTAGTAAAATTCATAATTTATTTTGAATATCTAATAAATAATATGTGCATATTATTTTGCTATACTTGAAACTAAACGATTTAAAAAAGACAATAAATCACAAAATGTAATACTACTAAATAGCGAATCGCTGCCCCATAAAAATTAAATATAAAAATTTTAGCAACGCCACTGGATTTTCAATAACAATTTACGATTTTTTTACTGTGAGTGCGTGTTTTTACTATTCCACGCATATGAGTTTATGTCAGTACTTTTATCAACTGTCAATGCAAACACTTCAGCTGCACGGATATCATATACTAATACTGCCGCACTAAGCATGTTTTACATAACTACATTTTTGGTCAAATTGAGTTAATGATACCAATCGATACCTATTCATATTATTTATGTTATAAATTAATAAATTTACTGAAAATGTAATTAATTAGGACGTGATTAAACAATATAAATTTTGTTCTAATGGAAAAAGTTAGCATGTAAGAAGCAACAATGACTTAACTACTCTATTTTAAACATAAATACCTTATTTACTCTACAAATAAGGTGCTTTTTCCTCAAATATGTTAGTTAAGTCAAATTTGTTTAGTTGCATTAAATGAAATTTCACTTGAGGCAATTTTTATTTTCCAGTGGAAATGACTTATTTGCAATTATTAACATGACGATTTAACCAAAAGTAACTTAAGTACTAGAATTTTCAACTTATAATAAAAAGTAAAATGTTTTTAGAAAAAAACACATCAACTGTGATTGTTTTTAATCAAAAACACTTTAACTGTAAAAACGGCAACTTCGTAAATTAATTATATTACGAAATTATTTATTATATTAAATACATTATTATAATTATTTATATTATTAAACATGCAAATTGTAAAGGAGTAACAGTGTTGTGTTCGTTGGAACATTTATTCGTTCTGTAATTTTGTTTTGACGATTCATACTACAAAGAATTTCAGAACAATTTTGCCCCAACCTTTCATTGAAAAATTTAAGTTGTGATCGATCCCCGAAAAACTACAAACAAAAAATCTAACCTCGTTAGGAATGTAATATGAATGATACATAGTAAAAAAGGGATGTTTAATTATCTTATACGAACTAAGTGAATTCAAAATTAGAACGGTTCAAATTTTAAAAGGATAATAAACAGCTACTGCACACTTTTTTTTGTATCGGAATGAGTCATACAAATATGTTTATTTATTATACTACTTATATTTGAACTACCGGAGTTGCAAATTTCAAAAGGATGAAAAATCAACACCTACAAAATTATTTTAGTATTGGAATGAGTTATGGAAAAAGGGTAACTAAAAACACTATACGCATATAATTGCTGTTTAAGTGGAAATAAATAGGTAATTCCCGAATACCAAGATTCCCCCTCCATTTTTGAGCCTATATACTTTTGAGTCTACTACCTTTCTTTTCAATTTCAATTTTCATTACGATTTGTGATATTTTGTTGAGTGGTTTAGTGTTTAGACATAAATTAGTCGAAAAATAATATTTTCTGTTTCAAAACGGCAATCAAAAATTATGATTAGTGCAAATTTTCCAAAAATTACTGTGTTTTTACATTGACTGTGCATTATATTATATTTAATATAATTATTATTATGGACACGATAGATTTGCTATTCGCTGAGTATGAGGAACATGAGAACGACTGCCAAATCGTTGAGCCCGATGCGGCAGTTATTATAGTATCAAGTTGTAGTAGTGAGAGATCAACCAATAACCATGATTATGATAATGTTTCTAAAACTCCAATAATGATGAAAATTGAAAAAAATTTCATTGACACAACTTATAATGTAAACGATCAGTGCGATAGTCCATCATTATTTGATTCCGAGGATGATTCTATTTTTCCATCCAAAGTTATTAACGACGATTTACTTGAATCACCAACAGCAAGTAATATAGAATCCAATGATTCATATCAAATAGAATATTTAGAAGAGGAAGAAAACCAGGTTCGAAATCAGAATTGCTTTATAGAAGAATCAGATTCTCCAAACGAAGCAAATTGTAAGTGATAAGATTAGTTGAATATTTCTATACTTTTATTTGTTACTAATTATTATTTGTTTATCATTAGATATAAACAAGATAGACACATCATTAACTAAAGCGGGTAATCCGCGACAAAGAAGAAAGTTCATTCTCAAAAAAAGCGAAAGAGTTCACAAATTAAAAACGAAAAGAAGAAATCAACATCAATTACAGCCACCATGCTTGCAAAAAACTATGTAGTACAAAAATTTCGAACATCGGTCGTCAAAAAATAAATAATATGTTTTGGAAAATGACGTGGTGTAAGCAAGGGAATTTTTTAAAAAATATGACATTGAAAAACCTTGTAGCAAGAACAACAGTTAATTCATGTAAAAGGCAATAAATACATTAAAATATTTACTACACAACGAGCAAGAAGAAGTACAATATGTGTGTCAAACTTTTTTTTGGGCCACTCTTGGATATAGTAAAAATAATAACACCATTCTAAAACGCATCACGTGTGAGAAAAACGTGCCTACTGTAGAAAATAGAGGGAAATATGCCAGAGATGTTGCACATAAAGATATAATTAGAAAACATATTGAGTCTTTCAACCCGACCATCTCACACTACCGCCGTGACCACTCGCCGAATAGAGGGTATTTGCCCTCGGATGTGACAATTACGTTAATGTACAATTCATTTAACGAAACATACCCAACAATTATATGTTCTTACGACACATATAGGAATTTAATCAAAGAGCTTAACATTAGTTTTACGGTCTTGGGAAATGAGGAGTGTGAAACATGTACAATTTACAATAACATAAAATCAGAACACCAAAATTGTGATTCAGCATGTGGAATTTGTACAGATTATAAATGCCATACAACTCGGTCATTTAAAAGCCGACAAGCTTATGACCTGTGTAAAGTTATTCCTTGGGATAAAACCCGGATTTGCTTGTCTGTTGATTTACAAAAAGTTATCATGCTACCACGTATGGAAATGTTCAAACGGATTTTATTTACGAAAAGATTAGTGGTTTTTAATGAAAGTTTTGTGCCTATAGGAAAATGGAGTAAAATTAAACAACCGATGGCTATAATATGGCATGAAGCAACATCCGGTCGCAAGAAGGAAGACATTATATCCGCCTTTTATAAATTTTTCAAATACTACCGTGATGTTAAACAAATTGTGTTGTGGCTTGACAACTGCGCGGCGCAAAATAAAAATTTGACCTTTTTCTCGTTTTTAATAACCATCATAAACTCAAATCATATTAATGCTGACGAGATTGAGCTGAACTATTTCGAATCGGGGCATACATTTATGTCTGCTGATAGTTTCCACCACCAAGTGGAACTAAGCTTAAAACATCAAAAAAAAACATATGATTTTAACGATTTTCACTAAGCTGTTAAACAATCGAGTAAAGGGAATTGCATTGTAGAGGTCATGACAGAGAGCGACTTCTATCTTTGGCCAGATAATTCATCGCAAGCGAAACTATAAAAAAAACCGACCATAACTTAAGGATATGGTGAGGGTAAAATTCAAACGACACCAACGTAGTTTATTTTATTCTTCAGAATATGACCAGGATGATTTTATTGACCTGTCTTTCTTAAAAACCTACATAGAAAAGAATATTTTAGTGCTACAGGAAAAAAGGCAACGTTCTAAAGGAGACACTGCAAAGCACCATGAACAAATAGTTAAAGAAATAGTTCCATTATTGCCAAAAAATCGGCATATTTTTTGGCAAAATCTTCCTATTACCGACCCGCTAGAAGTCAATGATAACCCCTAAATTATTTTTTATTTATTTTTCGTTTTTTTTTTTATTTTTTCTGATTTATTTTTAATTTTAAATGGAAAGTGAATTTTGATACATATTGTGAATATGAATTTTTTTAAAATTTAATAAAAAAATATACATAAATTAAAATTATGGTTTTATTACAGTCCTACATAAAAATTATCGAATAATTAACTCGAAAGATGAAACAGTTAAGGTTTATTTGTACAGTTAACCTATTTTTTATCTCGATTGGTAATTAAACATAAATGCCTTAAATGGCAGATAAGGTAAAAATGCATCCTTTTGAAAAATAAAAATCACTTAAGTTATGTAATTTAAGAGACTTAACGATTAATAAGTCATTTTTGATTAAAATGGATCAAAATACGTTTTCATAAATCAATTAAAGTGTTTTATTTTGGTTTTATGATCAAAAATTGTTTCAAAATTTTAACATCGATTTTCTCAAAACTCAATTTTTGTAGTTATGTAAAACATGTTTAGTACGGCAGAATAGATCACTAATATTTTCGTTCATTTTAAAATCCGGTCCTTTACCGTATTAGCATTTAATTGAAGGCCATGTATGTGGGTAAGTATTTTATCTTTGTTATGAAAGTCCTCAAAAAGCGATTCGGCGCAGTTTATAAGAGCGGTTTTAGAAAATTCCCCGTCACCAAATGCCTTTCCATATTTAGCTATTTCACTGATTATACAAGCATACTTCATAATTCATACTTCATACAACAGAATCCGGAGGTGGAATATAGTTTCAAAAGTCGAGGTTTTTTCATTTGTTGTTTTATTTGGCTATTTTTTTGGATAATATTGTGGCGTACCTGCGGAATTTGTAAACGTGCCAAGTTTGGCACGCGTGCCAAGCATTTGCTATCAGTGATATATATGCTATAAATTTGTTTAATATTATTAAAATCAATTAAAAGGTAAATCAGAAAAAGGCAATTAAACAGTTAACAGTGTAAACACTATCAAAAACTTACTTGTGAAAAGAAATTTTCATTTTTTTTATAACTGTTTTCACACTTGAACACACTATAAATTGTCATTGTAACAACCTAAAACTTCAATAAATCGACAAGGAGTCGTCGTACAGAAACTTCCACAGCATCATTTTTAAGGTTTCCAAATTCTCTATAAAATGGTTAATTTGAATTTTGGAATGAAATATCGAATAAGTTAGTTTACAGTCTCAAACAAAAGCATATTTTTTTTATACATTTTTTATTTTACTCAAAAAAGTCATAATAGGATCATAGGATTTAATGCTTTAAAATCGCTAAAAATTCCCATAGACCAGTGGGATTTGTATTTGGTGTTCCACGTTTTTCAAATGGTTGACTCGGTATCTCGTCATCAAATTGAAATAAAGAAACCGATCGTCTGAGATCTCACCATACAAGCAGTCATGGAGATTCTAGCACATCGAGCACGTGTATTAGAAGCAATATCTTCTACTGATTGTAACGCGGCATCAAATATAGAATCCGTTGTGAAGAATTCTTCAAAATTAAAGTATTCAACGGTGGGGACCGAACCAAAAAACATAATCGCGTATCATTATTGTAAGTCTGAATATTTAATATACAAATGTGAACGTTTTAAGTCAATGCCATGGAAGGACAAAATTTTCGCTACCCAGCTTGTTGAAAATTTCGTCAATCAATTCAAATTCAATTTGATAAGGTAAAATGGTAGTTTGACTCAGAGATAACACTTTTCCGAATCAATTCTTCTCCGTCAAAGTACGCGACGTTTGTTGCAAATATGAGTTTCACAAATACAGGACATTGCCCCTTCTACTCTCTGGTCTTATATTCCCTCTGAGTTAAACCGTCTCAGTTGGTTGATAAAACGATGTGGTGGAAAAGTCCATCATTTTTGTTAGAAGACGACGACTCGTGGAATATTCCTACAGTACATCTCGCTTGTCCTGACGATACAGAGTCAATATGACCTAAAGTTTTGTTATTAGTAACCAAGGATATGGATTATCTGTTTGAGCGGTACTCAGACATTAACAAACTCTTTCGAATTACCGCTCTCCAGTGTCAAATCAAATTATGGTTCAATTGCCTAGAGAAAAGAATTTAGGCGACTGTTTGAGTCTGAATTGCATAGGCATGAACTTTTAAAATACTGCACAGAGGAAGGCATAGAGTGGCAAACTATCCCACTGCGTTCTCCACACTTCGGCGGTTTGTGGGAGGCGGCAGTGAAAAGTGCCAAATATCACTTAAAACGATTGTTGAATAATACTCGATGCACCTTTGAAGACTTGACCACGTTAACGACGTAAATTGAAGCGTGTCTTAACTCAAGACCTATGTCTCTCATGTCTAGTGACCCATCAGATATATCTGTGCTTACACCTGGCCATTTCCTCATAGGAGGGCCAATAAATGCAATATACCTGAACCTCGGTATGTCATGTATAATTTAACCGATTGTCAAATTATCAACAACTTCAATATTGTTTCCAAATGTTTTGGAGACGGTGGTCCTTGGAATATTATGTTTATTGTATTACTCTTAATATTGCTCATTGTTCCGACTAACAAAAAAAATTTTTTTTTGTTTGAAGAATTGTTTTTTAGTTAAAATATTTCTAGGTAGCTGGCGTTCAAACATTTGCTCAGTTTAAGTTTAAGTTCAATGAAAGTGGCTCAATTTCAGTTCAATAAAACGGTGATACATGTATAGATTTTGCCTTTAAGGCAAAACAAATTTGCCTTATACAAAAATGAGAAATGTTCAATTTAAAATTTTTGCCTATAAGGCGATTCAAGATGGCCGACTTTTAACCAATCAGCGCGCATATTTTTTTTGCCTTAAAGGCAAAATCTGTACATGTATCACCGCCTTAACAACTATAAAAAAATAATTAAAAAATTGGACTTGAACTGAATTCGGCCTCATGTTTTTTGTTAGGTTATTAACTTTGTTCTTGTTCGTGGTGAATAAGAACAAAGGAGTGGAAGATGGGTCAGCTCATGGATTTTGAACACCAACAGGCGGTCATAGATGTGTTACATTTCATCACAGATCGTAATCTGTTAATGAAATTTCACGGTACATCCTGCCCCTATCGGGATTCGAACCCGGTACCTCTCGATCCAAACGCCAAAGCTTTAACCACTAACATATTTCAAGGTGGCGGGAATGTTCAAAGATTGGCTCAGTTTAAATTTGATCTCAGTGAAAGTGGCTCAATTTCAGTTCAATGACAACTATAAAAGAAAAAAAAAATTAAAAAATGGACTTGAACTGAAATCGGCGTCATGTTTTTTGTTAGGTCACTTACTTTGTTCTTGTTCGTCGTGCACGGTCCGTTCTCATCTCGTGCAATAAAATTGTAATAATAATAAGATAAAACTAAAAAGTAATTCGAAAAGAAAAAGTGAAGGTCGTTTTATTATACGAAATCAATATTTTTGAACAAGAAGAAACGAAAGAAATACAGTTCACTAATCTCTCTCTCTCTCTCTCTCTGGCACTATATCCCATCAAGGGATTTGGCCGCCTCACATGAGGTTTCCTAATCATATTTTCATTTTGGATAATGAGTGATTAATTCATTGATCCTAAAGCAGCCGAGAAAATTTGTGCCTTATCACCACCAGGAATCGAACCCTGGATCTCCGGTCGCTGGGGCAAGCATGCTAACTACTTTACCACCGGGGCGGCTCAGTCTACTCCAGCAGCCGAAAATCCAGCCTAAATATCAAACACTTATCATGTTCACTCTATTCCGCTTACGTTCGATCTCAATTAGAATACGCTGTAACGGTTTGGAATCTATATTATGCTGTGCACATAAAAAAAATTGAAAGCATGCAAAATACTTTTCTATTTTTTTTTGTTAAATAAAAGTGACTGGAATTATGACCAAAATTTATCATTCCATGAAAATATGGCTCGGTTACCTCCTTGAGTGCGGATTACAAAATATGCACCCAAAATATAAAAATGTGAAAATAGACGACTTCTCTTCAACTTACATTTGGAAAACATATCAATACCTATTTGACTTTAATTTATTTTTGTTTTGTTTTAAATCTTAAATCGTACATATGTAACTCACAGAATAGATTTCTTTAAAAATAAATAAATAGAAATTTCTCAAAGTGTAAAATTAATTTGAAATTTTTTGGAATCGTCACTAAACCAACATTTCCTCATAATGAACGCTTACATAATGTTGTTGAATTTCCGGATTTTATTTGAATTTACATCAAAGGTAGAAACTTTTTGTAATATTTGTTATAAATGGATTATCTTGTTCCATATATACATACATACATAGTCATATGCATAATAATAATAAACATAAAATTCTTTTAATTACAGTAATGCTGAAAAATATTAAATTTTTTATTTTATTTCCAAAAACTATAAAAGTTTTATAAAAGCTTAAAGCAAAATTTTAAATTTTTATGCGGTATCAACTTATTCAGTTTAATGTTTAATTGTTGTTATTTTTATTTGCATTATTTCGTTTAATTTTTTAATGTTTAATTTAACCAAATTACCTTCCTACCTACCACAAAGTTACGAGTACATAGATTTCTCACCGAGAAAAAGAATTTAAATTAAGTTTGTATAAACGTCGAGGTAAATATGTGTGGATGTACTCTGTACTGTGTACTCGTACCATGTTGCTATGTAGCTACAGTTTATAATAACCATCCAAGTACATATTTTTTAATACTTTTATTATTATTTTGTTCTAAATGTATGTACGAGCACTTTGTTTGTTTCAAGATAACACACAAAATTTAAAAAAATCGTTATTTTTCTGCCGTAGCTGCGACACCGTGGCATTCAGTGTGAACTCCATATTAACAGATAGCGGTCGTATTATTATTCATTACTTTTTCAAATAAACACCTTTATGCTAATTATTCGTTTGGTTTAGAGTGGTGTTATGGTATAAAGTTGCCTTGTCACCGCAACTTTTAAATCTTCCTTTTACTCTGCTTTTGACTGTTTTTAATGAAACTTACCACATATATTTATACTTTTACTTTCTATTGTAAAAACTGTAAAAAGTTAAAGTTTAAATGAATAGTTGATAATATACTACGGTGTGCTCTAGCGGGAAAAAAATCAACTAACTCAATGTTATAATTTGAATGTGAAATGAAAATGTTATTGAATTTGTCTGTAGTTTCATAATAAGGGCGGAATTCCATTACTGCGGCCTTTTTTGTGCAGAAAACCAGAAAGAGATAAAATCAAAAAACCGACAAAAACAGTCTATTTTTATTTTATAGCGAAATTTTAAAATTAGTTATAAACTGAAAATTACTGCTAAATCAATTTTATTTTTATCTCTTAACTACTAAAAAAGTATAAATATTATTTGTAGGCAAGAGTGGGCAAATTACATAATATGCTTAGTATAATTGAAATACTAATAAAATAACCAATTACTTTGATTCAGGTAATTGCAATATAAAATGCATTAATTGTACATTACATTTCATTTGAGTAATGGAAATACAAAAAAATTACAATTTTCGATGGTAAAAATGTAATTAAATTATTTTAAATTAATTATTAAATAATTTACTCCAAAATTGAATTAAAATGTTGTTACTTTGTTATAACTTCTTGTTGTAATTCAGAACTCTCTGACCCATTCAGGTGTCAGCCACGGCGGTATTATTGACTGAAAAGCGTAGAATTCGTGTTCGTTTTGTAATTGAAATTAGCCCTTCCGCGTGGAGTGCCGTACACGTGTACGTCATGACTTTTTTTTAAATATCTATGCAATATGCTGGATGTACTTCATATATACAAATAGCATCTAAAATAGTTTAGGGTGTCTTGTTAAAGTTTGCATTTTGTAATGATGTACACGTGTCCGACACTCCACAGTAGAGATGATTTAATGCATGACGTACACGGTATGTCATTCCACGCGGAAGGGTTACTGTGGTATCTGTACAAACATGAGAAAGGTTCAGGCGTGGTATAAAATGTTTAGATTTAAAATTTAGAGTAGTTTTAAATGACAACTAAAACAGATGTGGCTTCAGACTATATGTCAATTGGCCCATTTCAAATTGGAAAACTTTGTTGTACATTGATAATTTGTAATTTTTTATGAAATATAATTTTATTTTTATTTTTTAATCTCCAATTGATAAACACAGTGCAATATTAATTACCAAATTGTACATAGTGTTTTTTGGTCCTTCGAGCCAGATCGGCGAGACGTGGCGAACTTAACCTACGGATACCGGATTACCGAAACAGTTATTGAAGTCTATTAACTTACCAACCAAAGGAGCAACCATCCATCCAAAATCCAGGTAACTTCAGGTTTATTTATTTTGTTCCGTTCCCGAATTTCATTCAACTTATCGTGAGCTTGAGTACAAGTTTATTTCGGTAAAATGCCTCTAGAATCTACTATCGATCGCCCGGGTGCGCTTGTAAAACGTAAGGCCGTGATTAAAGGTCAGTTAACCAAAATAGCTAATTTCGCCAATGAAAGGGGTTGTGATATTGACGGATTGAATTCTCGTTTGTCCAAAGTGCACGAGTTGCATAACTAGTTTATCGCCACCGAAGCAAAACTGTTCCAATTAGATTCTGAAGCGGTCTCCGAAATGGAAGATCTTGATGACCAATACTTCCCACTGGTTACGAAAATCCAATCATTAATTCGTAAATTCAGTCTTCAACCAATTACCAAATTGGATGATAGCATGGAGCACTCTGTACTTACCAATTTCAAATCCAATTTTAAATTGCCAAGACTAACACTTCCTACTTTCGACGCTTAGAAATTTAAATATATGTTGGGACAGCTACGTGGTCCAGCATACTTGTCCGTATGTCACTTTCGCGTAGAAGACGCGAATTAAGTCGAAGCATTGAAACGTCTTATCAAAAAATATGACAAAAAGAAGCAAATTGTCGAAACCTATATACGAGATTTTTTATCGCTACCCAAAATTAGTTCGAATCCTTCCTCAACCCACTTAATGAAAATGTTGGATAATTTAGATGAAACCATTCGTGGATTAAAATCGCTTGGTCCCAAAGCAATTGAGCGTGATCCTTGGATCATTTATTTGGCTACAGAGAAACTTGATGAAGAATCTAAACGGATATGGAAATATGAGACGTCAGAAAATGAGTTTCCAACGACAGATGAACTGTTGACATTCTTATCCAAGAGAATTGATGCAATAGGAGAATCTGGTGAAACGTAGCCACAACCCGCCGAGCCTACCTATCACATCCAAATAATTCCACATAAACCCAGAATCCCGTTGTCCGATATGTCCGATATGCGACGTATGATAGCCGTCCTCCCTACAGCCGAAATTGAGATTGAAGATGGTTTCGGGAATTGGACAAAATTTCGAGCCTTACTCGACTCAGGGTCAACACAATCATTTGCTACAAAAATGTACATCAACCATTTAAAGATTCTAAGATCAAAAGCTAATATTTCAGTTGAAACATTGAATAGTTCTAATGCTGGATTGTCAAAAGGGGGATCAAATTTTGAAAATTCGTTCTTGTGTAGATCATGTCTATGTTATCAGTACAAGAGCCTACATCCTCCCTACCATTTGTTCTAAATTACCAATGGAATTTATTGATGATGATAAGTCATACTTCAATTCCCTTAAACCCTTAGCTGATCCCAACTTTAACACGCTGTCCCATATCGATATCTTACTTGTTTGCGAACACCTGTGCCAGACATTGACTCACGGTAAAGTAGCACATATGGAGATCGCGCGAAATAGCCGAATCGCACGAAAAAGCCGATTTGGCTGGATTATTGGGGAAGCTTTAAATTGGCTGATCCAACCACCATTATCAATGATCATTGAAATTCATTGCATGTTCAGTTAAAGAACGACTCGTTAGAATGGTCCAATGTAGAGAACTTGCTCCAAAAATTTTGGGAAACTGAGGAGTTACCCACCAAGCCAACCATGAATGATGAGGAAATGAAGTTCGTGAACTTATTCAATGAAAATGTAAAATATATAGATAAACGTATATCAATCTCGCTGCCATTCATCCCATTGTGCTCATGAGAATCCTATTCCCATTTTATGAATACCTAACGTTAGGGCATATTGAAATTATTCCTGAGCGAGAAATCGTGAAACATTCCAACCAACTATTTTATCTTCCACACCATCCAGTTTTCAAAACTTCCAGTAGTACTACCAAGGTCCGGGTGGTGTTCGATACGTCCGCTAAGTCTACGTCCAGTGAATAATCAAGATAATCTAATTGACATCCTAATCCGATTCCGTAAGCAAAGATTTGTACAATCGGCGGACATTGAAAAGATGTTCCGCCAAATCCTTATCCATCCAAATGATCGAGATTACCAGAGGATCATTTGGCGTGAAAACCACAGCTCCAAAATCTAGCACTTCCGCCTGACCATAGTCACCTATGGTACTAGCCCCGCACCGTTCCTGGCTACTCAATCATTCCAGTACCTTACAGATAAGCTTGCGAGCGAATATACAATTGCCTCCGAGATCCTAAAACAGGACTTCTACATGGATGACCTAATGTCAGGTGGAGAAACGTTGGAAGCAACCTTACAGCTGCAACAGGAAATCATATGTTTGTTCAATCAAGGAGGTTTTAACCTACGTAAGTGGTCTGCAAATCACCCCGCCTTATTAGATAATATTCCAATTGAACACAGAGAACTATTTTCTTGGGAGATAACCGATGATTCCAAATCAGTATCTGTTCTAGGCATAAATATGACCCGATCTTTCGACTATCTTTACCAATGACAACCAAATTCACAAAGCGATCATTTTTATACGAGACCTCCCGAATTTTTGATCCTCTAAGGGCGTATTGTCACCGGTAACTATTTGTTTAAACATTATGTTCCAGTCGCTTTGGGTTAAAGGCATTGGCTGGGATGATGAGCTCCCTCAAGATATGGCTGAAAAATGGTGTCTTATTCGTAATCAACTTAACGACTTAACCAATTTAAAGTTCCCACGATGGATATATGCAAGTAAAACCCTAGAACTTCATGGATTCACTAACGCATCCAAAGAGGCATACGCAACGGTAATAAAGGTTCGATAGTACATACCAACCTAATTGCAGCCAAATGCTGCGACCCTTCTTGTTCGGCTTTTAGAATTAGTCCAAAAATCGTTATGCCTGTCAAGTCGTCCCAAAATTTATCTGTATACAGATTCAACCATCACGTAAGATTGGTTATCTAAACCACTCAATGCTTGCAAAATATACATAGCAAACAGCACGTCCAAGATTCTTACATGTACAAATCGTAGCCAGTGGCGGATTGCGCCGATCCGGCGGATTGCGCCACGAGGGGCATTTTGCCGAAAGAATTTTGTCAACACAAGTTTTGGTTTAATGGCCCCAAATTCCTGCTTGGCCCAACCCTTAAGGCTCCTGGTGAAAATATAGAACAATTACCTTCGGCCAAACCTGAAAAATTCAGTTGCCAGCTTGCAGCAACACAGATACGTGGATCCGTTGCTGAGGAATTTTTTGAAAAGGGGGCAACATACCAAAAATTGACACGAATAATAGCATTTTTGCTAAGATTCAGCCGAAACTTCAAATTGGAACCTTATCGGCGCTTGTTAATCTCATTGAGAGTGTCTGAGATACAAGAGGCGGAATTTGTAATATTTCGAGATATCCAGGAAAAAATATGTATTAATGAGATTAAATCCATAAAAAAAATCAATACCACTTCCATTTAATTCTAATTTAATTTTTTTTTCCATTTTGATGATACCAAGCATCTCATTATATTGCCAGCAGATCATCTAATAGTCGAGCAAATGGTGAAAGAACTGCACGTTAAGCACCTTCATAGTAGGCCGAAGCTACTTATGAGCATCATCACCCAAAGAATGTTAATTTGTCATTTGCCGACGACATCGGGCTGAGGTTTAGCAACAGCTTATGGGTCAATTGCTACCTTACCGAGTAACCCCTACAGCTAGAGCATTCGTACAAACTGGTATCGATCTGGCTGGTCCATTCACCCTTAAAACACATCGCTCCCGAGGAAGTAAAACCTACAAGTGCTACATGGTCAACTTCGTCTGTATGGCAATGAAGGCCACAACCCTAGACCTAGTCACGGATATGAGCACTGACAGTTTCCTAGCAGCCCTAAAGCGATTTTGCGCCGTTCGAGGAATCTCTACCGGTATATATTGTGACAACGGCACAAACTTAGTAGGGGCCAAACGGGAACTAGCTGGATTTTACGCGGAATACCTAAACCAAGCAACAAAAGCAAACGTAATCAGTTGGTGCATAGACGAAAAAATAAAATGGCATTTTATTCCCCCTGCGGCTCCTACATTCGGTGGATTATGGGAAGCCACCGTAAAGGCAGCCAAATTTCATCTACGCCGTGTGATTGGCGAGACCGTACTCACCTACGAAGAGTACATTACCCTTATCAAACAAATAGAGGCCATACTTAATTCCCGGCCTCTACAGGACCTTCATGATGGCGATTACAATACCTTGACACCCAGCCACTTTTTGATTGACCAACTGATAACCCATATACCGGAACCAGATCTTACAACAATAAGGATTAATCGGTTAAGCAGGTGGTAATTGATGCAGTCCCTGCGTTACAAGGATTTTGGAACCGGTGGTCATTGGAATACCTAGTGTCCTTGAATAAATTCCATTAGTGGCACACACCGAATCATCAGATAAAAACAGGAAATTTAGTGCTTCTGTGTGATCAACACTTACCCCCATCGAAATGGCCACTAGCCTGAACCTACGACGTACGCCCTGGGAAGGCTAACCTAATTAGGGTTATTACAGTCAAACTTCTAAATGGCAAGCTCCTGAAACGACCGATAACAAAAATCAGTCTTCTTCCAAGTTTTGACTCTAACGAGTCAACCCCGGCGGTATGTTCAAATAACACTAACAACAAGAATCATTGTACAAAACTCTTTTTCGTAGTAATAAATTTTTCCGCGAGAGCACAGGAGTACAAGTCTTAATTGACCATTAAGGTCTCATGGATTCCATCTAGTGGATTTTTTAAAACCAAATGACCAATATACAATTGACGATTGTAAAAGTAAGAAGAGCGCCGATCTAGCGGAAAAAGAGACTAAATGAGCTATGCCTTGACGTTTATTGGTTATGAAAACAAAAAAAATCAAAAACAGGATACGAACTTTTATTTATTAAAATATCACCAATTTTATACTTTAAATAGAAAAATTTAATAGAATATATATGAAGCGCCATGTACTTGCGGTTCATTTAAAACAAATAACTCAGCTGTTAAATTAATAAATTTGCTATATTATTTATAATTAAATCCAAATATCACGGTTCATTAATTATTTTTTAACACAACTTTAAATGGAAAGAACAAATTATCGCTTTCCAGTTGAAAGATTATTTACTAACAAACAAACGTCAAAAGTATAGCTCATTTGATTTGAAAAATATCCACTAGATGGAATCTGTGAAATTTTAATTGTCAATAAAAAAGTTAGGGGAATATTTTACCGCGTTTGAAACATAACCTAAAATTATATCATTTGTATTTGTGAATAAGTGTTGGCAACAGTTTTGTGATAAATAAAAATAATAAAATTTAATATACATTTGTGGCGAATTTTATAATATACATATGTACTTGGTTTATAATGTAAAATGAAATCAGATTCGAACTATTTTGATTCATTAAATATTATATTTAATAGGTACGATAATAGTGATGATGTACAAATAAAAAAGCGTAGATTTTGGGTACGATCATACTATTTAGAGCGGAATTGCAGAAATTCAGCTGTGTGTTCTCGGAAAGGACCCAGAGCATTTTTATAATTACTCGCAAATGAATCTGGATCAGTTCGAGGAATTATTGGAAATGGTCACTTCATTAATTCAAATGGAAACTGTCATGAGAGAACCCTTGAGTCCTAGGTTACGTTTGGCTGCGAAAGTTTTAAAAATGGGTTTGTTTCTCCACTATAATGTTTATTCCCACCCAATATGCAATGCCGACGGAATTCCATTTACATTCGCGTTCTAAAACCACACTGCTTCTATGGAAAGAACCATGTGTATCACGCGGAAATTCGTACTCCCCGCCAAAGAAAAGTGTCACAAAAATTCCGGTGTCGGTGTGAATCCCAACTAAAAAGAGAAAAAACCACAGAAACAAAAAGCACGTGTTTATATATATATTTTCCAATTGGAATAAATAATAATTCTTATTTGAAATAAAACAAAATTTTCCATTTATAATAAAATAAATATTAGTTTTTTATTAGTACAAAAATACACAATTAAATTTTATAACACAAATTTTATAAATTAAATTTTAAGCACGTTCACCACGTTCACCATACGTCTTGCTTGTTCACCATACGCGCATCCAATTGAACATCCCAACAAGCACAACCTATCTTGAAAAGAAAAAATGCATTGAACATTTACAACGTAAATGTATTTCGCGACGACGCCATTGTGAGACAGATTTCTATTACCTTTTTAGTCCAAATTTGTACATCGCGATCACTAAATAACTTAATAATTATTATTTTATACTTAAATTTAAAACTATTTACTTTAACAAATAGAAAACATTATAATGAAACACAACACTTTAATGAAAAAAATCTAATTATGTAGTACAACCGTGCACGTCGACTTGTCAGAAGAAACTGAAAATAAAAGATACAATCGAAACTTATAAAACGAAAATAATATTACCGCGAAATAGAAAGAGAAAAACAATTATTTTTCTCCAAAATCAATATTTTTGTGTCTTTGATATTTTGTAGTACGGAATTTTGTACGACATTTGAGCAGTTTTTTGCACACAGTGGAAAAATTGCATACTGGGCAGTATGTAATTTTTCCACTGTGTGGAAAAACTGTTTTAATTCCATTCTAAATTCCGTACTACAAAATATCAAAGACACAAGAATATCGATTTTGAAGAAAAATAATTGTCTTTCTCTTTCTATTTCGCGGTAATATTATTTTCGTTTTATAAGTTTCGATTGTATCTTTTATTTTCAGTTTCTTCTGACAAGTCGACGTAAACGGTTGCACTACATAATTAGTTTTTTTTACTTTAAAGTGTTGTGTTTCATTATAATGTTTTTCGATTTGTTAAAGTAAATAATTTTAAATTTAAATATATAATAATAATTATTAACTTATTTAGTGATCGCGATGTACAAATTTGGACTAAAAAGGTAATATAGATCTGTCTCACAATGGCGTCATCGCGAAATACATTTACGTAGTAAATTTTCAATGATTTTTTCTTCAAGATCTCAATATGCTGGCGGATGCAATACAACGTGGCGGATGCAATACAAAACTCAATTTATGAAATTTAAATATGTAAATAAATTTTCTATGTTTTTTTGTACACAAATAAAAAATAATGTGAATAAAAAATTAATATTTATTTTATTATAAATGGAAAGTTGTGTTTTATTTCAAATAAGAATTATTATTCATTCCAATTGGAAAATATATACAAACACGTGCCTTTTGTTTCTGTGATTTTTTCACTTTTTAGTTGGGATTCACACCGATGCCGGAATTTTTGTGACACTTCTTTGGCTGGTAGTACAAATTTCCGTGTGCTACACATGGTTCTTTCCATAGAAGCAGTGTGGTTTTAGAACGCGAATGTAAATGGAATTCCGTCGGCATTGCATATTGGGTTGTTTTAAAAATTTTAATGAAAAAATATTTTAACCTAGAAAATTAAAAGTTTTATATGAAAAATGATGCATGATACCAATTAATTGAACCTAAAATTAAAATAATAATAATATTAAAACTAATTCAAATTATATAGGAAATGCTGGGATTGCTTTCTACGCCAAAATAGTTGCTTTGAAATAGATATAAAACTAAAAAGACTTAAAATTTAATTTTAGGTGTACATATGTTCTTATTTTAAAAATACTTAAATAATAAATTTTTGTGCATGAAATATTTGTCGCAAATAACAAAATTTGTATTAATATTATCTAACTTAAATATTTACAGATATCTAGCAACGGGGAAATCCCAGACTAGCGTTGCATTGGCCTACAAATGTTCAGAGACAAGTGTGCACCGAATTTTGAAAGAGACGACAAGGTCGAACAATTGACGGTAAACATGTTACCATCCAATTAAGATTTATGTCTGATTTGATTAAGCGATTCTCCCAGTTTTTATTCCATACTAAATTCCGTACTACAAAATATCAAAGACACAAAAATATCGATTTTAGAGAACAATAATTGTTTTTCTCTTTCTGTTTCACGGTATTATGTGTTTTATAAGTTTGGTTTGTATATTGAATCTTTTATATTATGCTCTTTTCAGTTTCATGTGACAAGTCGACGGGTGAATACACACACGATTGTGCATGCGTGTGTTTCTTTATATTTTATTGGATGTATAACTTAGTTTTTTGGATTTTCTAAGAGATGGCGTAACTTTTGTACTAAACATTCTTTTTCAATGACACCTACGACGTTTTAAAGTGTTGACATTCCACACTAAAATTTAGTTTGTCATTATTCGTGAACGCTTAAACAACATATTTTTTAAACCCGTTTAAACATGTCGAATTTTTTTTTCATTACTTTTTTGCTTTAATCAAAAGAAAAAAGCTGCTGAAAGTTTTCGTTTGCTTCAAGAAACTTATGGTGAACATACACCAATACAAAAAACTTGCAGAAACTAGTTTCAACGATTCAAAAGTAATGATTTTGATGTCAGTGACAAAGAACGTTCTGGTCAACCAAAAAAAGTCGAAGATGAAGAATTGAAAGCATTATTGAAGGAAACTCAGGTCAAACAGAAAAAGAACTTGCAGAACAGTTAAATGTCACTCAAGCAGCCATAAGCAAACGTTTACATGCCATCAAAATGATTCAAAAAGAAGGAAAATGGGTACCACATGAACTGACTGAAGCCAACATTGAAAATCGTTTAATGGTTTGCAATTCTTTGCTTACAAGACACCGAAGGTGGCATTTTTTATCTCAAATTGTGGCTGGCGATGAAAAATGGATTTACTACAATAACTCTAAATGCAAAAAACCATGGGTTCATCTAGGCGAACCATCCACATCAACAGCAAAACGAAACATTCATGGAAGTAAGGTTATGTTGTGCATTTGGTGGGATCAGAGAGGAGTGGTGTACTACGAACTGCTAAAACCGAACGATACTATTACTGGTGAACGTTTCATGCATTGAACGAAAATCGTCCGATTCCAGCCAACAAACAGTGTAAAGTGATTTTGCTGCACGACAATGTTCGACCAACTGTCGCAAAACAAGTAAAAGATACGCTTTAAGTACTTAAATGGGAAATTCTACCGCATGCTCCTTGTGCCCCTTCAGATAACTATTTGTTCCGATCAATGCAAAGCAATCTTCAAGATCAACACTTCAGAACCCACGAAGAAATCAAAAAATGGCTAGACGAATGGATCGCATCAAAAGACAAACAATTTTTTTTTTCGATGAATCCATAAATTGTCAGAAAGATGGTCGAAAGTGGAATCCTATAAACAAACACATCTAAATTCAAAACTAGCCTCGATTAATTTATTTCCCAATGAAATATAGCTAATGTAGTTCATACGATGATAGAGTGAACGTCTAAATTCCATTTAGTTTTGCAAAAATTGATCAAGTTCGGGGTCAACTTCACAGTCGTAACAAAATATCATCTTCAGTTGACTGATAGTACTGAATTTCGAAGTAATCGTTTTACCACTAAAATTTTCACTGTAGCACTTAGAACCACTACTAATTACCCTATTGTAAAAAATTTAGTATGTAAACATAGTTAGGTATTACCATTTATTTTTATTTCAAATTCTTATATTTTTTGTGATTTCTGTGCAACATTTGTTGCATGCAACCAATTTGGGACATATGGATTTTTTGGGACATATTTCACACGAATGAAAAAAAAATAAATACCAATAAGTCCCTATTAATTTTTAAAGGTACATATTCAGATATTGGTACGGTATCTAATCTGAAAAGAAACGATATTACTAACGTTCACCAATAATTTGCTATGCTTCTAACAACGTTACACTATGTATGTACATATGCAACGAATAAACTGCATATCCTGTAAAAGCACTGAATATAATACGTACTTATATGCTTGAACAACAAATATGTGACCAAGTACAGTATGTCGGTAGTGTACGATTGCCGAATGTACATACTCGTAATATAATATTTACGTATATGTGTAGTTTCGAGAATAATAACAGGATTATTATTGTTATGTTATTTTGATGTCATTCACAAAACAGCAGCATAAAAATACAATGAACAGAAACTGACATAACAAAATTTAGAACAGTATTTTATAGTTCTTTCAGCTTTTTTTGGCCACCCAATATAGCAACAAATTCATATTTGATAAAACATAAAATTAGAATACATCATCATAATATGTATGAAGTACAGCATAATTCTTTGGATGGATATATCATTTTATGTATTTGATATACTCTCACATACATGGAGATTTTATTGTCTTCTCAAACTTTTTGAATATATTTATTTTGTCTGCACTATACTCGTATCAGGATAAACTTTTTAGTGAAATAATAATAAAATCAAAGAATTTTAAGGCGAGGGACACGAAATACGTTTCAATTCGTGAGATGAATTTTGAATTACCTCCTTATACGGATATTCATATTATACATAATACATAAATACTACAAAATCCAGATCCAGAAGAAAATTAAGTACCGTACATAAATCTATATTATAGTGGTTCTGGTTATGTGATTCAAGCTCTCCCTATCTCGTTATACATACATATATTATGTATATATCACTGGTTTTCAATTATGAAAATGTACCGCATGTACACAAGATTTTTATTTGATTATGTATATGATTAACATAAAAATGAAATTAGATAAGTAATTTTTTATTTGATGTTTTAGGATTCAGGATTATTATGCAAACTGAATTTTATATAGACGTGGGCAAAGCCACTTCTGTGCCACTACACAAAAGATTGACATTATGATCTACACTTGGGTGCAAAAAAATCGCACATTGCTCAATTTTCCACAAAAGTTCAAAAATATCAAGAAAATTCAATATTTGTTAAATTTTTTTAAAATGCAGATTCAAAGTCTATTTCAATACCTATCCAGTGGTACCTTTTTTATATCATGCCAACAAAGTGATTTTTTGTCAAACGCATATAGCAGGCTTTCGAATTAAATTCTAAAAATAATTCAACAAGATCAATACAATAGCATGCCATGAAATATCTCGCTCGGAATTGTGATCATTCGCATATCGACGCTTAGCCTGAACGATCCTCTATTGATTACGTCTTCAATCGGAGCAAAGAAATAGGTACCACACCAGAGGTAGCCGCACAAGCGGTTGCACTAACTTATGCGGGGCAACACCAAAGTGAAATCGCTCTACAACTAAATTTGAGCCGATTCTCTGTTGGAATTCGTCGTACCTTTTGCCGGGTTTATTGGTTACAATTTTCTGTTTATGCAGGATAATGGCAGACCGCATACGGCTCGTGTAGTATACCAGTACCTTCAAGAATTGGATGTGCCTGTTATGAAGTGGCCAGTTTGAAGCCCGGACCTCAATTCCATCGAACATTTATGGGACGAGTTGAAAAGAACGGTTCGAGCGAGAGAACGAGTCTCCAGGAGCTGCAACAGTCGATCGTAGAGGAATGGGAGGCGATACCTCAAGATTTTGTGAAAACTTTTGTGAAATCAATGCAGCATCGAATGGAAGCTGTCATTCGGGTTAGGGGAGGGAATACTTCTTATTAATTAAATGTTTTTTCAACTAATTTCAACTAATTTTCATGCTGACAAATTCACAAAAACGTGTACTTCAGATGTTAACTCTCAAAAATCAGTTTGATGGCACGTATAAATACAAAAATGGTACCAATGGATAGGTATTGAAATAGACCTTGAATCTGCATTCAAAAAAACAAATATTGCATTTTTTTGATATTTTTGAACTTTTGTGGAAAATTGAGCAATGAGCGATTTTCTTGCACCCTGTATATGTGACAATTATATTCCGATACAACCTTTATCGACGATGTATCGTTAGTTTAGTAAGACTTTCTTTACTAAAAAAGGTTTAACCCTTTACTGCATGATCTCTTCATTTCTTATCGATGTGATTGTAAACTCTGATTACAAAAATTAACACCAAATTAGAGGAAAAGTTTAGTTTTCATTACAAAAAATTCAATATAGTAAAATAAAATAAATAATTATTCAATTAATTAAAAAATAACTATTAAAATAAATTATAAATCACAAAAAGTTTCTTTAATCTTAAGCAGTCTTATATAATAATATATACTAACTGAAGTACCCGGCTTTGCCCGGGTTATACAAAAATTATTTGTTGGTCATGAAAGAAGCAAGGACTTTCAATACAAATGATGTAGGAAACGACCAATGGAGCGTAGATGTGTACCTTTTGTGCATGAAAATCGACATCTGGAGAAAAGTTGCAGAATGAACATAGCATTCGGTAGTTATCAGAACAACCAAGAGAGGCACTTCGAATACGGCTAACGTGAATTGCCCAACCGGTGACTTATTAAAAATTTTGAGGAATGTAGTTAGGCTGTCAGGGGGGTGAAGTCCGAGACTTATACCACCTCGCGGTGCTCTCTGAGTAACTCTAAATGATTCAGGCGGTGTAGTGGCGAAGAGCAGGGGAAATTCTGTTTATAATCACGGACACTACATGTCAGGGCGAGTTTTTGGCGCCTCAAAACCAATACCAAATCAGCGTCTTTTCTCCAGGTTAGGTGCGGCTGAAGCGGGCGTCTGTCTTGTATCATGCGGCTCACAATATAAATGTGCACAAGGTAGGACTGGATACCTTAAGACTCTCACCAGTACGTGACCACACACGTAACAAGCAGGTTGAGCGGTAGGCCAACAACCTGCCTTCATCAAAATAATTAAGTTATGCACCCTAATCAAAGGCTTCGAATTACCATATCGGATTCATCACAAAACAATCTCGGAAATTTTACACGGACATCGCTTTAAAAATAGGAACATGAAACGTGCTTAGCTTCTTAAGACCTGGAGATCTCTAGAACCTTGCGAACCAAGCAAAGAGTTACGCATAGACGTACTTGCACTACAAGAGCTTAGATGGTCTGGGAGTGGGATCCGTGACACCATCAATGGTTACACTCTTTATTACAGCGGCCATCAGATCGGAGGAGAATTTGGAGTTGGTCAGACTTCGCACCAAGAAATTTAACCTCACAATCGTTAATGTACATGCACCCATCGAAGATAAATCTGATGACATCAAAGATTTATTCTTTGTTTTTTTTCGGGCGGCAAAATCTCTTCATGGGATGTAAAGGCTAGAGAGAGAGAAATAGATGGTGGGCTGCCACAGAGTGTACGTGGGCGGAGCAAGTGGAAGAAGCGAAAAACTTGTTTAAACAGTAGATTGTTAAGGCGATGCTGTGTTATAGAATTTTTACCGAATCAACCTACATTTTTTTTGATGTAATTTCTAATGTGGAGCAATAAATCAAAATAAGGTTAAAAAATATGACGGTACTTTACTGATGAAAAGTCATAGTGATCAAAAAGAGTGACATAGTCGAGTGGTGTGGTGTGAAGCTCAACGTGCAAAAGGTCCAAGGTTCGAAACTTTATCTGTACTTTGATTGTACTTTGTATATATGTAGGATCAAAGTATTTTCAATATTTTTGTAGTTTGGTCACTGCAGTATGATGACCGAAGCTTTTATTTTAAAGAATTCAATGTTTTATTAGTTCGAAACCAAATTTCCAACGTTTTGCTAACCCCACTTCGATGTAGTTTTATTTTTGGTGTTGTGAACTCTGTTCAAATTGTTGACCAGTGCGAGTGCAGTGGGTGGTGCTGTGCACAACAAGTAAGAAATTATCGCTCAGAACCAGGTTAAAAGTGGATCATAAGAACCCAGTGAATAAGTGGAGAATGGAGCTGTGCGGTGGTAGGACACGCCGCGTGTGTTCAAGGCGACTCTTCGAGTGCAAATATTTAGAATCACGCTTTTCCACTAATCAAATTCGGCCATAAAAGATAAAATATTTTTAACTTTAAGCAAAATATTCGCTGACTACCAACCTAATCAAAAAAAAAAATTATGAGCTACATTTTGTCCAATAAATCGGTGGTAAAGTATGATTCGAACAATATTCGTACTCGAACAGTCGCCTTCAAGATCACGTAATTTATTGTGGCCTATTGGGTATACAAATAAGCCTCCGCCGTGCAGCAAAAGACGGTGCGACCACTAAGATATGTTGAAAATTGCCCGATGTAAAACGTCATATCCTAAGGTTGGACATCTCTCAACAACTTAAACTTTCAATATTATCGATTTTGGAATAGCATCATATATTTTTTTTCTTGTGAAAATCTCGAGTTATTAGCCGAATAAGCGTCATATGCACGAACTTTTGATTTACTTCATAATTTGAAGAAATTTGCAGTTTAGGTGCATCGATTGCTTATAGAAGCATATAGTGAGGCTGCTTTAAGTGAGAGAAGTTTTCGAGAGTGGTTTCAAAAGTTTAAGAATGGCAAATTTCATGTCGAAGACACCTTGTTAAAGTTAGCCGAAAGTTGCCAGCCGAAAGATAATGCAGATAGTGTCTTGACTATTTGTTAAACTCTCTTTATACTCTCGCTCCTATCGATTTTTAAATTCCTATAAACTGAAATAATTTCTCCTTCACCCGAAGGATATAACCCGATCCTAAATTCATCCTAAATTTTATTTATGACTGATTTTTGCTGTATTCAAGACACTATCTGCATTATCTTTCGGCTGGAAACTTTCGGCTAACTTTAACAGTATGTCGAAGACAAAGAACGTACCGGAAGGTCGAAAGTGTACGAAGACGCGGAATTGGAAGCATTATTGGATGGAGATTAGTGCCAAGTGCAAGAAGAACTTGCACCTACATTAGGGTAGCTTCGAAAGAAGAAGTGATCTTTCAACGTAGTATTCGTAGTGAAATACAGTAGCGGTTAGCGATGACAATACTTTGTATAAAACATAACCTACCATACCTAAAAGCGGCGGAGACTTATTTGTACACCCAATATAAAATTCTTCCTTAATTTCCTTATATTAAATGCGATCGATCTTTTGAAATTAAAAACGGCAGCTTTACGTGGTTGTGTTTCAGCAAGCCTGAGTTTTTCAGGTCAAGCATAAGGCTTTGTTGGGAACACGAAACGTGACGGTAGACTGACGCCCAAAAAAGTCTAGAACATTTATCGTCTATAGAATGATTCGAACTCGCGCTCTTTGGGTTGATTACACTTGGTGGTGTACATGTTAACCACTCGACTACCAAATAATATATTTGAGCAGAGTAGAATTCGTAACAATATTATTAGATAATTTCAATCCCATTCGTAATAATCCAGTTAAATTCCTTGCACTCAAAAAAACATCGAACACTTGTCTGCTTTGGTTAAATGCAGAATATTTCAAAATTAAATGTTTGATATCATTCACAACCAAACAGCTTTCCTATTTCCAAGATGCAATCTCACACGGTCCATCATACGTATCATTCTAGTATCTCCTTTGAGTACCATAGGGAAAGGGTGACTCAAAGGAGAACTAATGAGCTCAAAGTAATTCTTCCAAAGAGATTGCACAGATTAAAAACAAACAAACAAACAAACAAATTTTTCAATAGCCTACCAAAGCAAATAATTGATAATCTGGATTGGCTAGTTTGACATACAACATTACTCAACTTTAATTGCAGCCTGGTAGAAAACCAAGCGTTACCATATACAATTTCGGTTTACCATGCCCATAAATTTTTGATTCTTAAGTAGGGTGAAGAAAGTAGTGAATATAAACTTTCGAAAATGGTGGGTATGTAGTTGTTGTCATTGGCTATATACAGAATACCCAATTAAATAAATATTAGAATGGTATCTAGGCAACAAAATAATCACAACAATCAGAATATCGACTAAACAACGGTCGAATGAGGTTCGAACTGCGAATAAAACTCGTTTTGATTTGTCCGCCTTTTTGCATGCACACCCGACAATATTTTAATCCACTGTAATTACATGTCTCATGTTCGTATACGACTATATGTGTTTATGTAAATAAAGTGAAAAAAAAATCCATCCAGCATTTGCTTATTTTACCTGGTCTTATTAAAAGTGAATATGGTTCAGCATGACGATTCAAATTAAAAAAAAGAAAAATTAAAACAGAAAAGCAAAATAAGGTAACAAATATAAAATAAATTAGAGCTTTTATCTCTTTTTATTTTGCATAAAAGCTTTCATTAAAAAGTAAAATTTATTTTTATTATTTCATGCTTCCTTTTGCCCGATTCGTATTATTTTCCGGTTTTTAGACATTTTAAAGTTGTTGGGAAATTGTTGAGGATTTTTCCACTGATATAGTGTGGATCCATCAAGTGGATTATACGTGTAAGATGAAATCCGGAAATATTTTTTATATGTACAGGTGTTTGTCAGTTGCAGATACAAATTTTTGAATATGTATATGTACTCGTATATCAGATTTTATGTTGCTTTTAAGAACGTAAAACCACCCGCACATAAAGTCAAGAAGCAAATGTAATCTTCTTTTCAAAATTAAACAAACTTGAAAATTATGAATAAGACAATAAAATGTCAACATAAAATTTTTTTTTTTAATATAATTTTTATTACTGCATACGTACTGTATGTATGTGTGTGTATATATAATATATATGACTATCATATACGAATTTTGATATTACATACAGCTTGGAACAGAAAGTTATGGAAATGTACTCAAGTGCGTGAGGAGTGTCTTATACACTGGATGTAAAAAGCATAAGAAAATAGGTTATGGGTGTATAGGTGCCCCTATACGTATATATATATGGAGAGAGGTACTAAAGCTTTTGTTGTATATAAGTAATAAAAATATTATGTAAACCACTTTATCTCATGAGATTTCGTGACTCATAAACATTTTTGATAATATGAGTCTTTCGGTTTTATTTTTAGCAATGTGCTCTGTGTACGATATAGGTGAAAGTGTCGTACATATGTAAAAAAAAAATCTTGGTTAAACCACAAACACTTTCGGTTCGTCGTATTGTGTGAGAAAATACGACAAATGCCACAGTTAACGGAGTGTAAAAATAGCTTTAAGTTGTTTGTTTCTGCCTTTATGATGCATGTAGCATGCAGATGTTACTTTGAAGACGAAAAGTGAAACCATTAGTGTTTTTTTTTTGAATTTGCTGCAGCAGAATTTTTATTATTAATGTTAAGTAGAAAGGAATTTACTTTAACCTATGTTTGTGTCCGTGTATTGAACTTTATTTTGAGATTAATGCGCTTCCCGTAGGTCAGAGCTTGGTCATTAATCTTTTATGTAGAGGATTTGACTAGTACACTAACAAATTATAAAATCAATGTACTTGCTCAGCACTTATGTTAATTCACACAAAATTGTGTTTACAATTATCGTGATTTTGGTATTATAGAAATAAGATCTATTATTTCCTATTCATAAAATATGTTAACGGCTTCGTGATGCGGATTTGTCTGGTTAAAGAAGATTTAGACTCAATGAATTTGATTGAACAGTAAGTTGCTCGAGGTGAAACACATGGGCATCGTTACCAATTTAACCATAGAAATCATAATATGAAGATGGTGATTAGACGTTTTGGTTGTACTGTCGATTATGTACTCAAAATTTACAATGTAATTCGAAAATTTTTCAAATCTTGACCTAATGTGTCGTTCCACGTAATAAATGTAAATCTAGCTCATCTGTGTTTAAGAAAAAAAAAAGTTCATGCAATGGAGGATCTTCAATCCTAATAAACCAAACTCTTCCATACTGACATTTTTGGGATTGCTCCTGGAAAAATGACGTCTCATCATAAAGAAAATTTCAGGGTGCTTTTTTTGACGGTTCAAAAACTCCACGAGCTTTACGTTATTTCAATTTTCATGACCCTTTGTAATAGTTCTGGCGTCTGATATGCTTCTAACTGAAAACAGACAGTGATAATAATAAATTTCGATTTTTCCTTAATTTAACGGCCCGTTAGAAATTATGGAACAGTGTATCTTAACGCTGAATCAGGTATTTTATGTATGTCAGTAGGCTAATATGTTGGTTTAACGCCAGAGTGAAATTCACAGTTGACCTGAATGTTGAATTAAATAACTTTTTCCCTTTATAAATTGTAAGTCTAGATTCCCAATAGGTGTTCTTCTTATTAAAATAACCGCCTATGATAAAATTCATCGGTCCTATTGGTTTAAAAAGTGGACTGTAATCTTTTTTTAACTGTTGAGACAGACAATAAATGGAAGAGATGCTGAAATACTGAATGGCCCGGTGTTCTTGTTTAACCTAAATTCGCATTGATGCCACTATGGTCATTTGATAGGCCCTAATGCCTGTTAACAACAATCTAGTTTTGAAGAAATTCTGATAGGGATACAGGGGTGTAATTTGAAAAAGAGTCCAAAGTTCAATTTCTGAAAAATTCATTGAATGGCCTGGCGCTGTTGTTTAACCTTAATTCGCATTGATGCCACTATGACCATTTGATAGGCCCTACAGCCGGCGATACAGGGGTGTAATTTGAAAAAAAAAATTTTATGGTTCAATTTCTGAAAAATTCTTTAAATGGCCCAGCGCTCTGGTTTAACCTTAATTCGCATTGATACCACTATGGCCATTTGATAGGCCCTAATGCCTGTTAACAACAACCTTTCTTCAAAATTAGACTGTTGTTAGCAGGCATTAGGGCCCATCAAATAGCCATAGTGGCATCAATGCGAATTTAGGTTAAACAAGAACACCGGGCCATTCAATGATTTTTACAAAAAGTGACCATTGGAATTTTTTTTTTTTAAATTACACCCCTGTATCCCCATCAGAATTTCTTTAAAATAAGACTATTGTTAACAGGCATTAGAGCCTATCAAATGGCCATAGTGGCATCAATGCGAATTTAGGTTAAATAAGAGCGTCAGGCCATTCAATGAATTTTGCAGAAACTGAACAATGAACATTTTTTCAAATTACACTCCTGTTTCCCCATCAGAATTTCTTCAAAATTAGACTGTTGTTAACAGGCATTAGGGCCTATCAAATGACCATAGTGGCATCAATGCGAATTAAGGTTAAACAAGAACACCGGGCCATTCAATGATTTTTACAAAAAGTGACCATTGGAATTTTTTTTTAAATTACACCCCTGTATCCCCATCAGAATTTCTTTAAAATAAGACTGTTGTTAACAGGCATTAGAGCCTATCAAATGGCCATAGTAGCATCAATGCGAATTTAGGTTAAATAAGAGCGCCAGGCCATTCAATGAATTTTGCAGAAATCGAACAATGAACATTTTTTCAAATTACACCCCTGTTTCACCTTGTTAAAGTTAGCCGAAAGTTACCTTGTTAAAGTTAGCCGAAAGTTGCCAGCCGAAAGATAATGCAGATAGTGTCTTGACTATTTGTTAAACTCTCTTTATACTCTCGCTCCTGTCGATTTTTAAATTCCTATAAACTGAAATAATTTCTCCTTCACCCGAATGATATAACCCGATGCTAAATTCGTAAATTCTTAAGTTCATGACTGATTTTTTGCTGTATTCAAGACACTATCTGCATTATCTTTCGGCTGGAAACTTTCGGCTAACTTTAACAGTATCCGAAAGTTGCCAGCCGAAAGATAATGCAGATAGTGTCTTGACTGATTCAACAGAAAGTTAAACTCTCTTTATACTCTCGGTCCTATCGATTTTTAAATTTCTATAAACTGAAATAATTTCTCCTTCACCCGAAGAATATAACCCGATCCTAATTCATCGACACTATCTGCATTATCTTTCGGCTGGCAACTTTCGGCTAACTTTAACAGTATCCCTGTTTCCCCATCAGAATTTCTTCAAAATTAGACTGTTGTTAACAGACATTAGGGCCTATCAAATGACCATAGTGGCATCAATGCGAATTAAGGGTAAACAAGAACGCCGGGCCATTCAATGATTTTTACAAAAATTGACCAATGGACATTTTTTTTTAAATTACACCCCCGTATTCCCATCAGGATTTCTTAATTGGACTATTGTTAACAGACATTAAAAGTTGGCTGATATCTTTCGGCTGAAAGAAATCAATCAACATTGTCCAAATACTGTTAAAGTTAGCCGAAAGTTTCCAGCCGAAAGATAATGCAGATAGTGTATTGAATACAGCAAAAATCAGTAATAAACATAAGAATTTACGAGTTTAGGATCCGGTTAAATCTTTCGGGTGAAGGAGAAATTATTTCAGTTTATAGGAATTTAAAAATCGATAGGAGCGAGAGTATAAAGTGAGTTCAACTTTCTGTTGAATCAGTCAAGGCACTATCTGCATTATCTTTCGGCTGTCAACTTTCGGCTAACTTTAACAAGGTATTGTCCAAGTTGTTTACTTTCGGCTGGGATAGCGAAGACACTATCTGCATTATCGATTTTTTTATCTTCCGGCTGGAATCTTTCGGCTAACTTTAATAGTATTATAATAACATTAAAGAAAAAAAATGGATATCTACTTCGTTTTTGTAACCGTTATTATTGCACAATTTTGTACTGAGAAACGAGAATATTAAAATATATTAGTTTTTCCTTTTACTCACATTGCTTTCACAAAACTGACAGAAACGGGCACACAAATCTGTTTAAAAGAAGTAAAACAAATAAATTTCCAACGAAATAAAATGTAGCAAACGAAGTTAAAACGATATTGAAAATCAAATGAAATGCTTGTATTATTGATTGGTTTTTATGTTAAATACGTTATGTTTCGTAGAATAAAAATATTAGAGAGTACAAAGTATGACACTAAATTTCATCTATTATTAAATGAATTCCTTATTTATTAAGAAAATTATACTATTGATTGTTGAATAAAATAAATAATCTATTTAAAAACCGGTTGTTAAATTAAATGGAACCGGTTTTTTCGGTTTTCAATGTTGGCCGCTTTTACCGAAAAACCGGTTTAGTAAGCCCTAATTACGATGGAAAATTACAAATTTTTTACGTGATAGATATTTTGCCTTCACCATAAATTATTGTACGGGTTCTAGAAATAAATTTAATAATTAAATAATTAGATTCTACTTACCTATTTTCAATTTACGTGCATTTTACAATAAAATATTCGTAAATATTTTGATTTTTGACATCGAATGGCATGTCAAATTTAGGGAAATTACTAGTGCTGCCCGATATTTTTATTGTAGTATGCGTGTCGTTTAAAACGACTGTGAGAATAGCAAATTTCAAGTGAAGTGACACGACTATAGTCACTTCACATGAAGTGATGCGACTATGGTAATTGGGGTGAACAATTTTTTTTAAGGTCATTAGACCATAATATTTCGCAGACGTTTGAAACTCAGATTACTGAACGTTGTACCCATATCATCTTAATAAGAAAATCCGATAACGAAATGCAATACTTTAACCCACAATACCCGCATCTTCATATACACATAAATAAAACTAAAATTAAAAAGCTTCATAAAAGCTTTCATTTTTTATTTTGTTTGCTTTAAAGCGTACATAACAGAATGAAAAATTAAATGTTACTTAAAATGAAAAAAACAAAAAAGTTAAAAATTATAATGAAAAATAAATATTTTAATTATTTTATTTTTTGGTTCTAATTAAATTTAAAAGGGAAGACTTCCAAGAATTTCCATTTTTTCTATATTGTTCTTAAGTGCTATTCGCGATTAAATATTTTCTTGGATTGTGCGATGCAAAAATACTCGTACAGCGTAGATAAGACAACATATAGGGTGGTGGGGTAGTATCGGTCTATTCCATCAGAATTGTTTCTATATTCGGCCATGCCTAAACCAAACTGATTTAAAACTCATTAAAATTTATTTATTTTTTAACATTCATACATGTACAATAATTATTATATTAATTATAAATTGCACAAAAAATTCATTAAATTACAAATTTATATGTCGTACTCGTATATGCGGTTACAGAAATATACAAAATAACATGGAAAAAAAATACTAAATCCATTTTCATATAAACATAACATGAAATTACAACAAATACTTAACATTTAAAAAAAACAATGTTAAACAAATTAATTTTTCATAATTGTTGTTATAAATATAAATTAAATTGTAATGTAATGTTTTAACACATAGTTGTGATGCTTTATACAGGTAGTGCTAAAATAAAACCGATTGTAACAATCAAAATTAATATTTGACTCTCTGTGTTTTTTTTATCTTTTGTAGTAAACCTCAATGAGGTTTTAATTGATAATCCGGAAAGAACACGGTAACTGTGGGAATGTCACAAATTTCTACTCACAAAATCCACACTTGGCCCCAGAAAAAATGACGCAGGAAAATAGTTGATCTAAATTAATTTTGTAAAATGAATAAAACTTTACACTTTGAAAGAATTTAAAGAATTTACTAAATATAACAAAATTTTTCTTGTTGATTGATCGTGTGGTAAATTGAATGATAATGATCAATTGGTCAAAATCTCGGCTTTCAAAATCCCAGTTTTGTATAAAAAAAACCGATTTTTAGGAAATCCCGATTTTAGTTTTTAAAATTTGGCATGTGGGAAAATGGGACTCGCGATCTTTAATGATTTTTTGACAAAATTCAAAAATGAGTTTGCGATAAAGTTCTAGAAAATGGCTAATAAGGATGGAATTTGAATGGAGGGCTAAGTGCTGGTGGGAGTTATCGAAGCCATCAGCCTCTACAATTATTGCGTTGTAAAATGTTGCATTAACAAAATATTGTTGTTTTTATTAATCTTGCAACTACAAAATGTTACAATTACAAAACTTTATTTATTATTTTGTGTAAAAAAAAAAGAAAACCGGGATTTTGTAAACCGGGATTTCGTAGTATACCCAAAAAAAATATTAAGATTCAAATTTAATTCTACAGATTGGCCTTCTGTTTAAGTAATAACAAATACTTGCCCGTTCACAAACGAATGAGTTTTGATGTGAGGGATGGTTAACTGAGCTAATAGACAAGTTTGAGCACTTAGTCATACTTGGGGCTTGATATAGAGGGGTGGTTTTGATTAATGCTCAAACTGTTTAAACATGAACTTTTTAATCACTTACTAACCCATTTGAAGCCAACTTTTTTTAAGGTCCTGGACTAGTCTACCACTTCTAATAGATTTTTAATTTTTAATTAATACATTTAATAGCTTTTTTTGAGCTTTTATTTTTGATCGCCAATTGGAGTCTATGGGCACATAAGACAAAAAAATGAAAAATTTAACAGCCCCTCAAAACAATCGATATGAATTCCTACGTCACAGAGACGACATTGCTTCCTACCATTTTTTTTACACAAGGCACATTTACGTTGTTTTCCTTCAGGTGTCCATTCTATAATATGACCTGGACCACTTTTGTTCGATTTAACACTCCTCTTGTGAATTGAAGATGTTGAGGGTCTACCCATATTTAACGGATTCGAAATAGAAATTCTTTTTAGATATTTCACTGCAATCTTTCTTTTAAAATTTAAAAATGGCATCTTGCAGAACATACGCATTATAAATAGCTATCTCAATTAAATTTGTAAATAGTAGAAAGTACCATTCCACGAATTTTGTTCTGCACTTTTGCACGTATCTGTCCATTTTGTCAACATCTTCCATGTATTTATTCTACCGGCTCATCAAATAAGGTTGCCGTATTTCCACAGATCCCTTTTGTGTTTTGACTTAATGTTTCACCGTTCCGACAGGTACAATTTGTTGATGATTCGATAACACTTTTACAAAATTATTGTCTTTCCAAACAAGTGACAAAATTTCATTTTCTTTATCAAATTTGTAATCATCGCTGTCGCTCCACAAGCCATAATCCACTTTTCAACCCAAATCGTATTGGCTTTCCCCGAACAAATTGTTTTAAAAAATGCTGTCAAATGAGCATATCAATGAGTGGGCGTATTTTAAAAATTTTGTCGCGGCAGTTAGGATCTATATCGGCATTGTTATTGAAATGAAGATTGCGCTTTATTTCGAAATATCTATTTCTTACCATTCATCTTCGTATAATTTTTCTATCGAGATCCTCATCCTCCGACTAATACAACTTTTCTTGAGGGATACTGTGGTATCTCGTATATACATTAGAACTTCCATAAACTTTCTGAGACAATCGACGGTCATTTCAAAATTGTTCAAAACATTTTTCTTGTATTTGAACCACAACTGTTTGCACCAGTAACTGTTTAAGCTCGTCGGAGGCTTGTTGGACTTTTGGATTCCATTTGGGTTTCACTCCCTTTCTTAAAAGACCGGTAATTGTTGCCGCCAGCGTTGAATAATTAGGTATAAATCTCCTGTAGCAAGTTCAAACGGCATGACGACAAACTGGAAGAGTGGCAGTCCTTTGACGGTGAACGCTCTCTTATATTTTGCTCTGGATCGAGAAGTATTTGCCATCAATCAGAAGCAAAGAATAAGGATCAATCACTTTCACGGCGTTTACCAGGCAGAGCCGAACCTCATCGTTGGCCTTATTTACAATGCTCACTGAGGATGACCAAGAACTTCTCCTCATCCTCGATTACTCCGAGTGCTAGCATTCGATCAAGCTCATTATATAGTTCCTGCTATTAAATCGGTGATATCGTAGTAGTAGTAGTAGTGCTGTTCACTAGGTTGGACTTGACCAACATCTATCTTATTCATGACCAGATGTGTACGATCTAATCCCAACCTTTCGCTCGATGGAAATCTGATCCGTATATTTGCTAAAATAACTTGTTAGTGGTTATTTAAATTTTGTTTGGGAATGTCATGTAATAATGGCTGATTTTCGAGGTATTGTAATTCGTTCACCATGGACAAATCCGACCAAACACTTCCCAAAAATCAATACTAAGATAAAGTAGCTGGCTTAAATTTTGAGAGATAATGGAGACGAAGAGATCTCGTTTTGCCCCCGTATGAGACTTTCGCAATGAAATGACCTAATGCCCGTTGTCGCTGGCCACTCATCAACATTGACACATGAGCACCACTATCAAGTAGTCTCCTACATGTACCCCATTGACCATAACATTAGCATACGGTCTGGAATCACTGATTCACATATACCATTTTCTGCAAGGTTCTCCCCAACTTAAAATAATGCAGAGAACGGGCCATTCTACTTTTTCGTCTAGGAGGTGTCTGTGTGGATTGTGAAGTGATGTTCGTTATGATTCTTTCTATACGTCTGTCTTTCGCTGAGGATTTGGTAAAGTTCTGTGTCCGTGTTTGTCTGCCTATGTTAGAGTTTGTCTGGGCGATACGTTCTTGGTTGTTGGGAAATTCAGAATTCCAGTATCCATGAAATCCTTCTTCCCGTTTCCCTGTCTATTATTTTTACAACGCGATTACTCTAGGATTTTAATATATTTGGTGTTCCACAACCAAAACAGAACCTATGTCTAATTGATTGACTCCAGCATATTGAACATCTTAAAAAATAAGAAGAAGAAAATTTCATCAGCAATTTATGTCGTCTCAAATATATTTACATTTTATATAGGGTACCAAAAAATTTGTTCGGATTGTTTTGTTTGATTTTAATTAAAAATAGAAATATCAATGATTAATTTAAAATATAATTTATATTTCATTTAATATATATAATTTAAAATAAAATATATTAAAAATATTTTAATTAAATATTACAGTTTTAAATTATTTATTTTTATTTCTATTTTTAATATACGCAAACAAAACAATCCGAACGTATTTTTTGGTACCCCCTTTTTCTTTACTACTCTTCTTGTCACAAGAAACTAAAGATACAAAATAAAAATTTATAGTAAAACAAAAATGTGAAATAGAAAGAGAAAGAAAATATTTCTTGTCTAAAATCAATATTTTTGTGCCTTTGCTATTTTGTACTACGGAATTTAGTATGGAATTAGAACAATTTTTTCCACACAGTGGAAAAATTGCATACTGGGATACAAACGCTTAACGTTAGCACAAACAAAACTGTTTCCTCTTCCCAGCCGAGTTTTAAATCATGGGTCTTTGCATGCCTAGGATTCTACCAAATGCTATTGCCATTTAGCTATTTTGCACCAGATGTCGATCTTCATGTACTAAAAGGTACACTGAATCATGAAAAAAATTAACGAAATATAAAATCATGATTAGTACAATTGTTTTAATACATGCATGATTTTCTTGTGGGTGATAAAAAGCATTTAATCAGTGTTGTACATCATAACGTTGTCAAAAGTCCTTGAATTTCCTTGAAATGTACTGGCTGCCATTATCTGAAATTAGTGTAGAGGGTTTATCACCAGGAAAACACTATGTAGCACTTTGTGCGTAACCCCCTGTAATACTTGACACTTATTTCCCATTGTTCAGTTGCAATGCGTCGCTCTCTCATGAACACCCTCGAAATATCACACTTTGCTTTATTGAGCTGACTTTTCTCACAAACCTTGACACTTAATATTTCTCTCAGCCAATAATATTTCTCCTGAAGTCTCCGGAGCGTTTTAAAAAGCCAAGATGTGCAGCCAAAGCCCTATCGTGGCTATCATATAAAATTATCACCATGTCCAACTATATATAGCTTCCACTAACAGCTATAGCCACCTGATATAGTATGACAATATATATACAATTTCCCATCCTTTATACGAAGTTTGGGATACTTATCGGGATAATCTAATACATCTTCCTGACCTTCTGTTATGCTGGGTCGTTCATACTACTGGACTTGAATACATTAGGAACTACATTTAATCTCCTTTTTCGGTGTTGCAGTTCGAAATTATCAGCAAGATGCATTTACCAACGGGCCAACCTCGATGCAGGGTACTTAAGGTTCCTCAGCCATATCAGTGAAGCACAGCCTGTTACCGGGAATAATTACTATACCGGCCTCTTCCACCACTCCCAACCTAATCATACATTCCAGCTCTGCGTTTATATCCGCTTGGGCGTGAGGAGAGATAGAGCGAGCTCTCGTTTTAACCGCCTTAGCATAACTCGTGTCAATAATGTGTTCCGTCTGATGGGTACAACCGAGTTGATCCGGTTGGGTAATGAGAACATAGTTCATCACTTGGCTCAGTAATATTTTCTCGTTATCATTCGGCTGATTTCGGCTTGGGCACAGTTCACACAAGGCCGATCATGGGTCACAACTGACTTCCATTGACTGTTCCATCGACAGTTTTGATGCGAGACTCAATTGGGATCAATCCTAACCCAAAGTCAAGCTCCATCCTCACATAGATGTCGGATCCTCATAATATGGTCCAACCAGCACCCGAATCTAGCAATCCAGTTACATGTTCTGTGGAATGCCACCTAAACCATTATTGCCTTCAGTAAACTCGTCTTCATCCACTTCAATAAAATTTTTTTCTTCGCTAGGTCCCTCAAAAGCTGTATTCCCAATTTCTGTAAATTATCGCGTTTGATCTTTAATTCTTTTGTTTGCTCTCGGTTTCTTCGTCATGTTTAAGCGATGTCTGCCGTAATCATTTGCTACTATTTTACCATTATTTTGAAGGTACTGGCGCAATCGTTGAATTTTTTCTTATACGTTACTTGGCCAGGTTGAAATTTTCAGAAGCATTAGTTTCACTATTGTTACACTATTTTTGAAATAATCCATCCCGTAGCACCAACACTACACACTCGCTCTCTAACTGCAAACAATTTCAACATTTAAGAGTCGAGTTATTGTTCCAGCTAACTGCTGTCTTTGGCCAAGTCTACTTGGTGATATGTGGTGAATCATTGCCACCTCGCCGTTGACGTTTGAACTCTTGACCTGATTATGTTGTTGCAGTTTGCTGACCATTAACTAAGCTTCATGTATATTCTTACATAAACTTTCAAGCAGAGCTAGACTAGACATACCAGCACAAAAATTTAATCTAACCGGCCACTTTCTCCATTGCCACTCTATATCGCCCTACAAATTTAGGCAGTTTTGTATGTTTGACTGGTAAATTCTCGAATATTTGAGACAAATTTTTTCATTTAATAGAAATTCTGATTTAATTTTGTGTAATTGATGTGCGGTAATTTTTATTGTATTGCCAGGGGCTCTAGGCTCTAATACTTGGCGGAAATGTAGTTCTTATGCCCTCTCCCCATGACCGATATCTTGACTTCGTTTCTTGAAACTGTATTTGACATGCTTGGATCAGTGGATTTAACGATCGAAGTTATTGGGATGTATCGTTCTTGCAAAGGCATCTTTTTTTTAGGTTTGATGCTCCTTATCACGTCCTACAGTATGGAATCGTTTTTTACACTGATCGCAGCCGCTCGGAACGCTCTGTCTTGGTAATGTCGGATTTTGGATTTCGCGATTCGTTCCTGATACACGTCCCTTTAATGACAGATTTTAAATTTTTTAATACCTTTTGTAGATCCCCAACATTTAAATTGCTATATTAAAATTTGTTCCATCGGTAGCTATAAAAAGCGGTGGTTCCTTCTCCAAATATATGACCTTCTGTAATGCAACCACCTTTTGCCTTAGTATCCCTTTAATGTTGAAATTCTGTAGATTCACTTGGTAATTGATCTTAATCGAATTAAGTGCATTGACTTCCAATACATCATATATCGGTTTGAATCAGTTTTCCAAAATTTAAACGGAATTGATGATTTTTTACAAAAATCCGTTTTTTGTGTAGAGTAAGTATGAAAAATTTTGACCTCGTGCGTAAAGAGGTGTCGTGTAAACTAAATGTTGATGGTTCCTTACAGACAAGACGGAACGACTGATCTAGGTCAAACTTCATACTTACGGTTTTTCCATAAATTGTGAGATCCCAGTCATTTCTTGCCGAAATCACTCCACTGGAAATGATAGCTCTCATCAGAACTTTTTCGTTTTTTTGCAAATACTTATTTTGAAAATTAAGTAGCATTTACGAAAAAACTCATTGATGCCACATCATTAACCCATTCATCTACTCACACAACTTACAGTTTACCACCACCACACCGCATAGTTCAAAACCTGTACATTGATGTGGATGGCGGGCCGGCGCTTAATTGTACACTCCATCAAAGGGTCTTAGTGTAAGTTTCCACCATGCATATCTTTGTTATTTTAAGAAAAGGAATTTTTTTTGCGGGATAGTGTATCTTTAATCGAAAAATATCTATGCATTAGTACTTTTTGTACTTCTTTTGTACTTGTGTATAAAAAAAATTTGTGTTGAGACACGAATTTTTATGTGCTTTTTATGCCGCTATTCGTGTGAATCGCTTTGTTAAAATAACAAAGATAAGCTTGGTGGAAACCTAAACTTAGTTGTATTTATTAACATCACCGAACGTAAATCAATGGCTAAAATTCGATTTGCATCTAGCCTCTGATGGGATTCGAACCCAGTACCTCGCGGTGCAAGTGCCGAAGGCTTAATCACTGCACCTTTTCTCCGGTAAAATTATAGATTAAATTTCAAACAAAATTTGTTCAATTTATTTTTAAAAATTTTACCGAAAGTGGCAGCTTCTGTAGGAGAATTTTCAATTTTGTAGTGAAGATTAAATTTTGAACAAGGGTTGACCTTGTTGGTTTTCTGAAATTTAAGCAGGGATAATGATTTTTCCATTTTACTACAGCTGATTATCTTGTTGAACACAAACATTTTCGCAATGTCTTTAGTGGCTTCAATATGATATACTTCTTCCACGCCCGTTCGTTTACATTTTGGCGGTACCTGTACTAAAATGTACTTGAATTAACAAAAAATGTATACTACTTGAGATGAGGTTGTGAATTCAAGAAAATTTCTAACGCCAATCAAAAAAACTTCAAAGCCAAACAAAAAAAATAAAACTTTGACATGCTACACTTTTAGTTTCGAACGTTGCAACAATTTTGTTTCGAGTCATCCTTATATAAAGTTTACCTGCAATATACAACCAGAAAAATAAAAAAGTTTTTTATGGAATTTAAAATTTTAAATAAAACTTTTTCTTATAACGGGTTGCCTACTAAAAAATAATTTCTCATTAGCCAGCAAATCCAATTTAATTTACTGGAAAAATTAATTTATGCGATTAAAAAATGTGTTTCAGATAATTTGAAACTATGCCAATAAGGTAATGGGATACAAATTTACATTTTTTTTTATTGGGAATTTGCCTAATAAGCAATTATTACTAAATAGTCCACCACAATACTAAAATCTTAAATTTTATAGTATTTACCATCGTTAAAGCATTTTATATTATTATCCTAAATACGTATTGAACTGAACTTATTTAATATTGTATTTCTTCTTGTTAAGCTTATATGCATATTCAGGACAATATACAGCTGAAAATAAATGTAATATGTGCACATTTAACTTCTAAGCTTTTTCTTGCAAAGTTGACAACTACAAATGGATTTCGTTATTACTTTGTAGCAAAAAATTCAAAATCGCAGCAAAAATGTACAACGAACCGAGAAACGAATTATTAAAATTTTTATTTTCATTCCAATATTGTAATACAATTTTTAATAAAAATTGCGTTTTTTTTATATATTGCAATTTTTCAATGTATTTTGTGAACATTATGATTATACCGGGTAGAAATTCCATTTTATTGAATTTTTGTATTTATTTGGAAAATATATTCATTTAAAAATTCTAACATATTCAAATGTATTGGTATATAAGACGAAGTTTTTATTGGTAATAAAATACAAATAGCTGCCGTAAGACTCTGCCACTAGTAAGATAGGCACACTAACAATTATTAAAACAAAGAATTCAAGACTAAACCAAACCAATGTATATGAAGTTGGTCCAAATTCTAACAAAAAAAACAATTTATGGCAATACTAAAATTTACAGACTTTGACTATAGTAGTGTTGCTTTCGCTAATCCGCTTAGCTTAGCTAAGAAATGTGAAAGCAACAACTTTTGGATTTAATTTTTTAATGCGTTTTAATTTTTCTGTGTTGGTTCATTTTCTTAATATTTATTTTATTTTTTTTTATTTTAAGAAATAGAATAAATTTAATTCGGTATTTTGCTATCAAATAACAAATGCTAAATTATTATTCAATATAATTTTTTTTAGAAAAATAGGAAAAATAACGCCTTGCGGTAAACACCATAACCATAAAATGATTTTATTTCCCCTAATCCTAAAAATTATTTTCTTAACATTCTAAAACAATCGGCTTGAATACCATGCAATTGTTGTTGTAATGTTTTGAAAGCAACACAGCTTATAGACAAGTGTCAGCCCAAAAATATTTAAAAAGACTCTATTTTCTATATACCATCACAAAAATTATTCTGTCAACGAAAAAACAACCGCCATGCTTTAATGTCAGCAGAAAAATATATCTGTCGTGATACTATCATTAAAGAAAAATATTACTGTCAACCCAAAAAAGTAAAATAAAACAAGATATATATTTAATTTTAATTCTGTATCGGATTCGGTTGAGTAGCTTTTAAATTAAAGGATACATCAGAGCTATATTCTGCTCTGATATAGTATAATGCTCTGATTTTTGGCCCAACTTCAAATGCATAAGGAACCACAACAATTTTTTTAAAAATTTATGATTTTTTTTAACTTGTAACATTATTGCAAGTTTGTATCTTGATATTGCAACGGTCAGTTCCTGCAAACTCAGGAAGACCGCGCATAGCATTGCAGAGTATTTTCTGTGATTTGGAAAATACCTTGCAATGCGTTCCACCAACGAATTGCCAGCGACACGCTGATCACAGTAATTCATTTGGAACATTGTTTCAAATAAATAATTCTTGTTTTTTTTCTATACAACAGAATTAAAAGTTATCTTCACCAAGCAACATCAGAATTATAAAAACCATTCAGCAAGCAACATCGATATAAACGCAAACCGCAGGACTTACCAAAAATACCAGCAAACGGACAAGGTTCCGGATTTACTCAAATAATTTAAACGTGTGTGTTCAATTAAATTAAAATTCAATAAACAAGTGCATTAAATTAATTTTTTTGTTGTGTTTAAATTATTCATAAATTGGGGATTATAAGTGTTTCATTCCAAGCACGGCAAAAGCTATAAGGACCTCATAATATTTTCTAGTACGATATAGTTTCACTTGTTCACGACACTTGCATTAGTGCTGCCGCCTTTTAAAAAAGCAAATTTTTTGGGCTAGAATTTTGGGCCAACTTCATATAGTAGAGTTGGGACAACGATGTTAACATCCAAAAACTCAACGCCAGAATCACAACGGTATCTTTAAACATTGTTCAGTAAGCCTCTGTTACTCGTAGTAGGATATTCCTTGGACCACTTCCTATAATGATCTGATGTGGTGAGAGTTTAGTCTATCATACCATCCAGCCGCAGCATACGTGAATCGAGGCCTCCGCTACACCTTTGTAAATTATTACTAGTGTTTTTTCATTCTGCCCCTATCCCTCCCCCTGCGAATGGCTAGTAATCTTTCTAGGATTTTCCCCATAACAGGCAGCAATATTTTATGTCTGTATGATTTTGAAGAAAGCGGATCTCTATCACCAAGTTTCCTAATTACAAACATTTCACCTGATTTTAGAGCACTGATAATTTCTTCCCACGATCTCACAGTAGGAGTAAGTTAATTAACTCCATTTGTCTTGCTAGTGGCATTTAAAACTTCAGGAGAAGACACTAATTCATTCATTATCTCAAACAGATATATTTTTTATTCATCGTGTACTGAAATTATGTTAGAGAAATACAACTCATTAAACAATATATATCTTAAAGAAAACATAAAGATGCCGGACATTACAAATATTCAAGGTGTACCTGGATGTGGTAAATCAACTTGGATTATAAACAATCATAAATTTGGCAGTGATCTTGTTTTATGTATTAGAAAAGAAGGACTTGCTGATATTAAAATAAAGGTAGCATCTAGTATCTAATCTTTATTTTTGTTTTATTTATCAAATTTTATGAAATTTTATCAGTTGACTGCTATATTTTTCAATTTTAATCTGCTTGTACTAAGCAGACTCAACCTCTGTTCTCCTTCCGCCCGCGACGGGTATCGTTTTGCTTAGCTGTTCACCTAGTTTGCCTCTTAATAATCAGATTTGATTTTTATACTAATACAGATTTTCCCGCTTGCTAATTTTCTTTAATTTCACAGGTTAAGCAGTTCGATATCCATGTTTATAATCACTGGAATTATACTCAAAAAAATAATAATAATAATACAGATGGAGACTCCCCGCGCGCGGTTGGGAAGGGTAATAGGTCGTTGGGAATTATTATTATTATTATTATTATCAATGGTAAACGGACCTACGATACAGTTTTTATTGATGAGTGCATGCTGGATATATAGGACTCGTGGTTATCCTTAGTAAATGTTCCAAAATAAATATATCTTGTGGTCCTTAGTAAATGTTCCAAAATAAATATATCTTGTGGATGATTAAAACCAAATACCATATATTGACAGATTACACCATGCCAACAGGCATTTTGCCATGCAGAACATTTCGAAACCATGAGTTTTTAGCACAAGAACATCATTCTACAAACTATGGATAAAACAGCCCAATTAATAGGTTGTCTAAGTCTAAATCATTCAACACCATCGATGACCTACTCGACTTTAATTTATTAAAGGACAACTTCAAAAATATCCTGAAGAATTATTTTTTAAATTTTTGAATGTTAAATCAACATTTCATTTATATTTTTTTTTGTTCTAAAGTTTTGTGGTTAAATTTTTGTTTTGTTTTTGTTTTAATAAACGATGGTTAACTGTGTTGAGATCTGCTCCACACGGGCATCAATTTAATTGATCGAAGCAATTTCAGAGAGTGCTTCTACACCGTCCTAGGAGCCAACCAAGTGGCTAGCAAATAGACCCCAGTTGGCTATCTTAAGAGCAAATTCCGGAGTTTTGCTTAATTTGAGCGGACTATTCTGTGGCCAGTTTGATGACTCTGTGGTCACTAGATGTCCAACTTGCTCCCACACACCATCCAACGATCGACCCCATCAAGGCCCCATCGACTACGAGAGCGTCGTTGGCTTTCTATGCATGTTCTTTATGAAGAGGTCACTCTTAGACACGAAGTCCTCTACGTTTCTTCTGTTTTCATCAGTTAGACTTTAATTGCCATATTTTACTTCTTCTTTTAGTGTTGGTCCGATCAAGAGTCTAGAATCGTTTTGATTTCGCACAAATGGTACTCAATCGGTTCACTGTATTGACCATTTATTGAAAATAGTTAGAATGACCAACTTCCGATTGAATTTCAACACATATGCAGTGGTTATCACAAAACGGACTTATCTTCATCATGTTCATGCCAATATTATGAATACTAATTGCGCTCTTGAGATTCTCAGAGCATTCGGGTCGATTCAACATTTTTTGTCTAAGTTAGCACCCCCATCGTCGAGAAGGGAGACTCGGGTTATTTTGCGAAATCGAGGATGTTTTTTCTAAAACGGCATTACGAATCGATAGACTATCGCAACGAATAGGAAGATACACAATCTCCTTGCCATTCAATGACAACTTATTACCCCTTGGAAAGTTACGAGAGGATGCAGTTATTTGACACTAACATACCAATCGTCAGTCGGTCTATGAGTGTTATAGGTGCTGCTGTGTGATACCGATATGGAACGCGTATCAAATCTAGAACCATTGATCATTTCACTCTCCTAAAATATTTCTTTTTGTATTGAAACACTTAATTTTTTTTTGGATATTTCAATAAATATTTATTATTAACAAAAATATGTATTTTGGCTAAATTGTATAATACAAAGCTCAAAGCGGCTGAATCGATAATGACTTAGTTTTTCTCGATTTCATAAATATACATTTTGTTAATAATCTATACGTATTTGCACTTCAATATTTGTATACATTCGTAAAAACGCACTATGTTTTTTTAATTATATTTCTACAACCAGCCCTATCTAATTATTTCCAATTAACGTAAATTGTCTATTTCATCTAAGATAAGTAGTTAAGATAACAAATTAATGACAATATTTGACTTTAATAAAATTGAAAAACCTAAAATTTAGGTAGACATTTATATAAACGCACTCGAGGTAATTAAAACACCAGTGGCCCTATTCTGGCTTTCCCTGGGAATAGGGAATTGGGAAAAATATTTTCATAACATTTTTGTCTAAATTGTATTTTTCTGGCCTACTAAGGGAACATGTTTGGTGTTAATATTTTTGAAACAAAGTGAAATGGGAAAATATTTTTCCCAATAAAAATTTTGTGGAACAAAAGTTTCCCAATTCACTTTGTTTTGAAAATTTTTGCACTAAACTTTTTCTTTCAGTAGGCCAGAAAAATATAATTTAGACAAAAATGCTATGAAAATATTTTTCCCAATTCCCTATTCCCAGGGAAAGACAGAATAGGGCCACAGTAAGAAAAAATTTGGTGTTTTATTTAATTAATATTTTGTATGACCTCCACCATTTTGTATTACATCGAAAACTCTATTAAGCATTGAATCTACTAATTTTTTCAGTGTTTTAGATCAATTTTCGCCCAACAATCAAGGATTGCACTTTTCAAGTCATTAACATCATCAAACTGCCGACCATTTGCATAGACCTTGCCAGCCAGGAAACCCCAAGGATTCTCGGTAGGATTGCAGTCAGGACTGCAAGCTGGCCATTCAAGGAGAGGGATGTTTTTCTTGCGAAACCACCGTTTCGATTCATATGACATAGGGATAGACGCATTATCCTGCTGGAATATGCAATTTTCGTGATCAATACCATCAAAGTAACAAAGTAAAACATCTTCCAAAAGATATATGTACATACTGGAGTTCACCCGAGTCGTTATGAAGCAGATGGGAAGCTTTGCGTAATAAGGAAAGGCTCCCTATATCATTACGCTCCCTCCATCAAAATTACGTTTCGACCTGATGACACCATGTTCTTTCAAATTATGTCAGTAGCAACTGTAGCAGTCAGGACCATCGAGGTTAAACTTTTTCTCGTCAGAAAAAGTTACCTTCCGCCAATCTGTTGTCCACGACATGTATTTACGAACAAATTTGAGGCGGATCTCCTTATGCGCGGCATTTAAATGCGGTTTACTTCTCAATTTACTCTATTTAATGTTTGGTGAACTTCTCAAAATACGGGCAATGTGTCGAGTCGTCACAGGAAGGTCTAATTTCTCATTTATCTCTTTGCATGACAGCCGATTTCGAGTAGCCTCATGTCGAATTTGACCAGTTTGGCGTGCTGAGATCTTGTTCGGCCTTTTGTTGGGGCTTTTACACCATAATTTGAGCCTTTCTTCAAAAAATTGCGGATGACGCTTTCAGATCGCGCAATTTGTCTCGCATCAATACCGATTACCAATAACGATTACCTTTAGGCATTGCTAAAAAACAGTCCTAAAAATGACTTTTTAACAAAATACTAAATTACTGTATGTAATAAACTTGCAATATGTATGAAAAAATTAGAATTAAATTAAAACTTAAATAAAAAAATCACTTTTCACGTACTGCGTTTAAACGAATGTCTCTACAAATACTGACTGCCTCCTAAGAAGATTTTTTGTTTTATTTTGTATATTTCGCCGTACTGTTATTTTGTTTTTAGTGCAGGCAAGTTCCCGTTAGACAAACAATAAACTATAAAAAAAAATTCATCGAGAAAGAACAGCGAAGAAATAAATGGTTAAAGGGGGAAAAATTAGTGCGTTTATACGAATGTCTATCACTGTAGTATTCTTTGGATTTTGTTTTATGTTCTATCAATGAATTTCTTGCAACCTGCCATGAATGTTGAAGTCTTACTATGAGTTCAATGGACATAAAATAAGTCGAAGTGTGTGTTGTTGAAGTAAAATTAAAAATTGCATAAGAAATCCATTGATCCCATGCTTTGTTAATGTACGAAGTGATCGTTCTAACGCACCATGTGATTCAGGATGATACGCTGTGGTATTAATTTTTTTAATTTTCAGACTTTTGCAGAGTTTACTAAACATTTCAGACATAAAATTAGATCCTTGATCTGTGACAATGGAATTTGGTGCACCGTAACTGCATATAAAACTTTCAGAAAATGCTCTAGCCACCTGTGTCAGTATCTTGTGAAGCTATTGGGATTGTGAGAGAGAGTACTTAGTGCGGTCATCCTGTATCGTTAACATATATTTGTTACCCTTAAGGCGGTGATACATGTACAGATTTTGCCTTTAACGCAAACAAATTTGCCTTATACAAAATTGAGATGTGTTCAATTTAAATTTTTTGCCTATAATGCGATTCAAGATGGCCGACTTTTAACCAATCAGCGCGCATAATTTTTATGCCCTAATGGCAAAATCTGTGCATGTATCACCGCCTTTATGTGAAACAATCATTGGGCCTACTATTTTCATAAACATCTTATTAAATGGAATTTTTGTCGTTGATGTGATTTACAAGGCACGTTTGTTTTCGCGAGAGCTTGTAGGTTTTTTGACAAGACGAGCATTTCTTAATAAATGGGTTTATTCGCTTACTCATACAAGGAAAGTCGTAGTATTGTTTGACTCGTTTTATGGTTCTAGAAAATCCTTGATGACCACCAAGTGGTGTGATGTGGATTTCTTTAATAACTTCATTTATATTTTCTTCATTGAGAAGTTAGTCGGAACGGTTTATCAGGAGTTGGATCTTGTGTCACTTGTCAATAATTTTATAAGGGCATCCACGTGTAGATTCATCTTTCCAGGTTTGTATTCTATGACGTAATTATACTCATCAAGCTCCAATTGCCAACGGATTAGATGAGAACTAGGTTTTGGATTTTTATTGAGCCAAACTGAGGGTCGATGATCGGTCTTAATCACAAACTTTTTGCCGTATAGATAAGGATGGAACCTTTGAGTAGCCCAAACAACCGCTAAGAGCTCTTTCTCGATGGTAGGATAATTTTCTGCATCATTAATTAAGAAGTCTACTGGCGAATGAGTAAGTCTTATTCATTGAATAACTGGGAAAGTACCTCTCCAATGGCGTAATTGCTACCGTCAGTGGTTGAAATAAAGGGTTTTCCGAAGTGCGGACGTTGCAGGTTCTGAAATTTTAGAGTAATCTTTATAATGGGTAAGGTTTAACACCATCCTTTGTTACAATATATCCTAAATAAAAGTTTCAAAATATCAATTAACTTTGAGTTGTGGTCTTGAAGATTGTAACCGTAAATAACCACGTCGTCAACATACACAAAACATCTGAGTCCATTTAAACCTAATAATATCGTATTCATCATATGCTGAAATATTATAGGTACCCTTTTTAGACCAAACGGCATTCGCAGGAAGTGGAAATGACCAATTCGAGTGCTAAACGTTGTCTTTTCTATATCGTCAGCGTAGAACTTACCTGGTGGTAATCGTTTGCCAAATCCAATGTCGTAAAATAGTTTGCTTTGCCTAACTGGTCCAAAATCTCAGTTATGTTTGCAGAGGATAAAATTGGTCAACAGTGATGTTATTTAACCTACGGAAATCTGCCACCAATCGCCACTTTCAATCACCGGCAGATTTTTTTGGAACGATTAACAAAGGAGAATTCCAGGGACTGGTACTGGTTTCGATAATTTTGTCCCTTGGCATTTCTTTAACCAGTTTATCAAATTCGTCCAGCGTTGCCTCAGGTAAGCGATAAGGTTTAATAAAAATCGGTTAGAAATTTAAGACAGTAGGAATTTTATGATAGAAAGCATCAGTAGTTGTCAGAGTATCGCCCTCTAAATAAAATACATCATTAAAATCGCGACAAATTTCCAATATAAACGATTTTTCTTTTCCATTTAGATGGCTGAAATTTAGATTCTTGCCGAGTTTGTTTTGTTCGTAATCGTTTGTATTAACTAAACTTATTGGAACTTTGTTAAAAGCGAAATTGACTACTGAACTGGCACACCATTTATAATTTCATGCGATAGGCAGATATAATCTTTGTTAATTTGACAAGGATTAGGAACGTGAATAATCTTTTCGATTCGAGGAGGAAGTGATGATTATCTTCAAACTCACGTGTTCAACGACGCTTCTGAGAAATGCCAATCCAGCTACAGGTCGGAGAGCGACTCTACGAATTGAATTTGCCATAAACAAGGAAACATCCGAATATATTTCTGAAAGACAACCAGCTTATCAATTTACTTATTTTGCAAAGCACAGCGTACAACGATATAGGATGATCAACAGATGGTGTTGGCTCACCTACGAAAGCACTACTGGATCTTAAGCATCAAAACCTTCGTGTGTTTCATGCAGACCAAATATTCATCAAACCACACAGTGGCGGTACTTCATCGAAAGGTTACATATCCATTTTCAACTGTTTAATGCATCAAACGTATTCATTGCATCTTTCAAAAAGTTAACAGTGCGAACAGGCAAAAATAATAGAGAAATTGAGTAACATTAAAGTCTAGCGCACACGGTGTAGGAACAATATTTACTTATAATGTTACAGGTACATTAGAAGAAATTCGTATATCAGAAATGAGAAAAATTTACTCCTCAAAATACGTCACTCAAAACGTAAAAGCTAAGTTAATTGAATGTCACCAATTCCGAGAAATAAAATACCTTTGATTTTTTGGTCTTTCTCCGAAGCGCTTTGATATTTTATTTTTATATAACCACATTTTAATTGGATTCCAGCTAAAATATTTTTGGTTTTGGTTTATTTCATGCACGAAGTGAACATCATATTCATATTTTCCATACATGATACAAAAATTAGACTCAATGTGTAATGTACTCGTATAAATAAAATTTAAAATTAAAATTTAATATTGTACCATTAACTCTACATACGAGTATATATATGTTGAACACATACTTTGAACACATTTCGCCAAATTATGCCATAAACATGATGTTCTACCCAAAACAAAAAAAATTGTGTGGAAATAAACGAGAGCACTAAAAACAAAAAATCAAACAACAAATCATTCGTTGTGTTGTTGATTGCTGATGTAATTTTCTTGCTACAAATTTCCTTTGAAAAAAAAAACATTTTTTTTTTACCAAAACAAAAGGCAGAAACATAACATAAACACATACACAATCAAAACATGAGAGAGAAAAATAAAAATAATAATCGGGAAATGATGAAAATTTTTGTTACTTTATTTATATGTACCATGAACACACCAGAGTAATATTCCATTCACGGTTTTATATTTTCCATTGAAATATGATGATGCGCCTTTTTCCAATTTTTTATTTTATTTAATATTTTATTTTGTGTTTTGGTTCAGTTTTTGTGCCTAACCTTCAACACCGCACCAAAAATAAAAATCATAAAAAAAACGGAAAAATTGGGAAAATTTGAAACAGCAGCAGCAGCAGCAACAATAAAGTACGAAAAGAGTAAAAATTATTGTATCGTGCAATATTTATTAGTATGTCTGTGTATATGTATAGATGTAATATTCAATTATTAACGGAAAAATAAATTTTCCAGTAAAATTAGAATAAATGGAATTACTTTATAATTTTTTGTGATCTTGCAGACTCTGCTGCTGTTATTTGATATACGGAAATGTAAGTTACTTTATTTGCTTTCGCTTACTTTGTTTTCATGTTTATGTCACAGTTTGAAACGAGCAAGTTGATCAAAAGGAGTTTAGTACACTAGATTCGAGTATATAGTTGACGCACTGTACACCTAAATATTAATACTAACATTTAAAAGATTTCAACGCTGCAATATTTTTGTAAAAAATATGGAAAGTAAATTTACACAGATCAACATTTTCTTATTTCTTAATTTTAGCATTTTTTGTTCGTTTTCTTGCGGTTTGCCGTATGCTTTCATACATTTTTTATGAGCAACTGTAAATACAACAAACAAAAAGTAAACGTTAAAAGTAAAATTTAAGACGAGAAAAATGGAAAATTGTTATTTTCTAGATTGATGCTTGCTGGTTTTGAGTTTTGTTGTTTTAAATTTTTTTTTTCAAGTAAGAAACAGCGGCACAACAACACCCGCAACGATAAAGTTTAATAAAAGTATAAAAAAATCAGTTTTCTTTTCTAATTAATTTTGCTACGGTTTTTTTTTATAGTCGCGATTACTTTTTCCTTTTTGAATATAAAAAGTTCAATAATGTTCATTCACGCGCAGCCCTTTAAATTGATTTTTGTACAAGGAGAAACTTTAAAGTTTCTTGGAAATTTAAAAAATTTACGTCCATTCCCATCAAATAACCGGGTGAGTTTTTTAAGCTGAAACTTCCAAATATGAAATACATTAGTGCTAAAATTAGGACCCCCCGCCCTTGTTTGTAAGGGGGTGGGGAGCAACTTGGAAACTAAGATAGGAACCCCTTTTTTTATTGCAGATTCGGCTTCTACAGCTAAAAGTACGTAGGATTTCCTTGAAACATTTTTTTCGATTCATGATAGATGGCGCTGTAATAGGCGATATTAATTTTTTTTCGATTTCTCCTACTGAGAACATTATGCATACGATTCTGCAATATGTTTGCATTAAAATTAACACATTTTCAATGTAAATACTTGAAATTAGTTTTAAACAAATTGTATTTCTTAAATTAAAAAAAAAAAAAAACTACTTTTAGCGTAACCCAGGAACAACGACGTGGATATCATCTTTTAATTAAATTAAGTGCTCAAAATGATGGCCTTCGACTTCAATGCACTTATTAATCCGCATTTCAAATGAATGTACACAACTTAGAACCGTGTATGCTGGAATTTCGGCACAAGCATTTCTTATTCGCTCAACCATATTCTCACGTGTTGTTGGTACTTGTTGGTATACTTTGTCTTTGAGATAGCCCCACAAAAAGAAATCTGGCAATGTAAGATCTGGTGATCTGGCAGGCCAATTTACCGGACCAGCTCTACCAATCAAGCGACCATTGAAATCACGATCAAGTACTTCACGTGCTACCGACGAATAGTGTGCTGGACATCCTTCATGTTGAAACCACATGTTCTGTCGCAATTCTAAGCTCAAGTTTTCAAATAATGTTGGCAGTTCATTTTCCAAAATGTCTCGGTACATTTGACCATTCAAGTTGCCTTCAATAATATGGGTGCCGATGAGTTGATTGCTAATTATTGCACACAACACGTTGGCAGTTCAAGGGCACTGATATTCAACTTGGCGAAGCCAGTATGGATTTTCAACACTCCAGTAATGCATGTTGTGTCGATTAACCGTTCCATAGTTTGTAAAAGACGACTCATCGGAGAACAATACATAGCGAAAAATTTGGGATTTTGCTGTATTTGTTCTACTGCCCACTGACAAAATGTTACCCGATTTTCAAAATCAACGTCATGAAGATCTTAGTGTAAACTCATATGAAACGGATGATCGGTTTAAAATTTTGCAAACACTGGTCTGGATAATCCGGATTCGCTAGCTATTTCTCGTGTAATTATATGAGGATTATAAGCTACTGCAGCCAATACAGCAATTTCGTTATTTTCATCAGTGACTGTTGCTCGACGGGTCCTTTTCTTCGATCGAACACTTCCATCAGCAGTGAATTGTTTGATAGTCCGGTAAAATGAAGCATGTGACCGAATCCTATCTGGAAAACGCGAAGCGTAGAGATTGACCGCATAATCAAGACTACGGCCAGCTTCTCCATAAACCAGGACCATTTCAATTTTTTCTTGTACAGTTAAATACTTCATTTTGAATTGTAATAGCCTTACGCAAATAGGTCTTATTGTTTTCGAAATAATCTTTGAACTGAATCGGTATTTTTAAAATAAAAAATATCATTTATTTGAAAACAAATTTAGTCGCATGTTCCTATGCAAAATCATCGCTGTCGTTGTTCCTGGGTTACGCTAAAAGTAGTTTTTTTTTTTAATTTAAGAAATACAATTTGTTTAAAACTAATTTCAAGTATTTACATTGAAAATGTGTTAATTTTAATGCAAACATATTGCAGAATCGTATGCATAATGTTCTCAGTAGGAGAAATCGAAAAAAATTTAATATCGCCTATTACAGCGCCATCTATCATGAATCGAAAAAAATGTTTCAAGGAAATCCTACGTACTTTTAGCTGTAGAAGCCGAATCTGCAATAAAAAATAAGGGTTCCTATCTTAGTTTCCAAGTTGCTCCCCACCCCCTACAAACAGGGGCGGGGGTCCTAATTTTAGCACTAATGTATTTCCCCTCCAGAATGATTTAATTTTGAATCTGGTTATTTTTATCGTAGAGGGCTTATTTTCCGAGATATCTGAAAGTTTCAGCTTAAAATACTCACCCGGTATACTTCATATATTTAACTAGTCTTTATTTCTTAAACTTCTCTATTCGACAGCTCAAAGGGTAAAAAATATAATAAAACGCCCATCTAAAAACACGTCCCTTCGTGACGTTTAGTAATTAGTGACACCGTCACTTGGCGTCATTTCCCTTATTTAAAGAAAAAGTTAAATCGCTTAATATCGACTAATATCAAAATCATCCAGGCGGCTGGGCATCTTTCCAGCAGTAGCTCGTGTTGTACGGCGGAGTTGCACCTCCTGCTGATAATTCCGGTTGACTTCATTGTGTGATCCGACATCAATGGCTTCGTTGATATGACTGGCATTACATGCTTCACGATCATCACTTGCTTGCTGTTGCTGAGGTCTGATCGTCGGCCCGACAACTTGTTGCAGCGGTGTGATTTCGAACATGCCCATCAACAAGTTATCGATATGTGATTTGGCACGACGGAGCTTCAGCTGGAGCCTGCATGCGGCGCCCGTCCGGAGGTTCGATTTGGACCACATAGTTGATCGTTCCTTCACGGCTCCTAATCTTCCCTGGCAGCCACTCAAAATTACTGTTGCGCAAGCATGGACTGGAAATAAATGGCATCCCCGATACTGAACTCCTTCCATCTTGCTCCGTTGTGGTCGTTGAACTGTTGTTCCGTTGAACTGTGGCTCCATTTTCTTGTTACACACAGCTCCTTGCATTACAAGGGGCCTAATCAGATCCAACTTGGTCTTCATATCATGCCCAGTCATTAGTTTTCACGGAAATTTCATTTCCAGTGCATACGAAGGCGTGTAGCGATAGCACATTAGAAATTTTTGCAAGATTTTGTCGACATTCCCTTCCTCCTTAAACTTTTCAAGTCCTGTCTTAAGCAGCTCGACAAAACTCTCGACACGGCCATTTGACTGTGGGTTGTAGGGTGCCGTGGTAATGTGATCGATGCCGAGTGAATGTTTCCATCAAGTTTCCAATGGTCTTTTCAGATGTCGTGCTGCTCATTTTGAAAACCTCCGGCCAGTTGCTAAATGCATCAATGATGACCATGTCGTAGAATCCATTGACTAGACCGGCGTAATCGATGTGAATACGTGACCAAGGTCTCTTTGGCATCGGCCATGCTTGCGGCGTGCATTTCCGAGGTAATTTTGAGTTAGTCTCGTAAATACCACATCTTTTTACATGAGACTCGATATCGTTGTCAATTCCGGGCCAGTAAACTTTGCTTCGCGCTAGCAGCTTCATGCGTGCTGTCTCTGGATGACCCGAATGCAGTTCCTCGAGAATAGCCTTGTCCAATTGCAATGGTACCACGACACGACCCGCTCGCCATAAAAAATACACCCTTTAATCAATGAAAGCGATATTCGGAGTTGGAAATAGTCTGCCACCGCGTCATTTCTGATTTGCTTTCTCCTTTCAGGCCAACCCTGCTTGATGAAATAAGCGACCTGCTTCAGGACGTCGGAATTTGTGGTTTCAGCTTGGATTGCTTCGAAATTAACCGGTAATGATTTTGCTGACTCGATGACAAAGCATTCTGCATGACTGTCAATTCGAATGGTTGCAATGATGGTATCTTCGGGCTCAGCAGAAGAAAATAGCAGAGTATACAGGGACTCCTTGTTTTGATCCATAAACTGCTTATAATGATTGGTGATCGGTCACCAGAGCTAGAGCTTCTCGCTGGTTCTGTGCGTAGTTCTTTTCGGTCTTCCTAAATGACGATGTTGCATACATGATAGGATGCTCTGAACCATCTTCAAATTTATGTAATAGTACTGCCCCCATTCCGTAACTAGATGCATTAGTGGCAACAATAATTTTCTTCGTTGGATCGTAATGTGCTAATGCGAGATCTGTTGCCAGAATATTTTTTAGCTTTTTGAACGTTTCATCACGAGCAGGAGTCCGTTCGTACTTGACGTCCTCTCGGAGCAATTCATCCAAAGGCTCATGCAAGTCTTTCAACCCTTTGTTGAATTTGCCATACCAATTAATGGCTCCCAAAAAAGCACGCAGCACTGAAATGTCAGCTGGGACTGGTAATTGTTGAATTACCTCAACCTTAGATTTATCCGGGCGTAACCCATCAGCATCGATGATGTGGCCCAAGTAGCAGATCGACTTCTCACCGAAAGAACATTTCGCGAGCTGAAGAGTGAAACCGTAATCTTGAATTCGGTTGAGGACCTCGAATAGCTTCTGTCGATGGTCCTGCTCGTCTTTTCCAGCGACAATGATATCGTCGAGATATGCTGCAACTGTACACATACACCCAAGCATTGTGTCCATTAGCTGTTGAAAAATGCCGGAGCTCTAATTGTAGGAAAGCATCAGAAAGGTCAATGTTGTTGAATACAGTGTATACTGCGAATTTCGTCAACATATCAACCGTTGTCGGCAGTGGATACTGATTTGGTTCTAGTGCGGCATTGAGGCCCGTCGAATAATCAGCGGTAACGCAAGTTCCTCCGTTTTTTTCTTGACAACAACAATAGGGGCGGCTGAGTTGGCATACTCTATTGGTTGAATAACTCCCATACCTGTAATCTGTACAACTCATCCTGAATTGCTTGTGCGGCTGCATACGGCACAGGCCGCTGACGACAGAAGACAGACTTCGCCCCTGGTTTCAATTTAAGCGATACCTTCACTCTGTTACATAAACCCAGAGCATCATCAGCGAACACAGAGGGAAATTTCGTCCGGACCTAGTGCGTCAACGATAACTCTTCATTTGCGTGAATCCTGTTGCACACTGCTGATAATGGTTCGTCGACAAGCCCCAATAATTTGCATCCAATCGCAAAACTAACTCTGACTAATCGGCATCAAGTAATTGTTCAGCTTTAATCAAACCAATCCCATTATCGTATTTTCAAGAAAAGAAGTTGTCATGTTTGCACGTTATCCAGTCGATTCATCCAGCTATCTTGCCAACAGCTACCGTAAGAGTTCAGATAAGAGCGGTCAGTATCGCAGTTATGCCAAGTACTCCTCGATTCCAGATCAGAGTTTTCTTTAATCACCAACGTATTCGTTCAAAAATTGGGATTAGAACGTAAAAATGGACGAATCAGCCTCCAAGGTCTGGCCAAGCAGAACTTTGTTACTACCAAGGGAATAGTTGACCTAATAATATAACCACATTTCCTGTCAGACTACACATCCGACGTTTCAGCATATATAGTCCCATATATCACCACGATTAATACAGTGTGAAAAGATGATTTGTCCCAACTCCAAAGCTTGTCATCCTTGTTGTTAGTTGATCAAAAAAAAAAAAAAAAAAAAAAAACATGCAAAATTGATTTATTGATTGGGCCACCGCAAAATTACCTGCCAATCAATATACGTTGATATAATCATTCAAAAGCGAGCGAAAACAATTAAACGGATCGTTAGGAATCCCCATTAAAAGATTGCAGAGAAAAGGTTTATAAATAATCAAGCATATGGTAAAATTTCATCCACTAACTGATTCCTGCGACTATTTGTATTTGCCACATCATGGAATTTTCGGAAGAATCATCTACCGGTTACTCATTGAATGACAATCTTATAAAAGGAACCTTGACATATGGTATGTCTTCAGGGCCTTATCTTGTTACATAGAGTTATTCACTAAATTGCTTCAGAGCATTCGACTACATATGCAGAAGCATCACAGTCATTATTGAACGATATGTATATCGCTGATCTGTTAACGAGAGCTCATTCAGAATCAGAAGCAGTGAAATTGACGCAACAAATTTCAAATATAATTGTCCAATCCGAGTTCAATCTAAGAAAAAGATTCTCCAATTCTCCGGAGCTTTTAGACGAACTAAACGAACCTAAAAGAAGTGCATCACTTCTAAAATCACTTTCAGGAAATCCAGATGAGTAAAAGTGTTGGGTATGCAGTGTTGGGTACCCAGTTACATACCATTTTTCTTACCATGTCACTCTAACAAATAAAATTCTAGGTTCAAAGCAGGCGACATTATCCGGAGGTAGTCCATCTATGATCCACTAGAACCGCTGGCACCTTTTACAATTAAAATTAATAGTTTTATTATGAATCCTCAACATTTATAAATATAAAATATTTCTTTTTTGTTAATTTTAAAATTGTAAATAAAAATACAAATACTCGGATCGAATATATATTTTATAGCAACAACTATTTTTTATGGCAATATTTTATAGTGGTTTTGGTATGCGAGGATTCCACAGTGAAACAATTTTTTCAATAAAAAATACTGAGAAACCGAAAAGAGGAGAGTATGCATATAAAAATCACGTTAGAGTGACAAAGAGAAACAAATCTTGCCATAAAAAGTATTGAGCTTCATACTTTTTATGGCAACATTTACCTCACTAAATTTTACTGAATTTTTTTTTTGTTTCTTTCTAACAAGTAAAGGATTTATATTTTTACCTCCTATTAATTTTACTTTACTTTTATCTCATATTATTTTGTTTCACTTTGGAATTCGCGCAATAGTGGCTCAAAAATTTTCTGCAGAATTTCTCTTTCATTTTGCAGAAGAAAAATGTTGGTTGCATGTAAGACCATAATACACCATTTTAGGGTATTTTCATGTAGAAAATTGTTTTCTGCTACAAATTTTTGCAGGTAAATAAGAAGCATACGCTATATAAAAATATTCAATATGCCACAAAGAAATAAACATATATAGTAATGGCGTAATTTTTTATAGGATCATTATTAGTTTATTTTTAATAAATTCAAATGCGAAATTTATATTTTTATATATGGCGTCTGTTTTATTCATGAATCCTCAACATTTATTAATACGAAATAATTTTTTTTCTTATTAATTTTGAAAACGTTGCCATAAAAATACTCGGATCGAATATATTTTATGGCAACATTTATTTTTATGGCAACACATTTTGCTGTATTAAATCAATATTAAAAATAAAATTACATTCTTAATGTTGGTAGAACATACCACAACGCCATAAATTTAACGAGCATATCTTTAGATGATTTCAATCAATCAAAATAATGACAAATTGGGTTAAGCTGAATTAGATTGAATTTCTTTGAATTACTTTGAATTATTGCGAGAATTCATCATCTGTATATCGTTTTTTGAAAGTATCTGCAGACTTGGCCTCTCTCACTGATAGGGGTAGCCGAGCTGATACGCCGAGCTGTGAAAAGCTATATGATGAGTGCCTTGATTCCCATTGCTTATCAGTATATCACCGGTCCTTAGACACTCTCTTGAGGGACTCCAAATTTGATCTCTTTAATTTGTGAGTATGCTAGTTCCTGTTTAACACGAAAGTGTCTGTCTGTAAGACCCGTAAGTAAGAACCGTATGAAGCCATGATTTGGAAGAGCGACAGCAAGATTAACTGGAACAGGCTGAATCTCATGTCGTTAAAATTTCAGAAGGGTCATACGAAGGTTGAAATGATAACCAATGAGATGTTGGTCAGGGAGAGGAGTTGACAATGAGGGCGTTCGCTGTTTTTATAGTTTAACAATATGAATAGGGAATGGGACGCGTGTAGTGACTGGTTTTACAGCAGTGGTGGAGCGGTTTATTATCAATGATACAGCTGAGGTGGAATGGAGCACAAATGGGGCTGCAATGTTAGATGGTATGATGAGGGGCGGTGGCAACAGACAAGTTGAATTTGCTTGCGCTGTACGGACTGAACTGAAGAGGCGGTGGTACAGACTTAGATGGGGGGCTAATGTTACGATCTGACTTATTGTTTAGGGTGGCATAAATTGGTTAATAACAGTTTAGTGGTATAGCAGATTATAGCAGACATGTTGCGATTGTTTGCGGACCATCTGGTATATTCAGTGCGGCATGTAAATACGAGTGCGATGAAAGCAAGAAATTGCCTTTAGTGAGTCTTCTTTAAGGTGCGGTTCGTGATTGAATACAAGCGAAAGTGATTAGCAGGATAAAATAAGCGGTGTAACCTCAATTTGTTGTTCAGTAAATATTAGGAAATTATTCAGAGATAATTTTCGATAAAATAAATTCCGATTAATTTAAAGCACAAATTAATGTGCCGATATTAATCGAGATGCTTTTCTAGGAGTATCCATGTTAATAAACATTTTTGAGGGAATCTGAGTTCTGAAGGACTTTCGTATGACTTTATTTGAGTCGTGTAAATAGGATGCACGAAAATTTCGACACAAAATTTTAACTTCGCGACCTATACATTATTTAGTCCCAGTTTTCGACCAAAATCGGACCATAGATGTGATAGCGCGGTTCAAAATAAACACCGTTTGTCAATGTCAACCTTGTAGTAATAGTTAGATAAGTAGAGTCAGAATGAGCGACGTGTATAGTTTGTAGAAAAAATTTACGTAAATTGTGAAATACACAGATTTTTATTTCATCATAAAAAAAATTGAACCACAGCAACGCCCATAAATACACAAACCGTTTCATTTATACTAAAAATAATACAACTAATTTTATTTAAAATTAAAACTTAAAATATAAATTATAATATTTAAGATTTTTTAACTTCAATAAATGTTTTCCCGCATCACTAGCGCTACAACTTAAATCGAATGTTTCCAAATTCTGAAAATTTTCCAATTTCAAAATTTCCTCCAAAAATGTATCGTCCAGAACGAAATCAATTTTCAATTCTCGTATTATATTACAATGTACCAGTACGCATTTGATTAAGGAAGCGGTCCTCTCCACACCATTTGAATCCCGAATTTTACTCGAAACATGAAATGATTTAACGTAACTTCCAATTTGTGTGATAATTCGTTCGATCTTCGCGGCCGTTGTTAAATTATGTTGATTTTTACGTAAAAATTCGTCCGCATCTAGTATCCGATATCGCTTGTATAGGCGAGATGCAATTTTATTTAAACGTTGGCAAGTAACAGCGGCACTGCATAAATCTTGTAGCTGAAGATACGAGAAAATTGTGTCTAAGCAATCATCGTTCAGAGTAAGTATAGTTTGATGTGATTTGGAATTTTTTGGAACCGGTGATTGATCGTCAGATTTTGATTTTTTATGCCTGCGTCGACGGCACATAATTAGGTCACGACACTGAAACCGAAAAAAGCGTAAAAATGATTTAGTTGTTCGACACACCGGTATATAAAAAAATAAATCACCGATTACAAATTGAAATTAACACCTCTGCACAATTCGCACCTATATACTATATATATAAAAAAAAACTGCAAATTACTATCGACGAGTATAAACCAAGAAAGAAAGGAAAAAACTTTATATCGCCTCCGATAATTTTCACTCACTAATAATGTTATTCGTATATTTTATTCCAGACCAAAATAACGATTTTTTTTATTGTCGTAATTTTGTAAACACTACCTACCCAAATTTCTATAATGTGGTCTTTGATCTACATATATCTTGCGGAGAAAATCAGAAGAAATAAGATATTGGCATAAGATGAGTTAACAGATTGAATGAATACGAGTATCGTTACGGTGTACGAGTAATGTTTTGATAATTTTACTATACGGAAGCTGTAATTCAACGTCGATCGACGACTGATTGTATTAAATCTAATTTTACGATCTTGGAGAAAAAAAAATGTTTAAGATGAGTGAAAAATGTTATTTCTAATTCCAGAAATACGATTTTGTTTTTCAATAAAATTTTATAAATAAACTATTTCGAAATTCCGAAGAAGATTTTAATTTGTCTTCTACGATGTGACCACGCATGTTGTTTTTTAAGCGGGTCTGCGTTTATATGCGCATACACCTGCGTGATGTCAAAAATTATTATTTGTTGTTGGCTGTTTGTTTGGCAATTTATAACTCATCGGAAATTTATGTTCTTACATTTAACTTTGTGTTTTGGCATTTGCAATCATCTATCTAAATGTATTTTTGGCACACAACTAAATAGTATTTGGGGGAGAAAACTGTGAAAACTGTAATTGTTAAAAATTGTATTTTTTAGAACTCGTTGAAATTTGCTCATTTCCATAAAGATAAACCATATTATTAGAGAAATAATGAGTGATTTCATAATAAAAAAAATTAGCAAGTGGTTCTCGGAGAGCGAAGCACGTCTCCTTCAGCTGTTTCCTAGATAACTCAAAATAAATCAGGTGGTGTAGTGGAGGCGAGCAAAAATATCCTAATCAGCGTTCTCAAGGACCCGCTGAACCGGGTGCCTGTCATGTATCAATGGGCTTGCTGTATACATGTTTTTAGATGGGAGTGGATGGCTTAAGAGTGAGATCCACACACTTCATTACAGCCATTATAAGAATGGAGAAGAATTTGGGGTTGGCGTTCAGGTATGACTTCAACTGCAAGACCTTAAGTAGTTGACAATGATTAATTGTCCAGTTTAGCGCAAACGATGTTTCGACAAAAAACAAGTTACTGGTTAGAGACAAAAGTAAATTAGTGAGAGAGTCGAGTGAAGCAGGTTTGAGCGTCTAGGTCCTAGGACATGTATGTCATGATAGTTTCATGAAATTGTAAAATGGTTTTGAGGACGGAATAAGTTTTGCCTGAGTTCAAAAAGACAAGGAAGTTTGTGTCTAAAAGAAACGAACTCGTCCTACGTTCAATGACCACAAATAGAGGGCTTCAAGAAATCCAGAACTGGTGCACACAACCCAATGCCAGTTGATTCCTCAAGAAGAAATCGAACACGTTGAATGTTTTAAAAGTGTTCAAAGTATTTGCGGAAAATCAAACAGGTTAGAAGCGGTCGAGCGCTCAAGATGTATGAATTTTAACGCAAAGCTCGACAACAGATTTTGGGATGAGGCTGTCAACATAATGGCGTATCTTGTGAATCGTTCACCGTATCATGGGGCTATCGACAAAATGCCCGAAGAAATATGGCTTGGAAAAAAACCTGATTTGTGTAACTTGAAAGTGTTCGGATACTAGGCCATGGTACATGTTACAACACGAAAGAGGCTGAAATTTGATTCAATATCATGAATGATGACGATCATTAATGTTCATGATCTCAGCAAAGATAAATCAGTTAACATCAAGGACCTATTCTTTGTCGAGTTGAAGAAGGTCATCAATATCATACCGCACCACTACATTAAAATGATGATAGATGACTTTAATACAAAAATCAGTATGCGTGCCGAAAATACATCACATATCGGTCCTAACTGCACCTCATCCACGCTTAATACTCCAGACTTTTAACTTTACCATTAGTCATCACAAAGGCAGTTTAAATGTTGTTGCGTAAAGCCTCTCCAGATCGAATGTTGTCTGAAAAGTAACCTAACAAAGATTGAAAAAACGTTTTCTTCAAATTTATTTTTATTTCTCTACATAGTCTCCTTTGTAAGTCTATACATTTCTCCTAGCGATGCTCTCATCTCATCAACCCGTCTAAATAGTACTTGGCGCCTTTTCTGCAAAATCGTTGTTTACGAAGATGATAACCTTCTCATTCGACCAAAATCTCTGTTCTTCAAGCGCAACTTAGGCTAGATCTAACCATGGTAACCGCCAAGGTGTGCGATGGCGCATTGTATTGGTACAGTAAGATGTTTTTTCAGCAAATGTGGCCGTTTTTCCGCAACATCTGCTTTCAGCTGGTCAAGTAATGAGACCTAGTAAGCTCCTGTAATGTGATTTAGCCCTTTTGAAGATAATCGATTAATAAAACAGTCGCCATCGCTTTCTCAGTCGAAGGAACAGCCTTTGCCTTTTTTGACAGTTCACTGTTTTGGCTGTATATTTGATTCTGGAATGTAATGGTGTTAGCAAGTTTCATCGACAGTAATTAGGAGGTCCCAAAACGTTGATTCATTGCGCCTCATCTACGCCAAAAGAGCGTTGGTTAGAGAGTACGCGCGGACAGCTTTCTCATGCCTAAATCTTTATTCAATATGTGACAAACACGTTCTTTGGACATATTCGTCATACCGCCTTCTATATATCTCTAACTTTAATTCGACGGGTGTCTATCACCATTTGGTAAACTTGAGCTATGTTATAGTCAGTGGTTGCAGTTTTGGACGTCTCACACGGTCATCGTCACACCAGCTGGTACAGTTTTAATAAATGACAATGCAGCGGTCTTGTACTTAGAGCGTCTTTTCAACGCAAACGCAAACACTGTTTCCACTTTTGGATGACAAGTGCTGCCATCTTCATGTTGATGTCGGAAACTTTTCAGACAACTCTCGTATCTTTTTGAAAAAATATCGTAAACCTTAGAGGCAATATCCACAATTCACGTCCTATGCATCGGGAAAAACATCTAGAGACCATTGCCAACTCACCGAAACCACTAGTCAATTTTATTGTTCACGATGATTAGGCTTTTGTTAATACCTTAGGATTACATCACCATGGAAGATATATGTACGTACCCTTGCAATTAAGATCTGGACTAATATATTCTGCGCACAATCCTCCGCGATATGGCCAACCAGGTATAGAAATATTTTATTTTTTCTACAGCGGTACCTACTTCTAGTGGCCTTCGTATGTCGAATGGTAGTTTAACAAAGTGTTGTATGATAACTTGTACAGCTGCATAAACCACGTGACTCAACGGTGGTCAAGCTCATTTTGAAGAAACTGTGCAACAATTGCATATAGAATTACGAACCCACACCTGCGGTCGGGAAATGCTAATTTTTCTAATTTTTAGTTCTTTAGCACTTCAGCAAATATGTCAACGCTAAAGACGTCTGGAATTTCTTAGAAAACTAGATCGCGCATATTCTGTGCCCAAATCGGTTGTGTAAACTGTTACATTATTTGAAAAATATGGAATAAATCAAATTCACACGCCTATACATATACCCCGCAGTCTATAACTTGTCCAAACTCGTTAATCACTCGGGATACTCACCTGCCGGAAATTGCTTATGCCTTTCGAAATGTAATTCTTGAATCAACACAGTTTTCATCCCATTTTATTCCTTTTGGGAAACATACAGTATATCAAGAAAATAACAAGAATCATTCATTTAAAAAGCCCAGAAATTCGTTCACAATGATAGGGTTGTGAGATGGTGCGTTGTCGTGGTGCAAAATCAATTAGTTTTATTTCCACAAACCTAGTCTTTTTTGTCGAATTTGCGGTCTCTCAGATAGTATTCTTTATTAACCTTCTGATCTTCAGTCAAGAATTCCGAGTGCACAACACGGCTATAATCAAAGAAAATAGTGAAGATTACCTTGACTTTTGATCGACTTTGATTTAATTTTCTCGGTTTCGGCTCAGTTAGAAAGTGCCATTCCGCAGCTTGTGAACTGGTTTGCCTGTCAAACTCGTAAACTCATGTCTCGTCATCAGTTATAATGCGTTTTATGAATGTGGGGTTTGAATTGACTCGTTCTAGCATGTCTTCAGCGACCTTTACGCGATTGAGTTTATGAAAAAAAAAAATCAGGTCTTTCGGAACTAGTTGAGCGGCACCGCGATTCATGCCCAAACAATCGTGTACAATAGTACGAATTGATTCGTGATGCACAGAAACTTCAGCGGCTATCTCTCTCAAACCTAAATGACGATTTCTCGTCACCATTTCGAGCAAGGCAATCTTCCATTATATATCTCGACCACTTTTGAATGCACTGTACCACTCATATGCACGTGGTTTTGATAAAGTGGATTCACCGTAAGCCTTCAGTAACATTTTCAGTGATTCGGCACACGAAATTCCATTTACAATACAAAATCTGAGACAAATTCTTTCTGCGATATTTAAATTCATTTGAAAATCGTAAAACACACTTGCGATGAACTGACAAAATGGAGCACAGTAAACAAACTAAATTACAGATCGCACTCAAACTTCAAGTCAAGATACAGAACAGTTGTGCCAATTGAGCGAAAAAAAAAAATTTTACCATCCCTTAGCTCGTATAATTTAGGAACACCATGAATTTGTTGAGAGGCAATAGGTGTATGTTAAAAACTACATTCAAAGCGTCACTACCAAAACTTTTCCGTTAAGCTTACTCTTTAAGCTTGAAACTGAAATTTTAAAGCAAATCGGCAAAGTAGCTTACGAACTGAAAAATATTCAAAATTGGAGTATATCATACTCGTGGTATAACCAATTAAAGGCGAAACTAGGCCTAAGTAAATATTTAGTTATCTAGGTTAGGTTTCGTGAGTTCCCACGATTCGTAACCCATGTCAATATTACAATACTTTTCCCTTCGACTGTGCCAACACCTTATTAAATTTAGCCGACTCCAGCCGAAAAATGTCGATAATGCAGATTCAAACTAATCAAACGAAAATGACAGTCGATTTTTGTCGGTAACACGCCAGCCGAAAAATGTCGGTAATGCAGATACGAATTTTATGCAGAAATGTAATAATTTTTATTGCAAATTTTTATTTTGTTCTTCCTGAAAACAAACTAAAAAATTTAAAATAAGAAATTTTCATGCGAAACAATAAAAATTAATATACAAAACCTAATTTCTCTAAGTGCTGTATTAAATGTTTGGAGTTAAAACGTGAAATGTATTTTTAGTTAAGTGTTTAGAGAATTTTTAAGATGGCACGTCATCTAATAATTATCATTTGAAAGGACGATTTCTATGTTGGAAGTCCGGGAAAACTTGATTGAATATATCGCACACACAAAATTTGAGAAATTTCTAAAAATTGACCGTTTAAAGTGTCATGGCTGGAAATAGATTCAAATAAAAAGTCTTATTGATGGTCACACCTGAAAAAAATTTCAGGTTGGTTTGGAACAAATTGGAACAATTGGAACAAATTTCAGGTCGATTTGTATGTTGGAAGTCCGGAAAAACTCGATTGAATGTATCTCACACACAAAATTTAGAAATTTCTAAAAACTGACCGAATAAAGTGTTATGGCTGAAAATAGATTCAAATAAAAGGTATTATTGCTGCTCATACCTGGAAAAAATTTCAGGTTGATTTCTATGTTGGAAGCCCGGGAAAACTTGATTGAATATATCGCACACACAAAATTTGAAAATTTCTAAAAACTGACCGTTTAAAGTGTCATGGCTGGAAATAGATTCAAATGAAAGGTCTTATGGATGTTCACACCTGGAAAAAATTTCAGGTCGATTTCTATATTGGAAGTCCGGGGAAACTTGATTGAATATATCGCACACATAGAAATCAACTTGAAATTGTTTCCAGTTGTGAGCATCAATAAGACCTTTCATTTGAATCTATTTCCAGCCATAACATTTTATTCGGTCAGTTCTGAAATTTTCAAATTTTGTGTGTGCGATATATTCAATCAAGTTTTCCCGGGCTTCCAACATAGAAATCAACCTGAAATTTTTTCCAGGTGTGAGCATCAATAAGACCTTTCATTTGAATCTATTTCCAGCCACGACACTTTAAACGGTCAATTTTTAGAAGTTTTCAAAATTTTGTGTGTGCGATATATTCAATCAAGTTTTCCCGGATTTCCAACATAGAAATCGACCTGAAATTTGTTCCAAGTGTGAACATCAATAAGACTTTTTATTTGAATCTATTTCCAGCCATGATACTTTAAACGGTCATTGTTTAAAAATTTTCAAATTTTGTGTGTGCGATATATTTATCGAAATTTTCTGACTCTTCACATGAAAATTGTCCTGAACTTTTTGAATTTTTGCTTGGTATATACCATTTAGTTTTCTCCTTTTTAAAATAGTTTTTAATTATAGTTTTATCGCATTTAATAAAAAAAATTAATTTAGAATAGTTTACGTTGGTGAACCGAAATAAACATTTTTGATTTATAAATTAATTACTGTTTAACACCAAAATTACGAATCTGCATTACCGACCATTACTGGTGGAAAATACAAAAGGTTTTTGATTCTGCATTATCGACCTTTTTCGGCTGATATTTTTTCATATTAAAACCAAATCTTGTTTATCGACATTTTTCGGCTGACACTTTTTGTTATTACAACCGAAACTGCATTATCGAAATTTTTCGGCTGATGCATTTTACTTGTTACAGCCAATTCTGCATTATCGACATTTTTCGGCTGAATCGAGTCGGCTAACTTTAACAGTATTGTGCCAACATTATTACAACAATTTTAAAAATTATTTCATAAATTACCGATGATGATTGAGAAATTGTTTGCGTGATTTTTGAAGTGAGAAAGATTAATCAAATGATCGGAGGATAAAGTGACTTGTGTTTTGACTAGCGAACAAAAAACTGTTTAAACTTAGAATGTTTTTTAGTGTTGAAAAAGGTAACTTCAACTTAAAATACTTTATGGGTTGTGGGAAAGTTATAACTTTTGATAGTGGGATTTATAAAAACTTAAATATATCGTGAACATTGGCTAAAGAGAGCAGAGTTTGAGTGGTCAAAAGACAGTTTGAGTGGTTTCATTCACGCACACACCTACTCATACACCTACTCACACAACTACAGTGTACCAGCTGTACATTGCAAGTTCCATGTCAACCGGAGGCGATCGCTTTAAATCTATTTTCAAATCCGGGATTCGTGGTAATATTGAGAACTATAGGGGTATTTGTATAATTTCAGTCTTACCCAAGTTGTTTGAGAAACTTGTTAAAGATCAATTATTCTTTCACGTGAAAACTGTTATCACTCCAAAACAGCATGGTTTCTTTCCGGGCAGATCAACTGTTACTAACTTACTCTTGCTTAAAAATTGGCTCTCTAATGCCTTACATAGGGCTAAAGTTTTGCAGGTTGTGTACAGTAATTTCTGTAAGGCCTTTGATAAGATTGATCATAACTTGCTGTTGAAGAAACTTGATTCCTTGCATTGTAGTTTTCTCCCACTGGACTGGATCAGATCTTATCTTGATTCCAGAACTCAGATAGTAAAGATAGGTGGTTTCACGTCTAGAGTTATTGATGTCACTTCCTGAGTGCCTCAAGGTAGTCATTTGGGTCTTATGCTTTTCATACTATTCATCAATGGCGTAGTGGATTGTTTGAGTTATTCCGACATCCTCATCTATGCGGACGACATTAAATTTTTTAAAACCATTTCATGCACCAATGACGCAAAAGACTTCCAATCTGACTTAAATAATTTCAGTATGTGGTGCACAGCTCAGAATTTGACCCTAAACATTTCCAAATGTGAACAATCCGTTTTACCCGTGCAATCACGCCCGCTAGTCTTGATTTTTTCCTGGTTGGTTGTATTATTGATAATGTTGATACGTTTATGGATCTAGGTATAACATTTACGTCGAACTTATCGTTCAAGAAGCACATAGATATTTACATTTCGAAAGCGAATTCCTTGCTTGGGATTATTTTTTCGAGGGCTTTTCAAGACCCTTATTCTATTAAAATATTATATATCTCGTTTGTGCGTTCGTTGTTGGAATATGGTGCAGCAATTTGGAATCCGTTTTATGGTAACTGTTCAGACCGAATAGAAAGGGCTCAAAAGCGCTTTTTAAGGTTTTATCTGTGAATGTTGCCTAGAGATGGAAACCTACCCGCTTTTATACTCCCACCGTATCGAGGTAGATGTAAATTAATAAATATTGAACCGCTCTTTATCCGCAGATTCAAAATTGGCGTGTTATTGGTTAGAGCCTTGTTTGTGTCTAAAATTGACTGTCTTGAGATGTTGGTATTGTACGATATATATACATATATATATATATATATATATATATATATATATATATATATACATATATATATAGTTAAAGGCGTTGTGGCACCTAATTAACTTATTTATTTTACGTTAGGGAACGAAGTGACCAAAAATACAAATAAAGTGTGAAATTTTAAAGTATTATTTATTTTATAATATATTATGTTTAACAAGTAATATATAAAATGACAATGAACGCGAGTTCTATATTTTCTCGCGTTTATAAACTATATTTTTTGGATATAAATGTTGTTGTTTTATTTAATATACATAAGAAGGGTTTATAACTTATATGCTATATACTATGGTATTTTGCTGATATGCATGATGAGATCATACGAGTAACTCGATCACGGTTTGTATATTGATTTTATATTTTATATTTAACCGATATTTTGTTGATTTGATTAGATGAATATTGCTTCCGTTGTTTACAACAATATATGTTGCTACTTGTTTACAACAATGTATGTTGCTACATCGAATTAGCCTTTACGTTTGGTGTACGTGACTTGAGCAACGTTAACTCCTCCTGCGGAAGTTTGAAGCTGTCCTCAGCGAATAGGTTTTTGATTCTGAAGATAGATTTCATGTTTTTTCTGTATATAAAAAATATAATGATTATTATAATGGTTATTGTTATAATTGTTGAAATCGCTATCGAATGCATGTATATAACTGATGTCTGTTGACGATTTTGGATTTCTCGTAGATTAGTTATCGTTTTTTTAGTTAACATGGGAATATCCATTGTTTCCACTTTTGTTTCATTGATAACGATAGTGTTGAATGGTTGTCAAACCCGGAATTGGTGTATGCGTTTTGTTATGTCATTAATAAATGACTGTTCGTTTACATGTATGGTACAATTTTCGAATTTGATGAGTTTGATACCTTTTATTAATAAAGTATCTGGGTCGCAAGTTGTAAATATTGTGACTCCAATTTCCGATGAAATGAAGAGGTATCCGTCTTCGATGAGTTCGATTTCCTCTTTGTGTGGTGTTTGTATTAATTTACAATCCGCATCTTGGTTATTGATTAAGTTTGGAATGCATGTGTCATTATTTGAATATATTTGTTCCTTGTAACAGTAGTACACATTTTCTACTATTTGGCACGGTTTCGTAGCAGACATATGTATTTTAGGATTTAAAAGGATAAAATTATAAGGAGTAGGAATTATGAAATTATTTAATGTAGAGGTTTTAATTTTGATATATGTAAATTTATCATTATAAAACAGTGGTATTTCTATAATTGTTATGAGGTTAGTTCCATTATAATACGCTTTCAATTGTAAAATTGAATAAACCTGCTCTTGTGAATGAAAAGTTAAATTATTTTTATTTAATTCGGATAATACATAATCCATTTCCGTGTTGTCAAGTATGTGTCTTGATATTACGTTAATTTTTGCGAAAGTTATAATTTCGTGTATTTCCTCCGCTTGATCAGAGAGTATTGAAATATTGTCTTCAATACTAAGGTATGCTTGATTGAATAATATTTCTGCGTCATTAAAAGATTTTATTTGCCATCCTGATTTCAGAATGGTGTTTATAGCGTTCGATGCATTATTGAGAGTTTCTGTAATTTCCGCAAATCGATTATTTACTTGGTCATTAATTTGAATTTGACTGTTTAGTCTATCAACTAATGTATATTGTCCCTCCTGAGTTAGTTTGATTTAGTTTTGTAAGCTAATGTAATCATTTTGATCAAGGTTTCCAGTGATGGATTTAATAAAGGTACCTAATGGGTCAATTAATCCTCGTTTTTCTCGTTTTTCTACCTGAGGTAATGTTGGCATGAGATTGTCGATTGATCTCTTTACGTTTGTTAATTTTCTTTTTATAATAGTAATCCTTTGAGTTCTATTGTAGTTAAGATGTTCCATTTTCTTTTCTGTATAGGTAACACATTCTTCGATTTCCCGATAATTTTTTAACAGGTCTTCTAATTCAATGATATGGAATAATTTTATATATGATGTTATAACCTTGGCTTCTCCTAGGTTTATTCCTACCTTTTGGTTGTACTACCCTGTGGACAAGAAAAGGTTTAGCTAATTTTTTGTTTTTCGTATTTTGTTTTTATGGACGGTACGTTTATTCGTTGTCACGACTACGTCTCCGTCTTGTGTTATTGTATGCGGTATATATTTCCTCTGAAACTTATCACGTGTAGTGACTTTTTCAAATATTTTTTCACCTGGAAAAAATGTAGCTGGGTTATCACGTTTCGTGTTTAATTTTTCGATAGTTTTGGCTTTAGACAGGTTATTCAGTTTTGCTATATGTTCAGCAATTTCTGAATATTGGCGTCTAATGCGAGTTAAATATTCATTTGAAGTTTTCGCCTATATTTTCGGATATATTTTTGGGAATAATATGTCCTCTATATAGTTCGAAAGGTGTCAATTTAGTTGACGAGTGAATAGAGTTATTATACGCATATATTGCATCGTCCATTATATTACTTATGGACTTCTTTTTATCCTGGCTATGGATTTTTCGTACCAATTCGGTTAAAGTAGAATGTAACCGTTCTATAGGTGAATTTCCATTAGATGAGTTTGCTGTGGTAATATGTAATTCTATTCCCAGCAAGTCAGTAAATTCTTTAAATATTGATGAAGTAAATTCAGTAGCTGAATCAAGTACCAAGATTTTTGGTATTCCTGCTTTACTAAAGAATTTATTAAATTTTTCAATCATTGTGCTTGATTTTCTGTTTGGTATCTCGATTGCTGATGCATAACGAGAAAATTTATCAATTAATGTGATAAATGTTTTACTTGAAAGAGCAAATGTATCTCCGTGAAGGATTTCCATAGGCCTGTTTGGTGTTTGCGAGAGTTTGAATTTAACATGTACTGGTTGTCTCTGGTATTTATTTTGGTTGCAGATGTCACAGTTTTTTATAAGCTGTTGCACCTGCTGACGAATATTTGGAAAATAGAAGTTCCGTTTTATGTTTTGATAATTTTCTTGAGTTCCTCTGTGAAATGGTTTGTGTGTGTTGAGTATTATGCGTTTCTGTTCTTCGCTATCCTCAACATCCATTTTAATTGAGAATACTCTAACTATTTTGAAGCATGTTTCCCTACAAATTTGTTTGAATAATTCAAACGTTTCATCATCGGTGTAAAGTGCCGTGATTTTTCGTTTGTTCGTGTAACTATTCAATATTATTTTGATATCTGTTATATCTAAATTAGATTTTTTAATTGTGTGTCGCTGATTTTTGTTGAACAGGACCCTTGTGTCCTCAACCATGGTATCACAGCCCTCATCTCTTATTACGATGAGTTGATGTTGAAATTCATTTATTGTAGAATTTGATATTGGAATGTCTTTGGGTTGTATCTTGACATTGTCATGCCCGATATTTATATTGTTTAAATTATTAATTTCCTGTTGAAAATTATAATTATTTTTATGTATTATGCTAGCTTTATTTATTGAATGACGAGTCATGTCGACTAAACTCATATCATCCTTTATTTCCTCTTCGGGTTTAGAATCCATGTTATATGTAAAGTTTTTTGTTTCCAGTTGTTTATTTATTTCAATGCGTGACAAGGCATCTGCATTTGTGTTTGCTGTGCCTTTTTTGTATTGAATTGTATAGTCATACTCTTCAAGTGCTAATCGCCATCGAATGAGTTTTGACGTTGGATCTTTGGCGTTAAATAGCCAAAGAAGGGGCTTATGATCAGTAATGATCGAAAATTTCCTTCCATACAAGTATGGTCGGAAGTACTTGGTTCCCCATACTATTGCTAGGCATTCCTTTTCAATAGTGGAGTAATTGCATTCTGTTTTGGATAATGTGCGTGATGCATACGCAATTGGGAGATCATTTCCCTCGAAATTTTGACTTAGTACTGCGCCTAACGCGTAATTTGACGCATCAGTTGTCAGTATAAAATTTTTGTTAAAATCTGGATATTTTAAAATTGGTTCTTGTACCAACATATTTTTACATTGTTCGAAGCATTCTATGAATTGTTTGTCATGATAAATCACAGATCCTTTCAATAGACAAGATGTAAAAGGTTTTGTTATTTTGGAAAAGTCTTTTACGAACTTTCTGTAATAACCTATTAGACCAAGGAACGATTTAATTTCCTTTTGTGTAGATGGTAATTTTAATTGCTTAATTGCTTCCACTTTCTTTGGGTCAGGTTTTACTCCTTTGGACGTTATAATATGTCCGAGAAAACCTATTGATTTTTGAAGAAAGTTAGTTTTCTCAAGTTGAATTTTTAGATTAGCTTTTTGTAATTTTGTAAATACCTGTTTCAGGTTTAATACATGTTCCTGTAGGCTAGTGCTATAAATGATTATGTCATCCATATAACATAAGACATTTTTGCCTTGCAGGTCGCCCAATACATTATCCATAACCCTCCGGAATGTACTTGGTGCGTTCTTCAGACCGAATGGCATTCGAGTAAATTCGAAATGTCCGTTTGGAATGGAGAAACCTGTTTTAGGAATATCACAATTTTTGATTTCTATTTGATGAAATCCTGCGGCTTAATCTAAAGTAGAGAAGTATACAGCTTTTCCCATTTTGTCAAGTATGCTATCTATGTTAGGAAGCGGGTACTTGTCATCTATGGTTTGCTGATTTAGTTGACGGAAGTCTACAACTAATCGCCATTTTTTATTTCCATATTCGTCCGGTTTTTTAGGCACCATCCATATTGGTGATGACCATGGACTGTATGAAGGTCTTATTATCCCGTTTTTAAGTAATTTATCAATTTCGATTTTGATTTCCTCCTTTTGATTTTCCGGATGCCTGTACTGTTTTATACAATGAGGCTTCTCTTTCAAAAGGTTTATCTCAGGTTTTACCAAACTGGTAAACGTGAGTTTTTGGTTTTCATCATAAAAGATGTTTTGGAATTGTTTACATAATTTAAGTAATTGATGTTTTTCCTCAGGGTTTAAATTCCCTGTTCGGATTTTGGATTCTATTTCACCTGCCATGTTTTCATTTGTAATATGGAAATTTATGTCATGGTATTGGTGATTAAATTCGCTTGTTTGTATCGGATTTAAAAGAAAAAATTCTTTATCCATTATATCCGTATTTAATACCTCCACCACAGCTTTGTATGGTGTGGTTGTTTTGTATATCCCCTCACTGATGATTAAATTATTATTTAACACTAAGTTGTTTAGATAAAAGGTTCCTTTTTTCATTGTTGTTGGAATTTCCACTAACTGTTTTGTTTTTCCTTAAATTATAGTTTTAGGAATAATTGATTCTAATTGGTTTTGAATTTGTAACGAAAACTCTGGTAATTCCAGTATGTTTTTGTTAATGTTTATTTTTGCGTTTAGTAATTTTAAATTCTCGTAACCTATTAATCCGTCAAACACTTGATGGAATTTTAATACGTAGAATTTTAATTCCCTTGGAATTTCGTCGAATTTCACGATTGTTTCCTGTTTTATTTCCGTTGAGGATATCACAGATTTAACCGTAAAATTCACGTTTTTAGTTTTTTCTTTGTTGAATAATTTTGAGAATTGTGGATCGATATATGATTTATCGGCCCCAGTGTCAATTAGAATCTTTAATTTTGTTTTGTTTATAGTTAGTACAATGAAAGGAAGATTAGTTTTAATGTTTAATTTATTTAAGTGATTGAGGTCGGGAGAGAGGCATCTATTATAAAATCCTCATTATCGCCATTTATCTCAATGTTATTCAAATTCTCTTGTTTTATTTGTGGTTTCCACTGACTACGGTAGGGTTGTTTAAATTGTGGTTTAAATTGTCTATGATCGCTTTCTTGTTTTATATTGGGCTTATTTTCTGCTCCTTGATTTTTATCGAAAATCCTTGGTTGCCCTAGTGGCTTTGTGAATTTTTGATATTTGGGTTTTTGTTGTTGGCTGGTTTGTTTTAACCGTTGTATACTCTGTTCATCTAGAACAATTGAGTATGCTGTTTGTAGATCAGCCGGTTGTGATGATCGTACGGTGCTACCTATTGGATCTGGTAAACTAGCCATAAACACAGTTAATCCCGTTAATTGATGTTGTTCGATTAATAGATTTGTGGTACATTGGTCATAACCTTTCGTTTGGATTTTGTTTGACAGTAATGTAATTATAGCTTGTATTTTTTCATAGAGTTTATTAGGCTCTACATTTTGTTTAATTAAAGAAAACAATTCAAGCTGTAAGTTTTCCACTGTTCTATTATCGGCATACGTGTTTATTAGATGTTTACGTATGTTTTCCCAATTTGTTTGAACATTATGGGTTGTTAAAGATAGAGAGGCTGAACCCGTTATTTTATTACGAATGTTTTGTTCGATAATTTTATAACTAGGTAATTCCCTAAGTGGTGCGCATACTATTAGTATGTCGTCCACGGATTTTAGAAAGTGATATAGCTCATCACGCTTACCGGTGAATATCGGTAAATTTTTCGTGATAGCCGCTACCTTGAAGTAGTTAATGATTTCCTCTTGTTGCTCCATTTGTTTTTGTATACGGAGTTTACGGAAATTTATTATTAAACGTGGTTGTTCCACAGGTTTCTCTGTTAAATTATTTTTTTCGAGAAATTCGTCGAGTTTATTACCATCGACTTTGTATTGAGAACTTGAAGATTGTGATGTGTTTTCACAAGAATTTAAATTGTTTAAACTTTTGCTTGAAGAAAGCATGTGTGAGTTTTCAGATTTTAATTTAATTTTGGATTATACTATCACCATTTTATAGGTTGATTTATTTTAGAAATTCACGAATTTATAATTTATTTTATAGTGCTTTCCCGATAAAACACTTTTTATTTATACAAAAGATTCCGATTTTAGGTTTCTTTTGGGTTTACAAAGCGTCCCGATTTTAGGTTCAAATTGTAGGTTATTCAATTTTTACAAGAGATCCCGATTTTAGGTTTCAACTGTATGCAAGATTTGAAATAAACTTGGTTTCACTATTATTTTATATAGAACACAGTTTTATATATTGATAAATGTTAGATATATTTTTGGAAAATTTGTGTTAGGAAAAATACATATATAAATGTCTTACCGAACCAAAACTATAATTTGAAATAGTTTTAATAACATCATTGACGTGTTGATCAGGCACTTTTTTAATGTTGGTAATTCACTTTTATTATATTGTTCCAAAAACACTGATTATATAATATTTTTTTTTTTAAAAAAAATTAATTTTAATTTTTAGATTTTTATTTATATTTTAATTTAAAATTTTTTATATTTTTATATATTTTTTATATTTTCTTCACTAAAACTGCGCTAGTTAAAGGCGTTGTGGCACCTGATTAACTTATTTATTTTACGTTAGGGAACGAAGTGACCAAAAATACAAATAAAGTGTGAAATTTTAAAGTATTATTTATTTTATAATATATTATGTTTAACAAGTAATATATAAAATGACAATGAACGCGAGTTCTATATTTTCTCGCGTTTATAAACTATATTTTTTGGATATAAATGTTGTTGTTTTATTTAATATACATAAGAAGGGTTTATAACTTATATGCTATATACTATGGTATTTTGCTGATATGCATGATGAGATCATACGAGTAGCTCGATCACGGTTTGTATATTGATTTTATATTTTATATTTAACCGATATTTTGCTGATTTGCTTAGATGAATATTGCTTCCGTTGTTTACAACAATATATGTTGCTACTTGTTTACAACAATGTATGTTGCTACATCGAATTAGCCTTTACGTTTGGTGTACGTGACTTGTGCAACGTTAACTATATATATATATATATATATATATACTCCGTTACGGACCCTTTGCGTTAGAGATTTCTAAATTAAGCTGAACTACGGTAAATAAATTTAAAATTATTGAACTGGTTGACTCGAATTTGGCCACTAAACGTCGAATATTTGATTCTGCTTATCGGTTGTGACTTTGAAAATAAAATTTGATGATTTGGGCATTTTATTCAACGCTATAACCTTTCAAGGTGATTTACCATAAACTACTGAACAAACAGCCATAATCTGCACAACAAATTTGATAGATGTTGCTTTAACAATATGGCTGCCATAACATAAGAAATTTCGACCGCCCTTATTGGAAGACGCTTTACAATGATGTAAATGTTGTTATTGATAGGCTACTCTAGCTCGCTCTCTCTTTTTCTGTAATTTTACTAATATGTTGGTACAACATTTTAGATTACGATAAGACATAAAAAATGTTATCTTCTTACGTATGTAATAATATATATCGTGGGATGTTTATGTAGTATAATTACAATGATTATTATGCTTCATATTTATTTATGACGTCATAAACTTAATTACGTGTATCCGTACTCAGAATTATGTAAAAAAAAAATGTTATATGCTTTACTACAAAATTTATGGTTAAACATGATGAATTAGAAAATGATACGAAACCATAAAATTATATATTGAATTATGCAAAATTTGATATTTAATGATCTGTAACTAATGGAATTTATGGATGGGCTAAAATAAGAACACAAACTGTATACCTAAACATAACATATTTGGACACGTCTACACTTACCCTAAAAGTGTTGCGTATCCCTTTACGGCAGATGTTAAACTTTCACAATTGAGCTCTTGAAATTAAGATTGAACAAGATTAATTTGTTTCACATACACACACATATCATAATTGCACGTACGATAACATAACGTGACTAAAGTTCAGGTGTAAGCTTGAAGAGATTATATTTTACAAAAATTAATCCAATTAAAGTGCAAACAAGTTTAATCAATATACGTTTGGTGAGAATGAGAAAAACATCGAAAAGCTAAAAAAAAAGTTTCAAGAATACAAAGTTACGAAAAATAAAGTTTAGCAAACTTGTTATATTGGGATTTGCAAATAATTTAATTATACTAAAATTAAAACAACTTTATATTTTTATTTTATTTTTGAAGAATAAGAAGATGAAGAACGATTTATTGTTCGTCTTATATACGATTGTTATTTTGCTTCTTAAAATTCTTTACTCAATCCGATTCGCCACGAAATGAAATTAATTTACCGGAAATTAATTTTTATACTGATCTCCATATAATTGATACATTATTGGTTGGATTAAATCGTTTGTGTCCTTCTAGTTGATTTGACCCAAATATTATTCTACGGTGTCTTTCTCTTGAATTACTCATTATTCACATTCGGTTGCGAAGTTGCGACTGCTCAACAAGGACAGCAAAAAATGCTTTTTAATTTTGAAAAATGATATATTTTATAAATTCTAACTGAGAAGTATATAACAATAAAACAAAATCGCCTCAAGCTAAAAAAGATTTAACTGTTTGAAAAATAAAATATAAAAATTATTTTTTTTGATTATAAATCAAAAAGCACAAACAAAAATAAAAAGCTAAATCCGAAAAGTATGTGAAACAAAAAGCTATACACATCTAATTTTTAAAATTTAAAGCTTATGAATTTTTCATTTGTCTATGCTGGAATGCAGGGGCTGTATTTTTCATTACTATGAGTTAATTTTTTAAAAAGTGGCTCATAAACTGAATCGTAACGTAATTATCGCGTCATATCGTTCGATTGCTACGCAGGTATATTTGGTTTGGAGGAGAACGACATCAAAACCAAATTCTTAGCAACACTCAATAGCACCTCCACGGCAAATCCCGGAATCGGTGACTATAATTTTCGAGTTCTCTATGTCCATTTAACGTTATTGCGATCTAAACATCTATCGCCATCATGCAACTTGCAAAGGTAGGTCGCTCCTTTCATCTTTGGTCTAATTAAAGTTGCGCCAAACCAATATCGCATTCGAATGAGCCATGAGATAAAACAACTTTTTGAAGGTGGCGATATCATCGGATTCGTCAAATCCAATTGAATTAGATGGCTGGGTTAGGTTGCAAGGTCTTAATAACACCGTATGATTGATGAAGTGTTCCAACTGCGCGTATAATAGCACAGGCGACAAAATCCTTTCATATGCGATGTGAAACCTAGAAAAACAGAGAGAGAAAGGGCGGGAGAGAGAGCAAGAGAGAGATAGAGCCTGATGCAATGACTGAAAATAACTGACCAATTGTAAACATTTAAACAAATAAGGACCAATTAGACCCAACTATTGTTTTTACATATTGGGTGTACAAATAAATTCCAGACCTTTTTTACTGAAATAAAAGACATTAGTTTTTGTAGAGAATGAAAGAATGTTTTATTCAAAGTATGCTCCTTCGGAAGCTATAACCTTCGCCCATCGTTCAGCTAATAAACGGATCCCTCGCAGAAAGAAGTCTGGTGGTTTCGAGGCGATCCAGTCATCGATCCATTTTTTGACGTTTTCATATGAAGTGAAGTGTTGCTGTGCCAGGGCTGATTCCATCGACCAGAACAAGTGGTAATCTGAGAGACCAATGTCTGGTGAATACAGCGGGTGGGGTAGAATTTCCCAGTTCTGCCTGTCCAAGTAATTTTTGACAGGTATAGCAACATGGGTGGTTTTTCAGCTAGAGCTTGCTTTAAAGACATCAATTGTCGACGATAAACTTGTCCCGTAACGATTTCACGCTCTTTCAGCAGCTCATAATAGATGACACCCTTCAAATCCCACCAAATACAAAGCATTGCCTTCGAACCATGGATATTTGCTTTTGGCGTCGAAGGGGTTTGGTTCACCACGCTGGTTTGCGCTTTGGATTGTCATAATGGATTCATTTTTCATCCTCAGTGATGATCCGATGCAAAAACCCCTTTCTTTGTTGTCGTTGAAGCAACAATTCGCACATGGTTTTCCGACGTTCCATGTCCCTTTCTTTCAATTTGAGTGGCACCCAATTTCGCAGCTTCTGAACCAATCCCATTGCATGTATACGTTGCGAAACACATTGTTGGGTAATATACAACTCTTCTGCCACTTGTTTTTCAGTCTGACAAGGGTCCACATCAAGCAATTCTTCCAATTCTGTATCTTCAAATTTTCTTGGTCTGCCTTCACGTTCTTTCTCTCTTACGTCAAAATCACCAACTTTGAATCGTTGAAACTACTCTTTGCATGTTGTTTTCGATGGCGCATGTTCACCGTAAACTTCCACAAGCAAACGATTTAATTCCGCTGCAACAAAAAATAATGAAGTAAAACTTCCGGCAAATGTTGTTTTTTGGCACAAAATTCGACATCTTCCATTACATGATAATATTTTTAGTTTACGCTTTGAACAAATGTCACTAGTAATTATTCAAACTTGACATCTAACCTCAAAATAACATGTATTGCCCGATTGAATAATATGCAAGCAGTGATACTAACGACACCTATCTAAAAAGGTCGGAAATTTATTTGTACACCCAATAGTTCGTTTGATGAGGAGCCGCCGCTTTTATAGATTCCTGATTGTTTATGATTGTTATAATAACTTCAATATCTCGGTCCAAGTGGTTGGTCGCAAGTGACAAAATATTTGAAAACACGAATATCATTTGGTAAATATTAGATGATTTGGGGTCATTTAATGTCATTCCGTCAGGAGTTAAAGTTAAAATCGCGAAATGTTCGAATTATTATTTCAATATGCTTCAAATAAATTATGTATCTTATCATTATGCAAAATTCGATATAATTATATTTCAAAGGATTTTAAAACCTCGATAGGAAATCCCTTAGAAGATACTAATATTCAACAGAAATTTTAGAAAAAATAAATTTTTTCGATGAATTGTTTTTTCGATAAATGTTTCTTTTCAAAATTATTTCCTCGGACATTTGGCTAGTCTGCAATGTTATAACCCTAACAAAATTATATGAACCAGGAGATAACTCAATAATTTTAGCTAAAGGACTTTTGCCTGGTGGTACTTTATCATCCTTCAGTATTATAGCGTCGTTGATCTTTGGTTGTTTGATCATCTTGTTGCATTTGTTTAATTTATTGAGCGATGTTAAATATTTCCATTGTCATCGTCCCCAAAAATGTTAAAATTAACATCCCTACCTTACCTTTATCAGTAACTCATCATAATTGAACACATTATCACAAATAAATTTTAGAAAGCCATTGAAAATTTAACCTCTTTGAATCTTAATCTTTTAATTCGTTGCGTTTTTCGTAAATGCTTAAATTTTCAACATCACTGCAAAAAATGAAAAAGCTCCAGTGGAAGCCGCCGCTTCTGGAGCACAGATTTCCACCAAATTTCACAAGGATCTGAAGGGGTATAATTGTTGTGATCAACACCCGAATAAACCACACTCAATTTCTAAAGCGAAAAATTCTACCTACCGGATTTTTGATAAAAATTGTCTTGTAAATCAATCTCGTTTAGAAATTAACCTTCATTACAAAAATTGAGAAAGCTCCTACGGAATGAATCTCCAATTGATGAAAAAAGCTTTAATATAAAGTTTGCGCCTAGTCTGTATAGATATGCCGAATTTTGGTGGAATAAAGTTTTCTGTATCAAATCTCGTCATTTCCGGTAAAATTTAAAATAAAATCTGAAATAATTTTATTTGAAATTTAATTTACTATCTTTCTATTTTTAATCGTTTTTCATAAATGCTTTGTACTTTTCAAAATCGAAAAAGCTGCTATGGAAACTACCACTTCTGGTGGAATGAGTTTGACCGTAAATTACTGAGATCTTGTAATTTATGGAAAAAACTTAAGTATGAAGTTTAAGTATGGGTATCTCGAACAGGAGATACATTTTTACTGAAAAAGTTTTTTGAATAAAATCGCCATTTCCGCTTAAAATTTGAGAAGCTGATCTGGGCCAGTATTGTTGCAAAATTAATTTGGAATATGCTGGTTTAAAAAAAAATTAATATGTACTTTTGGAAATTCATGAAAAAAGTGGAAAAACTACTAATGAAGCAGTGACTTCCGGTGGAAAATCTAAACGCTTTATGGAAGCTATCAGTTTCGATTTCGGCCAGAATTCACGAGATCTCACAATTTGTGGAAAAAGGATCTATTTGTGTGGGCTGTACAATTTTTGAAACCTGATTTGGATCGGTATTGTTGCAAAATCAATTTAAAATCCTTCAGGTCGTAGCCATTTTTCTCGTTTCTTTCTCTTTTTTGATATACTTTTCGAAATGTTTGCCAAAAAGAAAAATTTCCGATGCACCGATTTCGGCCAAAAATCACTGAGATCTGGCAATTTATAGAAAAGGCTTAAATTTGAAGTTTCGTTTTGATCAATCATTTCAACTGAGCTGTACAGGGGCCGAATTTTAACGTAATAAACAATTTTTCCTTAGTTCCTACATATATAAATATTTAAGAAATTGCTACATGAACATTTTTTTTAACTTCAATCTAATTTTGCACAATCGATAAAACACGTCACCGCAAGAAGGAGTAGGGATGGTTAATCATTACCGGTGCCATAACATTTTTTCGTGATCATCAACACTAGCTGCTACAGCAGCAGTTTTTTCCTCTGTACGCATTCAACGCATACGATTTGTTGGATTGATGTCAAATAACGTAAAATTGGTGCGAAATTTTGTCACAATGGTTTGAATTGCTTGCTCAGTAGGTATATAGGTAGATTCTGATGGCCATAAAATGGACGAAGTGAACGAAACACATTTTCTACATATTTCATTGAAAATATGTAGCAAAAAATTTGGCTCTCCACGATACCAACATAATTCTTATACAGCACGGACTTTCTTGCGCTATGATCGGCTTACTAACCGCGCCGGGAAGTCAACAGAAGTGCAAGTCTTCGACCCACTTCGAGAAGCCGAAGAAGCTGAATTATGAATTCAACTGCTAAACGAAAAGCAGATGAATGCATTTCATAAAATAACTGGTGCAGTGTATAATGAAAATGTCTCCAGCCGAAATTTGTATCTTGATGAACCAGGAGGATCTGGCAAAACGTTCCTACACGCAACGCTGATGGCCTTCATCCGGGGAAAAGGAAAAACTGTGCTTATAACGGGTGATTTTTTAAGAGCTTGAGAACTTTTTTTTAAAAAAAAACGCATAAAATTTGCAAAATCTCATCGGTTCTTTATTTGAAACGTTAGATTGGTCCATGACATTTACTTTTTGAAGATAATTTCATTTAAATGTTGACCGCGGCTGCGTCTTAGGTGGTCCATTCGGAAAGTCCAATTTTGGGCAACTTTTTCGAGCATTTCGGCCGGAATAGCCCGAATTTCTTCGGAAATGTTGTCTTCCAAAACTGGAATAGTTGCTGGCTTATTTCTGTAGACTTTAGACTTGACGTAGCCCCACAAAAAATAGTCTAAAGACGTCAAATCGCATGATCTTGGTGGCCAACTTACCGGGCCATTTCTTGAGATGAATTGTTCTCCGAAGTTTTCCCTCAAAATGGCCATAGAATCGCGAGCTGTGTGGCATGTAGCGCCATCTTGTTGAAACCACATGTCAACTAAGTTCAGTTCTTCCATTTTTGGCAACAAAAAGTTTGTTAGCATCGAACGATAGCGATCGCCATTCACCGTAACGTTGCGTCCAACAGCATCTTTGAAAAAATACGGTCCAATGATTCCACCAGCGTACAAACCACACCAAACAGTGCATTTTTCGGGATGCATGGGCAGTTCTTGAACGGCTTCTGGTTGCTCTTCACTCCAAATGCGGCAATTTTGCTTATTTACGTAGCCATTCAACCAGAAATGAGCCTCATCGCTGAACAAAATTTGTCGATAAAAAAGCGGATTTTCTGCCAACTTTTCTAGGGCCCATTCACTGAAAATTCGACGTTGTGGCAGATCGTTCGGCTTCAGTTCTTGCAGGAGCTGTATTTTATACGGTTTTACACCAAGATCTTTGCGTAAAATCTTCCATGTCGTCGAATAACACAAACCCAATTGCTGCGAACGGCGACGAATCGACATTTCACGGTCTTCAGCAACACTCTCAGAAACAGACGCAATATTCTCTTCTGTACGCACTGTACGCATTCGTGTGGTTGGTTTAATGTCCAATAAAGTAAACTGAGTGCGAAACTTGGTCACAATCGCATTAATTGTTTGCTCACTTGGTCGATTATGTAGACCATAAATCGGACGTAAATCGCGAAACACTTTTCGAACCGAACACTGATTTTTGTAATATAATTCAATTATTTGCAAGCGTTGCTCGTTAGTAAGTGTATTCATTATGAAATGTCAAAGCATACTGAGCATCTTTCTCTTTGACACCTTGTCTGAAATCCCGCGTGATCTGTCAAATACTAATGCATGAAAATCCTAACCACAAAAAAATCACCCGTTATTTGCAACAATGGGAATCGCAGCGGGGGAAAAAGTCAACCAAGACAACCCAGAGAGGGAATCGCAGCTTATATTTGCAACAACGGGAATTGCAACAACGGGAATCGCAGGATTTAAATTACCAGTACCGCTGATTGACACTTCTCTCTCTACGATGCTGTTTGGTATTCAGCATGACATAAAAATACCTACCTGCATCCTGCTGTATCTCATCCTGTAACACATTAAACAACAACAATCACCAAACTAAAAATTAATAATAAGATTAATTTACGTAATCAAATATTTCAATTTATAGTAACTTACCCTTTTGCTCGCATCTAGATGTATTCCTAAATTTAAATATTCATTTCATTATTAAATTATTGCAATTTAGTTTATATAATTCCTAATTTATACTTACTTCATAAAAATTATGTAAACATTCATTCATTTGTCAAAATGTCATATTTATCGCGACACACTCGACAAAAAATGTACTATCAGATTTGGTTGCATACATTCACGTCATTTGTGATGAGTTCGTAATCTTTGGTAAACATGCGTACCAACCTATGCAATTGATATTGACAAATGGACGAATGGAGAAAAAAAATCTTTGTATTTTTTTTTAGTTCATTCGTTTCGCTTCTACATAAAACATCATAAATTATACACTAAAATAAAGCAAATTAAAATTGAAAAGGTGTAAGTTTTTTTATAAGCGGAAAGTGCGAAACAATTAGGTGTGTTTTTTTTATTGAGAAACCAACACACAATATCACACGTAATATCAGGGAAGACTCGCAAGGCCGCTTGCTCAAGCGAAAATTATCTACGCAAACGGATTGCCCCTACAGATGCAATTGGCATCACCCGAAGCAAACGTTTTGCGAGAAGCTTCACTTGTTATTGTCGATGAGATGTCAATGCTGACAAAGCACGGACTCCGCTGCATTGACAAGCTGTTGTGTGAAATAATGGGTTGCGAAATGCCTTTCGGTGGAAAGGTTTTCGTTGTTGATGGAGACTCTCAACAGGCACTTCCAGTTGTTGTGAGAGGAACGCAAGCTGACATCATCTTTTGCTATATAAAATCAAGCAATCTGTATGGAGAAACTTTCTTCAATTGTCGCATCAACCTCTTATCAAAAGTATCAACAATGACTGCACAGTTCAAATTTCTCAGCAAATGATCGAAACTGGAGATCTGGTTAAAAGTATTTTTGGCACAAATATTTCTGAAATATCTGTGGAGAAGTTGACAAAACGTGTCATTGTTGCACCGACAAATCAACAGATTCTTAGGATGAATCGTAAGATCATCGACATGATGCCAGGACCAGCTGACATTTATTATAGTGCTGATTCGGTGATCTCAGAGGATTTAAATGATGTACAAAATTAACAAGCAAAGTTTCTCCATATTCAAACACCATCAGGAATGTCACGTCATGTTTTACTTCTGAAGCCTGGAGTAATTATAATGCAGCTGAGAAATTTAAACCCAATAAAAGGAATGCACCATGGCACTCGAATAATTGTTAAGAAGCTGCGCCGAAACTTTATAACAGATGAAATTTTATCAGAGTGCAATCGTGGAGATATTGTCTTTATTCCGCGAATTGATTTGGCTCCAACAGACATCACATTGCCATCCATACTGAAGCGACGACAATTTCCGATCACTCCTGCATACGCCATCACAATCAACAAATAGCAAGGTCAAACTTTCAATCATGTCGGAATTGATCTACAGACAGCAGTTTTCTCGCATGGACAGCTGTATGTTGCAGTGTCACGCTGCAGAATTATTGCACGAATGAAAGTCCGCATAATGGAAAATCCTTTGTATTTGACAGAATATTTCAAACCCAGCCTCATTCATTGTCTTGCTGTGTACTATGCTTGCTGAGCGTTTTCTATTATGCGCATTTTCACTTTTCGTCTGCGAGTTTTAAATTAAAATGGATTTATGACTTTGACTTTACACTTACCTATCACTAACCTACCACCCACCTACCCAGCACCCACCCACCTAACCACAACCACCTACCACCAAATTAAAACTATCTACTCTCCACTATTCACGATTTTTTTTCTTCCCAAGAGTACTTTAGTTTTGACGGGAGGCTTAGCCGCTCCCAAAACAGCTAGTTTTGATAATAAAATTCAATAATTTGTAAACGTTGTTCGGGTGTTAGTCTTTCCATGATGAAATGGCAATGCTAACTGAGAACAATTGACTTGGACAGATGACGCAAATCACGACGTGTCAAAAACGTATAACTAAAAATCAAAAAGCAAAAAAATCACCCATTGTTATCCAAATGAAATATGTCCCAAAATAAAAAGAAATCCGTTGCATGCAACAAATGTTGCACACTCAATAAAAAAAGCTAATAAGCTCTCCCAAAACTAAATTACACATGTAATGGAAATAACGCATGCAGGGGTTTGCGCTGAAGTTGACAAACTATATTTAACTTGTATTGAGCTTTAAAATCGGAAAAGGTTTGTGGTGCCAAAATACCGTCAGTCGCGGACACTCTGTATTAGAATGTGCTGTAACAAAATATAATAGCTTACCATATAGCTAATTAGTAAAATTATTTTCAAACCGATTTCATAAATGAAACGATACACACTGTTAGCAGCATACCTCATAAACGTACACCACATAAAAAGATGTTAAGTTTCTTTATCGTGTGTTCTGTGGAGGTGTACGGTGCTCTGTATCAATTCATTCTAGTAGAATACCAAAATAGATTATTAAAATTAACAGTAAATAGAAAAAATTATTGCCATATTGTGTAAATTACAAATTAAATTTTTATAATTAATTAGCATAAAATTTTGTTGTTTGAAGTTTGGGATTCTATGTAGTTTTTGTTAATTATCTCTAGTTTATTGTTGTTCGATATGCAAATTTAATTTATGTGTGGTAAAATATTGACACATCAAATTTACCAATTTTATACTGCCATTATATTTTGGCATCTGCTTTTGGTTATTTATATGCCGGACGTTTGGACACTTTTTGCTGAGTTCCAAAAGTACGCAATGTTTACAACGAGAAATAAATCATTTAGAAAATCTGTTATAAAATATAAAATTTTTATGTTTTACTGGATTTATTTTTATAAAAAATTTTTAATCCGCAGATTTCCGCATTTTCATTCTCGCGTGTGGCTTTCTGTTTGCACCGCTGTGTGCGTAAAAATTATGAAAAAATTTAAACGTTTTGAAGGATTTATTATATTTTGAATAATTTATTTATAAAAAAAAACAAATTTTTGTGTTGATTTTGGAAGAAAATTTGTTGTATGCTATTCTTGACTGCAATCACCAATTTTACCAGTAATGAAATATTTATTTTTGTTAATACCATTGTAACGATTTAATATTTTTACCTTTAACTTTTTATGTGTAGGCCTACTACAGGCCTATTTTACATAAGGGTATCCATTTCAATTGTCATCACAATAGGTTTTGTTACAGTATTGTTTGGATCTTGTATAGCCGTCGGAGAAAATAAAATTGAACCACAAAATAACATTACCTCGACATTTGTGGGCAGTCTTGAGATGTTGAAATGTTATGCCTCAACTCAAATATTTAATGGCATACAAAGTTGAAAGTTTTTAAATTTGATTTCAATTTTAAGCAACACATAAATTCAATATATGAAGGGTTCTGAAAATGTGGTGAAACCTGAAACAGCAAAATAGTTTTTGCGTATGGAGTTCAACAACATTTTCAAACATTTTACGTGTTGTTCCGAATAGTGCCAAGTCCCAAAAATGGCGTCATAGGTGACGTAGTCGTTTAAAGGTCGAAGCATGCATTTAAGGGCTACAGTATGACTTAGTCGTAGATGATCGAAAAACATAAATTTAGGGGTACGTGAAAATTAAAAGAGGAATTAAAAGCAACAATTTAGGCGAAATGAAACATACATTTAGGAGAGACCGAAAAAAACGTAAATTTAGGAGCAATAAAGTATGACGTAGTCGTAGATGATTGGATGACATAATTTTTAAGCAGCATGACGTTATATAAAACGTCATCTTAGTAAGAGCTGCATGATAAAACATCATCTTTTAAAGTAATTATTTGTATTTTTCATCGTATAAAATCTATTTATATAAAAATTGTACACCGAACAAAATGTAACGCAATAAAAATGCAGACAATTTTTGAAAAAAGAAAAAAGTTGGTCTTTTGACCTTTAAAATTGTTGACCAAGGGTTTGTTTAAGAAAACATGAATGCAGATTTAGCAGAATGATGTAATAATAGAGAATGTACATTAATAAACATGTGGTCCGGGATTAAAAGCTGTAGTGGGGGAAAGATAATATTCTATATAAACCGCAAACAAAACGAGGTTTTGTTAGTATTACTAGAAGCTTAAAGACGAAACTGTTAAATATTCCATTTTTGAATTATTTAAACATTTTGACTTTTTAAATAAGTTATCTTAAGCTTAAATTTTCGATGAAGTTTTTGTAACAGAAGTGACATCCCGTTTCGATCTGATAAGATCAAGAAAAAATTCAATCATCTCATCAGGCCATGGCGACTGAATATTACTACGTAATGATTACATTTTTGTGTTCTATATATGTAGAGCAACCGTGTAATCGTAACTCTAGTGAATTATACGACAACTCACTAAATTAATCTTAATTTAGCCTTAGTTGAGGCCGATATATTCGATATCGCTATGAATTAATTAACTAATTAATCAATTCAATAAAATTATTAAAAAAATTACTTGCACTGCAATTGAAACCAGTGTGAATGAGATGAAAGTTTGTAAGAATTAATTTAGTGAGTTGTTGTATAATTCACTAGAGTTACGATTACACGGTTGCTCTACATATATAGAACACAAAAATGTAATCATTACGTAGTAATATTCAGTCGCCATGGCCTGATGAGATGGTTGAATTTTTTCATGATCTTATCAGATCGAAACGGGATGTTACTTCTGTTACAAAAGCTTCATCGAAAATTTAAGCTTATAATTGTTAAATATTCATAAAAAGCTAAAGTTTATTGTGTTAGTCAAATAAAGAATATTGAAAATGTATGTAGATAAATAAATAAATGAAGAAGTAAAATCATGCTGCGTAAATGTTTGCTTTTAATTCCAAATTGCGCATAAATTTGATTTTTTTGGTAAACTCGGAGAACTTCCTCTTTAATATTTGTTTTTCATTCTCGCTTGCCCCTAAATTTAAGTTTTTTCGATCATCTACGACTACGTCATACTTTAGCCCGTAAATGCATGCTTTTGACGACATAGATGACTACGTCACCTATGACGCCAGTTTTGGGACTTGGAACTATCCAGAACCTGCTACTTTCCACTACTTATTGAACATATAAACGGAAACTGTTGATAACGCATTTTTAATACTTACAAAAGCTTTTCAGTACCTTCAGGCCGGTTCTATTTACTAGTTTTTCTCATGAGATCGGTGAACGGAGCAAAAATTATAGAAACGTTTTTTGGATGTCGCCGGTACCAACCGCACATTCCGATCAATCAGCAAATTTGTTTGTTTGTCCTCCAGTTAGGAAAATCAAGTAACTATAACACGTTCCATCTCTGGATCAGTTTCGAGGCAACCGTCACTGATCTAATACCCCAAATTTTGGATTTGCTTGAGACTTTTTGCTGGTATCAATATTTATGGTTAAATTAGCCATTTTTAGGATTGGTGCAACCTGTGTAAACAGATGAATATTAGAGACATCTTTCAATGACTAGTATGAACTAATCACCAATTTAGTTAGTCGGAAATTTAGACAAAAAATCGGCGTCAGGCGCGCAGCATTAAATGGTACAAAGTTTTTGGACTATATTACTGACTAAACTAATTTTATGTTAGCTCGTACCAATTATCAACAGATGGCGTTAAATATATTGCACTGAAATTTTTTCTAATTCACGAATTTAATTTGATTTTTGTCAACTGTAGGAAGTATTTTTTGGATAATTAACAATTTAGTACGTAATGTAGAACGATATATTAAATACTTTTTCTGAATACAGTAACAACTATAAATCACTAGTGCAAGCTAACAGAATTTAGTATAGTCAGTGATTATATGCCTCAGCCTATTTTTTATCTAATTTTCCGACTAACAAAGTGAATGGTTAGTTAAATACTATTCGTTCTAGATAGCACAAATCAAAACGGGTTATAGGACAACCATTTCGATATTTTAATCGACTTTTGACAAATCCGGACTAAGTTTGTAGTTTAGATATAAATATCATGCATATTTTGGTTTAAAAACATTATAGACATCTATATGTAACTGTTATGAACTAACCTTCAATTTAGCTAGTTGAACATTTAGACATAAAATCGAAGTATTACACGAAAAACCGGTATGAGGTACATATTATAAGCCAGGTTAGGTTAGGGTCGTCGTTGCACTTTCTGTAGAAACTTTTTGCATCTAGATCCAGCCTTCTGGCATGATCTTCGAAGAGGCAGTGGCCGGTAAGTACTCCTTCAATTATACCTAAATCACGCTTCCTTAATGTGACTATAAGATCTTGGAGTGATTCAAGTTCAGCTCAGGCCGTACTTGTTTTGCTACCCTGCAAGTCGGACTGGCGAGCCACCTAGTATTTGCCAAGGCAACGCTTTCCTATTGCTTCCTGCGCTCAGCACGGACATAGGAGTAACCTACACATTTTCTCCCTTGTAGTGAAAGAATGGGCGCAGACTGTCAACGATAACACATTATGCTTCAATCAGTTCATGACCTTTCTATCGCTATATCTTCAGCCTGGTACACGCTGCAGTAATCAGGGAGACGAAAGGATAGACTCATATTTAATTCCCCACAAAACACTTCAGCTCTCACTCTACCATCGATTTTGGAGCCATTGGTGAATATTTTAACTGTCCCGGTCTCCACTAAGACACCACTCTTCCAATCTTTCCTAGATGTAAGAATCACCTTAAAAAGCTCGCCAAAGCACAACAGGGGTGTTATATAATCCAAATTAACCATGTCGTGCCTCACAGAATTGACTAAAATTGAGTGTCCTTTTTGAGTGCCCTGAAACCGCTGAAAGCCGGGTGGCCGTATTGGCCGCCATTTCCTTACGAATAATATTCAACAGAAGAAGGTACAGCACGATCTCTAGAAGGTACTAGTTGTTGTCGTTTTCAGCACCTTACTAATGAGTAAACAGGCTGCCCTCTTCCCCATTGTGTTCCTGTATGATAGTTTCTCCAGATCTGACCACCATACACTCACACCATACAGCAGTACAGGCCTTACTACTGCCATGTAAAGCCAGTGCACCAGCTCCGGTTTCAGGCCCCATCTCCTTCCCATGCCATTTTTGCAAGAGTAGAGTACCACAGTGACCTACTTCACTCATTCTATCGTATTTGGCTCAAACTGAGCTTACTGTCCAGAAGAATCCCTAGGAAATTTGCCTTATCAGTAAAGACTAGCATTCAGATTTGGTAGAACAACTTCCGGAATTTTATATCTCCTCTCTCCCTTTATATCTTCTGTTTTAGATGGGTTGATCCCCAAATCACATCTGCTGGTCCAACTCGCAATGATTGATGGCGCATTCTGCATCACATTCCCAATTGTACCAAGAGGTTTTCCCGAGACATCTATTGCTACGTCATCGGATCGGCATAAGCAACCACACCTATTCGGAGGGGGAAGCTCCAGTTCCAAAAGTAGTCCGTTGGTTACTATATTCCAAAGAAGAGGAGAGAGGACACGTCCTTGGGGTGCTCCTCGAATAACCCGTCTTCTGACAGAGACTTCCCCCACCCCCCCCCCCCCCCCCCAATAAACTTTCTGCTTTTGCTTCCCAGCAAGTGACTAATTAGCCAGGTTACTGGGTGTTCAATATCGAGGGGCAGCAATCCTCCCCTAATTGTCTCCACCTTCATGTTGTTCAAAGCGCCTTCGATATCGAGAAATGCCACCAGCGATAATTCCCGAAAATCCAGTGACTTTTAAATTGCCCGAACCAAGACATGTAGTTGCGAGTTCACTGACTTACCTTTATGGTACGCATGTTGAGACTGTATCCAGATTCTGGTCAAAATTCTGGAACGAATATATACATCCAACAGCCTTTTCATGATTTGATTTTATATTATAAGTTACTTGGAAATATATTTCATAATTTGCGTTAAAGTTAAAAATGTGTAGAACAATCAATCACTACTGGCAGAATTACAAGCGTTGTCGATGTTGTCTTTGACTAAATTAAAATCGTTATAGTAGGCTTAAAAATCCAAATGCATTGCCTCCAACCCGCCAAATGACACTAAACAGAGTTGTATCCATCCTATTTCCACAATGAACTGCTTTTATGCCAGCCATTGGTGAAGCACTTGACCTTGAAGAAGTTTACTCAATACTCATAATAGCTTATCTGTACATGTCAACTATTTGGGAATTCAGCACCTGAACTTGACAATATTCGAAATATTACACTAAAGGCTACCATCCAAGTCAGACCTGAGGAACATGATAAATTCATATAAACCTGGAATTCATGTTTGAGAGAGGGGATATTCATCTACGAAGGAAGAGATAGAATTTGGTTCAGTTGTGTTGTGTATGCTGGATATAACCATCTACAGCCGATTGAAGCAAGCTGCTTGGAAGACCGGAGATTTTTTTTTTTTAATATTTTTTTTTGGATTTTGCTAGTTAAAGGTGCAAGTTTGTTTCGGGATACCGCTTTGGCGAACAACTATGACCCACATTAACGGGTCGCCTTACAAAGCTAGCAGGTACTTTAGAATGTTCTACATGCAAAGTATCACAAGAGGATGAGAAATATATTTGATTAGAATGTCCACGTTTTAAGATAATTTGGATAGTGTGATGTTGGTGCAGAGTTGGAGTGGGCAGAAACAATGAGTACAAATATTGGGAATGGAATGGGCCCGTAAAAGGTTTTGTTACTCACTTCTTGCCAAAACATTCCAAGTATGTGCGAAAGGAGGTTTTGGCTAGAGTTCAGGAATGAATGAGACCATCTCAATTTTCCTGATGTGGATGTTCAATCTCTTTAGAAAGATCTATCCACCATTAATCGAAGAATACAAAATCTGGATGTTGCTGCGGAACATGTTGCCTCAATATCGGATGCAACTATAACAAATACAAACATCGAAATGGTGGAACAATTAAAGGAACTGTGACGAAACATGGACGAGAACAAACTTAAGAATTAACGTGTAAGGACATATGGAAAATACGCGATACATTTGGAGACAGCTTGTTTTCCCTAACGAAGCCATTTTTTTCAAACCAAACAAATCTAAGAAGACGGTGTTTCACAAATGGCACAAATGACCGAACCATATCATGTTGGAACTGCAAAGGCGTTGGTCATCGTGATTTTATCTTAGCTGTTTATCTAGAGAATAGTGCGCTTATCATGGGTGGGGGCTTGACTAGTGGTCAAATAAATAAATGTAAAAGTGAAAACAAAACTAATTGATAAATAATTTTGTTCTTTACTTCACTTGCCTTTGTAGTTGTTTATCTGTTCCAACGAAGTTAGTCTGAATAACTAGTGATTATTTTCAGACAAATGAGCTTGATTAGAGACACAGCTTGATTAAAGGCGTCACAGAAATCATGTTGTTCAATTTTTGAGCCATTGTTGTAGTTCATCCAACGATGAATTATAATTTTCTATAGCTGTTGCAATTTTACCTTGTAGTTTAGCTATCTGTTTTAAAAATTCAAATGGAGCTTGTCGTCCTATTCTACACCAACAGCCCATAAGTCTTGAAGTAGGATTTTACTACTGGTGCTAACTACTGGTGCTAACTATCCTAGCGGATCGAAAAGCCTAGATGCTTCCGATAAAGTTGTTCTTTAAGGTACGGAATTCACAACCAACTGGTAGTAGAGCTAAGGGATAAGGCCAACGGAAGAAGACGAATAGAAATGTTTTTGAAACAGTTGACAGCGACCTTGCTGCAGAATGAAATTCTTTATGTAGTTCTCATGTATAGAAAGCAAGATCGACTTCAAAGGCTATGACCGGCCGTACTGAGATGTTGATGTGCTATGTTTCTCTGTAACTGGTTAGCTGGGTTCAGATTATGGGTAGATTCGACATCTATATATTTGTTGCTGAAAAGCTTAGGGCTTGAATTTGTTCCAATTAATTCTCGAATTATGATTACGGATGGAACAGTTCATGATGTCAGTCATGCAGTGAACATACCGTATGGTGTCGATGATTGTGTAAATATAAAGCGATTAGATTTTTGGTTGTCCCATCTATACCCAAATATCTGATCTGTGGTATTGACTTCTGTCTTGACATTATTACAAAGCAGATTGAGGTAGGCAATCAATACGAAATAGATGATTTTAAAATAGAAGTATTAGACGTGAGTCGTATATTCGTTGTGACCTATCCGGATCGTTTTGTCTGCACGGCAATGATTGAGCATAATCTCGACACACGCAATGACATAGGAGTTAAAGTGAAGGCCATCTCTTCTTACAAGCCGAAAAATCGAGTTGAACTGCATGATTCATTTGCTAGTTGTGGAGGATGCTGGTCGCACTGAATGGATTTAAGCAACGCCCTCTAACAGATTGAGTTAAATGTAGCAATTCAGCCCAAAACATCATTTATTGTACCGGGAGGACACCCCTTCCAGAACAAGCGTATGTCGTTTAGTTTGTGCAATGCTTGTCAAATTTTCTGTCGGTTGATGGAAAAGGTTCCCGATGTTGACTTTGAAACTGTTTCTTTATCATGATAACATCATCGTCATGTCGCTCACGATTGAAGAGCACATGGAACAACAGCAAGAGGTAGCCAAACGTCTGCGGAAGGCTAGTCTTTATATTAAGAGAAATCATGATTTTGTTTCAAGAAAATCAAATACCTCGGAGAGATGAATTATACAACTCCAACGACAGTTAAAGACTTTAGGAGGCTAATTGGAATGGCTGGTTTGTACAGGAGGTTTATCCTCGAATTTTCTATACAGTAACAGTTTATTTCTATCAGCTTCGATGTTAGTAAACTCGGTTTCATGAGAATATTTATACTATTCAGGAGTAGAGGGTGACTAGCGACCACGGAGCGAGAATGTTTCGTAGTGATATTAGCCATCGAAAAGTTTCGACCTTATATCGATCGTGTCTGATTCAAAGTGGTAACGGACTGTTTCCTTATAGTTGAGGAAACTAAAGTACCCAGCATGAAGCTTGGCCCGATGGTCTATGCATATCCATGGGAATAATTTTGAACTACTGTACATAAGAGACTCAACTGATATAATTATAAGGACGCATTACTGGGAGTGCGGTGTTTATATTCAAAGTGGCTCTTTGGAAATTTTATCTTTTGTTCCATTTTTGTACAACCGCACGGCGCAAATTCCGGTTTAATGATAAATGAGTAATAATGAAATTTGGTACCCAAAGAACCAATCGAACGGCCAGCACAATTGAAGCTTCAATGAAATGCACAATTTATTATCGTTAAGTCAGTCGAATTTAATTTTTGTCAGACAGATAAACATCTTCATTTCTAATTTTCGTCCTTTAAATTTTCTCTGCAGCAAAAACTCGTACGTACCTACAGATAAATTAAATACATTATATCTATATAAACAAAAAGTCTATAATCATTAAATATTTAATCTAAAAACGTAAGAAATAGATCAACATAATAAAATGTAAACTAGTTCAACAGGTTGATTCAAATACGAGAACAAAAAAATCGCTAAGAAACGACAAATAAAAAATTTACGAGCTTTTTTTTTTATTATACAGCTTTCTTCGAGAGATTCCAACATTATACTTAGGTTATGTACTCGTACACGTAAAGTAAACAAAACTTAAAAATAAAATTTGCTTTAGAATTAATTAAAAATTTATTTTGATACACATATGAGTCAAACTGCATGATATCTTGTCTATATCGATATATGTACATATGTAATGTTAAACTCGAGCCAGCGACAGAATCGAAAATAGAAAATACGAATAAGAGAAACTAGGCACCTGAGATTTTATAATACCGGAGATGTAAATTACCGAGCTTTTGCTATACAAAATTCTCAATAAAACGATATTATGAAAATGGTATAAATTTGACGAAACTTTTTGTTGAACCGCGCATGATTTTATTATTCCCGTATGAACATTTTCTTCTCGAAAATCATGAGATAGATTTTCCATCATACTGTTATAACACACAGAATAAGCACCGACTATCAATATGATAAAAATAACTCTCCTCTCTCAATAAATTTTGCGAACTTTTAGTGTGTGGAAATTTTTTGGAAAATGCGTGTGTGCGAGCGATGATGATGATGTTACACAAAGAAAGGAAAAATTAAATAAAAAAACATGGAATAGACAAGTAATATGATTCCAGCTGGTGTTCTTGTCGCGTGTCGTTTCAACTTTATCCGAACACCGAAAATATTTTCCTTCTGTACTTCCAAGCAATGCACCAGTGTTTGTTAACCTTCTTTTATTATCGAGTATCATCCAGCGGAAACTTTTAAGTTGGTACTCTGTCTAAGTAAAGAAGGAAAACTAAATATATTAAAATTCGTTTCGTATAGGATTGAATTTTGGTTCTGGCATAATTTTTGACCCACGTGCTAGAAATGAGCGTGCTGCGCGTGCTTTACTATCTCGTGGTTGAGATCAAAATTCTGAACTCGCGACACGATCATATCGAACACAACCTTTTTCCGCAGGGTCTACGAAACATTCTCGCTCCGTGGTCGCTTGTCACCCTCTACTCTTGAATAGTATAAATATTCTCATGAAACCGAGTTTACTAAAATCGAAGCTGATAGAAATAAACTGTTACTGTATAGAAAATTCGAGGATAAACCTCCTGAGAAGCCATTTGCATTTTCTTGTTTTATCCCAGCTTTAAGACCAATATTTATGTCGTACTGGCTAAATTTTCCTATAGCCACCTAGCCAACTGACCTTCCAAATGTTTGAATGAATTCAGCCACTTTTACGTATGGTCGGTGCCCAGCGTCTTACTGTATTAGGCCTTTATAGTCGTTCATTATCTTCAACATGTGTAAATGTGTTAGAATGTTGCTATAAAATACCCTGGATAATAATTTTTTCTATTTATTATGGCGTGGTGTGTTTCTACATATAAAATGATTTTACCAGCAGAATTTTACTGAAGTTTTTCTTGTTTTAGTTTGGTATGTGGTGAAATCGCATTTTTATCTCGTTCTCTTTTTACTGGAAAAATATGTTTTATTAGGTATTTCTCAAACGCCGACTTATTTCAAACGGGTCCCGGTCGAAATGGCATATTTCAAAAAGGCATTTTAAAACTGGCATTTCTCAAAACTGAATATTTCAAAATGGCATAAGGTTCAAGATGGCATAAGATACAAAATAGCATATTTCAGAACGGCAAAAGGTACAAAAAGGTCCCTATTTGCGCTTCATTTAATTTTTCTTAACTTATCTTTATTTTTTATTATTTATTTTCTCTTTCTTTTTATTTTTATTTTTTTTTCTGTCATCCAAATCTGCTTGCTTTAAGTAGACCAACGGGCGTTCTCTCCTTCTTGCGGTGGGGTATTATTCTCCTAAATTTAGTACATGTAGCTTCAGCCTCTTCGTTTTGATAATCATAGCTCTTTTAATACATTTTTTATTTCGATTAACGTTAATTTTATTTTTGCCACTTTAATCTTTAAATTTTTAATTTAGTAGAATGATATCCTTGTTTATAATTCCTTGGAATCATATTCAAAAAATAATAATAATGTTGTTGGTGACTCCCCGCGTGCGGCCAGGGGGTGATTGGTCGTTGGGTATTATCAGTGCACCTAGAATACTACAAGTCACACTGCTTTAAAAATTTTGCTATATGACGTCAATTTATGTCGACAGTTCTCTCTTTGGCTATTGTAGGCAGCACTAAAATTAAAAAGATTGTTTTGATTTTTTTTTTGTGTTTGCTGTCATATTTATAAGAAAAAAATTGTAAACAAACAACAAGAAAAATATTTTAATAATATGTTTTAAAATTCAATAAAAAGCTATTGGTAAAAGTAATAATTCATAATATTATTATAAAATGATGCATTCTGTACTATAAATGATGCATTCTGCGTATTTGTTGCTCATATTCCAGAAAATAATGAAAATATAATTCTAGATTCATAATCGATTAAAAGATTCCATTCTATTTGGTGCAGTTTTAAAAAAATGTCGTTTTGAAAAACGCTATTTTAACCCTTATGATGTTTTGAAATATGCAATTTTGTACCTTATGCCATTTTTATCTATACTGTTTTGAAAAATGCTTTATTGTAATTTATGCAGTTTTTAAATTTTCCATTTTGAAAAATGGAATTTTAAATTATGCCGTTCTGAATGGATCCCGTTTCCAACTTATTTATTAATTTGACGCCATTTTGAATAAGTTGGTGAAGTTGTTCCAAATTCCTATTGCTTTTACCGACTTATTTTGACAACCACAAACAAAACAAATTTAAAAAAGTTTTTTTTTAGTTTAAAGCGATATAAATTAAAAAAAAATTGATAAAAAGAAGAAAAGTAGTTTAAATTGAAAAAAATTTGCAGTCGTTCATGTATTTAATTAGTCTGGATTCAGTTTAAAATGTTTACATGACCAAATAAGTTTTCTGCTTGGATGAATAAACTGTGGTGAATTATCTTATGCGGCAATTTGATAACATCATTTCCATCAACATCATTGTTTTTCGGTTAGTGCACCTGATCGTTTTTTTTTTGTACCGTATGATATTTTTTTTTATGCAAATTTTATTCTCATTAGTTGAAAAATGAAAGACTTTTTTTTGATAAGGGAAACCATGATTTTTTTGAGAATCGATTCGATCACTTCTTATCAGATGTTCAACAGTGCAAAACTCTTAGAAATAAGAAAATTAAAAATTATTTTTTTTTTCTGATTGTGAATTTGTTTTGTTGGAACTTGAGTTGGAGTTTAGCCACATAAAAATATATTTATAAAGTCAAAAGTAAAAGTAAATTCCCAATATGATAAAAGGGGTATATGTATATACCGGGTGAGTTTCTTAAGCTGAAACTTTCGAATATCTCGGAAAATAAGCCCTCTACGATAAAAATGACCATCATCAAAATAAAATGATTGTGGAGGGGAAATACATTAGTGCTAAAATTAGGACCCCCGCCCCTGTTTGTAAGGGGGATTCGGGGGAAACTTGGAAACTAAGATAGGAACCCCTATTTTTTATAGCAGATTCGGATTCTACGGCTAAAAGTACGTAGGATTTCCTTGAAAGATTTTTTTCGATTCATGATAGATGGCGCTGTAATAGACGATATTAAATTTTTTTCGATTTCTCCTACTGAGAACATTATGCATACGATTCTGCAATATGTTTGCATTAAAATTAACACGTTTTCAATGTAAATACTTAGCGTAACCTTACTTAGCGTAACTCAGGAACAACGACGGCGCTGATTTTGCATAGGAACATGCGACTAAATTTGTTTTCAACTAAATGATATTATATGTTTTAAAAATATCGATTCAGTTCAAAGATTATTTCGAAAACAATAAGACCTGGTTGCGTAAGGCTATTACAAACCAAAATGGAGTATTTAACTGTACAAGAAAAAATTTTAAATGGTCCTGGTTTATGGAAAAGCTGGCCGTAGCCTTGATAATGCGGTCAATCTCTACGCTTCGCGTTTTCCAGATAGGATTCAGTCACGTGCTTCATTTTACCGGACTATCAAACAGTTCACTGCTGATGGAAGTGTTCGACCGAAGAAAAGCACCCGTCGAGCAACAGTCACTGAGGAAAATAACGAAATTGCTGTATTGGCTGCAGTAGCTTATAATCCTCAAATAAGAACACGACAAATAGCTAGCGAATCCGGATTATCCCAGACCAGTGTTTGCAAAATTTTGAACCGATATAAGTATCATCCGTTTCATATGAATTTACTCCAAGATCTTCATTACGTTGATTTTGAAAATCGGGTAACATTTTGTCAGTGGGTAGTAGAACAAATACAGAAAAATCCCAATTTTTTTTCGCTATGTATTGTTCTCCGATGAGTCGTCTTTTACAAACTATGGAACGGTTAATCGACACAACATGCATTCCTGGAGTGTTGAAAATCCACACTGGCTTCGCCAAGTTGAACATCAGCGCCCTTGGACTGTCAACGTGTGGTGTGGAATAATTGGCAACCAACTCATCGGCCCCCATATTATTGAAGGCAACTTGAATGGTCAAATGTACCGAGACATTTTGGAAAATGAACTGCCAACATTATTTGAAAACTTGAGCTTAGAATTGCAACAGAACATGTGGTTTCAATATGATGAATGTCCAACACACTATTCGTCGGTAGCACGTGAAGTACTTGATCGTGATTTCAATGGTCGCATGATTGGTAGAGCTGGTCTGGTAAATTGGCCTGCCAGATCACCAGATCTTACTTCGCCAGATTTCTTTTTGTGGGGCTATCTCAAAGACAAAGTATACCAACAAGTACCAACAACACGTGAGAATATGGTTGAGCGAATAAGAAATGCTTGTGCCGAAATTCCAGCATACACGGTTCTAAGTTGTGTACATTCATTTTAAATGCGGATTAATAAGTGCATTGAAGTCGAGGGCCATCATTTTGAGCACTTAATTTAATTAAAAGATGATGTCCACGTCGTTGTTCCTCGGTTACGCTAAAAGTAGTTTTTTTTAAATTTGAGAACAATTTGTTTAAAACTAATTTCAAGTATGTATTTACATTGAAAACGTATTAATTTTAATGCAAACATATTGCAGAATCGTATGCATAATGTTCTCAGTTTATTTTAGCACTAATGTGTTTTCCCTCCAGAATGATTTAATTTTGATAATGGTCATTTTTATCGTAGAGGGCTTATTTTCCGAGATATTTGAAAGTTTCAGCTTAAGAAACTCACCCGGTATACCTACTATATAATTTTCTTTTGAGTGGAAAATACAGAAAAAACAAAATTGCGTGCATATTCGCGGTTTGCAACAATATAGCTGACATCTGGTGAACAAAATGTAAATCGTAGTTTGCTATGAAGCAAGGGGGATTAGAACTGTCATTACAATGAATTTGACAATTCTCGTCCCCCTTGCGGACGTATAAACCAACGCTATCTACATTCGACGAAAATCGCCAATAGTGCAGAAAGGTGCGATATTTTGGAGCTTTCCTAACTAATTTTTCTTTGTTAATACGAGGCTGGAAAGCAGGGGTGGGCGATTACGCGTCGACTAATACTTTTTACATGATTTCGTCGACGAGTTGTCACTTGTCACACATCGACTACATCGACAACGTCTATAACTACTTGATAAATTAATTTATGCCATCTATCGAAACTTACTATACTAGGCGAATGAATAGTTAATTTATGAATTATGATGACGTTTTATTTAATTTTTATAATTTTTCTTTCCGGATGATCTTCTGGCAGAGAGGTCGGTTGACGGTTTGAACTGTGGTAAGATTCTTTCCTTCCTCCAGCGCAATAAAGGGCACAATAAAGGTCCCAATAAAGGGTCCAATTTCAGGAAAACGAGATACATTATGATTATCGAATACCTTTTGTGACAGTTTCATCCAGCGTCGCAATATTTTTAGCGTACGGTAATTTTACAATTGTCGAAGCGTCCATTGCTAGAGGTGCAGTTAATACATATTCTGGGAAAACGTTAACATCGCTGGGTGGCAATTCATACAACTAAAATAAATTAAAAATAAAATTTATGGCATGTGCATATACTTGCATTACAATATGGACGAATTTGTTATTATTTTTTATGTCAAAATGATTTAAATTGTACACTGTCACGGTGGAGGTCTTGCATCCCTATATATGTATATCGATTTGATAAAAGTTGGCACGCAAAGCATATAATCTATTGAAATATTTGAAAATTTCAATAGTTTTATGATGTTATGATACTGACTAGTTTTTCAAATTGCTCATGTGATTAAAAATAAAAATAAAGTAGGACAAGTAATGTTAGTACAAATCACTTGAAAGAATGAGTGTATACAACATATGAACAAAAAATAAAAATAAATTCAGCAACAAATTATATAGCTTACTTTGGGCAACAGTTTAAATTGGGCAAATCTATAAAAAAATAAATCAAATTTAATTTTTTTTGACGTGTAGTCATTTTTTAGTAATGTGATTTTGTGTGTACGTGTATAGTACAAACCGGATCCGCTCGAAACGCGATATTTCAAAACGCGATATTTCGAAACGAGATATGACAAAACGAGATTTGGTACAAAACGCAATATTTCAAAATGCAATATTTGAAAACGCGTTATGGTACAGAATGTGCATTGCAAAGCGACGGGAGCGCAGCGACTCGATTGATACCGATCCTATATGCACTCCCTCCTATATCGATTTTTAAATTCCCATGTAATTTAATTTCCCCTTCTTTACCGTATCGCATTTTAAAACATCACGTTTTGTTAATTCGTATTTCAAATGGGACCCAGTACAAACATATCTCAAAACAAAATATTGTAGCGCACGCTGCACAGATATTTTATTTTCATAACGTCAAAATAAATGCGCACAGTGTTTTCTCTTCTGTTTATTAGTATTTTTTTTTCGCCTAATAATTTTACAGCACTTTACAACACTTGAAAACTAGACAGTATCATAACACCATTAGATAAATGTCTAGTTCAGAGATAGATAGTGCGGTTAACGATAGTGCGGTTAATGTAAAATAATTAGAAAATTAAGTTTTTAATATCATTTTCTAGGTTGTCGACGTCTGGAAAGCAGCTACGTAGATTACGTTACGTAATCTACCCGCCAATCCCTGCTGGAAACACATACATTTCGAATATCATGCATGTGAATAAATTTATTAAATTATATGGTGATTGAAAATGTACATATGAACCGGCGCAACCGCGAAGTATTTGGTTTTATGTTTGGTGCGTTGTACGTTCGGATAATGGAGTAATGTACGGAAGATATCTTTGAAAAGATAAACCGGCACATAACTCGCTATAACTACATATCAGCGGAACATCAAGCATAATTTGGGTACGGTTGTCGAAGAACCTTGCAGAACCGAGACATAACCCGGTAAAAACTATCGGCGGTACAGCAAGCAGAACAACCACATTTATTGATCGTCCTTATTGATTGGACTACGAATGTCATAATTTATACTAGCAAAGTATTCACGGCGAGCGGAACATTTTCCATTCATTTACTTTTGGACTATACAATAGTAAAGTGTTCATTGAATAAGTTAGCGCTAATAAATATTTTTTTATTGCTGCAATCTTTGTTGAAAATATTTTTTCTAAATTGCTGACAAAAAGAGTAGTATTATTTATTGTCCATGCTTGATTCTATCAAATTCCCACCATGGAACATTATAGCCAGTTTTATTTAATTCTAATTTATTTATTTATTTATATTGAAATAAGTCTACAAATTTGACTTGAAAAATATTAATTTAAGAATATAAAATAAAATAAATCAGCGTGGGATTTGAAAATTTCAAATATAAAAGTAAAGTAACAAGTAAAAAATCACTGAGAGGTATAAAATTGCCTTAACCTACTTTTAAAATTATCTTTAGTTAAACAAAAATCAAATAAATAGTAAATCTATTGAAACCTTTACACATCATCTTCACAGGTTCATTATCGCCATAGTTGGTTCTGTGTCTATCTAAGTGGAGGAAATCATGATCTCTTAGTTGTCTACTAGGAACCTTTATTTTAATTGACTTTAGCACATCCCGTGCGTCGATTAGACCTAGTAGGAGATTACTAATAAATGTACTTTTTAGCAATTCGAGTCTTTTTTCAAGAGTTGTCAAGTGGTATATCTTGCACCCGGTTCAATATGGTGGTTGTCGCTAAATGTTTACGTGATATGGTAGATCATATCACGTCATATCAGTCCACCAATATCAATAAAGTTTATGCTAAATGCTTAGGAAATACTTAGAAAGACTTTGGAATGTACCTAAGTCCAATTAAAATATCACATCTCGTTTAAATTACACATCACACAATATCAATTCGCCTGAATGTTTACTTACACCAATTCTATTACAAGAAGTTTGTTGTTGTTGTATTTTAGGGTTAGTTTCGATAAACTTCACTAGCATAGTTTAGAACTAATTTAATGCCTGGAAACTGAGAATAATCATGATCAAACTGGTAGAGAGTAAAACCGATGGGATGCTTGAACTAACAAAAATGGCACATCCTCCGAAACCATCTGGCCATTTTTAATTAATGAAATGCTACATTTAGATTTTTATCTATGGCGTCTGTTTTAATTACGAATCCTTAACATTTATAAATTACTAGCTGAGTTACCCGGCATTGCACGGGAGGTATATAATTCAAATACCTTGATTGTTATGCAAGAATTCTCTCTTTACGTCACTGTAGTTGCAATCACATATGAAAAGAAAATTATAAGCAGCTGAATTCAGTAACGGGTGACTCCGTCAATGCTGATCTTTTTTTTCGGTGGCATTTTTAAGCAAAAATGAAACGTGTAGCTAATTAATCAGGAATAACGAGCATTCAATACAGAAATTAGTATTAATTTATCAAAACGATTTTAATGTTCCCTTCGATACGTTTCACCGCGAACTGTGTTTGAAAATGACTTTACGGAATTTTTTTAAGCAAAATCAAATGTTATCTACAATCAAAAAGTAATCATAGATTAACACGTTTATAAACTGTAAACTTAAATCTAATAAGAATGTATATTCACTTGAAATAATATTTAATACCTGGAAAATAATCACCAACAATTATTTTATTGCAATATAGCTAATTAATCGAGAACAACGGCATCAGAAACACAAATTAATATTAATTTATTCAAAACGATTAAAACTACGTCCACTTCGATACGTTTTACCGCGAACTGTGGTTCGAAATGATATTTCGAAAAACAAAAGAAGTTTTTTCAAACTAAGGCAATTTAATTTTGCACGTACAATAATTAAAATCCAAGGATGTTTCTTGTAGAAGATGCTATTTTCAAATATAAATCGCTAGTACTTTTCAAAGTAAATCAGTTTATACATACAATATTTTTTAGTATTCTTTCCTAGAATTAATTTTATGAAACAATCATTGATTACTAGAATGTTAATTATTTCGTTGTTTGTTTGTTAGTTATGTGGAAATTAGAACTCGCTGACTAGAGTTTCCATTCCGGATATCCGATTATCCGGATTATCCGTCTATTTTAAAGCAATCCGTTATCCGGAAAAATTTCTTTGAAATATTCGATTAAAACATTTTTGAGAAAAAAAAAAATTATTTTACACGAATAAACTAGAATTTCACTGGTATTACATCAGCTGCTATTACATTAGCAATACAAATAATGGAGAGAATATATCCGAATGGATATACTAATGTGTCGTCAGAAGTCGTTGCTGATGAAAATGAATTGGAAATTAGTACGAACACAACTGAAGAAAATTTAAATTTACAACAAAAACAACTAGGCGATGCCATATTGTCAATTACTTACGTAAACTCCACATCCTCTGGCTCAGGAATTCAAGCTGGACTTAAAAAGGACTTTCATTTACTGGCTAGCACTAAAAGGCGATCAAATAATTTAATCGTATTATTCAATGCCTTTTTGACAATTAAACCTACATCAACTGCTACAGAAAGAGGTTTTTCAACAGTAGGAAAAATTAAAACTAAATTAAGAACTAAACTTAATTTTGAGACGTTTGACGCTTTAATTTTCTTAAAGTACGCATTAAAAAATAAAAAAGTAAATTGGTCCAGTAAATTGGACGTTTATATAATATTTAAGTTTGCCAAATAATTTGAATAAACCTGAATTACTTTATTTAGTTTATCACTGTTACAAAAATTTTAATTTTATTTTCATCAAAATGGTTAAAGTAGAAACTATCCGAATAATCCGGATAATTACTAGTAAAAGTATTCGATATCCGGATATTTAATAACTTCGGATATTTGGAAACTCTATCGCTGACTATGGTACATTTTAAAACAGGATATGATAAATAGGATATCACTAAACAGTACATGTCAAACCATTAAAAATGGATTATTAGTATGGATAATATAAGTGTTCAGAGATTTGTCTTCAGTTAAAGTGACGAAAGATTGTCTTAAATTTAAATTAATAAAATTAATTTGAATAATTAAATCAATTATAGTAGAGGTATGATTTGTGTATAACAATCGCACGCTAGATATCCTTTTTGGTGTCTAAATTTGCGGCTAAGGCACTATTTCGGAACATTTAAATAATTGTATCTATACATGTAACAAAGAATTCTTGATCCAGGGCAGACTTCCGGATTAGAGCATGTCACTAATTTCATATAACCCCTTTCCTAAAGTCATTCCCGTCAACAAATCTTAAAAAAATTGAAATTTGAGAAAAAATTTGTACCACAGCCCCTAGACCCCGAGGTCCAGCCCCTTCAAAAGTATCGTGGGTTGGTCCTGAACCTGCAACATATACATGGTAAACATTTCATGGCGATCGGTAAAGCGACTAAGGCGTTATTTCAGAACAATCAAATAATTGTATCTATACATGTAAAAATGAATTATTATTCAGGGGCGAACCCCGCGAACTCAAACGTGTCTTTTATTTCATATAACACCTTTCCAAAACTCATTCTCGTAAAAAAAATTTTTTTTTGAAAAAATTTGTACGATGGCCCCTAGACCCCGGGGTCCAGCCCCTTCCAAAATATCGTAAGATTGGTCCTGAACATGCAACATTTGCATGGTAAACATTTCATGGCGATCGGTTGAGCGACTGAGAAGTCATTTTGGAATAATAAAATATTTATATCTATACATGTAAAAATTAATTTTTGATAAAGGGCTGGGCCCCTTGGATTCGAACATGTCAGTAATTTCATATAACTAGCCCCTTAAACTCATTTTCGTGGAAAAATGTAAAGAAAATTAAAATTTTCGAAAAAATGTGTACCGCAGCCCCTAGACCCCGGGGTCCAGCCCCTTCCAAAATATCGTAAGGTTGGTTCTGGATATGCAACTTGTACATGGTAAAAATTTCATGGCGATCGGTTGAGCGGCTGAGACGCTCATTCGGATCAGACAAACAACAAACAGGAATTCATTTTTATATATTTTTATATTGTATATAAATAGATAGATGTATATAATTAAATACATTTTGTTAATTTTAAAATTGTTACCATAGAAATATACGGAACGAATATATTTTATGGTAACATTTTTATTTTTATGGTGGTTTAGCTCAAAAGTCTTCTGCAAAATTTTGCATGGTTATATTTCTTTTCTGGTCTCTCATGTGCAAAAAGTTCATTTTGCAGAAGAAAAATGTTGCATTCACATGTAAATGGAGTAAAAGAGTGTTATAATTCGGGTGAGTTCGGTATTTTCACAAATTTAGTACTAAAAATATTTATCACACAATTCGGACACAGTCTTTTAGTAGAATACAAGTATAATTAACTTAACCGTTATGCTAAATTATGTTTTATAATAATTGTAGGTGTAAAATCGTAACCTTCCAGTTACGTACAAAACAATGTTAAATATCCCTGACTTGACAAAATGGAATGATTTCCATGAATAAACATTCTCTCTTTTTCTCGTCGTTTCCAAGCACAATCTATATATTTTATCAGGGAATAGTGAGATAAATTTTTTTTCTACCAAAAAACAAAACCAAAAATAAACGAAAGAAGAAAACACAAAAAAAACAAGAAACGAACGGAAAAAGCTCCCTATTTTTAGTTCAGTTTTGACATTTCACATTATCACAAGAAAAAAATACGTTTAGCAAATTTTTTTTATTATTATTATTACTTAAAATACTAAACTTGTTAATTATAATTTTTTTTTATTATTTATTTCTAAACAGATGAGAGAGTGAATTTTGTGGAAAAGTTTAACCGGGAATTTCAGTGTTAAAATATTGCGTATAGAAAGTGCTGTTGTGCATAGTTAAAGTGAATTAAATTTTATTTTTATTTTTTCTTGTGAAAATTTGTGGAAATTAACTAAAAAAACAACTAATAATATAAATATATCGGATTTTGTGCCTTTAGATATATTTGAATATTATACCAAAAATAATTTATAAGCGCGAAATGTTAAACATAAAAAAAATCTTAATTAAATTAATTAACAAAAAACACTCCATATGTTTGATTTAATTTTTGAAATCAGCCGAAAATCAAATATTTAATCAAAGGTTTTCGTTTATTTTAAAGATAATTGAAAAAAAGCTCGAGAGTACGAAGATAAAAAAAATAAAATGTGGCGTCTCAGTGTTTTAACATACAGAAATAATATTATGTAAAATCGGTGTGTGTCTTGTTTGGTCTCTTATAAAAATTTACTTCTTACTTATATGTTAGATGAAAAACTTTTTTTTTTTTGTAAAAATTGTGATGTTAGTCCAAACATACATATAAATATATATACATATATATATAAAAAGTACAATTAATCATGTCGTTTAAAATTCGTCGTCTGTAATCTTAAGTCGTCGCCCTCTCTCACTCTCTCCCATTTCATCTCCTTTTTATATCTTACATATTATTATAGATAGATGTGTTTATCGTGTATAGTAGTATCGTACTTGTTTTAAAGTTTTATATATAGAAAAAAAAGATACATAGAAAGCAAAAAAAAATAAAAATATATAAGATAAGAAGGAAAATATTTTATTGGGATACTGCAATATAATTAAAGTGGAAAATTTGTTGTAGTACAAAAACGATAGATAAGAACAAAAAAAAAAGTTTTTCATTCTTCTTTTGTCATATACATCTCGATAAATACACAGTGAAAATCGACTTAATTTTTATCCTTATAACAATAATAATAAATGTGATAACAAATAATATTTATTAAAATAATTATAAAGTTCAATGTTGTTGTGCTTTTTATATAAAACTAGCAAGAAAACTGATTTAGAAAAAGATTTTTTGTTTTTCATCTCAAGGTCATAAACGCAAAAAAGCTCTTGCCTTTTTTATTCGATATATAAATGTGTGTCTAAAAAATTCTCAATTATATTTTTAGAAGTGAAAAACTAAATATATATATAAATGTATATCGATTTTTCCCTTATTTATAATAGACTATTCGTGTGTGTGTATGTGTGTACGTTGTTTATATAAAATAAAATGTGCGATATAAAAATAATACCAACATTTTAATTATTTTATCTTAAAATAAATATGTAGAAAAAAAAGTTATCGCCGAAAAAATAGATAAACTCGACCTTGAATATTTCCAAAAAAAAAAGCTCAGTACTTTTTTCACTTTTGTGTGCCGGAGTACAGTTTTCTCTCGGTTCTCGGTTTTTTTTGTGTGTTGCGCGTTGTGAACATTTTGTGCGGCTTTTTCTTGTAAAAATATATATTATTAACAAAATAAGTTAGGTATATTTGTTGTAAAATTTAATTAAAGTTTTTTTTTTTTTGTTAAATAAAATTTCTAAAAAATAAAAAAAAAATTAAAATGTTTGTGTGAAAAATAATACGTACGTGTGTGTGTTTGTGCCTATATACCTACCTACATATTATTATATAAAATCGAGTATATAGAAAAAGAAATTAAAGTGTGGTGTGAAAAAAATAAAAAAAATAAATAAAAATTTTCTGTGATTTTTCTCAACAAAATAAAATAAAAAATTTGTGCTTTGTGTGCTTTTCGAATATATAAATAATTTGCTTTTTTGTTCGGTTTTTCTTTTTTTTTTTTTGTGTTTGGTTCGAAAATTATTTCTGTTATTGAGAAAAATGTGTGGTTTATTGAACGATTGTAGAAGGATAAAATGTTCAACGAGATTTTTTGAAAGGTAAGTCAATTTTTAAGATTTGTTTTTGTGGCACAGCTACAAGTGTTAAATTATTTTAAATGCTATACATTTTTGGTATATAAAAACCACATATTTATCCAAAATGTGAACTTTAAATTTTTGGTATTTTACATTTTCTCAATCTTTAGACCAGAATCGTCTTTCTTTAGAAGCTCTGACATAAAACGCACGAATGCTAGAAAAGCCTGTTTCGAAAATATGAGATATGAAAGGTATCAAGTATAAACAGTTTGCAATTGCTCTTAGTTTCGAAAATTCCGTTCCTTGTTTGGAGGGTTATCGCTCTTTGGTTAGTTCCCTTTATAGTTTTATTATATTTTTAGCCGATCCAGATTTGATCTTGTATATAAAGTTGTTTTTTACTTCGGAGCCGTCTTGCTGGGTTTGAATCATCCAACATACGACGTATCTCTTGTATTCTGGTGTAGGTTAATACGTGGTGACCTTTACGAAATTTACGTCAAATTTTTTTGTTGTATTAAGTTTTATTCTTCATCTCTTCGTCCAGGTACTGACAATATAATTAGCCCTTTGTTTGTAGTTTGCATGTGGATTTTTCTATGCCACCAGCGACTGCTCTATTACTCTCCTCCACCGTTTGCAGTTCCGTGGTTTATAGAACATATAAAGTACAAAACACTACCTTATGGAACGGCATCTAATTGAACACGGAAAGTGTCGGTTAGATATGTAAGATTTTAGTATTTTATAAAACTGCTTTGGTAAGTCTCTTTGTAATTTACATTCTAAGCCTTTATGCGATTCTCTGTCAAAGGCCTGTGCTACATCTAAAGATAATTGAACATGCTTTCTTGTTTTCAAATATATTTTCAATTATGTTTGTAATTCGATTTCTTCTATTGTTAAATGGTTTTGTCTGAAGACAAATTGATGTGGAAATATGGGGTTTACGTATCATGATTACTTCTACAACATTCCATCGATTTGGGACGTGTTTATGTCTGAATACTGTGTTAACTATTTGTAGAAGTTTACGTAGCCTTTTTTCAGGAAAATCTTCTATTATTTGTCCTGTAAATAAGTCATAGCCTGGAGATTTATTTGTATTTATGTTAAGTTTGATTTCCTCTTTGAAATCTTATGACAGGAGATATGTTGTAGTTACCTACTTTATTTACTAGTGGTATGTTTCCAGCTGCTCTTCGTCTAGGTAAAAGTTGGAACGTGTTGACAATGAAGCTTTTTGCTTTGAACTTATAGCTCATAACCCATCTTCAATTTTATCTCATGGAATCTGAATTTTAGGTCGTTTTAAACTTTTTTTTCATTTTCCAAAAATAATACTCGGTATGTTTTTCCCCGCAGCAAGATGACTTAGGTATTTATTATTGGATTCGTTCTTGATTTCTTTAATTAGCACGCGGCTTCTTGTATATTGTTGTTGACTTGTTATAGTTCTTCTTCTAGCTGTATCGGATTTTTAATTGGCATTAGTGCTATTCCTCGGTTTTGTTATTAGTTAGTCAATATGGACTAGTCTTCTTGATCACTGCTTTCTCGGTAAATATAGTTTTCGTCTATACCTTTGGTGATAAAGAAGTCAATAATATTGGGTATTTTGTTTTTATCCGTATAGGAAAATAAGTCAGCTCTTTTCCTTTTTTTAGAGGTTACCCTACATCCTCAGTGGCTCCATTCTGGTAATTCTCCGGGAATAGTGGTAATTTTTTGAAAACAAAATAAAATTGGGAATAACTTTACCAATTTACAAATTTTTACGTCAACCTTTTTTTTTTCAAAAGGCCAGAAAAAAACTGATTTATAGATAAAAGCTATATAAAATCTTTTCCCAGTTCTTCATTCCCAGGGAATTACCAGAATAGGGTCACAGTAGGTATTTTTTGCATTAAAATCATCTCTGATTACGAAACTTGATCCAAATGATTTAAAACATGTGCAATTGTCTTCCTTAAGTAAATAATTATATAAATTAATAATTATATCTCGGTGGGCAATATATTGACGATACACTATAATCTGGATTGTTATTTTTAAATACTTTATAGGTGTCTACTTATTGCATAAATTCCTGTTCAATTTTAAGATCTAGTGGAATAGTTGCATTGACTCATTTACATGCCAGGTTACTATTCTTAATATTTTATTTGTGGTTGTTTACATATCTAACCTGGTGCTTAGAGCTTCAAGGTATTTTTCTTGTTTAGCAAGCCGAATGTTAAGAGCTTCCTTGCTTCTTTATATCTTTTGCTACACTGTTCATATTCGATTGTATAGTGGAATAAGATTCATTCTAGAACTAGTTGTTCCTTGATGGTTAACTGGTTTCTGGGACCTCTTTTGAAGTTGATGGAAATATTTCCGCCATTTCTGGTGAATGTTGAACTTTCCTTTTCTTACTTGGTCTTTTATTCAGGTTTAACATCTAATTTGTTACTCTTTCTAATTCTTCTTCATCCGTATGTAGTTGATTAATGTTTTCATCGACTACAGCGATAGATGTCGTCCCAAGTGTTGCACATGTTCGAACTGCTGTTTTGGGTCCTTCATTTCTTTAAAATTGTAAATTTTTCTTTCAATTTACTTGTCAATTCCTTTATTTCTCTCAATTGTTTTCGGAGTACGGCGTGTGGTACTCCTGTTGAGGGTCTTGATAGTTTGGAGCTTCGTCCAAAACGAGTGAGGATTTAGCTTTGGTCCCCGGTAGTACTTTGATACTACCGAAGCCCTCTACTGGTAGGGGCCTTTCTAAACTAATAATGTGCAGTCGTTATTTTCCGCTAAATCAATTTTCTTGCAATATTTTGAATCTTTCCGCTGTTCTACTTTCAAAATTAGGCAAGGGATGTTTGTTGCTTGTAAGAATTAATAATTTAATGAACTGACTGATGTTTAATGAACTGACTGATGTTTAACAAACCGTGATTAAAACATTATTGAAATTGCATAAGTGTGCACCGAGAAATATAAAATGAAGTCCGAACACTGGGAATATTACAAGTAATATTTTATGAAAAAAGGAAATAAACTTAAATTTTAAAAAATTATTAGAATACTCGTTGACCACCCATAAACTTATTTATTTTTTATTGGTTACTCATTTTATAATAATTTCTTATTCTAATTAGAACTGCCCAGCTCCAGCGGTTTCTGTCTTTGAAGTCTTCTCTCTTCATTGGTGGTGTCCAACATATGACGGATATCTGCATTTTTATGTCGAGATATTCGCTGTACGTGTTTCGGAATGTTGTATTTTGGAAGCATTTTTGTACATTGGTCGTCTTGGGATAACCTCAAAGTTGGGCACCATAGTATGGATCTATTGGTTTTAGCATTTGACTTATTTTGTCAAACTAGCACATTTCCTATATTTGATGTTTAACTCATTCACTCGTTATGTACTCTTTCCACCTTAGCTCCATACTAACGAGGGTATTTGCATTTGGAATTCGGCTTGAGTTAAGAACCACGGCAATCCGTTTACATTTTGGTTTGTAAAGTTGACATGTACTGAATTAGCTTTATTTAATAAATTAGCTTTGGCTGTGGCTTGCGATATATTTTTTCCTGCTGCTAGGATAGCTGGATCGTCTGCAAATGTTACTATTGTAGTACCTTCAATATTAGGTATAATGGATGAACGGAATAGGTTCAAGTGCTGCCTTGTCTGCTGATATTCTGTTTAGTATACAGAGTACTTGTTTTCAAGTGTCACACGAACGTGTCATTCTGCGATGTAGGTTTAAGAACTTGATAATATTGCTTAGGCCGATCCTGATGCAGTTTAAATTCAAGCTTTTGGTGCGAAACTGTATCAAAAGCTTAAGTTATACATCTAAGAACATACTGGAGCATATCTTTTTATTCTCAAGTGCATCCTCAATGACATCCGTTATTCTGTGAACTTGTTCAACTGAAGCGTGATTTTCTCTAAACCCAAATTAGTGTGGTGAACTTAAACATCTTTTTTCTATTATAGGTTTCAGCCTCTTGAGCCGCAGTTTTTCAAATAATTTTGAAATGAATCGTTTACCAGTGTATCTGGTTTGGAATCATAGTTACTTCTGCCACCTTCAGTTGACGTCATTAAAATTTAAGGTTTCCAAATTTCCCTATGCCGAGTTTTTTTGATTTTGGTGGTTAACCGATTATAAAGAACACTTTCAAGATTATATTCTTCTGGAATATGTTTTTTTTGTACAAAAATGAGTTACACAATTTCATAACAATAGACATTCTCTTTTGTGATAGTGCTGCTTTTTGTGGTGACTACATACGATATTGATTAGGAGGTAGCTGAGAAAACATACGTAGTTTAGCCTTTGCTAACATATATTTGATAAATTATTAATTATTATTTAATATACGAAATAATTACCACGTGATTTAATAAAACATACATTTGTGATCGAGTTTTACGTCATTATTGTCTCCAGTTCTTAACTAAATCTGACGTGATCTAAAAATATATTAGTAAAATGGTTGAACACAAAGAAAAAGAAATGGATGGACCAAAATAATAATATAACTTCTACGTTAATAATCCTTAGTTATTTGTAGTGCCACCATAACAAAATTAAATTCTTTATTTTGTCTATGAGGGGGGCAGTATGCCCCTTTTTAGCGGTACCGTTGAGGTAGTTGAACTTTCCGCTTTGGTCGATTCGTTACTGGCCATGCTGACGATGTTTCTAGCAACTATTGCTGATTTGTTGTTTGTGGACTATCATTTATACTTGGTTCACCATCCGAGAGAAGTTAAATTACCTTGGCAAATTTCAGTGAAATTATTGTCCATTTTTTGTTCCACGAAACATTTTATTGTAATAAAATGTCTCAACTTGTGGGATTCTTGATATAAGTTCCGCTGTTATATTCTCTTTCTCGTTGATATGTCGAATATGTCGTAGTATCACCCTCATGATCAGCAGTGTTTTCGGATGCGATTAAAATACCAACCAAATACGGAAAAACGAATTTATGTCGAGTTCACGTATGCGATCAAAAAATGATTCGCGAATCAAAGATAAATTAAATCATTGAAAACATATACAAATTTCCCCGTCCGAGATGAAATAATTTTAACTTTGGGAAAATTTTGATCGGAAGCATCCAACATAATAAAAAAAAATTACAAATTATGAGTAATAATGCGAAATAATTACGCTCAAAGATTGGCTTGATTCGCGAATCATTTTTTGATCGCATACGTGAACTCGACATTAAGGCCTATTTATGCGTCATTGTTTCAGCATTTAAAGCGCGGTAGTTTCCACATGGACGCCATGTTCCATCGGATTTCCTTACCATGTGTATTTATTTATTTATTTAAGATTTCCAATTGGGCGACACAACGACAAAGTCATACATGTCTATCTATATACAAAGCTAAGAAATATAATAATAAAAAATATAAATATGCAAAATAATAAGAATAATAATTATAATACTAAGAGATACAAAATATAAAAAATTAAAATGAAATTTTACTCGAATATAAATTGAAAAAGTTAGTTAAGTGAAAATGAAGTTAAAATGTAGTTAACAGTGGACCGCTTAAAATACATAATAAAGGGTGATTTTTTTGTGGTTAGGATTTTCATGCATTAGTATTTGACAGATCACGCGGGATTTCAGACAAGGTGTCAAAGAGAAAGATGCTCAGTATGCTTTGACATTTCATAATGAATAGACTTACTAACGAGCAACGCTTGCAAATAATTGAATTATATTACAAAAATCAGTGTTCGGTTCGAAAAGTGTTTCGCGATTTACGTCCGATTTATGGTCTACATAATCGACCAAGTGAGCAAACAATTAATGCGATTGTGACCAAGTTTCGCACTCAGTTTACTTTATTGGACATTAAACCAACCACTCGAATGCGTACAGTGCGTACAGAAGAGAATATTGCGTCTGTTTCTGAGAGTGTTGCTGAAGACCGTGAAATGTCGATTCGTCGCCGTTCGCAGCAATTGGGTTTGTGTTATTCGACGACATGGAAGATTTTACGCAAAGATCTTGGTGTAAAACCGTATAAAATACAGCTCCCGCAAGAACTGAAGCCGAACGATCTGCCACAACGTCGAATTTTCAGTGAATGGGCCCTAGAAAAGTTGGCAGAAAATCCGCTTTTTTATCGACAAATTTTGTTCAGCGATGAGGCTCATTTCTGGTTGAATGGCTACGTAAATAAGCAAAATTGCCGCATTTGGAGTGAAGAGCAACCAGAAGCCGTTCAAGAACTGCCCATGCATCCCGAAAAATGCACTGTTTGGTGTGGTTTGTACGCTGGTGGAATCATTGGACCGTATTTTTTCAAAGATGCTGTTGGACGCAACGTTACGGTGAATGGCGATCGCTATCGTTCGATGCTAACAAACTTTTTGTTGCCAAAAATGGAAGAACTGAGCTTAGTTGACATGTGGTTTCAACAAGATGGCGCTACATGCCACACAGCTCGCGATTCTATGGCCATTTTGAGGGAAAACTTCGGAGAACAATTCATCTCAAGAAATGGCCCGGTAAGTTGGCCACCAAGATCATGCGATTTGACGTCTTTAGACTATTTTTTGTGGGGCTACGTCAAGTCTAAAGTCTACAGAAATAAGTCAGCAACTATTCCAGTTTTGGAAGACAACATTTCCGAAGAAATTCGGGCTATTCCGGCCGAAATGCTCGAAAAAGTTGCCCAAAATTGGACTTTCCGAATGGACCACCTAAGACGCAGCCGCGGTCAACATTTAAATGAAATTATCTTCAAAAAGTAAATGTCATGGACCAATCTAACGTTTCAAATAAAGAACCGATGAGATTTTGCAAATTTTATGCGTTTTTTTTTAAAAAAAAGTTCTCAAGCTCTTAAAAAATCACCCAGTTATATGGAAGCCACTAACCATTACTGGTTATCTAATATCGATACTTGTGCGTGTGATTAAACTAGTTGAGATACCTTGATCAAACAATAAGGACAATAAAAATCGAGTGCAATGCAGAAGCAAAGCAACTAATGTAGACAAGACAAGTAGAAAACGATAAACCCCAGATCTGTACTGTTTGAGAAAAAAAGCTCGTTATGATCACTTTGCATTCTGGTAAGCGGGTTTGAGGATCCAAGATTAGTACGCGATTTTATTGGAAGAAATAATTGATGATTTCTCGTCCTATAAGCAGGAACATACAAATTCAACGATGATAAGGCGGAGGTTTCAATTTTAAAATTTATTATTTTGTACAAAAATAATTCATCATGTGCACGTCCCCTATTATCAAGGCTGATCATACTGAAAATTTTCAAACTTGTGCCGTATATAATATTGCCTGAATGTGGAATAGATTTATATACCAAAAATCTTGTAAACTTTATTTGAATCCGTTCTAATTGGTCAATATATTTATCGTAACATAGATTCCAAATTTGAGTTGCATACTCGAGGACACTCCTAACTAGACAGTTAACAAGTATTATGAACACCGCTGAGTCACGAAAATCCTTACCGATGCGAAAAATATAGCCGAGAGTTTTGTGAGCTTTAGAACAAATCTGATCAATGTGTTTGTCAAATAATAATTTTGAATCAAAAGTAACTCCTAATTCAGTAATATGATTGGCTCTAGCCAATCTAATGTCTGAGATGGAATAGTTGTTTGAAACAACCATGCTAGCGACATGGCAATCGATAGCGATCGTTAGAGTACGTAATCCTTGAGTAGATTTTTAAGTCATCAGCATAGAATAGGTGGGGACAAACAAGCGCACGAGATAGATCATTAATGAAAATTATGAAAAGTAATGGTCCTAGAAAAGACCCCTGTGGAACACCAGAACTAGCTACAATAGTTTTTGAAATACATCCGTTAAACTTCACATTTAGTACTCTGTTGCTCAGATAGGATGCTAACCACGAAAAATGCCTTTTGGAAATCAGTATAGATCCAATTGACAGCCTTTATCCACACTCTCAAAAGCATAACCAAACAACTCAAGAAGGTTGCTCAAAACTGAACGTTTTTCTTAAAAACCATGTTGTACTATGCTTATGAAAATTCTAACTTCGTTATATAATAATCCGTAGACTAACTTCTCAAAGATTTTACTAAACGCGTTTAATAAAGATATTGGTCTATAATTTTTATTCCAACTTTTATCACCTACACAGTAAAAAAATGCATGAATTTTCATGTGGGCAAAAGTTGCCGAACCTTTTCACGTACAATTACATGAAACTTGATAAATAAGTTTTTATTGAAAATTAAATGGTTTATACCGTAAATTTGCTAGTAAAGTTATGTAATAACTTATGTTTTCGGTGCGCGTTAGATATTATTTCTCTCAAATTTAAAGAAGAAACTAAAATTGGTTGAATTAGTTTATAATTGTACGATACATTTCATGTAATTTTAAATTCCAGTTGAAAAATATAGAAATTTTCAAAAGAGAGAGAAAATACACGTAATAATCGTAGTATTGTGCATTATTACAGTCAACATTTAAATTTGTGAGATAAAATTAGTAAAATTTGCGTTGAAAATTCAATTTTTTTTACTGTGTATCTTAAATATTAGAACAAAAAACGCGGTTTCCACCTAGTTGGAAATATAGCCGAGTTTAAAGAGATATTGACGATGATAGATAGTGGTTCGGCTAGTAAATTTTTCAATTGAAAAATGAAATAGTTAGATATGTTATCTGGGCCCAAGATTTTGTTAACATCTATGACTCTAGAATACCTAAAACATCTTGCGATGAAAAATACGTGATTCTAGTTAACGGAGTATCCGATCTGTGTACGTCAGTGGAACTGTCCGGCGAGGTAGGATTGGGTATAAAAATGGAATCGAAGTGATCAGCAAAAAAATTGCAAATTATGTTAATATATCATGGGTATAACGGTCTTGCCCGGGTATTCATGGGTATTAAATATTCGAACTCATCTCTTGCAGCGTCCAATTGTTTCTATTCGATGTGCGGTATCTGAATTTCCAATTGCCGATCGAAAATATACTTTTGTGATGTCTGCAAATTCGTGTAATAGTGCAGCACAACGTAATTGTAGATTGAATGTTTTAATTCCTACTGGAAAAGATGAGAGACAAGTATCGACAAGTTGTCGATAATTTAGTTATATTATCTACCAAATCTACTCCAATGATAGATGTTTTGACGACAGCAATAAAAAATTCCCAGTGGAAATGTAGTCGTAAACCTAGATCTGGTTTTGCTGGATTGTTGCATTTGCTACAAAGAGTTTATGCTCGATTGGACTATTTTTTTCATTTGTCGTGGGCAGTACTATGGATATATCTGCACCCTTATCGATGAGAAACTTTAGTAGCCGTTTTTTTCTCAACTATGGACATGTGGTGTAAGGTGACAAGACAATTACCGAAGTATCGGATAAACGGTCTCTCAAGAGACATTATACTTCTTATCATAGCCGGTTTCTGATTACGACATGAGATACAGCATTTAAATGATTTTTGGTTTAATTGTTGATGATGCCAACATTCTTTTACATGTAACATTTCGGGTACATGATGAAGAGCGAGATACACTTCGGCTGCGAAGTCGTTCCGTACTGGGCCATAATTTATCAAATTTTCATTTGAAATTTAGCATTTCGGATAATAACCGGTTGAGTCGTCACTACTGGGTTTCAGCAAAATATCCAATTAATTCCTCTTTGATATCACCTCCTATAAATCAGGGCGTGACGTTGATAAGTCCGCCCAATTATGTTAGCATTGACGGGTCGAGCTGCTAAAACCGTATTATAGTTTTGTTTGTGGGCTACGATGCCAAATGCTCAAAACAACTTTCTACATCGTTGCTGTTCATTCGTGGTAACGGTAATTTCGCAAATAACGTTGAAATTCTCGAGTCCTCAACTAAATTTGACGTTCTGTAAAAATAGTAAAATGGTTGAACTACATAAAAATTAATACAATGGATTAGTTGATTGATTGGACTGTACAGGACAAACTACTGAATAACTGTTGCGGGTTACGCCGAGCACATTCCTACAGACTAAATATATATAATAAGAGGAAAGACCGGAAAAGGTATTTTTTTAAGGGCAGAACGACCGGGTTGTAGACACCTAGCGATCGCACGGCAGAAGATAGCGCAATTACAACTACTAGAAGAACAGATACAGCCTTAATGGTTATTAATGGTTTTGGTCTTCATCAATTGCTTCTAAATCAGCAACCTGGAATTAATTCAAAATTCATACTTTTTGGCTTCCTAAACAATACAAAATTTATTAATTTAATCAAATGTTTTTTAAACTATTATGATTCTACTAAACCTCCATAAAAGTACTAATATTTTACTAGACCTCGACAGCGTTGTGTGAAACATCCTCGTTACAATAAAATAAAAAATTTGGGCAAGATATATTCGAAACAACACGCTTCATCAACTTTATCTACATTTATTGAGGAATTCGGATATAACACAAAAAGCCAATAAGCAATTTTTGAATATGTAGACAATGTCGTCCTTCAGTGGTTTCAAGAGATTCGATCAAGAAAGCATCGGTTGTTCAAATCGGTTTCATCAAAGATTCAAAGTTCCCTTAAAAAAATTTGCGATACGAAACTGTGCTTTTGGGTAAATCAAACAAAGAACAAAACCTAAAAATTCGTTACTACACAATCCCAGTAAACTGAAGTAATTGTTTTCGGGTTAGTCAAAATATTGCTAATGTTTTAGCAAAAATTCTATTATAAACATTATGGACACCAAATAAACATTCAAAATAAATGCTAATCTTACAATTTAGGCTATGAACTAAAATTTCAAATAACAAAACTCAACTCGCTTCCAAATCTAAAATCCAAAAATTTGCCTGACAGAGTCCAATCATTGAACACACTTGCAATTCCATTCTATCAAACATACTTTTATTTTTAACTGATCTTACTTACATTTAGCAAGATTCACTGTTTTCGCAGTAATTATTTTACCACTGGAATTTGTAGATTCCTTCCTCGTCTTCCGTTTTCGCGATGGCATAAAGTTTTTCCATTTTTTCCTCATTTAGTTGTCGTTTTCTAGATGGTGCATCAAAATCTTTGACGTTCCCTGACTGAAGTAATGTCTTCTGACTATAAGCGTCACATGCTACTCCTTTAATTTCTGTTTCCGATGAATCCATGCCTTCCTCATCACGTATAAAATTCAGATCGACTATCAAATCATCACCATACAAACTTAATCCTAAACAATCACTACTAATATCGCCATTGTCATTTAAGTCTAACATATTAGCAAGTATACTAAAAATATTTAAAAATCTGTTATTTTATCCCATCCAAAACGCAAACGTGGCGTACTTGATTGGTACTCATGTTGAACAATGCTAACTAGCTAGTCGTGATATTTGTAGCAACAAATTATTACTTTTTTCACTATTTGCCGTAGGCACTTGGCGAAAGACACTAACACTTAATAAACATATTTCATTAAATACATATTTGTTTTTTTATTTCGCAAAAATTAGGTTTTTGAATATTTTAATTAAAACGATTTTTTGTTCAAAAAGTTTAAAAAATCGCTCGATGGATTGATTTCGAATTGTTAGGTCAGGAGTATTACTGATTTGTAAAAGTAAAAATTTAAGTAAAAAAAAAGAAAGATAAACAAAAAATAGGCAATACAAGTTAATCTATTGATCGTCCTAACCAACTGTTGTTTATACGGAAAAATTAATAATAAAAAAGTGGGAGAAGTATAGCAGAGAAGCGAATAGTCATCGGCAGAGTAACAAAATTCAAGGTATATTGAAGTACATTTAATTACCCGACGTATTAGTCATGTTATTACAAATGTTACGAACGTGAGAATAGAACAGGTCAGGATCAGCAAACACTGTTATCCATAGTTCTTCAAACCATACCCATAATATTAAAATAAAATATTAAAATGTCAGCTTTCCACACATGCAAAGATAGACTTATAAACATCCCTTTGACAAATTCAAATTATAACATACTCTAACGGGTATATATCTGTCAGATAGTCCAACGCGGGGAAATTGACGTCGCTTAGTGTATATAGGAAAAACGAGCCAACGGATTAGCAACATCGTGTCTGATTATGTCATATTATTAGTTTTGCTTTCTATAATAATAACACAATACAGAAAACGATTTTTAGCAATAAATCGAGAGTTAATCGCCTTTACAAGTCTGTTTTTTTTAAAGTTTTAATCTATGTAATCTGATCTGGTCCCGAAGCATTCCCAACTCTTTCCCGGTCGGCTTTTCCCGTCCTACTTTATGCATTGTTTGCCAAATCGAGGACGTAAAAGATGGGTCAGTCCATGCATTTTGCACTCCGACAGGGGATCACAGTTGTGTTCAATTTCATCACAGATCGTAATCTGTTGATAAAAATTCCATTTTACATCCTGCCCCTATCGGGATTCGAATCCGGTACCTCCCGATCCAAACACCCAAGCTTTAACCACTATGCCATTTGGTCGGTTTCCAAGTCTGGTGTTTATAGGATTAATTGCAATAATTGTATTTTGACCAATTGAACATTTATCTGGTTGCAATCAATCACCTTTCCAAGACCATTTAACGTTAGAAAATCATACTTCAAAAATTTAGACATATAACATATACAACCCAAAAGCAGACGTTGAGATACCTTAGAATCTTACGAAATTCGAAAATCCATATTCCTTATGGATTCCATTCTTGCCCTGTTCTATTCTTACGTTAATTAAACGTCGGGTTATTAAATGTACTTCAATAAACCTTGAATTTTGTTACTCAGCCGATGACTTTTCGCTTACCTGCTATACTCCTCGCTCTTTTTTATTTTTTATTATTTTTCCGTATAAACAACAGTTGGCTGGGTCGATCAATAGATTAATTTTTATTTTTTGTTTCCATTTTTTTCTTGTTTTCCTTTTTTCTATTATATATAACTAAATTTTTACTTTTACAAATCAGTAGATACTCCTGATGATGACCTAACAAGTCAAATAAAAATGTTTTTAATTAAAAGATTCAAAAGTCTAATTTTTGTGAAATAAAAAAACAAGTATTTTAATAAAATGTGTTAATTAAGAACAAATTATTAGTTGTCTTTATAATTTTAAATTTTTTTAAGTAAGACTTCCCCAAATTATATATGTAACTAATTTTAACAAAAAATTTAATAGATATTTAAGACCGAGTTCAATAGATGGAAAAATTGAACCTCGAGTGTTTTTTTTAGGCTTTCTAACCTTTGTGAAGATAGCCCAAATTTTTATTACCGAAAATCGAAAAAGTTTGCTTATGGCAATACTATACAAGTTTATGTATACTATTGCGACATTTAATTAACAATTATAGCAATAAATCTAAATTTGGGTATAAATATTTCCGAATAACAGCTAAATAATAATAAAACTGTTATGAGTTTAATAAAAACAATAAAAAGTTCTGATAAAATGTGTAAATAAACAAAAACAACTAAATTCTACTCTCCAAGAAATATTCTGACAGCGAAAATCAGAAATTACTTTGAATCTTCCTCCTTCACAAAAAGGCAACATTTTTCTCTCAGCCCAGAAACATGTTTGTGTCGTGATAGTTTTAGCTATCATGACAGTAAATATTTGAGGGGCTGAGAGTCAATAACTTGATATACGTATAAAAATAGAAAAAAAAATATTTTGTAAATTGTGTTTAACAAATTGTATAAATAAAACTAGACGCATCATTTAAAACATGAACAACATTCTTAGATTCTAAATAGATTACAGTATACAACAAAATTACTGTTAACTATTGTAACATAGTATTTAACTTCAGTATATGATATATAAAAGTGTCGGGACTTATTTGATTAAAATTTCTATGATTTTAATTACCAAACAAAAAATAAAAATAAAAATTAAATCAATTTAAGTAAAACTAGTATATTTAAATATTCCCAAGATTAGTTCATTTATAATATATATCAGAAAAGTTTAGTTTATATTGAACTAAATCTAAAAACTAGTTTATATACTCGTAAAGAGAAACAAAAAAAAATAAATATAAAGAACAAAAAACAAAAAAAATATTTCGCGCCAAGTGTATTTTGGTTGTCACAAAAATGCCTTTTTATGAAAATGCGGAGGAGTCTCATAGTTTCCATCTAAACTCGGTTTGTTCTGCATCCTCATGCAAGAAGGTGATATCACAAAAACAATCGGCTGTGATGTGCGGCTACTGCCAGAAACTGTACCACCCATCATGTAAGGGTATTATTGGAGCAGCTAAAATAAAAAAAGCAGCTGAATCTAATTGGGCTTGTTCTCCTGAATGTGCTAAGTTATTCATCTCCAATCGTGAGCCTTCAGCAACATCATCGACAGAAACAGTGAAAACATCTGATGAAAAATTTGAAGATGCAATCAGGACCCTGATGATGCATATAGATACACAATTCGCGGAAGTCAAATCATTGATCTCTGACATCCAAAAATCTCAGGTGTTCATCTGTAACGAGTTTGATGCAATTAAAATCGAATTCAAAACTATTGCTGCAAATAATGGAATCTTAGCTGAAAAATATAATTTGATACAACAAAATTCTACTAAGCAAGAAGAACGCATTAATATATTGGAGGCACAACTTGATGTCGCTTCACAGAAAGAAATTGTGAACAATATTGTTATTGGTGGTTTGCCTATGGATGTTCCCAATATCCCCAAATTCATCTCAGATGCCATTCGACATATTAATTGTGAAGCGGAGATAACTGAAATAAAAAAAATGTATCATACTCCTAACTCGACATCAAAGTTAAAAAACTCATACATAATTACCTTAAATTCTGTTGAGATTAAGAATGATATCTTAACTAAATTTAAAATGCATCGTCGTTCATCTAACTCGCCTACACAAACAGGATATTATGTTATGCAGCACTTCACCAAATTTCAATCAAAATTATATAATGAAGCCAAGAAACTGCAACGTGCACACAGCTACAAGTATTTATGGGCCAAAGATGGGAAAATATTCCTACGCAAGACAGGTGAATCGACAATCCATGGATAAGCTGTCAACACTTCATCATGATTCTCCAAATGGTTCATCATCCGGTAAAGGAACCTAAAGCACATTTAAGATCCAGTCAAAGGCCGATATCTGCAGACTTGAAATATGAATCACACACTCTTGAATCACCACTGGTCACATTCACATCATCATCGTTCACACTCTGGAATCACAGTAATTATAGTTTTATATTCACTTTTATTAGAATTAGATCACTTGCATTTCTGTTTATTATTAATACTTTATTCAAACTTCACATCAACTATATTTCCAACTTTTTATCCACTGTATATTATTATTATTGTTGTTGTTGTTGTTTACATGTTTTCTATGTATTATTATTATTTTCTCTTTTGACATCAAATAATTTTGTTTTGTCTTGTTGTCATACTGGAATAGAGTTAAAACCTTATAAATGTCTTTTTGGCATTTGTCTAAAGGCTCAACTACACTACAATATTTTTTACCACTACATGGTCGGTTTATTTGATCGATATTTTTATTTTGATGAATGGCTCGGTAGTCTTACCAATTTAATTAAGCGGCGCGAAATAATAATTTTATTTATTATGAATGGTTACATTAATTTGATTATTATTAATTTCAATGGGCAGCTCAATGAACTTTAATCTTGTTTACCAAAACATACGTAGTATAAGGAAAAATTTAGATAAGCTGCTTGTATACATTGGGTCCGGTAATCTACAGCCTCAAATTATTGGTTTGTCTGAAATTTGGATTTACGACAATGAAGTCGCGAATTATGGTGTAAAGGGGTACGATCTATTCACTTCTTGCCTGCATGATAAACGTTCGGGAGGTGTTGCTGTTTATGCACATAGCAGTTTAAATTGCAAACAATTTAATCTACTTTTTCAAACATTCAACGCGGTCGGTCTGACGTTCTTTATAAATTCTAAATTAGTTTGTATTATTTGTATTTATCGTCTTGGATATACAGATATCTCCAGTTTTATTGATGAATTCAGTGGGCTTTTGGAAGGTCTATCCCACTCTAACTTAATTATCATGGGTGATTTTAATATCGACTTCCTCAACCAGAACGCAATGCTTGATAGGCTGTTAATTTTATTATCGGAACATGGTTTGGATAATATTCTTGAACCAACACGAATTACAAATACCACAGCTACTTGTATTGATAATGTACTCCATAGATTTGATCAAAGGTATTTTCCGGTAGCTTCTTACAGTGTATTAGACCTAAAAATTTCAGATCACTGTTTAATTGAAATTAAATTAACAGGAACCTTTAACATTAAATCTACTTCTCGGCGAACCTTTGAAGTTTTACAGATTGATTTCAATAAGTTAAAGGAACTACTATTGTATGAAGTATAGACTGATGTTTATTCTTGCCTAGATGCTTCTAAGGCCTACGATAATTTTATTAAAATCTTCAAAGGTCACATTAAAAAAAGCACTTCCATTAAGTTGTGTGCCAATAGAGCAACGAAGCTAAAGCCATGGATGTCTGATGATTTATTGAGACTAATACGTAAAAGAAATAATATTTGTCGCCTTGCAAAAAAACATACCAGCAACCGTAGATTGAAACAATATAGCTTGACGCTGTGTGACTCTGTTAACCTACAAATTGATATAGCCAAAAAAAGCTTTTATTCTCAAAAGTTCAGCAACAATGGCAGTTATGCTCGTAAAAATTGGAAAACAGTCAATGAAATAATTAACGGAAAGCCTGATTCAGTCGAAATTAAAGAAATTGTTAATCAAAGAAGCTGCAAAATATCTGGTCCAGTGCAGATTGCTAATGAATTTAACGAGTTCTTTACTAGTGTTGGTGATGCTAATGCTGCCAGTCTCCTCTTGGATGATGACAAAAATAGATTAATATGTCAATATTACCAATCTATAGATAGTTGCGTTTTTTCGGAAATTTCATCTGAAGAAGTGTATTTTACAATTCTTTCGCTAAAAAATAATTCAACTCCTGGTTTGGATGGGATTTCAAATAATGTTGTCAAAAAAATGTCCTGGCTCTAAGTTGATGTCTTATCTTTTATTTTCAATTTAAGCTTGGTAACTGGAATTTTTCCTACATCGTTAAAGCGAGCCTTAGTTGTTCCAATCTTTAAAAATAATGATAAAACTAGTATGAACAACTATAGACCAATCTCTCTACTTTCGGTCTTCTCGAAAATATTTGAAAAAGCCATAAAAAGTAGAATCGTTTTCTTCCTAGAAAAAAGAGACTTTTTCTCTCCCGACCAATATGGTTTTAGGAAAAATAGAAATACTGAACAAGCTATCGTGTCTTTCCTAGAACAAGTAACTGAACATATTGATAAAGGGTCCAAGGTATCTTCTCTATTTATAGACTTAACAAAGGCTTTTGACAGAGTTCAACATAGCACATTGTTAAAAAAGCTATATTGTTGTGGATTCAGAGGGATAACCCGGGATTGGTTGTCCTCGTATTTGAATGGGCGAACGCAATTGGTTAGAGTAAATGGACAATTAAGTAAAGAGTTACCGATAAATGTGGGAGTCCCACAGGGTTCTGTCTTAGGACCTTTATTATTTTTAGTGTATGTAAACGGTATCTTTCGACAACAATTTCGAGGGTCTCCAACTGCTTTTGCTGACGATTTCTCGTTTACATATGCTAGTCCAAGTTATCAAGATAATATCATGCTCATAGATCATGATTTAAAAAGTTTGTCTATTTGGTTGGAAGCACATAATTTTGTTTTAAGTCACAAAACGAAATTATTACATTTTAGGGATACCTCATCGTTGTATCTTGAGACAACGTATCATACTTTCAAATGCAGCAGAAGCAATAACACGCAATGCCCTCCTAATGACTGCTTCTTAGTGAACACTGTTGATGAATTTCGATATCTAGGTATTATTATTGATCGAGATTTAAATTGGAAAGCGCACACACAAGGGCTGAAAACTAGACTATCATTGGTCTCCAGAAAAATGTATGTCTTACGGCTATTTTGTCCGCAATATTTACTTAGGACGATTTACTTTGCATTAGCGGACTCAATACTGCAATATGGTTTATCATGTTGGGGTAGTGCTTGCAATGCTACACTACGTCCTATCTACGTGCGACAAAAGCAGTTAATCAGAATAATGTGCTTTAAACCATCCTTTTCGCCTTCGTGGCCATTATTTGAAAATCTCAGCATACTTCCTCTACGTCACATCTTCGTCTTCAAGGTACTTAGAATATTCTATGTTAAAAGTGGGAATAATTTTGTGACTCATGCAGGGTATAATCTCAGATCAAATCATACCTTCTTGAAACATATTCCTAAGTTTAGATTAGATCTAAGGAGAAACTTTATTAATGTCATTGCACCAATCATCTTTAACAATTTACCGTTGGATATTCGTAAGTGCGGCAACTTCTCTAGTTTTTCACTATACCTTAAAGAATGGCTTCATCAAACTAAAAATATTGACCATCTTTTTGAACTATTGGTTTAAAATATTATTGTTTTTGTTTTTATTGGTTTTAAAATTATATATGTTAAAATTAAATGGTGTAGTTTAAGAGGTTTTAATATATTCATGTGTAATAATTAAGATGTAGTTATAATTTTATTATACAATTTTTGTTTCTCTTAATTTTAATTTTAACTGTAAATTAATTTGATTTTAAATTGATTTTCATTTTGTAAATAGAATTCAAATATTTTTTTGTGGCTTAGAATCAGGGGACCAGTCACATGGTCTATTTTGATCCAATGGTCCTCTTATCTTACCTTCTTAATCTTGTTAGTTTTAATAATGTTTTACACACAATGTATTTTATTTATAATGATTAAGCTGGTAATGAAATAAAAAAAAAAAAAAAAAAAAAAAAAAATTTATAAAAAACTGAGATATAGTCCATAGAAATCAGGAACTATCCTTTGGCCCAACTAGCACTGCACATCGTTTGATAGGTGAATGTTTAAGGAGCGTGTATGAATTTTTTTAGAATTTTTCTATGTATAGGAGTTGTATGTAAAAAAGTATTAGCAAATGTCTAAATGATTTCCAAAATATTGCAAAATAACTATTTGACCTGACATCACGATGAATTAATCTTTTCAGAATTTAAAGACCATTATATTATTATTTCGTATTGATGGTCTGACCATAGTTGCAGGTAAGTGTTTGCTGATCCGCCCGGTATGCCATTGCATTTTGGATTATAAGCCGTGGTTTTTACGCGTAATCCAAGTAGATTAGATAGTGCTTCGAACAGTTCGGATTTGAACTTAGTTCTTTGATATGTAACAAGGTACATTGGAACGCCAAAATATTTCCTAACTTCTATGGACTATATCTCAACTCCTATACATAGAAAAATTCTAAAAAAAATTCATACACGCTCCTCAAACATTCACCTATAAAACGATGTGCACTGCTTGTTGGGCCAAAGAATATTTCTTCACTTCTATGGACTATATCTCAACTCCTAAACATAGAAAAATTCAAAAAAAAATCGTACATGCTCCTTAAACATTCACCTATCAAACGAAGTGCACCACTAGTTGGGCCAACGAATATTTCCTGACTTCTATGGACTATATCTCAACTCCTATACATAGAAAAAATCTAAAAAAATCGTACATGCTTTTTAAACATTCACAGTGTTATGTTTACTCTCAGCCCCGAAAATTTCAACTGTCATGACATTTTTTAACTATCATGATAGCAAATATTTTCGGGGCTGAGACTAAAAATGTCGTGATTTTTTGGGCTGAGAGTAGAAAATGTCATGATAGCAATAATTAGTGTTGCCATCGCATTTTTCGGGGATGGAATTTGGGCTATCTTCACATACATGTTTTTCTAGCCAATGTGTCCTTCCATTTGATATAGGACAAAAATAAAATTCAACTATATTTGCCAATTTAATATTTTAACAATTTTTGTCCTATATACATGTTTATGCAGGTTATGGAACACTTAAGTATAAATAGTCGAAGATATTTTGCCTCTAAGGTGATATTGTGCTATATCAGGTTCTATTCCAAGGACCTTTTATTTATAGGACAATTAAGAATTAAACAAATGTTTGTTAAAATTTCTTTTACTTTCCTGAATCTAATTATTTTCATAGGACAATTTTGATTAAAGCTTGTGAAAGAGTGCAGACGAAATAGTAGGAATACGTTCATAACTCATTTTCGAAAAAAGTTGTCTATATGGGACACTAAAATATTAACGTGATGACTTGTAGTGTCATTATAAGAAAATTAAATTCTTTATTTTATGTATGGTGAGGGGCACCACATAGGCATTGACTTGTCCTAGAAAAAATCGCTGTGACTCCTGCTTAACTAAATGTATATCGGAAGTGCAAGTCATCCTACTAAGATTCTGGTATTCAGTCTCCTTCCAATTTGACAGGTATTTCGATATTAGTGTTAAAAAACACTTCTAACAAATAGAACAACCAATTTGTGATTGATGTCACTTTACCTTGTTGTCACATAATTATTTAACAACAGGTTGCTAGTAGTGTTTCGTACTAATTGTATTACGTCTCGTTAATCCTTATCGTTGTCAGCACAATGCCCCAAGCAGAATTTTCCGAACAGATGGCATCAATTTATAATTAAATTGTAGATTACGATAACAATGAACTATAACGCAATATATTATAATAAAAATATAGACGCACATAAAAGTATGAAGCCTGGATATATTTGTCTATATGGAAGTATAAAAAAAAATTTACAAGCATAAAATCAGATATACGACAATCAATAAACACCGATAAATTTAATAAAATATCACCCTTTAATGCTATAGATATAACTGTACATACATATATTATTATGCCATAACTACAATAATGATAAGATATAAATTTTCCAACAAAAAAAAAAAAAAAATTATTTGCCAACATTTTCATTTCTTCATTTCCACAATAATATGTACACAGCACATACCTCCTACCTACCTACGTACAAATAAATAAATCACATTAAATATATAAATAAATAAACAAATATATAAATAATAATTATATGATAGTAATTGCAGAAATTTATATTATTTTTGGGTTATCAGAAAACTGATTCATTAAAAATTATGACTGCAGTAGTTTTAGTTGTTGCTGTTTTTGTTGGAAGTATGATAACGTCCTACACAGTAATCAGAAGAAGCAGCAATTTTTACCGCTATCCACCATTTTTTTTTGTTCATAAATTATTTTTAGTGCATTTTTTAGTGTTCTTTGTGCCCAAACAATTCCTAAATGCGAATTGATAAAATGAATATATTTACATTGGAACGGCGCAAAATCTCATTAGATGACGTGAATTGGTCATTGATCGCTTAAAACAACAATAACAACTGCAATAAAAAATAGAAAAGCTGGAACAGAAAATCCAACTGTATTTACGTATACGCGGAGTAACATAAATAGAAAAATCGAAATAAAGCTCATTTCTCGTTTAAGTATTTTGAGCTTTTTGTTTTGTTTGTTTCATTTAAGTTAATTCAAATTCTTTGAACTTAAATTGATTTTTTGTTTTTGTTTTTTGTTTATGTATCCCCCCGTATATGTATAGTATATATTATAATATATTTTATATACACACAACAATCAAAAGTTTTTTAAGAAGCATATACATTTTCATTTATATATACGCAATCCAATAGATTAGACCAAAATACGAGATACGAACACACCACATCATGCGGAGTAGAAAATTTATTATTCCATGGAGACCACTTAAAATGGGTTTTTAAGAAAACTTCATATGAACGACGAGTGTGTTTATATAAAAAAAAAAAAAAAAGTTTATTTGCTTTCTTGTTTGACTTGCCAAACGATATATTTCAATCCTTTTTGCAATATTTAGTTTAAATTAACTCGTAATTTGCCCAAAATTGAGTATTTGTCCCGAGCAAATTAAATACGGTTTTCTACCTTTAAATCAATAAAAATAAATTAATTAATATTTTCGAACGGTAATAACTCGAGTATTTTTGGTTGCAGAAAATGTTAAAGTTCAATTATTTTTATTTATATTACATCTGTACTTATATAGTGCGATACCATCATCATTTTTACTTTATATATAAATATGATGTGGGCCGACAATTAATTGTTCATTTATATGTCTAAATTTAGTTTATGATAAATCAAATTTTATTTGACCAAAATGATAACACATATTTTATTAATATGTCGCTATTAATATACGAGTGTCACATATTTTGAGTGCGCCTTTTAATTTAGAGAGCAAACGATTCGGATGTTTAACAATTTAGAAATAAAATGGAGTGTTAATGTTCCCGTGTTTTTTTTACCTCAAAATTTGATTGATTGATTGGGATGTACGACCAAACATTTTAGCGAGACTCCCGGATGACGCTGCTTCGGCCGTCCGCCGTTATTATACTTAACAAGATGGAGAGATAGGATAGGCATGCTAAATATGACCGAATATGCCTGAACGGATCAGAATAGTCAGGCTTAGACAAAACCTGTGCCGTACATAAAGCTTACTTTAATTGGTTGAACACTTTATCGGCTTCCATAGATAAAACGGGAGAGGGAAAAAATCCAGAAGATTTATAAAGATCCCAAAGTAATAAATTCCCGGGAGTGTGTGGAACAAAATTCCAAAAAACTATGGCTGTTATTGCAGATTTTAAGAACGACGTAGTTACATCAACGCATTGCTATAACATTGGTATACAATCGCTCAATGACGCGTAATTGCAAAAAATTATTAACATATTAATTTGATTAAAAACTAAAACGAAATAGAAACAATATATAATTAATAATTATAATTAAGTAATGATTTAAATTCTAAAATTTTTAAAAAGCATATTTATTTATAAACCTTCTTCGGAAACCTTTTGATTTCTGTTAATCTTGAATCCCGAATTTTTTGATTTTGTCCTTCGGGATTATGCCACTTTGGGATTTTGTACTTTCGGGTTTTTTTACCAGTGGGTTTTTGTATCCTCGGGTTTTTGTTCCGCTGGATTTTATCTTTCGGGAATATGTCACCAACCCCAAATTGTTGAGATCGTAGCGATATCCCAGAAAAATAAATCCCAAAAAGTAGAATCCACAAAATAAAAATCCAAAAATATGAAAATCCCATAATTTCAAAAAAGCAGAAATCCCAAATTTGATGATCCCAACATTTCAAAAAATACTCAAATTTAGTAAGTTAAAAAATAAAATAAATTAAAAACTTATTTATTTCAAATTTGTAAAGCATTTATTAGGCAAAAAATGTAAATATCTAAAACAAAAATAATGTGTAAGATGAATATTGTGAGGAATATTTCTTAAATATTCCAGTTTTTTAGTTGAAAGTCTACTTTTTATAATTCGTTTAATGTTTTTATATTTGTTAATATTTTGTTTCTTTTTCGAAAATCTTTTTCCGGTATTGATCTTTTTAATGATGGTTTTAGAAACAATAAGTTCCTTTCCAAGGTGGGATATTATTATGTACAACCCACTGTTCTGCTTCCCCACAATAACCTTAAGGGGATGGTTCCACTCCCCGACGCTGTTTTGAGTACGAGGGAAATTGTATGTTATGTAAATACATTTAATAAATCTAGCAATTTTGTTTGCATTGCCATCTTTAAGATTATTAAACAATGAAGTATAATAAAGAGACATTTCATCAGGAGGAACAAATGCGAGGCTTTTTATCATCCTAACTTCGAGACTAAAATCTTCACATTTTCCGTATTTACTCACTTCTTCATACTTTTGCACTTGTCACCATAAGATTTGGCCGAAATGAAAAATGATTCTGCGTTAGGAAAATATTCTTCGGCTGCTAAATAAATGGTTTTTTTCAAAATCCGTAATGATTCTTTGTGGATTCAAATGAATATCGTGTTCACAATACGATGCAATTCATAAAAAAATCAGAGTAACAGATCTTGGTCTTTTTCATCATCAATCAAAACACTAAGGGTACGACTTCATTTTCGTTTTCCCCATCAATCCTAAACAGCTGGGCCATTATAGACGGTACTACATAAAAAGTTCCATCCATTAACCAGAAGGAACACTCGGACAATACTTTTAAATTAGTTATGGTTCCCTGAATAATATATTTTTTTTCAATTTCAGCTTTCTTCTCTGCGAGAACAAACAGCTCATTTTCGAGAAAATATAATTGGTGCGGTATATCAATTTCATCTACATTTTCGGGCTCTTTGATTTTCGTGGAGCGAATTTGGGTTATTTCACATTTTTGTGCCATCTTATTTGGAAGGTAAACACGTACGTTGAGTGTACATTCTACAATGATTTCCCGAATTATGTGCGATGATGGTACGGAACTATTTAAAGCCTGGTTTTTTAGCTTTGCATTACAGCCAGAAAAATCAATTTCTGAAGCTCTAGGATCATGTGAATGATGAAGAATCGAAGTTAAAATTTGGTATATTTTGCATTTGCAAGAAATTTTTTTCTTTCTGCGCATCTCCATTTATAAGTATTATTTTTCTTTGAGTCCAAATGAATCCGTCATGATGTAAATTATTCCCACCTTTGTTGTTTTTGACTATCTTCATTTTGTTGTGAGACCGAAGTACAAATGTATCGAATAATAAACTAGTTTTTTATGAATACATGTAAAATAAATATGTACATACCTTTAAAATTCTTTCTAAGAAATGATTTTGGTTTGAAATTGGAAAAATAAACGAAATCTAACATTTGAAATATGCAGACTACTACTATAAATGAGCAACATCATACTCAGAATTTTTTAATGAAGTAGTAATAATATATAACACGGCATAATATATTATGCGAATTACACAAAATATCCTCTAACAAAATTGTGAGCTAATCTTAAGTTTACCAATTTTACAGTAGTGTTGATATTACAGAGATTACCCGAATTAATTAATAAGTCAAACCAAAGAAAATAAAATTAGTAACATTAGTAAATATCCTTCTTGATAACGGGATTTTATAATTCGAGATTTTAAAATTTGGGATTTTGAAATTTGGGATGTTGTATTTTGGGATTTTATAATTATGGGATTTTTATTTCGGGATTTTCAATATGGGATTTTGTAATTGGGATCACGTATCCAACCCAAATTGTTCCGCGCGGAATTAAATTTTATTCGGGATTTTCTCTTGTTTGTGGGATTTTGTCCTTTTGGGATTTTGTTCTTCGGGATTTTGGATGCTACCCAAAATCAAAAAAAAAAAAAATTCAAAAAGGGCAAAATCCAATATTTTTTAAAATAATCCAAAAGATAAAATTCAAATAGGATAAAATCCAAATGTGAAAAATCCAAAAAGTACAAAAACCAAAAATTGTATACAACTGTATTAAAACTCTTTTGGATGGGTATCGGAATCCAAAAAACCAAAATCCAAAAGCCAAACTTCCAAAATTGAAGAAAAATTCAAAAAAAAAAATTAATTTTTTTTTGATTTATTGGTTAAAATCTATCTTGTGAAGGAATCTGTGTCTTTAATAGGTGAAGGGAGAAATGTCCTACCTTTGGATTTTTAAGATTTTGGAATTTGTCCTTTTTGGTTTTTTTTTTTTGGATTTTGGGTGGCATCCGTTTTAAATATGTATATAAGTTTTGGATTTTGTTCCTTTTGGATTTTTCACATTTGAATTTTATCTTTTGGATTTCTAAAAAAATTTGTATTTTTTCTTTTTTGGCTTTTTTTGGATTTTGGTTGTCATCCACTCTTTCAACTCGATCTTGTTTTATACCATTTCTTAGCCGATTTTTTTGAAATTCGACTTCACTAAGGATTGAGGTAGGCCATTTCTCCCTTTACCTATTAAAAATAAAGATTCCTTTACATATTAAAGATAGATTTTAAACGGTTCTGTGTCAAAATCCAAAAAATAAAATCCAAAAGTCGAAATTTAGAAACCAAAATCCAACTACCAAAATCCAAATCGGACAAAATCCAAATCAAAAAAATTCAAACTTTATCAAAACATTTTCCACGCGTAAAATGTTTTGATAAAGTTTGAATTTTTTTTGGATTTTGTTTAATTTAGAACAGATGATCTGATATCAGATGTGTATGTTGTATGTGTATGTTAAACTTAATGTTAACATAATGAAATATTATAGGCAATTAATTTTAAATATTAACTCAAGTCCATATTTTGCCGCTGTGTAATAATTTTTTTTTATTCGTTTCATTTTTTGCATTATACTCCTTTTTCTCAGACCTGGATTTTCACCGGATTTTATTTTCTCGACATTATTGAAAACCACTAGCATTTCATTCCGCAGGTGTTTTATAATTTCATATAATCCACAATTTTTTCGACAAATTAAAATTTTTAGTCGATTATGCCAACCTTCTACTGAATTTTGGGTTCGAGGAAAGCTTTGTGATTCTGTATCTCCTACACACCAAAATTCTGGTGAATATCTCGATCCTGTTTTTTTTACGCCACCTACATAATTTTTTTTGAACCAACCCGCCAATTTCTGCCAACCGGGATCTTGAAAATGGCTTTTTAAATTATTGTAGTAGTTGGTTACTTCTGTCGATGGTACAAATGCTAGGCTTTTGAGCATGCGAACTTGAAAATTAAATTCTTCCTCGTTTCCATATTTTTTAGCTAAACCTCGTTTTTGAACTTGGCGCCATATTATCTGGCCAAAGCGAAAAATGTACCCCTTGTATTCAGCCGATGGAAAAAATGATTTTGCTGCCGAAGAAATTGCTATTTCGAAATCTGAAATGATTCGATTTAGATTTAAAGAAATGCCACTTTCACAAGCTAACCGAAAAAGTTCATAAAATAATTCCTCGTACGCCAGTTTAGATTTACTGCTCATCAAGCACAACACAAGTGGTACACTTTGATCTTTAATGACACCGTGAATGCTAAATAATTGCCTCATTATAGATGGTGCAACGTAAAATGTCCCATCCATTATCCAACACTTACAGCCACCTAGCAATTTGATGGATTTTTTGGTGCCCAACATTATTAACCGTTCCCCGTGAAATTGTTTATCGTTAAGAACGAAAAGTTCAGCTTCTAAAAGCCTTAAATTGTCGGGAATGTTGATTTTATTTAAATTAGTTGGTTCTTTCACGGAACTTTTTCGACAATGAATTATTTTTTTCCTTTGTGCCTCATTTGATGGTAGGTATCGTCGACAATTAACATCAGTTTCAACAACAGAATCTGTTATAATCTTTGATGGACGTTGCGTTGAATTTTTAGCTACATTTTTTAATTTTTAATTCTTTTAGCTATATTTTTAATTGATTATGGAAATCGTTTTTTTATACGCTTGCGGATCATGAAAATGCTGAATGGCATTTCTTCTCATTGTGTGTTGCCCTTCTATGATAATGGTGTCTACACGACATTTGCAGCCCTTCGATTTACGTTGCGAGAAACTCCATCTAAATATGTTGTTAGACTTCTTATCGAAGTAGTAATCAGACCCGCTGATAAATAGTTTATCGTTCCCTTTGTTTGATTTTACTATTGAAATCGCACTCATTTTTAAAAATTGCAAACACTTCGATATTTATAAACGTTTATCGACTGCTTCAATAACACGAAATGTGCAACAAAACAAAAGATTTATAGTAAAAGAAAAACAATTGTTTTTATTTGAAATAACAATATATTTCACGTGCATAAATGTACATGTATGTACGTTAATTAGACAGAGACGAGTATTCGCATTTTTAAGAAATTGTTTTATTTCAAAACCACCACCTCCTGAGATTCAAATCAAATTTTCAAGTTCTCAAATTTTCTATGCAAATAAATAATTTTTGGAATTCATCCTAGTTGGCTTTTCGATTTTTGGATTTTTCGTATTTGGATTTTGTCCCATTTGGATTTTTCATATTTGGATTTTGTCCTGTTTAGATTTTCGCTTTTGGATTTTTAAAATAATTTGGTTTTTGTACCGACTTGGCTGTTTATTGTGACTAATATCACTTAGTATGGAGCCGTTATATGAGTGAGAATTACAGATCATTGAAATTTTCCATATTAAAATTTTTTTTACATGATCATATACAAAATACACAACAACAACACAAATAATTTTCTTGGCCATTGTGACTGTACAAAGCCATTTTTACTAAGAGCTTCTTTGCTAAAATAATGACGACACACTATTTCGATGGTTCATTATATAATAACCAGGTAGCAGCTTCATTTTAAAAATGAAAAATGAAACGACAGTAGAAGAAATATTTAGTCGAGGACTGCTACTACTTTTCTGAACATGCTGCTATTAGGTATAGACATAAATTGACGTGATGCTATTATACAAAGAGCTTTTGTGCCTATACCAAGCACCTAGAAGATAATACTTCTTGATATGACGTTAAATTTATATCTACAGTTTCTTTTCTGATCTGTATGTGACAGCAATGTTCGTGAGAAGATTTTCAGATTTAGTTTAACAAAAGTTAAGTTTAACAAAATGTTGAATGCATTATTTAATAATAAAATAATAAATTAATTCGTGCCAATAGCTCGTAATATAATTTTTAATTGTTATTATTGTAGAATTTACTGCTTTTTGACCGCGATTAGCATTTTGAGAAAAAAAATTATCCATATTAAAAATCATGTCATTTGCCATTTATAGTCAAAGACTGTAACCCTCAAAGTATGATTTTAAACCATGAGACCATTATTATCTTGGTGCGGTGGTCTATATAACTAACACTCACAATATCAATACCTTTGTGTCACTTGTTAAATATTCTTGTCTCTTTCTAATAGGTTTTCGAAAATCGGAAAATATTTACGACATCGTAATAAATTATGACATTTATCATAACGATGTTTTAAATTTAAATAAAATCAATGTTCACTAAACCTTTTCAGGTCTTTACAATCACTCAATCTATTTTGTATTTTAACCCGACACATGTACGCGCACATATCGAAACACATAAAACGAGTTAGAAAATATCGGTTATGTAAAGTTTTTAGTGTTTCGTAAGTACATAAAAAAATTGGTAAAGAAATTAAATTGGAATTTGTTCGAACAAATATATAAAATTCAACATTTAGGTCCTATACATACGTTTTTGACAAGCAATTACAGTTTACGAGCTTTCCCCATTTCGTATTCCCGCATTCAAACTGCGTACACCATTGGGGTTGTTTTATATAAAACTGTTTTTTTTAAATAATGCCAGCAAACCGAAAATAATAAAATCGATTCAAGATTGAAAAAAAAAGAATTTGGTAACACTATGGCTATGACGTACGAAAATTGGATACAAAAACATAAAGTTTAACAATTACATGGGACTATATCGCATGTACGTAAAAAGTGTTTGATATTTGACCTTTGCTTTGAAAATTTTGTATAAGAGGCTGTACACGAATTCATACAAACAACATGGAATGATGCTTATTATAATTCTCAACAAAATAACAATGATGGTTCAAAGCATTTTAGCTCTCTGGACACAATTAAAAGTTTATACCTAACAGATTTTATATGTCATTCTCGTTATACGCTTAAACTTTTTCCTAAACACAAATAATGTATTTTTACCAATTACACTCAGCGACGTACGTACAGTTACGTGTACCTTGTATGCCCTGTTATGCCAAAAGCACGTTGTTAGGGAGGGATTTGTCAGCGATTTGGTAACAATACCAATTATAACTAGAAATATTACAAATGTAAAACTTGTGACGAGGTGCTAACGGCGATTAAGTAAAACTGAACTTGAGCATCAACTCAAAATGCGGCCTTTACACGAAGAAATGATTTTGGCCAAAAAACTGAAAAATGCCAAATCGGCCGGCGTCATTCTGCCAAATTGCTAAAAAATTAGCACAAAACTTTTGGTTCATATTTTCAGGATTATTATCCACAAACCTCACCTACAATATGGCATCAACCGTTTGTCCCAGAAAACTCGTATATTTTAGATATTGACTTCCATAACTTAAAAGCCACCATAATTTTTTGCAAAATTTCATTTTTTGGCTCAATTGCAACCTAACATCGGTCCGTTGCGGTTCATAATGAAAGTGAATCAACATATTACAATGAAACAAATATAAATGCACACATATTATTATCATTGCTAAGAGAATTTTTACCAGTGACCCTTTTTTCATAACAAAATCTGAAAAATTGATGTGATCGAAAAAATCACCAAAACATTGAACATTTGAGTCTCCTTGCATAAAATCGATATTTTTTTAATCTTTATGATGATTTCTTTATACAGTAGATGTTATCTTCCCCCCCATCGCATGAATATGGGATATCAGCGAGAGGGTAGCTACCATTAATTTTTGTTTCCAACTAACACACTAAAATATGTATATTTTGTTGTATTGTTTAAGGAATCAAAAATAAATTGCTATCGAGTGTGTGTGAACTGTTTTGACTGACAATAATAAAACGAATCGCAATTCAATTAATTTTTAATTTGCCATGCCAAAATCATTGATATCAAATAAAAAACCTCTTAACGAAGTAAATGTTCGTGACGAAAGCCGAATTCAATTCACAAAATTTCTGATATCAAATTTGTGTCGAAAAAACCAATTGCATTCGATTTGTCAACGATTTTTCGGAATGTTAGTGCATTCGGTGCGTTTGTTTACATTTTTCTTTCTAGCTTTCAAAAACAACAATTTGTCAACGATTTTTCGGAATGTTCAACAACAACGTGCTGAATGCACTAACATTCCGAAAAATCGTTGACAAACCGAATGCAATTGTTTTTTTCGGCACAGATTTGATATCAGAAATTTTGTGAATTGAATTCGGCTTTCATCACTCAAACATTTACCTCGTACAACAGACACGCCACTTTGCATACAAAAAAGTTGAAAAAAATTGAAAAATAATCTGGGATAGAAAAATCCGAGATTTTTATCCGTCGTATGTTTCTGTGACAAAGAGAAGAAAAATGTTAATTTTTTAGGATTTTTTTAAGGTAAAATCACCACAAAATCAATTGAATCGATTTCACTTTATTTTAAATAGTTTCTATTGTATATATATTTGTTGATGCGATGTTTAGTCGATCGATTCTACTCGATTTAAATTCAACAAAATGATAAAAAATGATAAAATCAGTGTTTTTCGTCGAAATGAAAAGCAAAAAAAATTAGATGTGGTTTTTCGGTTTTGATATGTTCGGCAAAGTTGTTGGTCTTGACCTGCGCAACAACTTTGCTGAAGAAAGTATAACAAAAATCTTAATGGTTCAAGAGCTATCAACGTGAAAATGAGGGTATATTTTGACTCAGGGCCAAAACATGTCGAATGCGATATCTCAAAAATGGGGACTAACTTTAAAATGGGACTTGCACCGTTAAATTCAGCATACTCGAATTAGGTTTACCCCCGGGTGGGCAGCTTGTCACGAAAAAAAAGTTTGCAATTCAAGCACAGTGTAATTAAGAAATTAAGAAACAAATAATTTAATAAAATAAAATGAACTTAGGAACAAAAGAATGCTGCCATGGTTAGTACGGCATACTGTGATCTATTAAGAAGTTTCCACGAAGAAACTGCTGCTCTGCCTTGACAGCTTAAACCGCAAAAATTACCACTGTAACGCTTAGCGGTGCTATCCTTTGATCTAATTGATGTTATCCAAATATCCTTTGATCTAATTGATGTTATCCAAAATGTCATGCTGCTTGGTCTCGACCTTGAAACTGCGAGTTCCAAAAATTTCATTCACTCCGTTGGTTAACAATACCTCTGCGTTGATTTTTCCTCAGTAATTCCCATAATAGTTATAGAACCCAATATTACGCCAAAATCGCCAAAAATAACTTAAAACAACTGCGTTTTTCTGTAACACTTGCCACACGACACGATCTCTGCCAATGATCTTAATTAAATATAACAATCCGATGATTTCAACACGTTCGCGGACATGATTGCTATATCAGTCATGCAAATTTTTCGTTTTTTAAGAAATAAGACGACATATTTGTCAATTCGCAACAATACATTTCTTTTCACGACGAAATATCATTGCAATTACAAAAGTTATCAAATTTGTATTTTATACATTAGAAAGTATCCGTGAACGGGTTAATAACGTCTGCACTCGTTTATAACTCTCATATTTGTGTCGATATACTATAACATCGCTTATATGATTTCACGATTCAAATGTGTGGCCAATTCCGTATTTAGTCTGCGGTCCAATTCGTGGCTTATTTTGTGGAGACTGACTTATTTGATAGTCTACAATAAGTCTCCTTTTGAATAGACTCATTAGAAAATTTCTTCAATTATTTTGATGAGTTACGAGTTTGAGCGCACGCCTCCCATAAAAGTCAAACAAGTCTACAATAAGTGCAGCCGAAAGAAGGCTTATTGTAAACTTTCAAATAAGTCAGTCTCCACAAAATAAGTAACGAATTGGACCGCAGTCTTAGAGTAATTAAATTATTGTTGACTGGTATATTTAAGCTAGACAATTGCTTTGTCATTCATACAGCCACAAATAAAACTTTATACCACATTCAACAAAGTAAGATACGTTTCACTCAAGGTTATATCGTATCACCAGCCGGCAAAAAACTGAATAGCGACTTATATCAGACCAATAATAACACTCAATTGTAATATTTCTGATTAAAACTCTTTTTATGTTACTATCAACGAGTAATGCGTTATTAAAAATTAAGGAAGATGCTACAGCTGCTCACAGTTTGGTCTAAGAATACGAGAACCCACGAATGGTTGGCCAGATGTTTGACGAATCCATCCAATTTACACAATTTATATTTTGTTTGAGTAAAACTTTCGGCCAGGTAGCCATTTTTTCTAGTTTGGGAACTGACAATAATCGCAGGGTGTCAAATCTAGCAAATGTGGATTATGGGGTAGAAATTATTAGCCCAATTTGCAGCATCGAGTCGATCCAATAATTTACTGTGAAATACTGTGGTTCATAATTATTTAGCACTTATTAAGTTTCAAAATTTTTTCACATTTATTGATTTATTTTGTACCGAAAGTATAAAAATGATTTTGTTTATTATTATAAGAATTTTATTATAAATATTTATTATTAAATAGTGTTTTTTTCTAAATTTAATAAAATTCAGTTTTTGCAAAATTACGGCAACATCTTTAAAAATGGAAATTTAACATGTGAGTCGCATTTCCGCCTTTCTTAATTAACTCAAAAATTATTTGCATATACTCGTCGAAGTAGAACTCCCTAAATGTTTTCAATCGGGTTCATGTCAGGACTTCAAGCCGGCCAACTTAAAACCTCAACACGTTTAGACACAAACCAATATTGTGCTGGCTGCAGAGAATGCTGGCATTGTCTTGTTGAAATACGTACTACATCTCAAAGTTCTGACGTAATAATGACATTAAACTTCAGTGAAGAACAGTTATGTATTCTTTACTGTTCATTTTTGTTGACTGGAACAGGAGTTTTAAACATTCGTTTGCAGAAATAGCTCCCCAAACCATCAAACTTCCGCCACCAAAATTTCGTTTGGAAAAGTATTGTTCCTCCTTTCGTAAATCTCGCTAAAAACTGTTGAGCCTGTCAGAACCATCTAATTTCTACTTCTTTTCCTCAGAAAATATAACCTGATAATTTTTACATCATTACAAGTCAAATAAATATGAAGAATCTTTATTTCCATACATTTTCCCAAGTTTCAGTTTAGATTTAGTCTGACAAATTCCAGTCTAGCTGACTTGTGACATGGCAATAATCGTCGAGCTGGCCTCAATTTGAACGGACAATGTTAGGGGCACGATTTACTGTTCTCCAAATGGTTTGTCTTGAAACTTGTGGTTCAATATTTGCAGACAGTTACCGGCAACTCTTAGTAGTGTTGGGCGCTTCATTGATCACAATCCGTCGCTCTGCTCTCCCACGAAGCTTTCTTTATGACTTCGGTGAATTTCACGTCCAATCCACCTCTACTCTTTTCCATGATTATGAAAAGCTAAAATTTGACCCTTTTTGAAGTCGGTTTATTTTTTTACTTCGTCCCATTTTATTATAATTTAGTTTTAACTACGAACTATGTATTAGGCCGGGATTACACTATAAAAGATCTTTGACAAAGGTGTTTTATAAACTATTTGTATCAATTTTTTTTAAAAACAATTTTGATCAAATAGTTTTTGAAAATCACGCTACATAAAATTTGTTATCAAAGTTTTCCTCTAACCTCAGTAAAAATGAAACAACAACGAGCACCGTGTACAGCAACATTAAAGTCGTATTCATATGGCGGATAAAAATTCGGGATTTTTCTATCCCATCGTTTTAACTATTTACATCCCGTAATTTATACAACAGACACGCCTCTTTTCATACAAAAAAAGTTGAATAAAATTAAAAAAAATTGTGGGATAGAAAAATCCAAGATTTTTATCCGTCGTATGAATACTGCTTTTACTATTATTTCGTTAGAAATAGAAACAGAAAAAAGAATCTGGGTGAAACTCTGGGTATCGAGACGAGATTATAAAGGTGTCCATCAAAATTTAATAAATGAGTAGTAGACCCGAGGTCATGGCCTGCTACATAAAATATTTAAGGATGGATGCCAATTCATTTAATTTTAATTAAATGACAAGAAACTTTCTTATGAAATCAATAAGTGTGGAGGACAGACTAATGGTCACACTTTTCTTTCTAGCAAAATTCATTCGCCTCGTATTCTTGAATTAATATTTTTGTGGATTTTGCTGTCCAATTGTGTTTGGTCTCCATTTTGAATAAGCAGATGTCAAAAATAATTTACCAAATCTACCTGCATAAAAGTGATAGTTTTATAAAACATGCATATTACACTATCAAAGAAAATTGATAAAAATGTTTTATAAAACACTATTGACAAAGATATTTTATAGTGTAATTCCGGCCTTACTACACTGTGGTGCAGAACTGATTTTAATTTTAACGCATTCACTAAATTCGAGAAAAGGTTAATGTATAATTTTTGAAATTTAATAGTGAATTCGGTGCCAAAAAATAACTTGATCCCACTTGGTTGTGCCACAGACCACAATTTGTACTACACTTTGAATAAAACACAATTTTTATTTTATTAAACACAACTCTCTCTAAACATGACTTTAATATGATGTTTAGTTCTTTTTATATGTTTGAGTAAACGAAAAAAAAATCCAACAAATTTGTTGGATTTTATTTTTTCTCCGGAATCAAAAAATAAAAAGACAAAAAATGTAAACAACAACATGTTGGATCAAAAATGACGTCATATTATTGATCCGGGATCAAGATTTTTTTGTCACAGAAAACGATATAAGCGAGAATAGAAAACTACGAACGAATAATAACGAAATTTTGTTTTTTTATATACCGTATAATGAATTTTTCTTTTGTTTGCTGGTGCATAAAAATAGACGCAAGTTTAGTTTAGTATCTTCTAATTAATTGAAAATTAAGGTTTGTGAATTTATTTTTGTTGTTGTTCCTTGCAATGCCGGTGTCAGAAAGATGTCAGTATTCGAGAAATTTCTCACACATTTTTAAAAGATCCAGTTAATTACGGACAAGAAAGGAGGACCAAAAGAAAAGCTTTCGAAACGTGATAAGCGGCAAATTATCAAAACTGCCAGTAATTCGATGAAAAACGAAGTCCAAATAGCTCGAGAAAGCCACTTAAATGTATCTCGTTGGACCGTAAACCAGGTTTTAAACCAATCTTCATAACTTGCTCGACAAAATCTTAAGTTTCTGCCGAGATTATTGCCTCGTCATAAAGAATCCCGCCTCGAATTTGGACGAAGAAATATGAGTACGGACTGGAATTAGGTAAAGCATTCTGGCACTTTGAAAACTATATTCCTTTTAATATTTTAAATTTTCTTTAAAAAAAGGTATCGATTATTTTATCAGATGACAAAAAATTTAATTTAGACGGTTCGGGCGGTTTTGATTCTTACTGGAGGAAATTGTACAAAGAACCACGCTATTTTTCTAAGAGAAATTTCGGTGACGGTTCATTGATCGTTTGTGAAGCTTTTTGTATCGAGGGAATGTTAGAGTTAGTTTCCCATTCACCGGCATGAACTCCAGAAAATACACAACATTATTGAGAACCAATCTTCTTGTATATTTAGAGACGCACAGGACAGAGAATATAACTTTTCAGCAAGATAACGCTTCAGTCCACGCAAGAGCAATGAGACTCGCTCATGGCTGGAAGCGCATAATGTTGAGGTATTGCAGGTGCAAGCTTGTTCACCAGACCTAAACCCAATTGAAAAAATCTGGGGAATCATATATAGTTCGAAAAAAAAGGGCGGACCGGATTCATAAAAAAATAAAATAAAAAAGCTAAACTATCTTGTCTAAAAAATTCCTTGCCGTGAAAATTATGGTTCACTGACCCCTCCAGACCAAATTACACACTATATCGTCTCTTTCGAGGGATGTAATGGTGATTGATGAATTATTTGTGGACTCTCTAATCTCTTGGTAGCAGCTCTTGTTTTAATCGAAGTCCAAGAATCTTTCACGTTATTTTCTTAATGTTAATGTAATTAATGATTTACTTGTGTAAAAGGTTTACACTAATTAAACGCGTTGTTCAATCGGATGGACACCTTGTATAATAAAGATTTTGTTGTTTTCTTTACCAATCTTACCTAATATAAGCATAAGCAGATAAATCCAGTTAGGAATGTGTCACAGTGGCTAAAAAAATTTAATTGGATATTGGCAGGGGACAAAACAAGAGAACGCTTTTTCAAATAATTGATTAAATCGAACGACATAAAGGCGTAGCAAAAATTTGATTGTCGACATAATTTTCCCGGTATTTATTCTCATAGGTATGAATATCGATATTTTCGTTATTATTTTATTTGCGTTCAAGCACTAAACCAATTAATAAATTTTATGAAATTTTGGGCATTAAATATAATTTTAATGTCGCTTTGTTTCAAACTTCCTTTTACAAATAAAATAAATATATTTACGACGTTAAACAGAGCTGCACCTAAAAACGATATCGTTTATTTTCTAGTAAAATATTTTTTTTGTACATACTTCTAAATATTATATTTCAATATCAATAATAAACAAATTTTAAAAAAAGCTTTTGAAAAGCTCTTCATACAGAAACCAAAATAGTCTTGAGTAAAATGAGTAGTTTCCCAAAGTTTTTTTTTTATTACAAACAGAAACAAGATAAACACATGTATGTTGCTGTAATTTAATAAGTCTGATCCAATTTTAGGATGCAAAGAGTTAAACTTGTGCGGTTTGTTCTTTTTTTGTGGTATACAAATATTTTATTTTTAAATTTACTCGTATTTTGTTCTCAACAGTTGGGATTCAATTGCATTAGTTCCCATGCATTAACAGACAACAACAAGATACTCGTGGCATGGGTATCGTAATTGATAGTTTGCAAGGGTACCGTATCTTTGCGGTGATATTTGAAGCTAACTACGTGGTACTCCGCTCCTACTCAAAGGTTAATTTGGATCTTAGACTATGATACCGGGTGGCTATCTTATGTAAGTTTCCAAACATTTCTTGAAAGCTGCTCTTTCGCCTCATTCAGTTTATTGCCAAATATACCAGATTACTGAGCAAATCAAATATGATAGCCCGGTGTCGTAAGGTTCCCACGATTTCGTCTAAAAATATAAGAATCGTTTTCGAAGCCCAGTTTCAAAACCCATTTGACTATAACCCACATGACTATAACTTGTTCGTGATTTTTTGCGTTTTTAGCACAATTTCCACAGAGCCCTAATAGTTTTTCGACACAATACACTTTGCTTCGTATCACAGCTTCTTTCTTCGGAAAGAATGTTACGTGTGGTTCATAAAAATACTAAACTGTTCTGTTACTGGAATAACTCGTTCGAATATATCAAGTAAAACGTAAAAATGGGTGGCAGGTACTTGAAATGAAAGGTCTTAGTAAAAGTTATCTCTGGAAAACAATTCAGGTCACATTTCATTTGGAGAGCCTGGGACAACTCGTTTGAATATAGAATACATACAAAATTTGAAATTTTCTAAAAATTGAATGTTTACGGTCATGGCTGGAGAATGATTCAATTGAGTGGTCATAATGATGATTACCAATGGAAAAATTTCAGGTGACTTTTCATGTGGAAAGTTCATGACAGTTTGAACGGTCAATTTTTAGTAATTTGAAAATTGTTTGTGTGGGATATATTCAAACGAGTTTTAAAGACCCCTAACATACAAATTGACTTGCAACTTTTTCCAAGGGTCACCATCACTATGGTTTTTCATTTGCATTTATTCTCATTTGCATCTATGACTGACACTTTGAAAGATACATTTTTAGTTATTTTCAAATTTTTTGGATGCAATATACTCCAACGAGTTTTCTTGGACTGCACACAGTTAAATTGGCTTGAAATTTTTTTAAAGAGTAGTCATTATTAAGACCTTTCATTTTAATTTTTTCCAGCCATAACGCTTTCAATGGTCAATTTTTAGAATTTTTAGATTTTGCTTGTGCGGTATATTCAAACGAGCTGTGCCGGACTCCACACATGAAATTAGCCCTGAAGTATTTTTAAGGGGTCACCATCATTAAGTCCTTTCAATTTAATTCTTTTCCAGCCATGCCAGAAATTTTCGAATTTTGTGTGTGTGATATATTTAACCGAGATTTCCCGGACTCCACACATGAAAATTGCGATGAAATATTTGTAAAGGGTAACTTTCACAATGGCCGGGAGGGAATGGAGTTTTTTTGGACTCCACACAGGAAAATTGGCCTGACAATGTATTAAGAGGTAATCATATCATTAAAACCTTTCATTATAGTCTTTTTCAGCCATAACGCTTTCAAAGGTCAATTTTTAGAATTTTTTAGATTTTGCTTGTGCTTGTATATTCAAACGAGTTTTCTCAGAGTCCCCACAAAAAATCGATTTAATATTTTTTAAATCACAATTATTAATACGCCACTCCATTTAAACTCTTTTCCAATCATGTCGCTGTAGATGCTTTTCACATATTATAAAGCACTTCGCAACTTGATTTTAGTGTATTTAGAATAAAAAATTCGCAGTTTTAATATTTTTAGTTGCTTTTCATTTTTGAAAAAGCAAAATAAAAATTTCTAATAAAAACAATTATTTTTCAGACTTGTATCTGTCTTGTAGCTATCCACATTTGTATCTGCATTACCGACAATTATCGGTTGTCATTGAATCTGCAATATCGTGCCATTTTGCCTGAACATTTTGTCTATATTTAATAGGGTCATAAATATTCAAAACCGTTCCATCAGCTTTATAGCAATCGAAAGAATTTGTAAGGTTTTTTGAAACAACAGAATAAGATCGGTAAAAATGTACTTTTTCATATTAAATTTGAGTACCGTCTAGAAGTTTTGCACAGCTTTCATGATTCTGCACAAATGTATTTTATCGCACCAGTATTTATATACCACGCTGTTTATTCCAGATTCTATGTATACGAATATTCGCAACTGTTCTGTTTCAGACTAGTTTGCTACAAAACTTTTTCTAATGCTTAAATCTAGATGTCACTATTTAAATAATTGTCAGGAAATTTTTAGCGCTTTTGCAAATCACAACGACAAATGACAAACATTAAATGTACGTCGTTACGGTGAAAATGAAATTTAAAATTTGAAATTTGAAATTCAAATGTCATTTGTTAAAAATGTTAAATACAACAAAAGACAAATAACAACAGACAATCGACGAGTGACGAATGACGAACGGCGAATGATGAATGACTGACGAATGACAAATAACGAATGGCGAATAAAGTATGACCAATGACTTATGACAAATAACAAAAGACACACATGACACGTGACAAATGATAAATGATAAATGACAAATGACAAATGACAAATTACAAATTACAAATTACAAATTACAAATTACAAATTACAAATTACGAATTACAAATTACAAATTACAAATTACAAATTACAAATTACAAATTACAAATTACAAATTACAAATTACAAATTACAAATTACAAATTACAAATTACAAATTACAAATTACAAATTACAAATTACAAATTACAAATTACAAATTACAAATTACAAATTACAAATTTCAAATTACAAATTACAAATTACAAATTACAAATTACAAATTACAAATTACAAATTACAAATTACAAATTACAAATTACAAATTACAAATTACAAATTACAAATTACAAATTACAAATTACAAATTACAAATTACAAATTACAAATTACAAATTACAAATTACAAATTACAAATTACAAATTACAAATTACAAATTACAAATTACAAATTACAAATTACAAATTACAAATTACAAATTACAAATTACAAATTACAAATTACAAATTACAAATTACAAATTACAAATTACAAATTACAAATTACAAATTACAAATTACAAATTACAAATTACAAATTACAAATTACAAATTACAAATTACAAATTACAAATTACAAATTACAAATTACAAATTACAAATTACAAATTACAAATTACAAATTACAAATTACAAATTACAAATTACAAATTACAAATTACAAATTACAAATTACAAATTACAAATTACAAATTACAAATTACAAATTACAAATTACAAATTACAAATTACAAATTACAAATTACAAATTACAAATTACAAATTACAAATTACAAATTACAAATTACAAATTACAAATTACAAATTACAAATTACAAATGTGAAATGTCATATTTTAAAAATGTTAAATAATAATTAATAACAAATGACAAATAACAAAAGATAATTGACGAGTGACGAATGACGAACGGTGAATGATGAATGACTGGTGGGTGAATGATGAATGACGAATGATAAATAACGAATTGCGAATAAAATATGACCAATGACCTATGACTCAGTGACAAAATGGCAATAAGGACGAAATAACTGGTGCGTTGTAAACAAAATTTGTTCTGGTTTTATATAACTGAAGAATTTCAGATTTTGTTAAGTTTCTGTTCGCGGTACCTTTGTTATCATTTAATGAACACTTCTAAAGTTTATATTTTCTATGGTCATCAGATTGATGTTTTTTGTCCAGTGAGGTAAGGTGGCAGGTTTCTCAGTAATGTAATGTAATACGATAACTGTTTTGCATACTTCCTGCCATCCTTTAAATGGTGGTGATTGATTATTTTGATCCTGTTTAAAAAGTTTATTTGACTTGAATTACAAATGTGTACTAGGTCGAAATCAGCTGACGTTATTATATATGTACAATAAAACGATTTCTGTTAAAATATCAACTATGAATGAAAAAATAATAATTTCCTATGGGACAAAGAAACTACAGTTGACAGTGCAATTTACCAATAGTTTTTCAAATTCACAATAACAGCAGATGTCTAACGACTAGAAACATAAAACCGAAAAATATATATGCAGGGCCTTTTGGGAAATAAAGATTTGTTCCAAAATTATTTTGATTATTTAGTTTATCGCATACGCCACTCGTTAAAATATTAAAGCTCGAACACAAACAACATGTACGACAACGATAAAGCACAAAATTTCGCATTTAAATCGATAGCACAATTTTTTTGTTGTCGTTTTGTGTATTTCAAAAGTTTTACGTCATACCAATAAAAATGAAGATACATATCTAGAGTACGAGTACGAGTACGTAGATATATGTTATATATACATATTACACAATTAGGATTTACTGTATTTTTATGTCGGTGAAAGAGACAGAACAATGCCGCTGTAGATAGTGATGATAAGGATGACGATCGTTGTGGCCGTAGCCCTTTTTAAAATTTCAATTGTTTTTTGTTTTATCTCGAATAACAATTTTTTCCCATTTATATAACATTTTCAATAATTTTTTTGCGTCTTCGCACTTTTTTTTTTGATTTCACCAAGCTTTCGTAAAGCTTTTTTTTATTTGTTGCTGGTTGATGTTCTCATTGAAACAAAAACGAAAAAAATAAAATAAAAAATATTTGTTTAAAAATAGAATAGAATTTTCGTATTTTCTAAAATTAGGTTAATTTAATTTAAAGTAAGTGTTGTTGTTGTTTTATAGTGGAAAAACTCATAATACATATAGACACTTTAACACGGTAGGAAGGTGGTTTATTTTATAATTTTTTTTTCTACACTTGTTTTGTGTGTTGTTACTACTACACCCATATATACTAGTTTCTTTCTGTACCGTATTTAGAATTTTAAATAAAATCACTAGTATGACGTCATTCCGGAAAAATGCTGTACATTATACTTTATTTATTTATTTTAATTTGGTTTTGTGTTGTGATGAAATATGTGGAAAAAATGGAACGTACGATATTTTTGTTCGTTTAAATGAAGTTAAATTTTCGGAATAAATAATGAGGAAATATGGAAATTTACTAGGTTTGTTTGTGCTCGTATATGGTTGGTTATGGAAGCCATGGATAAGCTTTAATTTTAATCAAAACTTTCTATTATTTAGATGAAATTTATTGTGGGATGAAAAAAGCACAAAAAAAATATTTTAACTTGATTTGTTGACAGACTAAACGTAAATTATAGTTACATCATGATGCTTTGGAAATATTTTGCTTGTTCTGTATTTTAGTCTTTAGACTATATGACATTTTTACATGGTTTCATGCACACGATATTGAATCAATATTTAGTTGGATAAATAAAATTAAAAATAAATAGAATTTTCTTATCTCGACATTATATCGATTTTCGATTATCAGCATTTCCTATTATATAATTTAAAAACAATTTGGTTTTACTGTAACTCTGATAAGCTCTAGTAAAGTGTAATCAATCTAATTGCGTCTACCGCATAATAAACAATCTATTATTAGATTATGCTGTCGTATATTATAATAAAATAGTATTATGGTTTTTATGTGTCACCGAAGGATCCTTACTGGATCAAACCATCTCTACTAGTATATCACATTAACCGTAATATTCTGAAAGCAAAATTTTCAACGGACACTGGTTCAATTTTGTTGATTTACTCGTATATGTTACAATTTGGATTCTTATCATTCGCATCGATATAACTTCGGATAATCTTCGTATGTTCATCGGAGAACATCACCATACCAAATTTGTGAAATAATAATTGTAAATCTCTTGGAATCCGTTCATGTGTGAAATAAGAAGTAATTTAGTTCAAAATTTTCAAACACTCAGTTTGTTCTTTGGAAAGTTATTTTCCCCCAATATTCTAACACGAAAATTTTAGAAATTTGTAGGTTACGGCTTAACGTCCAAAATCGATAATTTTTTTTTTACAAATACTTAATTCAGAACTTATTGCAATTGCGACCTAGTCTTCGGACTAATAAGCATTTTTTTTGTACGGCCGTGAAGTTTTTAACAAATAACAAATCGATCATTGTATTAGTGTTACACTGTTAACCTAATTTCTTATAAGAGTTTTTAGTGGAAATTTTCTTTCACCGGGATCCTTCTAAGACGTGATCAGGAGGTTACAATAGATCTATGTTCTTAGTAATAAACTGCCTGTTTATAATGTCCCAACGATCTCCCTAATTTTCAATATTTTATTTAGTTAGGGTGGCATACCGATTTCATCTGATTGAGTAGTTTATATGTCGACTAAGATTTTGAGGATTTGAAGGATTCTTCTAAGTCGTCATCAGGAAGTTACTATAGTTCTATGTAATAAGTAATAAACTGCCTATTTGTCTTGTCTCAGCGGTCTCCCCAATTTTCAATATTTTGTTTAATTTGGGTGGCATACCGATTTCACCTGCTTGAGTAGTTTATATGTCGACTAAGATTATGAAGATCACAGGGATTTTTCAAACAGGTGAAATCTGTATGCCACCCAAATTGAAATATAGGCAGTTATACTTAGTATATAGAACTATATTGTAACCTCCTGATGACGACTTAGAAAAATCCCTGTAATGTTCATAATCTTAGTCGACATATAAATTACTCAAGCAAGTAAAATCGGTATGCTATACAAATTAAATAAAAAATTGAAAATTGGGGAGACCGCTGGACGAAATCTGCATGTTATACATAATTATTTTAAAATTGAGAAATCGGGAGAACTTTATGTATATGGGCATACGGGTTTATTAACTTTTATCACTTGGAACTATTTTATTGACTTGATGGCATGTTATAACAATGCTTTGAACGTTTTTAAGCATTTTTTTTCAAAAATTTCCACTCAAAAATACTTATCAGAAATTAGGTTAACCGTGTAGCACTAATACAATGATATATTTATTATTTATTAAAAACTTTACGCCCGTCAATTTAAATACAAAATTTATAATATTTTCTAAAAAGCAAATTTATTTAGAAATAGAGACAAATATGGCATCGGCGAGAACCCCCCGAACACTTGGTGCGCTAGAACCTCGACGCGGACGTCATCCCCGAGAGTTTTTCTGACAATATCGACAAAAACAACCCGAAAATCATTGTTGGGGCGTTTTTTGGGACGCTGAATTCAAATTTCATGTCGAAAACGACCCCATGAACAGCTGGTGCATTGGCATCTTTATCTTGATATCGATGCCATTCCCATGAATGTCAATCAAATATGATGTTTTAGAGACGGACATCAATACTGCAATATGTCAATAGAAAGTCAATATTTATGTAGGTTAGATACGTAACTATATATCAAAGTCTTAATCAAGTGACACATTGCTAGTCTGCTCATTTTCTTCGTCATCGACTGATGTATTCATAAATAGAACATCTTTCTCATCTAATTCTCTCTCTCTGCAGCAATAACGTTTTCAACTGAATATCTTTCAGTATTGGTGCAAGTTGAGCCTTCACAAAATTTACAGGCAAGATTGCAAGGGAGACCGTGCTTCTTGCAACTTCAGGTCTTCAGATTACAATCTCCTGCGCATCCATAGAATATTAGTTCCATAATATTCTTGGGCGCAGGTTTTTGTGTCATTTCCATAGGGACCAGTGTGTCGCCTTCCTTTCTCCACCCCATTCTGTTGGGTTCATGGTCAGCTGGTCTCCGTGCAGCCAATGTTGCACTTGAAAATAGACCCTCTTTAGATGTTGTTGAATGGCGTCTACTGGGGGGAGAATTTTCCTTAAATTTACTCTCCCCTTTACAGCATTTTTATATACATACTGGACCTGTACTGTACAAGTAACTGGTCCCATTTTAGCTTGTCATCATCAGGAACATTCCGCTTCATGAATACCAGTGGAGTACTATACATTACCAGGATTAGCTGCGCCCCGTTCTCAAAAATTTCTTCGCTTGACAAACCAGCTTCTTTGAACTTCGTAGCATGAAGGTCCGGGTATTTCTGGAAGGTCTTGAAAAATTTTGTTTTTCCCTGGTTTTGTTTTTGCTGAAACGGTATAGCACCCCATTATTGCATGGAGTAACAAAATAATATCCTCAAATACCGGCATATCAGACAAGCTACGCGAAGAATATACTTCTTCCGGTTTATTAGGCCTTGCAGGTTTCCGTAAAAATATTTCTCTGTCAACCGGGCAGAGTGCTGTTGATATTACGGCAACGTCTGTGTCTTCGGCGACTATATGACTACCTTTTTGGTAGGGACCCTAGATTTTTTAAGAACTGTCGTTACAATCGTACGATCAGCATCCGCTACACATTGGTCTGAAACTATCCCGACTGGGGTCTGTTTGGCACTTAGCATTTCAATAATCTTATTTTTATGGTTTTTATTTTGTACGAATTTATCCTGTTGTATTTGTAACGCCATATTCTCGCTTAAACGGACGTTTGCTGAACTTCCTCGATTAGCGCGACATTCCTTAGTACTGAGGGTTTGGTAACCATCAAAAATAACTATCGCGCGTTTGCCGTAATGGTTCAAAATATACTTTATGTAATTGTCCATAATCGCCGAGAATGTTTGTCTGATTGTCCATTTGACTTTGTGAATCAGTAATCCGCCATCCAGAACAAAAAATGTCCTCTCAGGATCATTAATATTCGTGGGAGTTTTCGTGAACAATGAATACAAATCGGACTTTGTATATTCTTCAGCATTCCAAAACTATTGAACTAAGTATCCCTGAGGGAATGGAGACAACTCCCACTTAAGGGATTTCTTCCTCACCTTTTTTAATGCCCATATTCTATGAAACAGGACGTGGGGGTCAATTTCTATCACTTTTTGCCAACTTTTATTTTAGAGTTTTTAGATTCATGAAATTTGAATCTTGAATAAATATTACCAGTTTTCAGTATAAATTTACAGTCATAATATTGCTATAGTACAAAATACAATAAATTTTTGTTGAATTCTATTCCCAGTTGATTCTTTCCTAAAATAGGTATGGAATAATAAACGTAAAAACTGCTGTAATGAAGAATAATTTTTTTCCCAAATATTTTTTTCCCAAACGCCAGAATACACTTTTGAGGAAAAAGGAATAAAACTGCTATAAAATTAAAAATTTCCAATCCCCGGGAATTACCAGAATAGGACCACAGGCGAGAATTACACATCAATGAATGTGTGAAATTATGAGACGATTTTCGGTTAGTATTTTGCGGTCTTGTGAGGAAAACCGTCGGAGACGACGTTCAGGCCCAGGTTCCGTTGCACTAAGAGTTCGGAGGATCGTTTTCAACTTGAAATTTGAATTAAACGCCCCAAAAAACGCCCACACAATGATTTTTGGATTGTTTTTGCTGATATTGTCAGGAAAATTCTCGGGGATGACGTCCGCGTCCAGTTTCGGGCGCACCAGGGGGGGCTTTGCCGATGCCATATTTGGATTCAGCGACCCAAAAAACCCCCGAGCGCCGAGTTTCGGGAGAGTCCCACGTTTTTTGGGAGAGTCCCACAAAAATGCCGTTCATGGCCAGGTTCCAGTGCACCAGGTGGTGTTCGGGAGGGGGCGGTTCGTTTTCGACGGAAAATTCGGATTCAGCGCCCCAAAAAACGCAGCCACGATGATTTTCGAGTTGTTTTTGCCGATATTGTCAGGAAAACTCTCGGGTATTACGTCTGCGTTCAGATTCGGGCGCACCAGGTGCCCAGGGGGTTCTCGCCGATGCCATATTTGGATTCAGCGACCCAAAAAAGCCCCGGGCGCCGAATTTCTTTCCTTATGCCGTAATGATTCTTTCTGTGTACCTACAGAATCAACAAATAATGACATTTGAACCAGGTAATGAAAATGAAGCGTTGCTTCCAGCACAAACTGGCCAAACGAAGCTTGAGTCAGGGTTTCAGGTCAATTTAATCAATCAAAACTCACGTCATTTCCTATATACTGAAATTTCCCACCACTATGTTTACGTACGCGGTAAATGGCAACTTGGTCAAAGAGGTGGAGAAAAGGTTGTTTCACGAATGTATCAGTAAGCTTGAAAGATGAGGAGCGTTTCTTTTTGCGGCTGCTTTTGCTACATATTCGAGATTCCACCAGCTTTGAATTTGTATCAACATTCAATGGTTTTATTTACAAAACCTTCAAAAAAGCTACAGCTGTACGGTTTCTGGTAAACGATGATGAATGGGATCACTGCTTAACAGAAACAGCAGTCTTTCAAATGCCAAGACAGCTTCGAGAGACTTTCGCTTATATTTGTTGCTTTTATCAACCTTCAAAATCTCTTGCCCTCTGGATGAAGTATGCAGATAACATGACTCTTGATTACAGCCGACACCATATTGCAAATGTATAGCAAAAAATTTGGCCCGCCACGATATCAACATTATTCTTATACAGCACAGACTTTCTTGCGCTATGATCGATTCTCCATCGAGAAGTCCCGTAGAAGTGCAAGTCTTCGATACAGTTCGAGAAGCTAAAGAGGCTGAATTACGAATTCAACTGCAAAACGAAAAGCAGTTCGATGCATTTCGTAAAACAACTGGTGCAGTGGATAATGAAAATGTCTCAAGCCGAAGTTGAGATTTGAATATTTGGTTTGGGCGCGTAAATAGTCATGTGATCCCGAATGCGCGCTTCCCGTTTGAGATATGAATATTTGACTTGCCACGTAAGCCATACTGTGTGCATTTGAGCACGTGCTTGCCATTTAAGATTTAAAAATAAACCGCGTATATGAATTTATTTTATTTTTGATAAAAGTGCATCAAATTTACATCTTGAAAATCTTCTTAATCATTTCTTAACCAAAAATTCAATAACATGTATTCACGTGACTTCATCCTTAAAGGAACATTAAATTCATTAGATAATGCGCCGTTGTCTTTGTACGAGAATGAATAATAAATAAATAAAAAAATTTTTTTTTTAGAAAAAATTGGGAACTTATTCCAATTATCGATCTACTTGGCATACCACCGTATGCAAGCATATCTAGCACAATAGCGTAGATTAAAATAAGAATCAACCATAACACTAGTAAAAAAAAACTAACAAATAAATAATAAAATTTTCTACACATCGTAAATTGATAGTTTCCGTTAATAATAACTTTTTTTATGACACAACATTAGTTTTTATGGAATAATAGTTATCTCAAATTAAATTTATTTATGTATGTATCGAGAAGGAAACTGGAAATAATCGAATAAATTTCTATAGTGCTCTTCTATAGTGTTTCTCTATATAAAGCTACGTGTATACGAATATAGGAGCAAAAAAAAAGGATGTTGTAAACTATATATAAGCACCCCGATACAAAGTTTAGTCGGGTGAACGTTGTGTTGTTGCCTTATAAACACTTGTCGTGATGAATTTTAAATTACATCACATAAACTATATACACATAGTCGTATATATAAAGTCTCGTTTATGTATTAATGCCATAAAGTTTATATGCATATACACAGTTTGTCGTCACACATTAGGCTAAGGCAATTTTTTTTTACAGCAACGTTTGTCAACTTTTCAACTCGTTAACTCGCAACACTGCTAAACGTGAAGAGTAGATTTGAGTAGAACATAAGTTTATCATTTTCTGTTAATTTCGGTTCAATAGTTTGTTGTGCTTACAACAACAACAACAAAAAACTTTAACTTTTGATGGTGTATCGTGTTCGTCCTAATAGATGCAGAAAAAGCAAGTTTTTTGAACTTTTGAATAAACAAGAAACTAAAATCATAATTTGACGTTATGCATCTGTAGATTACATGGTTTAGAGCTCAGACTATCTTCGAGCTATTTACATATAAAATTCAAGATTAATAAAAGCTTTTTTTTTTGTAGATATGATATGTTAATAATTTTAGATAAATCTGGAAAAATATTTTTTATAAATAACGTTGGTTTTACAACGGTCGATGTCGATGTTATGGTCTGTTAAAAACCCATAGGGTATACATGTTTTACGTATATCAACTTGTTGGCTAAATTTGTATTCATCATTGCAACTGATGTACATGCTATGCATGTAGATAAAATTGAACGTAGATTGAACCCCTCTACTTGCCCGCAAATGGAATAAATGTCTTCGAACTACTACTATTCATAAGTTATTTTCACAATTAAGATCGAAGCATAGAAAGTTTGAATAACTGATTGCATTAGTATTAGGGGTAAGGAAAGAAGGAATGGCATTAAGTGTTTCGGCCTCCACCTTGAGACATCCGTCTTCAATAATTTATCCTAAATAGCGAATTTATTTTAATAAGACTTTGCTGTTAGCTAGGTGTACAGTTGATTATAATGAAGATGTCAGATTTGCTGAACAATGTCACCGAGGAACTCCAAGAACTTTTGAACCCCTCTATCACACAGGGACCCGACATGCGGTTCAGTTCACCATACAGCAACTTTTGGACTGCCATTTTAATTGTCGAAGGTAAATGGAACACTTTGTACTTCGAATTTCCCAGATGCTTTTCACAACGCATCCCCAAGGCGGTAATGGAAGCTCCACTATCCATTATCAATGTTATTATCATTGTTATTGTTAAAACTAGTTTAGCAAGGATTTTACAAAATCTGTGTTTCAAATTTCGGTTTCAAAATCCAGGTTTACAAAATCACGGTTTTCAAAATCCAGGTTTTCATACATTTTGGTGAAGGAAAATTTTATCAAGCAAATTCATTAATATTTGATAAAAAAAAATTACGAAATTTTCCTTAAAACTAATTAAAAAGTTATATTAGCCATTTTGAATTTTGTCAAAAAATCATTTAGGAGTTCCATTTTCGCCCATGTCAAATTTTAAAAATTCAACCCGGGATTTCCTAAAAATCTGGATTTTTTTTTATACAAAACCGGGATTTTGAAGACCGGAATTTCGTTACACAATCGTTTAATTTGCCAATAATTTCAAACTCGATGTGGTAAAAACTGAACTGTAAAAAAAGGTTCGGTATATTTTGTGAGTTATTTAAACGTGGTTGTGTGCTTAATTGTGGAATAAGTTTATCTGATCCGTTGAATCTAGATCTGTAATTGCAATCAAATCCGCTTTCGTTGATTTGTGAAAAGTAACTGTAAAGTAATTGGACTCCCAGAAGCTCGAGACCTACAAATTTGCGTTTCCCGAACATTTAAAGCGTTTCGGTTACAGTGTACCAGGCCGTCCACATCTAAAACAAAATATATTAGCTGGTTATGTAGAAAAATACGTCTCTAATGTCCTGACAAATCCAACAAATCACCGTAGATTTATCTACAGCTTGTCGGGCATTTGATACATCAACATAAAACGGATTTATATTCCCTTTGAAATCTCGTTTACGCTTATAAAGAAAACAAAGTTTTTCTAGTTCATAACGCAGGCATCATCTTATCAGAGCGGCAATTGGTATTTTTTGATCTGCTAAGGACTCTTGGAAATCCTCCCGCACATTTCGACGCAACAATTATGAATCTGGCAGAGGGTCACAGAACTGCAGAGATAGAGCAATAATGTCATTATACAAGGCTCGGAATTCGGATATTGCTTGAATATGCTTTATAATGCCGTGTACTGTCCTATCCTGAAACCTTTCTATCATGTCAAGTTTCAAACGATTTCGACCAATGTTATAGGATTATGCTCAATATGACACTTATATCAATTTGAAGCCGCCCTCAAAAGCAGTACTCCAATTTATCCACCAGTTCCTAAGCCTTTTCACCTGAAAAATAAAGCATTCGACAGCCAGATCAGTGGAATTCCCCTCGAAACACAATATCCACTTATTGATGTGACTGAAACTACTCCTAACATTTTTATGACCATCGTGACGAAGGTAATTCAATTTCCTTGTTCCAAAATTTCTAGTATTTGAAAAAGTAAGCATTCAGACGAATTCATATTACGAAATTTATACGAATGAGAAATATTTAAAATTTTCCCACGGATCGGATATTTATAATTTGAATCGAATCGGATGTTATAATAAAAATACTATTGCATAAAAACTTGTACACCGAATTTGTTTATAAATTATATCCATTAAAATAATTGTTATATTAACACCGATTTGATGAGCTTCGTAATACCTCTTTTATCTTTAGGAAATATCCTCTTGGGCATTTTAAAGACCCAAATTGGGCATTTTTGAAATAAGTAAATAACATAAATTTTAGTTTTATAATTCTTTTTGTTTTATTTTTGTAAATAATATATGATTTACAATTTGATAAAATGCCTTGAATAACGTTGTAATATAGGGTTGCCAGATTTGGCCGTCCAAAAAAGAGAACATATTTTATATAAAAAACAAAACGATTATTTTTCAAATATTGATTTATGTACATTCATTTTCCTATATCCCGTCTAGTCTAGTACATCACTTTCTTCATCTTCGACTTCGCTGTACTTTGCAGCGCCGAATTTTCATTCGATTTCGCTCCTTTGTCCATTGTCCACTAATCATAGAATTTTTTTTCCACATTTGCGTTTTGTCTAGGAATCGCAAAGAAATATTGGCATATTTTAAGTAATTCTGAACAGAATTCCAGGTTTCCATTTATTTTGAACTATTCTGCCCATCTAATACAAGAAAAAAAAATATTTTCAACCAATTCAATGTTTTTCTCAAGAAAAGCTTTCAAGTTGCAGAATTTGTCAAAACATTTCCCATCATCTATTTTAATATTTTTTAAAGCGAGGTAAATAATTGTGGCTTCGACATCCTTCCACTTCGGAATACCATCTAATTTCATCCACATAAAGCAGTCGAATTCTGCTAATTGATCCGTCCATAATTTTAAATAGTCGTAAGACTTTTTATAACAATTAATGCAATTTACTTCTAATGTTTCCGCTTCATGATCTAAACCATTTTGAATATTTCCATTTAATAGGTATTTTACTTTTAATGGAAGAAAACCATCCTCATATCTTTGTGAAAGTATAACGGCTAGGGATTTGAATATGGTATTTACTTCTAATATACAATTTTGCTCTAATTCTATTCCTATTATTTTTTCATGAAAAACATAAATCAGGGAATGAGCAAAATATAAATATGCTTCACTTAAGTTATTTTCGAAAAACGTTTTTAAAATATGCGGACAATTGTCGAGAGACAGAAAGTATGCCTTTAAAGCTGGATACATTTGTAATACTCTGTTAACAGCGGGATATAGGGATAGCTAGCGTGTTTTTGAATGTCTAGTTAGCGATCTATAATCTATATCCACAAACTCACAAAATTCTTTTAAAGATTCCGTTCTAACTGTGTATGTATATAGAAAAATAGTTAAATAATTTTAAAATGATTGACTCCAGAACGATCGTCATTGAGTCAAATCCGTGTTGCGCCGCATTATGGACAATATGAGCCGTGCATCCGATACCTACTAAATTGTTTCCGGTTTTAGTTTTGAGCTGTACACGTTATTTTGTCCAGCTCGTTTCAATCCTCCAAAATTTGTGTTGCAATTATCAGCGGAAAAAGCTACACATTTTTCTAAAATAGCATATTTTTGTAAGCAGGATAATAGGTAGTCACTTATGGTCTCTGCAGTTTCATCCGTTAGAGAATTTAATTCGATAATTTTTGTACGGACCCCGAATTGCGAATCAAAAAATTGAAACTGACAAAAGAGATACTTTTGTTAAGTCGTGTATAATGTTTTCTATACAATATGGTGCAATAACGTTGTTAGCAATACATCGAGTTTTCGTTTTTCCTGAAGAAAGTCATTTTGCAATTTCCGAATCATCATATATTTTTTTGAGCAGCTTATTTGTGCATGTTCTCGAATTAAAACTAAAATGATACTTGGTTATATGGAATGCTAATGTACCTTCTACTTCCGATACTTTGTTATCAAGTTGCGCAAACTTTTTGGTAAAAAAAATCGTTTAATCATTTTGAAGTTTCACCTGCACGCGTAGTTCTGATATGTTTTTGAGAGTTAATGTGCTGTTCTAAATCATATTTTCCTTTATTAGCCACCAAAACTACAATGTTGCAAACTGTGCAAAAAGCTTCAGATTTAGAATTGATTGATGGCTTAAAACAAACATATTTCTTTTGCAGCTTTGCTGAGAATATACATTTCCGTTTACTCATGATTTAGAATTTATGTTTTATCTGTTATTTCTAATATTTTGAAAATAATATAAATTTTAATACCCGCCTTAAACATACTAAGAAAATACGTACCGGTTTTTATTTATAAATGTAATTTTCAAATATATAGTATACCCGATATTAATTTACTAATTTTCGTTATATTATACGGCTATATATTATACATACCATATACGTAAATATTTTTAGGTTATTTAATATAGTTATTAAGAATCAGAGTACTGATTAACGAAAATTTAAGTAATTTATGATTATTAATTGTAAAATATCAGAACAAAAAATTTAAACACCACTCTTCAAAACTTTAAAATATAAATAAATGAAAGCAAAAGCACTCTTTTCACTGAACATGGTTAACAAAACGTACTTGAGTAAAACGTATAGTAGCAGAGCCATCTATGATTTTGAAGAGCCGTAATATTAAAAGGAGAGCTTTCAGTAGAGGGGACGCTTTTATTGAATTACTATAAGAAACTGTGGCGTCTTTCACACCTTGCCTAACCAAATCAGGTAATAAATTATAAATAAATTTCCTAAATTGTCAAGCACCGTAAATGGTTAGTTGGGTATCCAAAAAATATTGTAGTTTTTGGTTTTGGTAGCTAGCTGTGAAAAATAAAAGTTAGCGAGTTTTTAGTTTTTTCTGTAAAAGAAAGATGTCAATAAAATAAAATAAAAAAATATATTTAAAAATAAACTTAGAACATAATAATTGTTATTCCGGTATTTAAAGTGAAAATAAGTTTTGCTGTAACATATATACAGTTGTTCCTTTATACAAGGAGTTGTGTGATCGAGTATCTAATAGATAACATTTAAAAGCTTGGTGGAGACCTTACGCACCAAAACTGGTAACCATCCGACGTGATCGTGGCCACATAGTCTATAGCCACTTATACAATCAGCTGCAAGTACGTCGCCGTTCACCACATCTGGGAATCTGTTTCAACAGTTACAGCAATTTACACATTTTCAACAATTTCAACAATTTCAACAATTTCAACAATTTTTAACAATTTCAACAATTTCAACAATTTCAACAATTTTCAACAATTTCAACCCCATCACTGCTACCCAGAGACCGAGGTGACTCCAATTTGAACGTGTCTCTGCATCGAGGGATTTTGAACAATTTTATTAAAACTGTAAGTACCCAATTAATTATTTGTGGTGCTTGACTAAATAAATTTTATTTTAAATTCAAATTTCGTTTTTTTATTCATAAAACTTTTTAAAATGTGTTTTGTTTCGGTGTTTTTTATTTTTTCGGTCCTTTTTCTTTTGTGTTCGTTTCTTTTTCGGCGCGTTGTCCAAGGTGTGAATAATCCACCGGTGGCCGTTTTATCTGCGGAATCAACTGATGAAGTGGCAGCATCGGGCAGCGGTTCTAAGGAACCAACATTTTCGTTGACAGCCTCGCAGCTAACCGGTCTTATCAACGATGCTGTCGCTAAAGCCGTCGCGCAGGTAGGGCGGAATAGTACAATTCCTCTACCAGAGACATCTCAATCTCACGTTTCGTTTCCTTCTTACACCGGAACGGTTGCTCGAGTGGCATTCAAACCTCCACAACCATTACATTCACAAAACCCAGAGGTTTGGTTCGAAATACTCGAGCAACAGTTCACGGTGGCGGACATAAGAACTGAGGCAACGCGGTATGCTCATGTGGTTGCAGCTTTGGATTCACGACTCCACGACACTTTCGCGTGTCTGATCACCAGCCCAAAAGGTAATGAACCTTATACGGTATTTAAGGCTGAAGTGATCCGGGTTCTCGGCGAATCGGAAAAGGCGAAGCTGAACAACCTGATGCATGGCTTAGCACTTGGAGACAGAAAGCCATCACAGTTGTTGAGCGCCATGAAATTGAATGCTGGGAACAACTTTAATGAAGCAACGCTTCGCTAATTCTGGATGAAGAGGTTGCCCCAGTCCGTTCAAATGGTGCTCACACCGTTTGAAAATGATGTCTCTCTGCCAGTCCTGGCAGAACGGGCTGATAACGTCTTCGAGACTATGACACAGTCTCAAGTGAATAGTCTCGAGACATCTACACCTTGTTCGGTTTTTTCAAATTCTTTGTCGTCTTTAGATCAACAACTTTCGAATTTTAAAACAACATTGTTATCGGAAGTATCGGAAATTATTAATCAAAATTTTAGATCTCGTTCAAAATCAAATTCAGGAAGTCGCAGGCGTTCACGGTCAAATTCTAAATTCAATAGATCGCGACAAAATTCACCAAATTTTGGAACAAAGTATGATCCAAATTATGGTGAACCTTCGATCGAAAATAATTTTATCTGTTTTTATCATTATTATTTCGGAACTAAGGCTTACAAATGTAAGCCACTTTGCAGATATGTATCAAATAATACTTCCGGTAACAATGTTACAAAAAACTAAGTGGTCATTCACAATTGGCGGGGTGTAATGACGTAACAAAAACCAGCCGCCTTTTAATTTTTGAACTATTTAATCAAACGCATTTCCTAATTGATACAGGTGCAGACGTCTCAGTCTTACCCGCTCGTTTTGTCAGGAACCCAAAGGTTGACCCATCATTTAGGTTGTTTGCGGCTAATGGTTCCTTGGTAAACGCGTACGGTACAAAAATTTTAAAAATAGACATTGGACTGCGCCGCGAATTCTCCTGGGAGTTTATTGTTGCTGACGTGTCGATGCCTATAATCGGCGCAGATTTTTTAAATAAAACCGGTTTACTGGTGGATATACAGGGACAGAGGCTCATTGACCCGTTAACCTCCCTGTATTCGAAAGGTAAACCTTCTACCTACAATGATTCTACAGTATCTAGGATCGAAAAGTCAGCAATGGACCCAGGAGTTTTTAAGGTAATATCAAAATTCAGTACGGTAATTCACGGAAATATTAATATCGACGATACTAAACATAATGTAACTCACAAAATTGAGACGAACGGACCACCGATGGCATGCAAACCACGACGACTAGCACCGGACAAACTCATCATCGCGAGGACAGAATTCGAAAATATGATGAAACTCGGGATTTGCAGACCTAGTAGCAGTCCTTGGTCCAGCCCGTTACATTTAGTACCTAAAAAGAATGGAGCGTGGAGACCTTCCCCACTAAAACTAGTATTGTGGCGTCTTTCACACCTTGCCCAACCAAATCAGGTAATAAATTATAAATAAATTTCCTAAATTGTCAAGCACCGTAAATGGTTAGTTGGGTATCAAAAAAATATTGTAGTTTTTGGTTTTGGTAGCTAGCTGTGAAAAATAAAAGTTAGCGAGTTTTTAGTTTTTTCTGTAAAAGAAAGATGTCAATAAAATAAAATAAAAAAATATATTTAAAAATAAACTTAGAACATAATAATTGTTATTCCGGTATTTAAAGTGAAAATAAGTTTTGCTGTAACATATATACAGTTGTTCCTTTATACAAGGAGTTGTGTGATCGAGTATGTAGATAACATTTAAAAGCTTGGTGGAGACCTTACGCACCAAAAAACCGTGGTAATTGGAAATTTTTTGAACATGAATTTATGAATAAAAAATTAAACAAATCATCTAAATTTTAATTTTATATTTTTAATAAACTATTCAAAGAACACATATTTGAAAATCAGCCATCATAATGTAGTATTTATTTGGCAAATTTAAACTAAAGCGGAGCATAAATTTATAAATTTTCTATAAAAATGAGCTTTCCGTTTAGTTGTGTAGGTTTATAAAGTAAGATAATAAAGGGTGGTGCCGCGGATTCCTCTTACATCCAATTTAAAATTTAGTTTTATAAAAATGTAACTTATTTGGTAAATTCTGGTCACGTGCACCTCAGAATTTTTGAGATGAACGATGCACTTAATAGCAATCTAAACATTCTCCATTTATAACAAAATTAAAAAAAAAACGTGAGCTGAAACGAAATTTTATGAATCACCATGTAGAAACAATAATATTATTCATATAATAAAATTTTTACATCAAAATCTATTATTATTTTTGTATACAGAAAATCAACGTTGTCATGGTTTTCTTAATTAAATATTATTACAAAACAGAACAAAACGTAAAAAACTGCAATTTTATTCGATTGCAAAACCGAGCTTTTTGTAATTTGAAAATCCGTTTACAGATGTCTCTGTAATAAATTTACTTGAAATTACAGAAAAGCGTAAAATAATTAAATAACTATTTACGAAAATAAACCATTATTATTATAAGTTAACCGCGAAATCTTTAATATAATAATTTAACATAATTAATAAAACTCAAAACAATTATAATTTTTATTTATAAAATATTTATCATCGTAGTTGCTGCGCGCTGAAAAACAATAATAGAAAAATGTCACATTTTTTCCAAATTTTTTCTTTTCTTATTTCAATTCGCTCGTATTCGGTTATTTTCAGTTCCAGGAGATTTCAATAATCTATTGAACCAGGCGGAATACATCATAAATTGTTAAATTTTAGTTAACAAACGTTTAGGTTTTAATATTTAACTTTAATTTATACTTAGCGACATCTTTTGATTGGTTTTTTTATTGCGAAAAGCTCTATAATATAATGTTTTTATTTTATGAAGCTCCGGTTTATTTATACTGCAGGATGAAACAATGTAGGCTGCGAATTTGTTTGAACGTTTGTTTTGCGAAAGAAATGCTGAAATTTTTGATGGAACACTCTATATTAATTTCTAACATACCCATATAAACAAATTCTTATTTCTAAAATAAAAAAAAAAAAATTTGTGGTAGACTAATTTAAATATTTTTGCGTCAATTCGACATAATATGACTCAATTTTAAAATATGCTTTTCCTGGATATTGAACTAACCATTCAAATTAAAAATTGAAACGAAGCATTAATGTTTTTATATACAAAAAAGCTTCTAAAAAAATAGTAAAATACACTGATTGGTATGAAAAAGAACAAAAAGCTTCCCCTCTATGGAAAGCTCATGGAAAAAAATGGCGGAATGTTACGGCTCTTATATTAAGGAGGCTCTGATAGTAGAAAAAAATTATTTCTCCAGTGGCGTTCAGGTAATAGCAAAAAATTAATTCAGTTTTTTTATGTTGGTTCACCTGATGTGTATATTTAAACTTTATTCCGCTTTTATAGCTAACTTTCTGTTAAACAATTTCTGATGAATATTTAATAATATTTATTTTATGAAAGATGCTCATAATTTTTATAGAATTTAGGATTTATTTATGTATTTTTTAATTTTTTCTATTATTAAAAAAAGGATAAATTGTTTAGTTTTACAATATCATCGAAAAAGAGAACAAAACCAACAATTTAGTAAAAAGGTAGAGAACAATTTTTTCCCGTTTAAAAAGAGAACATGTTCTCTTTAAAAGAGACTTCGAGAGAGCGGAATTTCCTTACTATCGACAATAATGCTGTACGACAAAACTAGTTTTTTTGATGGACCTCGAAGGATCAGGTGTGGCTGCATAATTACATCTGTTATAGTTGTTTCATTCTGAAAATATATATTATTATTTTATTTTAGGTTCTAATTTATAAATATGAATTACTAGTACACTTTCTTTTTCAAACACTAAAAATGAATATGGCTGTAGGCTTACGTCAGTCATTCATACATTTTTTTCCTCTAAGTATGGCAAAGATGTTTCAATACAAGCAGTACAATGGAATTGTCATTAAATTCTAAATAAATTAAAAGAACCAAAATTAGAATTAATTACTTTATGTTTATCATTGTTTTCATTATTAATTTATTTGTTTACCATTTTAATAGATTCTTAACAATGATGATCTCACATGAATAATTCCACAATTCTCAAATTTATTATACAGTACTACAACTTTTTATAAAAATGTAATGCAATTTTGAAGTGATATCCACAAAATCCAAATGAAGACTGAAATGTAATATTTAAAATCGAATTTTTATTTTTTTTATAAAAACACCAAAAAAAGATTAAATTTTATCCAAATGGAGTTTCCCTGAGTTTTTGAAGGTTTCCCTTGTAATATAAAACATATTCACAAACGGTTAACAATTCCTTAGCATCAAAAGAGGTAACAAATTTTATTTTCAAAAATAGTTTTTCCATCGGATAAACTTAAATATTTATCCGATGATGCGGTGTTAGATTCTAACATAGTTATCCGATTGGATAAAAATAAACTAGTCATTAGGATAAAAAAATCTATTAGCACCGTTTATTTTTGTGTGTGTTTTTATGTTCCAAAGTCGTTCTCATGTCTTCATGTACGGCAGTGATATTGCTGCACTGCCTAGACCCAAAGGAGTGTCCCTAGTAAGATTTGATTTTGTTTTTGTTTGTTTGTTTATACCTGCAATCTGTTATGGGGCCTGTTCAAGGCTCTCCCTGCTCTTTCGCGGTTTGCTTATTTCCGCCCTTACTTTTATGCCAGTCAGCCAATTCGAGGACGTACGGCTATAGGACCGATCTGCACATTGCAAGCTCCATGCCAGAGTATACTGACATGGAAGATGGGTCGGCCCATAAGTTTTGCAGTCCGACAGGGGGTCATAGATGTGTTACATTTCATCCCAGATCGTAATCTGTTAAGAAATTTCACTTTTGCATCCTGCCCGTATCGGGATTCGAACCCGGTACCTCCCGATCCAAATGCCAAAGCTTTAACCACTGTGCCATTTGGTCGGTAATTTGATTTTCTAACGGATTTAAAAGATGATTAATCACATGTTTTGCTATATAGTTGTAAAAAAGGAACTGAGGAAGAAATTTAATTCCGAAATCGATATTCCTGAAAACAAATAAATATTGGCATTATAAGGAAATTTTTACAAGTGTTTTTCATTAAGTTTAAAAGTTTACATGTTTAAATTTCATAGAACACTCTATCTGACCCATTGGAAAATCATAATTATCATCTATTATGAAATCATTACTAAGCAGTGCACCAGTTTCACTGAAGTTTATGCTAAATGCTTAGAAAATACTTATAAGGATTTTGGAATGTAACTAAAGCTCATTAAATATTGATGTTTTTAATTCTCATCTAGCACTCAGTCAGATCCATTTGAAAATCATATAAATTACTAGGGACGCTCCATTACGTCTTCGCAGTCCACCAATGTCACTGAAGGTCATGCCAAAACTATAGAAAATACTTAGAATGATTTTGGATTACATCTAAGACCCCAATTCCAAGGAACATTGAAATTCTTGGAAGATTTAAATATTTCACTTTTCACTACTTTTACCAATACTTTCATAATTTTGTTGTTCTTATATTTTTAAGCATTTTGGTTAAAAAAAATGTTATATGGTTTCGGTTTGCAGTCTGTCCGTTTGTGTCCACGATAACTTGAGAACGGATGGAGATATAAATTTAATTTCTTCACTAGAAGTTCAAGCAATTCATGCAATAGAGCCCTATTGATTTGGACATTTCTGTGTTTAGGGTATTCGGAGATATGTAGGGTATTGTTAACTAGTGTTCCTTAAAATTGATAGAATTTTTTTTATTTTCAATGTGGAATAAAAATATATCTGTTATAGATATGAGTTTGTGTGGGTGGTGTGGTTATGGGGGCGGTTAAAGTGGTGGTATGGGAAGTGGAGGGGTAGGATGAGGTTTTTGGGTTTGGTGTGGGAATTTGGGATTTGGTGGATGAGAGTTTGTGTGGGTGGTGTGTGTGTTGGAGTGGGTATGGAAGTGTTAAAGGGTAATGATATGGGTGGTGCGCTATAGGGTGGTACGGGTGAGATGGGTTTTGGGAGTTTAAATTGGATAGTGGGTGGGGGTGGTAATAATGTTTAGGTGTGGTGTTTTGCGGTTGATTGGGGTCGGTTGGGTTATGGTGGATTGGGGTCGGTTGGGTTTGGTGTAGATTGGGTTAGGCGGGTGTGGGTGTGTTTGTAATATTTGAAATTCGCAAATCACACTGCGTAGAACCTTAGTTCTTTATAGGCAACAAAAATGCTTATAGAGTTCTGCTCCGAACATTTCCCGTTTTTTTGGTTATATTTGGATAAACTTACAGAGCTAAACTAGCTCTAGACTTCAACAGCCTTTAGTTTTTACAGAATGACTTCAATGTTTTCGGTAGACCATTTTTGGTTCCCAGACTTAGATTTATTTGACAGAGGAGTTCTTGTTTCAGTTCACAACAATTTTGATGGTTAAGAAAATTGAAATGTTATAGATTACTCTAAAGATCTGAACATCCGACTTTCTGAGGGGAAATTAGCATATGCGGTGTTAAACAGCTATAAGAATAGAAAGAAAATCATTGTTTCAGTCAACTTATGAGAGGATTCAATCCTGGATGTGAATTTATAATAAAAGAAAATGAAATAATTGAGATAGTAAACGACAACACAGTCATCTTAAATTATAACCTAGAACAGCTCAACTAAACACTTGGAGGAGAGTTATTGTGAATGCAATATCAAAGTGAAATACTCGAGGTCAAAGGATGGATTTTTTCCAACAACGAAATTAAAACATTGCAAAATCTTCTACAACCAAATATTACAGAATTGTAATTGAAGTTGAAATGGAAATTGAAATGGAAACATTGAAATATTGAATTATTGAAATATTGAAACATTGAAATATTGAAATATTGAAATAGTGAAATATTGAAATATTGAAATGTTGAAATAGTGGAATAGTGAAATAGAGAAATATTGAAATATCGGAATATTGAAATTAAAATTGAAATTGAAATTGAAATTGAAATTTAAGTTGAAATTGAAATTAAAAAAATTGTGTGTGCATTTGTTCACTTGTACTGAGTTTTATATACGGTGTATAATTTCATCACATTACACCTAAAAATTATAATAATTAGTTAATTAAATTTCATTCAATTCATTTTATATTCTTACCTTTGATTTGTTGACATAACGTAATTGCTAATTAACCTTAATAATTATTGTTTAATTTGTAATCAATATTAATAATTTAACTTCTTCAAATTTACAACAAGCCTTAACAATATCGTTTCACTATTGTAAGTCAGACGGCACGTATTTGAATTCTATAATTAGTATAATCGTGAATTGTATAATTATGGTATAATTTATATTGTATAATTGTAGTAGTTTGCATTGTATAATTTTACTACTTTTTATTGTATAATCTTTTAGTACCTTTATATAATTCTTTTTATCGTTCACTTTTACCTTGCATCTTACCGAGCAAACATCAACAATAAAAACACAAATAAATAAAAATTGAATATAAATATATTGTGTTTGCACTTAACGAGTTTGAGGCGACAATTTACCACGGATTTCTTGGTGTTATTAGTTTACCAAAAACTAATTTGGATTCAACAACCACAACAATCATCGCTGTATAAACCACACCCCGGTTTATACATACGGTATCAAAAATAATAAATCGCTGGAATATAGATTTATGCAAATATATAGATTTTTTTTAAATGTATTAATTAATTGTGGGAACAACTGGTCTAGTGCGTTATTATTGCCTGAGATTTGACTAATGTTTTATTCCACGATTAAAGTGAATATTTAATGTGCATATGAAAAAAGTTTTACCATGAAGTAGGGTACGTGTTGACAAAGATAAAACATTTACTCCCACTGGGACGTAAAAGGCAAAATTTAATATTAAACATATCGCAGGAGCAAACCATTAAGTTCTTAAAAGGTCGCAATTAAAATGTGTGATATAATCGCTGTTTGTGCTTAGATTCCATTTTAAAGCACATTTCAATATAATATACGTGATGTTACGTACTACGTAGAAAAGACAATTTATAATATAAAAGCTCACAGAACAGTTGCACTTAGCTACTTCAGAGTTTTCATTATTAGCTTAGCTTTTAATCTTTATGCTGTATATCATCATGATCGTCCAATTTAATCTCCGTACATATTATAAATAATTCATTGTTTATATTTGGTCATAACATAATATACATAATCTTACAGCATAATATAGTTTATGGTATTTTATGTATTGTTTTGAACTACTTCTATCCAATTTACTGCTAAAATTTATAGTCTATATATAGCAAACAATGATAGTGCAAATATCTAAGTAGTGCAGGGTGAATGGAAAATTTTTTAAACGATTTATAATTTAATAATAATCTCAACACCCGATATAGCACATTATTTCTAATGTGGTTCTTGATAATCATAAAATAAGTGTTAACCATTTTATTAGGCGCACCCTGTTTTTCAAATCCATATATCTAAACTTCAGTATAATAATGACTTTATATCACTAACAAAATTAATTTCAACAATTTTATTTATTCAAACCAAAACAAAACTACACACATAGCAAGTATCACTCCTTATATCGTATCCTTGTGTGGCCAACGTTTTTTTTTGTTGCGTTATCAACCAAATAATAAAGATAAATATATAAATAAAATAATTAATTATAATCAATCTTGTTGATATATTAGAAAATAAAATAAAAATCCAAACATGAAAAACATTAGATAAGTTATTTAATTAAAATGAAAATTATATTTTGAGCTTCGCGATTTACTATACAAAAAAAAAAGTTTTATGCACGGAGCTTTTTGAAAAATGGGATTGCCTTTGTGTGCGACTTTAAATGTAATTTATTAATGGCTTGGTTGTGATTGAATTCCAATTTTTTATTTATTATTTTTTTTAAATGGGGTGTGGAAATTAAGTGGACAACATAAAGACGCTTTATAAATTATATATCTGGGGTTATAAATTTTCACAATAAAATAATAAATTTATTGCAGTGGGATTTTATCATGAACTATTGCATGTTGAAAATTTAAAGAGCGACCGTCTCAAAAATGTTGGGATTTTAATTGTATTAGGGACATTTCTGTTTGTAAAAATAATTCTTTCATTTTGTTTCGTCTTTTGATAATTTTGACATTAATTTACGAGTATAAAATACACACTACGATCGTACGTACACACTACGAGCGATCAGACGACTGGTGAAGTCATCGAGGCGTGTAACGTTCCTTGGAATTCGATCCAACAAAGACAAGTTTCAGAACTTGAAGAAAAGTCTTTCATCGCTTGAAATATTTCAATAACGAAATATTAATTTAAGATATGCATTGCGTATGAAGAAGAGAATACAATTCTGGAAACTTCGCATAAATGTTGGCGTCGCGTTAGCTGTATAAACCCAGAGATTCATAAGGATTTTGAACCCGTGTTGTTGCTTAACCTTTAATATTTGAACAACTGCAGAAAAATGGCCTCTATAATTAAATTAAGGGTTACACAACTTTCCAGTTACGAATATTAGCAAGTTTTACTGTATGTCGAATTCGATGCATTTAAATTTTTTGTGCAATGAATTTAAAACGTATTTTTAAAAGGATGCTAGGCACATCTATCATCAATGTACTGGCATACCATACTGTTGACGTAATTGGATTTTATAATAAGCAACGCAAATTTTCCTCCGGTTTTGTTCGATTTACAGAAACATAATTACTCATACGACGAATATTCTTTAAACAAGAAGTATAGTTAGCTTTATACATCCAATTAAGGTAGAAAATTAATGTTACATTTTTTTAATCATACCATACATGTAACCCTTCAGCCAATATACGTAAACATACACATCCATTTTAAAATCAGCAATCCACCTTCGTCAAAACCTAATGTCAAAATTCAATTTGTGTATGCCTGCCGTCTATGTACCCTCAATAAATATATAAATTTTCGAATAATTGTGTTTACTTGGAATTTATCTTTAAGAGGGTAGCCAAAAAATATGAGTTATTATCCTAGAACAGCCGTTACGGTAAAATAATCCTCCGACTCAACTAGGAGTACCTTTATATATTTATACATATATCAAAAATAAATCTAATAAATCTTTTATATTTTTGCTGACAGGTAAATTAATTATTCTTGAATGAAAGAAAAGTCATTAGCAGAAAATTTTCCTCTAGCAGGTTTCCAAACATCATCTTTTAATGATATCCTCCTATTTATTAATTAAATACCAATATTGATGTATTATTGACATATTAATTAGCACAATTAATTTTATTTAACACAAACTGTGCCGAACTGGATTATAGACGATTAAACGTATGTGATATATGTACGCACCTCAACGTGGGAAAAGTATTAAAGGGCTCATGGTTTAACCACCACATATCAATCATCCGCCTATTCACAAACGATAAACAAAATTTTTATTGCGCTCTGCACTAAGTACCGTAACATTATGTTAAACTCGACTTTTCAGAGTTTTCCATTTTATTTAACTTTCAGGAAAACAAAAATTATTTTGAACAATTTAAATTTTCCATATTTTGCATCCCTCCAACACAAATGTATAATATGAAACACTGCTGTATATTGGTGTATTCTACCTAGACTCGTTAAAAACTGACATTGATGAAAAGAAACCGTGTGTAACAGTAATTTGATTAAATTTCTTATATTTTTTTATCTTCTTGATAAATTTTATTAAAAATAACAACAACAAAATTATGTTAGATAAACGCAACGTATAAGGGTGGTGTGGTGTACGCGGTATAAAATAATAACATCCTTGTTATTATTACAACAACATAATTTTTTGTGCTAACTTTATAATGTACAGTTGGTAATGTGAGTAAATTGGTATACAGCGTAATCCAATGGAAACTTCCCACTTGAAATGTATCGAATGCCAATTAATACTGAAAAGCGTATTCGATTGATTTTTCTCGGGGGTACATGAGAACAACACCAATAATGTTTTAATTTGTGATTTTCTTACAGATGGCGTCGTTTTCCTGTAAATCTACTAAATATTTTTAAGGCAACTCGAGATAAGGTTCAAAATTAAGTTCATATTATAGATAGACTACTGCCAAAACAAAACTGTCATCAACTTTTGTATTTAGATGCGAGATTCGCAATAGTGCTGCCATCTCACTTTTAATATTGAACTAATAAGTCGAGATTTAAACCAAAATCACAAATTTATGATTTTCTTGTGGTTTTATTGTTTTTGTTTTAATCTTTTTTTGTTTTACAGTAGGTCTACAAGAACGTGTACGGCAAAATAATTAAGTAAAATTGAAAATACAATTTTTTTTAAATTCTATATTATGAAATTTTATTGTATTTTCTTTGACGCTACCAACTAATACATAGTAAGGTCACCATTACTGTTAATAGTTGGCTGACACCTTCTCTCCATACTATCAACCAAATTTTCTGCATACTGTGGTGATAAATTTTGCGCGCTAGATGGCTCAGATTTTTATTTGGTACATTTTCAGCTTAATCTTCATGAATGCCCATACATTTTTGATCGGATTGGCATCAGGTGACTGAGATGGCCTATCCAATGTTAAGATGCCCGTTTTGAGTATAAACTCCGAACAAAGTATGCTACGTGTGTTTCGGATCGTTGTCTTCTTGCAAGATCCAGTTAGAGTTTCCCTCTCCGAACCATTTCCAGGCAGATGGTAACAGACCTATTGAATAAATTTTATTCATGAAAGGTGCGTTTACCAAAACCTTTGAAAAGGAGTTTGTAAGGTTTTCTTCTTAAAGAGGTTATTATGGATTTGGATAGATCTAAAGATCTTTCAATATTTGTTACCTACAAAAAATTAACTTTGTCTATATTCACTTATCCTGCCTTGGGCCGGGTTTTTAAACCTTAAAACAGATTGCGACTGCGAAGAACCCGCTGACCTAGTGAGAAGCCGCCGGCTGACAATTTATTCGTGATAGAGAAGGTTATCGACTTTTGCATTTTGAGGTGATTTCAGGAGTGATGAAATTTCAATACAATAAATTTCATAGATCCAGATTGCTCAGCATACAATGATGCCAGGCAAAAGCAAAACATGTGGCGGTATACCGGATGGTCTGTGGGACTTGAACTGAAATGCCAACGAGTGTTGAATGCTTACCTATGCCTATTTAAAGAAACTATTCGTTTTGCTTCTCCTGGCGTTCGCTAACTTAGTGTAGTGGCTCTTTCGACCACGTCAATGCGACAGAACTCACACAAGGAAGCGTTTGTCGAAAGTTCCCAATGACAATGAATATTGTTCCACCGAAGGATTTGTCGCTGTTCATCGCGTCACGCAAAATTCGCTCAACGTAACAAGAATTGGTACTGGCAGTTTAAATCCATTGTGAACTGTTCGGCCACCTTTTTGGCTGTGTCCCAAACACCGACTTATTACAGACTTATTTGCTTATTTGACGCCATCTTGAATAAGTCGGTCAAGTCGTTCCAATTCATTATACCGACTTATGACGTAATATCAAAAAAACAAAATGCAATTTGTGTTATATGGAAGAAAAAATTTCCTTGACATGTTGGTCGTTGCCACTAGATTTGAAAAAAACTGCATGATTACATTTAATCAAGGCACATTTTTGGAGACATTTATGTGTAGACATACTTATTCAAATAAGTCTGCTCGCGAAGTGACTTATTTGAATAAGTCGGTGTCCACAAATAAGTCGGTGTTTGGCACACAGCCTTAGTAACATTTCAGAAATCCCTCTCGTTGTAAAGCGCTATTGGCCTTAGACTTCGTACAAATACCTGTAATGTAATGTAAAAATATGTCTTTCCTAGAATATTAGGACCGCCGAAATAGAAGCAACGACATATAACGACTTACAATTGAAGTTAGTTGGCTTTTTATCTGTGTAACGTCGCGTTCTCGAGCTTCATCGCAACGCTGAATTTCTGGCACATCTCCGGTTGGTTTTATAAGGCTAAACATAAAGCAAGAAAGTGAACGCTGTTTGAGCACCGTTTCTATATCGTGAAGTTCTCAATTTTTGACATCGTCGTTCGAATGGTTTCCTTTGAAATCAAGAGCCATATCGAGCGAGAACTTATTCAACAGATTTAGTGGACTCGATGGATTAAGTGAATGTGTATTTGAGTTGTTTTGCCATCTGTGCAACGACAACTTCGGTCAAGCAGCTTATCTCAGTCAAAAAGTTGGCTTCAAAGCTGTTTGCACCTCGAACATTAAGCAGCATAAGCCTCGAGATGGAGTACATTCTGCTAAAGATCTTCGTGTCTCTGTGCTTTCGTGCTTTTCATATATACGAGGGTATATCAAAAAGTCTTGCAATATCATATGAAAAAAACGAGTGAGTGAGACAACAATATATTTTTCAAAACCATTTTTTGTCACGATGAAACTTCTAGAAGAACATTTCGATGTAAATTTTACGGTTCGTTTGTTTTTGTCAATTTAGTAACATGTGTTTTGAATTTTTCTTAAAATGAATGAAATTGAATATCGCGCCGTTACTAAATTTTTCTATAAAGATGGACGAAATGCAATTTATATATTCAACTATATATCAAAAGTTTACGGCGAATCTGCACCATCATATGCCACAGTAACAAAGTGGGTAAAATTATTCAAAAGTGGTTGGGAGTCATTATAAGACGATAACCGCTCGGGTCGGCCAGCAGATGCTATTAGCCATGAAAACGTAATTTTGGCTGATTCTATTGTATTGGAGGACCGGCGTATTTCTGTTCCGCGGTTAGCGTGGAGACTTTCTCTTTCATACGGTACCACATATACTATATTACATGACCACCTTCACATGTCGAAAGTAAGTGCGCGATGGGTTCCCCGTTTGTTGAATGCTGAACAAAAAAAAATGCGTGTTTAAACTTCAAAGGCGATTTTAGATATGTACAAAGCAGATCCAGAAAATTTCTTGGGTAACATAATAACAGGCGATGAAACATGGCTTCATCACTGGGATCTGGAATCCAAACAAGAATCGATGCAATGGATTAAACGTAGTGAACCACCACCAAAGAAATTCAAAACTCAACCGTCTGCTGGTAAGGTTTTGGCAACAATTTTTTGGGATGCTGAAGGAATTTTGATAATCGATTATATGCCACCGAAAACCACAATCACAGGCATATATTACGCAGAGGTTTTGCGAAAATTGAAAAAAGCGATCCGGGAAAAACGGCCAAGGAAAGTTAGGAAAAAAATCTTGCTTCTTCACGACAATACACCAGTGCGCAAGGCTAATATTGCTCAAGCTGCATTAAAGGACTGCGGCTTCGTGGAAATTCCGCATCCACCGTACAGTCTAGACTTGGCACCCAGTGACTACTTCTCTTTCCCAATTTGAAAAAAACACTAAGGGGCCGGAAATTTTCCAGTGACTATGAAGTACAGTCTGTTGTAAATGAATATTTTATGGAGCAAAAGAAATCTTTTTTTTTAGAGGGTTTAGGTAAGTTAATTGATCGATGTGACAAATGTATAAACCTTAAAGGAGATTATGTCGAAAAATAAAAATATTGCTGTCTCTCTCACTCTTTTTTTTCATATGATATTGCAACTTTTTGATTTGCCCTCGTACCTTTAATATGTAGGAAGTGAAGTGAAATCTCAGTGAAGAGATACAGATGCATGCTTGATCATTGTTTGTGTTGAACTCGAGCCATGATTCAAGCATGGGCCAACCACTGGATCGCCCGCTTGGAAAACAATTCTTTGTTGGTTTGGTAGTTTGTGAATGATCATGCTTTTTTGATTTAAGAAGTCTCCCTATTGCTTCCAGTCACTGACATAACACTTATCGATGACGCCAGGACAGTCGAATAAATTGAAAATGTATGTACTTGTAAATGTACCTTACAGCTTTCGATAATGTGCTGATTTAAACGTTGATTTGCGCGACGTGATGATGACGACTCCATCCACCAATTTGTTTTGGAATACTCGCGGGCTTCCAAGTCTGTTTAATCAGCTGGCCCATTGATGAACAGATTATGCGGACCGTATTAGCAAAGATTGTTATTACAACGATGGGAGAAGCTGGATGGGAGAAAGACTGGAAAGGCAGTTGCAATATTCTCATTCTGAACCAAGTTTGCGTCATGACTGGCGTGGCTTCGACCTACAGGAAAGAGGCCACCAACCATTGTTACATCAACTGGCCAGTTCTCATAATTGGGTTGAAGATATTTTGGCGAATCAATGTGAGGGTTGCTTTGAATTTATTCTTGTAGATCTTTATGCGTATCTGATTCGTTTATCTTCCTTCATAGGCTTCACTCGTTCATTTTGGCTCACATCCTGGGTCTCGGTCGAGAGAGGGTTACATATGGCATTGACACGAATATATGATTCTGTTAACATACTGCTGAGCTGCATCAACCGGATGCCACGAATACACATGAATGTCACGTTAAAAAGGTGGTTCTATTCATCGTCATTTTAAACACCATTTCAACTACATTCGACTTTGACGTGTTGAAAAGACATTGGTGCGACTATCTAAACCATGTTTACAATTTGAATCCACTTCATTTGCAGCAGCAGTATCTTACTGTGCCTTTACTTCATCATCAAGCATCAAACGATACGTTTGTTTAAGACGAATTCACGAATTCATTCACGAATTGGTCTACGTAGGTCAACGTTGGTCTACGTAGGTCGTTTAATTAGAGATTTATCAAGGTGGATAGATGCATTTTAGGAGCGGGTTTCTAAGCACATTACGGTTTAATGGTTGATGTCAAACGAAAAAAACTAATTGATACCAATACCAGGTGCGAAACATCGGAGAATCTTATACAAATCCAATCTTATGGTATTACGACTATAAGAGCAAACACCTATCCAGCGGTAATTTTAAAATTACTGCAAGAGTTCGTTTCGGTAACACGAGAATCTCAACATTTAAATAATATAACACATAACGTGACTCATCATATCGAGACAACATATCAACCATGCTATGCAAAAGCTCGACTATTGAGTTCTGAACAAATGGCAATTGCAAAAGCAGAAATTGAGACGTGGCTTTCTCAAGGGATCTGCAGACCTTCTAAAAGCAAGTGGGTTAGTCCTCTCCACTTGACACCCAAAAAGCACGGTAGTTCGAGATTTTGTGGTGATTACGGATCATTGAATGCATTGACGAAGCCAGACCGCTATCCGATATATTTCGTAACAGATTTCACGAACCAATTACAGACTTGTACGAAATTCTCAGAAATTGATTTAGTAAGGGCATACCACCAAGTACCAATTAAACCCGCTGATATAGAAAAAACGGCAATAATTACACCTTTCGGATTGTTTGAGTTTCCACGGATGAGGTTCGGCTTACGAAACGCAGCTCAGACATTCCAAAGGATGGTTCATGCTTTGTTCAGGGACTTACCATTCGTATTTACATACATTGACGATATACTCATTGCATCGAAGGATATGAATAAACACTACAACCATGTTCGAATTGTATTGCAAAGATTGGATGAGGCAGGTTTAGTTATTAATCTAATCAAATGTGAGTTCGCGTTAGATGACCTAACATTTTTAGACTTTCAAATTTCTAAAAATGGTATACGCCCAGATCAACAAAGAGTCGAAACAACATTAAATTATACGCAACCTAAAACGGCAGACGAATTGCTCAGATTCCTTGGAATGATCAATTATTATTGTATTTTCATACCAGGAGCAGCAGACAGTGAGGCGCCCTTATACGATTGCTTTAAGCAATCTAAGAAAATAAAAGGATAAATCAGTAATCAATTGGACTGACGAATTCTGCAAGTCAAAATTATCAAATTGTTTCCAATTCCGGATGCTAAATTTGCAATTTTTGTCGATTCATCCGAAATAGCCGTGGGAGCAGTTTTGCAACAGTTTACAAAAGAAGGATGGCAACCATTATTCTTTTTCTGAGCTAATAGCGGCTTATTCGGCAATCAAGCACTTTAAAAATTTTGTGTTAATTCCAGAGTTTGTATTATTTACGGATCACAAATCTTTGACCTTTTCACTTCATCAAAAGTTAGACAAAGCTTCAGGCAACGACGTCATCTGGACGTTGCGGGCAGTTCAAATGTCGTAGCTGATTCTTTATCTCGAATCGAGCAAAACAATATAGGAAATTTTGTGTTATTCTGGATTGATAGCCAGATAGTATTTTTTACATCAATGTGAGGTTATAAAGACGATGGAAGTTTGGTTTCGAACTAATGAATCCTTGAATTCTTTGTATTAAATAATTCGGTCGTCTCATCAGACTGCAGTGATCAAAATACAAAAATGTCAATGTTTCATTAGTTTGAAACCAAACTTCCATCAGTCTTTATAACCTCACCTTGATGTGAAATCAATATAGGCACTACAGTTGACTATGAAGCCCTATCACAAACACAAACTTCAAAACGATTCAAAATTAGCGGCCCTTGTAAAATCAAATCCAAGCTTAAAACGAGAAAAATTCGAATTTTTGGATCAAACAATCTATTAACGTGTGAAACTTCAAATGGCAAACAAAGATCGTTTGTCCCAAAAGCATTTCGTATGCAACTTTTCGAAGCCTATCATAACATTTCACATCCTAGCATTCGAACGTCGCTGAAAAAGATTTCAGATAAATTCATTTGGCCATCTTTGAACGGAGAAATACGCCATCTGAAGATAAGAATTTTTGTTTAACGATGTTCGACAGATACACTCGTATTCGGCGTTCAACAGTATTATTGAGTGTTGGCATCGTACTCTAAAAGGTGCAATTATGTGACACGCAAAAATTGTGACCGGATAAATATAAACAAATATCACAATCTTTGACATTTGAAAACTAAATGGAAAAGTTACCTCGCGAGTAGACTTTTCGTTTGTAACCTGGCGACGAATAGCGTAAGGTCAGCTCAAAAAAGTTTAGTGCATAATTTAGTCAAAAAAATCGACCTCAGGCACACAACATATAAGAATATTTTTTTTTTGCCAAAAATAGAATAAAATATCTGGCAAATCTTTTGTAAATAACTTGACAGGCGTCTACGCGAGTTCGACGTCAGGGCAAGAATATAATAATTCTTCGGTAAAACCTCATCATTTCTTTTAATGATTATCAGTGTTTAAGGACAGTCACCATAACCTTATCTAGCCTCAAATGGTTCACGGCTTCGTATCGTCGGGTGTACATAAAAGTCAGTGCCAGTTAGAATGTCGAAGTATGATAGAAATTTTCTAATTTAAATGGAAAACCACTGACAGTTGTTAAGAAGGTGGTGCCTGGGATGCTGTATAAGATAGCAGAAAATTTCCAGCAGAAAAAATGTGTTTTGCTATTCACCGCTAGAGGCATCACTCATTTTTTCTTTAAAAAACGATTTGCGTATGTATAGTGTAAGCACTCTCAAAACATAATTAAATTATCATAATGATCATTATGCAAATACAGGGCAACACAAAAAAACGGCCATCGTTGAAAGCAGTCCATATATTTCTGAAGTCATTAATGTGAAATGTTTTCAGTTTTTTAACAAAAGTGTTAAAAAAACCGCCTGTAACTACCCTGGGGGTATGTCTTTATGGTAGCTGAGATCATAATCTATATACATGAGCAACATAAGATTCACACCTGCGGTATCAGTAACCTTCCATACATTTTTAAAGTCATTTTAATGTGAAATGTTTTCATGTTTTTAACAAAATGACTTCAAAAATGTATGGAAGGTTACTGACGCCACGTGAATCTTATGTTGCTCATGTATATAGATTATGATCTCAGCTACCATAAAAATATACCCCAGGGTAGTTACAGGGGGTTTTTCTAACACTTTTGTTAAAAAACTGAAAACATTTCACATTAAAATGACCTCAGAAATATATGGAGTGCTTTCAACGATGGCCGTTTTTTTTATGTTGCCCTGTGTTTGCATAATGATGGTACTATTCCACAGGAAAAAAATATCACCAGCAAAAATCTCAGCAAAACTAAAACGAGACAAAAATATAGATCGACTATTTGAGAGAAGGCGCATCCGATTATAGCATGCTGAGCGTTTGCTGAGCAAATTGTTGTTGTGTTGCCATATTTTTTCATAAAAAATATCAACTCGAGTATTTTTTATGGCAGCAAAACTGAAAAAATTCCCCCACTCTCAGCAAACTTTTATTTTTTTGATATTTTTATGGTAGTGAAACATAAATTTTTTGTGCTTGGTCGTGCGACGACACGCTAAAAAATTAAAACATGGATGATTATATTTATTTTTATTTATGTTTATAAAAAATGTCCAGGTTTTTATTTATTTTTGTTTTTTTTTATTTAATTTTACCAAATAAAAATAAATTATTAATTTTTATATTAATTTTAATACCCAGTATATCAGCTTTATCAGTGTTTGTAATGATTAACCGATAAAAGCCGATCCCTTGGCTGGAAACCCATCCTTCGAAAAACATCATAATCGGGAGTAAAATACTCATTTATGTTAAAATCGTTGTTCAAAATAATTTCAGTAAATGCAAACATCAAATGGAAGTTCCTGTGATTCTATAAAATACATCGCGAGATTTTGTACATGCAAACATAAAGGGACATACATGTTAGTTATTGTAGTATTTTAGTTTGTGACAGTAATAGGTCAAACAACACCGTGTCATCAAACATTTTTACATTATATCTTGGTGATAAACTTTGGCATTGTCCAAAGCCAAAATAGACAACGTGGATTAGAATGTCTAGGATGGATAGTTAATGAAGTTGTTGATGAATAAGCAGTTCAAATTACGAGGATTGGAGTTGATATACGCATGTACATTGAATTCCAAATCGTTTCAAAGTTTGTGAAGGCTACTTCAGGGGAGGGTAGCACTAGAAAGACCTTTTGAATATGGGTTAAAATTAATACGATGCTCGATGGTTTTTGTCAAACTACACATATGTCTACCTAGATTTCCATTGAGTCACCTTTTTAAATGGATATTTGCCCATCCAGAAAGTAAAAGATACAACCACCACAGAAAAAATAAATTCTGGTTCTTTCAGTGTAAATTTATTAATAAATGTAAGAAATACAAGTTTTAAAATATTTTACTTTTACTATTTTATCCAATATTCTTCCAAATGTATTCGATCAATTTGTTTGATCGATATTGGTGGCCCATCCTCATCTTCTCGGGTAAGATCTTGAATAGGTGGTCAAATCTGAAATCGTCGTGGACCTCGTCGACCGATGAAATTCCGGGCAAAAACCGCGCCGCAAATCCCGCATGTGCAATTGGCGCAACAATGAAACGCATACTTTTAATAAATTTGGCCAAATATTTTTTTCGACTCTTCTTGCCTACCACCGCATCTGCGTCGTGAACTGCTACTAGCATCAGTTAAATGAATGTCTGGAAATGATAATTCGATCATCGTCTAGCGTTCATATGTGCCGGAGGAATAGCCCTAGTGGAAAAAATCAAATATTTATACCAAAAAATTATACTGAGGAATACCAAAATCAATTTATTTTTGTATAAATGATTAATTTAAATACAAAATATACTTTAAATTGGTTAAAGTTTAATACATTTCTAAACCAAAATGCTACTTAAATTATACATCTCAAAAATTATACAAATTTAAGTATGAATTTTGTATATACAAATATTTAAATTAAGTCAAAATTAAACATAAATATACATAAAATATGATTTTAAATATTATACACATATAAGTGTTAATTTTAACCTAAAATTAACTCTTAAATTCATATTTTTAACTAAATTAAGTATATTTGGGATAAATACTTAATATGGTAGTTTTTTAGTTTAATAATGGATAAATATTTTATACAAATTTAAGTATGATTTTTGTATATACAAATATTTAAATTTAGTCAAAATTAAACATAAATTTAAAAAATTCTTTTAAGCGAATTATTGGAATCGAAAATTGTATTACACATTTTAGAGCTATACTTTTTTTTTAATCATCACTTTTCATCCCGTACGAGAGATGAAATTCCCGCAAAAAGGAAAATTTCCCACGAACTGGCAACACTGATACTATCGTGCTGTAATACTATCGTGCTGAAAAAATATATTTAGTAGTAATCGTATTTCACGGTCTTTTGTATGTTGGTGTGCTGGTTTAGTTTGCACCAAATGAATTAAACCAAATTAAGTATATTTTAAGTTTAATTGTGTATTTAAATATATTGATTTATATTGTTAAGAATTAAACTCTACATAGTTATTGCTTTGGTGGTGCAGTGGTTAAGTTGTACACCGCTAAGTGTTTATTAACGCAAAAGTAAGCCGTAAGCCGGTTCGAGTCCAGTCGGAGTCCAAAATTTATTCTAATTAGGCAACGATGTTATCGGATCAAGTATTCACTACACAGATTGAAAATTGACTGAAAATACTAGAAAATACTAGAATGGCGTGAAATAATCAATGGAGAGGAACTGATGACGTGGCATGTCCGCGAATACAAACAACCACATGGAAAAATGATTTAAAATTATAATACGCATACATCGGCAGTCACAATGAATGGAATATTCTCATAATATTCTAATTCTCTATCTCAAGTATAATTTTTGTTTAAATTTAAAAACTATACTAAAATTATATTGCCATATCCTACTAAAATTATACTTAAAATACACTGATATTGGTATTAATTTTATAACACAATATACAAAAATTATACTTTTAACTAGATAATTTGCGAAAGTATAATTTTTGTTTAATTTTTAAAATTATACTAAAATTATATTGCCATAACCTACTAAAATGATACAAAAATTATTATTAAATTTCTATGAAATCGTAAGTTTATTTTTAGTATAAAAAATTTCAATTTTTCCACTAGGGAGGGCACTTGATCGAAATTTAATGGCGGCACAAAATAATTTTATTAATAAATGTTTCGACCATAACCTAATTTTACTTACAAATTGCTATTCCTTTGGACAGCATCGATATTGGGGACGAAAATTCATTTTGGCCAAAAAGAGTGAGATTAAACCACAATGTTTTGATGACAGTTGGCTTGAAGGCCTAGTAATCTAAAGTAAAACGAAATTCTTATTATAGTTAAAAAAATTTACCATTTTTCTATTCAAAGACTTACTTGTATTCATAAACCGCCATTCGATCGAGCCATTATCATTTTAACCTTGCCCAATTAATTGAAATCAACGGTTTGATTAAGCAATTCCATTAAAGTACGTTGAATTTCCCTATCGGTTGATGGATAGCACTGCACACAACCTTTAATAAATTTCCGTCTAGTTGTGATGCTACCGCACGAGCGAGTAGTGGTTCGTATATTAAACAACCTTTTGGCGGTGTTATACCAACACGTAAAAATAATTCACGATTCATTAACGGAAGTTCAATGATCTCACGAGTTTGTTCAGATAGGCCGCCAATATCGGGGTATGTTACATCACCAGGATCTTCGTGGGACATATTTTAAACGAGGGCATCAACCTCACGCGGTAGATACCGCAATTATTGTAAGTGTGGTCATATCAAGAGCTACCCTAATTCCAGCCTTCAATTTTGTCTTGTCTAACTGACGTCATCCAACAACATAACGAAGCCCGTTTGTTGCCTTCACAATAACTCTAAAAATATAGATACACATAAATTATTGTTTCACTGAATCACTGACATATTGGAGGTACATATTTACATTTATCCTTAGTCAATTGTTTGAATATCTCCTCGACAATTTGCCAACACTTTGCAAGGCTTTTATATCATTTTTTGCCTTATAGAACTATTTATATTATCACTAATATTGTCCCTAAATATTGTTTCATATAAAATTTCTTATTCACAACGGCTGGGTCCTCATTCAGGATAAATTCATTTGGTGTTTTATCCCAGTACGGATTATAGTAATCAAATAAAATTTCCGAGTTATTCGATTCCACCGTATTTAGAAAAGATCGATTCGAACTATTCATATCGCTTAAATTGGATTTTATATCGACAAATACGAATCCAAGAAAGATACCGTATCTAGATTATCATTTATTTTGGCCGTTGCTTTGATATACCTACGATATACCACCACACATTCGAATCACTTCCTTGTGCACGATATCGACCCGGTAACATAAATTTTACTCTACCCTTCCAATGAGGCACCAAATACTTGGAAATTTTTGACATTTTTACTATGGCCAGTAACCAAATTGGCGAATGTATTGATTAAATTTGTTTGAAATGCAATCCCTTTGTTGATGTTCTACGAATATATAAAAAAACACAGATTAATTTGAAAGACTAGCCAAGCGACTTTCAATCATCACCACTTACATTGTCCTGTGTCCATGAACTGTTGCAAACTTTCAACTCTTTATTGTCTTCCAGTACCAAAATATTTACACTACTAGTACTACGGGCCACCGATCTACTTCATATTTTATCTTCATCGTCATTCTACAATACAAACACAAAACAAATTAGGATATTTAATGAAATTCACGATTAAATCTAGGTAGCTCGTACTGTGGCCAACGGTGTTTTGAATATGAATGACGTTCGGGGATGCTTTCGTTGGAGAAACCATTACAAGCAAGTATCACACAGCACTCAAATTTTAAACTTAAATACTTATTCACTAGATTTATTATTGTGTAGTAAAACTAAATAATTTGTATCTAATTTATTATTTATTTCATAGCTTGTTGGGGTTTTAAAATATTTGAGAATTTTTTTGATGCTTGTTGGCTGCTACACGACTATGAAGTGAGGTTAATTTACGAACTTGTCAAAAATTTCTCCTCCATATTTTATAGTAGAACATTTTTTAGATATTTTGGTAAATTAATCAAAATAATAAAACAACAAATTTTTTGCTCACCTCATAAATGATATTAATTTTTTTATTAATTTTTGCGATCAAAAATAATTGTAAATTTTTAAAAATAAAGATTTTTAGTTATTTATTTAAAAAATGTAAGGTTAGTTTTTGTTGATTTCAAAATTTCCCCAACTTTTTATACTATTAAATAAAAATATTGTTTCTCAGTCATTCTAATGTAAATTTTAGTTCTTGTCTTTGTCCGATGTTCACCAAAATTTTTCTGTTTTGTCCATGGAATAGTACCATGATGATTATGATAATTTAATTATGTTTTGAGAGTGCTTACACTATACATACGCAAATCGTTTTTTAAAGAAAATTAACTTTCATCGCTTCAAAACGTTTAAACATACATTTTCTCTTCTTTTTCATAAATTCTCTGATTTTTCATAAAACTTTCTGCTGAGAATTTTTAATTTGCATAAAAATATCAAAAATTTTCTGCTGGTGTAAAAAAATATCAGCAGAAAAAATTTCATTTTTGTGATAGTGATGCCTCTAGCGGTGAATAGCAAAACACATTTTTTCTGCTGGAAATTTTCTGCTTTCTTATACAGCATCTGCGTGGGGTGATAAGTTATGTAAGCCAGTAAATAAACACAGCTTCATCCAGTTAGATGTAACTCAACGTCATTAGACATGATATCCGTTGGTAGATTATTGAATAGTAAGTTTTCTGGGCAATAGCTTGGGCGAAGAAAATATTGATCATAATCTAATCACAATAATTGACATTTTAATTAATAGCAAAACAACCATGAAAAAAACAAATTAGGGCTGTTTACTTTCACCCGAGAGCTTTTGTTCGGAACAGAGTTGCCGTTAGAAATTTTTTAATCGATCACACTGTAAACCCCCACATACCACATACATCTATGGGGTTCCTATACATAAAAAATGATTTTTCATCATCTCATCGTTGTTAAGCTTTCAACGAGATATTATTAATAAATAAAATGCTTCAACTAGCGTACATTGATATTGTACATATACATACATAGGTAGTATGTCAGTGTGTTCAGCAGCATCCTTTAGTTAAGATAAATATCTCTCGTATGTATACCAAGAATTGATACATATTTTTCCATACAAGAAGTATGAATTTATTATGGTAATTTTGTTTCCTCCACTTACAAATATATGTATGTGTGTGTGGTATGGTGCTTCGTACATGCCAATGGAATTTTACGGAAATTAAATTTGTTCTACAAGAAAAATATCTACAATAATTGAGATGAAATGAAAGTGTTTTTATCCTCTAGGTCTGAGTGTGTGCGTATGTTATTTATTTAATCATGCCTTTGAAAAACATCTAAAAGATTAGACGGAAAATGAAATTTTCAGTTTTGTTTTTTGTATTTTCTGGAGTTGAAACTTTGAAAGCTTAGGGTTTTTTTTTCGTACATTTTTTGTGTGTTTGAATTATAATTGAATTTCAAAAAAATGTGTTCAACAATTTTTCATTTATAGTTGTGTCGAATATGAAAGAACAAAAAGAAAAACGTTATCAAGAGAACAATTAATAAAACTTGCACATTCCGCTTCACTTAATAACGACTTCGTTATCTGGATTTTGTAGCAATTCTAATACTCTAGTCAAAAAACTTGCATTTTCAATGCGCCACATGGTTACGACCTGTATAGTTCCTACCATATAAATTGGAATTAGATTTGTTGATTGACTAGATTTATTTAAGATTTTTAGCAATGATTAATGACTCAGCATCTTTTAATATGCATCCGGGATCAATCCTTATTAGTCCAGATTTTTTGAAGGTGTATGGCTGGATCACATAATGATATCGATCGTATTTTCATGTGGTACAACATGTGTAACCCTTGGCTCGGATCGTTCCGACAACATATGAGGCATGTATGGATAGTAATCAGCGGCTTGGGCGGGTAAAAAAAAATAAAAATTCATATGTTGTAGCGGAAGCCACGGTACAATAACTTGTCACGTACATTCTGACAAACTGAAACTGCTACTGCTAAATTTACTTATCGATCACTAATACAGTCATTCCATTAATTCCTAGTTAAAACACTAAAACATTATCACCAGAAATCACTATAAATACGAAGAAAAGACAATGCGTGGATAACCTTGAAACCACAAAATATGTATATCCGATTAAAGATTTTGAATGCAAAGAAAAAAAAATCAACAACAAAAAAAATCCATTTACACTGAACCAATATGTGTAATAATTATACCTAATATATAAAAAAAATCTTGAAAATTATTGGAAAGCAATTAACTAAATCAGACAACTGACCTAATAACAATGTAAATAATTCCAGTATAAAAAAAAACATTCATTTAGTCGTAAACAGAAACAACGTAACAAAAAAAAATTATACTTCACCAAAACAATTGTTGCTGCTTCTTGATGATGTCCCGCCACTAGAAGTACAGACCAATGACCGCTGCTTTCCGTCTTATAGAGTAGTTGACCGCAACTCTTGTAAAATTCCGTTACTAGATTATCCTGCCCAGTGGCTATACACATCCTTCGTTTATAACAGCCCTTTTAGAATCAGCTGAATGACAAATAATTCTCCGTATTTTTAATTGACGCTACTCCGCCGCACATAAAAATTAACGTCGTCACGAGCAACGAGAAGAACACAGGCACCCGTACTATTATGGATTTACTCTACATAAATTCCAACGTTTGTAACTGCGTACGATCGTATTAATATTATTTATAATAGTTATCATGCGTATTATCACTATTGCTTTGATATTATTAATAACGTCACTTGCACGACATTTCACACATCACATCACCGAGACGAATATCCATGAGCCGACGCAAGATGGTTGGTTGAGTAAAACACAAGCTTACAAGTTATTAACGCAGCTGTATAAATTTCGATTAGGATCTTTCCTTTTTTTTTCTTGTATTGTTTCTTAAACTATATCAACGATCCTTACACACACACTTTCACTAAATATGATTTTATCGCCACCATGTCTTTTTACCACAGAGTTTAATAACTTTCTTAATTAGTATGTTTTTCTTTTTATTTTATTTTTACTCAAAAGAAAAAAAATGTACTAACATTTAACTTTTATAACATTTTATTTATCAATTTTCACAAAGTTATATTATTTAAAAAAAAAAATATAAAGTTTACATTTATGCACTTTTACATATAACGATTACTAATTATTAACAATTAATCATTATTTTATTTATATTTACTCAAAATGTATCTCATTACAACATAATTACAATATGGACTTTTTTTTTGTTTAATTTGTAATTTCTACTTTTCAAAATCAACGTGTTATTCTTCCATCTCTCGGTCCATCTCCTCCCCCATATTGTCTTTCTTTCCTTTTATAGCTTGTTCAACGTCCTTCACCGAATTCCCTCTTTCGGAAATGCATATATCTATCCCCTTTCAATTACCCATATTCAAGCATTCCACCATATAATTTGGGCAACTAGCTGTCAATATTTATTTACATTCGTAACACAGTATTTGCGCTAGAATACAGAACTTTGCCCTATAGGGTGAGCAAGAAAATTGTATTTTTTTTTCGAATCAATCCGCGAACGACTGATGCTAACTTTGATTTGTTACACATATATCCATTGATTAGGTGCGTGGACCTTAATCCGATCGTTGGTTATATTTATCGCTTTGCTCACACATATAATAAGGCGTTTTCACTATACATGTTGTTCTTTGGCGAGATTCCATTTGTTTGAAACATATGAGGAAGTAATCGATTGTCATTTGACGTTATTGTCAGTAGTTTGGGAGGTCAGTTTTATCACAACCAAGTTTCAAAACTGGTTGTACAATCGCACTCTTCCATGCGTCCGGGTATTAACAGGACTGGAATTTTTTTTTAGCTAATATTGGAGCCATGTTGCTTACAAACTCCTTCAATATTTGAACTAAAATTCCATTAGATTCGATGGCCTTATTTACGTACATTGTCTTTAGGTTTCTGAAGACCGTTCCCTCCGAGTTGTTGATCGATGTGATCAATTTCGGAACCACAATATGGAATTGACTTAGGCGTAACTGCATTGGGGACATCTAAGATCGCCAAAGCACTGTCTGCATAATATTTCAATGCTGAAATTGATGTTTCAAAAATATTGCCAACCGATGCGACCATCTCGTAAAAATTGCTATCGGAGATTTTCAACTCGGGAGCCTTGGCGGCATTCTTGTTCTCATATTCTTCAAAAAAAATCGTTGCGGTTATATTTCTTGTGAGCAGTTTTATTTTGTCTGGCAGCTTTGGTGGCTTCGTTTGAAAAATATTTAAGATTTGGATTGGAATAATAGGATATATTTCTCAGTAAAATTAGAAACGGTGTCATCTATGTTGAAAAACTGCCCATGATCAATCCATGCTAAAGTCGCATTGGTTGCTGTCTGAATTCAGTTTTTACAGCTATTTTAATTGTTAGAATTCAAAATAATTCAATGTATTTTATTCCAGTGGAATTATGATGCATGATTATAAGAGATCCTATACCTTGAGCATCAGATTATGCGGTAGTATTCCCGGCAAAATGAGCGCGTCTTGATTGGTCACACAGTCAACGGATTTTTAACAATGCTTTTCCCCAGCGATTTGGTTTTGAATCAAGTAATTCAGACTGTTCCTTGTTCTGTGCTGCAAAAATCGCTCGTTCGCTGAGCCAATCGTGATACATAAATAATATCGGCGGATGTCCGGAAACACTTTCGTGATAAGCTCTTCCTTCGACGTCGTGAACATGCAAAAATTCAATATTCAACGAAATCAATCTTGTCAAAACTTCAACGTAAATTTGACAACTTCTTCACATAGCACCACAAACTTGACGATTTCAGACATGCGTTGAGTTCATCTGCAGCTGTTGTTCTCGGAATGACAGGTAGCGTTTGACGAAAATCGCCGGCTAGCAGAATCATCGCTCCACAAAAACGTCTTGAGTCACTTCGTAAATCTTTCATCCTTCAGCCAAATCGGTTCAGCTGTTCTCAACTGATGCGCTAGAAAAAAAAAAATCAATTTTCTTCGAGCTTTTCCGGAAGTTCCCGAGTTTTCTAATCAGATTTTCAAATTGTTCTCTTCTAAAAGATCATCTGAATTGGATACGTGCGAAATCCTGTACAAAAACATCCTTTTTTGATTTTCCGAATTTTCCGACTTTTCCGGCGGATTTTCCCAAAATTTTCCCAAAACAGCAAAAAAGATTGAGCCAACTGATTCAGCCGTTCTCAAGTGATGCGGTAGGTTAGGTTAGGTTAGGTTGGAGTGGCTGCTATCGCACACTTAGGCCAGTATTGGCCCATTGTGATACCACAGGATCCTATCTCCCCTTTACTCCTGCTGAAACCATCCAGAGCTACTTATGTAGCGTAAAATATCTCGTATTCCACAGCCTGCGAGTTTCGAAAGGCTGTCCATACCGTACACACCTAAATACTTATGCCTTCTGTATGATAGTGCCGGACACGAGCATAGGAAGTGATCTAGCGTCTCTTCCTCCTCTTCGTCTAAACAACTTCTACAGAAGTCATTCGTCTGTAGACCTGCTTCTCGCATGTTCCCCAAAAAGGCAGTGTCGTGTCAGTATCCCAACGACCAATCCTAACTCTCGTTTTCCCAGGGATACTAGTGCTTTGGAGCGCCGCAAGACAAGTTTTGGCCAAACCAGTTTTGCTACTCTGCACGTGAGGGTGTTGGTCCACCTCTCATTTGTCAAGGCAATTGCCTTTTTACTGAGCGCCGATCTAAGCGCTGCTATAGGCCTCCCCAGACCTGCCATTTCCGGTTGCATCTGGAGAGTCGTACCGTACCTAGCTAGTTCGTCCACCCTGCAGTTTCCCGTGATGCCCGAGTGACCAGGGACCCAGATTATCTGGATACTGAAATACTCGCTCATTTCCTTAAGAGATGATCGGCAATCCAGCGCCACCCGTGACTTCAGACAAACTGCCTCTAGCGATCTGACCGCCGCCTGACTGTCCACATAAATTGCGATATCCCTAACGGATACCACGTTATGCTTCAACCATGTCCCGACTTTGCCTATCGCCACCACTTCAGCCTGGTACACGCTGCAGTAGTCAGGGAGACGAACGGAAATATTAACATTAAACTTCTCACAGAAGACTCCGGCTCCTACTTTGCCGTCTAGCTTAGAACCGTCCGTGAAAAATTGCAGTGCCTCGTTTTCCAGTATTGATCCATTCCTCCGGGATTCTTTCGAAGGAAAGATGGTCCGGAAAATTTATCGAAGCACAACGTTGGTTTAATATAATCTAGATTCGCCAGTTCCTCCCTTAGCGATCTAACTATCGTTGAGTGTCCCGCCTGAAGACACTTCCACTGAGAGACAGCCGAGAGCCTTGTAGCCACATTGGCTGCCATCTGCTTACCAAAAAATTCGATTGGAATAAGGCGGAACATAACCTCTAAAGCGCGTGTAGGTGTTGACCTAAGCGCCCCACTTATAATCATGCAGGCCGTTCTTTGCACCTTCTCCAACTTCTTCCTATATGTTACCTTCTCCAGAGCTGGCCACCACACACCCACCCCGTACATCAGCACAGGTCTTACAACAGCGGTATAGAGCCAGTGTACCAGCTCTGGTTTTAGACCCCATCTCTTCCCTATGGCATTCTTACACGAGTAAATGGCTACATTAGCCTTATTCACCCTTTCTACAATGTTAGGCTTCCAGCTTAGCTTACTGTCCAAGATTATGCCCAGAAATCTCGCTCTGTCAGCAAAAGCCAGTCTAGTGCCGTTCACGGTTGGAGGACTAACTACCGGAATTTTATATTTCTTAGTAAATAGTACCAGCTCTGTCTTGGAGGGGTTAATCCCTAATCCACATTTGCTGGCCCATTTCGTAACGATTAGGAGTGCATTCTGCATAACATCCCTAATCGTATCCAGATATTTGCCTGAGACAGCTATCGCTACATCATCCGCATACGCTACAAACCCTATCCCCTCTCCCTCCAGTTCCAAAAGCAATCCATTCATCACAACACTCCAAAGAAAGGGGGACATTACACCTCCTTGCGGGGTTCCTCTAACCACCCGCCTTCTGATGGTGGCCTCCTCCAGTTTCGAGGTAATAATCCTGCTTACCAGCATCTGATTTATCAACCTACATATGGGGTAGTCCACGTTCAAAAATAGCAATCCTTCCATGATCTCCTCCGTTTTAACATTATTAAAGGCACCTTTCAATGTCGAGAAATGCTACCATACAGAACTCTTGCGAGTAAATTGACTTCTCAATCATGCGTACTAGATTGTGCAGAGCTGTGTCCACCGACTTTCCCTTACAGTACGCATGCTGCGACATTGCCCAACTCCTGGGCTCAATTTTTGATCGAATACCTATATCTACCAACCTTTCCAAGGTTTTCAACAGAAAGGATGATAGAGTTATAGGTCTCAGGTCCTTTGGATAGGCATCTGAGCTTTTTCCCGATTTCGGGATAAAGGCCACTCTGACCTCCGTCCATTTTTTAGGAATATATACCAGTTTCAGACATCCCATGAAGATACCTTCCAGCCAGGGGAAGTTGACTGCTGAGTTTCTCTGGATCTCTGCTGGTATAATCCGATCCGAGCCCACCGATTTATAAGGTTTAAACCCGTTCAGCACCCAACGGATTCGCTCCTTATCCGCGATGCCCTCCATCTCTATTGAAGGTGTTACCTGATTAGCTCCAGGCTCTGTCGAGTCTTCAAAGCTTCCCGGAAAATGGGTCTCGATGAGGAGCTCCAATGATTCCGCACTTGAAGTTGTCCATGACCCGTCTGGTCTAATTAAATAACTAGGACTGGTTGGGTTAGTAGCTAGAATTTTCCTAAGGCGAGAAGTCTCAGAGACCTCTTCCATTCTACAACAGAAGAGTCTCCAAGACCCTCTTTGTGCCTTCCTCAACTCTTTTTTGTACTTTCTGAGGTCCTCCTTATAGGAGTCCCAATCCCAAACCTCCCTTGTGTTCTTAGCTTTATTAAAAGCTCTCCTACACACACTCCGATATGTTCCCAACTCTTTGGTCCACCATATCGGTTTCTGCCTACCCCTAGGCTTTATTAGGGGGCACGCAGCATTAAATGAAAGATTGCATGCCTTTGTGGCAATATCAACCATGCCATCTAATTCCTCTACTGTCGCCGGAAGTCCAGGAACCTCCAGCGGCAGTAGTTCCTTCAACACCTCTCCATATTTGTTTCAGTTTGTCCTTCTGGGATTCCTGAAGGATTTCCGGGTAACAGGTTTAATGTCGAGGTTATAAATTACATATCGATGATCAGAGAATGAGTGCTCTTTCGCCACTCTCCACCCTCTGATCATATGAAAGATTGTTTCTGACACAAAGGTGACATCTAAAACCTCCTGTCGATTTTTAACAATAAATGTTGGTTCTCGTCCAATATTGCAAACTAAAAGGTTGGTATTTAATAAATAATCAAAAAATAACTCACCCCTCTCGTTGATGTCTGTGCCTCCCCAGATTGTGTGATGCGCATTTATATCACATCCGAGTACAACACCTACCCTTCTTTTATCTGCTTCCCGGATCAGTTCCCCCAGGTTGTCCGGTGGAACCTCCTTCTCGCGATCCATATAGGCTGAGGCTAGCCATAGCTTCCCACAGCCAACCTCAGCGCTCACCGCTGTAACGTCTCCGCTACTAAATTGTGGAAGAAGAAAAATATTCAAATTATTTTTCGCTAAAATACACGATCTGATCTTCTCAGAGTTGCTTGAGTATAATAATTTATACCCTTTCATTCTGAGGCCACAGATCCTGTTATTGTTAATCCAAGGTTCTTGGATTAACACTAAATCCTCATCTGACTTAGTCAGTCTGAGAACGAGAGCTGCCGAGGCAGCCTTCGTGTGATGTAGGTTTATTTGTACAATGCTAACCATTGTAGTCGACCTTTCTCACCTCTTCCTGCACTCCCTGCATCAGGATAGTGCCATCTACCTCTTTGTTCTGGACGCTGTCTTCCTCTCGTCGAGAGCCTGACAGGATGTCCCCATTAGACTCCAGAGAGAGGAGGCTACCTCCCCTAACTATGCTCCCCAGAGCCGAAGCATTACTTTCCTGGCCATCCTCAGCCCGCTTGACCATCTCCTGCTGGGTCCGTTCGCCGTCACCCCCAGGCTGGTCTTTCGCAGTTGCGTCGGTCTCGTCCTTTTTATATACTTTGAGAGTGATCGACCCGAACCCGAAGTTGATCACTCCCTTTAATTTTGCAAGGGAAGCCAGGGATTCTTTATTGATCAGCATGATTGCCAATCTAAATCCTCCCTTAGCTTCCTCTCGCTTTATAATCCTCCAGTCTTCCGTTGGAAGATCGGGATTACTGGCCTGAATGATCTCGAGGATCTCTTCTATTTTATCCGGCTCGGTTGGCAGCCAAACACGTGCCCTCGGCCTGCTCGGGATTTCCTCCCTGCAGACTGCCTCAAGCCTCGCGCACGGCCACACCTCGCCTACTTCGGCCACTGCCCTTTTGTAAAGGTCGACCGATCTCTGATCGGAGCACGCAGTCAACTTCACGCGCCCCTGGTACCATCCCGCATCTCTGCAGGACGGGGGGATCCCGGATTTTCTCTCAGGATCCGCAGAAAAATGGAGTTTAGTGCATTAAACACTACTCTCCATTTCTCTGACGTGATGCTCCCATCTTCCTGACTTCTGTCAATGACGGCTAGCACCAACATGTGCTCCTATAGGATCTCACTGAATAGCTTCTGTTTTTGATCCCTAGGAGCACCGGGCGTCTTTTCTACCTGAACCTTGGCTCGCTTACTCTCGCCCGTTTCCAGCTCTTCCTGGGACCTCTGTCTTTTAGACACAAGGGCCCTTTTCGAGCTGTCACAGCTGACAGTTTTTTTAGCCCATGCCACAGGTCCTCGTTGTTCTACTGTAAGCTGCCCCTCAGGGGTCGCAGCCAGTTTTTCTAAAATTCTATACGCCGACCGTCTCTCCTTGTATCGACGCTTCGACTGAGGGATCTCTCTCAATCCCCTTTATTTCCTTTAGCGGTTCCGCTTCCACCTGGCTTCGATGCCAAAGTGTTAGAGTTGCTAACTTCTTCCGGTTTTTGAAGGGTGCCGGCCCCTTTAATTTTAATTTCTTTTGTTTTTTCCATGTTTCTCCCACGAGTATCAGAGAAATATAGGTCAACCTGCGCAGAGATCCGTGTACGCAAGCAAGGCTAAATACAACTGGAGGTCGCCAGGTATCCAGAGGGCTCCGTTCACGACTGGGCTTTGTTAAATGGGCTCCCAGTCTAGCCGATCATCAGCACGGGCAGCGCAAAACCTTAATCCAGCCCATTGGCTTACGGAGCACCCCACCCCCTGCACCCTCGCCCTTCTCCCACATTCACTCACTCATTCACCCATTCATATGGATATCCCGAACAAATGGGACCCACTTCATTCATGGGATTACCGTTTATAGGGTTCCCCACTCACTACCTCGAGGCCCGGGAGCACAGGGAGACGTGATGCTCAGTTCACCGTGGTTATGGTCGGTGATTTTATGGCGCCATCAGTTCGCCTTTCCCTACTGGGTATCCTAGGAACTCAGAATTTGGTGAACAGAGGTTAACCACTCCCCCGTTCTCTGAGACTCTTCTCCCAGCAGAGCTGCGGTTGGGGACGGCTTATTTAATTCACCGCTAACCTACCTATCGATAGGCCGTTCACTATCCACCACCTGTGACCCTCCCCGATAGCTGCAGCTCTCCACGGGTAGTTTTATGAAGATTTACGTATAATTTTATTTTAGCTATATTATTTGGTCTAGCAATTTATTTTAAATATTTTATCTTGCAATTATAATGAGGACAATAATTCGAACTAATTTACTATAACATGTTCCTTCAAATACAATAGAAAATGAGAAAAAAAATATGACTTACATAAATAACAAATGTGTGGTTAGCATTTGGAGTTGTAATCTTATGCGTCTGACCCTTGCTCAAAATTGCCTTGATTCTCGCGCAGCCGCCGCCCTGTAACTTGGTTGGACCGCAGTTGAAAATATCCGGCCTGGCTGTCCTTGATTAAGTTTTCCAACTCCGTTTTTCTTACTAAATTTACGTAAGATACTTCGGGGAACCGTTTTCCAACACTTATTACCTATTATAGTCACTGTATGATCACTGTGTTGATGGGCGTTTTGGTTAAACGCTATTTTGTTTGTTCTGGTTAACTTTTTGTACACAGATTTACTTATTCAATTTTTCGGTTATGGTTAAACGCAAATATTTTTCTTTGAACTTCACACTGTTAAACTTGGATTTGCTTTTTAGTTATTACTGGTTAAATAATCACACACTGGACAATTTGTCAAGGGTTGCTACTCGGGCGCCAGTTAAAAATTATTATTTATTTTATATTTTAAAAAAAGAATTTTTATTTAACTTAACATATAAATTACAGAAATTTATTTTAATAAAAATGTTTAATCATGGATTTTTTATTTAGCACGACGGAAATTCTCACGTTGGCATTGCAACATGCCTTGGATGTTGGTTTCATGTTGCAATATGAACCCAACAAAACAACCGCCTGTTAACTTATATATTTATCTACACTATTTGATAACCAAATAACGAAAACAAATTATATTTTAATTATTTATTAATTATATTTCTCCCAACAATTTTTATTGTTCACTCTACTCCGCCATCTAACAAATATTCCAAAAATTTGCTGTGATTTTCGGTTTATTATAGTTTCAGCTGCATTATCTAGATTTTTCGGATGAAAATTTATAGACTGATCTCACGGGAGTTTGCTACAATGGTCATTCCGGCAACTGAGCGGCCGAACAATTATTTTTGCTAGTACTTGGACGGGTTACCCAGTCCTGAAGGGTCTGCAAATCCGTATTATAAAATATGTTTGTATGAGAGAATTTTTATCCTTTCAACATGTGTAGAACATTGGCCATGTTCAGATATTCGCCCACTATACCCCACATCATATTCGTAATATAAATACTACATAAATTACCTTTATGGTTGAAAAGATAATAATATTACCAACAGTATAACATTTCCAATATACATAAAATGTAATATGCGCTTGATGAAACATACATTTCATTAAATAACATGTAAACTATGTACTAGTGAATTATAAATAAAATTTTTTTTTTTATATTTTTGATGTTTTCAAATTACTCAAGGGAGATTTTTCGTTTATTTTACATTTTTAGCATATTTTCATGTTTAATTATATGATTTTTTTTTCTGCGCTTTTTCTGTGCTGCTCGACATTATAACATATTTAAAAAAAAATACAACAAATATAAATCAAATAATATTATTTAAATATGTATGATGAGAGTGAATACCACAGACGACGATTCACAAACAAAATATTTTTTTTTTATATTTGCATATTATTTAAAATATAATTGAGTTATTTAAGAGGAATGCAGTCGATTGATACATTCCCAATTAAATTTTTTGAACGAAAGTATATTTTGATCTCTAAATTGTATCAAATCGTATGGGGGTGAAAAACATATAAAATTTTACCAATTCCGAGTACATTTACGAAAACATTAATTCTCATAATTTCATTAAAATTTGGATGATAAATTTTTATATCACATTCGTTCGAGGCACAAAATTTTAATATTTATTTTAACTAATCGGTAATTATTTGGCTCACATATTTGTAAAATTTGTTATAAATAATTCCTTGGGGGTATACATGTGGCATACCAACGTTATGCAACATGCTCGCCATTAATTTTAGACGGTGGTTTATACATCGGATGGGGTAGATTTTAAAATTCCATTAAGTCTGCGTTGTCACATATTTAAAATGTGATGTTGTACTTCCTATATATTTATGTTTCGGTCCTACACCTAAAAATCCTTAAATTGCACGCCTTTTTTATGCTTTTCCAACAAATAAAATTCTTACATTTTAAAATGCGATAAAAAAGGATACACTCAGCATGACATTTAATAATCGTTATATTTTATTATCTCAACTAACTATGTATCCATATTAAAGTCATTGTTATTTCATCCGTAGTTCTTTGGAAACAAGGGATATGCTCGGTACAGTTCTCTAAGTTATATTCGTATTTTATTTGGCAGTAAGTTGATTTTAATTGCAATATTAATGTCTTTTAAGTTAAAATGTGGTGAAAATAAAAAAAAATATTCTTTTGGTAAAGTTTTAAGCATACACCTACTCTAAAAGTCTCCGATAACAAGATAACTGTCGATTATAGTATTTTCAGAAAAAATGTACTGTTACGCTTAATTGTTATCATAAAAGTATGGTTTAAGTTGTGCGTGAATTACCCCTAATGAATTTAGTGTGGTACGCTGTAAAAGGATTTATTTTATTTAAAAAAATCTATCTCCGAAGCCAATGAAGTGTGTCTTTAATTTGTCCTAAGATGACGTCATTATATTTAGGACTTTGACTTTATATTTAGGACATTGATAATAATTATAAAGCTTGTACAAAATTTAGCAAACACTTCATTACCTTATGGACTCGGCCATATAAGGTAATGAAGTGTTAATTTAGCAAATTATATCTTAGTTTGTAGGACTAAGGTTTGCTAGATTAGCGTATCATCTAACTAAATTACCACTGGTGAGGTTTAGTTAGATGAGAAAGTAAATCTGAATGGTTTATGGTCAATTTTATTCTGATTTTATTCATAAAATTCACGAGCTTATATACAAACTCGAGCAACAGTTTGTTGCTAGTAAGCAACTCTACAAAAACTAAACACTTGTTGTATAAGCAATTCTTAAACTAAATATACACTATAAACATCAACGGAAATGATTATGTTAGATTTTACTAGTTAGCTACATATCAACGAAAATGATTTTGATATGCCTAGACTACTGGAAATAATTGTATTGCACTTTATTAAAATGATTTTGATACGTCTAGACAAAATGGAAATTCCAAACTGTGGGGACAGTTTAAGAAATGTTGTACGTGTGCCCATGTTGATCTTCAACATATTCCGGGGCCGCCAAGATTGGCTTTCGCTGATATTCTTTTATTTTTACGGGTTGCTGACCTCACGGTCCTGAGTGAGTGGTGTCAGACGCGGAGCTGCTGGTTGATACATTAGAAGCTTCATTTTCCCGAACATGTACCATCCGATGTTAAGGAGTGTTGCTGGTATTAGTAAATAAATTGCTAAATAATGATGGTAGTCGTGTATGTTGACCATGGCAGTGGATTCTTGTAGTGATTTTTTATGATCTCGAATCATAGTTTCAACGGCCTTGAACTCTGAGAGCTTTGAAGGTAACTTTAAGTTTATGACGTTGGTGATATTTATCTGATCGCTTAAGTTAAACTGTGGTAGGAAAGAAAGCTTAAACTCGCTGTTGAATGTTTTGTACCCTGACACTGTGAAGCCGTCGCCCTTAAAAATGCAATTTTGTTGCAGCTCGAGGACCCCCTCTCCTTGAATGGCGACTGTTGTTGTTTCAAATGTGCCATCACTTTCATGTTCGCAAACCACGTAACAAGTACACTTTGAATTTATAGCAAAGATCCATGCGTTATATCGATGTAACGGAATCCAAATGGTGGCAACTGCCCTCTGAAGTATCTGGCAGCTTCATGGTATTCCGCCATCCTGTTTGAGTAATTGTATTTCACATCTGCTTGCACTAGAGCTGTAGTCATACAGTGGCTGGCGTGTGTTGCAGAGATGTTCTCCGTTTAGATAGGTGCATGCGTTGAATTCCTCAGTTGAGAGTTGTATGTATTTATCCTGTTGGCTTGTTACCATCAAATAATTTGAAGATGGTTGAATATATACGTATTGTTGTTCATGTAATGTAGGCACCGGTATAACATTGTACAATGTGTATCGGATTCTTTGGATCAAAGGGATCTTTATTTCGAAGATTACGGTTTCTCTGACTTTTGTGGTTTTTACCGTTGCTATTTTATACAGGGCAAGTAGGTTTTTGCTGCGATACGGTATATCTTGGCTCGGCTTGAGGTTGTCAATTATTTGCCTGGTTTGCTCTTGGAGCTGATGCGGTGTCACAACCAGTGGATTTAATTTGCCCTGATGTACTTCTGTTATTGCGTCTATTACAGCCGATTGGAATGTACGGAGTTTCATCATGTCTAGCATTGTGTGCAGCGCGATGTCATTGAATTTTTCATGAAAGATGAGCTCAGCCATTATTGATTTGAATGCCTCGAATTTCTGATTGGTCTCTTCGTGATCGTGCTTCATGATGTTTAATGTTGACTCTATTATCGTGATCTGTTGTTGCAGTAGTTTCTGATGATGTTGCTGATTCATATTAATATTTTCTATGCTCTCTTTGTAGAAGTTTCGGCAACGTTGATCCAGCACTCCAAATGGTTCATTGGCTATTGTGCCAACGAAGTCAAATGGAGACCTTTTTGACGAGGTTTCTCGTTTATTCCGAGCGTGCCCATTAGTTCGTTTTGCTCTCTTAGGTCGATGTAGAGGTTGCGCATTTGAGCTGATATTAGACCACAATGGATTGTATGTATATACGTGGTCTTAGAATGCGTTCTATCTTCGCATATTTCACCTATAGTTGACGAGTGGATTTCTCGATATGATTTAATTCTGCCCAATATGTTGTTAGATTGTAGTAGGCTATTACTCTCCATTCGCCATTGATCAGCATGCCTTGGCCAATTCTATCGAAGTAAATGCCTGGATGTGATGAGAATTTTGAAATGTTGTACTTGGATGATATTTGTGATGTCACTATTCCAAATATGCAGAAGATTGAGAGCATTTAAAGCAATAGGTTAGATTTCGTGCCTTTTCTTGTTACTCGTGTTTGTTGTGAGTTATCTGTGCTGTTTGGCGTTGTTTCTTCTGCGATTGTTTCTTGTGGTTCGTCTACTGGTAGAACGGATACTTTTGTAATTGCTCTTTTATATAAAGCATTTCCCGGGCCGCGTATTGAGACTACGCGCACTAATCCGTCTCTTTCCGGGTGTATTTCTGTAATTCTACCTCTTACCCACTTTGTGGGATTTAAGTTATCTTCAATTAATAGTACTAGATCACCTATTTTAAGTTGTGGTCTTGTTTGTAGCCACTTCGGTCTTTGCTGTAATCTTCGGAGATATTCATTGCTCCAGAAGTCCTGTTTTAGCTTTTCTAACATCTGCCATCTTGTCAAGCGATGAATATTTGATTCGGTTAGATTCTCTTCTGGTGCAGTTAGATATGAACCGATCATGAAGTGGCCCGGTGTTAGAACTTCAAGATCTGTTATATCGTTTGAAATTGGACACAGGGGTCTTGAATTTAGGATGGCTTCGATTTGATTTAGAAGTGTTGTTAGCTCTTCATAAATCAGAGTTGCATTTCCTACGATTTTTTTTAAGTGGGTTTTGACTGATTTAACTCCAGCTTCCCACAATCCACCAAAATGTGATAATGTGGGCGGTTGGAAATGCCAGGTTATTCCCTCTGTTGCTAGTTGTTGAGCCACAATGTCATTAAAGTTGATTTTTGGTGTTTTGTGTAATCTTGCTAGCTGATTATTGGCTCCAATGAAGTTTGTGCCGTTGTCGCTATATACAGTGACTCACAACTTATTTGATTCAGTCGCATTTTATGAACAAAATTGTAAATATCTCGCGATGTCTTATTTTTTTTGAAAAAAACTAAATGTAATATGAAAGCTATATTTATTTTTATTACAAACCACAAAAAATAAAATAAAAATTCTAATGCATATCAAAATTACATTAAAAAGTTCATTATTTCAACTCAAAACCAACTCACAGCTTAAATGATCCACTGCCACAAACATACTAATACCATCAAATTTCGTCAAATTACTTTTGTTATTATTCTGTTTTTATGGCATTATTGTTGTTGGTATTGATATAATGCATAGGAAAAAAACGTAGTAAAACAAAACAAAAATAAAAACCAAGGAAAATATTTCCACTACGAGTACAACAAAAATAACAAATTTTGGTTTCACGATACAGTTAAACAAATTACATACAGTGTGCAAGGAAAGATGTACTAATGGTGATATAGGTAGTCGATGCTTCCAATTTATAGAAATTGTTGTGCGAACCTCCATCATATTCCTAGTCATATACAAGCGAATTTGATGCTACAAAGATATTGCGAGGTAACACAGTAATGCGATTACACTCTAATGCGATAACACCCTGCAATCGAAGTTCCTATATTTTCTAAATTAGTATTTGTTGATTAGTTCCTTGTCAAAAAAAAAAAAAAAAAAAAAAAAAAAAAAAAAACATCAAAATAAGAGATCGCGAGATATTTACGATTTTGTTCATAAAATGCGACTGGATCAAATAAGCTGTGAGACACTGTATGTTTGTGCATAATCCACGTCTAGAGGTGAATCACTTTAGAGCAATCTGCAATATGATGGCTTTGTTACAAATATTGCATGTTTTGCTCGTGCTGTTGATTGTTAATAGTGTTGTTCTAGGATTAGTTGTTGTTTTTCGATAATACGAGGTTTTTTCTCGTAAGACTGCTTCTAGCGCTGTGGCGCGTGTCTCGAGAAACTTCATGAATTCTGGAAGTGTTTGAATTTCTCTCGAGTTTTCTAACGTCATTTCGTAAGGTTTTAGTGATTCATGATCCAGCTTTTTAGTCAATGCATAGATGACGATTTGATCCCACGAATCTGTGTGGATTCCTAGTTGGTTGATTGCATGTAAGCACTCTCTCGTGGTGTCATATAAAACTCGCAGGGCTGATGCTGATTTATTATTCATGGTGGGTTGCGACATCATCGTATGGATGTACCTGGTTATATTCATCCTGTGGTTATCGTACCTTTCCTTTATTATTGCTCATGCGGCTTCATAATTTTCGCCCACGGATTGATGATGATTTATTAGTTTTGCTGCTTGACCTCCAGTGTAGGTCTTCAAGTAGCTCATTTTGTATGTGTTGTTTAGTGCGTTGTTTTTGTATACTAATTGCTCAAATACATCTTTAAATGCCATCCACTTCATGTGTTCTCCAAAGAAGTGTGGTATTTGAACTTTTGGCAGTTTGATTTCTGCTGGTAGATTTCTTTCTAGTTTGCTCGATTTATTGTTTGTGATTACTTGAACCACCATGTCATCATACGCTTTACGAATTTCGTCATAGTAATAGTCGACGAAGTATTTTGTTGTTTCTTCTTCATCTTGTGTTACTTTATGGCATATGATGTCGTGAAGATCTGTTATTTGGTTAATCATTCTCTCCATGTGAGCTAATGACAAATTTAGCAATGCTTCTGGTGCTCCGTTGTCCAGCTTTTGTTGTGTGGATCTTATCTCTTTGTATAAGTTCCTCATTTTCACGTCTTGTTTCACGTTGTTCCCGTTCGACTATTGGTTGAGCTTGATTCCTTCTTGTTATTTAGATGTTCACGCATTTCTTCTATAAATTTATTGTGTATAGTGGAAGTCGTGATCCTGGATTCTCGGTACTCATGTTCTTTGGTGAGTGCTGGACTGAATTTGAGTATTTGTTCATCTAATGCAGTGTATTGTGCATACAGCGTTTTTAACTGGTCGATTTTCTTCTCCAGATATGTTTTAGTTTTGCGGCTGTCTCCATCCTTTGTGTAGTTCCTATTGAGGACGTTTATCTGTTCTTCTGTTTCGGCCTGCTTGGTGAGAAGAGCTTCCATTGTAGTTATTTATTATCAGTTGTTCTTGATGTTCCCAGTTGTATAATGTAAAATGGTTGCTACCAATATTACTTGTCGATGACTCGTGCTGGCTTTTGCCACCGGTGCCCATGTTGATCTTCAACAGAAGTTTTTGCTAAATTTTGTACAAGCTTTATAATTATTATCAATGTGTCGGTAAAAAAATATCTTGACTAAGCAAACATTTAGGCGAAATTATTATCTATGAAGTGAATTGTTGATTAGAATTTTATTACCTACTAATAAAAGGAAAAATTAGAACCACTTTGAACTACGGACATTTTGCAGGCAGTTTTTCGACGTCACTGTAGTTGCAATCGCACATGACAGGAATTTATCAGGTACTGAATAAAGTAATGGAAGCATCACCCGATGCTTCAAAACTTGAAATTTTAGAAAAAAATGTATTGTGGACCCAGAGGCCCAACCCTAACTTTACCAACTCAGAAATCTCGGCGAGCATGCTCACTATCCCTCATCAACGTTGCATTGCAATCAGATGAACGGTACAGGAATGCAAAAGAATGGGCTGCTTGATTCAGGGGACGCACCCCTCAATTCGAACATGTTACTAACTTAATATAACCCCTGACATAAACTCATTCGAGCGTGCACATAACAAGTCACCAAAGTTTCATTGCAATCGGATGAATAGATTTGTCAGGAGGTTGTTTACAGGCAGATTTGTCTGCAAATTTTCTTATAAATGATTTTGATTGTGGATTGCCTTAGAGATTATGCTATTTACTTTATAATTTTTTAAAATCAATAACTGTAATTTATTCGCAAACGGTCTATTGTTGCTGGTTTATCAGCATAATCTGACGACTTTAAATAATCCTTTTGAAAGGAATCGAGAGCTGTCAAAGCTCACAATCTCGACGGCCACTTAACAAGGCGTTCATCGCAACACTTGGTGATCAACGATATTTTTTGCCTTTCCGTCCGTATAAAGAAAACGAATAGAGCTGATGGTTTCCGAACACTCTACCTACAACTGCCCATTTTGAAAAACACTTCCAACGATTGGGCTTGCCATTTACTAATCGTCGGGAAAATAAACTTGAAACAAACTCGTTGTCCATTCTTCAAGTGCACAGCTAAATGGACCTCAGTGGGAAGACGTATGTGTTTAGAGAATGAAAAGTTTCTCCAAACCGCCTCATTGCTGCTCACATAGTTTCCCATCTGATATTGCAAAACTTCATCGTTCGCATCTTGGAGCTGCAGCCTGCAATACCAAATATAGCCATGTCGCTTCTTTTCGTGCCATACTTGCAAACTTATTTGATGAACTTGACAAAATTGCAGTACTGAACATTGTAATGCGCTTTGAATATGGAATAATCCAGCTGCTATCGACTACCACGTCCTTATTTTTGACTTTTAACGATATCGTTCTGCTGTTATCCAATGTAGGGCGACGACGATACAGTAGGTAACCGAGATCCGTGATTGCATGTGGTTGTGTCAGCCAACAAAGCATACAACTGAATCTGTTTCGGTATCAGATTTCTGTGCAAATGATGGCTTCATTTTACCCGGTCTTATTTTTTCGACCATGCACAGGGGAATATTCGCATGAGGCTGTCCTCTTTTCTACCACTACTCCACAGAGTACATCCAACATCGCAAATCTCCGAACTTCTGTTAGGAATCGAATTGAAAAATATAATTATATTAACAACATTATATTAACAACATTACTAAGTATTAATGGATTAATCATATTGATCAAAAAATGATATCCATCCTCGACAAAATATCAGTGGATATTGTAATGCATTATAGGAACGATGGGTTTCGCAGGTACGGTGTAAGTTATCACTATCACGGTATCGAACTACAATGTTGTGAGACTCCGAATTCTCGCCTACAACCACAATGGCAACTTCATTCCACGTCGGTGCATTGAAGCGTCCTTCCGTGTTTTCCTACTGGTCTTTTGTCCGATCGGATCACTATTTTGTGATCATCCAAAAGCATCATTATTGTAGCGCAGTCTTGAACAATTTCTCCAATTGGTTGTGTTCATGTAAGAGTTGTTGCAGTTGTGTAATAACAGCCGAGTTTTATTATTCGAACACTATCCGGCGCCGAATGGGACATTTCTACTGAAAGTGCAGCTATTATTCACTGGTGTCGCTACTAATAAAAAAAAAATGTACTTAACTTCATGCAGTCGATTGTTGTTTGTCACTTGTTTATTTTTTCTTGTTTTTTTCAAACAAAAAATAAAATTGACATTACGTCAAAATTTGGACAAGAGAATGAAGTTTGCTTTGATTTAAGGGTTGTACAAAACAAAGGCCTTTTCAAATTTCCCTTTGAAACAGATCCCGTACGTATCGGTGAAAATCGCAACGCACAAGTGGCCAGCCGAGGTCATTTGATTTTTTTTTGGAATTTTTCGGTGAGCCATCGCCCAACGACACAGGTGGCCAACCGGACATTTGTAATTTTTTTAAAAAATTTTCTACTGTTAAGGCAAGAAGACACCCAACGCCGGAGAATATACGGGTCGCCAACCGAGGCCAGTCGATTTCGTTTATCAAAGACGGGAGTACGCACAACATTCCTGTGGGAGGCCAACCTTGACTCAAGATAATATTTTATGATGATATTATACTTTGTAATCCAGGACCGATTAACGTCCGTTGTACGCGCCACAGTGTCACATTGGGTTTCACTTTCAAAATCATTGTACGTCCGGCGGCCATATTGTGTGTTCAATTTATTTCATCTTTGGTTTTCGCGACCATTTTTATTTTTTTTTCCTTTGAAAGATTGTTGGTTTTGTTTTGATTTTTGAATAATATTCCGTACGGCCGATGTATCTGCAGCATTCGGCTTCATTTTTATCTTTTCTTTTTTTGTATTTCACCTGGTTATTTTATTTTATTTTTATTTTTTTGGATTTGTTCAATGAATAAGATGAATTACTAAATTTTATACGGGTCGGTAAATTGGAAGGGGATTCGCATTTCGTGGCGGTGCCATATTTATAGTCTTGTAATCATCCTCTTCATCCTCTTGGCAGAACATCCACAAGGTCGGACATATACAGGGTTCCATAAACAGAGTTTATATACAGGGTTCGAGCTGTCGGGTGAAGAGAGGCCTGGTCTTTTGAGGAGACATGCCTAGGCCTACCCTCTTTTGCTGCTTCGTTGTGGCTGGGCATCGGCCTTTCGGGTTCAATGGGCCATTCGGGGAGAGGGGTCTCTTCAGCAGACTGGATACTTGTCACTCGGGGAGATCGGTCGCTGCCGGATGGACACACCCGGTTTACATTAATTTTATTACGTTCCTCAAGTTTCGTCCAACGAATTATGGTGTCCTTTAACTTAATTTCAGTTACTTTAATTTGCTTTTGATTTTTATTTATTCTGTTCCACGGTGTAGGCCAGGAGCACGCAAACTTTTATTTTCCCCACGACCCGTGCCATTATCCTTTGATCTAGCCGGCAAAACATCACCGTAAGAGAGAGCTCAGCATGCTTAGTAAAAAACTGCGGGCTAGCTGCGAGCCATCTTTAACACTGTATTAATTATTTCGGAGTCATAATGGACCACGGAGCACGAGTCTGCTGCCAGGCTTTACAGCTTTTCGTTTCTTTCTAACTAGTTCTCTGGCCTCAAGGGGATATTTATGTTTCTTTAAAGAGTTGGTATAAGGAATCGTTGAACTTTTCAATGCTCCTTGTTGGCCAGTACTATTGAATGCTTCTAATTCATCTTCCAGCAGCATTTCTGTTGTATGTGGTATTCGGAAATATGTTCGCTCTTCTACTAAGTTCTTGAATAAATCTGAATTGGATATAATTTTAACAATTTTCGGCTTTTTTATAGACAAATATTATTTTCTATGACATTCACAATGTTTGAGACCTTTCGGGCCACCAAAAAAAGAGGTCATTTACTTACAATATCTCTACCATAAAGTAGAAAATTCATCCCCCCCCCCATTTTTAACCCCAAGGGTACTTGTGTGTTCAAAGCCACACAACCCTTTACAAAAATGTGAACTTCCTCAAGTTTCCTCTTGGTAGTTTGTACTACCAAGAGGAAACTTGAGGAAGTTCACATTTTTGTAAAGGGTTGTGTGGCTTTGAACACACAAGTACCCTTGGGGTTAAAAATGGGGGGGGGGGGGGGGATGAATTTTCTACTTTATGGTAGAGATATTGTAAGTAAATGACCTCTTTTTTTGGTGGCCCGAAAGGTCTCAAACATTGTGAATGTCATAGAAAATAATATTTGTCTATAAAAAAGCCGAAAATTGTTAAAGTAATACAGACGAATTTAAAATTTCTTAATTTATATTAGTGTGGGCTTAATACACACATATAAAAATGAGAAGTTCCAAAAGTTTTCTGATTTAGTGGTATAATTCGCTAAATCGACGTGTTCTTGTTTCATACTATTGGTGTGAAGCAAGAGGTAAATTTTTGTAGTTTGGTCGTTGCAACCTGATGAGTAGACCAATTTTTATCAGTACGAAACCAAACTACCAAGAGGAAACTTGAGGAAGTTCACATTTTTGCAAAGGGTTGTGTGGCTTTGAACACACAAGTACCCTTGGGGTTAAAAATGGGGGGGGGGGGATGAATTTTCTACTTTATGGTAGAGATATTGTAAGTAAATGACCTCTTTTTTTGGTGGCCCGAAAGGTCTCAAACATTGTGAATGTCATAGAAAATAATATTTGTCTATAAAAAAGCCGAAAATTGTTAAAGTAATACAGACGAATTTAAAATTTCTTAGGATATAATTTTATTAATTCAGGCAAGTTATGTTATTTTATAATCATAGTCATGATCACAGGTGAGTCGTCAGATGAGAGTCCTTTACTATTTTCAATGCATGTGTGGTCCTCAAAAAATTCTTGGGTTACAAAGAATTTGAGTGATTTAAAAGTTGACTGTGGTCTTCTGGGGGTGAGATGTACGGTCGGAATCGGCCCACTAGATGTTGCAGTTACTAAAAAGACTAAAGACCAAAACTAAAAGATTTTAAATTAAATTTGCAACAGTACCGGTCCAAATAAATTTTTCAAAATTTAAGCGCAAATTATGTTTTCTGACAAAAAAATGTTTTTCCGTAAAAATTCGGTCGGTTTAAGCTGTCTTCTTTAATAGGGAAATCCTAGTGGTGTTTGCCCATCATCAAACCATTTTATCAATTTTACCGGAAATGACAAGTTTGATAAAAAAAAACTTAATTCACCAAATAGAGATGCCTACAGCAGAGCCGACTAGATAAATAGAGCCTCCCTATTCAAGCTTTTTTTCACTAAACTTAGGGATATAATAAATGTTAGTTTCCTATAGGAATGTAAGGAAAACGACTAATTTTCTTTTTCTTTTTAAGTATATTTAAACCGTAAGCTTTCATAATATTTTTGTACGGGTGAATGCAAAAAAGTTTAAACTTTAATCAGTTCAAAAAAGGATTCAAGAAAACCCTTTAAACTGTGTGAAAATTGACTTGGAAAATAAATAAGTAATGAGCTTTAATTAATGTTGTTGTTGTATGGCGTCATCATTTCGAATCACAATATGGTCTCTTTCCATTCTCTTTCTAAAAACACGATTGCCATGGAAACAAAATAACTTATTTTTGTGAAGAATTTTTGTATTTTTATTATTTATAAATAACGATATTCAGTCAGTCACGCGTGACAATGTTTTTGAATCACAGATATGTAAAAATACGTGATTAAAAATTATGGAACAATCTTTCCTTCCTAGCGCGTAATAAAAGCTGTAAAATTTTCTTTTACAGTATGTACTTGACTTTGTAACATCGTTCGAACACCATAGCTGCCACCAAAAAGACATAATACTTGTATGCAATTTAAAAATATTTTATTCTTAAGAAAATTACGCAGAGTAAAGATTTTCTTAGTTATTTTCCAAAATAATTTTTTCTTTGCGGTGATGATTTCGTGCGGTGATATTTTCGCGGTGATATATGATGAAAAACTCAGGTAGTGGCCATTTCGATAGCAGCTCTTCGATAAGTTATGGATTATGTACTACCAAACGGGTTGATTTGGTGTCTCATTCAGTTGAGGAATTATAATTTATTTAAAGTAGCAACAATATTTTCAAAAGTATACAAGTAATGAACGTTAAATGATTGCGTATTTGTCCCACGTATGTGTGGGACGCGACGTCTCTTAAGCTATTCTTTCACCAAAAGTGCCAAACATTGTTTTTCTTCGGTTCTCATGTGTTATGTACGCGTCGAATACAAAAGCTCATTCAGGACACTTCTTTATTTTCGAATCACTGTCGATGGTCATTTATCATTCCTCCTCGAGTATCATTCATTGCAATGTATTTTAAAACGATTTCAATTGAATGTTCTACTTATCTGTGTACTTCCATTCAACTAAATCTCGAATAAACTTTTCACAAATTTCGTAACTATTCGGCGTTATATACGCCACGTTGCGTACCTGATTCCAATATTTAATTAGTGTGAACGAATGTGTAAATAATATACATGCATAAGCAATGAACCATAGTGATAATTTAGTATTAACGATAACCAGTATTAACGTTTTTTTGTACATTAAACTAATTTTGACCTCCAAAATACATATAACCGTGATCTGGTAAGGTAGATAGTCGTCTTTATCACCTATTTCCTGCCAGATTTAACAATTTGTACCATATTTTTTGGACAACATTTTGGTGGTACACCATCAGTCTTGAAATATTCAAGTAGCATATTTATTATAGCGCCAACAGTTCAATATTTTGAACACTCGATTGGATTTATTTCGAAGCGTAATAAATTGTTTTCGATATTAATAGTGACCGTATTCGAGCTCAGTAGTGCGGATCGGCGAATGATCGTAGCCATACATCGTTCCTATTATGTTGCCTCTTGCACTGTAAAATTTGATGATTTGATGGCAAAATGGAGATTTCAAATATTTTCTAGCCCAGTGGAGCGCTAAAAAGTTATATGTTAGCGAAGCAAAAAACGATGAACGAACAAACAAGAGACTTATAGAGACGCAGCTACACGGTAGGTATAACTCAACCATGTCTAAATTAAGGCAAGGTGGAAGATAAAATTTGTAATATTATTATTTTGCTAATATTATAATCAATGCTTCTGTGAGGACATTGAATTTTAGAACTAAATATTTGGGGAGCAATTTTGAAACGACTGTTTGCAAAGGAGTCTTTCGATATTTTTAGAACAGATTTTCGCTGAAGCTTAGTGCAACAATCGTTCAAAAGATCGGTTCTTGAAGCTGTCATCAAGATCTTCCCAGAAATGGTATCTCTTACTAACGCCTACTCTCCACGAGCCATTAACATCAAGTTATAACATTAATTTTCGAACAGTTGCACGTGGAGACTCAAATTTGCAGCTAGTTGACATATGTCGTACAATCATTTTCTGCCGAGATGTCTAAATTGTCTTGTATGACAGATATTAACCAGACGCTTGATTATTATTTGTATTTGTTTAATTATATTAGTGTATAGACGTTTTGAATTTTTCAAAATGGCGATTTCATTTTTCTGTGTGTGTTTAAAGAATTAGTTTATGGTATATTAAAATGTTTGGAAATTTGTGTGAAATTTTTATATTATATATAAATTATCTTATATACTTAATTTTATTGTGACAATGACTTCTAAACAGGAAATACTAAAACTCATTGAATTGTATAGAGGCAATGAATGTCTCTGGAACATTAATTCAAAATTGTTTAGGAGGACTGATATCAAAAATAATACTTACCGAAAAATTGCCACGGAGATGGGCTTAGACGAAGACTTTATAAAAAAAAAATTAAAAGTCTTCGCACGTCTTACACTGCCGAAAAGAAAAAAATTGAAAATTCTATAAAATCTGGGGCCGGTTTGGAGGAAATAAAAGAACCGACTCTTTTTTATTTTAATGAAATGTCCTTTTTGGATCCATGTATAATTTACAGGAAAGGCGATACAAATGTGAGTTCATATAATATTAATTTTTTTGCTTCTCTAAATTTGTTTTGCTTTCCTTTTAAACAAATTGTTATAGTTTTCAGAAAGTACTAATAGTTCTGATGCTGCACATCTTGATTCTCAGACCTCTGAAAGTGATGCTACTGATTTTGAATTTGATACACCACTACCAAAAAAACAAAGAGAGGCTGCTCCTGTTTTGCCATTATCGAATTTTGATGAAGCGCTCGACAAATTCATTTCAGCAGTAAATTCTGAGAAAGAGGAGGATGAGTTTCATTTGTTTGGACTTCAAATAGCATCAAACCTTAGGAAACCCTTAGTTCACGCCGTCCAATTTATGGCATCAGTACAGCAACAGATGGCTGATTTGAGAGTTACAATAATAAACACTCCAGATCCAACAACAATAAGTCACCAGTTTCCATCTTGCTCGCCATTATCAACGTCATCCACTCAAAATACAATAGAACCATTAAAACCATCAGTGCAACAAGATAATATTCAATCCGGATCTTCAATCTGGTTCGAGCGCATTCCATATGGCTTGAAGAACTTCGGGAATGAATTTTGATATAGTTTTAAAAGAAACCCGAGACATTTACTCCAAAGATTTGTAAGAGTCGCCTGACGCAATAAACCTCAACGTAATTGCGAGCCTTACTCTTGAGGAGATGGCTTCCCGCATAACGGTGTCCTGCTTTTAAATTCCCGGTTCCACCTACAAAAAATTGTCAAAATAAAATATTAGTTATAAAAATTTTAAAAAAATATTATATTGGTACATATATACTCGTAGTTTAACGCACACAGTACTCACCAAAGCCAAAATTTCTTCGAATTGACTTACATGGATTCTAGTAAAATTCTGAAAATCATTACCAGAACCCCAGTTTAAATCTTTTAAAAGATGCATTTCCATGTCGTGATCTCCCCGTTTAATTAAAAAAGGATTAACCCAAAACACTGGCTGCTTTCGTTTCTTTTTTGCTTCTTCATTTTTTAATTTAATTTCGTGAAGTTTCTTTAACTCACACAAAACTTTTAACCCGAGCGCAATTTTAATTTTTTTTTTAGAAAGCATTTTCACAATAGATTTTTAATGTAACAAAACAATCGACACCTTTGAATATTAAAACACAAATGATTTTTAAACGTCAAATGTATGGTACGTTTACCGCACACGACGCTATTTTTATTATTTTGTATACCAGTTATGTAAATGTTATGGCAGACAATTATGTCAGGTGGAGAGGCCGGGTAAGTGGTGAGTGATACTAAAAGTGTTCGATAAATTTAAACTTATAAAGCTTAATATAATAAGAATAATTATATTAATGATATAATAAATTAAATAATTACATTAAAAAAATCTCATTGGAGGTGGAGCTTAAATAAAAATTAATTAAGATTGGTTGATGATAAAAATAGTATCCTTAGAGTTGAAGCGCAAGATAAAGATTAAAGTCGAAATCAATCGAATGTTTTTTTTAAACTTTTTGAACAAATTCTTTAATTAAAATATTCAAAAATCTGAATTTTTTGCGAAATAGAAAAACAAGTGTTTAACAAAATATGTTTATTAAGTGTAAGTGTGTTTCGCCAAGTATTTACGGCAAATAGTGTAAAAAGTATAAAGATTATCCTAAAAATATCTGATTGGTCAAGTATTTATCAAATGTGTCAAAACATGGTCTAACTACATGTTTACTTATGTTGAAATTTATTATAAATGCCTAACCCCATACACAATTTTGCTTTACGATAAAATATATTTATCTAAAATACTTTCGACAATCTTGAAACGTCATTGGATCATTTAAACGATTCGCATTATGGTTATACTAGTCCATATTCAACGTGCACATGGTTCATTATGGCGTTTATGAAATAAAATTACAAATTATAAGTTATGCAATTTAGATTATAAAATTAGATTTCTTTGTAAACTTATATCAGCAGAATGATCCACAACTAAAAATATAGCGAGACTTCATCCTGCATATTTGAATGATGGAAGATATTGATACATACATGATCATATCGAAATAGAAGAACAAAACTTCTCAGAACCGAAAATCGAACATATATACTTTTTCAACAACCGTTTCACATAGACAAAAGTATGTAACAAATATTTTTTTAATACTTTAATTGTTTCTAGTAGAATGATACGGAAGCCTAATTGAAAATTAAAGGATGGTTCCATAAAAATTAATAAACTACTTATACATTATAAAAAATTTAATCAATCCATAAAGGATAATATTACGATTCAAATATTTACGCTTTATATTCGTATCTGAAATCGGGACAATAACGACATACATTCATGACAAACTGCATACGGCTACTATTTTAAATTAAAGTAAACTACCTAAGCCACACGAGCATTTTTTGTATTTTGGCATTTTTTTTCTACCAATGTTTTGTTCTGCTCTCTCTCTTAAATAAAATTTTAACTAAAATGAGTCAAAAATGTCCTTGAAATATTTTTTATTTCATTTATGTTTGAGTTGTGTGGTTGAACAGAAAATTTGTTTAAGTCGCAATTAAAACTCGTATCATAGGTAAACGGGGAAAGAAACGAAGAAAAATGCCGCATTTTTTTTTTACGTGTGGCATGGGCCATAGCAAATTGGTAAATGGTAACTATTTTATTTTCGGATTTTAGCTTCGGATTTTATTTCGTATATTATACGGTTTAGGTTTACTTTATCTTCACCATTGAACTACGATGATTGCACTCTTCGTTGTTTTTGATTTCGTTGTTAATATTGTCGTTTCTATTTGATTTCTCGTTTTTAAAACAAATTGTTGTCTTTCTTATTTGCTTATAAATTTTAATTTACTATTTCTCTCTAACAATTAGTTTTAAATGACGATATTATAACGTCATCAATTTCCCGTATTTTTTAATTGTTGTTGTTGTACAGCGAAAATCCCTTATATTTTCTTTATTAATTTGAAGAAAACGAGAAGCCTACTGATTGCATCATTCGAATGAGTTGAAATCTATTATATATGTCATCGATTTATGTGAAAAGAAATCAATTTTACTTTATTTTTAATTCATGTTTTGCTTATCAAACGTGATGCTATCTGCTATACAAAATCTATGAAAAGTTAGTTTTTTTATGTTTTATATCCCATATTTGAAAGTGCTATTTAATAGGCATGCTTGATTTATTAAGATTGCTTTGCCTACAGCCAAGACGAATTGACTATTTCGTAAAAACTTCATACCATTTTTCATAAATTGGGAGATCTTTGCGAAATTTGGTGGAAATCGGAGCTTCAATGGAACCTTTTTCAATTTTTGTAATAATGTGGAAAAGTTTAGAATTTAAAAAAATTGCCATAGAAACCTTTTAGTTTTTAAATGTTTAATTTTTCGCTTTAGCAATCAAGTATGGTGTACTCGAGATCCATGTATTGTGTTTTAATTGCTAAACCACTAAAAGAATCTCAACGTAAACCAAAGCAATCTTAATAAATCAAGCATGCCTATTAAATAGCACTTTCAAATATGGGGTATAAAACATAAACGAAAAACTAACTTTTCATAGGATTTGTATGGGAGATAGCATTACGTTTGATCAATAAAACATGAATTAAAAATAATGTAAAATTGATTTCTTTTCGCATACATCGATGACATATATAATAGGTTTCAACTCATTCGAATGATGTAATCAGTAGGGTTCTCGTTTTCTTCAAATTAATAAAGAAAATATAAGGGATTTTCGCTGTACAACAACAACAATTAAAAAATATGGGAAATTGATGACGTCATAATATCGTCATTTAAAACTAATTGTTAGAGAGAAAAGGTAAATTAAAATTTATAAGCAAATAAGAAAGACAACAATGTGTTTTAAAAAAGAGAAATCAAATAGAAACGACAATATGAACTATGAAATCAAAAACAATGAAGAGTGCAAACATCGTAATTCAATGGTGGGTGATTGATGATAAAGTAAACCGTATAATATCCGAAATAAAATCCGAAACTAAAATCCGAAAATAAAATAGTTACCTATTTGCTAGTTGTTTACTTTAATATAAAATAGTAGCCGTATGTAATTCGTTTTTGATGCATGTCGTTTTTATCCCGATTTCAGAAATGAATACAAATCGTAAATATTTGAATCGTAATCTTATTCTTTATGGATTGATTAACGTTTTTATAATGTTTAAGTGGTTTATTTTATGAAACCATTCTTAAATTTTCAATTAGGCTTCCGTATCCTACTAGAAACAATTAAAGTATTAAAAAAATATTTGTTTATATACTTTTGTCTATGTGGAACGGTTGTTGAAAAAGTATGTATGTTCGATTTTCGGTTCTGAGTAGTTTTGTTCTTCTGTTTCAATAAGATCATGCATGTATCAATATCTCCCAGATTCCAATACGCATTGAATTTTGGTCCCGGTTTTGGTGTCTGTTGTAACAATTTGCTTTCATAATTTTGGGTTTGTATCTCTCTCTCTAGCTGCACATCCCATGAAGGGATTTTGCCACCCGCACTATGGTCCTCCAGCCGTCTCGGTTCATCGCTCTCGTCCTCCAGTATCGAGATCTTGTTCGACGTCGTCACGCCAGCGCAGTCGGGGTCGTCCTCTACGACGCACACCAGCTGGTTGTTGATGGAACACTTTATTGGTCATCCGTTGTTGTGGGGACCTAGTAACGTTTCCGAGCCATCTAACTCGATTGGATTTGATGAATTCGATAATATCGCAACCTCCAAGAATTTGCTTTATCTCGTGGTTCATGCGAATCCGGTGTTCATTGTTCGCGACTTCAATTGGACCAAAGATTGAACGAATGACCTTCCTTTCGAAAGTTGATAACAATCCACAATCGTTAGTGAACAAGGTCCAGCTCTCGCTTCCGAAAGCCAGCACAGGTCTTATGAGTGCTTTATAAAGTGCGAGCTTGCACGACTGCGATAGATGTTTAGATCGCAATAATTTGGATTGGGCGTAGAAAACTTGATGTGCGGCAGCGATTCGGGCTTTTATATCTGCCTGCATGTCATTCAAGTATGTTAAAACAGACCCAAGTTATTTGAAGTTTTCGACGCGATCACAGTTATGGTCGCCAATTCCGAGTTTTATCATGGAGGTGTTCCTGTATGTTGATACAAATTTGGTTTTGCTACTGTTCTCCTTCAAACCGAGTCTTCACGATATCATCTGCATTTCCAAGAATTTGGCCTGACTTATTAAATATGCAGCGCGAAGTTTCGATGTTGCTTTTCCTCACTACGTACTCAAGCGAGAAATTGAACAGCACAGGCGCGAGTGCATCTCCCTGTCGAACACCAGATGTTATTTCAAAGGAGTCTGACACAGTTTATTCGATTACAATTCTACATGTGAGTGGCTGTTGTTATATCGTTTCGGTTCAAGAAATATTGCAAGCAGAAAAAAAATTGAAAATTTTGAGTTTATTGAAATTGATGAAATCAAAAAACGACATTTTAAAAATCAAATCGGAATTTAATTTTTCTAATACGGAGAATATGGATCTAATAGATAACTTAGATTTGGAAAAATACTCTCGTACGCAGAAAATATTCATCCAGAAAAAGAGGTTTCCTCGCCTATGTTGTATATATCAGGATACGTTGGAAGAAAAGTAACCGATAAATTGAGTTGTAGTGGATGTGTAGATAAATTAATTACACAGGCCGATTTGTGCTTCGAATTTACTGTGGAAACGCAATACTTAAAAGATTTAGATCGTGGAGGCTTGAAATATCCAACAGAATTCTCTATATCAGTTGGAATTTCAGTTTATCAAATATTCAAATCTTTGACTTCTGAGGAGTTCGTGGACATTTTTTTAGGTTCGTCATGTCATCGAGCATATTTAATTGCTGTAATCCTGGAATATTCCGAACGTTTATTCGTAAATGAAATTTGTCAGTCATGTGGCCTTACGGATTTTGAAATATTAAAAAAATGTTCCATGATTTGGTGTAACATTTTTCTTAATAATTATTGCAAAAATCAAAATAATGCTCTGCAATCTAACAACCTTTCTAAAAGACGTAAACGTAATATCCTGGACGGTTAAATATAATTTTTTTTTTGCAATACTGATAGCGAATGTGGTAACAGGTGAATTTTGAATTCATCATGGCTACAACGGTAAAAATATTATTAAATATTATAGACGCTTGTCAGTTTATAGCTGTTTTAATGGCATTACCTTAATACCAGACCAACTAGGCTGTTTATTGAGGGAAGCCACAAATATCACCAACTTTAATACAAATGAAATGTAGTTTTAAATCGCAAACCAAATTCAGTAGGTATATTAATTTATAAATCCTACCACGATCAATACATTTCAATTGATATGCAAATTAGAGCTAACAATCAAACACCCCATATTTCATCAGATCCATAAATGCCTGGCAGAATCTTTTCAACTTTAATTTGAAGCCAAATCGAAAACTATTTTCAGGAGATCGAAGTTAAAAAAATCTGAATGTTAAATTACTACATCAAATTATATTAAATGATATTACACAAATATGCACAAATTCACACATGCGTAAGTAGCAGTTCTTTTATATATTTATGTAAATATTACAAAAATATATTTTTTTTATGTACAACACAGCCCAAGCAATAACTCATGATGGATTCAAAATACGAAATAGAAAGATACCGAAAATGGATCACTTACCATCTCAGATGTTGATCTAACTTACCCTTCATCCTCATATTATAATCTTTTATTTTTTCATGCTGAAAAAAAACGAAGTGAAAATAATACAATACAAGCAGCTATGAAATTCATTCGAAGATCAAAAAAATGAAGACTTAAAATGTTTGAAAAATTCAATTTTTAAAGTAAATACTAAATTTATTAAAATTGAATGGAACATTTAAAACGAAATTTATAAAGGAATCATTACTAGAAATCGAAACAATATAATATTCTAAAATAATTACGTCATACTAAACTATGAATTGAAATAGAACAGTTCAATCATAAATTACTCCTTAGATTTAGATAAACTAATTACTAATAGAATTTATATAATTATATAAAAAAGTATTTAATTTAAATGAAATTATTTATATATAAAAAAAACCTGAATGATGCGATGTATATATGGCGGCCGATGTCCGTGTACACTTGTTAAATTGTATATTCATTTACGAGAATATTATTGTTCCTAAGATGTGGTCGTTTCTGTTTTCCGGATGTTCGAGGCCATATTATTTCTTACAATCAATCACTTATTATTTAAAAACATAATACTAAATTAAATTCACTTATAGCCTAATAACAAAATTTGTCACAATTTCTCGAATTATTCACACAGTACAACTATGAATTCTTTTATAAATTGAATTATGTTTATCAAACTTGATTGAACTATGTATTTATATTTTTTTACCAAGATATTCACACTATATAATCTTAATTATGTAATATGACCGTTATTTTGTTACTTCAGCACAAGAAAAAAAGTCGAAAATGACTCTACGACTAAAAAAAATTCATAACAACTTGCGTAGCATACACGAGACTCCATAATTTTATTTTTCTTGCTCTATGCGCATTCAAAAAAATTCCTTTAGATGAACGGGTTATCCCACCACAAAATTGGACCGATATACTTCCCCACATAAAATAATTTATAATTATTAATATTATTATTTTGGTTTAGTTATATTTATAGGATTCAATGTTATTTTATAAAGTAGTTGTTTTTTCGTGTATCGTTTGTTTCAAGCAACAGTTTTCGCCACAATGTATATCATTTTGTATACACCCACATACATTTTCTTGTTATTTGTTAGATATTTCCGTTACAAATACTAAACAAGATCATCGAAAAGAGCGGTTATAAAAATTTTAAATATAAATTTATAAGAGCTCATTGTCAAATGAAACAGCGCTGAAAGTAATATAAGAGGAACGACGTATGTCTACGATCATTTGCCGATCCGAACTACTGAGTCGGAAAATTTTCGATGTTTAAATCGACAATAATTTATTATATGCTCTGAAACAAGTCCAATGAGAATATATGAGTTATACTGTACCACTGTACCACCAAAATGTTGTTCAAAACTATTGGTACAAATTGTTAAATCTGGCAGGAATTAGGTGGCAAAGACGACTAGCTTACCAGATCACGGTTATATTTTGGAGGTCAGATTATTACCACGTTATCACTATATGGTTCATTGCTTATGCATGTATATTGCTTACATATTCGTTCACACTAATTGAATGTTGGAATCGGATACGCAACGTGGCATATATAACGCCGAATAGTTACGAAATTTGTTGAATGGCAGTACACAGATAAATAGTAAATTCAATTGAAATCATTTAAAAATGCATTGCAATGAATGATGCTCGAGGATGAATGATAAATAACCATCTACAGTGATTCGAAAATAACGGAGTGTCAAATGGGAAGCGATTGCTTCGAGCTTTTGTATTCGACGCGTACATAACACACATGAACCGAAGAAAATCAATGTTTGGCACTTTTGGTGAAAGAATGGCTTACAACATTAAGAGACGTCTTGGCTTATCACACATACGTGGGACAAATACGCAAGCATTTAACGCTCATTGCTTGTATACTTTTGAAAACATTGTTGCTATACTTTAAACAAGTTATAATTCCTCAACTGACTGAGATACCAAATCAACCCGTTTGGTAGTATAAAATTCATAACTTATTGAAGAGCTGCTATCGAAACGGCCACTATCTGAGTTTTCCATCATTTATCTATCACTGCTGAAAATATCACCGCACGCAATAATTACCGCCAAGAAAAAATTATTTTGGTAAATCAATAAGAAAATCTTTACTCTGTAATTTTTCTTAAGAATAAAATATTTTTAAATTGCATACAAGTATTATGTCTTTTCGGTGGCCGCTATGGTGTTCGAACGAAGTTACAAAATCAAGTACAAACTGTAAATGAAAAGAACATGAATATCTATAGAACAATGTTTTTTTAATTTTTTAATAACGTATTTATACATATGTGTGATTCAAAAACATTGTCACTCGCATGCTTTCACAACCACATTGTAGTGGTGACTGAGTGAATGTCGTTATTTATAAATAATAAAAATAAAATATCCTGTACAAAAATCAGTGTTTTTGTTTCCATGGCAATCGTGTTTTTAGAAAGAGAATGGAAAGAGACCATATTATGATTTGAAATGATGACGCCATACAACAACAACATTAATGAAAGCTCATTATTTATTTATTTTCCAAGTCAATTTTCACACAGTTTAAAGGGTTTTCTTGAATTTATTTTTAAACTGATTAAAGTTTGAACTTTTCTGCATTTACCCGTACAAAAATATTATAAAAGCTTATGGTTTAAGTATACTTAAAAATAAAAAGAAAATTAGTCGTTTTCCATTCATTCCTATAGGAAACTAACAATCACGTCGATTATAGAACTCGCCGGATTTACTGCGGCGGGAGTCCAAACTCCATATAAAAAAAATTAAAATCATTAATTTGAATCAAAGTTGCGATGAAAAACAGGTTTATTTTCATATAATTCTGTTTTTACGATTCGCAAACCATTCGTAATGTTTTAGCTGCGGATTTCGAACGAATGTTTTTGTTTGATTTGAGTAAAAATAAAACCAGTTTTACATGCAACCTTGATCGAAATTCATGATTTTAATTTTTTTTTATATGGAGTTTGGACTCCCGCCGCAGTAAATCCTGCGAGTTCTATAATCGACGTGATTATATCCCATATTTTAAGTTTAGTGAAAAAAAGCTCGAATAGGGAGGCTCTATTTATCTAGTCGGCTCTGCATAAACGCCGTCTCAAGTTGCTCGAAATTTATACCAAAAGTATACTGCCCATCAATTATAAGTGGATGTTACTTTTGACATCTAAATACGTTCCAGATTCCGGAAAATAATTCTAATATTTTCCGTTTATTTTAATTGGGGGCCAAATCACTAACCGTTTGTTATGTAGGCATAGTTCATGAAAAATCCAAAAAGCACACTGTGCAGATATCTACCACACCTTCATCCAACCACGCAAATATCCAACATTTCCATGAATTAATTTAATAAAAATATCAAATTTGAATTTAATGTCTGTGTACTTATTTTGATTGGAACACATTTTCATCAAACGTAATTGGTTTCTTAATTTTATTTCGTTAGAAATACATAAAATAAATAAACAAGAAAATCGCGTGGGCAATTTATTTTATAGTTTCGTAAAAAAAAATATTAGAGCACCATCGCGAAATCGTTATATCGCGCGCGCATACACACCACCAAATTCTCTTGGCAACAGAAAACAACCAAAACAAGTAATAATTTTTCTATTAGTCGTTCGTCTATGTGTACACAATATAGACAGTCATTCCCTAAATAGAAACCGACTGAACACAAAAAGGAACACACCTTAATTTACAATAGAGTCAAGTCACATAGAAATGAAAATACTGTGTAATAAGGCCCAACCCTTAAAACTAATTTTATTATTTGGTTTTTCATACTGGGTTTTCACATATTATTTGGGTGGTTATACAGTTGTTGGTTGCTTTTGCTTGTCTATATGCCGTTGTTCACCTATATATGGTGTCGATAACCATGTTTATCTAAAGAATACCCCACATAACACATTTAGGCACCAATTATTTATTTATTATTTTTTGGCAAAAATGTTCCAATAAATTAAACAGAGAAATAGAAAATATTGGTTTCCGAACAGAAATAAATAAAATCAAATAATTAATTAATTTAAAATGTATATGGTCGTACACACATACAAATCCACTCCCCACACTCACCCAAAATGTGTTTGATATTAAAATTTTCTGTATACAGTTGATTAAAAAAATTGTTTTTGGTTTGTAAAATTTTATATATAGTTTTTTAAAATAACTCACATTTTAATTTATGGTTTGCGGTTTATGCAATTTGGTACTAAATAATCTAATTAGTAATGGTTAATTAATTTAAACCCGATGACGCGTAAAATTTACTCAAACCACTAAAATAAAGACACGAAAAGTTACATACAATACCATCGTCAGGTGGCTAAATAACAAATTGAAAACTGATATTCGATGGTGCTTTAAAAATACCTTGTAGTGCTTGCGATGGTGTATTATTCGGTTGCGTATTTGCTTAACTATGGACACCAATGAATGACGTGATTGGCTGGGTCGGCGTATTTTGAGAATTTGTTCTAGCCGCTGAACTCGCTTTTCGAATGTTGGCTCGTTGATAGTGTTTTTGTTGTTCCAGATTTTAAAAAAAAGCAAAATAAACTTGAGAATGGAAAAATGGAATCTACCTGGTGGAATTTGGAAATTCAGTTAAAGTGATTTTGTGTGACATTGTACTTTGCATTTTTGGCGGGATAAACAAGTGTTCGTTCACATTTGACAAACTTCATACGACTATATAATCACGTGAAATTTGTCCTAAACTGTCTTAAACACAAAATTTCTTTCTATATGTAATTAAACAGTGTACATTATTATTAAATGAATTTAAAACAAGAAGATCAACTACACAACATTTTAAATTAAATATGTAGTATCAAAAATTTTGAAAGTAAATTTTCTTTACAATTATGCGAATAAAGAACTACTTCATAAATTTTTCATTGTATCCAGCCCAATTAAAAAATTTGAATTTTCCGGAAAATCTAGGTGAACACTGCGTGTAATATTCATAAGTTGTTTGCCACAATCTAGTATTAAAAATGCTTTGTCCTAAAAGCAATGTCTAAGAGATTCCCGCTATTCGAATATACGTGACACAGGAAATGTATCGGTTTCGTCGAAAAGTAGAAAAATGCTCCAGCCGTTGGGTTTAAAAGGTCCGCAAATTGTTTGATTAAGATAAGCTCTGAACTCCTATGACTATCTACCGAGCGAGTATAACCACCCGCTGACCGTTGGAATTTCCGCTATTTAAATTTGAATGCGCGTGTTATGATACTTAACGAATTTGAGCTTTGAAAAATAGTCTGGGATGGGTAATACTATTAAATGGTTCACCAATTTTTCATTGTTAAAAGTTTCTGTACCCTGTAGGCTAATTTATGACGAAACATAAAGTTCCGCCGATCGAGGGAATTCCCTTTATTCGAATATACGTGACACGGAAAATGTGTCGGTTCTGTTGAGAAGTAGATAGTTCTTCAACATAAGTGATTCAAAGGTCAGCAAAATTCTTGATTTAGAGCTTAAGGATTGAACTAGATCCAATTCAATTTTATCACAAGAATTTTCCGGGATATCTAGGGGTGTAATGTTCAAAAAAATTTTATACCACAATAAAGCATTAAAAGTGCTTTGTCCTAAGATATTTCTAAGAGGTTATTATGGCTGGAATGGGTGTTTTCACTTTGTACAAGACTCAATCTAAATAAAAAACATACATTTTCTGGAAAATCTAGGGGGGCACTGGGCTTAATATCCAAAAGTTTTATTCCACAATATAGGTAGCATTAAAAGTGTTTTGCCATAACATATTTCTAAGGGGATCCCCCCGTTATCCATCTTTCCAAAATCCATTTTGCTAAAATCCGGAGCCCAGGCTTGTAAAAAATAACAAAAACGATGGATTCGATGGTTTTTTCATGGATTTTGACAAAAGGGATTTTGACAAAAATGAATTTTGACAGAAATGGATTTTGTCAAAAATGGATTTTATCATAAATGGATTTTGAAAAGGATGGATTTTGTCAAAAGATGATTATGTCAAAAACGGATTTTGTCAAAATGGATTTTGTCAAAAAGGATCGTGACATAATGAATTTCGTGGGTAACCCATTTCTAAGAGGTTATTAAGGTTGGGATGGATGGTTTCACTTTGTACTCGGCCCAATCCAATTAAAAAAAATTAACTTTCTGGATTTTTTGGATCCCTGTTGGCCAGTTTATGATGAAATATGAAGATCCGCCCATCGTGGGAATTCCCGATATACGAATATACGTGAAACGGGAAATGTATCGGTTCCGTTGAAAAATTGAAAAATTCTCCAGCTTTAGGGTTTACAAGGTCCGCAAATGTTTTGATTAAGATAAGCTTTGGACTCCTATGAATATCTACCGAGCGAGTTAACGACCCGCTGATAGTGGGAATTCCCGCTATTTGAGGTGGCGAATTTTGATACGTAAGAAATTTGAGCAATGAAAATTAGTCTGGGATGGGTACTTCTATTAAAAGATTCAACGATTTTTCATTGCTAATAATTTTTGTACTCTGTTGGCCAATTTATGACGAAAAGTAAAGTTCCACTGATCGTGGGAATTCCCGCTATTCAAATGTACGTGACATGGGAAAAGTATTGGTCCCATTAAAAAGAAGAAAAATTCTGTAGCCTTAGGGTTTAAAAGGTCCGCCAATTTATTGATTTATATAAGTTTTGGACTCCTTTCTACCGAGCGAGTATGATGACCCATTGGTCGTGGAAATTCCCGCTATTCGAATATACGTGACACGGGAAAAGTATTGGTTCCGTTGAAAAGAAGAAAAAATCTTTAGCCTTAGGGATTAAAAGGCACCCTTAGGCACTCAAATTACACTGTTAAATTTAATTATAAACATTGTGTTGGTTTTAAGACAATTTAGGAAAACTTCACATCCGTTCACAGGGTTACATCTTTGTTCATACCGGGCCAAAATGCATGGGAACTTGGTACTAAATTTGTCCTAAAAATAAAAATTAAAAAGTTAGGACAAACTTAAGAAAGAGTTCACACTTCATAATACCAATAAGAAGTTTGTACTGGCTTGTTCTAAAACAGCAAAAACAATATGACTTGCTTATATGTATTTGTGAAACGTAGACATTTAGGCGAATGCACAAAATAATCGCTTGATTGAATTAAATTTTTAATTTTGTCATATAATGTTAAAAACTCGAACTTAATACATAATTAAACAATAGTTATTTGAATTTAAGTAAACCATATTGTAAAATTGCAAACATAACATGAAAGCGAGTTAATAAACACACTTCCACGATATTCTCATCAGTTTCACGAGGGGTGCTACTTTAGGGTAATACTAAATAGGGTTGTAGGTTATTCTCATCGGTTTTACTTATAACGGAGCAAGATAATAGTACTACTGACTTTTTTTAATTTTTATTTTTTTTTAATTTTTTTTTTAAAGGAAGTATTAATTGTCCTGTGGATTTAATGTCCTTTGAAGGTCAATTAATACCCCCCTTTCATTCACGCACAGACCACCCATTCACACAATTACAGTATACCACCTGCACATTGCAAGCTCCATGTCAACCTGTAAATTGACATGGACGGTGGGTCGGCGCTGAGTTCTGCACTCCAACAGAGGGGGTCTTAGTTGTGTTTATTAATATTACCGATCGTAATCGATGACGAAAATTCACTTTGCATCCAGCCTTTGATGGGATTTGAACCCAGTACCTCCCGGTCCAAGTGCCGAAGCTTTAACCACTGCACCACTTGTCCGGTAAACTTAATTAATAAGTTACATAAATTTATCATGGAGCTCACTTAGATATCCAGACGTTTGAGTGGATTTACGACTTAAATCGCATAGGTGTGCTACTTTAACGTAATACTAAAAGCAAGAAATACTTACTGTTGTCAATATTTCATAGAATTGTTCGATAGAAAGTCTGGTAAAATGTATTATTATTTCCCCATACAAGACTTTGTAATAAATCCTCTTCTAATGAAACCATAGTTTTTTTTTGCCAAGAACGGATTTACCCAGAACGCTCGTCTTTTCTTTTCAGCTTTTTCTTTTCGCTTGTTACGACTGTGTTGTCTTAACAAGACATTTTTGTAAATTTGTGTGTTTCTATCCTCCACGGTTTCTTGCGTCCGGGTTTTTGCTGTCTAAACGTGGTTCGTGGTGGATGGATTCCTGTGTGTTTCTTGCTGTTTGGTTGGTAATCATATGAGAATGGGAGAGAGAGAGAGAGAGAGAGCAATGCGCATCGAGTGTGTGCAAAGTAAAACGTTTTAGAAAAAATGTTTTTCTTATATGCTTCTCTTTTATATCAATGCAAATTGATATAAAGGAGAAACAGAGAAGAGAGGTTATTTCTTCTAGAACGTTTTGCGAACTGTGTGGCGCAAGAATTTTTTTCTTGTGTCATCATTCGAGTTGGTGTTTTTGTAAAGAAAATAAGTTTTTTTGGTTTTTGATTTTTAAATTAATTGAGTTTGTGATTTTTGATTAAAATATTTTTTTGTGATTTTAGATTAAAAAAAAAAATTCAAATAAAGTAAAAATTGTTTTATTTTGATCGTATTAATAAAATAAAATTGAAAAACGATATTTTGTATTTGTGTCGAGTGATAAACAGTTTCGAGTTAATTGATAATTAACAGTGACTTAAAAACGGTGTGCCAGATCAGCACTATACGGTTACGACTGCAAATACAGGCGGTCAAATATTTTTGATTAATTGTGGATTCGCGAACAACACCTTTCTGTGTCGTGATACATAAATATCGGAATCGGGGAGTGGGTGAATGTCACCACAGTTTACAGGCGGTTATCCACCGCTCGCTAATTTATCTTCGGTATTTCGGCCGGCTGCAATATTTGCCTAATAAGGTAACATTTTATAACGAGAAAACGCTAAGCCCATACATTTGTTCAAAGTGTCATATTGATTTACGGCGTGAAGACGTCCATACTCGGCGGACGGACGCCCAACAAAATATTTTTCTTACGGTTTTTCGGCTTGCTAACGCCCAACATATTGCTTTGGCAGGGACGCCCAACGTCGTGGCACGACGGCTACAAGGCCGCCACATTAAAGTTTACTGTTTCGGTGAGCCAACGCCCAAACAGTTATTGGTAGCCAGGTGAGGCCACTACTATTCTACGATTTCCACGAATAACGGCGTGAGGACGCGCAATAATTCAACAATTCTCGGTTGCCCAGCCAGGCAAAATTTTATTATTAAGGCGAAGGACGCCCAACCACAGTTCACGGCGTGTACGGTACCTCATTTATTAACGCATATCGCATTTTCAACGGGTGCCGCTATTTTATATTTGACGTGTACATATTGGTTTTGGCGGGAAGACGCCCAACAACTATTTACTGGTGACCAGTTGAGGTCGCTACGCATTCGACGGATCCGGCGGCCAGTTGTGGCCAGCCGTATTATTCAGGTTCTATCGGCGGTAGAGCCGCAACGGTGGAGTTCAGGAACGTGCCACACTATTTTTCAGGCACTTTTGCGTGTAGCACCTGTGTCGGTCGGACACAGCGGCGGCGTTGAGTAGCTGCATCGGTGTAGCGGGAAACGGCATAACCAAGCCGCAGCGACGGGTAGCCAACCGGCTATTCGCTGTTTTATTTGGTATCGGGGAGAGGCCCCGCAACGACACGGGTGGCCAGCCGGCCATTGGTGTTTGTATTGGTATCGGGGAGAGGCCCCGCAACGACTAGGGTGGCCAACCGGCTATTCGCTGTTTTATTTGGTAACGGGGAAAGGCCTTGCAACGCACGACCGTACAAGGTCGCACCACCACGTGTTGTATTAAGGTACAATTTTTTTTTCTTTTAATTTTAATTTTTTTGAATTTTATTTTTTTACATATATATTTAAATTTTCCAAAATTATTGTAATCGAGCGCCACACAGCGAGTGCGCGCTCGATGCGCATTGCTCTCGCTCTCTATCTTTAGCTTCGCTCCCTCGTATTTGGTTTCTGGTGGGAAGTGTGTGTCCGTTGGTGGGAAGTTGCTTTTCCTTTTCTTTTGCGTTTGTTGGCTATATCAAAATAAAATGAATTATTAAAATTTTGGTTTTGGTGTGATGATGAGGAATTCCCATCCTGTGTCGGAGTAGGGTAAGCGGTACCTTGGTGCCGAAACCGGTGTTTACCACCGTTTGAGTTCGAGCGGATGCGCGCACCAGGGCACCTCTCTGCCATTATGACTATTTTATTTTTTTATTTTTAAATTTTCTGCGGTTCGTTCCTCAAGTTCCGACCGACGAATTTCGGCGGAACATCCGGTTTTATTATTATTTGCGTTCCCCCCAACTTTCTGTTAATCACGGTGTAAGCCAGGAGCCATGCATGCCTCAAAACCCACGACCTTAGCACTTCTCCCTGAGAACGTAGCCGGCAAAAATCACCGTGGACGCCTCTGCATGCGCTTAGTGATAACCTGCAGGATGGCAGTAGCCATCCTGTAACAAGCTCTATGGCTGTTTCCCAAACACCGACTTATTAATGGACACCAACTTATTCAAATAAGTTACCTCGCGAGGAGACTTATTTGAATAAGTATGTCTACACAGAAATGTCTCCAAAAAAGTGTCTTTGCTAAATTAATACATGCAGTTTTTTTTTCAAATCTAGTAGCAACGACCAACATGTCATGAAATTTTTTTCTTCTATATAATAGAAATTGGGTTTTTTTTGTTATTACGTCATAAATAAGTCGGTACAATGAATTGGAACGACTTGACCAACTTATTCAAGATGGCTTCAAACATAAAGCAAAATATATATAAGAGGAACCATGTAGAGATTCCGAGGTTAATCTATTTTACTTTTGGCAATCTGTATAGGCCTAACAAGAACAATAAACTATAAAATAACTATGCCGATATGTTTATAAGATACCTATATATGGATTAAATATAGAAACAGATTAAATTTGTGTATATAAATATATTAAAACTATAAAATAAGATTAACCTCGGAAAAACCTGCCCATAAAATTTGCACTACTTGATTTCTCTTATATATTTATTGCTCGATGCTTCAAATAAATCAATTGAGAATTGTACCCCTGTGCTCTCGCGGAAAAATTTATCACTACGAAAAAGAGTTTACGCGGCTTTTTCTATGAATTATTTATGAAAAGTGATCTTGGGAAGTTTAATATTATTTGTATATTACATTAAAATATAAAAACTATAAATGTATATACAATTAATATTAAAATTATCAATTTAAAAATGGAAAAAGTGTCTCGGGTGCATCTGAAGCAAGTTTCATTTTTTTCCACTGGTAGCGTTGTTTGGGAAAGGGCCTATTTTTCAATTTTCTTTAATATAACTGAATCTTTTAAAAGTTGCTTACGTCTGTTCATTATTTGTTTTTATTACGAACTGGCACACGAATTTAACACCAACTGATCTCCACACTCTGAGAATTAAATTTATAATGATGAAACATAACCGCAAAAGGATGACATTTCGTAATAATATCATGATAATTTATCGTGAAATAGCCTCCTGATAATTTGCTGATAGTGTTAAAATTTATATAAAATACTCACAAATACATTGATACCCTGATAGAAAATATTAGTAGATTTGCATAGTGTAGATTAGGTGAGTCAGTAAATTAATGTCGAATTACTGGTTCCGTAAATTCTAGCAGACTACGAAAAACAATTTTTAAAAATAAAAACAGTCTTTTAGTTCTTAGTCTGCATTAGCGAAACAACCGGTAAAGTTGGTTTGTTCAATCCACTTTAACTACCACACCACCTTCCACAGCTTCAGTTGTTAAAACATTAAATATTTTAGCCTTAGTTAAAATTTCAATATCCAAACAATTTCATTTGCTTCACACAGTCCGCGGTGCGTAAAGATGGTCACCAACGTCAAATCTACAAGAAATGGAATATTATTTGGTTTTGGTAAAATTAATGATATCCAAATTTTTAACGACATGATTTTATAAAATTGCAATTTTTTTTTGTGGTTTCCGAGGTATAAGCGCACATCAAGCGATTAAATATTTAAATTAAATTTTGAACAAACTTATTTATAACATATTGATTAATATAATATTGTGGATGCTGTGCGGAAGTTATTCCACCCCAAGAACATTCAACTTTTTATATAAAGACAACTTTACCCATAATAATTTGGCCTCCAGCAACAAAACAATCATTTCATTTTTAATATTCACCATACCAAAGTCTCAAGATATATGCAAATTCGAGAAAAGTTTTTTTTGTGTTCAATCTTTGTATTTCGCTATATACAATCATCTATAAGTACGAGGGTATATATATATATATATATATATATATATATATATATATATATATATATATATATATATATATATATATATACGTACAAGGGGCTATTATTTCAGTCTCATTTAGATAAAAGCATATCCATGTATTTGGCAATTAGTAGATATCTAGCACACCAGTATATATTAGGAAGACAAGAAACAACAACAAATAAAAAAACACAATTCTGAACGAAAGAGATCTGTATCATTTCAAGATTTCAAGGGTGTATGCATATATTCAAATATTATAATGATACTTTCTCTTCTATTGTGGAGATAGGTACTCGTACTCGTATTTATACACGTAATATATAAATTCTATTCTTATCTTCCTCAAACTCGTATCCATTTTTTGTGTGTTACAATTTTCTATCCAACCCGCAAAAAAAAACAAAAAGTTAAAGATGTAACTGAAAACTGCTTTTGTGTATATAATTGTTAGACTCATCTTCACTTATATTTATTTACTTTACTATTAACTTTACTTTTTCGTTTTTTTTTTTGTTGCAGAGAATATACACAGTACTTTTTCATTGCACATAAAAATCCATAAAAATAATTGTTCTATTTATAACTCTAGAAATTTATGTTGTATGGTTACGTATACAGAATTTTACTTTTTTTGTATGGAAATTAAACTTACGACACTGAAACAAAAAAATATCTATGGAAATAATTAAAGCTTAAAGTGTAATTTGGAATAAAGCTTATGTAACTTTTCCTCGTGTGTTTTATACGGAAAATTAAAATTCACTAGCCAGAGATACCAGATGTATTGTGATATTGTTAAAGAACTAAAAGAATTCGATATTGTGTAGGATATACTCGAAGTTTAACTGTAAGTTTAAATTAACTAGGTTGGTACACGCTTCCGGGAATAAAATCAGCGTTTTTGAATTGGCAATGTCATCTGTGAAGTGAGAAAAATTCAGTATAATATTCCCGGTGAACGAAATGGGTCTATATACGCTTGATCAACTTTAGAAAATATTGAAAACTTATTTCAGAGGTAGTGAGTCAGTTGCCAAAAATTGTGTACAAAGTTCGGTAGAAATGAAGCGCCAACTGAGAACAGTGTGAGAAAATTTGTGAACAAACCTCGTTCGACTGGCATGTTAATATACAATTCATACGTTTCGTATCGCTGTCCATCTCGTTCGATGGAAAGTGTGCGTCAAAAGCTGAGCATCTCAATCCACCATCGTTGATTTGCCAAAATGAGTGACTGTTTAGTGTGGAGTATGGGTCAATGAAATCATAGGGCCATGTTGACTGACTTTTTATTTCCTAAAATTGAAGAGGTTAGACTTGGCCGATATTTGGTTTCAACAGAATGGCGTCACTGCCCACACAGCTAACGGTGTAATCGTCGTTATACGCCCTGTCTTCGAAAATCGCAATATCAGCCGAAATGGCGATGTCAACTAGCCACCTAGAAACTACGAAAAATTAATTTTTTATTTTTTATTTTTTTCGTTACAATTCTTTATTCTATTTAAAAAGTTATTCTATTTAATAAATATCTTAACAGCCAATGCGCGTTTCTTGTTTAACTTCATCTGGTAATTCATTGAACAAAGATATGCCTCTATACAATTCATTTGTCGAGTCCCTATTGGTCCTAAGGGCTGTTATATAGTTGTTTTGATTGGAACGTGTATTATAATAATGAATGTCACTACCTCTTCGGAAACTGTAATTGCATTTAATTAAATTGTTTAATAGCCTTGAAAATTAAAATCAGTAGATCAAAATCACCTAAAACTGCAACAGGTAAAATCTTTTCGCTGTAAAATAAATATGAGGAAGTTAGTCTGGGTAAATGTTTAATAATTTTTTAATGGATGCAATAGATGCTCTGGAGAAGCGGTCCAGATCATGCTCATATAAATAAGATGTGATTTGACATGGGCAAAATATATTAACCATGCAGATTCAGAATTAACAAAATTGAAAATACGTCGCATTAGAAATAGCATTGGAGAGATCAATTACCAATCCTTAATACTTAAAATATGATACTTCTTGAATGTTAACATTTCCAAAATTAAAATAAGGCAGGAAATTCTGTCTTGGTTTATTATCAAAAATAATATAATTGATTATGTTAACATAGATGAGCCAATACATAGTTATTGATCAAAATAATGTAAATCATGTCGCATATGCTTTGTAATGGTATTGAATTCGCTACTACTAAATATAAACTAAAGCTGCATCATCAGCATAAAGCTGTAATTTACCACATATGTTCAAATTAAAAATATCGTTAATATAAAAAATGAATAATAATGGACCCAAAATCGATCCTTGTGATACACCAGAATAAATTGACTCATATACACTGTAAATATTATTGACGATTGTGCACTGTGCAACACAATCAAAGGCCTTGCGAATATCAATGAATAAAGCGCCAACGTATAATTTCTCATGACTCCCTAAATAAACACTGTGCCAAGATTGGCCACAGCTGCTTGAGTATTTGAGTCCTTAATAATTCCAAACTGATTCTCATTAATAATTTTGTGTTAAATAAAAAAAAAACCATTGAACTTGTTATAGATAATTGTCTCTAAAATCTTAGACATAAAATTGAGGACTGAAATTGGCCTATAATTTGTACTAAATAATTTGCTTCCACATTTATGAATAGGAGTAATAATCGTTTTTTTTTAATGAACTGGGAAAAGTTCTCTTATGTAAACAGTCATTGATAACTTGCACAATTTTATATTTGAGATTTTGTTTATGGATTTGTAAAAAGTTTGCTCATAGATATAGTATGTCTTCGTATTAAATCGGTTAAATAAACAATTAGACTAGATATATCAATGGCAATTGGAACAGCGCAGTGGCTTAATACTTGTTACGACTACGTGATCGTAACCATCACTTTTTATGTTATATTCCCCTCGGTTTGTGTCTTTGCTCTCTTTACCGATTGTTTGTTGGGTTTTTGTTCACCCTTTTGTGTGATGGCGCGGCGGTAAGAAAAAATTAAATGATGGAGAGCGAGACCAATGCGCATCAGGTGTGGGCAAAACAAACGCTCTAGAGGAATATTTTTTCTTATATGCTTCTCGTTTGCATCAATGCGAATTGATGCAAACGAAAAACAGAGAAAGAAAAATATTCTTCTAGAACGTTTGCGCGTCGTGGTGGTGCGAGAATTTGTTTTCTTTATTATTCGAGTTTTGATTTTCAAAGAAAAATTTTTCGAGTTTGGTTTTTTCGAGAGTAAAGTTTTTTTTTGATGTTAACTAAAATATAATTAAAGTATAAAAACAAATTTTTTTTTTTTTGGAAAAAAAAAATCAAAAATTACCGTAGATTACAGAAATTGTGAGTAACAATACGGATGTTAAAAATAATTAGTGTTAAGCAAAAGAGAAAGTAAAGAAAGTGATTTGAGAGTGACATTTTTCCTAAGTATAAATCAAATCAAAATGATGTAAACACATTTTTTTTAAGTGAAATAAATGGGATATGTTGATTGAATATTATCCCGTACGCCAGCGTCTTATTAAAGGTGAAAACATTGTGAAAGGTTTTTTTTTGCCTGTTTGTATACCAAGTTTCATTTATATGGAACAAATTTATCCGAGTTTCGAGTGGAAAGGTTATACATTGTAAATCATCTACTAGAATATCCACCTAATGCCAGTGGTTGTGTACGTGGTGCACGACGTGGAACTGTGTGATAAAGGCGAGGCACCTCTTCTTATACAGTGACCAGCCGGCCGATTGCAGTGGACGTTATCGGTGAAAAGCACCGCAACAGTTTTGGAGGCCTATCAAGGCCAAATTTTATCAACGGTTGGACCGCAATATTTGGTTAACGGCCAGGGTGTGCCATAACGGTACGGGTTGCCAACCAGCTATTCGTTGTATTCATTTTGGTATCGGTGAAAGGCCCCGCAACGCACGACCGCCCCAAGTTCGCAACAACACGTTTTGTTAGTAATTAGGGTGCCGTTTTTTTTATTTTTTTTTTGTTTTTTTATTTCTGTTCTTTCTAAATTTTTTTATTAAACTTTACGTTATTGTAATCGTGCACCGAATAACGGGTGGGGGTCAAACGCTCGTTGCATATTGGTCTCGCTGCTTCACCATTTTTGTGAGAATTTTTGTGGTGAATATTTTTTTTGTGAAAATGAATTGCTAAATTTGTCGGTATGGGTATGATGAGGGAGGATTTCTCTCTCCGTGTCGGTGTAGTGTAAGCGTAGGGTTGGCGGTCCCTTGAGTTTGAGTTCGAACGGATGCGCGCACCAAGGCACTTATCTTCCGTTATAATTATTTATTTTTTATTTTTATTTTATTGATTATCTGGTCGTCTCCTCAAGTTCCGGTCGACGAATTTCAACGGAACATTTGGTTATTATTTTTATTATTTGCGTTTTTTATTTAATTATCTGTATTCACGGTGTAAGCCAGAATACCCGCAAGCCTCAAACCCCACGACCTTATCACTTCTTCCTGAGAACGTAGCCGGCAAAAAACACCGTGTGAGGCCTCTGCGTGGTATTAGTGAAAATCTCCAGGATGGCAGTAGCCATCCTGTAACAGTGGCGCCCAAACATATCGCCAATTTTAATATTTTTTTTTATTTTTATGATTTGTAGCTTCACTCTCTTTGGCGTGCACGTCCAGTGTTGAAACCAGTGTTTCACACTGTTTGAATTCGCTAGGACGCGCACACCAAAGCCAGTCTCCAGGTTGATATTCCCCATCTGCGAAAGCAACCAGCATGGGCTGTTTGATTGCGGTTGTCATACAGATAGATGGGGGTGTCATACAACTATTCTTTGGATATCCGATTTCCGAGCTCCCTCCACTATGTTTTGTCTGATTGTGGTGGAGCTCGGATGTCGTTTGTCCGGGGTTTAGTTTAGCTTCATTTTTCTTTTCCCCGAAGTTTCTCGAACGAAATTTGCGGAACGAAACAAAATTTTATTATTATATTATTATTTTTTTTTAATTATTTTTGCCGGCACGGAGTGGGATTTCCGCTCTCACCATATCACCGTATTGTCGTTTTGATTTGATCTTTTTATTTTTAGATTTATTTGATTTTTTGATATTAGTGATATTTTAATTTTTTTCTGGGTTATATTGGAACTTTCGGGTACTGTTAAGTACTTCATTTTTCACTTTTCCTTGTATCGTTTGCTTATTATTCTGCCTGCCTACCGTTGGGTGTGTTGGTAGTTTTGGGCCTTACTTTTTCTATTTTCTTCCTAGTATCGTTTTTTTTTATAAATTGTTCAACAAGCCCCTTCAAAATAGGTCCTCATCGAAAAGTGCCATTTCCGGGGGTATCTCGTCTACATCCGTCGTTAAACCAATTGTGAGAATACGGGACTCACAATCCAATTACAAGGTAATCATTCCTTCCTTTCAGCATTGTGAGGTTGTCTTATTTACTATCTGCGAACTTCTGGGTGTTGGTAGTTTCATTAGCTATGTTATTATTATTAAATTTTTATTTATTATTTGTGTATGAATTCAAATCCGTGGGATACGCCAGAAGTGGAGTGTCTCCTTCGCGATATTCGCTTCGATACACCCGGTGCATTGCATCAACTCGAGGAAGCGATCCGAAGTAAGCAGGCCAAGATTACAGATAAAACCATTCACACGATTGAAAAAATAGATATAACAAAATAAAAAACACTAACACTGCACTTTTCGTTTGTTTTATTTTACGTCCGAACCTCACGGCAGTAAAATTAAAACATTAAGTATGGTCTACTTTACAAGACATCAAAATGTCACTATTAATTTACAGCCATAATATTGCAACAACAATAAACGACTCTTAAATTCTATTCCCAGTTAATTCTTTCCTAAAATAGGTATGGTATATTAAACGTCAAAACTGCTATAATGCGGAATAATTTTTCCCCAAACATGTTTTTCCTAAAGGTCAAAATACCCTTTTGAAGGAAAGGGAATAAAACTTCTACACAATTAAAAATTTCCATACCCTGGTAATTACCAGAACAGGGCTACAGGTATAGAATAAAAATGTGGTTTGTGTTTGATTCTTCCGACCTTATCCAATAAAAGACCAAATATATATTGGAAGGTATGCGTCGGGTCAACGGGACACAAAAAATGGTGAAAGAATTGTAAAGGATTTGTGTTACAATTTATTTCGATGGTGTAGTATAAATATAACGTGCGACCTTTTCATCACTTCGTATAATCTATATAGCATCTAGAAAGGCGCCGGGTAATACCTTTGGGATTCCACGTTGTAAAATCCAACCTTGACGTAAAATTCGGCATATAGAGTCCCACATTTCGGCTTTTCGTATAAATTGGGAGGTCCCAGTGATATTTGAAAGGAATCGATCAACCGAAAGTGGCAGCTTCCGTACGAGCTATTTCGTTTTTTGCAATTATTTGAAAATAATAACATTAAAAAAATAACGATTGAAATCATAAAGATTGTGAATTAAATTTCATTTTTAATGGAACAACTTTATTTTACCACAATTCGGCAACTTAACTGTCCAGGTGGATTGATTATTTCAGATGAAATTTCATACTGAAGCGTTTTCCATAAATTAGGAGATCCTTGCGTAATGTGGTTGAAATCTGCATTCGTTTCAATTTTTTCAATATTCATATAAATTTAATGATTAAATTTTCAACAAGCATTGATCTTGTTGACTTTCTGAAATTTTAGGGAGAATGAAATTTTTTGATTATACAAGACAGTTTTTATCTAAATCTGGTAGGTCTAATTTTTCGCTTTAGAAATGAAATGTAGTGTATTCGAGATCTATGGACATTCGTGGTAAAAAATAATCGGGTGTTTGCCAAAACATAATTAGAACTCATCCATCAGGTTTGAATAGAGACGTACCGGGTTCGAATACCAGTAAGAGGACAAAATAGTTCTTTCATTATCTTATCTTAAATCAACAAATATCCTGTTGGAGTGGAAAATTCATCAGCCGAACAATCCTATAAGTTGGTACTATAGACTGTTCATCCGTAGCGTAACTCATGCCATACATTCTCAAATTGGCTTAAGTATAAGTTAAGATAAGGTATCGTGAAAAATTATTCGCGCTAGAGTTGAAAGTTCTCCCGCTCCAAAACCAGTTTTCCAAGATAGAAAACAATCAAATAGACAAACCATAAAATATGTTTTAAAGTTCGCGACACAAACCATTTTTGATGTTCTAATTCACACAAAACTTGCATTGGTTTGGTTGGTTGGTCAAAGTTCAATGTGAGTAATACATTGATTTCGTTGAACTCATACAAAAACGTTTTTGGGCGAATTTTTGGATAAATATTTTTTGGATGAATTGTCTTTGATACAAAAAATCTGTCGATTAACAGTTATTTAGTTATTTTTATTTGCGATACATTGTATTAATTGCATTTAGACAATTTATTAATTGCATCGATTAGATTTTTGGCAAAATTTTCGGATTACAAATTTTTGGAAATATGATATTTTGTTGTTATGGATTTAATCGTTTGAATTAGTTTACAAATACATTTTGCATATATCATTTTCAAACTTTATTATGCACCATCTTCAACATTATACTGTTTGTAAAGCTAGACGTTCTAGCACCTAAACGCTTTAATAAATCTTCAATCTGGATGACTAACGCCGTTAACAATTTTTATTGTTTTTCTAGTCCCAAAAAGAGAAATTAATCAAAAAATCCATCCAAGTTAACAATTATTACGGTATGTGGTAAAATCCTTTTCCTTTAGGTTAAACGAAAAGCACCTGTTTAATTGAAATTATAATCCTAATCCTAACAAATTTTATAATCATTATGAGATGACTTTCATGCATACTAAGTACGAAAAAGGAGCAACGTAAACTTTTAATTTTTGATTAATTTTCCGTTTTTTACACCTCTGTATACCAAAACAAGAAAAACTTAAAGTCAATATTCATATTCAATTACACAACTTTTTTTATATCTTCTCTCGTCTCTTACCCGAAAAATTGCAACGTTACATATAATTTTTAATTAAAATAGAAATTGTTAAAAATCAAGGTAACAAGTACAAAAAAAATTAACATTTTGTTTAAAATAAATTAACTTTTTATTAAATTTTCACAAAAAAAAAAAAATATAGAAATTAATTCGACTCGTAATTAAGTTTTGTGTGTATGTCTTTCTTAAGCTATAAACAGAATATACTCTGCTCTGTAAATTGCAACGAAGTATTTTTTGTTTTGTTTTCATTAAAATTTTATGATAAGAGCTTAAAATCTAGCAGAACCCCAAGAAAAAATTTCGGTGTAAATATTATCTAAAACCTACAGGAGAAAAAAAAAGTTAATAAACCGAAAAGCTCAACTAAAAAAAGTTGTACGTTAAACTTAAAAAGTAAACTTTAATAATTTGTTTTTGGCTTTTTTACTCTCATCTTAAACATCATCAGTTTTATATGCTGTGCACTCGTATATAAGTTGATAATGTAGACGAACAAAATATTTTAGTCGCTGTATCAAATTACATTTCTATAAACTTGCATATAGTTTATTACACATTGTAGAGTATGCTGCTAACATTCTATGGTTGGTATCATTTTATAGTAATGCAAGATTTTTTTTTTAATCTAATTTTGCTCTTAGCAATTAATATTTATAATAAACAAAGATAAAAAAATATATTCGATATTTTGCTGAAGTTGCTGTGCAAAATACGAAAAGTTGTTTTAAACGTGCAGAAGTGAAGACGTTATAAACGAAAGATGTTTTAAAAATAATATTAATTTACTTGCTTAAGATGAAGTTACGACATTTTCATCGTAGAAGTTTGACCAAAAAAAAAATCGTGGGACGAGATAGTTTCAAACCATTTTGTTGGCATTTAGAACTTGATTTTAATTGAATCTTGAAATTTAGAATTCTTTATTTATTTCGGTCAAGGTAAAAATGAAAATCTATGTTCTTGAGCAACCTCCTTAGTTGAAAAAATGCCCTTAAACCAGTTTGAACAAGCAACTCGGTCTACTAAAAAGTGCAGCTCTTTAAAACAATATTTCTCTGTATAGGTAATACCCCTCAAATAGGCACCGATGAATTTATTATAACAGCACACACCCACAAAAATCGATCTTTCTGGATCGAATTACCTTACATTGTAAGAAAGAGATACCCATGAATTTATTACAACCTTCCTATGCAAGACCAGTAGATGGGTATATAAGTTGAACGACAGGCAAATGGAACAGCGCAAAAACACATGTGAAATGTTGCTTGCTCGGTACAAAAGTAAGTCGTTTTTGCATCGTATAGTTGCAGGGGATGACAAGTGGGTTCATTTCATTTCAATCCCAAGCGCAAAATATCATGGGTTGGCCCAGGCGCACCATCCACATCGACCACAAGCCTGACTCGCTTTGGCAGAAAGATAATGTTCTGTATTTGGTCATACCAGAGAGGCGTGGTCTTGGGAAACGGTTTATACTTAACGTTACGAGCAACAATTGACCGATTTGAACCGTTCGCTCTGGAAAGAAAGTCAGAATACCGAAAGAAGCAACATAAAATCATTTTTTCCATGACAATGCTCCATCACATGCGGCAAAACCGGTTCGCGACACGTTGGAATCCTTGAGATGGGGAATTCTACCCCATGAAGCTTACTCACCCGACTTGGTTCCTTCCTATTACCACTTGTTTCCATCGATGGGTCACGCACTTCCTGAGCAGAGTTTTGGTTCGTACGAAGCTGTGAAAAAATGGCTTGATGAATGGTTGATATAAAAAGGGAAAATTTTTACTGGCATGGTATTGGGAGGGAAAAATTTGTATCAAGCGATAGAACATAATTTGAACAAAGCACTTTTTGTCATTCTTCCGAATTTAACATGTTTTTTAGTAAAAAAAAATCCACATTTCATACTTGTACACCTGCTAGTAATTATGAGAAATTTCAACTTCAAGATTTTGTGCATGATTCTTGCTACATTTCTATTATCGATCGCTCATTATTTCTCCAATAATTTTTTTAATTATCAAAAAGATCAAATTACGACTAAGCACTTAAAAGCACTCAAAAATTTTTTACGAGAGGAACAAGTTATTAAAAGATCACAGACAAAAGACTACATGTTAGGATATGCAATTCAAGCTGCTTTTCGTTTATCCAGAGTTGTTTCAGACACAGGTATTACCCTATTAATCTCGTATATCATATCAACCGGTTTTGTTATCAAAATACACATATACATACACATAAATATTTCAAAACCTATCGAAAACTTTGGGATAGGTTCAATATGAACCAAAGTTTTGCGCACCGAATACACTATCGGGTCATAAAATGGTTTGTAGATGAAAACGACGTAAGTACACAAAGTCATTAGAAATGGAAAATAACCAAATTAACTTCGCAAAAATGAAGGACTTACCTATAGTAATTAGATCAATAGATGGCAGCCACGTCAAAACTAGCCTTCTCACACGATCGCGGTTGTCACAAAAATCTACCTTTTATGATCGTATTAGTTATCGTATTATTATCCATGATTAATTTTACCCCAAACTGTTTTGCTTTGCGACTTGGCGTACGCAGAAATGGAATCCACTCTTTAAAGATTTTTGGAATTTGCACGTGATACAGCTAAAGTTCAATTACCTTCATTCACAAACTAGAATTATTTTTGATATTGGTTTTGGGCTACTGAAGGCTTTATTACCATTTGTGTCATAGCTGCTTGCGTTTTGCAGAACATACATACGTCCGCATAAAATGATTATTGTAAAATTGAATATTTAGACGCCGATGTTCCAAAAGCGGAAGATTTATACCTAATTTAATACATATTTCAACATAAAATTCTCTTGATTAATTCACATCACAGCCCCCTAGTTGTTTTCGTTCTTGCCGGTCCTGTTCTCTTATTTGAAATATTTTTCCTGAAATGCAGTCTTTCTTCTTTTCTCTTCAATTTTATCTTGTCTGTTAATCACGATTACCGTTTCTTTGCTGAAATCCATATTTTATTTGAAGCATCAGATCCCTAATTGTTGTAGCTATCATAGAAGCCGGTTCCAGTTGACTTTTCATACCACCAGAAACTGAATCGTGAACTCGTAATTGGATTGTTATGAAATAAGTCTACAATCTCCTCCATATATAAAATTTTGGTAGCTGTTGCTATGTTGTGCCAGTTCCTCTATCTGTTCCTAGACATATTTGTTTCTTGTTTTAAAATATATTTTCTTCCTACTACCAAACGTACGGATCAACGATAACCCTTCGTTTTTAGTTTATTTTTAGACATTTAATATTTTTCTTTATTGTTTGGAATAAAAATTGAGAACTCACAGTGCCAAAAAATAAAATTGCACAAAAATATTTTCGGTTATGTTTAACTGCTGTCATATAAATCGTTCCATTGAGCTTCTACTCTCAAGTACCTCTACCATTGGAACACATTTGATAATACAGTTTGTATAATAGAAACTTGACAGTGCTGTAAAACAATAACAAAGAAACGTCATTTTTCATTTTGTTTTCGAATTTTCTCAAATTGTATTTATTGACAACTATATTTTTTATCACCAAACAAACGGCAGTTAAAACATTTTACTTGTCCATAGTACTAAGAACACAGAACCAAAGGAGCAAAATTCGAGTGTATTTCAACAACATTGTCGTGGACTATTTCGTTTAAACTAATAATTAAGTTTCCTCAACGATCATTTTGTTTCTAAAATCACACATGATCACAAAATTATCTTATTATTTTATCTTTGTTTTATAATTTTATGCTCAGAGACATCTATTGATTGGTATTAGCAATTTCTGAAAACTAATAAAAGTTTTTCTTTTTTTTATTTTTTGAAGGGGGTCTTATATAACAGGGTGTGCCTAGATATGCTGTAATCTTCTTTCTAGTTAAAAAAAACAACGATATTTTAGATGGAAATATAATGAAAAACTTAAAACACTACAATCATCATTACAAAAAAAACAAAAAATTTAACAGGAACACTCTTTAATTATTTCTGAGTTTCTCTACATTCACATGACACCAAATTTAAATGAATAACCCCCACATCACATTGTTACTCCAAAAGCTTTTTTTAACGAACCTTTTGTTTTGGAAAAATATTGCACTATATGCTACAACGCTATGTACATTTGATGAAAATTGCCTATACTAATTTAGTATTTTCTGTACATACACATATAAACAAATTCTTGTTTCTACAACACAATAAAATTGTGTTAGACTAAATAATTCTGCGTTAACTCGACATAATATGACTCAATTTTAAAATATGCTTTTCCTGAATATTGTACCACAGAAAATCAAATTAGATTTTTCATTTGAACTAAAAAATGAAAACAAAACAAACTTCTGGTAATCCCAATGTTATCGTTGTATCTGTGATTTTTTGTTAAACAGCGTATACGTATACGCAAAAAAGTACAAAATATTTTTGATTGTATGCGGCTATTTACAGAAAATGAAATTGCAGTTTTAATTTTTACGTTTACATAGGATGAAATATCTCTTTTAGGTTGTCTCTGATTGTACTAACCATTCAAATTGAAAATTTTTGTTTTTATATACAAAAAAGCTTCTAACAAAATATTAAAATACACTGGTTGGTTTGAAAAATTATAAAAAGCTTCCCTCTATTGAAAGCTCATCAAAAATATGGTGGAATCTTACGGCTCTTATATTTAAGAGGCTCTGGTTCTGGAAAATATTTGTACAACGTTATTCATATTGGATATTTAGTCTGTTGTCTGGTTATATGTTATAGATAGGATCGGAGATTATTTATTTGAATAAAAAATGGATCAGAGAATTTGTGTTAAATTTTGTTAAAAGAATGTAATAAAGTGGTAGGAATGTTAAATATTTTTTTCGGTAAGTTTACTATGAGTAAAATAAGGGTAAATCAAGACAGAATAAAGCTTGACGAGTGTGGTCGAACGTCAATGTTATGCTCATCGTGTTCTTCTTCAAAAATACCCGGATTTGTAGCGAAATCATTCATGGCTTTTGCACCACGATAATGCACCTATGCTCCTTCATTGTTTGTTCGTGAATTTTTTGTTAAAGACGAAACCATAATGATGCCCCAGACCCCATACTCGCTGTAAATTGTCTCGTGTGACTTTTGCCTGTTTCACAAAACAAAGGTACCTCAAAGAGCCGTCGTTTTACAAGCATAGATGAGATTAAAAACGCTTTCTGATATAGCTTAAAGCTATTTCAAAGATCAAGTTTCACAAATGGCTCATATAATATCTAATGGGGACCATTTTAAACGGGATAACATTGATGTAGACGCATAAGAAGATTATTTCCAAAAAATGGAAATCCCGCTACTTTTTGAACACACAAAAAAGTCATTAATAGTTTAGTTAATAGTGATTTTCTTCACGCGATTACATCGCCTGACAAGTTCCCGGCCTGACTTATAGATGATGCCACACATTTAAAACCCTTATGATTTTTAGATTCTACCAACCTTCAAATGACCCCTGTTAAAGTTTCATGACAATTCGATCCTCAAGTTTACAAGGTTCTATAAATCTAAAATAAATTTAAAATAAAATATAAATTAACCTATTTTTTATACAAATGGATGTTCATCTGATTGAGGGAGATGGAAATTGCCTCCTTAATGCAATCCAACAATTGAGTATAATTAACTCACTTTTTCCACCTATTTAGCTAGGGACCTGCATATTGCAGTGGTACAAATTATTAAAAAAGAACTTAGTCAATACGTCCCAACAATATTAGATCCATGGGTTCAAGCATATACTACGGAAATCATTAACACTCATACAGAGCAACAATTAATATTGTTACGGTGACACCTAGATTAGAATAGAATAAGTTATTCAATAATTGTTCAATTAGTATTTGTGATTTGGGTCAACATTCAGGCGTCAGTTGTATATTAACATATTGTTACGGTGACACCTAGAATAAGTTAATTTCATTAATTGTTCAATTACATTTATAATTTATACTCAACATTTAGGCGTATTTCTATAATAACATATTTGCTGCGCATTTAGGATTATTCTAGAAACAAATATTTTGGTATATAAGGGCGCGCGTAGACGTAGAATGCTGAGTATTATTTTAAACGTGATACAGTGAAGGTTAAATAGAAAGATTATTAAAGTGATTATTAAAAAGTGTGTTATAATTGTATTGTGTGTTATTAATTTTGTGTTGTATAATTATTGTGTTGTAAAAATAAATTTGTGTGAGCTCAAATTTGAAGCAGTTGTATTTATTCACAATCCAGTGATTCGAACCTCGAGTGACAAGTCGAAAATCGTAGCAATATTAAGGTAATTATGAAATTTTGGCTTAAACCTCAACCAGTCAAACTTAAGAGCTTAAGTTGTGCTCCGTTTTGGACTACTTAGAAGAGTGATACGACCACCAAAATTTTAGAGGTCAGTTGTTTATTTGTGACGAGAAGCCTATAAAATTTTGGTGATTGTAGCACTAACCGGCGTGTAACTTAAGCTCTTAAGTCTGACTTTTTGAGGCATTATTCTGGATTGATAGCCAGATAGTATTTTTACATCGGGGTGAGGTTGTCAAGGCGATGGGGGTTTGGTTTGGTGAAGCATTGAATTCTTTGTGTTGGAAGGTTCGGTCGTCTCATCAGGCTACAGTGTGGCCAAACTGCAGGAATGTTGAAGGTGCTTTGGGCTGGTCAAGGTATAGTCACGGTGTCTTGGCGAGTTTTGTTCGTTCGTTGCGCAGTTGCCAACCCCTTGGTAAAATTTCATATAGAAACCGCATGTATGCGTTAAATACAATATAATTCGAGGTTGCCAAGGGATTGGCAATTGCGTATCGGGTCGGTAGGGTTCGCTAATGCGTTGTGATTATGCTTTGACTAATTCAAGCTGTTTTCAATGTTTTTGTGGTTTAAATAAATAATTTCAATTTCATTATTAAATTCACAATCCAGATATTAAACCAATCTTGAAACTGCTGGCTTGTGGGGCGGCGCTGAATGTTTGTTAGCTAAAACTAACCTACTTAAAAAAAATCAATGTTTATTTTTCTGGCACTCTACATAAAATAAATTACACATCTTTCATAGGCAGTTCCGATTCTGAACTTAACCTGTTATGTAATGGTTACCATTCATATTAATGTGAAAATCATCCATCGCAATATACAAGCAATAAACAATCAAAACAACAATTATATTACCGAACTTAGGTGCTAGGTTCAGCTTGAAATATTCGGAGATAATATAATAATTAATTTCTAATTTTTATTGACTTTAAGCGGATGGTTAATTTAATTTATTACTAATTCGTATTTCAGCTGAATTAGGAAAGGCAGTATTCTTGTATTAAAAATAATTATCATTGTCAGCGAAGTTACTATAATTATCTGAAGATGTTATAAATATACGATGTGTTGCAGTTAATACCTGATTATTTGGTGTTCCCTTTTGTTTTTGGGGAATTCTGGTTTGGTTATTAAAGATATTCATTTTTAACTTGCTCCTCTTATATAGACCCTGATTGCGGAGGGTGATTAGACGAATCGTGTCTGGGGGTAGTGTTTAAATTGGGGTGGCTGATAATATTAGTGGCTGGTAAAGATTTTGATTAGTTGGTTTTAGCTTGCATAAATTACGACTTTTCAATTAATATGTACCAATGTTGATTATCAAAGACTAACTTTGACGGTTTTATCTTAATGTTTTCTGAATGGGATTGAATTGTAATGTATTAATTTGTGTACCTAGGTATTGTTGGTTCTTGAATTTTGCCAATCATTCACAATTGATTTATTACCTTGTAAAAATCATTATATTTTATTTATTTTATTTTTATTAAATCTTATATGATTCTAATTAGTGAAATTTTAGCTCCCAATTTCGTTTAGGTTGAGTTTTTATTTCAGGAAATTTACTATTATATATGGCTTCTTAATTAATTATTATCTGAATTAGGATTATTATTAAAAAATGATACCATTAAAACAACAGATTCACAAAGCCATTGCAGATAGAAACGTGGTGTGTTATTTTCCTGCTTTAATACAATTTGGTGGTTTCTGGTGTTGATTTATTATTATTTGATGTATTTTGTTTTGGGGGAACAGATGAATTTAGTTAATACTAATCATTAAATTACATTTAATTTATTTAATTATATTGAAGTACATACTAATGAAGTTTTATTTTAGGAATTTTACCATTATAGTTACAACTTAATCTATCATAAATTTTGTTTTAGTATGCTGATTGCTGAAAATTTATATTACAAAAATCAAAAATAATTGTGTTGTCTTGTGCTAACTGCCTTACATTATATTTTAACTAACGTTTTACTAATTATCGACTTCTTAGGTGTCTGTAACCGGGTCGATTCGGTCGTATTTAGCATGCCTATCCTATCCTTCCATCTTGTTATATGTAATACAGGTGTATGGCGGGCCTGGCGTCTTACGGAAGTCTCGCTAAATTGCCTGGTCATACATTGCAATCAATTAATCAATCAATCAATTCACATGACGGCAAATTTAAATGTTATTGCAATCACTAACAGAAATAAAATGATTGTTCGTTTTTATTAATCTAATAGTCCCTGAATATTGGATTAATAAAAACGTATTTCTAAAAATTTTAATTTACCCAGATTCTTTTGAGAACGATTATAAAGCTTCCCCTCTATTTAGAGCATAAAATAAAAATGGCGGGCTCTTATGGTTCTTATATATAGGTGGCTCTGCTAAAACATGCAATTCACAAATCACAATCAAAATGTTTATAATATTTTTTGAATGCACGTATTTATATGTAATTCACAGGTTAAATTATATAAAATATTTAGAAACCAAATTTTTTTTATTAATATTGAGGGATTTTTATAACGTACAATCCATTTATCTACATAAGTAATAAAAGTACAGAATTAAAATTAATATTTTATAATAATAATCAAGGGAGCATGTTAAATTGATTAACACGTACAATAAAATGTTTTTTCTCGTACCAGGTTGATCCACTCAGGTGTGTGCTCACTCGATATGTGTACGAGACTATGAAACTTCTGGATGTTTTAATTTAATTCTACATAATTTATATTATCAAAATTTTAAGGTAAATGTCTAAATTTATAGCTATGGAAAAAACATTTAAAATAACCTTTGGGATTGAATACGAGAGTATATGCCATACTACTAGAAAGGTAATAAAAATTTTGCAGTACGGATACGTTTATGTATAAAGACCGTTTTACAGTTTAAAATTTCAATTAATTATTTATTTAATTGCCGTTTTGAGCCAAAATTGTAAATTTTCTTTGAAATACACCCCAAATGATATTCTCTCGTACATGCCAAGTGATATACAAAAAGCACTAAAATATTATATTGTTTTACTGTATACAGTTGCTATTATATCTATCACCATTCTAGTGTTAACATATGTTCAAATGGTAATAAACATATGTATATACATATATACATAAACAACAACACCAACAATGCAAAAAATTAATCATGTTCTGTATTTAATGTTTTATTAAAATTAATTTATTTTTACTCCTCGTCATAGCTGATACTGTTGATTTTTTGTTTGGTTTTTGGTTGTTTGCCATGCTGTGAAAATACATTTTATTAGCCATATGGAAAATTAATTTAATCGAAATTAACATTTTATTTATATTAGTATATGAATAATGAAAAGACGGAACAATTTATATATTTTGCCGCCATTTATTGGTATAAGCGTAAAATTTTGATAGAGAACACTGCAGAAAAGGAAAAACTGCGTTCCGAATAAAGAATTTTAAAACCATTAAAAAGTAAAACATGGTTTCTTACTCGGAACTCTCGAAGGTTGGAGACAACAATGGGTTCATAAATATAAAACCGAAATACTCGCTCAAAACGACCGATATTATATGAAACCATGGTATTTTAACGACAATAGTTTTATTTCAACGACAACGCCTTTTCAACGAGACCCTTAAATTAAAGAAATTGATTTCACTTCCCTAAAAGCATCCTCATGGATTACTAACATTAAAGTTGGCTGCAAAGTCATTATCGGTGCTCCGATGTAGGCTACTATTGTATTAGTGTTTCTGTTGTAACATGTATGCGAAGATGAAGAGTGAACGTTAGAGGATTATTTCTTTAGAGGCGCTAGGGCGCTAGTATGCTCTATATAAGCACAGAGCACCACACCATGGAGGCCGCGTAAAGACAGCAAAGGGAGGTGCAAACTTTTATGGTGGGTCGATAGGTTAGCAGTAATGAAACAGTGTGGTTAATGTTGAGTTGTCACTGTAATATTGGATAGTGCACACACCCGGTGGGCTATCGGCCAAATGGTGAGAGGGTTGAAGATAATTCTAGAGATAGATATGATACCGCCTAGGACGACTGGTGAAATTCATAAACACATAAAACAAGACATATGGTATTTTGGAATTCCCTCAACCCTTATTTAAAAAAGAGGATAATTGATGATCTTGTTTTATTGGTATCATAAAGTGGAACAATTTTCTTTAAGATCCTAATTAGGGTTTACCTTTATTTTATCTTATTTTATTGTTGTAGTTTTTTTTTGTTTTGTCAAATTATCTATATAAATATCACATTTTTTAAAATAGAATGATTCTTGTTTCGTCTGTCGTGAAGATAGTTCTCAGATAGTTAAATAAATGTATAGCTTAAATCTTTATCGCGTTGTGTTTTATTTAAACAAATTTATTTTCGAGAAATTAGATCACACCATTTTTTTGGTCCATCAACCCGGATAATCCGGTATCAGTTTCGTTATCGTAAATTAAATCAAAAGTGCATCTCGTAGTGAAATAGTAAACATATACAGTCCACACAAGTTAAAACAATAGTAGTGATCATAAATTTCAATAATAAATTTATTCAAGATGGAGCGATTAATTCGTAGAAGAGACTTAGTGTATAAAAATGTGCTCGTTTATGTGAGTCGATTGAACAACAAGACATTACTACAACCACAGAAAGTACCCTTAAAGATCAATTAAAAAATATTTGTGAATATGAAAAAGATTATAAACATTATGTAAATGAAATTATTGACAGTGATAAGTGTACAGACGAGTTATTTGAAAAATGTGATGAAGAAAGTGCTAAGTTTGAAATGTTAGTGAACCGTGTAAAAACAATATTGAATGTTGAAATGGACAAACGTCCCAATAATCAAAAAATCAGTCAAATTAAATTGCCCGAATTACAATTACTAGAATTCAATGGTGAATTCAATAAATGGCGCAGTTTTCGGGACACATTCAAAGCAGCAGTGCATAATAACAATCAGGTGAGTGATATCGCTAAATTTTCGTATTTATTGGCTAAATCTTTGGTGGCTCATATTCCTATTATGATTCTTATTCTGCTGATGGTTATGAAAACGCGTGGCGAGTTTTACTAAGCAGATATGACAACGAAAGAACAATAGTCGAGTGTCACCTAGATGCCATTTTAAATTTACCGAAAGTTTCAAATAACAATTTATCAGAAATAAAAAACATTTTAGATATTTCGACTGTGAATATTGATTCATTGCAAACCTGTGAGTTTAAATTGGATAGGTTATCCGAAGCTCTAATAATCAGAATAGTCTTAGGGCGTTAGATTTAAATTCCAGAAAAGAATTTGAAAATGAGTTAGGGATAGCTGAGTTTCCCAGTTGGATAAAACTCAAAACCTTCTTACAAAAAAAGATACTGGTACAAGAAGCAATAGGAATAACACATAGAAAAATAGAAATTCCCGTTTCTAATCGCAATACAAAAGTTGCACTAGTAGTATCAACTTCGCCAGTTGAAAAACACCAATTCGTTCGTTGTCCCAATTGTAAGAGTGATCATTATTTAGCAATGTGTCAAGATTTTATTAAACTCTCAGTACTAGGCCGTTTCCAAAAAGTAAAGCAATTACGATTATGTATTAACTGTCTAAGGCCAAACCATATTGTTTCTCAATGCACAAGATCTACTTGTAGGCATTATTCTCAAAAGCACCACACACTCTTGCACAGAAACCACATAGTATCCATAAAAGAATCGCCAAAAGTTGAACAATCGGAAACGTAACCTCTTCAAACTAACACGAACTCAGAAAATAGTTTAACACTACATCATTCAAATAATATTTCTAATAGTCAAATACTGTTATCAACAGCAACAATTTTAATCCAAAATTCCGATGGTAACTTTATTTCGTGCCGTGCTCTTTTAGATTCCGATTCACAATCAAACTTAATTACTTTAGATCTTTCAAATAAACTTCGTTTCGAATCACAAACCAGTAATTTAGTAGTTTCTGGATTAAACAGCCAAAAAACTAATGTTTCCGGGAAGTGTTCCACAATTATTCGATCACAGTGCTCTAATTTTAAAGCCAGTTTAGAATTCTCAATCGTCCCAAATATAACCAACTTATTGCCTCAATTAGAATTGGACATTTCTAAATGGAATTTACCAAAAAATATAATCTTAGCTGATCCTTACTTTAATATTCCAAATAAGATTGATGTGTTACTAGGTGCTGGAATTTTATTCGATATATTGTTCGAAGAAAAAATCCAAATTAATCCGTTCGTACCTGCTCTAGTAAAGTCGAAATTAGGTTGGATAGTAGGCGGGAAATTCGAAGTAGAACCAGTAAACTTACATTTACATAACGAAAATTCAGACATAAAACTAAACAAGCAATTAGAGCAGTTATTCCAAAGTGAAGCTTGTGAAACTTCTGATGTTGAAACTTCCGAAGAAAAATAGTGCGAAAAAATCTTCAACATATAGAAATGATGAAGGTCGTTATGTTGTGAGTTTGCCATTAAAATTCGATCCAATTTGTCTTGGTGATTCCTTGACTATGACGAAGAAGCGATTTACTTACCTAGAGAAAAGATTGAATCGGGATTCTGAGTTAAAAGTAGAGTATGAAAAGTTCTTGGAAGAATATTTAAGGTTAGGTCACATGAAATTATCATCTATTAGCAGTAATCTAGAATATGTTTTACCGCATCATCCAATTATTAAACCTACTAGTAGCACAACTAAATTAAGAGTTGTGTTTGATGCATCTAGTAAAACAGACAATAATATATCGCTAAATGATATTTTATTGACAGGACCAAACGTTCAATCCGAATTATTTGAAATAATTTTACGCTTTCGCCGCCATAAATATGTATTTATGGCGGACATTGAGAAAATGTTTCGCCAAATTCTCATCAACCCTAATCAAACACATCTTCAGAAAATTTTATGGTATAATTCTAACGAAATTCAAACTTACGAACTCCAGACAGTCAAGTACTTATGGTACTACTTCTGCGCCATTTTTAGCTACTAGAGTTCTCAAAGAAATTTCTAACAGTAATTCAATTAAATATCCCATAGCTTCCAAAGCATTGAAGGAAGATTTTTATGTAAATGACTGCTTAACTGGTTGTGACAATTTGGATGAGTTAATTTGTACTCAAATTAATTTAATAAGTATGTTAAGAGATTCAGGAATGCATCTTCGTAAATAGTCTTCCAATTCCAACAAAATTTTAGAAACCATTCCAATTTCGGACATTGAACAGTCAAATAATAAAATTATAAAAACACTAGGAATAGCTTGGAATCCTACTTCTGATAGTTTACACATAATAGTCCCAAAATTATCCGTTCATAGTAAAGTTTCAAAAAGAACAATATTAGCAGATTTAGCTCAAATTTTCGATCCATTAGGTTTCCTCTCTCCGGTATTGATAAAAGGCAAAATACTCTTGCAAAGTCTCTGGCAAATGAATGTTAGTTGGGATGAAGAAGTTCCAAATTATTATGAAAATGAATGGTTGCGTTTTAGAAATTCTATTTATTTAATCGAAAATTGTCGCTTGAACAGGTATCTCTCTCCTTTTGCCGAACAAATAGTTTAATTACATGGCTTCGCAGATTCTTCTGAAAGGGCTTTCGGTGCTTGCTTATATGTTCGCAGTACGAATCCGACTGGAGGCTATACTGTAAAATTGGTAACTAGTAAATCGCGTGTCACACCTCTAAAAACGATTACAAGACCTAAGTTTGAATTAAATGCAGCACTTTTATTGGCTAGATTAGCTACCAAAGTAGTTTGAGCATTTCAGATCGATTTTAAAAGCATTTTTCTTTGGGTTGACTCGACCATTGTTCTTAGTTGGATAAAAATGCATCCGATGCGCTTCAAAACATATGTAACAAATAGGGTATTTGAGATACAGAATTTGACCACCAACTGCACTTGGCAGCATGTAAATAGCCAAAAAAATATAGCGGATCTTATTTCAAGAGGCACCAGTATCGAAAATTTAGTAGAATCACAAACTTGGTGGAATGGACCACTGTTCCTTTAACAACATCAAGAATACTGGCCAAAACCAATATCGAAGAATGAATCCCAAGAAGTCACATCCGAAATGAAACCAGAAAAAGTAACGTTAACTTTATCAGTAAACGAAGATATCACTGAGTTAATTGATAAAATTAGCTCACTTCACAAACTTGTTCGCGTGATATGTTTCTTGCTACGATTCACAAATAATGTTAATAAATCGAAACATAAAATTAAAGGATTCTTCACAGCTGAAGAAATTAAAGGCAGCTTGAACTATTTAATAAGAGAAATGCAAAAACAATTTTTTGAAGACGAAATTCAATCATTAATATCCGGGAAACCACTATCACGCAAAAGTAAAATTAAAGATATGAATCCGTTCATCGATGATCAAAATATGCTTCGAGTTGGCGGCAGACTAAAAAAGGCGATGTTTGTGACTTATGAAAGCAGGCATCCACTCATTCTGCCATACGAAAGCAATTTCACATTGTTAATTTTTAGAGACGAACATGTAAAATATTTACATTGTGGGCCTCTGCAATACTCTCGATGATACGGCAACACTACTGGCCTCTACGCGGCAAAATCTTGGCAAAAAGGGTAACTCGTTATTGTATCAAATGTTTCAAATCAAAACCAAATACCATCAATCAAATTATGGGGAACTTGCCAGAATGTAGATTAACACCTAACAGGCTATTTACGACCACTGGAATAGATTTTTGTGGGCCCTTTTTCACAAAAAATAAAAATCAACGAGGCGGTGCAAGCCATAAAGTGTATGTTTGCATATTCATTTGCTTTCTGACTAAAGGCATACATCTTTTAAATTGTATCAGATATGACTACCGAGGCATTTATTGCCTGTTTAAAACGATTTATATTTCGTCGCGGCGCTCCAACCATTATTTGGTCGGATAATGGCACAAATTTCGTTGGCGCCGACCACGAATTAAAGCAGCTGTACCACTTAATTTGCAAACAAGAACATACGAATGAATTTTTGCAATTTCGCAGAGATTCAATGGAAATTCATTCCACCAAGATCACCAAACTTCGGAGGATTATGGGAGTCGTCTATAAAAATTTTAAAGTCACACATGAAGCGAGTTTCATCTAATACAATATTGACATATGAAGAGTTGAATACACTAGTTATTCAAATTGAAGGAGTTATGAACTCGAGACCACTTACAGTGCTTTCAACAAATCCGAATGATCCAACACCCTTAATCCCGGCACATTTCTTAACCGGAGGTTTAATAAACAATATTCCAGAAGCAAATGTCATCGAAATACCGTCGAACAGACTTTCCAGATTCGAAAATGTCAACAAAATGTTCCAGTCGTTTTGGAAAAGGTTTTCAGTTGAATATTTACATACGTTACAGCAGAGAAAAAAATGGAGAGATCAACGAGAAAACTTTCAAGAAAACGACATTGTATTCATTGTTGATGAACAATTACCAACAACACAATGGTTAATGGGTAAAATAGCTGAAGTTATCCCAGGGTCAGATGGGATTAACCGCGTATTTAATATTAAAACAAAAAATGGAATAATAAAACGTACAATTAGTAAAATTTGTAAACTACACTTAGAATAAATTACTAATTTGTTACCTTTAAGAAATTCAATATAATTTTAAGAATAGTTTAAGATTATGAATTTCATTATATAATTCTCATTTTACATTGAAGTTATGTATATTACTTCAACGGGGGGGAGAATGGTGAAATTCATAAACACATAAAACAAGACATATGGTATTTTGGAATTCCCTCAACCCTAATTTAAAACAGAGGATAATAATTGATGATCTTGTTTTATTGGTATCATAAAGTGGAACAATTTTCTTTAAGATCCTAATTAGGTTTTACCTTTATTTTATCTTATTTTATTGTTGTAGTTTCTTTTTGTTTTGTCAAATTATCTATATAAATATCACATTTTTTAAAATAGAATGATTCTTGTTTCGTCTGTCGTGAAGATAGTTCTCAGATAGTTAAATAAATGTATAGCTTAAATCTTTATCGCGTTGTGTTTTATTTAAACAAATATATTTTCGACAAATTAGATCACACCAACGACTCTTACAGAGTTCTTCCTGAACTCCTGACTTTACGCTGAAATATCTCGCTACTATACTTGGAATGCGTCGCATAAAGTGATGAAGCATCAGTCACAACGGACACTGATCGAGGGCAAGCAATTGTAAAGGTGTGAGACGCTTTGTCCGTATATACACAGTCTACGTCAGCAACATTGAGTACTGTTGTTCAAGGTTGCTGCTAATAAGGGCATCCAGATTATCTGCTAGTTCTGGTTCATCCTCCTCCAATTCAAGTTGGAACCCTTCGTCTTGATCATCATTATCGCCCTCTCAATCAGAGTCACAGTCGTCATTATAAGGTGCTTGCACAGGGAATTTAGATTTTTGAAAGAGGACATCTATCATTGCTAAATGAATTCCGTGAGCGAAGCAGAGTTGTTAGTAACAGAACACTATTTTGCCGACCTTTTGTATCATAGCGGCACCGTCTGTTATGGTGCATATGATGTCTTCGAAAGTGGGGCTAAATAGCTTGCCTTGAGATTTTAATCCTTGTAGCTCAATTTTATATTTTTGCCGAATAATTTGTCCGTATTATATTACCATGACTCGAACTGTTGCGGCTGTTAATTTCAAAGTCACGCGCTATCAACGACTTACGCATCTCAATTGAAGTAATGAAAATTCTGAATGGTATACCATCTTCGGCCGTCATACAAGATAGCTGGTGTTGTTGTTGTTCCTGTACTTTCATCTACAGATCTCTTCACAAGTTTTAATACAATCTTGTGAATAGATGTAATATGTTTATGAAGAGAACTTGTTGATCCACCTGTTGTCTTTAATTGTTTCTGACAACGTTTACATTTCGCAAACTCACCAGTAGTGTTGTCACGCAGGAAATGCTCCCATACTGGAGATTTTTAAAATAACCGCTGGCTGCATTCTTCAATTTTGATTTTTTGTGGACATATCTAGATTGGATTACAGCAAAAATTTGGGATGACTTTATGTACTTTCGATAATTCTGAAAATTTATCTGACCTTTATCTAATCATAAAGCATTAATTTAATTTAAAACGAATATTTATAGCATAAAATTTACTATTATACTTTGTACAATTTTTTTCCGTTAAACTTTCTAACTAACAGTTGAAAATTAAAAAAAAAAAACTAATTATTATTTGAAAAGGTTATGTCTATAATTTCATTTGCGATAAAAAAGCAAAAATCATTCAAGTTAAATTGAAAATGCGACTCGGGGATTCGGAATTGGTCCTTTTTTCATAATTTGAAACTAGTTAACCCATATATTGCCGTTGTCCTTTATATCGCCACACAAAACACTGAAGAAAATTCGAGCACAACTTATGGAATGTTTTTTTTCGAAAGTTCTTTTAGGCCTGTTTACTATATAAAGATTCATTCGTTGCAACGTTTTTTAGTTTGTGTTTGAATAAGTATAATAAATTAAAATTAAGAACTAAGACTGTGTGCCTGAGAGCGATTTTTTCGACTAAATTTCCGACTAAACTAAATTAATGACTGATTCATATCATTCTTTCAAAGGTGGCACTAGTATCTTTTAAATATGCTGTGCCTCCGATTGTAAACTAAATTGTAAACTAAACTAAATTATGACTTTTCATATGTCATATTGTTTTTAACAACACCGATTTGTTATTTTTTAAAATCCAGGTAATAGAAAAAAAAACAAATATGGATATGGAAATCGCATTATTCATGAATGTGATTATAACGGAATTTAAGAATGAGATGTTTCCTTTTAGATATTTTTACTCGTATGCACAAGATAGACAAATAATAAAAACAAAAAATGAAAATGACAACTAAATGGTCAAGCAACCTCAGCAGGAATCTAAATGATAAAACCTGGTGGCTAATAGCATAACTACTCATTAATTTAGTTTAGTTGGCAATTTAGTCGAAAAAATCGCTCTTAGGCACACAGTCTAAATTTGAAGTTGAAAATACAATTCGGGGATTCCCAATTTATTCTTTTTTTCATAATTTGAATCGAGTGTTCAGGAAAAACCGAATAGCCTAGCAATGGGATGTTAATATCCGTTCAACCCTTCCCTCTCCTTATCCTTTTAACCTCGAGTCGACCCGAGTATTGGTGTGACCCAAATTAACCACAATCCAGTGAATTCACAAAGTTAACATTGCTCTGGTCCAATGCCATCCATTAAATAATGAAACCAACTGTCGTCAATGACATCTATCGAACAATAGATATTATGCAATTATTAGTGTCTCCAATAATTTCCCAATGTTTTTGGTGGGATATTATTTATGTTCTAATAATAAGGTCATGTAACCGTGGGACATTATGTAAGTATATTTTAAACGCGGCGAACAACTTCTTTATGGGGCCTGCTTAGAGAAGAACCCTTAAAATGTCAGGATAATTATATTGTTAGTTTCTGGGACAGCGCGATAAAAATGTCCTTGTAAGTGGCGATTTGCTCAACAAAAAAAACGCTAACCTTTTATATGGACAAATAAAAGAAAATGAAAGCAAATGAAGTGATGGGCGGCTACAACATTTTAAAATTTGTTTTGGTGTGCGCTTGCTTAAAATTATTGGAGAGAAGTTTTCCTCTCAACCTGAACTTGTGAAGCCATTTAAAAGAAAATTGCAAGCCAAAATAATTGAACTTGGTTTTTCTGTAATCTAAATTTATAATACAGATGAAACAAGCTTGTACTGGAAACTTTTACTAGAAAAGACTTGTTTCGTCATTAGAAAAAAACGCGCCTGGAAGGAAAAACGAAAAACAACGCATTACTTTTCTAACGACCATTACTAATCGGAAAAGCTAAAACTCCGCGAACATTTAAAAATTTTAACTGTCCTGTGTACTATGAGCGTTCAAAAACTTCGTGGATGACAGCTGCAAGACTGGTTCCATAAATCGTTTGTACCACAGGCAAAAAATTCGTTTAAACCAATAAATTTAAGTTAACATTTTATCGATTTAGGTATGAATATTTTTGAAAAGCCAAGGCCTGCTAGTAAAAGCTCTTTTATTGTTGGATAATGCGCGATCTCAACCATCTGAAAACGAATTAGAATCAAATGATGGATGAATAATAACAATGTTTATGCCTTCAAATATCACACCGCTCATTCAGCCGATGAACCAAAATGTAATACGAATAACCAAACTTTATTATCGTACTAATTTATTAGCTTCAATAGTAACTAATGGACATATGGGATATATCAAAGTCGCTAAAAAATTGAATCTTAAAGATGCTATACCTTGTTTAACTGCGGCTTGAGTAGACTTGAGCAAAATACGATCGTAAATCACTGATGGCATATCACTGAAATTAGCTGAAATTAACTCCCAAATTCGGTATTTCTAAAATCCAGGCAGATTAACTTTTCGGAATAAAACTTCATGCTTAAAATTTTTCCATTCTTGTGAAATTTGGTACACATATATCTTTTTAAATTGTTGCAATGATGTTGGAAAGTTAAGCATTTACAAGCAACGACAAAATTACATTAACATTTAAATTTTCAACTAGCAAAAGTTGTCCTTGTTGGTTTTCTGAAATTTAAGAATGGATAATGTTTTTTGATTTTATAAGACAGTTTTACCAAAACCCTGTAAATTTAATTTGTCGCTTAATAAATCAAGTAGGGTGTCGATTTATGTACAATATATTCACCCCGCAATTTTTTTTTGTTGGCGATTATTTATGCATCTATACGCTGCTTTATGTCCACTCTTCGACTACCCTTGACAATAGTAGTGTTGCTTTCGCTAATCCGCTTAGCTTAGCTAAGAAATGTGAAAGCAACAACTTTTGAATTTATTTTTTTAATGCGTTTTAATTTTTCTGTGTTGGTTCATTTTCGTAATATTTATTTTAATTTTTTTTATTTTAAGAAATAGAATAAATTAAATTCGGTATTTTGCTATCAAATAACAAATGCTAAACTATTATTCAATATAAATTTTTCTAGAAAAATAGAAACAAGAACGCCTTGCGGTAAACACCATAACCATAAAATGATTTTATTTCCCCTAATCCTAAAAATTTTTTTCTTAACATTCTAAAACAATCGGCTTGAATACAATGCAATTGTTGTTGTAATATTTTGAAAGCAACACAGCTAATACCTCTTCTTCTGTGTTTTTATTTTATACACCCTTTTCCTATTTCTTCTTAGCGCCATTTCCCCATCTATCGAAGAACAACTGCTATTTTACTTTAAATTCAAGGTTAGGCCTGCGCTTGCAATCAACCCTAGAATGGTCTCCAAATTTTCCATTCCTTCGGCAAAAGTAGTTGCTGGGATTATGACATCGTCCAGATATGCCATGGCTATGGTATATCGAAAATTTTCTAATACATGGTTTATCAGTCTTGGAAAAAATGCGGGGGCATTACAAAGCCCGAAAGGCATTCTCTTAAATTGGTAATGCCCGTCCGGTGTCACGAAAACAGTTTTGCATCTAGAACCTACTGCTACCGGTACTTGGTAATACCTACTCGCTAAATCGAGGCTTGTAAAGTAAACTTTGCCGTGTAGTCGATCCAGCTGGTCGTCTATTAACGGCAAAGGGAAGTGGTCTTTAACCGTTTTGGAATTCAGCCGTCGGTAATCTATACACATACGTATATTTTCCTTTCGTTTCTTCACCAATATAATTGGTTTTGCGTATGGTGAAATGCTGTCTTCGATTATATCGGCATCTTTTAATTCCTCGACCAAATCCTTCACTTTGTCACGGTCTGACTGAGCCAACCTATTGTTACAGGCTGGCTACTGCCATCCTGCAGATTTCACTAAGCGCATGCAGAGGCCTCCACGGTGATTTTTGTCGGCTACGTTCTCAGGGAGAAGTGCTAAGGTCGTGGGGTTTGAGGCTTGCATGACGCTCCTGGCTTACACCGTGATCATACAGAAAGTTGGGGGGAACGCAAATAATAATAATACCCGGAGTTCCGCCGAAATTTGTCAGCCGGAACCTGAGGAACGAACAACGAAATTAATAAAATAAAATGATAAAAAAAAATAATACTAACGGAAGAGGTGCCTTGGTGCGCGCACCCATTCGAATTCAAACAGGGCGAAGCCTTGGTTACGAAATTGGATGCGGGCACCAATGGACCGCAATCCACACTACACCGACACAGAGGGAGTCTCCGCTCCCATCATACCTAACCGAAAAAAAATTAGTAATTCATTTACAAATCAAAACCAGAAAAAAAATCAAATAAAAAAATCGAGCGCGCGAACACAATCGCTGTGCGGCGCTCGATTACAATATCCAAAATTAAATTTAAAAAAAATTTAAGAAAAAAAATATAAATGTAAAAAAAATATAAAATAAAATAAACAAAAGAAATATAAAAAAATAATCGTACCTTAATTACAACAAAAGAAAAAAAATACTGTTGCGGCAATGCGCGGCCATCCTGCCACAGGCACCCCTGCCCGGACCGTTGCGGCCTGGTTTTGCCATACACCAGCGATGCGGCCTTGCGACTCCCCTCCTTGCGCTCGAGCGCTTGCCTGGTTGGGCACTATCGTGGCGGGGCCTGTCCCCGATAACCAAAACGTTGGGCGTGGTTTCGCCTTACCTCATCGCGGTGACTTTCACCGTAATAACTTTACTTTATGCCACGCCAGGCAGCCTTGAAATAACTGAGTTGATTTCGTGTCAATATAAAATAATCCCAGCTCACGTTCTTGACACGTACACTGATTTGTAATTACGTAATTTGTTTATTTTAACCACCAGATTATCCCTGACCGAACTTGCTTTATCCGGTTGAATATCGAATAATATCGATATTTATGCAAGAAACAAAGGTTGACTCTTGGTTGTAATATATCCACAAGCTTCTTGTTTCACAATTAAATTATTCATACATTAGCTATGTTTTGAATAAAACGCGGATTTAACTGTAATTATGATACACAGTGAACTAACTAGTTTTCTTCTTTTACAACTTTATTGAACATCCAAAAACTTAACAGCATTTATGCAATTAAAAAAATTAGTTGACACTTTGCAATTTTAAATTATTTCTCAAAACAAACAAAACTGAACTTTATTTTAGCCTCTACAAACGAAACTCTTTTTTATATACAACTTAAAAAAAAAAAAAATATTTTTATCAAAATCAAAATCAAGACTTTAATTATCAAACTTCAAAACTCGAATGCCACAACAACAAAAAAATTCTTACGCCACACAGCGACGCGCAAAACGTTCTAGAAGAATGTCTTTCTTCTCTGTTTCTTGTTTATATCAATTTGCATTGATATAAACGAGAAGCATATAAGAAAAACATTTTTCTAAAACGTTTTACTTTGCACACACTCGATGCGCACCGCTCTCGCTCTCTCGTCCTTCTTCTTACCCTCGCGCCATCATGTAATCGTAACACTATACGATCTGTAATAAATCGGCACATCATCTTTCAGCGCAATATCCATTTCGGCCATACTCGTATTTCCAATCTGGGTCACATCTAAAGCAATTGATTTCCTATGCTTGTTCAGTATTTCTGTCAAACAATCTGCCTCTCCAACTCGGTCTTTATCTGTTCTTTTTTTTTATAACCGACCCTGCATCGTTGCATTCATTTACTCGCCTCTCGCTTGGCATACATAATTTCACCTGTTACCCGTATACTTCCTTCGACATATAGTTCCTTATCCGCAATATTTGCGTAAATGTTCATATATCCAATATAATTATCTGGTATGACTGATACTTCAGTTGACACAAGTGTATATTTATCTGGAGGAGTCAGTGTAGTAGTTGATTTCCAGCCCATTCAACTGACCAATCTTAAAATATTTAGCGTGACTATTTAAACTATTAGTATGCATAACCTTACTTTTCCCTCCCAATATTTTGTCATCTCGACTGGTATTTGTAGTAGATGTATTCCTTGTACCGCATCTTGTTGGACATTCCCTTGCCATATGACCTTCATTATGGCAAACAAAACAGGTGATTTTCTTTTTATTAGGGCACTGATTCGACAAATGCTACGATTTTGATTTCCGTCGATATACTCGGCTGCTTTTACTAACTCAGTCAACACCACCGCTGGTGTTTCATAATTAGATAACGGACCTAAATAATCCCGGAATCTGTTGTTATCCAGCCCCATCACTATCCACTCGACCAATTCTTCAGATTTAAAGTGTGCTTTATTGCACAACGCCAACTTTTTATAAAAATAGTCGATAATGTTCTGACCCGTTTTACGTCGATAGTTTTGAGTTTCCAGAACACCCTGTATTGACGACCGCGTGACTGGGAAATTTTCGAGTAACAGCAGCTCCAATAGCTAGCATTGTCTTTAAGTCGCGACAAAATAAAATGCATGATCGCGGTGTCATCCCAATTAATAAGAAACCACACTCGTTATATAAGAATATCACCGTCAACTGGATCGTATACCGGCAAACTATCCGTTATATTTGGACAATATCTTGGACTCAAATTCATAAGTTTTTGCACTATATCGTCACCATTCTGATAGCATCTACTTTCACCGCCATCATCTACACGTGTTCGATGCAATCCGTCAACTTCATTTTCACCATGTCCACCCATGTTTCTCCCCATACCTCCATGCCTACAATCACTCGAAATCTTCATTGCACTACCGCTATATTCTGCGGCCTTCAACAGACTATTTCTCGACATTATTTGGACATCTACAGAAACGTAAAGCACATCATATGCATGAATAATTTGAGTACAGCTTTAGGCCTAAACAAATCGGTTACGAAAGGTGTTATGGTCATATGTCGATAACGGTTGTATTCTCTTTAAAACTTATTGCGACATACCATTATTTCTCCTTATCGATGATTAGACTATGTGCGTTGCAAAATTATCAACAAATAGCTTCGAAAGTCTACCTATACCTTTACCTTTACAATTACACAAAAAATTCTGATAAATAAAATATGTAAATCAGATCACGTAAATAATTTCCTTTTTCCAACAAACCGAAAATATTTGGCCGTACCAGAAATAAAAATAAATAAATTATGTTGCTAATCTTAGTGCTTCTATACATTTGACAATTTTGCCTTAAATTTTTTATATATCACAACCGAACGTCATTCATGGCAGCTTAATTATAGAACCACTTGAAAAATAATTTACATAAGAATTTTAAGCAAAATTCCATACTCCCAAGATTATGTACAAGAATTTGAATTATTTATCACCTCTCGGGAAGACGAAAAAATCGTTTAAAATTAAGACGACGTTGAAACGTTAGCATGTACGTAATGACATCAAGCAACGCCACATACCGTGTTAAATCACAAAAATCAAATGTATCTAGAAAAGACCATCAACCTTAAAAACGAAATCTCCTGCTTACTTATAATCGTATTACATGTCTTTTGTATATATAAACTATGTATAAAATATGTATTCCAAACTGAATCATTAATTAAAATTAACAAAAAATTAAGAAGAATAATGTAAATCTTATTAATTTTTATTTTTGTTTATTTTCAGGTAACAAATACAGAATGGAATGAAAAAATGTAATATTCAAATGAGCAAAAATATTTTTATTCTTCGAAATTTTAATATACGAGTTGGGTTTAGCTGGGGGGACAACATTTTTGTAAGTACAGCCCATAATTTTCCTTTGTTACATCAACACATTTTATCGATCGAACTATAAAATACAAATATTTTTTTTTAATGGCATTGCTGTTAGTTTTATATATAAACATTATTTCTAAGAAGATTGATTGTTAAGCAGATTTTATGGTTTGTGAGAGGATGGGCAGAATTTGTATTGGAAATCAAAATACGATATATAGCAATAGTCTTTGATTTTGATAAGAGGCTCAAGATAATTACATAAGAAATTACATTCAATGATAGTGGTTTGAATGCTTTGAAAATTTATTTTATTGGTTACGGACTTAATTCCATCAATTTGTTGTAATATATACGGGCTTCATCTTTTGGTGAGTCAATTATAGGAATTGGGCGACAACACCTTTAGTGATGTGTTTTATCGTTATTGATTCACAACTGCACTTATTTCAGAATTGTCTACATTTGGTGTCGAAAACACAGTAGACAATTGAGTTTTGCGTAAACAATATCGACAATTGGTAAAATATGTAGATAATTCGCAGACAATGTAGATTATTTTGTATTTTGTTGTTATTTTTCATTTGGTTTTAGTATGAGGACGCCATCTTACACTTTTTTCAGTTTTTATAAATTCATTCCCATAAATTCAATTTTTTGGACCAAACAAGTGAGATTAGTATATTTAAAATAATTTAGCATTTTCAAACTCATTTTCAGTTTTATATTAGTGGTATTCCAAGTATTCCAATGTATTACTGGACAAATGGGAATTTATATCTCTTAACAGAAAAATTATTATTTTTTCAACAGATGTCACTATTCGGTCGTTCACCTTGGCCGTACCTAATACTGGTTCGTCTTCGACCCACTCGTTTCCGCTAGAGCAATTTCATCTTCGATACCATCCAATTCAGACGAGGAACTGCACCAAGATTTCATTTTGTCGGATGAGTAAATTGAATTAAATTTTTAAGTTTTAATTTGCATTCCCATGATGTACTCCACCACATAGCGGTCGTTTCCATGAACTTTTGACACTACGTAAAGTCAACGGATTATGGATCTAACTTTCGTGATTTGCCGGTAAAGACTTTCCATTTTCGACGCCTTCTTTGTTTCGGTGCTGTTTTTGAATTTCGGACAGCTCTCACAATTATAAACTTACTAAAAGCGTCAGACATTACAGTGATATGTATGTTTCCATGTTAACTCTTGACAAACGGTCCGAGGTGGTTGATATGCATCACCCGAAATGGTATACCGGTTCCATTCCTACAAAGTGTAGGTGACCTTCGGGTTTTCTTTTGGATTTCATATAACAACAATCGACGCATGCAGCAATGTAAGATTTCAAATATTGACACATTTTCGAAAACCAGAAATTTTCTTTTATTCGTTCGATTGTCTTCTCGATACCAAAGTGAACCATGTTATCGTGAAAATGTTGTACCGCTCGAAATCGAACTGCGTTTGACACACAAAATTTAGTTCATCTCGGATTTGCATGGTCGTTTAGATTAATCCCAATTTTCATTATAACAGTCTCTATTTCTCCCTGGTCGGTGAATTGTCTCAAAATAATATTCGAGTAGTCGCATCCACTATCTTGCGAGTCTCGGTACCATCTCCGTTTCCTCTTTTGGTCGTGCGATGGTGGAACAGTCGGTGACGAGACGAAACTGTTTTCCAAGAAGTTATACTCGGAATCGATCAAGACATTCCATAACGGCGAGAACCTCTAATTTGTAACTGTGGTACATTTGCTCAGCGTCTGTGCAATTACGACTATGCAATTACGGTTTCCATGTCTTTCCGTCCACCGATTGTAATAGAACTCCAGCGAGACCAATAGTATAGAAGCGTCAGTGTGTAGTTCGTGTTGAACGGCGAGATCGTAAAGTGTGAGACATGGTTTGTCACAAAGAAGCTCGATTAACTGCAAAAAGGCCTGTTGCTGCAGTTTGCCAGTAGAGCGGCTTCAAAATTAACCAATAATTCTTAATAAACATTTGGAAAAATCTGGTGAGACCCAAAAGTCGTCGGACTTCGGTGACTATCGACGGTTGCGAAAATTTTTTGACGGCACATACTTTACCTTCTCTGGGGAACATTCCATTTTCGCTAATTTCGTGCCCCAAAAAGGTGATCTCGGTTGCAAGAAATTTATATTTATCCAGGCGAAGATTCAACCCGGCTTGTCGCACAACAGTGAAGAACTTGTATAGTCGTATCAATCCTTCTTTAACTATTTTAGTCGGAATCACTACATCCTCGAGATATACAATCACTTCACAAGGGTCCATCTGTGAAACGAGTTTTGTCATCATGGCTTGAAATACGGCTGGTGCGTTCGTAATGTCCTTCTGTCATAGCTCATCTTCATATCCAATGTACAGAAATATTTATTGCCGGACAGACATGCTAACAGATCATCGACAATAGGCATCGGGTATGGCTGCTTTAAAGTGACCTTGTTTATTTTCCGGTAGTCACACACGTATTCGACTTTCGCCATTCTACTTATCAACTAAGACTATGGGCGAGGCGTACGGAGTATCAGAAGGTCGAATAACGCCGTTTTGTAACATTTCTTCCACAATACTCTTGACAATCGATCTTTTTGTGAAAGCGATACGTTGCGGTTTTATATTGATCGGTGTATCGGTGGTTAGTTTAATTACCATCTTTGTTGCGGAATCCATTTTCGGTAATAAATTCGTCCTTTACGACAAGACGTCTGAATTGTACGTATTGTCATCGACGTAAACTGTTGCGGCAATAAATTTTTTGATCACTAACAAACGAATAATTCCCGTGGGGAATTCTTTTAATTGTGTATTTAATAATGCAATCGTCCGAAATCACAACTTAATCGTCTCAGCAATATACATTCTTCAAACTGGCAATTTTCTGAACCGAACTCATTGGCAATGACGATGGCGGCGGGTTAAATTCCGGAAGGATTGACATAACATCCTTCACATTTTTGAACGGATTGCTCTGATAAACGTTTGGTTAACCAATATTTGGTACGTTTCCATACACCGGTTTAATCATATTTGGAATTAAATTGTTCGTTGGCATCGGTTGATATTTAATCGGGCTGCGATTCAGGGATACGAATCCTTTGGCGTCGCTTAAAAATCAGGAAAGGATGGCATAACACCACTCCCGATACTTCATTCGGCAGCGGATGAGTAGTATAATTGGACGAAATCGGTCCACCGGGCGTATTCGTGATATAACGTGTCGATGCAACACTCGTCGTTGCCCTACTACCTTGATTTAATTGATTGACCATGTTCGCATTGATCTTGACCGATGTTGTATTGTTGTAAGCTCAAATCAATTTGTTCAATCGGAGTAATAGAAAACGAAAATTGTGATGGCGTCACAAACTCAACCGGATGTGACAAAACTTGAATGTTGGTGGTTCAAATGAAATTAACCGAGAGTTCGGCATTAGTCATTCTAAAAATTTAAATTTCTCTTTCTAACTCGAATATTCAATCAGCCATTAATTTGTTCAAGACACTTTCGTATTCCTTTCCTCATCACTATAAAATCGCTCGATCAACTCTTTTCTGTTACCAGTTGTAGGTAGTCTAGCTAGTCTAATTATTAATGTTTCAACTTTCAAGTGTTTGATACTCGGCATTTTGATAAATAAAAAGATTTTCTTCTACTTCTTCTTTTTTTTGTAACCCCACATCTGAATTGGCAAAGTTGGGGAATAATGGCGGCTGCTGATTTAGAATCAAATGAAATAATAAAAAAACTTATATTAAGTATTTTATATGAAGGAAAAACAATTTATTTTATTTTATTATTCGCCGATTGATACGTATGTCACAAACCGATAACATAGTTTGTGACATACGTATCACCTGATACTTGCAAAAAACGGAAATGCCTGCAGCAAATAAAAATACAACTTCCTTCGGAAATTGAAATTAAAACTTTTATTAAATAAAATTTAGTAGAATATAACAATCACAACCTTTAAATTATTCATCGAGCCAAATTTACCTACACAGGAAACCCTCCAAGAACACGATTAATTCGTTCCGTGTTCTTTGAAACCGTGTTGTTCGAGACTACAAAAAATAAAATAAAAAACACGCTGTTTTTTTTGTTATGGTATACAAAAAACAAAATAAAAGAGAATAACGAAAATCTTGTTGTTTGAAACCGTGTAATTCGAGGGAAGGGGTGTCCGTGTTCTTCGAATACCGTGTTCTTGGAGGGTTTCCTTTAATTTCGGTTTTTTATTTATTCGACGTCTCTTTAAATTCTTGAGGTTATAAAAGTGCTAATAGTTCCAACAACATATTTTACGTTTGATATCGACACAATATACGCGAAACTGTAAGCAGTTTTCATAGCACCGTTGCGTGTACTAAAATTTGTTTCTGCTCATTGATTGAGCACTCGCAGCAAACTTAAAAGATTACCGTCGATGTTGTTAAGGCTTTCGATCGATTTCCGGTTACTGTGAGCATCAAAGCCACCGTGCCATTTTCTTCACAATATTTGTATTTTTCACTGGCCAATAGCACTATTCTGGCTTTCCTTGGGAATAGGGAATTGGGAAAAATATTTTTATAGCATTTTTGTGAACAAAAATTTCCCAATCAATTTTGTTTCGGAAATATTTAAACCACTGATATATAACTCATGGATACGGTATACATAAAAAACTGTGGTATGAAAAACAAAACTAAAAATCGTATCTAATGTGCAATAGAGAAAGCAAAAATGTATCTTCCTTGTCTATAATTTCGAATTTTCGGAAATCAAATTCAAATTAGTGTCAGTTAGACTACAAAAAAACAATTGACATACACTTGACAAAATGGATGCAATGCGATATTTGTGTATTTTTATTTACGTTTGATATTTATGTCGAATTTTCCATTTGTTTTTGGCTTTGCCTTGTTGTTCATTACAGATGTGTATTTCGTATTTCAAGGGAAAAATACGAACAAATTATTAATTTTTTTTTAAGATAGGCAGCAGTGTTTTATTTATTAAATTATCATTTAAAAAATTAACAATTTAGAATATTTTTCTATCTATCCTATGTTTTTTAGGAAAAAAGAAAACGACTTCGAATAATTTTCGGATTTGTCTAGGTTCCAGTGCGGCTCTTACTTTACATTTTCGTTAATACGATTTTCGAGTAAGAGATATAAATAATAAAAGCGAGTGGAATATAAAAAAAAGTTGTACCATATTTTGTTGTTGTTTGCTATGGTAATTTAGTTTTTTACCGTATCCATGAGTTATATATCAGTGATTTAAACTAAACTAATTCCAACAGTAGGCCGGAAAAACATAACTTAGACAAAAATGCTATGAAAATATTTTTCCCAATTCCCTATTCCCAGGGAAACTCAAAATAGTGCCACAGCGGGAAAATTCGTGCTATGTGAAAATATGGAAAAAAAATTTTTTGCATTGGTAATCGAAAATTATGATTAACCAGCGTAAAATGATAAATGAGATATGATCCTCCGTTTCTAATACCAATATAAAAAAATTAATCGACAATTTTGCATAGCAATCCCACTACACGTTGCTGTTATCACTGTTATTACGCAATTTTGACAGCGATAAAAGGCAAATGAAGAACCCGAATGATCAAGTGATTTTTTTTTACCTACATGGGAAGCAATCGATTTCCCGGGTTTTTTAGCAAACCATTTGGTTTTATTCATTTTGTTTTCTTAAGTAACATATGGCATAAAATCTGCCTCGTATTTCGCTGCTATCAAATCAGATTTCTACGTGGATGATATCACAAAAGCAAAAAATTTGCGCGTTGTGGTTAGCTTGGTGCTAGAAACTGCTGAATTTCAACTGAGAAAATGGATATAAAATTCATCAACACTGCTAAATGAAATTGAAAGGAATGATGAATCATTTAAATCAATCAGGGTAGACAAGTCTGACGAGCACAAGGCCCCTGGGCTCTATTGTGATCATCAAAACGAGTGCTTTAAGTTCAAAGTATGTAAGGAATCTTTTCAATTTTATCACTATAACTGTTAAAGTTATGTTCCATGAGCTATAAAAATTAAAAATAGGATGGGATGATATATTACCGTCCGATGTATCTCGTTTGTCGTTTCAACTGTACACCGACTTGAAAGATTTGGAAGTGAAACTTAATTTCATGGATTATCCCACCTTGTACGTGGATGTAAGTTCTGATGAATAACCCCTTCTGATATTTGATGTATTGTACACCCGATTAAAAAATGTGAAGCCGTAAGGAATTCGAAATCATCATTCTGGGGCTAGGGAAAATGGGCCTAGAATTTAGTATCCCAGAATTAAACCCTATAGAGCACAAACCCTATAGAGGAGGTACACACGATATTGAAAATTCCATTTTCTTTGTAGATTTAAGTTGTATTACGTTTGAATAAAGTTTAAAATGATTTTGTTACTATATACCTGTTGAAATAAACCACATTTTTTACTGTAAAAAAATGTTTTCTCCTTGATCTTGAGCCACCAAAATAACGCCTGATATGCGTGTTTCATTTTCTGGTTACGTTTTTTGCTAAAACTTCAATAAATCGACAAGGAAAAGTCATAAAACACAAAATAAAACAAAATGGATTCCAGTATCGAAAAGAAGACAAAATTTCCTATATTTAAAAGCAAAATTATTTTTTTAAAAGGTGATATTTCATCAAGATAGCGGCGTTCAAATCTGGGTATTTTTCCGAAACAAATTTCTACCGTTTTTTTTTGTGGCGCAGTGTACTTTATAGCCTGTGTTATACAAACAGTTTAGGATCTTCTTCCAAAAACCTAAATTCTTAGGCACAAGTTATTAAAGTAGTTCTTTAACTTTGACGATTTAGAAGTTTAAAAATCCTATTTTAGATATTTCAGAAAATTATACAGAATTTCTTAAAAAAATCCTATATTCTTTGGATAGAAAAGATTATTGAAGTATACGTGAATTCCCGCGAAAAAGTTTTTTTATAAATAATAAATGGAATTGGAAAATTATTCAAATATTTCTAAATTTTGCATAAATGCCATTTTTATTTAATTTTTAGCAATACATACACAGTGTCGTTTGTTTTTTTAGGGTTAGGTCGAGTTAAGGTCTCACTTCAAACGCGTATAGTTTTGACGTTTACTTCGAGATTCTTTTAGTGATTAGCAATTAAAACACTATACATAGATCTCGAATACACCACACACGGGTGTGAAGTATGTCCTAAATTTGTCCTAATTTTTTATCGTGAGAATGTATTAGTTAATCTCTCGCTATAATGCATTTTAATATTCGTAATAATTGTCAATATTAATAGAAAATACAATGGTAATGAAGTTTTTACTAAATTTTACTAAGTGACGTCATTTTCATTTAGTAATGTTTTAGTAAAAACTTCATTCGTGTATATAGGCGATGGAAGTATTTACTAAATCTTACTAATTTTTTTGTAGATTGACTGTGTCGTAAATTGAATGAATATTGATTAATTAATAAAAACGAAAATGTTTTATTTTGTGTAAAGAAATATGTTGGACTGCAAATTAAATTAAAAATTAAAAAAATTGATTATATCACAATAATAACAAAAATCAATGGAAATTTTTTATGGTAAAAATTACAATAACACTTTGTTTATGCGACACCGAGTAATAATTCGAGATATTTATATCCGATTACTTAAATCGCTACTACACCATAATACAATTTAGCCGTCCACCAATGAATAAATTTTGATGAATATGATGATCAAATTAATTGGCCTGGCAAGATTTAAAAAATTGTCACATACATGCTTGTTATAAACAAACGGTTTTGATTGATGCACTGAGAAGTTTGAGCATTTTATCATACTTCTGGCCTGAGATAAAGGGGTGGTTTTGATTGATGCTCAAATTGTTTAGAGTGGAATTATTTAATCGCTTACTAAACTACTATAAACCATTTGCCCGGTCACAAACGAACGTGTTTTGATGAGAGGGTTGGTCAACTGAACTAGTAGACAAGTTTGAGCATTTTGTCATACTTCTGGCCTGAGATAAAGGGGTGGTTTTGATTGATGCTCAAATTGTTTGTATAATGTAATGAAATAATGAATATGTGAAGACGGCTTCAAGAGACTTTCGCTTATATTTGTTGCTTTTGTCAACCTTCAACATCTCTTGATCTCTGAATGAAGTATGCAGATGACATGACTCTTGATTACAGCCGACACCATATTGAAAATGTTTCATAAAATTTTGCTCTCCACGATATCAAAATAATTCTTATACAGCACGGGCTTTCTTGCGCTATGATCGGCTTACCAACTCCATCGAGAAGTCCCGTAGAAGTGCAACTCTTCGATACAGTTGGAGAGGCCGAAGAAGCTGAATTACGAATTCAACTGCTAAACGAAAAGCAGTTGGATGCATTTCTTAAAACAACTGCTACAATGGATAATGAAAATGTCTTACGCCGAAGTTGAGATTTGAATATTTGGTTTGGGCTCGTAAATGGTCATGTGATCCCAAACGCGCGCGCTTCTCGTTTGAGATATCAATATTTGACTTGGCACGTAAGTCATCCTGTGTGCATTTGAGCGCGTGCCTGCCGTTTAAGATTTAAACTTAACCGCGTATATGAATTTACTTTATTTTTGATAAAAGTGCATCAAATTTACATCTTAAAAAATCTTCTTAATCATTTCTTAACCAAAAATTCAATAACATGTATTCACGTGACTGATTATTCAGTCTCAGGTCAGCTAGTTATATATTGTTTATCAAAATTAAATCTAGAATCGGCGACGATACCCAGAGGAGTACCTTGATTTCCATGATTTGTTTGTTCGTTTAATTTATTTAAATCATATGGTAAGTTTTCAAATTGATGTTTATTTTTAAATATAATGTATTTTGTTTTTTTTTTCAAATTTATATTGAGCGAGTTTGCTGAAAGCCAATCATCAGAACAACCACGAATTAAACCTTTCAAGCTTATTAAAAATAAGTCATTAAGTTAAAAATTGAGCAAGACTGCCTCGAGGTGCTCCACTTAAAACAACAAGTGTAGCACTATGTCAGTTCTCGATAAGTATTTGTATACTAAATACAAAATACGACCACTTAAATAATCTTTAAAACAACTTCAAGTAGATTCACTATGATTTAACGTCTTAAACTTCGAAATTACTATACTATACGGTCTTTTGTATATCCTTCGAGATTTTTTTGTTTGTTCTCAATTACGCCATATACTCGTATTAAATTATTTAAATTAGCAACAGCAGTTTGTGTTTTACTTGTTTTGATAAAACCAAATTGCTTTTGGTTTCTTATTTTGAGATAATAAAAACGTCTAGTTTTTAACATTGAACTGCCAGAATCTCAGGTCGCTTCACCTCGACCTAACTGATACAGTTAAGCAGGGATGCTCAATTCTTTTGCTCTCCGAGATCTTACAACGCAATGACGAGCATGTTCAATTTTAATAATTTTGAACGCTGCGTTCAGTTCAAGAGAGATAGTCAACGAGATGATCGGAGTAGCAATATATAAAAATTCAAGTAGAACTCATATAGTCTCATCTCGCATAAGGAAATCATCGTTGGACAAACAACTGGTAAGAGCGTAACAACATAACCAACTGGTATGAGCGTAACAATACAAACCCATTGGCGATATACGATGCTTTCAGTAGTTGCATACAACACGCCAAATAAAGCTGTAGGAGACATAATCAAGTACATATAATTCGTCCTTGCTCCATATTCTGAAAGAATTTCAAAAATTGTCCAAGAAGACTAACATCTTTTGCCGATGATTATGAGCAGGGATTTCATTTTGCTGCTCCCTAAGCTGAATCACTTATAGACTTCCTGCGATACGAATTCAATTTACACAAGAAATCAGATCGAAATATATCTACTACGAGATAGGGGATCACGTTTTTGATGCTTGCAGCTACCATAATCTAATTGCGTCGATTATATCGAAAGAGTAATAGACCAATTTAACGATAATAAACAAATGAAAAACTCTGGTTAGTAAAATTGCATTCCTTCTTTCTTCAAGGTAAACTGTACACACGCACTATACACACGCCATGTTTACACATCTCCTTGAGAGTACTAATGGACTCACTTTTTTATCAAATTTTAGTTAGTTAAAATCAAATATAGGTAGATAACACAGTCTCTAAGTACAACATCACAAAAAATATTTATCATAAAAGTTTCCTCGATGGTTTTCTTGTAATATATTTTTCTATAAAGTTCTGTTATTATATTATTCAGAACAACGATATTACAAGAAATCTATGAAACGTTTTAGAGATTTTTCGTGTTATGCAGAGCACAATTTCATCTAACATATTTTATTAAAAAAAAAAAAAAAAAAAAAATAATAATTTTTGATTTGACCAAATTTGACTTAGGTTATTTCGATCTCGAACAACTGTTTTTTAAAAAAATTCGGCAATAATGTCTGGCTAACTAAATTATTAACCGGATCATGCTAGTTTTTCATAGATATCTCTAATATTCAGAAATAAAATTATGTTTAATATTCATTCTAAACTGCAAAATTAGTTCAGATTTATAAATCTCCAATTAGAAATATTTTGGTTATTTATAAATCTTAATTTATTTAGAAAATTTTAATTGAACATCAGGCGCGGTTTCTTTTGTGTCATCTATGAGCTAACCATCAATTTAGTTAATCGAAAATTTACACAAATAAGATCGGCATGATGCTCACAGTATGTATGTTATACCCTTGACAGACTAGCGATTAGCTAAACGCGTTTAATCATTTTTGCGAGTTTATCTCTTAATGTGTCAACTTCGAGATTAGCTAAACGTTATTAACTAAACCGGTTTAGTGCACTAATCTCTCAATATTTTGAAGTTTATCGCATAAAAATGGGCTTAGCGAGAGCGCTATCTAACAATGAAGGTTAAAATTTATAAATAAGGCAATGCCATTTAGTACTGTGATACAATGATAGATGCCGCTTACTTTTTGAGTTATTCCTTTCGAGTTCCAATTTTTTTTTTTGGTTCAATTTAAGTTGAACATACACAAATGTGTATGTAAATAATGACAGGTTGTAATGTCTTCCGTATTTTAACGGATCTTAGTTAAATAGGAATTCTTAAACAAGAGCATAAGAATTTGATAACACATAAATTATATAACATATTATAATTATTTGTTTTTGATAATTATTTGTTTTTGATAAACGCATTTAGCTAAAACCTAGTCTGTCAAGGGTATTAATCTCAGACTAAATACAAGTTTTGTATTTTCAAAGATGTGTACAACAGGCGGTATTGCACAGGAAAACTCTTTCACAGCCGCGAATTTACCCTCGTGTGACGTTTTGATTATCGATAAAACGTAATCACATTTTATTTGTTTTTGTTTAAATACATCTTGATGAACTCGATTCCGACTAGAATCGAAATTCATTCGTTTGTGAGCGCGCAAATAGTTTATAGTAGTTTAGTAAGCGATTAAATAGTTCCACTCTAAACAATTTGAGCATCAATCAAAACCACCCCTCTATCTCAGGCCAGAAGTATGACAAAATGCTCAAACTTGTCTACTAGTTCAGTTGACCATCCTTCTCATCAAAACACATTGGTTTGTGAATGGGCAATTATTTGTTATTAGTCAAAATAAAGTATAATCTGTCGAATTAAAAATACTTAATGTTACGTACTTTTATGATACTCGAAGTTTAATGTTAATATTTTATTTTTTTTTATTTATCATTATTTTATTGCTGCTTTTATTAATTAAGTTATAATTGTTGCATTTTAAATTCAGTGAATGTGTGAAATAACTTTATAGTATTTTTGTTGATATTTTTGATCAATTGATCAACAATATCTTTCAATTTACCACACAATCAATCAACAAGAAAAATTTAGTAAGATTTAGTAAATTCTTCCAAAGCGTGAAATACAAAAGCAGTTAAGGAAAGTAAATTAACAAAACAATTATCAGAAATAGATTTAACGAAAAAATAATGGTTTGTAAAGAATAAAACCGTTCAGTTGATAGCTCGTAACTAGTCGCTAGTCGTGAATTTGTAAAATTGCAGCAAACCTAAATTAAATTTGTATCCAATGTTAAAGGCACTTAACGAGCACTTGTCATATGTCGTTGGATTCGTGTAAGTGTCTGCTACTACAATTATGAATATCAAAAAAATTCTATGACCCTTAAAGGAAATATGATGATTTCAGTACTATAAGCGATCCAAAGGTGTCTATTGTGCAACGAAAAAATCAAAAAAGTGTTAATTAATCGCCTTTAACTTTGAATTTTTGGATTAATTTTGCGTTACACAATAAACACTCTTCAATCAGTACAACCCTATGTACTCAAATCATCATATTTCCTTTCAGAGTCTTAGAATTTTTTGCCTTAAATATTGATATTTGGAATTAATTATCGTTAGCGTGAAGTTTGTCCTAAATTTGTTTTTGTAATTTTATGACAAAGTTAGGACATACTTCATAGGAATACTGGAATATTATTAAGTACACCCCATTCCATTGAACACTAAATACAGGAACAAAAAAAATTAATTAGCAATAAATTATATCGAAATATTTATATAATTGTTGTAATTAAATTAAACGACAATAACGTGATAATTTGGTTAAACATGTGTGTAAACCAGAAAAATATAGTCACGTACAAAATTAACTTTTGGCGAGTTGTACATGTCCCCCATAAATTATCCTCCCATTCATTAAATTAAATTGGACTTAATCACAAAATTGTATTTAGTATTTTACTGAAGGATAGGGGGGTAGGGCAAAAATACCCTTGATGTATAATGCAACACAAATTATTAGATATACTCGGTAAATACTCCCGTATACAGTTGAGAATAAAATTGATTTTCAAAAATTCATCCAACCAATTTAGGTTCGGTGAATAATGTTTTCTATTTTTATTATTATTATTATTATTATTATTTATACTCCATTTTTAACTTATTTATAGAATTTTAAATTGCGAATTCTGTGAAGCAAAATTTTCTTCAACAACAGCAAATACTAAATAAGAATATATATACAACAAGGATGTACTCGTTTATACCGAACCTACCTACCTACCAAATAAAAAGGAGGAAGCAAGAAATTCAATTTCGTTTGAATATTTCTTGTTTTATTCTTTTAGTTATAAATATTTAGGAAGTTATATACATCTTAACTTTTACTTTTATGTTTTTTTTTGTAAATTATCATTTTATGTATATGTATGTGTGTACGGTGTGCCAGGTATGAGAAGTGTATCATAAGGTGTATATGTTTATTTTTTATGTATGTGCGTTGATAACGAGCCAAATTGAAAGTATAGAAATTTCATTGTGTTGCTTTATAAATAATGTCAGAAGCCACTAAATCTGTTACTTACCTGGGTAAAGGTGAAATCAGATATACCACCAGCAGATTTGATATTATAACGAATTTTGGTAATTTTTTTCGGTAATTTCTCGCCAATTTGGAAGTTTTATATTCTGTTGAATATTGGAACAGAAGAGAGTACAATCGAATATGTAAGCATGTCACGAATGTCAAAATATATTTTCTGTTGCAGTTCAAGAAGAATAAACAATATTTAGTAGTTTTTAAACAAATTAAACAAATTTTTTTTTTGTTGTAAACCTACAAAGTAGAACTTCGTTTACATTAAACGCAATTATGATCACAGATTTCTGGCTCTGTAAGTTTATTTATTTTTACACAAGTTTGTTGAATTAACAACTTTTCGGAAAGTTCAATCGTGGAAAGAGTTGTAATGTACATCGTTGCCATTATTGCAGTCAATAATACGTTGCAGTTATAATGCTTTGCATTATTTCTAGACGTGTGTATTTAGAACATTGTTAGAGACAACATAGCTTCTATATATTAACCCATTACATCCTGCTACCTGAACAAATCATTCAATCTTAATGATTTTTTATTTTGAGTTCTACAGTGACTAATGAGGAAAATTCCGGAAGCAGGGTGACCTACAAGGCCGGGGAAACCATGTAGCGAACGAGGCGGCGCAGGGGGCGCCTTTCATTAAATAAAAATATTTTACTCAATTTTTTTTACATATTTTATACTATTAATTTTGTTTTATATTTTCATATTTTAGCAATCAAAAATATACTATTGGGTAGATACTCGATTGGCTAGCAAGCAAGCAATTTGCTAGCCGAAATCCCGACTACCCTATCAATTTTACCACGGAAATTTAAATTTTAAAATACATTTTTCATAAATTTTTTGTTAATTTTTGCGATTTTACAGCAAAATTTACGGCTTCAAAAATTAAGCAGCAAATTTTTGTGTTATTCTACTGTGCAATCGCGAAATAAAACAAAAACCTTATTGAAAATATATTTTGAAATTTAAATTTCCGTGGTAAAATTGATTGAGTAGTCGGGATTTCGGCTAGCAAATTGCTTGCTTGCTAACCAATCGAGTATCTACCCCTATACGTAATTTATTTCACGAATTTTGTACCTTATTCAACTTAATGCATAACCGAAGTAAATGACAAGATTTTTAATACATCATGTAAACGTAGTTTCTAACCTCAATTATTTGACATAATCATAATACGCATTTATCAGATATATTTATAAAGTAATAAACTAATTAATAAAATATAAATAATGGGGAAAACTTGTAAAGATGGAAAGAAAAAATTATCGGGTCATAAAAATATATGTAGATTAAAAAGGAAAGTGCAAGGGATAATTATAAACAAACAAAAGGATTCTTTATTTCAATATATTAAAAAAAAGTCAACATAAAAATATTAATGATGATAATAATAATAGTGAAACTGGAAGCTATCGATAACCAAAAACACGTTGACTGTCCGTCTATTTTACAAGAAAATGAGAATGATCCATTTATATTTGAAAACAATCTGCAAAGAAATGTCGATCCAGAAAGTGAAAAATCTGATTACGTAGAAATAATAAATGTGCTCCAAGATCCTGCAGAATGGCCCGTTATATTGGCGGATAAAATCAAGAAAATTCTTGTCACGAAAGGACCATTTCAAATTGAAAACTTTTTATTTCCTATAAACGAAGGTGGCCGCCATTTTAGTATTAATTATTATTACAGAAAAATAGAAAATTCCGAAAAGGTGGATCGAAATTGGCTGGTTTATTTGACTAAACGCGACAGTGTATATTGTTTCTGTTGCAAAATTTTTCAAATTGCAATTAGTTCAAGCAGAAATCATCTTGCGACAAATGAAGGTTACCGTTTATCTTAAGCAAAACACTCTCTGAGCATGAGATATCAGCAAATCATTTACACAATTTGAAGAAAATGGCTGGAATTGCGTAACGCAATTAATAATAAAACTACTTTAGATTGCGGCATCGAACGTGTGTATGAAGCCGAAAAACTACGTTGGCGTTCCGTATTAACACGAATCATTGAAATTATTAAATATTTAGCTCGTCAATGTTTGGCACTACGAGGGACAACTGACAATTTATACGAAACCAATAATGATAATTTTTTAAAATTTGTCGAACTAATGGCGAAGTTTGATTCGGTTATTGCAGATCATATTAATAAAGTGGTTTTAGGTGCAACGTAAAGTACATTATTTATCAAAAGACATACAAAATGAGCTAATACAAGTAGTTTCAAACAAAATTATTAAAGAAATTAATTTCGGTAATTTTAGACTGTACTCCAGATATTAGTAAATTTGGTCGACTTTAATTATAAAAATTGTCACACAACGCCCAGTATTAATAATAGATGAAGTATGATAAGTAGGGCAACCAAAAATAAGCTCTTAAAAATAGTTTATAGTGGGTGTTACCGGGTTTTTATTATTTAAGTTAATTAATAACACTCACTATTTGTTTGTTCATAAACTATTTTATTATTTAATATTTTCTTATAAAATGTTATTTTTACACTTGTTCACAAAATGGTGTGTGAACGATTGTTCGCGGCACTTTCACTGTGTTAGTTATTATTTTTGAGACTGTGTCTCTTGAGATTCTAAAACGCGACTAATTCTTTTTCGTTTCTTCTTTCCTTTCGTGTCTTCCCGATATTAATTCTCGATATTAATCGATAATCGATTAATATCGAGTTTCGCGAATGTAGTTGGCGAAATAGCTATATTCAGCAAAACGAGCAATGCCTCGTAATTAAGCGGCGCGGTGTATAAATAGTTTTGCTACGAGGAGTGCCACGAAGTGAAAAGGATTTTGTTTATTTTGAGCCGCTACATCACTCCCCTCCTGGATCGAAAACCGTAGTGTTTTAAATTGAATGTTACCGTTTTTGGAACACTACGTTTTTCGACTGGGTTTACCACAAGTATTCCGTACGCTGGCTTAAGCCTGTCGATGCCAATTGTTGTGGATTTTCCATTTACATCCACAACAAAGAATTTGCGCAATTTGCGGGTCACTGGATACGGTCCAGAATAGGGTGTACTCAATGGACCTCTGACTCTATCCACACGTACGAATACGTGTGAACAGGTTTCCAGATTTTTGGGAATGTACGTTGCCTGTTCAGGTGGATGTCTTGTGTCCGTAGGAACTAAAGTTCTCATGGTGGTACGAAGCTGATTCACGAAATCCGAAGTATCTGTGTTTGGGTTCGAATTTTGATCGTTGATGAAGAATTCACCGGGAACCTTGATATTTTGACCATATACTAGCTCTGCTGGTGTGCAGTTGAGGTCTTCCTTGACGGAGGTTCGAATACCCAATAGGATCGTTGGAAGTTCTGAACTCCAATGGGATGTATTACATCGAGCTGTTAAGGCGGATTTTAGTTGCCTGTGGAACCGTTCGACAAGACCATTCGCTTTCGGGTTGTATGCAGTTGTCCGAATGCGATGGGAACCTAGGAGCTTCGTGAGCTCGGTGAACAACGTTGATTCGAATTGTGTTCCTTGGTCTGTCGTGATGAAGAGTGGGACACCATATCTACAGATATACTCATTGTAGAAGATCTTACTTACGGTTTTTGCGGTCATTTCTCGGATTGGATAAGCTTCTGGCCAACGGGTAAATCGGTCGACTATCGTTAAAATGTAATGATAGCCATTCGATTGGGGCAGTGGACCAACCAGGTCCATGTGGATGTGTTCAAACCTGCCACTTGGTAGCTCGAATTTACCAAGTTCTGATTTCGTGTGGCGGTGAACTTTGGACTTTTGACATGGGATACAAGATTTCGCCCAATTGCTTGTATCAGTATTCATTCTTGGCCAGAAGTATTTTGAAGAAATAAGTTTTCGCGTAGCACGGATGCCGGGATGTGATAAGCCATGTAGACTATCGAAGATTGTCCGTCGCATGTTGAGAGGAACGTAGGGTCGATTTTTACCTGTTGAAGTCTCACACCAAATTTGCTGCTTGTCTGGTAAGTCGATCCGTTGCAGGTTTACGCTTGATTTCGGTGTGCGTGCTGAAATCAATTTCTGCAATTCGTCGTCGCGTTGTTGCTGTACAAGTAATTCCTTCGTGTCGAAGGAGAAGACGCTGAGTTCTGTGAGAAGTGTTTCACCAGAACGAGACAAACAGTCGCTCACCACATTGTGTTTTCCTTTGATGTGATGAATGTCGGTAGTGAACTGAGCAATGTAATCGAGATGTCGTAATTGCCGGGGACTACGTTCAGACTTTGACGCAATAGCTGTTGTAAGAGGCTTATGGTCGGTAAATAAAGAGAAATTTCGGCCTTCGACGAAATGGCGAAAGTGTTTGATTGCTAAATACATAGCAAGAAGTTCTCTATCGAAAGTAGAGTATTTAATTTCCGCAGGGGAGAGCTTCTTTGAAAAAAACGCTAATGGTTGCCAACATCCTTTGTTGCGTTGTTGTAAGACAGCTCCAACTGCTACATTGGAAGCGTCGGTAGTTATGTTGAACTGCGCGTCATTCAACGGGTGTGCCAAAAGAGTGACAGCGGCAAGAGAACGCTTGACCTTGTGGAAAGATTCTGTACAATCTTCGGGCCAAGAGAAGTTTCTTCTGTTTTTGCCTTTCTTGAGTAAAGTGGCCAAATGCCTGTGAATCGGCGATAGCAGTTCGGCTAACCGTGGTATAAAGCGGTGGTAATAGTTCACCATACCGACGAACTGCTGTATTTGGCGGATTGATGTTGGTTCTGGAAATTTTGAAATGACATCAACTCTGTCTTGCGACGGGAGGATGCCATCTTTCGAAATTGTGTGGCTCAAGAAGTCGAGTGACTTCACGCCGAAAATACATTTCGAAGCTTTAATATTAATACCAAATGCGGAGAGACGTTTAAATACTGACTCAAGATGTTCACTATGTTCCATCTCGGAACGGCTTGCAACGAGGATATCGTCGATATAAGAGTAGACGAAGTCCAGCCCTTTTAACACTTCGTTAAGGAATCGCTGGAATGTCTGGGCTGAGTTACGAAGGCCGTATGGCATTCGGGTAAACTCAAAAAGCCCGAAAGGAGTAGTTATCGCTGTTTTGTGAATATCCTCGAGAGCCATGGGAATTTGATGGTATGCCCTAACCAAATCTATTTTCGAGAAAATAGTGGCGCCGGCGAGTTTCAACGAGAAACTGTGTATGTGGGGGATAGGATATCTATCTGGGACAGTGACAGTGTTCAGCTGTCGATAGTCTCCACAAGGGCGCCAGTCCTTGTCTTTCTTTTGCACCATATGTAATGGTGAGGAGACTGGAGATGATGAGGGGCGGCAGATTCCGATGTCTGTCATAAACTGAAATTCAGTTTTAGCAGCTTTTAGTTTAGTTGCGTCGAGTTGTCGCGGTTTAGCACAAGGTAACCTACCTTGCGTGACGACGTAGTGGACTACGTTATGCTTCACTGGGAGATTGTAATTCGGTGCCTCAGTGAGCGAGGGGTATTTCTTTAAAAGAGCGCCGTAATCGTTGTTAATGCTGAAATGTTTTGGAGATGGCGTATCAACTTGGGCGATGATTGCGTTCACAGTGAGGGTAGTAAATGAGTCAGAAAGCCTTCTGTTCTTCAAATCGACCACGAGACCATATTTGGACAGAAAGTCAGCACCTATAATAGGCCTGTCTACTGCCGCGATGATAAAGGGATGTGTGAACGTACGCCTGAGACCGAGATTAACCTTCAAAAGTTTGGTACCGTAAGTGGAAATTGGGGATCCGTTTGCTGCGGTAAGAATGCAAACGGTGTCTTTAGCATGTCGGGGAAACTTGTTGACGGGTATCACAGATACTTCAGCCCCCGAATCGATCAGAAATTGTAAGTTATTTTCATGATCGTGGATGAAAAGACGGCGAGACGAACCAATCCCACTGTTTGCCGTAGAGACAGCAGGATTTAGTGGTTTTCCGAAGGCTTAAAATGTTTGGAAGTAGCTTGTCCATGAGCTACCGGTCGGAAACAGCACGGCTGATTGCAGTTGCGTGCGCGTGAGCCGAAACGACGGTGGAAGTAGCAGAGTCCAGATCGAGATGACGATCTCGACCTTGACCTGTGTCGGTAATTGAAATTCCGTCTGTTGTTTGGTGATCTTCCACGTGAACCAATGTTCAAATTGGCCAGTGTTCGCTGTAGATCCGCCAATTGTTGTTGCGTCTTGTCAAGTTGTCTTTGCATTGAAGCAAGGGCTGATTCACCGTCAGCAGTTGCCTTGCTCGTGGATGGCTGGTTAACAGCAGCAATTGGTTTGGGTGCTCTGGATTGAGCGTAAATCCAGATGTTGTCGGCGACCGGTAGGATTTCCTCGATGTCGTTCTTTATTTCCCGCGCCATTATCGCTCGTAAGTCGTCTGGCAAACGTTTTAGCCAGAGGTTTTTGAGTAAATCGTTGTTTACTAATTTGGAATCACCTGCTTTTTGTTCAAGCAGGCGATAAAAGTGGGACGGTTTAAGGTCTCCCATTTGTTGGAAGCCTGAAAGCAACTCGTCAAGTCGTTGCTCCTCGCTAACAGAGTATCGGTTGGTTAACGCGGATTTCAGTCGATGATATTTCGTGCCTGGCTGCGGGTTCCTGAAAATGTCCGTGATGAATTGTACCGTCTCTTGTGGTATCGCGCCGAGAGTGTATGCGAATTGTTCATCGTCGTCGACAATGCGGTGGATACCGAACTGATGTTCGACGAGGATGAACCAAGCTGCCGGTTGCTCGTTCCAGAAGGGAGGTATTTTAGGTGGCATCTTGTATATTTTGGTTGTCCGAGATGCTGATGTGTCAGCGTGGCTGTCGTTCTCCTCTTCAGATGAAACGGCTTTTTGTTGTTTCGGTGGCATTTTATTTTTCACTTCACTTTAATAAATCCGGCGTAGCAAAAATATTTATTTTGTAAACTTGTCTATTTTAATTATAGACTAAAAGAAATATTCGAACGCGAACAAATTGGTAGAACTATTTTTCCAACCAAGAAGTGTGTGAATGAAGAAAAAAATGGGCAGATCGAGTGAAAATTACATCAGCAAAAAAAGAAATTGTAACGAGAAAAAAAGGAAGCGAAATTAGAAACGACAGAGAATTATTCAACGGAAATATCAACGGAATTATAGTAAAAATCGTGTGAAGTTGAAGCGAACAATCGTACATTTACAATAAGCTTTTTAAATTTAATATAATGTTTGTATTGAAAATATGTTTGTAGTAAAAAAAAATATTTAAATTCAAATCGTTTTGAAAAAAAAATTAAGTTTATATATAAAAAAAATTAACTAAATTAGTCGAGTTTCGAACTATCGACTTTAAATTCTATAACCCTCAACGCTAACCGTTGGGCTATGCTGCTTATATAATTGTATGTATATAGTTGTAGTAATATATAATATTGTAATTTATTTATTTATAAAAAATTTTAAAAGTTAGCGAAAAAATTTTCCAAAAAAAAATTTTTAATTTTAAAAGTTTGTATATGTTTATATATATGTGTAAATTGTTATATTTGTTTAATTTGAATAATAATCGAATTTATTTTTTTATATTAAGTAAATGTTTTTAAAAAATATTTAATAAATGTAATTTTATTTATAATTACTCATTCATATGTGTATATCCGTTAGGTATCCGTGTTGATGTATCCGTTGTGTTGTCGTTTCCTTGTTATTTTTCGCTGATGTGTTGTTTGCGTTGCTGTGACGTTGATCTGCTTACACCGTTGTTTCTTTATGGTTTTCCGCAAGCGAACTGTTGTTGCCAGCTCCCTGGCTCCCTCGATGGGCGCGATCGCCTTTGCGGGGGCAATTTGGCCCAATAATTTTAAGTTCTTTTGTTAATGTGTGTTCTTCACATAATATAATTTGCGGTTTCCAAAAAAATTTTGAAATTGCTTAACCGCGTGTCGAACTTGCTTTAATTCGTGGCGTACCAAGTTGTGGTACACTAATACACTACACTATACTCACTACGTTAGTAGTGTTTTACGTTAGTTCTTATAACTAGATTTGTATTTTATTTTATAATTTTTCGCACACACTTGGCGTTTTTATGTGCGCCTGTTATTCTTTAGTTAGCGTTTCAGTTTTTATTGTACGTTTTTTTTTTATGTTGCACTATTTATATTTATGTTATAGTTTATATTTTAGTTATTAATTATATGTACTTATATTACCACATTGCAAACAAAAAAAAATGTGGTCTTGCGCGAATTTTTGTAACGGTCTAACTGTTTTCGTTTACCGTTTTCGCGCGTCGGGGTCACCATTTATAGTGGGTGTTACCGGGTTTTTATTATTTAAGTTAATTAATAACACTCACTATTTGTTTGTTCATAAACTATTTTATTATTTAATATTTTCTTATAAAATGTTATTTTTACACTTGTTCACAAAATGGTGTGTGAACGATTGTTCGCGGCACTTTCACTGTGTTAGTTATTATTTTTGAGACTGTGTCTCTTGAGATTCTAAAACGCGACTAATTCTTTTTCGTTTCTTCTTTCCTTTCGTGTCTTCCCGATATTAATTCTCGATATTAATCGATAATCGATTAATATCGAGATTCGCGAATGTAGTTGGCGAAATAGCTATATTCAGCAAAACGAGCAATGCCTCGTAATTAAGCGGCGCGGTGTATAAATAGTTTTGCTACGAGGAGTGCCACGAAGTGAAAAGGATTTTGTTTATTTTGAGCCGCTACAAGTTTTTTGGGGTATATCCTCTATCCGGTCGCAAATTATTTAATTGCGAAGCGAAATATGGTTTGTAGATTTATTTTGCCATGTCAATTGACACATTTTTGTAAATTTAAATTTGTTTTGCGATTTTAAAGTAGAAATAGATGAAAAGACTGCGACCTCGGGAAATGCGTAACAGTGTTTTCGTGTATTTCTACTTTGCAATCGAAAAACAAATTTAAATTTACAAAAATGTGTCAATTGGAATGGCAAAATAAATGTAGTAACCATATTTCGCCTCGCAATTAAATAATTTGTGACCGGATAGAGATGCATGTGAAGTTACTGCTAAAGTTTTACTAGAAAAAAAAATTAGCAAAACTTCACATGTTTGTATAGCAGTGTGAAGTTTTTACTAAATTTATGCTAAATGTTTATATGTGTTGGTGCATATCAAAATGATACCTGTATTAAGCGAAATTAACGTATTTCCTAATTTATTAGTTTTATTTAAAATATTTGGCAATTATCTTTAAAATAACCCGAGAGAAATTATAATATATTTACCATTTCATTAATCAATATTCACTAATAAGAATATTGCGGTTAATAAAAGTAAAAAAAAATAATTAGAAAATTAGTATCCGAGGCAGATTAGTAACAAACACTACACACGCTCAACTACATAAGGAAGAATTATTAAATTTAAATAAGATAACCGGAGAAATTATAACCCACACTAGGGTAAAATGGGTGGGATAATAGAAAAATTAGAACAATAATACCATGCTCCAAAGGCAGGGAACTCCTATTTTTATAAATGGTAACAAATAAAATGAAAGCTCTTAGGGCCACAATAGATATCTATGGAGATCTAAATGCAAACTGAGAAATATTAGTTGGGGCTCACGTTAGTAAGAAAAATAGTGAGGAAATCCTTATCTATAGAGACGAGATCAATTCAAAGAATTTTGAATTATAACCAAAAATATATTAAGAATTATTAGATCAACTGAGATATGCCAAGAAATCTATACATTCCCATCCAGGGGAGGGGCAAGTTATTAAAATTTAGTATTATGACCAAATATAATAAAAAATTTCAGACTAACTGAGATATCCCTAGAGATATAAACACAACTTCAGGTATACGGGGTGTTAGTTGGGGACCATATCAATTAGAAAATATATTCAGATGCTCCCCATCCAGGGGAGGGGCAAGTTAATAAAATTTAGTATTATGACCAAATATAATAAAAAATTTCAGACTAACTGAGATATCCCTAGAGATCTAAACACAACTTCCGTTATACGGGGTGTTAGTTGGGGACCATATCAATTAGAAAATATATTCAGATGCTCCCCATCTAGGGGAGGGGCAAGTTATTAAAATTTACTATTGTGACCAAATATAATAAAAATTTTCAGACTAACTGAGATATCCCTAGAGATCTAAACACAATCCCAGGTAATTGGAGTATTAGTTGGGGACCATATCAATTAGAAAATATATTCAGATGCTCCCCATCCAGGGGAGGGGCAAGTTATTAAAATTTAGTATTATGACCAAATATAATAAAAATTTCCAGGCTGACTGAGATATCCATAGAGATCTAAACACAATCCCAGGTAAATGGGGTGTTAGTTTAGGACCATATCAATTAGAAAATATATTCAGATACTCCCCATCCAGGGAAGGGGGCAGGTAATAAAATTTAGTATTATGATGAAATATAATAAACATCCTCAGGCTGACTGAGATATCTCTAGAGATCTAAACACAACTTCAGGCTTCAGGTATATGGGGTGTTAGTTGGGGACCGTATCAATTAGAAAATATATTCAGATGCTCCCCATCCAGGGGAGGGGCAAGTTAATAAAATTTAGTATTACGATGAAATATAATAAACATCCTCAGGCTGACTGAGATATCCCTAGGGATCTAAACGCAACTTCAGGCTTCAGGTATATGGGGTGTTAGTTGGGGACCGTATCAATTAGAAAATATATTCAGATGCTCCCCATCCATGGGAGGGGCAAGTTAATAAAATTTAGTATTACGATGAAATATAATAAACATCCTCAGGCTGACTGAGATATAAATGCCATATACCTGAAATTGTGTTTAGATCTCTAGGGATATTTCAGTCAGCCTGAGGATGTTTATTATATTTCATCGTAATACTAAATTTTATTAACTTGCCCCTCCCCTGGATGGGGAGCACCTGAATATTTTTTCTAATTGATATGGTCTCCAACTAACACCCCATATACCTGAAGTTGTGTTTAGATCTCTAGGGATATCTCAGTCAGCCTGAGGATGTTTATTATATTTGATCATAATACTAAATTTTATTATGTGTCCCCTTTCCTGGTTGGGGAGCATCTGAATAAATTTTCTAATTGATATGGTACCCAAATTACATTTCTTATATCTGAAGTTGTGTTTAGATCTCTAGGGATATTTCAGTCAGCCTGAGGATGTTTATTATATTTCATCGTAATACTAAATTTTATTAACTTGCCCCTCCCCTGGATGGGGAGCACCTGAATATTTTTTCTAATTGATATGGTCTCCAACTAACACCCCATATACCTGAAGTTGTGTTTAGATCTCTAGGGATATCTCAGTCAGCCTGAGGATGTTTATTATATTTGATCATAATACTAAATTTTATTATGTGTCCCCTTTCCTGGTTGGGGAGCACCTGAATAAATTTTCTAATTGATATGGTCCCCAACTAACACCCCATATACCTGAAGCTGTGTTTAGATCTCTAGGGATATCTCAGTCAGCCTGAGGATGTTTATTATATTTCATCATAATACTAAATTTTATTAACTTGCCCCTCCCCTGGATGGGGAGCATCTGAATATATTTTCTAATTGATATGGTCCCCAACTAACACCCCATATACCTGAAATTGTGTTTAGATCTATAGGGATATCTCAGTCAGCCTGAGGATGTTTATTATATTTCATCGTAATACTAAATTTTATTAACATGCCCCTCCCCTGGATGGGGAGCATCTGAATATATTTTCTAATTGATATGGTCCCCAACTAACACCCCATATACCTGAAGTTGTGTTTAGATCTCTAGGGATATCTCAGTCAGCATCAGGATGTTTATTATGTTTCATCGTAATACTAAATTTTATTAACTTGCCCCTCCCCTGGATGGGGAGCATTTGAATATATTTTCTAATTGATACGGTCCCTAACTAACACCCCATATACCTGAAGTTGTGTTTAGATCTCTAGGGATATCTTAGTCGGCCTGAAAATTTTTATTATATTTGATCATAATATTAAATTTTAATAACTTGCCGCTCCCCTGGATGGGGAGCATCTGAATATATTTTCTAATTGATATGGTCCCCAACTAACACCCTATATACCTGAAGTTGTGTTAGATCTCTAGGGATATCTCAGTCACCCTGAGGATGTTTATTATATTTGGTCATAATACTAAATTTTATTAACTTGCCCCTCCCCTGGATGGGGACCATCTGAATATATTTTTTAATTGATATGGTCCCCAACTAACACCCCATATACCTGAGGTTGTGTTACTCTAATTTTTGATAATTTTCCGTCTTACCCAGGTAATATCACTAACACAAACACAATTAATGAAATTAGCAAAAGTTTAGCATTTTCTTCACACTCGTCAGATAGGGGATATACCCCGAAAACCTATTTTTACGAACATATTTTTGATTGCCCTAATGATAAGTAACCCTAATGTAAACCACATTTGTTTGGATTTGGATCAATTAGCAATTTACTATTTAAATTATCAAACATTTTATCAATTTGTTCGTTAAATTTTGCTGTAGATAATGCGTATGGTGTAGATTTATTTGAAAATTTATTAAAGTCTGCCATTGTTTTAATCGCTGCTGCTACTGTTCGACTAAAAACTTGAGTAGCGCATTTAACCCTCATTTTCTCGAAATGATTTGGATAAATAAGTCTCGCAGTTAATTTTGGACACATTTTGGTATTGGAATTTACCTCACAATTATAAAGTTCTTCTAAAATTTTCCAACTTACGATTACATCAGTCCTTTGTAAATTATATTCTTTCAAATTATTTCTTAATGATTTAGTAAGATGCGGTGTATCATATAAGGCAAACATTTTATTGGAATTATGGTAAAAATAGGGAGCATCTTTTGAAACGCTTAACAGATAATAACATTTTCTGTTATTCGAACCCTGGTCACAAACAACGATAGATATCGTTAATCCAAGGTTTTGTAGAATGTTGATGGTGTCTTTTACAATATCGGATAAAATGTTTCCTTCAATATTTCTCTCGGTTGCATGGTACGAAATTATGTATTTGTAAGGTTGTATAAATCCACGAATCATAAATACAATTAGGTATTTAGCTATAGATGAACTTCTTTCGTTATTAATTTGGCAATAACCATCAATAACATCTGAAGTTCTGTCATATTCCAGGTCGGGTTTAATTTGAATTTTGTCATACATTAATATAAGATACTTTGCATTTTCGTCCATCCCTTCAATGCTGTTGTGAAGGTTTTGCAAAATAGCTTCGTTAATGCCAGGTTTCAATTTTTTATGGGAGCGGAACGACACTGGGATGATGTCGATGGCATATTCAAATGTAATGCTGTTCGAAGATAATTGTAGCACGATGAATATTTAAAATATATCTTCTGGGCAATGTTCTTCTATTCTAAGGGCCACTGTTTTCGCTTTCCACCTAAAATCATTTTTCAAAATTGCTTCGCCTCTTCACTCAAGTCTTTTATTGAGTCGATTTTAGAATTCAACGATTCGTTCTTAGTTTGATAGCTAGCTTTTCATTTACTCAGTCGCATGGTTGCCTTCTTATATTTTGCTAAATCTTTAGCCCGGACTGTATCATTTTTTTTTAAAATACAAGTTTGCTTAATTGCTTCTTCGTATTTTCTTTTATAAAAAAAGGAGTTCTTTACATAGACGAAGCAATTATCACAATTTGTTTTTAAATCTTGCTCAAATGTAATGCTTGTAATGCCATTAACTTTTTTTTGGGTACGAATAGGTTTTAATGTTTGCATACTGAATTGGAACTTCATTATCTACCTTCAAATCACGAAATTTTAAATAAAATTCTGGTACAGAATTTTTTTAAATTTTTTTTTTTAAATTAAGTTAGGGTCAAAATGCCTTTCGCAAATTAATAGTCGTTTAGGTATACAAAAACCACTTAATCCACATTTATTAATGTTAACTATTGACACTAAATGTTAACGGCTGTCTGAAACAACGGAAATCAGCTGTCACTATAGAAAATGTATTATAGTCAGAGCCACTTTTTGAAACGGATCGAATTGATTTATAGTCCCAATAATTTTAGAATATATAATAGAACAATGAAATAGAGTGATAGAGCTTTAGAGTAAGTCTACAAAAGACAAAATATCGTAATTTTTAAGTATATTTGAACCATGGTTTGACTGAGATACGTGTATTTGCCTTCAAAAATCAACTATGCGGTAAAAATACCGAAGTCTTTTTTATGTAAAATTTAATTTTTGTACAACAAATTATTTTCGTTTAATAAATAATTCGCCCAAAGGGAAATATTATATTATTATTCTTAAAAATTAAGACTTGTTTATTTTTTATTTTCTTTATAAAGTATAAATATTTAAACATTATTATTATGGAAATTACATTGTAGTATGGTTAAACAATAAAATGAAACCTTTAAGAATATTTAGGACAAATTATGTATATCTGAGTTTTCGACGAATTGACTTTCGACCAATATACCAGCTACTTTGTACCCACAAAACATATTCCACGTTATAAATTTATTTTTATTTTCTGTTTGTGCGAAGACGAATTAAAAATTACAACATTTAAGTTCAATCTCATTGTTCATCCACATCACACTCTAACCAAGTACTAGTGCTTTTTGGTATATCCATACAGAAACAGCAAAATAGATTCAATATGAAGCTTAATTACTATAATAAAGACAAAACTGTAATTAAATTTGCTTCATTTGCAATTAAAATAATTATATTGTGAATAAAACATAAAATAAATAAAAATAATTAAATAAAGACATTAACATTTTATCTAATTAAAATTTATTTTCTTTATTTATATAAAATTTTTGTTTTAGTTTGAAATGAAAATATAAATTAATTAAGAAATCTTACAGTATTTTTGCAATATTTAAATTTATTGTTGGTGTAATAATAAAATAAAATTCATTCTGTGAACGTACACGAGATGCCGTAATCGTTTTTATAGTTATTCCTAATTTTAATATTCGAAATATTTTTATTTATATAAGATTTTCCGACTACATATCGTAACTAAACCAGAAATAATGAAAATATTTGCCTTTCCTGTTCTGTGTAATATGATACGTATAGGAAATGCCTTTTGGGCAACAATCAACAAAATTCGTTATATTGAAATGAAACACTCATACAGTCATACATTTTATACAAAGTACCTTTTTGACCCATAAAATTTTATCGGATATTCATATTCCTCCCTGTATATGCGCCGCGCGTCCTCCCCGCAGAACCGAAAAAATATATCGAATTTGTAAAAAGGTTAGTGAAATGAAATGGAAATGAATTGAATCGAAAATCAAATTGAATGTATGTATGTGTGTATGCGCGTGTATCAGGAGACTTACGAACAAAAAGCACAAGAACCATATTTTACCCTTTTCCTGTGACGTTTTATATTAAAAAAAAAAAAAATGTTGGGATGCTGTTATAACATCGCGATTTTCTCTTTTTTAGGGTTTTCCTTTCGTATCACGATATTTTTTCTGGTTTTGTCATAAAATTCATAAATTTATATCATTTCTGTGTTTTTCGTTTTTTTTGGTATTACAATGAATTTTTTTTGTGTTTATGCAGAATCATTGGTTCATGTATGAGTTTAACAGCAGGAGTTGAACAACAACAAAGGCACATTACAAAAACGATCAAAGTTTAAATCTTTATATTAGCTTTCAAATGGTTTTTGTGCAGTAATAAAATTCATGACTTAGATATGTGGTGAATGACCCAAAAAGGGTGATAGGAAACCGTTTGGTCCCTAAATAGCTCTAATATATGAATTTTAAATTGTATTTGTAAATTAGGGGTCTACAGTTGTAGACCATTTACTTAATCCATTTATGTTGAGCGGACTCATCTTCAGCCAGTTAATGTAGTGACCGAATGGCGAGGTGAGGTGCGGCGGATGTCCCATACGTAACGGTAGTGAGTTTGTATTCTTGCAAAGGTTGATGTTTATTTTCTCTCCAAATGATGGTTTGATAACTCTGATGTTCTCTCTGCATTCGTATTTGACGATACATCTTCTCGATATCCACGGTGAACACTATCCGATGTAGTCTTCATCTTCTACCGGTGTGAAGTTTTCAACATTTATCAAAAGTGTAGATACACAATTCAACAAAATCAGCTACATAAAAAAATTATGGCACGGTTGAATTTGTAATTTATCCCACTAGAATTTGTTTTTACAAGAAAAATGGAAGCTCGCTAGAGAGAAATTTCAAATAAGCAAAATATTACAGAAATATTGGTGTCGATTCCGTGCGCAAGTTCGATTTTTCTTTCCGTCCATTCTTCTAAAAGTTGCATGCCTTAATGTTCAATTCAAATTTTGAACCTAAATATATAATTAAGGGACTTGAATATATAATAAAGGATCATTAACACTTAATTCTAGAGATGATAGCATAAATCTGCGTATAATGGCATTTCGAGGACACGTTCGAGAATTTTTAGTGATGCGGCATATCACTGCGATCTTCGGGGATTTTTTTTTCTTTAGTGTAAATGAAAATACTAATGAGAAAGTGTAAAGTTGGTCTTGGGGATGTTAAGGGCCATCAACACTTAATTAATTACTAATGACTAACTACTAATTACTAATCACTAATTTCTATTCATTATTTAGTAATTAGTAATTATTATTAAATAATTACTAATTATTAATTACTACATAATAACTATATTTTCTAGTTACTAATTATTAATTACTAATTATTAAGAACTAATTACTACTAACTAATTATTAATTTCCAATTACCAACTACTAATTATAAATCACTAATTACTAATTAGTATTTAGTAATTACTTATTGCTAATTACTCATTACTAATATCTTGTTCCTTATTAATAATTATTAATTACTACATATCTGTAGTAATTATTAATTACTAATTACTTATTACTAAATATTAATTACTATTTATTAATTAATAATTACCATACCGAGTGGAACGCAGCATGTGTTCTCTTCGCGTCACTTTGAAATGATTGAGAATCCCTATGAACGGTCCAGTGTAAATTGTCCAGTGTAAATTGGATCATCGGTACTGAGCTGTTCAGTGTAAAATGGATCTCTATAACCGAACTCTCCGTTGTGTGGAATGAACCCCCTAATGAACTTATTCCCCCCATCGGGCGCATCCCCAGGTGGCGAATAGGGCTCATTGGCCATAACCGAAGGGTAGGAGAAAAATAAAATATCTCTCGCGGACCAACAAGTACACGATTTGCTCTGGTAGTATACGTTATGCAATGCACATCTACGCACTTACACCTTTCCATTATTACTTTCATTTACACATATAAAAAAAACTTTTCCGAAGGTCGTATAGTGATATGCCGCTTATCACTAAAAATTCTCGAAAGTGTCCCTTGAATGCCAGTACAATCAGATTTGTGCTATCATCTCTAAAATTAAGTGTTAATGACCCTTATTATTTATTCAGGTCCCTTAATTATATATTCAGGCTCAAAATTTGAATTGAACATTAAGGCATGCAACTTTTAGAAGAATGGACGGAAAGAAAAATCGAACTTGCGCACGGAATCGACACCAATATTTCTGTAATATTTTGCTTATTTGAAATTTCTCTCTAGCGAGCTTCCATTTTTCTTGTAAAAACAAATTCTAGTGGGATAAATTACAAATTCAAACGTGCCATAATTTTTTTATGTAGCTGATTTTGTTGAATTGTGTATCTACACTTTTGATAAATATTGAAAACTTCACACCGGTAGAAGATGAAGACTTAATAGTATGGACCACAAGTCGTTTTGTAGTGGAGGTCCAATATGCATCAAGTCATTTAGACTTAGGCCTGTAAATGTTTTCATGGAAGCATCGTACACCACCTGAATTTTTGCGGCATCTGTATTTTTCAATACCGCATGGTGAGATAGATAATAGTTTCCATTATTGGGTCTAACTGTCTTCATATGTTGCAATTTGATGTACGTGGCCATGAAATTCACATATTCTGAGTCACGATGCACTTTTGCATTTTGTCAAGTAAACTAACATTATTTTTGAAAGAACCACCCCACGCTGCAATACCGTACTTCAAATGACAATTAAATAAAGGAAAATACAAATAATTAAAAACTTTTTTGGGCACTATATTACGTAACAGATATAGTTTTCTAATACCAATGAAAATTTTAGACTGAGTTTCTTCAAAAATATTTTAAAATCTAAATATTTATCCAGCCGTAAACCTAAATACTTGTAATTATCTACCTTTTTAAGATCAGCGCACGCATTTTTACTTTGGAAATTCTTACAATCAACACTACGAAATTTTACAGAATTTAGAAGGGCATTAGATGTAGTTCGATTGTTATAGATATTAAATGTCATAAAAACGCTTTTGTCGTACAATACTAATGAATGCATATTACACCACTTGCTTAAATATTTTAAATCTTATTGCATGTCATTAAATAACCCATCTACAGATACATTTGTGTGTGAAATTACAGTATCATCCGCAAAAGCTGTTATACGGCCACGAAGCTTTAATGTAAGTAACGAATTTATATATATTAATAATTGCCAATTTTTCACTGAAAATATCACCAACCAAACTTGATATCGATTTTCTAAATATGATTTAAAAAATCAAGAGCTATACCTCTTAAACCGGCATAGTACAGTTTGTAAAGGAGAATGTTATGTTCTACTGTATCAGAAGCTTTCATAACATTAATGAATAAGGTCATAGTAAGCTTGTTAGAACTAATGCCTTCAAAAATTGAGGAAAGCATTTTAATAATCACATCTACAGTACTAGCATCCTTCAGATACCCAAAGTGACTTTCATTAATAAATTTCGTGTCAAATAAAAATTCATTACTCTTGATTATACAACTTTTTCAAAAAATTTTGAGAAGCCTGACAAAGGGCTTATAGGGCTGTAATTATTTTTCGTATTGGGATCACCTTTTTTATAGACTGATAAAACAGTTGCAGTTTTTAAACTATGTATCTGGAAATATTCCACTTGACAAACTTAAGTTATATATAAATGATAGCGGCTCAACAATGTAAATAGCTACTCTTTTAATACACATGTTGGAAATTTTATCTAATGCACTTGACTTGGGGTAGATTTCATGGTATTAATGTGGTATAACAGCTCAATCGGACAAGTGGGAGTAAAAAAGAATGATTTATTTTCAAACTTGCCATTTGAAGCACGTAAAATATATTTGTTTTTGATATCATCAGCAATTGAAACAAAAAAATTAGTTAAAATGTCAGCAACCTCTTTAGAGTCATTAACCAAAACCCCTGAATCATCAAAAATTGAAAAATTTTGATTTATTTGACTTAATTGCCAGTAACTTCGTTAATTATTCTCCATTGCTTTTTAACATTATGATTGGCATTCGAGAATAATTTTTTGAAATAATCAGCTTTTGCTTTGCTGATAGCACGTCTTACTTGCGATTTTAAATTGTTATATCTAATACAAAGCCAAATATTATTAGGGTGCTTTTTATCTTTCAAACCTAAATAATTTTTAAGTTTTATGAAATTTAAAAGTTTAGTATCAAACCAGCCTTTCAATTTAATGCTATAGCATTAAGTTGAAAGGCTGGTTTGATACTATAGGACTGGACCTTAGTTTTGAGAATGTAAAAAAGAAATTATCATAGACCAAATTAGCTTCATTCCTACAGAATACATTAGTCCATGTCTCAGCATCCAAACAGCGTACAAGTTTCTCAAAATTAATTCTTTTGTAATTGGCCGAATTTATACCGGTAGGATGGGCTTAATTCTCAAAAATATATGATCAATTATTGAAGAGCTATCATTTCCGATTCTATAGTTGGTTGATCAATAAGGGATAAAAGATCGTGTGAAGACATCAATAATATATAATCAACACAAGATTGACAATGAGAACTCAAATTAATGTTCATGTCCCCCATAATAACTAGCACATCACTATTAAACATATCTACACGGTAATCAAAAATTCACTAGATGTGAGCAAACTAGATGATCTAGTTGAATCAAGTAAAATGTATGTTACTAGATTTCTGGTAGTTCATAATTCAAGTAAATTTTACTAGTATAATAATGTAGTAAAACCGGAATTCTAGTATAATATATTGTTGCATTTCTCAACCGGAATTCTTGTATAATTATGAAATAGCCTGTTTTTCTAGTAAAATCACTAGATTTTCAGTTATTTTTTTAACTGAAATTTTAGTAATATTACTGTACTTCCCGCTTTTAAAACTGATTTCTGGTAAGTTAAGGTTGTGCATCTTATTGATATTCCAGTAAAAGTAACAGACATTTTTTTTATATTCTAGTAAAATCAATATTTTTCCAACAGAAATTCTATTAAAATTAATAAATAAATAAATTTTTTAACCCGATATCAAGTAGTATTTGATGTTGATTGTCTTGTAAAATTTAAAAAATTTTACCAATTTTCTAGTAAAATCACATGATTTCTATTATGTTTCTAATTGATATTCTATTAATATTGCTAGACAATACCAATTTTAAAACTAATTCAGCCTACAAATTTTAATTGGAACCTAATTGTTTTATTACTGGAAAATCGAGAGTATGTTGTACATTCAACGATAAATTTTCCTTTAAGCACCCATTTATATTGACGTGAAGTAAAGTTCGAAAAATATTCGAGTAAACCCAAAGTGGTGGAAATTAATGTACGTAATAGATTACCAAATGTTTACCGATAAGTTATATCATTACTATAAAACACAAAGAGGAACGCCATGCTTGTTCCAAGCAAAACCCTGTACCAATAGGAACAAATCGAAAACAATTCTAAATATATGGAAAATTAAAATAAAAAACTAAAATTTGCTTTAAACATTGTAATTTTAAGAACAATAAATTATATTTATTAAAATTCATTATATTAAAAAAATGTATCCAGAACTAACAAATATCTTATACTTATTAACGATCGATATATAACATACTAACTAGTTGTTAAACTATGCTTTTGTTATACAATTGAGTATACAATTTTGATACCCTTAGTGTTGGTGTTGCTCCTTTTATTTTATAAAAATACACCTCGATGAAATTGTTAAATATAAATAGCATTTTTCGGATATTTCATTTCGAATACATAAACAACCTTGAACAGTAGGTCCATTGCATTAATAAAGATGGTCTGCCCAATATTAATAGTTTGTCCGTCGATTATTATCCAAATTATTCCCTGGTGCAGTAATCCTTCATCGGCGAAATATATTAGATATGGCTGCGATTGTCGTGTATTTTTTATTATTTCGGAGGTGCTTTCTTCAAACTGTATCATAAATAAAAATGAAAGAATAAATTAAACTCTTATGTCAAAATCACAAATAAAATGTTAAAATAATTGGATATGTATCACATCCGGTACATATAGACCTAAAAATGTTGTTTACATAAAAGTCTTTAAACCCGATATTTTTATTAACTAATAACAATTATTATTACCTTAGGCCAAATGCATATGCTGGACATGCGATTTAAAATAAATTCTTGAGATTCCGCGTCCGCAGGAATTAATTTGGAGCTGGCACCGACTGATGTTTTATATTTTATTGTTATAGAACAATAAAACCCCAGAACAAAAAATCCCCATAAACTTTATTTCGGAAATATTTGCACTCAGCTAATTCCAACAGTAGGCCAGAAAAACATAATTTAGACAAAAATGTTATGAACATATTTTTCCCAATTTCATGTTCCCAGAGAAAGCCTGAATGGCATTGGTGACCAACTCGATGTATTCAATTTTGTATTATAGTATTTGCTTAATATTTTTTAATTTATTTAATTGATATGTTTAAAGTAACGTTAAAATTTTATTGAATTATAATTAAAAGCACTGTTAAAACTTAATCGGAAATTGTATACACTCAGTATTTACAAAAATTTCATTACAATTCCTTACAATACAAAACATACAATAACACCTAAACATTATTTAAAAAAATATTCCATTAGGAGTACGTATCCGAGTAATCATTAAAATAAACGTACCATTATACTATAATTAAATTCAAAGAAGTTTGCGAGCCTCCATGAGTATTTCGGTGAGATCGGGAAAATAATCACTAAAGTAATATAAATTCTAAAGGCTTACCTGATAAAATTGAAATCACATCTTCTGGAATTTCATTTTCTTTTAGAAAATTGCTTACATAATTCTATTATATCCATTTTAATTTTAATACAAACAACAAATAACTTTTCTTAATAACTCAAATAATAATTACGAAGATCACTTTTTTATTTTGATGTCACTTATTGAAATTTTGCTTAATACTGAAGAATTCCTACGATAATTTGAAAATATATACAAAAAAAAAAAACAGGAAAAAACTCGAATAACTGTTAATTTTACCAGATTCAAGCAATATTTCAGTAACTTTACTAGAATTAACGGGATTTCAGGTAAAATTAACAATATCAATGTAAAAAAAAGATAAAAACCGTTTACATTCACTAGAATTCTCTTAAAATTCTAGTAAACGATTAAATTTTACTGGAATAGTACTAGAATTCAGGTAAATATTATTCTTGTAAGAGAGGTAGTATGAGATGCATAGTTATAAAGTGAGAACGTTTTGAATTATAAACTTTACTGCAGAGCATATAAATAATAAAATATTCGAATTTTACTAGATTTTTACTGGAATTCTGGTAATGTAAAATGTTATCGCTATTTGTTAATTTTTTATGGAGATATATTTAATAGAACTCCCGTAAAATGTAATAGAAATCATATGTAAATCCAAAATAATATGGCGGAATTGGATTTTGCTAGAATTTTGCAAGAATTCATGTAAATTAAACTTTTAATGGAATTCTAGTAACAAAATTAACTTGATTTCTAGTGAAATTAACTAGACACTCCATTATAGAACCAAACAGAAATGATCTAGTAATTTTCTAGTATTTTTTTTACTAGATAATCACTAGAGTCCCAGTATAATAAACACTAGAACTAGAAACTAACTAGAACTTATTAAAATTCTGGTTTTAATTTTATTTTGACTGAAAATCTAGTATATTCACTTTAAAATTTAACTAGAAAACAAAATTTCCTTTTTTATTTACTAGAATTTTACTGGATTTTAACTGGAAATAGTAATACCAGACCAGCTAGTGGTCATTTACCAGATTTTATATTTACCGTGTAAGCACATGTCAAGTTCATTCATAAATAGATCAATCGAAAAAGCATGCAATCTATAAAAACTGTTAAAACTGTGCGTTTAAAGATATATCAATATACGCTGCAACAGCAGCATTTTAAATTTTTTTCCGGATTACAGTTAGCAACAAAATTATAATCCACCAAGTTGTCAAACAACGGCACCCCAGGTTCATTAATAAAAATTTCCGAAAAAAATATTACGTTCGGTCTATAATTGAGCTTGAGATTTGAACAATATTTCTTCCATTCTCGGCCTATCCCTGATGGTTGAAATTTCCTCGATTTCCCAGAATCTATCATATTTTCCTCGTTTTCTTTACTGATATGGTCTGCAGCTTTTTGTGGATCTCCATTGATTGTAGTTGGACCGGAGATTACCCAACCGAAGCTAGTTTTATTGCGCTAGGTTTACTCTTTATGATTCCGGTGCCAATAAAGTCGCTGTAGACGTCTGCCTCTAGCAGCAGATCGATTGGTGCTGGAAGCTAGTATTTCGGATCAGCCAAAACCAATTTGCTCCATCTTTCGTTCTGGTTTCGTGTTATTGTTTGTTCGAGTATATCCATTGTAATTTTTGAAAACACGTACGCCTTTTGATAACACCTTTAAAAGTTGCGTTTGTGTTATTAGCCCCACTTCCTGATATATACACCGTGGTATGTTGCAGTGGTATACGAAGACATTGAACTGCGGATTCTGTGATCAAAGAGATTTGTGATCCTGGATCTACTAAAGGAATTGATCGTTACAATATGGCTGTTGCCAATAATGTTGTTTGAGTAGCCTTCAGGTGGCGATTGATACGCATTTTTTAGGTCGATGATCTAGTTCGTGTAACAGCTAAGGATGTCTGTTGTTGCAGATGACACTGAATCCGTGATATGCAACAAGCAATTGGTGCAGAATCCTGCTCTGTTGATGAAATCAATTCGTCTTTTTACGCTAATATTGCGAAAGTGGTGACACCACGTGATGTAATCCCCGGGTTCTTGGCAATAAGAACATGTGATCATAGATTTTGGTGTAATCGGCCTCTGGTGGCCGTTCTCCTTATTTATGAGTACTTTCCGCTGGACCTTATACTCAGGTTTGGCTACCCGTAAAGTTAATGGTTTGTTCAATCCGGAGGCTTCCGGTGGCACTTCGCGTGGGGAATCGAGGCTGTTTTCAAAACGCTCCAAAGTGTCGAAGTTTAACTTCCACATTACAAAATGTGCTATGATTGCTTCAAATGAGTTTTTCAACTGAAGATTTTTAATGTAATGCAGCATCTCGATTATGGTGTCAGACAGGTTTCTGATACTCGCTGTTGATGGATGTTGAATGTTGTGCAGAGGTGTAATTGCGTTGAAATACTACGAGGCCAACAATCGCTTGTTATTATATCTCACCTAGTAGGATCTGCCAAGCTATCTCGTAATTGTCTCCAATGGTCGGTAGATGAGCGGATAATTGTGCCGCTTGTTGTTGGAGATGTGATTTTAAATACGTCAACTTTAATTTGTTTAAAAGTTGAGTATTTTGATGTATTTGCCGTGAAACGTGGGTATTTCCACTTGAGGTAAATGTTTTAGTTAACGCTTGCTCCATTTTGATTATTAGGGACACTAATTCGGATATTATGCTTCCGTAGTAATCGTCGGTGAAGTAATTGTATTGACCTTCCTCGTTGATTTCTATGAGGATACTTCGTTGCAGACGAATCGACGATTGATCGTTGCGATTAATTTCCTTCATCTCAGAATTGAGTTGATGAATTTTTAATTTGAGGTATTCGTAGTCTGAATACTCGTTTGATGTTAGTTTACATTAAACACATTCCGATATCTTGTTGACGGAGTAGTTTTTGAACTGGGGTTGGATCTTCCCCTTTTGATCTATAATCACTGTAATCACACATGTTTTTGAGAGCTGCTTCAATAGTTTAGTAAGCTTTTTTGTGCTGTATCGAACCTTGGATGTATAGTTTCTTCTGTCGAATGATGTTGCGGTCCCAAGGATGTTGAGTGGGAGTTTTTCGTCCTCTTCTAAATCCCGGATGTCGTCCATCGCTTTTGTGCACAACCGTTTTATCTCATGGCGCAGGTCCAGGTAGGGATATGTTTTGGATAACGTTCCAATTTTTACAATCTGATTGTCGTTTTCGCAATATTTTTTATATTGCGCCTCTATGTTTTTTTTGACGGTTTGAGGTTTTGATAGAAGTCTGGAAACTCAATGGCTGAGCTTTGGCAATTCATTCATTTAACAATCAACACTGACCCTGGACTCTGAAAAGTACAAAATAATGGAATCCGTACGAAAGCTCAAATTTAAGAATCCCTTTTGCTGAAATTTTAAAAGATGCCACCAAAAAGCGCATTTTTTTTAAACATATAACAATTTTTTTTTTCTACAATTTTATTAAGAACTCGGACATTTCTTCAACTATCATTGTGAAATATGGATGATGGGATTTGATTTCCATTTTAACTTGAATTTTTCAAAAAATTTTGAAATTTGGCCGTGCTCAATGAAACTTGCTACCTTCATTCCAAAAGCACAATCTCTAAAAAAATAAGATTACGATTTACGTATTACCCTAACATAAAATTTAAAATTCTAAAAGAAAAAATTCTGACTTCTGACGGCAAATTTCCGTTATTTCATCAGGTAAATGTTAAATATCGCAAAATTTCTTATTTAATTATTTTTATTATTTAATTATTTTAAATAAAAAGTTTAATCTATATATCTATCTATTATATTAATAAGGTTAATTTTTTCAAACTCAACCCTAAAATGACCCCTAAACATGATCCGATCCGTTTAAATTTTTCACGGTAGGTCGACATAAATATAGCGGTGTGCCTTTGCTAGAAAAATCGGAAAAATTCCACCGGGAAGTACCTGAATCGGGTACCTCAGGTGTTTTCAGCAAAATGTTGGAACGACGTCAGAATGCCATGACAAAATATATGTTTATATTGAATCTATGATCATGCGCATTACACCGTGACAATGACAACATTTCGCGACCTTAGAATCAGACATCAAAGAATCTTCATTTATGAATGTGCATAAAAATTCACGAATTAAAAAATTCACAAACATGGAGAATCAAAAATATTCTCGAAATAAATTTTTCTATTTTTTATGCACATGAATATTCTAAAGTATTTTCTTCATTCGAAAAAAATATTCATTCTCTTATTTTGTATTGAGAATGTCAAGTAAAAATTACACAAATTAATAAAATGATAATTCATGACGAACCAACGTTCAGAGAAAAATAAAAGAGTGAATGTGATGAAGATGTTTTGTATTTTTTGTTTGTTTCATTAGAGCGAGATAGATAAATTTTGTGCATACTCCGGTATGTATGTAGTTTTTCTTTTAGTGTATAATGTTAATTAATATTGTATTTTAATAAAAACAAATACAGTGTGTTGAAGGAAATGAAGTTTTAGTAATTAATATTTTTCGGTTTTATATTTTTTCAAATCTGATATATTTAATCCCATTATTTTAAATAATGATTAAAGTTTTTATTAAATAAAATTTTTTTTAGTTAGAATTTTTATTAAATGTTAGATTTTTATCAGGATCGCTGAATTTATTTTATTTTATACTAAAATAAAAACTCCCTCCCTGTACATTTTAGTAATCAATAAAAACCTAATTAAACATTATTATAGTAACATATTTATTCATAATACATAGGATGATCTCATTTGAGATGCTAATTCCAAAGCGGTAATTCCTTGGTAGGCTCTGAGGAACAAGCCGCCTGGAAAGAGAGAGGTATTTATGATACGCTCCGAATTACTGAGTGCGGATCAAAATTTTGTTCAAAAGAAATAGGCACACAACTACTAAAGTATAACCCTCAAAATATTTAAAGGAACAAACATGTTTTCGTTCAATTAGTAACCGCTTATGCTTCATTTTATATCCAAGTGGTTAAATTCAATTTTATTTGAAAATGGCAAAAATGTTTTGTTTCTAGCGTGCGATTTAAATTTTAAATTCTATTATATTCGCTACAAATCTCCCATATATTATTTCCAAACAATTACAGTAAAACTTCAATTTAACGGACTAACTGGGGAGTCCGTTAAATCCGATTGTCCGTTAAATCCATTTGTCTGTTAAAACCGATTATCCGTTAAATCCGAAAGTTTTTAAATTTAATCTTCTATAGGTTTTGCAATTGTTCTGGAATATGGCCACCTAGGACAGAACTCGTTCATTTCTGAAACGATTATGATGGGATTGGAATGCTGGATGGACATGGGATTCTGGAACTAGGCAACCTGGAACGGAACTGGACTAATTCTTAACCGATTATGATGGCATTGGATATCTCAAGGTCTTAGAAGGCATCATATTCCATGTTCCCTAGTTTTTGTTGATCGTTGTGATCGTTGTTGATAATAATACTATAAATTTATCCGTGCTCTTTGTGTAGGGTTCAACACGTGAATTTTTGTGAGAGTAGGTAGTTGGCCTGCCGCTCAACCCACTAATTCCGTGAGTGGATCACGTATTGGTGATAGATGTTAAGGCATCCAGCCTTACCAGAAACATGTTAACATCATGAACCGCTTGCTTTAAGAAAGATGCCTGCTTATCAACAGTTTATAAATATAGCTGACGAAAATAACTGACGAAGAGAGAACTCTTGAAACCAGTACGAGATAAAAAATAAATATAAAATAAAAAATTATCACATAAAGAATGAGTAATGCTCAATTTTTTTAAATTTCAAATTAAATTTAGTGATAAAATTGCACAAATATAATGGAAAAGTATAGTGTTTTTATTGTTTAGTACAATATAAAAGAATCATAAAACGGTGAATAACCAGAAAAAAATAAATATCATTCAACTTGATCTGTTTAGTAAAATAAATAAAAAAATATATATTTACTGTATACATATACGTACTTTCTAAGGCATTTAGATTTGCAGAACAATTCGAACCAAGCGGAAATTTACACTTTTTAGGTACTTGCAATGCAAGAGCATAAATCCTCTGACGAGTACAGCAGTTTATCATTTTATGATCCCATATTTATCCGACGTGCAGAATTTCATCATTATCGGTTAAGTAATAGCCATGTTCTAGGTGACTATATTAAGAAACTTCTTCTAGAAATCATTAATGAATTTCATAGCCAGTATACAAATCCAATCCCATCGTAATCGGTTGAAAACTGACCGAGTTCCGTCCAAGGTGACAATATTCCAAACATCTTCCATAAATCTTTAAGAATCCCATTTCCCATTTTTACACCCAATCCCATCATAATCGGCAACCGAAAAATGGAAAATAAAAAATTGTCCGTTAAATCGAGAGTCCGTTAAATCGAGGTCCGTTAAATCAGGATCCGTTAAATCGAGCGTCTACTGTATTATAGTTGTTTAGATACATATACTTCATTTATGCATTATAATTAAGACATTTTTAGTATTAATATTGCAAGGATTTTTGTCATAATTCATTTTTGACTATAAAGCATCTTAGTTCTCCAATAGAGAGAATAATAAAAGAAGCACTTGAACGTAAATTAAATCCCAAGCAAAAACGTGATCGCTCTATATTAAACAACTTGAAAATTATTCCCCAATAATCGTTTGCTTCTTCTAGGAGCAACATTTTGTCAACACTTTGTCAAGCCCCTCTAACGGATTAGCATCCCGTTACGTATTGGCATCCCAAACCTAACCATCATGTAATCTAAATTCCTCCAGGTATTTACATAGATATAAATTTATCATTGACTAATATTAAAATATCGAAATTTTCTAATTTTCTATCGAAATTTTAGTTCTTTGATAAACCGTGTCACTTTGATAAAAATCGCAAAACCAAAATTTGTAAAAAGGTTGTTTCTCACATAATATGAAATTGGTTCCGGAAAGAATTTTATAATTCATGAGTTTGATATTTTAAAATGTTTGTGAATTAGTTTACTCTTTTTTCATATTTTCATCCGTTAACTGAATAGATAATACTCATCATTTTTTAAAACATTCATTTACGAAAAACAAAATTCTTGTGTTTATTTGTTCATGAGAAAATAGAAATCATAAAGTCGTGAAGAAAAAAAATTCACAATATTTCGATTTTGATTTTTTCGTGAATATTATAAATTCTGTTTTGTGACAATTGAAATTCTTTTGAATGAATTTTTTGATGTCTGCTTAGAATAACACAGTTCTAAGTTCTAACTAACATTTTTTTCGAAATTGAGTTATATATGCAATAGTACTAATTTGTTTATGCTCTTTCCGATCGTGCAAACCGTTTCTCTCTATCTCTTTTCGTTTTCATTATAACTGATGTAACATAGTTGTAAATATTTTTGTGATAAATTTCGCAAATAAAGTTTTATGTACCACTTAAAATTATATTGTTCTACAAAAACATTATATTTCGAGTAGATAGTATTTAGTAGTTCTCTTTTTTGTAGATACAATTTTGGTTTTCTATAACATGAACTCTACCTAAGTAGATAGAACTTTGATATTTACTATTCCAGCAAGTGGTGGTTTATTACCTAATGTGGTTTATTTTTATCGGACAGTGATTTTTATTTTAATAATATTTTTTTATAGTTTATTAAAATTAAATACATATATTAAGTATTTTAAAGATTTTAAATAAAAATATGTAAGTCATATCCAATGGACCATACTGAAGTTATTTTCTTAGACCAAAATGATATTCAAGTAGGAGACAAAATCGTTTTGGGGGAATCATCCTTAATAACGTTCCAAGTGGTTCGTATGCATATATTTTTATAGAAATATGTAAGTAAATTGGATGTTCGTGAAATTTTAGGTACCAGCACACATCGAGGTCATAAACGATACAGAATACTGTAACAAATAATGAAATAGATGATTTAAATTTTAAAAAATCACATAAGGAAGTGGTTTTTCCTTTATCGATTGCTGATAAACCACCTGATAATATAAAACAACGCAAAGATAAATTTAAATCTCGCAAACGGGCATGCAATTGTGCTAATTGGATAAGCTCTGTTAGAAAAGCCAACTATCAAGCAGGCCTTGAATACGTCAGTGTGCGGGGGAAGATTATTCCGAAGAAAGCTATAAAAAACACAGAAAACTGCTTGAAGGAATGTAAATATTTATACGCAACAAAGGTAACGGAACATGAACGACAAGTGCAATTTAATACATTTTATACCTTAGACGCACAACGGAAAATCGACTTCATATTGAAAACCACGGAGCGTCATCTGAATTTTACATTTTCTTATTACAAGGAAGCTGCTGGTACACGTTACACAGTATGCAAAAACTTTTATCTCGGTACTTATCACATATCACAAACTCCAGTTTACAATGCACATAAAAATAAATGCGAAGCAACTGGCACAGCGAAGATCAACATGCGAGGACATGCACGCTCTAATAAGATTTCCGACGAAAGGATCACTGAAATAGTGAATCACATCAATTCATTTCCTCGGGTAGAATCTCATTATTGTAGGGCAAAAACGACACGTCAATATTTGGAACCGAACCTTAACGTTTCCAAAATGTATGAGCTGTATAAGGAAACAACCAGCGATCCAGTTAAAGAAACGTTTTATCGGTTTATATTTTGTACTAAGTTCGATATTTTATTTCATCGTCCTAAATCTGATAGATGTGGAACATGTGAGAAACATAAAGTGGCTCAAGAATAAGACTTGTTGACCGATGATATGGCCGTTGAGAAGGAACGACATTTTGAATTAAAAACTGAAATGCGGAAGCAGAAATTGAGTGATATTGAAGTGCTGATACCTATTTTATGCTTCGATTTACAAAACGTGCTTAATTGCCCAAGAGCGGAAATTGGACCGTTATTTTATTATTTACAAAATTGAATATATATAACTTAACTGCCTTATTACCTGCAAAAAAAACGTACTGTTGTATATGGACCGAACAATGCTCAGGTAGGAGTGGAAATGATATAGCTTCGGCGTTTGTAAAAATTTTAAACCGTGTGCTTGAAGATTACCCTGAGTCATCCGAATTTAAATTCGGTTACTATGAAATATTCAATTGCGGGTCATGGAGCAATTCAAGAGGTCGACAAAATTCATAGCGATATAGAAAAAGTTCTATCTGTAAACGAATATTTCTCGCCAATGGGGCTCATTCGTATTTTAAAAATCGTAAATCGTAAAAATCGCCCAATTATAATGCAGATGAACCCCAGTGACTTTAAAGATTACAACTCGTATGGGAAAATGTACTATGATTTCACAACTGTGCCGTTTACTAAATTCAGAGTGGTTAAATTTACCCAGCAAATCATTGAGGTGCAATATTCATCTGACTACGACGAATCAAATTTTATTAATATAAATATCCGACGCAAGGAAAGACCAAAGAAAATAATGGCTGATAGATTCTCCGAGCCTGGAGTTCTTAAAAATAATATTGAACTGTCGGATATTAAAAAAAAAACACCTTCAACAAATGTTTGTGTATATGTGCCCAGCGGATATAAAATATTACCAAGTAATCTTAAAATTGGATGATTCTGTACCTCAATGTTCGTTGGTTGAAACTAGTCAAAGTGAAGAGCCGTCTACTGGTTTTGCTCATTTAACTCCTAAACCAAATAAAAGGACAACCGACAATACAAATAGAAAAAAAGATGTAATAAATTTAAAAAAACGGAAAGCCAATCCAAAGCTAGCTAACTAGGTGATAAAAAAATCGTCCTAAATAAGTTCCTATACTTTACACCAGAATTGATTAATTTGTACCTGAATTTTAAGTTTGTTTTGTTATTACACCAAATGAATTTTAAAGGTGTTAAGTTGAGTTATTTTATAATAAATGAAATATTTTATAAACAATTAAATGTGCCAGTTTCATTTAAAATACCAATGTTGCAAAGTTCTATCGACCTTACTAACTAAAATTTCTTATTAACAGTATAACATAGTTGTATATACAACATACAACTGTTTTGTTCTCCAGAGTAAAGCGCAATAGTTGCGTTACATAGTTGTAAGTGATTTCCGAGAACCGTAGATCACCGAATTTATTTATTTTTACATGATTTTTTTATCGTTATCTAAAAGACAAATAAAAATAAAAAAACGCGGCATTTATTTCATACAGATATCTTTAAAAATAAAAATGTTGTGGCAATATATATTTTCATTTGCTGTTTTCTCGAAAGTACCACTAATGTAGTTAGAACTGTATCATTCCAAGGTCGCGATTTATTAAAATTGCCAATGTTTTTGTCATAACACTGTGATGACAAAATGAGTAGAAAATTTGTAATTGAATCTCAATTAAACAAAACAGAGAACGTAAAATGATTTTACATACATTTTGGTGTTAATAGTTGTGAGTGTAAAAATACAATTTTGTCATGACACTCTTATCTATTTAATATTTAAAAATTAACCGCGTATATGAATTTACTTTATTTTTGATAAAAGTGCATCAAATTTACATCTTAAAAAATCTTCTTAATTATTTCTTAACCAAAAATTCCATAAAATGTACTCATGTGACTGATTATTCAGTCACAGGTCAGCTTCTATCTATCTATTATATTAATACTCTTAATTTTTTCAAACTCAATCCTTATGACCCCTAAATATGATCCGATCCGTCCGATTTTTTCAGGGTAGGTCGACATAAATATTGCGCTGTGCATAGGCTAGAAAAATCGGAAAAATTCCACCGGAAAGTACCCGAAACGGGTACCTCAGGTGGTTTCAGAAAATGTCCAAGATTTTGTGCGCGTGAAAACTTGCAACATACAAAGTTGCGACACAGATTCAAAGTTGCGACAATGTTGGCTCGCGATTTAGATTCAAAGTTGCAAAACAGTTGGCGCGCGATTCAATTTCAAAGTTGCTTAAAAAAGAGACAAAAATAGCGATTTTCTTATAGTAATAAAAATGCATTGAAATGTACAAAATGACGCGAGTGACCAATTTTGCGATTTTCAAATCCACACTTAATTGAAAAAAAATCAAAACATTTTTATTTTGCTGATTTTAATACTGAAATGTGAAAGACATTCAAAAGATAAAGCCGTTAATCATCAAGTCAAGCCTCGAGTATAAATAAAGCACCACTTTGACCGAGCGGTCCAGCGAGTAAGTCATTACCATTTCTCACCTCGAAGAGTCTTGAACAAAGCTCTTTTCATTTTGAACAAAACTCTTTTCATTTTTCTTCAAAATGCCTTGGAAATCAAAAGACCCTCGAAAACGAAAATTATACGATCAAAATCGAAATTCACAATCCACAAATTCAAGCCAAGAACCAGTCCCATCATCATCACGTGACACCACCCCATGGATCTCCCAAGACGCCAAACCCGGTCCCAAGGTCATCAGGAGCCACTCTTCCATGGATCTTTCAAAACGCGCTCAACATTCCAAGTGAATCTCCAACAGACGCCTTCCTCACATTTGAGGACCAGGTTCCAGACGAAGATGCGGAGCTAGATCAATTCGATTTTAATATAAGTTTTCCGCCATTTTGTTTTTATTTTTGAAAACTCGCTATTTTTTTTCTTTTTAGGAGCTTTTTGATTCTGTGAGTGCAAGGTTCAAACCTGGCGGGTAATTATACGCGCACGGAATTCCAAAGTGCTCTCAGGAAATTTAAATCCGCTATCTAGGTTCGATGGGCGTGGTTTGCGAGTTCTGTGGCGCGCTATTCTTCCGGGCAGAGAAGGAGGGGCTTGGTCTTAAAGGTAGAAGTTGAATTAGCGAGTATTGGATTACTCCGTGTTAATGGAGTAGCCTCATGGGATCCGCGTTTATGAATTTACTTTATTTTTGATAAAAGTGCATCAAATTTACATCTTAAAAAATCTTCTCAATCATTTCTTAACCAAAAATTTAATAAAATTTATTCACGTGACTGATTATTCAGTCACAGGTCAACTAGAATACCGCTAATCGTAATTCTACAACAGGAAAAAAATATATTTCAATAAGTACTTTTTTACAGAGTAAGGACATATATAATCCCACCATGCAACTAATGCTTTAAATGATATTCATTGAAACACAACACAACTTTTTACCAAAACAAAGTTGAACTTTGCAGGCAGTACAACACCAGGGAGTTCGAACTTCTTTTCTTTGGTGCTCATAAAGCACATCTTCTCCGACTAGTACGTTGTGGTAGATGTTTTGAGTCTTTTCATCATATTTCCCATGAAACATTTGGTTTCGATTTTTTTTTTATCTTGAGTGGAAGTCCAGATGTTAATGGAGTAATTTCATCAATTAAAGCCTGGGCAACAAACCCCTCAGCACACTGGCCTTAAAATGTTTCAGCTCCATGTTTTCACCCAATTGTTTATAAGCAATATATGAATTAACAGAAGCTGATCAAATATATCCACTGCATTCATTTTCATATTATAATCAATTATTAACGAGGGACAAGCGACTGAAATATTACCCCCATTTTTATCCTTTCTCTGTACTGTTCCAACCTGATTTGGAGCATGATAATTAGATAAAAGATATACATTCCTATTATCAATCTATTATGTGGCAGTTATTCCTGTGTTACTAACTATACTATGGCCAGACTAACATATGATCAAAATTTTGCGTCATTTGGTTCTTGGATTCCAGAGAAATAGTTTTTTTCATATGTCGACTACGGCGCCACTTACCTGGTCTCAAATTCACAGATTCTTGCTTACACCCATGACAAATATATGTATAAAATCTGCAGTCAATTGGGCTTCTAGTTTCTGAGATTAGCGGCAACGTTTTTACATATTAAGATAATTATGCGGCATTTAAACCGATTGAAAAACACATTAATTTAAACTTTCCAATGTGGGTTAAAATATATCCCACCATGCATGATGGGCTAAACAAAAGGTGGGACAGTTTTTGACCCACCTAACCACAGAGGTAGTCCACCATAATCCATTTTTCCAAAATAAAAAATAAGCGGAAGAAACCTCGTTCCATTTAGCATGACCGAACTCTAAGGATTTTATCTGAAATACATGTTCAAATTTCACTACAGCTCTGGAAACTTTATCAGATTTGGAAATTGTCATTTGAGAAATGGCTAACTTTCATTCCCTATAGCTGAGTGTTTTATAAACCAAATTGGTCCTCAAAGAAATGGCATAGTTGATTTTATTTCTACCAAAATCCAAAATTGCTTCGAACGCTCATGTTAGCATTTTAATTCGTCTTGATTCGGGTCCATCAATTATTTCATTCATATATTATATTATACTATCTCAAAACAAATTATTGAAATCCCGCTTTTTATTATGAACAAGTGTTTGAAAAGTTGAATTCTGAAAGGCGGGATTTTGAAAAGCGGAATTTTGATTTCAGGATTGCAGGCAAACGATCGCAACTCAGCACAAATGTCCTAATGGTGAATTGTCATGATTGGCGCAAACGGATATCGTTTGTAATAATTGATTCGATTAACTGTCCTGAAGTCTGGTCAAAAACGGGTGGAGCCCAAAATTTTTTAATGGAGCATTTGATTAGCCCATAATGAGCCTGAAATTATTTGTATGTCAATTGATCTTGTTCTGCGTTCTAATTTCGGTTTTGTCCGATTTTCGATTTGGGTTCTGCTTGCTTTGGATTAAATGGCCTGAAGTCTGGTCAAAAACGGGTGGAGCCGAAAATTGTTTAATGGATCATTTGATTAGGCCATAATGAGCCTAAAATTATAAGTTATCAATTGATCTTGTTTTGCGTTCTAATTTTGGTTTTGGTCCGATTTTCGATTTGGGTTCTGCTAGCTTTAGATTAAATGACCTGTAGTCTGGTCAAAAACGGGTGGAGCCCAAAATTTTTAATGGAGCATTTGATTAGGCCATAATGAGCCTAAAATTATTTATATGTCAATTGATCTTGTTTTGAGATCTAATTTCGGTTTTGGTCGAATTTTCGATTTGGGTTCTGCTAGCTTTAAAATGAAAAAACCTTTTGCATTTTCTAGATCGAGCAGAATAAAAAAATTTAAATTCGGCATTTAATTAGCCTAAAATTAGCCTTTAATTTTTCAATTGTTTTTAAATCATTTTTTGATATGGGTGGGTTCTGCCAACTTTTCTAAAGCTAGCAGAACCCGCATTTTAGTTAGAAGGGATGGAGCCCAAAATGTTTTAATAGGGCATTTAGTTTGCCTATTATTAGCCTACAATTATCCATACTATCTTGTAATGTTCTGCTGTATGGGTTCTGCTAGCTTAAGGGACGTTTTAAACGTTCATGTTAGATTTTTAATTCGTCTTGATTCGAATTATTAAAACAAATTATTAAAATTCCGCTTTCTGTTACGAAAATCGGGAGTGTTTGAAAAGTTGGATTCTGAAAGGCGAGATTTTGAAAAGCGGAATTTTGATTTCGGGATTTTTAAGAGCAGGCAAGCGATCGCATCTCAGCACAAATGTCCTAATGATGAATTATCGCTGAACGGATATCGCTCGGTATTTTTCGTTTTTGGAAATCGCTTGATACTGTTTCGTTTTTTGTAACTAGTTTGAAAATTATATAGCATTTACGAATAACAGTTAAAGTCAGATCATTTTTTAAATTTTACCGAAAATGACGAGTTTTGATAAAAAAAACTTTATTTCATCAAAATTCAGCGGATAGACTATTGGGAATAACACCTAAACTTTTTCCATTAATTGGGAGATCCTTGCGAAATTTGGTGAAAATATGTGTACCGGAAGTGGCACCTTTAATAAAATCTTTATAAATGTTTGCAACGATCTTGAACAGTTTAGCATTTACAAAAACGATTAATAATTCAAAGATTTTACTAAATTAAAGCAACATTTTTTCAATTAGCCAGGGTTGACATTGTTGGTAAGTTTAATTTTTCGTTTTGGAAGATCTAAATGCGACATCTATATCCGTGGTAAATAAAAGTTTTGACGATAATAAAATTTAAGTAGTAGCTGTAATATTTTCAGAGATTGTATATTTTTAACTAGATAGAATATTATAATTAGTATGTTTTACTTAATCATAATGAAAATGTAAAATTAAAGTATTTTTAACTATGCTCTGGTTCTTAGAAGCCCCGAAACGATGAAAGAATTTCCCGTTAAAGTGAAAATAGAAGAGTCTTCAAAAATATTTTAATTTTTAATTTTATTTAGTTTTTATACAATATTAACATTTAACAGTATTTAATATTATAATAAATAATTTTCTTGGAAAAACCACTCAGCTTTTTATTTTTTAAGGGAAGGATAACGAGCACACTGTTTCATATATGATATCTAACCGAAACTCTGTATACAGCTTTAGTCCATACTATATTTCATTTTTATTTCATATGCCAGAAAAGCAACACACCAAATATTTCCATTAAATATTATCAGGATTTTCCATTAATTTTCCGAAATATAAATTTTTATTTGACATTTTAGTACAATGATTCAGAGCTAGAAGCACACCAGAACCAAAAAATAACAAACACCCGTATAAAAGGAAATTGTTTCTTTTCTTAAAGTTAAATGTTTTATAAAAATACAGTTAAACCAAAAAACATCATCATGCGTAGTTCGGTAAGCTACAAAGAAAGGATTTTACAGTGTGCCCCCAGTGATGAAATTATATTAGTTTAATACCATGATTATAAATTAGTTTTGGGAAGTCGGCCATTTTTAATTATTCCACAATAACCTTAATAAAATGTTAAAAGTCTCCGATGGTAACATCTTTATACCAAGTGTTTTTTATTTTAGTTGGGTATCCTTAGATATTACGAGTTTGATCATAAAACTAATAAAGGCACATGGTTTCGTATCCAGTTATAAAAAGAACGTTACGTGCACAAAAAAACTTTTGACAAACATTTTTTTGTTGTCAATTATTATGCCCAGCAGATTAAAGCAAACGAAATAACAATAATAATAAAAGCAAAATAAACATTTTTAAGTTCAAATAAATAAGGAAAATTAAGGAAATTGCAAAAAAATATAAAAATATTTTCCAAAAATAAAAATATAAAAACAGCAACAACAAAAAGTTACATTCTCATTAATCCACTGGGAATTTTATTTCAACTTCGCCTTCCTCGACTCTCTATACGTTTTCCTCAACTTGTGTGTCTTCTTATATGGTTATTGTTGTACCATTCAATTTACAAAAAAAAAGAAAATCTTTGCAAATTTTTTATTTTATTTTTTACTAGTAGAAAATTTTCATTTTGTAAGTCCGTTTAGCTTTACATCGACTAATCTTTTTTTGTATCAAAAAATAAGTGCTCTGGAAAGTAAACTAAATACGAGGCAGCGCCATACAAACAAAATATTTGAATCAACCCAATATTATAAAGGCGAGCACATAAATCACATTTTTGTATTAAATAACATTTTATGAAAGAATTTTTATTTCGGTGTGCCATTGTGAGATCGCCTTATTATTATAAGTCCTTATATACTTTTTTCATCTCGGTGGTTTGAGGACAATAACAACTACAAAATAAAATTGGAACACATCGAGACCAGAAAAATAATAAAACAAAGGAAAATAAAAATTCCGTTATTCTGTGAAATTTTCTTATCTTTTATTATTTATTTATTGTTTCTAACAATTTTATTATATATTTAAAATGAAATATATTAAGAAAGTTTATTTTTGTTTTTTTTGGGGTGTGTGTGCTTAAACTTAAATAATAATGTTGTAAACCTTGGAGATTTTTTTTTTAGCTAAGTTAGGATTAAAACGACATTGATATTTATTAGCATGGGCCACTTGAAAATTTACTGCGGATATACGAGCCATTGAAAGGGCGGTTTAATTGGCGAAAAGCTTTTTAATGATCTGAATCTTAAACTTTTTTGATATATATTATGAAATGATATGCGAATGAAAAGTGCGTTAAAACTCAGCTGATAGCTATTTGTTCTTACTGAAAAAAACACTGGGTGTTGTATAGTAATTTAATAACTATTTTATGAAAGCGAGCTTTATAAAATGTAGGTGATGCTAGCCCAAATTACAAGAAAAAACATAAAACTAACGTATTACAGACTGTCGTTCGATTGATCCACGCAGTATTTTTCAGATGGCTAGCTAGCTTCAGTGGCTATAACGGGATTCTTTTTGTCGTCCGAACAAATAGCTTGATTATTGCTGCTCATGTTGTTTAGACGGGGTGAAAAAAGAAATTGAAGTTCATTATAATATTATAAATTTAATTTCTTATTTATTTAAATCAAAATAAAAAAAGTCATAATTGATAATCATACATAATAATACTCACTAGAGAGTTCTTTAATAAAGAAAGGGTAGCTCTTGAGAATTTTCGTGCCGGGGCGCATCATTTATAATTAAACATTTCCATCTACATTTTTGTTAAATTGAATAAGAATATTTTTCGCGTGATAAATTCTGTTACGGAGTGGTTCAACCCAGTCCCACAGATTTTATCTAAACACGCGGAGGCCTCTCTCACGGTGATTTTGCCGACTTTTGTTGACCAAAATTTGAAGAACCGTAATAAATTATGTATAAATAGTAGTCATTGTGGATACCAGTTGTTATTTTTTTTTTCTCTAAACGAAATTTTTTTAAAAGAATTAAATTTAATTTTAATTGTATATAATAATACATATTTAGTGTTCGTGTTAATAAAATTTAATATTTAATAATTAATATAATATTGTGTATGTATAGTTTTAGTTTAATTAATGTATATATATAAATAATTTGGTGGACGTTTATATATTGACAGTTATTTTGTCTAATACGAATATTTATGTACATTTTCTATACTACTTAGTCAAGTGGTACAAGTTCATTCGTATATTATATTTATATGTTATTTGACTTGTAAGGTCTGTAAAATGGAATGTGGAAAATGTTTTTTGGCTGTTGGTGTGGACAAGATTGGATGTGACGGTTTTTGTGATAAAAATTTTCATTTGAGTTGTGCTGCTGTGGATCGTGCATGTTACCGGCAAAGCTTTAAATGTGGAAACATTCTTTGGTTTTGTGATGATTGCAAAGAATTGGTGAGTAACCGATCTTTTAAGAATATATATATATATAGAAGCCAAATCGTGGGATAACTCTTTATATCAAGACTTGTTGAAAAAAACTAAATTAAATAGACTTCTAATTGAGAATGTGTGGGAGCTACTTAATATTAAGGATAATCGAATTCCTAATGCTATTATACATGGTCTGCCGAGTGCTATTAGGCCATTAACAACAAATATTGCATCTTGTGATGATACATCCCCTGTGTCAACTGATTTTATGGAGAAGAATTTTTGTAACACATTTGGTGCTATTAATTCTATAGAAGAAATTATTAATCCACCTATTCGGTCAGATGTTGATTCTACGAATATAACAACATCTTCAACCTACATTCAAGAAGAATTTGTTACTTTATCAACATTGGGCCCTGGAAGTTCACAGACATTTGCAGAAGTAGTAATGTCCAGAGGCTCTATTTCCGTTATGCCTGAACCTGCAGAGTGTGAACAACAAATATTTAATTCTGTTTCTACGGAAGTTAAGTGTTTAGATGTACCGTGCTCTGGTAATACTATTAATGTTTCTACATCTACCATACCTACAAAGTTGATTCATGGAACTAATGAGTTAGTTGAGAACTTTGGTATTAAAACTATTCCTTTTCCAAAGATGTTTTGGATACATCTTTCTCGGTTTGATCCTACTACTAAGGAAGAAGATATCTTGGGTAGGGCTAAATCTTGTTTGCAAACTGAAGTTTGCAGAGTACATAAGTTGATTCCGCAAAATTCTAACATACAGAAATTGGAATACGTATGTTTTAAATTGGGGTGTAGAGATGATTTGAAAGTGAAAGCTCTGGATCCTACTACCTGGCCTATTGGTGTATATATTAAACCTTTCGCAAATTTTTGGTCAACTCGACCTGCAAAAGTAAAGTTTTGGGCGTCGGCATCTATACCCAATCCATCTTAAATAATACTTTAAATAATTCTTTTACGATTAACACAACTATTCCATTTAATAATTTGTCTGTAAATAAAAAGTTTTGTTTGACATTTGGTCATTTAAATGTTCGAAGTTTGGTGAAACATTTTAATGATGTAACTATTCTTTTACATATTTATCAATTTGATTTTCTTGCTTTGTCTGAGACTTGGCTCACTAAGAAAAATAGAAACAAGTCATTCCAAATAAACAACTACAAATTGCTGCGAGCTGATCGTACTGATTCCCGTGGGGGTGGTGTTTGTATTTATTATCGTTCCTCCTTTAAAATTAACAAACTTTCTTCTAATTCTGTAGGTAAAGTTGAGTTCTTATCTTCTGAGCTTGTTGGAGTATTTGGAAAATACTTATTTTGATTATTTATAACCCTTCTCCTGTTTATTCAGGTGACATAGTTAATATACAAGATATTTTTGCTGAACAATTATGTGGATATGAAAGAATTATTTGTTGTGGTGATTTTAACTATAACATGTTGAGCAATAATAGGCTTAGTGATTGCTTAAAAATTAATAACTTATATTATTTACCGTTTGGTCCAACTAGATTAACAACCATTTCGATTTGATTATTGTTTATGAGCCTGATAAACATAATATTATTTCCTTTGGGCAAATTGAAGTTCCTGCTATTTCAGATCATAATTTAATATTTGCAAGTTATAAGTTTTGTAACACCAGGAGTAAGATATCGTATACTGTTGTTTCTGATTATAAGGCGATTAATCAACTATATTTTATTGAAAATTTCTTTTTGTTAGATTGGCAAACCATGTATTACTATTCTGAGGTTGATGATATTGTTGCCAATTTCAACTCAAACTTTTTACATTTAGACCAGACTTGTGTGCCTCGTAAAAGTGTTATAAATAAATGCTCTACTGCACCATGGCTGAATGCTCATATTATTAAATTAATGAAACGTAGAGATTTAGCTTTTAAAAAACATAAAAGGTTTGGATTACATAATGATTTACAATTTTTTAGATTTTTTAGAAATAAAACAAATATATACATCAACCAAGCCAAACAAAGATATTATTTTGGAAATTTGAAAAATTCCAAAATAACTTGGAATAATTTAAAAAAATTGGGGGTTTCTTGCGTCACTAGTGATGCTAGAATTGACTTTTCAGCAGAAGAAATTTTGGTTGGAATCACTAAATTTCGTGATTCCTTGGGTGTTTTACCACTACCTGATGCTAAATCTGATCATTTTACAGGTGATGATTTTGTTTTTGATTGTGTTGATGAAAATATTGTTTTAAATGTTATTCATGAAATTAAATCTGATTCATTGGCTTATGATATGGTAGATTTTAAAGTCTTAAAACTTTTTATTGATTTATTTCTCCCTCTTATAACTTTTGTTATTAACCAATGTCTGACAAAATCTGTGTTTCCTGATCTATGGAAGGTGGCGTCCATAATTCCGTTACCAAAGAAGGATGTAATTTCCAATATAGGAGATATACGTCCCATTAGTATTTTGCCTGCTCTGTCAAAAGTTCTGGAAAAAATCATGCAACGTCAAATGCAGGAACATCTTCATAGGCTTAATTTCCTAAGTGAGTTTCAGTCAGGGTACAAATCAGGCTACAGTACCACTACTGCTCTTGTTAATATTATTGATGATTTGTCTGCCATCTTGGACAAGGAAAATTCGGTTGCTATTTTGGTCCTACTAGATTTTTCTAAAGCATTTGATTGTGTTAATCATATTCATTTGCTTCAGAAGTTACATTTGTATTATAAATTTTCTAATTCGGCTATTAATCTAATATACTCATATTTGAGTAATCGTAAACAATTTGTGAAGTATGGTATTGACCATTCAAATATTAGTGAAATGGTAGTAGGTGTACCTCAAGGGTCGGTCTTAGGTCCGTTACGTTTTTCTTTGTACATAAATGATCTACCATGGAAAATTTTGAATTGCCGGTTCCATCTTTATGCTGATGATTTACAACTTTATATTGGTGGTCATTTATCACAGCTAGATGAGATAGTGATTAAACTTAACACAGATCTTAAAAATGTTTCTTTGTGGGCTAAAAATAATTCGTTATCATTAAATCCAATTAAAAGTAAGGCTTTATTACTCTCAAAAAATGTTCGACACAATGTTACACCTACACTTTTCTTAGATGATGATGTTATATCCTTTGTTCCAGTGGTTAATGATTTAGGGTTGCTTTTGAATTCTAAACTAACGTGGAATGATCATATTAGCTCTCTTTGCCAGAGGGTTAATTATGCCTTGTATTCCCTTAAATTGATTAGAAAGTTTTGTCCAGTTAACCTTCGTAAATATTTAATTAAAAGTTTGGTTTTGCCAATGTTCACATATTGTGATGTTATCTACAATCAATGTGACAGTTTTTCTAAAAGTTTACTTGAAGTTACGTATAATAATTGCACTAGATACGTTCATGACCTTAGGAAGTTCGATCATATCTCGGAGTTTAGGTGTTCAATTCTTGGATATGATTTGTTTCAATTATTTGATTATAGAACATCTGTTTTTATTTTTCAAATGGTTAACTCAGGTTTACCGTTATATTTGTATGAAAAGTTAAATTTTTCCAAGTCTTTACGTACAAGAAACATTAAATTGCCTATTAGTAAAAGAAATGTTTATAATAATTCTGTACTAATAAATGCAATTATTAAATGGAATAGTTTGCCAATAGAACTAAAAAACATCAGTTCTCTTAGTATATTTAAGAAATCTTGTTTACAATTAATTATGGAAAATCAAAATGTAAATAATTAATGTACATATTTGTAGATATTTAATTTAGTTTATTGCTTTGATTAATTACTTTTTCTCTTTTTTGTGTTAATTTTATAAGTTAATAATATAATTATTGTAAATATTCATGTATAACTTTTGTAAATATTCATGTGTATAAAAGCATTAGCTTAAACACATTTAATAAATATTATTATTATTATTATTAAATTTTATTCTAACTAGGGGTGCCCACCCAGGAACAACCGGATCTCCCCGAGTGACAAGTACCCAGTGTGCTGAAGCGACCTTTCCCCCCACCCGAATGACCCATGGGCCACGAAAGGCCGATGCCGAGCCACAACGAAGCAGCATTAGAGGGTAGGGACATCTTTTCAATAGACCGGGCCTCTCTTTACACGAAGAGACCTCCCCTGTGGATGTCCTACCAATGGGATGATGGGGAGTAACAAGCCCAGCTTATAAATATGGAACCGACACAGAATAAGACACCTCCTCCCCACATACCGAACCGAAAAGATTTAGAACTTCATTTTTTATATTTAATAACAAGGAAATTAAATCAAACAACCAGAAATACCAAGAAAAAAAAAATCGAAAAGAAAGCGTAGTTGCTGCAGATGTTAAAATACTTAGTGGCCTTCCATAATGAATAGTTTGTGTCCGAATGTAGAGATAATTTTTAAGACAGTTTTAATTTGTCCTATTAGTTCTGATCTTAATCTATACTATTGCACCGGAGTAAGCGATTCTCACAAGGTTCTCATCACCACATGTGGCCCAGTTTTACCTCAATAAATTCTCTTTAATTTTTTCTTCTTGGGTTGAATTGGAACTCAATGCCATTCTGGGGCATGCGATTTTGATAACGACCTCATGGCCCGATATGCCGAAGATTCACCTTAATACCTTCTTGCTTTTGATAGTAACCCGCGATGCACTTATTCTGTTTTCTGATTAGTTCTTACTCTTTTTTATACCAGTTCAACGGGGTATGCGATTCTAACAAAGCTATATCCTGTCCATAAAGTGTCCAGTTTTACCTCAATAAACATCCATAATTTTCATCTCTGTAATTTCTTGGTATTGGTATTGGCCGCGTAGACATTCTGTTTACGGCTATTATTTTTAAGAGGCTATTTACTATAGTCAACCGTTTCAAAATTATTCGAGTACTGCTGGTATCTTGTCTAGAATATTTCCACGAATTGTGGAATGGTAAACTTGTCAGTTATTGTCTTTTCATTCAGCTGTAGACGATAACGACTCTTATTTTGAGTATTCCAAAAGCATCCTCTTTCTATGGGATAACCCAGATAGATTGGGTTTTCGTCCAACGTTTGAATTTTGTGTTTAATGAGTGACGTCGTATAGACAGTTTTTCGTCTAAGAGTAACAAAACTTCTTGATTTTTGTAAATTAAGTCGATGACAGTTGTTGCCTCTATATCGTTTAAGCGACGAAAATCTAATTGGAGAAATTGCTAAAATCTTGTAGAAGGAAAGAATAATATTTTTGATAAAATCAAGAAACTTCAAAATCTCCAAAAATGTGGACGAGATTCCGTGAACATCTCTGAAAATGGCGGTACAAATGAAAATATGAATTCTATTATAGACATATCAAAGTCTATTAGAATTGGACGCCAATCAATATAACGGTAAAATGTTGTGTATTCTATTCAAAAATGTGGGTGTAAACATGGGAACATCTCTACGATCCGCGGTAAAAAAATTGTACAATTAGACAAAAATTATGAAATCGTTAAAATGTGTATAAAATTGTTAAAAGGCGCTCAGGATACCGTATTGATCACTTCGAAAGTAGTGGTTTGTCTGATCCATTTGTCAACACTGTCCATGGGGACCTGTGAATGTATTTAGTTCGTTCAGTAAGCATAGTAAAACCCATCTTAATTTTTTAAACACAGTAGATTGGATGATTTATTTGAAAATGATAGTGAAACCCCGTGAACATCTCCACAATTGGCTGGAATTTTATTTGAAACTCGTCAAAAATGTTCAATTACTAAATATAATTATTAATAGAACGAATCTCAAAAATTTACTTTATTTCAATCTTAGAAATAGGACTATGCTTTCTTCTCTCTCTTTCTCAAAAATGTTAGTAAAAATCTGTAGATATTTCTAGATTCGACGGTCCAATTTTATAATTTTCTTTTGAAAATAAATTCCAATTGGAAAAATACCAAATTTAACAGTATAAGTTTTAATAATTGTTTAGCACAAATTTGAGATGACGTTATACCTTATAGAACATAAGATGTTAAAAAACGAACTTTGTTCCATGGACCTGCTCTTCAACCAGTAGCACAGAAATTGACGAAAGAAAAACATCCAAAACATATCTAGTCGAGGCAATCAAGCAAACAAGTTCAAAATTTTTTAGAGCAAGACGGATCGAAATACTGTTTGTTGCATTCGATTCCAAAAATTATTTGTAAAAATCAACCCCATTTTTTCCAACAAACCGGAAATTGCATTGCTGCAGCATTCAAAAAATACATTTTTGGAGACGGCTTTTAGAAGATTAGAGAACTTTGTAAATAAGAGTTAAAACTAGCCCACTCGGGTTCCCGGGCGGTTTCGAGGTCGCTGATCATGATTATAATGTTCAAATTGACCCACAGCCGACCTGGAGCTCAGGAACGCCGACGAAAGTCATCTCCGTGGGACTCTCCCGAAAATCACGCGGGGAAGGAGAGAAACTTGGCGCCCAGGGGTTTTTTGGGTCGGTAAATCCAAATATGGCATCGGCGAACCCCGGATACCTGGTGCGCCCGAACCTGAACGCAGACGTGATCTACGAGAACTTTCCTGACAATATTCGCAAAACAACCCGAAACTCATCGTGGGGGCGTTTTTTGGGCGCTGAATTCGAATTACCCGTCGAAAATGACCCCCGAATACCTGGTACACCGGAACCTGGCCCTGAACGTCATCTCCGTGGGACTCTCCCAAAATTCACGCGGGGAAGGAGAGCAACCGGGCGCCCGGGATTTTTTGGGTCGCAGAATTCAAATATAGCATCGGCGAACACCTCCCGGACATTTGGTGCGCTAAAATCTGGGCGTGGACGTCATTTCCGAGAATTTTCCTGACAAAATCGACAAAAACAACCCGAAAATCATTGTTGGGGCGTTTTTGGGATGCTGAATCCAAATCCCGTCGAAAACAACCTCCTGAACCCATGGTGCATTGGCATCTTTATCTTGACATCGATACATTCCCATGAATCTCAACCAAACATGATGTTTTAGAGACGGACATCAATACTACAATATGTGGATGGAATTGTTGATTCTAAATTGAAATTATGTGAAGACGGAAGAAATCGAATGAATACAAAGTCAATATTTATGTAGGTTAGATACATAACTATATATAAAATTCTTAATCAAGTGACACATCGCTAGTCTGCTCATTTTCTTCGTAATCGACTGATGTGTTCATAAATAGAATTTCTTTCTCGTCTAAGGCCTCTCTTTCTGCCGCAATAACGTTTTCAACTGAATATCTTTCAGAATTGGTGCAAGTTGAGCCTTCACAAATTTAACAGGCAAGATTGCAAGGGAAACCGAGCTTCCTGCAACTTCAGGTCTTCAGATTACAATCTCCTGCGCATCCACAGAATATTAGTTCCATATTGTTCTTTGGCGCAGATTTTTGTGTTATTTCCACACGGACCAGTGTGTCGCCTTCTTTCCTCCACCCCCATTCTGTTGGCTCCATGGTCAGCTGGTCTCCGTGCAGCCAATGTTGCACTTGAAAATAGACCCTCTTTAGATGTTGTTGAATGGCGTCTAATGTGGGGAGAATTTTCCCTAAATTTACTCTACCCTTTAGAGCGGTTTTTATATACATATACTGGACCTCTACTGTACTATAGTAACTGGTCCCATTTTAGCTTGTCCTCATCTAGAACATTCCACTTCCTGAATACCAGTGGAGCACTGTACATTGCCAGGATTAGCTGCGCGCACGTATAAGAAGTTAGCCCAAAAAGTTAGCCCAGAAAAAAAAGGTTTAATCAGGCAACACTACTAAATTAAAACATCATTTAATCTTATGCGAAGTTATCCCAGGCCAGGAATTTATAAAATTTACTTGTATATAAGTTATTAGAATTTATTCCAGCCCAGAAAATAAAAAAACCATTTTATTTAGGAATTATTCTTAGCCCAGAAATTTAAAAATATTACATTATTAATGAGAATTTATCCCAGCCCAGGAATATATCAAAACAAATCTTTCAATAAAATAACAAAAAAAAAAAAAAATCTTTCAATTAATTAGCGGATGGAATAAAAAACAAATATATTGGTAAATATACATATACTATACATGTACACGTACAATAAATAAATACGAATGTATAGAATTATGTTTAAATTTGTCACGAGTATTCATCGTTATGATTTAAAATATTTAAATTTTTACTTAAATCTCGGATACAGGCTTTACAGATTTAAAATGGGTATGCAAGCAGCTTATTTGGGTAAACATTTCAAGATGATCGGTATGTTGCAACCTGCCGAAATATGGCTCGGTACTGGGTACTCCTAAACATTTTCGAGAAATAAATCAGATTTTCTTCCCGTGTGTCGAAACTAAAAATCTCTCGGATTGAGGCTATACAGATTAAGAATGCGTATCCAAACACCTTATTTGGGTAAAAATTTCAAGATGATCGGTATGTATCTAGATCTGTATAGTCTCAATCCGAGAGATTTTTAGTTTCGACACACGGGAAGAAAAACTGATTTATTTCTCGAAAATGTTTAGGAGTACCCAGCCCAGAGCCATATTTCGGCAAGTTGCAACATAATGATCATCTTGAAATGTTTACCCAAATAAGCTGCTTGCATACGCATTCTTAATTTGTATAGCCTCAATCCGAGAGATTTTTAGTTTCGACACACGGGAAGAAAAACTGATTTATTTCTCGAAAATGTTTAGGAGTACCCAGCCCAGAGCCATATTTGGACAAGTTGCAACATACCGATCATCTCGAAATTTTTATCCAAATAAGCTGCTTGCATACCCATTCTAAATCTATATAGCCTCAATCCAAGAGATTTTTAGTTTCGACACACGGGAAGAAAATCTGATTTATTTCTCGAAAATGTTTAGGAGTACCCAGTACCGAGCCATATTTCGGCAGGTTGCAACATACCGATCATCTTGAAATTTTTATCCAAATAAGCTGCTTGCATACACATTCTAAATCTATATAGCCTCAATCCAAGAGATTTTTAGTTTCGACACACGGGAAGAAAATCTGATTTATTTCTCGAAAATGTTTAGGAGTACCCAGTACCGAGCCATATTTCGGCAGGTTGCAACATACCGATCATCTTGAAATGTTGACCCAAATAAGCTGCTTGCATACCCATTCTAAATCTGTATAGCCTCAATCCGAGAGATTTTTAGTTTCAACACACGGGAAGAAAATCTGATTTGTTTCTCGAAAATGTTTAGGAGTACCCAGTACCGAGCCATATTTCGGCAGGTTGCAACATACCGATCATCTTGAAATTTTTACCCAAATAAGCTGCTTGCATACCCATTCTAAATCTGTATAGCCTCAATCCGAGAGATTTTTAGTTTCAACACACGGGAAGAAAAACTGATTTATTTCTCGAAAATGTTTAGGAGTACCCAGTACCGAGCCATATTTCGGCAGGTTGCAACATACCGATCATCTTGAAATTTATATCCAAATAAGCTGCTTGCATACCCATTCTAAATCTATATAGCCTCAATCCGAGAGATTTTTAGTTTCAACACACGGGCAGAAAATCTGATTTATTTCTCGAAAATGTTTAGGAGTACCCAGTACCGAGCCATATTTCGGCAGGTTGCAACATACCGATCATCTTGAAATTTTTACCCAAATAAGCTGCTTGCATACCCATTCTAAATCTGTATAGCCTCAATCCGAGAGATTTTTAGTTTCGACACACGGGAAGAAAAACTGAGAGATTTTTAGTTTCAACACACGGGAAGAAAAACGGATTTATTTCTCGAAAATGTTTAGGAGTACCCAGTACCGAGCCATATTTCGGCAGGTTGCAACATACCGATCATCTTGAAATTTTTATCCAAATAAGCTGCTTGCATACCCATTCTAAATCTATATAGCCTCAATCCAAGAGATTTTTAATTTCGACACACGGGAAGAAAATCTGATTTATTTCTCGAATATGTTTAGGAGTACCCAGTACCGAGCCATATTTCGGCAGGTTGCAACATACCGATCATCTTGAAATTTTTATCCAAATAAGCTGCTTGCATACCCATTCTAAATCTGTATAGCCTCAATCCGAGAGATTTTTAGTTTCAACACACGGGAAGAAAATCTGATTTATTTCTCGAAAATGTTTAGGAGTACCCAGTACCGAGCCATATTTCGGCAGGTTGCAACATACCGATCATCTTGAAATTTTTATCCAAATAAGCTGCTTGCATACCCATTCTAAATCTGTATAGCCTCAATCCGAGAGATTTTTAGTTTCAACACACGGGAAGAAAAACTGATTTATTTCTCGAAAATGTTTAGGAATACCCAGCCCAGAGCCATATTTCGGCAAGTTGCAACATACCGATCATCTTGAAATGTTGACCCAAATAAGCTGCTTGCATACCCATTCTAAATCTATATAGCCTCAATCCGAGAGATTTTTAGTTTCGACACACGGGAAGAAAAACTGATTTATTTCTCGAAAATGTTTAGGAGTACCCAGCCCAGAGCCATATTTCGGCAAGTTGCAACATATCGATCATCTCGAAATTTTTATCCAAATAAGCTGTTTCCATACGCATTCTAAATCCTTATCGCCTTAATCCGAGAGATTTTTAGTTTCGACACACGGGAAGAAAAACGGATTTATTTCTCGAAAATGTTTAGGAGTACCCAGTACCGAGCCATATTTCGGCAGGTTGCAACATACCGATCATCTTGAAATTTTTACCCAAATAAGCTGCTTGCATACCCATTCTAAATCTGTATAGCCTCAATCCGAGAGATTTTTAGTTTCAACACACGGGAAGAAAAACTGATTTATTTCTCGAAAATGTTTAGGAATACCCAGCCCAGAGCCATATTTCGGCAAGTTGCAACATACCGATCATCTTGAAATGTTGACCCAAATAAGCTGCTTGCATACCCATTCTAAATCTATATAGCCTCAATCCGAGAGATTTTTAGTTTCGACACACGGGAAGAAAAACTGATTTATTTCTCGAAAATGTTTAGGAGTACCCAGCCCAGAGCCATATTTGGACAAGTTGCAACATACCGATCATCTCGAAATTGTTATCCAAATAAGCTGCTTGCATACGCATTCTAAATCTTTATCGCCTTAATCCGAGAGATTTTTAGTTTCAACACACGGGAAGAAAAACGGATTTATTTCTCGAAAATGTTCAGGAGTACCCAGCCCAGAGCCATATTTCGGCAAGTTGCAACATACCGATCATCTTGAAATATTTACCCAAATAAGCTGCTTGCATACCCATTCTAAATCTGTATAGCCTCAATCCGAGCGATTTTTAGTTTCGACACACGGGAAGAAAAACTGATTTATTTCTCGAAAATGTTTAGGAGTACCCAGTACCGAGCCATATTTCGGCAGGTTGCAACATACCGATCATCTTGAAATTTTTATCCAAATAAGCTGCTTGCATACCCATTCTAAATCTGTATAGCCTCAATCCGAGAGATTTTTAGTTTCAACACACGGGAAGAAAAACTGATTTATTTCTCGAAAATGTTTAGGAGTACCCAGTACCGAGCCATATTTCGGCAGGTTGCAACATACCGATCATCTTGAAATTTTTATCCAAATAAGCTGCTTGCATACCCATTCTAAATCTATATAGCCTCAATCCGAGAGATTTTTAGTTTCAACACACGGGAAGAAAATCTGATTTATTTCTCGAAAATGTTTAGGAGTACCCAGTACCGAGCCATATTTCGGCAGGTTGCAACATAACGATCATCTTGAAATTTTTACCCAAATAAGCTGCTTGCATACCCATTCTAAATCTATATAGCCTCAATCCGAGAGATTTTTAGTTTCAACACACGGGAAGAAAATCTGATATATTTTTCGAAAATGTTTAGGAGTACCCAGTACCGAGCCATATTTCGGCAGGTTGCAACATACCGATCATCTTGAAATTTTTACCCAAATAAGCTGCTTGCATACCCATTCTAAATCTGTATAGCCTCAATCCGAGAGATTTTTAGTTTCAACACACGGGAAGAAAAACTGATTTATTTCTCGAAAATGTTTAGGAGTACCCAGTACCGAGCCATATTTCGGCAGGTTGCAACATACCGATCATCTTGAAATTTTTACCCAAATAAGCTGCTTGCATACCCATTCTAAATCTGTATAGCCTCAATCCGAGAGATTTTTAGTTTCAACACACGGGAAGAAAAACTGATTTATTTCTCGAAAATGTTTAGGAGTACCCAGTACCGAGCCATATTTCGGCAGGTTGCAACATACCGATCATCTTGAAATTTTTACCCAAATAAGCTGCTTGCATACCCATTCTAAATCTATATAGCCTCAATCCGAGAGATTTTTAGTTTCAACACACGGGAAGAAAATCTGATTTATTTTTCGAAAATGTTTAGGAGTACCCAGTACCGAGCCATATTTCGGCAGGTTGCAACATACCGATCATCTTGAAATTTTTACCCAAATAAGCTGCTTGCATACCCATTCTAAATCTGTATAGCCTCAATCCGAGAGATTTTTAGTTTCAACACACGGGAAGAAAAACTGATTTATTTCTCGAAAATGTTTAGGAGTACCCAGTACCGAGCCATATTTCGGCAGGTTGCAACATACCGATCATCTTGAAATTTTTATCCAAATAAGCTGCTTGCATACACATTCTAAATCTGTGAAGCCTGTATCCGAGATTTAAGTAAAAATTTAAATATTTTAAGTCATAACGATGAATACTTGTGACAAATTTAAACATAATTCTATACATTCGTATTTATTTATTGTACGTGTACATGTATAGTATATGTATACATATTTACCAATATATTTGTTTTTTATTCCATCCGCTAATTAATTGAAAGATTTTTTTTTTTTTTTTGTTATTTTATTGAAAGATTTGTTTTGATATATTCCTGGGCTGGGATAAATTCTCATTAATAATGTAATATTTTTAAATTTCTGGGCTAAGAATAATTCCTAAATAAAATGGTTTTTTTATTTTCTGGGCTGGAATAAATTCTAATAACTTATATACAAGTAAATTTTATAAATTCCTGGCCTGGGATAACTTCGCATAAGAGTAAATGAGGTTTTAATTTAGTAGTGTTGCCTGATTAAATTTTTTTATTTTCTGGGCTAGCTTTCTGGGCTAACTTCTTATACGTGCTGCGCGCTGTTTAAAAAAAATTCTTCGCTTGACAAACCAACTACTTTGAACTTCGTAGCATGAGCTTGAAGGTCTGGGAATTTCTGGAAGGTCTTGAAAAAATGTTTTCCCCTGGTAGTATGTTGCTGAAACAGTATCGCACCCCGTTATTGCATGGAACAACAAAATATTATCCTCAACTACTGGCATATCAGACAAGCTACGCGAAGAATATACTTCTTCGGGTTTATTGGGCCTTGCAGGTTTCCGTAAAAATATTTCTCTGTCAACCGGGCAGAGTGCGGTCAATAGTACGGCAACGTCTGTATCTTCGTAGGGTCCCTAGATTCTTTTAGAGCTGTCGTTACAATCGTACGATCAGCATCCGCTGCACGTTGGTCTGAAACTATCCCGACTGTGGTCAGTTTGGCACGGAGCATTTCAATAATCTTATTTAGAACTTCCCCGATTAGCGCGACGGATTCTTTCACACTCCTTAGTACTGAGGGTTTGGTAACCATCAAAAATAACTATCACAGGTTTGCCGTAATGGTTCAAAATATACTTTATGTAATTGTCCATAATCGCCGTGAATATTTGTCCGATTGTCCATTTGACTTTGTGAATCAATAATCCGCCATCCAGAACAAAAAATGTCCTCTCAGGATCATTAATATTCGTGGGAGTTTTCGTGAGCAATGAATACAAATCGGACTTTGTATTCTTCAGCATTCCAAAACTATTGAAGTTTTCCTGAGGGAAAGGAGACAACTCCCACTTAGGTAGTCTATCATTTCTTCCTCACCTTTTTTAATGCCCATATTCTATGAAACAGGACGTCGGGTTCAATTTCTATTACTTTATTGCCGACTTTTATTTTAGTGTTGCAAGAGACGATAGTTTTAACGATTCTTATTCGCGACACTTTTAGATCCTTAAAATTTGCACCCGAAACATTCTATGGATTCAGGGAATGGATCGTATTTCTGAAAGAAGTTCTCAATCAATTTCAAAGATTTCAAATCTGCCTTAGGCCTGGAATCTGTTGAATCCTTATGTTGGTAATTTTTAGCAAATGCACAATTCGTGAAGTCCTCTATGCCCTCGATAAGATCTTTGGTGACCAAGAAAGTTTTGATTCATTGATACGCAACACTTTCAGTTACACCTCTACGAAATAAGCCTTCTTCAAACTTCAATAACCTCATAAGTATTTGTTCAATAGTTTGGTCCGTAAAGATCCCACTAAAAAATTTGTCGCTCCTACTAATTGTCCAATACCCTTCCGTGGTAAATTTTTTGTACTCAGATTCAACCAGATGCACTTTATGGGTTTTCATGTCTTCTAAATAAACTTGAGCAGATTTTGCATATGGAAAATGCCCAGTAGTATAGAACATGCGTTCAATAGTATCTAAATGTAGTTGCCAATCTCCGCTCTTTTCCGCGTGAATGAAATCTTTAACTATGAATACCATTCGACAATATTAAACCCATAGTTTGCATGTCGGATTGAGTCCTTCTATTCTTTGAAGTTCTTTTACAAACTCTGCAACTATCATCTGTTTGGAGCTCTTCCATGTCTTGGGGCGACATAAATGAATAGTCGATTAAAAATTTTCCGCATTCCTGGATTTCATCACATCTATTTTCTCCCCTTTTAAATATTATTTTTGATAAGGCCAATTGTACTAAGGTATGTGCCCGAGCGGCGCGAGCATATTGGTGCCCGCCGAAAATTTGTTTAACCGTATTCTCTCCGTATACAGAAAATAAGACTTCGGCTACCCCACTGTCCTTCATAATGAAGACAATGCTTCCTTGAAAGGACAACAGTGTGTGGAACCCACCTAATCGAACGAAAACAGCTGTATCATCTGCCATGTTTGTTGTGCCTATTATGTCCCGAGCCTTTAAATACAAAGGTTGATCGAATGTTATGATACAACTCGTCATTTTCAACCGCCGGGCTTTCGAGACTGATGGATTTATCGCAGTGTATAGTGTACGGTATTCACTTGGATAAGCATGTATCCGAAAAATCCGAAAAACGCTCGGAGACGACGTTCAAACCCTCGGAGACGACGTTCGGGCCCAGGTTCCAGCGCACTAGGAGTTCGGAGGATCGTTTCCGGCGTGAAACTTGAATTAAGCGCCCCACATTCCGATGCGTCTTGCTCTAAAAATCTCGAACTTTTGGCCGTTTTAGTGCTTCAGCTTCATTGCCTCGACTAATCCATGGTCGGTCGGGGGTGGCCAGCGATGTAGGGGAATTCTATAAATAAAAATTTTACGTTTTGTTTATTATGAATGAGTAACATAAGAAGAACCATCATGCAACATATTAAAATGTTTGTGAAATAAATACCAAAATTCTACACTGTTAAATTTAAAAATATTTCAATTGAATTTGTGTTGTGGTGAAATTGAAATATTTTTAGATAATCTTTAACATTTATATTACGAACATCCCTGAGTCCCTAATAGTGTCGCTGTAAAGATCAAACAATTTTCTAACCATTTGAGGTAAACAGAAGCAAATCGTAAAACGAATTACTAAAGTTTTTTTTACTTCTAAAGAAAGGTATTTTAGACAATGTTTCTACTTTTATACCTCCGATCCTAGAGATGTTCACGAGGTCTCACCTACATGGTCAGATAGATGTCTCAGATAGGACACATAGTCAGATAGGATTTCTGTTATTTGATTATTATTACAATAAATCGGGTTCTTAGTGGGAATGTCAATTGGGTAAAAACCCTATTGGAGAAAATTTCAAAATTTTTAATTGAGAATCAAATAGAAAATGAATAAAGTTTTAAATCTTTAAAAACATGATGAAAATCAGCATTCGTGTTCATATTTCACAATATTGATAAAAAATTGTCTGACCTATTCAATATATGAGAGATCCCGTGCACATTTTTGCGTATTTGGGATATAATCGTAAACCTAAAAATTTCGTGAACATCTCTAGGATCGGAAATATAAAAGTAGAAACATTGTCTAAAATAGCCTTCTTTCACGATTTCCTCCTATTTATCTCAAAATGTTAGAAAATTATTTGATCTTTACAGCGACACTATGAGGGACTCAGTAACGTAAAACAAATCCAATTGGAATATTTTAAATTTAACAGTGTAAATGTTTGGTACCAAAAATAATGGTATGTATTTCACAATCATCCTATTAAATGGATAGAGTGCTTCCGTTCCTTTAATAAATGTAAATACCACCGTTATTATGTAACTGGTCGTCTGGGACATTTCATCATAAGGCCTGGTCCTATAAGTATCATAAAACGAAAATCAAATTAAATTCCGCCATAAATAAATATATTTAATAAATAATTTATTTTATTTTATAATGCGGTTGTTTCGTAAACGATGTATCACCATAAGAACCAAATTTTATTGAAGTGTTTGATGTGAGTGAACCATATGTGGTTGGAAATGAAATCTAATAAAAAGAAAATATTTTTATGTTTTTTCAAAATGAAAAATATGTATATGTGTAGCATAATCGTAAACATATACATATTTTGCAGGGATCCAACATAACACAGATATTAAGATTTGATTTTTGATATAAATGCAAATTGGATAATTTTTTTAAACTCACACGTAAAAAAAACGTCAAATCAGATTCTTAAAATATATGAGGACGACCCTTCATATCTACATACATACATATATCGTCTTATATTTAGTATGATTGATATTTTTATTTTCCATTATACAGATGAATATTAGAAATGCACCATATACTTAATGTTATGTACAAGGATCCGATCTTAGATAGACAAGTGTAAGACGAGAAAATAATGGAAAAATATATTCATGTGAATGACCGCAGCTGTTCGGTGTATCTATGTGGGATGTACGCTGTAAACAGAAACCGTATCTTTACGTACGTACGTCTACGTATAATCAATAGCTTAGTGTACATTTACAAAAAAAAACCCATTAATTTCAATTCAAGAAATGTACTTCGAGTACATGATGAGTATTAAATATGTCAAATACAGATAAAATTCCGAGTACCAGGAAGAAAATATTTATAGCTGTGTTTGTACAAATGATGTGAGATGATTAGCAAATTTCATTATGTGGTCTATGCAATTTCTTTGTTTCTTGCTCAAAATATTAATCTTAGATATCGTTTTGAGTGCTACATAGATATACACCAGAGGGGACAAACAGTATATGACTTGAATAACACTGATCGTTAGATTTTCGGTTTTGCTCTGCAAGGACGGTAAAGAGTGGTTGCTTTATCAAAACCGTTGCAACGAAACATTTTTAATTTTCGAACACATTTCTATTTATTTTTGTGCACAATGAAATTTTCGAACCATAATATTTAAAATGCCTAAGGATGTACGTAACATGTACATGTAGTACATAAACATAATGTTTATGTTTTGTACTGGATTTCACAGTATTATGTATCTGTATTTAATTAAAAAGTTTAAGAAACAAACATTTTTTGTGCTTCCGATTTTGATTGAAAATTCGCGTACTTATAATGAATTTTTATTGAAAAGTCTGGATGTGTTAATACTAAACGACCAGTTCAGTTACAGGATCATTCAAAAGTCAGAACTGTCGTTCGACGATTAAAAAATTAAAAATTGTATTTGAAGTGTGGTATGTTCACGTGCTTTTAAAAAAATGTTTGGTCTTATGTGCGCTCATTTTTTCGTTAATCTTTAATATAAAAAAAAAGAGTGAGTCCATTAGTACTCTCAAGGAGATGTGTAAACATGGCATGTGTATATAGTGCGTGTGTACAGTTTACTTTGAAGAAAGAAGGAATGCAATTAAACTAACCAGAGGTTTTCATTTGTTTATTATCGTTAAATTGTTCTATTGTCCTTTTGGTATAATCGACGCAATTGGATTATGGTAGTTAAAATAAGATACATATACTGTCCACTCTAACTTTTCTAATTTTCATTGAAAAACTGCACAATGGTCGTCCCATATCTCGTAGTAGATATATTTCGATCTGAGTTCATGTACAACTCAAATTCGTCTCGCAGGAAGTTTATAAGTGGTTCAGCTTGAGGAACAGTAAAGTTAATATTGAAATCCCTGCTCATAATCATTGGCAAAAGATGATAGTTTCCTTGGAGAATTTTTGAATTTTTTTTAGAATATGATGCAAGGACGAAATATATGAACTTCATTATGTCTACGATAAATTTATTCGGCGAGCTGAATACAACTAGAGACAGCATCTTATTCCCATTGAGAAGCTGAAGTTTAGCCGTGTGTATATCATCAAAGGTGTTGTTACGCTCATACCAGTTGTTGGTCCAACGATGATTTCCTTATGCGAGGTGACGGTATACGTTCTACTGTATTTTTATATATTGCTACTCCGGCAGCCCACAGACCATCTCCCTTTACCTGAAAGCTGCATTCAAAATTAGTAATATTAACGTGCTCGTCATTGCGTAGCCAGATCTCGGAAAGCAGGAAAATTGAGCAACCCTGCACTGAGAAAAATTTTGGTTTGTAAAATTAAAAAACGAAGTTTTTAATTTCTCAAAGTTATAAATTTTTTTGAATTTCAAAAGTATTTTTTTGAAATTAAATGAAATTTCTGCAAACTAATAAAAAGCTTTTTTATTTTAAAAACATATTTTATAAAATGATTTATAAAATACTTTTTAAATTTAAAAAGTTTATTTATTTAAACTTAATAATTTATTTCAAAAGAAGTGTTTTAGCATTTATAAACAATTCTTTTGATAATAATGACAACTTTCGAAAATGTTTATATTTATTGTTTTGCCAGAAATCCCGTTGTATTAATTTTCAATTCGTTTATATTTTTTGTTTTTTCGGCTATTTATATAATTCGCCAAATCGATATGTTTTTGTGTTATACTAAAGGTATGAAGGTTTAAATTTTTGCAGCTTGGTCGTTGGAACTTAATGAGTACTAACTGAGTAGAACAACCTTTTATCAGTGCGAAATGAAATCAAGCTGCCAAGAAAGAACTTGAGGTTCTCATTATATTTTTTAAGGGTTGTATTTTTACACAATGGCCCTGGGGGTTAAAAATTGGGGAGGAGGAGGTAATTTTCTACTTTACGTGGTAGATATGTTATGTTCTTATAAATAGATGACCCTTTGGTTTTGCTAGTTGGAACAGTCGCAAACATTGATTTAAAAATATTGTGACATTTGTTAAAAAATAATTATTTAAAAATTAAAATAAATCTTTTAAAACTAGCCAATAGTTTTTTTATTCTTAAAAAACAATCTCTTAAAATTTAAGAAAACTACTTGATATAAGTAAGGAAAGTATTTGGCGAAAAAATTTATTTTAAAAATAAAAAGATTATCCTTTTGATTTTAAAAACGAGACTTTTCGATTAAAAAATATATGTATATTTTTTTGATTTTATATGTATATTTTTTTTTTATTTTTACTGGTTTTTTTTTCTCAGTGTGCGTGACTGTATCAGTTAGGTAGAGGTGATGTGACTTGAGACTGGCAGTTCAATGTTAAAAACCAGACGCGATTATTATCTCGTACAAAATTCGCCATTACAACCAGAGCTACGAGTATATATACACGCAAAGAAAAATATTTCGCAAATCGATAAGTAAACCTAAAATTGTAAAATCAACCTATTTTGTAGTTAATTTATCCTACTCTTTATAATACAAGTTAACATATGCTTTGTTAATTTAACTAAATTGATAAAGTAAAATAATAATTTTCGTAATATAAATTATTTTTTGAAAAATACTAATAGATTTGTAAAATTAACCGAGAGACATGCTAATTTTACTAATCTTCAATGTAAAATAAATATTTTAACAAAAAATTTTCTCTTGCAATGCAAAGTTTACAAATTGCTGTGTTAAATTTACATTGGCGATAGGTAAAAATTATTATTGCATTTTCAATATAATTCGCTAGGTCAATTGATCTTTACTTCATTTAAATTCATGAAGTATGAACATTATTTTCGTAGTTTGATAACTACATAATCTGATGAGGATATCGAATCTTTTAATTAAAATGTGATTCAAAATGTTTACCTCATTAGTTTTGAAAAGATGAGACCTCATCTCGACGTGATAACAAATATTTTGTTATCATACAAATGACCCCATTTCACATTTCAAAATTTGTGAAGTTTACTTTGAATTACGTAGGCTCAATTTTAATAGAGATTTTTAGTTAAATTTACTTATATTTGTTGTAGACTCTACCCTATTATTTTGATAGTGTGGGTTTTATTTACTTTAAAAAGTTGTCGGTTCTACTTAATCGTTCGGTTAATTTTACCAAAATGCTATTCATATTTCACTTTCTAATGTAGTAAAATCTACATATATATTGGTTGAATTTACTTACTCAATAGTAAACTAAAATTTTTATTTTATTAAATTATTTTACTATTCTCTATGTTAATTTTACTATTTAACATTTATAATATTTACTAATCAATAAGTAAGTTGAGTTTGTAACAATTTTTTGGTAAAGTTATCTTATTTTTTTGGTTAATATGACCAATTATTTCTATGCGTGTAGGAATAACAAAATATTTGAGATGAGGTCTCATCTTTTCAAAACTGATGAGGTAAACGTTTTGAATCTTTTTAATTAAAAGTTTCGATATCCTCATCAGATTATGTAGTTATCAAACTACGAAAATAATGTTCATACTTCATGAATTTAAATGAAGTAAAGATCAATTGACCTAGCGAATTATATTGAAAATGCAAAAATAATTGTGACCTATCGCCGATGTAAATTTAACACACCAATTTGTAAACTTTACATTGCAAGAGAAAATTTTTGTTAAAATATTTATTTTACATTGTAAATTAGTAAAATTAGCATGTCTCTCGGTTAATTTTACAAATCTATTAGTATTTTTCAAAAAATAATTTATTTTACGAAAATTATTATTTTACTTTATCAATTTAGTTAAATTAACAAAGCATATGTTAACTTGTATTATAAAGAGTAGGATAAATTAACTACAAAATAGGTTGATTTTACAATTTTAGGTTTACTTATCGATTTGCGAAATATTTTTCTTTGCGTGTAGGTACCAACCTGTGATGCATGAATTGTGGTGGCCGCGGCGCATGAAGGTACGATTGGAAAATGATTACGCTTAACATTAATTGTCCGATTGTTGTTTCGATTAACAGTTGCGCTTTTTCTAGAAATGGACACCAAACATCGGTCGATATTCGTTTTGTGCGCCCATCCAGCTTTAAGCCGCCTGACCTTCTTGCCAACTTGTGAATTTGTACCGAAATCTATCCAGAGTCGTTTGACATTTTTTACTGTTCACGTTTTCATCGTTCTCGCTGTCGCGGTCAGGATAGCTGCATTCGATGTACCTCAGACAACCCATAGTTCTATTCGCCAGTCCATCTGTTACGTCAATACTGGTTTTGAGAAAGTAAGACCGACCTATGACAAGTGGAAGTTCGTACGGCAAATTATTTTTATCCACTATGCTCATTTCATGGATCTTTTGACGGAATTGCTACTCCGGAAGCCCGCTGACCATCTTTCTTGAACTGAACGCAGCATTCAAACGTAGGAATATTAACATGCTCGTCATTGCGCAGCCACGTCTCAGAAAGCAAATGAATTGAGCATCCCTGCGTTACTGTGACCTGAGACTGGCGGTATTTTTGAAGTGAAACAATTTTGCCGTTTTATTCGAAGTTTAAATAATTTCGCTGGATATCAGCTCACGTAAGTATGAATTTTAATATTGAGCTAAAAATTTTGGAAATAGTCTACACCGCAAATATTTTTAAGGTGGATTTTGGCTTTTAGGATTTATTTAATTGATAAGTATCGCTCCTCTTATATAGTTTCCTGTTACTTTTATTATTTGGCTGCTTTTTATTTGTTTCTTTTTAGATTTTAACACGAAGTTCTGTGATCTTGGTTCTTCCTTTAAAGAAGATAGTATTTATGTATATGAAATTTTGTATGCATGTAAGTATTGTTATTGAAGTGCGCCACGACTCGCGATGCCCACCGAGAGCATTTATTTGCCCTCGGTTCTCTTAAAATGTATGCTTCGGACTAGGTCCAACATGTTTAACGTGGTTAGTTTGAATGTTCAAAGCCTTACTTTGAATATTGACGAGCTTCGTCAAACTTTTAATGGGGTCCCAATTGATGTTATTTGTTTATCGGAAACATTTTTGACATCCAATATTTCTAATTCTGCGTTGGCCATTAGTGGCTTTAATTTGTTTAGGCGGGATAGGGTTAGTCCACCGGTTAATTATGGTGGGGTATGCATATATGTTAACGAGCATATTAAATGTAGTGTTGTATCGGTACCCCCCTCAATTTCTCAAAGGCTCGTTTCTGACTTTGAGTTTCTTTTTTTAAATGTCTTCGTGAATAAGCGGAAATTTCTTTTAGGTGTAGTTTATAATCCTCCTAAAACGAACAAGAGGTCTTATGCTCGATTCAAAAAATCCCTTTTAGACATTGAGTGTCTTTTTAGTTATTTTTCCTGTCGGTATGATGAGGTTTTCATTTCGGGTGATTTTAATTTTGATATTTCTCAAGAGTCTTTATTTTCTCGTAGCTACGAGGGCAAATCAAAAAGTCTTGCAATATCATATGAAAAAAAAGAGTGAGTGAGACAGCCATATTTTTATTTTTCGACATCATCTCCTTTAAGGTTTATACATTTGTCATATCGATCAATTAACTTGCCTAAACCCTCTAAAAAAAAAGATTTCTTTTGCTCCATAAAATATTAATTTACAACAGACTGTACTTCATAGTCACTGGAAAATTTCCGGCCCCCTAGTATTTTTTTCAAATTGGGAAACAGAAACTAGTCACTGGGTGCCAAGTCTAGATTGTACGGTGGATACGGAATTTCCACGAAGCCGCAGTCTTTTAATGCAGCTTGAGCAATATTAACCTTGTGCACTGGTGCATTGTCGTGAAGAAGCAAGATTTTTTTCCTAACTTTCCTTGGCCGTTTTTCCCGGATCGCTTTTTTCAATTTTCGGAAAACCTCTGCGTAATATATGCCTATGATTGTGGTTTTCGGTGGCATATAATCGATTATCAAAATTCCTTCAGAATCCCAAAAAATTGTTGCCAAAACCTTAACAGCAGACGGTTGAGTTCTGAATTTCTTTGGTGGTGGTTCACTACGTTTAATCCATTGCATCGATTCTTGTTTGGATTCCGGATCCCAGTGATGAAGCCATGTTTCATCGCCTGTTATTATGTTATCCAAGAAATTTTCTGGATCTTCTTTGTACATATCTAAAATCGCCTTTGAAGTTTGAACATGCATTTTTTTTTGTTCTGCATTCAACAAACGGGGAACCCATCGCGCACTTACTTTCGACATGTGAAGGTGGTCATGTAATATAGTATATGTGGTACCGTTTGAAAGGGAAAGTTTCCACGCTAACCCTGGAACAGAAATACGCCGGTCCTCCAATACAATAGATTCGGCCAAAATTACGTTTTCATGGCTAATAGCATCTGCTGGCCGACCCGAGGGGTTGTCGTCTACTAATGACTCCCGACCACTTTTGAATAATTTTACCCACCTTGTTACTGTGGCATATGATGGTGCAGATTCGCCGTAAACTTTTGATATATAGTTGAATATATAAATTGCATTTCGTCCATCTTTACAGAAAAATTTAATAATGGCGCGATATTCAATTTCATTCATTTTAAGAAAAATTCAAAACACGTGTTACTAAATTGACAAAAACAAACGAACTGTAAAATTTACATCGAAATGTTCTTCTAGAAGTTTCATCGCGACAAAAAATGGTTTTGAAAAATATATTGTTGTCTCACTCACTCTTTTTTTTCATATGATATTGCAAGACTTTTTGATATACCCTCGTATTTGAATATCTTAAATAGCATTAACTTTTCGGTTTATAATACTGTAGAGCCTACTTACTCTTGCGCTACTGCAAGTGGTCGTTCTTTTTCGCTCATTGATCACGTCGTTGCTTCTGCTGATAATTCCATTTGTTTTTTCAATCAATTGTCTCTTGGTATTGGTTCTCACCATGATCTTCTTGTTTTTTCTATTAATTATTACTCTCGACCTAGACCTAAAAGTTTCAGCTTTAGGGATTTTTCTAAAATTGATGAATCTCGCCTTTCATCAACTTGTGGCTCTATTTGTTGGGATAATATTTTTTCTCTCTCTACTTCTACTGACCAAATTGACTATTTTAATTCCTCTATTAACTATGTATTTTATAATTGCGTTCCTCTCACTACTATTTATTTTAGACCTAGATCCCCCCTTTGGATGACTCAAGAGATTTTGAGTGCTATTTCTGTTCGTTTTTCCAAATATCGTCTTTGGAAAATTAGCCCTAATTCTTTGTCTTATCTAGCTTATAAGGAATCTCGAAATAGAGTGGTAGGTTTAATTCGTATCGCTAAGCAAAATTTTTTCAAGGATAAGTTAGATCCCTCACTTCCCTCTAAGATATTTTGGCGCAACGTGCGCAACTTGGGCCTTGGTAGTTGCAAAGGGGCTGCTTCTGTAGATTTCAAAGCAAATGATTTTAACCTTTATCTAGTTAACTCTAGTCACACTCATGATATTTCCATTATTGATTTAGTGTCCGTCGAACCCCTTAATTCTTTTTCGTTTACAAATATATCTACTGTTGATTTGCATTCTGCTATTTGGGAAGTTAAATCGCAATCCACTGGCTTAGATATGGTTAGTTTGAAATTAGTTAAGCGCATTTTTCCTATTGTATCAAGGTATTTGTTACATATTTTCAATTTTATTTTAACGACCTCTTCATATCCCGCTCAGTGGAAGATGAGTAAAATTATTCCTATTCCTAAAATTAGTAATCCTTCTGAGCTTTCCCATTTCCGCCCTATTAGCATTTTAAGTTCTCTGTCCAAGGCATTTGAATTGGTAGTAAAAAACCAAATTCAATCTCATATTGATAGCTTTAATTTGCTTAGCCTTTTTCAATCAGGTTTTAGAAGGTTTCACGGTACTACCACTGCTTTACTGAATGTTTGTGATGATATTTGTCGTAGTATGAGTAAAAGAGAAATGACTTGCCTTACTCTGTTAGATTTTTCTAAAGCGTTTGATTCGATTAATCATCAAATTTTGTTTAATAAGCTTATTTCAAACTTTAATTTTTCTCTCTCTGCTGCTAAATTGATTTTAGACTATATTTCGGGTCGCTTTCAGGCAGTCTTTTATGACAATTCTTTTTCTGACTTTTTACCTGTCTCTTCTGGCGTTCCTCAGGGGTCGGTTCTTGGCCCTTTACTATTCTCAATGTACATTAATGACATTGCATGTTCCATTCGTCATTCTTCTTTTCATATATTTGCTGATGATGTCCAAATATATAGGAGTAGTCGCTTAGATAATGATTCCATTCACTCTAATATTTCTTTAATTAACGATGATTTGGAAAGAATTTATAGTTGGTCATTATCTAACCGACTCGCTCTTAATGCTAGTAAATCCCAGTCTATTATACTCTATAAAAAATCTTTAAATACTTCCTCTTTTCCTGGAATTTTTCTCGGTGATTGTTTAATTCCATTCTCTAATACAGTTAGAAATTTAGGGTTAATTTTTAATAAAACTTACTTGGGGTGATCATTTAGTTAAGGTTAGTAAAACGGTTTTTGGAATGCTTAGTTGTTTGTATAAGGTTGTAGGGCTCGCTGATACTAGTTTCAAAAAGCGTATGTTCCTCTCGCATTTTCTTCCACATTTTCTTTATGGTGACGTTGTTTTGTTTGGAATGCTTCAGGATAATATGAATGTTCTCCAAAGATGTTTCAATGCTTGTACTCGTTTCATTTTTAGTATTAGGAAATATGATCACATTTCTCCTTTCTTAAATTTGACTCTTGGCTGTAGTTTGGTTAACTTCTATGAACTTCGTGTGTGTCTTTTTATTTTTAAGCTTCTCAGATCGAAGCAACCTCCCTATTTATTTAACAAGTTATTGTTCAGTAGGTCCCATTCTTCAAATTTACGTTTACTTCCCCCTATAAATCTGTGTAGGTCTTTAAATACATCCTTTTCTGTTAGGGGTATTTCTCTTTGGAATTCTATTCCACTAGAAATTAAGAGGTCAGCGTCGCCTAAATCTTTTAAAGCGGATTATTTAGCGTGGCGCGCTTAAATGATAATACATGTAGTACTATTTTTGTAATAATTTTTTTCATTTGTATTATTTTTGTATGTAGTATGTAAGTATTCACTTCTTGCAGTGTTCTCTGTAACAAATGAGCTTGAGCTCAATACGGAGGGTACTAGCATGGAGTGGATTTGTTTTTTGAAAAAATCGGAGGTTTTTATGCCTAATGGAAGTATTTTTTTTTTTTTTTTGTGGTTGTTGTTCTTCATTTATATTGCTTCCATATGTGCTTTTCCTTTACCAAAATTGTTATGTCAATGAACAAATAAATAAATAAATAAATAAATAAATAAATAAATAAATAAATAAACCACGGTTTCTGTATTGAAATGTTTTGCCTATTTCTTAGAAAAAAAAACAAAAGAAAATGGGAGAAGCTGCCAAAATTTCGAACGAGAAAAGAGTTGTGATGAACTCTCTAGCAAATGAAGGATGTACACATAAAGCTATTGCACTCAAAGTTGGCGTATCACGACCAACCGTGAGCTATGCTCTTCGTCGGTTCCGTGCTACAGGATCATATGGGATCAAAAAAAGAATTAGCGACCCAAATGCACGACAAAACGCGAAGACAATTTTTGCTGTGTTTTTTTCATTCAACTTTTTAGGTAAAAATCGATGAAAAAATATCTTGCTCTACTTATTTATCGGGAGCCGCTATCGGGAGCGCTATCCATTTCAATGGGAGATTTGAAAAGGCTTTTATTTTGTAAACCCCTGAAAACATTAGAAACTAAATCTTACAATAAAAATTTAAAACGCAGCACAATGAATTCTTGTTTATAACGTCATGTCAAAATAAATGTCAATTAATATATTTCAGGTGATAAATGTTTGTTTTATTGATGAATTTAGTTTTAATTTTTATAGTACAGCGACACCAGTGAATAATAGCTGCAGTTTCAATAGAAAATTGCCATTTGGCTCCGGATAGTGCTCCAATATTAAAACACAGCATTTATTGTCGCCATTAGTAAGCGAAATAAACACTTTATAGCGCCAGAAATCCGTTCTTCTTTGAACTATACTCGCAAAAAAGAGATCAGTCTAACGACAGTAAATACTCTATTGCGAGCTAGAGAAATTTATGGACGTGTGGCTGAAACACTTAATATGGGCAAAAACTCATATTTCTTGGTTGCTTAACGATTGGAAAAAGATGCTCTGGACAGACGAATCAAGTTTGAGGTCTTTCGTTCGAAAAGAAAAATATTTGTTCGAAGAAAAATCATCAAACGTGTGAAAGAAGACTGTGTTGTTCATTCCATTAAACATGGAGGGGGATCGGTGGTGATGTGGGGTTGCTTCGGTAATAATAAAGTTGGAGATCTAGATAGAGTGAAAGGAATACTACATCGTTTCGGGTATAAGGAGATATTGGAGAAGAACACCATTCCATCAGGAAGATGTTGTATCGGTAACGGTTTTGTACTACAGCAGGACAACGATCCGAAGCACAAGTCTAGATATACAAATTACTTAACCGAACAGTATCGACGTCGGCAAATAAATATCATGGAATGGCCGCCGCAATCACCCGATCTTTACCGAATCGAGCCACTTTGGGAAGAATTAGCCCGGGAAGTACGAAAGGCCTGTCGCCTGTCAGAAAATGATTTGGAACACCAACTACAAATTGCGTGGAAGGAAATTCAGCCAAAAACCTGGTAGTTGTTAGCTAGAATGCCAAGATTATATAAGTCAGTCATTAAAGCAAAAGGCGACCACATTGATTAATCTAAAAGTTAAGTTTTAATTTTTATTATTTTCTCAAGCTTTGTTTTAATTTTTCTTTTTCTTGTTGTTGCGTACTTATAGCATAGAAAAATCAGTTTACCATAGATTTCTCATTTTTATAAATCAAGAAACAAAAATGAGTTGAGTAAAAAAGTTCTGATAATTCCAATGTCATGATTGTATTTGTGACTTGCAATGTAATGTCACAAATACAATGATGACATTGGAATTGTTAGAACTTTTTTACTCAATTCATTTTTATCGTTTAATTTATCAAAATGAGAAATCTATGGTAAACTTATTTTTCTATGCTTATAGTATGTATGTGATTTTAAAAAAAATATAAAATAAAACAAAACTGTTTTCAATTCACCAAAATTAATAAAAATGTGCTTGGATTAAAACTTTCCGCCTGTAGTGTACACAAGTTGTTGGCTGTGTTTTTAATCGTAAGAGTATTTCGTATCGTAATTTTTTTTTGATTGTTCTGATTGATGGAAATGTCGATGGTTTCTATTTCATTTTTTAAATTAGTTTTTTTGTTTTCCCTACTATTATACATATACAAACAAGCATGCCAAATATAGCACAAAATTGTTTTTATGGAGTTTGTTGCTTTTTTATTCAAACGAAGTAGGTACCTACGTCATTTCCGTTCGTTTCATTTACAAGTTTACTCTAATACAAAAATTGTTGGCAGGCGCGAGCAAAGATGTTTACACATCAAAATATCTTAAAGTCTCAATGGATTTTATGTCATTATGAGTTGTTCACTTTTTTCACGCACCAATTGCACATCAGCATCATGCTTGATATCAACCTGTATATTGAAAAGTACAAGGAAGAGACACTCCAACAATCACTTTTGCCTACTACCTCGGACGGAATTCGAGTCGCCCCACCTTCCTCGGTTTAAAATCCAACAATATTGAACAGTTAACGTTTGCTACAGATTTGGTGCTAAATTATTACGGTTATAGCTAATTAAGGGTAAACAATATCTTCTAACGTCTTAATGTCGTAAACAAACCATTTAAAATAATTTCAAACCGCAATCAAATCGAAAACTGAATCAAAATTCGTTTCTAATTCTTCCAAAATATCTGGAATCGTCACAAATTGTTGTTACGTCGGCCCAGATTAAATTTTAAAATAACGCTTCAAGTCGTCTCAAATTGTTCCAACCCAACCCAAACTGTCGCAAAATCTTTCCAAATCGTAATAAAATCATGCCAAATCGTACCCAAATCTCACTTAAATCATTTCAAGTCGTCGAAAATAATTGAGTGCAAATCGAAAATAAATCGTTTCAAATAATTGCACTTTGTAATCAAGTCGTCTCAAATCTTAATAAAATCGAACTGAATCGTATAAATCGTGTAAACATAAATTGTTTATAATAGTAATCAAATCATTTCAAACTGCCACAAACTATAACAAAATCGTATTAAAGTCGTTCCAAATCTGTTTTTTAAATTGTAACCAATTCATTTAAAATATTATCAAATTGTAATGAAATTGTTTTAGATCACATCAAATCGTAATAAAATCAACCCAAGTAGCCCCCCCCCCTCGCCCCCTCTCACTGTTAGTCCTTGACCTGTTGTCCTTGACCGCTGTTTGTGTTGAGTTCTAATCATGATTGAAGCATGATTCAAAGAATCCTTCACGGCCAGATCGTCCATCAATCCTTTAATTTGGTCTTAAATACTCGCGCTACCATAAGCCCGAACGATCAACTGGCCTCTCGCCCAATGCCAAGTAGTCCTTAATTTCAAGCCAGTTTTAATTTGCTGTGAATGTGACGAACAGATCAGGCGGACTCCATTTAGCAAAGGTCGATATTAAATCATTGTACAGTTCGCGCATATTACGGGTCAACATGTGATCGGCGAGTCCTTTATGCGCTCTGCATGCAGGCTCTTCTTGTTTGCTCTAATGTTGTTCAATCTGATGGTTTCGATCTGAAGAAATAAGTCCACCAACCATTTCTGTATTGCTGCCAGTTCTCATAATTCGGTTAAAGAAATTTTAACAAATCGATTAGGAAATTGCTTTTAACTGGAGCATGCTGATGTTTTGTGTACCCGATACGTTTGTCTTCCTTCATATGCTTCAGTCGTAAATTTGTCAGCCATCCCGGTTTTCCGTACGGGAAGAGCTTAAAAGGTTTATGTTAACAAACTGCTGAGTTAGATCAATCCGATTTAGCGGATGGATGCCCAATGGCACGCTCAAATGTTTGGTTATCCATCTTCATTCACAAACCACATTGTCCGACTGTTGTATGCAATGGAATACCATGTTACTAAATGGTACCGCTTCATTTGTAGCTTCCTTCGTTGTGTCTCCCTCATGTCGCCAACTTTACACTGCCGCGTTCGCTTGTCGTCGTGCTCGTGCTTCCTTTGTTGTCTCGCGCTTGCTGCCACATGCGCTGCAAATCGTCTAAATGTTAGTAAAATCGTTACAAATCGTATAAAATTATTTAAAAATAATTAATTCGCGCCAAATTGTTTTATTAGTAGCAAAATAATCTCAAACTTATTATGGTCATTCCAAATCATTCAAATTTTACCAAAGTGCAATCAAATCGTTCTCGGTCATCTCAAATCTCAGATCGTCACAAACTTTAGTCAAATCAAGTATGACAAGACTTACTGTTCCACGTCATTTTTTATCATTATCAAAACATCCCGAATCTTAATAAAATTGTGGCAAATAAGTTATATCGTAGTCAAATTTTGCTTCATCATCCCAAATCGTTCAAAATCGATACAAAATCATTACAAACTGTCACAAATCTTTTTATGCCGAAATCAAATTTTTCTAAATCATCTCAAACCACAATTAAATCGAAATTAGAATTTCAAATCGTCTCAAACTACAATCAAATCGTTCCAGATCGATTCTTCCAAAACATATTCCGAATCGTTTTAGATTTTTCCAACACAACCAAAATCGTCGCAACTCGTAATAAAATCATTCAAATTCGTCTCAACTCTAATATAAGCATCCAAATCGCCTTATATTGTTACAACCAATCAAAAAATCCAAAAACTTCACTAATATCGTTGCAAGTAGTCCCAAATCGTAATTAACTCATTCCAAATCATTCCAAATTGTCTTACATTGTAATAAATTCATCGCCAATTTTAAAAAAATCGTACTATTTCGTATAAAATTATTTCAAATCGTTTCAATTCATTTCAAATTGTTTTTAAAAGTAATCAAACCGTCTCAAACTGCATTAATTGTTAACAAAATCGTTTCAAGCCGTATTGTTCCAAATCGTTTCAAATTACTTGAATCGTAATCAAATAATTTTAAATCTTCTTCAATTGTAATCAAATCGTTCGTGATAAACAAAAATAACGTGGCTTTATTGCAGAAAAGGTCCGTTAAAACATCATATTATGATGAGGTCTTTATAAATTCTATGGGTGGTCTATATAAGAAAGACCATCTCGCATGGTTCCATGTCATTTCAAATCGGTTAAATTAAATAATAGCAAAAGTCATTTAACAACATTCCAAGTCATCTCAAATCGCAATCAAATAACTCCACATCATCTTAAATTTCAATCAAGTTTTTTCAAACTGTTACAAAACGTTCTTCTCAAACTGTTAAAAATCATCTCAAATCTTAATAAAAATATGTTAAGTTTTAGTCGAATGGTACTTAATCAAGTTAAAACGTTCGAAATTGTAATAAAATCAATTCAAATCATCTCAAACTGCCATAAACTTTAATAAAATATTACCAAATCTGCTCAATTCTTGCCGAATCATTTTATGTCATCTCAAACCGCAATTTAATCGAAATTCGAATAAAAAAATCATCTCTAATTATTTCAAACCATTTCAAACTGCAATCAAATCATAAAAGATCGAATCGTCCCAAAATCTTAATAAAACCGTTGCAAGTCACCTTAAATCATTCCAAATCATCTCAAATTACAATGAAATTGTCTTTAATCTTAGTAAAATCGTACCAAATCGCCACGTCTCAAACTGCAACCATTCTTAACCTAAGCGGTTTCAAACCGTGCTAAAGTCGTTGTAAATCTTTTCAAATCTTCTTGAATTGTTCTCAAATTGTAATGAAATCGTTGCAGATTAAGAATCAGAACGTGGCTCTATAACAAAAAAGGTCCCCATAAAAGCCTCATGTTTCTATCTTTATAAATTATAAATTCAAGGAATATTAAGACATTAAAACGTTTCAAATCGTTTCAAATCTCATTCAAATAATTTCAGATTATCGCAATCAAATCTTTCCAAATCTCTATCAAATCATTCCAAATTTTATCAAATCTTAACCAAACTGTCTCAAATCGTTGTCAAATCATACTTAATCATCTCAAATCGTTTGAAAGTGTAATAAAATCGCTCCAAATCATTTTAAATCGTTTCAAAATAGTTTCAAATCATCTGAAACTGCTACAAACCTTAATAAAATCGTACAAAATCTGCTTAATCCATGTTACTATAAATCATCTTAGATCGAAATTCGAATCAAAACTATTCTCTAATTCTTTCAAACTTCTCAAATTGCAATCAAATCGTGGCAGATTGAATCCTATGAAAACTTTAATAATCGTCTAAAATTGTTCCAACTCGTCCCAAACCTCAAAAAATCGTCTTAAATCGTAATAAACTCACGACAATCGTAAATAAATTGTTCCAAATCATTTAAAATTGTAAAAATCAAATCGTACCAAATCTTAGTAAAATTGTTCTAAATCATCTCAAACCGACTATAGTTGTAATCAGATAATCACAAATTTTAGTCAAATTGCCTGAACTTGTTTTAAACTGGTTCCAAATCAACTCAATTTTTTTGTAAATCATAGCAAATTGTCTCAGCTGTTAATAAAATCGTCTCAAATCAGAAACAAATCAAACCATTCTAAATCGTCTCAAATTGGTCCAAAACATATAAAATCGTAGTCATCCGACTGATTTGATAAATAATGATACATTTCGCTGATAAAGGGCGATTTCTGATAGTTGAAACAGTTTTTTCCAATTTTTATTCAAACATTTACCAATTTCGCACTTTAACCGTAACATATACACACACCCTTACTTCCCCTTTATATATTTACGTAGGATAAAAATATTTTTTATTGTATATTTGTAAGAAAAACAAACCAAACGCAAAATCTACCTAACGGTACACCAACCGATATATGAGTACATAATGTAAAAAAATAAAAGCTTTTGAAAGCATACAGCAAAAAGCATGTCTCATAAATCTGATCGAAGTCAAGTGTAATGTAATAAAGTGTCACTTGAAAGTGTAGGGGGATGTGCAAAAAAAAACTCATCCGATTTTTATTCTTTCGTACAAGACGATTTGGAAAAAAAAGGAAATAAATTACAATCAATGACGATGATCATCGCCGACAAGAAAAACAGCACATCAACAACATCTCAATCACTGTAATTAAAATCAATATTTGTCTACATAATGTTGGTTATCTAAGCCAATTTTGTTTTTGTTTAAAAAGCTTGATTTTAATTTATGTGCTTTTTGGCGTTATTATTGTGCTGCTCTTTATTAAAATATTGGAAAATTATGTTTTCCGTTTTCCCGCATTATATTATATAAATATATGGCGCTACTGTGTAATTTTCATATTAATGCGGCGGAAATGTGTGAGCGGCCGAGGTATTAATTCAATAAAAATTCCCCATCATTATTATTTGGCAACGAAACCAAAAAGCTCGTAATAAAAATCAAAGTTTTTTTTTGTACTTAGACAGGGATATCACAAACATACACACACCCATTCAAAAAATCCTTTATTTACGGTATAACATATTCAAATTTTAAAGTATATCGAGTACCTAGAAAGCATCCCTCGCTCTCTCTCTCTCTCTCTCTCACGGGTATTTGTATACGTATACAAATTTTAAGCATCCGTAGAGTGCTTTACATCCTAAGCAAATAAATTACATAATACCGTATCGTACGTACAGCGGATGAACCATTTAGTATTTTTGGATTTTTTTTTTTTATAATTTTCACTACAATTGAGGCGGTTACATTTAATGTTCCGTTTTCTTTTCAGTTTCGTCGTGGCGGGCAAAATTATGCACAGCAAAATCGTGTACGCATATTCTAATACCGAATAATTAAATTTATTAGATCAAACTTTATATTTGGTTTGGTGTGGTTTGAAATGTGGTTGAAAATAATTTTTTGCTTTCCATGCGATAAAGATAATTTTAAATATAATTTAGTTGTTGTTGTTGCTGCTGTTGTGAAAATCTATTATGCGGAAGTAATAATAGCAATGTTGTGGCTTTATGTAAATTATGTATCTATGTACATACGGTTTATGTAGGTTATGTCGACAAAACATATTTAAAAATCATTTTTCGTAAGTATTAAATCTGGTTTAAATGGTATTAGGTGTATTTATGGCGTTTTGACAGTTTGGCATTTTTTCAGTAATCTCGAAATAATGGCTTACATTGCTTTTGATAAATCCCTTAAAGCTCGCAATTACCATTTTGATTTGTTCTAGTTTGGGTTACCCAATTACATACGTAGCTTAAATTTGGTATTATCGAATTTGCACAATGAATTTTTATTCAAAATGGTGAGACATTAAAAGTTGGCAACTTTTCGAATTTTCAAAAGTTGATTTACCAAACATAAAAATATTCATGATTTTCGTTGGTTGCATAATGTCTGCATTATGATGGCGATAGCTGATTGCCTACTCTAGTTTAATAATCTCGATTAATAAGTTTGAATATTGTTACGAACTTGCCCTGTTAAATTCGGTTCTTATGCTTGGTTTGTGCGGTTATCGATAAAGAATTTGGCAGTTACAACACCAATTCTCGTAATTCAAACCGGAATCTTGGCGAAAAGCTGGAATTTTTTTTTAATAATTTCTTAATATTTACGAAACACTTACGCCACTACTGGAATATGCCCGAAATATTCCGACTATAATTTTCCCAATCTCTTGTTACGAATAATAAATAATTTCCACAATTATTTCTTAATTGATTTTATACACCATTTACAATTTGAAATTATACCACAATTTTCGCGTACCGAATCTTCCAAATAACTCTCTAACCCTGACGAATTGTATTTGTATCATTCATATTTATATACCGATTGAATAATCTAGATCTCCTTAATTTATACTAAGTAATATTCTTGGCAGTTCTGTTCCAGAGCAAAATAATCGGTCACACAACAAAATTGCTATAAAATTACTTCCAGTGCTGCTACTCAACCCAAGATGTCACCAATCTCACATAAATGCTAAGATTGTTCTAAACCTTAAATGAATAATTTCTGTTGCATAAATGTTTCTCTCATGCTGAGTTAATTGCCCATTCATTGAAGGTATTTGACGAGATGTCCATTTTCCTTCTCTGATCAGCTCTATTGCAGTTGCCTTTTAGGGAATACCTTAGATTTTGTATGGTATACTTTATGTCGCTCCCCCATTTAGACTGGGGCCTTACAATTTCCATCTGTTCAACAAGTATTCATTTATTCCTCTGTCGGATTTGGTGGGACTGTTTCGAGTGTTACAGGTTCGTCCATACTCGGTACATAACCCAATTGCACTGGACATAAGGTGGAGCCAATGCTACGCATCATACTTGAACATGTTGGAAATATCAAATTTGTAATTTTTTGTCCTTTACTGTATGGTCTACCCTACGAATCTTGGTCAACCTCATTAAACCCGTCTTTCCATATTCGGTGCTTGCTATGTTTGATGGCATGTTTCAGATCGAATCGAAACCTCTTTAATTGACGCTGGAGTGATGTTCTGTTTTTAGCCTGCGTCGATAATTTTCTCGCTCGATTGCATTTATTGCTCAACTTGGATATTTCCTCGTTCCACCAATATCAAGGCGGATGTCGGTTATCTACCAATCTTCTAGGCATTGCTGCGTTGTAGGCCCTAGTCATACATTCCATAGATTGGCATGCTTTAATCTTTGCTACGCCCTCCGATAAACCTCATCCAATGTGTAATAAATGTTTATTTGTCAAAATTCTCATCCTTCCATCCTATACATCTCCCTGGCCCAGAAGTTTGGTCCCTGTCTCGCTTCGTTTTCTCGTCCATTTTTCGTGACTGACTTATGTTTCGGGAAACCCCATGCCAATCCCCTGAGTCTTAACAAGCCTCTGTTAATCGCCCCGAAACTTCTAAGTAGATAAAAATTCTGCTTATGGACCAATACGTGTTGCTTGCTAAAATCTAATAAGGATTTTACCTGCATCGAACATTCTTCTCTCCATCACTTCTAGGAAATCGATCAGTGCTATCTGAACTGCTCCGAATGTTTTCCGCATAGACTTGAACTGAGTAATGAAATGAGCATTTGGAAAATATTCTCGTCGTCAAAACTTGTTACCATTCGACTCAAAAATCGCTCCTTTGTAATGATTTCTATGCCCTTAATCTCGATGAAGACAATCTTCATCTTTCTTTGGTTTCATTACCTAGTATTTCGACCAAAGGGGTTTGCAATATTGATGTATTTTTGCCATAAGTTTCTTCTAGCTACAGAACTACACTGCCCTCTTCCATCTTGTGGATGTGTGTTACATTTTTCCCATACGTAAGCTTGCCTGTCTTAGTGATCTCCAACGCATCCAGACAAAGGGGTTTTTCTCATCTTCGCCTCCTTGTTGTCAAATTTGTGAATTTTCAGACCTTTGTTGGAGTCGGAGCTTCACTTCATTCGACTTTTCTTTTTGGCTTGGTTTCAGTCTACCGTTGGTGTCAAACTGGACCTCTTCTTCGTACCTTTCAGAGTATCTAGGTCTCCTTCCTCTTCCGGTGGTTTTTATTCCTGAACTGATGGTGTACGCCTTTTCAATTCGTGGTGCATGTTCAACTCATTTTTGATAAACTTGTTGTTGCTCTAAAATTTATTATGTGAGCGTTAGGCTCTGCGCATGATCTGTTGGCTTTAAATGTTGTGTGAACTGAATTTTGTTAGCATACAAATGCATCGTAAAAGTTTCAATTGCTGTTTGAACGATTGCGAATCGAGGTGTAAGAATTCTGGTCAACACTCTCACAAACTGCTGCAAAATTTTCATTAGACCGAGCTTAACCAACACGAACAGGTCTCTTCTGGGTTTGAACTGACCCACCCTTATGGTGACCCAAAAATACACGGCATTTTTAAACCTTCTCCACAAAAATTTCACCATTTCGATAGTTAATTTTCACAATTTTGTTCGTGTTATTCCCAACACAAAATACTGGCACTAAATTCTAAATAGGCGGTTTTATGTTAATTTTATTTTTAAGAGCGTCTTTACGTTTTCCATTTGTGGTTAACTTAAAATAAAAATAAATTTCAATGTGTCAACATATTTTTTTTTCACCTATTAGAAAAACTTCTTATTTGCACACTGGAAATCGTTTTTCAGGTGCCTTTTAGCTTTCGTGGAATTACTGGCGGCTTTAACCAGTCCTAGTATATGTCCGCAAGTCATCTTTTTTATGGGTCCTCCAATTTTTCTTGTCCCGTAAATAGTAGGCGTTTTTAGACAATTTGCAATCATTACGTGATGACGGCCTAATCTTCTGCCCATTTTCCGGAAAGAAAACCTTTTCCGAAAAGAACTTGATGTTTTCTTTTACCTCGTCCCATAAATATTTGCTACGTGGCATTATTTTTATGTAGCACTTGGCTATTTGACAGACCGAATAAAACTAAAATATTTGTTCATTTATTGGGCTTTGCTAGAAAATATAATTAAAGGCCTGTTACAACTTCACGGTAATAACAATGCTTTTCACACCTTGTTTCGTATTTTGATGTCATTGTAATCGGTTGGGTTTGCGCCGTGGCTTCATTCCATAGGTTCCCAGTATGCAATTATTCCACTGTGTGGAAAAAACTACTAAAATGTCGTACAAAATTCCGTACTACAAAATATCAAATACTCAAAAATATTGATTTTGGAGAAAAATAATTGTTTTTCTCTTTCTATTTCGCGGTAATATTATTTTCGTTTTATAAGTTTCGATTGTATCTTTTATTTTCAGTTTCTTCCGACAAGTCGACGTGCACGGTTGCATTACATAATTAGTTTTTTTACTTCAAAGTGTTGTGTTTCATTATAATGTTTTTCGATTTGTTAAAGTAAATAATTTTAAATTTAAATATACAATAATAATTATTAACTTATTTAGTGATCGCGATGTACAAAATTGGACTAAAAAGGTAATAGAGATCTGTCTCACAATGGCGTCGTCGCGAAATACATTTACGTAGTAAATTTTCAATGATTTTTTTTTCAAGATCTAAATATGCTGGCGGATGCAATACAAAACTCAATTTATGAAATTTAAATATGTAAATAAATTTTATATGATTTTTTGTACACAAATAAAAATAATGTGAATAAAAAAATAATATTTATTTTATCATAAATGGAAAATTTTGTTTTATTTCAAATAAGAATTATTATTTATTCCAATTGGAAAATATATACAAACACGTGCTTTTTGTTTCTGTGTTTTTTTTTTCTCTTTTTAGTTGGGATTCACACCGACATCGGAATTTTTGTGACACTTTTCTTTGGCGGGGAGTACGAATTTCCGCGTGATACACATGGTTCTTTCCATAAAAGCAGTGTGGTTTTAGAACGCGAATGTAAATGGAATTCCGTCGGCATTGCATATTGGGTTGATTGTTATTGTCTGAACGCATTCCGTGGTGTTTTGGGTTTTTGTACACCCTTTTGTGGGATGGCGCGACAGAGCAAAAGATGATGGAGCGAGGCCAATGTGCATCGGGTGTCTGTGCGAAGCAATGTGCTGTAGAGGAATACTTTTTGTTATATGTTTCTCGTTTGCATCAATGTAATTGATACAAACGAAAAACAGAGAAGATAAAAGATTCTTCTAGAACGTTTTGGCGTTCGTTGTGCAGTGCGCGAATTTTTGAGTCTTGTTTGGAATTTTAAATAAAACGGAGTCTGGTTTCGACCTTTTGGAGATAGTCTTTTGGTTGTAGAAAAAAATTTATTTTTTTTTGAGTTCATAGACGAAAAAGTTAATAATAACACTGTGCTAGTTGAAAAATGTGACCATCTGGGCACCCGGGGGATAAACCTAATTCGAGTACGTTGAGTTCAATAGTGCTAGTCCCATTTTAAAGTTAGTCCCCATTTTTTTAGATATCGCATTCGACATGTTTTGGCCCTGAGTCAAAATGTCATTTTCACATTGATAGCTCTTGAACCATTAAGATTTTTGTTATACTTTCTTCAGCAAAGTTGTTGCGAAGATCAACAACTTTGCCGAACTTATCAAGACCGAAAAACCACATCTAATTTTTTTTTTTTGCTTTTGATTTCGACGAAAAACACTGTTTTTATCAACTTTTATCATTTTGTTGAATTTAAATCGAGTAGAATCGATCGAATAAACATCGCATCGACAATTTTAGATACAATAGAAACTATTTAAAATAAAGTTAATCGATTCAATTGATTTTATGGTGATTTTTCCTAAAAAAAAAAAAATCCTAAAAAATTAACATTTTTCTTCTCTTTGACAAAACAATGGCGTGCCGTTGCGATAGTGGATAAAAATCCTAGATTTTTCCATCCCATCCTTTTAATCAATTACATCACGTAAATTATCACTTTGGACGGCAGTCCAAACGAGTGACGAATGCATCTACTGTGCTGGAAGTCGAACTCGTATATATACATCTAGTTTCGAACTTTTTCCCTTTGATGCCGCCAGGTTCATGTTATATACCATTGGAAAGGTCTTGAAAAGTAAACCCAAATAATGTATAAAATCTGGAATTTCTACCAACATTGAGTGGAGATATGACCTTCCGAAAATTGCACAAAATAATTAGTTTTCCAGGTATAACTGCCCCAAAAAGTGCCCCAATTATTTTTTAACTTGCAAATTATGGTTGTAGCCCAATACGATACCTCAAACGTCCAAAACGGATGATTTTGACCAAAGTTATGACATTTGAAATTTTTTCTATGACGTCACCATATAATCTTGCTTTGGTATGTATATATGTTTGTTTGTTTGTTTGTCCGTACTTTTATTTGATCTCATATTTTTAGGGTTTGTAGTACTTGAAAAACTAAGCAACTTTTGTTCTACAACTTTTTGATTTGGCCACCATGTTGGCCGCGGCCAGCCTCTGAAAGGCAATTTTTGTCCATTTTAGCCACGCCCACAGCGCTGAACTTATTTGACATACCCCGGATATATGCATATCGCTAGAAAGGTATTGACAGCTATCAAATAGCAAATAAAAAAAAAAAAAATTCAAAAAATTAAGGTTGAGGGTCATTTTGGCCAAAAAACTGAAAAATGCCAAATCGGCCGGCCACATTCAAATTGTTAAAAAATTAGCCCGAAACTTTTCGTTCTTATTTTCAGGATTATTAGCCACAAACCTCACCTACAATATGACATAAACTGTTTGTCTCAGAAAACTCGTATATCCATAACTTAAAAGCCACCCTAATTGTTTGCAAAATTTCATTTTTTGGCTCAAATGCACCCTAATATCGGTCCGTTGCAGTTCATAATCATAGTGAATCAACGTATTACAATGAAACAAATATAAACACATCATATTATTATCATTGCTAAGAGAATTTTTACCAGTGACCCTTTTTCATAACAAAAAAAAAAAAATGAAAAAACTGACAAATTGATGTGATCGAAAAAAACATTGAACATTTGACAGTCTCCTTGCATAAAATCGATATTTTTTTAATCTTTATGATGATTTCTTTATACAGTAGATGTTAACTTCCCTCCCATCAAATGAAGATGGAATATCAGCGAGAGGGTAGTTACCATTAATTTTTGTTTCCAACTAACACACTAAAATATGTATATTTTGTTGTTTTGTTTAAGGAATCAAAAATGAATTGCTATCGAGTGTGTGTGAACTGTTTTGACTGACAACAATAAAACGAATCGCAATTCAATTCCTTTCAATTTGCAGTGCCAAAATCATTGATATCAAATAAAAAACCTCTTAACGAGGTAAATGTTCGAGTGACGAAAGCCGAATTCAATTCACAAAATTTATGATATCAATTTGTGCCGAAAAAAAACAATTGCATTCGATTTGTCAACGATTTTTCGGAATGTTAGTGCATTCGGCGCGTTTGTTTACATTTTTCTTTCTAGCGGTCAAAAACAACAACTTGACAACGATTTTTCGGAATGATCAACAACAACGCGCTGAATGCACTAACATTCCGAAAAATCGTTGACAAATCGAATGCAATTGTTTTTTTCGGCACAAATTTGATATCAGAAATTTTGTGAATTGAATTCGGCTTTCATCACTCGAACATTTACCTCGTACAACAGACACGCCACTTTGCATATAAAAAAGTTGAAAAAAATTGAAAAATAATCTGGGATAAAAAAATCTGAGATTTTTATCCGTCATATGTTTCTGTGATTGAATGGCGCAATGACATTTGATGGTTGATATATTGATGCAGATGTTTCATAATTTAAGTGTATAATTTACGTGATGTAATTGATTAAAACGATGGGATGGAAAAATCCAGGATTTTTGTTCACTATCGCAACGGCACGCCATTGTTTTGTCAAAGAGAAGGAAAATGTTAATTTTTTAGGATTTTTTTTTAGGAAAAATCACCATATAAAATCATTTGAATCGATTAACTTTCTTTTAAATAGTTTCTATTGTATCTATATTTATCGATGCGATGTTTATTCGATCGATTCTACTCGATTTAAATTCAACAAAATGATAAAAAATGATAAAAACAGTGTTTTTCATCTAAATGAAAAGCAAAAAAAAAAAAATTAGATGTGGTTTTTCGGTCTTGATAAGTTCGGCAAAGTTGTTGGTCTTGACCTGCTCAATAACTTTGCTGAACAAAGTATAACAAAAATCTTAGTGGTTCAAGAGCTATCAACGTGAAAATGAAGGTACATTTTCACTCAGGGCCAAAACATGTCGAATACGATATCTAAAAAAAATGGGGACTAACTTTAAAACGGGACTGGCACCATTGAACTCAGCGTACTAATTAGGTTTACCCCAGGGTGCCCAGCTTATCACGAAAAAAAAGTTTGCAATTCAAGCACAGTGTAATCATAAGCATTAATAAGAATAACAAATTTTGTAGTGGGCCGTCTAGTCTGAGATGTTGTAAAGACGGGCGTGTTGAGTTTTTGAGTCTGGATTGAGATGGTTAAACTAAAAGTTAAGTTCGTTTTTTTTGAGGTGTGCAGTCTCGTTTCTGGTTATAAAATAAATTATCTTTGAAAATAAAAATAATATCTACCTAGCTAATTCGTAGTTGTAAAAAAATCATGTTTTTGTATTTATTAAACGATATACAAATTTTTTTAATTGAAAATATATCAAAATACGAAAAATCATCACCAAATTTTTAATGAAAATTTACATTGCCCTTTACTTGACTGATCACGAAAAATGCACCAATGACCTACATGATCGTAGCGGACATCTGAAGTGGGAAGATTTCATTTCTCCCAACATTTCTTTATCCAATATTCCACTGAAACAGAGCGACTCAGCCACTTCAGTCCGAAATATTGGAAGCTCAATTCTTGGTTTGGATTTTTTGGATTGGTACAGAACGTAGATGTTTACAACTACTACATCAACAAGGTGAAAAAAAATTGGTTCAACCATTTTCGGATTTTTATTCGTATATGGTAGCGGCCTAACAACCCATCCATCAAATCTGCACCCCCATATGCAAATTGTATTGCTTAATTATGTACAGACAATCGATTTCATATAGCTTCCTGTGGTTGCAAGGTGTCTTTGCTGGACATATATGGTTTACGTACTCCTTAGAGTTACCTCGTTCGACTTTCTTACTATTTAAGACCACTCGCAAGATCTGACCGTAACATTGGCACAACAAACCGAGAACATATATTCAAATACCCAAAATTTCAGTAAAGAGTTCTTCAGATAAGTTTACGAATATTTTTTTTTTAAATTAATGTAGTGCACAGGTCCGCCTACGGGCAGGTATTACAAATTGCAATCCCTACAGTGCCCCAAAATAATTTTTACAAAAACCAGCGCCAAGAACGGATATAATAAAATCAAAACTACTTACCAATAATTTTGCTAGTCTTCTAAAATCACGAAAAATAATTTTTATAATTATTTAAAATATGCAAACTAACGCAAAACAATTATACAGTCAGTCCCAAAAGTCTACATAAACCGCCAAAATTTTAAAAACTGACATAAATAAAACAAACTCAATATTGTAATATTAATTAAATAATATAATTTAAACAAAGAAAATTATTATTGGAAGAAAACCAAAATGTTATGTAACTAATATTAAAATTTAGTTGGGCCTGACAAAATTTCAGCCCATGCATTCGAAAGAGCACTTTTTAATGAATTCCTAATATGAAATCCTATATTTTCGGATCCTTTGTTCCAGTTCACACCAGATATGTTCGAGTGCATTCAGATTCGGTGTCGGGGGATGCGGATGAAGTTGTTTCGGCACATTATATAGAAGCTATTGTCTTACTGTCGTCGCCGTATGTTTTGGATCATTATCTTGATATAAGGCCCAGTGGTTGCCAAGTCCTAAGCATTCGACGGACTGTTGTAAATTGCTACGCAATATGCAAAGTCAGTACCTTCATTAACATATTTTTTTTTGCAAATTCAAGTCTTTTCTGCTTATTTACTATAGGAATGGTTTTTTCCAATGCGCTGTTCGATTAAACCCTTCGGTTTGTAAAATTCGAGGAACTGTTTAGGGATGAATATCCTTATCAGTGCTATTCCGAATCGAAACCGCTGTTTTTGGAGCACTAATCTTCGGATTGGATTCAACATTTTTAATTATGCCTCGAACATCCGGTGCGTTTTTAGGACGCCCAGATCGTTGTTTATTTTGAATACTTCCTCTGTTATCAAAATTTCGCACTATTGTTAGTACGGTTGCTCGACTTTTACCAATAGTTTTAGATATTTCATTATAACTCTTACTCTGTTCCTGTAGCTTTATTATTAATTTCGTATTTTGATTGACACTTCCGTTCGACGCTCCATTTTTTAATGCCAAAGAAGAAAATAGAGAATAAATAAAAACGTGCAACTTTCATAAGTTTTATGAAATTTTTGAAAATTATTTTTTTCTTTTTAATTTTTTATTTGTTCAATAATAATTTTATTTGCTTTAATATATTATGTAATTAATATTATAATATTTAGTTCGTTTCATTTATCTCGATTTTACAAATGTTATGTATGTAGATTTTTGTGACTCACTGTAAATCCGGTTGGAGCTTCAGCTAACCCTTTTCTTTGTTGTGGATTGTAGAGCTAAACCAGTTGTCCTTCTTTGAAAGTTTTATTACTTGCACGTATGTTTTGTCAACGTAATTCTGCCTATATAACGATGTTGATGGAACAGCAACAAGCTTAATATCTGCTGGTAATCGTAGATTATTCCCGAAAATTATTTTGGGTGGTGTAATCCTCAGCGCACTGATTTTTATTTACAACCTTTGCTTAAAATTTCTCCACTGTAATAATACATCTTTCCACCATACCATATGATTGAGAATGGAAATGCGTTGTTCTTGTTTTATTTATTCCACAGTCTCGACAAATTTCATGGAATATCACCGATTCAAAATTTTTTCTTTGGTCTGAGTGAATTTCCATCGGAATTCCATACCGTATAGGGTACATTCAAGTACGTCTATTTGCTGAATTAATGCATTATCCATAATACATACCTAACACTGCTTTTCGTAATATGAAATGGTCCTCGAATGATGCGCTGATGTTGTATTGTTGCATTGATCATCGGTTTTTTCATGTCGATCCTTTCATTGCTACACATTGATCAAATTTTTTACCGACTATCCACAAATTGTCGAATATTTGTGAGTGTTTTATTTCTTCTGAGATGGCCTCCATTTACTTTTGGCAAAAAATTTTGAAATTGGCAACGCAGGCACGTAATTCAATGAACAATAAGCGTTTTTTAACGGTTACCTAATGCGAACGTAATACTTGAGTTGCCTAATACCGGTTTCATTGGATTGTGCACTATAAATTGCTCAATCACTTAGAGTACTCTCGGGAAATTTGACTTTATTTTCCGAAACTAATGAAATTCGAAAAACTACTCTTATTTTGATAATGTTACAATTTTCTAGTGAAATGCAACAATCAAATTCCCACAACACAATTTATTTTGTTGAACCGCTGGAGCTTCACATTAAATTAAAAGTTTACGAAATACATTTGTCTTCAGAGTTCAGGTTTCATTTACCAAAATATATATGTATATTATAAAAAAAACAATTGAGAAAATTGATAAAAGTTAATTTCCCATACCTGCGTCGTCAAGCAACAAAATATACACCGGCCGGATAAAAGTTTGGCCATAAAGTAATTTCCTATATTTAATCCAATAAATAAACTATGGTGTATCATCTACACAAAATTCTTTAACATTTTTCGTAGGAAAATGCTAAATTAAAATTAAAGTCCTTTTTTATTCCCAGTCTGCATATATAGATCTATATACACATACACATACATATAAAATACTAATCGTAATCTATGATATAATCACAAAAATCAATTTAACGCTAAATAATTCATTTATTTCCCCGCAATAAAAAAATACGAAAATTCCAACAAAGTTTTCATTTTTTTTTTTTGCTAAACTTTTTTTTTGGGTCCTTTTCATCTTTTCCTTTGCATCTTTATGGTACACAAAATACGATATACGTAAAAGCGTATGATAGAATTCGCAAAAATTGTGAGGTTTTGTGAGAAACGATGAAGCTGAGGGAAAATTTATTTGTCACATGAAGGCAAATTGAACGACGAACGGCAAACGAATAATGATGTCCTTAGCATGTATTCGGTACAGGCTTTTTATGTTTGTACGTTTCGAAGGTACGTGTATGTCTGTATAAATTTCTTCTGATTTTTATTTTATTTTATGTATTTGTATTTGCTTTATCAACTGTGACATATGCTTCGAGTTTTTTTTTTGTGTACGTTTGCGGTTTGTTGTTGTGGAAATTATATCAAAAAATAAAATAAAAATTAATTTCCCTATATTTTAAAATTTTTTTTGCCATAATTTATAATGGCGGTTGGTACACTGTCTTTATGGTTTAAATTTTTATTTATGGTTCTTTGAGCGATGTGTGTGTGTGTGTGTGTATATATTCAATGGATTATGGATGCTTTTACGTATTTATCTGGCTCACATGATGAATAATTTGAATAAGGCGTAAATATTTCAGTTACGATTCCTAGAATGGGATTCCTAACCGTGACATTTTTTTTGTTAATTAAATCGTTCGACCAAGATATAACTTACAATCACGGCCGAGCCGACCATCGGCTAAGAGTTCGATACTTGAACTAACCATTGAGGCAGGTTGAAAGTGTTCGTTACAACGAAAATATTATCTAGTATTACTCTTGGAGTAGTTGAGGCCATTACCGGTATTACCCTGGTACAGAGTTTGTGTAGCTAACTAATTTGTTCCAGGCTTTTTTGCAATACATTTAGAGGAACATTTTCAAGATCATTACGGGTCCGACAATTTATTCATATTATCGTTTTTTTTTGTGAGGTCAGGTGTGGCATTCATAACTGAGATAAAGCCGATTAATTTAAAACACAGTATGTCACATTCACAAAATGTAGCATTTAAATCGTTATTTTATGATTTTAATAGAATGGTCAGAGGACTGTTGAAAAATTTTGGGCTTGCATGTGAATTTTAGTAAATTTTAGCCGACTCAACCAGATCGCCGACAAGCTTTATTGCCAACAACAATCACATACCCGACAAATTATTCAAAAATAAGAGGAATAAAATTTAGACACAGCAAACCGGCTAAAACGGAGCACCTTGGACAACGGATCGATTGCAGTCGTTTCCTAAAACCCTGGTAAAATCGTGCAACATAATGCGACATGGAAAACATGAAGCAACAACGTGCAACATTTAGCAACATACTACAACATGACGCAACATTGGAGAACATCACACAACATCGTTGAACAAGATCAAACATAGTGCAACATCCCACGCCATGGTTCAACATGACAGCCCATTCGGAGAACTCCTATACGAATTAACCCAAAAATAAAAACCCCGTCCCGCCAAATTTTACCAATTCATCGATTCTATTGTTGAAGCCAAATAAAATGTTAAAAAAGCACACAACAGCTGGCACTCGGAAACGCTCCTCACAAATTTTTATCAAAATCGACACAACCTAATTTTTTCAAAATAGGAATTTATCTCGCCGGATGACCTACTAAACTATTTTTATTCAAATTAGGTCTCAGTCGCAATCCATTTCTGCCATTAGAAAAATCTTATCACCGTAATTTGGTCCCTTATAAATTAATAGAACTCAAGAAAAGAAGAAAGGGTTCTTGGCCCCACTGAAGGACCTCCTAAAGCAATTTTTCCAACATTAGAACCCATGGAAATCGATTCCTAGCATTTAAAATCTCTCTGTTACCAGTTTTTATCGAATTCGTGCCTTTCAACTTTCCGAAATCATACTCATCACAATCGGTTTTCAGCAATTTTTATAAAGATCATGCAAGCCTATAAAAATTAAAGAAACAGATCCGGGCCCCACCGGACGACCATCTGAACTGGTTTTCTGGAGATTAGTACCCATCGCTATCGGTTTCTGGCAATTGAAAACTCTCATACGCTAATCTTTTCAAAATCGTGTGTGTCAAAAAAAATAAAAAAACGGGAGATCAAGACCCATAGCACCCCCCCTCCAGACCCATAGACTCCTGGTGCATCAAAACCCCCCCTCAGTAATTTTTTATAAAACTCGTGCGAGCCAAACAAAATTAATTACAGGAAATGCAAGTACCGCCCCCTCCCTCCCCCCACCAGTCAAAACCATTTGAGGTGGAACAAAATGTGTAAATGCGTTTGTAGTGGTCACAACGCGATATACATCGACGTCGGGGTCACTAATTATAACGCTGTTAGTCTTTGTTATATATTTTAAGCATTTTTATTATGGCGGCAGCAACTTGCTTGCCTGGCTGTTATTCCATGTAGTATACTGATGAACCACATTACCCCCCCCCCCCCCCCCCCTCCCCCCCCCCCCCTCCCCCCAGATGAGTCACACAGTGATGAAGATTGCTGTATGCTTATCATGGCTAGAAGTGAAGATATACTGAAGGATATCTGTCGAATGTTGACTTTTGATCTTTCAGTATTGATGTCGTTTAACCATCACTATCGTTTGTTCGTTCGTTTGTTCTCATGTTCGTTCGTGTTCGTTTTGGTTTGCTCGTTCGTTTTCATTTCCTCGTTCGTTTCTTTTCGTATTCGAATGTGGTGAAAGCACTAGTTTCGCGATAAACTAGCGAAACATACGGAACCAAGTAATCCTGCAGTTCCGAGTCTGCTTTCAAAGTGGAGGTTTTTATTGGTCACTGTGAAATGGAGTGCTCGTATGTCATGGGAGTGTCATTCACTACCTTATGCTTGCCTTTGATCGACATTGAAGTAAAAAAGAGAAGCTAGTTCCTTATTGGCTTAATAATTGTATGCACACATATAAAACGCTCTATAAAATTGATCGTGAATAAACCACGCGTTCGATGTATTATGATGCCTGCCGATGATAGCCCCTAGTTTTTTTTTCTCACGTAAACTCTCGCAAACAGAAATAAAAGATTCTGCCTTTGACAGAGAGCTACTTGCTATTTACTTAGGCATAGAACATTTTCGCTATTTCCTGGAAGGTCGGTAGTTTACTGTCTATACAGATCATAAACCTCTAATTAAAGCATTGGTCTCCAAGGCAAGAAAAATGTGGTCGATGACACATTGTGACCGACTAACGATCACGTCTCAATAATAGACAATGTCAATTTCGATCTGAAGAAACTAGCTCAGAAATAACAGTCTGACGATGAATTACAGCAATTATTGCAAACTTTATCACGTCCTACGAATTCCAAATTTAAGTTAGAACTCACCGTCCTCCACGATTTAAAAATTTTCTGCGAGACTTCAACAATCAGGCATGAATCGACGTCTTATAGACGTATAGTGTTCGATGCCTTTCACGGTTTATCTCATCCCAGTATGCGAGCATCACGAAAATTAATTTGCAACAGATATTTTTGGCCGAATATGAACAGCGTCATTACACACTGGGTTAAATCTTGTATTGCTTGCCAGAAGAGCACAGTTCAATGACACACGAAGTCTGAACCAGGACATTTTAAATTGCCTTCTACTAGATTTGAGCATATACATATGGATATCGTAGGACCATTGCCACCATCCGATGGTTATGTGTATGTTCTCACAATTATCGATCGTTTCACTCGTTGGCCTGAGGTGTACCCCAATCAAGATAATACCGTTTCCTCAATTGCCAAGACATTTATCGAGCAATATGTTTCCAGATTTGGGATACCACTGGAAATCACAACAGATCGAGTAAGTACATTTAAGTCTAAACTCTTCACAGAATTTACGCGTTTACTTGGTGCGCATACAATTCGAACCACAGCCTACCATCCGAAGGCAAATGGTATGGTCGATGACTCCATCGTCTGTGAGGTTTTACACTCAAAGTTCGATCAAACACGATTAGGTGGAGCACAGAACTGTCCATTGTATTGCTGGGAATTCGAACAACAATAAAGGATGAACTAAAATGCTCTCGAGCCGATCGGGATAGTTCTAAGGATAGTTTCGATTCGCATAACTATGTTAAAAGGCTTCGTGCGCCGATGCGCGATATCATTCCAATTGACACTCGAAAATCAAATAAACAGCCCAAGTGTTTAGAAAATTGCGAGTATGTATTTGTTCGCATTGATCAGGCCTAACACCGCCATACCTTACAAAGTCATTCGTCGTTTTCGAAAGCATTACATCCTTAAAATAAACGACAAAAATAGTAACGTTTCTATCGATAGACTAAAGCCGGCCTATGGTGTTCTAGCTAAGTCTAGCTAAGTGTTAAATCGAATCGAACAATACTTAAAAACACCGTCCAATTTCAAAATCTTATGTATCTAAAATAATCCACTTCCTACCTTTATTTCCTCTAATTTTCTAGCACATTTAGCGAGATTTTACTTGCAGGGGGGGTGATGTAACGGTCACAATGCGATGTACATCGATGTCGGATGCTTGGCATCGCAACAAAAGAAGAAGATGTAGAATTATGTACAATTGTTATTTTGGTATATACATAAGTATATTGCGCTACGTAATATGTACATAAATAACAATCGAAAAACAAAAAATTGGTACACATTTTGGACCGGCTGATACTTCAAGTATTATCAGTATCAAACAGAACGACCTGCAATTCACTTGGTATTTAACGGCCACAAAATAATATTCAATAATATAACTAAAGTTAAATATAACCAAAGTGGGTTAAGTGAAATGGGAAATAGAGGGCTAGGAAAAGGAGAAGGAAAATCTCTTTCAATTATCTAGGAAAGGAGGAAGGAAAATCTCCTCATATTTTTTCTCCTTCTGCTTCACCCGGGTCCTACAATCTCCTTCTTCTTTATTATGTCCTTCTCCGCAGAAGACAAAGAACAAAGAGTGGGTTAAGTAAAAGGGGAAGTAAAGAGCTAGGAAAAGGAGAAGGAAAATCTCTTTCACTTATCTAGGAAAGGAGGAAGGTAATTCTCCTCCTATTCCTTCTCCTTCTACTTCACCTGGGTAATACAATCTCCTTCTTGTTCATTATATCCTTCTCCGCAGAAGAAAAAGAACAAAGAGTGGGTTAAGTAAAAGGGGAAATAAAGGGCTAGGAAAAGGAGAAGGAAAATCTCTTGCACTTATCTAGGAAAGAAGGGAGGAAAAGCTCCTCCTATCCCTTCTCCTTCTTCTTCTGCTTCACCCGAGTCCTAAAATCTCCTTCTTCTTCATTATATCCTTCTCCGCAGAAGACAAAGAACAAAGAGTGGGTTAAGTAAAAGGGGAAGTAAAGGGCTAGGATAAGGAGAAGGAAAATCTCTTTCACTTATCTAGGAAAGGAGGAATGAAAATATCCTCCTATTCCTTCTCTTTCTGCTTCACCTAGGTCCTACAATCTCCTTCTTCTTCATTATATCCTTCTCCGCAGAAGACAAAGACCAAAGGGTAGGTTCCGTAAAAGAGGAAGTAAAGGGCTAGAAAAAGGAGAAGGAAAATCTCTTGCACTTATCTAGGAAAGAAGGAAGGGAAATCTCATGCTTTTCCTTCACCTTCTGCTACACGCGGGTCCTACAATCTCCTTCTTCTTTATTATATCCTTCTCTGCAGAAGACAAAGAACAAAGAGAGGGTTAAGTAAAATGGGAAGTAAAGGGCTAGGAAGAGGAGTAGGAAAATCTCTTTCACTTATCTAGGAAAAGAGGAAGGAAAATCTCCTTGTATTCATTCTTCTTCTGCTTCACTTGAAGACTTCATTATCCTTCTTCTTCATTATATCCTTTACCGCAGAAGACAAAGAACAAAGGGTGGGTTAAGTAAACGGGGAAGTAAATGGCTAGGAAAAGGAGAATGAAAATCTTTTTCACTTATCTAGGAAAGGAGGAAGGAAAATCTCCTCCAATTCCTTCTCCTACTGCTTCACCTGGGTTCTATAATATCCTTCTTCTTCATTTTATCCTTCTCCGCAGAAGACAAAGAACAAAGAGTGGGTTAGGTAAAAGGGGAAGTAAAGCTATAAGAAAAGGAGAAGGAAAATCTCTTTCACTTATTTAGGAAAAGAGGAAGGAAAATCTCCTCCTATTCCTTCTCCTTCTGCTTCACCCGGGTCCTACAATCTCCTTCTTCTTCATTATATCCTTCTCCTCAGAGGACAAAGAACAAAGAGGGGATTAAGTAAAAGGGGAAGTAAAGGGCTAGGAAAAGGAGAAAGAAAATCTCTTTCACTTATCTAGGAAAAGAGGAAAGAAAATCTGCTCGTATTCCTTTTCCTTCTGCTTCACCCGTTTCCTTTAATCTCCTTCTTCTTCATTATATCCTTCTCCGTAGAAGACAATGAAAAAAGAGTGGGTTAAGTAAAAGGGGAAGTAGAGGGCTAGGAAAAGGGGAAGGAAAATCTCTTTCACTTATCTACGAAAGAATAAAGGAAAATCTCCTCCTATTCCTTCTCCTTCTGCTTCACCCGTTTCCTACAATCTCCTTCTTTTTCATTATATACTTCTCCTCAGAAGACAAAGAACAAAGAGTGGGTTAAGTAAAAGGGGAAGTTAAGCGCTAAAGGGCTAGGAAAAGGAGAAGGAAAATCTCTTTCACTTATCTAGGAAAGGAGGTAGGAAAATCTCCTCTAATTTCTTCTCCTTTTGCTTCACCCGGTTTCTACAATCTCCTTCTTTTTCATTATATCCTTCTCCGCAGAAGACAAAGAATTAAGAGTGGGTTAAGTAAAAGGGGAAAAAAGGGCTAGGAAAAGGAGAAGGAAAATTTCTTTCAATTATCTAGGAAAGCAGGAAGGAAAATTTCCTCATATACCTTCTCCTTCTGCTTCACCCGGGTTCTACAATCTCCTTCTTCTTCATTATATCCTTCTCCACAGAAGACAAAGAACAAAGAATGAGTTAAGTAAAAGGGGAAGTAGAGCGCTTAAGGGCTAGGAAAAGGAGAAGGAAAATCTCTCACTTATCTAGGAAAAGAGGAAGGAAAATCTCCTCCTATTCCTTCTCCTTCTGCTTCACCCAGGTCCTACAATCTCCTTCTTCTTCATTATACCCTTCTCCGCAGAAGACAAAGAAGAAAAGGTGGGTTAAGTAAAAGGGGAAGTAAAGGGCTAGAAAAAGGAGAAGGAAAATCTCTTTTACTTATCTAGGAAAGGAGGTAGGAAAATCTCCTCCTATTCCTTCTCCTTCTGCTTCACCCGGGTTTTACAATCTCCTTCTTCTTCATTATATCCTTCTCCGCAGAAGACAAAAAACAAAGGGTGGGTTAAGTAATAATGGGAAGTAAAGCGCTAAAGGGCTAGCAAAAGCAGAAAGAAAATCTCTTTCACTTATCTAGGAAAGGAGGAATGAAAATATCCTCCTATTCCTTCTCTTTCTGCTTCACCCGGGTCCTACAATCTCCTTCTTCTTTATTATATCCTTCTCCGCAGAAGACAAAGAATAAAGAGTGGTTTAAGTAAAAGGGGAAGTAAAGTGTACATTAGTAGGCGTTAGAAAATTCTTTACACAATTAATTTTATCTATTCCTGGTTTAATTCCATGCCTAGTAATCTCATGATCAAGAAAATCTACTTGTTCCATCAAAAATTTACATTTTGACAATTTTAATGTAGCACCGTATTCTTTTAACTTATTTAATAATTTAACTAAAAGGTCAATGCCTTCTTCTACAGTAACACTAGGTAAATTCATATCGTTATTATAGCAAACAATTCTCTCGCTTACTTCAGATGCTAACTTACTTACAAAACGCTGAAAAACGGCTGGAGCATTCACAAGCCCAAACGGCATTCTTTCAAACTGGTATTGCCCATCTGGCGTGACAAACGACGTATATTTTTTGCTATCCTCATCTACAGGTTTTTGATAATAACCACTTGCCAAATCAACTATATAACGGTAAAGTATTTAACACCTGCCAATTTCTGTAAGCAGTCTTCTATATGAGGAATTGGATATCGATCTTTTATAGTCTTCCAATTTAATTGTCGAAAATCAACGCAAATTCGATCTTCTCCTGTTTTTTTAACTACTACTATCGGCGGGTGCTTTTTTACATTTTCTCTTTGTGCCGGTAATAGTCTATAAGGATGATATGAGACGGGTTCGAAATCATTTAATTTAATTCTAATTGAAGCTTTATTAGTTTTTCCGACCTCATACATATTTAAAGCAAATTTTTTTTACTACGTCCGTAATTTGGTTTCTCACTTTTCCATCGATATTATGATTAATACATTTTCCCAATAGTTCATCAATACTTGCAAAATTATTCCTCATAACAGTTAAGACTTGATTTGAATTCTGATTTCTATTTTCAGGATAACATAATGTATCTAAACTATTAATAAATGTATCATTGAAACCGAAATTGTCATTAAAATCATTAAAATCAACATTAATACTTAAAAATTCCCTTTCACCTTCGATGCTGGCTTTATCACTACTAGCAGACTCATCTATCACCACCCCCTTACCATCATGAATATTATTGTCAATACATACTCTACTTTGATTTACGGCAATATCAAGTTCTTTATCGGTTTTGCTATAGTACCTATCTTGATTGTCATTACCGTTATTTCCTGTATCTACTTTTAAACTACCATTTATATTATTAAAAATAAATTGTTCATTATTACCAGCTTTAAAAACTGTCAAAATATTGTTTCGGCCAATCATTAATTGTTCTTGTTGATCATCATCAGGCACAACCAGTACATCGGCAATAATTTCAACCGTATCTATTTGAAATTTTACTTGAACTTTACCTAATGTTCAGATATCCTTTTCCAAAACCCCTTAAACGTTGTACATGTGGTCTGTATTCTAAATTTAATAATTTACATAGTCACTTTGACATTGTAACACAATCCGATCCTAAATCAATAAAAGCACGAACCTAGCGGCCATCTATTGAAACGTTCTTAACTTATTCACTTTCATCAGACATGATTCTTCTTACGTTCGGTGGTTGTTCATTTTTGCGAGAATCTTTCGAATATTTTTCAAAATTCCGTTTAAAAGAACATGACATTTCATAATGACTTTCACGTTTGCACGAGGAGGAATATATTATTTTCTGCCTACAATCACGGGCTAGGTGGTTCTCCGAATCATATTTAAAACACTTACGAACAGAATTATTTCTTAAATTTTATTTGCTAGTACTTTCTATGTTCTGTGTTTTATTACCTAATATATTGTGATAAGATCGCAATCTGATTAGTAACTCTGAAACCGACTGGATGTTTTGAATAGCTAGCGCTTGCTTAATTTTATCATCATTATCACTTAAACCGGAAATAACATATTTGATTATAGTTGGATCGTCCAAATCTATTTCACTAGCAATTTTTCAAACACTATATACATATTCTGATTTTGGTAGACTAGGTACTGGTCATATTTTAATAAGTCATTTTGCGAAGACCGAAGTTCTGATTACCTCGTGAGGAATCAGTCCCTAGCACTTATTTAATTAATTTTCTGATTATTTGAAGGATTCGTTTAAACCATTTGATTTAATTAATGAATCGATCTACGTTTTCAAATCTCATCTTTCATTTCATTTATGCCTCCCTAATATAATCGATAACATCTCTTGCAAAATCTAAGCCAGGCACAATTTTATTTGTGATTTCCAATCAACCTCAAAGCATAAACACAAAGCTTATACAATTTATATGTACCCAGAAAGTTCTATTATAAGATAAGCCATAAAATGAACAAGCACAAAACACAAAAAAAAATCGTATTCTAAAAACAACATCGGTAAAATTGTTTAATAAGATTTTACCCTCAAATCGTAATTTAAAAGAAAAATCCCCGCACCGCCATTTCAATCTCTGAATCTAAGAAACATGAATAGATGTAGCAACGTTCTATGTATATCATTCTATATATAGACGTAGAACAGAATCGAGAATACCTATACCTACCTTAGAAAAAAATATTTTTAACCAATACAATATTGAATCCAAAATTTTATTCCAGCTCGTCGTAAACGTATAAAACAGAATTAAAACCCATCGTTTTCCTGACAGTGCGACGAGGAAAGCGACAAGAAATCCTAAAAAAATACTCATACAAAATTTTAACGTGACAGGTGAAATTTATGAATGTTTTTTTTTCTACTTTTCGCTATTTTCCAAGTGATTTTTCATTTATTTATGTAAGAGGCAAATTTGATAACGAAATTACAAGCCCTCGCACCCGTTATCGTATAATAATAATAAAAACACGAAATTAAAAATGAGTTACAAATTTATTCATTTATCATAATTATCGAATGAAGTTTCAGATAAAATATTTTTTAATAGACAAAATTTAATTAAATTTTAATTAAAGTGAATTATATGAGACTTACGAAGACTCTCAACATCCACAAGACAACGTAATCTGATATTATATGCTACATACATACAAAACGATCGGAAACGACAACAGGAACAATACATATTCATGTATAAATCCATCGATTCCTCTATTTACCTCCATATCCGTACGTATATAATTCATAACCGAAAAGCAACAACGATACGACGACGTCGATGATGTTATCACTGGAAGCTCGATTTTACGTTTATTTTATACTGGCTTTGTATTTTTGTTATCATCATCATAATGAAAAAAAAAATTATTGATAAACGAATTGAATATCGTGAATATAAAATATAACGTCGATATATTTATTGTTAAGAAGTATTGAAACGAAATTAATTCAATTGCTTATACTTCAACGAATAAATCATAAAGTAATTTACATATAGACTCGTCGTATACATATGCAAGATAAAGAAGGAATTGTGCACAAAAGTAGAACACGGGTTTCGTTTGATTTAAATCGTAACTTGATCGGATACAAAGGCCGATAAAATTCTATTTACCATTTATCGTGCGTAGCCCATAAAATACGTGTCGAACGATTTTCTTAACGTTTTCCAAATAATAAACTACAAAACGTCCTTACATGCATGTTGTCTGTTTCGGAAGGCTTAAACAAAGGTTTTCGTCCATTTTTCTATTATAGATAAAATTGAAAAATTATGTGAAAGCGAAATTTTTACATGTTATGAATCTTTGATGAGGCTTGCATGCTCTTGGCCTATACAACAGTGTAACAGAAAAAATAAAATTAAACTGAGTTAAAAACTGAAAGTAAATTGAATCTGCATTAGAATCCGTCGGCCGAAACTTGAGGAAAAATGAAATAAATATAATAATAACCGGGTGTACCCACCCAGGAACACCGAGTCTCCGCGAATGACAAGTACAATGTCTGCTGAAGAAACCCTCCGAATGACCCATTGACCCTTAGAGGCCGGTGCACAGTCACAACGAAGCAGTCTAAGAAAACAGGGACGTTTATCCAACAGTCAAGCCCGTCCTCACCCGGAGAGATTTGTAGGTAATCTCCCACAATTCAGACAGCTTGAGACTGCCGCAGTGATACATATGCTGGACTCGCCACCTTGACCTTGTGAATGTCCTGCCAAGGGGATGACGCGGAGTGACAAGCCCAGCCTGTAACTATGGAACCGCCAGAAGTTGGACTTCCCCTCCCATCATACCAATCCGAAAAATTAGTAATTCCCTTTCAGATGAAAAAAAAAAAATCCGAATGCCTAAAGGAATCGCAGTCCAATTTTTTATTTAAACAATTCTCACCAACAATAAAAAGGTGGAAGGACGGAAGGAAGGAAAGAGAAAAAAGTAAATCGAACAAAACAATGGTCGCTCCCCCCCCCCCCCCTCCCCCCTTCTTTTTTGGGCCAAACAACCGTTATGGCGCACGATTACAAATATAATTGGAAAAAATTAAAAATTTGAAAATTGAAAAATTAGAATGAAGAAAATTAAAAGAAAATTAAAAAACAAAAAATTATATAATACCTTTTTTTACCTTCAGAAAAGTTCCCGCCGAAATGGGTTGTGGCGTCTTCGATAATCGTAAATATTTTACGTTGGGCGTCTTCCCGCTAATATTTTCCACCGTTGGGCGTCTTTCCGCCTTTGTCCGTAAATTCTAGACAAGCCACATGCAGGCCGCACGTAACAATAATAAAATCTGAGCATGGTCACGTGGCTGGCTACCCATACGTTGCGGCCCTACCATCGGTATACTACAAAGTCAACCGTGATCGGTCTCACCTGGCCACGTGTTGAATATTTGCGTGGCTCAAGTGAATAATAAGCACCAGTCAAATAGTCGCGGTACCCGTTGCGGTGGTTACACCGATAATTCAAAAAAATGTCGAATGGCCTCGTGGTTGTCCACCCATGGAATATCGGTGCAGCCCGTTGATAACTGCAGTACTCGATGGATACAAAATAATTTTCGGCCACGTGGGGCAACCCGTACACAAAAAAACAGCACCCGTAGAAAATGACCTTGGAAACATCGTTTTGATTTTATTTTTACGGCGTCACCGAAATTTCATGGCGGTCTTCCTGAAATATGTAGTATGAGTCATAAAATATATACTTAAAATTCCAAGAAAATTGAACATGTTGCCTTTTTCACTTCAATAAAAAAAATAATTTGAATTTTACACTAACAAAAAATGTATTTATATTTATATTTTTCTTTCTAAACAACAAATTACAGACATTTCCCAAAAATAATATAATGTCCTTCTTTTGATGAAGCACTAAACAATAATTTTTCAAGATTCACAATCGAACGTGATTTATAAAAAAAAAAAAAAAACTGCAAATACTTGTCACACCAAAAAAAAAATCTATAAGAATATTTTTCCGTTGTCATGTTTTTGTTTTGCTTTTTGTGCACGTCACTCCCTTATCCAATCACACCACGCATCAGTCGCACACGCCAAAACGAGAAACGCACAACAAAAAATGTCTCTATATCTACGCCGGTCACACACAAGCACAATTATTCGACATTTACGTGATACAAAGTAAGTGGAAACAACGTGAAACAGAAGATTAAGGCCAATTCACAATAACACTAAAACTTTAGTGTTAATATCGTAGTATAGATGGCAATGCCATCAGTAAAAGGCTTCAGTCATTTGAGTATAACGAAACTAAAATCTCAAAAAAAGTACAAATGAAATAATGTTACGACCCTCCACAAGGAGTCGTAGCAAATTCACCAATTTTTTTCGAGAACCCACAAAATTCGTGGCATTGTCGCTGATTGCTCATCTACAACTTCTACAAGAACGGCTCTGGTTGCCATGCGTGTTTCTGCAACTGTTGTATGTCGTCTCGGAAGCAATCATATTGTGTCCATTTTGTAACGGAACATGAAGAGTTGCACTAGCAGACATCAGTCATCAGTCTACGCGGTTATGTGAAGATTTTGCAAATCATATTCAATTTTTTTTATTTCAATCTCAACTTTTTACAAGTCAACATCAATTTTTTACAATTCAATCTCAATTTTTTATACTTCATTGTCAATTTTTTGCAAAGCAAATTCGTTTTTACAAACCAATTTCAATTAAATGCAGAGCAAATTCAAGTTTTAATATTTCAAATTCGTAAATTTTTTGCAACTTTTTGCAAAACAAATTAAGTGCTCCCAATTCTTAACCGATTATGATGGAATTGGGTATGTTGGATGGAAATGGGATTCTTAAAGAATTTTAGGAGGAAATTCTGGAATATGGCCACCCGGATTGGGTATGTTGGATGGAAATGGGAATATTAACTGATTTTTGGAAGAAGTTCAGGAATATGACCACCTAGGACAGAACTCTGTCATTGCATAACTACATATTTACCCGACTTGTCGAATTCCATCATTATCGGTTAAGTAATAGCCGTGCCCGTTATATATGGCCATATTAAACAATTTTATCTAAAAATCATTAATGAATCTCATTTCCATTAAATAATGTAAACCCATGATCTTAATCGGTTAAATTACCTGAGTTTCGTTCAAGGTGGCAATATTCTAAAATTTCTTCCATAAATCATTTAAGAATACCATTTTCATACAATAAGCCAAATTACATACATTACAATTGGTTAAAAATGGCCGAGTTCGAAGTGGCCTCTCCCAAAACTTCTTCCCATAACATTTTCGATCCCATTTCAATCCAACATATCCAATTCCATCATAAACGGTTAAAATGGACCAAATTCAGCCACAGATGACCATATTCTAGAACCTTTCTTAAAATTATTTAATAATCATTAATCAATTTCATCCACAATGTACAATTTCATCATAATCGGTTATGAAATGACAGAGTTCTGTCCTAGGTGGTCATATTCCAGAATTTCTTCCAAAAATCCCATTTCCATCCAACATACCCAATCCCATGATAATCGGTTAAGAATTGGGAGCACTTAATTTGTTTTGCAAAAAGTTGCAAAAAATTTACGAATTTGAAATATTAAAACTTGAATTTGCTCTGCATTTAATTGAAATTGGTTTGTAAAAACAGGAATTTGCTTTGCAAAAAATTGACAATGAAGTATAAAAAATTGAGATTGAATTGTAAAAAATTGATGTTAACTTGTAAAAAGTTGAGATTGAAATAAAAAAAATTGAATATGATTTGCAAAATCGTGAATTTGAAGTGCAAAATCGTGTATTTGAAGTGCAAAATCGTGAATTTGAAGTGCAAACCCTATATTCAGGAACGACCGGATCTTCCCGGATTATAAGTGCAAAATCTGCTGAAGGGACGTCACAGCCAGAAGCCGATGCCCACTCACAACGAAGTGGCATAAGAGGATAGGAACGTCTTTTCAATAGACTCCAATCGTTCCTCCTCACCCGGAGAGGCCTCTAGAAAATCGTCCACATTACACACTCCGACAGCCGGAGTGTGAAGGGGAGAGTAGAAGTATAATAGACGACACATATACTGGATCCATTACTCCCTTCTCGAGATGAATACATAAGTGATGGGAGTAATGAATCCAGCCTGCAAAAGTCACGAAGCCGAAAAAATTTAGTAATTCATTCTAATTGCAAGAAAATCGAAAAGGACCTGTGGCCCTATTCTGGCTTTTCCTGGGAATAGGGAATTGGGAAAAATATTTTCATAGCATTTTTGTCTAAATTGTATTTTTCTGGCCTACTTAGGAAACATGTTTGGTGCTAATATTTTCGAAACAAAGCTAAATGGTAAAATATTTTTCCCAATAAAAATTATGTGGAACAAAAGTTTCCCAATTCACTTGGGTTTGAAAATTTTTGCACTAAACTTATTCTTGCAGTAGGCCAGAAAAATACAACCTAGACGAAAATGTTATGAAAATATTTTTCCCAATTCCCTATTCCCAGGGAAAGCCAGAATAGGGCCACTGGCCACATATTTTAGATCACAAATTTTGTTTCATGAAGTGATTCGGATCAGATCAAACATCGCTGACGGATGACGCGTTCTAAATATAAATTAAATAATATTTTGCTAATTGTATTGCCTTTTCATATTCCTGATGTATTTTTAAAAGGCGCTGCACATAAAGATCAAATAATGTCGCACGTCTTTTAAAAAATATACCTTGGTTGCATGAAAGTAAGGCATGAGAATGGCTCAGGTGCCATATTATATTTGGCCCAGGGCTCATTATTTAACGTCATTTCTGTCTAATTCCGGTATTTACGATAACATGAAGGAATACACAGTTCAGCATTCGGTTCAGGGTTCGACGAACCCTCCCAACGTTCCGAATACGTATATTAAATTTAAATGCAAAATGACATCATGTCAGGTACGTACTCGTATAATTTTGGTCAAATAAGGTAATATCAGGTTAGATAAAAATTTTCCCTATAATCTAAAAAAAAATGAATAATTTAATATTTATTCATCCAATCATTTAATAATGTAATAAATTATGAAATGATGATCCCAGAAACAGACATGCAAGACAATTTTTTGTTCGTACGTACGAGCCCATATACATTCTGCCAATTTAATTTTTTTTTTTGGGTCCTTTATCAGAAACATTCAAATCATGTAATATGTGATATTTTTTCATTTTTTTGTAATTTATTAATCCAAAACACAATATTCATATATGGTCATAAATAAAATGAAATAAGTCGAATGTATGAATTTATATCCAGAACATGTGAAGAAAATATAAAATTTACCCGTAAGTTATTTTTTGTTGGACTTTTATTTTCCCATGTTCACAAAATAATGTTTTATTCCAGTTTTTGCCTTTCATTTTCTCGTTTATATGCAAAAACATAGAAAATCTTTTGGAAACCGAGAGAAGTAGAAAAAAAATTATTATAAATTAAATGTATAAACGTATTCATCAATTGAAATGTATTGAAACGGAAAACTCTCATGTGAAAATGTCATTTTACGAATGTAGAATGTACCAGTCTAGTATTTGTATATCGAGAATATATCATAAATTCTATTTTATAACAACATTTCAATCGATAACAAAATATAATTTACTTTGAATTAAAATTATTATTAAATCTTGTAATAGTAAAATGAAGCATTTTCATTTCATGTATTCAAGAAACGTTTTGCTTTGTGCTTTGTTGTCTAGTAAAATATTCTAGAATGAAAACAATAATTGCGGCATGTACGTAAACTAGTATGATATTGAAGGATGTGATTCAGCACCGTCCCTCTTCTGCCTATGATTTAATCAAATCCATGGGATGCAGCGTCAGTGAAAAGTTTATTAATAAACTTTTTGGAAAGCTACATTACGATCTGTTTTATCATATGTTTATCTGTTACTAGACCTAACCCCCACTAAAACCAAAATTTGACCTAAACCAGAATATACTTTTATTACTTTCTTCTATGTAGTAAAAGTAAGTACACACATTAATGATGAAAAAATTTGACTTCGAGATTTGTGCAAATTTACGATCCGATCTATCGCCTAAGTCACAAAAAGAAGTTTTTTTAAAATTTCTGTATGTGTACGTGGTGCATAGCAAACTAAATGTTGTCTAAAAACGACCAAAATGAGTAAATAGACACAACAAATTAAATTTTCAGCACGACAATGCAAAACCCCATGTTGCAAACGTGGTGAAAATATTATTTAAAAGGAAAGAACTGGGAAGTTTTACCTCACACCGTGTTCACCTGACTGTAGCTCCTTGGGATTACTACTTATTCCGGTCGATGCAGTCGTCTCTTTCTGATCATCGATTCAGTTCTTGCGCAGAGATCGAAAGTTTGCTTATTGATTGGATCGCTTCCAAAGACCAGGATTTTTACAAAGAGGGAATCCGTAAATGGCCTGAAAAATGGGGAAAAGTTGTAGCTGCATATGGAGCATAAATAAAACTTTCATTTTCTAAACACAAAAATATGTTTTATTTTGATAAGACAGGGCGAAGTCAAATTCTGACACCCAATAAAACAAATATAATAAATATATTATAATTAATAAAATAAAAATGTGTAGTAAATATTATAAATATAATTAATTACAATAAATATAATAAATAGGATTAATATAATTAATATGACTATGACTAAATATATTTAATATAATAAATATAATATAAATATAAATATAATATAAATATAATAAATATAATATAAATATGGTAAATATAACAAATAGAATTGAATTAATTAATATGATAAATATAACGTATGGGCTTCCCTGAAGAATCGCTACTCTATATTTTGCCAATACCGTGATCGGCGGCATGTTAGCTATCACGAAAACTGTTTCCTTTCCAACTGTTCTGTATGCACTGCATACACGCAGTGCTAGGGTCCGTTGCACACGCTCCAACTGTTCACGCGCCTTAGCAGTGTCTAAAGCTGGTGCCCCATAAAGTATTGAGGATAAAACTACTGATGAGAGCAATTTTCCGACCGAGTCGCCTTTGTTACGATTTGCTTTACGTGTTCTTGAAAACAGCGACGGTAGTCTAGCCATATACCCAGGTATTTAATGTGTGTAGTCGGTCTTACTTTGATTCCATCCACGTTGAAATCCATCGAGTTGAGAACTCTGCGACCTGCCATTACCACTGCTTCAGTTTTCTCTGGAGCCAACTGCATTCGGTGATTGTGAAGCCACCTAGAAATCACCTCTATTGTTGCATCCACTCGTTCCACTAGTTGTAGTTCATGTCTGGCGGAGACAATGAGAGCCAAGTCATCTGCGTAGCCCACTAATTTGGCTTCTTCGGGCAAAGGAATTCGGAGAGTGCTATCATACAAGATATTCCAAAGCATCGGTCCCAATATGGATCATAGGGAACCCCGCTCGTGACATCCACCTCCTGCTTCCACAATAATTCGTTGCTCACTCAAGTAGCTTTGAAGTACCATCCTCAGATATGGGCTAACTTGGAAATTATTAAGTTCTTGTACAATAGAATTAACTCCCATGATGCGCTATTAAAGGCATTTCTTATATCCAGAGTGATTACTACTGGGATACGCTGCGTATATTGTGTACCATCAGTCTGCGTAATAGCAAATGTTCGAAAAGCTTTCCGAAAGTGTCCAGCAGGCAAAGTGGTCTGTAAGATGTCGGTACGCCATCCGGTTTTCCATAGGACATTACATTAACAACACCAATCGCGCCGTTTTCCAGATGCGAGGGAATTCCCCATTCTCTAGAATGGAATTCATCACGTCTAGCACCTTTTTTGGGTGAGTTTCTGCAGCGATCCTAACGGCCTCTGATGGAATTCCATCTGGGCCGGAACTTCTCTTCGTTTTCAATTTCCGCCATGTCATCTCGAGTTCCTCAGTTATGAAAGGTGGAATCTCTACCGGTCTTATATTTTCAGGTTGCACTTGGTCGTGCGTTGGAAAGAGCGAAGCCACGACGGTGTTAGTGAATTATTTGTCCAAATTTTTTCATCACGATCTTATATGCATCTCCTCAAGGGTCCTCTTCGATTGTATTCCAGAGGAGTTTCCAGCAATTATTTTTCGATTGCGCGATCGCATTTCTCATGCAGGTGCGAGCGCTCTTCAAATTATGGTAAAAGGTTCTGTCTGCTTGACCGCTAGTACCGTTCTCTCTTGTTAGCCTTAGGCTGGCGTGATTGCAGCATCTACAAAGTTCAGCGGTTTCGGGAGTCCACCAGTAGACAACTTTTCGCCTATTTCCACTTCTAGATTCTAGCGCCTCTTCGCATACTCTTCTGACAGTTGTTACTAATTGTGTCGGTGTTATTATGCTAGGAGCACCGAGGTGCTGTTGCATCGCGCTAAAAAAGCGCGCTTGACTCCTTTCTCCAACCTGCCAGCCTCGGTTGGCCGGAACGTTGGTCCCCTGAAGTCTAGCTGATGTCGCTGTGTTTATTTCAAACATAATATATTGGTGGTCACTAAGACTTCCTTCATCCAAAACTTTCCAGTTTTGGATTCGTATTATGGTGTTTTATGAAACGAAGGTCACATCTAAGAACGAACCATAGTTTCCTCTTTCGTAGGTAGGTGATTGCCCCGTATTGACACTGCTAAGGTTACAGGATGCAGCCCAGTCTGCCAGTTGTTGACCTCTATTGTCTAATACATCTCCACCCCACTCTGGAGATTTTGCGTTAAAGTCGCGAACTACTACGCTGAGTTTGTCCAGCCTTATGATGAATTCTATCATAGGTTTGTTAAGAGAGAAATAGCAGCTCATCATTACAATTTCTTCTAGTTCTACCAAGACCACCGCTTTTCCTTTACCGATTCTAGCAACTGGAACGTTCTTTGGAACCACGTTGTCAGCAGTGTTCTTCGGTTTGGCTCGCTCACCAGGCCCACGTCTACCTGCATTTTTGTGGCAGTAGCTATAAGGAGATCCTGGGCCGGCCTACTGCGATGCGTATTAATTTGCATCACTCGATATTGGTTTTGCCCCTCCTGTTCGATTAGTTGTATTTACAGGTGGGCTCTCTCCCTCACTATTCCATCTCTTTAAGGCAGTTAAAACAAAGGTTTCTGCGGTTAGGCCCATTGCAACTCATCGCTGTATGTCCTCTTTCGCAGCATTTGTAGCAACGACGGTCATCGATACGTAATTGGACTCGACAAGAAATCCATCCTATTCTGATGCGTCTACGCTCCACCAGCTGCTTCGCCCACTGTATTTGCAATTTTACTGTAGTGTTCATCGTATCCGAGGGAGTATTCCTCATTGAAGTCGCAATTAACTCTTCGCATCGAACCTCACTTAATGCTGCTTGAACACCCTTCTTTACATCATCAGAAACAGTCCCTGCCTCCAGGTCGCGTATGTGTATTACTGCCATTTCTTTTTGGTGTATCGCAGTGACGACGGCTACCTTTGCGGCAATCGATTCCGTTAAGCATTCGGCTTTATTCTTGCCACCCTTCTTTTGGATCATAATATCATGTGTCTTTGTCTTTTTTATGGCGGTTATCTCCACCCTAACTCCTTGATATCAACACCACCGTTTACAGCTTTAAGTAGATCAGCGTACGTGTGTCCTTCTGCCTTATCTATAACTGTTTCTTTCCGGTTTCGTGTTTTTCTCTTACGTTGCCTGACTTCTCTGTAACCTTGCTCCGCGTCAGGCTGCGTGACCTGCTTACGGCCTTTCACTTGCGTCTCGGCTTTCAATTTCTTCCTTGTTCCTCTCTCAGCACCCATGCAAATTTTGATACATACTCCTCTATCGTATAACAGCACTCCAGGATCTTACGCAAGTTTAACCTGTTTCTGACTGTCGAGGTGATGCTCAACTTTGTGCATTCCTGGGAGGTAGTCTTCATTCCTCTTGCTAACTTGATTAATTGTGCTTCTAGCTCATTATCGTCTACCTCTTGATTAACGTAACCAACTAGTAAAGTACGTCCGTCACTAGCCGGCCGAGTCTGGCCCTTTAATTCAATCCTGTCTGAGCTTCGTATAACAGCAACGTCACCACACTTAAAGTACTGGTTGTCTAACCGCTGCTGAAAGCCTGGTACTTGTTTTCCCAAATTATGCAATTCTTGAGTGATTGGTTTATTTCCGTCAATAAAAATTGCCCTCGTTAACGTTTCACAATCCATAAAGCTGTTGCGGCTAATTTTTGTTACCCGAAACACTTTTTGTGGCCATTCCTTTGAGACGATCGTCCTGATATCTTGTGTTGTAATCGCCGAGTGAATCATGTTGCAGAGCTCCTCGGTTTTCTTTTCAATTTCCTTTGTGTCCACTGTTTGTGTGGACATCTCCTTTGCAGCAGTTTGTTTTTGTGTCGGGTATAGAACATATTGGGTGGCTATGTTGTTCTGTGCTATCTACTTAAACGTTTTGTTAGTTTAAAGTAGGAGTTGTAACTTTCATCTATATGTTTCCAGTAGTTGTTCCGGATGCTTTGGCCTAGTCACTCACCAACAGCGTCCTTCCATGTGTTTGCGGTTGAGTGTCCTCCCCCAGAATCCGTGAGACGATCAGCACAGAGGAGTGGGATTCCCGAATTGATTCGGTACCCACCTGGGGTAATTTTTTGTTAAAACCTTCCGCCATATTTTTTAAAGTCTTCGCATTTAATAGTTTTGACGACTACCACGAGTAATCGTTGTAGTCGCCCGAGTGGTACCACGAGGAGGTAAATTAAACACTTGCTGGTTTCAGATAGTTGCAACGCTGGAGTGTGGTGCATAACACCATAAACAGTCAGACCAACAACCCTATTGATCCCAGCCCTCACCCATGATAAATATATTAAATACAATAAATTTAATTAATATTAATAAAATAAATATGATATAAATATAATAAATATAAAAAATACAATATAAACAGGGTGTCGCAAAACTGGTAGATCAAACGAAGCAGGATGATATGGGAGCTCATTTCCAACAAAAACAGCCAAGCAAAGTTTTTTCGAATTGTTGATGGTGCAAAAGCTATTCCACTTTTAGTGTTTTTAGTGACATCGCATGCGCACCCACCAAACCGTTAATTTAAAAGAAACCGTAAATTTTATTGTTTAACTTTCTTTTTCAGTAGATCTAGAAGAGTGTGTCTTTCCAATAAAGTTTAAATGACGCCACCGGGAAAAAAATGTACTACAAAAAGTTGATCCACTATCAGAAAAATTTGCGACACATTTTAAAATGGTACATCACACAAAGGGCTATTCACAATAGAATGTTTTTTTGTTAGTTTTTTTCACAAAGTAAATCGTGTTTATTAAAAACGCTTTTAAAATATTTCGAGTTCTAAAATGACGCTTTGTCAGAAATAAAACCAAATTATTAAAATAATTTTTTTTATTAATTTTAAATATTATTATTCGGATTTCCCTCGAATTTCCCGCATTTGGATTTTCCTCGAATTTCGACTGGATTTCCACCGGGTTTTCCCCGCAATCCGGGAAATCCGGAAGAAAACCGGGAAATTCGGAAAAATCCGGAACAATCCGAGGGAAATTCTGGAAATCCGAAATAAACCCTGGAGAATCTGGGAAATTTCTGGAACAATCCGGGAAATTCAGGGGAAATCCAGGCCAATATTAATATTTAAAATTAATAAACAAAAATTGTTTTATTCATTTTGTTTTAGTTTTGACAAAGCAGCTTACTTTGTGAAAACAAATTGACAAAAAACATTCTATTATGAATAGCCCATTGTGTGATACCATTTTAAAATATGTCGCATATTTTTCGAATAGTGGATCAACTTTCTTTAGTACATTATTTTCCCACTGGCGCCACTTAGGTTATGTTAGAGTGGCTGCTATCGCACACTTAGGCCAATAGTGGCCCATTGTGATACCATAAGATCCTATCTCCCATTTACTTCCGATGAAACGATCCAGAGCTACTTATGTAGCGTAATATAACTCGCACTTCACAGCCCGCGAGTTCCGAAAGGCTGTCCATACCGTACACACTTAACTACGTATACCTTATGCATGATAGTGCCGGACACGAGCATAGTAAGTGATCTAACGTCTCTTCCTCCTTTTTGTCCAAACAACTTCTTCAAAAGTCGTTCATCTGTAGACCCAGCCTTCTCGCATGACCTCAAAAAGGCAGTGTCCTGTCAGTATCCCTACGATCAACCCTACCTCCCGTTTTCCCAGATACTAGTGCTTTGGAGCGTTGCAGGTCCAGTTTTGGCCAAACCTGTTTTGCTATACCCTGCACATGAGGGTGTTGATCCACCTCTCGTTTATCAAGGCGATTGCCTTCTTACTGAGTGTCAATTTAAGCGATGCTATAGGTCTCCCCAGACCTTCCCTTCCGGCTGCTTCTGTACCCCTATTCTGTCTTTCCCTGGGAATAGGGAATCGGGAAAAATATTTTCATAGCATTTTTGTCTAAATTGTATTTTTCTGGCCTACTGAGGGAACATGTTTGGTGTTAATATTTTTGAAACAAAGTGAAATGGGAAAATATTTTTCCCAATAAAAATTTTGTGGAACAAAATTTTCCCAATTCACTTTGTTTTGAAAATTTTTGCACTAATTTTTTTCTTTCAGTAGGCCAGAAAAATACAATTTAGACAAAAATGCTACGAAAATATTTTTCATAATTCCCTATTCCCAGGGAAAGACAGAATAGGGCCACTGGAGAGTACTACCGTACCTAGCTAGTTCGTCCACCCAGCAGTTTTTCGTGACGTCCAAGTGACCAGGGCTCCAGATTATCTAGATGCTGAAATACTCGCAAATCTCATTAAGAGATGATCGGCAATCCAGCGCCACCCGTGACTTCAGACAAACCGCCTCTAGCGACCTGACCGCCGCCTGACTGTCCACATATATTGCGATATCCCTCACGGATACTTCGTTATGCTTAAACCATGTCACGACTTTGCCTATCGCCACCACTCCAGCCTGGTAAACGCTGCAGCAGTCAGGGAGACGAACAGAAGGCGTCGCTTAAACATCAACAAAAAATTTTGAGAAAAAAAAAGTACAAAACCAAAGTTTTTATTTGACAGAAGATAATGCAGCTTATAAAAATTATTTTATTGGAAAGACGCACTCTTCTAGATCGTATTAAAACAGAAAGTTAAACAAAGGAACTCTTGGTTTCTTTTATGATAGTTTTTCGATGAGTGCACATGCGATTTCGCTAAAAACGCTAAAAGTCACGACTGTGAAGTTTTCGACAAAATTAAAAACTAACAAAACATGGCGGATTACAAAATTAGTCGAAATAACAAAACTGCACATGTATTAGTAAAACAGTTGACAAAAGCAATGTTAGGATAATTTAAAAATTGATGTCTGTGAAGTTAGCCCGAAAAATATCCCGAAGAAGTGCGATGGCAACACTAAAAGACGAGTATCGCGACATTTTTCAGTGTCATCCCGTCCCCAATTACTATATCACGCTAGTTTTGAGTGTCATCCCGAAATATTTTTACTATCATGATAGTTTTACTGTCATGACATTTTTATTTTTGTTGTTATTCCAGAAAAAATTCCAAAACAGCAAATTTCAGTAATGTCTGTGAATAAAACCCGAAAAATTCTTCGACAAAACACAAAATTGTAATATCATGACTGTTTAAAATGTCATCCTTAAAAATCCGAAGCAATCACTAATATTTTATATATCATCCCGGAAAAAATAAGTAGTAAAAGTAAAGTAAATGAATCCACGATTAGACATCAATTAGACAAATGAAATAATTATCCACAAGAAAAGATCTATTAATTGTTTGTAAAGAAACAGCCAACTCATATTAATGAGGTTTTCGTAGATTAATTAATTAATTAATTAACGAGCACAAAGCCGCATAAAGCCGTACTCGTTAATTAATATCTAGGTCGACTTCAGGGCACTATATCTGACAAACGGCTAATAGAATTTTTTTCTTACTTTGCTATTTCAAAGGTGGTTTTATTATCTACGAAAGCCGCATAAAGCCGTGCTCGTTAATTAATATCTAGGTCGACTTCAGGGCACTATATCTGACAAACGGCTAATAGAATTTTTTTCTTACTTTGCTATTTCAAAGGTGGTTTTATTATCTACCAAAGCCGCATAAAGCCGTGCTCGTTAATTAATTTCTATTAATGCATATCAGTGAATTCATTTCTACTTATTAATTCGTATTTATTTTGACAAAGCTTTTAATTTGATTATGTTTTCGTTTTATTATTTACTTGATTTTTATTTTCTATAAAAACAAATAATACATTTTTAATTTTTTTATAAATAATTTTTGTTTTTACTTTACTATCGTGAAAATATAGGATATTACTTTTTTTTTAATTATTTTTTTTTCGTGATAGTCTCATTAAAATATATCAGGATTGCCATATTAAACTATAATCATTTTTCGGGATTTTTTGTCGGGCAAATTTCACAGAGGTTAAAAATTGTATTATAAAAAGCAATTGCTCGTTATTACGCATTCAGTAAACTAGCGACTTCGGCAAATATAATAATAAAAAAATATTTATGTTGGTGTTGTGGTAAGTGATAGTGGTAAAACATGGTCCCACTACTGTATAACTTTTGTCACTTAAAAATTTTTATAATTAAAATACTTTGTAATTATTATTACCAATATAGTGACAATATACGAATTTTATTTTAAATATCGATTTTGAAAAATATAATTCTCATCTACAGTTCAAAATTACAACTTCTCAAATAGTTTCGAGTTATCTCCGAATTATCGAGGATTGGTCAGTAGCAAGAGAATTCAAATGGGCATGGTATATATGTGTAGTTAGCTTAAGACATACTCAATAAATAAAAATTATCCCCATTTTAATACGATGAGGTAGGCTTATTTGTTATTGACCCCGAACTTGATCAATTTTTGCAAATTTGAAATAAATGGACGAATTTTCACATTCACTTTATCGAGGATTGGCCAGTACCCAGAGGTTTCCAACTGTCATGGTATATATGTGTAGTTAGTTCTTTATACCATACTCTTCTATGATGAATTGAGTTTTTTGGATGATGACCGCACCTTTTTATTGATTTTCATCCCCATTACGTGCCAAACGTTTTCAATAGGGTTCAAATCCGGTGCATTTCCAGGCCAATCCAGAGTGGGATCTTTGATTTTTCTACAGAAAATCTTTAACCTGAAGAGAAATAATAATAATTAACTTTTTTTTATCGTCCTAAATATAAAATTAGTAAATGAAAAAATAATAATGCTTACCGTTTTCGCTTGAAAAATCACAGACTCAGCACTAAAAAAATGCATTTCAATGCAAGGGAACAAATGGTCCTTTAAGATTTTTTTGTGCAACTTCTGCATTCACAGTTCCTTTAATAAAAGTAATTTCCCCAATTCCATGATAGGAAAAACATCCCCAAATAATTTGACCCGCTGGATGCTTCACTGTATTTTTCAGGCACTGATCACTCAATCGTTCGCCGGATTTGCGCTTGACGTACTGGATTCCATCCGATCCAAAAAGATTAAAGTTACTCTCATTGGAGAATATAAGAGTTCGCCACTGCTCTAGGCTCCAACCAGCGTAATTTCGAACCCATTCTAACCGTTTCTGTTTCATTTTGGTCGTAAAAACGTTTTTTTTTGCCGAGGACCTGGCCATATTCTTTTTCCCGGAGGCCGTTACGAATCGTATGATCCCCGATTTCTTTGCCAGTTTCTGCGTTGAATTCACCCTGAATATCCACAGCGGCTTTAAATCGATTGGCTGTTGACATTCTGATAATTTTGGAATCTTCTCGTTCAGTTGTCTTCCTTTTTGGACCTGTTCCCTTTTTGCCACTCAATTCACCGGTGGAATGAGTTTTGTTTTTAAAACGGCTCACGATAATGACAAGGGGCAATTAGTACAATTTTACATTAAAAATATTGGTGTTGCACTTTCTATTCTCGATACTGTAATTTGTGGAAGAAATTACAGAATACGGCCAACAGGGACGGTACTCAGCCATCTAAACCAACTATGCTGGGATTGGTTATGTTGGATGGAAATTTGATTATAAGACGATTTTTGGAAGCAGCTCCGGAACATAGCAGCCCAGATACCGTATAACCGATTACGATAGGATCGGTTTGCTTGCTGAAATGCTTGCAAAAATCATTTTACAATAACACTTCTATCCAACACATTAAAACCCATCACAATCAGTTAAGAAACCGCTGAGTCATGTCCCAGATGACCACACTCCATTTATTCATAATACGCAATTTTGCTATCCAATGCAATCCAAACATACCAATCCCATCACAATCGGTTCAGAAATGGCCGGTCACCATACCAGGTGGTCATTCTCCAGAACGTCTTCCAAAAAACACTCCACAATCACAACTCCATCCAACACACGCAATCCCAGCACAATCGGCGAAGAAATGGCTGAATTCCATCCCAGGCCAAGACACTCCGGAACTTCCCCCAAAAACCGTTCCACAATCACGCAGTCCAGTGTATTCAACCCCATCACAATCCGTCAAGAAATAGCTTAGCTCCATTCCAGGTGACCACATTCCAGAATCTCTCCCAAAAATCATTCTATAATTCCGCTTCCATCCAACAAACCCAAACCTCATTATAATCTGTTAATAAATGGCCGATTTCCAGTCCAATATGCCATATTCCTGAACTTCTTCCAAAACTCATTTCAAAACCCCACCGCCATCTCCAGGGAAGGAGAAGATTTTCTGTTGGACTATAAAATGCTCTGACTGTTACAAAGAACTTGGACAGTCTAAAAGTCAACACAACCAAAATATACTTATTTATTTTCTTTTAATAGAAATGTCGTATTTTAAATTTTATGAATGGCTTATCTCAAATACAGATGCTGCTTATTATGCAAAATGAAAATGACTGCTTTAGGGTTATTATCAATATAATTTTGATATGAAAAACGGTTTAATATTTGAAAAATTTTATTGAACAATTTAAAAATCAAAATATATAGCAAATAACTATATAGTTTATAGTTTTTAAAATTAGCTCGTTTATTAAAACCATAAAGTCATAATAACGATGAGTGTTAAACGCTAAATCTAGGTTATGAGTTCATATATGTGCATTTCAAAATATTTAACAGCGTGAGATCATTTTTATACCAACTAATAATTTTTTGAAATTTTATTTTTTACTTACAGTTAGCACCATCATGTCAACAGCCAAACGGCTGGTACTATCATTACGTGGTCGCAAGGAGTCCCAAAGTACAGCTGGGACTTCATCAACGCGACTTGTTTCCGGTTCATCACCTGGACATGAATTGGATGAAATTGCTGTTGTATCCGGTACATCAGAACGTTGCATTGGTGGTGAACAATCATCGTCGACAATTGGTCGCGCATCATTTGGTAGCCTAAGCCAAGCAAACGGACCAAGATTTTGTTCAGGTAAGTTAATAACCTCACCTTATCTCGTCGTAAACGTAAAATTATAATTTATATAAAATAAAAATGTTTTCCTTTTAATATTTTCATTAAAATATTTTTCACGTTCACGATAATCATTAGGTTTTTACTTCTACCCACCCTTGTATAGAATATGTACTCGTACTTGTTCATATTTAATATTCGCCAGAAGAAAAACATGTAAAAGTACATAAACCGAAACTTAAGAAATTTAAAGTTTCCTTTTTTTATGTACACTTTGCTTATTTATTTTTGTTAATAAATAAATAAAATTTAAATTTTAAAATAAAAACGTAAACTTAAAAAAAATTGCTGGAGAATTAATTAAAATAAAAGTATAAAAAAAAAATATTCATAACGAAGCAAAGTACGAAATTTATAGCCAACGATAAGAACGAAAATGTTTTAAGACAGTGACAAGCTATGTTCAAAAATATGGCGTGCGCGCGGTATGAGAACGGTCTTTATTATTATTATTATTATTATTTTTTAACACTATATACCATTTAGATTTGAGCAAAGCAACCAACCCCCATTATACACACCCAAACCAAAAATATTATGCTATACGATGTGTTGTACGCCAATCTAAATTCATTACGAAGGTAAACATCTTAAATAAAGCTTTTATTTTATTTTATTGTTGGTAAAGCAATAACAATAGCTCATATACTCTCTGTGTGTATACAAGACGCTGCTATACATTATATAATTTCATTTCCAGTTCATGAATACAGAACTCACCAGTACCGAAAAAAAAACTTTGTATAAACAAAAATTTGTATTGTTGCAAATGAACAAAACTATTTGTATTTTTTCTCTCCCCTCGAATATTTTTGTTTTGTTGCCATCTTACAAAAAGATAAGAGCAGCAGTGTAGCAACAACGGTTTCGGACAACATAAGTTCTATCATGAAACGGATACATGTTCCTAGCAACAACATACAGCATCGCAAAACTGAAAAACTTTCAAACAATTGATGGTACACAAAAACACCATTCAACTTAGTTTTTCCTTTCGGTATTTTTGTTTGTTACGCTATTCATGCAAAGAAATACGTATATGTACATCTAAGAAGTTGAATAACAACAACAACAACGCTTTTTCAGTTCTAAAGCGCTCGATTCGTAACTCAAATCAACGTATGCAGCATATACGTACATACAAGAATATAATTCAATGAAAAAAGAAAATGTCATCTCACTTGTCATGTAAGAAAAATAATTTTTCCCAAGTTTTCCTTTTTATTTGTTGTTGTTGTTGTTATTGTTAGGTTTTTATTTTCAAGAAAAAGGAGTAGAAAAATATTTAAAGTGACATAAAAATACAAAGTCGTGTGCTTTACTATTTATGTATATAATATGAATAACGGGATACATTGTATCCATGTAATAATTCTAGAGAAAAACATTAAGTAGGTCACCAAGAAAACTAGTTTTCCAGAGAGTTTTAAATCACTTTACAGTCCCTTTTGCAATTATGATTGATGATAGCGTTAAACGTGGTGTAATATAAAAGGATTTAAAGAAAAGCTGTTTCTTGCGACAGGCTCCGAAAACCATATTTTATTGTGCGACATTCTCTGACACAAAAAGAATACCATTGTTGCAGATTTAATCCAAAGATGGTTCCAATTATGTTAAATAAATATGTTAAGTACTGTTAAGCTAAAGCTTATCAAACGCAACTATACGATAATAGACATAGTCGAAAATTGACATATTTTATTTCAAATTCATTCAGCAGTTAAACGTTCGTGCCAAACTTTAAAAATAACCAAAGTTAAATATATCCCAAATAAAATACTAAATTTGTTGCATGCAATAAATGTTGCATAAGCATTCTGGTTAAGTTTTCTGGAATGTTCGTGATACCTCTCTTAAGGTTAGGTTGGGTTAGGTTTCAGTGGTTGCTATCGCACAGTTAGTCCAATTATGGCCCATTGTGATACCACAGGATCCGACATCATAAACTCCCTTAAACCCATTTAGTACTATTAATATAGCGTAAAAGATCTCGCACATTATAACTTTCAAGATCACAGAGACCGTCCATGTTGTATTTGCCCAAGTGATCATGTCTTCTTGCCAGCTAGCGCAGGACACGAGCAAAGGAAGTGAGCAAGAGTCTCGTCCTCTTCCTCGTTCATGCAGCTTCTGCAGAAGTCATTTGCATCCAAACCCAGCCTGCTTCTTACTGAATTGACTATAGTTGAGTGCCCTTTTTGCAGGCACTTCCACCCCAAAGTCGCTGATAGCCGGGCGGCCGTATTGACCGCAATTTGCTTATCAAGGATATCCAACGGGAGCAGGTACTGCATGACCTCTAGGCCATTAGTGGGTGTTGTTTTCAGCGCCCCACTAATAAGCAAACAGGCTGCCCACTGCACCTTCCCCATCATGTTTCTGTATGTTAATTTATCCTTACAACTACCTTTCTCCGGCCTTACAACTTCCGTGTAAAGCCAATGTACCAGCTCCGGTTTCAAGCCCCATTTTCTACCAATGGCATTTTTACAAGAGTAGAATGCCACAGTAGCCTTCTTAACTCTTTCTATCGTGTTTGGTTTCCAACTGAGCTTACTATTCAGAAGAATCCCTAAGAATTTCGACTTTTCAGTAAAGACCAGTCTAGTACCATTCAGGAACCATTGCCGGAATTTTATATTTCCTAGTGAAAAGGACCAGCTCTGTTGGCTTAATCCTCAATCCACATCTACTGGCCCAACTCGTAGTGATTGATAGCGCATTCTGCATCACATCCCTGATTGTACCCAGGTGCTTACCCGAGGCATTTATATCTACGTCATCGGCATAAGCAACCACACTCATTCCTTCCCTATCCAGTTCCATTAGTAGTCCTTTGATTACTACATTCCAAAGAAGAGGAAAGAGGACACCTCCGTGGGGTGTTCCCGTGTTCCTCGAACGACCCGTCTCCTGACGGAAACTTCCCCCATCCTCGCTATGACAATAATGCTTCCAAGCAAGTGGTCGATCAGCGTGGTTACTGGGTCTTTAATCTCAAGTGACAGCAATCCTTTCCTAATTGCCTCCACCTTCACGTTGTTGAAAGCGGCTTCGATATCGAGAAACGCCACCAACGAGAATTCTTGAAAATCAAGTGACTTCTCAATTCCCTGAACCAAGGCGAATAATGCCGTATCCACGGACTTACCCTTATGGTACACAGCTGAGATTGTGCCCAGTTTCTGGGTACAATACTCGATCGAATATAGACCTCCAGCAGCCTTATGATTTTCTCTCTTCACTAGACGCCGTCCATTCGCCATCCGGTTTTATCAGATAGCCAGGAACAACTGGACTAGTGGAGAGAATCTTTCTTAAGTGCGAGGTTTCCGAGACCCCTTCCATTCTATCACAGAACCGCCTCCACGACTTCCTTTGCGCCCTCCTTACTTCCCGTTTGTTAACACTGAGACCTTCTTTATAGAAGTCCTAGTCTTGAATTTCTGTAGATCTTTTCGCTCTGTTGAAAGCAGACCCGCAAGCTTTCCGGCCCTCCGCAAGGGGGTGCCGAGGTCCATCAAACAGGTTTTCGCTTTCCCCTTAGCTTTGCTAATGGACAAGCCTCCCTCATAGAGATATTGCAAGCCATAGTAAGAGTATCCACCATTGAGTCCAGTTCACTACTCGAGTCGGGGAGTCCTGGGACTTGAGATGGAATGATGCCCTCAAATACCTCCATATATACACACCATACTGCATTTCTAGGATTTCTGAACATGTATTGATTTGTGATTTGGAGATTTAGTTTGAAAGTTAAGTATCGATGGTCGGAGAAGGAATGCTCCTTCGCCACCTTCCATTCTCTGATCATCGTAGAAATAAATTCAGAGACCAGAGTAACTTCCAGAACTTGTTGTCTATTACAAATAATAAAAATGGGTTCCTGACTTATATTACTAATAGTGAGGTTAGTTCTTAAAAGAAATTCGAAAAATACCTCACCCCTATTACTGATGTCCGAGCTGCAGATGGTATGGTGCGCTTTCGCGTCACATCCCAGGATAGCTCCCACCTTCCTTCTTTCCGCGTCACTGACAGGTGTCCCCAGTATATCTGGCGGCACTAGCTTTTCTCGGTCCATGTATGCGGCTGCAAGCCAGAATCTCCTCAGTTATGTTGCCATTGCAAAACTTTGGAAGTAAATAAGCATTTATATTATTAACCACCAGTATACATGATTTGCTTTTTCCGTCCCGCGAGCGTAAAATAGGGTGAACCCCTTCGCTCGCAGACCACAGTTCTTGTGATTTTTGATCCAAAGTTCTTGGATTAAAAGTATTTCTTCCCCTGACTTAGCAAGTCTGAGAAGTAACACTGCCGATGCCGTCGTTGTATGATGTAAATTTATCTGCACAAACCTGATCAATGTTAACAGAATTCACTTACCTTATTACGACAGCAGTGCTACATCAGTCCGTAAAATTAAGGAGGTCTACATCTCCCCCTTTAGAGTCCGATGTATCCCCCTTCCCTCCGCCAACGAATAGTCGGTCGCGGAGTTTGCTAGTCAGCTCCTCTAAAGATGTACCACTCGTCGTGCTTCCTCCTTCAGGCAAGATCTCTTCCTCCTCTGAAGCTACCCTTAGGCTCCTCCTGCTTCACAATCTTCCAGTTCCCTGTCGGAAGTTTCGAATTACAAACCTGGATAATTTTCAGGGATTCCTCCAAGTTTGCCGGCTCCGTGGGAATCCAGATCATTGCCCAAGGTCTGCTCGGTATTTCCTCCTTAGGAACTGCCCTGAGTTTAGATCCTGACCATACCTCGCCTACCTCCTCAATCGCCTTTCTATATAAGAAGATCGATCGCTGAAGTGCGCAAGCGGTCAGCTTCAGCCGTCGCTGATACCATCCCGCATCTCTACAAGTTGGCGATGATTCCGGATATTGTCCAAGGACTTGAAGGAAAACTAGGCTAAGTGTCTTAAACACCAACCTCCATTTTTCCCCGGTGATACTCCCATATTCGTGGCTCTCGTCCACGATGGCTAGCACCCCCTACACAGCGTTTTGGAAGTGCTGGCCACTTGTTTATTATTTTTTATATTGGATTCCATTTGATTCCCACGAGTAACGGAAAAATGATGGTCCGCCCGTGCAGAAATCCATGTACACAAGTAAGACTACATACAACTGGAGGTCGCCAGGTATCCAGAGGGCTCCGTTCATGACTGGGCAATTATTTTTAGATGTGTCCCCACCCTAGCTGATCATCGGCACGGTTCACGTAACACCTTGATCCGACCCATCTTCCACCATTTAGCGTGACCCGCCCCACACCTAGGTTACTTGTTTCATCCATTCCCGTTACCAAGATTGAGAACCTGGAGGCGGTGGCGATTTGTGGAGCAAACGTCCCAAGCCAAACGAACGAATGATTCCTTGTCTTTTACAAATTGATTGTTGCAACAAAATTCAATTAAGAATTCTGTTCAACAAAATTCAAAAGATTGACAATTGCGTAGGTTTTCTAGAATACTATTAATATGATCTTTTACCGAGAAAAAACAATGGAACAATTTCGCCAGCATTTTTTGTGGGTCCTAACATGTTCTCCAGGAATATATTTACGACGAAGCCTGATGTCGAGCAAGTTTGTTTTTGAGGGTTTGTTGCAAGTTTCACAGTGCACATTTTGATATTTTCTGTTTGTTTTTGCACAGTGTTTAAATAATCTTGCTAATCAAAATTTAAATCTTATCTTCAATATCGGGTTAAAAATGAGCAAACTGAGATTAATAATTAGCATTAACTTTAACCTCCGGAGACAGAAGTTCAAAATAAGTATTACGTCGCAGGAATTCTACTAACTTTCAAATGACACTTGTTAAATTCGATCATTAAGTTTACAAGTTACAGTTATTTTAGTGACGCTACTTTTGTTAATTTCAAAATTATAGAAAAATAATAATTTCGTGTGTTTATTAAACGCCGTTTTTGATGGGGAAAAATACCGTTCAAGCAGGCAAATCAGGAAAATCAGCCATCATTGGCTGGTATGCTGAATTGATACGTGGTCGTACTGTGACTCCAGAAAACATAAAAAACGTTTGCTAAGTGTGGTCGTACGGATTACCGAAACTAAAGCTTATTTTGAAGACAAAGATAAATCGTTTTACAAAAAAGGCATCGAAATGTTAAAGAAGTATTTCACTGATTGTATCGCTCTAGAAGGAAATTATGTGATGAATAAAATGTATTTTTCTCAAAAGCATGTGTTTTCTTAGATAGACCGGGAACTTTTCAGGCGATGTGTTATACATCATTCAATCACTACTGACGTGAGTAGTTGTCGACTTGTCGACACGATCACGTAAAAAAAATTAGTGGATGAGGCGGTAACTCCCATCTCTGCTAGTGGAACACTGGTTTTTTCCCTTTAATTTCTAATTGATGGGAGTTTTCCTGTGCAGAGAGCTATTCTCGAAATCGGTGGAAATTTTCGCGTTCGGAATATAATTTGCTTTAAAATTCTTTATATTATATAAATCATTTTTTCAAATTTGTTTGCAAGTTTTCTATTATTTATTTCCCTACTAAGGCTGTTTCCCAAACATCGACTTACAAGGAAGGGTCTCCAGGTGTCCGGCTCCGATTTCGATGAAACTTTAATATGTTGTAGAGGAGTGGAAAATAAGTGACACGTATTTTTTTTTAAGTGCTCAATCCCCTTCTAAGGGGGTGAAAACCGCTCTTTAAGTTGGGGGTAAAAAAGTGACTTTCGATAATTTTCCTCAAAAAACATGAAAAAATTTGCAAGTTTTTTATTCCAAAATAGATATTTCAGAAACTTACATTATATATTATTTTTTCAAGAATTCTGGTACTACCTAGGGGGTGAAACTACCCCTAGGAAGGGGTTGAAAAATCAAAAAAACTGTCTAAAAAATTCAAATTGATGCGAAAAATTCTAGAAAAAATGTATATTACTCCATAAAAAAAATAAGGTTGACGTGTTCGAGGGTTTTTCGAAACCACCCTTTCTCAGAGGGTTAACCACCCCTAGAGACGATTCTGGAAATTCGCTCAGAACATCTGATTTTTTCGACTGAAAGTTCTTTGTCCTCCTCAATTATGATCATTAACATAGATTCTTACCGATATCATTGATGTTTAGGGGTGAAACATCCCTTAACGGGGTGAAATTTGTAAAAATTGTTAAAAATTCCAAGAAAATTTCGCGATTTGGTGGAATAATTCTAGAAAAAATATATAAGATCGCGAGATTGGGATAAAGGTTTGCACGTTCAAAAATTTCATGAATCATCCGCTTTGAATAGTTTCAACCACACTTGAATTTGGGGGTGTAAGAGCGACTCTCAATAATTTTCCCTACAAAACATGAAAAAATCCGAAAGTTTTTTACTACGAAATACGTATCTCGGAAAGTCAAGATTTTTATTATTTGTTCAAAAATTTTGGAAATCCCGGGATGAAACAACTCCTAGGAGGGGGTTGAAAATCAAAAAACTTGCATAAAATACCAATTTGATGCGGGAAATAGTGGAAAAAATAAATATCGCTCAACAATGAAAAAGAAGTTTGAGAGATTTAAGGATTTTTTAGACTGGAAGTGCTTTGCTATCCTCCAATATGATGATTACCATCGATTCTTATGACTTTCAATGATGTGTGGGGGTTGTCACATACCCTATCGGGAATCTAAAATTTCATAAATTGTTAAGAATTTTAAGAAATTTCTGAAATACGGCCAATTAATTCTAGAAAATATATAAGCTCAAAAATTTCATTCTACCCTCGATATTCCAAAAGGGGTAGTTAGGCCCTTTAAGATGCTGTATAAGGTAGCAGAAAATTTCCAGCAGGAAAAATGTGTTTTGCTATTCACCGCTAGAGGCATCACTATCACAAAAATGAAATTTTTTCTGCTGATATTTTTAAACACCAGCAGAAAATTTTTAATATTTTTATGCAAATTAAAAATTCTCAGCAGAAAGTTTTATGAAAAATCATAAGATTCACACCTGGCGTCAGTAGCCTTCCATATATTTTTGATGAAGTCATTTTAATGTGAAATGTTTTCAGTTTTTTAACAAAAGTGTTAGAAAAACCCCCCTGTAACTACCCTGGGTGTATGTTTTCCTGAGTGTATGGAAGGCTACTGACGCCAGGTGTGAATCTTATGTTGCTCATATATATAGATTATGATCCCAGCTAACACTTTTGTTAAAAACTGAAAACATTTCACATTAAAATGACTTCAGAAATATATGTAGTGCTTTCAACGATGGCCGTTTTTTTGATGTTGCCCTGTGTTTGCATAATGATGATTTTGATAATTTAATTATGTTTTGAGAGCGCTTACACTATACATACGTAAATCGTTTTTTAAAGCAAATTAACTTTCATCGCTTCAAAATGTTTAAACATACATTTTCTCTTCTTTTTCATAAATTCTCTGATTTTTCATAAAATTTTCAGCTGAGAATTTTTAATTTGCATAAAAATATCAAAAATTTTCTGCTGGTGTAAAAAAATATCAGCAGAAAAAATTTCATTTTCGTCATAGTATGCCTCTAGCGGTGAATAGCAAAACACATTTTTTCAGCTGGAAATTTTCTGCTATCTTATACAGCATCCCTTTAAGGAGGTTGTAGAATGAAATTTTTGAGCTTGAATTAATTGGCCGTATTTCAGACATTTCTTAAAATTCTTAACAATTTATGAAATTTTAGATTCCCGATAGGGTATGTGACAACCCCCATACATCATTGATAGTCATAAGAATCGATGGTAATCATCATATTGGAGGATAGCAAAACACTTCCAGTCTAAAAAATCCTTAAATCTCTCAAACTTCTTTTTCATTGTTGAGTGATATTTATTTTTTCCACTATTTCCCGCATCAAATTGGTATTTTATGCAAGTTTTTTGGTTTTCAACCCCCTCCTAGGAGTTGTGTCATCCCGGGATTTCCAAAATTTTTGAACAAATAATAAAAATCTTGACTTTCCGAGATACGTATTTCATAGTAAAAAACTTTCGGATTTTTTCATGTTTTGTAGGGAAAATTATGGAGAGTCGCTCTTACACCCCCAAATTCAAGTGTGGTTGAAACCAGAGATGGAAACCAAAGTTTTTTTTCAGTTGGTTCGGTTTTGGTTTATTAACAAATTTTTATTATGGGTTTTGGTTTGGTTTCAGTTTCTTGATATTTCAAAACTTGGACTTGGTTTGGTTTTGGTTTATAAACTGTACAATTTTTTGGTTTTGGTTTTGGTTTGGTTCTGGTTCAGATTAAGAATTTAGATTCACATTTTTATTCTTAATTAATTCTCGATATTCAAATAAAAACAGTTTACTCCACTAATAAGTCGCGTTAAAGATACCGTGATAGGCACACTTGTCTTATAACACGTAGGCAATGGATTCTACAGACTCGATTGGTGTGAGCCGGTAAAGGAGTTTTTCAATCCTACAAACAATAACTCGGTAACGTTTTTCTTTTGTAGAACATTTATTCATATTTAAATTTCAGTCTTTTTGGTAACAAATAATATAATAAAAAATACGCTATTCAATAGCTCAAAAAAAAATAACATAATAAAATTTAAAATAATTCTTTTATAAATATATAATATAAAATTAAATTTAGCGTCTTGTATTGTTTAATTTAAATTAATTAGAAGAATATCTTCAAGAATACTATCTTCAATGTTTGCACGTTTATCAGAGAGCACAAATTTTAAAGTAGAAAAGGTTCTTTCAACTGAAACCTGCGTCGCTGGCACAGCAAAAACAATTTTCGCAAGCTCACCTAATTGTTTATCATGAAAATTTTCCCAAAATTCTATTATGCTGAAATTTGAAGAAAGATTAATGCGTTTAACATGTTCAAATGATTGAATTCTTAAAATCATATCATTTGTAAAATAATTAAGAGAGTTATTTAAATCATTGGGTAGATTAGTATTTCCACAGCCTGCATTTATTTGTTTCTGTTTTTCAATATTTTTTATTAATTCTTCCATTTCATTGTCGACTACAGAAATGCTAGACTTAGTATTTTCAGTTTCAGGGTTATTGTTTAAATGATTAATGTCAGTCTTACTGTTATTTTTACTTTCAAAATATTTAGTGTAATATGAATAAATTTTAATCAAGTGTTCCCTTGCTTGCATTTTTTGAGTGTCTTTTAAAAGGATCTGATACCTTGGATCTAAATACATACAAGCTAGCATCGGCTGACTATTCATTATTTTCTTGCTTCGTTTGTCTAATGCAGTAATAAAATTTTTGGCAAAATTGTTATTAGTTAGTTTTTGGAGTTTTAGATTACAAGTTGTCCAAGCACAATAAAAATCCCCTAATGTTAATTGTTTATCTTGTAGAGCCATAAACGTTTCATTGAGTTTTGTCACAATTTCCATAAGATGATCCCAATGCTCAATACTTAAACGTAATTATTTAAAAGCATCCGAAAATTTATCGCAAAAAGTTCTTAACTCTAGCAGTCTTAAACACATTGTGTAGGTAGAATTCCACCTTGTTATACAATCTAAAACCGGTTTTCGGAAATTCTCAAACTTTACTAAATTTAAAATTGTATTTGTACGAAGTTTTTTCACTGCTTTCCGTGCTTTGCATATAGTTTCGCAAAATAAATTTGCTTTCATAATATCACCGATTGCTAATTGCAGAGTGTGTGCTGCTCACCGAATAACTTGAAGACAGTTCAATAATGGACCATTACCAACACGCAGTGAATTTTCCAGATCGTTCAACAATTCGTCATCAATAATATATGCATTATCGTCAACTTCTTCTTCTTCTTCTTCTGCTATGTCGTCTTCTTCTGCATTTTCTTCTGTAATGGATACTGTTTCCGCCTCAGTACTTATGTTCTGTTTGTTTTGTTCTTCAATAAGCAGTGCAGCGGCCTTTACCATATTGGCTCCATTATCGATTGTAATGGTATAGACTTGGCTTATACTTAGATCATATATCGTTAAAATCTCCATTATAATTTCAACTAAGTTTTCTCCGGTGTGTCTCACTTTAACTTTCCTCATTGCTTGTGTTCTTATGTGAATTTTTTTATTTTCTATGTATTGCACGTTTATACCCAAAATGGATCTATCCAGACGAGACGCACAATCAATTTTGACTGAAAACATTCTGTTTTTCAAAATTACTGTGGTTTCTTGTCTGATAGTTTTTGCTTTATCAACAATATTGTCACGTATATTATGTCTATTTGACTCAGAGTATTGATCTCGTTATGATCAGACGTGTTTTGTTCGCATAGAATAAAATAAAGTTAATAATACTAATAATTAAAATTAATCGTTTAGTGCAATACTAAATAAAATATATTATACAAACTTTAAAAGTGAAAAACAAACAAAATGTGTCATGTGAAAACTATAATGTTTCATCCACCATAACAAAAAAACGGAAAGTGTCTGTTACTGAACAACTTGCTGTTTTAAAAATGAGTAAACAGAACAACATGAAAAAATTACGAACACAAACGGGAGATAAGTCCCGCATAATCGAAACACAAAATAACAATATCGAAAACAATACAATGTCGTTTGATGATGATGATATTGCATATGCAGATAATATTGAAAGCATTAATAGATTCAACGGAATTACTGAAATTGCTGATGAATTAGAAACTGAAAAAAACAAAGAAAAACAACACAAAGTGAATATTCCTCCCATAATTATACAAAACTCATCATTTATTGCTGTACGCGATTTATTAAAAAACTGTGAAATAACTAACTTTACAATTAAAGTAATTAGCATTGGTCTTAAAATAAACTTCTCGAGTTTAGAAAATAAAAATAAATTCACAACTGTTCTTGATAGTAACGGAGCAGAATACTATTCATTTGAGTCTATAAATGATAAGCCACTCAAATTTATTGTCTTCGGAATACCGGGAGCAATTTCAACAGACGAAATTCAAACCGGATTAGCGAACCATAAAATAAATAATGAAGCAATAATCAGCATTACACCAATTCACTACAATGATGATAGAACAAAAATAAAATACCACATAATAAAAGTTAAAAAAGATAAAGTGACTAAACAACAGATTTATAATATTAAACAATTAAATAATGTTATAATTTCGATTCAATCTGCAAGAAATTATACGACCAAACCAACACAGTGTCGTCGATGTCAAATGTTCGGTCATGGGACCTCTCACTGTCATAAAAAATTAAAGTGCATGAAATGTGGAGATTGTCACTCCAATATAAATTGTACATCAACCAGCCATAAATGTGCCAACTGTAACGGTGCTCATTCTGCCAATTCGAAAGACTGTCCCGAGTTACAAAAATATAAAATAATCAAAAGTAATGTTAACATCAACAGAAAAATTAAAAATTTGGAATCCACTAATTTACGAAGCTACAATCAACCAAACTATGCGAAAAAACAAACGCATGTATATTTAAACAATAAACAACTCTACCCCGGGTTACACCCACCTAAAGAAACGCCAATGCATACTGCATGGAATAGCATTTTTCCAACACAGAAGTCATCACAAACAGCTTCGACTACTAATATAACAACAACAATAGAAGGTAATAACAATTTGTTTTCCATTAATGAAATAACTAATCTTGTTAATGATATTGTAACACAATTGGCAAATTGCAAAACTAAAGATGAACAGTTCCGTGTCATCACAAATTTATCGATTAAATATTTATATAATGATAAATAGGTTAGATTCATTCAGTGTAATTATATGGAATGCTCAGAGCATCAAACAAAAAGTTATTGAATTATACGACTTTCTTAAACGTAGCAATATTAATATTTGCCTCGTAACTGAAACTTGGTTATTGGATACTGATAGTATTTATGATTCGGATTACAATATATATCGTTTAGATAGACCTGGTAAACCCAACATCAGAGGTTCACTAGTGGGTCATGGTGGTGTTTGCATCTTAATTAAAAAAACAATTCAACACAAATTACTCCCCTCATTTAATCTAAAAATAATAGAAGCCATTGGCATTAAAGTATACAGTTCTAAAGGCGACATTACCTTCATTTCAGCATACTTCCCGGGATCGAATGATAAAACAAAGTTTGATCTTTTTAAAAAGGATTTACAAAAACTAACTAATATATTGAATCCCTATTTCATAGGATGCGACTTGAACGCGAAAAACCAAAACTGGAACTGTTTTAGGAAGAACCGGACTGGAAAAATACTCCAAGACGAATCTTTAATTAAAAATTTTGATATTCTATACCCGCCCGAGCCAACTCATTATTCGAAAAAGTCTATCCATCCATCAACCCTTGACATTCTTTTGTCTAATCATACTGAACGTGTCTCTGACATACAAACTCTAAACAAACTTAACTCTGATCATCTACCAGTAACATTTAAAGTTAATTTACAAATTCAAACTAAAAATGAAACATACCAATCGCTAGACTTTAAAAATGCTGATTGGTCAACTTATAGACACATAATCAATAGTAAAATTGACTTAACCTCCAATAATAACCTTAACAAACCAGAAATAACTATAGAGGACATTGATACTTCATTGGTTAACCTCAATAATATTATAAAAGAAAGTGCAAACATAGCTATACCTAAAATGCAGAGACCTCTAATAAATAATAACATATTAACTATACCAGATACATTAAAACAAATCATAAAAACTAAAAACTTATTAAGAAGGCATTGGCAACGAACAAGAGATCCAAGAATTAAATATATTGTTAATCAACATATGAGAACAATTAATTATGAGTTAAATAAACTAAGGAATGAGAGATTTTCGAAGCTCATTTCTAACATATCAGCTAATGATTCGCACAGGAAAAGACTATTTCGACTAACAAAATTATTAAATAAAAGAAAACAGAAAATACCTGCGTTGCAATGCATTGATTCCCAAAACAATCCTATCACGTTACTTACTGACACAGAAAAATCAAATGCATTTGCAGAACATTTTGCTCAAATTCACCTTGACAATGAATATATTAATCCAAACTTTGCTGCCAGTATCAACAATACCGTTGACAATACAACTAGAATAAATCACTTATCTGACTATTCATTATCCGGTTTAGAAATTGTTAAACCCAAAGAAATATCGTTATTGATTAACTCACTCAAGAAAACTAAGTCGCCTGGATTAGACGGAATATCAAATCATTTGATCAAAATGCTCCCCCGCAAAGGAGTAATTTATCTAACTTACTTATTTAATTCATGCCTTAGAATTGGTTACTTTCCAAAAATCTGGAAAATAGCTACAATTCTTCCAATACCAAAACCTTATAAAGACAAAAGAAATGTAGAAAATTACCGACCTATTAGTCTTCTTAATGGACTATGTAAAATCTTTGAGAAAACTATATTAAGCCGCCTTACACACTTTAGCGATAGCTACTCTATTATACCAACTGAACAATTCGGGTTTCGACAGGGGCATTGCACAAACCATCAGTTGTTCAGAATATGCAACTTCGTCAAAGAACAACTATACATAAAAAAATCAACTGCTCTTGTTTTATTTGATATTGAAAAAGCTTTTGATAAAGTGTGGCATAATGGATTGCTATATAAAATGATTAAATATAATTTTCCCCCATATTTAACTGGAATAATTAAATCTTTTCTCAATGAACGATATTTCAATGTCACAGTCAATAATGTAAAATCTTTAAATCAACCTTTAATGGTGGGTGTACCGCAAGGGGCAGTACTTTCGCCATTTTTATATAATTTATTTACATCTGATATTAAACATCATTTTACAAATGACGTACACTTCGCGCAATATGCGGATGACACGGCGATCTATTCCATCGCAAATCGAAACTAACCATTTTAAATAAACGTCTCATATATCTTCTCTGTATAAGAAGTGTCTTACTTTATGCATCACCTGTATGGTTTGAAACTGCAAACAGTCACATTAAAAAAATTCAAATAGCTCAAAATAAATTTCTTAAGATGATATATGCAAAACCAAAATTTTTTTCTACAAGACGATTACATTTAATATCCAATATTTCGCTAATTAAAGATCAAATAACCAAAATACGAGATAAATTTTAAAATAACTTATCTATAATTCCTAATGAGTTAATTAATAATCTTTTGGTATAAGTGCACTGTGTATTCCAAATATAAATCTATTTTATAATTAGATTATTTAAGTTTAAATTTTTTTAGTCATAGTTTTAGTTTATTTAGGATATAGTTTCTAGTACCAAATTTTTTCCAAAATTAAATAAATAAAATATGTAACTAATATATACAATAGTTTAAGAACAATATTCTTAATAAAATTAAAAATAAAAAAAAAAAAATAAAAAAAAAATCATAAGAAAATAAATTTGAAAAGCATAAACTTGCTGAACCAATTAATTAATAAACCAAGTAAATGTAAATTAAAATAATTATTATAATAAAGAGAATTGAAAAAAGATTATGTCTATTTATTGTTATTTTTTCATGTAATGCATTCAAAATTGGATCTAAAATTCTGCGAAGCCACTGTCCTCCAGTGCAGCTAGCGGTCTACCATTTTTTGTTACTATTTCGATACATGCTTCTTTCACTTCATTGGCCGTTATTTGAATATTAATATTTGGCCTGGTTGGTGTGATAGAAACAAAGGAGTCCAATGTAGATCTGTTGCTTGTCAATTTATTTTCAATTGATTTATTTCTACGCTTCAAGTCAATTATTTCGTAAGATTCTGCGTTTTGAGGTGCCGCATTAAATTTTCAGGATGGTTATTTGTCATCACAGTACTGCATTCATTGCACTTACTGTTTCTGGTTATTGCGTCAAAATGGAACTTTTCGAAAACCAGAGGTTTTTTTTCTTTGTTGATAGACATTTTCTTTGAGGTTACGTACAGAAAAATTTTATTAAAGAAATAACAGGAAATTCAAATAATTACGTACCTATTTTTTACATTGAATACAATGTCCTTCCTTCTAGTGTGAGTTTTTGTCGAATTTAGTGAAACTCGAAAATAAAAAAAATAATTTCACGCTTTATGGGCCTATTCCACTACACAGCGTTTTATTTTGCAGAAAACTAGAACGAGATAAAAATATAGATTCTCTCTGTGTGTGACCCGTACATCAATATTTTTTTTTCTTTGAAAACTTTTGTTTTGTTGCCATAATTATAAATAAAAAATATCAAGCAAACTATTTTTTATGGCAACAAAACAGAAAAAATTCCCCCACTCCCAGCAAACTTTTATTTTTTTGATATTTTTATGGTGTGTAGTAACATTTTGCGCTTGGTGCGTTGACACAACACGCTCTTTTTATTTTTTTTCGCCTGCTGAATGACTTTTTATGTTTTCCCCTCACATAATTTATAGCAAAACAACTTTTAGATAGTTTCATAAATTTTCCAAATTAATCAAACATCATATTATTTTTTCATCGCAACAATTATTATTTTATTTAGTAATTTTTAGGATATAAAATTATTGTCAAACATTAATAATAAAGATTTTTCATATTCTTTAAATAATTTATAGGTTAGTTTTTGTTGATGTCAAAATTTCCCCAACTTTTTGTCCCATAAAATAAAAATGTTGTATCTCAGTTGCTCTAATGTAAATTTCAGTACTTGTCTTTGTCACATTTTCTGCAAAAATTTTGTAAAAATTTTCTGTTTTCAGGTGGAATCGTACAATTTTGCGATCTTATATATTTTTTCTAGAATTATTCCACCAAATAACGAAATTTTCTTGGAATTTTTAACAATTTTTACAAATTTCACCTACATTAGGGGATGTTTCACCCCTAAACATCAACGATATCGGTAAGAATCTATATTAATGATCATAATTGAGGAGGACAAAGATTTTTCAGTCGAAAAAATCAGATGTCCTGAGCGAATTTCCAGAATCTTCTCTAGGGGTGGTTAACCCTCTGAGAAAGGGTGGTTTCGAAAAACCCTCGAACACGTCAACCTATTTTTTTTATGGAGTAATATACATTTTCTCTAGAATTTTTCGCATCAATTTGGATTTTTTAGACCGTTTTTTTTATTTTTCAACCCCTTCCTAGGGGTAGTTTCACCCCCTAGGTAGTACCAAAATTCTTGAAAAAATAATATATAATGTAAGTTTCTGAAATATCTATTCTGGAATAAAAAACTTGCAGATTTTTTCATGTTTTTTGAGGAAAATTATCGAAAGTCACTTTTTTACCCCCAACTTCAAGGGCGGTTTTCACCCCCTTAGAAGGGGATTGAGCACTTAAAAAAATACGTGTCACTTATTTTCCACTCCTCTACAACATATTAAAGTTTCATCGAAATCGGAGCCGGACACCTGGAGACCCTTCCTTGTTAGTTGTGAACACCGACTTGTTCTAATAAGTCACCTCGCGAGGAGACTTGTTTGAATAACTATGTCTAAACAGAAATCTCTTTAAAAATGTGCCTTGACTTAATGAAAAAATCTTGACAAATTGAAACTTGTTGCAAAAGCGTATTGATTTTGAAACGTTTATTGCATGCAACAAATTTGTGATTTTTTTTTTGGGACATATTTCACTTGGGTTTTTTTTGTTGAGATTTACTGATATTTAGAATTTTCTTTTGATGACCACAGTATCGTGTGTGGTAATACGGCTCTTAAGTTCCGTAAATTATTCTTGTAGAACGTTAAGAACAACACATTCACCACATTTTTAGCTTGTATATTTCACTAAACTTCATTGTTTCATCAATATTTTCCATTAAAAAAATATATTGAATTACATTAAGTTTCTCAGTTGTCTAGATAAATACAAAAATAATATTCTGCAGGACAGTATGTACTACAAACATCATCATACGTTTGTTATATAACATATGAAGTGGTAATATTCTTAGGTCGGCCGAAAAAACGTCAGCACCCACAATATAATTTATTGGCTAGCATTAAGGTATCGACATGTGATTAGATCTTAAAATACTCTCATCGCTATGTATTTATAGACGACACATGATTTCGATCAAACCGGCATATGTGTAACCAACAACATACATTTTATTAAATAAGATTATCTTGACTATATAACTAGGAGAATGAGTGGTTAGAGGGCGCATATAAGGAAGAAGGCGAAAGATTATGAATTGTTGTATAACCAAAATCGAATAAATACGATATTCTTAGACATATTTTTAGAAAAGCAAAAATAGAATTTCCGTTAATTTTAGATATTTTCTTGATATAAGATCAATACAAATGTGTGTACCATGTGATATGCTTGTGCTTGTATCTACAACTACAACGATATATATAGACGTGAAGGATAAAGGAATTTTAATAATAGAACTTATTTTTGTGTGTGATAAAATGATGTATACACAAGACATAAAATTGATTTTCTTTTATTTGTCTTGTTTTAACATTTTGTCTATTCAATTGTAAGTCTTCCGATGAGTAAAGAAATCGATTTATTTATGCTATGATTTAGGTTATTTTAATCAACAAATCAACATCAAATTTTTCTAATTGAATTTTTAAATTTTTTACAAATACCACACGATGTTTTATAAAATGTTTTAGGCTGAAATGACAAATGGCAGTTGAAAGAAGTAATAAATTAATTATTATGGTTTAAGAATGTTTTCTATAAGATAAGTGTTCTCGCAAAACCGAATAAATGTTACTTTGGCTCAACGAAAACGGTAAACAAGCCAACAATAACGATTATAAAAAATCTATTTTTCTATAATAATATTTAGAAGTAGAGAACCCACACTCTATTAATTGCAATGAATTGCTCTAACAGAAGAAATGAATATTTATGAAATGACAGGCGTTACAGGGCAGATTCGCTAGATCTCTTTTACCACGGCAAAGTTAAAGCTGAAAAAAAATCGCTGTCAGAATTGGATCTGTGCTATGACGATTGAAAGATACTTATGATTAGAAAATCGTGGTAAATTATGTTATAAAGGCATACGAATTATAAAACAAAATGTTTATAATAGCTAGGGAGTGCAAATTTACCGATTTTTCAATTTACCGGTAAACGGTAAATTTTTTGTAAGGTCGGTAATTTATCGAAAATTTACCGGTAAATTGAATTTAAATAATAATTTGGTATTATGCCTTAGCTATTAAACCAGTGAAAAATTGATAAACCCTGGGAGTCAATTCGCGTTCCGTGAAATAATGAAAATGGAAAGGTTTTTCCATTAGCAATCGAGTAAGTTTGCATTCCCCATAAGAAAATTTGATTTCACACAGTAAAATTTAAAATTTACGTGCGAATAATTCAAGCTTCTAGATTGCCAATGAAAAAAACTTTTCATTTTCATTATTTCACGAAACGCGCTTGAAACAGTGCTTGAAACAAATTAATGTATACGTTATAAAATAAAATAATAAATAAATTCATTACATAAAATGAAGTTCATATCACAAAATAATTGCTTATATACGCTGCGTTTGGCGCGTGGACCGACAACATTTTTTGGCTGATTGGAGATGGGGAGGGGCGGTCATTTGGAAGCTTTCATCCCATGGAATTGATGTTCTAAGTAGCCCGGTAAATGAAATATAATATTTTAAGTTTGTTTTAAATAACACAAAATCTCGCCTTTAAATGGTTACTTTTGTGTTTGTAGTCGAAGAGGCACGAAATAGCTTTTATTGTATTCTGCAATATGATTTTATTTTAAATAAATCATTATGTAATACAATTGGTTTAAGAAATACTTTTTACGCTATTTGCCGTAGGCACTTGGCGAAACATACTTATACTTAATAAACACATTTTTATTAATCACTTGTTTTTTGTTTCGCTAAATTATTTTGAATATTTTCAAAAGGTTTAAAAAATCACTCAAAAAACAAGTGATTAATAAAAATGTGTTTATTAAGTATGGTTTAAGAAAAATGACTTATGGGCTTCCAAATCCTAAAAAATATGTAGAAGTATGAAAAATGTCACCATCTAAATTCATTAAAAAAAAACTAATGGTTATTTTTATATTGCTTTTTTTTTTAAAATCTCTAGTTTATGCCCTTTCCAATGTATACTAACATGTCATAGAAATAACTCATTTCGTGGTAAAATACGAAATATCAGGGTTAAGAAAATACCTTTTAAGATATTAATAAATTTGAAATCAACTTCATTTATTAGATTTATTTCAAAATGACCTCCTCATTCTTTCAATTGAAATTTCTCTTGTGGGTACCTCTATTGCGCACACAAATTCCTTAGCACGTCCCTAGAGATCCAAGGGTGTGAGATCTCGGGACCGCGTGGGCCAATAAATAGGAAAACCCCTACCAATCAGCACATCTTACAAAACTGGTAAAACAGCTCATTTTGAACAAATTCGAGATAAATATTTTCGGAAAGGCGTTCTGTCGTATAATATGGACCGATAAGATTTCGACCAATAAGACCACCCCAAACAATAACGCTGAATTTCCTTTGGAAAGAATCCTGCCTTTTCTTGTGTGGATTTTGGCCTTTACTGCTCCAAAGAAGCAGATTATGTAAATTCACAATTCCCTCACGATTGAAGTTAGACTCATTTGTCCACAAAATCCATAAATCTACAAAACTTCAGCAGCCTAGCATTATCATTCTTTTCGTGACCTAGAACAATTAACAATTTAACAAGGACAAAGTGAAATACACGGGCACTTCCGGTAGCATATAGTGACATATTGACTGCCCAGTAAACCATAAGTCATATATTATTTTTTGTTTCATCATATATCGGTCCTAAGTTAGTCACTTTGGAGGTTTGACATCACAATTCGATCACCAGGTTGACCACTACCTAGCAAAACATCATAAATTAGATTTTCGTGTGACACGAAGTCATAAGGACTCATACATTGATTTTTTTTATGACTATATAAAAATTAGATTTTTTAGTTTCGAATAAGATTATTCAAAAAATGTTTCGAAAGTCACAAAGTGATCATTATACTGGTTGGTATAATTTTAAAAGTCGTATATTGGTTTTGTTCTTGATACATAGTCATAGTGAACCATATATCAACTTTTTGAATTATAAACAATTAATTTGATTTATTCATTTGTTTTATTTACGTGTCTAATATGTGATCAAAATATGGTTTATTGTAATTTAGTGTCCTAGAATTTTAAATTTGATTGTTCACTATATTTGTAACATTTCACACTTGATCAAATGGATAAATCTCAAAAATATTTATTTAATTGGAAAAAATTAAAACAAAGTGATACCTATCGAAGACGCTTCAGAAAATTATCTGCGAAAATATTGAAAATATTCAACAAAAGGTTTGAATCTAATGTTAATCAAAATCAGAGTCAAAAGCAATGCAATTTGGAAAGTGAAATCTCATCAAACCATCGTCCTACAACATCGGGGTTAAGTAAAATGTCCAATCAACCAACATCAATACATTTAATTAATGACTCTGGCCATGTGAATAATCACACGAATTTTTCTAATGGTAATTGTGGCAGCGATAGCACGATTAGTGATGCAGATAGCACAACTTGTTACGATAGTTATTTTAATTCAAATGAAAATATTACAGACGATGGACTTAAAAATACCGATACAAATAACGTCTTCTCTAATTCACTCGTCAGTACTGAAAAAAATATACCGTTCATTAAATTTTTGAAATTCTGGACACATTAATATAATATAAACCAAGCTGCATTAAAATCTTTAATAAATTATTTAAATACAAATTTTCAAACAAAACTTCAAAGCGCCTAAGAACTATAATGCAAACTCCTCGTAACAAAGGCAGGCTAAAGGTTAATCAAAATAGAAGGTGGGGGGATATTAGCATCAGGGACTTGAGGAATGTTTAAGATCATACTTTATAAATCTTAAAGATACTATTTCAATATCTTTAAAAGTTTAAACATAAATATGATTACCAATTTTTCAAAGCTCAAAAGCAGAATTTATGATTCTTTTTAATATTTATGAAATAACAGAATTTGAACCTATGGTAATCGGGGTATTTTATGGAACAACAAAACCAAAAAAAATTGAAGAATTTTTATCGCCATTTGTAGACGAAATAATTCCAATTATAGAGAATGGAATAGAAATAAATAATAATAAACTTACAGTGAAAATACGTTGCTTCATGACACGCCGGCACGATCATTTATAAAAGTAACATCATAATTCAACGGAAAACATAGATGCTTAAAGTGTACTATAGTGGGAGAGTTTCCTCATTCTTCAAACACAACAATTTTTCACAACCAACATGCTCTTCTTAGGAGAGATGAAGGTTTTCGTTCCAGAATGTATGGCTTACATCATAACAGTTATAAAACAAAAGTACCCGAAGGACCTATTTGTCGAACTAAATTAGAACCAATCACAACTCCATTACTACGAACTCTATCATTGGATATGATACAAGATTTTATCGTTGGCGATACCCTACATATTTTACATCTGTGTCTATAGTAACATATTGATCATATTATAACATTATATAGATCATATTAAAATGATTATCATATTTTATATTACAAAAAAAAAAATCTATTATAACATAGAGCATGAGTAGCTTGAATGGTTAGTGCGCTACGTTTGTATGAGATCCCGCAAAAATGAAAGAGTTCGAATCCTAGTTGCAGCCGTCTTGTGAAAGTAAGTAAATAATCAAATTAAGTAAATAAGTCATTAAAAATTAATTACAAATAACACCGATTTAAAATATGTGCGTATTGATTAAATAAAACTGGAAAAGGTTAAGAAATATATGTAAGTCGGAAGAGGAAGTCTCTGGGAGTTGTGTGTTAACTAATAAAAATTTCACAATTATATTTTAAATGTTTTAAAGTCATAGATCATTTATAAGACCGAAATAATACTTATACCACATCTTCGATGTAAAAGTGTGATATATGACCTGTCTTAAATTGATCATTAATTTGTCACAATAAAACTCATATCAGTCATAACAAGGTTGATTTAAAGTTTTTAGTCATATAAGAAGTCATACGGACGTTAATATGATTCTTGTACAACCATTGTATGACAGCATTTTGTTCACACAAACATAATAAAGTAGTAAATTATGATGTTTATATGATTTTGTTATATATGACTACACATCATAAAACAAATCATATAAACTTATATATGATCGATTTATTCACTACTTATATGATTTGTGGTTTCCTGGGTGAACAGCACAAGGCAATTAACACCCGGTTACTTATTTTTTAAAATCTATCAATAACTTAAAAAAACATTTTCTTAAGCCTGGCACAAATAACTCTGTAAAAATAATATGTCGTATTTTGACCACAAAATGAGAGTTTTTTATCACATATCAGGGCATAAACTAGAGAATTTTTAAAGTAAAATTAATTTCAAAATAACCATAAGTTTTTTTTTAATTAATTTAGATTGTGACGTTTTTCATAATACTATACACAGTTTTTTGGATTTAGAAGCCCATAAGTCATTTTTCTAAAACCAATTGTATTAAATAATGATTTATTTAGAATAAAATCGTTACATTGTAGAATACAATAAAAGTTATTACGTGCCTCTACGACTACAAACACAAAAGTAACCATTTAAAGGCGAAACTTTGGGTTATTTAACCGTTTGAGTCCCAGGGGTATTGAAAAAACACTGTCGAAGAATCCTAAACAACGAAATCGCGCTTTATCTAAATGAAAGAGGAAGATAAAATGAATGAGATGAAAAGGCAATCTATTGAGACAAACCTATATTGTAAAATGTAATATTTACATTAAAAAGAGCTGTGTGATGTACTTGCTTCAGTAATCTGAGCGCGCGACTTCGACAATCGGTAACGCACAGCCAGTTGTCGACAATGTTCGAAATGTGTTGAGTTTTCTCGACATAAAATCTCAACAGCGCGATCGCGCTGCTTGGGACTCAAACGGTTAAAACAAACTTAAAATATTATATTTCATTTACCGAGCTACTTAGCACATCAATTCCATTGGATGAAAGCTTCCAAATGACCCCCTCTCTATCCAATCTTCCAAAAAATGTTATTGGTTCACGCGCCTACTCTGTATAAGTTCTTTTCGTTTCATTAAATAAAATTCATTATATAAATCTTCAGTAAGTATAACTACTTTATTCTACTTAATAATTAATGAGTGAATTGTATGCCTTATATAAATTCTTTGTTTGATTAAATTTAAAATATGCCCTCCATTTTTTTCAATGAAATGCGCCTTGTTATATACTAGCACTGAATTGCGCCCTATTAATTATAAATATATTTCTACCGAAAAAATCGGTAAATTTGTAAAAATTTACCGATAAATCGTAAATATATTTTATACGGTAAATACGGTAAATCGGTAAACGGTAATGCACTCCCTAATAATAGCATCCTTAAACAGATATTCTTTCCATGAAACCGATTTCAGCCAAAAATCACTATGATCTCTCAATTTATGAAAAATGCATAACTATGAATCTCGATCTATCAATCCTTCTGAGGTGTACCTAAAGGGACCGAATTTTTGTTATATCCAGTTTGTCAAAAATTGTCCGCTTAAATTTTGGAAACCTGATCTGCATCATTATTGTTGCATCTGTAATTTAAAATATTTTCTTCCGGTAGACCGACTTCGGTTAACAATCATTGGCATCTCCTAATTCACAGAAAAAGCTTAAATATAAAGTTTCACTTCAATCAGTAAAACGTTTCTGGAATGTAGAGTGCTACAGGAAATTTAGATATTTATACTTGAATCCATAAGCTTTTTTATAAAAGCTGATTTTTCTACCACGGTCTATTGATACTCTCCAAAAAAAATTAAATTAATTTCTACGTTAAAGAAATTTTACTCTGCGTAAAAGAAAGTAAAAGTAACTGAATCCACCTTTTGGGACGATGTACATTATCCCACAATTAAGATTGCTTTGGAAATCGAAATTGATGGTGTTCTCCCTTTCTTGGATGTAAAAATGATACGAGTTACTGAAATGCAGGATGTACCGGCACCCAAAGAATACAATGAGATGTGTCACGTCTGGCTTACATCATAATTAACAGTGGAGAACACAAAAAGGAGCATTTCATTCATTAGTACATCGACTAGTCAGCATACCGATGTCGAGAAAAGAATTTCAAAATTTTAAAACAGCAACATAAACGAGTACGAAACGTGTTTTGTGCAATCCATCGCATCTAAAGAATAACAGGAAGCAATATACCCTTCTGTCCAAGAACCAAAAACAAAATTGGTAATTTATTAAAAACAAAAATATCGAAAACTGTCGATAAAACTTCTTGTATAATCAAAAATCATTATTGGTGGTTAAATTTCAGAAACCAACCAGGCCAACCGTTGTTGAAAATTTAATCTATAAATTGATTAAAATCTTTTAATTCTTTGTCGTTTATTGTAAATGCTAAACTTTTCAACATCATTGCAACAATTGAAAAAGTTACAATGGGAGCTGCCACTTCCGGTACCCAGATTTGTACCAACTATCGAAAGGATCTCACAATTAATGAATGACTGTTAAAATATATTTCATTTAAATTTTGTTTAAAACAATTACTAATCTTTTTGTTTTAATCTTTGGTTTCGTAAATGCTATGATATTATTTTAAAAATATTTGTAAAAAGGGAAGGCTTCTACGGAAGCTACCACTTCCGATGAACCAATTTCAGACAAACATCACTCGGACCTACCAATTTATGGAAAAAAAACTTTAGTATGAAGTTTCATCTAGATTAATCAACTCCCAGAGAGGTGAAAATCAGTTTTTTTTTGTCAAAAAAGTGATTTCCGCGAAAATTTTGGGGAACTGATCTGAACTGATATTGTTTCAAATTTAATTTAAAATCTGTTAATTCATAATATTTTTCTTGTAAATGATATGCTTTTCAAAATAATTGAAAAAAAATTAATAAAGCTGCCATTTCTAGAGGACCTGGAAAACTGATGTGAACCGGTACTGTTGCAAATTTAAAATCTTTCAGTTAATATTTGTTTTTCTCATAAATGATATACATTTCAAAGTATTTTCAAGAAACAAAAAGTTCCTATAGAAGCTGCCACTTCTGGTGGATCGCTCCCGCTTGACTGAAGAGAGCACACATACATTTACTTTGCACGGCACCACACAATACACATAGACAAACACACACAAATACCGGCCGAAGAAGAGAGATTTCAAAAGAGATTTAAAAAAGAAATCTTCGAGATTTTTGCAGATTTACCATTCGTTATCAAAATGCGAAAAGGCCAAAATGCTTAATTATTGACTTAGCGTAAAACGCTTGATTACAGATTCGGAATTAGCGTCAAATTTGCAATAGGAATCCGTTTATTCGAAACCACATTTTGGTCTTTTCAATAAAACTTACTCTTGTCAAAAAAGTAGGCACCTTCGATATCATTTACTGCTTATCTCCGCAGCAAATTGTGGACACTCGAATTTTACGTGCTCTACATTCTCCGTTACTCCGATGCATAAAATGCAATCTGGTAATTCTTCGTGATGGAATCTGAACAGGTATGACCTAAAGCAACCATGATCCATCAGATACTGCATTAGTTGATAATCCACTTCTCTGTGTCACCTTTTTAGCCACGCCTCGATGTAGAGGATCAGGCGATGGGTCCATCTACCATTCGTCGACTCACTCCATCTTCTCTGTCATACAGTGATCGTCTCAACCCGTGCTAGTTGCTGGTTCTCTGCTTTTGTTCCTTGACCACAACGCAGGTACGTGGTTTGGCGCTTCTTGGCCAGTAGATCTATTGGGACATTCCCGCAAGAAAACACGCAGTCTTTTCTGGAACTATCCGAAATGCGCCCAATACTTGCAGATCGATAAGCCTCTGAACTGTTGCTACTATTTGCCTATAAGTATCCTTTACTAACGAGTTGAACCAAATTGCTGCCCCATACATCATTATAGATGTAACGACGTTGGTGAGAAGAACTCTGCTGTTGTGAGGTGTATCTTATGTGACAATCTGGAATCGATCATTACCCCGTGGTACCTGATGGATGGTTGACTAACAATTTGTTGGGTTCCAATCTCTAAGATTACGCTTAGTGATTGCAATCCCGGACCATTTTACCAATCCCGGGATTACGGTATTGAGTTATTTTAAATCCCGGGATCTCGGAATTAAGGCTATATATACAAATCAACAAAACAATATACGTATTTTAAATAATTCAGTTACCTAAGAAATATTTTTATTTATATATGAAAATTCATATTAAAAAAGAAAAAACATTATTTGTCACACTTTTGGTAAGACGCGAAACACAATTTTAAACATTTATCAGAAAATATAACTTTAAAAAAATGGCATCGATGGTGTGGTCTCCTATTCCTTGGAAATTACAATTCCTGCCGCCGAGAATGCCCGCTCCAATTCTACACTTGTCGGCGGAATTGCAATTACGTTACACGCGAATGCATTTAGCTTTAGATAAAAATGAAAAGAAAAAAACTATTCCACGGGAAAAAATATTATCAGCAAAAATTTCAGTAAAACTAAAACGAGACTATAGATCGACTATTTGAGAGAAAGGCACATCCGAATATAGCTTGCTGAGAATTTGCTGAGCAAATTGTTGTTGTGATGCCAAAATTTTTCATAAAAAAATATAAAGTTTAGTATTTTTTAAAGCAAGCAAAACGAAAAAACCATCCCCACTCCTTTTTAATTTTATTTCTAAAATATTTTTATGGATAAAATATTGCGCTCGCGTATATTATCGTCTCTGATTCTATATATTATTTAATTTATTAGTAATTTATTGTCAAACATTAAAAATAAAGGTTTTTAATTTTTTTTAAAATAATTTATAGGTTAAATTTTGTTGATGCTAAAATGTTCCTCTTATAGATTTATGGTAGAGCATTTTTTATATATTTTCGAAAAATAAAAAAAAATATTAAAATCACATGATCTCAAAAATAATATTATATTTTTTAGTAAATTTTGGGAATAAATTTTTTTGTTAAACATTCAAAATGAAGATTTTTCATGTTTTTTAAAGGTTTTATAGGTTACATTTTGTTGATGTCAAAATTTCTACAATTTTTTCTACCATAAAATAAAATGTTGTGTTTCAGTCGCTCTAATGTAAATTTTAGTTCTTGTCTTTGTCAGATGTTCAGCAAAATTTTTCTGTTTTCTCCATGGAATAGTACCATAAACGAGTAGTCTGGATGTTTTCTGGGGAAATATAATATCAGGTTCCTATAAAGGAGAATATAAATTTAAGGAATAAACTAAAATTGTTAATGGTCAGCGGTCAATTAATGAATTTAAGAGAATTATTCAATTACATTTATACTTTTATGAAATCCCGGGATTCGTTTAAAAAAATCCCGGGATTCAAATATGAGCTAGGATCCCGGGATCCCGGGATTGCAATCACTACTGGGAACTCACTACTAGGAAGTGGCTGCTTCCGTAGGAGCTTTCTCGTTGTATACAAATATTTTGAAAGGTATATTATTTTCGAGAAAAAAACTATAAATGATTTCAAATTAATTTTAAACATTATCGACCCAGATTAGTTTTCCTAAATTTAAGCGGTAATGACGATTTTTGACAAAAAAAACGACTTTTCATCATAAATCCTGCCTCCATATGCCTTAGTTGAATGTAATCATTCCCGAAATCGTTGTATTGTTGGTAAAACATGAGGTTTATAGAGAAAGAGTGGCAACCGAATACCTCCCAAAAGTTAGCCTCTTACGATTTTTCAGAAAATGGTCTTTACACAATATTTGTTCAAGTGAATAATTCGTTTTAGAAATAACAATTTCTAATTTCCAAAATATTCTTAAGTTTGTTCAAGGAATTTAACTGTACTTAGTGATGCTTGATACGGAATACGTATATTAACAAATTTGACTAGTTTAGTAGTCCAGTGTTTTGCAGCTTCAAAGACATTGCCACCATTCCAATTTTTTCTTCACTGCATGCCTAGGCGGACGATCGAAAATGAAATGCAACAAACTATGATGCCTTACTATACTCATTGTTGTTACAATTGCACACATTATGTTTCTGAACATGAATAAATACTAGAAATTTGTGTAGAGGGATTTCTCTTGTTTTTAAAATTTACTGACGCAGTTTTAGGGCTTATAGTTGCCGATGTCGATGAAACCCGCTTTAGAGCTTCTCGTACTCGTACACGATTTTGCAAAATTTTAATAAAATTATCAAAATATATAATTGTTCTATTAAAGCCTTTGATTAAATCTGTACGACTTACATTATCTAATTTCGCCGATAAATGATGAATTAAAATTAGATTCCAACTCTCGAGAGGTACGTGTAAATCGTTAAGAAAATTATAATTTTGAACAGCTTCGTATATGAATGTTTAACTGTTTTAAATATGAACTATGAATTGTAACTTCATTGTTGCATTTTTTCATATAAAGTAGTCCAAGCTAAATCATAATTAGCAGATGTAACTGGTATACCTTCAATCAATGAACAGGCTCTACCGCACTACTTACACTCGAGAATTTAATTGATTTATCAATTTTTTTATGAACCAATTTCTCAAACACATGAGTAACTTAGTTTTTGCCATTCTCATTTCTATGGAGGAAGAAAGGGGGATTTGATAAATCTACTACGGAATTGTTTTGAACGAATGTTTTTTTGCAAATTCGGGTTTTTTAATTTCATGGATTACATTCAAAATACTTTCGTCACATTTATTATAAATTATTCAAATTCAATTTGTGAAATTGGTTAACTGACACTTGTAAGATCCTCGCTACTTTTTAAGTAAATCTAATTGATGAAGTTCGGTTTGTGAGAGGGTCATAATACAAGACTTGTGTGAAATTAACGTTAGAAAATTATGAAAAGCACCGCAAACGTGAATGCGTGATTTTTGAAAATTCTGTTAATTCAAAAAATTAACGCATATAAGGAAAAACAAGAAATATTATATTTTATGAGCCAATGCAAAGCTATAATGCCACTCCCAATATATGTACATATTAGTTTTCAATACTAAACACTACGCGACACAGTGCATGAAATAGTTTATTTTATTTATGAAAAATATGTCAGAGCAGAAATACTAGATTCACTTTCATCGCTGTATACGTTCAAAAAATATTTTTATTTTTTTATTTTTATTTCGGTTCGATCTTCGTTTCGCTTTTTCTGGGTGTCGATTTTGTGCAAAATCCAAGACTCGACGAAAAAATAACCCCAAGTATATTTGTAAATGCAAATATGCTTTAAATAAAATTAAATTTATCGAATTATTTAATTTTAGTTTTATAATAATTGCAATTTTTTTGTTTCTGCGAAAAAAAAAACATTTATTCGACATCGCATTGAAAAAAAATTAAAATCATAGTTAAAACAACAATTCTTAACACATTGACGCACACTATCTAAATGTTTTTGGTACTCAGGAACATACATTTGATAACTATTGTAATTGCAAGGATTTTTCGTCGCGGAAAGGAACGTTATTGTTGAGAATTGAAAAAATATGTTGAGATATTCCTTAAAAAACGAAAATTGTTTGCACGAAAGTGCTAAAACACCAAAAAGTTGTGACTGGTATAGCAATCATTTGCGCGAAGAAAGATCATTTGCGTGAACCGATTTGTTCCGATTCATAATCTTTCATGATTTTTGATGCTTACTTACATTCTCAGAAAACAAACAAATTTAACCACAGAAAAATTACACATACTAATATAAAATTGTACGAGGATTGCCTTTTATATTTCGGGATTGGACAACCCCAATGTTGCAATCTGGCAACTGACAGCTCTATCGTAAAGTTTGACATTTTTGAGATTATACGTACTCAGAACGTTTTGACATTCGAGCGCTATTTGTGTTGTTTACAGTACTCATTAACTCAACATTTCGGCGTAAAAATGGAATTAAATCGTGAACATTTTCGTGCGATTACTTTTTACAACTTTCGACGTGGATTAAGGCAGCAAGAGTGCATGGATGAACTTAATTCAATTTTTGGCGATGAAGCTCCATCAAGGACCAGTGTTTATAGATGGTATGGTGAATTCAATCGAGGTCGTAGTTCACTCCAAGACGAATTTCGTGAAGGTCGTCCAGAATCAGTAGTTGTTCCGGAAGCCATTGATGCTGTGCGCGAACTGATATTGCAAAATCGTCATGTGAGCTATCGTGAGATTGAGACAACCTTAGGCATTAGTGAGACCAGCATACATTCAATATTGCATAAACATTTGAATGTCAAAACAATTTGTTCGCGTTGGATCCCACACAATTTGTCAATCGCTCAAAAAAAGGCTCGTGTCGATTGGTCGAAAGAAAAGGTCAAAAAATACGATCGTGGTGCTTCAAAACACGTTTATGACATAGTGACAGGTGATGAATCGTGGATTTACGCGTATGACCCCGAAAGTAAACAGCAGTCAACTGTATGGGTGTTTCAAGATGAGCCGAATCCAACAAAAGTTGTTCGCGCACGAAGCACTTGCAAGCAAATGATCGCCTGTTTTTTCGGAAAAAATGGACATGTCGTAACCGTACCACTAGAACAACGCAAAACAGTCAATTCTGAGTGGTACACAACCATTTGTTTGTCAGTTGTCTTCCAAGAAATCAGGAAAACCAACTGCCGAAGACGGATCACTCTTCACCACGACAATGCGAGCTCTCACACATCGGCTCAAACAACTGCATTTTTGAGCACTCAAAACATCGATTTGATGAGTCATCCGCCGTATAGTCCTGACTTGTCACCAAATGACTTCTTTTTGTTTCCGTGCGTAAAAAACAAACTGAGAGGTGAACGTTTTTCGACACCTGAAGAAGCGGTTGCTGCGTTCAGAATGCATGTTTTGGAGATACCTCAATCAGAGTGGAAAAAGTCAATTGGTTCAAAGCAGTGTTGTTAAGTAGTTTTAGGAGATAAAAACTACCCCTAAAACTACGTGTAGTTAATCCATAAACTACGTAGGCGAAAATCATGAATTAACTACATATTAACTACATGCGTTAATTACAATCGCCCTTCCTTCATTTATAGATTGTAAATTATATTATATATAATTATATAATTTATTTTTTATTTATTTTCCAAAATTTAAAATCAAAATAACCTCTTTTTTAACAACAACTTACAAAACACATTCCGTTCACAAAAAATCGAGGTTTTATGTCAAAATTTCATTTTCATTCACTCAACAAACGGCACAGAGAGTAAAAATTAAAATTTGAACCAAAATAACAGGAACTACTTATAAAATTTTCTCGATATCATAAAATTCGATCCACCGCGCAACTTGTATTATGAAATTTTATTGCTTTCGTAAAATCCGAAAATCGTAAAATCCACCCTAATATGAACCAAAACACAAAATCGAAATCTAATTTTACGAAAATCAAATGTCAAAATTCGACTGCTCTATAGGTGACGAATATCGTATTTACGAAAACAATAATCACCCAATCATGTTTTTACACGGTACATACGTTCCAATCGTGACCGTGTTAAAAAAATCGTGCAAAAATAGACAAAGTTGTAGAAATGTATGTTGCAAGGCAATTTTTGAATAAAATTCAATTTTGGTTGAAATTGGTATTCAAAAAAAATTTATTTCAATAATCTAATTAAAAATATACATTTAACATAAATAAATATGTACAGTCAAAATTCAGCCTTTTATAAAATCCATTTTCAAAGTTTGGTTTACATATAACAAAACTAAAAAAAAATCAGTACATATGTATGTATAACAAATCAATAAATAAATAATAACTTTCATTCTATTTGGAGTCACTAGTAGATAACAAGCGAATTCTCTTGTTTTGCGCTAGTGCAATATCACTATCATCCGACGAAATTTCGACCGCCGCTTCATTACCCAAATTTTCATGCATATCTTCGGATATTGGTTGGTTGATAACAACAGTAAACTCTTTAATAGATCGCTGAGCACCAACAGTAGATAATTCTTTATACAGTTCTTTATAGCGAGCCATACAAGATTTAAGGTCGGATTGGAACTTATTGGACCGGTTAATATCGGGATCAATGCGTAGAAAATGATTTTCTAATTTATTATAAATTTGAAGGCCTTCAAAAATCGAATTTGCGTTTAAAGCTGGCAGTTCCTCTTCCTCGCTACTTATTTCAGAATCAGGTTTTTCCATCGCTATTTCCAACAAATCATCGTCGTTAAATTCTCGGTCAATTCAGCAATGTCAAAATCTTCCAAATTTTCAAACCCCTCGCCTCCAATTGATTTTCCTAAGCTGATAATTTCGGAATTTAAACCAGTTGGCGAAGAAGAATCCATTGTTGAGACACATTCCGGCCAAAGATTCTTCCAACAAGCATTTAAAGTTGACGATTGTATTTCGTTTATTGCTAGATGAACGTATTTTACACAATCCATAATTGAAAATTGTTTCCACGCATCAACAACAGATAGATTTTCTACGGTTTCTATTTTGTTCAATATAAACTGGAATGAATGTTTAATGTAGTAGCTTTTGAAAGTGGCGACTATACCTCGATCTAACGGTTGGATCAACGATGTGGTATTTGGAGGTAAAAAGACAACTTTTACATTAGGATGTTCGATGCTTGGATGGCCAGGAGCATGGTCAACTATAAGAAGAATCTTAAACGTCAGCCCTTTGTCCCGCATGTACCGTTTAGCTTCCGGAACAAAGAAATTATTAAACCAATCCGTAAAAACTGTAGACGTTACCCTTTTTTGTTCGCCATCCAATGCACTGGAAGTTTCTTCAAGTTTGCCCCTTTCATAGCCCGTGGACGAAGTGCTTTGTTAATGAGCAATGGTTTCATCATCCGGTCGCCTGACGCATTGCTACAAAGTAAGAGTGTTACCTGATCTTTTGACGCTTTAAATCCTCCGGCAGTTTTCTCTGATTTTGCAATGTATGTCCTACTTGGCATTCTTTTCCAAAATAGCCCCGTTTCGTCAGCGTTAAAAACTTGATCGGCACTGTATCTACCGTCTCGTATTATTTCTGATAGAACTGCCGGATACTGTTTTGCAGCTCCCGCGTTTCCGGAAGCAATTTCCTCTTTGATTTTCACATTATGAATCGCATTTCTTACCAAAAACCTTGTAACCACCCATTACTGGTGAAAAATATTGTTTGTTTTTCTTTAGATGGTTGTGCTGATGTTGATGGTTCCATTCGTTTGATTTGCTCAAAAATACATAACGCTTTTTGTTTGATGGTGTGGCCATCCACCGGTATCCTTTTTGGGTATTATCTTCGATAAATGCAAGTAAAGCTTTTCCTGTTTTTTGAAGTGTGTTATCTCTTGTATATGAAGTTGCTTTCGCGCTTAATTTAGAACCGCTTATTACAGATTGCCGAATAAGAAATTCATTCTTTTTAATGGTTCGAATCGTTGCTTCATTCAAGTTGAAAAAATTCCCAACTGACGTGGAACCCTCGCCTTAAGCAAGGCGATCCAATATTTTAATTTTTGTATCTAACGAAATTGACTTTTGTTGTAGTTTTTTACTTGAAAAATTATCCGCCATATTGAAAATGCATAAATCTTAAGGAATAAAACAGACAAAATTAGTCATACAATTATTTCCGGCATACATATACTTACATTTTCAAACCAACGATTACTTACATTATTTAATATTGAATTATGTTAGTTAAATTAATAACAATCACTATTAAACTATCAAACGTATTAAACTCTAAATATATCTAACCTTACACTTCGACTAATCAAAGGAAAATGACGTACAAAATAAAAACAAAAATGTTTTTAAACAAGGACTGGGAATCCCCTGATTACATTTATATAATAATGAAGAGAAAAAAAAGAAAGATAAAATCATGTAATCGTTCATCGTGTAAAAAAAAATTATCGTGTAAATTCAAGATTCGCAATTTTTTTTTGACCGTGTTATTTCAAAATCGTGTATAAAAAGATCGTGTAAAATCAGGATTGGGTGATTATTTTTTTATTAAAACAAATTACTTTAATTACTTTTTAAAATGTAAATTACTCAAATATTTTATAAAAATTGACTAATTTAATTTATTACAATTAATTTGAAACCTTTTTATTATTTAGCTAAAACCAACACAAATTAGCATAGAATCGGCGGATCAAATTTACGATTTCGTATTTTACGAAATCGAAAAAGTTTCATAATAGCCCCTAGAAATGCGCATGCGTATAAAAACTACATTAACGTCATGAACTACATTAACTACACTTAACTACATTAACTACAAAACTACATGGCAAATGTAGTTAATGTAGTTTTTTAAAAATTACATGTAATTTAACAACCCTGGTTCAAACGCATGCAAAAGTGATGCTGTATAAGATAGCAGAAAATTTCCAGCAGAAAAAATGCGCTTTGCTATTCACCGCTAGAGGCATCACTATCACAAAAATGAAATTTTTTCTGCTGAAATTTTTTTACACCAGCAGAAAATTTTTGATATTTTTATGCAAATTAAAAATTCTCAGCAGAAAATTTTATGAAAAATCAGAGAATTTATGAAAAAGAAGAAAAAATGTATGTTTAAACATTTTGAAGCGATGAAAGATAATTTTTTTTAAAAAAACGATTTGCGTATGTATAGTGTAAGCATACTCAAAACATACTAAAATTATCATAATCATCATTATGCAAACACAGGGCAACATCAAAATATGGCCATCGTTGAAAGCACTCCATACATTTCTGAAGTCATTTTAATGTGACATATTTTCAGTTTTTTAACAAAAGTGTTAACAAAACTCCCCTGTAACTACCCTGGGTGTATGTTTTTATGGTAGCTGAGATCATAATCTATATACATGAGCAACATAAGATTCACAACTGGCGTCAGTAGCCTTCCATACATTTTTGAATTCATTTTAATGTGACATGTTTTCAGTTTTTTAACAAAAGTGTTAGAAAAACCCCCATGTAACTACCCTCGGTGTATGTTTTTATGGTAGCTGAGATCATAATCTATATACATGAGCAACATAAGATTCACACCTAGCGTCAGTAGCCTTCCATACATTTTTGAATTCATTTTAATGTGAAATGTTTTCAGTTTTTTAACAAAAGTGTTAGAAAAACCCCCCTGTAACTACCCTGGGTGTATGTTTTTATGGTAGCTGAGATCATAATCCATATACATGAGCAACGTAAGATTCACATCTAGCGTCAGTAGCCTTCCATACATTTTTGAATTCATTTTAATGTGACATGTTTTCAGCTTTTTAACAAAAGTGTTAGAAAAACCCCCTGTAACTACCCTGGGTGTATGTTTTTATGGTAGCTGAGATCATAATCTATATACATGAGCAACATAAGATTCACACCTAGCGTCAGTAGCCTTCCATACATTTTTGAAGTCATTTTAATGTGACATGTTTTCAGTTTTTTAACAAAAGTGTTAGAAAAACCCCCCTGTAACTACCCTGGGTGTATGTTTTTATGGTATCTGAGATCATAATCTATATACATGAGCAACGTAAGATTCACACCTAGCGTCAGTAGCCTTCCCTACATTTTTGAATTCATTTTAATGTGACATGTTTTCAGTTTTTTAACAAAAGTGTTAGAAAAACCCCCCTGTAACTACCCTGGGTGTATGTTTTTATGGTAGCTGAGGTCATAATCGATATACATGAGCAACATAAGATTCACACCTAGCGTCAGTAGCCTTCCATACATTTTTGAAGTCATTTTAATGTGACATGTTTTCAGTTTTTTAACAAAAGTGTTAGAAAAACCCCCCTGTAACTACCCTGGGTGTATGTTTTTATGGTATCTGAGATCATAATCTATATACATGAGCAACGTAAGATTCACACCTAGCGTCAGTAGCCTTCCCTACATTTTTGAATTCATTTTAATGTGACATGTTTTCAGTTTTTTAACAAAAGTGTTAGAAAAACCCCCCTGTAACTACCCTCGGTGTATGTTTTTATGGTAGCTGAGATCATAATCTGTATACATGAGCAACATAAGATTCACACCTAGCGTCAGTAGCCTTCCATACATTTTTGAATTCATTTTAATGTGAAATGTTTTCAGTTTTTTAACAAAAGTGTTAGAAAAACCCCCCTGTAACTACCCTGGGTGTATGTTTTTATGGTAGCTGAGATCATAATCCATATACATGAGCAACGTAAGATTCACACCTAGCGTCAGTAGCCTTCCATACATTTTTGAATTCATTTTAATGTGACATGTTTTCAGTTTTTTAACAAAAGTGTTAGAAAAACCCCCCTGTAACTACCCTGGGTGTATGTTTTTATGGTATCTGAGATCATAATCTATATACATGAGCAACGTTAGATTCACACCTAGCGTCAGTAGCCTTCCCTACATTTTTGAATTCATTTTAATGTGACATGTTTTCAGTTTTTTAACAAAAGTGTTAGAAAAACCCCCCTGTAACTACCCTGGGTGTATGTTTTTATGGTAGCTGAGATCATAGTCTATATACATGAGCAACGTAAAATTCACACCTAGCGTCAGTAGCCTTCCATACATTTTTAAATTCATTTTAATGTGACATGTTTTCAGTTTTTTAACAAAAGTGTTAGGAAAACGCCCCTGTAACTACCCCATGTTGTTAAAAAACTAAAAACATGTCATATTAAAATGAATTCAAAAATGTATGGAAGGCTAACTGACGCTAGGTGTGAATCTTACGTTGCTCATGTTTAGGGATTATGATCTCAGCTACCATAAAAACATACACCCAGGGTAGTTACAGGGGGGTTTTTCTAACACTTTTGTTAAAAAACTGAAAACATGTCACATTAAAATGACTTCAAAAATGTATGGAAGGCTACTGACGCTAGGTGTGAATCTTACGTTGCTCATGTATATAGATTATGATCTCAGCTACCATAAAAACATACACCCAGGGTAGTTACAGGGGGGTTTTTCTAACACTTTTGTTAAAAAACTGAAAACATGTCACATTAAAATGAATTTAAAAATGTATGGAAGGCTACTGACGCTAGGTGTGAATCTTACGTTGCTCATATATATGGATTATGATCTCAGCTACCATAAAAACATACACCCAGGGTAGTTACAGGGGGGTTTTTCTAACACTTTTGTTAAAAAACTAAAAACATGTCACATTAAAATAAATTCAAAAATGTATGGAAGGCTACTGACGCTAGTTGTTAATCTTACGTTGCTCATGTATATAGATTATGATCTCAGCTACCATAAAAACATACACCCAGGGTAGTTACAGGGGGGTTTTTCTAACACTTTTGTTAAAAAACTGAAAACATGTCACATTAAAATGAATTTAAAAATGTATGGAAGGCTACTGACGCTAGGTGTGAATCTTACGTTGCTCATGTATATAGATTATGATCTCAGCTACCATAAAAACATACACCAGGGTAGTTACAGGGGGTTTTTCTAACACCTTTGTTAAAAAACTGAAAACATGTCACATTAAAATGAATACAAAAATGTATGGAAGGCTACTGACGCTAGTTGTGAATCTTATGTTGCTCATGTATATAGATTATGATCTCAGCTACCATAAAAACATACACCGAGGGTAGTTACAGGGGGGTTTTTCTAACACTTTTGTTAAAAAACTGAAAACATGTCACATTAAAATGAATTCAAAAATGTATGGAAGGCTACTGACGCTAGGTGTGAATCTTACGTTGCTCATGTATATAGATTATGATCTCAGCTACCATAAAAACATACACCCAGGTAGTTACAGGGGGTTTTTCTAACACTTTTGTTAAAAAACTGAAAACATGTCACATTAAAATGACTTCAAAAATGTATGGAAGGCTACTGACGCTAGGTGTGAATCTTACGTTGCTCATGTATATGGATTATGATCTCAGCTACCATAAAAACATACACCCAGGGTAATTACAGGGGGGTTTTTCTAACACTTTTGTTAAAAAACTGAAAACATGTCACATTAAAATGAATTCAAAAATGTATGGAAGGCTACTGACGCCAGGTGTAAATCTTATGTTGCTCATATATATAGATTATGATCTCAGCTACCAAAAAAACATACACTCAGGGTAGTTACAGGGGGGTTTTTCTAACACTTTTGTTAAAAAACTGAAAACTTGTCACATTAAAATGAATTCAAAAATGTATGGAAGGCTACTGACGCTAGGTGTGAATCTTACGTTGCTCATGTATATGGATTATGATCTCAGCTACCATAAAAACATACACCCAGGGTAGTTACAGGGGGGTTTTTCTAACATTTTTGTTAAAAAACTGAAAACATTTCACATTAAAATGATTTCAAAAATGTATGGAAGGCTACTGACGCTAGGTGTGAATCTTATGTTGCTCATGTATATGGATTATGATCTCAGCTACCATAAAAACATACACCCAGGGTAGTTACAGGGGAGTTTTGTTAACACTTTTGTTAAAAAACTGAAAATATGTCACATTAAAATGACTTCAGAAATGTATGGAGTGCTTTCAACGATGGCCATATTTTGATGTTGCCCTGTGTTTGCATAATGATGATTATGATAATTTTAGTATGTTTTGAGTATGCTTACACTATACATACGCAAATCGTTTTTTTTAAAAAAAATTATCTTTCATCGCTTCAAAATGTTTAAACATACATTTTCTCTTCTTTTTCATAAATTCTCTGATTTTTCATAAAATTTTCTGCTGAGAATTTTTAATTTGCATAAAAATATCAAAAATTTTCTGCTGGTGTAAAAAAATTTCAGCAGAAAAAATTTCATTTTTGTGATAGTGATGCCTCTAGCGGTGAATAGCAAAGCGCATTTTTTCTGCTGGAAATTTTCTGCTATCTTATACAGCATGCAAAAGTGTATAGATTTTTATGGGGAATATTTTGAAAAACAATAAAGCGGTTTTCGATGATTAATATTTGTTTTTGTTCTCTAATCCCGAAATATAAAAGTCAGCCCTCGTATACTATACTCTTTATACGTATACGAAAACGTCATGTCTCGTGTCTCGGAGTTTGAACAAATTCGATATTCTGATGATCGGTTTGTTTTTGTTTATAAAAATTTTAAGCAGCAGAAATCAGGGGCTCAATTTTTTTTTGTCAAAATGCGAGACACGAGACTTGAAGTTTTCGTATACGTATAAGGAGTATAGTGTACAATTTTATATAAGTGTGTGTAATTTTTCGAAATAGATATTTTTTTCGTTATTAAATATAGAATTTGTAATTATTTATAATTGTTTTGAACCAAAAATAAATAATTTAATTGACACATATTCATTTCCGTATTCTCTGGTTAATTTAATTTGCAAAGCTGATAAATCTATGACTGAATCTTAAAGTTTCAATGGAGACCTTTTGTGACTTAGCGTTAACAATTGAAATGCTAATTATACTAATTAGCCGACTTACAATGATGAAATGATGAATCCGGGATAATGCCGTAATTATAGTGGATGATGAAATTTATGATGGTAACCTCGCGATGACCGTACTCTTATGCCTTTTGAATTACGGTTGAATTTAATCTTATAACGTTCGGTGATGCTTCAAACGTTTCGCCGTACGTTTTTGAAATTATTATTTCTGATTATCAAATCCCTCCTTACTTGTCCTAACTTGGCCCATACTGAGGAAATGATTCGACAATTCGATGCCAAGATCGATTTCACAGTGATATAAATCCTATTAATTAGGTTAATGGGAGTTCTTATTATCATTCATTCACATCGATTCAAAATTGAACTTCTCGATAGTTTTTGATGATTAACTCAGGTTAATGTGGTTTAATGTTAATGTTTAATATTCTAAAATCATGCGATACTCATGTTGTATTATGTTGCACAACATATACGATGTATATTTTATATATTCGAAAATTAATAGTACGGCACTAATTGATGTTAACAAGTGTTTTTGAAAACTCACACGGTAGTACACGATGTCAACCGTACATTTACAGAATCCGACTGGAAGGACCAAATGATTGCGATGGAAAGAGTGAGTTGTTCATTTACATTCCGATAATAAACCCGCCATTCACAATATATTATTTGTGGAGAATAATCTCAAATATTTATTGTACTGAACTAGACTGGAAATTTATTTAATCAATCACAATTTTATTAGTTATAAATTTATTTAATTAACATTCGAAGCAAAGGAAGAAAATTCTCCGAATTTGCATCAAATCCGTTCAAATCCGTTATACCTAGATGTAATTCTTAAAGTACGGGTGTGATGCAAATCGTTGTGTTATAAATTTTAATACGCGCCAAATGCACCCCGGTGGATGTATTTTAAAAATGTTGTGAACAGTAATATTTCAAAAGCCTTGATTTCATAAAATGCGTAAACAAAGCTTTTTCCACAAATTAGAAGATCCCCGTGATTTTTGGCCACCGCAAGTGACAGCTTCCATAGGGCTTATCGTATTACAACTGGAAGTTACAGCTTTAATAGGATCATTTTAATTTTTTGTATGTATTTTGAAAAGTATATGAATTACGAGAAAAACGATTATAATCTCACAGATTCTTAATTAATTTTGCAACAAAACCAGATCAATTTTCCAAAATTTAAACAAACATCACGATTGTTGACAAAAAAAATTGTTTTTCAGTAAAAGTTTGGTCTCAGTGCAACCCAGACGGGTTGATTGAGTAGTGTCAATATTCTGGAAATAGGGAATTGGGAACAATTAGCGTATTGCATTGGTCATTTACAACAACAATTGCATTAAAACTTAACCCAAATGGATTCATATAAATCCAAAATGATTTTGGATTTACGTAAATCCAATCCAATTTTTAGTACTAAGGTTTGTACTAAAATATTAAAACTGATATTTCAAACCACAAAATCGACATAAATATTATTATGGTTTTAAAATAAAACTAAAATATTAATAAAATCACGAAATATGCGAGTATACATAAGAAAAAAATTTTTACTTTCAAACTTTGAAGCCAAAAACTAAATCCGAAAATGGCTCTTGATTTGGAAAATCATAAATCCAAAACTAAATCCTAATCCATTTTTACCAATGCAATACAGCTAATAGTTTCATAGAATTTTTGTCTAAATTGTATTTGTCTGGGCTACTAAGGGAACAAGTTTCGTGTTAATATTTTCGAAACAAAGTAAATGGGAAAATATTTTTCCCTATAAAAATTTTGTGGAGCAAAAATTTCCCAATTCACTTTAGTTGTATTGCATTGGTAAAAGTGGATTAGGATTTAGTTTTGGATTTAATAATTTTCTAAATCAACAGCCATTTTCGGATTTAGTTTTTGGCTTCAAAGTTTGTAAGTAAAAAATGTTTTTTCTTGCGTAAATTTGCATATTTCGCGATTTTATTATCATTTTAGTTTTATTTTAAAAACATAATAATATTTATATCGATTAATAACATAATATTTATGTAGTTTGAAACATCTGTTTTAATATTTTAGTACACATCTTTAGTACTAAAAATTGGATTGGATTTACGTAAATCCAAAATCATTTTGGATTTAGATGAATCCAATTGGGTTAAGTTTTAATGCGATTGTTGTTGTAAATGACCAATGCAATACGCTATTTGTTTTGAAAGTTTTTGCACAAAACCTATTCATTCAGTAGGCCAGAAAAATATAATTTTGACAAAAATGCTAGAAAAAAAAAATCCCAATTCCTTATTTCCAGTGCAAGTCAGAATATGGCCACAGGATGGCGATTCATACGTAAGGTTTTTGCATAAATTGGGATAGTGATTTAAAAGTGAAATTGGTTCCCCATAGGAGCTTCCATAAGAGCATTTTCGTTTTTTATACAACAAAATCAGTATAAACTCGCTTATTGCAACTAATTAAAGTCAAGCCGAAGTTGCAAAATGCGAAATTTTGCAAATATCGGGTATAAATTTTTATTACGAAAACTATTAATTTTTTGTGTAACAAAATACATAGTTCTATGTAGGAGCATATATTTATTATAAAATACAAAATAAAAAATAAAATAAAAATAAAATTCAAATTCAGTTATTTCATCACATCCATTTACTTCATTAAACATCTATTTGTATATATGTACAATGTACATAGGCTACGTTAAGTATGAACATATCGTATTTTCATGTTATTTCTATCACCTTATGACGTATGTGCAGCTTTAAAAAAGAAGGAAATTTTAGTTTAAACTTTAACGTCAGCCGATTTTTTTATTACGATGTTGTTAATTTTCCTCAGTATCAAAACCTCTTCAGCCGGAATTTCGTTCGCCTCAGCCATTCTAAACAAATGTTAAATGCATGAACGGCCTCTGCTCATGCTTAATAACAGTTGTTTCCAATTCTCCTTCAGATTCCTCGCTTTCTGAAATTCAATCGACTTTATCATTTACGTGTATCGGTATGTAGGTTTCCGAAACCCATTCGCTAACATCCTTGTCAGAAAAAGCCTTTGTAGGACAAATTTGTTGCAATAAATGATATATATATATATATATATATATATATATATATATATATATATATATATATATATATATATATATATACTAGCTGACCCGGCGAACTTCGTACCGCCTCAAAATCAATAAATGTTTTTTAAAGTTATTAGCTTAATAAAATTGAGTTTTTTATTAAGATTAAATAAAATATAGATAAGTAGATGAAATAAAAAAAAATTGCATAAAAAATAAAATGGTAAATGTGCATGCAGCCTCCAGTCGGATTCGTATCCAGTACCTTGCAGTCCAAGCATCGAAGCTTTAACCACTGCACCACTCGTCACATAAAAACTACACCTACAAAATTCATATAAAAAAAAAGATTTTTTTATTAGATTTTTGGGGCTTCCCTTTTGAGTTTTTCCGACTTTTCTTTTTTCCTAAACCACCACTGTATTGAGACGAACAAAATAAAAAAAACAAAATGTACTAAAAATATGAGAAAATGAATTTTCTTGATAATTTTTTTTTTGGTGAATTTTTCCAATGTTTTAATAGTTATTATGCTATTCGGAACGGAGTCAAATCCAACAAAAGAAAGATCATAAAAATCGGTCCAGCCGTTCTTCAGTTATAAATGGTGTAACTAACCCGACTTGGTTATATATATATATATATATATATATATATATATATATATATATATATATATATATATGTGGTGCTCTTGGTCAAAATTATATTTTATAATTATTAATATTTGTATGTATTTAAATCAGTTGGTAATAAAATGTAAACGAGATTGCCATAGACTAACATCCGTTATTAACGTACAACTCTAGACAATGACTGTATGAGTGCAGCAATTATTGATGCAGTTAGTTGTATAATAATTGTGTGGTTTTAGTCTATCGCTAACTCTTTAAATCGAAACAATTAAAATAAAGTTTTTTTGTAAACGACGAAAAGGACCTCCATATTGGTTACCGCCGACGTGATCCAATCTTTTGGAAGAATCTATATTAGTTTAAAGTTTTAATTAATTTAAAACGGCAAAGAAATTGTAGAATAAATTATTAGTTTTTGCGATATTTGACGTGTTAAACCTGTGTTTAGTATTATAAAAGAACACGCGCTCGAAAAATCAAAAAAAAAAAAAAAAAATTCGACAAAATCGTAAACGTTTAATTAGTGGAAACAAAATAATATATTTGAAATAAAATAATATTTGTGCTAAGTGATTTTTTTTGTCATAATCACAACTGCAGCGTATATTTCATTGTTACTGGGAAATTAATATACGAACACAATCAACGGGACTTCTCCTAAATTATTTTTGGAATTTCAACGTCAAAAGAGCGACCAGTGTAAAATGAGTAAGGAATCTACTACAAACACGAATGATTCAAAAACAATATTTGAAGATGAAGCTGCCGGAAGAATTTCATCGATATTCGCGAAATTGCCTATGCCACGAATTAACGTCAATGATATCGAAAGCTGGTTTTTCTCGCTGGATTTTTGGTTTCCAGCATCTGGTATTGTGACCGATAAACAAAAATACCATACTGTGTTAGCCGCTATTGATCCATCAATGCTGTCGCAGTTACACGGAGCTATCAATGCAACACCAGAGTTCGAAAAATATGATTATATCAAGAAAAAATTAATCGCACATTTTTCTGAAAGTCAGCAGCGGCGACTAAATCGATTGTTGTCTGAAATGCCGTTGGGTGACCTTAAGCCAAGTCAACTATTTTATGAAATGCGCAGAGTAGCCGGAAATTCAATTAGTGAGTTAGCATTAAAAGGTCTATGGGCTCAACGTTTGCCTGACCATGCACGTGCAGCCGTAGCTGCCTCAACCGGATCTGTTGAAGAGTTTACCAAAATAGCCGACGCTATCGTAGACGTTATGCAAACGCGTACGATTAATTCTGTCGAACCTATAGAGCAGAAACACGAAGCAGTCTTGCAAGATACGGGTTTCCAGGAATTAAAATCAGAGATTGCTCAACTATCAAGACAAATTGACGAATTACGGTTTCAACGTGGACGACCCCGTCCCCGTAATATGTATCGCTCGAATTCACGATCAACAACACAAACATCTGGTGAGGCCAATGAAGAATGCTGGTACCATCAAGAATTCGGGCGACAGTCACGTAAATGCCGAAGTCCTTGTCGGTATAAACGGTCATTTGCGACCAAAACCAAGTCATCACAATGAATCGCACCGTCCGTTGGCACAAGTTTAGCTGAATCCGTTTCTTGTGTCAACATAAGACGATTATCCATTACGGATAAAACATCGGCAGTGAAATTTCTCATCGACACGGGTGCGGATGTCTCCGTCGTACCTCCAAATATACGCGAAAGAAACAATCCAACTAACTACAAACTTTTTGCAGCAAATGGGTCAACGATTAACGTTTATGGCAGGAAGCGGATTAAACTCGATCTCAGTTTACGGCGCCACTTCGAATGGGAATTTTATATTGCGGATGTCAATACGCCAATTATTGGAGCCGATTTTATTCGAAACTTTGATCTACTCATCGATTTAAAAGGGGGTCGTCTGGTAGATAATATTACAAGATTATCGACAGCTTGTGGCCCATACCATTTTAAAACAGAGGAAATCAAGACATTTAATTTAAAATCGCCTTTCGCCGATTTATTAACTGAATTTGTTGACATTACCAAAATCGCTACTCCACGAGCCATAGAGAATTCGGATATTACACACCGTATCGAAACAACAGGACAACCAACGTTCGCGCGGCCACGAAGATTAGACCCTCAAAAATTGACCATAGCAAAGGATGAGTTTGAATATTTGATGAAAATGGGTATTTGTCGCCCTTCTACCAGCAACTGGGCCAGCCCACTACACATGGTTAGGAAATCAGATGGGACATGGAGACCATGTGGCGATTACCGTGCTTTAAATGCTCAAACAGTTCCAGATCGGTATCCGTTACCATATATACATGATTGCACGAATATATTAACAGGGAAAACGATCTTTAGTAAAATAGATCTCGAGAAAGCATTCCATCAGGTACCAATACATTCAAAGGATATACCGAAAACTGCCATAACCACTCCATTTGGATTATATGAGTTTGCATACATGACGTTTGGCTTACGAAATGCACCTCAAACGTTTCAACGACTGATACACGAAGCTTTAAGAGGATTGGAGTTTGTATTCCCGTATCTAGATGATATTCTGATCGCATCGAAAAATTTGACAGAACACGAGCAGAACTTACGATTAGTGTTTGAACGACTAAGGAAATACCGACTGTCTATCAACGTGGCCAAATGCGAATTGGCCGTAGCTGAACTACAATTCTTAGGACATCTTATCTCGAAAAATGGAATATCACCTCTCCCTAGCAAAGTTGATATAATCAAAAATTACCGAAAACCTGTTATGGCAAAGGAGCTAAAAACATTTTTAGCAATGATCAACTACTATCGGAAATTCATTCCAAATGCCATAAACTCACAAATGGTACTGCATTCGATGATTAAGGGTAACATTAAAAATGATAAGACGTTACTAAACTGGACCAATGAAGCCAATGAAGCTTTCGACAAATGTAAGAACGAACTCGCTACAGCTACTTCTTTGGCTTTTCCAAAAATAAACACGGACATTTCTCTACACGTAGATGCATCAAATTTTGCCGTTGGAGCTGCATTGCATCAAATCGTAGATGGAAATTTTGAGCCATTGGGTTATTTTTCGAAAAAGCTAACAGATTCTCAACAAAACTACAGCACATATGATCGGGAGCTCTTGGCAATGTACTTAGGTGTCAAACATTTTCGCTATATGCTAGAAGGGAGAGTATGTCGAATCTAACACGGATCACAAACCACTAGTCTTCGCTTATCAACAAAATTTGGAAAAAGCATCTCCTCGTCAAATTCGATACTTGGACTTCATTAGCCAATTCACAACTGATATTCGGCATATCAGTGGCAAAGAAAATATAACAGCTGATCTTTTATCGAGGATTCAGCAAATCGAACTGCTTGACTATGATCAAATATCTAAAGAGCAGGAAACGGACGACGAATTTATACAAATACTTCAAGATAGTTCCACTTCATTAATTTTCAAAAAATTTTCTATTCCAGGTGGCAATCGGACGCTCTGGTGCGATACATCTACTTCCAAAATTCGGCCGTATATACCACGTAAATATCGTTACCAAATAATGGCATCAATCCATCAACTGTCACATGCGGGCATCAAAACAACTATTAAGCTGGTAACAGAAAGATTTGTATGGCTAAATATACGAAAGGATATTACACAATTTGTACGAGGCTGTATTCAGTGTCAACGCTCAAAAATAAACCGTCATAATAAAACAAAAGTTAGTCAATACAAACCGCCAGATCGACGATTCAGTCATATAAACGTTGATATCATCGGTCCGTTGCCCTTACAACATGGCTACAGATATTGTTTGACAATTATCGACCGTTTTACTCGCTGGCCGGAAGCCGTTCCATTATGTGACGTGTCAGCTCAATCAGTCGCAAGAGGGTTGTTGAGTGGATGGATAGGCCGATTTGGTTGTCCCGAATATATAACAACCGATCAGGGGCCACAATTTGAGAGTTTCCTAATGGGAGAAATTTATAAAACCATTGGAACAGACAGAATTCGAACTACACCGTACCATCCCCAATCGAATGGGTTGATTGAAAGATGGCATAGGACAATCAAATCTTCAATCATCGCTGCAGGGTCGGACAAGTGGGTTGACAACTTACCCATAATATTATTAGGCCTTCGAGTATCGTTTAAAAGAGACTTACTAACAACGTCAGCCGAGTTGGTCTATGGAACAACGTTACGCATACCCGGAGAATTCTACGACATAAACAAATCGTCTGAAAGTCAATATGAGGTAGTTAAAAATTTGCGTGAGTCAATGGCAAATTTAAGTCCTAACAACACATCATTCCATGCTAGACCAACTTCTTATATCAATAAAGAATTAAGTTCATGCACTCATGTCTTCGTACGCACCGATTTAATCAGAGCTACCGTATCGCCACCCTACGAGGGACCGTTCCAGGTATTAAAAAGACAACATAAATATTACACGATTCAGATGAATAATCGCATCGTTAACATATCAATTGATCGCCTTAAACCAGCATTTTTCTGGATAGATGAACATTTTACAGATAATTGTCCACGCATACCAACGAATAACGCGAATCAACTACAATCATCAGTAACATCCAATAAACCTAATCGAAACGTCAACCTTCCGCAAAGGTAACATTAAAGAGGGGAGTATATGTGGTGCTCTTGGTCAAAATTATATTTTATAATTATTAATATTTGTATGTATTTAAATCAGTTGGTAATAAAATGTAAACGAGATTGCCATAGACTAACATCCGTTATTAACGTACAACTCTAGACAATGACTGTATGAGTGCAGCAATTATTGATGCAGTTAGTTGTATAATAATTGTGTGGTTTTAGTCTATCGCTAACTCTTTAAATCGAAACAATTAAAATAAAGTTTTTTTGTAAACGACGAAAAGGACCTCCATATATATATATATATATATATATATATATATATATATATATATATATATATATATATATATATATATATATATATATATATATATATATATATATATATATATATATATATATATATATATATATATATATATATATATATATATATATATATATATATATATATATATATATATATATATATATATATATATATATATATATATATATATATATATAACTATATATATTGGATTTAAGTTTTGAGTCTCTTCGTTGAGCATTTTATTATAGATGGAATAATGGAATATTGTCTTCAAAGTCATACTCTTCAAATGTTGGCGTTAGGGGCCTCTAACATTTAGCAATTGTGCCTGAATCTTTAACAATTATGCCTGAATTTTTAACGGAAATAGGACAACGAAAAAAAATAAAAATTGCCGTTATCGAGATTTATTTTTTAACCATTGCAGTTCAAAAGTTGTTTAGTTTAAAATTTGTTATGATGCAACTATCGAGTATTTGCAGATATCGAGTGTTGCAATAAGCGAGTTTATACGTATTTTGAAAAATATATCATTTACAAAAAAAAAATGATTGTAAATTAATGTTGCAATAATAGTGGACCTGGTCACTTTTCATCAAAAATTCGGTTCCTCTACGGATTGATACGGATTGATTGTTCGGAATGAACCTTCATACCTATAAGCTTTCTTTCATCCTAGTGATTTTTTGTCGACATCGTTCGATTGCAAGTGGCAGCTTTCATAGGAGCTTTTTCGTTTTTGCAAATATTTTTAAAATGAGTATGTGTGCAATGATCACATTGTGATCGTAAACTTCAATAAAATAATAAAAATTAAGCCAAATTTATTTGGCGTTTTAAATTTAATTTGTTTGTGGTTTCGTGAAGGTGGTTTGCGAAGACGATTAAGCCTTTAAAAATATATTTGTGGTAAATGGTTACCATCTTTTCCGCGGATCAAAAGTATAATTATTATAACAGAATATTTTTAAATTATGTTTGCATAATCTGTAATCTAAACATTTTCGTATGGGTTTGAATGCCTTTTGAAGCATATAAATTTTCTGATTACTCTATCTACAATATATCAAACTTTTGTAATATTAATCATAAAAATTACAAAATTTAAATGGTTTGGAATGCGCAAAATTTCGAATTAGTTTCTTTTTATTCAAAAAACTTTTTATTGACAAAGTTAGATTTCGTGTAATTTAATTTTGCAGCCAAGAACGAAAACTTTTTATTACTTCGATGCGCTGCTGCTGCTGCTGCATTATGTTGTTGTTGCAGCAAGTACTTTAATGCAATTTCAAATATGTATATGTATTATGCTATACCCATATGTAGTGCTGACAGTGTAAGGTAGATGAAACGTAATAAAAGCACAAAATCATCATCATATTAAAAACTTGTGCAGAAGCTTTTAATTTAATCAATTTAAAAGTTTTACAACTAAAATACTCGTATGTGTATAATGCTTAGTAACTTAGTTCTCGTCGTGCACAGGTACCTCCAAACGTAATTAAATTATAGAATTTCGGTGTAATATTTGATTTGCACTTTGCTTTATTTCAATATAATGTATGATGGAAAAGCTTTTTTGTATTGCGAGATTTATAAATCATTAAATCATGTGAACCCGTAGAAATACATCCAAATTCGCGTATTTATGTGAAAAGCGTATTGATTTATAGTTTTACGATTGTTCACCTGCAAGTTTCAGCATCGGTGCGCTTTTTTCATAATGTTGTTACAATTTATAGTTTATTGATTTCAAATCATGTATATAGAGGTGCGGATATATAGGGGTGCCCTGCACTGAAGTTAAATTATTGCAAAACATTTCAGTTTGTGTAATAAAACTCACATACATTTATTTGCTTTTAATAGATCGACAACACTGTTTTGTGATTGGGTGTGTGCTGTAATCATAATAAATTGATCTGGCAAATACAAACGATGTACATACATATACAAGCTATTCTCGCATATAATAAATTTAATTAGACGTATAACAACATTGTTATATTAGAGACATATAAAATTAGATAACATGGAAAATGATGTGAAATAAATTTTCGGCTTTCTTTGGAAAATTGGGCACATCAATTTATTTATTTATTTTATTATTATATTTTTTTTATGTCGCATTCCCAAAATAAATTGTTTATGTACGAGAGGTTAATCATAAGCGCAATTGATTTGAATTAGTTTGGTCAATTTATTTTAATTATGTAAATTAAATCGTAATAATTTGTGTGAAATTGGTTTAGAGTAGGGTAAGCATAATTCTTCGATTTATTGATATTATAGGATTACGAACATCACACATACGAAAACAAAAATTTTGACAGTTGCTTGAACCTTACCCACTATTTGTTTCTACAAATAGTACCAAATCTTCGATACGTCGGGTCTGCCAATGTTATTCCCTATAGTTTTTGCAGTGTCAGCACAGTTACGTTCCTCTACACATAACACTACAACAACATAACATTGTTATACAACAACAACAACACATACGATGAGATCTACTTTTCAAACACGCGCGGAGTATTACATCGAAAACGACGCGCAACAAAAAGTGCAAGATTCGCATAAATGCATGTCTATGCATTTATGCATATTTTAGGATCAGGTGTCAACATATTAGATTAAGTCATTATTGTAAGTTAGTTGTTAAGTAGTAGTCTCAGTGGAATATTGTATCTTCTAAAATTAAATAAATAAAATAATAGAATTGAATAAAAAAGATAAAGTTAAATAAAATAAAAGAAAGGATAAATAAATGAGACAAAAAATATCTTTTTTTTAAAAATCAAGTTGGTGCAAAGTTATAAGTGGCGCAGTTGCTAGAGGATATTTTTTAATATCTAAAAATCCTACGATTAGCGTGTTACAAAAAATTTTTTTTTTTCAAGTGAAATTACTGTGTCTACAGTCGGAGCATAAAAAACGCTCGTGTCGAAGGTTTATCGATATTAACTGAATGTAACAAGAATAATACAAATAGTAAAAAATAATAAACAAGTGAAATAAATAAAATCAACTTAATAATACATTTTTTTTTTTCTGAATCTATCTCACCCCGACCAACGGTAAGTGAAATAGAGCCCTAATAAATACTATAAAAAGACGACCCGGCGTATATACCGAAAAAAAATAAAAATAAAAATTAGAACAACAGAAAAAATAAACGAAATAAAAAAATCAACAGGATCGACGGTTCATCGATGTCTGCAATACAAATCATCATCATCATCGCATGGTAAGCGTGTTTTGATTTTGGTAAATTCGTTAAAAACCTATATGATAAATCCCAATTCATTCAATTCAATAAGACTTAATCCACGCTTAACAACTCAAGAAAATTCTACGGTATATAGAATTTTCAAATCACAAAAACTATTAGAATATATTGACGAAATCACAGAAAATCTCACTAAACTAACAGTTGAAAATATTAATCATCCAACGCGAAATACAAACAAAATTAAAATGTCACTTGACGAAGGTAATCACGTTGACAATGGCGTTGACAATCTGTTCAAAAGTCTCAGGATCCCAGACGCGATCTGTTCAAAAGTCTCAGGATCCCAGATCTACCCCACTACGAAGGGAGTAGACACACTCTTTACGAATTCATTGAAAACGTTGAGGAAATCCTCACACTGTGTAACAATATAGATGGGCATCCTTGCTCTAAAATCTACCTTCGGGCGATACGAAATAAGATCCAAGGTGAGGCAAACGAAGTACTCACGATGTATGGCACTCCCCTAGAGTGGGAAGCCATCAAAGATAACTTTGTAACGGTTCGTCAAAGGTCACTTAAATTCATAGCGCGAATTTCGACGGACCGTTAACAGAATAAAGGTGCAGGGACTTCTGAGCGGTAATTTGTAGCCGGCTAAAGCTCGCGGGAGGTTGTGGGGGGTTTCAGAAGTATGCACCGATCATGAATATACCGCGGGAAGTACAACGGATCACCCTTTCTGCACGTTACTTACCTTCTCTACCCAACATCACCAGTATTTTATTTTACACTTTCACTCAATCATTTTTTTTGTTATATGAAAATAAATTTTACCCACAAATCACCAAAACCCCAAAAAAACATTAATAAGTAATCCGAAATGTGGAAAAAAATACGCAAGCTAAAACCAATTAGAAATGGACATTGATCAAGTATCGCAAGAATAAATTGTTGCTACCAATTTCTGATAACATGCTTTATATTTCTTTTTTTTTTTTTAAATTACTCAAAATTGAATAGCGGAACAAAAAAAATTTTCTTAATAAACTAATTGACCTAACCGAAAATTTTACAAAAAAAAACTCAATTTTAGAATCTTAACTAAATTAACTCAAAAATCAGAAGAAAGTCCGGACTATATTTTTTTCTTAAATAGCTATCTATATTAAAATTAAGGTTAACCATAGTAAGGGTTAATATATACAATTAGACAAAACTTATAAGTAATAAAAGTAATAAAAATTTGACCTTAGGTGAATCAAGGCGAAAATCCTCGGAATTGATTGTATATTATCCCAAAACAGCTGTTGAGATTAATCGTACTGCCGATTTCTGCATACACGTTATTAGATTGTGTAGGCACGGTTGTAATTGACTTTGTTGTTGTATTATATATTGTAGTATTAGGGATTATCGTCGTTTTATTTATTTATGTCTTTACACGACTTAATAATTTATTTTTAATTTTTGTTTGTAAATTCACTGTTTATAACTGAGTCCATCTAGTTAATTTTTTTTTTCTTATGTATAGAACACTACCACCATTTTTTTTTTTATTAACCTTGTAGCATTTCGTAGAGTTAACTGTATTGTTACTATTTTTTTGGTAGGTTGATAATTAGACCCCTCTTGGGATTACAGATATCTTAAAGTCTTAACATAAGCTAATCTTACCACAATAATTAATGGCAGATTCGTACACAATCATACTTGGCGCAGAATTTAGTCTTGTGATTACCCGTGACGGATTATTATTTTATGGTATATTTTTTTATTTCTTTTTGAACACACTATAGCTCACTGCGCAAATTTTTCACATGTGGGTTTTTTTTTGTAACACTCATCATAAATCGTGATCGCCATATTTTTCGAAATCATATTTAAGAGCATACTGAGCTTCAACACCGAAAACAAACACGGATTCACCAACACTTAGTTTACTCGAGCACAATACCTGCGATCTGCGATCCCCACGCAGTTAGTTTTCTTTACATTATTTTCTTTATTTTTATTTAGACAGGGATTCTTACTCGCAATAATGGAATTATAATGACACTTTATGCTTCGAGCAGCAAAGTAAACTAATCACAAATTTTACTGTACTCTTTTTTTATTGATTACAATTTAACCAAAAAGAGATCCAAAAAATACTGACCCCGACTACGTCCCAATTTCGTTATTTATATCGTTTTTTTTTATAGCACGATCGATAATTAGTATAGCCAGATGGAGACAAAATATTAACCTAGGAAGTACTAGTCAACAAAAATGGACTAAATGCGATTGGACAATTTTAGCCGCCCTTAAGGAGGCGTTACACCCGTAACGTCGTCAGACGATGCTGGCGTCGTTACAACTTAATCACGCATTACGCGGACAAGCGTAACGAAACAAACCTCATTAGAGACCTATACGGTATATCACAAGGTGCTGACAAAGTAGAGAAGTATTTCGCTCGTATAATTGATACACAGAGCACAATCGTTAACCACACAAAGTTAAATGAAACAAACGCTATAGTGATAAAAGCCAAAAATGACCTATACTAGGAAATGTGCCTCAACACATTCCTGGAGGGTCTACAAGAAGCGATGGGCTCAATGATTCGGGCAATGCAGCCCAGTAGTTTAACAGAAGCCTTCACACATTGTTTGAAGGAACAAAATATGACTTACCTGAGAAAAGGTTCAACTCAAAATAATTATAGCACTATACCCGTTCCTCCGAGAACAACAATGCCTAGGATCCTACACGGAAATCAAGGCAATCCTCCACGGAATTACTACACTAGTAGTCCACCAATATCTCAACCAAAGACTGGCCCTAGTTATAACTATCAGCCCGCTCCACAATATTACAACCACCGTCCTTTCACTAAACAAAACCCAGGGTCAAATGGAATGAGCCCAACTTACAACAGATTCACATTCAAGCCCCCTATGGTTCCCCCAAGAAAAGCGGAACAAATGGACACAAGATCTGATCATAACAACTATAAGCAATTCTCGAGTATAAACCCAACGAAAAACTATCGATTTCAATCAATGGGTCCACCAAGAGTGCGAGCTCAAGAATTGTATACCTCTGAGGATCCGCAAGAACCGTACCAACCAATAGATAACCAAAAGGAAGAAATCTGCGAAGAACAGTCGCAACCGTACTTCCAAGATCTTGACGAAGTTGAGGTAGACGATGGAAATTTTCATCAAGATGCCTCCCCGTCGGAATCGGCTACGTAGATGTTAATAAACATCAAACGTATGCACTCCCTTACATACAATTACGCCTGAATAAGTCAAAAATATTAAAATTTCTGGTAGATACGGGTTCAAACAAATCTTTCTTAAATCCCGAATTCGTCCATCCTTCACGGATACGCTACATACCCCCAGTGAACATTAAAACCATGTTCAACAACCATCAAGTAAATCAAAAAATCGTCATCCAAGGACTTTCGGAGTTCAAAACAAAGGAACCCTTGGAATTCCTCCTTTTTAAATTCCACAAATATTTTGATGGACTCCTAGGATTAGAAACGATGCAACAATTAGGTGTCACATTAGATCTCGGAAAATCAATCCTCAAGACAGACAAGGTCGAAATCCCCCTTAAATTTAAACCTAATTATGCCTCAAGAGTCTATACCATACTACCTAGAAGCAAACTCACTGCCGAGCTTCCGGTAGATGTGGAAAATGGCGATATATACGTCACCCCAACAACCATCAATGATAAATTAATTAACCCGGAAGGAATTTATCATTGTAAAAATTGGTACGCAGTTTTCGAAATTATTAACTACGGCAACAAACCACAGACCTTCGTGATTGAACAACCAATCAAAGCCACGTTGTTTAAAATGAATTACCATGCCGAACTCAACCATTATAACATCCAGGAATGCGATAATACCACTCCGAACGAAACAATTTCTGATTTAATTAGAACACAACACCTTAACGGTGAGGAAAAGGCAGCAATCCTAAAGCTATGTCTTCGGTACGAAGAATTATTTCTTAGAACCGAGCAGCAATTGTCATGAGATAAATGGGGAGGATCGGTATCCCTTACCAAATATTACCGACATACTCGATAAGCTGGGAAAATGCATGTACTTCTCAACATTAGACCTGGCATCTGGTTTTCATCAGATAGAAGTAAGGCAACAAGATATACCCAAAACTACATTTGCTGTTGACCACGGACACAACGAGTATGTTAGAATGCCGTTTGGTCTAAGGAATGCACCTTCAACGTTTCAGAGGGTTATGGACAATGCCCTAGGGGATATCCAGGGTAAATCCTGCCTGTGCTACATGGATGATATTATAGTCTTCTCCACGTCACTCCAGGAGCACATTGAAAATCTTAGGCAAGTCTTCGAGAAACTACGAAAAGCTAACTTGAAGGTACAAATAGTCAAATCTGAGTTCCTACACCGAGAAATCTCATTCTTGGGTCACATTGTTACACGTGATGGAGTTAAACCCAAACCCGAGAAAATAAAAGCGATTAAGGGATTCCCCGTTCCGAGAAAGGAGAAGCAAATTAAGAGCTTTTTGGGCCTTCTGGGCTACTACCGAACATTTATAAAAAATTTCTCCGATGTAACCAAACCCTTAACGGAATGTTTGAAGAAAGTAAAAGAAATAATCCTTAATGAAAGATATTTAGAGTGCTTCGAATACTGTAAAAATTTATTGTGCAACGAGCCAATCCTACAGTATCCCGACTTCTCCAAGGAGTTCGTCCTTACTACCGACGCCAGCAATGTCGCCATTGGAGCCGTCCTCTCACAAAGCCCCATAGGTAAAGACAAACCAGTCTGCTAGGCTTCTAGAACCTTAACGGTTACGGAGCAGAACTACTCCACCATCGAAAAGGAGCTTCTGGCGATTGTCTGGTCCACAAAGTATTTTAGGCCATACAATATGACATACAATTACACCATACTTCGTCATATTCTTCGACAGGAAATGCCCCCGTAGAACGATTGCATTCAACCTTGCAAGAACTTAAATCGCTCATATCGAAAAGCCTCGAGGAAACATTAAAACCTTAATGCATAATTGCGTTCTTTCTTACAATAACACCATACATTCGGCTACGAAATTCACACCGTTTGAGCTTTTAACGGGTCATTATACTATTTTAGGGCAATCGACAAATCTTGCATTCTCAAATGCGCAAGAATACTTGTTCAATCATACTTTATCATATGATGAATTATGTAAGAAAATTTATGAGAAAACTCGCACTTAGAAAACCGAGCTGATCAATAAACTCAATATTAATCGAGTTAAACCTCCAGTCTTAAAAGCAAACCAGGTAATCCATGTTCGTAACAAAAGACATTCGAAAATCAAACCAGGTTATGTCGTAAGAAAAGTTCTCAAAAATAATAACGTAACTGTCGTAACTAAAGACGGCAAATACCACAAAAACTGATTAAACAACCATTTCAGGTTCTCTCTAATCCGGAGCCAAACACTCAAGGTGACCAACCTAGAGAACAACAAGGGGCTTATACCAATCAAGCTAGGCCAGGCCCGAGTAATCAGTAGTTATGCTCGCATCATCCACGTAATCGATATCCATCATTACGAAGAACACTTCCGCACTATCCAGGACAATGCTTATCTAGTTGGGAAATCCATAAATAACAGTAAAGAGTATTCATACGCTTTCAAAACTAAAATGGAAATCCTTGAACACAAAACTAGGGAGTTACATGAAAACATCAACCTTTTGAAACCTACACGGACCAAAACAGGGCTCATTAATGGATTAGGATCACTAATCAAAGATATCACAGGAAATCTGGATCAACACGACTTAGAAGAAATTAGTAACGCTATTTACAATCTTCACTTATAGCAAACGTAACCGAAATAGGACTACACATGTTTAAAATAGACCAACGTATATTCAAGTTAATAAACACAATAGACACACTCCCCCAGCATATCGACGACATATTAGACGCACTCAGTTCAGCCAAACATCGACGAATTTGACTAATAACGAAATTCATTTCGTAAACGACATACTATCCCATGATAAAGTAGAAATTTTAAACCCTAACAATATTTACGACTTACTGACTCTACAAGGATACTATAATCAATCCAAAATCGTACTCAGTATACAAGTACCAAAGTTTTTAGAATCAGTATTTAGTTATTATAATATCAAACCTATTCTCTCCAAAAACCTGATGATCACCCCTATTACCTCATCCAACATCATCCTAGATGAACAAAATTACCAATTCATTCTTCAGCCATGCAACGAGGTGGAAAACGTACACTATTGCAACAAACAGTCGCTACGACCAACATCGCACTCGTGTATACCAAACATAGTATTGTAAAAGCCGGCGAGATGTAACCACACTAACTTCGATCTGGAAAACGAAATCAGCGAGCTCATAAGCGGAAAACTCTACATAGCTACAACAGAAGAGCTACAATTTACATCTACATGCCAACAAAGAATAAAATCCATCCAAGGACAATCTCTGATGGAATTCGACAACTGTGAAGTTACCATCCTAGGAATCACATATAACAGCAACAAATATGTCTACGAGGAAGACTTAACCATTATATTACCATACCATGATGTTGAGAGTCAACACCGTACACCATCGTTGTCCATACCAAAAATGACAAATTGGACGCTACAAAATAGAAACCAAATCCAACTCTTACAAGAACAAACTTTTTCTAATTCAATTATAAACCATAGCACAACTGGGATTGCTACAACCATCATCGTAGCAATCGTGGTTTATTACATCTGGAAGAGATTCTACAATTCAACGAGAATCAACACAACATCCGACGAGACACCATCATCAAATTCACAACCGGCCACACGAAATAAATCCTTATGGCCTTCTCTTCGGCGGATTAAGTCATTATTGTAAGTTAGTTGTTAAGTAGTAGTCTCAGTGGAATATTGTATCTTCTAAAATTAAATAAATAAAATAATAGAATTGAATAAAAAAGATAAAGTTAAATAAAATAAAAGAAAGGATAAATAAATGAGACAAAAAATATCTTTTTTTTTAAAATCAAGTTGGTGCAAAGTTTTTTTTTTTTTTTTTTTTTTTTTTTTTTTATAAAAAAGGAAGTATTAATTGTCCAGTGAATTTAATAATTTTTGTTCTTTGCAGGTCAATTAATACCCCCCTTTCATTCACGCACAGACCACCCATTCACACAATTACAGTATACCACCTGCACATTGCAAGCTCCATGTCAACCTGTAAACTGACAAGGACGGTGGGTCGGCGCTGAATTCTGCACTCCAACAGAGGGTCTTAGTTGTGTTTATTAACATTACCGATCGTAATCGATGACGAAAATTCGCTTTGCATCCAGCCTCTGATGGGATTCGAACCCAGTACCTCAGTACCAGTACCTAAAGTTATAAGTGCACTCGAAACAAATATGATTAAAATCGTTTAAAGAAAAACTTGAGGGGAATAGTTGAAGGTAAACTCACCTAATTTGAGAGAATTTCGAGGTTTATTAACTTTAATGCCCTTCAGTGGGAAAAATAACAAAAAAGGCCTTTTTTTCAAATTATTTATTTATTTTTATTTTTATTTTTATACAGTATACAATTTTTCAAAACCGCACACCCCATTTTGAGCATCAAAGCTCATTTATAACAAGGGTGCAGTTCATAGTTTTCTCCAAAAGTTTTATGTGGGATTTGTAAGCTCATTTATAAAATGGATGTAACTCGCGTGCTCCAATCACTATCATCTTCAAAAGTTTGTGTTGCTCTGAATTGCACCAAAATCACGCACGATCGACATTCATATAGCCATTGTATGATAACCAGGCAAGCAGCAAAAAATATATCGAATTTATGCCAAAAGCTACGAGGCCAAGCGCAATTTACCTTTCTTCAAATTCACACAGCAACAACATTTTTCAAGTAAACAGAGATATTGGTGTAGTGTTTCAGGAAGCTGCTTCAAAATATATCCTACAATCCATGGTTATGGTACTTTAACGTTCCACTGGGAGGCAGTGCTTCACTCCAGCAACAAAAACATACAATTTCCGATTTAAGATTCAGATTTACAGGAACGACTTCGAATAGAGCTGCTGAAAGGCCAGTACAAAATATTTGTTTTTTTTCCATTTTGATTATTGAAATAAAAACTATTAAAAAATATATAATGAGGAAAAAAAACAAACAACTCGCTGACACGAAAGTCAAAGCCACTCAATAATATTGCAGCTCGTTTAAATGCGCCTGTTAGTTGGCAAAATGTGTTACGCTCAATATACGTGTGGAAAGGGTCATAATCTGCTATGTTGCTCTGCAAATCTAGTATGGGTAACCAAACCACCCCAAACCATATTCAAATGAATATTTAAAAATATTTGAACGTATACTCAATTTTTGGCAATATAAATAAAAACAAAATACATTTATCGCCTTCCCCATCTTACAAGTCAGAAACACAATGTTTGCATGTGACATAGGTGGTATGCATATCAGCGCACTTCAAATACACGGTCCGATCACACGTGTTACACCTGATGAAATTAGAAACGGTTAACTTCGATGATAGGAGCTACAAAGATGATAATGCAGAAGTTGATATCAGAATAAGATGGTGAAGAGTTTTTTTTTATGGAGCGTTTACCCGACGGTTTGGTCGGTGCAGTTGCCTTCTTTTTTCACTCTTCTTCAGAATTGAGACGGCTGCTCACTTAGCAACTCTCTCCTTAAAAGCAGCAACGCTTAATGGAGAAGTGCGCATGGTGCCGTTTACGACCACGATTTGAAGGATTTTTTGGTGGAGCTGCTTGCAGGGAACCAAGACTGATAAGCAGCTCGTTAAAGACGCTGAAGATGTGAAAGGTTTTGTTGTGGTGACCACTTTAACTTCATCTGCAATATTGAATAAAATCAATGTCAGAATAGCTGTCTGGGTCGTATGGATGAATTTCGTATGCACTGACGCCAGATTTAATGACTTTGGGTGTCAATTCCAGATCAAGAGTCATACAGACAAAGCCAGCAATATGACGAATCTCTATTATCTAAAACAACGAGATGAGAATTAAAAACTTCACATCGAAAAATCGGCGAAAAATCGAATTGGCATCGGCGATATCGAAATTTATAAAATGGTGATTATAGCGCACAAACTCTTGCTGCCACATCCAGCCAGAACCATTAACATAACCGGGAGTTCCATCAAAAACTTGGTCGACAAAAATGGTCTGCATTTTTTCGGCAAAAGAAAGAATGGTTGCAGACTGTTGACAGCAGCGCTTACGATTAAGGCAAATGTGACTCTCGTTCCTCTGTCATCGGCTTCAAGTTTTCCGAGGTGTCGCATACCCTTCATGTCAATCACCATGCCAATTTTTGTCGGAGCCGTTGAAAGCCGATTGCATCTATGTTGTAGATATTCGTTGCTTCCAAGTGAAGGCATGTTGTCAAACATCTCTTCCGTTTATGCAAGAAGCGTTGCAAACTGCTTCGCGCAATTCCATAGGTTCGTGCAGTCGATTTATGTAATATGCCTTTTTTAACTATAAGCAATCCTTAGTGGCACGAACTAGCGCATCAAAATCAATTGAAGCTGACTCAGTTGACTTCTTCAAGGTTGTCATTGCTAGAAATGCATTAAAATACTTTAAAATGTTAATAGAATAAGTTATGCCAGCATAAACGAAGATATTTTACAGTTTTCCACTCCAACAGATGTTTTAAATGAAAAAAGAGGGTGCCCACACCGATTACATTTAAGTGCTCACTACCGGAAATCACGACCGACGATTCTCGGAGTAACCAAACAAAATGTGTTGCTTCATGATTTTGATATAAAACGATGTGGCATCCCAAACCACAACTCGCACACATCGCACTTTAAAAATATTGGAAAATTACAAATGCGTTGATTTTTACGAACTTTTTTCAATGTAATCGCAGCTAATGAAGAAGCTCGTCCATTCACTTCGTTATTAGCTCGCAAACTGCGTACTGTCAAGGTACAAGTATGACGTACCCATAACCGGAGAGTGCCCACAGCCGGAGACTCTCCCTTAATAATTATTTTATTTTTCATTATTGCTGGTCTACAGCTTGTATTATAGATTGTATTATAATAAATTAACAACCACTTATCTTAGACACACTTTTTATTTCGTGATTTGCCATCTAGTGACAACAAAAACTACCAAAAATAATCGTCATTTCGGTGTAAAACAAACTTTCCCTTTATCGTAATTTTTTGATAGATAAAAATCTAAATTTTTATCATTGTACATAAACTAAATTTTACATTTTATCTCAGTAATCATGTATTGTTTCAAAAAATCCCAACCACACAAAAACAAACTTATAAATAAAAATCATTATTCCTGCTTAAAATCCGAAAAACAAACAAGCTCTACTCTTGTTTCAATAATCTCCATTGCAAAAATTGACGCAAGTTGCCACTTCTCATATGCAGATGTCCTCCAAATTTGGTATAGCTCTTTTACCGGTAAAATTTTAAATGTGATCTGAACTTATCAATTTTGGAGAACTGATTAGGACTGTTGTTGTTGCAATATTTATTTAGAATTTGTTAATTTATAACTATTTTTCACATAATATTATAGACTTTTCAAAAGACACGCAAAAAAACGAAAAAGCTCATTTTGAATTCGTCAAAAATTCACTTGTATCTCCTAGATTGTGTGAAAAGCTTAGGTATAAAGTTTCATCTTGATAATAAGATCATCTTGGCTGTACGGGGGTTGAATTTTCGTTTAAAAACGTGTTGTGTCAAAAAACGTATTCCACTTCCGAGAAACTGATCTGGAAAGGTATTGCAACAAGTTTAATTTAAAACGTTTAATTCATATTCGTTTTTTTCGTAAATGCTATACTTGTAAAAACCGAATGTGCTCATATAGAAACTGCCACTTCCAGTGAACCTTTTTCGGTGAAAATTCACTGGGATCTTACAATTTATGGAAAACTTAAATAAGAAGTTTCATTAATATCTGCGCTGTACATGAAATAATATTTGTTGAAAAACAGTTTTTTACAAAATTCATCATTTCCACATAAATTTTGAAAATGTTCTGAAATTTTGAAAAATGTTCTGAAAATGCTCCTGTTTACGGTGTACCGATTTCATCCAAAATTCACTGGGATCTCCTAATTTGTAGAAAAACCATAAGTATGAAGTTAGGTTTCATACTGCAGTTCCAGTTTTAGGTCTAGACAACCATGCAACCTTTTCTTGCATTTTTCCTCAATGGGCTTCTGCCAAGTTAGCGTTTTATAAAACGATACATAATCTGTGAAGGGAGTGGTATTGTAAGATCCTAACTTCTTGGAAGATTCAATTTTTCCGAAATTATTTGGAATGTTAAAAGGACCAGTTTAGGATTTGCCGATAAATCATTTAAATTTCGCTAAATCAGAACAGTTATAGTCTTAGCCCAATTATTTGAGAAACAATGCATGATATAACATCACACTGCAATAAAATTTTCAAGCCATAACTTAAAACTGTTGATGTTATAGCAGTGATGGATGCATTGAAAAAAGTCCCTTCAATATCCAGAAGTGCTAGAATATTTGATCTGGTAGAACAGTTTACAGCTTATACCAACTCATCAATGAATTTTACTTATTTTAACATCACATTTTAAAATTTCTTTTCCATCAATAATTAAACATTGTCCGGTAAAGAGATCGTGTTCTTATCTCTCAGTTGATTGTATTACACATTTTCTTACCAAAATTATTTGAAAATTCCATTACTATCAGACGAACCGAATTCATCACAAAAAAATTGAAAACCCTACTCTGAGCACTCGGGCGGCTCATAAACTTTTATCAAAATCGTTTAAGAGAAATGTCATACAAAATACAAACCTAACTAATGACTTATTTGAGATATTTGAAACCGTTATCTACTATGAAAATGTTCGCATCCACCGTCGAGTGCGTCTTTCCAAAAGGAACGTGTCCTTATAACCTCCTCCACAGTTACTAGTCGGGCAATGTCCTCCTCTTTCCTCGATATTTCTGGGACACGTTCAGTTTTTTTTGCGAGAATATATTGTTCACGAAGCTACTTAATTACCGAATAAGTGGAAGACAGTTCCGAAAATGTAAAAATATTCCTTCTATTTGGTTGTTTCCTTCCCAAGTCGATGTAAAGTGAGAATAATCTCAGTCCTAGTTTCTCGGTACAAAACTGGCCACATTCACTTTTTGAGAAACTATAGTTCGTCAATATTCTAGATCACCGATCATACCTTCTAAAAAAAAGTTTTAACAACACCTTGTTCAATCGCAGTCACTCTTCATGAAAAATGTTTCAGGGTTTCTAGAGAAATATGACCGACTCTACGCAGTTATATGAGCCACCAAATATTGGTCGGATCTTTCCAGAGTTTTAGTGGTCAGCTCCTCTAGAGGTTTTAATCATTTAGCGACTATATCGTCGAAATAATAAAAAACTATTTAAAAATGTATGTGTATAAATGCGTTGTCGGTACTCTACCTACGACCCAGAAGGATTGACTGATCGAAGTCAAGCTTTCTCTTTACTGGGGCTGCTTACATAGAAACTTTTTCGTTTTGTGCAAATAATTTGAAAATTACATCGTTTACCAGAAAAACGACTGTGGACGTAAAGATTCTAAATTAAATTTACAATCGATTCAGATCAGTTTTTCAAAATTTTAAGTGGAAATTCGGCATCTATACAGCCACGTAATTCGATCAATATTTTGTCACCAGCAGAACAATAATAAAAAATTGTGAAAATATATTAAAACGCTTGTCTGTTTAGATTTAAATAATTCAAAAACAATAAACCACAAAACCAAGGATTAAAAATAATTCAACAAGTTGATTTGAAAGGATTTTTCTGTGTTCGTCGAGAAGCTTTTAATAATGCTTCAATGAATTGTAATAAGATTATTTTTTTTACAACAACAATGATAACGAAAATGAATTTTGATTTAGAAAATTACACGAGTAATGTTCACAAGTGTATGTACTTTGCATTTATTAAAAAGCTCTAGCAGAATTTTATAACTTTCATTTTAAATCAATACATGCGAGCTTTTATGTTCTATTGTACTTTAAAATGTAATTTAAATTAATTTCGCAAAATAATTTGTAAACTGCGAACAATGTTGCAGTTCACAAATGTCGGATTATAACGAAACCAAAAAAAACGTTTAAAAAATATCAAAGCACAGGATAGGTAACGAGAAAAGCAATTTTGTTCCATTTGAATTATCTGGGGAATTTGATTCTGCTTATTCATGAATAATTTTTTTTTTTTTTGGATTATTTTGACATTCAGTTGCGCTGATATACATAAAGAGATGGGTACCAACCATGTACACAATAGAACGATTTACGTTTTTTATTTTCGACTTTTAATTCCGTTTGAATACCAACACAGTAAATTGTTCTTTTCTAAACAACGGAGTAATGAAATAAAAAAAAAATAAAAAAATAATAATAAAGGAATTTTCATAATCCTTAATTGTTTTCAGCTAGATAAGAACAAGATAATAAAGTCAACGAAATTTTTAAGCGATATTTAAATTTAGAGTGATTTAATGTTTTTGTGTTTTTGTAATGGTTTTGGTGTTGAGTGAAGGAGATGTCATGTTGTCATGTCAACAAAGTCGTTTTTTTTACCTTTTAATTGTCTCGTTATGTATACAAAATATTTATGTAAAGCTCCTTTAAATCAACCAAAGTGTATATGATTTTGTGTGTGTGTGTGTGTGTGTGTGTAGTTGTGTTATAATGATTAAAAAATTTCGTTTTAAGATAACATCCTTGTTTCGAAACTTCAGAAATATATACGGATAAAAATATGAAGTGGAATGGGAGATAAGCTGTACTATTTCGAAATCGTATTTTATTTCAACAAAGACGGATTTTTTAATTAAAATATTTTAATCTTAAAAGCCATTTCTGTTACTTTCATTATCTTCAAGAAGAGTTATATATGAAAGCAGCTAACAAGACCATCAAAATATTATGCTTTGTGCTTTGCTTGATTTAGTTTTTCAAATCATCCAAGATATTATTGGCTAACTCCATATCTCGATGTTATTGTTAATTCTAGCTTAAAATATTTTACTATCTGCTTTTCCAAGTTCAAATTTAATAGAAGTTGTACTTGAAACAAATACGTTTTATTAATTAGGTCCAGTCCGTCAAAATATATCGAAGCATCGTTGAATCGAATTCAAAGTTATGCTCTAGAACCCGTCAATACTTTTTCGAAAAACAAATCGGCATTTCATTCAGTCACCGACACTTAAAAAATTCGTCGCACATTTGACGAAATTTAACTGATACACTAAATAAAACAATAAGTCTTAAAAATAATAATAAGGGCGTCAATTTCTTGTACATTTTCTATCTTGTAATAATTTTAAGGTTGCTCGATGCTCAATTCAAGTTTTCAGCCCTAGGTTAATGCTTTTAATCTGCAAGCAATTTTTTAATTCTCATTTTTTTGATATTTATAGCTGTACAACGTTCCTTTTCAAATAACCGGGTTTTCTCATTTCTTTTTCCTTTCCACTCTTCTCCGATGTTAGCGAGAATGTTGTTTTTCCGTTTTGTACTCTAGGTTTCTACTTTAGTAAAAAATTTCAGGGACATCCAAATAGTTTTCAATTGATTTGATTGGAGTACTTTGTTCTACTTTTGTAATGGAATGGGATTTATTACTTTTTTAATTAAAGTTGGTTGGGACCCAACTAGAGTGCAGATTTTGTTTGAAAACTGAGACTTGAGAGTTGGGAGTTTTGCTACTATTTCACTAACCTACTACATACCCAAAATTAATATTTTTGTTGATTGATGTAAATAATATTTTAAATTGAATTTACATCTAGTGTGCTGATAAAACAACAGAAATGCTTCCAACTCTCAAGTTACCGTTTTCGAACAAAATTCGCGTACAGGTTCAGCACTAAATACCACACTGCCCTCTTGGTGCAATTCCAACGATTACATTCCGCAAATGCGCTCGGCAGCTCTGGCAAACTGCTTAAGCTTGAACCAGGACAGGGAACGCATTTGAACTACTTTGAGAGATTTATAGTTAAGAAACCAGGACCGAGCAACATCGAAAGTTGGACAACCACAATCAAAGCGAATGCTGAAATCGGACTCTTCAAAGCCGTTGTCACACAAGTAATTTTGAATAAGCCCCATTCGTTGCAAACGGAGTTTAAAACGGCAGTGACAGGTCAAAATAGTGATCAAAACTCTTAGCTGTGGTCTTTCTTCAAAGATAAAGTGTACTTTATAAACCTAAGATAGGCTTCACAAACGATGATCTTTACTACTCTGACAGGTAGTGGAGGGAACCTAATTACGATTAGCCTGGTAATTAATGTAGTTGTGAATATTATAATGAACTGAAACCCACATAATCCTGACAATGTTGCTAGAACAAATAAATTTTCCAGCAAAACTACTGTCTAAGATTACGCCCCTGTGTCAGATCTTAAGGCAACACATTTCTGCAACTTGAAGAGCGCATTACTTTAAAATAGTACATTAAAATGTTTACCCTCTTAGTAGTAAAGTCAGATTGCTGTACTTTTAAAAGCAATTCTGCGGGCAACTGAATGTAGCTCGGATACAGCAATGCGAGATATAAGTATGGCACCAATTAACAATGGTGTGGTCGATGTCAAAATTTGTGCACGCCTGTCCTGATAGAAATAAATGTACCCGTAATATGCTGAAGAATTCTCACAAGAATCTCCTTAATAAGCAAGTTGAGTGCTGCTGAGTGGGAGGATAGATAAATGACAGCTTTTCTGTTAACAATTATTTTCAAAGCTTTAAGGAAAGTTAAAGAAATACTAATATGACGAAATGCAGTGGGGTCGGCATAATCCAACTTACAAGTTTTAGGAATGAAAGAACTCTACTCTACTCTTATTCTAAAATTGTGGAACAATTCCAAAAGCAATGCATACGAAACCAGTACGAACAGTACTGTTAGATTGCTCGGAAGCGACCAAATCAAAGAGCAGTTAGTTAGCCGTTTGTTTTTCAACTATATGAATAATTTAGGCTAATTTCATTCGTCTAATATTTTTCTTCAAATTGTCAATTGTACAATTCCATGGAATGCGACGTTTATCATTTTTCACAGCCATAAACGGTTTTCTGTTTCTTGTGCGGGTGATTTAGAATATATAGGACTATAGCTCTGTATTTTGAAATTTTCGTCTATTAGAGACAACCGTGTTACAGTTATAGAACCTCTCTCTGACTAATGATGACATTGAACTTCGTACGACGTTTTAAAATGATTGATGATAGTAAAACTTTTGAAAGAGGCCACATGGTTTTAGGAATGTTTTGTTTTTGATTCAGGAATGGAAGGAATACTCTGAAGCTAGTATATAAAAATCTTGTGTCACGGTGTTTGTGGTCGCACTTTTCCGATATGGCTCGTCCGATTTTTATGAAATTTTTTAAGTATATATTTGGTAGGTATATGCAAATAGGTTGTAAAGTATATTTCATACCGCTATAGGTGATTAGGGTGTCTCTATTCAGGATAAAATTGTCTTCCTACTTCCACCCTTCCATTTTTTAATCGCGATTTTAGTATTTTTGTATGAACAATATCCAAATAATTTAACCGTCATTCGTATTTCAAACAGAACGAAATTATTTATGGTGTTGAATGACAGATGGCGTTATATCCGCCTCGTCGAACTTTCATCCACATCGATATACACGCACAACTCATTCACGAGAAGCGTTCCGTCATTTTAACATTTCATTCTGCATTTATTATGTATCACGACGCAGTGCATGCACAATTTTGTATGATTTATTTTAATTTATAAGAAATATATATGTACATATTTTATGATTGTAAAAAGGTTGGTAAAATGATACAGCAAGACACAAAGGGGCCCATTTCGGCCGTCGAATGAATAAACTAACAAACATGCGAAATAGTACAGCAGAAAGAAAAGACGAACAAATCCTACAAGGCATAACGAAAATGTGCGTGCGAGCATGTCGCAATTGCGTGGATCTCAATCACAAGAGGCACGAGCTGAACGAAATCAAGAATGACAATTGGAACGGAGACAAGCACGGTGGTTCGTAGTTAACACACACAGAGCAAATGACCGACAACGCCAACAAGTACATCGAGCACTTATATCCGTTTCGTTCGTTCGTCTCGCATTCGAGTTCCGCTCATCCGAAAGTGCTGATTGGTGTTATGGACAAAGATTGTTTGCATTGTCATGCGCTCAAATTCAAACATGGGTCAACCGGGATATGTTGCGCATCAGGAAAAGTGCAACTACCAAAAATTGAGACACCACCAAAATCACTCAACGGTTTGCTCATCGGCATGGATTCAGATTCAACCCTGTACCTGAAGTAAATTCGCATATTCAATTCATGCTTCCAAATGACTTCGTTCGGAGCAACAGAAATAGTTTACAATACTGCCGCAAATGGCTAACAACACAATGCAACGTTCAAAATCAAAGGCCAAGTGTACCACAGTAGGCTCATTGCTACCAATGCCAAACGAACAACATAAAATTTTACAAATCTATTTCATGCGCGGTGAGGACATCAATCGTGTTGAAATACGTTGTGGCTACAATAAGCCCAATTCGTGTAATGCCAGGCACATCGTCATTGCACGAATTGCAAAGTGACAATCACACTACATTGTCATCAATCCTGATAAAAAATCAGCTGGAGAGCACGTGTGTAGATTCAATACACCTGTTGTTGGCGACGTTGCTGGAACCATGGTTGACGACCGCACAGCGACGCGAGAAATCGTGATTCAAAGAAGAAACAGTAGTATGGAGTTCAACACCGACACACACCGTTCATATACGACGCTCTCCGATATCCGCCCAGACCTGCCATTATACCCTGCAATTATACATTTAGCTGTCCATATTGAAAACGGCTAGCGCGAATTTTGCAGCAACGAGACAACAATTGAGCATGCCATAAATTTACAAAAAACTACACGCACCGAATTTTTTGACTTGTGTAATCGTGCGGATATTTTCGGTGCCTTTACACGAACACTACTCTATTCCAAAGTACCAACCACAATTTCTGTTAGCAGTTCCTTACGCTTTGCTGCATTTCTCCTTGTGCTGAATTTATCGTGTATAAATTATTGAGTGACGGTCAAAATTTCAAAAAACTTTTCTATACTACGTTTGTCCTTCTATTACATCTAAGTGAAACGCTGTTTATTGACAGTCTAAAAATAAATAAAAAAAATCTGATGAAAGAAAACTGTTTGCCAATTTGTCGGCCGATATGCACCGCTGATGTCTCTCTCACGTCCACGAACCAATCAGCAATCAGAGCCCCCTCCGCATAAGTGTTTTTCTTTGTTTTTATTTAAATTATTTTTCGGGCTTCCATCTATTCAAAATTACCATGAAGTTAAGTTGAAGTCCAAGAAAAAATTTAGCCGCACAACCTTTACGCATGGCGTCCACAAAACAATCAGAGGAACCACAAAAATTCAGCAAGCCGAAATCCGTAAACCAACCGTTACAGCACAGTTTAGTTTTGTTTGCGAATGCAATAAAAATACTAAACTGGAGTCACTTTTGGTCTGGTGCACGAAAATAAACGGAATACAGCAAAACTAACTGAAATTTTGATGTTAGTCCTTGGCGTGAAATACACCTAATAGTTTTACATTACGAATACAAGCCTTCTGAAAAGTTGGAGCAAGTTTCGTACAAAAGGAAGTAGCCGAATTACTTTGCACATGTTCGCGTACATAAATCGTTTGACCAGGATGGAAACAAACTGACTTGGAGCGGAGATTATATAGTAATAGAAATACTTGTCGTGAGCTTTATTTAGGTTTACACATAGGATATAGTAAAACACAGCATAGTGAGGAGAAAAGTTGTGGACTCGTAGATGAATATCGCAACGTTTATGGCCAGTTGTTACGAAGGCTTGAATAGCCGATACAATCGATTAGACTGAGAGGTGTATATAGCGGTTCTAAGGTGTTGTACCCCAAATTCATTCAACAATTTTTTAAACTCATGTGAAATGAATTAGAGAGATTATCACTATGGTTACACTCTGGAACGTGAAGTTAATAAAATACTTGGTCTCGGAGCAAGGCAATAATAGGCATTGTAATAGCCTGCGACAAAGGTTTAAGTATAGAACATATTTCGTTAATTTATCCAGTTCAGTGAGTATATATACGTGGGTTTCGAATCCCTGATTGTGTTATACATCCCTGAGTTGTTGTAGGGAATAACCGTTTTCGTTTTGTTTAACAGATAATAACCGAGTTAGTTTAAATGAAAAATAATAAAAGAACGCATGTGAAAAGACGTCGATAGTTTTATTTAAAGATTTAAATAATAAAATCCCACATTTTGGGGGCTCAACCGAGATCTAGTTAATAGACGTGACGGATAATTGGTTTTCATAAAATTCTTAGAGAATTTAAGACGGGAAAACATTTAATTATTGAAATAAGTTTTGTTCAAAATGGATGAATTTCAAACAAAAACGGTAAAAGCCATGAAAGAAGAGCTATCCAAGTTGGGGCTTAGTACGGATGGAAAGCGCAATGAATTAATTCAACGCTATGAACGAGCGATGACGCTAATCAAGGACAAATGTTTGCGGTTCGGAATTGGAAAGTAGAAGTAATGCTGATATGGATACCGAGAAAACTAATTTCGCATTTAAAGACGTCGAAGATTCGGTATCAAAATTTAGCGGCGATGACAACTATAAAATTAAAAAGTTTTTGATACAGTTTTGTGAAACATCAGAACTATTAGGTTGGAGTAATTTACAGCGATTTGTGTATGCAAAGCGACTTTTGACGGGCACAGCCAAGATGCTATTACGTTCTACGAGCGCAAAGGATTGGGAATCATTGCAACAAGTGTTACTCGACGAATTTTATGTGAATGTTAGTAGCGCTACTGTTCACCAGATGCTAATAAAAACTAAAAAGGGAAAAGATGAAACTATACATCAATACATTTTCGTATGCGTGAAATTGGTGCATTGGCTGACATCGAGAACGAAGTAATTTTGGAATACATCATTGATGGTGTCTGTATTGAGGATTCAAATAAGATTTGGTTATTTGATGCTAAAATTTTTAAAGATCTTCGAGTAAAGTATGAAGCATTTGAAAAATTAAAAATTAAATTAATGAACAAGGCTACCTCAAATAATGCTAAATCTAATCAACAACTGGAGCAACCAGTGCCGAGTGTTAATAAATCAATAAATCCCCAACGTAATAAGAATAAGTGTTATAACTGTAATGAATACGGTCATCTGTCGAAGGATTGTCAAAGGAAATCTGATGACGTACGGTGCTTTAAGTGTACTGCGTTTGGACACAAAAGTTTCGAGTGTTCTACTTTATCGAAAACGAATGTTACCTTGTGTACGACAAAAGAACATCGAATGAAAATTGACGTATTAATTGACGATATGAAAGTGTGTGCTCTGATAGATACGAGAAGTTCCATTAATTTGATCCGATCTGACGTATATTTGAATTTGAATACTATGAAACCTCTGAAATCCAGATCAACGTTGACGGGACTTGCTGGTAAGAATATTGAGACATTTGGAAAATTTGAAGCAGATATCGTTATTAACGGTGACAATTTCCATGTGCCGGTACATGTAGTGCCTAACGATGTTATCCCCGTAAATCTTTTGATTGGCTGTGATCTGCTTTGTGAAGCAAACGTGATTATCGATGAGAACGGTGTGAATATCCGTAAAAACGACGAATTTTGTGCGATACTATCAGAAGTTGAAGATGAAATTATTGATGTCACGCATATTATCGACCGAAGTGATGCTCAGGTCGTTAAGCAATTATATCAGCAGTATTCACCAACACCGACGAAAACTTCAGATGTAAACTGCAAAATAATTTTGAAGGATGAAACGCCAATTAGTCAGAATCCAAGACGTTTGTCGATTTACGAGATGGAGCTGGTTGATAAAATAGTAGAAGATTAGCTGAAAAGCGGAATAATTGAACCTAGTTCATCGGAGTTCTCTAGTCCAATTGTTTTGGTTTCAAAAAAAGACGGCTCAAAACGTTTGTGCGTGGATTACCGGAAGATTAACCGCCAAATTGTTCAAGACCGCTTCCCCCTTCCGCTGATAGAGGATCAGTTAGATCGAATACAAGAAGCTCGGGTATTTAGCTTGCTCGATTTAAGAAACGGATTTTTCCATGTCGCTATTGAAGACGGAAGTCGCAAATATACATCGTTTGTGACACCAACGGGGCAGTACCAATTTAGGAAAGTACCATTTGGGCTATGTAACAGTCCTGGTGTATTCATGAGTTTCGTGAATAACATCTTTCGTGATTTACTACGTAGAGGAATAATGTCGCTTTATCTAGACGACATCATTATCCTGGCTACCGATAATGAATCAGCGATTGAAAATTTGAGCAGCCCATGACAAAGAAACAGATTCAGCAATTTCTCGGTCTGATGGGATATTTTCGAAAATTTGTATACAATTATTCGGTGATCGCCAGGCCATTAAGCGTTTTGTTGAAGGAGGGTGTAGATTTTGTGTTCGGAGAGGAAGAGATAATGGCGTTTAATTCGCTAAAACGACATCTCACGGGTAACCCTGTGCTTCAATTATTTAGACACGGGCTGCCCACTGAGCTTCATACAGACGCTTCAATGCATGGCTACGGTTCCATATTGATGCAACAGCATGACGATGGAAAGTTCCACCCAATTTATTACGCAAGCCGCAAGACGACAGACGCAGAGAAGAAATATAGCAGCTATGAGTTGGAAGTGTTGTCCATCATTTACGCACTTAAAAAATTTCGCGTTTATTTGATTGACACGCATTTTAAAATTATAACGGACTGTGCCGCTTTCGAGATGACGATGAAAAAACCAAGTTTGACGACTAGAGTGGCAAGGTGGGCGTTGTCTCTAGAAGAATTCGACTACCAATTAATCACCGACCAGGTACCCGAATGAAACACGTTGATGCCTTCTCACGCAATCCTGTTCTAATTGTTGACGACGATATTGTTTCACGTTTGAAGTGTGCTCAGCAAAGTGACGGGTTCATCGCTGCAGTGATAAAATTACTTGAGAATGGCCCATACAAAGATTTTATGGTAGAGAGTGAGTTTTTGTACAAAATAAAAGATGGTAACCAACTGTTAGTCGTCCCGCGTAAAATGCAAGCAGAGGTTATCACGCGTAATCACGAAATTGGTCATTACGGTGTACGGAAGGTGCAAGAGTAGATCGAACGAGATTTCTGGTTTGAAAAGATGTCTGACAAGATTACAACAAGTGTCAAGAATTGCGTTCAGTGTAACTTGTGCAACCGTAAAATGGGTAAACAAGAAGGATACTTACATCCAATCGAAAAGGGAAATCTACCTCTTCATACTATACATTTAGATCATCTCGGGCCAATGGCGACAACTAAGAAGCAATATAATCATGTGTTAGTAATGATAGATGGTTTGTGTGGATATATGCGACGAAATCCACAACGTCGAAGGAAGTGTTGGAGAAACTCCAAAAGCATAGAGAAGTGTTTGGTAATCCAATGCGCATTGTGACTGATAAGGGAACCGCATTTACAAGCAACGAATTCAAGGAATATTGCGAAGTCGAAGGTATCAAACATGTTGCGATAACTACAGGCTTGCCAAGAGGTAACGACTAAGTTGAGAGAATCCATCAGTCAATAATATCAGTCCTCTCGAAGCTATCGATACACGCTCCAGATCGATGGCTTAGATTCATCGGAAATACGCAACAAAGTCTTAACAACACGCTGAATCGAAGCATTACTGTTACTCCGTTTGAGTTATTAGTAGGCACTAAAATGCATCAGAAAACTGATACGAGACTTCAAGAAATTATTAATGAAGAAATTATTAAAAATTTCAGAAACTCTCGAGATAGTTTAAGAGAAACTGCAAAGAAGCAAATAGAAAAAATACAAATTGAAAATCGACGATTATTTAGGAAAAACCGCAAAGCTCCTACGTCCTACAAAGTCGGAGATTTAATAGCTATAAAGAGAACTCAATTTGGACCAGGTTTAAAATTGAAGCCAAGATTTTTCGGACCATACAAGGTGTGCAAAGTTAAAGAAAATGAACGCTACGATGTAGAAAGGGTAAGTGAACACGAAGGCCCTAAGAGAACGTCAACAGCAGCCGAGTTTATCAAGCCTTAGATGGATTTGTCGTTCGAATCATCCGGGTCGGATGAGGAGTAGGATGGACGAGTGTGGGCTTCGCATCCTTGATTGTGTTATACATCCCTGAGTTGTTGTAGGGAATAACCGTTTTCGGTTTGTTTAACAGATAGTAACCGAGTCAGTTTATACGAAAAATAATAAAAGAACGCATGTGAAAAGACGTCGATAGTTTTATTTAAAGATTTAAATAATAAAATCCCACATATATATATATATATATATATATATATATATATATATATATATATATATATATATATATATATATCTATAAATATATGTGTATATTTCCAGATCTTGATCGTGGATAAAGACCTTAAAGATCTACATACAATTTTTTATTTTTTATTCAAATTTCTAGCCTTCAACTAACTCGTGATGGGATCAGTTAATTCAGCGAAGTTAGGAATGCATCTCCTATACCAGCCCGCCATACCCAAAAGCTTACTTGTCTGTTTTATACTCTTTGGAGCTGGGTAACTACAAATAGGCTCTCTGAATTAAAAAAGGCTGAAATTAAAATAGTTGACATAAAAATGGTGTTTTTATATGAAAAAATGGGACCTTTCTTAAGTCATGTCGATTTGCAAATATAAGTTTATTTCATATTTTCATTAATGAAAGCATTAGTTGCAATAATCGAATGGTTTGGACTTACATGTCTAATAGAGAGTACCATTAGTCAATTTTAAAATTAAAAAAACAATTTAATAAAATCATCATTTTTAAGTCAGCCTTTTTTAATTCGGGGAGCCCTACAAACAGCGTAGACCTTATCGGGGTCGGTACGTAGACCATTCTTGCCATCTAAATAACCAAGATAGTTTATTTCGCGCATTTCAAATTTGCTCTTTAATTGTTAATCCAGCCTTCTTAATAAGTCTCGCAACAGTTTTTAATAAAGAAATGTGTTCCTCAATGGTGGCTGAAATGATGAGGAGGTCATCCAGATATACACGAACACGCGATCATGTTACTGATAGGGTATAACCAAGTCAATAAGCCGGTACATTGTCTGAAGGGCATTACATAGGCCAAACGACATCACGGTGAACTAGAGGTCAGAGAGGTCTACCAGATACCGTGAATGCAATTTTAATGCGGGACCCCTCAGATAACGGGATTTACCAAAAGGCATCCTTGAGGTATAACGAACTTATAAATTTGGTTTGATGTATTCTCCCTAATAAGGCATCTATTAGAAGCAGAGGGTAATCATCCGTTATTGTCACCTGATTAACCATCCGCGAGTCCATGCATAGTCGAATTTTGCCAATTCGGTATCACCACTATAGGACCACCGGAGAACTCCATGCACTATGGGATTCTTCTATGACTTTCAGATTTAGCATGCGATCAAGTTCAACATACATAAGGTCCTGGATGGCTGGTGAAACATTGTAATACCCCTGCTTGATCGGTGTTGTTTGACCGACATCTATTGTGCGCGTTTTTAATCTGCTGAAGTTCTTGAACTTGACTGTTGGTAAGTTTATGTTGAGAGGAATCTAAACTGCTAACCACCAATTCATTTATTAGCATGGGAGCCAGATTAAATTTAGACCAAAAGTCAATGCTAAAATATAAGACGCCATCCAAACTAGGTACGACATAGAATCACATGAGATTAGGTTTAGCAGCAGTTTGAATAACAGAAGTCAGTTTCTCTACTTTTCTTCCGTTTTTCCGAGTCAATTAATTCTAAGGAATTTCTTCCCAATATATACTGATAGAGACACCACTATCTAACAGTCTGACAAGTTGTCTCTATACCAATCATTATTTCTACATGCGGACGTGGATCATCGAATAGTTGCACGATGGTGGTCCTTTGTGATTGTGCCTACGCTCCTTCTAATAGTTCCACGTTTGTATAACTTTTCAATGAGTTAATTCTTTCTTTCCTTTTTGTGAAAATCAGTGTGAGGCTCAGTTTGTGTACTAACAGAAAGTGTCGAGAAGCGACTCCGATCGTGTATTTCTGATTAATATTTGGTTGATTTGTAAGGAAGTAATGACATAGATGGGTGTAAGGACAATTTTTAGAGTATCGACTATGAACAGTATTAGTAGAGGCGTCGACTTGGCTAAACGACTTAGAGAACTGTTTCTGGATTAAATTGGTTTCCCTTCCGAATGAGCTCCTCCAGGTTGAGGTAGGTTTTATCCGGGTCTCGCTTTCTTGTTTGCTTACGCTGACTTATGGTTCCTTGCACACTCATCCACTTTAGAGACCCTTTCCCTTGGTGTGTTACAGTCCCAATATTTTGGCCACAGTAGTTACAGTTCCAGCAGCTCATTCCTCTCTCTGTCATCGATGGCGGCCGTATGTGTTTTGCAGCGTTGTTGTTCAGGTTGGTTATCAAGTCGGGCTTGCACATCTACCTGGTGGACCTCGATATATTTCTTCCTTAATTCCTTAAGAGTAGTTGAGTAAGATGGTTCAAATTTATTGAATACAATTCTTCGGAGGCACTCATTGGTGGAGAATTACATTGAAACAACATCTCCATATTCGTTAAATACGACCGGATCTCTTGACCAGTACTTGGATAGTACAAGAGGCACAATGTATTATTGACGGTCTATGATTTTTCGACCGGATTCTGATAATTCCAGCCGGAACCTTATTAGACCAGCCGGAATCATACCAGCTACAGCCAAACCAACTATGGCACAAAAAGCACAATTAATTGTGAATCATTGTGCACTATATGATTTTTCACATTTGGTTTGGTTCCGGCTGATATGGTTCCTGCTGGATTTATAAGGTTCCGGCTGGAATAATAAGTTTGAAAGCTTATATGTTTCACAACCGTTTACGAGAATTGTGCTCATTGTGCGAACTCTAAATAGTTCCGACTGAAAAAAATCTGGTGTCGGCTACAAAATCAGTAAGTGTACAATAATACACAATGTATTGTGCTATACTTGTGTCATAGTTGGTTTGATTCCGGCTGGCATGGTTCCGGAATATATAAAGTTACAGCTTCTTGTGCCATATAGTTGATTTTGCTGTTGTATAGTTCCGCCTGGCTTTATAAGGTTTCGATTGGAATTGAAAGATGCCGGCTGAAAAATCATTAGTGTATAATCCGCATTGTGCTACTTCTGCTATAGTTAATTTGTCTATAGTAGGTAGGGTATGGTTTCAGGTGGCTTTATAAGATTCCGGCTGGAACTATAAGGTTTCGAATGAAAAACAATTAGTATACAATGGTTCCGGCTGGCGTGACGGATATTCGTTTTGCGTGTTTTTCTCGCCCAAACATTGTTCTATTACATTTAAAAAAATGTTTTGAAAGCTGCATCCGATTTTTTATTTCGATTTCTATATACGTGAAAAGTTAAATGCTATACCGAGAGTATTTGCAATAGAGTTTTAAAATTTCTTTTGGCCTTTTAGGTTCATACCTATAAATAACAATCTGGAGTAGGCTTATATGTATTAAACCTTACACTCGCAACAGTATAATGATACCGTCGCCTAATCTTTCTGGGAAATCTAACACCACTTCATCTTTTCATTATAAACTCTAAGTGAAATTAACCTCAGGTAAGAAATAAACCGAATTGCAGCAAATACGAGGATTGCCCTACGTTAACGTAAATAAAAACACAAAACTCATTTTCCCAAAGTACACAGTTAAAAAAAAAGTTAAAAACTGTTCTTCCCAAAGCCAATATCTTTTCGCATCGATTTAATCAATTGTAAATATCGTTGTTGCTGTGTATACTGAAATTTACGTACCTTAATCCTTTATAACTATTACAAAATCCTTTTTATGTTTATATATATATATTTTGTGCCCTTTTCTTCAAAGGCAATATAAAAAATACGTTAAATGCTATACACCAAAAAAAATATGTAACTTTTTTATCCCATGGACAGATCTTTAAGTCTATTTCAAAGCTAAGCAAAATTCGCAAAAAAAGGATACAAAGGACATCGACAGAAAAACTAATAAAAAGTTATCTATATAGAAGACAAAATAATTTTATTGTGTATCTAGTGTATTTTGGTACCGGGGCCAAATACCAAAAATAATTTTCTATATATATGTGTGTGTGTGTGTGTGTGTAGATTATTATTATGGTCCGTATTTTTTGTAGAACGGTAATCTTGAATGAGTTAATCTGCGAGTAAACTTGGGTAAAACAAATATGTTTGTACAAGGCAATGGCACCATATACACAATGCACATTTCGTCGTACCACCTAAAACAATTTTCATCGCACACAAATTGCCTTCCAGTCATGACAATTTAACGGTTAATTTAATATATCCCGTAATTTGCATCGCGTATTTATTTATATTCAGATAAGCGAGCGAGCGAACACACGACTCGTAAGAAAATTTGTATAGAAATCAATTTCTTTTATACGCTTCAATGTAATCGTTTGCTGTAGTATTTTATTGTCGGCAAAAACATTTTCTTTTACTTCTGCTGCCAAATAATTATATCACATACATAATATTCTGAATAATATATACGTGTTCAAAATAATTTTGATATATGACATATTAAAATTTATTTGGTACATATACAACAGTCGTAATACATAAGATGATAAAAAGTACAAAAATCTTTTTTTCGTTACTTAAATATATATACTACTTGTGTGAATATACCCAGTGCCACATGGCTCAGAAATATATGAATATGACACATATACTCAATTATATACCAATATGGTATTACCATGGCATGTAACCATTGATTTCTTTAGTATGTATATTGCTTGTTAGTCAGACTCTATGATTATCGTTATCTGAGCGAATTTTCATTTTTATTTTGCCCCCCTCCCCCCCACACTCCGTGCTTCCCATTTCTTCAACACAATTTTTAGACATCGTGAGCTTTTCATCTATTTGTGTTTTCCTTTTCGCAGATGACAGTATTTTTATATTATAACAAATAAATAATACATTATCCTTATATAACAGAAACACATTGTATGTATGCTGGTGTTATGTATGTTGCTGTTTTGTGATATGGTAAACATATGTTATAATGTTGTGAACATAAAAGGCATATTGGGTAAGTTATTTTACACAATAGTGTATGCTGTATAACTTGTAAATAAATAATCTTTTTCAAAATAGTATTAGTTCGGGAGATTTGTCCCACATCAGTTTGCTATAAACATGTGGAAAACTAAATTCAGGATCACCTTTTGTTGGTTAAACGAAACAAGAAAGTCTAGTAAAATTTCGAAAAATGATTAGTGTCTGTGTAAATCAACACGGCTGAATACAATGGCTCTGCCTTTTTAGCATCCCATCTAAAGGTTTTGCCAGAAATGGATGATCGAATTCGTTTGGGCATCGTCAAGTACGGATAAACGGTAAATAAATAATGAACAATTATAAAACAAAAATCCCGGATAGCACCTCATTGCAATACATACCGTTTTTATCAAATTTCGTTAGATAATCGTCATTTTTTATTGTGAAAAAATAAAATTAAGATTGTATTTATTCAATAAAATCAGGTTCGTCGCTTGTTTGGGAATTTCATTTTACAAAATTAATAAAAAAATCCAATAGGAATATACTATTTAGATAAAAATATTTCATGTTTCAAAGAATTGTATCTAAAGTGGAAGACATAAGATAAAATCAATTCAATTTTTAGATTCTTCATAACTCGTTGAGGATTGATCACTAGTTGTTTTCATTTGGCCATCTCTTGGAAAATTGGGTAAAAACTATTTCTCCAAAATAGTTTTTACCCAATTTTCCAAGGGATGGCAGTCCGGTCAGTCTCTAATGAATTATCGCAATACATCGTTTCGTAGTGAAGACCAAACGAAAACAAATGGTAACCAAGCCTCAACGAATTATGAAGAACCTACAAAATGACTTGATTTTATCTTGTCTTCCACTTTGGATAAAAAAAGACATATTTTTATCTAAATGGTATATTCCAATTTGATTTGTCATTAATTTTGTAAAATGAAATTCCAAAATAAGCGATCGACCTGATTTTATTTAGTTCATACATTTTTGATTTTATTTTTTCGCAATAAAAAATTAACCGTTGATGACCTAACGCCAAAATGTGTTGATCAATCCTGACCTAACGATTATCTAACGAAATTTTATAAAAACGGTATGGTTTTCTTGCAATGAGGTGCTATCCGGGATTTTTTTTTAATTTTTAATTATTTATTTATCGTTTAATCGTAAGTGACCAAACGATAAAAGCTAGTGACTAATCCTGACCAGACGAATTGAATCATCAATTTTGGCAAAACCTTTAGATGCGGTGCTAAAAAGGCGTGTAATGAATGTTAAATGTGGGATGAATATTTAAAACTTGTTATTAATATTTTTCACTGCCCAGTATATTTAATTTTATTCACTAAGTACAATTTATTATTTTTGTTAAATGTTTAGGGTAATTTATATTTTTATAAACCCTTAGTTTGAATTTTAAAACTCTGAATAAGATATTGTACTATTTTATGTTTTTTATTAATTTATATTTTTAGTTAAATGTATTTAAATTACCATTTAATTTTATGTATATTATTTTATTTGAAATTTTAAGTATATTGTTGATTCACTTCAAAATACAGATTCTTCTAATTTTTACAAAATGTTTAGCTTATATAGCCAGATAGCTGTTTCCCATAAGGTCGTGCGCTTGTGTGTAAGGGTATGAGACTTTAATTTGTATACAAAATTAGTGTATTGCTACATATATCACAGGCGGAGCCGAATACAATGCACGGGTAAATCCAGCTTGTTGATATATAGACCTTTGACTTCAAATAACTCCAAGAGTACATGATATCCAATGGTGGTTAATCACATGATCTAGAGCAGTGATTCTAAACGGAGGGGATGGGGGGTCGCGGCGGCTTAGAATAGTTGGAAACTATTCTAAGAAAATTTGCGAAATATTTAAGATTTATAAAATTTAAGATCCGCTTGAGGATGTAGGTAAAGAAAACAAATTATTTACTAATCAGAATTTAATTTTATTTACATTCCATAAACGCCCTTTTTACAAACCATTTTGATTGTGTCACTCTTGCAGTAAATGAGCTATATATATTTTTTTTAAAACGGCTTAACCGATTTTCACAAGACATTATTTTTTTGAAAGCCTGTTATTTTTACTGTAAAATGACACTATTTTCTAGTTTCACTATATTCAAAATTGGTTCAGTACTTTTTATAGTGAATTTTGAATGAAAACGCAACCAAAATTGATGGTTATGAAAAAAAAAGTATTGGGAAGATTTAAATTTAAATTACAACGAAAAAATCAAGAAAAACAAAAACAATTATATTGGTTAATACTGCCATTAGTAATGCCCTATGTACATTGCGTCTACAACGGTTCGCATGCCGTTCCCCATTGACAGAACTGCTTAGTGGTTGGAGCTGTGTGACACCATGCATTGTCATGCATCAATTTGACATTTTTCCATATATATTCTGCTAATTGCGCTAAGAATCGTGACTGATTCAGCAAACCAGCACTGCGAAACCCGCTTTACTGTACGCCGGTTTACCCGGTTTCTCCTATCACTACCATGGATACATATTCTGTAATCGTCAGTGAATAGAACGGACCGCTCGATGTTCCAATTTATGTGTTCGCGAGCAAATTCGAGTCGCGCTTTGCGGTGACGTGCTGTCAGTTTTGAGCTCTAGAGGGCTGTTTGGGAGTGAGGTTGCCTTTCTTCAAGCGTCTTCTTACTGTCTATTAACCACCAGCTCCATCTCGAACTTGTCTTAGCTCCTGCCGCATATCGACGCCGGTGAGATGGCGATTTCGCAGTGAAGAAGTTAGGTTATCGTTCGTCTCAGTTGAACACCGATACCGGCTGGTATGTGGTCTCGGATTGAAGGTACCAGTTTTCTGAAACTTTCTAGATACTCTTGAGACAGCAGATTGACTCAGGTTTAGCCGACGAGCGACTACTCGTTGATTGCGCCCTTCTTGTAATATAGCAGTAAATTGAGCGGCTTTTTCTAGAGTAGTATTCATGATTTTGAGGAAACAATGAATGCAACTGGTAGAGATTTGTTCAGGTCAACGTCTGATAAGGAACTGATGGAAAATATCGGTAAAGGTGGTATTATACAGGAGATTGCAGCACGCGGCACACCAATTGTTTTCACCGAAACATATCATTTTGCTACGAATGCTTTAATTTGAGAACTACTGTAAAGATTTTAATGATAATGATACACAGTACTTGTAAAGATAAAATATCAAGCTGTCAAACAAAAGTTGTTTTACGAAAATAGGTTCATCCATTTTAAAAAATATGCCTTTTTGTACGCGCCGAGGTTTGAGTCGATTTAGTTGCTCGCGAGTCTAGTTAAATTATTGTTATTTGTATACATAGTTTATGCTTACATTTTGCGTATAATACCGAATCTCTATTGAAACCGTAACATCAAATTGTGAAGTATGAAAATACAAATAGATAATGAAATAATAAAGTTATTTTTTATATAAAAAAAAATAAAGGAATAATAAAAAATAAATTTATTATAGATAATTTAACAAGTATAAATTATTATTAAAACACCATTTTTTAATAATAATTTATACTTGTTAGTTATACTTCTACTTATACTGCCACAAAAAAATTATGAACTATTTGATGTGCCGCGAGTAAAAACAGGTTAAGAATCACTGATCTAGAGGGCCATTTTTGATCATTGAACGAGAGAGTAACCCCACCCTACCCTTGGATGCACCTTTCAAAACATTTTTTTGTAATAGAATAATGTTTGTCCCAGAAAAATACGTAGAAGGTAGAACTAATGTCCGTCACGTCAGCCGGAACCATTGTGCACTAATTGTTTTTTCAGCTGGAATAATACAATCCCAATCGATACCTTATAAAGCCAGGCGAAACCATACTAAAGCACAATCAACTATGGCACAAGAAGCACAATGCATTGTTCATTATTGTACACTATATGATTTTTCGACCAAAACCTTGTTACGATTACGTGATCGTAACAAGCGCTTTTTGTGTTATATTCCCCTCCGGTTGTGTCTCTGCTAAGTGGTTTGTGTATGTACTTTTTTAGTACAGCAACGAAGCACATTGCATAGTTGTCAGCTTTGTGTTGGGTTGTGATGGAGCGAGACCAATGTGTATCGGGTGCGCGAAAACCAAAACATTCCACAAGAATGTTTTTCTTATATGTGTCTCGTTTACATCAATGCAAATTGATGTAAACGAGAAACAGAGAAAAAAACAATTCTTCTGGAATGTTTTGCGCGTCGTTTGTGCGGCGTAAGAGTTTTTTTTTTGATATTCATTCGAGTTTGGTTTTTTGATATGAAAAGTCTCGTTTGGTTTGTGAATAAAAAAAAAATTGGTTAGTTTTGTAATTTTCTTTCTCATTAAAGTCGAGTAGATACTGATTTTTAATGGAGATCGTTTTGATTTAAAAAAAAAATCGAATTGTAATTAATTACTAAATAAATTAATAAAAGTTGTGAAACGAAATTTTATATGATATTTAAATCGTGAAAACCTATAATTTTTAATATTATAACAAAACAAAAACGAGTGTTTCGAACATTTTGGTTTGGTTTTCTTGTGAATACATTGGCGTGCGAATTTTGTTCTACAGTGTTAGAGATTGAGTTCATATTAGTGAAATTTTGGTTGTGTTTGGTTGTGTAAAACCGTTTTTGATAACATTTATTTTACGAGTACCGTTATATACTAGCGGACGTGCCGCCACTTAGGATCCAGCTTACAGGTGGCCAGTTGAGGCCATTCGCAATAGTTTCGGTTAAAAGGGACGCGCATAATATTTCTACGGTTTTGGCGAAGTACGCCCAACATTTTGAGCCCAACCGGGCAAAAATATTTAAACGGGATCGTCGAAACAACGTCCAATTTATTTTGGTGGCCAGGTGAGGCCAAATACATTTTTCGGGGAGAGGCCCCGCAACGATAGTGCCCAACCAGGCAAGCTCTCGAGCGCAAAGGCGGGGAGCCGCCCAACCACGGCACCAAGGCCGCATCGATGAGGTAACGGCACATGAAGCCGCAACGGTCCGGGTGTGGTACCACCTGTGGCATGACGGCCGCGCAAGGCCGCAACAGTTTTTTAAGATAATTAAGGGACCATTTTTTTTATTTTTATTCTAACTTTTTTTTGATTTTATTCTTTTTATATTTTTTTTTATTATATTAAATTTTCAAATTTATTGTAATCAAGCGTCGCACAGCGATCGCGTGTTGCGCGCTCGTTGTACATTGGTCTCGTCTCCCTCACTTTCGGCGGTCCTATTTTTGTTGTCCTTTCTACTCTCGCTCCCTCATTTTTTTCTTCTTCAGGGAAGTGGTGTTTTCCTATTTTTTTTTGGTTGTCTAAATTCTTGAAAAAATGAATTATTAAATTTTTCGGTGTGGTCTGATGAGGGAGGGACTTCTCCCTTCGTGTCGGCATAGGGTGGGTGGTTTCTTGGTGCCCGCATCCGAATCTAAACCGGTGGTTACCACCGATTGAATTCTGACGGATGCACGGACCAAGGCACCTCTCTCCTGTTATAATGTTTATTTTATTTAATTCTTTTTTTTTCTGCTGTTCGTTCCTCAGGTTCCGGCCGACAAATTTCGGCGGAACTTCCGGTTGTTTATAATTTGCGTTTTCATTTTAATTTAAATTTCTGTAATCATCACGGCGTAAGCCAGGAGCGTCATGCAAGCCTCAAACCCCACGTCCTTAGCACTTTCCCTGAGAACGTAGCCGGCAAAATATCACCGTGGATGCCTCTGCATGCGCTTAGTGATATCTGCAGGATGGCAGTAGCCATCTTGTAGCTACCTTATAATTCCACTCGGAACCTTATAAAGCCAGCCAACCATACCCTTTAAAGCCAACCCAACTATTTCACAAGAAGTACAATCATGCAGCACAATCGTGTATAATTTTGCACTATATAATTCCAGCTGGGAAATTATATATTCCGGAACCATGTGATGCCGGAACCAAATTAACTATTACACAAGTATAGCACAATACATTGTGTATTATTGCACACTTTCTGATTACGCAGCCGAAACCAGATTTTTTGCAGCCGGAACTATTAAGAGTTAGTACGACGTTCGAATCCACTTAAATGGTTATGAAACATATAAGCTTTCAAACTTATTATTCCAGCCGGAACCCTATAAAACTAGTCGAAACCATGTCAGCCGGAACCAAACGAACTGTGGCAAATCCTATAGTGCGCAATGATTCTCAATACATTGTGCTTCTTATGCCATAGTTGGCTTGCTTTATAAGCTTCCGTGTGGATGGCGTTTTATATCTTAGCATTGACTTTTGGTCTAAATTTAATCTGACTCTCATGCCAATAAATGAATTGGTCGTCACGAATTTAGATTCCTCTCAATATAAACTTACCAACAGTCAAGTTCAAGAACTTCAGCAGATTAAAAACTATTATGCAATTGACGGGTTGGGAAGGACCACGCTTCTTGAGCGCACGATAGATGTCGGTCAAACAATACCGATCAAGCAGAGGTAGTATAATGTTTCACCAGCTATCCAAGACCTTATGTATGTTAAACTTGATTGCATGGCAAATCTGAAAGTCATAGAAGAATCCCATAGTGCATGGAGTTCTTCGGTGGTTCTAGTGAGGATACCAAATTGGCAAAGTTCAGCTATTATGCTTGGATTCGCGGAAGTTTAATAAGGTGATAATAAAGAATGCCTACCCACTGCCTCTAATAGATGGCTTGTTAGGGAGAATACATGAAACCAAGTTTATAAGTTCGTTGGACATCAAGGATGCCTTTTGGCAAATCCTGTTGTCTGAAGGGTCCCGCGATAAAACAGCATTCACAGTACCTGATAGACCTCTAGTTCACCTTGATGCCGTCTGCCTTTGTAAGGCCCTTCAGACAATGAGCCGGCTTATTGACTTGGTTAAACCCTATCAGTTACATGACCGCGTCTTCGTGTATATCCGGATGACTTCCTTCATTTCAGTCACCATTGAGGAGCACTTTTTTTATTAAAAACTGTTGCGGGACTTATTAAGAAGGCTGGATTAACAATCAAAGAGCAAGTTCGTGATGCGCGAAATAAACTATCTTGGTTATTTAGATGGCGAGAATGGTCTACGTACCGACTCCGATAAGGTCTACGCTGTTTGTAGGGCTCCCCGAATTAAAACAGGCTGACTTAAAAAGGGCGTTTTTATTGAATTGTTTTTTAATTTTAAAATTGACTAATGGACATGTAAGTCCAAACCATTCAATTATTGCAACTAATGTTTTCATTGATGAAAATATAAACAAACTTAAATTTGCAAATTGACCTGACTTAAAAAAGGTCCCATTTTTTCATGTGGATCACATATGAAACGGGTTGGACGTTCGCTACCGCTAAAGCCAACCCAATTTCACATAATTGCCACTATCATTTGGTACTCCATGCAGCATTGGTTCCCGCAGCTCAGTCTGCAGAGAGCAACGTGGTGGTTTTTAAGATACCCAGATAGGAGCCTTATAGTTTACCGTATTAAAAAAATTACTATATAGAATGGGGAGTAGATAATTGGGGTATTGGGGCCCAAAATAGGGGGTTAACTTATAAACCGATCACGTGGACAGCACAGACCGTGGTTGTATTTGTAAAACGTTTAAGTACAAATTTTACCTTAAAATAACTAAAATAAATTGGCCCATAAGCCCTAGGAGGATAGTATTTGTAAAAATGTTTGATAGTGGTATGCTATCTAGGTCGGTAAAAGAAAATAGTCGCTTAGCGTCAACAACTTCCATTTACTTTCTGTCGGTAGTAATCCACTATCGTTATTTTGTTGTTAATAACAACGCCTGCACTTCTCTACTTACCAAAAAAATAACCAAAAAAAAAAAAAATCAAATTAATTTTACACACACTATGTCCTTTTTTGTCAACAAAAATATAAAAAAGAATCCCGAATTTATACAAAATAAACAATTTATTAGAAAAGCACCCTTAATAATTTTCAAAATAAAAACTTAACACTTAATAACGATTAATGACCACACGTTCGTCCACCTAAAAACTGACTGACTTCTTCCCAAAAAAAACTCCAAAAAGGCCGGTTGCTATTTTTTTAATCTAAAAGTTAGTTGAGAGGGGGGAAATAATAATTTTTAGTACTTAAATTGAAAGTAGTCCCTCAACCAAAACATAAAATCAAAAACAAAAATCAATTACCGTGCGTGCAGAATTTTCGAATTATCAGTGAATAGATCCAAAAATAAAATTCACACTCAAACTATGTAGAATCGGATAACAAATAAAATAGATAGAACACACTCAAACACAATCACTACACGTCCGATCACACCCATAACAGCGAATGGGAACCACCCCAAATGTTTCGCGGCCTCAGAATCCAGAGAGAGATATCAAAATTAATCTTTACATGTTGATTAAGCCTAATTAGGGCTCACGGGGAAAAAATATTGCTAATCCAGGATCCGAGAAATCGGGCAAAGGACTTCAACTTTCGCCCAAAATACGATTAAACGATAAGAAACGATTTCTAGAGTAAACCGGATATGCTTAAAGCCAAACTTTAACATTTTTGAAAGACGGTTAATTTGACGAAATTTGTGCTTATCGTAAAAATATAATTTTGATTCATAAATTGAGAGAAAACAAGCAAGCCCCTAAAAGATACTATATTAAAAACGAAAAACATGTACCATTTAATAATATTTCTATTGAACAATAAAATATTAGAATAAAATGTTCTAGAATCCATGGAACTTGGCAATTTTAATTCTTATCAGGTATATGCACATTGCCATTCAGAAAATTGAGGGGTAAATATGTTGTGACCAATAATCGACATTCTTTTCCACGAATGTGAATTGGCTTTTGGTAAAACTGTTTTGTATAATCAAAAATCTGTATTCCGCGTTGTAACAAACGAAAAAGTTCTAATGAAAGCTGTCACTAGCGGTGGTCCGATATCGGCGAAAAATATTGGGATTCCTCTATTTATACAAAAAGCTTAATTATGAATTTTCATCCCGGTTTTTCATTCCGTCTCGCTGTACAGGGGCTGAATTTTTGAAGGAAAACTGTTTTTTTTTGTTAAAAATCATCATTTTCGGTTAAATCTTGGAAAACTGATCGGACCCGGTACTATTCCGGAATTATTATTTTGATTAATATCAAAAAAATAAAAAAGCTCAAAATCAACTCTTAGAGAGTAGAGTAGCTGTAAACGTTATTTGGATTAATTTATATCCCACCAATTCTTGAAGCTGGCCGAATTCCCACAAACGAGTTGCTATATATGTCCTCCAGCTCTGCCGCATAAATAAAGAGTTTTGCAGCGACTGTGACAAAATGTCTGTCTTTAACACTCTAAAAAAGTGGAAATCTGTCCCATAACTGTGTAAATCAATAAATTTTAATGTTTTATATTAATTTTTCCAAATTTAATTCTAAAAATAATTGAAATAAACTAAACTAGCATTTTTTTATGAGTCTGAGGGACCCATCGGGTTAAAGCACTATTTGATCTAAGTTTCCAAAACATAGGAACAACCAATTGTCGACATTCTCTACGCCCCAATCTATTTTCTCCGCTATTTTTGCACTGGCCCTGTAACCAATTTCGGGGTCTTGTAGAAAACCTATAATTAAAGAATATTTTTAAATTTTTTTACTAACTGCCAAAGTTGTAAATTTGTTGCTAATCTTTCAAGCATCTTATGTATTTTTTCAAGTTTTTAGGTATTGATGTTTAATCCATTTTTACTCATTTGTTAATCTTGTGTAAATTACAATTTTTCCTTGAAAATACCATGAAAATACCATAAGGCAAAATGTAGATAGTAATAAGGAAACTTGAAAAATTATGAAAAAGGATATTATTAAAATTAATTTTCTTGTATTCTTTTCTATGTGCCTGGTTGTATTCGGCTTTTTTGTGGGTTGTTAAATTACCAATCTTTTATCTTAAAGAAGGATGTAACAAGAAGTAATTCATGTTATATGCCTTTTTTATACAGTTATTATTTCTGTACACAACTCTGTACTTGTTTTATTAAAATTTTGTTACAATTTAAAAGGGATAATGGTTGGAAGTCATATATTATCTTCTCATGACATGTGCGAAAAAATATTTTTTGTACATACATATGTGCTTATAAGGGTAAAGAAATTATAAAACTTTTTATTGTCTTAGAAAAAGAAAATAAATTGGGATTTAGAACCAAATTAAGAAGTTAGGATATAAATAGACTAAAGGTTATAAGGACAAAAAGATTGAGATAAATAAGTACATACTGGGTTTGTGTGTACTCGTTATTAATGAACGATTTTTTAACAGCTTTCACAGCATCCAATTGAATACCGCGCTGTTTCCACTCAACTTTTTACCTCGAAAATACCTGAATTTTCTTGCCGTTGATACAAACCAGAATCCTATTATTTATTAACATTTCATTCGCTATATACAAATAAAGTTTTGCAGTTTTTATTGCTTTACTCCTGTTTTTGATATTTTTAATTAAATAAAATAATAAAAGCACAAAAAAGCTATGAGTGGAGCGAACTAATAAAAAATTATTGTTTTCTTGAAAGCTAGAAAATTTAATCATAAAATATTTTTCGTATTTGGTTCATTATGTATTAAAATTTTATGAAATCATAATGAAGTTTTCAAACACTGTGCACAGTAACAATTTAAGGTACATAAATTAATTTAAAATGTAAATAATTTAGGGAAAATTTCAAAAAACAATTGCGATGAACAATGGTTATGGAGACTTATAAAAGTCCTTCACCTCGTCAATTAGTACGGATCTCATGGATGATTTCATATATGTATGTATTGTCTACCGTCAGAACAATTATAAAAGATTCAGATATAAAAGTGCTAAGCACTTGGATTGAGAACCAAATACAGCGTCGTATTTGTAAGTGTTGACCTTTACGGTGGATTTACATATGCGACGTGTTACGTGTGACAAGTGGAAATTAACGTTACGCTTTCTTAACAACAATTTACATTTGCGACGGATGCCGCCACGCACACTAATTAAATATTTTTTGAGGTGTATATTAATTGTGTTCTGTCACTAAAAACACTGTGGCAAAACAATAAAAAATTTGTTTGCATGTTTCTAAATTTTTATGTGTGTGTGACCGTCACGGAATAGATAAAATTTGTTCATGTCTCGGCGTGTAGCGTGTGCCGTGTGTCAAAATATCAAAATAGTCGTTTATGATTGGCTATAGGCTCCGGTGGCGAAGTCAAAACCGATAATTTGATTTTGCCATCGGCACAGAATAGCCCAGGCGTTTCTGCTTCGAACTTTAATGCTTGATAACGTTAGCGCACGACAGACAGTATGCCAATATTGGGGCAGCAAAGATTTTTGTAGGAGATTGTTGAGTCATAAATGAAAGTAGGGCGATTCAAGTCGACGTTCACCGCACGTCTTCGTCAAGTTAAGTTTTGTCGAACCTGAGCTGAGTTCGCAGCGTGAACTTGTCCGATATGAGCACGTCTCTGTTCATTTAGTTCTTGGCGTTGCGTTGAACTACGGTTTCGTCGTCCTAGGTTTGATCGTCTGATAGCTGGCATTTTAATCAAAAATCAATTCCTAAAAATTATAATGATTCATCATTTACTTTAAAATCGTTACTTCACAAAAATGAACTTACAGATTGAATCAATCTAAATCCCGCAATCCAATTTGATAATCGTACCGTAAATCACATCGAACTTCATATGATTGTAATAATGGTACCGTTATGCATCCATTAACGGTACCATTATTACAATCATATGAAGTTGGATGTGATTTTTACGATTTCGATAGTTTTTTCCCGAAATTTATTATTATTATTAATATTTTTTTTCATATATTATAAAATAGTGAATTAATACTCAAATTTCGAATTCAATGTCAGCAAGCAAAACAACACGTTTACACTATCGAAAATTACAATGGGCGAGTTTAAGCCCCTGTCATGGTTAGTCAAATCATCGCCAATTTCATCTGAAAATTTCAAAGTCAACATCATTTTTCGATTTTCCGAATTTTCCGACTTTTCCGGTTGATTTTCCCAAAACTTCTTTTCGTAGAACAATCTCCTGGCAATTACCAATTCAGCAAAATAGATTGAGCCAAATCGGTTTAGCTGTCCTCAACTGAAAAACATCATTTTTCGATTTTCCGAATTTGCCGACTTTTTTTTTTTATTTTATTTTTTTTATTTAGACAACAATTTTACTAGTTTAAATATAATAAATTTAACAATTTCAGTCAGTTGCTCGAACCTTATAATATTATTATTTTTATTGATATTGTATTTATTTACACAAAAGGCAATGTTATTTAATGAGGTACTTACACTATTCAATTTCTCGTTATTTTCGTAAAGTAAATTTGTAATCCCCAATTTTCCTCATTTTAGCAATTCACAATTTTCGTACGTTTTAAGGTATTCAGTTATTTTTTTTTAAAAGTTTGTTGAGTTTGTAATGTTCCTAAGCTTCGAAGGCAGAGTATTATATTTCAAGAGTCCTCGATACAATATATTATTATTTGATGCCTTTGTTCTAAAATAATTAACACCAAAATTTGATTTTCTTCGTGTATTATAGTCATGCTGATCTTGTGCTTTTATCAAATCAAAATTGTGTTTGATTTGGTTATTATGTATTTTATTTATCAAAATTAGTAGCTCTCTTTCAATTAAAAACTTTAGTGATTGAAACTCATCAAAAAGTTTCTTCGTTGGGTACCTTACTGGAATATTAATAATGTTTTTTAGAACTCGTTTTTGCAAAATCTCTAGCTCTTTGATTTTATAATTTGCAGCACCACTCCAAATCGGATTAAGGTAAGTTAATCTCGACTGAATGAATGCGAAATACATTAGCAAAAGTGCTTTTCTTGGAAGGATATATTTTAATCGAATGATAAAGCGAAAACATATGGTAGTATATTCTTTTTAATTTTTTCAATTTGACTAGACCAGTCCAGCTTGCTATTAATCACCAACCGAAGATAGTTATACTTGCTAACTCTTTCAATTAGGAAAGAACTATAAGTAATTGGGTGGTTGTTAAGAACATCCTCGTCCAATTTTCGATTTGTAAATATCATATACTTAGATTTAGTATGATGCAGCGATAAATGGTTTATATTAAGCCAATGTTTCAATTTTTATAAATCATTTTGAATTTTTATAAGCAATTCTGCTAGAGATTCTGCAGAGTACATTATCAGACAATAGTTGAATTTTCCCTTCAAGTTTAATGAAAGTTATATCGTTAACGTTTACGTTTAAGAGAGCAGGGCCTAAGATAGAGCCTATAGGAACTCCTAAATTCGTCATTTTTTCTGAACTAACACAATCGTTAACTTTCACGAATTGACGCCTGTGGGATAAATAAGTCTGAAACAAATGTATTTGGTTTAGAGTAAAGCCTAGTTTGGATAATTTTATCAAAAGAATGGCTGGGTTAACAGTATCAAAAACTTTACTTAGATCTAAGAATAGGCAGCCACAAAACAATTTTTTATCTATATTTGTGCTCATATGATCCGTAAAATTTAAACATGCCGCCGTAGTGTAAAAGTTGGCTTAATCGAGTAAGTATAACCTTTTCATAAACTTAAGATATAGCAGTTAATATTGATATCGGTCTATAGTTTGTGTCATCTGTTTCAACTCCGCTTTTATAAACAAGAATAATATTTACAGTCTTATTACAATCAGGAAATATTCCACTATTAAAGGCTTCACTTATGAATTTGGCAAGGAGTGGACTGATATAGTTAACAGTGTACTGCAATACTTTTGTAGAGATGTTATCATTACCAATGGCTGCATTTAAGTTTAAACTTAGTATTGCCTGCTCCACTCAGGGCCGGAAAGGTTTGCATTAAATAGTCCGTTGCCACATCACCCGTGAGGTAGGACTTGCAATGCATTTTTTTAACGAGGTGTTCCACGTAGGTATAGTCCTCAAAAATATATATTTAAAAAATAAATAAAAAGGTTAAATATTACTATCGTACTAATTCAGCGTACGAATACATAAATAAAACAAATATTTTGTAAAAATAGATTAATTAATTAATTAAAGTTTACTTTCCGTGCTTTAAGTTTTGCAAAATCGTCTATCAAGTCAGTATAATCCAAGTTGCTCAGAAAATCACTTTCTATAGATATTCTAGCTAAATCTACAAGTCTTTCTTGTCCCGTGGTACTACGTAAATAATTTTTAATAATTTTTAATTTGGAAAAGCTACGTTCTCCAGAAGCTACTGTAACTGGTATTGTCATTAAAATTCTAAGCGCTACTGCTAGATTTGGTAATATCGACTCTAATTTCTTATTAATTATAAAATCTAACGATTCTATAGGGCATAAAAAAAATTCCTGAAACTGTACTTTGAAATATTTTAATTTCGTCTAATAGTTCTAATCCTGCTATATCGGAATTTGAGTTGAAAGTTAAATGCTTTCTAGAAAAAGGCATTAACGTAAAAGATCAGGATCATTTAATGAAACTACAGAAATATCATGCAAAAATTTGAAAATATTATTGTGTTCCGAAATTTGTTCAAACCGTTCGCTAACAGATTGAATAGCCCTATCAAGGATTTGGAAATAAAATTCAACTTTAAACTTTCGTTCAGGATTTGATACAGTTTCGTCTCTACCTTCGTATGAAAAAAGTTGAGGTTTTCGACTGGGGCGTCTTGAAGCATCTGGGAAATGTGGTGGAACATTTAATTTTAAAGCCATTTCTTTAGCTTGAAGGACAAACCCGTGAAATTTTTCCTCATTTCTTAAATTTGTTAAAAACTGATTTGTATCCCGTAACATATTTACTGCCGTCGTTAAGCAAATAGCAGGTGATTGTAAATATTTGCTAAATATATTAATTTTTTCTAAACGACTATACCAAATAAATAGAGAACAAATAAATTCAAATTGAATAATTTTAAGAGACAAACTATTCGCGTTAATTCTTGTTATTCCGTCCTTGTCCGAGTCGTTTCCTATTTCAAATAAAGCGTCATAAATATTATCTAAACTATATATTAAGGGTTTTAAAGCTTCTATGCGACTTTCCCATCTTGTCGTACATAATGGCTTTAGAGTTAGTGTTTTGACATTTTTCTTTTAATTTCCCATCTTAAAACAGAACTAGAAAAAACACATATAAACATTGGATAGTATCAAAAAAAAATTACAGCTTGAAGTGAACATTGAACTGAATCCAAAAGAACTAGGTTAGCTGAATGTGAGGCACATGGCACAAAAAATGCGCTAGGTTCTAAATTCTTAATTTGAGCTTGCATTCCAATGTTTTTTCCCTTCATATTCGAGCCTTTATCATAACCTTGCCCTCCGCAGTCACTAATTGAAAATCCTAGAGAAGTTAGTCGGTCTAAAACTAAATCAGTCAAGCCCTTACCCGTTGTGTCTGTAGCTTTTACAAAACCCATAAAAAGCTCCATAATTTCAAAATTATTTTGATTTCTATGAACAACTCTAATAATGAGTGATAATTGTTCATTGCGACTCTGATCTGGAGTACAATCCACAATTATCGAAAAATATTTTGCTTATGATGTTATTTTTTTTTTTCAATAACATTAGAAACGATCAAAATAAGCTCGTTCTGAATGCTTTTATGCAAATATCTGTTTTGCGTCTCACCGTAAGTTATGCGCCGTACGTGTTCTGAAAAAACAACGTCAAATTCAGCTATAGCTTCCACTAACTTCCACCGTGACGTCAACCTATTTTTTTTTTTATTTCTTTTTCATTCAATAAATCGTGACGTCGATCTCTTTTTATTTTCTATTTAATTTTTTTTTTTATTTTTATTTTCATTCAGTACGGTCATTTAACATGAATTGATACTCATATTACAGGAACTTACTGGTTTAAATATTAAATATTATCATTCTATTAAAATGTTATGTTTCATTTTGGTGGCGGGAATTGGCGCATGAATTATTTTCTTAATCATGTATTTTGTACAACGTTTCAATTTATATTATTACTTTAATTGCATTTATTTGAATTAATTACATCCTTTTCTTACATTTGTTTTATGAGACTAGAATAATAATTATTGCTAATTTAATGAATATATATAGTTTTAGTAAGTTAGTTCCTAGTGTTATAGTTACCTTTGGTGTGTGCAGCGACAGGCTATTCATTGATTTTGATATTAATTTCATTTTGATTTTTATGTTTCTTATATATCTTATTTTTTCCGAAACATACTGGGATGTTACATGAATAATCTACGTGTTAATTCACATGCTTTCTCCTCAATAGTAAACAATGTGGTTCTCAAATCTTCAATTAATAGGTACAAAGGTCTGAATTTTTCTTTTCTTAACACTCGTAGTATTCTTCACAAGATTGATGAAATAAGAGATTTAGTGTGCGGCGTAAAACTTGATATTCTCTGCTTTGTTGAGACATGGCTCCATGATCGAATTCCGGACGCTTCAATTTGTCTTTCTGGATATAATATATTACGATTGGACCGAAATTTGGATGCAAAAAAAACGGGAGGTGGTATTTGCGTTTTTCTGAAATCAGGCATTCGATATAAACTGGTACATGGTCATTGTGCACCTAATTTGGAGGTAATGCTCATAGAACTATTATTCGGAGCAGCTAAGGTGTTGTTGGTTGTTGCATATAAACCGCCGAATAAACGTTTCCTTGAAGATTTTGGGGCCTACTTGCAAAATTATAGTGTTAACTATAATGATATTGTACTGTGCGGTGACTTCAATTGTGACCTCAAAGAAACTAAATCAACAACGAAGAAATTTAAAAGGTTGCTAACATATTTTACGTCACACTCTAGTTCATTATTGGACTGTATTATTTCTAATACGGATAAAATTGTATTTCATAACCAAATCTCGGTTGGATTTAGTGATCACGATCTTCTTTATTTTTCCTATGATATTAAACATGAGAGATCTATTCCTAAAATTTCATTTCGTGACTACAATAGCATTAGGTCATCAGATTTGCTTGATAAATGCAATAATTTAAATTGGAGCATGGTTTACAATTTTAACAACCCTGCTGATAAAGTAGAATACTTTACAGAACTAGTTGTAGACTTGTTTGAAGAATTTGTACCACTAAGGACTATATCACCCAAACCTAAACAGCCGCCTTATGGTTCAATGATGAGATCAGGGATACCATAAATTTCAGGGATTTTATTTTACGTCGGTGGAAGCGTACAAGAAGAGTTGAACTGTACCAAGAATATAAAGCTGTACGAAATAGGGGTAATAATATTATAAAACGCGCAAAAGCCAAATATTTTTCATCTATATTGCACCCATCCCTACCATCAAAAGTTTTTTGGAAAAATTTAAAATCTGTTGGTCCCTTTCTATCATCCAACGAAAAACCATCACCACAATTTTCACCAAATGAATTCAATAATTATTTTTCTCTTAACAGTGCAGGTTCAGCGGGGTTACTAACTTTTGATGAATTAATGAACTCTCGTGCGATGGAAGGTAACTTTAGTTTTAAAAACATCGATATCACTGACCTTATGGATGCTTTAGATTCCGTTAAATCAAACGCTGTTGGAGTTGACGAAATACCGATTAAGTTTGTTAAACTTATTTTACCAAAGGTTGATTGCTACTTACTACATATTTTCAATAGCTTAATAACGTTTTCTATTTTTCCAGAGAGTTGGAAGCAATCAATTATTATTCCCATTCCCAAGAATAAAAATCTCAAATGCTTATCTGATTTTCGCCCTATTAGTCTGCTTCCTGCTTTGTCTAAAGTTTTTGAAAAAATACTACAGTCACAAATACTAACTTACGTTGAATCGGAAAATTTACTATCAATGTACCAGTCTGCTTACAGACGTCATTTCAGCACTAATAGTGCTTTACTACATATCAATGACGACATCCGCAGGGCCATAGATAAGGGTTATCTTTGTACGCTGGTTCTTCTTGACTTCAGTAAAGCTTTCGATAAAATTGATCATTCAATTTTGGTTAGCAAGCTTCGTAACAGTTTTAAATTTTCAATGTCGGCTTGTCGTTTGGTTTTGTCATATCTATCAAATCGATCGCAATTGGTTAGAACTAATTCAGGAATCTCAAGCTCTTCTTATACTAATTGCGGCGTTCCCCAGGGTTCGGTATTAGGTCCTTTTCTATTCATGATGTATATAAACGACCTACCTGCAGTTATCACTCAATGCAAATATCACCTTTTCGCGGACGACCTGCAAATTTATAGATTTTGTAGGCCCAACGAGATAACAAATTCTATCGGAACTGTTAATTTCGAAATTCAATTGATTACAAAATGGTCTATAGAAAATAATCTGGAACTTAATGCTGGGAAAACCAAATCTATTATTATATCTTCTACAATTCGTGATACGCACAACCTACCTAAAATCAGCGTACTAGGAGAGGAGGTTGATTTCTCTGATTCTGTGAATAATTTAGGCTTAACTTTTGACAAGTGCTTATGCTGGAGTTACCACATCGAAACAGTTTGTAATCGAGTAATTTTTTTATTAAGAATGTTATGGGCTACCACGAAGTGTTTTAATACCAATCTTAGACTCCAATCGGTGAAATCTTACATCCTTCCACATTTTTTGTACGGCGATATTGTCTTCTTTGAATTAAAGAAGAAGTACTTTAATGAACTTCGATTGATATTTAATTCTTGTGTGAGATATGTATATGGGCTAAGAAAGTACGACCACATCTCGAATTTTGCTAATTCATTACTTGGTTGTTCTCTTGCTGAATTCTATGAGTTTCGAGTTTGTTTATACATTTTCAAGTTCTTAAAGTATAAACAACCCACCTATATTGTAGGGAAATTGGTTTCGTCTTCCAATCGTCGCATTCATCTTTTGACTCCGGCTATAAACAAAAGTAATCTGATGAATTCATCATTTTTTGTGAGGGGAGTTAGCATGTGGAATTCGTTAAGTAATAACGTTAAAAAATCTAAATCCCCTGCCGTGTTTCGGAAAAAATACTTTTCTTCACCTTAATAATATCAAAATTCTATTTTTTGCCAATTTCAAGTTGATGAATCGCTAAAATGTTGCTGCACACCTATAGGTTAATTCAATTAATAAACTAGAAATAAATTAAAATAAGTAGTTGCCACTAATGTAATAAGTTCATAAGAACTTCAAACATTTATATTAAATAAAATAAATAAATAAATAAATAAATAACTTTAGAAAATTACCATTATTTTGCTCGTATAATCTGTCTGACCCACCCCTGAATGCCAAAGATTGCACTGAAAGGAATTTAAAGAGAGAAAAATAATTCGTTTCAACACGTCTCTTCAATGTTGAACTTCTTTGGACATTGTATTTTGAAAAGTGCTATCAATTGTGGAGTTTTTCGAAAGTCTTAGTTCAAATTCTGTCCATTTTTTAAAATTCTCTATGTGAACGACCCCCTATTCATGTTCTTTAAGAACCGTAGCTATATGATTCCATTTGTTGAATCCTATACTACTAATTGGAATAAGAGAATTTTTCTTAAATAACCTACAACAAAAACAAAAAATGGAATCACTTGAAACTGAATACACTAACCACGTCGTACAACTGCTTCCCCATTTGACAAAATCCTTGTAAAATGTTTGTTATTAAATTTCCTACCGGACGTCACAGGATAACAAATATTTAATATCTTTGATTTGTTTGGGGCGTTTTTCAACAAGGTGGGTTAAAATTCTATCATTTAAATCTGGCCAGACTGCCGGATCATTTAAATCTAATTTAATTGGCATTTTTTTTAAATCGTTTCAGAAAATGAAACCTCACCAGCGTCTTCTGATCTACCTAATACAGATCTATCATCACAACTTGAATTATTTTGTGGTGGTGGATCATCAATAACATTGATACTTTCAATGTCATTGGCAGTGTTGATTTGGGTAGCTATTGTTTGTTACTGTATGTTTGCATTTCCTGCTTTAAAAAATTTATTTAGAGCATTTTGTTGTTTTTTGACAGAAAACGACACAGACAATTTTCGCTTGGACAACATTATATTTAGATATAAAAATGCACCAAACACAACAAAAACAGTTGAAAAAATGAATAAAAATTTAATTACAAATCAAATATTTACGAAATATTATTTTTTTTTGAAAAATCACATTAATAATTGCATATGCACCACTGAAAGTCTCACTCACTGAACTGAACTGTCCGTTGCTTTTTGCTTATATAAATATAACGTGAGTATTTTTATTCTGTTTCGCCAATCGCCTGTTTCTAAATTGTGAAATAGTAAATGCATGTGTAAGGCCGGATTTAAAAGCAAATAAATAGTACGTATAAGTTCCTTTGTCTTTCGCACAGGATTTTCATATGATTTTATTGTGTATCTCACTCATTTCGTTTGTTGTTTTTACTTCGTTTTTAATTTTTTTGTAATGAAATGAAACAAATGATTTCGCTACTCGTTAACCGTTGTTAGTACATAGTTTAGTACATTTTTGATTTTGTGCATATTTCGGTTTATTTGGTTTTATACTTTATTTTTGATTTTTTTTCAATTAGTTTTAGTTCATTAACAATAGTAGAAGGAGAAGTATGATTTTCGCTGCCCGAACATTTTTTTCAGATTTACGTAAAAAATATTTTTCCGTTTTATTTTTTTTTTACAGTTTGTGGAAACTAGGATTCTTGGAATTAAGTTATTGGAATTTTTATTAAACTATTAAAATAATTTTACTTCTTATATTTATAATAATAATGATATAAAAATTAGTTATGTATTTCCAATTTTGTGAATGTGATGAATATCTTGACGACATCACAAAACTTAACTTTTTTAATACAATACTTTTCCTCCAAAAAATCATGAACAACAATCATAAAATTTTAATCACATCATTATTTTTAACTTCACATTATCAGTAAATAAAAATATGATTGATTCAGTTCTATTCAATGCATCTGTTTTGAAGTAAAAATAAAAATTATAATACAAATACAACATTTTAAAAATGCAATGTACCATTCAAAAAATTTTCAGCACAGAATTTTAACACTTCATAGTTCATATGCAAAGCAAAAATATCAATAAAAATCCCCCACTATTCCTTATATAAAAACAACTCGCTCATGAACAGTAAACACAAAATTGAGAGAAACCGACGTGGAAAAAATGACTTGCTGTTTTTTTCTATTCCCCTTTTTTCTATATTGAATACTCTTTATTCGCTCTCCATTATTAGGCATATTATTTTTTAATTATCTATGTATGTGTAAAATTATGTTCATTCAAAATCCACGCAAGTGTATAAATACAAGCCGTTGCACTTGCGCACAGAATAAAAATACTGTTCATGAGCGAGATGCTTTTTATATAAGGAATGGTGGGGAATTTTTATTGATATTTTTTCTTTACATATGAACTATGAACAACGTTAAAATTCTGTGCTGAAAATGAAAATATTTTTGTGTATATGGTAATGTAATGACTGTAAAGCTATTCTGCAAATTTTAATAGAGTTGTGCAGTATAGTAAAATGTAATTTAAAATTAAAAAATTTCTAATAAATAAATTTTTTTTTAAATATAATGGCGCCCTGAAATGTTTGCGCCCCGTCAAGCTGTTCATACTGTTCTATGGGAGGGTTGGCCCTGGCTCCACTTCATAATCATTCGTTGGCCAAAGTTCGAAGGAATAAGAAATGATATATGATACATAATTAAAATCGTTTTCACCGGGTTGATTGAAATTTCTCGCAAAAATACTCGTGACACTTGCAAAATAATCAATGAAGTGATCTTCAATTGCTTTTTCTTCATTTACTAATATATTCGCAACTTTAATACAATGTATGACTTCTTCTATTGTAAATAAGTTCATTTAAATGTTTCCAAAGTTCTTTGGGTTTGTTTATATTTTGGCTAATACAACTAAAGCATTTTTCGCGTTTTGCCTTTTTAATTTTTAAAGCTACCAAGGCACTAAGTGCTTTGTGTTTACTAGCCAAAAATTGATCGCCAATAAATTTATTTTTTAACTTGAAGAATTTTTCTCGTTCTTTAATCAACCCCTTTATTTCAGAGGTGATCCAAGAAGCACCACTTGGTTTAACTTTTTTGGTTATAATACGTGTGCTATTCAATACTATAATTCAATACGTTTCAACCCACTACAGAAACCATCTAGATTTTCTGAACTACAAATTCGAATCCAGGAAGCATCTCTAAACAAGTTATCATATTCTAAAACTTTGAATATAATTTCATGCGATTTTCGTGGGATTGCTACTTTGTTCACTTGTTCATCATAATTGAATCATTTTCTTCTTTTTCTTGTCCTGCTCCTTATATTTGGCCTGCTTGTCCTTAAATGTAATTAGCAGCTTCCTGTCGATTGTGTCACTACCACGAACATTTTTATGTAGACATTTTTGCTTCATGTATTGCACTTGAGCAACAACATCGAAACACTCACTGCAATCCAGTACACCAAAAATTGTTTTTGTAATTTCGCTGGGTTAAATCTCTTCGTTAGGAATTCTGCCTGTAATAAGGTTACACTCCAATTTTTCCTAATATAGCTCATCTACAGTTGATTCCAGGTTATTTATTTGGATTTGTTGTTTTCGGTTTTCAACATTTGATGATTTTAAGAGTTCCAACAACTCCTTATTCTCATCGACGACCCTTTTGTATTCCGGTGTTAGTTTTTCAAACTCAGATGAAATAAACTCTTGTGACTTTTTTATCTCGGCCATCATTGCTTTCATTTCACCAAATTCGTCATCATGTTTTTGTAGCTTTCCCATAATTTCTGCACTGTGACTGTTGCTGGAGCTACTGCCACTTCTTACTTCACTCTTATTCGTATTGTACATTTCAGAGCAAAACCAAAAAGACTTCGTCGCTTTCCTAGTAATATGCTGGCCTAAAACACCTTTACAATGAAGATGAAAGCACTTCTTACATTCACTGCATTCAAACAGAGGTTGCTTATTTGTAATATTCTGAGGGTTTTGCTGCAACATTACCCAATAATGGCTTCGTGCTAGTTCCTTTAAGAATAAATGTAACCCATTCACCAGTTGCTGCTCAGAAACGTTATTGGTGGATGATAAGTGCTCACCTTGAAATATAAATTTCTCCACCGTCATATCCGTTCCGTCGTATGACAATTTCCATTTGTCCATTTTTGTCGGATAAGTATCGAAATTCCCCTCCGAGACAAAGTTTACGGGGTTTCTAAAGCGAGCTATATTTTGAGGAGCATTCGTATATGGGGTTTTACAATTTGGTGGATTTCCTTGATCAAATTGCATATTGGGTACGAGTGGACGTGATAAATAATTGGTATTAAAACCGTAATCCTGCGGCGGATAGTAATATAGCATTTGAGACTTGGACACCTGTATATTTGTCATTGGTGGATACTGAAGGGTTCTGTGTGGCACGGGCTGTCGAATGGCCACCTGCTTTGCTTGCAAGTGATTAGTCACGTTATTTATTGACGTAGCATAAGGTAATTGGTAGCCGTGAACTTGATTATAACCTGAACTTGGATATTGGTGTTCTGCTGGTTCGGGTTGAAATAATTTGAATTTTGTTTAGTAATTACCGAAACATTAGCATTTATCGGGCTTGACCTTCGGGGAGTTACGGAATTAAGTCTAGAACTATCAGAGCTGTCCCCAGGATTGGTTTGATCTGCCGAATCAGCAGTAGTTAACGATTTGAACGCCGGATTTACTTTTACTGGATCTAAACTCATTAAATCTACTAGAATTTTAGACGGATTAATTTCTATAGATTCAAGCTTAGTAATAGAATTTTCTGGATTTTGCGATTTATTAACAATTTTCCCACATACTTGCAATAAACTAGAAATTAAGTGAGATAACTTTGTTGCTGTATCTTGCATAATAGATATCGAAGAAACTCGTTCTGCACGACCTAAGAGATGTAGCAATCGAGAGTGAAAATTTCAATCTCTTCTAATTCAGTAAACGATTTAATGAGATTAACAAACCCTGTTTGTAAATTTTGCAGTTTCAAAATGCAGATTGATAACTCTGCCTGAGGCGACGAATTGGCCGAAGCGTGTAAATTTTTTCGGGGCTAAACTTGGATCGTCCTGCTCGGCTTCTAACTGCTCATCTAAAAGTCGAAACCGTTCGTTAATTGAACCACTGATCTGACGTAATTCACACTCAATGCTAAATTCATCGTTATCTAAATTTTCGGATTTAATCAGTGTCATATACATGTTGGTGTTGACTAGAGTTTCCTGTGAATCAGTTAAGAAAATTTGTGCGTGCAAGTGGAGTCTTGGTAAACGATTTTTTTTTTCTTTTTTTTCCATCCAAACTCTTCACAGTAATAATAATATTTTAAATGACGGGCACGATAACAAAAAAATTAATAATTGTTCCAAATTTTTGTGTTAATTAATTAATTAATTCGTAATTGATAATAATTATGTAAAGTATCTAAATATAATTAATTGTGGGACCAAGGTGAGCACCGGTAATGACTAGGAACATTTCACTATATTTCGATGTAATGTCAAGGGGAGCTGTATACTTAAATTGAAATTTTAATGAACGGAAATAGGGAACGGAAATAAATTACTAACGTACAATCGAATCGACAATAACTAAGGATGCGATTGCGAAAAAGCCTTAAAAAAATAATATTAGAACTATACTCGTCTTACATACAAATAAATATGGAAATGGACAATAACATATAAATATGGAAATGGACAATGCGACAAAAATGGATATATTTGCGAAGTATAGCGGCGGTTCTGAAAAACTATTCATACGTTACGGCCTTACACTGAAATCACATTGTACATTTATTCCAAAAGAACTTGAATATTATATAAGCATCGAATGGAACTCCTAGACAGTTTGAAAGAAATTGATGAACATTATTCAGATTTTAAGCGCACAGTTCAATCAACAATTTTACAAAAAAAATAGAAGTATTGCGGGTCTGAAATAATCGGTCAACATTACAAGGATAAGAAATACTAAAACTGGTCAGGATAACAAAAATAATTGAAAGAAAATATTTAAAGCCGTATCCGTTTTGGGCGCCACTGTAACGAAACCTTTATTGGGTAATGTTCCAGCAAAACCCTCAGAGTGGCATCCCTTGTGGGGGTTTGTCGTTTATCGTGCGAGTGTTATCTCTATTGAATACGGTGATTGTCATTATAATGCAAGGCAAACCTTAGTTATTCAGATAAATAGAAAGGTGTTGTGTATGCAAACATTAAAACTTAGTTAATTATTACACAAAGTGTATATTAGGAGTTTACTCTTGACCATCAAACGATACACATCGAGTAAAAAAAAAAAAAAAAAAAAAGTATTATATATATAAAATACGGTAAAATAAATATTTATTTTTTAATAAAAAAAAAACTAAATATTTATAAAATATAGAGATATTTTATTAAAAGTGCACATATTTACTGGGGTGCCTAAATCTAGGGCCCCAGGTGGTGAAAAAAAAGTGTGAATCGTAATAAAACTATGTTTGGTGAAAGTGAAGTGGAAACAAACGAAGATGAAGATATGACAACAGCAAATCTATCGGACTCAGAAAACCATGAAATATTAAATAAAAAAGCGTGGATTAAACCACCAAAATTGATAAAAAGGCCAGGATCATCAATAAATTCGTTTCTAACGGACAGTGAAATGCAACAACTGCAAATTCAAAACGAAACATTAATAAAAGTGAACTACGAATTGCAAAGCAAAATAACGGTACGAGAAAATAAACTAGAACAAATTATGAACGAAATGCAAAACACGCAGACGAACTGTAATGAAAAAAGCAAATTAAAAAATTATAAAAATGCCGCAGATCAACCACAAACAAATAATAGAAGTATTATATACAACGTGGATGTGCAAAGTAAATTCAACGGTTTACCGATGGATCATATCGAAATAGTAAGCGAAACAAGCAACTCAAATAACGACGAACTACAGATTAGTTTATACCAGTTCTACGACGTCAGAACCGTAATAAAATCAATAGCAAAAATAAAAATCAAGATCATAAAAGCGACAGCATAAATCAAAAAAAAAAATTACATTACCAAAGAAAACGTAAATTACGAACAAAACAACAAAGAGATAAGCAAAAAGGTAAAAACACCACCTATAAATATCTACAGTCAGACACCAAATCAAACCGTTACAGCACTAGAACTCACAAATGTGAAAGACTTCACAATAAAAAGAGTAAACAAAAATAAGCATGTGTTGTTTACCGAATCAATGGACAGCTTTAATAAAGCAAAGGAATTATTAAATAAAGTATATACTCAATATTATACTTACACTCCGAAAGATTCCAAACCAAAAAATATATTATTAAAAGGATTATCTAACGAGGAGGATATAGAGGAACTACTAGCAGAACTAAAAACTCGCGAAACAGATGACCTTAAATTTATTAACTGCTCACAATTTGAGTCAAAATTTTCACGATCAACCAAAACAAAAAACGCCGTGTATCTTATTCAAATCTCAGCCGAGTCAAACATCAATACTCTACACAAAATACGACACTTAAATTATCAACGCATTTATTGGGAAAAAATTAAATCCTACAATAACATGGCCCAATGTAAAAATTGCCAACGATTTGGTCATTCGGCGATAAACTGTAATCTACCATACAGGTGCGTAAAGTGCAATAAAGATCATCAACCAAAGCAATGTACATTAAAAAAAGATGAGAATTCCAGTGCATATTGTACAAACTGCCTAGAAACGGGACACCCAGCATCGTTCCGAGGATGTCCAGTATACAAAAATATATTAAAAAACTACGCGAGAACAAGGAAGCAATACACGGAAAAACACAGAAGGGGAGAACTTTTAATTCATCATTCATCCAACCTGGAATAAAATATGCAGATTTCTTCAACATAACTAACAACCAACAAAAGAAGGTAATCTCTATCAACCAAACTAACCCAAATAATAGAACTAACAATTGTAATACAAATATTAATGAACAAATATTACAGAAATTAGATTGTGTTAATAAATATATGATTGACACTGATAAAAAGATACAAACACTATTTAATGCTATCGGATCTATTTTGAATGAGTAAGCAACTCAAACAATTCTCAGTTTCCTCTCGAAGGAATATTTGAGTAATAAAATATTTGAATAAAGGCCGAGAGAACCACAATATTTCTGGAATATATTTAATAGAATTAAAGTTAATACATGCAATACCAATATTAATTGGTAATGGATGTAATAACGACTGTAATAATAATTCTAAATTATGGCAAATTTAAAAAACCTTAATATTATAGCTATAAATGTAAATTCAATCCTTACAATTGAAAGAAGAATGATCTTAATCATGTTCATAAATACACATAAGCCTGATGTTATTCTACTATCAGAAATGAAAATAGATAAAAAATGTAAATTTGAAATAGAAGGATACAACATCGCTAGAAATGATAGGAATAAATTAGGTGGAGGGACAGCGATAATATTAAAAAATAATATAAAATATAAGCATTTATTATATATCAACCACCAATTATCAGCTATAGAGTGCACTATAATAGAAATCAAATTGAATAATAATAATAAGTTAACACTAGGCTCTCTGTATTCAGCATCAAACCAATCCAATGTAGACTTTATCAATAACTTTAATTTCATATTTAACCACCTTAATCTCAATAACCCACTCAATTATTATGTTCTGGCTGGTGATGTGAATGCAAAAAGCACTTTTTGGAATAATAATGTAGACGATCAACGAGGAAAAAATTTGAAAAGATGGTTAGACAATAATACTCAATTTTATAAACTAAAATTTATACGGCCAAACAGACCAACCTTCCCTCGTCCTAATTCGACAATAGATTTAGCCATCATGGATGAAAGAATACGCTTAGCAAATGAAAATTTCATTAGTACGATCAATTACGATAGTGATCATCGTGCCCTACAATTCAACATCATATCACAAAACATAAAAGATCTATTAATCCATTTAAATACACCCAACAATAACCAATTACCCCAGTCTTGGATTCGGGGAATTGATTGGAATAATTATAGAAATAGATTAGGAAAAAAATATACTGAACTTAACCAACATATACCCAATAATAAAAACTTAACAAATTCTGAAATAGACAAACATTTAAGTCAAATCGGCTTGCTAATAACAACAACTATAGAAGACATTACAAAAGAAAATAATACGAGAAAGATATATCTTAAAGATGTATATGGAAATAAAATTACAGTACAAACTCGATAATTGCAACCAATTAAAGTTCGCAGGCGATGCAAAAATCGAAAAGTTGCAAATATCGAGTAAAAGTTAAACATTGAAAAATTTAATGAAAACTGTTGATTTTTCAACAAAGATATGTGTCTTTCAAATAAAATCACAGAAAATTATAACTTCGTTCGTATACAATTCAATTTATTTCAGAGACATTCAGAAAACGTCCTCTGTAGGTTCATGTTTAACTTGAACATTTTCCAAATTTTTGATTTCTTTTTCGGATTTCTTTTCCAACTCTTGTTAACCCCACCCCGTTAATCTCTTTAGGCAAGGAGTTTTCGGTTATCCACTCGTTAACTTCATGTTCAGATACTTCGTTAGGCGAAATTTTATATAGTAAAGTCAATATATAGGATTAAAATTTTCTGCTCTCTCTTCTGTCGCTCTTTTACGGATTACAATTAATGGGATGTCATATTCGGAGTCATAATCATAAAATTCCGGCATTATTCGTTTCCAACACTTAGCAACTTTTCGCTGACTCGAAGATTTTCCCAGGCCCAAGTGAATGCAGTCTCAAAATCGTGTTCACTTGATTTCTTGTGCAAATGATTTAATAAATTTTATTAAACGTTAATTTGGTTAAATTGATTACATTTTGGTACATCGGCTGAATCAATTCGGTACAGTTTGGTGGAAGGCACATTATAAGTATAAGTCCATCAAAAGCAAACATCATACACTTTTGGATGACAGGAAGCGTTATCTAACAATAAGAGTGCCTTTTGTTCCAGTCCATTTTGTTTCAAAAATGAGCGACCGAAAACAACAAAAAAATATATTTTAAGTTTTCGTTAAGTGTAGCAAGTAATCCAAATTACCGAATTTCTTGCATCCGTAATAAAAGGTTTTTCAAACTATTCTTTGAACAACTCTAAGATCATCAACTCTAAGGTTTACCTTTCCGATTACAGAAGGTTTTAATTTGTGACTACCCGAGGCCTATGTGTCCACAATTCTAAGGTTTAGCTTTTCTGATAATACAGAAGGTTTTAATTTGTGACTGCCCGAGGGCATATGATATGTGCATGCCCAAAAATAATCTGTTGTTTAGAGACTTTTCGGCCTGGGAGTCAATTCGCGTTCCGTGAAATAATGAAAATGAAAAGTTTTTTTCATTAGCAATCGAGTAGGTTTGCATTCCCCATAAGAAATTTTGATGTCACACAGTAAAATAAAAAATTACGTGTGAATAATTCAAACTACTAGATTGCCAATGAAAAAAACTTTCCATTTTCATTATTTCACGAAACACGAATTGACCCCCTGGTGCACAAATTTGTTTATGGTGAATAAGCGTTTTATTTGGAGGAATTCTCTAAAATAAACCAGATTCATCCGAGTTGTATACCTTGTCGAATGTTTAATTGAAATGTTTCATTTTACAATGCAACCATAATCCTTTTGTTTTTAATGATATTAAACAGGAAAATTTATCGAATTTAATAAAATGTTTATTAAAATTGCAATTATCGAAGTAAAATTTTATTCGGTTGCAATTCTAAAATTTTATGATAGAAAATTTACATTGTTGCAAGTATCGAGTATTGCAATTACCAAGGGTTGCGTTTATCGAGCTTGTACTGTATATTTCAACTATATAAACAAAAGAGTCTGATAATTTCACAAATAAAGAAATTAAAAAGAACTCGAAACTACAACACCTACCAAATAAATCAACTTCACTCTCAACTAAACAATATAAAAGTTTTAATAAAACAAAATATTAGAATACAGATCAACAAAATCTGGACAAAAAAAATTCAAAAGATACAAACAACTAATAATAAACATCTTTTCAAAAGTAAAAACCAAATGTTTAGGCCAAAAGAAAAAATCAATATTGATAATCTCAGCATAAACTTAAAAAACAATGAAGATCTATGTTATTTAAACTTTCAAAACAAGTATTCGATAGATATAAATGATAAAACAAAAATTAAGTGGACGGACAGTGAAAACATTGAAATTTTAACAATAAAAGAAAAATTAAATGTGATTGGTGCGTATATCCAAAACCAAACCCAAAAAGTTAATACCTCGAGTCTAGATGAAACAGTCGGCAACTTTATTACACAAATAGATAGAGACAAATCTAAGTTAATATTTAACAACACTAATAATTTCTATAAATCGGAATATACTCATAATAACACGTCAGATGTTATAAACAATGATGGTAGTAGATGTAAAAATAAGATCCAAACATCAATAGAAGAACTAACAGATATCTTCAAAAATCTAAATAATAAAAAGTCATGTAACAGTTTGGTTGCTTGCCACCACGCACATGCTTGTTATGGTATGCCGGGAGCTACAGCTAGGGCGGGTCAATTAAGGTGGCAATACCTCAGTACCGAGTTACAATTAATTCGTCTCATGTGCAAATTCAAACAACAAAAAAAAATGAAAAATTTGTGGCGCTAACCTTACCGCCACCGTACCGTATTTACCGTTAGCCCACCTATAACGTGGGATGCTCACGACCCCACAACCAAAACGCTTCTACCATTTTTCACTTCCCCATATGAACCCTCTTAATCCATCATACCTCCTATCCCATATATAGAGGAACGAAGAGAATCTGGTAAATTGATATGAAACCGACCGAGAATTGTAGACGCAAATTCCGGTATAATGGTGTAAGTTTACAAGGTTTGTGAAAAAAAATAAGAAAAAATAGAAAAATTGATTTTTAAATTCAATAAGAGAAGGTCACTAAAAAAAATGATATAATGCAAAGGGAAATAACAATGATAACCGTACGGGATAAACACATACCAATCATCAACAATAATAAAAGTGCACATAAATATAAATGAAAAAAGAAAAATTTGTTTGTTTGTACCTTATACTGGACCAATGCAGCATGGTTGAAGGCCGCCTCGTGATGAACGTTTCAGTACTCCGCCGAGTGTTTATTTTCCGGAATCCCACTATTCAAAACCGTTGTATGTCACCTGCCATTGGTAGATTTGGGTATCAAATATAAATCACGCCGGGTAGATTGTGGACCGCAAGATATTGATGTAGCGTACTCTTGAGGCTAGCGGCCGATGTACTCGAGGTTATTCGAGTTAAATTATGTCCGCTATTTACGGGACGCCGTTATTTACTGAACACCTTCGATAAGTATATGGTGGTATAGGGTTGTGGTTTGTTTGGAACTTTAAGTTAAACAATTTTTTTTTTCTTTTATGCTTTCTCACTATTCATTTAACTTTATTTAGTTATTTTTAAATTATTATTTTTTTCTTAATTTATTATCCACGGTTATCGTTTTAATCAAACATTTTTTTATTTAACTTAACCTTTTTTCTTATTTATTGATTTTACAATATAAGCCAATACTTTGCACCACTATGATATGGATCAGACAACCTCTTAATCCAAAAATCCAAAATCGACTGCCGATTCACCCAAAAACGTAATTAATTCAAATTCTCTTCGCCTCTCTTTTACTTTCTTTTTGATTAACTCTGTTTTTTACTTGAATACGTAATATAATATTAAACCCATACAGCCTGTCATACACGGACGAAGGCGTACGTTACAGCACAGCTTGTTTAGATGTGTGTTTTGCACATTATCGAAAAAAGCTGGAGACTAACAAAGATTAACTATAGAATCGTTCGACACCTTAATATGTTCTTTAATTTACATTTTGATGTCCTTGGCGTGATAAAGTCCAAGCAGCTTACCATTTAGGTCCTCGATTTCATAGTTAACGTGACCTACGCTACTCCGTACCCGTGATTTACGAAACCTAGGGGCGAATTTTGCACAAAATCTATTGCTAGCTTCACTCTGGGGGTGTTCCCTAACGTAAACCACCTGACCTGGTTCGAAATTAACAACTCGGGATCGAAGGTTATAATAAGAGGAGTATTTACTATACGCGGCCGTCAGATTTTTGCGCACTTGGTCATGCAAAGCCCGTAATCGTTCAGGTAATGCCTCAACCTCAACTTCATTTTCTTCGATACAATTTATATTTCGAAGAAGTTCATACTCCTTGGCGTGGCCTATTCGGTGGTACCCGAATAATAGAAAATGAGGCGAGAAACCGGCAGATTCGTGAATCGCATTCCGTAAAGCACTGCCAATTGCACCCAAATGCTGATCCCAAGATCGATGATCGAGCTTGACATAAGCTCTGATGCCTGCGACAATGGAGCGATTTACCCGCTCAGAGGCATTAGATTGAGGCGAGTAGATGCCTGTTTTTACATGTTTAATGCCGAATTCGCTAAGTAAACTTTGAAACTCTTTGCTAACAAACTGTACCCCGTTGTCACTATGTATTACTTCTGGTACACCATATGTAAAGAACACTTCGTTACGGAGATATTCTGTAATTTTATTAGCTATCCCTCGGTTAAGAGTTTTAAGAAGACAATATTTGGTGAGGCGATCTAAAACAATTAGAATCACCGTTTTACCATTTTTCGATCTTGGATATGGTCCTAACAGGTCTACATAAATTTTTTGAAAAGGGCGTTCTGTGAATTTAACACCCGTCATTGGAGGACGTAATATAAGGTTGGCCGCTTTCGTGGTTTGGCATATCTCGCACGATTTAATGAGCTGTTGTACTTGTGAACGCATTCTTGGCCAAAAGTACAGCCGACGAAGTTTTTCAAGAGTTTTTTTCAATCCGCCATGTGCTGCTGTAGGAGATTCGTGTTCGTTGCGAATAAGTTTATCCGTCATGGAGTTAGGAATTAGTAATTTCCAAACAGGAAGATCTGTCAGGACTTATATACTCTATCATTGTGTATGCGGTGATTAGGGAAATTGTTAGGATGGTCTACAATTTTTTTCTTAATGCTCACGTAATCATCCTCTAGGAACTGAGGAGAGTTAATGTCTAATGAATTTAGCAGGAGAGGAAGGTTTTGCTGGAGTTCAGAGAAGGAATCGCAATGTATCCTTGATAACGTGTCAGGCACAACATTCAAAGCTCCTTTCTGGTGTTCTATTACAAAGTCAAAGGCCTGCAATTTCAGGCTCCACCTTGCCAGTCGCCCACTGAGGTCCTTTTGGGACATTAGCCACTTCAGGCTCGCGTGGTCCGTAATCACGGTGAACCGAAATCCTTCGATGTAAGGCCGAAATTTGTGAATGCATAACAGGGCGGCCAGACACTCGAGCTCGGTTACGCTGTAATTTTTCTGGGCTCGATTTAACTTTTGTGAGAAAAAAGCAATAGGTCGTTCGTCACTGGTTTCATTCTTCTGGTAGAGAACGCCTCCCACTCCTTCCGTGCTAGCGTCACAGCGGATAAAAAAAGGTTTTGTGAAGTCAGCGTTAATCAACACTGGAGCTGAAGAAAGGAGAGATTTTAACTGCCGAAATGCTAATTGCGCCTCCAAGTTCCACTGAAACTTTACCCCTTTTTTCAATAGATCAGTGATGGGAGCAGTTATTTCCGCATAGTTGGGGATGAACCTTCTGTACCAACCCGCCATACCCAGAAACCTCCTTGTTTGTTTAACCGTGGTAGGGCTTGGAAAGTTGCAAACAGCCTCAACTTTGTCTGGGTCGGTACGAAGGCCATCCTCGCCAACAAGGTAACCCAGATACTTAATTTCACGCATAACGAAATGGCTTTTGGCAAGATTTATAGTTAGACCAGATTCAACTAGACGTTTCGCCACAGTTTGTAATAGAGAAAGGTGCTCGTCAAGATTAGGAGAGATTACGAGTAGGTCATCCAAGTACACAAATACCCTATCGTGGTATTGGTGTGGTATGACGCGGTCCATTAGACGACATAGAGTTTGAGGTGCGTTGCATAAACCAAACGGCATCACGGTAAACTGGTAGAGGGGTCTACCAGGCACCGTGAATGCCGTTTTATCTCTGGAGTTTTTGGCCAAGGGGATTTGCCAAAAGGCATCCTTGAGGTCAATTGAGCTAATGTACTTCGTGTCATGCAATCTTCCTAATAAGCGATCAATGAGAGGTAGTGGGTACGCGTCTTTGCGAGTTACCAGATTCAACTTACGCGAATCCAAGCACAGTCTTGATTTCCCATTTGGTTTTGCTACGCGTACGATTGGGGAGCTCCATGCACTACTACTCTCTTCTATTACTCCCAGCTGGAGCATTCGGTCGAGTTCTTCATAGATTAGACATTGTATTGCCGGAGAGACATTATAATGTCGTTGCTTAATAGGAGGTGCCTCTCCTACGTCGATGACATGTTCTAAGAGTTGAGTTTTCCCCAGACCGCTAACCTCGAAAGACGGAAATGAGCTTATGATTACTTGGAGAGCTTTATTTTGTGATTCAGTTAGTTGATGGTGTTTCAATTCAATTGGGGAACCGGACAGAGAAGATACCACGGCCGGAGCTAAGTTAAATTTAGACCAAAAGTCAATTCCGAGATAGAGTTCACCTTCTAAACTGGGTACCACATAAAATCGAATAACTTCTGATTTCCCCTCATATTTTACCACTACCTCTACAAAGCCCAAAATGGTGTTTGGAGTGCCATCAGCTGTTCTAATGGATGACTTAATTTTCCTGAAGGGTAAATTTAATCTGTTAATCAGACTTAAAGAATTTTTGCCTAGTATGCTAATAGAAGCTCCACTGTCTAATAACCCAATCATTTCATTGTCAAGAACACTTATGCACACGTGTGGTCGAGGATCATTTTCCTGCCTAATCGTCACTGCACTACAAAGCTTATGTAGATATTTTCGCTCCTTCCAATAATTAAAATTTCGAGATTTTTGTTTGCTCGCGTAGTTGCCACTCCCATCCTTCTCGATTTTAGTGACGTTCGAGATTTGACTATACGAATTAATACTGGATTGGTTTAGTTGATTATTGTTTAGCGAGATTGCGATGGGGTTAGGAGGAACATTTATTTCCGAGGAGGGATTTGAGTCGGTGCCGAACGAGTTTCTCTCGGACGAATCGCATTCGGTACTGAGTTTCCCGCCGTGTAAGCTTTACAATTTGGACAGTTAGGTTTCCTAGTCCCCGATCTACCACATCCAAAACAGAAGATTTCCTTGAAATCTTTTAGACAATCGTGATACCGATGTCCCAAATCCTTGCAATTCCAGCATATTAGATAATTGGAACTGTTAGCGTCTTGACTAGGTTTTGTGTGAATAGCCGAGATATTTGAGTGATCCTCGGAATCTTGATCACCGATCGTCAGATCCTCCATTGGAATACTCTCAATGTGCGAGTCTAATGTAACTTCATGGACCTTATGACGAACACTTGCCGCAGGCCGCTGTCCCCTGGGATCATACCCTGTTTTTAACCAAACCCGTTCAAATTTATGGCAGTCTACCCTAAGTTCTTCGATTGTATTGTAACGAAATTTTAGTACAGCACATTGTAGCGAGGGATTCATATTATCGCGCATTATTTCGATAAGTTCATCTTCCGAAAATTTGTTCGTCAGTCTACCATTGAGCATTTGAATTTCGAGAGCAAAATCACTAAAGGATTGTGTTTGTTTCTGAGTCAATTTCTGTATTAATCTACGAGTTTCTTTTTCAGATTCATGGCTCGAAAACCTTGATAAGAAAGCACTTCGCATTTGTCTCCAGTTAGATTCGGGGTAATTCATGGTATATACCCAAAACCATTTCTCAGCTACCCCAGAGACAAAATGATGTACTATTCTTGGTAGTTTATACTCGGCGATACCATCTCTCTTGGCAGATACTTCTAGTCGGAATAAGAAGTCATGAACATCCAGTCCTTGTCCACTACCATCAAATGACAATTTCCATTTTGGATAATAAGGTCTCTGTACTTCTTGCCACTGAAGTTGTGACCTCGGGTCAGGAACATTATATGGGGGTGATTCATTTTGGCGTGATTGCCTCGAGCCAGCCTGGGAAGGAGGCCTAGATGAACTACTAGTATTACTCGGTGACGGAGGTCGTTGGTAGTCTGTCTCGCCAGTATTAGCCTGGTTACCTTGTGGAATCAATGATCTCGCCTGCGCTCGTTGTTGTGAGATTTTGAACTTAGTGGCCGTATCCAAGAGCGCGTTAGTGTAGATAGGCACCAAAGTAGGCTCGAGATCTTTGGCATTCACACTTGTGGAAATTACTGGGGTCAGCCCCAAAGGAGCGGTCGTAATAGTTTGTGTTACTTGGGGGATCGTGTCCTCCAGCATAGATTGGACAAATTGTATTAGACGTCTAAATTTAGTGATGGTGTTTGATATGTTACTAATATCACCGAAGGTACTTTTAAGACGTTCCATACGTCTTTTCCAATGGATTGATCTTGCTAGGACTTGATTAGCATCATCAACCGGTACCGGGGCTTTGGCTTGATAAATGATTTTATCAAATACATCGTATAATTCCCGCGCGGTTGCGATGTCTAATTCAGGATACGTCGCCGTATGCGATTTGACAGGCATTGCCAAGGGATTTTTCGCTTCTCGCTCAAGCGCCGCTACTAATTTATCATGAGCTTCAGGGCTTTTAGTATTAATGTCACGAACAATTGTCTCCACTTCCAATTCATCCTCCTTTAAAAGTTTGACATACAAGCGGGCATCCATAGTTAAAGTTGTATGCGTAATTTAATAATATAAATCAAAGAACAACCGATAACGAACGATCAATTAAATTATAACTAAATATAGTATGACACTTAATAATTATTTAATTTATTTTATATATAAATATATTTTTTTTTTTTTTTTTTTTTTTTTGTATTCGAATAAATAACATAAATTAGGGGAAGTGAAACGTAGGTATTAAATGTGACGATTTAGATGTACGGTCATGAACATTTCGAAGGTAATACGCTAGTTAATTAACCAAAAAAAAAACGAAAAGACAAATAGTATTTTATGCAAATAATCTTAAAGTTGAACGGTCAACTGATAATAAAGCATGAAATCAACAACGTACGAGAAATCAGGATTCACCTATATTCAATCCTACGTTACATCGCTCAGCCATAATCATCAGTACCGTTGTACCTCCAATAAAATTCACTACTATGTAAAATTAACGTTGACGGTAAAACAAAAAAAAATATAACGAATAAATTGTTTGGTCAAGAGTTAAAGTAAACTACGAATTCATAATTGGTTTTTCATTCAGAACTTAAGAAACTTAACAAAGTAGAATCAAGAAGAGCCGATTAACGGCCAATCTATCAATAATACCAAGTCCAGAAGTCTCCTTCAAGATCTTTTCAGAAAAATCAATTTGCATAAGATTCATTGAAATATTTTTAAAACCAGAAGGGCAACATGAACAAAAGATGATTAATCGCATGTTTGATAAATACTATTAAATGCAGAGGCGATTTAAATGTAATCATCTGTCGATAAGGAGAGAGGCTCCTCGGATGCTTTATTTGAGCGACCGTTGTTCTAGTTCCAAAATTAACAGAAATAATTTTTTTACTTAGTGATACTCATCACTGACCTCTTCAGGTCCCTGCTCGGGCGCCATTTTGTAACAGTTTGGTTGCTTGCCACCACGCACATGCTTGTTATGGTATGCCGGGAGCTACAGCTAGGGCGGGTCAATTAAGGTGGCAATACCTCAGTACCGAGTTACAATTAATTCGTCTCATGTGCAAATTCAAACAACAAAAAAAAATGAAAAATTTGTGGCGCTAACCTTACCGCCACCGTACCGTATTTACCGTTAGCCCACCTATAACGTGGGATGCTCACGACCCCACAACCAAAACGCTTCTACCATTTTTCACTTCCCCATATGAACCCTCTTAATCCATCATACCTCCTATCCCATATATAGAGGAACGAAGAGAATCTGGTAAATTGATATGAAACCGACCGAGAATTGTAGACGCAAATTCCGGTATAATGGTGTAAGTTTACAAGGTTTGTGAAAAAAAATAAGAAAAAATAGAAAAATTGATTTTTAAATTCAATAAGAGAAGGTCACTAAAAAAAATGATATAATGCAAAGGGAAATAACAATGATAACCGTACGGGATAAACACATACCAATCATCAACAATAATAAAAGTGCACATAAATATAAATGAAAAAAGAAAAATTTGTTTGTTTGTACCTTATACTGGACCAATGCAGCATGGTTGAAGGCCGCCTCGTGATGAACGTTTCAGTACTCCGCCGAGTGTTTATTTTCCGGAATCCCACTATTCAAAACCGTTGTATGTCACCTGCCATTGGTAGATTTGGGTATCAAATATAAATCACGCCGGGTAGATTGTGGACCGCAAGATATTGATGTAGCGTACTCTTGAGGCTAGCGGCCGATGTACTCGAGGTTATTCGAGTTAAATTATGTCCGCTATTTACGGGACGCCGTTATTTACTGAACACCTTCGATAAGTATATGGTGGTATAGGGTTGTGGTTTGTTTGGAACTTTAAGTTAAACAATTTTTTTTTTCTTTTATGCTTTCTCACTATTCATTTAACTTTATTTAGTTATTTTTAAATTATTATTTTTTTCTTAATTTATTATCCACGGTTATCGTTTTAATCAAACATTTTTTTATTTAACTTAACCTTTTTTCTTATTTATTGATTTTACAATATAAGCCAATACTTTGCACCACTATGATATGGATCAGACAACCTCTTAATCCAAAAATCCAAAATCGACTGCCGATTCACCCAAAAACGTAATTAATTCAAATTCTCTTCGCCTCTCTTTTACTTTCTTTTTGATTAACTCTGTTTTTTACTTGAATACGTAATATAATATTAAACCCATACAGCCTGTCATACACGGACGAAGGCGTACGTTACAGTCATCAGGGCCCGACAATATACCTAACGCTGCACTTAAGCATATGCCTAAGTGTATCATCAGAGACTATTGTATTTTGTTTAACAATGCAATAAACAATAATTACTTTCCAAATAACTGGAAAATATCGAAAATTGTACCTATAAAAAAAAGGAACAAAAATAACAATTTATATAAAAGTTACCGACCAATAAACTTAGTATCAAACATTAGTAAAGTTCTAGAAATAGTTGTATACAATTACATATTATCACACATACAAGAAGAAAAGTTACTCCCGGATGTACAATTTGGTTTTAGATACAATCATGCGGCTGTACATGCCATCAATAAATTAATGTCGGATGTAATAAGAGGATTTAACCAAAACAAAGTTACAGGAGCCATCTTAATAGATATCGAGCGAGCATTTGACTCTGTATGGGTAGCGGGATTACTCTTCAAACTTAAATACATGGGATTTGATATAAACCTAATCTATTATTTAAATGAAATGCTGAAACAAAGAAAATTCGTTGTCTCAGACGGAATCTGTTCATCACATTGTGAATTTAATTTATGTGATGATCTGCAACAAGGCACAATTCTGGCACCAATCCTCTTCATATTATACACATCTGATCTATTAGAAAAAGAATGCTTGAATACCCAAGATTGTCAAGCACTGGCGTATGCTGATGATATAGTTATATACTCTACATCTAATAATATAACCTCAATGCAGAATACTCTACAAGAAAACTTAAATTGTATTAACGAATATTGCAAAACGTGGAAGTTAAAAATTAATACATCGAAATGCGAGATAATTCTCCTCAGACCTCCGCTAAAGAAACTCAACAACAATATTAAAAAAAAAATTGGAAAACAATTCATATAAAACTTAACAACGAAACGTTAGAACAAAAATTAATTGTAAAATACCTCGGAATTAATATTGACCAATACGCGTATTTTGATAAATATCTGATAAATCAAATAGAAAAAGGAAGAAAAGCTTTCGGAATGCTAAAGCGATTATTCTTTTCTCGGCATCTCAATAAAAATGTAAAATTATTATGTTATCAACTACTAATAAGGCCTATCTTAACATATGGAGCGCCCATATGGTTTAATGTGACACCTTTCTTAATGGGAAAAATGCGATTATTCGAAAGAAAGTGCATAAGGGCCTGCCTCTCGAAATACAGGAAACCGGACAACACGAAACATTACATCTCGAATGAGACAATCTATAATCAAATTAAATTTGATCGAATTTATTTATTTATTATAGGTCAAATAAGAAAACACATACTAAAAGCAACAACAAATAATGAAAATTCAATGATTTTTTCACCGTATATAATAGATATGAGCTCATTTAAAACTGATATAGAAAATAAGTTCTCACCGATAGAATCTTTTGTTTATTTGGATACAAACTCTTTCATCCAAGATCACAATACTGCAATCCCAACAATTTACCACGTAAAAAGACAACGAAATGACAGATCGGTTAACCCACATATCTTTACAGATCAATCGCAAACAAGATTCAATACTAGTATATCTAATAAATCTATTATAAAGCACTTAAAAAATAAAAATAAATATTGGTGGCTACAATAAGAAATATTCGTCTCCACCAATTGGCACTTTCATTTCTAGTCATATTTTAAAATAAACATAAATTAAGGATATTTTTTTGTAATACCAGTTGTTTTTATATCCATTTTTTATAATAATTGTAACTTTAGCAATATGAAATTCCAATAAAAAAAAAATGATTAAAATTAATAAAAAAAAAATAAAAAAAAAAATAAGTTAAAAGAATTGAGAGCCGGTATATTGCCTAGCTGGCCATAATTTAGTTAATAAGATTAAAAGGCTGTAAGTTTTTGTTTACATAATTAGGTTTAACTTACATAAAATTAAAAAATGTTTATACTGGAAAATAAAACAAAATAAAACAAAAAAAAAAAAAAGTGTATATTAGGTTATTTTATAATATAACTAATTACTAAACATATAGAGTGCACATAATAATGTTATGAAATGCAATCGCTCATGATTTGGGGCTCAAGGACATGGTAAAAGTAATTAATAAACATTTTTTTTGAACATGTGATTTGTGATTTAAAATCTTGAAAAAAAACAAGATCAAAAAAAATATTCCGTTGTGCAGCAGACGGATTGTGCGATTTCAAGAGATTTCGATGAATGCAGTTTTCTTGAACAAAATATTCTTAATAAATATTAATAACTAAACAAATAATAACTTAGACTATAAATAAATAAGGTGTATAAATTAAATATCACAGGCTAATATCACAGTGTATGGATAAACTTTCATTTCTTAGTGCGTAAAAATACGAACACAAAAGTGAAATTTAACTAATTTAATTACGATATATTCTATTAATTAAATTTAACCGTGTTATCGAATTCATAAAAAAAACAATGGAAAACACAACAGTGTACAGAAAAAAAAACGCTAACCTAAAATAACCACGAAATTAATACGGCAACTATAATAAAACTACAATAACATTAAATGATCCGGACGCCCATGATAATATCGTGTAATAATAATGTTTAATTAATAACGTTAACTAAGAGAGAAAACCTGTACCATCACGGACAAACCTTAGAAAACGGGAAATATTATAAACTATGGGTTTCATTCAACGCTTTATATGGATATGGATATAACGCCAATCAACATGCATCAGTCCACAAACGACATTCAACATCACGGTTGATTCACAAGTAAATCAAATTTTTTTTATTATTAAATTTATAATTTTCATTTTTTTATTTCTGTTCAATTATATAATACTTAATTAAGTTGTTTATTTTTAAGTTTTTTTTTTTTTTTGCTTAGATAAGTTTAGCTTAGTATATAGAAAGGTATACCGTTAGGATAACTAATTTTGTTTGTATATTGCATATGCAACTTAGAAATTTTTATATAGATTAATTTTCATTGAGTCGTTGAACTCGACATAATTAAATTTCTGATTTGCAATAAATGATAATCGTCCATTTTATTTAATTATCAAATTTCTCGCATTATTATCAAATTTAAATAATGAAATAAATATTGAACTATGTTAAATTTTACAATATTAAGGCCCCGATTCACGTATTTTGCAAAAACACGACTTTTCGTGGTACCATTGCGTAAAAACTAACCAACCGATCGCCAACATTTATATCTTAAAATTTTAATTGAAGTTTTTTAGGAAAATTGACGGTGGCTTTTTTCATTTTTCCCTCTAGATTTTCCGCTATGGCATTACAAACCGAGCAATATTCGAAAAAATCGCAAAAGTTTTGGTACCATTGCGACGTTATTAGTCAACAAAACTTAGATTGTGATATATCAAAAGACGCAGAAAAAAAATCTGAGACGATTGACGGTGGCGTTTTGCTAAATTTGAAATATTAACCGAAAAATTAGCAAAAAACGAAATTCCTTTGGTAAAAAAAAGAAAGCAAAGTAAAGAACCAATCTGTAAAATTTATTGATTTTATTCCTAATTAGTTTTACCAGAATACAACAGATGTCGCTAGTTTCCACGCAAAGTAATAAAACTCAGTATTGTTTTCAAATGTTTCGATGTATATCTATTTACGTACATATGCATGTATATGGAAGATAAAAGCAAAAGGACGTTATCGATGTACAGCTGTGAAACTAACAATATTTCGTAGTGGTGTGTATGAAATTGAAATGATTTTCTTTCGATCTTTATAAATACAATAATGTGTTTGTATTTTATTTATTAGAGAATGAAAAGATAAGTATTTTACTGAAATATGAATGCATCATAACTATATGTACGTAACAATTCTGTATAGATGTGTGTAAATTTGGAGTAGTATGAATGTCTTAAAACTATAGATTATAATGATAAACACAAAAAGAATGAGATTGAAAAATAAACTATGTGTTGTTGTTGTTGTTGATTTAGTGAGTTAGGATAATAAATTCATTTGTAGAAATTTTCACGCAGAATTGATTTTATTTTGTTTACCTTGATTACATCTCGTAAATCGCGATACATAATTTTATACAAGCAGATCTGATCATTTGTTGTTTAAAATTACATCTCAAGCTCATATTTTTTTTTCGGTATATTCAAGATGTATACTAGGAAGTTAATTATGAAAGCAGACTGAAGGCTACCGAATGAAAATTGTCTACGAACTACGAGCTAGGTGCAAAATAACAAAGTTAAAAGTGTGTGATCTCAAAACGGTGGTACAACAACAATTGCATACAACAATAATTTACAAGAACAATTACATTATATATCACACATTTTTAACTTTGTTATGTTGCACCTAGCTCGTAAACAATTTTTATGTGGCACTGCCGCATGAAAGTTCTCTACGAGCTAGGTGCAACATAACAAAGTTAAAAATGTTTTTGAACCCACAGCGGCAGCCTTCAGTACGATTTACGTTTATCGACTCAAACTAGTTTTGACAATTTTTAATGAAAACAAACAGATCAATCATTACAATTTATGTCTCACATTTATAACCGACATCCAAAATGCTTTAAATAATGTAATGACATAATGTTTGCGTAATCTACCTCAGATTTCATAAACCTATTGAATTTGACGGCGGGGATGCCAGATCCAAAAAGTCTAGCAAACTATCAGAAAAATCAAATAAATTAGGATTTGTAATTCTTGATTAAGTTACCGGTCATTGTGCCGTTCAAAAAACGATCAAATTTTATATCCAGAATCTCTATATATGTATAAAAATGACGTGTGTGTTTGTGACATTAAGAACTGCTGTACCAATTTTGATAAAAATTGGTGTATAGTTGTATGAGTCATGATAATGGTCCACCGGAAGTTACAGCTTCCGTAGAAGCATTTTCGGTCGATAAACTCAAAAACTACAGCATCGATTTCAATAAAAATGTATATATATATATATATATATATATATATATACATATATATATATATATATATATATATATATATATATATATATATATATGTGTGTTCTACGGGTCGTGAGCCAATGGAAGTGGCAGCTTCTATGGGAGCTTTTTCGAATTTTTAATTACATTGATAAGATCGCAAATCAACATATAGCATTAGCAATTGCTTCTTCAAGAATAGCAGGAACATTATTAGATGGCGGACCCCATTCAGTACTAAAACTCCCATTAAATATGCAAATAATTTAAACACCAACATGTAGGTTAGGTTTCACTGGTTGACACTTAAGCCATTTTTGGTCTATTGTGATACCACGCATTCACGCCACATAATTAACCCATTCACCTATTCACCTACTCACTCAACTTCAGTTTACCACCTGCACATTGCAAGGTCCTTGTCAACCTGTACATTGATATGGATGGTGGGTGGGTCGGCGCTGAATTCTGCACTCCATCAGAGGGCCTTAGTTGTGTTTATTAACATCACCGATCGTAATCGATGACGAAAATTCGCTTTGCATCCAGCCTCTGGTGGGATTCGAACCCAATACCTCTCGGTCCAAGTGCCGAAGCTTTAACCACTGCACCACTTGTCCGATGTCATATGTCCAACACTTGTCCAACATGTAACATTCCAAAAACATCAGGAAAAGTATTGCAATAATGCACAATGGCACATCATAAATTATTAGAAGCATTAGATAAAACATTACAAAATTTATGCAATTACCAACAGATATCTGATGGTACAATAATATAAATATCAGGTAACTTTAGACAGGCACTACCTGTTATAACCCGATCAACTCAAGCTGGTGAATTAAACGCGTGTTTAAAACCATATAATTTCTGAAAAAACATTTAAAAATATAAATTTAACAACAAATATGCGTTTTCAATTGCAAAACAATGAATGTGCTGTAACGTTTCCAAAACAATTATTAGACATTGGAAATTGAAAAATTCAAATTGATAGTGCAACTGATGCAATTACATTTCCACAAAAGTTTTGTTTTTTAGAACACCCAAATGTAAAATTAATTGAAAGTGTGTACCCAAATATTGTATAACAATTCCAATCATAATCAAATCAAATCATAAGTTATCGACCAAAATTGACAGCATAAAACAAGTACGTTAATGATATAAATACTGCCATTCAAAGTAAAAATGTTGGTGAAACATTTGCATACAAACCAATTGATTGTGTTATAGATCAAGACTAAGTAGTAAATTATCCTACATAATTTTTAAATTCATTAGATTTGCCTGGAGTACTACTACATATTCTTCAATTAAAAATTGGTGTACCAATCATTTTAATACGAAATATTAACCAACCAAAACTTTGTAATGCCGACTTGCTATTAAAAAATTAATGACAAATTTAATTGGAGCAACCATATTAGCTGGCAAATACAGAGGAGAAGAAGAGTTAATCCCAAGCATTCCTACTATAATTCCGTCAAATATTTAATTTTAAATGAATACAATGCCCAATGCGTCTAGCTTTTGATATGACCATTAACAAATCTCAAGGTCAGTCATTTGAAGTTTGTGGTTTAAATTTGGAATATCCATGCTTCTGACACTGTCAATCATATGGTGGATGCTCACTTGTAGGAAAACTGGCATCAATATATGTGATTGCACCTGAAGGATCAACAAGAAATGTTGTACTATATACCAAATAGCATTGGAGCAAATTAATCAATTTTTATATAATTAAAATATTTTTGATTTCATTTTTCATTTTAATTTAATATTACCAAAAATAAAAATAATCTTTGATTTGAAACCATACGCAAAGCGGGCTGCGTACAGCTAGTTTTATACAAATATAACAAATTTTCTCTGACTACTAAACATCTGAACCCGGGTCAATTCTATAATTATTACAATCATGTCCTGCCCCTATATTTGGTTATTTGTAATACCGTTAGTCTTGGTACACTCTAAATATGGCGAATTAATAATAATGATATTGGCTTCTTAATTTGCAACTTCAATTATCCGGAACTTGCCAATAATCCTTCAATCTTGGTGTGTCATCCATGCAAGTCCCATTTATAGAGAAAATCAAATAATCGTTCATCAAATTCATATTGGAATAATTTGGAACCTAACACAAGCCGAAGTCTCATAAATGATGCAATGGAAAACAGTTCTGAAATATTACGGCCACAATATCGACGTGTTTCAATGTACAATCTACATATGCCATTGCTTCTCATTGATTTAGGCGACGTTGGCGTGTACATGATCGATCTGATTCCTCGCTAAATGTTCATATGAATGACGAATTCTATATCTCTAATTTTATGCTGGTCCTCAACCGTCCATAAACTGAAGAGACCAACTATCAGAAGTCGACAATCAACTTGGAATGAGGTCGAGTACAAACATTAAGTGGAGCCATTACTGAGAATCTCGTCGACGGTGAGTCAAAATCAATTAACATAATCTAATCATAATTCTCTTATGGAAATGTAACAATTACAGCAACTACCAGATTACCAGCTGTGAATACAAGGGGGGTCAATATTTATTGCTATAAGATTAGTAAAATACAGATAAATCAAGAACAGCTGTTAAAAGCTGACAGACAAAAAATGCAAACTTGAGGATAGATCTTATATAAACTATCGGTTATCAAAAGCTATCTTACCTCAGCAATCCTCTAGTATTCTAAAGAGTCGAATCAGTCCGTATTTCCATAAAAATTTGGTTCGTTTCAACAGATTCGTAGTGAAAGATGGTGTTATAGTGTGTAACTTGGTTATGTAATTTTAACATGCGGTGATTCTTGCGCAATATAGAGATTATATTTTGCTCATATACCATCGATTCTAAGTAATCGAACTTTCTCATCGCTGACAACCCTGATGTGAAGCTCATTTGTTGGACGGTTTAACGGAAACGAACTAATTTGATTTATAATACAAGAGCTGCGCTGTTGTATGTTCTGTCGTTAATGACACGATGAAAAAAACTTAGCTATTTGGTTTCATTGTCGAACATTGTACCCGTATGTTATTTAAGAAGCCTCCAAAAACTTGCCTTATCGATTATTAGATTATGCCGTTTCAATTGGATGAATAATTATAAACACATACCGGTGTGGGATTCACTAAACGTTTAGTAATGAATAAAAATGGTCAGGTTTCGTTCAGCCTAACCAGTCTAATCCATTTAAGTACCTTATGTTTAATTTAAGATTGGCTTATAATCCCACCATAAAACTGAATTTGATCAAAATTGGTCCAGGCATTTTCAAATTCCATTCGACGTTTTGAATTTGTTACATTCATATTTGTTTATTAAAAAGATCGATTAAATTGTAATATCTATCGTGGAATAGCTTTGTTTAACACAGGTTGGCTTAACAACCGTAGTAGTAGCAAAGTTATTTATAGCGAGCGCATCTTAGCCACGAGTACCAATTTATGTGGAATTCATTCATACGTATGTAACACCCGACCAAATCTTCATATTTATAGTTTATTTAAAAGTTTCAATAGGCGTGCGACAGCATCTGATGTGTATGTGCAAATTACTAAGGACTTTTAATTCAGGGTATACAGCAAAGATAAAGTTTCGGCAACCTTTAAAATTGCATGACGACTATCGGCCAAATACTTTTTAATTTATTCTTATAATACGTCATATGTGAGCTCAATATAGACCAGTGCAGCTGATATTAGCATATGTTAATGGCATCTGGCATTTAATTCGCAACGTTGTTCTCCTGAAACAAATCACCTTGCCATTATAATTCCCAGCTCATCAGATCGACCTACAAATGAACCAAAAGTCATTTACAAACTGTTAAATGATCCGGTGCGTTTTGTTGATTCGTAATTTGCAAACAATTACCGCAAATCTTCCTAATGAGTAAAGTTATTTTTATTATAACGCGTCATTCACTTGATGTGTAACTCATGATTTTTAATAATCGGGTTTGTCTTTTACACATTTGTGAAGGCATTCTAAAATTAACATCTGCATTTTGCGCTGCGGTTACATCGGTGGTCGCTATTAATTCCCGCTAACCGTATACGGTTAAGAGACATCCAGAGGCTTGTTGTACTTGAGCTGATGGAAAATTACGATTCATTCGTAATTCGGAATTATGTATGAGTTACGAGATAAGAAACCATCTCGAAAAAGTAGATATGTTGAATTGGAGTCATTGAAAATTCACTAAATTCAGGAGCCAGCAAGTTAAAATTCATTCAATGGAAAGTAGAACTGACGGAAGAACTGATACACGATGGCTGTATCACGTTGAGCGGGATCTAAACTCACTCGATTATGGTTTCTCTCATCTCCTTGTTATAAACAGTAACATTTGAAATAACATCGTTGGGGATGCCAAATCCCTTCATGGAATGTACCACCAACAGTCAAACAATATACATTTTTGGAAAGACATTTATACTCTTGATATCACTTTGAATTGTTTTTAAAATTTGCTACTTCTGGACTTAATAATTTATGAAATTTACCAGACTTCCAGTCTACACAAAAGTGTAAAACCAGCAACAAAAGAGATGTATGGGTTAACAATTTAACGCGGCCAGTAGATATTATTTATTACATACTAGCTGACCCGGCGAACTTCGTACCGCCTCAAAATCAATACATGTTGCTTAAAGTTATTATAGCTTAATTAAATTGAGTTTTTTTATTAAGATAAAACGAATTTATCTCTCTCTCTCTCTCTCTCTCTGGCACTATACCCCATCAAGAGATTTGGCCGCCTTAAATGAGGTTTAATAATCATATTTTCATTTCGGATAGTGACTAATGAGTGATTAATTCATTGATCCTAAACCAGCCGTGCAATTTTTTCCTTGTCACTACCGGGAATTGAACCCGAGACCTCCGGGTCGGATAAAATGAATACTCCAAATTAATTAAATTCAATCAAAATGAAATATATTTTAATTACATTGAAATGAATGTAATTCACGTGGCAGCAAGGATTTCGTTTTATTGAATTAATTCGAAATGATTCGCGTAGCATTGTTGCACTACTTTCTTTTAAACTATTTCCTGAGTAGGTTGCAATAGGGTCGATTCCCTTCAGTAAAACATCTTGTGATATACGACATTTTTTGTTTTATTGTCAGGTGCGAGAATCGAACAAAGCGGATGGTATGTCGACACGTGAACATGCTACGTACAATTGGCCGTGAGAGAAACATTCATTTTCTAGATTCAGGGCACAAACACTCAAGGATGTGCCTTGTGATTTGTTGATCGTCATGGCGAATGCAAGACGAATCGGAAATTGAATTCGTTTAAACTCGAGTGGCATATCGGTTGGGTTAATCAGAATTCTCGGAATGAGAACTTCCTCACCTTTGAACTTTCCTTGAGATTTCTCAAAATAAAACGCGTTCCGTTATATAGTTTTAGTTGATTTAGGTTTCGTAGCATGATGATTCCCGGCAACACACCAACTTTCAGTTGTAAATTGTGTGGGGGCAAGCCAGCCAGATCCAATGAGTTTAAAAATTCAGTTGGACAGTTGGTTGATTCGTCTTTGTTTGTCACACAGTCGATAGATTTGAAGGAATGAAGTGGACCGACGATTAGATTTTGAATTGTGAAATTTAAGTGATCCCCATTTTTGTTCTTTGCCGCAAGAATTACTCGTTCACTCACCCAATTGTGATTTTTGTGGTTAGTAATATTGTTCGGGAACACTTTGTTGATGAGCTCGTCCTTCGTTGAGACAAAATTGCAAAAGTTCAGAGGAAACGATAAAAATAAAATAAAGTAGAAATGTGCATGTAGCCTCCAGTCGGATTCGTAACCAGTACCTTGCGGTCCAAGCGCCGAAGCTTTAACCACTGCACCACTCGTCACATACAAACTACACCTACAAAATTCATATAAAAAAAGGTTTTTTTTATTAGATTGTTGGGCTTCCCTTTTGAGTTTTTCCGACTTTTCTTTTTTCCTAAACCACCACTGTATTGGAACGAACAAAATAAAAACAAATCATCGAAATAAGTGAATCCATTCTCTAGATATCATCATAAAAGCCATTCCATACAAAATGTATGAGAAAATGAATTTTCTTGATAACTTTTTTTTTTTTGTGAATTTTTCCAATGTTTTAATAGTTATTATGCTATTCGGAACGGAGTCAAATCCAACAAAACAAAGATCATAAAAATCGGTCCAGCCGTTCTTCAGTTATAAATGGTGTAACTAACCCGACTTTGTTTTATATATATATATATATATATATATATATATATATATAGATATACAAATAATTGAATCATTCGCGGAATCATCAAATGAGCAAAACATTTTATTATCACCCTAAGGGATACGAACACTCTCTTTAGACCTGTCTGTAAATATTTGTGTGACTAAAATTATGTATGTGCATTTTCACCCGAAATATTAATAATTTAAATCATTACGTTAAATCCAGCTCAATGAGGTCAGTTCCTGAGTTGAGGTGACCATCGCATTTACTTTGCTACTCCGTACTACGAGATTTATTTATAAAAAATTGATATTATTTCATTATGATTGTAATATTGTAAAAACAAACAACAAATACCTGAACATATATCAAATACATAATACATATATCAAAGAACCGAAAATTAACAAAAATCAAAATATACATATGTTTGTTGTTGTAACCAAACCATTAGGTATTTGGAATTTTGGATTTGTAAAACATTTTTCATTCTTTCGTTTTATGTTTATTTTCGATGCACATGTCTCCAAAAGATAAAAAAATGAAAAATTTTTGAATATTACAATTTTGATGAAGATTTCAAAATGGTACTGTACGCTCCATCTACTAGATAAAAAAAACATATGTTTTTGTGTCTTAGCTTTGAAAATCGACCACGTGTTATCTTGAATCGGGGCCTTAATTAATGTATTTCTATTTTCTTCATGTTAATTAATTAAAATGAGAACTTAATTGAATCATCGGGAGACCTGGTGAGTAGTGGAGTGACAATGGGACAATCACTATTTTCTTTCGATTAATTCAAGTTTCTTCAAATTCTGGTCGGGGTAATACTAGGATCTCAATTATGCGGTTTATCAAGACTTCGTTCAACCCTTGGAAAGCCCACCCCTTAACTCCTGAGCTATAGCCGCGTTCAGAATAACCGCCCAAGGGCAATGAACTTAGTAAATATGTATATTTTCTGACAACGAAAAGACGTACAACGAAGCCATTATCAAATGGAAATTCCACACGATCTTAAGGTTTCGTTACAACATTTTTACCGCAATTAACCGCCGAACATGTTAGGTTCGCTTTGAATTTTGGATATTGTTCTGCAAATTCAAAATAAAACATTTTGCACAAAAACTATCAATTGATAATATTTGAACGATCTTAAGAGTAGTATTTCAGGTGAAATGTGATATTTATATTAACTTTATATATTTTTAAAAGTGTTTTGAATTCAGAGACTATATGACCTGATTAATTGTCAAATCAATTTTTTGACAGCTGACCATTTCGGTAGATTTAACTAAAATTTTCTTTCGTAAGAACCATCTTCTGGCAATTTCCAATTCAACAAAAAAAGATTGAGCGAAATCGGTTTAGCCGTTTTCAAATAATAAACAACATTTTTTGATTTTCCGAATTTTTCAACTTTTACGGAAAATTTTCCTAAAATTTTCCTGTGTAAGAACCATCTCTTGGCAATTGCAAACAAAACAAAAAATATTAAGTCAAATCGATTCAGCCGTTCTCAACTGAAAAACATCACTTTCCATTTTTCGTAATTTTCCAACTTTTCCGGTCGATTTCCCAAAATTTTCTATCGTAAGAACCATCTCCTGGAAATTTTGAGTGCAACAAAAATAGATTAAGCCAAATCGGTTCAGCCGTTCTCAACTGAAAACCATCATTTTTTAATTTTCCGGTGGATTTTCCTAAAATTTTCTTTTGTAAGAACCATCTTATGGCAATTGCGAACACAACAAAAAAAAATTAAGCCAAATAGGTTGAGCCGTTCTTAACTGAAAAGCATCATTTTTCGATTTTCCGAATTTTTTGACTTTTTCGGTACATTTTCCTAAAATTTTCTTGCGTAAGAACCGTCTCCTGGAAATTGCAAACAAAACAAAGAAATATTAATGCAAATCGATTCAGCCGTTCTCAACTGAAAAACATCATTTTCCATTTTTCGTAATTTTCCAACTTTTCCGGTGGATTTCCCATAATTTTCTTTCGTAAGAACCATCTTACGGCAATTGTTAACACTGCAAATAAGATTAAGCCAAATCGGTTAAGCCATTCTCAACTAAAATCTACATTTTTCGATTTTCTAAAATTTCCGACTTTCCCGGTGGGTTTTCCTAAAATTTTCTTTCGTAAAAACCATCTTATGCCAATTACGAACAAAACAAAAAAAGATTAAGCCAAATCGGTTCAGCCTTCTCAACTGAAAAACATCATTTTTCGATTTTCCGAATTTTCGGACTTTTGCGGGAGATTTTCCCAAAATTATCTTTCGTAAAAACCGTTTTCTGGCAATTGCGATTCTTCGCGTTGCTATTTGTTAATTTTTCGTTGAATTTTCTTACAATGTGGACTCATTTAAGTTACTTGGCGAACCGTTATTGTTGTTTGGGTTTCTGTAATAATTTTCTTCGTCGTGTTACAATGTATCACTTTACACACTAAATAGAAACAATAAAAGCGATGCTAAAGGTCATAAACACAGCTTGGTTTAGAGCTTTTTAATAGTTAAATCCAAAAATTATTACTTCCATTTAATTGTTGATCTATACAGATATACAACAAAAAGAAACTAAACTCAACAACGCAAACTGATTTAATTGATTTTATTGATTATCACATATTGTCTTCATAGTAAGCTGTGATTACGTAAAGTATTCAACCGTTTAAATCTATATTCAACAAATTTAATGCTTTAGTTACAGCTCGATAAACTGTGATAAAACTGAACAAAAAAAAATTCAATTAAAACTCAGTCAATCAAACAATCCTTTAAATCTCTCGTATGTACATAATGTAGAAGGTATTTTGATTCTGCTACCTTTCAGCTATCTCTACCATGAATCTCGACAAAATTAAAATAAAAATCACTTTATATATGAAGATGCTGTACGTATATATCCAAATTGGTTCATCCACCACGCCATCTTGTATCAATGTTTGGTATTACTATGTTGTTTTAAAAAAAATTGTTTTTTGTTTTTAATTTTCTGATTCAGAAAACACGGAGCCAAAGGATTAAATTAAATTCACATGAAAAGTTAAAAATAATTTTTGTTGAAACTTGATGTTATGTTTATATGGGGTTTTCCTAACAGTTTATTTTTTGTATAGGTACAACATAGTTTTATGGTAAATACAAGCGTAGAAAATTTATGTATTTATGTAGAGGCAAATCATAAAATCTATTTATTTGTTATGTGTGCGGTTTTGCATGAATGAGTAAAGTTTGTCCGGACAAAGTGAATTAAAGTTTATGGTTTAATTATCATCTGTGAGTACAGTACAGAGATTTTTATAATTTAGATTGTAAGTGGCCAATCGTAAACTATTTTACTCACATATGACTCAATTATTCTAACGTATCGTTATATCCAACAACAACAAGACGTAATGTGATTGTAAATAATGTATGCTGTTTATATAGAAAACTTTTATAAGCCGTACATATTACACGTAATCCGTATGATTGAGTTATATTTGTATCTTCTTAGATGGAATACAGAAACGTTAAAATTATCTTTTGTGTATGTTGCGACGTATACCAAGCAACAAAAAAATGATTTATGATATTTCTAACATTTTATGAATTGTAGTGTAAAGAGGAAATTTTTATGTAAGTACGATACGACATAGAGACGAATCAAGTATTACATAGATTTGGGATTATTGTTGATTTTAAATCAGCTAAATATTTATATTTCTAGTTTGTCTTTATAGACGGAGGTGTGTTTTACGGATTAACCCTCTTTTGATAAATTATGTATGATCCTTGGCTTAAGGTTAAATAATTTAGTACAAATGGTATATGGATTATAAGATGATGTAATATGTAGTATCATAAGGTGTCTATATAGTATATCTAATAGCTATGTTGAACACGAAAACGATCTCAACGTTGATTTAATATTGAGAAACCAGAAGTTCCACCAGATACAAATTTTTATTTAACTGAACCTGAGACTTTGGAACTTGGCCATTTGGTCAGCATTTATTACAGCAGAAAGTTCTTGAAAACTATGGACGATTTTCATATCGAAACTGATAGATTATGCAATTCCTAATATACAGCTGCAACTGGCGAACTCACTATAGTTTAGGTTCGGTTAGGGTGATTGTCCTAAAGCATAAGCGCAATCAGGTCCGGAGCCATGTCACATTATATTCTGTCTTCACCTACTCATCGAACCATCTGGAGCTCTCAACGAAGTGTAGGATATCTTTAATGAAAATGTTGCTAAGTTCCGTAAGTTAGTTAGGAAGGGAGTTTACTGAGACAGTGTCCCGTAATATCCCACACCACCATACTGACATGTCGCAGCCGCAGTGATACCAGCTTATAGCCCGATCTGAGAAGTTGCGCTCACATCATTATCGTTCTCAACTGCTTTCGAGGTAAGGGCTTCCGTGGTTAGTTCAGCTAAGAAACGCTGCAGTAGGTCGGGAGACGAAACACCCTCAAACTTGCCATCCATCTTTAAACAATCAGTGAAGAAATTAACATACCTTCAGTACTCAGAAATGTTTCTCTAAACCAGGCTTCTCTGGTAGGAATATCAGTCCTACACCTTTGAACATAAGATGATGACGAGATGGTAAAGTCGGTAGTATTTGAGATGTTCCTATTCCTTACAATATATGAGTGTCCTGTATTGTTACAATTCGACATGGAGATGTAGTAGAGCCTTATAGATGAGCTCGCTGTGACTTGTGCCACCTACAATGTGGGGTTTTATACCCTATTTTAGGTTTCTTTACATTTTCTAACATGTTAGGTTTTCAGCATACTTTTTTCAATGAGACCCAGATACTTTGTTTTATCAGTAAAGGTTATTTCATTACTATTTAAGCTGGGGTCAATCTGTGGGGTTTGTATTTTCTAGGGAAAAGGACCAACTCAGTTTTGTGTGGATCCACATATAAACTGAAACTGTTAGCCCAATTAGAAAAATGCCAAGCGCTCATTGCATGCGTTCTTCTAAGATGCTGTAGCCGCTCGCATTAGCTTTGAGCGGACTAACAGAATATCACTGTTCCAGATCTGGTGCGGTTGCATAATTATAGGGTACGGACTCAGGAGCGATGGGGGTGGGGGTATGATAGTTCAGGTGCAACAGTGATTTGAAGTAAACCGCATTTATTTTAAGAAAAAAAAATTAGCATCATACCACGAAAGAAAAAAAAAATTTAACACTTTGCAGCGACCACCGGTTATTTAATACAGGGTAAACATACAGGTCCGGGATTTGCAACGCATCCAACGCATAGGTACATACAAATCGGATACGTTACACATCGTGGGGACGACCCACCTGAGAAGTGGTCTCATGCGATGCCGGGCAATAGAGAAGTTACGTCAACCCACCCTCAGGTTATAGGTGACATTCTAGCGTATATAGCACCTTATGGGAACAAGGGGTTTCGCCCGTATTTGTAGTTGACCACTGCGGACAAGGACTGTACAGCCCTGTTGGACGTTATACCGCGCCGATTCGGTTTCTGCTTCATCGATGACTACCGTAAGGCGATATTACCTAGGTTCTAATATCTTTTAAATGGAATAAACCTAGCAACTTACCATTAAGATCCTTTACTCTATATGCCACCTTACCAACTTTTTCATGAATTATCGCGGGGATAAATTTATGGTGTAATTTTGACGAAAACTTCGCCACTGCATCACTCTGTGCGAACGAACGTACAAATACCTTTTGTCCAATTGTCAGATCCCGATGACGTAAACGCAGGTTGTACGAATGGGTACTTTTTTCATACGCAGATTTTAGGTACATGAGTACCTTTTCTCGCACGGCGTTCAAGCGATCTGGTTTCGATGACACGCATACATGGTTATCTTCGATTTCGGTACACATTCGCCGTAATCGGTAGTCGGATCCATGTAGAATCATGTGCTGACCGAACACTAGGAAATGTGGGGAGTAATTCGTAGAACTGTGTACACAAGTTCGAACGGCGGTTGCGATTTCCTGTAGGTATTTATCCCAATTTGTGTGAGACTTATCCGCTAAGTATTATCGTATTGCACTTATGATAGTCCGATTCACTCTCTCCGAGGCGTTATACTGTGGTGAATGTATAGGCGTTCGGATATGGTTCACCCCATATTTATGTAACAATTCCTCTAATTGTTTCGATACGAACTGTTTCCCATTATCCGTGGTTATCCTTTCTGGTACAGAGAACAAATTAAATACGTTATCTTCAAGAAAAGAACATACAAATGAGGAAGTTGCCTCTCGTAATGGTTTTATTAATATGAATTTTGAATATTGATCCAAAATGATTAAGATGTAGCTGTTTCCATTCTTAGACCTTGGATAGGGACCTAAGAAGTCCGCATATAAATGTTGAAACGGTCGCGTAGATTCCTGAAGTTGGCTCAAAGGCGGCCTAAGTGATCGGTTAACAGGTTTATTCATCTTACAGTAATCGCAGGTTAATACAAAGTTTCGAACATCCTTAGTCATGTTTACCCAATAAAACTGACGCTGTAATCTTTCTACAGTTTTATCGACCCCTAAGTGTGCTGCTGTTGGACCACTATGAGCTCGTTTTAATAAGTCATGACGTAACTCATCGGGCACTACCAATTTCCACTCTGGTATATCAGTGTAGGCGTATCTCGTTCCGTAGTGGAGATTTATGAAGAGCTTACCGTCATGAACACGATAATTGGTATGTTGGGTCTTTTTGGAATCCAGCATATTCTGTGTATGTTCTAAATATTCGCTCGTAAAGAATGCTGGGGAATCTAAATCGATATATAACGGGGGTAAATCATTATGCAATACGGTGTCATTTACTTTTGCTGCCTGGTCCACTAAGTTAATCGAGCATATAAAAGATGCATCATTGGGAACCATCGCTACCACGTATTGTTGCATCCACCTTAATCCAGAATTTCCGTTCAAGGTTTCGCAAAAAGCACGAGACAACGAGTCTGCTACGATATTGTCACTCCCTTTACGATACTCTATTTTAAAATCGAAAGGCTGGAGTTTAAGGCTCCACCTTGCTAATCGTCCGGAGAGGTCCTTTTGTGACATTAACCATTTCAAGGAGGCGTGGTTCGTATATATCGTAAAGGGGTAGCCCTCTATATAGCATCGGAATCTTTTCACGCTCACAACGGCAGCTAGACATTCCAGCTCCGTAATGGAGTAATTTTTTTGAGCGGAGTTTAATTTTTGAGATATAAATGCGATCTGTCGTTCGTGGTTGTCATTGTCTCGCTGGAATAACACACTTCCGATACCGTCCTTGCAAGCATCACGTTGTATAAAAAATGGTTGGTTGAAATCGGGGTTCGCCAAGACCGGGGCGGAGGAGAGTGCTTCTTTCAGTCGTTTAAACGAGGTATCCGTGGTTACTGTCCAAATGAATTTCTTTCCTTTCTTTAGCAAGTCACTAATAGGCGAAGCGATGATGGCAAAATTCTTAATGAAGCGCCTGTACCATCCACAGAGTCCTAGAAAGCGACGAACCTGCTTAACTGTCGTGGGTCTAGGATAATCTAGGATCCCCTGGATCTTTGCAGGATTAGTTCGGAGGCAGCTATCACCGACTATATATCCAAGGTATAGTACTTCCTTCATCACAAATTTACATTTATCGACGTTCACTGTCAATCCAGCAGACTTTAACCGAAGTGCAACTAGTTTCAACAAATCAAAATGTTGTTCTAAACTGGCCGAAGTTATGAGTAAGTCGTCCAAATACGGGAAGATGTTTTGCTGTAACTCTGACGGGATAACTCGATGCATAAGCCGACACATGGTTTGTGGCGCGTTGCACAACCCGAAAGGCATGACCGCGAACTGATATAAAGGCCTTCCTGGTACTGTGAACGCCGTCTTATCGCGAGATTGCTGAGCCAGTGGTATTTGCCAAAAGGCGTCTTTCAAATCGATGGCTTAAATAAATTTCGTTTGTTCCAACCGACCCAACAATCCCTCGATAAGCGGCAGCGGGTAGGCATCCTTTACAGTAACCGCATTCAGCTCGCGGGCATCCAAGCACAACCGTACTTTACCATTCGACTTCTGCACCAGCGTCACCGGAGACGACCATGAGCTTTGACTTAACTCAATAACTCCTAGTGATAGCATCCGATCCAGTTCCTGATACATTAGTTTCTGCTTGATAGGGGAAATGGCATAAAATCGCTGCTTTATTGGCTCAACTCCTGTACCGACCTTAATTGAATGCTCTATCAGGGAAGTTTTCCCAAGGCCTAATTTGGATGACGAAGGCAAGTTTTCAATGATTGCCTCTAATCTACGCGTTTGTTCGGAGGTTTGGCTATGCTGATTCGGATCTTGGCGAGAAGCGGTGTGATTTTGTATAGAATTTATAGAAGGCGTAATTTGAAATAAATTCCAGAAATCTATACCGAGGTATAGTGTCTGTTCTAAGCTGGGGACAATATATAACTTCATCTGGTGTTTTTGGTTATTAAATACAACGTCTGCAAGAATAAATCCGAACACTCTCTGCTTTTCACCGCTAGCTGTATTAACTTGTGAGGGTGCATTATAAAATTTTACGCTTGAATTGTTTATGTATATTTCTGAACCTAATCCAAGTATGCTAATTGTAGCTCCGCTGTCCAGTAGTCCGGTGTGCTGCACGCCATTTATGGTAACTAATGCATATGGTCTAGCATCCAGATTGGTTGTGGAGATAATAGTTGACAAGATACAAGCCTTTTGAGCCCTTTTATGATTCCAATAATTCTTCATCCGTTTCCGTTGTTTTAGATTGTACCGTCGTTTATGAATATTAATTTCTCCATGATTATTACTTTCTGTAGACGCCCTTATATAGTCATTGGCCCGATTCGGTGGTAATACTGAAGACAAGGGTTTTATTCTTAGTTCGAAGGTGGATTCTCCAAACGGGGTATGTCTCGTTGAAGTGCCGAAGGTGAAGTGCGTTGTGGTGCCGAGTTTTGTATTGAAGTTTGTGGACTGGCAATTGGCCTGGGAAAAGTTTGAGTTGTTGGGGCAGGGTTCCCAGTTCTCCACTGTCCCATGGCTAGATTTCCCAAACATCTGGGACACTTATACGAGATTGTATTTCGATAGCCACAACGATGACATAATATCCCTTGAGGTAACGGGCAATCGCGAAAGGTATGACCCAAGTCACAACAGTTACAGCATATGGGTTCTTTATCGGGTGTTTTTGGATAAAATCGTCGTCCTTCTGATGCTGGCGCGTTAACGCGTTCAAGGTTTAACTTGGAAAATGGACTATGTGTATGTTTAAATTCAGCTATATTTGATTCTTCGACATCTGAGGATTCGACTGCGTTGATCTCGTCTGGGTAGGAATCAAATGTATGCAACTCACTAATCGCTGGGCGATGATGAGATGAATAATTTTGGTAGCTTTTCAATCGCGACCAGGTGTTTTCCCAAGCGGTACAACTTTTAATGAGGTCATTCACATTCGTGAAATATCGATCAGTTAAATGAAATTGTAGTTGCGGATTCATATTTCTCATTAGTGCTTCTATCAAACGATTTTCGGGGTACGGATCATGGCATTGTAATGTTAAGCTCCAAACGTGTTGATAGAATTGAGCGAAGCTTTCTCGTGGCAATTGCCGGCGACATTCGATTATTTGTCGGATTTCAATGTCGTTACGACGGTCCTGGAATTTTTCCAAAAATGTAGCCTTTAATTGATTCCACTGAAGATTTGGATTATTCCGACGGAAATTCCAATACCAATGAAGCGCAATTCCTTTGAGAACAAAACTTAATTCGTTCAACAGGTCCTGTTGACTGAGTTTCATAGAATTGGCCAACGTTTCAAGTTGTAGGATAAACAAATCGGCGGGCAATCCTCCTGGCGAACCATCGAACGTTACACCCGAACGAGCAAAACTTCGAGCGTGTCCGACCATTGACTGGTTTTGAACTCCTTGACTTCCGGTATCCGAATATCTAAACTCCTGAGCCACTGTAGTTGGTATGTATGGTATAGTGAAAGGCTTGTTCATTGAACCTGGATGACTGATTTCATAATTTGGAATATTAAAGGAACTTACTGGTTGGAAATTATTTTTAGCAAGAGAACCAGCTTCCGTAAAATTATTAGAGAACGTAATGGGATGGTTTGTAGGCACTTGACCAAAAGATTGAAATGAAACCCCCGGTGGCAAAGTATTTGCTGCATGAACCATATTAATCTCTGGTGGTTTAGATTGATATGATGAATAATCCGGGATCTGAGGTTTCAGGGGTGATGAAACTGGTCGTTGACTTAGAACCGCGACTTGTTGCGTTAATATTTGTATTTGATCCATCAAAGTTTGCAACGTAGTAGTCATTTGAGGTTCTACCAAAGGCTGACGAATGTGATCCGAAACAACAGCGATGTTTCCATGGTATTGATTAGGACTTGACATCGTAGATTGAGGTACCATTTTTAGCTGGTTCGTTACAGAGCAACCCAGGGTGCCTTCTGTCGGAGTTGCCTTTTCTTCTGGTTTAGCATTGCTGGTAGATATGCTTGGATCATCAATACTAACAGACTTTACGATTTCCATTGAAGTATTTAAGGATTCAGGTTTCGTTCTATAATCCTGTAAAATTCTTAACAACTCCTCACAAGCGATCCATGTTTTATTCTTATGTAGATCAGGTGTCTTCGACGCTATTATTATCCGTTCTAGGCGGTCACGATAATGTAACATCCGGGAATGAATTCGGTTGGTAATGTTAGGCCAACTACTCGAGTCGATATTTTCTAAATTCAAAATGTCGTTTTTTAATTCACTAACTTTCAAACGACAATTAGTGATTTCCTGATCTGGATATTTACTAATACTTGGTAAAATATTAGTAGGCTTAGGGAGTGCTCCATTATATTCCGATTGCAATACTTCTCGTAACTTGTTTAAGGTTTCAATGTTATCTCCTAATATTCCTCGAACTTGAAGTTCATGACGAACTTCATCTGGAGTTAGTACGTCAATATCCATTATAAACAAAAACTCTTATATATGATAAGGTAACAACAGTAAAAAAAATCTTAAATGGTAAATAAGGGGACCACAAAGAGGTGATATTTGTATATTAATTATTAATAGGAAATACGAAAAATAATAATAATTAACTAAGGGTATTGGGGTTATAATTAACTTACGCTAGAATATAGTAATAATATAATATCTACACTAATATTAGGTAAATAGGTAATTAGGTATATATAGTATATAAAGTGCATGAACAAATGGCGGAAATTGGAACAAATGATGGTGTGCAATACTGGCATGACTGAAATTAAATGCTAACAACTTATAAAACAAAACGAAATGCTAACCAAAAAATAATAATTCCGAAGTATCATTACATCAATATGAGTGAGGTCACAGAATATAAATTTACTTTTAGAATCTGCTATACACATGAATCTCTTGGTCCATCCTAATCAAATATACATTAATATAAGTACAGTGCAGGGAGTCGAAGATGATACGTGTATTATAAATTTTTATTAATTCCGGCGAAAATATTCAATCAAATATGTTAAACACAGAAAAATATTTGACGCGAAAAAAATTGTATTATTAAAACATAGCGGCATGTCTGTTATCAATACTAATGCAGAGAACAGTATAAGTCACGATGTTTTAAGCTGTTAATATAAGCGAACATCAAAAAAAAATTACATTATTAAATTGATTTGTCCTTATGTTTGAGCGCCACTGTAGCCGCTCGCATTAGCTTTGAGCGGACTAACAGAATATCACTGTTCCAGATCTGGTGCGGTTGCATAATTCCGGCTACGGACTCAGGAGCGATGGGGGTGGGGGTATGATAGTCCAGGTGAAACAGTGATTTGAAGTAAACCGCATTTATTTTAAGAAACAAAAAATTAGCATCATACCACGAAAGAAAAAAAAATTTAACACTTTGCAGCGACCACCGGTTATTTAATACAGGGTAAACATACAGGTCCGGGATTTGCAACGCATCCAACGCATAGGTACATACAAATCGGATACGTTACAAGGCAAGTCTTTCAGGTTTAATAACAGGTCATTTATGGAGAGAGCCTATGTGATTAGCTCTGGTCTGACGTTGTTAAAGGTCTCATTTTTATTCGGAAAAATTGTCATGGATTTTTTCTTATGCTCAAGAAAGAACCTGTACTTGTAGTCATTTCTTAGATAAGTTCCAGAAATATCATTGTTGGTTTTCCTCCTATTTATATAGCTTGGTTTTTTGATGGGACAAAAGTCACCAATTTAAATTGGAGATAACAATGATCAGAAAAGGAATAATCCTGCAAGCTCTTCCAATTCGTTAAACTATCCATACTGGTGTATGAGACAAGTGTAATGTCTAGTAATTCTTGTCTACTTCTAGATATAAAAGTTGGTTTACAGCCAATACTGCATAAACATACATTAGTATTAAGAATAAAATTAAGGATTAACTCACCTTATTGATTCGTATCAGAACTCCTCAAATTATGTGTTGTACAATAACATCACTTCCCTCGATGGCTCCAATTTTTTGTTTTTGAGCCTGCTTTAATGAGCTTCCTAAAAGCAGTTTATATTTAGGAGTCCGAAGGCCAAATACCCGATCACCATTGACACAAGGTTGCCGAAGCTGCCTTGGGTGATGGAGATTAGTCTGCGGGAATCTCGATATTAGGTTTAATCCTTTAATTCAACCTGCACCACAGTCTTACTAAGATTCCTTCAGTGATCCAAAAAAAAAAATCCCATCGAAGTGGATAACTCCGTGTTTGTAGAGAGTGTTTCTACTTCCTCACCCATATCTTTCATGTTCAGGTTGTCATTCGGGGCCTTTGCCGATATTGACGTCCTTAAGATGTCACCCTCATTTGTCTTATAAGTTTTAGCCACACCGCGCTGAAACCATAGCTATTAGTTCTCATTTCATTAATCAGCGATTCTATTTAATATAATAATAGCTGATCAATATTTTATTAAGCCTTCAGTTCTTCCAACTTGGTGGCACCTATCGGCGTGCAAAACTCATGGGCCGACCCATATTCCATGTCCAGTATAGGCTGGCATGGAGCAATGCAATGTGTAGATTGTAACTTAAATCGGCCCTATAGCCGTACGTCTTCGATTTGGCAGATGATGCGTAAAGTAAGACGGAAAAATAAACCGCGAAAGAGCAGGGAGTGCTTCGGCCCCAAAACAGATGGCATGGATTTAAAAAAAAAAAAACTTGGTGGCTCTCCAGCGTGCGGTCGGCAGTTCAAGATTGTTTATTTGTAACATTTCCAAAATTTCTTTGGGGTCGCTGGGTTTTGCTGTTACCCTCTCTAACGACTACTTCTAGTCTAAAACCAGGCAAGATTTCACCTAGGCTCTTTACATTCTTTTTGTACATGGTCAATGACCGTTGGTCGGCACAAGATGTCAACTTGTAACGGTTCCAGTACCACTCTTCGTTCTGGCCAACCAGATCGGGTTCATGGTTTCCCTCATTATTTCGTAAAAAGTGGCAGCTTAGGCCTTCTCCACCTTCCTCCAATTGCTGGACGATGTGTTTCCGTCTTCGTGTGCTCTGTCAATGATAGCCACGACTAGGTGCCACCACTTCAGACGAATCTTCCTGCTTCATTTCATTAATTTGTTTAGCCAGCTGAGAGTTTCCATTACTCTGTGCTTTCTCTCCGCCAACGGAGCCTTGTTAGCTTTCCTAGAGTTTTTCGCGCTCTTTTCTGGTTTTGTAAATTGATACAAGAGGACCAACTTGGTTTGTGCGTATATTTAGGAAGATTGCTTTCGAGGAACCAGCCTTGATCGTTTTTTCGGTACGTCTTGAGGGCCATACCTGATGGATGGCCAAAGACTTATACTGTTCCCGTTTTATTCGTACGCAGTGCAGACCACGGCTTATCATCAAAGCCTCACGTCGATAATTTATGCCTTAAAGGCCAAAATCCCAACAGCATTAGTTTCCGGGATTTTAAGAGCACCGAACTCTCCTTTTTTAATGTCTATTAATCAGCTATATAACTCCATATGTCGTGTGAGAGGAACATCTATGAGGTTACCACAAGAAAATTCGGTATTGGAAATATTTTCAATTGAATAATGTGTAGAAAATTGTTTTAACCCATTTGATCCCACTGTACACATACGGGTACAAACAATGAAAGAAATCGCGCGGAGATATTTACACATTTTGCTGTACAGTTAACTCAAATTTGCAATTATTACCAATAATGTCTTAATAAAGTACGAGCCTTGTAAAATTTGCAGTGCAATATTTACAGTGAACTTTTAAATATTAAAATTATTGCTGAGCGTCTGATGACAAATTAGATTAATGATACTGCAATGCTGCTAGGTAAATTTGAGCTGCGCAATTTGAATATATCATTTTCAATGCAAACATATTAAAAATGAAAAAAAAATTGTTTTTTCCGTTGAGAATAAATGACAAAGTGTTATTTTATAATCAATCAAATCATTTATTCTATCCTATTTTGCATTTTGTTCTCCAAATTTTATTTAAAATTTCAAACAAAAATTAGTCTTAAAGTGAATTTAAGGCAGTACACAAATTGCCACAATAATGCCAGACGGGTACAATGGGACTACAGTGTACTATTTTTTTGTGTATGCATATTTTTAGAACTTTTGTAAATGAATGTACCACGCAAGATTCCAGCGAATGCATTATGCGGTCAAGCCAAAATGAAATTAATTTAGTATTCATTCTGCCCGATCCAGACATCGTAAATGATGTTGAAGAAATGGACAAAGATTTAGTATCAACAGTATTCCCAAAAGACATATACATTGTGTAATTGAACTACATGTTTCCGACGTCAAAATTAAAAATGAAGAAATCGAAGAGAGACTCAACAAGAGACAAAAGAAATTGAGTAAAGTGAGCCCCAATTGGAGTTCCGATATTATAAATATAAACACGGAATCCACCGATGGATATATTCAGCGCTTAGCAAAACGGAAAGATGAATTGTTCGGGTTGAACGAAATACAAGTATTTGAAAAAATATTTGATACTGAAGTTTTCAACTACATTGTTCACCACACAAATTTTATATGCCGCAGACAGCAAAACAACCATTCATTTTCGGTTGCAACAAGCGACATACAAATATTTATTACCGTCCTATTATTTTCCAGATATCATTAACAAGCGCAAAGAAAGAATGTTTTGGTGTCTAGATGAAGAAACCCGAATTCCATTTGTTTCAGACAGGATATCTCGAAATAGAGTTCAGGAAATAAAAAATTTTTGCATTTGGCTGATAATTCGAATATCGACAAAGATGACAAAATGTTCAAACTTCGAGATATAACAAACCTAGTAAATAAAAAGTTTCAACAATGGGGAATTTTTCACCAAAACCTATTAATTGATGAATCGATGGTCAAATATTTCGGTAATCACCCTTCGAAGCAGTTTATCCGGGGTAAACCAGTACGATTTTAGTACAAAATTGGCTTAGGTGTTGTGCTGATGGATATTGTTATAATTTTGATACATATTGTGGGGCAAAGAACTATGACAAAAACGCTCCTATTCTTCCATTGGGCTCAAACGTTGTACTCGATCTTTTAAAAATTGTAGAAGTACCTTCCGACCAAATTGTGTGTTTTGACAATTATTTCACGATCTACGGGAAATACTAAAAAAAAATAAAAATTAAAGTTATGAGGACTGTTACAGAAAACAGAATCAAAAACTGTCCGCTGACAGGCAGTAAAATGCTCAAAAACGAGGAACTTGTTTATTATGAATATGCAACTGACCAAGATAACAAAATTTTGTTTGTGCGATGGTAGTCCATAAAAAAAGAAAAGTCGATGTACTACAGCTAGCACCGTTTTCCCACTACAACAGTGGAATGGATGGAGTAGATTCTCACGACCAGTTTGCGAATAACTATCGAATAGCGATATAAGGGGGGAAATGGTGGTGGGTTTTATTTACTCAAATAGTACGTATGTCTATGGTGAACGTGTGGAAACTCCATAAGCTCCATAATATCAGAGGATGTATCAAAGGATGATGTCGATTTACTCAGTTTCCAAAGGGCACTAACTCGGCATTTTATCAGATGTAAAGTGAAGGCGGTTTTCAAAAACGTGTTCCAAAACCAATAGTTCCTAAAAGTATTGTGCAACACGAGGGTGGTTATTTTTCACAAAGAATACCAAATCCTCTTAGATGTCGTCAATTGCTGTGTTTTAATATTGGAGCACTATCCGGAGCCAAATGGCAATTTTCTATTGAAACTGCAGCTATTATTCACTGGTGTCGCTGTACTATAAAAATTAAAACTAAATTCATCAATAAAACAAACATTTATCACCTGAAATATATTAATTGACATTTATTTTCACATGACGTTATAAACAAAAATTCATTTTGCTGCGTTTTAATTTTTTATTGTAAGATTTAGTTTCTAATGGTTTCAGGGGTTTACAAAATTAAAAGCCTTTTCAAATTTCCCATTGAAATGGATAGCGCTCCCGATAGCGGCTCCCGATAAATAAGTGAGCCGAGATATTTTTTTATCGATTTTTAATTAAAAAGTTGAATGAAAAATCTTAGTTTAGAGTATAATAAATTAATTAAATGCAATAATAGCGCGCTAAATATAAGTTTTCACATAAAAAATTGGCTGCTCCGGATACAGCTATCGGGCGCTAATAAAAAAACACAGCAAATGTCACCAACGAATACAGTGGATATGTGAAAAATGCAATGTTGCATTATGTGTCGAGCGTAGATGCTTTACAGTTTTTCATACACAAAATACACCGCGAGAACCCACTGTACTCGCCTAGGGACACCCCTAAAACTGACAATATAACGACTTTTTTTACTTTAGATAAGTTAGTTTAACTGTATGAATTGAAATCAATAAAATAAGTAAATTATAACAATTTTATTCAATTTTTTATTGGCTTGGGAGCAAATGGGTTAAGGGATAATCAATATTCATCATTAGTGATCATGATTTAAGGTCATCTGAATATAAGTTCTGTGCTGATTGGTATAGCTGACGCAATATGTCGTGTGAGGGGGATCTCCCTGAAACCACCACAAGAAACTTCGGTATTGAACATAATTCGGTATAGAATCAATATTCGGTATTGTTCTGTTTAATTTGGCTTCGAACACGTGGTCAGAAGAAGCTGTATTGAATCTACACGCAGCATATTCAGTAAGTCACGTCAAATTATTGGATATGATGCTTCTTGACCCGGTACCTAATGATTTCATGGATAATTTAGTACCGCTTATCTTCCGAAAGTGAACAGTAACCAAACATAATATTTTATTTCTATTTTTTAATTTGTTGTTCCACAAAAATATTATTGAACGCTATACCTCTGTATTTTGTATGTTTAATATAGTATCTTTTAGGGGCTAGTTTGTTTTCCGCAATTTATGAATGAAATTTAATGAAAAACGTATTTCTATGATAAGCACCAATTTCGTCGGTGTAGCCGCTTTTGGAAAGTTTTAGTATTAGGCTTAAAATATTTCTAGTGTTTTCTAGAATTTGGGTTTTATTTTTTTTTGTCTTTCAAGCGAAATTTGAAATTTTATTTCCCATTTTTTCGGCTCCTGTGGCCCAATTCTGGCTTTCCCTGGGAATAGGGAATTGGGAAAAATATTTTCATAGCATTTTTATCTAAATTGTATTTTTCTGGCCTACTAAGGGAACATGTTTGGTGTTAATATTTTCGAAACAAAGTTAAATGGGAAAATATGTTTCCCTATAAAAATTTTGTAGAACAAAAGTTTCCCAATTCACTTTGTTTTAAAAAATTTTACACTAAACTTATTCCCGTAGTAGGCCAGAAAAATATAATTTTGACAAAAATGCTATGAAAATGTTTTTCCCAATTTCCTATTCCCAGGGAAAGCCAGAATAGGGCCACTGGACAAGTCCTAATTTTTTCCCGTGAGCACTAATTAGCACATATTGGGTTTAATCGGTACGCAAAGTTTCATTTTGAAATTCGAAAGTGTTCGTGCTGCTGTTACCCACACGATGTGAAAGGTGAAGAGAGAGAGAAATGATTAAAAGTATGAAACAAATAATGGAAAGTAACTTTTACTGACAACTTACGATGACATTTTTGAAAGTCTGCCAGCGTACATATTTACATTAGCCGTTCAAAAAATCTTTGAATTCCGTGATGATCTGAAAACTTTTTTTTCAACAAATATTTTTAACAGTACTGTACGTTAACTGATATGCTAGTAGTGATAAAAGTGATGACTTTGATGACGTAATTCACACCTTTCACTTTCTGTAAAGCAACACTTTGCAAATAAAAACTTTTTTTATGGTGAACTGTTAATTTATATAACAATGTTATTTTATTTTTAAATCTCCCATGCGGATACATTCCTTATTAATTAGTATTCATTACTATTTGCTCAATAAATTGTTTTATTAGGTTTCACCAAAATTAAAATTGAACATAAATTTACTCAATAAATTTTCCCTAATGACAGTTTGATTGTTTGCTTGCAGAAACGAAAATGGGGAGAAAAGCAAGAATTAAAACGGAAAATCAATAAAAACATTATTATCTTGGTTTTTGTTATAACGGTTTTCTCATGATTTTGGCACAAACAGTACAAAAATTGTAACGTTACGTTATTGTTGTAATATAAACTATAACCAACTTACTTTAATTGGTTAACAGTACAGAGACCGAGAGATGATGTTATTTGATACAAACGGAACAAATTCTTGAATTACGTCGTCCCCTTTATCATATTCGGGTTTTCCATTCTTAAGCACATCGGCCAAAGACAACACAAAAAAAAACTTGTAACTTACAATTAAGATGAACAATTAATAATAATAAAAATAATTGTAATAATAATTAAGTATGCGATGAATGACATTGCCATCATCATCATGTTCGTCTTCTTTTCTAGGCATAACGTACGAGTATCTTATATACCTACTTGTGATTCTCGTGCATTCATAAAAGAGATGTGCAGAAAAAACGAAATCAATTTGAGGAAAAGTGAACATCATCATAATGTTTTTGTTAAATATTTTCATCTTATTCTTAATAATAATTATCATCATCGTCATCATCATCGTCTTGATGAAAAAAAAGCAAAAAAAAAATACATTCCCTTTTTATGAGAGTGTCCTTTTTTTTAATAAAGCAAGAAAAGTTTGTATCGATTTTTCATCTGCTCCATTTTCGTTCGTTCGGTAATTTGATGGACAGTTGTTTTTTAAGATTATTCAGCACAAAAAGAAAATTTCCTTTTCACAAGGTCCTTCTTGCTCATTCGCAGTGTTATCAGCTACTCTTAGTCACTAAATATTAAGTAGTATGTCCATAAGATTTTTTTTTCGCATTATCATGATACTTCAGAATATTGAGGACGAGAGCGAAATAATAATAATCAGGTTCAATAGACATACGGAAAGAGAACTGGATCTGTATTCATTACGACCTTGTTTCTGAGCGTGCAGGTAACAATGATTAAAGGATATGTTGCGTCATCATTATTTAAAACATTTTGAATTTTATCTAAATGTCATTGTCCGTTTACAAAATACACTGTTAAGGGAGTGTTAAAATTGTTTCTTTTAGAAGTACGTTTTCGTTGATTTTTAACCTGCCTACCTAATAACGGTAAAACGGCTTTTGCAAAATATAGTGTTCAGAAACACATGTAAGCATAAAGAACAGACAAAACTCTTCCAAATTCGAAAAATTTTAACAAGTAGCTGTGTGCTGTGCACAAGTACACACACTAATTATTTTTAATTAAATTCTGTAATTTTTTTTGTGTAATTAGCTTCCATTATTTTAATTATATTTCTTTTACGTTATTATTGCATAAAACAATCCAGCGCTGCTCAAATGTTGTTTAATTTTTAATTGAACAGTAACTTTTGAAATATAAAATTTACTTTTGTAAAAATAATAATTGGAAAACGTAAACATTATTTTTTTTACGGTTGTGTTCCTCTTCCTCCGCTTTCTGCATGTGATGCCAATCGAGTAAATTTGATTTAATTAAAGGAACAATTTTTTTCTCTGTTAATTGTTGCTAGTCAATTAAATATAATACACTGGCTTTTCATGTAGATAATATGCTCCATGTTAAACTTGTATTATTAATAATATTTAACCTGAAATGTAAAATGAAGAGCCGGTTCGAAACGTTATTTAGATAGTAAATGCTACAAATCAATACTTAGTGCTTTACAATGTCAACATAATGCAAAAAATACAACATGGTACAACATTCCGCAACATGATGGAACATAACGCTAGAACACAACATGAAGCAGCATAACGCAACATTGTGCAACATCACAAGATGTTGCAACATCATGCAACGGCCCACAAATATCTCCCAACAACATGCAATATCAAGGGTGCAACATCACGCAACATGGTGCAATACGACACAACAAGATGCAATATCCCAAAACATTGTGCAACATCCCACAACATGGTGCATCCCACAACAACCTACAACATCATAACTTGTTGCAGCATCATGCAATGACCCATTCGGAGGGCTAATAAATGAATGATTCAGGAATCAGCACTCCTTGTAATTGTTCACTTGTATTCAAAAACCATGTCCCGCCCAATTTTATCAAATCCGTTCAATCCAAATAAAATGCTAAAAGAACACCCCAAGCATAAATTATAAAACTTAGTAGAGCATCACAAAACATCTTTCAAAAAGATGCAACATTCAGCAACATGGCGCAACATCACGCAATATGGTGCAATTTGACACAAAATGGTGCAAAAATCTTACGACATAGTGCATCATCTCACAACATGGTGCAACATAATGCAACATTGTATAACGGCCTGCAGCATGAGGCAAAATGGTGCGTGGGGGGCTCCCAAATAAATTATCCACAAATCAAAACTCCTTGTAATTGGTTTTTTGCATTCGCATTGGCAGATTTTTAGAACTCATCGCCATCAATTCATGGCATCATAAACCCCTTATTACCGCATTTTTTTATGAGAATCGTTCTTGCCCCCATCAAAAGATCTCTTAATCGAATTATCACAAAATTAGAACTCATCGAAACTGATTCCTGGGATTTGAAATATCCCCTTCACCAATTTTTTATCAAAATTGTCTAAACCGTAAAAAATAAATAATGGAACCTGACCCCCCACCGGAGGATCCCTAAATGAATTTTCTCGAAATCCGGACACATCAAAATCGGTTTTTGTTACTCGAAAACGCTTCTCCTGCAATTTTTGTAAAAATTGTTTCAGATGAAAACTTAAACAAAAGGACTCGGTCCCCACCAGACGAACCTCTGAATGAATTTTCCGGAAGTTAGCACCCATCACAATTGTTTGCTGGCACTCGAAAACCCGTTCTTCTCAATTTTTGTAAAAATCATGCGAACCGAGAAAAATTAAAGAAATAGACCGTTCGACCCACTGAACGAACTTTTCTGAAATTTGGACAAATCACAACGAGACGAATAATTACCTATAAAATCAGGACCCATAGTAATCGATTCCTGGCACTCTAAAAGTTTCCCTCCACAATTTTCATCAAACAAAGTCGTTCGATCTGAGAAAAAAATAAACCCGAAAACTGAACCCGAGCACCATTGGATGACCCCCTGTACGAATTTTCCTGAAACCAAGATCCATCGCAATTAATTCCTGATACTCGAAAACCATTTTTTAGCAACTATTATGAAAATCGATCGAGCCGTTTCCGAAACCCTAAATATACAGGGTGTCCGGGTTTTGGATGCTAATCTATTAAGGGGTGATTTCTTGGTTCTTGCTGTGAAAAAATCATACGGGAGGGGAAGGAGTCAATTTTTGGTACCTTTTGATTCCTCACAGCATAGATGAGCTATGATGGTTTAAAGAAAAAATTAATTTTTTTATAAAATTCAATTTTTCTAGAAAAAAAAACAGTTTCAATTTCATTTTGTTTTTACTTAATTTTAATCCGCCATGATCGCGTAGTGTTAATATTGTAACAAATTTTTTTTGTCAGTAAAACAATAGGCGATGATTATCAACTCATTTGTTTAAATGTTGAAAAACAATCATTAAATATTTTCATTAGTTTTGAGAAATTGTCTAGTATCGTATCAGTATGTTGTAAATCAAAAAATCTAAATAATTTAAGAAAATTAATATTATTATGGCACCTTTCTAGATGAGTGATGAGTACATTGATATCCATTTCGTTTACGGATTTTGCGATAGTAATGCATCACGAGCTCCCAATGAATTTACAAATATTAAAACACATTCAGTCACACCAAATCATTTGGATGTCGACGAAGAAATAATTAGCAATGTAAAAGCAAAACCATCTATTACCATAAAGAGGCTCGCTTTACAATTGAACGTTGGCTGTTGAAAATCTTTATTCGAAAGAATAACATCATTTCAGCACCGCTTCAGTGTAAACGTACCGGCTGATGTAATTCGCGATGATTGGACCATTCATAATATACCGTAGACAGTAGCTACCGGACAAGTGGTGCGGTGTAGTGGTTAAAACTTCGGCACTTGGACCTGGAGGTAGTGGGTTCGAATGCCACCAGAGACGCCGACCCACCGTCCATGTCAGTGTACAGGTTGACATAGACTTTCCGTGGTATACTGTAATTGTGTGAAAGGGTGGTGTGGCGTGCATGAAAAAGTATTAGTTGATCTTCAACGGGCATTAAATTCACTGAACAATTATTACTTTCTTTTAAAAAAAAATAGTGATGGTTATGATGATGCTCAAATTTTAGTAAGGTCCTTGCACAGATACAAACATGATGGTGCGCCTAGCCACAACGATATAAATGTTAAGAATTGGAAGAAATGATCCAATTCATTGGCCCGCAAGGACCCTCTAATTGTACTATATTTTTATGTATGAGGAACAATGAAGGAGTTTGTATACTCCAAAGAAATTGCATCAAAAGAACTAATACAACAATTACACACAGCAGCTCAACTGGTAAGGGAGAACTACCAAGAAAGAATGGATACAGATGCAAGATAACCATTTAAATCTTAAATAAGCCAATACAATTACCAGACAAATAAAACCAAGTTAGTTGCTCTCCGATAAATATTTTGGAAGTTACAGTTTAATAGATGTGTGTACTTTTTTTCTGAAAAAAGATTCATAACCATCCTGTATCTCAAAGGATATCAAAAACTGACCATTTTCCTCCTCCCATACGATTTTTTTCACAGAATAAACCAAGAAACCACCCCTTAACGGATTAGCATCCCAAACCCGGACACTCTGTATTTATTTATATACAATTATTGCTCGTATTAAATATGTGTTTTGAAAAGGTATAAAATTACAATTTTGAAAAGGTTAAATTCATTAGACTTTCATAAAACTGGTACGGTTTTAGAACATTTCGGATTAATAAGTAGTAGTAATTTAAAAAGACGTGCCCGTTTCGTTTTGTACGTCTCTGTTCACGACTTCACATATACGCCTATGAAAATAATTCTTTCATTGACTGTACCAAAATAAACACTAAATTGGCACAAGGTAGTAATTTTATTTTACGAGCAAAATGCCGAAAACATTCGATCCGAGACCTAACATCCTTAAAACAGAAAATGTTGTGCGTTGTATACGGAAATTTTCATATTTTCCTTATTGCTGTTCATCGGTATTTTTTTGTCGATGCTTGGATTTTTATAGTTTCCATGAATAAAGAGAACCGAAATGGATTTTCCTATCATGTGTTGGGGCGGCGGGGGAGGATGTCTTTGTATGTTACATATGGATATATACGGCCTCGTATCTATACCATGAAATTATATTATGTTGTATATCCAAATTATACACTGGATCCCAAAAGTGTTAAAATTTAAATATTTTTCTATTGTTTTCTTCATGTTTTGTTGTTGTTTTTATTGTGTGTGCTTTTGCGTATGGATATTTTTAGCTTTAACACTTTAAAAATAAAATAAGCTTTTTTTGTTATGCTGCGAAAATAACTTTTCCAAGGTTTCATTTTATTATGGTAATAGACACAAAGTTGTTATCCTTTTGAGATATTTTTAAATGTAGGTTTAGATGATACCTCCGTGTTTTTGTAGAATCATCAAAGTGCGAGTGTACGAGAACAGCTCACGCACCGGATGCAAAACAGGGGGGGAAATATCTTTAAAATCAACTTTTTACGTTACTTTTCTATTAAATTGCTGAAGTGTTTTGATAAACGGGTTTTTTAATTTTATTTATTGTTTTTGCTTTGTGTCACATACATATGGATGTTGCCTGAACGAGCGTACATGTAACGTAAAAGTATATAAGGACAAAAAGCATTTGTATGTTTATATAAAATGGGAATTGGTTGTGCTTTCTCCCCATACGTTGTGATTTATAGTGTAAAATGTACAAGACGCAAGAAAAAAAAACTCTAAGACGTTATTTTTAATGTAATTGATTATTTATAATCAAGTCGAATACAAAACACTTTCGAATAGTGTTAGACTTAAATTTATGGTTTCTTAAAGTTTCAATATAACGAGTGAAACATGAGCGAACACCTCACTGATTTAAATGTTTTGTTCATCGCTCTAAGATTGGAACGGATTCTTAAACTTTCCATAGAAACTTTTGAGTAAAATTACAAGAATATTGAAAAACACTCTAAAGTGACAATTTAAATGAGTAATGCTAGAAAATAAACCCATTTATTAGTTATGTTCACTATCCGAAATCAACATACGGACTACGGAGTACATAAATTTAACATTCAGCACAATTTAATATAAATTTAAATATTTTTTCAAAATTCTGTGTCAAAATAATTTGAAAAATTTATGAAATAAAATCGATTTTACCGGCAGTAAATTATTTATTATTTGTTTTATTTGTACTTACGTTAATTTGTACTTACGGTGTGATGCAAATTCATTACACCCATCCTTCGATTTGTACGGCGCTCGATTTACGCGATTTCGCATTAACATGGTTAACAAAATTAAAAAATGCTCTAATATTAAAAAAGGTGCTAATATTTTGATGTACAATGGGCTTTAAACGGTGCCGTTTTATACCATAAGACGCACTCTCGAAATGTCTAAATCGAAAATGATTGGAATGGAAAATTTAAAAAATTAAATAATTTTTTTTTTATTTTTCAATGAAATCATTCATACTTTAAGCCGTACAATCCGAATCTGCAATAAACAATAGGGGTTCCTATTTTAATTTCAAAGTTACCTACAAGAGGAGGGGTACTAATTTTAGCACGAATGTATGCCCCCCGCCTTTTCGTAGAGTGATCATTTTCCGAGATATTTGAAAGTTTCAGCTTAAAAAAATCACCCAGTATATACAATGTATGCCGCCCCGGTGGTAAAAAGGTCAACATGTGTGCTCCAGCGACCGGAGGTCCCGGGTTCGATTCCTGGTGGTGACAAGGAAACAATTTTAACGCTGGTTTAGGATCAATGAATTAATCACTCATTATCCGAAATGAAAATACGATTATGAAACCTCACTTGAGGTGGCCAAATCCCTTGATGGAATATAGTGCCGGAGAGAGAGAGATATACAATAAAGTTCGAAACTTTGCTATACGTCACATTTATGTATTTAGTTTTTGTTATGAACGCACGTGCATTTTCAATATTTATATTAACACGACTTGATGTAATTGTTGGGGCTCTTTACCGAAGAACCGTTTGAGTTGATTTTAGGAAACACCGCAATTTTACATTGTATTAAACCCCGTTAAATAGAAAAAAAGCATTTCGTATATTATTGTCAAAATCGTAAACTTCACCCTACATAGTTGTCTTAAGATAATTTAATTAATTTTAAATATTTAACTCTTACAATTTTAAATAATTATAACTTATCGTGTTTTTCTATTTTATTTTCAGGTAACCTTCATTTGAGATTGCATTTATTTGAATTAATTAAAAAGGAATGGTAAGTCAACATTTATATTTTATTGACAAATAATTTTGTTTTTTGTTTCCGATACCGTTATAAATGCATATGTATACTATGTCTTCTCGTTCGTATTCCGATAAGGGCAGGGCGGAAGCATGTAAATTAAAAAGATCTCATGTCGGCGGCGACTATCGCGTGTTTGACAACATGAAAAATGAACTGCAAGAGAGTTTGGAGTGATTCGGCTCCATGTCAGATTGAAATATTCACCAGATCTCACACGAACATTTCCAATAGTTCTATTCTTGGTTAATAATGTTATAAAACTCCATCAAATGCTTAAATTCAGAAGTTATGATTTCATAAATGTCATTAAATTCCGAACCATTGCCAAGCTGAATTAATTATAATATATTAGTATATATTATATTTGGCCGCAACATCACTCCCCTATCGAATCGAAAACCGTATTGTTTGAAATTTGCAATTTCTACTGGGTTGTTGTTTATTTTCCATCGATATCTACAACAAAGAATTTGTGCAATTTGCTTGTTTCTAAATACAGTCCAGATTAGTAGGGAGTACTCGGTAGACCTCTGACTATTCACACGTATGAATTTGTGTAAAAAATATTTCTGATTTTTGGGAGTATACGTTGCCCGCGGTTCGGTCGGATGTCTTGTCTCCGTAGGAACTAAAGCTCTCATGATCAAAGCTGCTTCACGAAATCCGAAGTATCTGTGTTTGGGTTCGAACTTTGATCGTTCGCGTGGAATTGATCAAGAACCTTAATGTTTTAAACATACAGTAGCTCTGGCGAGTTGCAGTTGAGATCTTGTCTGGCTGAGGTACGCCAAATTGGATTCTTAAAGAATCTGAACTCCAATGGAATAGTTTGAATTTTGACCTGATACTTAGCACGAATACCACCATAAGTTTTTCAAGAGCAAATGAAAAATTGTTCAGGTTCAGTTCAATTTTTAAATTGCTACTCCTTGGCACGAATACAACCCAAATTTCTCAAAATGTCATTTTATTCTTAAATTGTAAAAAATGAAATATTTTTATGGGCTGCTATCCATTTGCACGAACGCCACCTATTTTCTGAAGGAAATACAGGCAGTTTGATTCTAAAGCTGCTACTCTTAGTATGAATACCATCTCTAATTTTTCAAGAACAAATTTTTTAAAAATTGTAAAATTAAAAATTTCAATGTTGGAATTTTGGAATTTTAAAAGAATTTATAGTTTGTTCTTGAGGAATTGGTGTGGAATTAGCGCTTTGGGGTAGCTGTTCAAAACACAGATTGTACTTATCTCGTGAGCTCACAAGTCGGTACATCATTACCGCATCAGGTTTGCAATACGCTATTGAGGAAAACCAATTAGGTGGTTGATTATGATTTTAAGGTTAAGCTCATAAATCGAAGTTAATTTAAATTGAAAGCTCATCAATAGCTCCTAATACAACAATGCAAATTTATTTAAAATACCCAGTTTTAGTGGTGGTGAGGGGCTAAGGCAACGTTCAAACATCCCTCATCCGACTATACGCAGTTATTTAAATTCATGCTAAATTGAGTGAGCTCAAAATTTTTTGTTTGCGGAGTGCGAGAGTTCATAAGAAGCTAATAGTTCTTGATTGATTGGCAAACCCAATAGGGAAATGCTAAAACAAACCGTAATTATCTGCAAACCCAATTTTTTTTATGTTTTAATCTATGTAATCTGTTCTGGGACCGAAGCACTCCCAATTCCTTCGAGGTTCGCTTTTCACCTCCTACTTTACGCATTGCTCGCCAAATTGAGGACGTACGGCTATGGGTCTGATTTTTATCACAATTTGCACATTGCATGCTCCATGCCAGCCTATTCTGGCTATGGAAAACGAGTCGGCCGATGAGTTTTGTACAGGGGTTATAGTTGTGTTCCATTTCATCACAGATCGTAATCTGTTGCTGAAAATTCACTTTTGCATCCTGCACCTATCGGGATTCAAACCCGGTACCTCCCAATCCAAACGCAAAAGCTTTGACTACTGTGCCGTTTGGTCGGTAAAGCTAAATTGAAATCTTTATGGGAAATTTTTGCTGCCCATAGTCATGGCGTTTAGGTTTATTTATTTTATGAGAATTATGTCGTTTCACATTTCAATACAAGCGCACAAAACTGTATTAGTGCAAGTAGTATAAAGCAACAACCCGCGATTTACATAAACCTGTAATAAAAATTTATTTTGAGAAAAAAAAACCGGGAAGGTAAAAAAATATGATGCGGCAGTACCAAGCATGGCTGCCTGTATTTTGAGAATTTCATTCCCCAGATATTTTTTAAATTACGATAACAGATTTTCGTTTGCCAGATACGTATAATTACAAAAGCAATATGATTTCATGTGGCGAAGGGTCTAGATAGCATTTCATATAGCTTTTAATTTGATTTATGGATCGCCCGCATTGCTTTCGCTTCAAATCATTTTAATACCCCCATTGAGTTCTTCACAAACACAATATAATAATGCCGATAAGTCGCCGTAATTGATTTAATAACCTTATGTACATAAGAAGGACGATACCGCAAACGTATACAAACTAACAAATACAGTGCTGGAAACAAAAATAGCATAGACCCATAATCGTAATAATTTTGTTATTTATTTCGAAAATATTCTAAAATTTGGTAATTCTGTTTATTGTTAAAAGAATCTATACATCCTATATAGAATGTGGTACACACATAGAGGAGCAAAAAGATCAAAATCAAAAATTATAATAATAACGAAATGTAAATAAGAAAAGTTTCGCAGAAGATGGTATAAAGTGATTTTTAACAAGCCAAGAGCGATTTAGGCAAATAAATTTATTGTTATTAGATATATTTTCTACTCTTATATATTGGTATAAACCGTACACGACATAATATTCGTATATATAGCATATAAGATACAAGCACATATGAGAAAAAGCTGGGTTAAATCATGGATCGTTGTGTTATGTTTATAGAGCAAAAATTGTAAAATTTTATGGTTATATGCGGGATAGATTTTTAGATTAGAAAATATTTTTTTTTATAACATCTTACGGTATATATGGCAAATTAAGAATTCAGTAAAAATATTTACATTCGAGCTATATGGTATATAGAGACACGCAGGTAATCACATCACAAGGCTCTTTATGACGTAGCTTATGGTACCTGTATCTGCCCACTAAACTATAAATTTAGAATAATTTTAGAACGACCATCTTTACATGATACATCTTTACAGGGTACCTCTCTCCGTGCCGCTCTCGGTAAAAGTTGAGAATTCAAAAAGTGATCAAAATTACCGATTCATGAAAAAAAAAAACCAAGGGAAAAGTTATTTTTTCAAGTCCGGTTACAAAATTGTAAGAAATTTACTTATACTATCTGACCGACTTAAAATAAATATTTAAAGTTTTAGCAATACAAAATGAACAACGAAACCACCAAAGAGTGCCAGATCACAGAACAGCTAAAATTAAAACTTGGCTCAGATGCTCAAGCGGTTCAAGAACAAAGGGCTAATCAGTCAAAAAGACCTTTAATTTCGACGTAACCAGCTTAAATCCTCCTTTGGAGGCTCTCTGATATGGCTTATTCTGATATGGCTTAACAGTTTTGTCGCAAGGAAAAGTTAAACTTTCAAAGCCAATTGATATTAAAGAATTAGAAGAAGAAAGAAAGAATTTTGTAAACACTCAGTCAAGCGATCATAGGAAACACTTTCCGTTGGGTTCAACAATCTAACGTCCATATGATAGGTAGCTCATGAAACCCCACCCAACTGGAAAATGCCACACACATTACACTCAAAAGTCCAGAACGAAAATTTTTCAAAATTTGAATTCAAAAAATGTTCGTAAAAAACAAATTTCGAACAATTCACGATCTAACAAATGTATTACTTACGTGACGTCCTTCGTCAAATTTTCCGCCACTGTTCTTCGTACGTTGGCTAGTTTTGCATACGGTTTACTCTTTCTATAGAGTTACCCTGCAGATGGTATAGTTAATTAAGTTAATTATTAAGCCAATGATCCACTCCGTAATTTTATAAAGCGTATCTAAAATGCTTGGAGATGAACTGGCTGCCATTATCCGATATCAGAGGTAAAGGTACGCAAAACACCAGCAACATACTTTCCTCGAAGTATTTCTTTTGCGATATCGCCTCAGTTCGTCTGAAGGCTTTTAGCATTACAAATTTGCTTAAAATGTCAATTACAACTAACAACTATTGATTCCCGAACTTGGATCGAGGATATGGCTTCAAAAAATCCACAAAGGCGGTTGGTATTCTTGGCTCACCCATGGACATACTCGATATCTCACACTTTGGTTGGTTTAGCTAAAACTTAGCCATCTTTGACCATTAGTCTTTTTGTTGAATGCGTTTTAGCATTTTGAATACGCCAAGATGTATAGCTAGAGTGTGATCATGGTTGGTATATATTGTTTTCCTCCGGGGACTCAATGACATATTTCCTAACTTTCCGATCTGATTGATCAGGGTCCTTTAGATTCCTCAACTATATCAGTGAAGCGCAGTCCATTACCGCTTTGAATTGACACCATCGACATAAGGGATAAACTTCTCGATGCTTATCACCACTGCCAAACATTCACGCTCTGTGGCTGGATATTTTTGTGAATTTTTGACTCATGTACGCTATTACCCGCTCGTCAACGTCATCTTCTTGTGCCAATACTGCACCAATTCTAGTATCAGAAGCACCAGCCTGAATTGTAAAAATTCTTTTGAAGTCTATATTAAAAATAATTGGAGTGGACCCAAGTAACCTTTGTAACTGAGTGAAAACATCCTGAGCTATGGAGATCCATTGAAACTTCTTGTTGGAAGTATTTGATAATATATTGTGACTGGTGCTGTTACTGTCAGGAACTCAAGGATAAATCACCTGTTCCAACCAGCCATTCCAATCAGCTTCCGAACGTCTTTAACTGTTTTTGGTGTTAAAAGATACTTGATTTCCTTGAAAAAATACCGTAGTTTATCTAAGCTAATTGGCAGATTAGCCACCCGCAGACGTTTGGCTACCTCTTTCAGTAGCTCATGTACTCTCCAAACACCTGCGACATCACGATAATGTCATCAAGGTAAAAAAACACTTTCGGTTTCCAAATCAACACCGAGATCCTTGTTCATCAATCGAGAGAGAAAAAGAGAAACTAGCACTTCACAACCCTAACGGCATACAAAATGTATTGAAAGAGGCCTCTTCTAGGTATAATAAATGCAGTTTTTTCATTTCATTTAGCTTGCGTGCACCTAAGCAGAATTTAAACTTTTCTGAAGTTTTCAGCACGCTAACTACAGGGTGTGCCAGCAAACTACAGGATCGTGTTGTCGCCCCGATGGGTCACAAAAAATGAACGCCTTAGATAATCCAATGCTTGTCTTTTACCACCGTGCATCGCATGCTGGTTGATCGTCTGATTTGGTTTCACAATATACATAGCCAATGTAAAGGCCTGTTTGTAAGGTATTACCTGGTCAATTGTACAGGGTTATCCAATTCGAGGTTGATAAAGTAAACTTAAAAAAAACACACAAAATATTCGGAATGTATTGTAATTTTTATTTCATTTTACAGATTGATCCTTGCCATTTTTAGTTAAACAAGATATCATTCAAATGTCCTCCACGGGACTTCTTACAGGCCTTGATTCTTTTGAGGTAATTTTCAATGACTTTTCGGCACATTTCGGGCGGTATCTCGACCATTACCTTACGAATATTAGTTTTCAATTCGTCAAGAGTTTGAGGATTGTTTGCGTAAACACGATCTTTCGCGTAGCCCCACAAAAAGAAATCCAAAGGCGTTAAATCATAGGATCTTGGAGGCCAATTGACGTCAGCCAATCGCGAAATCAAACGTCCAGGAAATTTCTCTTGCAAAAGATCTCGATTTGCTCGTGTTACGTGACTGGTTGCTCCATCCTGCTGGAACCACATATCGTCAAGATCATAATCTTCGATTTTCGTAAAAAAATAATCGGTTAACATGCGGCCATAGCGCTCAGAATTGACGGTAACGGTTCGTCCATGGTTGTTCTCAAAAAAATACGGCCCAATTACACCACCAGACCACAATGCGCACCAAACAGTGACTTTTTCCGGGTGTAATGGCTTCTCTACAATCAATTGTGGATTTTCTGAGCCCCAAATTCTACAGTTTTGCTTATTAACGTATCCACCAAGCGAAAAATGAGCTTCATCACTGAAGAAAATTTTGTTCGAAAAATCAGCATCGACGGCCTGTTTTTCCAACACCCAATTTGCGTATGTTCTTCGTTGTCCATGGTCAGCAGGCTTTAGCTCTTGTCTCAAATGGACTTTATACGGATGAAGATGCAAATCCAGATGCAAAATGCGCCATAATGAGCCATAAGATAGGCCTAAATGTTGAGCTCGACGAGGAATTGACAAATTTGGATCTTCTTCCACACTTTCAGCTACAGAAGCGATATTTTCAGCATTGCGAATGTTTTGATGATGCACAGACCTTACAATATCAGTAACAGATCCAGTTTGTTCAAATTTATTCACTGTATTCAATATGGTTTGCTTTGTAGGACGATTATGACGACCATAATCTGCTCGTAAAGCGCGAAATGTGGATACGACAGAATCACTATTTTTATAATAAGATTTAATAATTTTAACGCGTTGGTCGATTGTTAAATGCTCCATATTCTTAAATGGCAGAATGTCAACTAAATAAATGACAGCGTACTTGACGTTTATCTTTGACAGATGTCGGTATACAGAATTCTACTTTATCAACCTCGAATTGGATAACCCTGTATTACATAAAATATTTTTTAGACAACGTGCTCCTGACAGAAGTGGTCCTTGCAGCATGAAATTCGCTCTGAGTGAATAACTGTTTCCACTGTTATCTGACGCCTACGCAATGTGTTTTTTATAGAGCCTCATTCAAGAATGGTCCGACTTTTTTTTGGATGTTTGCACCGAAGATGGATAAAACGCCGCCTCAAAATTACAACTGTCGGTCCTCTTGCTATAACGCACTACTTCAATGGTGTTGTTAGTTGATACGGACGTTAGTCAACGGACTTGTTTCTTGCAGTTGTTCTATGGATTTTGGAGTGAAGGTTAAAGAACATTTATCGGGTTGCAATCAATCAACTTTCCATAACCATTTAACCAACCTTATAGATTCTTACGAAGTTCGAAAAGCCATATTTCTTAACCAAAATATTCTTAACGAACACAGAGAAATCCGTTTACCACAAATTACGGATCCAGTCCTGTTCTATTCTCGCTTATCTGCTATACAACCCCGCCCCCTCCCACGGAAAAAATTGGAATCATAAGTATACGAGGAATGAGGACATCTTCATCTCTGAATGGTCCTGTCAAGATTGTTTCTTCTACAAATTTGCACATTAATTTTTTTACTGCACGCCTCGTGCCGTTGCAAAGTATTGGCTGGTTGATATTTTGCAACATGATAGTTGGCACGCCGATTTTCAATTGCAGCACGTGCGGTGGCATTCCTGGCAGATCGTGTGAATTCAAAATTTTTATTAAATACTAACCGCTTAATCTGCTTCCACAACAGCGTCGACGGACTTGTATGTGGCTGCCTCACTTTGAATGTGAGACTGAATAATATTATTAAAATCGTAGACGTCTTTGTCTTGGCGGCAAGAATAGCTCGTTCAGCCAATCGTGATTCTTATAGTCGGTTTTAATATGGGGAAATACTTTTTTGACTAATTCTTCTTTTGAGTCACTAAGTTGCAGAAGTTACGAGGCAATGAAATTCGTCCTGAAGTCAGATCAATCGGAACCTTTCCGTTCCCAATTAGCAGCAATTGACGTTCGAAAATTTCAGCTGATTGATCGTTTTACAGCAGGACACGCATATTTGTAGCTAATTTTAACTTCTTTACGTGTCGCCACAAAGTAGAGTATTTCAGGCAAGCATTTATTTTGTCCGCTGGTGTTGCTCGAGGTATTACAGGTTATGTTTGCCTGAAATCTCGATTTTTGCATGCATATCTACGATTGAAACAATTGACGCCGACTTTATTCCTTTGCCACCAACTAGATTTATAATCTTAACGTTGTAATGATATCCATCCGCACCAGCCCAAAAAATGATTGGATATTGCAGGGCATCGTAGCATCGATGAATTTCTGCAATTTTTGCTAGGCGATCGTTTCTTCGATGAAGAACAATATCTCTCCCAAGTTCTTGCAGTTGGGAAACGATGGATCATTTTATGTCGGTAGAAGTTCCGCAGCATGCATTAAATTCATCATTACCACCACCGATGAAATACATTTGTAGGAATTTATGTTAACCTTCTGGGAATGGAAGCAGGGACCTGGCTGTTACGATTTAAGTTATATTTCCCAATGTTATATGGAAAATGCTTTGATTCGGCAGTATATCCGGCAAGCAAAGTTTTTGATGGCTCTGGCGTTTCTTCAAGTTAAGGTCGATTAATTTTACCGGTGGTGCAACACATTCATTTCATTTCTCCATTAAACTCCATTAAAATTGCAAAGCCTTGCAATGAGGACACACTTCAGTCATATTTACCACATAGATAGGTTGTACCGGACTGCAAGGCGATTGTATTCGCGTAATTTCTGAGCACGGAGTTGTGTTTGATGCTCATCTGGTGTTTCTCGTTGACGTCTTTCAGCCACTCTCACCCTGTCACGGTCATTTTGTTGATAACGAAGCAGATCTGAAGCCAAACGCTATCGCCGTGCTTGTAACCGTGCATCCTCAAGTCTTTCTGCACGTCACTCTGCTGCTTCTTCGAAACGTATTTGAGCAATTCTTTGTCTGTTTCGCTAGTTCGCTGACGCCCGTTCCTCCTCAGTTTGAATTGTAATTACTCGTCGCTCTGCTTCCGCTCCGCGAGTACGACGACCTAAGTGTGATCTTCTGCGAGGCATTATTTCTATGAATTAAAGCACATCTAATGCACTGAAAAAAAAAGAAAGAAAGTTATACCAAAAACAACTGGGACCGGGTGGTACTGGGTTCGAATCCCATCAGAGGCTAGATGCAAATCGAATTTGCATCATCGATTACAATCGATGATGTTAATAAACACAACTAAGACCCTCTGATGGAGTGCAGAATTCAACGCCGACCCACCGTACATGTCAATGTACAGGTTTACATGGAGCTTGCAATGTGCAGGTGGTATACTGTAGTTGTGTGACTAGGTGAATAGGTGAATGGGTTAATGATGTGGCGTAAATGCGTGGTATCACAATGGGCCAAAAAATGGCCTAAGTGTCAACCACTGAAACCTAACCTATACCAAAAACATATCAAATTGCAAAACGTTAAAAAAGGAAAAACACGAACTAGAAAACTAAGAAAAAAATTACTAACGAAATATTTCAATTCAAATCTGCGTTTAACTCGACACAGTTCAATTCCAACGCAATGAAAAACGAAATATTTCAATCCGCTCGAACAAATAACTCCGAAGAGGTCAATTTCATAATATAAATTGAATTCAAATGAAAATCAATCGATACAGCTCCAATTTCACCGCCAATTGCACTGAAAAATAAGGAAAACAGTTAAAAAAACGAAATGAACGCTATAAACGACACAATTCCAACGCAATTTCACACGAATTAATTAATCAAAATGAAAATAAATATGTTTTTACCTATCCCAGGTGTGAAATAGGTATATAAAAACACGCGCAGAATGCAGAAACACAAAATTTTGTGTCAAAATTTCAAACAATCGGTTAAGAACTGTCGAAGATTTTAATTTTTGATTTACATTTTATTTATATAGATTTTCTGCCAAACCGTTGGGCGTTGGCTCGCCTTAACCGTGACAAATGAAAAAAACTTTGGGCGTTTTCTCACCTTTGGTAAGAATTTGGCCTTGATAGGCCGTCGAAAAGGTTGGGCATTGGTTGGTACAAACCGGTACCGTTTTAGATAATTATACAAACCAATATTTGTTTTTTTGATTCTCTTGTATCTCAAAATACACAAACTCTAATTAAGATACAACAAAGTTTAATTTGTAGTAAAGATCTTTACTTTAAAATATTCAGAAAATACATAAGACGTATTATTTATATAAATATACAGGTAACTTTTTACAATTCAATTTATTGCTTATTTTTCGTAACGTAACATATATTTAATAACCGCCCATTACTTTCATAGTCAAAATATTACTCAAAAACAGAACTTAAAAATTTAAAACCCGGCTGATTTTAAGAAAATTCAGAACTCTACTCCCAATTTTGCTATCCAAAACTAGACTAAAAATGTTTGCACCTCAAAAAATCTAAAAGAATATTTTTTTTTTCAGTTTTCATACGCGTCACTTGCTCACCCTTTCACACCGTGCATCAATCGCACGTACCAAAGCAAGAAACCATAAAAACTTTTCCTTACAGTTAACCATAATAACCTTAAAAGATTCCATTTCAACATTGCCTACATTCTCTCTACATCTATGGCTCATTCCACACTAGGGTAACTTTTATCCGGTAACTTCTTCGTTTGTTTCCCCTTTACCAATAAAATCAAAAAATTGTAGCGATAAAACCCGTATCATAGATAAACGGGGATACAAACGAAGGAAAGTACGGTTTCTACGAGACCTAATGTGGCATTAGTCTATATCATTTTTTAATTATCTACTTACATTCACTACACGTGTAGTATATTAATAAACTATGCGGTTCAGACAATACGACAACACTGCCAACGACTGCCTTAACTTTGATTCGTGCAAAAAATGTTGTACTGAACGTGATCTATATAAGATTTGCACATAATTACTAAATCCTTCATGTTTTGGTGATTTTGTGTTGCAATTTGTTTGCGTCGAATCGTATGCGATATATTCCTTCTTTACATAATTTACGATGATAAAATCAAAGTGCCTTCGAGTTTGATCAAATACCGGCATGATCAAAAAGGCTTCTCTATGTAAAACGTGTTTGCAAGACTTGCTCAATCATCTTCGGAGATATTCGAAAAAAATATAATTGATGCAAACGTATAAGATTCGACTTGAAAATCGGTATAATTTTTAGAGAGTAACTGCAGCCAAACATCACAAATTTCATTTTCGAGCCAATTAATACCTGTAAGCAAATTAAAACTATCAAAATGGATCTTTTCCCCGTTTATTTTTTCCACAACATAAATCCCCCAATACAGTTTCACCAGATTCATGGCTCGAGTTAGGATAGATAGCGTCTACTTCACTTCGAGATTTTTTCGTATACTCTAGGAATATGTCTGCTTTTAATGGTCGTTTTCCAATTTTAACGGCGTTTTTGTCAACGTTGTGTTTGATTTCCCCGAAGTAGCTTTCAACGGTAGCTTTTGTGTAATGAGGCAACGAACTTTGTGATTTATTAATTTTTAAAATTGATGACCAGAGGAGTAGAAATGGTGAAAAGTCTTTTAACATCTGATCCAAAAATTTTGGTCGATAAAAAATATTAGTCGGTGGTGTACTAGATGGTTTTTTCGTGAGAGCCAAAGAAATACTCTTCATATCGAAATAAAACCTACTTAATTTGTACAACGGTTGATTTTTTAAATTTATGTCGTCTTGTTCGAACCGAAACGGTGGACTGGACTAGACATCATCACAAATTAATTCATAATTGAGTTCGTCAAAGTTATTCTGATAGAGTAACACGGTCAAATCAATTATTGTAAGCTCAGTTGTGCTTGCGTCGTTTTCCAGGCAAATTTGAGACAGCATATGCCAAATACGTTTAATTTTTGTATAACTTTGCTCATGTATTATTGCATCCAAACAACTGTAACGATGAATTAGTTGCAAGGCTTGACTTCCCTGAATTCCTCGTTACAAGGTTTTCCTTTCCTGAATGTACGGTTTCCCAAATATATATACAAACACAATTATATAAATCACGGGAAATGATTGAGAGAAACAAAAGGTTGTAAAGGGGAATGCTAAATGAATTGTCTCGTTCTATTAATTATTGAGTGGGGCAATCTATTGTAGCAGTTTTTCTATAAAAAGGCGAAGCAAATTTGGATGCGGGGTAGTAAAAATTTTTGATTCGTTTTTTGGAGATCATGTTTATAAGTTCCAATATATACTTTTACATGGCATATTTTTTTTTAGTAATTTATGCATAAATTTTGCATAACATATTTATTGTGAACGTCGCGAATTGTGACTTTAATTATCCTTGTGAACATAATTGTTTTTTTAGTACAAATGGTAGATGTGTAAAATCTTAAATTATGTAAAGTGACTTTATTCATTAAGAAATATTTGTATCTACCTAAATAAAAAAAAAAAAAAAAAACTCATATCTAAAACAATGCGTTAAAATTCAAGTATCTATATCGTGGCGTACAAGAAAAGTGACAAACGAAAATTGTTTTATTATACGGATATTAATAATGCAACGATGTTGTATGATACGCGAAAAAAAAAAATAAAATAAAATCCGGTACATAATTTGGATTACCGAAATGCATTATAAATAAAAACGATGTGTGTGAGTACGATCGCTGACGTATACACACAATTTATAAAGTTGATAATAATTTGTTTGTGATAATACTCCGAATAATAAACCAAATTCGAATAAAAACGAATAACCAATAAATATAATAAAAAGAAAAACATAAACAGAAACTAAGTGTGTGAAAATTATAATTTAAGTGAAAACAAACTTATTAGTGGACTATTAGTGCAAGTGCAAATAAAAACCATTACGGTTAATAAATAATGGGATTCATGCCACACCTCGAAAATAACGGCCGCGGCCATGAACTATTGTAAGCGTTTTTTTTTCTTACTTTAATTTTAATATAATACAAATTTTCCTTTTTTTTTACATTTATATAAATTTATATTAGCATTAATCTAATTTTATTCTTTAATCTATAAGTTGGTAATAAATAGTTAATATTTCGTTATCGTTCTTAAATCTTGATTTTGAATATTATTGTTTTATTGCGGAACGGAACCGAAATGTTAACTACATATTATAATGACGTCAATCATTAAAAATAAGAACTAGTTTAGAAACCAAAAATTTATGATTTTACGCATATTTCGTATCTTGTCGGTAGTAAGAGAAAATTTCTTAAATTCAATTTTTTTTTCGTTTTATAAAAAAAAAAAAAATTATATATGTTTACAATGATCTTTAAATAGTTTGCCTTTTTTCTTAGTGATATTATTATTTAATTATTGGGTTTCACCAAATTCGCTTTGTTTCCGCCATGTTAAGTAATTGCTTTTCAGACATGAGAAGCTAAAAGCTATTGTGTTCGGATGGGGCGGTAAGTTTTCGATCACATGATTTGGTAAGTGGATCCAAGCCTTGTTTCCTATCCCCGCCACATTTTGTTTTTCCTTTTAAAGTATTTTTTTTTTGTTCCTTTTCCTGCGGTCTATCATGATCCATTCAAGTTTCGGGAAACCCCACGCCAATCCCCTGAGCTCTAGCCGGCCTTTGATGACCGCCCCGAAACCTCTGTTTAGATAAATTCTGCTAACGGACCAATAATTTCGTTGGTCCCGTTACACAACTTAAAATTTTATTTTTGACCTCAGTAGTATCATTTGGCTGGTTAAAATGGCGGTCTATTACTCTTTTGAATTTTTTTTTTAAATGAGCATAACATAAATTAATTTTAACGAACGAATCGTAGGTGTCCAACTTAGCTCCTACAACCCATTCGTAACAAATGTCAATGTATTCCATTATATTCATATGGTTTCCATGCTAATGAAACAGCATTAATTATTGCGCGGCTAAAATCGGACACTACATAAGAAAAGATCGGCCATTATTTTATTAAATATTTTTATAAATTCAATGTGTGCTGTTAAACAACGACCTACTTTTAATCTTTCAATCATTTTGATCTGGTCCTTCGATAATGAATATATTGTAAAAGGGCTTAACAAGTGTTGTTTTTACTCATTTTTTAATATCTGCAATGTCATCCTTTTCGTCATCCAGCCTCGAAGCGAGCAACGTTAAGAACATCTAACCCTTTAAAAATACCTAAATTACCTTTAGATTTGAGCTCTAAGTCGCATTCGTCACGTAGTTTGACATGCACGTCGGTAGCATAGGAAGATTACTTTCTTTTTATAGTTTCCCTATTTATATCATTCAACTGTGTCGTTAGTTGTTCGGTGTGTTTAATGTTTCCGCCGTATATACATATAAACTATAAAACTATTGGTGTTTAAAAGTAATGCGTTGCGTGTGTAAATAAATTTATAAAAGCGGGGACATAATTGTTGTTGGCATTTACGAGTGTAAATCGTAACTGATTCGTGGATCACTTTGGTATCCCTTACGTTTATTAAGCATGGGTATAATGCTGTAAATTTGGTTCTTAAGCAGTCCATATATGATGCCGTTCTTAATTTATTTTTTCAATATCAAACACAATATTTTCCCAATCATGTAAAGAAAATTCAACAACGTGGTTCGTTTTTCTAAATCATTTTCTGCTGTTAGGAAATTCGTTGTTCCTCGTAATATTTAAATTATATTTTCTAGATTTAACATTGATTCTCGGTTCAAAATCGTCTGATTTGTTCACGTTATATTCAAAAGGAGGTTGCACAACTTGGTTTAAATTCAAATGCTCGATAACACAAGTGAATAGATGCCGATTCATCAACGTATTCAGGAATGATAACATGATATCTATTTTCACTATTTAAAATTTCTACGCTAACAATTTCAATCTGCCCTTCTCTAGTGATATCATTTTGAGGAGGAACTGGTTGTGTAACGTTAGTTGGTTTAAGACACTATCTGCGTTATCTTTCGGCTGGAAACATTCGGCTAACTTTAACAGTATCCCGTAATAACCGTTTGGGTCATTTTAAAGAAACCTTTATAACAGTTTTTTGTGATCACGCTTACCCCGGTGAGTCACGATTTTTTAATTTTTTTTTAATTGATGAAAATAATTTTTAATAATAATATTTTTTTTGAATTCATTCAAAATTTTAGTTACAAAACGTAATGTGTTCGCCGTCGCGCCAACTAAAAGTATCCGGACGACTGTATAATCCCATCCGTAAAACATGGAGGAGGTTCTGTCATCATATGGGGTTGTTTTGGTAACAACAAAGTAGGGGACCTTAATCGAATAAACAGAATTCTAAACAAGGAAGGTTATCTATCCATACTAATCCCCTCTGGACTTCGAATTATAGGAAAAGGATTCATTTTTCAACAGAATAATGATCCTAAACACAAATCAAAGTTATGTACAGATCATTTGAGTCCCAAATTCCAAAGACGAAAATTGAATATAAGGGTGTGGCCACCTCAAAACTCCCGGCCTTAACCCTATTGAGCTTTTGTGAGACGAACTGAATCGAGCAGTACGAAAAACATGCCCTGCTTTAAAAGAAGACCTTTGGAATAAATTGGTAATTGCATGGAATGGAATTCAGTCATCCACCCTCCCTCGAAAAACTGTTGTTAAGAATGCTAAGATTATGTGCAGCGGTTTTAAAGGTGCGCGGAGGACATTTCAACTAAGCCAATTTATAAATTTAAGAAAAAAAATTATGTTTAAATTCAATAAATATATATTTGAAAAACTGAATTTATTTAAAAGAAATTGAAATAAACGTTGAATTTTATTTAAAAACTCTTAAACTAACTTTTTTTTGGGTGGTCAAAAACTTTTGACGGTGAGTGTACTTTTGCAACTCTAGTGTTATCGATATGGAAGAATTCAATCTTCAATTATTTTTTGCATTTTTGGTTCTATATCCATATGCTATATGCTATTAGAAATCATTCAGTAATGCAGTGGAACAATCTAGATTTGATAAAAGTTAAATACATAATTGTTCCAGGTACATTGATTATGGTTTTGAATCAAACTAAATGTGACAAAAAAATATTATTAAAATACATTAGATTTTGTTCCATACGCAAAAAAATCTGGATATGGACCAAACTGAAATGGTAAATTAATAAAAAAGTGGAATACTGGGCTGAAGAAATGGGTTTATTGATTAAATTTTTCAGATTGAACATCCCTACGCAATATTTCATATATAGTAATTCATAGCTTGCATGCGGATCCAGCATCAGATTATCGCTGGTTGATAATGATGATTTTATAGTGCCCCAATAATAGTTTGATTTCTGAGTTCTACGCAGCAAATTTTCTTTTATTTCCTCGCCACAACATGTTTTTTTTTCAGTTTAATCCGTGTAGCGTTACTGGGACATGGACTAATTTTATAGTAAAGCGTTTAATAGAATATGCAGTGATTCTGGATTTCATCTCATTGCAAATTTTCGCTCCCGGTAAAATATAGAATAACTTTTGTAACTCGATCCCTCCATAATGTAATAGCTTTGCTAATTTTATGTCGTCGTTAACAATAGAATTTAGCAAGGTACGGTACGACTCTTCACCTGGAACCAGATAGAGAATGTTTAGGAAGACCTATGTCTATATATGTGAAGATAGCCCAAATTCCATCCCCGAAAAATGCGATGGCAACACTAATTATTGCTATCATGACATTTTTTTACTCTAAAAAAAAACGACATTTTTACTGTCAGCCCCGAAAATGTACTGTCATGACAGCTAAAACTATCATGACACAAACATTTTTCTTGGCTGAGAGTAAAAATATTGCATTTTGGTGAATGAGGAATATTTAAAGCAATTGTTGATTTTCCCTGTCAGTATATTTGGCGTAATTGTATTTTACGTATACATCGAGAAAATCGGTAAGGAGTATACATCTTTAAATGCAGGATTGTTTCCTATCAGTTTTTTGGAGGGGAAAATTTTTCACTTTTTTATTTTTATTTAGTTATTATTAATTGCTTCGTGAACCTTGGTCGGCGATTGAACGTCGTAGAGGAAAGACGTGATTTCGTCTCTCCTCTAAATAAATAAATAAATAATTTAAAATGTGTTTTTAAATTAATTAATCTTTTAATTAATATAAGTATGTGCATATATAAATAAATAATAATAATATTAATAATAATTTGTGTATTTTAAGTTAAGTGAAGTGAAAAATTATATACATGTTGAATAGTTATATTAGTTTGTGTATGATGCGCTTGCAATGGCGTAGAAATATGTATATAACTTTATCGTTTATATATATTTTTATACCGTTGTTTAAATGCATCATACGCATTGTATATAAATTTTCTATAACAAAGGATGCTCAAGATAAGTGTTTTTTCCATTTTTTTCCATTTTTAACACATATATTATATTATTACATATTACATAAGCTATAAATTTAAAAATAAAAAACACAAAATTTTTGTGTAATTAATATTTACTGTTTTGTGTGGTTTTTGTTTGATCATGCAAAAGTTGGTGCAGTTTTCACGATCGCGTGTTCTTTTGCTGTACGAAAGTAATTAGGGTTGAGGTTAAATTTGGAACGCATTAACATGTTCGTATTGAAATGTTTTGTATTTCTTGTTCTCTTTGTGTTTTTGTTTAGAAAGGTAAAGAGAAAATTTTGATAAAATATTTATTTACATATTTACTTGCAAATTTAATGTAAAAATGTGTTTCAATGTGTATGTGTGTGTGTAATGAACGTGCATGAATGAAGAGTATATATCAAATCAGATAACTGTTTAATTAGTGTCTATGTATGTGTATGTGGCCGTCTCGGAATGTAGGGACTTTATTTGTACGTATGTGGAATGTAAACACGGAGAGTAGCTTTCGTGCAAATGCTATGGATTTTTTGGAGAGTTTTTTGGCTTTACTGGTTTGTATCTGGTGCGGCGGATAAATCAATTTTCATTCTACTGGGCATTGATTTTGTTTGTATATCTTATATTTGGTGAATTGGTTTTTGCTTTTAGGGTGGTTTTCGTTTGGAGATTTGTCATCTTCTTTGGTGGTGTCTTTTTTAGTCTGGTTGGAGTGTATCGTATGAAGAGTGGTAATTTCGTTTGTTTTTCTTCTCTATTGTACGGTAGTCATCGGATTAGAGACGTCGTAGCGGAGAATGGTGAAGTTCTGAGTGCATATTTGCTTGAGGGTAATGGGTACTTTATCAGAATTGGATTTGGATGGACGGAGTTTGTGCTCGGGTGACTGGGGTTTTTTTTCTCCGTCACATGTGCGAAATGTGGATGGGTGGGATCTGCATTCGTGCAATTTGGGCCTGCGTACGTGCAAGCCGTGTATTTTGTCCGGCTTCTACTTGGTCGTATTTTGACTTACTAATAATAATACATTTCAAAGTGTTAAAATTTCTAAATATTTTAAGATTCTCAAGCCGTCTGAGATAATGAACATTAATACTATATTTTATTTATAGTTTCTTGATTAGACAGCTATCAATACTGAGTTTTATTATTAGAAATTAATAAATTATAATTTGTACATAAACGTTTTAATCCCCGGTTAAGTTGGTTTAGATATATATATTTTGTAATTAAAAATTTCCTTCCTTATAAGCTCTTTCAATAGGTTTTACTGGGTATAAAGCTCCCAAATTGATCGTGTTTGTTAACCGCCATTTATGGTTAAGATCGAAGTTATTTTGCTTCAAGAACTGCATTGAAGTGACAATTGCCGTCGCTAGGAATATAATAGATTTCCACTATTACCCAGATAATACATTTTTAATTATAGGTCGAATTGTAATTACAATTTGATTGTAATTTTTCTTATATTAATTTCATTTAATTGTATATTAAGATTTAATTTGTCTCACGAAAATTGGTTTACTAATATTATTTTAATAGATTAAATGACTATGGTTATATGTAACATTGAAGTGTCGGTGGAGGGAAACTTTATTGGTTGACTTTTTTTTGGCTTGGAGGCTACATAATAAAATTTATAATCAGACAAAGATTGATACATAGATGTTTTTTGTATTTTGGGGATCAATGACACTTCTAATAGCTACTTATTACTAATTCTGTCATCTTACAGATTCCTGATTAGCTTAATAGTTTTACTTAATTCTGATTGGGAATAAATTGTAATGGGTTAATTTGTTTAGGTATTGGGGATTCTTAACCTGTGACACATTCATTATTGATATATTACCTTATAGATTTCAGATTAGTTATTTTTGAAACCAGATGTCTTTGTTTCATTTTTATTGTTATTAATGAACATATTGGTTTATTAGGGATGGTAAGGTTATCCGTTGAAGAGGGTATCCATCCGTTTGATACTACAATATTTGGATTTGATTTATTTTATTTTATTTGTTTTACGACAATCAAATTATAATTAATTTAGTTATAATAATCATTACATTACATTTATTATCCATACTAACAAACTAAAGGGTTATCCAATTCAAGCTTGATAAAGTAAACTTAAAAAAAACACACAAAATATTCGGAATGTATTGTAATTTTTATTTCATTTTACAGATTGATCCTTGCCATTTTTAGTTAAACAAGATATCATTCAAATGTCCTCCACGGGACTTCTTACAGGCCTTGATTCTTTTGAGGTAATTTTCAATGACTTTTCGGCACATTTCGGGCGGTATCTCGGCCATTACCTTACGAATATTAGTTTTCAATTCGTCAAGAGTTTGAGGATTGTTTGCGTAAACACGATCTTTCGCGTAGCCCCACAAAAAGAAATCCAAAGGCGTTAAATCACAGGATCTTGGAGGCCAATTGACATCAGCCAATCGCGAAATCAAACGTCCAGGAAATTTCTCTTGCAAAAGATCTCGATTTGCTCGTGTTACGTGACTGGTTGCTCCATCCTGCTGGAACCACATATCGTCAAGATCATAATCTTCGATTTTCGTAAAAAAATAATCGTTTAACATGCGGCCATAGCGCTCAGAATTGACGGTAACGGTTCGTCCATGGTTGTTCTCAAAAAAATACGGCCCAATCACACCACCAGACCACAATGCGCACCAAACAGTGACTTTTTCCGGGTGTAATGGTTTCTCTACAATCAATTGTGGATTTTCTGAGCCCCAAATTCTACAGTTTTGCTTATTAACGTATCCACCAAGCGAAAATGAGCTTCATCACTGAAGAAAATTTTGTTCGAAAAATCAGCATCAGCAGATTTAATAATTTTAACGCGTTGGTCGTTTGTTAAATGCTCCATATTCTTAAATGGCAGAATGTCAACTAAATAAATGACAGCGTACTTGACGTTTATCTTTGACAGATGTCGGTATACAGATTTCTACTTTATCAACCTCGAATTGGATAACCCTGTAATTACTTTTTTGCACAAACCATGAATGGTAGAAAACTGGTAATTGGTAACTATAGAAGAAGAAAAAATCGAACTGGGGTACGTTGTATAACGTCAGTTTGCTCTTATAGTTCTTCTATTATTAGAACCTATAACATATCCTTAACCTGTAGAATTAGAGAACCTCGTAGGATCAGGATGCCTAGTCAGTTCGGTCACCTATTCTTTTCTCAGGTTGATACAATTCTTCGGCGATTAAGTGATAATCGAATGCAGTAGTAGAGGTGCATGTACTCGAGTCATTCAGTTACTGCGTCATCAAAGGAATGTATCAACTATGGACTTGGACATACTTAATTGCATGTAGTATGTTATAGGATACCAGCATAACAGCTGCCCTACGTTGTAAAATATCTTATCATATCATATCATTATTAGTACTGCATCCAGTGCGTGGTATTTAATAATAATTATTATTTTAAATTTTTTATTATTTTTGATCTTTCTCTTAGATTTTATTAAAAATAGGTATTAACAGAATTTAAAGAAGATAACTTCGCAGATGTGGGCGCAATTAAATAACAATTTTTAATTTTCAGATGATCGTGTAGTTTTTCAGTTACATTATTAATAATTATTTCGTAATTAGAATTGTGTCATTGTGTTACTAACTATCGACTACTTAGGTGTCTGTAACCGGGTCGAGTCTATCCTTACTAACATAACCTTTCCTATCCCTCGATTTTGTTATGTGTAATAAAGGTGTACAGTGGGACCCGACCATATCTGGGATTACTTGTCTAATGACTTGGCCGTACATCTCAATCAATCAATATCGCTTCTTCTGACAGAGCAACAAATGTTAAAAAATATCCAACTACCAGTATATATAAAATATTTTTTAATGTAATTTTAATTCGTTGTATACCTTAGAAGATGGGGGCTGCCCCCAAACCCCCGCTTTTCCAAAATTAATACAATTTTGCAAGTGTCAAACTAAGTAAAAAAAAATATAACATTTCAAAAATTTCCTGGAATAATTGCCAAATTTAGATTAATTGCTATAATTAATAACTAAATGTCACAATAGTATACATAAAAATGTATAGTATTGCCATAAGCAACTTTTTCGATTTTCGGGGATAGAAATTTGGGCTATCTTTACAGAGGTGATGTCTATGCTGAAAGCGGCAAGCCATAGGAAAGCCAGTCCAATTGGTAGGGTATGGAAGCAAGTAATGGCTTGTGCTGAACTTGAAGTGCTTCAAAATTCTAATCACATTAAGGAAGCTTGATTTACTTACCGGACATTGTCTTTTCGGAGATCATGCTAGAAGGCTAGGTCTGAATGCAAATAGCTTCTGCAGAAACTGAAGGGAAGAGGAGGAGGATACTCTTATTCACTTCCTATGCTCATACCATGCGCTAGCTGGTATAAGACATGATTACTTCAGCAAATACACTATGGACGGCCTCTCTGATCTCGAAAACTGTAATGTGCGAGATCGTCTACGCTATATAAATATAGCACTAAATGGGTGTAAGGGAGTTGATGATGTCGGATCCTGTATTATCACAATGTTCTATAATTGGCCTAGGTGTGCGATAGCAGCCACTGAAACCTAACCTAACCTAACCACAGAATTCGCACTGAAATATATATATCAAGGCTGTGGACCCATTTCTCCTAGCCGTCGTTCAATCGGAAAATATTTATTTCTCTACTGTCTGTGAACCCATCCATCATGCATAAACCGCAATTTACTCAAGACCGTTTTTCTGGAAAACAATAGATACGATCCTTTTATTTCGGAACATACTTTCGGTATTCGACTTTAAACATGTACTATATATGCTTGTCACGGTCTACTTCTTCTTCACTGTGTCTACTTCATTCTACGTGTTGACATATCAACAATCATAACAGTGCTGCCATCATGATACATAGGAATTGCAGATAATTTTAAAAGTTAACTTAAAATTCCTTCATGAGACCATACAATGCTGGTGTTTGGTACCATCACAACAAAACCACGTTTGAGTTTACGAGATGTCGCTCTACTCTACTTATATATAAAATTATTGTCTCTGTTCTACAACGTTTTTACTGGTGAGCTGTCTAGAACTTGTGTATAAATAAGTAGAATATAAGTTTTCACCTTAAAACGTATTATCAAGAAATTTAAGTAAATTTACAATTCAAGCAGTACAGTAACGTAAGACACATACAGATAATTTCACTGTAACGATAATGTTACCCTGCTGCTCTACCTATCTATATGTAGTTACTGTATACATATAAGTATATACATAGTTAAGCTTTAGTTATATAAACATTTTTGTAATTTGATTTTAATTCAAAATGTATATACGTTGTATGACGTTAGGTATGTACATACATAACAGTAATGAAAGCTGAAGGTGGTGATGTTAAAACATGATTAAAAATTTCCCGATTAAATAACAAAATACCTAAAGCTTTCTATTTTTCCTTCTAGTGTACTCTTATGTAAGGCAATATGTAACTGTATATGTGTACCAAGTTATCAACTTAAAGCTGTTTTTCAGCATGTAGCATCTTTTTTAAATATGTATGTGTAAATATGGTATACATAAGAAGTATACACGGAAACAAGAAGACAAATATACGACAATTTGCTCCAACATTTTTTTTTTGTATTTCGACTTCAAGAGATGTAATGAATGATGTTTACTTCGTGCAGTCTATATTCTTCTACTTGTGTTATTATTTATTTATTTATTTAGAAAAAAGTAAAATTTTATATACACAAAAGATGTAAATACGTATAGCTATACGTGTATTATATACATATACAGTGAAAAGAAGAAGGAAGGCATTTAAGCTTTTAAGATTTATTGTTGGCATTTTTTTTATGTGTATTCTGTCATGAAAAACATCATCACGTTTATAATGATTTTGATTTTAATAATTTTCCTTCTCGTATACTTTTGCTGTTGAAGGCTATGGTACCGGCACTGTTGCTGCTGCGGCTGCTGCTGCTGATTGGTGATGGAAGGAATGATAAAACGATGGTTTTGTAGATGAATAAATATTTTAAGGATCTTGTAGCATAATCGCGATAATAAAAATATAAATTAATTTAGGTTTCTTTTTTTGTCAAATAAACACAGTTTATGTACTCGTCGAGCTGAGTGGAAGTGTCTGTTACGTATATTACATACAGTCGGCGAAGCTCGTATAGTCCACCTTTTTGGAAGGCTAATTATATATTTTCTCAAAAATATTTAAATATTTCTCGATGCCTTCGCCCAAAGTTATATTTTTGGTATATTTTTTTCCTCCACTCCAGGAATTTCAAATGATCCAATGCTGGATTAGAAGCACAACTAATGGTTGAATTACCAAGAAGTGACCAGGCGTAAAGCAATTTAAATTTGCTGGGTCCCAGGCATAGGTGACAATGGTAAGATTAAGGTGCTTAATTGCTTCTTAGTTCGGGACGCATTGCCAATTGTTAGCCAATTGTTATACGTGATATTAGGCTGACTAAAAGGCAGCTTCCCAAAGACCACAAATGTCTGGGGATTGGAGAGGTATATTATGCCATTGCAGCCTTGATCAGTGCAATATCTGTAAAAGATCCGTATCTGGACCCTACATAACTAGTTTTTTCAATGCCATTCATTTTGATAAGCTGCCTAAAAAATTTGTAGCATTATCCGATTATGTATGACTAGCAAGTCCTCTGGGACCGATGGCACATCTTAGAGCTGCAACGAAGGATAACGTAATCAAACTTTCAACCAATCCAAAGTGCGCAGTCTTTGTTGGAAAGCAAATAAATATAGCTATACATGCTTTATTAGTCTCTTGATGTACTGAATATTCTTTCCTCTCCGACGCTTCCATTGCTCCTTAACAGTTTTAAGGCTTACAGCAATTTTTTACAAATCGTTCATAATAAATAAGCAACAACACGAATTAGCTTATAGTAAATGAAGAGTAGCGATTGAATACTCGTATCCCATACGACATCAATGTACAATGCTACTTAAAATATACGATGCTCGAAATTTTCACGATTTACTTAAATATTGGCTCGAATCGGGCATTCGTTCGTATTACGATACAAAAATATTTTGCCATTCCACCATCTATCATTGTATTTAAAATCTCGTGGCAGTGCACCTCTAGAGATAACATACGCAAGGGTTCGCATCTGATAGTACATAATACCAATCTAAAGGATTACTCGATTCCCAAATCTGAGTGACTGAATTTTCTACAATCGTTTGATATTTTGGCGATTTATTTTCAATTCGATGCAGACCAATCCAATGGTAAATTTGTAAATTTGATTAAAACAAATCTACAGTTCATTATTCAACCTTAGTTCAGGTTGAAGGCATCTCCGAAGTCATGCAATTCAGTTTCTATTGTTTTGGGTACTAGTATCAACCGAGGGAAGGATACATTATTTTCGATAATCAGCTGACGTTTAAAATTATTTCAATCAGCAAGCAATTCACAATTCAACTAATTGCCCCATTGAAAGGTAGGCTTTACCCCGATAGTCTCTACATGAATCACTTTATTATAGATATTACAGGAGCACACATTTCTATCAAAACAAATAATTTGGAGATAATTGCGGTTCCGACAGTCATAATAAATGTGATAATGCTTTCTGTTCTAACGAATGAAAAAAATCGTTGTACCAAACTTTTTCCATGTAGTTCCATTTACCACATTAGTTGACGATAATTCACTTACGTTACATCCAAACTTACGTAATTCGAAACCACCCTTTGAAAATAATTTAATCAATTTCGCTGTAAATTTAAAAGTTTAGTGCACAAGAAAGGACGTCATCCATTTATTGAATTGTTGCTCTCTTCAGCAGAAGCTGAAATATGCATTTTACGTCAAGGTAGTGGAAGTTGATGGAGTACGTAAGTCACAGAATAGACGATAACACTTAATAACTTCATTTTTGTTTTCAGGAACCCTAGGTTCGTTGTATGGTACATGAACTGTATGTATTGTCATTTTATATTTGGTTGTTTATTTATTTTCAAGTTTCTAACCAGAGAAATAGCTTCATTGCTGAAGTACTTTACTGACCCAATTGATCAATAATTTGCAAGTCAAAACAACAAAAAATCTGCTCTCATTATAACCTCGCGTTCAGGAGTTATTCCTTATTTTGTTTATTTCGCTGGCACTACATTCCATGTAGAGATTTGTCCGATTCAATGCCAGGTTCCAGAGCTGCTGGAAGGAGTACACTGCTGCTGGATGAAGCTTACTGGTATGCCGGGAGGAATGATCTCCTTTATTCCTTCCATTTTACAATATTTTTTAATTGGGGGTTGCTTGGTAAAGAGCATTAATATAATTGTTCAGCAATTCTAATATACTCCGTGTTATCTGAAAACACAACTAAATGGCCTTAGGGCCGATATATTCGATATATCGCTTTGAATTAATTAGATAATTTAGTATTAATTAGGAAGGGAAAAATATTAAAAATATAAAATTACTTAATACTGGATTCGATCGAACCCAGATGTGAATGAGATGTAAGTTTGTAAGCATAGATTTAGTGAGTTATCATATAATTCACTAGAGTTAATGATACACGGGTGTTCTACATATATAGGACACAAAGTGTGAGCATTGTGTAGTAATATTCAGTCGCCATGGCCTGATGAGAGGATTGAATTTTTTCATGATCTTATCAGATCGAAACTGGATATTTTTACAAAACTTCATTGAAAAATTTATCTTCAACTTGATCAAAATATTTTTTTATGTTGGTCCTATGCGGTCACCCAAAGTTGTACCATAGACAAATTATAATAAGACTGCTAAGCCAATGGAAAATTTATGTTTAAATCAAATTCTCGATGTCGTTACAAATGGAAAAAATTTTCTAGCGGCTGTTAGTAGAAATATTAGTTAATACTCAAACCCTATTTTGGTCTACATTATGAGCGCAATACATATTTCTCGCTCAATATATTTTTTCAATACGCGCGCGACAAATAAAATTGTTTATATTTGTGTATTCAGTAAAAAAGAAACAAACGGAAAAATAACAAATTCAACTTATTTTTTATTTTCGTTTGAAAGTATCCTTTCTCTTATTTGTATGATTTATATTTTAATAAAACAGAATGAAATGAAACTAAAACGCACGTATTATCTATATACATACTCGTATATACATATGTACTATTAAAAATAATGTTTATGCACGATCGATAATTTCTTGTTTAGATATATAGAATTTAAACACGTGGTGACCATGAAAAGGAAGAGGATCTATTTTAGATGTAAGTATGTAGCTACGATGATTGTTTTGGTGTGCTGCATGAAGTATAATTTAAAAAACAAATATTTGGAGGAAATGATAAGAAACATCAACAATTTATGAACGAAAGGGAAAAATATTATAATTAAATGGTTTTTTAATGATCGCAGAAAACAATTACATATACATATTACATATTTGTGTTTGGCTACATTATGTATATTTTATATGCCTATCTATACTGGTTTGTCCAAATTAAATACATTCATGACTTAATTTTCCCTAAGTATATTATTAAGCATGCATGATTTAAATTCGATAATTTTAAAATACCTAATAATTTTATAAATGATTTTATTTTTGAGAAAATGTATAAAATCAGCTTACACCGGAAAGATGTCTTTGGGAAAATATACTATGTATTGGGATTTGCCTCCAAAAAAATTGGTCAAGCATACAAATTTTTGTTAACGTTTTCCCCTTATTCCATATTATCTGAAGAATGGTATAGGTATTATAGGACTTGATTTGTTTCAACTAGCTTTTGCAAACATTTTAAGACGTCGAAAATAAAAATTAGTTTTTGATTTTAACTAAATTTGCAAAAACATTGATATTTCGATTGCGGTTGTGGTATATACATATATAGAATTATGAGTATACACAATATCCGTGCAATTCCATTTTTAACCTGCTAACCCTAAATTAAAATCATCCTAAGGTTTAAAATGACAATATATAAATATTTCGTTGTTCGTTGTTGTCAATTGATTTACAAGCTCACATTAAAAGTACACTGCAATTTTTCAGATACCAACCACCCCTTATCATGAAAACTACCCCAAATTTCCCTAGAATAAATGACCACTTCTTTGAAAATTTCAAAAATAGACTATTCAATATCGGATAATGGGTATCGCTTTATAATCCACATCAGAAATGCAATTCGATTGTTAAGTTGTAACTTTAAATCATGGACATAAATTTATTTAGCCACCCACTTTATTTATTAGGCGTATAACTTAATTTCTACAGATTTTTTCTTCGAGCTTAAAATTATATTTAAAATAGAAATATTTTCACGGTGTTTTGTGATTTTTACAGGAACATCTCAGAATAACAGAGTTTGCAATGGCAACTGATAAACAGCACATTCGGCACTGCATTCTATACAAATGAATTCCAATAATGAAAAAAAGCTTCTAAAGCACGGGAATCAATTTGTAGTGGTCTTGGTGTCGACCTTGTGTCTTATGAAATTTGTAATTATTGGTACAAACGTTTTAGAAGTGGTGATTTCGATATTAGCGACAGCCTCGAAAGTTCGAAGATGTGCGAGCTAACCTGGAATATACAACAGCAACAGGCATAACTCAGAAAAAACCTAATAAATAAATAAAATAATGCGTAATAATTGGATTCATATTAGTTTTCAATTCCTATAAAAATCATAAACATTTGATAGTTTAAATTCTCCTAAACTTCTGAAAATTTAAATGAATTGTAAGAAAATATGTACTATGGACTTGAAGGATATAAAAATTAATTAAATAGAGTAAAATATTTTCTGGACAGTTATTTTTCAGTAATTATCTTTTCCTGTACTAAATATTAATTTATTGCATTAATATGCCCAGTACCAAGTGAATTTTCTAAAACTGGTGATGTAAATGTATTTAATTAATGTGTAATAATCCATCACCATTAGTCATACATACTTTAATCGTATATAGTCCAATGAGTTGTCACAGATTTTAGTGAGGCCTCATTAAACCTTATATGAATCATGTCTTTGTTTTCGGTAAGACTTCAGTGGGCTGAACTTGCTCGACATGTTTAAAGAGTTCGTAGTATAAATATTTTTTGTATATAAAATCAATAAGAACTGCCTGAGGACCTAAATCAAGGACAGGATCACGAACGCCGCACGGAAGTCCCAGAAAATATTCGAACCCAATTCTAACAAAATTAATTATAAACGGAACACGCAATCTAAATTTAATAAAATAAAAATCATTTCGTGCTAGCACAAAAGGTGTTTTTTTAGAGGTTCACAATTTAGAATTAAAATAGAACAAAGAAAAATATTTTGAATATCAGTGAAACTAGCTTTATTGGATAAATAATTTTATGCCATTAATGCTTGAATATGATTTCGGCCATATGGCCACAGCGTCTGCGCTCTGCAACGTAGATGGCGCAATCTGGATGTCCAATTTTTACACACTTTTCGCAGCAATTCGCAATTTTTCTTTTCGCCGGATGTTGTGTTCCAAGTGTACAATCGTCTCTGGTTTACCAGCGTCTACATGTAACTTAACATATCCCCAAAGAAAATAATCTAATGGAGTTAGTTCGGTGACCAATTAACAGGACCATTACGTGAAATTAGTCTTTTATCAAATATTCCGCACTGTGTGGCATGTGGCACCGTCCTGTTGGAGCCACATTTCAGCAATATGTATGGCAGCCAATTGGGGCACAACAAAGTTAGAAATCATGTCCTTATACCGTTCACTGTAACAATCTGCCCTTCATCGTTTTTGAAAACATGTAGACCAATGAATCCAACAGCCCATAAAGTGCACCAAATAGTGATTGTATATGGATGTAATGATGTTTCGGCAAATACTTGTGGATCACAATTACAATTTTTACAGAAATTATAATGTAAACATTTGTTTTTAGCTTACCAAAATATGGAAAATTGAAAAAGCAATGGTTGAAAGCAAATGGCTTCGGTGAGCAAGGTGCACTAAGTACATGATTATTGCATGCCACAGACAAAAGAGAATCAGAGGAGTTTTTTAAGAAAATCGGCCATTCTCATCTTGTTCATTGACAAATCAACGTGTGGATTTGACGTCATTGAAAATTATCTTAAAAATACATGCCCTAATATTAATCAAACCGTAATTTCATATCATACTGAAAAAACATGGTTGTTTGAAAATTTGTTTCCCAAGACGTTTATCCAACTTCTATAAATGATGCTAACGATATTATTGGGGCTAATTTTGAAGTTTCTTCTCAAGTTGAGGAGGATCCAATCTATGCGTTGAACTTATTAAGTGATTTGGCAATCAAGTCGTTGCGTTTAAATAAAAATAATAAAGATCATGACCAGGATTATTTACCACCAATTGACGAAGTACCTGAACTAATGGTATTGGGAACTAATATAGATTTTATAATCGTGAATTAATAAAAATTTTGAATGACGATAATATATCCGATTTAAACAAAAGTCCTTCGAAATTGCAGACCATTACAAAAATCACAAATAGTTCACCTCTTGGTGCTAGCAATCGTAGTGGTACTACTTCTTTTTATTTTGTTAATAAAAGTATAAAACCTTCTTACATATAAAGGGTGATTTTTTTGTGGTTAGGATTTTCATGCATTAGTATTTGACAGATCACGCGGGATTTCAGACAAGGTGTCAAAGAGAAAGATGCTCAGTATGCTTTGACATTTCATAATGAATAGACTTACTAACGAGCAACGCTTGCAAATAATTGAATTATATTACAAAAATCAGTGTTCGGTTCGAAAAGTGTTTCGCGATTTACGTCCGATTTATGGTCTACATAATCGACCAAGTGAGCAAACAATTAATGCGATTGTGACCAAGTTTCGCACTCAGTTTACTTTATTGGACATTAAACCAACCACACGAATGCGTACAGTGCGTACAGAAGAGAATATTGCGTCTGTTTCTGAGAGTGTTGCTGAAGACCGTGAAATGTCGATTCGTCGCCGTTCGCAGCAATTGGGTTTGTGTTATTCGACGACATGGAAGATTTTACGCAAAGATCTTGGTGTAAAACCGTATAAAATACAGCTCCTGCAAGAACTGAAGCCGAACGATCTGCCACAACGTCGAATTTTCAGTGAATGGGCCCTAGAAAAGTTGGCAGAAAATCCGCTTTTTTATCGACAAATTTTGTTCAGCGATGAGGCTCATTTCTGGTTGAATGGCTACGTAAATAAGCAAAATTGCCGCATTTGGAGTGAAGAGCAACCAGAAGCCGTTCAAGAACTGCCCATGCATCCCGAAAAATGCACTGTTTGGTGTGGTTTGTACGCTGGTGGAATCATTGGACCGTATTTTTTCAAAGATGCTGTTGGACGCAACGTTACGGTGAATGGCGATCGCTATCGTTCGATGCTAACAAACTTTTTGTTGCCAAAAATGGAAGAACTGAACTTAGTTGACATGTGGTTTCAACAAGATGGCGCTACATGCCACACAGCTCGCGATTCTATGGCCATTTTGAGGGAAAACTTCGGAGAACAATTCATCTCAAGAAATGGCCCGGTAAGTTGGCCACCAAGATCATGCGATTTGACGCCTTTAGACTATTTTTTGTGGGGCTACGTCAAGTCTAAAGTCTACAGAAATAAGCCAGCAACTATTCCAGTTTTGGAAGACAACATTTCCGAAGAAATTCGGGCTATTCCGGCCGAAATGCTCGAAAAAGTTGCCCAAAATTGGACTTTCCGAATGGACCACCTAAGACGCAGCCGCGGTCAACATTTAAATGAAATTATCTTCAAAAAGTAAATGTCATGGACCAATCTAACGTTTCAAATAAAGAACCGATGAGATTTTGCAAATTTTATGCGTTTTTTTTTAAAAAAAAGTTCTCAAGCTCTTAAAAAATCACCCTTACAAACAATTTAATAAAATAACAAACAAGTTACAAACAATTTAATAAAATAACGTTAAAGTGAGCAATGGCCTCATCAGGTGCTGATCTTTCTACGAGTTCAAGAAGGACTTCTTTAAGGACTAAATACAACAAACACATAAAGTAATAGGAACCTACGACAAACAAGTATGAGATAAAGAAGAAAAAATAGTATTTTGGGCTACCTGATAGACGAACTTGAAGAAAAAAATTTAATTAGTTCTTGCCAGAAAGATAATTTTTTAAACCATTTTGACCCAAATTCAATTGTTTGAGCTAAAATTAAAAATCGAAAGTTAGGCAGAAAATATCCAGAAGAAATACGGAGGTTTGCTTTAAAATCAAACTTTTATTCTCCGAAGGCCTGTGAATATGTTCGAAACCAATTTAAAAACTGCTTGCCTCAGATGAGGTCGTTATTGTAAATGTATGCTTGGATGAGTTGTCCATTCATCCAAAATGCGAGTATGATTATCATACCAATATAATACAGGTAACCCTCCAAGAACACGGGGTTTGAAGAACGCGGATATCCATTTTCGTTATTCTTTTTTATTTTGTGTTTTGTATATCATAACAAAAAATATAACGTAACGTTTTTTTTATTTTATTTTTTGTAGTATCGAACAACACGATTTCAAAGAACACGGAACGAATTAATCGTGTTCTTGAAGGGGTTCCCGTATCTGGATACGCCTAGTTTGAAGGTAGTGACCCAAATGATAATACTTAAGCTACTCAAGTACTTGTGTTTATGTTTGTCAGTTGTACTGCTCGTTGGAAAATTACTCTTGGATATTTCCCTATTAGTAGCTTAACAGCTGTACAAAAGAAAAATATGATAGTTTCATTTGCCTTTATTACACAATATTGGGGTTGTAACAACTGAAACAAGCATAAAATTATCTATCCAATAAAGCTGGTTTCACTGATATTCAAAATAATTTTCTTTGTTCTATTTTAATTCTAAATTGTGAACCTCTAAAAAAACACCTTTTATGTTAGCACGAAATGTTTTTTATTTTATTAAATTTAGATTGTGTGTTCCATTTATAATTAATTTTGTTTGAATTGGGTTCGAATATTTTCTGGGACTTCCGTGCGGCGTTCGTGATCCTGTCCTTGATTTAGGCCCTCAGGGACTTCTTATTGATTTTATATACAAAAAATATTTATACTACGAACTCTTTAAACATGTCGAGCAAGTTCAGCCCACTGAAGTCTTACCGAAAACAAAGACATGATTCATATAAGGTTTAATGAGGCCTCACTAAAATCTGTGACAACTCATTGGACTATATACGATTAAAGTATGTATGACTAATGGTGATGGATTATTACACATTAATTAAATACATTTACATCACCAGTTTTAGAAAATTCACTTGGTACTGGGCATATTAATGCAATAAATTAATATTTAGTACAGGAAAAGATAATTACTGAAAAATAACTGTCCAGAAAATATTTTACTCTATTTAATTAATTTTTATATCCTTCAAGTCCATAGTACATATTTTCTTACAATTCATTTAAATTTTCAGAAGTTTAGGAGAATTTAAACTATCAAATGTTTATGATTTTTATAGGAATTGAAAACTAATATGAATCCAATTATTACGCATTATTTTATTTATTTATTAGGTTTTTTCTGAGTTATGCCTGTTGCTGTTGTATATTCCAGGTTAGCTCGCACATCTTCGAACTTTCGAGGCTGTCGCTAATATCGAAATCACCACTTCTAAAACGTTTGTACCAATAATTACAAATTTCATAAGACACAAGGTCGACACCAAGACCACTACAAATTGATTCCCGTGCTTTAGAAGCTTTTTTTCATTATTGGAATTCATTTGTATAGAATGCAGTGCCGAATGTGCTGTTTATCAGTTGCCATTGCAAACTCTGTTATTCTGAGATGTTCCTGTAAAAATCACAAAACACCGTGAAAATATTTCGATTTTAAATATAATTTTAAGCTCGAAGAAAAAATCTGTAGAAATTAAGTTATACGCCTAATAAATAAAGTGGGTGGCTAAATAAATTTGTGTCCATGATTTAAAGTTACAACTTAACAATCGAATTGCATTTCTGATGTGGATTATAAAGCGATACCCATTATCCGATATTGAATAGTCTATTTTTGAAATTTTCAAAGAAGTGGTCATTTATTCTAGGGAAATTTGGGGTAGTTTTCATGATAAGGGGTGGTTGGTATCTGAAAAATTGCAGTGTACTTTTAATGTGAGCTTGTAAATCAATTGACAACAACGAACAACGAAATATTTATATATTGTCATTTTAAAACCTTAAGATGATTTTTATTTGGGGTTAGCAGATTAAAAATGGAATTGCACGGATATTGTGTATACTCATAATTCTATATTTGTATATACCACAACCGCAATCGAAATATTAATGTTTTTGCAAATTTAGTTAAAATCAAAAACTAGCTTTTATTTTCGACGTCTTAAAATGTTTGCAAAAGCTAGTTGAAACAAATCAAGTCCTATAATACCTATACCATGCTTCAGATAATATGGAATAAGGGGAAAACGTTAACAAAAATTTGTATGCTTGACCAATTTTTTTGGAGGCAAATCCCAATACATAGTATATTTTCCCAAAGACATCTTTCCGGTGTAAGCTGATTTTATACATTTTCTCAAAAATAAAATCATTTATAAAATTATTAGGTATTTTAAAATTATCGAATTTAAATCATGCATGCTTAATAATATACTTAGGGAAAATTAAGTCATGAATGTATTTAATTTGGACAAACCAGTATAGATAGGCATATAAAATATACATAATGTAGCCAAACACAAATATGTAATATGTATATGTAATTGTTTTCTGCGATCATTAAAAAACCATTTAATTATAATATTTTTCCCTTTCGTTCATAAATTTTTGATGTTTCTTATCATCTCCTCCAAATATTTGTTTTTTAAATTATACTTCATGCAGCACACCAAAACAATCATCGTAGCTACATACTTACATCTAAAATAGATCCTCTTCCTTTTCATGGTCACCACGTGTTTAAATTCTATATATCTAAACAAGAAATTATCGATCGTGCATAAACATTATTTTAAATAGTACATATGTATATACGAGTATGTATATAGATAATACGTGCGTTTTAGTTTCATTTCATTCTGTTTTATTAAAATATAAGTGTATGACTTAAAGAAAGAAGAGAAAGGATACTTTCAAACGAAAATAAAAAATAAGTTGAATTTGTTATTTTTCCATTTGTTTCTTTTTTACTGTACACACAAATATAAAATTTTTTATTTGTTCGCGCACGTATTGAAAAAATATTTTGAGCGAGAAATATGTATATTGAGCACATATGGTTTGAGTTTTAGCTAAGCATTTCTGCTAACAGCCACTACAAAAAATTTCCATTTGTAACGACATCGAGAATTTGATTTAAACATAAATTTTCCATTGGTTTAGCAGTCTTATTATAATTTGTCTATGGTTGTACTAACTGAAACAACAGTTGCTTCATGTCGATGTTGATGATGTTGTCGCAATAGCTTTCTCTGCTACTCAGCTCTCCCAGCTATATTAAATATTTATTTTTTGCAACTCAAAACGAATTTGTCATTTGAACTTGAGAAGTTTTGGGTAGTACATATACTTCTAATTGTAACATGCCATAAATCGATACATCATATCTGCCACTGACATATTTAGTTCTTGCAATTTTAAAAGAAATTGTCGTTTGTATTTCAGAAGTTGGAAATGGTACTCGTACTAAGGTTAGCAGCTCAAAAATCAAACTGCACGTATTTCATGACCTCACGACAATGAAATATATAATATTTGCAATTGTCAAAAAATTTGACGTTCATACGTACAATAGGTATCAAGCTTGACTCAGCCACCCACCTTAGTTTTTTAAATTCGTGCTTAACTATGTGAACTAAATATATTTTGTTTGTAGATTTCGAGATCTCATAAATTGCTTCAAGTTCTGAGTATTATCTAATTTTACAAGGTAGGCGACTACCTCGACCGGGGCTTTTATCATTATATGAGCAGCACCCATTTCATTGCTTTCAGCTCTACTATGCGATTTTTTGGATTTAACACACCAATTGTGGTAATAAACAGTTTAATATGGCCGAATGTCATTTAGTATGACCGTAAGAATCACAATAAAATCTGAAAATCCAAAATTAGCTTGAATAGCTATACTAAATTTCTTCCAAAATCCGGGCTCGCAATTCGATTACTACAAATTTAGGTAACCTCCCTCGAGGGAACACATTCAAGAAATGAAAGAAGTTAAAACTTATTTGTACCCTTAACGACCAGAGCTGAAAGATGACTAAAATTCCAATGAATCACCAATCATGCATTAATCTGAAATGAAAACAAATACTGCAACCTCTATAAGGCGCACCAATCACTTAATGGGACAACCCAAACGCATTCTACAAAACAAGTTTGATCATCGGTTAAAGTGTACCCGAGTTCTTTATGTAAATAGACTTTAAATGCGCAGAATTTGCCCATTTGTTGTTAATAAAAAGCGTTCTGTGTCCAAGGCCGATTGGAAAAATAAAGCATTTCCACCTGCATATTTAGAATCGATTGGAAACTTCGGGATTTAACTCCAAGATTTTAATTGGCGAATTTTCGATCATGTTGAGAAGACATGGATTGGATTGGATTTTTCTGAGACATTCGTTAATTATTTAATGAATAATCTAAGGCACTTTATTTAATTTAGTTTAGTTTTATTTTATTTATTATTTCAACTATTAAGTTTTTTATTTCTACTTTATTTAAATATTTAAGTATAATTTAATCAAATTACACAGGACTAATTATTCATTTTGAATTTATATACTTTTTACGCTATTGGCCGTAGGCACTTGGCGAAACACACTAATACTTAATAAAGTCATTTTTATTAATCACTTGTTTTTTGTTTCGCAGTTATTTTGAATAATTTTCAAAAAGTTTAAAACAAATCAGTAGATACTCCTGATGATGACCTAACAAGTCGAAATCGATCGAGTGATTTTTTAAACTTTTTGAAAATTATTCAAAATAACTGCGAAACAAAAAACAAGTGATTAATAAAAATGACTTTATTAAGTATTGAATTTATATGTTTACTTTATCATATATAATTAATTTGTTTTGTTATTATTTACCATTATCTACCTATCACGTCCAAAGCCGACCAGTAAAAGAAAGTTATTCTCTTTAATTGTAATTACTAGAAACATTCTTTACCCAATACAAATACACACATAGGACCAGTTATTAATATTTATTAAAGATGTACATTTTAAGGGATAACCGGGTTGAGTGGTACATTACAACACTCCTCCCTCATTTAAACAAAAGGCAATTCTGGTTGTCTTTTGAAATATGTATATGTGCCTTGGGTCCTTGGACGTGAGTTGTACAATAATAATATATATAATTAAATTTATTAAAATATATTTTTCAATTATAATTGGCATATAGTAATTCAATAATTTGAAATATTTTATTTTAGTTTTAATTAAGTTATAAATTTATTTTTTTTTTTTTTTTTTATACTATAATACTATTTTTACTAGTATCATAACAATTCTGTAATTCTAAATAATTATTTATTTATTCAATATATTTCTTTTTTTTTTTTTTTTTTTTTTTTTTTGTTTATTGTAATATTCAAATATTTTATTTTAAAAATTTTGTTCGTATAAATATTAAAATTTATTTAATTACAATATTTCAACATAATTATTATTATTTTTTTTTTTTTTTTTTTTTTTAATTAATACACAAATTTTAAGTTTTTTCCATTCTAATAAAATTATATTTACCCTTTTCTTTCGCAAAATGTCAAATCGTTTTTATTTACATTTAGATTATTATTTTTTTTTTTTTTTTTACCATTTTATTTAATTACTAATTAATAGTTTAAACAAATGATTTCCAATGACAAAAAGATAGTAATTTAAATATTATGACATAATTTAAGACGATTGTTATGAATTATTTTTTCTGATTTTCCAATAAGAATTTTACAATTTTCTGGTGAAATAATATCCGTAACTAAGTAGGGACCTATCCATAGTGAATCTAGTTTTGATTTTCTTGCTTCATTTTTAAGATAAACATTATCTCCAATGTTAAATATTTTGCTTCTGCAATTCTTATCATAACTTTCCTTAGATTTTTCTTTGCATTTTAAGAGCTTCTCGCGGGCAATTTTATGTGATTGTTGAAACTTGAACTTTAAATCATAAAAATAATCATCATAATCATATAAAAGATCTACATTTCTTGATATTGAGTCTGGTATATTTGGCTTTTGACCAAAAACGAGTTGGTACGGCATAAATTCAGTGGCTGTGTGTGGGGTGGTATTGTAAGAAAATGTTGCGTATTGTAACCACGAATCCCAATCCAGAGGATCATTTTCAATATAGTTACGCAAATCCTCGACCAAGGTTTTATGACTTCGCTCAAGAGCCCCATTCGTTTGAGGATGATACGCACTTGTGTTTAATTTCTGAATCTTTAACATTTTACAAATTTGTTTAAATAATTTCGCCATAAAATTAGACCCTTGATCTGTTAAAATTGAAGTTGGGCAACCAAATATACAAATAAAATTTTGAACAAAGGCGGAGGCTATAGTTTCAGTTTCCTGATTTGGTAATGGGAAAGCACATGAAAATTTCGTCAAATCACATTGAATTGTAAGTATGTATTTATTGTTTCTGTGCGAAGATGAAAAAGGACCAACTATGTCTAGAAATATTTTTTCAAATGGTTTAGAGGACGTGGTAGTGATTTTCATCGGAATATTAATATTTCTTGAGCTTTTATTTCTTTGACAATATGAACAATTTCTAATATAGTTTTCAATTTTAGCAAACATTTTGGGAAAATAGTAAAAATTTCGCAATCTTTTAAAAGTTCTGTATATTCCTTGGTGTGCTCCAAGAGGTCCATCGTGATATTCTTTAATAATTGTACCGATATCGTCCTCATTTGTTAGTGTAATAATTTCTTTCTGGGACATATTAGCAATGGTTTTATTATTTTCGGGAATAGACGTTTCTAAGTTACAAGAAGTACTGCTACTTGCAAGTTTTGATGATAATGTATTTTCAGAATTTGTTGACGCATTATGAGAATAATTTTCGTCATCAGGTTTGTTAATCGGGCTTGGTGTTATATTATTTTGTAGAGCTGAAGCAGACAATTTTGACTTAGAACGAGTTAAAATATTACAATCAGGCGTTTCTACCACAATTCGACTTAGTGCATCCGCATTACTATTTAATTTACCCGATTTGTGTACAATTTTATAATCGTATTCATCTAACCGAATTCTCCACCTGGTCAGTCTTGATGACGGATTTTTTATATTACTCAACCATATTAGCGGTTTATGGTCACTTACCATTTTGAACGTTCTGCCGTAGATGTACGGACGGAAATGTTCCGCCGCCCAAATTATGGCAAGCAACTCTTTTTCTGTGGTCGAATAGTTTTTTTCGGCTTGATTCAATATACGACTTGCGTACGCAATAGGTAAATCAGCGCCACTTTTTTCTTGTGACAAAACTGAACTTAGTGCCATATCACTTGCATCGCAAGTAAGAGTGAATTCTTTTGAAAAATCAGGAAATTGTAGCAGTGGTGGTTGTACCAAAAATTCCTTCATTTTTGTAAATGCCTCTTCACAGAAAGCACCCCATACAAAATTGACATCTTTTTTCAGAAGATCTGTTAAAGGTTTGCTGATTTTAGAAAAGTTTGGACAAAATTTTCGATAATATCCAACGAGGCCTAAAAATGATTTCACGTCTCGAGACGATTTTGGTGTTGGATAATGTTTCACAACTTCAATTTTTTAGGGTCAGGTTTAATACCTGATTCCGTTATCAAATGTCCTAAATAGTAGATTTCTTTGCAAAGAAATTGACACTTTTCTGGATTCACTTTAAGGTTATATTTTCGTATACTACTAAAAACATCAGTTAAATTTTGATTGTGTTCTAAAAGTGTTTGTCCATATATCACGACATCATCCAAGTAAACTAAACATTTTAATCCATTTAGACCACATAAAACACTATTCATAAGCCTCTGGAAAGTACTCGGTGCATTACGAAGTCCCATACTCATACGAGTAAACTGGTAATGTCCGTTGTCCGTGCTAAATGCAGTTTTTTCGCGATCATTTGGATCTATTGGAACCTGATGATACCCGTGTGCAAGGTCAATAGTAGAAAGGTAATGAGAACGACCCAATTTATCTAAAATATCACTTATATTCGGCAGAGGAAATATATCAGGGATAGTCACGTCATTCAACTTTCTATAATCAATGACGATCCGCCATTTCTTCTTGTTCGTATTAGATTTCTTTGGTATGCATAGCAATGGAAAATTCCACGGTGACTTGGAATCTTCAACTATTCCATCAGCCTTCATATCAGACACTTGTTTATTTACCTCTTGTTTTACAGCTTCAGGTGGTCTGTATGGCTTACAAAAAATAGGATTAGAATTTGGTATCGTATTAATTTGATGAGAAGTAGCATCTGTTACAGACAATTTATCACCTTCGAGGAGAAAAATATCATTGAACGATCGACATATTAATAAAATCGATTTTTGTTCTTCGTTATTTAAATGACTCAAATTTATGTTAGCTTCCAATAATGATAACCGATTTTCAATTTTTGGGTTATCACAATTTATTTGAAAAATATGAAAATGCTCTAACGGCTCAGTTTCAATATTTAGATTTGCATCTAAGTCAATATCATACTCGTTTGAATTTATTAAACTAACAAACGTTTTTCCATGTTTAACTTTTAAAACCGAATTTGCTATGAAAACTCCTGGTAGTATTTCTTTTGAATAACAAATTTGTTCTGTATCATTTATCAAGGAACAGTTTATTTGAACACACATTTCACAGCGAGCTGGAATCTTTACGTTTGTGGGAAGTGTTGATAGATTATACGTTAGTAATTCATTATTTATAAATAATGTAATATTATTTGATGAGAAATCCAATGTGCAATTATATAAATCTAGAAAATCCTTCCCCAAAATGCCGGAATATTGAATTGGGAACTCATTAGGAACCACTTGTACGCTTTGTTTACATGAATTTAAATCAGAAAAAAGTAGCTCTAAAAATGTCAAGCCAATTGTTTCAAATGACTCATTTGAAATCCCTGTAATTATGCATTTAGATTCAGGGTAATAAAAAGCATCTGGATCTAAGTTTTCTATTTTAATTAAACTTAAGTCCGCTCCAGAATCAATTAAAAAATATAATTTTTTTGTGGGGTTATTAGGTAAGGTTACTTCCAAAAACATTTTTGGATTACAATGGGGATTATAAAGTTGACAAGTGGAAATGTTAAAATTTAAACATTCCTTTAAACAGCAATTAGATGGTGCTGATTTATTAGGCTCTAATTTAAAAGAAGAATTTTCAAATATTAATTCGGAAAAATTAGAATTGGTTGTTACTAAATTAGACGCTGTATTATTATTTGAGAATCTTGAATTTTTGAAATTTGAGTACTCTATCGATGATTTCGGATCCTTTGAGGAGTACCCAACTGTTCGGATCCTTGCACGTTTCCCGAGCTACTTGAAGGATTAGAATTAGTGTTTTGTTCGTTAAAACGGCGCTTGTCATTTACTTGCCTTTTTATACAATTTTGAATACTATGTCCTTTATTGTGGCAATAGGCACAAGTGAATGTAGAATTATTAATAGTTTTAGACAAATAAGTTACAGAATCATTTTGATTGGTGTTGGAAATTGTCTGATTCTGTCTCGAATTATTAGAATTAATAAATTTAAAACAGGTCAAGGCTTTATGGCCTACTTTATTACATAGTTGACACCTTGAACTATTCAAAAAACTTGAGGGTGTTATTTTATTTTGTTGTGAATACGTTATCGAATTATTATTGTAATGTGGAAAAGAGTACTTTTGAATTGCTTCTTCTTCAAGAGCTTTAGAAATAGCTTCCTTCAAGGTTGAAAATCTACAAGCTTTGACAATTAATTTTATAGGGTCTTGCAAACCTTCCTGGAAACATCTTAGGGCCATCCTATCATTTAAATGTTTTATTTCCTTTATAGATTCAACACCTGGTTCGAAGAAGCAAACTTCGTTTAAGTTATAAAGAAGGGTTTCTAGACGATTTGAGAATGTTTTTACATCTTCCGATCGCTTCTGTTTTATCGAATTTAGTTCAACTTGAATTGATTCAAGTGATCGCTTAGATGTGAACTGCTTTTGAAGGGCTTGTTTGAGTGACCTCCAATTTTTAAATTCTTCAAATTTTACTGTTTCGTATGCTTTTCCTACTAGTTTAACTTTAATTAAATTTAAAAATTTGGATACTTCCGAAGTTTTCAGTGAATCGTGAACCATGTCACCACAAGACAAAAATCTGTGCAAATTATCGGATGATCCATCGAACTCCGGAATCATTTTTAATGTTAAAGAAATATCTAAATCCATATCTAAAACCATATATCCATCCAATATCTAAATAATTATATTATCTAATGTAATCAGAACAGTTAATGTCTATATCAATAAAATTTCAGAATTAATTCACCAGAAGCATTAACTATCACAATTATTTTTTACTTTTTTAACGCTAGAACTACTATCTGTTTGCATTAGATGACCTTCGGCCAAAAATGTACGTATTATAATGTATACGTATTGTAAATAAAATTTGATATGTTTGCGAATTTAGTAATCAAAGAAAAATATAAAATGGAAAATAAGTAAAATTTGTGTACCTTAATTATTGAATAACGTTGTTTACCCGTTAATTTAAATGTATTATCTGCTACTATAATCATCCATTGATTATAACATTTGTTGATGCATTAAGTCACTGATGAATTTTCCTGTTGTAGTAATAGTTCTGCGTTGACGGTGTTCTGCTTCTATAACCACCAATTGGTGATACCACGTGTGCGTGAGTATTTGTCGAGATTTTTATCACGCATTGATTCTCTGCAATAAACTGTTTGTCTGCTAAATTGTATTTAATATATTACAGACCTGTGTAAGTTAAATGTTGATGTAGGCCCATAATATTGCATTAACGCTTTTATTCTTATTTGCAAAAATTATTACGGATAATTATATCAGCCGGTTTTATCAAGGAATGAAAACAACAGTTTCCATAATTTGCTTTATTGCTTTCGTTAATTGGTAATGCGATGTGTCGTTGTCGATTGTTGATATTGATAATACGGCGAGTTTTTAAATGCGAATTTTACTAATTTCATCACTTGCTCAATGAAATTTTTTTTCTTTTTTTTTGCTTTGTGACGTGATAGAAAACGTTGAACGTATATACAAAAAATTAGTATGACATGTTATAGGATTTTGTATCTTAACATGTTTATAAGATTTTCACTTTAGGTATAAGTTTATCTTTGTAACAGTAAATATTTTTGAAATTAAGAACTGTTTTGTCTTATCTTAGGAATTCACTATGTAGCTATTTTATCTTCACAGTTTTTGTTTTAACTTTTAAAACCCGACACTATGCAAATCAATCCACACTTTTCACAATAAAATTTATAACTAACTCTGCGTTAAATGGTTTGAGGTTTACCGCTGCCACCAGTGTTGAGAAGACATGGATTGGATTAGATTTTTCTGAGACATTCTTTAATTATTTAATGAATAATCTAAGGCACTTTATTTAATTTAGTTTAGTTTTATTTTATTTATTATTTCAACTATTAAGTTTTTTATTTCTACTTTATTTAAATATTTAAGTATAATTTAATCAAATTACACAAGACTAATTATTAATTTTGATTTTATATGTTTACTTTATCATATATAATTAATTTGTTTTGTTATTATTTACCATTATCTACCTATCACGTCCAAAGCCGACCAGTAAAAGAAAGTTATTCTCTTTAATTGTAATTACTAGAAACATTCTTTACCCAATACAAATACACACATAGGACCAGTTATTAATATTTATTAAAGATGTACATTTTAAGGGATAATCGGGTTGAGTGGTACATTACAACAATCATTTGCACATAAAATTTCGAAAATTTCATATTTTCATATTATTTATTATCTACGATTTTTATTTCAAAAGCTGTTTATTCATAACTCAATTGGCAATGAATTTATATAGACGTTCTGTTATGAAATTAATTTTTTGTAGCAGGTTGGTTCTTTAGTTAATATATATTTTTGGAATATTAGTAGAATATAACTATGTCCCCTGCGAGAAAATTCAAAACTCATGGGCTGACCGTCTTCCAATTTGAAACTGTAGGCTACGATGGAACTCTATCGCCCTAGTTAGCACTTACCTAAAATATACCGAGGAGAAATTTTTTAATTGCTATCAAGTTTTCATTGAAAAATCGTGTTTTAAAAAACAACAAAAAATTGTTCGATAGTAGCCGAACGACTTTGGTCCCTAATGCGTAAAATACATCACATTAATTACTGTCATTGGTCGCAAAACTAGAAAAAATACTTTTAAAACAACACCAACATTGCTGTACTTAAATTTCCTGTTTTTCATAAATGAATGTACGAAGGTCGATCAATAAGTATCCATGTTTGAAAACAGATGGCGTTGCTGAGGGAAGTTCACATTACCATCATGTACTGTCATCTGTCAAACGAGACCATACTAAACTTCAGTTTAGTTCACTGGTTAGTTTTTAATTGGCAGCCAGTTGTATCACTCATGTTTCATGTTTCTCAATAAATTGGAAAAAGAGACCGAAGTTAAATTTCTACCAAATAAAATACATGTGTGCGAATAAAAAATAGTATACGTTTAGGCGGAATATTTTGGCTAGAATTGGTGCGTGGGTAAAATAAATTATAAAATAAAAATTAGTGAAGCCCCTTATGGTATGTACTTTAATACAAAAATGTCAAATTATAGGTCTCTAAAATAAATACAACAAATACTCCATCAATTTTCCGGAATTGGTAGAACAAAGTTTTACATTGAAGTTTCGTGAAACTGTTGCAGTTATTGCTTGTTATTCATATGACCGAACCCAGGAATCAGTTTCAACACATTAGAGCCTTACTTTCAAATAAATGTTTCGATTGGGTTACACAATTTTATTTGTATTCGCCTAATTGTGCTCTAATTTTTTTAGTTTTACATAACAGCAACATTTAGTAACTAACCAATACAAATTTGTATTGTAGACGGATATCACAACATCGATTCGTAACTCGCTGTTTATTTTTGGAAGGAAAAACATACGAAAGAATAAAAGCGAAGTTGGATGCTGTCTATGGGGACTCTTCATCATATATGACAACCGCGAGATATTGGTTCAACGAATTTAAACGTGGTCGTACATCTGTTTTTGATTAAGGCAGATGTTGTTACCGCGGGAATTGTTGAACAGTTTCACGACATGATTCTCGTTGATCGAGGGCAATTAATATTTTATATGATAAGATAAGTTTGGCAAAGGTGTCGGCCTGATGGGTGTCGGGATTTCTCATTCCAGCCGCTCATTCAACCAGAATTGACACACCCATCGTACTCACCCGACCTTGGCTCCCTGCGATTTATTTCTGTTTTCCTTCTGATTTCTGGCCGAAGCGTATTTTGACGAGTTTGAGAAAATGGATTTTTGGAGGGCATTAGAAATGGCAGAAAAGTTGAAAAAACTTGCGTCTTCATTCCTACCACGAGTACTACTTATTGATCGACCCTGGTAAGTTGAAATGATTTATTGTCGCTTAGAAAAATAATTTGCACTTCTTTCTGTTTTTGTAAGTTTTCTAACATTGGTTCGAAAAACGTTCATCAATAACCTCTCATATTAACCTGCTGTACCCAATATAATAATCTTAAACAATATTCCTTTCTTGAACGCTCAATTAATTTTGCATTTTCCAGTTTCTCATGTCCCATCCTTGCATACATTTATTCGACCATTTCCCTCATGATGATTTTGTACCGTATGACTTCTTGATGTAGGGTCAATAAAACTATATATACTTATATATAAAAAAAAACTAAATGATAATAATGATAATGGTAGTAATAAATATCTCTTTTAATACGTCAACGAGCCAGAAAAAAAAGGTTATGTTGATGAAAATTGGAATATCATGTTAAGTTTAAGATAAAATTTCAAGATAAATTTTAATTAAAAAGAAAAAGTATTATGTAATATTACATCGATTTTTAGTTATAATAACAATATTTTGAAATGAGATTATTTTTAATGAAGAGCAGCACATGAGTATACGAAGTTAAATGGCTTCTTAATTATACGAGACACTTTGATTTTGAATCATATATTATGTTTATATTGCCGGTTATGGTATAATATCCTTCCAGCAAATTTAACAACCCATTCCGCACACATATATACAAAATCCATAAATATTTCATATTTTGGTGTAGAGAGCGAGTGTGTGTATACTAAACAGTTATCATAATATATATTTGGAACAAATTACTTTCACCCCTTTTTCCCATAATGTACTCAACCGTTCCTGGTAACATTGATAAATTTCCATATATGTTTTGTATATACGAACGAGTGTATTATACGAGTATCGCGCGCGTTGATATTACCATATGTTACATATACCCAACATAACACATAACTTTTATTATTCATATTCTATTATTTATAGTTAAAAATTGATATTATAAAAATGTAAGCGCGGGGCCACACCGAGTGCGCTCTCATCTAAAATACATACGAATGTTTCACGCTGTACATGGTGAATAAATATTTACTTGTAATTCGTACACTACGTACAGCTCATTTCGGTTTAACACTATAAATTTAAAATTTATTCTGACACATTTCACATACATATTATAAAAATGTTAATAACGTGGCAAAAAAGTTCTCAACATATGTACAAACTACTCTGACTGGTGTACACAAAAAAAGTTAAGATGTTTCATTCCATATACCTGTACCTGTTTTATACATAGTTTGTAAAAAATATAAATTCAATTTTATATATTAAATATTCAATTATTTTATTTTAAATTAATTTACTTTCCTTATTTATTTATTTTATTATTTTCACTTGAAATAATTTTTCTTTTCCAACTCCATAAGCACCAGGAAAAATCCAAAAAAAAATAAAAGTAAATTACAATTTTTATGTACTCGTACCTGTGTAGTATACATAGGTACTTTCTTTCTACAGAAATATAGGTTGGAAAATGTAATCATTTCTGCTTGAAATAATTTTTCTACCTTTTCGAAGAGCTTTTAACATTTTTTTTTTGTGTGTGTTAAGAAATGAAAATATTATTAGAGAAAACAGAAGAAAATATTATCGAAGGGGAAGATTGATGTGCTGTGTGTATTGCTTGGATGTAGGTATACGTATCGATTAGAATTGAGCAGCATCTCATTCAAGATTACAATAATAAAATTGTTAACCCGAAAATTTCGGAAAATGTTTGAAATTTTCATTTGATGAGATCTAATTATCACAACGATAAAGGTCATAATGAAATGTGGCGAGCGCAATTTTTCAATTTTTTCGAACTTCATGTTTCTGAGATAAGTTATATGGGGTTAACATACCATATTTTCTTTTTGGGAAATGAAGGAGTGAATATGTTGGGGCCAACAAATCAACTACATAAACCCTGTTGAAAATTGAATCTTTACTTCAAAAATTAAGAAAGCTCCTACAGTAACTGCCACTTCCGGTACAAAGACGTTCACCACATGGTTCTGCCAATTTATGGAAAAAGCTTTAGTATGAAATTTGACTCCGATAGTTAATCCATCTGGACGTAGTAGAGATGGAAACTTATGTTGAGGTAAATGACATGGTTGTATTTGTTTGGGATATAAACAATAATTCAATTTATAGCCAAATTTGGAAACTTTTATTTGACCTGTTTTGTGTTAATTTAAAATATCTATGGATATAAAAATGGTGTAAAAATCAACTGATTTTTGAACGGCTGAACCGATTTTGGTCAATTTTTTTTTGTTGTGTTCGCAATTGCTAGGAGATGGTTGTTACGATAAAAAATTTTGAAAAAATCCACTGGCAAAGTCCGAAAATCCGAATTTTTAATATGAATTTTATGTACATTTTTTATGAGACAAGTGGTGCAGTAGTTAAACTTCGGCGATTAGGCTGGAAAGTACTGGATTCGAATCCCACCGGAGACTGCATGCAAATTAGTATTTTGTTTTTTATCCAATCTATTTATTTTCTCTATCTATCTATATAAAAATCAATTGCTGTGCGTTAGTTTCGCAAAATCTCGAGAACGACACGACCGATTTGGACGATACTTTTTTTGCTTTGTTCGTCTCAATACAGTGAAGCTTAGGAAAAAAGGAAACTCGGAAAAACTCAAAGGAAAATCGGGAAACTCGATAAAAGTTGGAAAATCGAAGAAAATTCGCCAAAACCCAAAGGAACACCGAAAAATCAAAAAAAAATCGGGAAATCGAAAATTGCGTTTTGTATTGAAATTTGTTTTATGATATTTCAATTTTGTGCAATGCATCCATAAACGGTACCATCATTACAATCATATGAAGTTCGGTGTGATTTTTACGATTTCGATAATTTTCGGTAATTTTTATAAATTCCGAATTTGAACTAAGATATCGTATTGAGTGTTTCAATGCGTCAAAACGAGAGATAATCGGAGAGCTTCAATATCTTTTGCATGAGCACAATGCGGTGGTTCGTTTGTTTAAAACTACTTTGGAGACAATGACTTCCAGACAATAAATCAACCGAAGGCAATGTACGTCAGAGTAATGCTCCCACTATCGACAAAGTCGCAGTTGTGATCGTTGGCGAAAATGTGGAATCGCGTGATATTGTGATAAACTGGCGTGATGACGGACCAGTATAGCGTGTGTACGAAAAACATCGATCTTATGATACACTTCAATATCCATTGATGTTTTGTCAGCGAGAGGATGGCTACCACTTCCAGATAAAGATAGTCCATCCGCTGACTGGTTAGTTATTGAGATGTCAATTGTAATTTCATGTGAAGAAACGAACATAAGGGTCAGTTCCATGCATTTGTATACTTATTGATTGATGATGCGACAAGGCGTGCAATCTGCTTTTGAGATATCGTCGATTGTTTCAACAGTATTTCATCAATAAGTATGTCAAGATCGAAACGGAACGTTTAAATTTCATCCGCTACAATCAACCAAAACTACGTTTCAAGCAGTAAAAAGTTTGAAGGAGATGCAACCAACACCTGCGAATTGACCAGTCTCCCAGCAACATATGTTGGTAGGTAGCGACCTGGCTGTGTTCGGCATTGCTGCTGTGGATGCAAATATCAAAGTAACAAGGTTCAAATTGAGCCGTTATGTCAGTTGCAATGAGGCTATTTGAGAATATTTTCTCATTTGCAATACACGAACGGCAACCCACTGTTCATCATTTGTGGGTGCATTTGGAGAATGGACAGCGTGTCTATTTCACGGAAGCTAATGCAGTACAACGAGCAGACTGACCACTACAACACTCACGAATTTCTTCGAAATTTGCCAAAGTGATCCGTTCGCACGAATATTGCTTTACTGGAAAATGTCACGCTATTATACATACTTGGAACCATTCGACGAAGACGCTTCAACGTCGAATGAAAGGTCAACTTGTTGCAGGATACGTCGATGTGCATTCGACTGATGCGCTTGGCCATGTGCACATCGTTCATCCACGACAAGACGAATTCTTCTATATCTTCGTTTGCTTCGTTTCTATATGTTCGTGGTTCTACTTTGTTCGAATCGCTTCGTACTAGAGATGGTGTGTTGTAAGCCACTTATCGAGAGGTGTGCCAACGTCTGGATTTGCTGGAAAACAACTGACATTGGGATTCAACAATCGCTGATGCCACTGTTTCTGCGCCGGCAAATCAAATTCGGAAATTGGTCGCGATCATCATAGCGACAAGTCGCATCCATTGAACGCATTTGATTTGTGGAATAAATACAAAGACGAGATGGCTGATGACATTTTGCATCGAGTTCGCTCTGCATCATCAAATTATGAGCTTGAAATGAATGAGAAGATACGCAACGAAGCTATGATCTTGATCGAAGATATGTGCGTGCTTATGTGCGGCAGCTATTAGTCGAAATTGGGTATGCCAGCACCAATTCGTTCGATACACGACGCATTTAATCGTGAATTGCAAAGATCTAGTGTACGATCGAAATCCAATGAGCCAAAGTACAAACGAATGTTCCGCTTTTGAATGCAGAGCAAAGAAACGTGTACAATGCATTGATGAAGGCAGTTGACGAAGGAAACGGCAGATTATTCTTCCTTGATGCTCCTGGTGGAACAAACAAAACCTTTCTGATTTCATTGCTTTTGGCCTCAATTCGCTCGAGATCTCAAATAGCGTTAGCTATTACATCATCGGGAATTACAGCCACATTGCTGGACGGTGGCCAGACGGCAAATTCTGCTTTGAAGTTGCCGATGAATATCCACACGATTGATAAGCAGTGTGCTCAATTGCCAAGAACTCGGTGATGGTCAAGGTATTGCAAGAATGCCAAATCTTCATCTGGGACGAGTGCATAAATGCACACCAACGTTTATTGGAAGCATTCAATCGAACGATGAAGGATTTACGAAGTGGCTTAAGCCATTTTGGTGAGCGATGATGCTGCTGGCCGCCGATTTTTGTCAAACGCTACCAGTCATTCCGAGATTGACAACTGCAGATGAACTCGATGCTTGACTAAAATCGTCGAGTCTGTGACGCTATGTGAAGAAGCAGCAGTTGACCACGAACATGAGAGGCACGTTACAGAACGACTCGATTTTTCCAAACAAATGTTGGCGCTTTGTCAAATTTATGTTAATGTTCCACCTGATTGATTTCGTTTCCCTCGAATTTTTGCATGTTCATGACGTCGAAGGAATAGCTTATCACGAAAGTGTTTCCGGACATCCGCCGAAATTATACGAATACGATTTTGGCAGTGAAGAACAAGGAAGACATATCTGAATTACTTGACTAAAACTGAATTACTTAATTCAAAACCAAATCTCTGGGGAAATGCATTGTTACAAATCCGTTGACTGTGTGACCAATCAAGACGAGGCAAATAACTATCCGATCAAGTTTTTGAATGCGCTTGATTTGTCGGGAATACCACCGCATAACTTGATAATCTAAGTCGGATCTGTGATAATCATGGTGCGCAATCTGAACCACCCGAGATTTTGTAACGGAACGCGATTAGCTGTGAAGGAACTGATGAATCACGTGATTCAAACGACGATCATCAAGGGCAAACTCAAAGGAGAGGATATTCTCATTCCGAGAATTCCACTGATTCCAACTGACATTCCGTTCGACTATACAAGTGCATTCAATTCCCCGTTCTTTTGGCGTTCGCTAAAACGATTAAAAAATCACAAAGTCAATTTGCAAAAAACCACTAAATTTTCGATAGATTTTCGCCTAAGTTTAAATCGACATTTTATTCACTTTTCAATACATTATGCCGCCTCTATGGATGCGTTCGTTCGTTCTGATAATTGTTTCCACCAATCATATTGCTCAAAAATGACGATTTTTTTTCTTGTGGATTTTTCTACAAGAGATGATTGGTCGAACAAATGACCGAACGAACACAACCATAAACCTGCCTTTAGTATTGAATTCGATGAAAAAGTGAATGGAATGGCCACTCAACTTAATCGTCTATTGAGAATTGAGTTGAGTTGTTTGATTTTTTCTCTCATCAAAATCAATTTTCGTGAAGCACAAAAGTGTTTGCTCGGACGAAGTAATTTGGGGCGAAACAAAGTTCGCCTGGTCAGCTAGTAATTTATAATTTCAATGGAAATATTAATTATTGATATTGATATAGCCGTTGATCGAAGTTGATTTCGGATTACAAAATATTACACGCAAGGTGATCCGTTTATTTATACAAAATAGTAATTTATGTCTAAATTATAACTAAAATATTTAATATTTTAATTTATAGTATAAATAAATTAATTATAATAAATTCTGTCAAAGAAAACTTTTATTCTACATTTGACCATACCATATTTCAACTTAACTTTATAAAAGTTTCCGGTCCTTGTGAAATATTGGTTCCTGTGGTTGAACAAAGCTTATGAATTTTTTAAATTAAAAAATTCGGTTGCGTTGTCTCACTAAACATAGGCAGTGGCCGCAAGAAACCAAAATAAACTTAAATACCTCAAGTATCTATAAAAAGTAATAACTATGCGGTAAATTAGATTATTGTTTTCCATAACATGACGTAAGATTTAAATAAAGCTTAAAATTTTAGAATAGGGTGCTTACTTTGCAAGTCAAAAAATGTACTTACTAACTCGAAATATCGAACAAGTTCGTTTACAGTCTCAAACAGCAGCATATTTTTTTTTTCTTTTTTCTTTTAGGCAATTTTTATTTTAGTTTTTTTTGATTGATTGATTGATTGATTAGAATGTACGGCTAAGACTAAGCAGGGATCCCGGATACGCCGGGCCTACCGTACACCCCTTTTACATATAACAAGATGGAGTGATAGGAAAGGTTGTTAGATATGATAGACTTGACCCGGTTACAGACACCTAAGTAGTCAATAGTAAAGCACAAGACGGCACAATTATTTTGTTTTTTCGAGATATAAATAATCAGCAATCAACATTCTAAAAATTAATTGATTAATTAGTATAAATGTCCTGAAATGAAATTTCAAGTTTATGAGTGATTAAATTGTATATACCATATACATATCAATTTACAATAACGCGACGCCGGGCCCGCCACACACCTTTATTATTGCATCTTAAAAAAATTGATAATTAATAATGTTAACATCTGAATAGTAAATTTCCTGAAATAAAACGTCATTATTATGAGTTAGAGATTCATTATTTTGTACGATATAGTTAAATTATTCTTGAATAGAATAAATGTAATGTAATGATTATTATAACTAAATTAATTATAATTTGGTTGTCGTAAAACAAATAAAATAAAGTAAAATAAAATAAGTCGAATCCAAATATTGTAGCATCAAACGGATGGATCCCTCCTTCAACGGATAACCTTATCATCCCTAATCTAATATAAATATGTTAAAAAAAAAAAAAAAAAAAAAAAAAAAAAAATTGAAACAAAGACATCTGGTTTCAAAAATAGCTTATCTGGAATCTATAAGGTAATATATCAATAATGAATGTGCCACACGACAGGTTAATAATCCCCAATACCTAAACAAATTAACAGATTACAATTTATTATAAACTAGAATTAAATAAAACTATTAAGCTAATCAGAAATCTGTAAGATGACAGAATTAGTAATAAGTAGCTAGTTAGTAGAAAATAATGTAATTAAAGAAGTGCATTGATCCCAAAATACAAAAACCATCTAAGTGTGTATATCAATATTTGTCTGAAAAAATAAGTTAACCCATAAAGTTTTTCTCCACCGACACTTCAATGTAATTTAATCTATTAAAATAATATTACTAAACCAATTGTCGTGAGACAAATTAATTCTTAAATATACAATTAAATTAAATTAAAATAAGAAAAATTACAATTAAATTAAAATTAGAATTCACCCTATAATTAAAAATTTGTTATCTAGTTAGTAGTGGAAATCTATTATATTCCTAGCGATGGCAATTGTCACTTTAATGCAGTTCTTGAAGCAAACTAACTTCGATCTGACACCACCAATTATATCACAAACATGATCAATTTGGAAGCTTCATCCAGTAAAACCTATTGAAAAAGCTTATAAGGAAGGAAATTCTTAATTACAAAATATATATCTAAATCAACTCAACCCGGGATTAAAACGAGTTTTGGTTATGTACAAATTATAATTTTTTAATTACTAATAATAAAACTCAGTATGAATAACTGTCCAATCGGGTAACTATAAAGAAAATATAGTATTAATGTTTATCTCAGACGCTTCAAGAATCTTAAAAGAAATAGAAATTTTAACACTTTAAAATGTATTATTATTAGTAAGTACAATTGAACAGCATTGATTGACTTTTTTTTATATAATTAGAAGATACTACGGCTTCAAAGATCCTCTGAAATCAATAAAACCCATTTTAAAAATAAATTAGCTTAATCCGGAACTACAATTATGAATAATAGTATTATTTAATGCACACCAAATTAAAATATAATAATTTATTACTGAATAATTCGATAAAGGAATATTGCTAAAATTAGTTAATCTCTGAAATCAAAATACGACCAAATACCCCAACCCCACTCATCCACATCTCGCACATGTGACGGAGAAACAAAACCCCGAGTTACCCGAGCACAAACTTCGTCCATCCATCCCCAATTCAGATAAAGTACCCCGTACCCTCAAGCAAATCTTTACTCAGAATTTCACCATTCTCCTCTACGACGTCCCTAATCCAATGACCACCAATACATAGAGTACAATAGAGAAGAAAAACGAACGAAATTACTACTTTTCATGCATACAATACACAACAACCATACTAAAAAAGACACCACCACGGAAAATGACAAATCTCCAAACGATAACCACCCCAAAAACAAAAAACAATTCACCAAAACTAATGATATACAAACAAAGTCAACGCCCAGGAGAATGAAAATTCATTTATACGCCGCACCTGGTACAAGATACAAGCCAATAGAGCCAAAAAACTTTCCAAAAAAACTCCATAACATTTGCACAAAAGCTTTCCCCATGTTTACGTTCCACATACGTACAAAGAAAGTCCCTACATTTCGAGACGGCCACATACACATGCATAGACACTGATTAAACAGTTATCAGATTTAATATATATTCTTCATTCTAGCACGATCATGCACAACCACACACATACACAAAGAAACACCTTTTTACAATAAATGTACAAGCAAATATGTACATATATAAAAGCAACGTGGTTACAAAATTACCATAATCAGAAAACCGAAAATCGTCGGTCATGAAACATGTTTACTCGCAAAAACAACAACACAAATGTTTAAGAGTGTAGCAAAACAGAATTGAAATAACCCTTTCTCGCCTAAAAAATGCTCACAATAACCCACTACACCCGAAAACAAAATGAAATGAAAACAAAACTCCCCTGATCTTGTATTTTGTTCCTTCGTAATCAATAAGTACATAATAAATACATACATACATACCCAACAAGCTGTGTGCATACATCGCAAAACCACATTTTCGGCGATTATTGAAATGTATATCCCGCTATACACATCCAATACTATCTCCATGCAAAGTATAATGTACATACATACGTCACAATAAATATACAAGTAAATATGTATATAAAAGAAAACGGAGGTTACAAAATTATCATAATCAGTAAAACAAATATAGTAAAACGAAAAACGAAAAATAATCGTCGGTCAGCAAACATGCTTAATTGCTTACTCGCAAAAACAACAACAAAATTGCTAACGAGTGTAGCAAAACAACAGTTACCAATTTTTATTTTAGTTTTTTTTATATAAAAAAACAAAATAAAATAAAAGGGATTCCAGTGGCCCTATTCTGGCTTTCCCTGGGAATAGGAAATTGGGAAAAACATTTTCATAGCATTTTTGTCAAAAATATATTTTTCTGGCCTACTGCGGGAATAAGTTTAGTGTAAATTTTTTTAAAACAAAGTGAATTGGGAAACTTTTGTTCCACAAAATTTTTATAGGGAAGAATATTTTCCCATTTAACTTTGTTTCGAAAATATTAACACCAAACATGCTCCGTTAGTAGGCCAGAAAAATTCGATTTAGATAAAAATGCTATGAAAATATTTTTCCCAGTTCCCTATTCCCAGGGAAAGCCACAATAGGGCCACAGGGGGTCGAAAAATGAAATTAATTATTTTTTATTAAATTTAAATTAATTAATTAATTTTGATTAGCTAAAATTTTATAAGTTTAAATTATTAATTTATTTTTACTAACAATTTTTTTTATTTCTCAACACTTAACACTTTCGTTTTATGTACTCGACACCACAAGAGCTGTCGTAAAATAGTCGACGTTATCTAAAAAAAACGCGTCGAGTATTTCATAATACAAAAATTCAACAACGTCGAAAAAGAAACGCGGTCGAAAATTTCATAATAGACCCCCAGTATTGAAAGAAGACAAAATTATTTTGTTGAAACGTGTTATTTCACCAAGATACAAGCGTTCGAATCTGCTGGGCCTATTATGAAATTTGACGGAAATTACTACATCGACGTAAAATTCGTTGTCGTAATATCCGATCCGCGGCAAATATTCCTATTATAAAACTAAGTATTTCAACTTTCTAATTTAAATGAATCAAAATATGCCTTCGTTCCTTTCCATAAAAGAATAAGTATTTCGAATTATTGTCCATTTGTTGAAGTGGTTGAAGACTTATAAAACGAAAATTTTCAGTATATAAGTACCTTATTTAAATTTGCTAAAAATAATTTAATAAAGAATGCACTAACATTTTAAAATTTATTAAATTATATATATTTTATTAATTAATTAATTAATTTTTCGTGCGGATGTTGCGATATCCGTCACCTAACTAGCTGTCGGATTTGACAGTTGAATTTTGTTGTAAAATCCGCTAACTCAGATTTTTTTGTTTCGCGAAACGGATTCTACGATGTCGGAAAAATTGTATAATAGACCCCTTGGGTATTTTTTCGAAAAAAAATCTGTTCCGTTTTCTTTCTAATTTTATTTTCTCATTATATAAATTAGTATATTTTTTGTATAAAATAGCGGTTTTATACAAATAAGAATACTATTTTATATAATGACAAAATAAAATTATAATACAAAATAGCAGTAAGTTTTCTTCAGAACTAATTAATCAATATAATAATTTATAAGTGTTTCACAATTATGGTTTACAATTTTTCCTATAAATGATGAAAATTAATTGAATTCTATAGCAGTTTATTGTATATTGCTGGGCCAGAAAACCTTATTGACTTCCGTCCGTATTCATTCGTGATAAATCCACCACGTATGTTATTGGCAGTTCTGGTATGGTAATTATGACTAGAACTAGAAAAATTCAAATAAGATAGAAAAGGTGATACTTTTTATGTCTTGTAGGTGAAAAGCGTCACCTGATAATCATGTAACGCACCTATGGGCAAAATACCTTTGGACTCCGTTAAATATAGACGCAACGAAGAAAAAAGGGAACACTCAGAGAAAAACTTGGATCAAAAGAAACAAAAATCTGAGTCTATTTTGCAAAAATCTTGGTGATTTTCGATCAACCAAACCTTTTAGTTAAAACAACGAACAAGATCGTAGTTAAATAAAATTTTAATTTTAAATAACCAAATCGTGGTTGTATAATTTTTAACTTAATTAATTTAACCAAAACCCCATTGTTATTTTTTATGGATATAAGTTTAAACAAATTGGTAATGGTGGCCAACTATTTTGTTAAAGCAACCAAGGGAAAAATTATTTTACTAATGACTTGTTAATTCTACCAAATTTTTTTAGTAAATGTAACCAAATTGGAGGTTAATGTTGAAAACTTTTTAGGTTGAAACAACCAATTATATGTAAACATTGATGAAATTATTTTTAAAATACACAAAGTAGTCTTAGTAAGTAAAACTTTATATTGGTAAATATAAGTTTATATTTTGATAAAATTGACTTTTTACCAAGACGTTGGAATTTGGAAGTTTGGTTTCGAACTAATGAAACATTGAATTCTTTATCTTAAAAAATTCGGTCGTCTCATCAGACTGCAGTAATCAAACTACAAAAATATTGAAAATTCGTTGAACTTACATTTAAAGTATAATCTCAATGCTTTAGCGAATTTTAATGATTCTTAATTTAATAATTTCTAACAAGTTTTAGTTTATATGACAAAACTTATAGGTCAAAATAAGTAATTAAAAAATCAAAATATTTGGTTAGTTATAACTTGGTTGCCCTAGTTATATTAAAATATGCAATTACATATTTTTTTCCAGTGCACAAATTTTGGAAAGAGCAAGATACAAATCCGTTTCATGAAAAACTAATCATTCTAAAGCCTACTTGTTAGTGCATATTTCTAAATATTTTACCAAAAGTGCATATTTTTGCATATTTCGCCTAAAAAAGCATATTTTCAATAATAAAAGCATATTTTGGTTATAATTTTAAAAATATTGTTCTCACAAAAATATTTTTATTGCCTTAAGTTCAATTTCTAAATTTTACATATTCTGTTTAAGCTTACTAGCGCCACTAGCAGAAATTACATAATATTTATTAAAAGGTTTTTTTTGCTTTAGGGTATTTTTTGTTTCAAATGCGCACCATGTGGTACTTTTCTCTATTTTATACCAATGTTTGTGTCAGTCTTAATAGTATAATACATTGTATATCTCAGTTTCCCGGGAAAGTACCGACGCGGTTATTTTATTTGTTTATTGAAAAAAAAACCAATAAGACACGAATTTATTTTTGAATTTTTAAATTTATTTGAATAAAATTTTTGAGGAAAATACCGAGTAAGTACACGGATAAATATAAAAAATTCAAATCCAGTTTATTTTTATAATACCAAAATGTATATATAAAATTATTTCTTAGGACATTCCGAAAGTGAAACAATCCCTTTCAAACAAATTAAAAAATTATGTGGCTGAGTATAACGATTTTAAAACTGATGGTAAAATTTTGTTCTGCAAAGTATGTAATAGAGTGGTATCCGCAGATACTACTTTCATGGTGAAACAGCACTTGGCAACTGCTAATCATATCCAACTCAAGGAGCGGGATTTTTCTAAAAAATCTACTCAACACTTTTCGGTGAATGTTCGACCGTTAACAAAGATAACCAATTTGCTAAAGATTTGTGTTTGGCGTTTATTGCAGCAGACATCTCGTTATTCAAAATGCGCAATACTAATTTTCGAAAATTTTTGGAGAAATATACAGACCATAAAGTACCATCAGAAACCACTTTACGTACACATTATGTAAACGGTTTATATAAAACAACCGTTGAAAACATTAGACGTAATATAAAAAACCTTTTTGTATGGATAGCCATTGATGAAACCACCGATCAAGCTGGTAGGTATGTGGCTAATGTTACCATCGGTATTATGCACCCCGACCAGACACTCTCGAAACAAATTTTTTGTTAAACACAGCTCTCCTTGAAAAAGCAAATCACATCACTATAGCCCGGCTTTTTGACGAGTCAGTCAAAATTTTAGGCGAAAATTTTGATGAAGATAAGATTTTACTTTTCCATCAGATGCAGCACCCTATATGACAAAAGCAGCTCGCGCAATTCAAATTTTTTACCCAAAAATTACACATTTAACATGTGTTGCACACGGTCTTCATTGTGTATGTGAATATATTCGTGGATTTTATCCTAAGGTGGATCGCTTAATATCCAATATTAAAAAAGTGTTCTTAAAAGATCCATCAAGAATAAAGATTTGTAAAGAAATAGCACCCGGCATCGCACTTCCTCCACAACCAATAACAACACGATGGGGAACATGGCTTGCAGCTGTAAGATATTATTCAAATAATTTTGAAGGTTTAATTTATGTATTTAACGCATTGGACGACGAGGAGACAGCCTCAATCAAAATCTCAAAGCATCTATTATTTGAGCCCTCAGTAAAGGCTGTTATAATCTTTATTGCAGCAAATTACTGTTTCCTTGAGACATCAATCACTAAGTTGGAGACTTCCGGTCTTCTGCTTGTTGACCAAATTAAAATTGTTTCTGATGCTGCAAAAGAAATAAATAATGTACAAGGAGAAGCAGCTAACGCTATCAAACGAAAATTTACTAGCGTAATCGACAAGAATTACGGGTTTGCTGTATTAAGTAGTATTTCTGCTAATATTGCCACAGCTTCCATTGACAGCGCACCAGAAACATATACTATTGAGGAAATGCTATCTTTTAAATTTGCACCAACTACTTCTGTTGATGTGGAAAGAAGCTTCTCAATGTATAAGTGTTTTCCGTTCAAATAGACAAAGCTTTCTTTTTGAAAATTTAAGCCAGATATTTGTGATTTATTGCAATGAAAATTTAAATTAAAAAATGTAAAAATACACTATTTTAGTTAACTTTTTTTTTTTAATTTGGTTTTATTCTTTTAATAATTTTTGGAATCCAGTTTTGTAAATGAACTTTGAATTAAAACAAAAATAAAATAAAATGAAATATTATTGATTGATTTTATCATTTTTTTAGCATGGTGCTTTTTGCATTTTTGTATAATTTTTTAGAGCATATTTTTAATGCATAAAACCATATTTTAAGTGTAAGTAGTTATAACAATAATAAGAGTTTAAGTCAACCCGTTCCAAACAAAAATGTTAATCACATGTCTCGATACTTACTTACCCCGTTACCTCTCCCCCTTTGAAACGAAATTATCTCATTTTAAATAATTAAATGACACAACAATTTAAATATGAAACCATAATTATTGAAATAAAGAAATTCACTGAGCAACAAAATTTTGAATAAATATAAGATATAAAATTTACGAATTCTCCGGATAGTAAAAACTAAGAAACTTAATTATAAATTAATTGACAAGAAAATAAACCAAATAGGAGTTCAATATAATTTTGGGGTTAATTAATTAAATAATCTATAGTTCCTAAACTAAATATTATAAATTTTGAGTATAAAATCAAATTATTTAAATTAAAAATACAAATTTATATAAAAAAACTTACACTAAAATATAACGAAGCGTTGGGCGCCATGATGTTACGAATGATGGATAATACGACGCAGCATACCGTATTTCATTTTGGGTTTTACGGATTACGTATATTAGATTTTAATTTATAATTTTATTTATTATTATGAATATTTTTAAATTATTCAACAGCATCCGATGAAATTAATTGTTGATTTTAGATTATTGATATCGATATCATAACGGCCACCAATATAAGAAAGTAGGCGATATATGTTTTGAAGATCACGTTTAATCCGTTTAATTCTAAATTACAATTGTTTTATAATGTCCATCACAAACAAAAAAACACTATGTGAGGTTGACCACTTAAAGAATTTTGCTACCAACTAAAGATTCACGGTCTTATTAGAGTACATATAATATAATATACGTATATTATTATTAGAGTTTACATCAACGTACAAGAAAATTTATACACTTTGCGAAATTAGGTAGTCGGATAACTAACATGTTTCGATTTACACGATTATTGTTACGTACGTGAATGTCCGCCTTTGTAACATGATTCAATACACTAGTTAAGTCCCGTTTTCACATACACAATCTATTATCACATGCACGTAAAGTCCAATACGGATCACCCGGTTTAATTTTTTTCTAACTTATCACTATTAGATTTCGTCAAATCAAATTGTACAGGGTTATCCAATTCAAGGTTGATAAAGTAGAAATCTGTATACCGACATCTGTCAAAGATAAACGTCAAGTACGCTGTCATTTATTTAGTTGACATTCTGCCATTTAAGAATATGGAGCATTTAACAATCGACCAACGCGTTAAAATTATTAAATCTGCTGATGCTGATTTTTCGAACAAAATTTTCTTCAGTGATGAAGCTCATTTTTCGCTTGGTGGATACGTTAATAAGCAAAACTGTAGAATTTGGGGCTCAGAAAATCCACAATTGATTGTAGAGAAGCCATTACACCCGGAAAAAGTCACTGTTTGGTGCGCATTGTGGTCTGGTGGTGTGATTGGGCCGTATTTTTTTGAGAACAACCATGGACGAACCGTTACCGTCAATTCTGAGCGCTATGGCCGCATGTTAACCGATTATTTTTTTACGAAAATCGAAGATTATGATCTTGACGATATGTGGTTCCAGCAGGATGGAGCAACCAGTCACGTAAAACACGAGCAAATCGAGATCTTTTGCAAAAGAAATTTCCTGGACGTTTGATTTCGCGATTGGCTGATGTCAATTGGCCTCCAAGATCCTGTGATTTAACGCCTTTGGATTTCTTTTTGTGGGGCTACGCGAAAGATCGTGTTTACGCAAACAATCCTCAAACTCTTGACGAATTAAAAACTAATATTCGTAAGGTAATGGCCGAGATACCGCCCGAAATGTGCCGAAAAGTCATTGAAAATTACCTCAAAAGAATCAAGGCCTGTAAGAAGTCCCGTGGAGGACATTTGAATGATATCTTGTTTAACTAAAAATGGCAAAGATCAATCTGTAAAATGAAATAAAATTTACAATACATTCCGAATATTTTGTGTGTTTTTTTTAAGTTTACTTTATCAACCTCGAATTGGATAACCCGTTATTTTATTTATAAGTTTATTTATTAATTTTATTTATTATTAAAACTTAATTTATTTTATTATTTTGTTAAGTTTTTTTTTCTTTTATAATAGTTATTATTAATTAATTATTATTTTATTATTGTTGATTTGATGAACTTCAAATACCAACTCCCACCCTCCAACCCAAAACTTTTTCCATCCATCTTCACAAAAAAAAAAAAAAATGTATCTTCTTGATAATCCCGTAATTACAAGTTTGTTGTTATATCTGTATACACATTTACATATCAATAAATACATAGTATCTATATACTTAACTATTCAATTATATAAATACTTATTCATATAAAATAAAGGGTTAACAATGTATTTCGAGTTACAGTGTTTTTATATTTTTGGTTAATCAATTGCATATTGAAGCAATGACGAATTTACCACAGACAACAATACTAATTAACACATTGACAGTCATGACCCAAAATTATGTACTGCAAAACAAACGAGAAGTGTTGATCAGAATTTTTAATTTATGAAAATCAAGACGAACGGAAACCTGGAACGAACCATTCGTTACAAATGTTTATATATAGGTTCCATAAATTGTTTAGTAGTGCTTTCAATTATTCTCACCACTTTCTTGTGCTTTATAGCTTGGGTTTCTTTCTACAGTACCAGTGAGAACTTTCGAACGAACCGAGGGGGAACGAATTACGTATTTCAAATAGATGTTGATATGGTGACAAAGGTTGCGTTGCCATTACAACATGTCCCAATTTTAGCATCGAGTTCAGCTTTACGAATTAAAGTCACAATACAGCATTCAGTTTCCTCTGATTCTATGTTTAATTTATCATCCGACTTATAAATACTTATGGTAACGCATTAATGGATTCTGCAAAATGTTTCAAAAATCATTAAACAACCGTTTTCAACAAATTCATCTAAACAACCGATTATAACAAAAATGATGATGAATACTGTTTGGCATTCGTGGTTTCATCCGAGCCCACTCAAAATAGTTTACATATAAATGCCCCAAAAATTCCGTCATTGAATAACTTTAATCAAATCTTTTAGTGCATTACGCCATCCTCGATTAATGATAACAAATGTGTCCAAACACCGTAAAATGCGAGGACACAATGTCTGAATGGTATTCAAATAAAGTGGTTTATACAAAAACATTTCGATAAACGTCTCGTCCCTCAGTGTGATTGTAGAACCCTTGTACATTCCAGTGTATCAATCAGGTCCGTTGCTGAAGAGCTTGAATATCATTGAAATTGCTGTTGTCGATATACTAACCCTCCTGTAGGCGATTTAAGTTTTCCAATGCCGATCCCTCAGTTAAGGACTAAGATTTCTAATGCAACATATCCTTATAATACATTTACATAATTTTTGTCGGATATGGTTGCATGACTAAAAGGTACAAATATAAATACGGCATTGAATCCTGATATTTGACCAGTTTGTTAACGCTATCGATCATTTCAATTTTGAAATCGAATTCCTGATATTAACGTTTTTCGACTTATTGGACCTTTCACGCTATAACGGTATTCTTCAAGAGCTCCATAGCTTTCACTAATGGAGGGCTATGATACTTCAGTTTTCTTTCAATGTAGCTAATACAACTGAGCTTTCATTTTCGGTATAGCTTCACTCATATTTAACCTTTGGCGAATATCCGCCGTATTATCCACCATACCCGTTTTATTCACGGTTTCCAAAATTTTCTCGTATAATTCTTTTTTGACGACTATCTAAAAAATAATAATTCAATGCCTAATTTGTTGGTTATGAATATGATACATACTATACATACATTCTTGTAGCACAAAAATTCCAACAGCGGAAAAATTAAATGTCAATACAGATATTGGGAAGTTTTATCCGTTAAATCGAATTTTACCATTTTAGTTTAATTCTTTACACGCTTAATAGTTTAGATCTTTAGTTAGTTTAGATATGGTTTAGATTTTAGGAGTAAAATCAATATGGTTTGTAACGAACGACCTCGTTTTCGCGCGGAACAGATGCCCAGGAATCACCACCACCAGCATTTGCTCGAAAATTAGTTATAGTTAGTTAATAGTTTGGATTGGAATTTTGTGAAATGCTACATAAAGTAACAACCCTGAACGAGCTGAGAAGATGAAGGTGACTTCCAACTTATGTTGAATTTGGATAAAATGTTTAACCACTTTATTCATAAACACTCTACACACAATTATGATATTCAAAAAAATTCAGTTCAACAGAAATTTACAAATCTATTCGCCAACGACCAAAATTTTACACAAATTACACACGAAAATTATCTTCTTAACTTTGCTTTTACATAATTAACACCCTCTTTTTTTGATATATAACAGCTCTTTTATACAGTGGTTCAGCCAAGTGTCCACAGTTGCTCTATGCAATCATGCGCATCTATTCTTAAACGATAATGACTCGATATCCATAATGACTCGAAAGCACGTATTTCATAAAGACAAATACAAATACAACAAGCATGTTATTTCACCTCAATAATTAATCAATCACGATTCACGCTGCACTACTACACGAATCAATCAAATACATTACTCCATTAACACCCTAAATACCGAAACAGTTTTATTTGTATTTTATTTTTGTTATTTTTCTACTTATAGAACAATATTTTCCTTCCTCCTTAACGAGTATCGACATAAGGCTGAAAAACAAAATAAAAAAAAAATAAAACAAGAAACACCTGAAATATTTCACTCCGCCCGTTTTATTTCAGAACTGATAAGTATTTTCTTCCATTCTTTTGTTTGCACAAATTGTTTGTACGTTGGGAATGAGGATCGCGAGATTGGGAGGAATGTACGGAACGATGGAAAAAACACTAAAATTGAAAATTCATTTCAAAAATGAAAATATGATAAATTAAAATGAAAATGCCATGGGAAATATACCGATATACTGTTAACCCTATTTTTTAAATAAGTTTCGTGTACATCTTTGTAAGTATGTGTGCTCGATGCTTGTTATGATTTTACCGTGAATTTTCCATTTTCTTGTTAATGTAACATAATATAATTTACTTCCAATTTGGTATATAATGCCATTATTTATTACCAAATCTTGTATACATCTTAAATGTGTGAAAGTATGATAAATTGTGGTGAAATTATATACACGGCACAGAATATGTACACCAAGTGATTGATGAATTGACTGGAATACGATTATACTTATAGGTGCGTGACCGTTTGGCGTCGTGATTTTTGAAAAGGTATCCTATATCAAACAGTGTGAGTGTTAAAATGGTGTAGTTCTATATTATAATAAAACATTTATTATTTATACAAACATCCCTCCCCCCGCCGCAACAAAAGTATAAAGAGAATTTTAAAATAATATTTTCGATAGCCAGGGGCTATTTTGTCAAACACACGCTCATATATTTTTATGTATTACTATAATTTTTATTTTTTGGGCTAGATATGGGAATGGTGGCACACACCATTTTAATCCTAACATCTATCAATCATTTTTCTAAAGTTTTTGATAAATATTTATAATTTATTTATGAGGATAGTAATAAAATATTGAATTTAAAGTTGTTTAGGTTTTATTTTTTGAAAATATGGGACGCTATCGAAAGCAGGCAAATATATTGGTTTAGGGATAAAAGGGGACAATAAGACGAATCATTAAAAATTAATTAATCGGTGTCTTTAAAGTACTAAAAAGCTTTAATATCTGTAATAAATCTAATATGTTTCAAAAAGGGTAATTTTTATAAGATATATTTCAAGATCCGGTCCCAAGTATTATTATTCTATAAATTGTGAATTTACGAGATTTATTAAACGGCATAATTATCTAAGCACAGACCTCAAACCGGCTGGTATACTGCGATGAACTTGATTAGGCACATTTAGAATTGTGCTTTAAAATATTCTTAAAAAAAAAATACAGTCAGTCATAAAAGTCTACGTACACCACTAAAAATTGCAAAATCGAGTTACATGAAACGAACTAAATATTGTAATATTAATTAAATAATAATATATTTAAACAAACAAAATTATTATTGAGTCAATTATCATTGTTTGACATGATCATTTTAATTTTATTTACTGTAGACTTTTGTGATATAAATTTTATTAATTTTTTGAAATTTTTTTATTGTATTATTTAATAAATATTACAATATTTAGTTCGTTTCATTTATCCCGATTTTGCAGTTTTTAGTGGTGTATGTAAACTTTTGTGACTGACTGTATTTGTGTAAAGTTTGTTACAGGCTGGCTACTGCCAACCTGCAGATATTCACTAAGCGCATGCAGAGGCCTCCACGGTGATTTTTGCCGGCTACGTTCTCAGGGAGAAGTGCTAAGGTCGTGGGGTTTGAGGCTTGCATGACGCTCCTGGCTTACGCCGTGATCATACAGAAAGTTAGGGGGAACGCAAATAATAATAAAACCGAGTTCCGCCGAAATTCGTCGGCCGGAACCTGAGGAACGAACACAACAAAATTATAAACCGGTAGAGGTGCCTTGGTGCGCGCATCCATTCGAATTCAAACAGGGCAAAGCCCCGGTTACGAAATTGGTAATGCGGGCACCAAGGGACCGCAAACACTAAACCGACACAGAGGGAGTCTCCGCTCCCATCATACCGACCGAAAAATTTATTAATTCATTTTATTTTAGAGAAAAAAAAAACACAACAAAAGGAAAACAGCTTCCCCCTCCAACCGCACCAGAAGAAAAGAGAGAGAGAGAGCAAGCACCCGCTGTGCGGCGCTCGATTACAAAAAAAATTTACAACAACCAAAAAATTGAAAATATATATAAAAAAAATAATAATAATAATAAAGAAATAAAATATTCAAAAAAAAATAAAAATTTTGTACCTTAATAATTACTGTTGCGGCCTTGGTGCCGTCATGCCACAGGTGATGTGCCACACCCGGACCGTTGCGTTCCCTTTCACCGATACCTAAAAAGAAACAAAGTCGGGCAACCGGTTGGCCACCCGATCGTTGCGGCAGACCACCGATTACCGTTGCGGCAGACCACCGATACCAAAAAAAATATAAAACACGAGGGGCCGGTTGGCCTTCCGTTATGTTGCGGGGCCTTTCCCCGATACCAAAATATAAAAAGGAACGGGCAACCGGTTGGTTGGCTACCCGTCGTTGCGGGGCCTCTCCCCGATACCAATTACTCGGCCTTGATCGGCCGCCAAAATATGTTGGACGTTGTCTCGCCTTAAACCGAAAAAAATCGTTGCGCGATGTCTCTCCAAAACCAGTAGAATGAATGGCCTCGCTTGCATATATAAATTACCCAAGACAACCGGTTGGGCGTTGTCCCAGAAAACCGTAAATAAGTGGCCTCAACTGGCTACCCTTAAAAAATTTCGTGTACGTTGCGGTACACCCTTTATCGCTAAAATGCCTCACGCAACCCGAAAATAATTCGTCGCACCAATAATAGAAAATGTGCCGTGATTAAGTACAGCGCCCGTCGATCGTTCGTGGAGCCCGTGGTAGAATATGAAGGAGGTACCCGTAAGAGTACGGTGTCCTATTAATACTGTGTTCGATAATTAATTAATTGTGGCCGTCGTATAATTTCAAATAGACCATATGAGGCAGCCCTCTATTAAAAGAAACGTTTGTGGCAACGTTTTAAGCAACGAATCCGATTTTTCTATATCTCCTTGGTATTATAGCGGAACAATACTCAACGCATACATTAATTACTGTTCACAAAATTTATAATACACCAACGCAAATTTCGAACCTTCTCCACATTCCAATACCCAAAACACATACACCATCTATTTTCTTTTTATTAAAACCGTAAAATAAGTTTATTCGAAGAATTGGAAATTTGTTTAATTTTTTTATTTTTTTTTTGTTTTTTTTCACTCAATAAATACAATCAAAATTTATAATATTTTTGATTTTCATTAACAATATATTATTTATTATAGTATCTTACAACTTCTATTATTATTATCATCCACCAAAAATGGTTTTTAAAACTAGACTCCAAAATCTTATTTTATTATTATTTTATTTTTTTTTATACCATCAAAATGAGAGTCTATTTTTAATCAAATTTCACACTCGAATTTTCTATATAAAAAATCACAACTTGAATGACCGAAAATTACCACTTCACTGTCATAATCCAAAAAAAAACAAAATTCGAGCGCCGCACAACTCGTAAAACGTTCTAGAAGAAATTAATCTCTCTTCTCTGTCTCTTCTTTATATCAAATTTTCGTTGGTATAAAAGAGAGACATATAAGAAAAACATTTTTTCCAAAACGTTTTACTTTGCACACACTCGATACGCATTGTTCTCTCTTTCCCCTATTCTTTCTCAACTCTGCGCCACCACGCGATGGGGCACAAAACAAAACGTCGAAAGTGCGTTCATAACACATCCGAGGTGAATAACAAAATAAGAGAAGATGGACGAAAGCGAAGACAACAACCGGGGTGAATCAAATAACACAAAAATCGTCGTTGCGACCACACAGTCGCAACAAGTTCAAAATTAACGTAATTTTAACACTTTTATTCGTGTAATCCTTTTTATTATCGTTAGTAATGTGTACCACCTCCATTCCGCCATATAAAGATTTTAGGTAGCTCAATGAAATCTCTCTCTTGCTAGTATCGTACTGTGTTCCCTTTCATAAACATTGGGACTGAGCCATCTCTAAACCTTTTTAATATTTTCTTAAACTGTTTTTTATATTTAAATCAGATGAATGTGGCCATGGTAACATCTATATTTAGACTCAGAATACACGATTTTACAGCATCAAGCATTTTGTATGGACGCAATTTCCTGTATAAAAATCAACTGAAGATGGCCAAATGGTTCAAAAATTGTTCTTAAAAGTAATAACTTTCGAAACAATAATTTTTTTTTTTCAATTATTATTAATTATTTTTAATAGAGGTTTTTCTAGTTTTTAGAAAATTATTTTTACATCGAGGTGAGGTTACCAAGACGTTTGTAAATTTGATCTCAAATTATTATGTTTCACTATGCATTTGTTAATCCCTTAGAAACCTCGAATTTAATCGAATATGAATTTTCTAGTTACTCCGCGGTTAATCGTAGCTGTACAATTTTCGATTGTCATCGAAAAGTTTCCAGCCTCGTCATCCCGCCCACGATCAGTAGATAGATTAATGTTTTTGCCATTGTTGCTTAGCACTTTTTCCTCAGAGATCCACGTATTGCCGTTTTTTTCCGATGTCACATTAAATCAGCTTTATTTTCCCATTACTTGCGGTTTTTTAACCATTGGTCTTTCAAATTTTTTAGCCCTGTCGCACACTTCAGCTATGTATTTTAGCGACGTGACAGGTTATAAAAGATAAATATCTAATCTGAAAAATATAAAAGCCTAAGTAATAAATCTATTTATATAAAAGTTAAAATTGAGTTTTAATAAATGTAAAATATAACATTACACTATCAATTGGCCTCCAAGGTCATGCGAGTTGACACCTCTCGATTATTTTCTATGGGGCTGAAGGACGTGAAGTCATTGGTTTATGCTGATAAACCAGCAACAATTGACGACTTAGAGGCCACCATTGTTCGTGTTATTCGTGACATATGGCCACCAGTTCAAAAAGTGGCCCAAAACTGGACGTCCAGAATGCGTTTCGTCAAGAACAGCCACGATGTCTATATGCCCGAAATCATTTTCAAATAATAATGCCATGTATTGTACACCTTATTCCTGTTAATTTCCCAACCTTCAGTCTAATACGCAGTTGAATGAATAAAATAAACACTGACGTGTGTTCAGCGCGTTCCTTGTTCGCTGTCAAAAATACAACAAGGCTCTTTCAATTCAGCACACTGGCTGAGCCGACAACCACGGTACACGCTTTCATAAATACAATTTGTCAAACGTTTCGCAACTTTAAGTAAATTACAATAGAGAGTGTGTTCACTAAGTAACTTCCAAGTTAAAAAAGAGAGTTTGAAAACACTTATTTAAAATTACATTAATTCATCTTTTGCATTTGTCGCCATGTGTTCGGACTCTGTTGTCGATAATGCCACTGACTTTTAGCGTTCTGAGCCCTAACTTATAATGTCATTGTCAAACCAGAGTATATAGCCAGAATTCGACCACCTGATTTCCATGTCTCTTGCATAGTCTGCGTCACGGTAGTAACACAGACTCAACTCGATGTATTTCATGTTGCGTTTTACCGCATTCACGTGCATTACCGCTTGTTTCTCCAAGTGTTGATTTGCATTGCCAACAGCAAAACCGTTGTCTGGTTGCATTGCCACGGCCTAGATCGGCCTACCGATCACCTCACTATCCAATGGGATTGTCACTGCATGTCATTTTGCCATGCCAAAACAGTCGAGTACCTTTTGCGCATACGCCGGCTGATTTACATAAATCGATCCATTTGGTCGTTATTCCATTGGGGTTTGGACCCAAAACCCTCCAATTGAAAATGTTTAAGTTTTTAACCAATTTGAAAGTGGTCAAACAATTCCGCAATAGATTGAGCATGGCCTTACTATCCGTACACGGAACAATATTTTGATCTGAAACAGCAAGCAAACACCTCGGCCTTGAACACATTGTAGGTTGAGCCCAGGCTGCCGTAAGATCGTAGATCAACTGGAGGGCAGTTGGTCCAAAGCCCGCACCTAATTCAGGGTGAAAGCCGCCTGGGAAACACACTAACGTCTCAGACACCAGGTTATTGAAGCTTTGCGACAACTAAAGGTCTGTCGATTTGTAAACTCATCGGAAGGGGGTGGAGGGGGGAGGAATTATCGAATTCGAATTCTGGCAACAATTTTCCATTTACCATAACGATTTCTGGTATAGATAAACTCAAGATATTGAAACGGATTGTTCCACGCTCCAACGTACCTTAGTCTAAACGCATCGGAACAAGCCGTACCCAGAATGAAAGACTGCAGCATTGGTACAAATAAAATTGTCTAAAAAATGATGTTCGAAGTCGAGAGGATATCATCGGTAATAGCCTTGCATGCCATACCCCGTAGACTGTTAAGTTTCGCCAAAGCGGGATTTGATTTTCCCACTGGCCAGCAAACAACAGAAACGTAAGACGGCATAGGGAAGACAAACGATTAAAATAAACTTCAGCATTTTGGCAGTAAAATCCCGCAGAAAAAAATGTTCGTCTACATTGCCAAAAACGGCAGTGGCTTTTTGAAGTTTACTTTAAAGGTGACGCTACTAAGAAAGCTAACTGTCTAAGGTATCGCCAAGATGTTTGACGTTCAACTCGAGCCAACTCTAAAACCAAGGTGCATATACTTTCGTAAACACGATGTGTCAAACCTGTAACAACTTTAACCTCGACGTTCTGGTTTCGATGCCTTCTGCATAGTCTGCGTCACTGTTGAAACAGAGTTAAATTGATGCTACTTTCGATTTGAAATTCCATGTCCATCATCCACTTTATGTATTTCATATTCCATTTTACCGCATTCATATGAGCTGTCGCTGGTTTCATCAAGTGCGCATTGTCACGACCAAATTCATTAAACTATCGCTCACCTCACGCTACGGAAAATTGACTCAATCCACTGCATTGCATTTTGCGCTACGCCTGCTGATTCACATGATTCGATCCATTTGGTTGTTGTTCGATTTCAAGCCTTAAGAAATATTTGAGCTCGACTGCGTTGATCTCGAATTTTCTGCGCAAGTGTTCAACAACCGTGTTATTATACCATTATTTTCATTAGACACGAAAACACATGAATCCAATTCACTGACCACAAAGTCAAATTTTTTAATGAATACATTTTGCTCCAGCAGCGCGACGCTTGTTTCGACGTGGAATTACTGCAATCTCATTCGTTTTAATGTCGCTAGTGCCAGAATTGGTCGAACCGATGTAAAATTAACCACATTGTTTCCATTGCTTTCCATTGGTTCTGTAGATTATTCTGATTGAAGATAATTTTGTTTGATTTGAGACCGGCAGATGAATACCCCGAATTGTTGTATAGATAAACCGAAAGTTCAATGATAGTTGGAATACATGAATTTGGAAATTTATCTCAGTTCGTATACAGGTAACCCCCCAATAACATGGGACTCTCTTTTATTTTGTTTTTTGTATACCATAAAAGTAAATTAAAACGTAACGTTTTTTTCTTTTCTTTTTTGAAGTCTCGAACAACACGGTTTTAAAGAACACGGAACGAATTAATCGTGTTCTTGGAGGATTTCTTGTAATAGTTGAGTGTAGTTTTCAACTTGGCCATTCGATTCCGAGAATGATATATACTCCAATTGAATGTAAAATTTACGTAAATATTTTTTAGACCGCAATGACTGAAACGTTGGCTCATGATCTGAGAAAATGACGTTAGGAATTCCGAATTGCATGAGGATCTTTATAAATTCAGTTATTTCTTCTTTTCAGAATGTGTTTTTGTTTTTTGAAATGTCGTGTTTGTGTTTGTGTCTGAAGATTAATTGATTCCTATATGATAATTTATGAGGACGACTTGAAAAGTGGGTGAAATAATTATCAGATGTATCCGCATAATGGATTTTGTTCTAATTTATTGTTGCTGTTAGTATTCTGTTGAGTGCATTTGTTCGAACATTCGCTTTTTCCTCCTTTTCGACTACCTCAAAATCGTAATTTTAGTATTCGAGTTCCATCTCAACGTTTTTGATGTTTTTGTAATGGTTTCTGAACATAGAGGTTTGTGGTCTGTTACTATCGTGAAGTTGCTACCATACAGGTAACGGTACTTTTTAATAGTCCATATTGTAGGCAGTGCCCCTCAGCCTAGGGTATTCAGAGGGCTTCGGTTATCTCTGTGTACACCTAGGTAACACCAAGGTAGCCGCGTCCTCGTCGCGGGGGGCGGGTACTGCTTCGGCAGTAGCAAAGTGTTACCGGGGACCAAATGCCAGTGGTATAAATTGGCTAAAACAAACAATGAGTACAACAAATACGGGAAGTAATACCCCAGGTGGTACAGCAGCAGATTTGCTGACAAATCCACGCTCTTCGGAGGCAGGCCCAGTAGATTCTGGGAGGGGGGAGGGGGGGCAATCATTGTTTAACCCATTTGGACGAAGTACCAATTTACCAAGATCTTCAACTGAAAATATATTTCAGTACGAGAAGGAAAATGCTGAACTCCGTGAACAACTAAGAGAAATAAAGGAATTTACAACTAAATTGAAAGAAGAATTCACAGTTTTAAAGAAAGAGAATGAAGAACTCAAAAAAGCAGTTGAAACACGTGCAGAACTTGGGAAGACACCCAGCCCTACAATCGAAGATGACATTAATCCATTCCATACGGATGAAGAAGAATTAGAAAGAGAAACAAATTGGATGTTGAAACGGGGTAAAAGACCAAGTAAGAAAAGGAAAGCTCAACACTCACCAGAAATGGCAGAAACTTTACCATCAACTTCAAAAGAGGTTTCTAGAAAACAATTAATCATCAATAAACAACAAGCTCTAGAACAACAACAAGCAGCTAAACCAAAAGAAAAACCACCTCCACCAATAAATGACGCTGAGTCCACATCAGAAGTAGAAAAATCACTCAAACTGCAACCAGCTCAACAAAATGAAGCACAGCCAAAGGTAAAAGCCCCACCACCGATTTTTATAGTAGGAGTAACCAACTACTCAGAAATCCAAAGTGTATGGAAAATGTTACGGAACAAGAGTATAAAATTACTGCTCTGAACAATAATGTATGGAAGATTAACACTTCAAATCCAAACGCATACAAAAACTTGTCAATGAAGCTGAATATGGAAAAATATCAGTGGTACACGTACGAAAATAAAAACGATCGTCCCATCAAGGCCATGGCAAGAGGACTACATCCAACCTGTGAAATTAATTCAATAATGGAGGACCTAGAAAATAAAGGATTTAAAATCCTTGATGCCGTGAACATTATTAAAAAAGAGAGACGTAGCGGGGAGAACCGACTAGAACCCGTTTCAAAAAGAGGGCTTCCCCTGTTCTTGCTAACCTTTGATAAATCCGAGCAAATAGAAAAAATTTACAATATAACTGGCATACTCAACATGCGAGTAAAGATCGAAGCTGTTAAAAGAGGCAGTACAAGAATAGTACAATGTAAAAAATGTCAAGGCTATAACCATACGCAACGATATTACGCGCGCGATCCAAGATGTGTGAAATGTGCTGAAAAGCACCCAACACAAACTTGCAAACTACCTAAAGAAGAACCAGCAAAATGTATAAATTGTTATGGGCAACATCCAGCAAGCTACCGAGGATGTGAGGTTGCCAAGCAGCTACAGAAAATGAGGGATCAGGCACGCAAACCCCCTCTAAGTCATCCAAACAAGGATCGAGCAAGAAATGAAGCATCTGTGCGTAGGGAGAATTACACATAGGCTCACGCCACTTCAAATTCGAAAGAAAATGAGGCCAACGGTACTAAAAATTTCAAAAACAGTGTCCAAGCAAGTTTAAAGAGCCTTGAGGAACAGAATAAGCTAAATAAGTTAATTCTGGATCGACTTAATCTGCTGGAAATACCAAGCTCCAAAATAGTTAAACATAAATAATGTATGCAATAAATAGTTCAATTCATAATTTCGGAGCAGAAACCAGACATCAAAACTACTCATTAAGAATAGCCATATGGAATGCAAACGGATTAACACAACATCTAGAAGAATTAGAACTATTTTTAAAAACCGAGAAAATTGATATATGCTTAATATCAGAAACACATCTTACCAGCAGCTCCTACACTGAGAAAAATTTTGGTTTGTAAAATTAAAAAACGAAGTTTTTAATTTCTCAAAGTTATAAATTTTTTTGAATTTCAAAAGAATTTTTTTGAAATTAAATGAAATTTCTGCAAACTAATAAAAAGCTTTTTTATTTTAAAAACATATTTTGTAAAATGATTTATAAAATACTTTTTAAATTTAAAAAGTTTATTTATTCAAACTTAATAATTTATTTCAAAAGAAGTGTTTTAGCATTTAAAAATAATTTTTTTGATAATAATGAACACTTATGAAAATGTTTATATTTATTGTTTTGCCAGAAATCCCGTTGTACTATTTTTTTTCCGTGTATATTTTATTTTTTATTTTAGTTTTTTCGGCTATTTAAATAATTAGTCAAATCGATATGTTCTTGTGTTATACTAAAGGTATGCAGGTTTGAATTTTTGCAGCTTGGTCGTTGCAACTTAATGAGTACTGACTGAGTAGAACATTTTTTTATCAGTACGAAATGAAATAAACCTGCCAAGAAAGAACTTGTGGAGGTTCTCAGTATATTTTTTATGGGTTGTATTTTTACACAATGGTGCTGGGGGTTAAAAATTGGGGAGGGGGAGTTAATTTTCTACTTTTCGTGGTAGATATGTTATGTTCTTATGAGTAGATATGACCCCTTAGTTTTGCTGACTTGAACAGTCGCAAACATTGATTTAAAAATATTGTGACATTTGTTAAAAAATAATTATTTAAAAATTAAAATAAATCTTTTAAAACTAACTAATAGTTTTTTATTCTTAAAAAACAATCACTTAAAATTTAAGAAACTACTTGACTACGTATCAATCGGGAGATATACTTGTTACCATACCACCCATCCCGCAGAACGAGCAAGAGGAGGGTCAGCTATATTTATTAGAGATAATATCAAACATCATGAAGAATTAAAAATAGAAAAAGAATCCATGCAAGTAACCACCGTGACGGTTAAATTTGGTTATCACAACACCTGTAATATATCTGCGATATATTGCCCCCTACGGTATAACCTAAAGAAAGAAGACTTGTTCCAGAAATTAGCAAGTAACTTCATTATTGGAGGTGACTTTAATGCAAAAAATACCTTCTGGGGTCCAAGATTAACCTCTCCAAAAGGCAAAGAGTTACTTGCAGCTGGCCAATACTCAAACTGTGAATTTTACTCAGGAGGGAAACCAACGTACTGGCCAACTGATCCTAACAAAATCCCAGATCTAATAGATTTCTACATCACTAAAGGCATATCGGAACGCTATATCTTCCTAGAAAATGATGAAAGTCTAACATCTGATCATTCTCCTGTTATTATGACGGTTAGTGAAAATGTAATAGAAAAAACAAATTCACCACAGCTCACAAACAACAAAACAAATTGGAAACTGTTTAGGCAGTTGGTAGAGGAAAAAATAGAACTTCAAGTGCCAATCAAAAGTGAAAATGAAATAGAAGAAGAACTAGACAAGCTCCATGATGTCATACAATGGTCGGCTTGGGAATCCACCCCCAAATTATCATCCAGGAAAGAAAACTCCGTTAATTACCCAATAGAACTAAGAGAACTAGTGCAGGAAAAACGAAAAGCCCGAAAGAAATGGCAGACTACGCGTGCGCCGCAAGATAAAACCACCTAAACAACTCGTGCATCAAACTTAAGGCACTCATAAAAAAAGTGAAAAATGAAACAATTGGAAAATACCTTTGTTCTCTAGCTCCAACTAAAGATACCGACTATTCCCTCTGGAAAGCAACAAAAGGGTTAAAACGACCTAAAACGCAGATCCCCCCAATCAAAACACACGATGGCAAATGGGCTAGAAGTGCGAAAGATAAAGTTGACCTGTTTGCTGAACATCTTGAAGAAACATTTCAACCTCTAGGTCAGCAGACCAATGACGAAAACACTGCTGATACGCCCAGAATAACTGATTTTGAAGAGATCAGGCCTGTAACATTAAAAGAACTAAAAGTTGAAATTAAGAACATAAAAGTAAAGAAAGCTCCTGGTTATGATCTGATAACAGGGCAAATAATAAATTAGCTGCCTGAAAAAGGTACCCGTAAATTACTGCACATAATCAATGCGATTCTCAGGAAAAAGCATGTGCCAATGCAGTGGAAAGTAGCAGAAGTAATAATGATTCCGAAACCGGGCAAGCCACCGAATGATAGAAAATCCTACCGGCCAATTTCACTTCTACCGACACTAGGTAGCGAAATTGTTTGAGAGACTGTTGCTCAAAAGATTGAAAAGAACCATAGAACAAAGAAACCTTATCCCAGAATATCAGTTTGGTTTCAGAGAGAAACACTCAACTATTGAGCAGGTTCATAGACTTACAGATGTCATTGAGAATACATTAGAAATGAAAAAGGTTTGTTCTAGTATCTTCTTAGATGTGGCGCAGGCCTTCGATAAGGTGTGGCACAGAGGTTTACTCTTCAAACTACATAGAGATTTACCAAAACAATATTATATGATTTTAAAATCATACATAGAGAATCGCCACTTTAGGGTGAGATATGAAGATGAATATTCCGAGCTAAAAAATATTTCGGCAGGAGTCCCGCAGGGTAGTGTTTTGGGACCTATTCTTTACTATACTATATGCCATACACCAGAGATTTACCTCAATTAAACGATGTTACCATTGCAACATTTGCTGATGACACTGCAGTTCTCTCAGTAGGAGACACTATCGAGGAATCGACAACGAAACTCCAAGAAGCATGTGACAAAATCATAAAATGGACAAAAATGTGGCGTATCGGGCTCAATGAATCGAAATCCACGCATATGAATTTCACCAATCTAAAAGTCAGTTACAAACCTGTAATCATTAACGGTCTGCAGATTCCGTATGCAAATAATGCTAAATATCTAGGGATGACCTTAGATACCAGGCTCAGATGGAAAGAGCACGTTAAAAAGAAGAAAGATGAGCTTAATATCAAATATCGCAAAATGTATTGGCTTCTCGGGAAAAATTCGGAATTGTCAACCGAGAATTGAGAACAAACGTGGCTGATGTTCTCTCAGTATGGCAAACCTACTTTCAAAATCTACTAAATCGGAATAACGACGTGACCCCCATTAGAGCAATAGTTCCTCCAGGTGATGAGGTCTTCGTCGAATGTCCCACAGCAGATTAAGTAGACGCAGCTATTAGTCGATTGAAAAACGGCAAGGCACCCGGTTTCGATGGAATCCCCGCAGAATTAATCAAACATGGAGGCGCTACTCTTGCAACAAGTCTATACGATCTCGTCGTTTGTATTTGGGACCAAGAAGAGTTGCCGGAGAATTGGAAGACCGCGCTCATATGTCCGTTGCATAAAAAAGGCGACCGTCTTAAATGTGAAAACTATCGTGGTATAGCTCTATTGAACACTGCTTACAAAGTTTTGGCTAATGTTGTACTTGCCAGACTCATCCCTTTCGCCGAAAACATCATTGGCGACTATCAGTGTAGTTTTCGTCCCAACCGATCGACTACTGACCAGTGTTTCACCATGAGGATGATCTTGGAAAAATGTTGGGAGTACAACATAACCATACATCAACTATATATAGACTTCCGTCAGGCATATGACAGTATAAACCGCGATAACCTTTGGGCTGCGCTCATATACCTAGAAATTCCAGAGAAACTCGTTTCTCTGTGCAAATTAACAACGTCTGGGTCTGTATGTAGAATTGTAATCGAAGGAACTGTGTCAGACTTCTTTGAAATAACATCTGGTGTTCGACAGGGAGATGCACTCGCGCCTGTGCTGTTCAATTTGTCGCTTGAGTACGTAGTGAGGAAAAGCAACATCGAAACTTCGCGCTGTATATTTAATAAATCAGGCCAAATTCTTGGATATGCAGATGATATCGTTCTTCTTGGCCGAAGACCTAGCGATATCAAAGACAGTTTCGTGCCGCTCGATCGCTGCGCAAAGGGACTTGGTTTGAAGGTGAACAGTAGCAAAACCAAATTTGTATCAACACCCAGGAACATCTCCATGATAAATCTCGGAATTGGCGACAATAACTTTGATCGCGTTGAAAACTTCAAATACCTCGGGTCAGTTATAACATCATCAAATGACATGCAGGCAGATATTAGGGCCTGAATCGCTGCCGCACATCGAGTTTTCTACGCCCAATCAAAATTATTGCGATCTAGACATCTATCGCAGTCGTGCAAGCTCGCACTTTATAAAGCACTCGTAAGACCTGTGCTGGCTTTCGGAAGCAAGAGCTGGACCATGACCACTAACGATTGTAGATTGTTATCAACTTTCGAAAGGAAGGTCATTCGTTCAATCTTTGGTCCAATTAAAGTCGCGAACAATGAATATCGGATTCGCATGAATCACGAGATAAAGCAAATTCTTGGAGGTTGCGATATTATCGGATTCATCAAATCCAATCGAGTTAGATGGCTCGGCCACGTTACAAGGTCCCCACAACAACGGATGACCAATAAAGTGTTCCATCAACAACCAGCCGGTGTGCGTCGTAGAGGAAGACCCCGACTGCGCTGGCGTGACGACGTCGAACAAGATCTACATGCACTAGGATGTCGAAACTGGAGGACGAGAGCGATGGACCGAGACGGCTGGAGGACCATAGTGCGGGCGGCAAAATCCCTTCATGGGATGTGAAGCTAGAGAGAGAGAGAGAGAGAGAGAGAACCGAATTGATATTGTATCAACAGGTGCTAAAGCCTGTATGGACTTACGGAATACAGCTCTGGGGCTGTACAAAGAAAACCAACACCAAAATAATACAAACTTTTCAAAACAAAGTGCTACGTGGTATAGTTAACGCTCCGTGGTACATTAGGAATGATGACCTTCATAGGGACCTAAATATCCCGACGGTCCAAGAAGAAATAAAAAAATTTGCAGTAATTCATGGACAACGTATCTATCAACACGTAAATGAAGAGCTTCGTGGTATGTTGGACACTTCACATGCAGTAAGACGATTGCAGAGAACGAAACCAATTGATTTAATGGATTAAGGACACCATGAGCAAAGACTACTTCAGTAAATAACCTATAAATGGAGCTGGCCAATGGGCCTCTTCTCATTCACAAGTGACTAAATTAAGAAAGAAAAATTACTAGATGAATTGTATTCAGTTGTAATAATTTAAATAAAAAAAAAATAAAAATATTGTAGGCAGTGCCTCTTTCTCATTTGTTGCATATTTTGTTTCCGTGATTTTTAAAGTTCTTGAAGCGAGGCTGATGGGACTTCCAACGTCATTCTATGTTTGTGATGGTACCGGATTTAGAGCAAAATCCAATGCATCGGTAGTTAATGCAAATGGCTTCGTAAAGTCTGGATGCGCAAGTATCTGATCTGTTGCTATGGTTTTCCTTAGCGTTCCAAACGATCTTATAGGTTCTAGAAATGTTTGATTTATTTTTGGTTCCGAAGTAGTGGCCATTCTACTCTGCAGTTTATCGTTGGTTTACTATTATTAAGGTTTAAAACTCGAAAGTCGTTTTAGAACAGTGTTTAGATTATTTAAGCGGTTCTTGAGATTTTCCTCCACTAATGACCACTATTCGTCGAAAAGGCTGTTTTGGTTAACGATTTGTCTTCCATTGATATTTGATGGAAACCAGATTTAAGGTCTAGTGTTGTGAAATTCGTGGATTTATCTAATTTGTCCAATATTTCGTCAGTTGGACATTGGGCAGGCATTGAAAATTTTTCGATGTTAACTTGTACTTGGCTGGTTCCTATGAGGCATCTACTTTATTCCGTCCACATTTCTTGTATTTGTTTCTCCACACCTCTCTGAAGTAATGTGGTTATCCTTTAAGTTTTACGCGTAGTGTAAATCGTGAATTCGTTGTTGACAGCAATTTTTTTTTATCATAATGATGGCTTGGGTGAGCGCTTGCCTCTCGTTGTCATTGCGTGATTTAACCTAATTACAACTGCTATATCTTCCTTACTGATTGGTCGAAATTATTCATTTTTAATTTGAGTTTTGCTAAAATTTTTGATGGTGCTTATTCGCTTGAAAAATGTAAACGTTCTCTTATGATCAGTAACTTGATATAAGCCGAATGTAAATTTTATCATTTACTTTTCCAAATTCTGGTACAGCCCTGTCACCATTTTCGGAAGTATCAAATGTAACCCAATTTTTTTCGAATGATAATAACGGAGAAGTTTGGAGGAATGGTCATTTAAGGAAATTTTATTTGACTTGTAATCAATCTTAGAAAGCCTTCGAAAAATCTGTGATATTTCAATTTTTAATAGGTTTGGCCTGGTAGATTTTATTATGTAAAATTGATTTTCCCTCGAATCTAATTATAAATCTACCTGAAATGTTTTTGTGGTAAAGCTTCAGTTTCTTGTGAATTTTATATATTTAAAATTTCAATGTTCGGGTTATTTTCTGATACAATTTCGTGGTTGAACCAATCTTTTGGTGACTGAATTCTTCGCTCTCGCTGAAGAGTTCACCTCCGTGTGTTATGTAGCTGGCTTGTTTGATCTTTTAACCAGATGGAACTGTTTTTGGAACCTGATTTGATTTTGTAGCGTATAATATCGATACGCAATTCTTTAGAGTTTTCTAAAGATTCGTTTTATGTGACACCATCTCTAAACGACCTAAATTTGTGCAATACTGTTTAAATAAATGCGTCCCAAAATCCCAAAACCATTTATCGCACTACATTAGTGGTGCGAGTCATTAAAAAGTATTCCCATATAAAATTTAAAAAGCTATATATATTTTGGCAATTAACCAACAAAAAGCTTTCGTTCCATAGAGCTTTATCTGTGTAAAAAGAACCTATTTATCCAAACAATCATAATAAAATATGACGAATCAACTTTAACTCCCAATGGAGCTTAAAGCACAAAAACAAAATTAAAACCCTTAGGTGTTTATAATATTTTATCGATTCCATTAAAAAACATTTCAAATTTTTATATTTTTATTATGATGATGTTGAATCCAATTTTATGTTTTATGTATGCTCCAAACTTACTCCAAACAAAAAAAAAACTTAGTTTTAAATGAAAAATTTATACACAAAAAAAAATACAAACTTTTATTTGATTTATTTGAAATACATTTTTTATTTAATAAAATTTCATAATAAAAAGCTTTTTTTTCTCATTACATTTTGTATTGTTATAGTTGATTGGAATGGAAGTTAAACTTCAATTTTGGCATTGTTGCCTGGCATTTCATATACGTCGTATTCATGAAAGGAAACAAAAATATATATATTTTTTGCGATTCGATTTCTCCGTACTCGAATACATTTCATTTTGGAATCAAGTTATATTCTCAAACTCAACCGTCGTATTATATCAATAAGTCAAAGTTCTAAATTATTATTATTATTTTTGTTGTTGTTGGTGTATGTAACATGAAAGTTGCTATACACTTTATCACAAAGTTGCAAAACAAAAACAAAATAATTCATTTAAATTTTATAACGTCTTCATACATAAAATTTTAAGTAGCTACGTAAGTGTATAGAAAAAGCTCATCACAATGTAGAAAGCTATCAAAAACATAGATAAATAAAAATCTAAATGAAATATTAAATTAAATAGTGAAATATACGGATACGTGAGAAATATAAAAATAGTTGTATATTTAATATACTAAATTCGGTATTTTTGTGTTCTTCTGCATTGTGTGTCTTAAACGTAAAAATATGTACGTGATGTAATATATAGTATATGTACTAGAGTAACTATACCGTGTGCTCATTTAAAAACCTACCACAAAAGTTAATTGAAAAATAAAGACTGCTGTTAAATTTTCTAGATAAGAAACTGATTTGGTGTGCTCTTTAATCAGTTGACGTTTTGCTAACACCCCCCCCCCCTCCCCCCACCACCCGCTCCATTTTAGCTAGTAAACAATGCCATAACAAATATTATAAAAGAAGATGCTTGACAGTTAAGCCACTTGAGATCAATAGACCAACTGCGAGTCGAATAAAAGAATAATTACATGTGTACCTCGTATAACACGGTTAATTCGTACCGCGCCTTTTCGAAACTGTGTTATTGGAAACTATGTTATTCGAAACCTTGAAATAATATAAATAGAGGCGGTGTAAAATTTTATGATTATAATCACAAAATTAATTTCCTTCATCACTCTCATCAAAAATTACAGCTAATCTGTTTTTTTTTCTTCCTCAGGTTTGTTGAAACTCCTCTTCACAAGTTATAGTGACAACACTATAAAAGCTACTGATCTAGCTGCAATTACCTGCCTATTACGATCTCGCAATTATTTCAGAGTTTCTCTATAAGAAGTGAAAGAACTTTTCAATTCTCTATTAAATTATTTCCGCTCCGTATCACTGAAAAAAAATTTCAACGTAAAAAATTTTTAATTTTTTAGCTAAAGCTATTCCTTCCTGCAGCTCAATTAAATTTAAATGAGGAACTGTTGTAATATTACAAATGTTTTCGCAACCATCTGCATAATTAAAAGTGGAGGTATTTTATAGTTCAATTAGTTATTCCTCATTCCAAGTTTATTATCTGTTCATATCTGAAAATCCGTCCCCTTCTATTGTAAATACCAAAGCTATGATTTTGACACAATCTAAAATAGAAAACTTTTCTAGGCTTGATTCATTGATCTGATGGTTCGACCAATGCTGTACAATTTGAGAAAAAAAGCAAAATTTTTACATTAGGTAGGATTTTAAAGCTCAAAAACGTTTCTACTTTTAGAAGTATTTTTAAACCAGTCTTTAAACAAATTTAGCGTCATCCAGCCCGCTTTTATTTCCTCGCCAGAGGACTTGTAGATGAGACATCGACGTTTTTCATTGCTCTGAGATTCAAGGGTGTGAAGGGTATAATACGATCTTTACAAGCCTTATGACCTGGTACTTGCTTCTCATTTTTTGAAATTTTTTGAACGGCAGTCTCCTCCAATACAAAGTTGTCTCATCGACGTTGAAAATTTGATTTTGAAGAAAATCTTCAATCTTCATCTTTTAATTTCTAAACTACCCTTTACTTACCAAAAACGACATGTTTTTGTTGTTCTTTAGAAAAAAGTTCATCTTTCTTTAAATGTGTGTAAATTCTGTGCGCTTTTTGTTAAATAATATTTGTGGTCAAAAAGAGATTTAAATAGCCTTTTCATTTTTACGATATGTACATATATCTCGTTTTCGTGATACACGTTTCGCACCTTGCGAACAACCATAGGCAACATTTTTTCTATTTTCGTGATTTTGTAATCGATGGAGGTTTTTCTTCGCAATTTATACGATCTAAAATTCCAATTTTTCTTTGAGTGAAATAAATTTTTGTTTAAATTTTTTGCTTTTTGATTTTATCAGCCATTATCAAATTTTATAGTTCAAAATTAGATTTACTATAAACGTTGCAACTTAATTTTTTATTAACTTGCAAAAGAAGTCTACTGGCAAAATGTTAAAAACAAAGCAACCAAAAACTTTATCAACTTCATTTACAAAGAACAAAACGCATACTGTCACTTCTCAAAATGAAATGAGAAATTTTTCTGTAGCAATAAAGTTAGGGGATTCCCCTTATTGAACGCAATTGAAAATAAAAATCAAATTTCCAATGGATATTCGATTTTTCGAAGTCGTGATATATTTGCCGTCTTTCATGAGACCCATTGATCCGGATCAGCTCAAATTTTATATGGAAACCCTGATCCAAATTTTGTTTTAGATCACAAATTTTGAGTTGAAATCTAGTAAGCGCCTTTGCGTTGTTTCACGACACATGAACCGAACCAGATCAGATCAAATATCAAGAAAGACAACTAATCTCAATTCTTGTACCGTATAATATCGAAACCGTGTTTTACATCTGCCGTGTTATACGAGGGATGCCTGTACTCCGTCGAAATTCTCCTTCAATTATATTTCTCTTAAAATATCAATTCTGATTTTTCTTCCGTTTGTTGACGGTTTTTAACTCGGAAAAAACATTTTGTTTAGAAAATTCGCCTTTCTTATAATATATTGAGGTTGCTGATGCAGTTTCTCAGCGTCGAGGTGCCAGGCGTAAACGCAAACGAAATGCCGAGTGTCTACAGAAAATACTTGCCCATTTGGTGCTAGAACCCATCACGGAAGATACTGGTTCTAGGATCACTCCTAAGCACACTCGTGTATCCTCCGGTGTTACTCCGGAAATGCCCGCCAAAACACCGCGTTCATTTACGCTTACGTTCTGACGACAATTAACAAATTTCCAGTTGTACCAACCCGCCCGTAATGACGGGCTGACTAGAGTGAAAATGTTATCATTTGCAAATGTGATATTGAAGAAATTTGCGGCTCAAAATCATTGATATCTGCAGCACAGTAAGTTTGCTTGCTTTGAGTCTAGAGGAAGTGGCTTTCTAAATCGCAAACAGATATCTTTTTAATTCAGGGACCATATCAAGTGCGGTGGTTTTTGGTTTCAACACTAATAATTTTATACAAGATTTTATACAAGAATAATATAGTGAACCCAAGGCGTGCATTATTATGTCAGATAATCTGCGTTCCACTTTTATTTATGAGTGCTGCACTGCATATCTCCCGATTGTAGCCGTTGCTTTCCGATTATCGGTATGAAATAAAAAGTTAATGGAGGATATTGAATCTCCTGCATACCTTGAGTCCCACTCAATTACAACTGATCTGGTGAGGCTATAATAACTAATCTACAGGCTGACTAGATAGCCGATCATCAGACTCAACAAAATGTTGGTTAAGAATGACCACTGCAGACTAGAAGCTCTTCGTCTTCCTATCGGAAAGTTAACTTCTTCAAAAAAGGTTGGTGAACTGTGTCTTAGCATTTATTTTCCTGGTTGCAACAGCTTTGGTTGGAAATACTGCGGCTACTGAACAAGATGGTACTTATACCCCGTCGGTGGTTTGGTCATTTTCGCAAAGGTTAATCACGCACAAAGTTTTAAATTGGATTTTCTCTCCTTTACACCATTCAAATCGAGTGGTCTTGTTGAGATTTTCTACGCTGAATTTCATTAGCATATTTATCCTATACATAATCAAAGATCGCAGTCTACTTCTCTTCCAAGTTAGCATGTTCTTTAGCTTCATTCCTAGCTTGTGGAGAAGGCGTTGAGTTGTTTATATACCTAAATCTGGCAAGTCTGATTTCAATGACCCTAAGAATTTTCACCCTATAAGTGTCTGTCCGTAAAATCGTGAATAGAGTCAATTGGTACCACTGTTTGTCTAGTTCTCCGCTCAGGGAAATACAACATGCTTACAGATTTGGAAGATCCTGTAAAACGGAGCCGCATGAGCTTGTTAATTGAGTTGAAAGATTCCAGAATGTACTTTCTCCAATTTCTTTAATCATCAGTCTCGGTGAAAGAGTTATGAATGTGCAATGAATTTTTGCCAAACCTGCCAGACGAAATAAATCTGTTCACAAGAAATAGTGCAAGTGTAAGTGCAACGATTTTTTTTGAAGAATATAATGACATTCGAGACTTTTGTGAAAAATCTATGCTGAGGAACCGAAAAGAACCGACATCTTGAAAGCCGCCAAAGCTTCCGAGTTGAAAATCACCGATCGCAACTTTTTCCAGATGGTCATATCGGTTGCGAATATTTATAAAACATTCATTTCAGCATTGAAATGTGCAGACGATGCTTTGGCAGTCTCTCCATAATTGCAGATTGTGTTTCCAAAATGAACCCTTTCGATATGTCGGTAATAATTGTCAGTTTGCCAGTTACTTGGCTCCAATATTAACTAAAACTTTTTTATTTCATATAATTAAGATAAATACCCAAAAACCTGGAAGAGTGCAGTAATACAACCAGTTCTGAAACGTGTTTGTGTTAAAACTGACCCAGTAGCCGACGGTAAAACTTGAGAAATCCATTAACCAAAATCTAGTGTAGTATTTTGAAATTAATAAAACAACCATCTATCTACCATGTAACAACCGATCTATTGGCAAATGTCGCAAGCAAGTGGAAACTCTCCCTAGGCCCACATGGAGCAGCCATAGTATTGGGAAGAAAAAAATCAGGTCAAGTTCAACAAGAACAAAATACAAATCTGCACATTATCGTGTAAATAAGCCACAACGGATACCCTTTTGTGATAAAAGAGCTTGCACTCGTGGGTTGTGACTCAATTCGTTTGCTTGGTGGTCAAATTGAATGAACACATTGTTGCATTGACCATGGAACTCCTGATGCAGAACGTTCTTTAAATCGTTACAGGTTCCCCAGGTATACAATACCTTTATTAGACCATGAATATACTATCGCTGTCTAGTTTGGAGTGAAGCATATGCTATTGCCCTCCAGTTACTGGATATGATTCAGCGGCGTGCCATCGGAATAATACGCAACCTCCAATTTACAAAACATCTAGAAGAACTGAAGGAAAAAATACCACCATTATTTATGCCAAGAAGGGCCACGAGAAGAACGGTCAATGCACTTAAGTTTACGGTGAATTTCCGGACCCCGAACTGAAGAAGCACGAATTTTTTGTCAATATTGCCAAAGTTTGGCGCTTCAAACCTTTTTATATCGTTCACTGCAAATCCAGGTTGGATTGAGACCTGGCGTGATATCTTCAGATCCACCGGATTCAGTGAAGCGCATTTTCAAAATCAAACTCGTCTCCCTGATTGATGATATCACGATACATGAAATTTCTGGTGATGAAACAACCTGAGAAAAATTAGCAACAGTCCAAAAAATCGATCAATTTGTTAGTGCTGAGTTTCTATCAGAAACGAGAACAAGGCTTCTAAAAATTGCACTCAAATTTGTGACGCATGTCCCCTCTGGTCCTACTTATCCAAACTCGCCTTGCAAGAAAAGCAATCAACCCTCAAAGAAAATCTAGCTCAATGTGGAGACTCCTCGATTAATTAACTCTTACCATCAATATGTGTTGCGAGGCACAGACTGAGTACAGTCAATGGCTATTGGATGTGGCATCGGAAAGTTTATCCCAAATACCAGGGATTTTTCAAGAAGGTGTCATTCAAAGTTCAACTGTAATGATTACAACTGAAGATTTAATAACCTGGTTTTTGGTAACATTCAGCAGATATCCGTTGAGGATTTGTCAAATTCACAAACGATGGAAATGAATCGAAAAATCATTGATATACGAGCCGGTGAAGTGCACATATCTTAATTTCCCTTCGATCAAACTCCATCTGGTGTGACACCGCATGTGCTTCTTCTGTAATTATCTAACTTTTGAGAAACCTCAATAAGAAGAAGGAATTGTGTAATGACACCCGATTAATTGTCAAAGAAAAACTAGTCTTCCATTTATCATGCGTCACTAGCAAATTCCTGACATTCCGGGATATGCGATCACCATCAACAAGTCGCAAGGCCAGTCCTTGATGATGTTGGTGTGGTTCGCAGAATGGACCATTACTGAATAATGAAAGACCATTTATTTATTAAGATGTGCAATGGCACTCAGAGGTGCCAGTTTGCCTTCTATTAAAACTTTCCATGTATACAAATTTCCCACTTTAGCGGTTCGCTTTTCCCATCCTAACTTTTACGCGGTTGCCAGCCAACCGAGGACGAACGGCTATAGGTTTGATTTTCGTAGAACCCTCTGCATATTGCATAGCTCCATGCCAGTTTATAATTGAGGATATTAAGGAAGTTTTCAAATGGACACCCGATATCTGCATGGTAGTATCTTGTTCCAGACGCACACAGTTATTACAAGCAATATACCCGTAATAAAACATATAAACAATGACAATAACGATATAACTGTTGTTTTATGGTATAGAACGAGATTTCTTCTCGGCAGACTACTTGTAGTTTTAGTTTTGTTCAATAGATAAAAACGGATAAGCGTTCTTCATCTACTCGTATTATATTGGTCAATATATAATTTATCTATCTATGCGGACGTAGGATTTATTTAATAGACGATGGATTTTCGTTTTATATTATGCTGGATATAAAATTTAATTAGATCGGTTTTCCCGGAATAAATTTCATTCTGATTTATGTGTATTTCGTATTTCGAAATTGATTAGAATGTGTATGCGATGCGATACGAAAGTATAATTATAATTTAAAAATGTTTAAATCTCATTTTTATGATTACTTTTAAATTAAATTTGTTTGGTAATTAATTTTTTATTTTTTGTTTTTTCTATTTTCAGGTAAGCCAACATTATGAATCAGTACACCGAACATCTCATAATTCATCAACATCATTGGCATTAAAGCATTGCTCCTCTCACTTTCAATCACAGTTATACGTAATCGCACTCTAATTCTAACTATCTAACTAAAACACCATGAAACAGGTAAGATTATAAAAAAACTAAACAAAATTGGGCTTGAACAACAGAATATCTCAAATTCCTTCCAATTATTTAATTATTTTGGGAACCCCAATCGTAACGAAAGCTCTTGGCAACGTCATTGTGAATATTTCAGTGAGCAAACCAAATTTTCAAATTCCTCAATCTCTCGAGTTATTGGGCACGATCCGATGTAAATTTTCTATTTTGCTTCTAAGAAAAGAAACTTAAAATTTTGAAGAAACTGTAAGTTTCTTCTTCTAAACACAAAATAGAAGAAACATAGAGAATGTACAATAAGGACCCATTAAAGATGTTAAATAACTGTCCACTTTAATAATTTTTCTTTAGCACTCCCGATTTTTATAAAAATTGGTGAGGGAGAGTGTCCGAGTATGAAGAATCGATTGCGATCAGTCGTAATTTCTGGAAAATTCGTTCAGTGGGAATGGACCTGTGAGCCGGGTCTCTTGCTGTATATTTTCGGCTCACACGATATTGATAAAAACGGTGAAGGAGACATTTCAAATGCCAGGATTCAATTTTTAAAAGTTCTGATACCGGGTAACTTCGATTCGGCTGACCTTCGGGTTTTCTCGGCTCGTTCGATTTTCATAAAAATTGCATTGATAAAGGTTTTCTAATTGCTGGATGGGAGTGTAATGTCCTAATTTTTGGGAAATGAGGTATTTATTAATGGGATTCTCGACGCGGAGCCTTCTTCTCTATTTTGTTGAACCGTTTTTAATTATGTTGCACCTCCATGTTGCGTGTTGGACGATGCTGCACCATATTGTAGGTTGTTGCACTATGTTAAGGATGTTGCATCATTTTGCTTCTTATTGCTCCATGTTGCGTGTTGTTGCTTGATTTTGGATTTTGTTGAGAGATGTTGTTTGGTGATCCACTATGTTGCGTTATGTTGGCTTGGGACATTTTTTTAACATTTTATTTTGCTTGAACGATTATGATAAACTTTAGTAGTAGCTGGATTTTCAAATGCAAGGAAACAGTTCTGACTTCTGGATAATTCATTTAGGAACCCTCCAGTATTCTGGCTTTCCCTGGGAATAGGGAATAAGGAAAAATATGTTCATAACATTTTTGCCTAAATTGTATTTTTCTGGACTACTACTAAACTTATTCCTTCAGTAGGTCAGAAAAATACAATTTGGACAAAAATGCTATGAAAATATATTCCTCAATTTTCTATTGCCTGGGGAAGCCAGAATAGCACCAGAGGTGAGTTATCATGTGGCGACATTTTCCATCATGTTGCATAGTATCGGTTATGTAGCACTATGTTGTGAGCTGTTGCAACATCATATTACACAATGTTGCGTGATTTTCCACCATGTAGCTGGATGTAGCACATTGCTGAGGGATGTTGTATGATGTTCCACTATGGTGCCCAATATTATATCATGTTATGGGACATTGCTAGATGTTACACCGTTTTGCGTGCAGCATCTACATAACAACATTTTTTGTACACAGTTCCGATTTCTGGACAATTCATTTAGGTGTCTTCTAGAAGGGTTGTCTTGTTGCACCATTTTGCGCGGTGTTGCATAATCTTGCACTATGTTTCATGATGGTGCTTGATTTTGCACATTGTTGGGTTATGTTGCACTACTTGTGTTATGTTTCATCATGTTGTGTCATATGTTGCATGATGGTAGTATCTTATTGAGGGATGTTGTAAATTTTTCCACTACGGTGCACAATGTTATGGGATGTTGCTAGATATTGCACCATTTTTCATGCAACATCTAACACAAAGATTTCCAATTTCTAGATAATTTATTTAGATGTCTTCCTGTGGCCCTTATTCTGGCAATTCCCTGGGAATGGGGAACTGGGGACAGAGTTTACATAGCTTTTATCTATAAATCTGTTTTTTCTGGCCTAGAAATTTACAGGGAAAGTTATTCCCAATTTTATTTTGTTTTCAAAAAATTTACCACTAAATTCTTCCCCAATTCCCTATTCCCGGGGAATTATCAGAATAGGGCCAGAGAAGGTTTATAATGTTGCACCATTTTACCATTTTGCGTAATGCGATGATGTTGTTTGATATTGCACAATGTTGGGTTACGTTGCGCTATGTTGTGGGTGTTTCATCATGTTGCGTCATATGTTGCTTCATGTAGGTAGCATCTTGTTGAGGGATGTTCCAGTATAGTGCACAGTAGCACAGTGTTATATCATGTTATACGATGTTGCTAGATGTTGCACCATTTTTCGTCATCTGTTCCATCGGTAATGATTTGTAGGATTCTCCATCTAATTAATGTAATGACATTGGTCCCTTTTTCACATTTTTTTCTACGTCAAGCGATTTCAGGGGAAAAAAATTATGAGGTTATCCGGTAGAAACTGTTTCCGTTGCCAGGAAATGATTGCGATAGGATCTGCATTCTAGAAAAATCATTTAAGGGGTCCCGATGGTGTCCATCCTCTTTCTTTAATTTTTGTATGACTCGTATGATTATTATAAAAATTGGTGAGAGAGTTTCCGAGTGTCAGGAGCCGATTGCATTTAGTGCTAATTTCAAGAAAACCGAAAAGTGAAACCCTTTGCCCCGCCTTATTTTATGTCGGCTCGATTTATTTTGATAAAAAATGCGGTACTAAGGGTTTTTAATGGCAGGAGTGGATTGCGATGAGTCCTATTTTCTCAAAAACCTGTTTAGGTTGTCGTCAAGTAGGGCTCGAATCCAATTTAAAAAAAGTTGACTCGATTGATTTTGATAAAAATTGGTGAGGGGCTCTCGAGTGCCTTGAGTAATTGATTCCTATGGGGTCTTATTCAAAAGAGCTTGGGGCTCTTTTATCATTTTATTTGTAGTCGCCATCGATAGAAGGTGTGTTAGTCGTGCTTCTTCGTTCGATTGACTGTAGTGACCAGATAAAAAGTTACAATTAACTGTTTTAAATGTGTTTTGTATTATAAATACGTTTTTTAAATATCTTAAATCATAGTTGTAGGCTTTCTCCATAAATATTTGGTTTCAACGATTTTGGTAAAAAATGCTTGTAAAATTGAGAAAATGAATTACGTCGCGTTACGCGATTTTGCACCATGTTGCGCCATGCTGCTTCGTGCTGGGTCATAGAATTCGGGTCGAATGAATTTTATATAATTGCGTGAAAAAGGCTTGGAGTGCTAAGAATCAGGTGTGATGAGTTCTAAATTTGTTAAGGGGTTCTCAAATCAGATTCCGACCCTTATTTAAAAATAATCGGCTCGAACGATTTTGATCGGCTATGGTTTAGACGTTATGTGGCGTCTTTTTCCAAAGTAGAACTATGCTACTTGTCAATCGATGAGGGTTGAACTCAAATTAATGATGAAAATGGGAATCAAATTGAAATTTTTAAAAAACCTTTATGTTAAACATAGGATAGGATTCCAAAATGAGTTCCAGATGAGATTTTGAAAAATGATAAATTGGAATGAACGAAGACCTTTTTCTGAAGCACGCGGTTCGTACCTCGAGGTTTTTGCAGATTAACCATACGGCAGACCTCCGAAAAGGTGAGTAGGTATAGTTTCCGATGATGGGTTGACTGGTTTCCAGCACCAGAAATCAATTTCGATTGTTCTTGATTTCATGAAAATTCATTACAGGAGCTCATTTTCATTTTGCAATTTTTTTTTCTCAGCTCAAACAACTTTCATGAAAATTGCCGAGGTGAGTTTTCTATTGCAATGGGTTCTGATTTCACGATAAAATTCGTTTAGGAGATCATTCGGTGGGGCCCATGTCCCATTTTCGAATTTTTTCGCAGAATTGTGGTAAAAAATTGTGAAGGCGGATTCCAAATATCGAAAATCGATTGAAATTGGCCAAAATTGATTCAACTTGGTGACGGGAATGCAAATGATCAATTCCGATTATCCTGATTTTGAGAAAAATCGTTTAGAGGTCTGATGGGTCCCGGGTCCTTTTTCTAATGTTTTTCGACACGAACGGTTTTTATTAAAATTGTTGAGGGAGGATTTTCGAGTGCAAGGACCCGATTGTGAAGGGCGTTAATGACTTTGTTAATTTTTTTTTTTCAGCTCGCTCGTTTTCACTGAGAGCGTCATGTGGTGAGCGGCGAGGTCTATTATTTCAATTTTATCGGCTCGCACGATTTGGGTAAAAATTGGGGAACGATCGATTTCAAATGCCAAGAATCGATTTCAATGAGTTTCGATTTGTTGAACATTTTTGTAGGAGGCCCTCCAATGGGGCGGCTTCATTTTTTAATTATTTTCGGCTCGACCGACTTTGATAAGATACAATAACTACTAATTAAGGAAAAATTCTTTTAAGTTGCCCTTTATTGGGGTCGAACGGTTTTGTTAAAAATTGGTGGAAGAGAGTTTTCCTATGCCAAGAATCGATTCCGATGAGTACTTGTTCATGGAGGTTCTTGGTGGGGTTTGGTCCCACTATTGACAAAAATCATGACTAAATATGACATGTGGCGTGATGTTGCACAATATTGCGTTATATTTCACCACGTTGTACCGTGTTAACAATGTTGCACCATGTGACATCATGTTGTAAATATTGCATCTGGTTGCGTTATATTGCGTGATGCTGCACCATGTTGCATCTTATTTAGGGCGATGTGTGATGTTCCACTATGCCGCGTCGTGTTGCGCAATGTTACGTCATGTGTATCATGTTGCGCGATGTTGCACGTTGTTGTGTTATGTTGCTTCGTGCTTGGTTTTGTGTTTGTCGCGTCCTTTTCAAAATATTAGTTGTTATGAGTAACAATATTGATTTGTTGCATTCGTTATTTGATCTTTGTCCCTTTTTGATATTTTCTTCCGCTTCAAACGACTTTGATGTTGTCTGTAAATGAATTTCTATTGAAATTCTTGAATAGCCATTTGTTTATAGACAACTTTTTAGAAGAAAAGAATAACTTAATGATAACCATTAGAAACTGCATGCTCCACATTTATGATTAAAAAATAATAAAAGAACATTAGCTTTTTTCGATTTTAAATTATGGATCTAAAATCTAGTTAATACCAGTAGAATAATACTACCTGTAGAATTTTAATTATTCACGACAAATCGTATTCTCGAGTAGATCAATTTAAAACTTGTAAGTAGTAGAAAGTATAGGGCGCCTCATATGACCCCACGATTAGTTTAATCTAATTTCGCTTAATTACGCTTAACGTTTACTGAGACGATGCAAACATCATTTGTCGAACCGATCAAATGACATGGCCTGGTTCGAATCCCGATAGGGGCAAGATTCAAAAAGAAATTTTCATCAACAGATTACGATCTGTGATGAAAAGGAACACAAATACGACCCCCTATCGACGTGCAAAACACGTTGGCAGACCGTCCTTCAATGTCCAGTACTATAAGCTGGTATGAAGCTATGCAATGCTCAGATGGTGTCTTAAATCGGTCCTATAGCCGAACGTCTTCGATTTAGCAGTAGTTGCATAAAGTAGGATGAGAAAATGAATCGCGAAAGAGCAGGGAGTGCTTCGGCCACAGAACAGATGGCATGGATTTTAAAAAAATAATAATAATTTGTCTAGCTCATTAAAACACAAATGTTTAATATTCTAAATCGGTCAGCAACGGTCAATACGGAATAATGATGAACCATCCGATTTGAGGACATGCTTACAATCAAATATATGCCTTATTTAAACAAATTTCAGGTTTCAGAAGATAATTATTCTGATCCATCGACTAGATCACAAAAGGCTTCATATTTTCAGGGGTTGGATTATGTTAGCATTACGACTAGCATAAATGATTTCAAAAGGCTTTTTTATTAAAAGCAGTTTGGGTTGTCGTAGTTGTGACGTTTTTAGTTATCATTGAAAATTTATCAAAATTAATTGAAGTTGAGTCGAAAGTCGTACTCGTAATGCTTACATAATCAGCCGCTAATTAGCTTGATTCTTGATTTAATGGCGCAGTTCTTAGATTTAGCGATAAATTCTCTAGGCAAGATTCAGGTCATATTTTTTATGTAAAGATAATTACCAGATCACTTAAGTTAGAAAAAAAACCATTCCGTGATAAGTTACCGAAACTGTACTCTGGGCTAGGAATTTCATTGATTTTTATTTAATTTGTTGTCCCTCTCGATAAATCTAAAATTACTTCGCCATAACTAGAAATGTCTCAGATCAGGGCTTCAAGATTTTGTGATGCATAGTTAGTTTTAGACAAAATCAGAAAAAAACCGTTCCGTGGCTAGTTACCAAAATTCAACTCTGGGCTAGGAAATTCATTGTTTTTTTCATGGATTGTTTTATTCTATCTTGAAAACTCTGTGGCCCTAAACCGAGGCAATTTCAGTTTTTGGCAAATATGTTTAGATTTATCGAGCCTGACGATAATTTAAATCAAAATCAGTGAAATTCTTAGCCCAGAGTTCAATTTCGTGAACTTCCCACAAAACGACTTTTTTCTAACTTGGCCTGAAATTTTCAATTAGTCAATCCATCTCAGAATCAGTTGGACAGTTTTTGATAGTTTAGTTATTATTTAGCTAATAGCTTTATTTAGATTTCGAAAATCGAATTTAATAAATTTGTAAATTTTTATTTTTTTCAATAACTTTTCTAAGATTTGTGGACTGGGCTTCCTCCACACAAGAGCCAATTAGTTACGAATATTTTTTTTTTTTTTTTGATTTGTACTAGTTTCGAGAGTTCTCTCTTCGTCAGCTATTTACTCTATTCTGAATGAATAGAGATCTATGAATAGAGTAAATAACCGACCAAGGAAGAGAGTACTTTCGAAACATTAAAAATTAAATTTCGTGATGAAAGTGCACACCAGAATAATGGAAAATAAAGTTATTGATATGTTAGAGTTGCCCAATGAAAAAATTTTGTTTTCTGTGATAGATTCTGGTATAACTGTATAAACGTGGTTCGCTACTTTATATCAGCAACCTCAGAAATATCTTAAACCCAATTAATCAACTTAATCGTAAATATCCCTATTGGATACGAGACCATATTCCAACAATGCCTCAAAAATACCATTCTTAAACCCAATGAACCATATTCCTCATCTACTAATTTATTTTCTCTTCTTAAATCAATCCGCATGACGTCCAGGCAAACATTCCATTGCAATTCCACAATAAAATGCGTATAAAAAAAATTCACTTTGCGATTTCCCCATTTTTAAATCCAAATTGATTGATAGTTTTCTCGTCCTTTGGTGATGGAAAACCAAGCATATCGACCAAAGTACAAAACAAAAAATTTCAACATTAGCAAAAATATTTGTTGTTAGTTTATCTTCATCATCATTCCTGCACGTCGTTATTTGTCTTCCTCTTGTCTTGTGGTGCCGGTGGTGACGGTGGGATGTGCGGCGGTGAGAGCTCGAAATATAAAAGATAAAATCAATATATTTATATAGAATTTGAGCTATATATAGTCTATTTATATCTATATATATATAGAGGAAGAAGTAAAATTGTCTGTGAAAATTAAATTTAAAAAAATAAAAATAAAGCGGAGGAAAATCCAAAGTGATAAAAAACAAATATAATAATTTAATGCTATTGTTTTGTTTTTCGTTTTGCTTTTTTTATCACACAACAATCAACCCATGTCACAGATTTTTTTTTTGTTCCTGCCAGATTGATTTTTTTTTTTTTTTGGTGTTTATTTTCATTGTATTTGTCTATGGATGTCTTTTTGTTTTCTCACGTTGTCTGTACCCGGTGCCTGTTTTTTGTGCTAAGAGATTGGCAAACAAAAATTGTTTTGTGAATCTCCTGTGGTTTGTTCAATTTTAATTTAATTTCGTTTATTTTATTATTTACAACCTGAATTCAGGGGGAGGCTAGGTGTTTTGGACCAGATTTACGATTCTGATAACGATTTAAGAGGTGTCGTAAATGCAATTTAAAATTTAATAATATTCTCGTACCATTTGTCCCTACCCAAAAAAAATCGATAGACTTGTATAGGATTTTCGGAAATGTTACTTAATATTTTATCTCTAATGCAGATTTCTTGGAAAACAATTTCATTTGGTATTTTTGCATTTATATTTATATATTTGTGTTAATCTGCCCTAAATATTTTATAGGTATGTTACAAACGATTTATTGTTGTAAACTATAAATGCAAATATATTCAAATCTTCTAATTTAAGAAATGATTTATTCATCTCTCGCGTCTAGCTGTTGGTTATCAAAAATATAAGAAAAATTTATTTTATGCAACATAAATTGTGTTACATAAAAGTAACTGTTTTGGTACATAAAATAATTTCTTCTTTGTATGAATCATCGACTACCTCGAATATTGAACTAGACGCCAGCTTTTTTTTATGATCTCCGCGATAAAGCTTTATGAGCAAATTAGTATGTCTTAGGAGGGGCTGAACCTACTATACACATAAATGAAAACTACAATGAGTCTGTGCTTCACAAATATAGAAAAAATTGTATTGGAGTAATATCACATACCAAGCACAAAGCACTTTTGTATTACATTACCAAATTTTTACCCCGATGTTCCCAATCAAAATTAGAGGATGCACGTTAAAAATGCACTACATTTCGTCCACCTCCCACGTTTTCTTTTGTTCAATACATATTATCGCTAATCTTCTTAACAATTTTGTATGGACCTCTTCAATCTCGTTCTGCTTCTTGAGATCTGCTATTCCGCTTCTTGAAATTGTATACAATCACACTAAATCACCTCGTCGAAAGTTGCTGTACCTCTCACACTGGTCTCGTTGCGTTTCTGATTTGTTTGATATTGCTTTCTTGTATGGTTCGATAATTGTGCACTTTCTGTCGTAGGTACATATATACTTTTTGACTATTACATCATATTGACTCATCTGCGTATCCCTGACCGGGTCTCCATTATTGGCTCATCCTGTTCCTGATTTTAACTTTGCTTGTGGCCTTCTGAAACGCTCTTTCTCTTCAGCGATCAGCTCCATTGCAAGAATCACCTTCATCAAACGTATTGAAATCTTGGGCTGGGCCTCTCGAAGAATCTTTCCTCCACTCAGTGAACGAAATCACCCTTGGAGTCCTCTAGTCGTGAACTTTCTTCTCGCAGCCTTCCTGGTCTTGGTTTTTCTTGAACACTTTGTGGTTTTCTGTATTCCCGCTCTCAGCTCTTCTCACCAGTTTTCTTGTTGCGTTCCTCGGCAATCAAACTGCCGTTCAAAACGATCATTCCAATCCTTTCATTGGCTTTTGATGTTGCTCCGCTCCACATATGCTTGTTGTTATTCTCTTTAACCCTGAACGATATTTACAAGTCTTTTTACTGTTGGCTTTGGCCGTATTCCAGGTTTAACTCGGTCACGACGCGGTTATCACCTTGTTACAGGCTGGCTACTGCCAACCTGCAGATTTCACTAAGCGCATGCAGAGGCCTCCACGGTGATTTTTGCCGGCTACGTTCTCAGGGAAAAGTGCGAAGGGTCGTGGGGTTTGAGGCTTGCATGTGCTCCTGGCTTACACCGTGAATAAAACAGAAATTAAATAAAAATAAAACGCAAATAATAATAATAAAATATACCCGGATGTTCCGCCGAAATTCGTCGGCCGGAACCTGAGGAACGAACAACTCAAAAATTATAAATGGGAGAGAGGTGCCTTGGTGCGCGCATCCATTCGAATTCAAACACTGCAAAGCCCCGGTTACGAAATTGGATGCGGGCACCAAGGGACCGCAAACACTAAACCGACACAGAGGGAGTCAGTCTCCGCTCCCATCATACCGACCGAAAAATTATTTAATAATTCATTTTATTAAAAACAAAACAAAGAAACAACTCCCCTTTCCCCCCGTACCACGATAAAAAGAACGAGAGAGAGAGAGAGAGAAAGCACAATGCGCACCGAGCGTGCACCCGCTGTGCGGCGCTCGATTACAAAAAAAAAATTTAAAATTTAATATAATATAAAAGAAATATAAGAATGAATAAAAAAAAATAAAAAATGGTACCTTAATTAATTTAAAACTGTTGCGGCCTTGGTGCCGTTGGTGTTGCGGGGCCTCTCCCCGATGAAAACCTTGGGTTGCGGCCTTGCGTGGCCGTCATGCCTCAGGGTCGCCGCCTCGGACCGTTGCGGCTTTGGTGCCGTTACTTATTTAGGCCTCGACTGGCCGCCAAAAATAAATTGGGCGTTGCGGGGCCTCTCCCCGATACCAAAATGAATAAACAAAAACAATAGCCGGTTGGCTACCGTTCGTTGCGGCAGACCACCGATTATCAGAAAACAATAGCCGGTTGGCTACCGTTCGTTGCGGCAGACCACCGATTACCAAAAACCAATAGCCGGTTGGCTACCGTTCGTTGCGGCAGACCACCGATTACCAAAAAACAATAGCCGGTTGGCTACCGTTCGTTGCGGCCGACCACCGATTACCAAAAAACAATAGCCGGTTGGCTACCGTTCGTTGCGGCCGACCACCGATTACCAAAAAACAATTGCCGGTTGGCTACCGTTCGTTGCGGCAGACCACCGATTAAAATATATTGGCCTCAACTGGCCACCAATTGAGTAAAAATAAATTTTGTGTTCTGTTGCGACACACCCAAAAATATAATCACTGTACCGACTATTCGTAAACAAGATGGACGACACACAGTTTTTTTTTTTGTAATCTCTCGCCAAGACGTCATCTAACTATATGAATTCCTTTTATGTATTTTCCAAAAATAATCAACAAATTTACACTAAAACTCGAAATTTTAATATTTAAACTTGAGTTTTATTATTTTTCTCACTTAACAACAAAACAATCGTTATAACAATTACAATCGTAAGTTTTTTGTTTATTTTTATCAGAAAAATATTACAATCAACCAATATAATTTCTTGTCTACCATTTTATATTATCCTGATTAAAAAAAATGTTAACACTTAATTTTGGTTTACATTCCAAACGAGACTTGATTTTTCGAAATTTCAAACTAGACTTTATTTTACCAAATCACAAACTTGAATGTGCTCTACCAAAAATCACAACTTGAATGTCATACCAAAAAAAATATTCGAGCCCCGCACAACTCGTAAAACGTTTTAGAAGAAATGAATCTCTCTTCTCTGTCTCTCCTTTATACCAAATTTTCGTTGGTACAAAAGAGAGACATATAAGAAAAAAAACATTTTTTCCAAAACGTTTTACTTTGCACACACTCGATGCGCATTGTTCTCTCTTTCTCGTCTTCTCTTCACCTCTACGCCACCACACGATGGGGAACAAAACAAAACGTCGCGGGTGCATTCACAGACAAACACAGAGGTGAATAAAAACATAAGAGAAGATGGGCGAAACGAAGACAACTGGGGTGAATAAAATAACAAAAAAAATCGTCGTTGCGACCATACAGTCGTAACAACCTTCCTATGTTTTATGTCTGGTTTGGAGTTAAATCTTCTGTTCCGCTTTTGGAACCAACATATTGTACTGCATCTTAAACTTTGAAATGCTCGAACTGAGTTTCATCATAAAATGTCTGAAGTTTCAAAACTTACAATCATTAGTTTGTGAGACAATCCTAACAAAACTGGCATCCATTTCTTTAATTATACTTTCAAACTCTTGCTGGATTTTTTACTCGAACCGTTCACCTGGGTCGAACCAATGATTTTCCACTGGTTGGATTCTCATCACAAGAGGCGTTGTAACATCGTTCACTTCGTTTAATTGGTGCTCTTGGACCCGTATAAGTTCAGCTCGACAAACTGATCACGTTGCTGCTCCAATGTGGTATCTAGTTTAGCGTATATTCTCTTCATCTGAAGCAACAGTGTTTTCATCATGTCTACCGGTTTCGTTTGCCTCGCAGTAAGCGATTGCACAAAAATGTTTCTTTTGGTTGGTTGAAAATTTTAATCTTCTATTTCGCATTCTGCTCCCATGTAACGTTATACCGCCTCTGCAATAGCTCTTTCCTAATTCCTTCGGCCAAAAACCTGCGACTCAGCAGCATTTCCTCTTAATTTCTCTGAGATGTAGAAGTTTATTTATAATAAGCTCATTTTTTCTGCAATAGCAGATATATTTGCAAAATCCAACTTCTGACACCAAATGTTACGAATTTTGAGCATTCGATACGAATTTGTACTAGATTTTGCAAATAAAATACTCAACGTTTAATTACAAATTTTATTTACGCTAACACCTGGGACAACAATTCACTATTTCACTTTTACTATTCTATTAATTTTATTAGGTGTGCAAGTAGAATCTCGGCTCTGAAGTTGGTTGCATTAAAATAAACTTGAGCACGTCCAAATCGTCCACCATTTTGGATATAGGTAGCTCAGTGATTGCTGTTTTTATGACATAAGTTTCAGTCATTTACTGTCGTTCTGTATGTATCAATTTAAAGAGATTCTGTTTTCAAATGAAAAAAATTGTTGCTATAGAATTGATTAATTCGACTTGAGTGAAGATTCTATAAGTCAGTCAACAGTAAAAAGTGGTTTATAAAATTTTGTGATTGCAATTTTATTCGGGAGGATTATCCTCGTCCAGAGGTGCACCAAATCTATTGCATGCAATGGGAAAAATGCAGAAGGAAGGAAAATGGGTTTCTCATAAACTGACTCAAAATCATTACGTGTTATGAAATGTGATTTTGTACGATAATCCTAAACGCAGAAAACTAAGATTGAAGATTTTCAAATGTTCGCAAGTTGAAGATGTGGCTCGATGACTATTTTACTTCAAAACGATCTGGTTTCTATCGCGAAGGCGTTCATTATCTACCTGATAAATGGCAAAAAACCATAGATAATAATGGATAGATACTAATCTTTGTAACAATTATTTTTTCAATAAAGTTGAATTTGACTAAAAATGCAAAGTTTCTACTTGCACACCTAATATTATCAGATTTATTATTAGTCACCGTCAACTCGCTAGAGCGACTATTACGGTCCTATTCTAGCCATGTTGTTAAAGCAAAATCAGTCAAATAATGAACGACTATTCGATGTTTGGGGCCAAATTCGAGTCAACCGAAGCCCAAAGTCTGCTGAAAACATTGCCGCTGTGCGTCATAGTGTACATGAAAACCCGAGGCAGTCAATTTCTCGTCGTTCACAAGGACATGGCTTAAGGTAAACGACCATAAATAATGCCATGTGTTCGCTGATTGACCTCTGGAGCAGTTGGAAGTGAATCCAAATTTCGTGAAATCAAATCAGCTTTGGATGAATTAATATGTGAACAAGCAAAATGTTCACATTTGGGGCGATACCAAACCACAGCAGCACCAAATGCATCCCGAGGAAGTGACTGTTTGGTGCGGATTCTGTCAGTGACGAGTGTTACCGACACGCAACTTCTTTCGGCCTAAACTGAATGATATGGATACCGACAAGATACGGTTCCAACACAACGGCGCTACGTGCCACGATGGATAACTAGCACGAGCGGTTTGCAGGCCACCGAGATCGTGCGATTTAACGCCTTTAATTTTCTTCCTTTGCCGTTATCTTTAATCGCAGGTCTACGCGTCAATATAACAATTGCCATCAAATTGGACCTTCCGAATACGTGACGTTTATCTTTATTAAAAAAATATTTCAAATAAAAAAATTATGTGGATAAAAAAACCTAAAACTTAATACTACTAGCTTTCAATAAAATAGAATAAGACTGTGACATAAGCAACTGAATTCAAAATTTTTTTATGGCATTTTTTTTTTTCATTTGATTAGGCCTAAATGATCCTAAAATTATTTGTACGATAACAGTTTGAAAAGTCTGACTTTTTGAATAAAAGATATTTTTTTTGGCAAAATAGCGTACACGTCGAAGAATACACGTCATCCCTTTTTTTAATTTAACTGTGCATCCGCCGTTGATGACCACATGACAAAAAAACTAAAACTAAAAATGTTCGCTAACTCCATGTAATATTATTTGTTGTTTTTCACTTTTAACACTAAATTCTGTCAACAGAATTAAAAAATTGTTTGAAAAATTTGTAACTAACAGAAAAAATCACAACACTCCGATTGATAACTTGCTCTAAATTTAAAAAAAATGCCGTACACAGATCTGTATGCATGCAGAAAATCTGCACATCTCTTTTCAGCATTAAATCTCTAATATGCCGAATGAGGTAGCAGTTCGTAGCCCAATTTATGGATTTTTGCTATGGTGAATACATACGTGTGCACCCGTGCATTGCCTTGATGGAACAGAACTTTTTTACATAGCTTTCTCATGTCCAAGAGTTGAGATGCCTATACGCATCCTCAGCCACTTCATGCACTCTTCCATCATTATATATAACTCCATGAAATTTGTCGATTATTTCTGGCGTGACGACCTCTTTTCGGCGACTTTAATGTTCGGCGTCCCTCGTACTAGCGCGACCACAACGGAACTCAAAAAATCACTTCTTTACCTTCAATGGTGATTGATGATGCAGCAAATAATGCTTAATCAGCACACGAAATTCAATTGTTTCCTTTTCCAGATTGCTCAAAATTTAACAGTATTCTATAAATAGACGGCGATTGACGGGTACTGTGTTGCTTTTAAAATTAATACGCAAGAAAATCAAAAAATCATTGACTTATCAAACTGCCCTAGTATGTGTCAATCATTAGGTCTGATTTTCGATTTGGGTTCTGCTAGTTTTAAATTTAATGGCGAAAAGCTTGGTCAAGAACGAATGGTGGCCTAAAGCTTGGTCAACGAACAAGGCCAACCCGTGTTAATTGAAAATTTAGTGTTTAAATTAATGTAAATTTTTCAATTCTTTGTCATTTCCTGTAAAGGCTATATACTTTTGAACATCATTGCAAAAAATTGAAAGCTTCCACGGAAACTGCCATTTCCGGTCTCCACCATATTTCGTAAAGATCTTTCAATTAATGGAAACGTAAGTATGAAGTTTTATTCCGAAAAGTTAATCCCCCTGGACTGGAATTTTGGTGAAATAAAGTTTTTTTAATCAAAACTCGTCATTTCCGGGAAAAAATTTAAAAAATGTTCTGAATTTTTGTTTTTTAAACGTTTCTCGTAAATGCTATATACTTTTTAAAATATTTGCAAAAAACGGAAAATCTACAACGAAAGCTGAGTATCCAGCTGAGTATCACTTCCGGAGGACCTCAAAATTTATGGTAAAAGCTTAAGAATTAAGTTTTGTTAAAAAATAGTTTTGTGACGAAAATCGCCATTTCTGCTTAAACTTTGTAAAATTGATAAGGGCCGTTATTGTTGCAAAATTAATTCAGTATATTTTAGCTCATAGTCGTATTTCTCGTAAATGATATACTTTTCAAAATATCTGCAAACACGAAAAACCCCCTATGGAAGCCTGCCACATGCTGTGGACCGATTCTAGCAAAATTGGTTGGTTCATGTATTATTATCGAACATATATAACTCTGCTCGAGGAGTGGGCAAAAAAAACGATTATAAGATTTCGTCCATATAGGGACACAATGACATTTATAAAAATTTCAAATCAATTTACATTAAAAAATAATTTTCTTTAAAGTGGTGCTGTCTCAGTTTGTTTCGAATGCATCGACAACACAATTTGTGTCTATATTCGTTTTTTTATAGTAATGCCTAGTACGCAGCTGACGTGAAATAAAAATTCCAATACAAAAGTGACAGGCGAAAACGAAAATAAAAATTCCGATGCTAAATGTTATTTTGCGGTACGCAGGTTACCTATAGTGAAATTCGTATGTTTCGTATTAAAATATAGATGTATCTGTGTAACTCTATACATTTTTCATTGCGTTTTTATCTGCAGTGGCACTATTCTGGCAATTCCCGGGATTAGGGAATTGAAGAAAGAATTTATTTGTAATTTCTGTGCTGGCATCACAATGTTGCAATCTAGCAGGCTGGTAAATGATAAAAAAATTGAAACAGAGATAAATTTTATTCTACAGAAACGAAAAATAAACTTCGATAAATTATTGAAACATGATGATGTTAGAATAGCACTGTACAAATATTTTTTCCGGCCTACTGAGGAGAAAAGTTTGATGTAAATATTTATAAATTGGGAATAATTTTTCCATATCTAAATTTTATTTCGTTTTCAGAAAAATACCACTAGCTTTTTACCTCAGGATGCAAGAAAAAAAAAATTAAATATAAATTACATATCGTAGTCTTACTTTGGGTTTAGCGATATTGGCAATTTACATCAACAAGGCTATGTATTCAATGCCAATTTGGAATTCGTTGAAATTCTAAATATTTGATGGTATTGAAATTCCAATTCTATTTTTTAAATAATGTGCTTGTCACTGGGGTTTTCCAAATTATTTTTTTTGTTCTAAATGTTGCCATCTTGTATATTTTATTTTAATTTTTTTTTACAAAATTGCTATCTACACCTACTATTGACAAGCGTTTTGTATTGATTTTTTACGTTAAACATTTTTAATAATACATACTAATAAAACTAAATAATATTTAGTTGTCAACAAAATAATAAAAGAAAAACAAATTAACAATATCGCAAATGTCAAACACTACCAACTTTCAAAAACAAATCATGAGAATTCATATTGGTTGTTTCTTTTGGCCAAAAATTGAGTTGAATGCCAATATTAATTCCTTGGTCAAATGAATTGCCACTATTATTCCCATGCGAATAGGAAGGAAGTTTGCGTCCAAAATAACAGCCAAGAGATTTTTTTTATACTTTTATCAGTTGGTACAAAAATTTAATGAAATCAAACGAAGCATGCGATTTACATTTATGACATAACAAATATTTATAAAATTATAAAATGTGTTTTCGATGTAAATATGGCTTATTTTTCAGATTAATTTTCCATCATCATTTGAAAAAAATCTGATTTATTTTATTGTTGACAAATTTAAAATTAACTTTTCTTATCAAGATGACAACCCATAAAATTATAATTTTGGATAATGTTGCTCTAGTAGTCAATAGGGTAACTTTGCATAGAACTTGGAATAAAACTATTCTAGTTGGAATGAAACGTATGGCATTGTTGTTGTAAAATTTCCAAAGTAAGACGCTAATAAAATCTTTCCCTAATTCCCTATTCCCAGGGAATTACCAGAACAGTGTCACTGGTACGATAAAAGTAAGCTAAATCTTTGACGTTTCATAATTATTTGTATTTGTTGTTGCGCTGTATATCAAGTGTTTTTAAATATGGCGAATGAAAATTTTGTTGGCGAATGAACCAAATTTTGATGGAATATCTATCTGCTTAATTTTGAAGACCAGTAAAAATTTCATTTCACGTCAGCTGCGCATACTAGCCTTAAGCTCGAAATATTCCGATCGACTGTCCCATCAGACATATTTTCGCGGTTTGTATTTGTCAAACATGTACAACACTAACTTTTAATTCTCATCGGGCACGTTCACTATATGTAAAGAAACATTAAAGGTGCATTACCACAAAATTGTATAAACCACATAATCAAATATTTACGTTTTATACCATTTTATCAAAATTAAAATTTCACACATTTTCACTTTTTAAATAATAATCATTTATTTAAACCAAACCTTAAAATATTCAGCAAACCTCGACTCACCACACCAACACAACAATACAATATTCGTACTACAATAGAGAAAATTTAATTACTTTTTTGTGTGTTTGTGTGTGTGTGTGCATAAATAAAGTTTTTATTGTATGAACACATTTATCATTACAAAAAAAAAACTGTGGTGACAAGAAAACCAACCAAATATAAGCACACGATATGGAAAATCTACTTGCTGGTTCCAAAAAAAAAATTAAAATTTAAATACAAATTTGCTCGTGCCATAATAATACTAAACTAACTAGGTGGTGCTACCTTTATGTATAAGAAAAACTTTTCCAGATGATATAATAAAACAAAACCAACTTTGTTCGGACAGTTATGCCGTTGTGTGTTTGGAACAGATTTATGTTCCTCTAAACCATTATACATTTTTTAAAGTCGTTTACTTTTGTGTATTTCACTGTGGGCAACACCAATTTACAATACCAATCTATTTCTCACTCAATAAAATAATATGTAATGGTGCGCTTATTAATTGGCACATTGATTTTCCGACTGCCGTTTTTTTGGCGGTGGAAATTTTTCCTTTTTATTGATTTCATTTTTATTATTATTATTCTGCACATAATAATAATAAAGAGATTTCCACTCCATATTTTTTAACTGGCTTATTATACACAAAACAATGGCACACAAACAAACCAAAAACAAAACATCGAGCAAAAGCACAAGAAAACTTTTCTTATGTATAAAGCTCTTTGGTATACGAACAAAAGTAATAAATCAAAATTGATTTTCCTCCTTTCGAAAGCTTCAGCTTTTTTTATATTTTTAGTTTTTTTTTTGTTGCTCTCGTTATTTTCATCTACAAACAATGAGAAATAATATTATTAGATTGACTGAATGTGCTTATTTTGGTAAAAAAAGGAAAAATTTACTCGAGTAATTTTTCATTTTCTATTTTCTTAACTTTTTTTCCAACGTATACTCATATAAGTAGTGACAGTGTGGTTTTCGGGTGGTGGAAGTATAAAATATACTATCGATCAGTATCAATTATATAATTTTTTTTTTTGCCAGATAAGTAGTTTCGTTTACAACGGAAATGTATAAGGATATGACCGATTGTTTTGCCGGTTGATTGATGTAATGGTAACAATTCCAATAACGTACGAAAATTTCGAAATATTTTGCTGTTTTAATCGACCAAAGGGAAGATGGAAGTAATAAGAACCAAAACACAATGTTTCAAAAATCAATTAACCATATTTTAAACGAGCATGAAGTTTCTGGCAACTTTCTGGCAAACCTTATAAATCCTATTAAGCTTCTAACAAACGTAAAATGTAAATAAATCCTGAAAAATGCAAATGGACTCATGATGCAATAATATTAAAATTTAATTTGCAGAAGCTCTTAAGACCATATTCTGAATTGAATTGCAAATAAAAATAATCTAACTAATCGAAACTATCAAAAACTAATTTATTATCAATATCGTGTAAAAAATTATAACGTTAAGGTAAAAATATGATGAATGATTATAGCATTAAACAACGAATTAATAATGCCATTTAGGAAAGTTAACACAAACAGCCACTATATACAAACCAACCAGAAGGGTCTAGGCAAATAAAAAAACACTTTAGCTTTTGGAAATATAGAGAAGGGGAACGGCCACGTATAATTCTTCTGTACGATTGTATGTCATTGAACTCCTTCTAAACGGCTGGACCGATTTTAATAAAATTTTGTGTGTGTGTTTGAGTGAGTTTCTGGATGGTTTAGATTTACAATTGGATCTACTAGGTGGCACTGGGATCAGGTTTTAGGGTTTTTGACGAAATTTCACTACCCACGCACCAACACATCCAAATATTTTATAAAATGGAAAATATTCATAAGTTCAAGAATAATTGACCGTCAAAACCTTCTGAGAAGTTCATGAATAATAAAACTTCTGTGAATAATTCATATAGTAATTATGTTTGTGTATCATAGGTGGCGCTGATGCCAAATTCTGTGGTATTTGATGTACGCATCAATACATGCGCAAGCCAGTTGCGTTGTACCGTTGATTGAATATATTAAGATATTACTACTCGTATTTTTGCCGCTACGTTTGGTTAATGTCTCTACTAGTCACATATAGATAGAGGCATTGTTGTGCGATAGTGGTTTTTTCTTTCTAGCAACATAAAAACCGAACAATTTATTTGCTGTTGTTTTCTCCCATATAAAAATTGCATTTGTATGTATTGTAGTGTATCAACTTTTTATTACATAAAACAATATCATTCTGAAATGTTACGACTGCTATTTCACTTACTCTTACATACAATTGTACCATCAGTAACAAAATAAATATATGGTTGAACGGAGTAACCTTAGTTTTAATTTGTTTCGAAAAATATCAACAACAAAAAAAATAATAACAAACAAATTGTGTCGCAGTGCAAATAAAAAAAATTCTCATCGCTATATCTGAAAATCTGTAAAAACGTTATGAACAACCTCCACTCACATGGTTGGAATACGACTGAAAAAATGAAAACAGAATGAAAACATAAATACAATTTCATTGTTTTTGTCTATTTATTTTTGTCATATATATTTCATATATTCAGTTGAGAGAGAGGAAAATACATTTGATTCAATTTTTTTTTAATTTTGTTAAAATATTTAGTGGTGTGGGTAAAAATAAATTAAAAATATGTTTTGCTTCTTTCTAGCTGCTTTGAATTAATTAAATCTATCTTTGTTCTTCTTAAACCTACATGAAGTGAGTTGTGTTCTTCTTTTACAATGTGTAAGAAGCAACAAAAAATAAAAATTGTTGTTGTAATTCGCAGTGGTATTATCTGAAGTCATAATTAATCAATGGTTGTACCTTGGCGTTGTTCTGCCAATCGTATCTATTATGCCAGTCATATCAATTACGAGTGTCAAATGGTTGAACGGTTGACATTGACCATCGCTGGGCGGTTCCGTATTCACCGTTGCTGTAAAACGTTAAAGCACACATAAACGTTGAGTTTTAAAGTTCGGCGAAGTGCAGCAAATACATTTGAATACGTTCACAACAGCTGCGATATGGCTGTATTTGCTGTTCAAAATTTAATTGATAACGACTGGAAATAACACATTATCAAATGGGCCTGTTCATTAGCAGATATGAAGTCTTTTTTGCGCATTTCGAGTGTCCCCATAAACGACATAAACCCAGCTGTTATACATTTGACTGTGCACCTTGAAAATGGGCAGCGTGTTTATTTTGCTGAAGATACTGCTCTACAACAAGCCTTAACTGCCCCAAAAAACACACTAAATGAGTTTTTGAACTATGCAACCGACCAGGTATTTTCGGTCTATTCGCAAAGACATTAATGTATACTGATGTGTCACGATTTTCCACGTGGAACAAACAGTCAAAAATGTGAGCCCCACCCACGAGAGCGTAGCATTCCAGTCCAAGCATACGACGGCATATTCATGGAAAATACATTAGGCCGATTATACACAGTCCATTCGAAGCAACGAGAATGCTTTTTTTCGCGTTTGTTGTTGCTTAACAATGTTGGACTGATTTTCATCGAATACTTGTGAACAGTCCATGTTATTATTGCGAAACACGTCACAATGCGCGTCACGAATTACTTTTGCTGAAAGATGACAACCTTGTTACAGGCTGGCTACTGCCAACCTGCAGATTTTCACTAAGCGCATGCAGAGGCCTCCACGGTGATTTTTTGCCGGCTACGTTCTCAGGGAGAAGTGCTAAGGTCGTGGGGTTTGAGGCATGCATGACGCTCCTGGCTTACACCGTGATCATACAGAAATTTGAATAAAAGTAATCCGCAAATAATAATAAAATATACCCGAAGTTCCGCCGAAACTCGTCGGCCGGAACCTGAGGAACGAACACAACAAAATTATAAACCGAGAGCGGTGCCTTGGTGCGCGCTCCATTCGAATTCAAACCGGGCAAGCCCGGGTTACGAAATTGGATGCGGGCACCAAAGGACCGCCATCACTATGCCGACACAGAGGGAGTCTCCGCTCCCATCATACCAACCCCGAAAAATTATTAATTCATTTTATTTAAAAAGGTAGAACAAACATAAAGGAACACAACTTCCCACGAGGAAAAAAAATGAAAGGGAGAAAATGAGAGAGAGAGAGAACAATGCGTACCGAGCGCGCGACACGCAACCGCTGTGCGGCGCTCGATTACAAAATATAATTTTTTGAAATTTAATAAAAAAAAATTTAAGAAAGAAATTGTCATAAAAAAATTAAAAATAAAAAAAATTAAAAAAAAATGTTACCTTAAATATAATAAAAATAATGTTGCGGCCTTGGTGCCGTCATGCCACAGGTGTCCACCACCCGGACCGTTGGGTGTCTTCCGCCGTAAACTAAAATAAAAACCAATAGCCGGTTGGCTACCGTTAGTTGCGGCCGACCACCGAAAAATAAAAACCACTAGCCGGTTGGCTACCGTTACGTTGCGGCAGACCACCGATACCAACAACATACAAATGAAAACGGGTTATAAACCCGTTACGTTGCGGGGCCTCTCCCCGATACCAAACAATAACTTCGAATAGCCGGTTGGCTATCCGAACCGTTACAAACTACAACGGCTGGCCTCAACTGGCCGCCGGATCCGTCCCCTGTTGCCTGGTTCGGCAATATCAAGGTTGGGCGTTACCTCGCCTTACAAAAAATAAAAAATTTGAGTGGCCTCAACTGGCCACACGTATGTACCGGTTCGCCGCCGCTGTGCCGCCCGGCACAGGTGCTAAATGTTTACCGTTTCTCGGTTTGATTACTCGATATGGTTGCAAGGAATTGGTACTTTCGCCTCGATAAACCGTCAAAATTTCCACACAACACGCTTAAATGTAATAATCTGATACCAAAATATTTTGGCTGGGTGTACCTCAACCCGAGTTCAAGTACACGTTTTTTTTTTAATGACCAATTTTTCTGATGCCACTTATCCGTTGGTTGGTTACAGTATTTTGTGGTTGCCCTCTTTAATACTGCACCCCCAAAAACACAAACAATATAACAGAATTCTCACACACCGTAAACATGTGGTATACCACGGTGTCGTAAAAAAAAAAAAAATATTTGCACTCTATGAGGACTGCGGAAATCGCTAACTACAGTAAATTGTACGGTATTCGTTGAAAATGCGGCGCCCGTAAGTTGTGCGGTACCCGTGAATACGTGGTAACCAGTAAATTGTACACGAGCCTCTATTAGCCTTTCGTAAAAATAAAAAAAATGTAGCGCCGTCGTACCAACCAGAACTCACTTATAAATCACCGCAAATTTGGTAACTATTAAATGTTCAACTGCCGTTTAACTCAAAACACCAAAATCGAGAACGTAACCACCTATATTACACTCTTTGCACAAGAAAAAATTAGGTGTAATAAATTCCACTTGAGCGTTGATTTGCTAACAATCCACAAAAAAACTAATGTTGGGGCGATTTTCTATTGACCGACCTTCCGATACCAACTTAAACTCAACTTCACAAATATATTGTTATTATCTTTATAATGTTTAATATTTTATTTTTATTATAATTTTTATATTCAAAATCCACACGAGATTTTTTATCATTCAAAAAAAAACAACTTGAATTTATAAAAGAATCGAAACTCGAAAAATCACAAACTAACTGAATGAAAATCACTACTCGAATGCCATGTTAGCCAAAAAAATGTTTGCGCTGCACAAACGACGCGCAAAACATTCCAGAAGAATATCTCTTCTTCTCTGTTTCTCCTTTGCATCAATTCAATTGATGCAAAAGAGACGCATATAAGAAAAACATTCTCATGTAATGTTTTGTTTTACACACCACACTCGATACACATTGTTCTCTCTCTCTCGTCGTTCTTCTCACCTCTGCGCCACCACACGATGAGGTACAAAACAAAACGTCGCGAGTGCGTTCAGCGCACATTTAACAGACAACTACGAAAGCGAAGACAACAACCGAGGTGAATAAAATAGCACAAAAATCGTAGTTGCGACCACACAGTCGTAACAACCTTTGAGATCTCACACTTGCAGATGCACTACTGAGTTCCTCTCCTCATCAAATTAGCTAATTATTCGTCATATTGTTGATTGTAACTTTCCTGTCGCAAGCTTCTATTCTCTACAAATATAAAGATTCAATGAGCAACGACACTCTGCATAGCATTCGGACCACTGATCAAGATCCCGAAGCGTTAATAAAGATTAAGGATATTTGCATTCTCATTTCAAATATGCCACTCATTCATATCGTCACACTATTGCCTAAACCTAACTTAATTTCTGATTTTGTTTTGGCCACCAACAGATCACACAATGACGAAACGATCGTATGAATTAAAATGTCAAACCCAATGTCAAATGTCTCTTAGTATATAGTTAATCGAACAATTCGAATATCGAGAAAACGTTTACTGAACCCACTAACAGCAAGCAAGCCAACGTTCGTATATTTTTTATACCGGCTGATGGCACACGAGAGTTTTTTGTATTTTGGCATTTTTTTTACGTGTGGCATGGGAGTATTTTTCTGTTTGTGGCCTAAAGTAAACGCTTATGGTTAATTTGTGTACTGTTTGTGTAAATTAACCTAAATAGTAGATTTAATAAGCTGTTAGTGACGTCATGTTAAGCAATATCTCACTTTTTCGAAGCCACGTGGCCGCTCCCCTTCTCTATATTTCCAAAACCTAAAGTGGTTGTTTGTTTGCCTCGACCCTTCTGGTTGATTTGTATATGGTGGTTGTTTGTGTAAACTTTCCTAAATGGCATTATTAATTCGTTGTTTAATGCTATAATCATTCATCATATTTTTACCTTAACGTTATAATTTTTTACACGATATTGATAATAAATTAGTTTTTGATAGTTTCGATTAATTAGATTATTTTTATTTGCAATTCAATTCAGAATATGGTCTTAAGAGCTTCTGCAAATTAAATTTTAATATTATATTGCATCATGAGTCAATTTGCATTTGTCAGGATTTATTTACATTTATAACGTTTGTTAGAAGTTTAATGGGATTTATAAGGTTTGCCAGAAAGTTGCCAGAAACTTCATGCTCGTTATTTTAAAAGGTCTTCAACCCAAAACACGAAAGTGTACTAAGGGGACCCCCACATCCGATATTAGTCTTTATAAACGGGGCAAACAAAACTGAATAACTAGGAAAAAACCAGGAGTGGCCATTAAAGAAGATTTTTAAGTACAGATATCCTTAACGTGAAAGGTGTCTAAATCTTTTCCAAATTCAATATTCAATCGATAAGCAACATGGTCCACTTTGTCATCTATAATTGTTGGAAAAATTTTGGGAGCTCTCCGGATCCGTTCCCAAGAAGCACAATGTAAAAAGTGTTTTTTAGAGGTTCACGATTTTAAATTAAAATAAAACAAAAAACAACATTTTGAATATCAGTAAAGCTAGCTTTATTGGATAGATAATTGTATGCCATTAATGTTTGACTATGCGTTAGATGGCGCAAACTGGATGTCCAATTTCCACACACGTTCGCAGCAATTGTGGCCGTATCTCGCTAATAACTCACTCAATGTTGTGATCCAAGTTGGAAAATCAACATCAATTTGTGCTTCAGCCTATTGGCCGAATTTGCGACGAGTAGGATGGACGGATGGGTTCAATTCCTGCACAAATTGAATTTTGTAAGCAAGTAAGAGAGAACGACGTCAAATTGATTGATTTGGCTGCTATGGCTCAATGCTCTGCTGTACAGCGTCTATACCGCTTGTTCGGTATGCACTGTTCGATGTTTTACTGGATGCGTATTATATACGTGGTGCGAAAACGATCGATAGTTAATCGAATTGCTCGCTCTGATGGACGATTATGACAACCGTAAAATGAGCGTAATGCACGATGAGTTTGGCGAACAGAACCATTCTGAACAGTGAACCTCTAACAAACACCCCTTATTAAGCATCATTATGGACTAATTGTTATAAGACGGAGGTTCTAATTCCAGCCATAATCTCGTGAGGCCAGCAGAGACTTTATAAAGCCAGCCAGGACCATACTAGAGCCAAACCAACTATGACTTAAGAAGCACAATGTATTGTGCATACACGAGTCCATACGTATGTTGTGATTGGCGCTATAAAATCGTGGAATGGATCACCTTTGTGAAGTTAGCCCGTAAAATCATCCCGTAAAATGATTATAGTTAAGTATGGCAACACCATTATATATTAAAGAAATTATAATGAAACTATAACTATCACGATATAAAAATATAACGATAGTAAGAAAAATTATTATGAAAAATAATACACGAAATGGCGGCCATTATAAATAAAAACCGATTAACATATTTTAACTTGCGCTATATATAGCTATAGTGTATAGCTGACATGATGACAAAATAAAAAATTACATAATTTGTAAATGAACGAGTTGGTTTGTTTATATAATAAGTAATAACAAAATTTGTAAACAACAACAATGTCACAAAAATTTGGTTTCTTCTAAAAATTGTAAAATTCCAGATTAATTAATATTTAATAAATACACTTACGACAATAAAATACTGTGTACTTCAAAGTACTGTAGTACAGGGATTGACCTGTTTATATCCCAAGTAGCAAAATAATTCTATGATTTAGAGCCTCGCTATAGTCGTTTGAATTTAAAAAACAAGAGGCAAAAAATTTTTTTGATTTAGAGCTCCGCTATAGCCGTCTGAGTTCCTAGTAGATGTCCATTACCAGAAACCGGACTATATAGGTTTTGTAGTTCAGGGATTGGCCTGTTTAAATAATAAGAGGCAAAAAAATTCTATGATTTAGAGCCTCGCTATAGTCGTTTGAATTTAAATAACAAGAGGCAAAAAAATTCTGTGATTTAGAGCTCCGCTATAGCCGTCTGAGTTCCTAGTAGATGTCCATTACCAGAAACCGGACTATATAGGTTTTGTAGTTCAGGGATTGGCCTGTTTAAATAATAAGAGGCAAAAAAATTCTATGATTTAGAGCCTCGCTATAGTCGTTTGAATTTAAATAACAAGAGGCAAACAAATTCTTAGATTTAGAGCTCCGCTATAGCCGTCTGAGTTCCTAGTAGATGTCCATTACCAGAAACCGGACTATATAGGTTTTGTAGTTCAGGGATTGGCCTGTTTAAATAATAAGAGGCAAAAAAATTCTATGATTTAGAGCCTCGTTATAGTCGTTTGAATTTAAATAACAAGAGGCAAAACAATTCTTTGATTTAGAGCTCCGCTATAGCCGTCTGAGTTCCTAGTAGATGTCCATTACCAGAAACCGGACTATATAGGTTTTGTAGTTCAGGGATTGGCCTGTTTAAATAATAAGAGGCAAAAAAATTCTATGATTTAGAGCCTCGCTATAGTCGTTTGAATTTAAATAACAAGAGGCAAAATAATTTTTGATTTAGAGCTCCGCTATAGCCGTATGAGTTCCTAGTAGATGTCCATTACCAGAAACCGGACTATATAGGTTTTGTAGTTCAGGGATTGGCCTGTTTAAATAATAAGAGGCAAAAAAATTCTATGATTTAGAGCCTCGCTATAGTCGTTTGAATTTAAATAACAAGAGGCAAAAAAATTCTTTGATTTAGAGCTCCGCTATAGCCGTCTGAGTTCCTAGTAGATGTCCATTACCAGAAACCGGACTATATAGGTTTTGTAGTTCAGGGATTGGCCTGTTTAAATAATAAGAGGCAAAAAAATTCTATGATTTAGAGCCTCGCTATAGTCGTTTGAATTTAAATAACAAGAGGCAAAAAAATTCTTTGATTTAGAGCTCTGCTATAGCCGTCTGAGTTCCTAGTAGATGTCCATTACCAGAAACCGGACTATATAGGTTTTGTAGTTCAGGGATTGGCCTGTTTAAATAATAAGAGGCAAAAAAATTCTATGATTTAGAGCCTCGCTATAGTCGTTTGAATTTAAATAACAAGAGGCAAACAAATTCTTTGATTTAGAGCTCCGCTATAGCCGTCTGAGTTCCTAGTAGATGCTCATTACCAGAAACCGGACTATATAGGTTTTGTAGTTCAGGGATTGGCCTGTTTAAATAATAAGAGGCAAAAAAATTCTATGATTTAGAGCCTCGCTATAGTCGTTTGAATTTAAATAACAAGAGGCAAAAAAATTCTTTGATTTAGAGCTCCACTAGAGTCGTCTGAATTCTTAGTAGATGCTCATTACCAGAAACCGGACTATATAGGTTTTGTAGTTCAGGGATTGGCCTGTTTAAATAATAAGAGGCAAAAAAATTCTATGATTTAGAGCCTCGTTATAGTCGTTTGAATTTAAATAACAAGAGGCAAAAAAATTCTTTGATTTAGAGCTCCGCTATAGCCGTCTGAGTTCCTAGTAGATGTCCATTACCAGAAACCGGACTATATAGGTTTTGTAGTTCAGGGATTGGCCTGTTTAAATAATAAGAGGCAAAAAAATTCTATGATTTAGAGCCTCGCTATAGTCGTTTGAATTTAAATAACAAGAGGCAAAAAAATTCTTTGATTTAGAGCTCCGCTATAGCCGTCTGAGTTCCTAGTAGATGTCCATTACCAGAAACCGGACTATATAGGTTTTGTAGTTCAGGGATTGGCCTGTTTAAATAATAAGAGGCAAAAAAGTTCTATGATTAAGAGCTTCGATATCGTCGTCTGCATTTTGTATGAGAAATAATTTTGGCGTTTACAGACTATACCTAACATCCAAAACGTATTTTTATTATTTGTGTTTGATTTGGCTGTGCATATGTATACGCAATGATTGAATATTTGCATTCGCTTTTGTTTTGACTTTTGAGTAGCTGTCACAATTTGTTGGGAAAACAAATTTTTTTCTATTTTATTTTGTGATTAAAATAATAATTTAATAAATCATAGATATTTTTACCACTTGTTGTATCAGTAGGCCAATCCCTGAACTACAAAACCTATATAGTCCGGTTTCTGGTAATGGACATCTACTAGGAACTCAGACGGCTATAGCGGAGCTCTAAATCAAAAAAAAAAAATTTGCCTCTTGTTATTTAAATTCAAACGACTATAGCGAGGCTCTAAATCATAGAATTTTTTGCCACTTGTATTAATATTTTGGTTTATTTTTTGTTGTCCTACTCGTGTACTTAATTTTCCTGTATTATTAACTTTATGTATCATTTCATGTTTTTAGATATTATACACGTTTTTGTTTTCAAAAATTGCTTATTTTCTTGTTAGAAAATTTATTGTGACATAATCTTTTCCAGGTTGCCATCAGTTTCAATACAAATTGTTTATAAATTTTTATGAATTGATACAGTAAAAAACTGTCATGACAAATTTTTTTCCGGGATGACATTCAAAAATATCCTGATATAAATATTTTTTCGGGATGACATTGAAAAATATCGTGATATTTGTATGTTAGTGTTGCCATCACATTTTTCCGGGATCGTTTACGGGCTAACTTCACAGACATGAATGGATCATTTAATTTAAACTGTAAATTTTAGGACAGATATGCTTCATTCTCGTAAAAGCAAACACGTTCACAGACCGCAAACGAATTATTAAACTAAAGCTTACACTGTGATACTAATATAAACATAAAGTCCCGTAAAGGCTGTATCTTATTGGATATTTCGATTCTTTTGTTTTTTTTTATAATAAAATGTGTTTTTTGCTTGCTTGTTACAAGGCAAACGAAAAATAATATGAAACCATGTAATTTTATTTTGATCGGTTTATTGTCGTGTTCTGAGTGAGAAGCTTTTATCCGAGACCATTTTTATTTGTGTCCTTTAGTACGATAGATGGTGCTGATTGTACAAATGGAGTTTTACTTAAGTATTGAACTAGAGAACTTTTACTTGTTATTTTCATATCTGATTTAATATATTATTTGTGGTAAAAGTGAGTGAAGTGTTAAAAACATGAAACAACTGGAGTTCGACTTTTTTGTACGCAATACAAGTTGCGAATGCATATTTGCACGATAAACTGCCTTCCACTTGTCCGATTAAATTAAGTGAGGGACCTCACAACAATTTACAATACATAACAATTATTGCCACTTCAAAACTAATTAGGTTGCTATTCTAAAAATTGTATTATGGACATGTTATATGTTGTACACCATTAAAAAGTATTATGATTGTTATCTTGTCGTTCAATCGCATAATCACAACATTCCCATAGCATTAAATCACCTTCATGTATTACTGGAACAAATCACCAGCATAGTAAAACCATTTTAATGGTATGCGATATATAATTTTATAAATATTATACATTTGACCATAAAACAATTTATGAATAATTAAATTTTGTAATATTGAACGGCTATTTTACTATCACACCATATATAGAGTACTATAATCCATATCATTTAATACGTACAGAGTTAAGTGGAATTTCTATGTCTATTTACTTAAAGTAGCCACTTAAAATTATTTTTTTTTATTCCATTTACTTATCACATAATAAACACTTCGTTAAATAAAATTAATAGCGCAAAAGTGGAAATGACATAGAATACTAATAGGATATGAGACAGCAGTAGGAGCAACAACAACAACAAATGCGAAAAATACCGAAAAGCTTTTTCCTATTCAATTTAGAAAATGGCAAAAAAAAATTTTATTATTATTATACGTTAGATGATTTCGTTTTTCAATCCTGAAGCACATTAAAAATTCAAATTCGTTATTTATTTATTTATTTTTAATCTCTACCACATGTACACAAAATTTAAATTTCAATAAATTAAATAAATATATTCGACGATATATCGGCAAAAGAATTATCTTAAATGTAGATTTCGATTCCACTCCACAACAACAACAATAAAAAGTCTCTGTAAACGCAGATATATTATACCCCCTAGGGAGTAATACACAAATCGAGTAACAAATCGAAATACTGTTCGCATTATTTTTCTCTTAAATCGATTGCAAATATTTTTTATTTGAGACACCCGCCACCCTTACACACTTACATATAGAGACATTACACTCTCAAGACAAATCTATTTCTGATTACGTTTTACAATTTACAACTTTGGCATTTAATGTTTTTTATAGTGTAAGCTAATTTCTTGTTGGGTGATGATCATCGACATTGACACCAGAAAAGCAAAAAAATGCTCAACGATAAAATTTGGGCGTTTCTTGATTACCCTTTAAAAATTTTGATGAACATGGGAAATTAGAAATCATCAGTTGCGGATTAAGTACATGTAATCTGGTTCAGCCTTATAAAACGTCACAATTTAGTTTTAAAATTCACCGAAATTTGGAAAAATCGAATTTTGAAAAAATTTGTTTTTTGTTAGCGAGAAAATCCGGCCAGTTTTTATTTTTTTTTCATGAAACACAATAAAGCGAAAAATTTAAAGTGTTCTGATTGTAATTTTCCAAGACATTTCAAACGATATGCCACATGATTAGAAAAAAGGTATGTATATCATTCCACCACTATGGCGATAGCTTTGAGTGCTAAGTCGCTTCAGCTAAATTTTTGACAAGACCTTTTCAATTATATGGAACAGTTATACATTCAAATCCAATTTCTTACTGCGCATATAGAAAATGTATTAGTAATTACAGTGTTAAACCAAAATTTCGGCGAAATAACTATATTATAATAGAAAGAGAAGAAAGCTTACCACCAGATGATTGTACAGCTTATGAATGTCCCTCTCGATGAACTTTACTACATCTTGACTGGTCGGTAGGATAATAAGAAGCTTCTCGTTAAAAGATAACATCGACCTTTGAATCCAGGATCCTACCAGTAGTACCCCGGTGTCATCTAAAAATGGATTCAGGCTGGTAAGCTTAGTTTGCCTTGATAATTCCCGATCAATATCATCTCCGCATTGATTATTTCTTCTCGATTAACTCCCTTGAATTTTGTCTAATCGTACACCGTGGTGCTGAATCGCCTTATCAACCAATACCTTGGTCATTTTGTAGAAACTGTAGTACCTATTAATAAACTCATCAAAAACTTAGTCATTCATACAGCATACGGCTGAATATTTGTAAGACGCAATTCCTCGATCGTCACACCCTGGTCTAACAAGTTGGTTGAATGGATCTTCTTTGTTTTTTCGGTATCAATTAACAAGAGTGTTCCTTGCCACCACAGAATACTTTTTACTACATCGCTCATGTTCATGCCTCGTGACGCGATGTCAACCGTGCTGTCCTTTGATCCAACGTGCTCCCAATTGTCTTGCTTGTATGTTTGAATGATGTCACTCGTAGTATTGGCTACAAAATTTGTCAGATGCCGATTGCACTAACTTCATTAGATTGGCACAACTCGGGATTTCGCTGTAATTATATTGGACAGTCGCTTGCTTCACTGAAAATAATTAGGCTTAGTTTCTACTGGTTTGTATCCATCATATGGGATTCAAATTGTTAGAATTGCATGTAAATTTTCTTTGATTTATTGCCACTTTTTCGATATGTTTAATGGAAATTGTTCGATCCATCTAAAATCCTGCATCCACATTGTTTGAAATAGGTCATTTGTCACTAATGTGGCCTTAAACCCAAGGTTTTGTTAATGCCGTAGTAATTTGTGCCATCAAAGTTTTGACGTGTGCCCTTGAATTCATCAGATTGTCGTTATCAGATCGTCCACATACGTGTCTTGTTGTAAGGCGTGTGTTGCTTCTGGCTGACTTGCTTGTAGCTCGATTCCAATTTCTTTAATACTATACGGGTTGTCAAGAGCGTTGAAGCGTTAAAGTTGCACCATTTTTCCATAAAATATTTTTGTACTCCGAATCTTCTGCTATAACCCAAACCTGCCTATACATTTTCTCCATATCTTTGCTTAGGATGAACTTGTGCTGCTGGATTTTTCAAAAGAATATTGATTAGCGGTGGTTGAACGGTATATCCAACTAATAAGATAACGTTCAATGATATCCCAGTTGATGATTTTGTGGACGCGTGGGGCATCACTCAGACCTTCGTGGTCGTATGTCTTAATTACCCCATAGTATGGAAGATAGTACCGATTTGCTTTGCCGTATTCTTCTACCCGTTGAATGGGTTCTAGTTTCCTAAATTCTTGATTACACTCGAATCTTCTCCTCATTGCTTTCAAGCGATTCAGTGCGGCGTTGTACGAAGTTCCAAACAACGTACCTGGCTGCTTAAATGTCGATTGAACAACAAATTTACTGTCTGTGTTTTGTCCGTTAGTTTTTCGGTTCGCTTTAGTGAATAGTGGACGTATAAATGTCAAAGAAGGACTGCCGCTCCATTTTTACCATTGAATGTGGCAACCAACATTTGATTTGCAGTAGGCGTACTTCTATGGGATGATGTTGTGATGCATTCATGGTGTTGTCCGGATGCGATCATTTTAATTCGGTAAGACTTTTCTTATGCTTGCTAGCATTCAGCCTGTGAGATCTGACTCTGCCTTACTATCCAAGTCACACATTTCCCATTCGAGCGCTTGAAATTCGCATAGCAATTTCACTGCCTTTTCCAGTTTTACTGAGACATCATACGAGTATAAGCTTACATTGTCTCACTCACTTGAAACCGAGTTAAATGGCATGAGTCACAAAAATTAATCGATAGGGCGCTTGGTTTGATACGATTAATCGATTACTGATGTTTATATTTAGATGTTGAAATTCTTCGTTAACACAGTGTGATGGCATTACAAACGTCATGGGTAAGGGTAGTGTTCTTTTACAGACCGTTACTGATGATGAGGAACATCCCATTGAATTTATCTCACAAAAACGATTTCCAAACAATCTTGTCTTGTAGATTTATTTGAATTCTCCAACTTTCCGGGATTTTGAATATTTGAACTAACTGACTAATAAACAACAACTACTTTAGGGACCCCACTAAGACTATCGAGCAATAACGTTAAAATGTTGCTGCTCATAAATGGCAGAACCGGGCCGGGCATTCTCAATTTAAAATTAATATTTCATAAGCGTGAAAAACTATGTACTTTCTGCTCTCCGGTTGCATGTAGAAGATAATAACAGTGCGGTGCACGATATAATACATTAATTCTCACTACTATTTAGTTTTATCGATTACGGAAGCTTTTATTGAAAAACGATCCTCACGAGTTTTACCTCCTCTCAAACCCGATTGGCTCAAAAAAACTCGAAACAAAATTGTTCATTATGAGGATAACTTACAACAAGATGGCTCACAACCTCTGAATTAAAAGCCGCTAGTGCGCTTTGTGCAGCAAGTAATTGTGCACTTATGTATTTGCCATAACGTCATCAATAAATTTTAAGCTAAACTAGAACGAGAATGAATGATTTCACCTGTTTGAGGGTTACAGAAATGGCCTTATGAATTGAGAAAATAATTTGGCGTATGTCAATTTTCAACAGACTCTCGAACTTTAAATTTATAATGTCGTGTTAAGGTGTGAAAATGACAGAGTATCCGGTCGTCGACGGTCGAGATTTATATTTTTTTTTTCGACCAACATCGAATACCGAAACGATACATGATTGCATCACTATCGTTTCTTTTTCGACAAATTTTAGTATGATGCAAGACTGGTATGAGTGGAATTTCTTTTATGAGTAGAATTCCTTATACTATAGTGTCTGATTCATTTAGCGTTACCCATGTAATCTAGGTTTTCGGCCCGATCTTCTTTCAACTCCTACTCTTTTCCTCAAACCTCCCCCCCTCTTGCATCTTTCCTTCTTCAAAAAATCCCCACCCTCTCACTCTTTATTAAACTTTTTCGCCGAGGAATCTCTATGACCATCATCTAATGAAGGCATCTTAGAAGAATCCTTGTGGCCATTATGATATGAGTCGAAATATAATATACTAAAACGGATGAAATCGGTATCCATACAAATAAAAATTGTGAATTTGGAAAACTGCTGAATCATGACATATAGTGTCCGTCATGCCAGCCGGACCCATATCAGCCAAAACGAAACCAACTATAGCACAAGTAACAAGATGCATTCTGCACTACACAATTTTTCTGTTTTAATCTTAAAATCCCAGCTGGAATCATCAATGTGCACTAGAGTGGTCCTTGTTTGTTTTGTAGAGATATCTAACGGGGCACCCTCTAAAAATGTGAGGTTATACTAAAAACATAACTAGAAAAAATATTGGGTCGAAAGAATTGAATCGAAGATGGTTTAGAGGTTATGACTTGAGTGCGGACTTCAATAAAAATGGTATGTTTTACAATTTTTCACTTTCAAACGAGCAGTAAAATTATTTATTTCTCAGCCTAAGTAAAAATTGTGATGGATAAATAGAAGATATAATTACCTTTCTAAAACATCAAAGATATTAAAAATCGGTTAACAAATGTTTTGCCAATTTCCGAAACTAATAAAAACCCAAATAATAAACGGTTTTTAAATCCTGCAGTTTATAATCAAAATTAAAATAAAAGATAAATAAATAAATAAAAAAGAGGTATAACTACTAAACAAAGGAAAGTTTTATGATGTCATAAAAAACCGTATGAGTCATAAGGACTTAACATAGTTGAGTTTTATGATGTCATCATCAGCAAATGTTCCAATATTTGTGAGATTCAAGAATGACTGGAATTCCTTGAATAAAAATAATTTTAAAGCAGGTATTGATGATCCCAACGTTCATATACAATTAAATGGTGTGAAAGTGGAATTAGGAGATTTTTTGTAAGAAAGAATTGGCAAAGTAACATACTCTGGATGATTACAAAGAATTATTGGAAATCACTCTATTTTTTAGGGCATGATACCAAATGAAAAAGTCTGTTTCCGTCTGCCAAGGCCTATACATCATATTCGCTGGATGTCCATAGCCTTTATGTATTGAAATTATTTATTTTTCGTGAAGAATTTAAGTTAACATTCTAATACGGATTTTTATGACATCATAAAAGACAACTATGTTAAGTCCTTATGACTCATACCTCATAATTATTTATTTTATTTTTGTAGTTTTGAATATAAACACCAGGATTTAAAAAAACCGTTTATTATTTGGGTTATTATTAGTTTTGGAAATTGGCAATAAATCCGCTATTTGTTAAACGATTTGTAATGTCTTTGATGTTTTAGAAAGGCTCCGCGCTCAAGTCACGACCTCTAAACCGTCTTCGATTGAGCCAATATTTTTTCTATTTAAGTTTTAAGGATAACCTCAAATTTCTAAAGGATGTCCCGTTAGATATTGGAACTTCGAAAATAAGGAAGATCCTAATGTGTACAAATTGTTATTAGACGGAACCTTATAAATAAACCAGTAGCCTTATAAATCCAGCGGAAACCTTATAATTCCAGCCAAACCCTAACAAAGTTAACCAGATCTATACTAAAGCCAAACCATTGTGCACAATGCACAATAATCCTAAATGTTTTTCAGCCGGAACCTTATAATTCCAGCCTTACCTTATAAGGACAGCCGGAGCCTTATAAAGCCAGCCGGTACCATTCCCTTTAAAAGCAAACTAAATTTAATACAAAAAGCACTACGGATTGCGCTATATTGTGCACTATACGATTTTTCAGCTGGAACCCTATAAATCCAGCCGGAACCTAATAAATACAGCCAGAACCATACTACAGCGAAACCAACTGTGACATAAAAAGCACAATGCATTGTGCATTATTGTAGACTAATTGTTTTTAGCCAGAACCTTGTAATTCCAGCACACTCAATGACACAAGAAACACAATGTATTGTGTATCATTGAGCACTATATAATTTTTCAGGAGAAACCTTACAATTCTAACCGAAAGGTTATAAGGTAAAGCCAGCCGGAAACATACTACACAAAAACCAATTATGGTACAACTGCATATTAAACAATAGTGTATATTTGCCATAGAGAAAGATCGACTATAATTTGCGAAAACTCGCTCTTTGCCGTCTTGCTTCTATGATGACACTATACATGCATCTCTATCCAAAATGAATATCCCATCAGCCTGTGTTTCTATGATGCCCTGTGTTTCGACTCAGGTGGCTAATTTTTTTTGATAAGGTGACTTCGTGTAACGTCTGTGAAGTTTGGCACAAATTGTCGGCAGTAGAAGCGCAATCCTAGGGAATTTTTTTCGTTTTCTTATATCCTTTGGTACCAGTCAATCTGATACTAACATCTTTGGATCCGCCCGTCCACCATTGCCAAACTAGATATGTGTTTCAATTTAGGCCTCTTAGAACTTGCAACATTAATCCCTTAAAATTAGCAGGTGCATTTCATACCAAACGGCATCATCACAATTGAGAAAGACCACTTCTTGCTTAAAATGCCGGCTTTTATCTATCAAAAGGTTGGATTGCTACTTGCCGGTAGCCGGTTTTAAGATCTAACGTACCGAAAATGTACTCTTCTGACAGCGTATTCAAGGTGTCATCAATCATTTCTCTTAATTTTCGGTAACCAACATAAAATATCGTTCTGACGTTCTTTTTCTGGTCAAGAACAACTTGTGAACTCCATGAGCTGTTAGACCCCCCTATCGTTCGGCCGTCTTCTGTTGCATTGCAAACGATAATTTTGTTGCTGCTTGCCGCATTGGAGTAGTCTTCTTCTAGAACCCTTATCGCCTGTGTCGATTCTGTGTTACACAGTATTAGTTTTTCCTATTTTGTCATCATTAAGAGCAAATAACTCGGCTAATCTATCCAGTGGTTCCACTGCGACATCTAACTGTTATGCTATAACGTGAATCCTGTCGTCCCGTTCCTGGTGATAACCAGTACAAAAAGTTGTGACTGAGTGTTTTTAACGCGCATCATATGTTATTTATATATGTTCGACCATTTTCAGATTTTCAGCCACAGTAGTTACGGCTTTGTTCTTAATATTTTATTATTCCCTTCCTGATTATTATTTGCTAATTAGCACACGCTCAAAACTCGAACTGCTCGCATACAACAACCCATTATTTTTGACAATCACGCAGGCTCCTCAATTTCTATCGTTGTATCCTCAAGGACACTGTCTATTTTTGACGTAGATCACTTTCTCGCACATCGGTGGTATAACTCATCTTGTCTTTTATTAGTATTCATTCAAGGAATATGACGTCTTCTAAGCTTCCTTAACCAGACCTTAATCATAACCTTTCGAACCAAGCGGAAATTTATACTTTTGAGGTGCTTGCAATACAAGAGCATAAATGGCGTCGAAGTTAATTCTATAAAACGACCAATAATTACACTCTCTTCTAGAAAAACTTCTTAAAAAACTTCTTTTAGAAATCATTAATGAATCTCATTTCCATTAAACAAATCTAATCCCACCGTAATCGGTTAAAAACTGTCTGAGTTTCGTCCAAGGTGGCATATTCCAAAACTTTTTTCATAAATAATTTAAGAATCCCATTTCCATCCAACAAAGCCCAGATGACCATATTCCAGAACTTTCTCCAAAAATTATTTCATAATCCCATTTCCATCCAGCATATCCAATACCATCATAATCGGTTAAGACTAGATCGAGTTCCGTCCCAGGTGGCCATTTAACAGTTCCTCCTTCCCTTTTTCTAGGTTGACTACCACTATAATGGCATGGTTAGCGGTGATCTTTTGTACCCAATGAGAATTAAGTTTGGTCATCGTATGAAAGTTTTGTTTTTAATATCATTTCCAAGGTTTGTCCAAAGGTTTCCTACATGGTTATAACCGTTCCTGGTGTTTGCAACCGTTGACCGTTCCTGGTGTTTGCAAAACTCCATTTCTAACACCAAATAATACGAATTTCGGTACCAACTTTATTGGCCAATACCTTTAACTTCTCCAGCAAATTCACTATTTCACTTTTTTTCATTATTTCACTGTTCATTTTTTACTTCTTTCAAATTATATTCGGATTATTGATTCATTAATTTCTAGTCAGGTCCTAGTCAGGGCTGCTAAATGAGGTATACTGACATGTCGAGAGGAAGGGTATGTTTTTTTTAAATATGTAAATTGAAGGAAAAATACCCTTACCTCTAAAATTATAATAATGGACAATTTAAATATTATTTTTTAAATCTATTATTGAAAATTAATTTTTTTGGTACAAAAGTGTTGAACACAAAACTTCTCGAACATAATCAATAGTTTAACTACATATTTAATTATAACCAATAAACTAAAATAGACCCTTTATTAATTTCGAATACACAACAATAAAATCCGATTAAGTAAAGATAGCAAAAAAAATTACTCTACGAACAGGGTGTCCCAATTGTTGTTAAAGGTAGAAAGTGCGTGTAGTGTAAGATCCGTTTCGTTTATACTGGGACACCCTATATACGAAAGTAGGATTATATTGATTTATTTTGAACCATTTTTGAAGTATAGGGGGGATGGAAAAACACTACTAAGAGTAATGTAGGAATTATGGAAAAGCAAAAAATGGTTTTTATGTAAACTTGGTTGAATGAGTGTAATTTCAAAGAATTTTTCAATCCGAAATGAAAAAATATCTTGTTTTATCAAAGAAATTAATTTTTGTATATAATTTAATTCTTCTACATCATATAATTAAAATAAACATAAATAATAAATAGAAGAGCTTTACTAAAAGTTCATATAGCACATTATAATTTCTGGTAAAAAGCTATTAATCAATTTTTTTTTTGTTTGCTCTTTTGAATGTGTTAGTGTTTATAGTAGAGCTTTATTCTTGTTCGAAATATAGTTTTTGGTGTGCGTGTGCTTTTGTGCTTTTTCACTTTAGTTTTCAATAATATAAATTGTCTTTAAAATTTATATTTTATTTAATCTTACACTTTCCACTTCATTCATTTTAATTTTTGTATATTCTTTAGTAGATGACATAACATAAATTTTTTTGTTGGTTCGTACTCGTATCTCGAACAATGTATCGGAAAAAATTACTGTCGAGAAATGAAAAATTTTCAGCTAGATTTTGCTGAGCCAAGGGATAAAAAATAATTGCCATATCATTTTATAATCAGTTAAATGGATTTGATTATTTTATAAAGGGCTTGTCGTGATTGTATGAATATGAATTATGTCTGCGTTTCGTAATGGGATGGTTATTCAGTATTGTGTACCGTTTGCATTCATTAATCAATTTAAAATTTTGACTTAAAATTAATTATAGGCTTTTGGGACAAATACACTTTGCTAAATTTGCTAGGCATCCCTCGAAATACTGGATTACAAAATTCGTATCCGTAGTTGTATCAAAAGTCTGATTTTTCAAAATCCTGGATTTGCAAAACAAGTCTGGTGTTTGGAAAGCCTGGTTTTCTAAAGTTACTAGTATTATATTCGTAAAATTTTTATTTTATTTAAAATATGTTTTGGTTGTTCTGGAAAGGACATTTAATAATTTAAGGCTAAATAAAAAAAAACATTTTACCGACTATACCATATCTTTAGTCTTCGATGCAAGCCTTCTACCACTCGGTCTATAGGTGATCTAGGTAAATTATTCTTAGCATTATCCTACACAGACCAGAAATTTGGAGAGAACTGAGGTTTTGGTTCAATTGCCGCGTTCGAAATTTCAAACACCTAAGCCACTATTTAATTGAGGTCCGAGGAAAGCGAAATGAAACGCTTACAAATACTTTTATGGTTGGTGGAATTGAAGATCTGAATTGAATCAGAGTCAACTATACATACAAAAATAGTCCGAATTTTAGTGTAGTAGCTACTCTGATCAATGTCATCCATTAATGAGATTAAATCTCGGTTAAGTAATAGCAAGTCTCAATTTAATTAAACAAGTCAATAACAGTAGACCTCGTTCTAGGTCTAACAGGCCACAAATTACAGGTTTACCTAATACTTGTTGGTGTCACTGGACGTTTCTACATAAAACACATAAATGTAACGGTGGTTATTGTACCGTTAAAAAACAGTTTTCGTCATCTCGAGATAAAAACCCAGAAAACTAGATTCGTTCGACATTGGTGCGGCAAACGTCGCAATTAAAATACCTCTCGCCGTCTTTTCATAAAATGTTCAAATATAAAAATTAATTTTCTTATTTTTTTTTTTTTTTTTTTTTTTTTTTTTATTTAGATTATTACAACTGAATACAATTCATCTAGTAATTTTTCTTTCTTAATTTAGTCACTTGTGAATGAGAAGAGGCCCATTGGCCAGCTCCATTTATAGGTTATTTACTGAAGAAGTCTTTGCTCTGGTGTCCTAAATCCATTAAATCAATTGGTTTCACTCTCTGCAATCGTCTTACTGCATGTGAAGTGTCCAACATATCACGAAGCTCTTCATTTACGTGTTGATAGATATGTTGTCCATGAATTACTGGAAATTTTTTTATTTCTTCTTGGACCGTCGGGATATTTAGGTCCCTATGAAGGTCATCATTCCTAATGTACCACGGAGCGTTAACTATACCACGTAACACTTTGTTTTGAAAAGTTTGTATTATTTTGGTGTTGGTTTTCTTTGTACAGCCCCAGAGCTGTATTCCGTAAGTCCATACAGGCTTTACCACCTGTTGATACAATAGCAATTTATTTTCGGTTGACAATTCCGAATTTTTCCCGAGAAGCCAATACATTTTGCGATATTTGATATTAAGCTCATCTTTCTTCTTTTTAACGTGCTCTTTCCATCTGAGCCTGGTATCTAAGGTCATCCCTAGATATTTAGCATTATTTGCATATGGAATCTGCAGACCGTTAATGATTACAGGTTTGTAACTGATTTTTAGATTGGTGAAATTCATATGCGTGGATTTCGATTCATTGAGCCCGATACGCCAAATTTTTGTCCATTTTATGATTTTGTTACATGCTTCTTGGAGTTTCGTTGTCGATTCCTCGATAGTGTCTCCTACTGAGAGAACTGCAGTGTCATCAGCAAATGTTGCAATGGTAACATCGTTTAATTGAGGTAAATCTCTGGTGTATAGCAGGTAAAGATTAGGTCCCAAAACACTACCCTGCGGGACTCCTGCCGAAATCTTTTTTAGCTCGGAATATTCATCTTCATATTTCACCCTAAAGTGGCGATTCTCTATGTATGATTTTAAAATCATATAATATTGTTTTGGTAAATCTCTATGTAGTTTGAAGAGTAAACCTATGTGCCACACCTTATCGAAGGCCTGCGCCACATCTAAAAAGATACTAGAACAAACCTTTTTCCTTTCTAATGTATTCTCAATGACATCTGTAAGCCTATGAACCTGCTCAATAGTTGAGTGTTTCTCTCTGAAACCAAACTGATATTCTGGGATAAGGTTTCTTTGTTCTATGGTTCTTTTCAATCTTTTCAGCAACAGTCTCTCAAACAATTTCGCTAGTGTTGGTAGAAGTGAAATTGGCCGGTAAGATTTTCTATCATTCGGTGGCTTGCCCGGTTGCGGAATCATTATTACTGCTGCTACTTTCCACTGCATTGGCACATGCTTTTTCCTGAGAATCGCATTTATTTTGTGCAGTAATTTACGGGTACTTTTTTCAGGCAGCTCCTTTATTATTTTCCCTGTTATCAGATCATAACCAGGAGCTTTCTTTACTTTTATGTTCTTAATTTCAACTTTTAGTTCTTTTAATGTTACAGGCCTGATCTCTTCAAAATCAGTTATTCTGGGCGTATCAGCAGTGTTTTCGTCATTGGTCTAGAGGTTGAAATGTTTCTTCAAGATGTTCAGCAAACAGGTCAGCTTTATCTTTCGCACTTCTAGCCCATTTCCCATCGTTTGTTTCGATTGAGGGGATCTGCGTTTTTGGTCGTTTTAACCCTTTTGTTGCTTTCCACAGGGAATAGTCGGTATCTTTAGTTGGAGCTAGGGAACAAAAGTACTTTCCAATTGTTTCATTTCTCACTTTTTTTATGAGTGCCTTAAGTTTGATGCACGAGTTGTTTAAGGTGGTTTTATCTTGCGGCGCACGCGTAGTCTGCCATTTCTTTGGGGCTTTTCGTTTTTCCTGCACTAGTTCTTTTAGTTCTATTGGGTAATTAACGGAGTTTTCTTTCCTGGATGATAATTTGGGGGTGCATTCCCAAGCGGGCCATTTTATGACATCAAGGAGCTTGAGTTCTTCTTCTATTTCATTTTCACTTTTGATTGGCACTTGAAGTTCTATTTTTTCCTCTACCAACTGCCTAAACAGTTCCCGATTTGTTTTGTTGTTTGTGAGCTGTGGTGAATTTGTTTTTTCTATTACATTTTCACTAACCGTCATAATAACAGGAGAATGATCAGATGTTAGACTTTCATCATTTTCTAAGAAGATGTAGCATTCCGATATGCCTTTAGTGATGTAGAAATCTATTAGATCTGGGATTTTGTTAGGATCAGTTGGCCAGTACGTTGGTTTCCCTCCTGAGTAAAATTCACAGTTTGAGTATTGGCCAGCCTGCAAGTAACTCTTTGCCTTTTGGAGAGGTTAATCTTGAACCCCAGAAGGTATTTTTTGCATTAAAGTCACCTCCAATAATGAAGTTACTTCCTAATTTCTGGAACAATTTAATGTAGTCTTGTTTCTTTAGGTTATACCGTGGGGGGCAATATATCGTAGATATATTACAGGTGTTGTGATAACCAAATTAACCGTCACGGTGGTTACTTGCATGGATTCTTTTTCTATTTTTAATTCTTCATGATGTTTGATATTATCTCTAATAAATATAGCTGACCCTCCTCTTGCTCGTTCTGCGGGATGGGTGGTATGGTAACAAGTATATCTCCCGATTGATACGTAGGAGCTGCTGGTAAGATGTGTTTCTGATATTAAGCATATATCAATTTTCTCGGTTTTTAAAAATAGTTCTAATTCTTCTAGGTGTTGTGTTAATCCGTTTGCATTCCATATGGCTATTCTTAATGAGTAGTTTTGATGTCTGGTTTCTGCTCCGGAATTATGAATTGAACTATTTATTGCATACATTATTTATGTTTAACTATTTTGGAGCTTGGTATTTCCAGCAGATTAAGTCGATCCAGAATTAACTTATTTAGCTTATTCTGTTCCACAAGGCTCTTTAAAATTGCTTGGACACTGTTTTTACAATTTTTAGTACCGTTGGTCTCATTTTCTTTCGAATTTGAAGTGGCCTGAGCATATTAGTTATATTGTAAATTTTTTCTATTTGCTCGGATTTATCAAAGGTTAGCATGAACAGGGGAAGCCCTCTTTTTGAAACGGGTTCTAGTCGGTTCTCCCCGCTACGTCTCTCTTTTTTAATAATGTTCACGGCATCAAGGATTTTAAATCCTTTATTTTCTAGGTCCTCCATTATTGAATTAATTTCACAGGTTGGATGTAGTCCTCTTGCCATGACCCTGATGGGACGATCGTTTTTATTTCCGTACGTGTACCACTGATATTTTTCCATATTCAGCTTCATTGACAAGTTTCTGTATGCATTTGGATTTGAAGTGTTAATCTTCCATACATTATTGTTCAGAGCAGTAATTTTATACTCTTGTTCCGTAACATTACTCATTACACTTTGGATTTCTGAGTAGTTGGTTACTCCTACTATAAAAATCGGTGGTGGGGCTTTTACCTTTGGCTGTGCTTCATTTTGTTGAGCTGGTTGCAGTTTGAGTGATTTTTCTACTTCTGATGTGGACTCAGCGTCATTTATTGGTGGAGGTGGTTTTTCTTTTGGTTTAGCTGCTTGTTGTTGTTCTATAGCTTGTTGTTTATTGATGATTAATTGTTTTCTAGAAACCTCTTTTGAAGTTGATGGTAAAGTTTCTGCCATTTCTGGTGAGTGCTGAGTTTTCCTTTTCTTACTTGGTCTTTTACTCCGTTTCAACATCCAATTTGTTTTTCTTTCTAATTCTTCTTCATCCGTATGGAATGGATTAATGTCATCTTCGATTGTAGGGCTGGGTGTCTTCCCAAGTTCTACATGTGTTTCAACTGCTTTTTTGAGTTCTTCATTCTCTTTCTTTAAAACTGTGAATTCTTCTTTCAATTTAGTTGTAAATTCCTTTATTTCTCTTAGTTGTTCACGGAGTTCAGCATTTTCCTTCTCGTACTGAAATATATTTTCAGTTGAAGATCTTGGTAAATTGGTACTTCGTCCAAATGGGTTAAACAATGATTGGCCCACCCCAGAATCTACTGGGCCTGCCTCCGAAGAGGGTGGATTTGTCAGCATATCTGCTGCTGTACCACCTGGGGTATTACTTCCCGTATTTGTTGTACTCATTGTTTGTTTTAGCCAATTTATACCACTGGCATTTGGTCCCCGGTAACACTTTGCTACTGCCGAAGCAGTACCCGCCCCCCGCGACGAGGACGCGGCTACCTTGGTGTTACCTAGGTGTCCATAGAGACAGCCGAAGCCCTCTGAATACCCTAGGCTGAGGGGCTTTTCTTATTGACAGGGGAGCTGATTTATCAGTTATTCCTGCAAGGAATTTTAAAAATCTCATCCAGGACGAGCATTACAGACTTACTGCTGCAATGCATTCGTGGTAGCATCGATTGATAGAAATATAATAGATTGAGTGATAGCACTACAGCCATATATACACTCGCGAGCAACAAAATCGACTCGAACCTTCAGTGCTCATAGAAATATGAATTTATTTAAAACGGTTTATCTGATTTTCACAAGACACTATTTTTTGAAAGCCTGACCTGTCTGCTTTAAAATGATTTAAAAAACACCATTTTCATGAAAATTGGCTCAGAATTATTTTTATAATGAATTTTGAATGAGAACGCATTTTGGTTGCAAAAAAAATATTGAAGATATTTTAATTAAACTTACAACAAAAATTTAAAAAAAACAAAAACAATTTTATTGGTTAATACTTTGTTATGCACTCTATTGCGTCCATAACGGTTCGCATGCTTTTCCCCATTGACCTTACTAAGGTTTTGACAAAGACTTGGGAGATACCACCTCACTCCTCATCCAACGCAATCTTGAGGTCACTGATGTTAGATGGTATCGGATTTCTAGTTCTGACGCTCCGTTTTAAATCCTCCCATAAATGTTCAATTGGATTTATGTCTGGACTGAGAGCTGGCCACTACATCGTCTCGAGTCCAACCTCATCAATGAACTGCCGAGCTATATTAAAAGAATACGCCTTTTGTACGCGCCTAGGATTGAATCGATTTAGTTGCTCGCGAGTGTAGTATGTAAATGCATCGATTAGTTATGATGTTACTCTTTCTGGTATATATGGAGATATCATTCAAAAGTTTCCAAACCTTATAAGCGAACTTAGATATGGGATACTGGTTAAACATAAAGTGATACATTGAATATTCACACAAGGTTAACTCCCATTTTCGAGACCGCGAAGACTGGATACAATTAAATATAATACTGCCAAGAAAGAGTTCCAGTATATGACACAAATGGTCATTTGCCGTTCGTCTTCCTGTCTGGTTTCAAAGAAGAAAACAAAAAAAGACTGGCGACCTTTTCGGGGACTATCGCCGGTTAAATCAGGTAGCAGTGCCAGAGCGACCACATATACATGACTTCTCTTCCAATTTGAAAGGATGTGCAATATTTTATTATCATTGTTTTGTACCGCATCTAGCTGAACATATTTCTCCTCTTCCCGAGCACCCGTTTCCAGAATATGAACAGGCAATGAACAATGTTAGGCAATCACTGATTAATTCAACTCTACTAGCATTTCCTAAAAAGAATGTCAATTATAGCATTATAATCGATGCATCTGGAACAGCTGTAAGGGCAGTTTTCGAACAAATCAGTAATTAAAGTTGGGGAACGTGTAACGACACCGATAGCTACTACCGGGTGTTGACAGAATTTGTTACCCACTTAGAGGCTTCGAGGCGGTCATCTTGGCTCCAGGCAGGGCTCAGGGTAATGGGCGTGGGGTTTCTCGAAGCATAGGTGGATCTTGTTAGACCGCAAGGAACAGATAGAAAATTTATGAAGTTAGGAAAGGAAATAGGATAGGAACAAACACCAGGCAATAATATACTCACCAGCAGCTACTTACGTGCTTCCGTCACATCCTCCAGGCGAAACCCCCGATTTATTCCATTTTAGAGTCCATAATCACACTTTTCACTGAATAATCACTTTAAACGAGAGAGAAAGAACAAACACAACCAACAACGGCATGAAAAAAAAGAAGAAAACTAACAGTTTGAATTTTGAACCACAAAATAAACTAATTTTTTATTTAACATTGAGCGAAAAAGAAATATAATAAAAAACATATAGAAATATAGTAAGGGGTTAGTAATACTAAGCTAGATGATATATAAGATAATAGCAAATTTATCTAAGACTAGAATTATTATATGTACTTGGATAATTCATATTTAACAACCACCCAACGGGAGAAAAAAAATAATAATTCGCTTAAATGAGTTTACTGTTACCTAAAACTAACAATAAGAAATTTATAAATTTGTAAATTTTTATATAGAAAAAAAAGTATTAACTTAATTAAATAAAATTTAATCTAATTTTATCAGGCGTATCATTTTAAATTATTATTACGTCGATTTAATTATTGGGTCCATTTAGTTTCGAGAAAAAAAAACTTGTATAAAAACCTGTGCTAGCATTTATCCTTGCGGAGCATGAATTTCGGGAACTTGCGGTTATCCATGGTACCGTTGACACCTCATGTACATGATTTTATAGTGCACGCTTTACACACATTTTATTTTTATTTTTTCGTTTAAATATAGTTATTTTTAGTTTAAGTATTAAATTAATTAATTTTAATATTTATTTAGTAGTTTTTCCCCTTTTTTTATTAGAATCGTTTATATAGAATTATAATTAAACACATTGGTACTTTTCTGTAGTACCGTATTAGCACATATGATCACTGTCCATACAATTTGTCTACCGTTTCGTAGATCACACTGTACTCATCCACCAATTAATTTATGTACGTATCGTACACCACAGTCTATTTTTCCTTCCTCTCAGGAATTTAATTGATACACTCATACAATACTAGGCATATTATTTATGGCTATATGCACGCCTTTAAAACTACAATCACAGGCAATTATTTTATTGGCGTAATTTAATAGATTCAAATTATGTTCATTCCAAAAATTTTCGTATCAATCAAGAAAAAAATATTGAGTTCGTAATGTCACTAATCAATCTGATCATCACCACAGTTATTTTAAATTTAATCTAAACTAACGCACTTTTTTGTCTTTCACATAATAATATTAAAATGCACGAAAAATTATTTTTATAAACTAGATTAGTTTATATTATTAGTATTAAACAATTTATTTAATTAAACGACGAAATTATTAAGTTTGAAATTATAGTTTAAGTTTTTAATTAATTGTATATTATATTATTGGTTTATTATATATAAAGACTAAATTATAACATTTTGAGTTAAATAAAATTTATATCAACGTTTTAACTTCACTAACAATAAAATATCTAGTATGGTCAAAAATCAAAACTCAACTCCCCACGTTGTACCAAATTAATCTTTTTATATCAATCGCAAACCCCGTTAAACACAATTTCTCTCTCGTTTGAGACAAGTGATCATCATCAAACCCATACACATTTATATATATAAACCGCAAAGCAATCGATGCAAAATTAATAATCAGTGCTGGGTAAACTATGGACAAATTGGAGCGAAAGAAATTCGTTACAAACGCTTGAGCTTTTTTCGAAAAAAATAACTGCAGCTGAACACAAATACTCGTACTCTTCTTTTTATTGTGAACTTTTAGCGATCTTTCTAGCTGTGAAATTCTTTCGTTATTTTTTTGATAAACTACTGAGAACAGTCATGGCATCCAAGTTCAAAGAATCCCTCGTCAAGCGCGTCATTTACATTTTATAGCCCAATTGTCCACTGATATAAAAAGGTCGGATAATTTAGTAGCAGATACTTTATCACGATCTACGGAAAATTGTAGTATTTAATTAGTGGGACTGGGCATAGAAAACCACATTAAACTTCAAAAAGTAGATAAAGAACTTATTGGTTATATAACTGAACTGTTTCGTTTACAGTGTGGCAAGGCGCACAAGTTTGTAATGGAAATATTTCAATTTTACGCTTAACAACCAATTCTGCATTTTTGTTTAGTTTATGCCATAAAGCAAAAAAAAATTGTATCATAAATTTCATTAAACTTAGTACCATCCTGTGTTTCCCTAGTTACCAAATTAATTAGACTGTATTTAATGATATACCTCTGGCAATATTAATTACAAGATACCAACTTGAGAAAAAAGACGAAAATGAAAAAAAAAAACATTTTTTTTTTGGGGAGGCCGGAAATGCAAGGATCGGGGGGGATGGAAAAAGTATTCCGTGCGAGGCGGATCGCGTGAATAATATTATAAGTAAAAATGAATATTAATGATAAAATTTAAAAAGAATAAAAGTGTGAATAATGGGACAATGTAAAGAGTGCGTAAGCATAAATAATAAAAAAAAGGACAAGTCGTTGTTGTAAATTAACAATAAGTTTTGTGTAAATAATAATATTAAAATGGACGTTTTGTGCAAAAATAAAATATGTGAAATTAAATAACTCGCTATTACGGATTATGAACTGAAAAAAAAGAACTGTAATAATTTTAAACATACGATTTAAAATTAAATAAATAAACATAGTTGAGATAATAAAAAAAAATAATAAAAATAAAAAAAAAACGAAACGCAATCGGAATACGTCCATTCCGTATTAATTCTAGATAGTGATAAAAATAATACGAACATAAAAGACGTTATCATCAATAGTATAAACGTAATAATAATATTAAAGTGAATTTACGGTAATAAAAATAACAATTATTCATCATTCATCGTAAATCCTCGAAAATTCTATTGCGAAAATCAACGTCGGCATTTTGGATTAACACGTGGCCACGTCTTCGAAAGCTACGGATTTGCAAACGGTATCATGATAATTTGTTTTGCCTTAATAGTTTAAAAATTATATATTTTTTTTTAGTTTCAAATAAAAAAAAAAAAAAAAGAATTCTGGTTGCTCTTAGAATAGTTAAAACTGTAAATAATAAAATTTTATTTTTGGGTTATGGTGTCAGAATTTTTTTTTTCTCATATTTTTATAATTTTTTTTTTAAATTAAAACATTTTCATTAATAATAAATTGTCTGACTTTTATTTTTAGTAGAATGAGTACTTCGTAATTTAATTGTAAAATTCAATTGGTGATTGATCAATATCTTCGAGTCCGAAACAATGACCTTGGATCACCTCTATTTTCTTTCACAACACATTCTAGCTCTCTATGGTCCAGAAAGGAACCCCCCCAACGACTGCAACCTAGCCGGCTGCAAAATGCTGTGCTGGATCAACCATTAGAGAGTCTGTGGCAAGTTTCCAGATTTGTTATTGATTTGAAATAACAGATCTCGAAATTTGTTACAACAGGTTCTAGTGGGTGCTGAAGCAGGTAACTTGTGAAAATCTCGTGTCAGAAATCGAAAGTGACACGTCATACTTATTCGTTTTCAGATTCCTTCGGGTAGATTTGCTCATATTCATTTAGATTTGGTTATGGGTGGGTCCTTTTGGTTGGGTCCTTTACCTCTCTCTCTCTCTCTCTCTCTGTCTATCACTATATCCCATCAAGGGGTTTCGCCGCCTTAAATGAGGTTTTATAATCATATTTTCATTTTGAATAATGAGTGAGTAATTCATTGATCCTAAACCAGCCGTGAAATTTATCCTTGTTATCACCGGGAATCGAACCCGGGACCTCCGGTCGCTGGAGCAAGCATACTGACCACTTTACCACCGACAAAGTTGACCGTCGTTTGAAAATTTACAGTAGATATAAAAAAATTAACTTGTACACTCAAAAAAAAAATCGGGTGTTTTTAACAAAAAATACTGGTTAACTTTACAGAAAATGTTGTTCGTTTTCAGCCAACGCTTCAAATCGTAAATAATCTGTTTTTATTCGTAAACTTTACAACCATTTTGAATTCCTGGTATTTTCCGGATGATTCGTAAATTTTTCTCTCATGTTTTGTAAAAGTTTTACAAAATTTATCGTAATTTTATTAAGGTCGACTGTTAAATTTACAAAACAAAATAAGTTAAATCTACAGTTAGTTATTGTTATTATTTACAAAACTTGTTGTAAAATTTGTAATGATTTATCGGTGTAATTAACAATCCAAAATGTAAAATTTACGAAACATGTTAGAGAGAATAACTAAAATATTTGTTATACGTACAAATATTTCTAGAGTTATGAATGGAATTTATCGTAGATTTTACAAATTATATTCGTTTAAGTTACGTTTAATATTGTAAAAGTTCTGAAACTTGTTTGTAAAATTCACATAAGTTGTTGTATTATTTACAAATTTTTTGTTATCATGTTAGTGTACATGATCAAAGAAAATTGATAACTCTACGAAATAAATTTACAAAATTAACAGACCTAGCTGCGTTTTTTTAACAAATTTTTCGAGAAATAACGAAGCCTACTGTAGAACATAGTTACAAATACCACGTTAAGTTGACAAATTGTATTGTTACGTTTACAAATCTTTTTTTCTGTAATTAACAAAATTACTAGATTTATTAACGGGTATATATAGGATATATATACCCGTTAATATATATAGAATATATAGGATATATAGAAAATAAGTGTTTCAATTGTAAAATAAAAGATATCTTCTACTTTTTATTATCAAACATAAAATTATTTAATATAAAATGATAAATAACAAAAATATATTTCTTAAGTTTTATAGTTTTCATATTAATATTTTTTTTTATTCAAATATTTGATCAGTTTTTTTTTATCGTTAGCCAATTATTGTTATTTCAATTTATAGAATAAAAACAAAAATTCATAATTGGCGAATTTAAGTAGGTATAGTCTTATCTGCAAATTTGCTTCATTTACAAGTATTTTCATTTCCTTTCATTGGTTTAAATTTGAATTATTTAAATCGTTTATTAGAGTTATCACGCTAAGTACTTCTTTGAAAATACCGTCTATGTTATTGATGAAAATATCCCATTTCGAATATATGGTTTTAATTCCCGTATATATTGTGTTAAAATCAATATCGATCTACAAATAAATAAAGGTTGTTAAATCACAAAATATAAACAATAAAGTTCAAAGAATATTACCAAATCGGGCATAATCGGGTGGTTAAGAATAGGCCAGTAAATGAAAATGTTAACTATCGTTTTATCTTCATTTGATAGTAGCTCCTTCGTTCTTGACAAGGATGTTGTTTCCCAATTTTGAATAACCAATTTTCTCGGGCTTCGCAAATTTTTTAACTCCGTTTTAATTTTTAAATTTTCTTCGATTGAAATATTTTTCACAGGATCATCAATCGTTGTTTCGGATGTTTTAGATGTTTCAGTTACCGAGATGTCGTCACGCGTTTTGAAAAATTAGAAATATTTTGGAAACATATAGTCAAATTTGTTGTATAAGTGACCAGTTGGTGATCTTTGCCCTTCACGAATTGTAAAATATGTTTGCTGAAATAACAAAATAGAATTAAGATAAATTTAGTAGCATATCCCTTTTCCGGCCTATAATCACAATTGTGTACGTTACGAAACAGAATCATGAAAAAACAAAAACCATTACAAACTATGATTATTAATTATTTACATACACATTTGTGTACGATGGACTTAAATTTAAGAAGAAAAAAATTTATGGACGGAAAACGGATATATTTGTTTCACAGATTGTTAATTTTGTGGATTTGTTCCGTAATCTTAACCTCGCTTTGAGCTTTTAAAAGGTATAAAGCTACACTTTTATTGGTTCTCAGATTACATTTTTTCTCATTATTTCTTTCGCTATCATGTCGTGCAGATTAAATTCTCAAACTTTTAATGAAGGTGTTTGTATTACGAAAATTATATACCGAGAATGATGTCGAAAGATAGAGCACACAAACATTTAATAAATATTATTTAAGATCACCTTTAAAACTAAAAATAATGGATACACATACTTTTTTACAATACTTACTAATCTTAAATGGTATTTTCCTGATATTTTCCTAGTAATTTCTTTTGAATAACACGTTTCCACTATTTTTTCCACTATTTTTCCACTTTACACTTATAGTTATTATATTTAAAAACCACTCTAACCGGTAGCACGTCTCATACTGAATAAATATAGTGAATCGAATAAATACGAAAATCTTTACGAAACTATTTCGTACATTTTACGGATGATATGTTTTGGTTACCAGAATTTTGTAAACATTACAAAGATACATGTTATATAACGAAACATGTTTGTTCGTTTATCAAAATCACTAAGTTAGTTTACAAGTTATATTACGTGTTAACAATTATATTTTTGTTAAATACGCAGGAAAATTTCTAGTTATTTTACAATGAAATTTGTTAAAATAGTAGCCAACGAAATCTTGTATAATACATGTTCTGGACAATGTTTGTATGTAATATTTACAGAATAAGACAAAATTAAACTACAGGAATAGACACAAATTATTCAAGATAAATTTTCATTTATTGAAGATCCCATACTCATTGAATTTTTCATGAGTTTATGCCATTGTAGTCGATAAAGTAAGCTCGATCTTTTCTTTTTATGAAATTCATTTCTTAGAATCTAGACTAACATTGAAAAATGGAAATTGGTGGAATACAGTAAAAAATTGTAGATCTGGTCACTAAAGATTTAGATTTTTATGTGGTATTCTTATTAAAAACATCCATGTTTTTTAAAATAGATTATTAAAAAGAAAGCAAATAAGCCATATTTTCAGTCAATTGTTTTACATTCATATAAAAAACGTAAATTTATACATATTTCTGACATCTTTAGGCCCACTTGTAGCATCATCAATGCAAATACTGCTTAAGTCTTGCAAAAATATCGGCAACCTACAAAAAATACATATAAAAGGCATCCAGTGCCTTTATAATTCCACATCTTTAGATCTTGAAGGATAATAAAATATTAAGTTGTATTTTGCAGTAATAATGTTTTGCAAATCGAACAATTTTGATCTTTCGTTATTATTACAAGGAAACTTGTTAATTCTACAATGAAAACCTTACACGATATTCGTTGATTTAACGAAAGTTATGTGAAATGAGAATATGTTACACAGTTTGTAAAACTTTGTTACAATTTTCGTTGTAAATTGTACTACTTGCCATTGTAAAAGAGATTTTGTATGGAAGTCGAGATTACAAATCGAAATTCGATATATTTACATACGCTTTGTTAAATTTACAACAAAAACCTTACAAATATATTGTTATTTTAACAAAACTGGTGTTAAATCTACAATTTATAGTTTTACAAAGCAAATTTTGTTAGAAAAACTGAATTATTTTTTTGAGTGTATACTTGATTTTCGATCAAATTGAATTGGCAGACACACATTTTGCGATTTACTTTCTTTGCGTAAAAGGGGGGTATTGTAGGGGTTAATCCTTGTATCGCATTCAAAATCTCAGGCACCTATGCCACTACTTAATGATTATATACAAATCAAAATTATTGCAGATCCACCGAGCTTGGGATCATTTTTTTTTTTTGCTGCAGAGCGCGTATTCTTGAAATCGGTGGATCCGTCTGCGGATTATAATTTGCTTTAAAATTCTTTATACTACATATTCAAATTTTTCACCGGCTACTTTAACCGTTTTTCCAAATTTGCATGCAAGTCTTCTATTATTTATTTTAGTACTAAACATAAATCAGTCCGGATTTGAAAATTTGCAAGCAAATTTGAAAAAAACTATTAAAGTAGCCGGCGAAAATTTTTAATAATATAAAGAATTTTAAAGCAAATTATAATCCGCATGCGGATATATCCACCGATTTCAAGAATATGCGCCCTGGTAATATAGAATTATATGTTCCATTGGTCAAAAAGCTAATCATTTTAACATCCTGATTTGCAGGCTAAAATCCTCGTTGTTACCGTATTTCCTTCTGTGTGTGCCTTTCTGCAGAATATTTGCTCTAAATGGAACAAACAACTTCTATAAGATTTTTCTTAGCACAAATGTTTCACTTCTTGTACACTAGTCTTTTTCGAAACCGGATATTACCATTTTGGATTTAAATGTATTGCCCAAATGCACGCCCATTTGCAAAATTCATAAAAAGATTCGAAGTAAGCTGTTCCACCTTTTGAAATGATTAGTATTAATACCAAAGGAACAGTCTCATGGCCTATTTTGCTATATATGGTAAACAATTTTATATTTAATTTTTATATTTTAATACTGTCCGGTTCTTTAATATTGGTACGTCTTGCGCAAGTTCTTTTATGGTTAGTAGGCATCTAAACGTGTGTGCCTGTGGTACATTGAACAACAATGTTCCGAATAATTTGTGAAGGCTTTAGGGTTGTTTTTTAAATTTATATTTGCTGTGTAAATGGATTTCTCATGTGCCAGGATTTTGAAAACCAGGATGCAGAAAACCAATACATACCCAGGAAGACAATTATAAAATTGGTTCGATAAATTATGTGTTTTTCAACTGTCTTCGCATCCTAGTCATATTTGAGTGTATAAAAGAGAAAAAAATATAAAATTTCAACAAAAGTGATCAATTACCATCGTGTTGAAAGAAAAAAGCATAAAACATAAATAAATAAATAAATAAGACAATAATGATTCTACCAAGCAATGCACATATTTTTATCTTGATTGATGTACAACCACAATTGTGTCGAACGCTCCATCCCCACATATGTATATCTCGATTGATTTACATATAAATTTAAAGAAATGTATGATGCGTTTTACAGAAATTTGATGCAATAATGTTGGGAGAAAGCAATATATCGGAAACCAAAATCCCTCATATAAAATTCTGGAAATCAAAATCCCGAAAATAAAAGTTCCGGAAAAAAAAAATTACGGAAATCAAAACCTGCGATACAAATTTCAAGGCTCGATTAAATATTATATTTCTACAAATACCACTGTAACAACATCAGACAGCCTGAACACGAGGTGATTAGTTTGTAAGTTGACGTAAGATTTCCAAAATTTCTACTTCTAAAGATTTTTGATTAGAATTATAAATAGCTTAGATCGAGAATGTATATAGCTATAATAACACACTGCGCCGACACAGATTAAAGTGACCATCAAATTTTATATTATTATTGCTTTTATCCTAATTTTTTCAACTACCAACCCTCTTTGGGTAACTTAGAAGTTATTTTTTTAATCATTTAATTAAAACCTCGAATCATCTCACATAAGGATAATTTATCTATCCTTTATGTAAAATTCATACTGTTACTTAAGACATTTCCCGAGATATGTTAACTAATTGAGCAATCTGCTTCGAAACATCTTTTATAATTTGTCCAAATAAGTACTACCTATTTTCAGTAGAAAAACTGTGGAAACGGGATTTCCGTGAAATTTAATTCGTTTTCCCAGACACTCGTAACTTATTTTAACTACAGAATCCTGTTTGAAAACCCTTAGTGAAGAGCCATAAATAAACTCAACATTAGGGAGTTAAGGATTCTCCTCTCCAGGCACAAGGGAATCTTACAAAGAGAACTTAATAAGAGTGTGTAGAAAATCACTAAAAGAAAACATATGAAGGTACGAATGTGATGAAATGAAAATTGCTTCAAACTACGTTGCTCTAGAAAATATCTTCCTTCAAATATAATGATTCCAGTTATTCGATTAAACCGGATGCTTAATGTACTTGGGAAGAAGCCAAGCCAGAAAACTTTCTGAACTTAAAGGAATACGGCGGCGGTTCCAGAGTTAGCCTCTTTATAAAAAAAAATTAAAAATTGCCCGGAAATCATTTCGTAGACCGTAGCTTAGTTGGAAGCCAAACATAGTTAGAGTAGAGTATAGATTTTATAGCTTTGTACTCATATTGGCAGCAATATTTATGGAGTGAGTATGTGTAAAATAAAAAGTTACAACCGGTAAATTATCAAAAGCGGGAAATAGGAGCTGCGACTTTCTGCCATACTCAATTTATGGAAAAGCTTTAATGTGAAGTTTCATCCTGATCAGTCAATTCGTCTAGGCTGCAGATAACCAACAAACATTTATTCTGCTCAGAACCACATACGCACATAGTAAACACAGAGATTTCTTAAATGCCACGTTTTTTACTTACCATTTGCTATAAGTAAGTCTGCAAAAATGTCGAGGTCGGAAATTTTCATCATTCTGTAAAAAACAGTTTTCTGTCAATTAAATCATAATTTCCGACTACATTTTATAAAACTCCGGTTTGTCTAACCAGAGTGTAACTTCCTATATATAAACTTTATCCTAAATTTGGAGATTCCAGTGTTTTTTTTGCCGAAAACAGTACATAGGAAGTGGCAACTTCCACCGGAGCTTTTTCGTTTTATACAAATATTTTGAAAAGTATATCATTTACAACACACGTTTATGCACTGAAAAATATTAAATTAAATGTTTACAACAATACCGTTTTAGATTAGTTATCCAAAATTAAAGCGGATATGACGGTTTTTGACAAAAATCTATTTATGAACAAAATTCGGCCCTGTACGGCCCAAATGGACTGATTGATCGTAATGAAATTTCAATCCTAAGCTTTTTCTATAAATTGTTAAAATAATCTCAGTGAATTTTGGCGAAAATAGAACCACCGGAAGTGACCGCTTCAATAGGAGCTTTTTCGTTTTTCACATGTATTGTTGCAACAATACGGATCAGTTCTCAAAAATGTAAGCGAAAATGACGTTTTTAATTTCAAAATATGTACTCTTTTTCGGTACAAATTTTTGTTTGGGATTAAACTTCATACGGTTTTTTGTCACACATTTAGAGATCGCAGTGATTACTGATCGAAAGTGACAGCTTCCATAGAAGGTTTTTTTGCTAATAGTTTGGAAAGAATATTATTATGAGAAAGTCGTCTATGATATAAAAGATTCTAAATTATGTTCGCAACAATATCAGTTCAGATAATTTTCTATATTTAAGCAGAAGTGTTTATTTATAACAAAAAACAATTTTTTATAGTAATCGTGCAAATTTTGGGGCTTAAACTTCATTTTAAGGTTTTTCCGTAAATCGGAAGATCCCAGTAATTTTTGGTCGAAATCTGTCCACCGGAAGTGGCAGCTTCCATAAGAGCGTTTTCAAGTATAGCGTTTTCGAAAAAATGGGCATAGAACAAAAAAATTCTAAATTTAATTTGCAAAAATATCGGCCCATTTTATTTTTCAAAAATTTTACCCGAATTGACTATTTTTGACAAAAAACTTTTCTTCAACAAAATATTGGGCCCTGTACAGCCAGATGGGTTGATTGATCGAAATAAAACTGCTAAATATTTTGAAAGGCACGTACAAAAGCTCGACACTATTTTGGCAAGACGGATAGATTCATCGGAATGAAACATCATACTTCAGCTTTTCCTATAAATTTGGAGATCCCAGTGATATTTGCCTGAAATCGGTCCACCGGAAATGACAGCTTCCATAGGAGCTTTTTTGTTTTTTTTTTCAATTATTTTGAATAGTATGTTAATTATGAAAAGATCGAATATGCACAATAAGATTCCAAATTAAATTTGCAATATGTTGGTTCAGATCAATTTTACAAATTCAGAAATGCAGAAAAATTTTTAACTGCGAATTTTTTGAATAAATGTCTGTGTCCTGTCGCATTGTAAATTGAATTTCAAACAAAATTTGTTTAGATAAACTTTATTTCACCAAAATTCGGCATCTGTACCGCGGAATGACTATTCGGATTAAAAAACTTCAGTAAAATGGGTTGGCTATGCGATAGTGGTGGACAACTACGTTCCACAATAGGCAGTACATATTTGCACATTTGTCGTAAAAGAAATTCAGGTATTCACTACAACAATTATACCCTTCCATTGTTTATATATTATCAGCTTTTAAAATCTTGGTTTACAAAATTCAGGTTGTGAAATAAATAATTATATTATTTTCAATAATATCGGTCCAAATCAGTTTTAAAAAATTTAAGCGGAAATAACATTTTTTTTTTTACAAAAACTGTTGTTTTGTATAGAACTGAAAAATGTAGAACTCATGCGTCTTTGATGTCGTGCAGACTAAATGATGTTGGGTACTTACAGCACAGACAAATCGACGGATCGGGGTGAAACTTCATACTTAAGTTTTTTCCACAAATTTTTCCACACTTTTATGTTTTTTCAAGTGTAAAGAGATAAAGTAAATTTGTTTAGGTAATTTTACCTTAAATGACGAACTGCGGTCAATAATTTCATTTTATTAAAATTCGGCATACAATCCAGGTGGATTGACTATTCGAAAACTCAAATTTCATACTAAAGCTGTGTTTTCGAGATCTATGTACATTTGCGGTTAAAGAAAGTGGCGACAACATATTCACCCCTTCAATTTTTTTCTGATATTTACAAACTCGTACCGATGTTTTGAGTGTCACCTTATCGCGCCGTATCCAAATCAACATTGTACGAATATCTATACCAATAAATCACGGCCAATAATTTTCTAACTATAATATTTAGAAGACGTAGGTAGTTTAGATATAGACATACATATGAGAACATCCGCTTAAACAAACTTTAAATTTCCTGTTGGGAAATAAACTATACACCTATAATGGGTACGGCGATAAACAGATAAGCAAGTGGAAAGGAATAGCTTACCTGTTTATATGAAATGAATTTTATAATATTTTTTTTATGCTTTTTCGATTTCCGAATTTAGAAATAATAATGGTGGTGGTATATTTAAGATTTAAGAAACGTCTCACGTATTGTATTAAATTCAACTTACATCCGAAATAATTGGATATCTATACATATATGGAATTCCGATAATATTGCATGCAATTTTCTATTTTGATAGCCAATTTTCAATGCGCAGCATCTTATGTAATTAACCGTCAGATTATAAAGGACCAAATATTTTTTTTTTCTATATTGTCTTGGGACGTCTTTCGTTTCAGCCAAAAGTGCTGCTAAATGGAAATTAAACACGTTTACCGTTTTTATAACACAAGCAGTTAAAGTAATTTAGAAAACTAGAACAAATTAAATGTCCATTGCAAAATTGCTGTACACTGTGTGTCTGTCGCTATCGTTATTTTTCAATATCATTAAGCGTCAATTAATGTTGAAATAATTAAATTTTCTCTAATATAAAAACTATATATATATATATAAATATATATGTACCGTATTGTGTGCGCATGCAGCTATTACGTACGTAGCTATAAACCCGCAATTTATAATATTGCATACAGAATAAAAATCCAATTACCGCTTTTTTTTGTTGTTGCATTATATTGTATACACACTGTAATATGCGATGGCCAAATTGCCAATAAAACGGAAAATTAAAACATTTAATTTTCAATTTTTAATCGAAAATAAATTCGAATTTCTATAATTTAATTCGTGTTGCACAAAACGAGTACCCAAATTGATATTTAGTTGGTGGTAATTTTTATTTTCCGTTTGAAAATTACACAATGGCCTTGCACTATATGCGCCCTTTCAACTCTCCTTAAAACTAACTACATCTGATTGTATCCCACTACTAACACCAACAACCACAAATATTTTTAATTATCGATGATTTATTAATTAATTAATTATTTCCTAGCATAATTTGAAATTTGATGTATTTTTTAACCAATTAAACAATTATTAATTATATTTTAATTAAAATTTTATATTTTTTGTGAAACAATACGAGAACATAATTTTCTAGTTTAACTATTAACCTTTTTAATTTTATGTATTTGATTATTAATTTTTTTTAATAAATATAATATTCAGAATTTATTTCGATTATTAGTAATTTCCCTAGGTAAAACCACATTGTTTTATTAAAAGCGACGAGAATTCCGAATTATAGCCAAAACTCAATTTGTTTTAGAAAACCTGGACAAGTATTTTGCGGGGGCAATTTAACATCCTGAATTTCGTAACCCAAAATATTATCTAAATTCCGCAAATTAAAAAATTTCGCTTGGATTACTAGCAAAATCCAAAAAAAATCCGTTGTGATTTTAAAAACTCGGTAGCACAGCAATTTATATGTTCTGTAAAACAGCTAATCTCAATTATAGTTGGATTTGGAAACGATTTGGTGTTTCTGATAGTTTGAGAAAACTGTTTTTAACAATTTTGGATAAAACTGGGTCGCGTCGTTCGAGAAGCGTCGAGGCTATCGATGTTATCGGTCAAAGGACACAGGGGCCTAGAATTAAGGAAAACCATCAATTTGGACTAGTAGAGTTTCCATATCTCGCATGCCGTCTTAACAACCCCTTTTATCACTCGATTGTGGTGATGTTTAATAGATTTTATTTCAGAATAAATAAGAATTTTATTTACTCCAAAATGAAGACCACTAGGATGATTGAATGTGAATCGGATTTCGGTCTGCAAAAGAAAATTTTGGATTAATTTACATTGTGTATTTGGTTGTTATTAATCATATAATTCTCCCAATTGTCTTTCCGCTTCAACTAAATTGGTGTCGTTATTTGATTATATCTCCTTGGGAACCCCTCTTGAAACAGCAGGAGAAGGAATAGGAGGAGATTTTCCTTCCTCCTTTCCTAGATAAGTGAAAGAGATTTTCCTTCTCCTTTTCCTAGCCCTTTTACTTAACCCACTCTTTGTTCTTTGTCTTCAGCGGAGAAGGACATAATGAAGAAGAAGGAAATTGTAGGACCCGGGTGAAGCAGAAGGAGAAATAGGAGGAGATTTTCCTTCCTCCATTCCTAGATAAGTGAGAGATTTTCTTTATCCTTTTCCTAGCCCTTTACTTCCCCTTTTGCTTAACCCACTCTTTGTTTTTTGTCTTCTGCAGAGAAGGATATAATGAAGACAAAGGAGATTGTAGGACCCGGGTGGAGCAGAAAGAGAAGGAATAGGAGGAGATTTTCCTTCCTCCTTTCCTAGATAAGTGAAAAAGATTTTCCTTCTCCTTTTCCTAGCCCTTTACTTCCCCTTTTACTTAACCCAGTTTTTGTTTTTTGTCTTATTCGGAGAAGGACATAATGAAGAAGAAGGACATTGTAGTACCCGGGTGAGGCAGAAGGAGAAGGAATAGGAAGAAATATTTCTTGTCATTTACTAGATAAGTGAAAAAGATTTTCCTTCTCCTTTTCCTAGCCCTTTACTTCCCCGTTTACTTAACCCACTCTTTGTTCTTTGTCTTCTGTGGAGAAGGACATAATGAAGAAGAAGGAGATTGTAGGACTCGGGTGAAGCAGAAGGGGAAGGAATAGGAGAAGATTTTCCTTCCTCCTTTACTAGATAAGTGAAAGAGATTTTCCTTCTCCTTTTCCTAGCGCTTTACTTCCCCGTTTACTTAACCCACTCTTTGTTCTTAGTCTTCTGTGGAGAAAGACATAATGAAGAAGAAGGAGATTGTAGGACTCCGGTGAAGCAGAAGGGGAAGGAATAGGAGGAGATTTTTCTTCCTCCTTTCCTAGATAAGTTAACGGAATTTTCCTTCTCCTTTTCCTAGCCCTTTACTTCCCCTTTTATTTAACCCACTCTTGTTCTTTGTCTTATTCGGAAAAGGACATAAAGAAGAAGAAGGAGATTGTAAGATTCAGGTGAAGCAGACGGAGAAGGAATAGGAGGTGATTTTCCTTCCTCCTTTCCTAGATAAGTGAACGAGATTTTCCTTCTCCTTTTCCTAGCCCTTTATTTCCCCTTTTACTTAACCCACTCTTTGTTCTTTGTCTTCTGCAGAGAAAGATGTAATGAAAAAGAAGAAGATTGTAGGACCCAGGTGAAGCAGAAGGAGAAGAAATAGGAGGAGATTTTCCTTCCTCCTTTCCTAGATAAGAGAAAAATTTTCCTTCTCCTTTTCCTAGCCCTTTACTTCCCCTTTTACTTAACCCACTCTTTGTTCTTTGTCTTCTGCGGAGAAAGATGTAATGAAAAAGAAGGAGATTGTAGGACCCGGATGAAGCAGAAGGAGAAGGAATATGAGGAAATTTTCCTTCCTCCTTTCCTAGATAAGTGAAAGAGATTTTCCTTCTCCTTTTCCTAGCCCTTTACTTCCCCTTTTACTTAACCCAGTTTTTGTTTTTTGTCTTATTCGGAGAAGGACATAATGAAGAAGAAGGACATTGTAGTACCCGGGTGAGGCAGAAGGAGAAGGAATAGGAAGAAATATTTCTTGTCATTTACTAGATAAGTGAAAAAGATTTTCCTTCTCCTTTTCCTAGCTTTTTACTTCCCCTTTCACTTAACCCACTCTTTCTTCTTTGTATTCTGCGGAGAAAGATGTAATGAAAAAGAAGGAGATTGTATAACCCAAATGAGGCAGAAGGAGAAGGAATAGGAGGAGATTTTCCTTCCTCCTTTCCTAGATAAGTGAAAGAGATTTTCCTTCACCTTTTCCTAGCCCTTTACTTCCCCTTTTACTTAACCCACTCTTTGTTCTTTGTTTTTTGCAGAGAAGGATATAATGAAGAAGAAGGAGATTGTAGGACTCGGGTGAAGCAGAAGGAGAAGGAATAGGAGTTGATTTTCCTCCTAATCGACGAAGTGCTGAAATAAATGTCTTCCTGGCGACAAACCACACAGTTATTAATTTGACGTTGCACTGCGTTTCGACACTTGAGGATCCAATATCTTTGCCGCAGGATGCTAATTTGTAACGCAGGCCCTAGTTTGCCAATACAGAATATGAGTTTCTCTTATAATTTTGTCGGTTAACAGTTGGTTGAACTATCGGAAAGTATTTGTCGAACGATATGCCTGTAAGTTTTCCAATCTTCCCCCGACTCGTAAGATGCCGTGTTGGTCGAAAAATGAACATATACTATTGTATTGGAAATAGATTCAATCCTTATGAAAAAATCCTTGAGCAAGTGTGGTGAGTTTATCTTAACTTGTGCCGTCATTGAAATAGTTAGTTCATCTGAATTAGTATGACTACTTTTCACTCTCCTTCCTGCTGGTAGAATTCGTTCCAGGATATCTATAGCCTTTGTAACTTAATTTCAATCTCGTAGTACGCGTTATCCTTGGTTATGGCGGATGTGAACTTTCTTATCGTCGTTAACGACCTAAGAATGCGGCAAGATTCGTCATAATTATATGTTATACCATTATACCATTATATGTTATACCTGTACCACAGATGCACCTAGTTCAAGCCCAGTTAATTAACAAATTTGATTAAATACAATTTAAAATGCATACTTAAGGTTTTCGTTCGGCAACGTTCGAAATATGTCTCGTTGTAGCTCCGATCCAAATATGTGCTCTTCGAGACGCTATAATACCGGCTCAACGCCGCATGCAGCAATCTCATCGATTCCGGAAATTATTTCATTTTGTTTAGTATAGTGCAATAAATAATAGAAGATTTTGCATGCGGAAATATCCGTCGATTTCAACAATACGCACCCTGCGGTTTGCGAATTTCACGAGATCATGATGTTCCGATACTTCTGGCGGTAAATTTTAATCACATTTTTTTCACCCCATCCAACACAAAATTTTTGAGATATTGGCATTTTGAAATCTTTAAAGAAATGAGCATCGCATTCATAATTCTAACACATGTTTCGGCTAAAGTTTACAATCCACTTTGGTCATATTCTTATTCAGTAAATTTATTGTTTCCATCTCCGTCATCGAAATCTATAAAGGGAGTGGACATGGCCAACAATAAAAAAAAACTTTGAAAAGTTATAAAAATCTAAGAACGTTTCTTTCATTTGTTTTTAACGTCTTTCTAAAGTCTGCTGAACATCTGCGTCTATCTGTTTGTTTTGAAAACGGTGGATCATCGCACTTGGGTGCGGATGGGTACCTACAAACACATCAGGTTGATCAATAAATATATTATTAAAGGAGCTATTTTTTGGTCAAATTTAGGAGTCGATTCATTTCCTCGACCTAATCGTACACGGATTTCTTATCAATTAGTTTTATTTTCGATTCCATAATCAATGTTTGCTTTACCGCAGTAGTTGCTCCTTGTAAATTTAGTTTAGTTCAAAATGCTTCAGCAGTCGCATTTATTTGTTCTTAATTCAAATAATATTTTACGCACATTATCGTTGATTGTGAAGATTAAGAATCATGATTTGCCTCGAGATTTGCAATAATCTTGCTGTCATCTGGCTTGAAAATATTTCCTCCTGTTGGTTTAGAACTCGAGGATAGAATCTTCGTTCCCATTTCCACTTCATCACCACACCTATCAGATATAACTTTAATTAGCTCTTTCAATGATTTCTCAACGTCAAGTATTGAGCTCTGCTTGCTCTGGATGCCTAGATGGATGGATGTCGGCACCGATGATATCTCAAGAGCGGCTCATCCGGCTTATTAGGTTTTTTTCGCCAATCTTCCTTTCTTTTGATTTCGGATAATTTAAAAGCTTTTGGGATCTATACTTTTTTTCTATACACGCTTGTAGTTTGTTGCTTACAACAATTTTAATACATCCTTAGTTCATAAATCTACCGTTTTGGCGCTGATAGCTATTTTTTCGTTTATTATGGAATATATATTTATCGAATATTGTTGAAAAGGTTTTGAAAACGGCCATAAATTTGTCGGCAGCACTATAGTATTCTTATCTACCATTTTAGCGCTGGCAGCAGTTACAATGTTTTACATTCCTAGTTTTCACACCCCCCCCCCCCCCCCCCACCCATTCCCGTAGCTAATTACTGGTTTATTAAAGAGTGTAAAAGTGTTTCATGTCAATCAAAATATCTTGGAGAAATTCTCCAAATTTAGCTAAAGCATATTAGTTTAGTACTTCAAATTACCACTGTGGCGCTATTACAGATACTTTTTTCTCATTCTGATATGATCATGTGGTTCTTAAATTAGGAAGAATGGGCGAAGGAAAAATTGTTTGTCATGAATTTATTTCACAAAGGTCATGAAAAATATCATAGAATAAGTTGAAGCACGTTAGCATGGCGCTGAAAACAGCAACATTTAGCTCATTCCAATAAAACTATGGTTACATGTTACTTTATACAAATCGTTTATGATTCAAAGGTCTTGGAAAAGCAACAATTTTATAACCAGCACTACATAGTTTACCAATCCACCGCTTTTCCGCAGATGACAAATTAATCCTTTGGTATTGAAACATTCTGTAATTCTTAGAAAAGTTACTCTTCATATATATAAGTATTGTCCTTCGCTATCTACACATTTTTTGTATCTCTATATACATGAATACCACGGAAACCGCTCATCCAACCAATTTTGCACTTCTTCGAAACTGGCCAAGTGTAGACCTGCGGGTGCGGTAGCAGATCCCATCTCAGCGTTTTGATGTCGTGGGCGATGGGAGTGCGATGACATGGAGCGTTAGAGCATTCCTGCCCTTTTTCGAGCAGCGCTAGGTGCTGATTGATGAATTGTTGACGATAGTGTTTCCCATTGACAGTATTGCTATATGTTTCAGCAGCTCATAGTACATGATTCCTTTCTGGTCCCACCAAACGGAGAGCACTATTTTCGATTTGACCGTGCCGTCGTTGTTGATGCATCGCCAGGTGAAAGCCACGAATTTTTGGGTTTTGGATTCTTAGAAAGATCTACTTCTCATCTACCATAAAAATTCGATGCAGGAAGAAGCTCTTTCTTTCAAGCCGTGAAAGTAGAATTTCACAAGTGGCTCTTCGATTTTTCATCCGTCTTTGAGTAATGCGGGACCCATTCTTCCTCCTTTTGAATTTTCCCATAGCATATAATCGTTTGGAAATACCTTTGCGAGTCATGTTTAGTGCCTACGCAAGTTGATCTTTAGATTGCGTATCATCTTCATCCAATAACACTCGCAGCTTAGTGTGTTCAGATGTTTTTGGTATTCCGGAGCACTTCTTGTCCTCAAAGTCGAAATCGCCACTTTTGAAGCGCTTAAAGCAATTTTCGCAGGTAGTTTTCGATGGTGCATGCTCAACGTAGTGCTCCTCAACCAAATGACGTGCTTCAGCTGCATTTTTTGTTTCAAGTAGAAGCAGAAAAGCAAAGCTTCCCGCGAATGTTTGGCACAAAACTCGATATTTTCTTTTTTAGAAAAATTTAGCTGGTATTACAACTGGTTATCTGCCCACGCCATGAACAAAAAACAACTTCCTCCATAAATGAGAACTAGATGTATCGCTAGCACTATCTCTGTGTGAAACCCGGAAATTTAGTTGGGCACCTGATATATTTCTTACCAAATGTTAAGCAAATCTGAAATGTTTTAATTTTACCATTCGCACTTAATTTGCATTGTTGGTTACAGACAGAAGAAAATACCATTAAATACCGAAATCCCCAAAATCAAAATAAGTAGCCTGTGTAAGGTGCCACGCAGGCTAAATGTTGTTGGTTCTCTACAGCTCAGACCGATTGATCGATCGGATGAAACTTCATATTTAAGCTGTTTCCCGAAATTGGGGAAAAATCCACTAGGATCTGTTAATGTTGACTGCAATCGGTCCACCGGAAGTGGCAGCTTTTGTTTAGGAGAATTTCATTTTCTACCGGAAGTGGCAGCTTCCATATGAGGTTTTTGCAACAAAATTCGATTCATAAATGGCAGCTTAACCACTTAATTTTATGATCCTTGTTTTTGTTTGCCAATTCATTATTATATTCCTGAATTCTTTCTTGCCATATTTTTAGTTATGTTGAGACTTGTAGATCAGACACTGGTTGATAGAACTGGTCAATAAACAACTAGAGGAATGTTATTAGTACGTTTCTCGATATTGCTGGAGCATTTTATAGCAATGTCTATTTGGCATTGGCTGAACAATCATTAAATGGGTCGAGTTGATGCTTCGTTTTCAAGCTAACCCTTGAAAGTTGTAGTCTACTTTATGAAAACCACTCAGAAAATTGTTGAGATGTGGTAAACCACCTTAGTGGCCTGGCAAATCAGTCATCATCAAATTGTCAGTTACTTCTTATTCTGTTTGTGCAGTCGTTCTATCTTGAAGATAAGTTGAAAAAGCTCCTGATGTATTTTTATAATGTAAAAGAACTTTTGACAACTCTTCTGAACCGTTATTAATAATGCTGATTTTTATCTAGACAACTCTAGTTTTACCTATATGCACCTCTATCGTTTGGAGGAAGACGCTTTGTATGAAACCTGTCTTAAAAAGGAAAGTTTTTTCACTTCGTTTCTGCTTCCCTGTCTTAAACCGTATACGATCGCAATTTGCTATTCGTCTATTAAACATTAACTCTCTTCTCGCAATTCATATTCAATTCATATTCAATTCATATTCAATTCATATTCAATTCATATTCAATTCATATTCAATTCATATTCAATTCATATTCAATTCATATTCAATTCATATTCAATTCATATTCAATTCATATTCAATTCATATTCAATTCATATTCAATTCATATTCAATTCATATTCAATTCATATTCAATTCATATTCAATTCATATTCAATTCATATTCAATTCATATTCAATTCATATTCAATTCATATTCAATTCATATTCAATTCATATTCAATTCGTATTCAATTCATATTCAATTCATATTCAATTCATATTCAATTCATATTCAATTCATATTCAGTTCATATTCAATTCATATTCAATTCATATTCAATTCATATTCAATTCATATTCAATTCATATTCAATTCATATTCAATTCATATTCAATTCATATTCAATTCATATTCAATTCATATTCAATTCGTATTCAATTCATATTCAATTCATATTCAATTCATATTCAATTCATATTCAATTCATATTCAGTTCATATTCAATTCATATTCAATTCATATTCAATTCATATTCAATTCATATTCAATTAATATTTAATTCATATTCAATTCTTATTCAATACATATTCAATTCATATTCAATTAAAATTAGCGTCATATTCACTTGAAATGAATATACTTTATATTCAGTTCAGCAGATTGACGAACCATTTTAAAATTGAAGTGCTTACGCCCAGCTAAAATCTCTCAAATTTTGCGAAATTTTCTGAAATACAATTTAGATTGCAAGTAACAAAATGAATTTCTAGACCTCACATTAACTCTTGCATCTTTCATAACAGAATCTCTGATCTTGGTACGTAGGGCAATCATATATTATTAAATTAGGTATAACGATTTTATGCGGAACAAATGAATAAACAAAACATTCAGAAAGGAATTAATCATCTTCGTGCTGATGTTACTTTATTTATAAAATTAAAGACATTTAATTGCAGAATGAAATGGATATATGTATTTAGAACACTTTATCGTATAATCCGCATTGCTTACTCCCAGCAAAATTGAAAGATTACTCGGGAAAGTGATGTGTTGCAAGAAAAAATTTTGTGATGTTTAACGGCAAATCATATATAATAAATTAAAGTGGCAATAAAAGATTTTATGGCTGCAATAAAAGCGAAAGCAAAAAAAAATACCAAAATGGGGTACATTTTATCATCTCGACATATAAAGATGAACAATTTTTACAAGATAAAAAATAATGCATGCCAAGGGATAGGGATGGGGGAATCATAAAATTTAATATGGGTAACCAAAACAATTATTTCAGGCGATATATGGATCTGCTTCATACCACACTGCATCCAATAAAATCTCAAATTAACTTTTCAAAATTTAAACATTTTCAATTTATAATCAATATGAAATATTTTTCAATAAACAACAATATTTAATTGGAATAATGCTCAAAAATATCTTCTAATTAAAAATTGCAAATATAATTTTTATCGATTTCAAAAAGTATTATTATTTATCTCTTGTACTGTACCATCGATGTTTCTAAGGTATGATGTATAATGAAAAATTTATTAATTCATCAATTTATCATTATACCATCATCATCATCATCATCATTGACATTATCATATAGTATCGTGCTTAAGTATCGAAGATGATAAATCAATTCGATTTTGTTATCGTGTTTCAAATTATATATGTTGTTGTTGTTCGAATAATGGAAAATGCTTTAATTAAAAAAGATTTCAAATTTTATAAATTTATAATTAAAGTTTTTGTTGCATTGTTATATGTGATTTTAATGAAGGTGGAACTAATCTACGATTTGAAGGTGGTGCAATTTTTATGTGGTTCTCTTGTTTTAATTTAAAATTTATAAAATCTTATTAAACGTTAAGAAAGTATTTATTATTTTCTACAGTTGGTAGGAGGATAAACTGGACGTTTTCTACGCGAAAACCGGACGTTGTCTCGGCCCAATTTAAACGGATTATTATTCAAAATTAAATTACCTTTCATAGGCCTTTTTAATCCTTTGGTGACTTTCCACAGGGAATAGTCTGTGTCAGATGTCAGATTACTTAGGAAACTTGCAACTGACTCATTCTTAATCTCCTTTATAAGTAGCTTAAGTTTTTTGCACAAGTTGTTTAGGATTTGAATTTTTTTTTTGACTTATATGTTTAGGATTGTTTTGTCTTCAGGGGCTCTGGTTCTCTGCCAAGTCTTACGAGCTCTTCTTTTTTCGTTAACCAACTCGCTCACTTCAACTGGATAAGATATACTTTTTTGCAATATTTCTTGTTGATCAGGAGTACCTTCCCAGGCCGCTTTTTGCACACTTTCAATGAGGTTTTCTAGTTATTTTTCTATCGTATAAGCGTTCGAGATCTGCACCTGTAGGTTGATGATTTCTTCGACTAGCTGTCCTTATTACCGTGTCACTTATTGTCATTAAAACTGGGCTGACGACAGCCCTCCTTAATTTTCAACTGCTAAGTAGTTTTCGGAGATATCTCTCGATATATAGAAATCCAGAAGGTCAGGAATTTTATTTGGGTCCGTAAGCCAGTAGGTTGGCTTTCTACTGGAGTGAAACTGACATTTTAATGTCCTGCTTCAAATAGTTCCCTTCCTTTGGGACTAGTTCTATTTGATCCCCAGAATATGTGTTTCGCGTTAAAGTCGCCTCCAATAATTAAATTATTGCCAAGCGATTTAAGAAGTTTGATGTAGTCTTCTTTTTTTGGGTTATATCTGGGTGGACAGTAGATTGCTGATATACTATAGCTCTTGTTATTTTTGGTTTCGATAGATACAGTAGCTACTTGCATAGATTTCTCCTCTATTTTTAATTCTTCGTGGTGTTTTATATTATCCTTAATAAAGATTGCTCTCCCGCCACTACTCTTTCCTGCTGGATGTAGAGCTTGATAGCACTGGTATCCACGTAATTTTTCGTTCTGGTAAAATGACATTCTGAGATTAGGCATCGAGTATATCAATTTTTTTGTGTTTAAAAATACTTCTAATTCTGAAATGCATTGCGCTATGCCATTTGCATTCCAGGTAGCAATTCTTAAATCGCGTGTCATTATTTTTTCTTAATAAGTTTGTTTTGACTAGAATTAATGTTTTTAGTGGAGTTACTAGTTTTACTTGACGCATCCGTTATTGTTTTATCTTGGATCATCAATGCGTTTTCTAGTGTTCCTAGTCTCTGTTCTTGGTGTTTCAGTAGCTCGCCCATAGATTATACTCTTTGGTCCTGGCTAGCCAGATGTGAATTGGTAGGCGTTTAGCTTCTGAAGTATTTCTTGCAGGGCATGGGTTTCCTGACTCGGAGTGTGCATATGATATGCCTTCTCTTACTTTGCCGCTATTTAGGGGGATTTCATACCACAGTGTATTCATTACACTGGTTCGTTCTTACTTTTATTGCATTCTTTTTTTAGATGTTTCCCAGCACACTTTACGCATCTGGGCTCCCTATTACAGTATTTGCGTGTGTGGTTATACGCCTGAAAGTTGTAACATTGTGGCATTCTACTGGGGTTGTTTTTTAATGCATCAATCTTAACTTTCATATTAAGGATTGCTTTGATTCCATATACCCTATCAATGCTCTCAGCGTTGTCAAATGTTAGCATGAAAAGGAGGAGGCCAACATTGGTTGTTTTTCGTTCACCGTTTGCATTTATATTGATCTTTCTCTTTAATACGTTTACAGCGTTTAGAATTTTGAATCCTTTCTGGCGAAGTTCCTCAATTATTTCTTCGTTGGGGCATGTAGCCCTTGTATGATGTAGCCCTCTGTCCATGACTTTAATTGGTTGCTCAGCTTTGTTTTCGTAGGTGAAACATTCGATGTTTTGAGCGGTGATTACATTTGATAACATTCTGTAGGCTTCTGGGTAACTAACTTCAATATTTTTTTTATTTTTTCGTATTCACTAACATTAAGTATGTTAATCGGTGGAGGTGGTATCTCTTTATGAATTGGTTGATTTTCCTGCATTTCCCTCTGGTTAATTACATGGGATGTTTTAACCGGCTGCAGTGGTCTCTCTTTCGGTATCAATGATACGTTCTTATGTACCTTCACTAGGTCTGTAGTATAGGGAATCCAAGTCGGTTCTACCCGACTTTGTGTAGTTGTGCAATTACTCACCCCCAGAGATACCCGAAACCATCGGGCATCGCCGCAAACAACCGAAACCAACAACCCTCCTATGCATCTGAGCGAAAATGGAAAAAACATAAACGTATGTACTAGGGAATCCAATTACCCGACTAGGGAATCCAATTACCCGAATTTCGGGTACCCGACTTTCGCTTCCGTTTTTTACCATTACCAAACCGGTTTCTACAAACATACGTTTCAATTTTTTTCCATTTTCGTTAAGATGCATAGGAGGAGGGTTGTTGGTTTCGGTTGTTTGCAGCATTTCCCGAATGTTTCAGATGTCTCTGGGGGGGTAAGTAATTGCCCAACTACACGAAGTCGGGTAGAACCGACTTGGATTCCCTAGTCTGTAGATGACCGTTCAGGTCGTTGGAGTTGTGGTTTTCTGACGCTCTGTGTTGATTTTTGCACTTCAGGCGAAGATTCTGCTTTTCTTTTTTTGTTTTGACGCTTAGTTTTAATTTGTCTTCGTATAAAACTCGTTTCATATGTCAATTCATCTTCATCTATTTCATAGATGACTACAGTATTTTCTTTGGCTTGATTATCATTTTTGATTACAGCAATTTCTTCTTTAAGATGTTGGACTTCTTTGAAAAGCTGTTCATTGATTTTCATTAAGTTTTCTATCGATTTCTTTAAATCATCGTTTTCTCTAGCGACATCGTGGTGGTTTTCTTGGTTTCCGTTCTCCCTATACGTTCAGCATTTTCATTCTCCATTCCTCCTTTCATTCAAGCATTTATCTAGTTAGTGATCTAGAGATACTTGTGCTTGGTATAAGTGGGTTTCGCAATGGTTGGCTCACCCCAGAATCCGTAGAGCCTGCCTCGTGTGAGAGAGGAGTGGCCAACTGTAACGTATCACCTGGGGTATACATTCCGTTTTGTTGTACACTCAAATTATGTTTTAACCCTTCAATGCATGATTTTTTCTATTTTGTTGAAAAAATTCCACATTATAGTTTCTGCAATCTTTATTTATATTATCAAAATAAGAAATTCTAATTATTTGTAGTTTCCTCGGAAAATTGATTTTCGTGGTTGTATCATATATGATACGGCATGCATTTACGACTAAAAAACAAACATATTTTTTTTTTTTTTTTTTCAATTTTAAATTTAAATAACTAAAAATGTTACATAGTTTTTCACAGCCTAATTTAACAAAACTATTTAATAATAAAAATTAAAATAATAAAGGACATAACACAATTTCTGTCTTTGTTGCAACAAAGATGTATGTTGCATTTTTCACACATTATAAAAGTGAGTTTGGAACTTCCGGGTAACTTACACCGCTGTTTTTCAGATGTCCAGTTGAGAAAATGCGATACACTGGCCGACGTCTATTGCAGCTGTGTAACTTGCATTGGGCTTTTTTCGTTTACGTTTGACTCTGCACAAACTTTCAGCAACTTGAATTCTAAAATTCATTAGAGCGAGATGTTCCTATCCTAAATCAGCAGCGATTCTTTTAGAAAGTAACCATGAATTTACCACCGTGGATATTTATTAAGATGGTAAATATTCGTATGCACCATTTCTTGGAGCGTTTTTGTGGTGACCTATATATTCTTTAGAGCACGTTCGGTTGGTAACTTGCTTGAAGGTAGTCTGTCACGACGTACTGTGCCAATTGATTGAACACCAACTTTATTTAGTTCGATAATCGATGGTAAGCTCGTGTAATAATAATCGAAGTAATCGTGGTGGTTCACATTTCTTGGTACATTTCGTAGTAGTCGAATGACCAAATTTGATGAGCTCCCCAAATCTTTTTCTGATAAAATACGTTTATCATTTTCTTGCCCCGAAAATTGTTCAAAATTGTACGTAAATTTTCACTGAGAAGAAAAATGTGTAGCCCTATTTATGCGGCTTCATTTGCGTGTACTGTTTCAAGTAACTTCCACCTTTAGTAAAGCACATCTGTTCATCAATAGATATATTTCGTCGATTGGAATCTGCTGAAAGTTTTTAATGAGAGCATCTATTACGGGTCGTATTTTAAACGAGCGATCGTGATTTGGATTTGTGTGCGGCATATTGTTCTCATTGCGATTGAAATGATGAAACTGACGAATTTTTTCGAATTGCTTTTTCGTATTATATTGTTCCACTTCATGGGACCAGTATCAGTGCAAACTTGTTAGTTGGTACATGAAAGTAAAAATATACACCCCGAGAATTTTTTCCAAATCCTTCCCGTTTATTGAAAACGTATTTTTGATGTTAGTTTCCATTGCGTAGATATTTGATTCTCTAACGCTATCATCATTTTAATTAGAATAGAAAATTTCAAGAGGCGTTTGTAGTTCGAGAAGTTCTTATGGTGATTCATCACCGTTAAATTTATATTTATCTGATGAAACATTCAAATGTTTTACTCTCCAAATAGTATTACTATACACCTTTTTTAATTCCTTGACCTCCCTTGTTTCACTTGTAACCTCAATTGCTTTGCCAATATCAGTATCTTGTAATTCAAACACATTTTTATCACTTAGTAGTATCACAGGTATATTTTGAATGTCTAATGGTACATCGTCATGATCAGTCATTTTTAACTACCAAAAATGTTGAACAAAATTTATTATTAAAGAAGAGTTCCACCTTTCCTTCAATTTATACGGTTGTATCATATTTGATACAACCAAAAATTGTGCCGTAATTGCATGATATATCATATATGATACAACCCATGTTTTTCAATATTTACAATTATAATATAGACATATATATATGTCAAAATGGTTGAAACACATAATATAATTACATATTGTTACGATGACACCTAGATTAGAATAGAATAAGTTAATTTCATTAATTGTTCAATTGCATTTATGATTTATACTCAACATTTAGGCGTCATTTCTATACTAACATATTTGCTGCGCATTTAGGATTATTCTAGAAACAAATATTTTGGTATATAAGGGCACGCGTTGACGTGGAATGCTGAGTATTATTTTAAACGTGATACAGTGAAGGTTAAATAGAAAGATTATTAAAGTGATTATTAAAGCGATTATTAAAGTGATAATTAAAAAGTGTGTTATAATTATAATAATTAATTGTGAAAATTGTGTTGTATAATAAATTGTGTTGTGTAAATAAATTGTGTGAGTTCAAATTTGAAGCAGTGTATTTATTCACAATCCAGTGATTCGAACCTTGATTGACAAGGCAAAATCGTAACAATATATTTAATAAAATATTTTTATTATGTGAAATAGTATATAAATTCCCTAAAAAAAGACGACCAAAAATCTACGTTGGTTGCGAAAAACTAATCATCACAGCAAGCGACACTCAACCGAACAATTTGTATTTTAGGTATTATCTCCTAGACGCTAACGTAACAACTAAATTACAATAATGACTTAATCTAACATGTTGACACCTGATCCTAAAATATGCATAAATGCGTAGACATGCATTTATGCGAATCTTGCACTTTTTGTTGCGCGTCGTTTTCGATGTAATACTCCGCACATGTTTAAAAAGTAGATCCCATTATATGCGTTGTTGTTGTTGTATAACAATGTTATGTTGTTGTTGTGTTATGTGTAGAGGATCGTAACTATCATTGCCTTAATGATTGGTTTATTATTCGGGATTCCTTCCCATAGCTAGATTTGGTCCGCGGATGGTATTTTATTTCCCACCTACCCTTACGGCAAGCCGGTTAAAGATCATTCCCCTATCCACCACCTGGGAACGCGCCACGATGGGAGCTCGGCATCTTCACGCGGGAAAACAACTATGCGGATTAGAAAACATTATTTATAATATTGTATTGTATGGTATTTCCAAAGGATTCTATCTCTTAGCCGTCTCCGAAAATCAGCCATATCACACGTTTCTTCGTCTTCACTCGAAGAACAAAACATTTCAAAAGAACTCAGTTTTTATTAAAATTGTTAATTTTATTCATATTATATTTTTATGTATTAAAATTCACTATAATGTATTTCTTAAAAATTCTTATTTTTATTTTTGACAATCGAATATCCTGTCAATTTTTGAGGCAATTATTTGTGTTTTCCGATGGTGTGTTGTTGTTGTTGTTTATCTTTTATGTTTTTGGCACGTAACGTTGGGGCGTTACCCACTTATATAAGTACATGTGTCTGATATCACTGACAAGGTATTGAAGAATGTCATAAAATAAGTTGAGGTACATTAGTACTCAAAACTATTGTTGTGGTGCTTGAAGCAGTAGCATTTATCTCATTCTAATAAAATTATGTGACATATAAATCATTCGTGGTTGAAAGGTTTAGGGAAAGCAACAATTTTATTACCAAAACCGTAAATCCACCGCTTGGTGAAAGTGGCGCTGGTGAATAATTAATCTTTTGGTATATAATAATCTTTTGGTATATAGAATATATAATAATTTTTACTTTTATTTTTTGAAGACTTCAAGCCAGTTAAAACTAAAGAAACGATTATAAAAGAAATATAACACAAGCCACTAGGAACGAAAGTTACCTGCACACGTGTACCATTCCTATATTTTTAAAGTTACGAGTACATTCAAAAGTGTATGCCAATTTAGTATTTACATAAAATTGAACATGCTTACATACATACATCCAAATTTATTATTAATATTTTTAATTGCACAGTACATACATATAAAATAAACATAAATATTAGCATTATGGGGATTTTGTTTACAACATCATCACATATATTATGTGCATGAATGAAATTCTATGTAATGTTGTAGCTGTACACAATTATTGCAAAAGCTAATTTTATGCCAAGTATGTTTTAAGCACCATAATAATTGTATCGTCATTACATTTTATGTAATAGCATTATATTATGTTATGTCTGTCTGCGCGAAATGAGCTTGTGTTTTCTACATTTGTAAATGGTGTGCCCTACAAGCACGATTTATAAAACATGATATAGCATTGCAATAAAAAAATATTATTTCTAAATTAAATTTAAATGATTTTCGTTTTTAAAATACCAAAAAAAAAATCAATCACAGTAATAAAATATAAAGCTCTCCTCTGCTACCGATTGTAATCATCATAATGTGGATATTTTAATGAAGCGTTTCTCGTTTCTGGCGCTCTTTTGTTGCCATTCGCGGCAATAATAAAATATTTATGTGTATATAAATTTAATATTATATGTATGTTTTATGTGTGTATGTGGAAAAGCTCAACATTTTTTATGGCTCTGTGCTTCAAATTTTTTTTTTTATACATATATTTCGAATTTGTACCGATCGATTTTATCATATAACATGGTTTCGTGCAATTCAACACCGCCGCGAGTATACCAAAAGCACAATATTTATTTGAGTATATACAGTAAATTTTATCATAATAACTGGATATTTTCCTAATCAAGGCTGCGATATTATTTTGGTAAACCGCAAACAAAAATATTATCCGCTGTGGTTTAACTAATGGCCTCACGTACATAAAATTATGTATATTCGTATTTTATTCCAATGTATATAGATCGGAAAAATGTATCAATTCAACATTTGTACATTCAACATATCAAATAACACGCATACACAACATTGATAAATAATTTCGAATTTGACAGAAGAGACACAAAAAAATGAGAAAGCTCATAACATTAAACAAAGTATAAAATAAAAAGCTCTTTGATTTGATCAAATAAAAGTTATTGCTGCCATTCTCAAAGTTTAGATTCGAGATTTTCAGTTTTTTTTTATTTTATGCCATTTAACGGGTTTGATTTATTTTTGATTGTGAGTGTGTGTAAATATTATTTCTTTGGTGTTCATATAAGGGAGGAAAGATGTTTAATGTGGAGCTTTTCTGTACGAAATGGTTTGATTTCAATTTTGTTTGCTGTAACGTGATTAATATGCGCGTTTGTATGTATAATGAAAATACATATATTATATTTTGTTATATGCTTTATGTAACACATAAATTTATGTGATAAAACATGCATGTGGCACTGTAAAATTTCGTGTGGCAATCGTTTAATTGATATACCACAATCGGCTTATGCATCGATTTACCGCAGTGTGATAGTGGTATGCCCATAATATAGTTTGGCACTTCAAAATACGTTTTGCTTGCATACGTTTTGTTATAAAACTAATATTAGTGTAGCCGTAGCCTAGATGAGTTGACTGATCATACTAAAATTTTTTTCCATAAATTGGAAGATTCTTGAGAAATGTGGGGGAATTTATGTACCGAAATTGGTAGCTTCTGTTAGAGCTTTTTAATTTTTGTGATAATCAAATAAACAAAGGGTGTTCAAATTTGAGGTATCATTTTAAAATTTAATTAAAAGACGTAAATTGTGAGAAATCTTTAATTATTTTTATTGGAAATTAAAATACATTGGTTCCCGTTAGTAATGAAAAATAATATCATTCAAGTGACCTCCTCTGCTAGCTTGGCAGGTTGTCAACCTTTTACCATGATCTTGATGGCCAATTCACGTCTGTTCTTCGAGAAATTATTCGATTCTTACACTTCTCTTTCAAAAGATCGATTGATTCCGTTTCTGTGTGGCGTATTGCACCCCCCTGTTGAAACCACATATTCTGCACATCAATATCTTCCAATTCACTCCACAAAAGGTTTTTAATCATCTATGGACATCAAGCTCTATTCACAGTAATTCCAATTACGCTATCACACTTAAATCCACACCATACAGTAACTTTTTTTTGTTGCCCAAATGCGGTAGTTTTGTTTGTTGACATAGCCGCCAATTTCAAAATGAGATTCAGCGGTGAAGATAATTTGCGTGAAAAAATTCTCATTTTCTTCTTGTTTTTCTGTGGTCCAAATAACGAATAGCCGACATAATGCGTGGCCATCTGGCTTTAATTCTTGTATCTACTGTATTTTGCAATTCTTTACATGAAGATCTTTGTGTAAAATATTGAACAAAGTTGTTGGTTTGAGGTTTAATTGCTGATCTAGTACTGAATCAGTTTCTTCAAACTTATCAATGATAAGTTTAATAGTACGGTTTGTCGAAGCATTTTCTCTATCGTATTTTGAGCGAAATTTTCTTCCAACTTCGAAATAACTTTCACTATATTTAAAATAAGCGTTAATAATGAAAACACGTTGTTTAATCGTATATCTCTCCATTTTAACTTTAATAGGTACAAAGGGCCGAATGTCGAAGGCCGAATGTCGAAGGGCCGAATGTCGAAGGGCCGAATGTGTCGAAGAGCCGAATGTGTCGAAGGGCCGAATGTCGAAGGGCCGAATGTCGAATGCCCGAATGCGTCGAAGGGCCGAATGTGTCGAAGGGCCGAATGTCGAAGGGCTGAATGGGTCGAAGGGCCGAATTTTTTTTTTGTTTTTAGAAATATAATTTTTTAAATTTGTTGTTTTATAACAAAATAAAATATTTTAAGAATATTTTTATATATTTATATTTTTCATATTTTTTTTTATAGAATATTTTATAATTTTTTTTTTTAAACATAAATGAATTTCTTATGAATTTATGTGCTTTAATATTTTTCATCTTTGAATATTTATAAAATTCCACGTATCCGGTCAGCGATACATTTTGGTGAAGGAAAATTTTGTCATGCGCCACCAGAGACATCCGCCCCTATTTGTCAGCCTTCTGATAATAGGTATATGGTACAAGAATTAAAAAAAATAATTAAATTAAATAAAACAATAAAAATATATATTTCTAAAAACAAAAAAAAATCAAAAAATTTCGGCCCCTTGACCCATTCGGCCCTTCGACACATTCGGCCCTTCGACACATTCGGCCTTTCGACATTCGGCCCTTCGACATTCGGCCCTTCGACAAATTCGGCCCTTCGACACATTCGGCCCTTTGACATTCGGTTCTTCGACATTCGGCCCTTCGACACATTCGGCCCTTTGAAATTCGGCCCTTTGACATTCGGCCCTTCGACATTCGGCTCTTTGATATCATACCTTTTAACTAACCAGAATGTTTGTAGTTGTCATCTGTCAAACAACATATGATACTCTAATGGCGGATGGCGGAATATTTAAAAGATACCTTAAATTTGAATACCCGTTAGAAAGTTTAAATATTCAGCAATGGTTGACCTGACCTTACTTGTTTTCTCAATGAATAATAATTGTTGATTATACGAGACAGCGTTGTGTATCAAAAATCCGATAGGTTTAATTTTAGCCTTAGAAATGAAACTTGGGGAATTCGAAATCAACCTACATTCGTGGAAAACGAGAGTCTGATACTGGCAATATACTCACCTTTCCATATTTTATTTTATAAGCAAAACGTTAACACTCGTACATATTTTACATATTTACATATTTTATAATAATGAACTGTCAAATACAACACATGCAGAGTGATATTATGATATCAAAAAATAAAACCTATGCTTCTCCCAAATTCTTACGCCTTATCATGCGTTTGATAAGCGAGACTAGTTTGGCTTGCAGCATTACTCAAATTATTTTTCTTTTCTAATTAGCTTCGGTTTCTTATTCACCTCTTCCAGTTTGGTAAATTTGCTAATATCCGGTTTTAGTGTTTCTCCATTCGACCGGAGTCAGCAATTCCTCAGGCAGATTTATTGTTTTACTTTTGACTATATATGTATTAGTTTCACCATATTTTATTTAGACAATTTAGTATTAAACGAAATGTCAACTTCGTTTAATACTAAACTAAAGTGTACAGGTGTTTGAAATATTGAATTTGGCGGGAGTTGAATTTTATTAAGTTCTGGAGGTAATTTTCTTCGAATCTCAGAAATTTTTGCACAAAAGTTTAGAAAACAACAGTTTCAAATATATATCAACTAGTTTCGACCTATGTTATTATAATTTGTACGCAATATATTTTTAAATTACAATGTGTTGTATTAAACCCAACTCGTTTCAATGGTTGTGGGTTGTTTTTAATCCAAAAAATATTTGTCTACCAAATTTAATAAATTTGGTAGACAAATATTTTTTAAATCGATTCGGAACTAGATCCGGTTGATATTGACCAAAGCTTTGTTGTTTTGGCTACGGGGGACGATATTGCAATTTGTGACGACGTTCAGTTTGAGTTTATCGACGATGCTAATACTCAAAATATTTCATATATGGAAAAAAACAGCATTCAATGGCGTCGTGGTACTCGACCGTTTGAAACTAATTAAATTCCGTTTTGTTCAAATGAGTTTTCTGATTCCGATACTGATTTAACACCATTACAAATTTTTTGATGTCCGTGGGTAGAAACCGACAAATACTAGCGAAATAAGAAAACTATTTGGTCTTCACAATTTTTATGGGATGTATAAAATTTCCAAGAAGCAGAATGTATTGGAACAATTACATTGGAATGGATTCGGTTATCAATTGCATGAGGAGCGATAGATTTCATCAGTTGCGTAATAACTTACATTTTACTAATAACTTATATGCCACAGACCACTATACGGATACATTTTATAAGGTCAGACCAATTATTGACAGCATAAGGAATCGATGCTTGGAACACTCTTTGGAAGAGAATATATCCATAGATGAACAAATGATTCTGTTCAGAGAAAAATTGCATGCCATACAACACGTGAAGGGTAAACCGTATCCATGGGGGCTTAAAAACTTTGTACTTTGTGTTAAAAGTGGAGTGACCCATGAATTTTTTGTGTATCAAGGCAAAACAACTGAGATTTCCCAGGCAGATTCAACAAAATTTGGGCTCGGTGCTGCTACTGTTCTTCATTTTTTCCAAAAGAATTACATTACTTGGACACAAGTTATATTTTGACAACTACTTCTCGTCATACCAACTTTTTGAAATTTTGAAAGCGAGAAACGTTAATGCCATTGGAACTATTCGCATTTCCCTCTTATAGACCTCACAGAAAGAGGGTCGAGCGATGAAGTGCATAGCCGTGACAAAAACGTTGTGATTGTCAAATGGCAGGACAATAAATCGGTTCATGCATCATCAAATTTTATTGGTATTGGAACGGAAGGAACTGTAAAGCGGTGGGATATATTACAAAAGAAATATGTCATTATTAAAAAACCCGAGGTTATTAAATTGTACAACACCAAAATGGGCGGAGTGGACTTTTTCGATCAGTTAATAAGTTATTATCGTGTATTTATAAAATCTAGAAAATGGACTTTGCGTTTAGTGGCGCATTTCACAGATTTCGCGGTGTGTGCTGCATGGATTGAGTACCGTAGCTATCAACAGAAAGCAGGGATTGCTAAAAAAATATCCCAGATTTATTGAACTTTCGGTTGCAACTTGCTAACATTTTGATGGTTACAAGTTCGAACACTATTCGAAAACGGGGGCGTCCACCATTAACAGAAATTGAAGAGTCTCATTGACCAACAAACCCTAAAAAACAACGTGTTGAAGTAAGACCCGCTAAAAATTTGCAGTACGACCAGGTAGACCATCTACCTGAGCATAATCAGAAGCTACTACCACTTCAATGTAAGATGCCAAAATGTGTATCAAAGTCATCACATAAAATGCAAAGTGCATTTCTATCTAAATAAGGACAGAAATTGTTTTATGAAGTTTCAAAAAAAATAGATTTTTTAATTTAGAAGCTTTGATCAAATTTAAGTCCCTATTTTTGTTTTGATGTTGTTTGTAATATTATTTCGTATTATTTTATATTTTTATTGAATTGTGATAAGTTGAAAAAGACATGTGATAATTAATACCAAACCATAGTTGAAATAAAATATTGTTTCAATACTTCCTTGTTTAATTAATATCTAAATGTTACTACATATGAAACGAATTGGGTAGAATTTGACCCATTACCCTAGGCCTGGAATCAGGAACAAATTTTAATTTTTCATAATTGGTAAATAATTATCATAAGCTTTCCAACATATTTAATCATTGAAATAATTTGTTGTATGGCTGGGAAATATTTACGACTGAATGAGTTAAGTGAATCAATGAGGCGGTTATTAACTAAATGCCGCCTAGTACGGAGGCGCTGATTGCAAGCTAGTAAAGATTGCGGCATAATAGTTAGTTCTGTCATTTTTTGCCCACATTTTCTGTAACTTTATGATCACCATCACCTATGTGCTATGGGATTGCTCGATGGCAGCATGTGTAATGATGATATCCGAGGAGACGCAAAACAAACTTTAACACATATGTATTTTGAAAATCGAGATCTCACTTGATCATAAATCCCTATTTTCATAGCTTTTATTAAAACAAAAAATTTAAGTGCAAAATCAGGCCTATTCTTTGAAATATCGTATCGAAATATATATAACTAAGCATATAATCAGATTTATCCACAAACGAAAATGGTGCAAAATCAAGTTTTTCCATTCGACCAATCATACCACGATCACGTGACCTCATTATATTTAAAAGGAAATGAATAACAAAAAGGCGAGAATAAAATAAACTACATTTTTAATTTGTAAGTACATAATTTATGAAGAAGTATGTATGTATGTTGATTTGCATGTAGATTTGTATGTAGATATGTTGATTTGCTGAAATGAAAATGTACGGCGGGTAGAGCACTTTGTAATAATGATAATAATAATAAAAAATAAGAAAACAAAATTTAATTTAATTTTAAGAATTAAGAAAAAAAAATTTTTTTTTTAAAATAATTTTAGTTTTTATGTTGTTGAGATGCGGCTACTCCGTGTTGCGGCTTCAAAACTCCAAAACTGAATAAGAAAACTTTTGAAAATTTTGTATAATTTATATACAAAATTTTGTACTGAAATCTGGATCATAAAAGTTGGATTGATCCAGTATTGTTGCATTTGGTAAACAAGACAATCAAAATTTGAATTGCATCCACCAAATCTGGTTTCAGCTGGTTACCAATTTGTTTGGATAATAGACGTGCGTACGCCTATGAACATTATTGCAATGATAAATTTACTTTGTACTAATTGCCACGCCATCATGATGCATTAAATGATTGTGTCATTGGTTATCACAATCATTTAATGGTGATGAGGGGGCATCTATAATAAGATTTTAACAACTACCGTGCCATCGTTTAATTTAAATATTGTTACGATTTTGCCTTGTCACTCAAGGTTCGAATCACTGGATTGTGAATAAATACAACTGCTTCAAATTTGAACTCACACAAATTTATTTACACAACACAATTTATTATACAACACAAAATTCACAATTAATTATTATAATTATAACACACTTTTTAATTATCACTTTACTAATCGCTTTAATAATCACTTTAATAATATTTCTATTTAACCTTCACTGTATCACGTTTAAAATAAGACTCAGCATGCCACGTCAACGCGCGCCTTTATATACCAAAATATTTGTTTCTAGAATAATCCTAAATGCGCATCGAGCAAATATGTTAGTATAGAAATGACGCCTAAATGTTGAACCAAATCATAAATGCAATGGAACTATTGATGAAATTAACTTATTCTATTCTAATCTAGGTGTCACCGTAACAATATTTTGTGTCTTGGTTATCACAAAATATGATGGTGGCATCTATGATGCAATTGCAATATTCTTCATTTCAATGATTGGTAACGATCTTGATTGGCATGCAAGTCGGTGTGATAATAAAATTTGTTAATTTTGTAATGTTTTGTTGCATGTGCCGACTTTGCATGGGAAGACTGCTGTTGCATATTCTTTTGCAATATGCTTATTTATACGGAAAATTGTCAGTTAATAAATAATTCAGTCTACGGAGAATTGTCCGTTTGTGATTATGTATATTGTGCGATGTTTCTTGAAGTTGAAGAAACAGGCCGCTACAAATTAAAGGTTATTCTAACTTGTTATTATAATATTCATAATTCTATAATCCAGCCAACAATCAGTTGTATGTTTTCAGTGCAACAGTAAGTTATTTGTGTGGTTTTCTTTTTGTCGTTTTAAATTATTTGTTTTAAATGGAAGTTTATTATCTCGACGATTCCGTATGAGTGAGTGAAGGCAACGATTGGCAAAAAGGAATCGCTACACTGCTTCTTGGCTAGGGATATTTGTACCGTGTGTGATTAAACATAATTCTGATATATTTAAATGTCCTGAAATAAGGCCAGTTGATATAAAACTATTTCGTGATAAATTATTTTTAGTACCTGATAAGACTGTACAGGACAACTTCACTGCCTTACTAAAACAAAACATTATAAAAAAAGACCCAGTAAAAAAACTTGATAACAAAATTAAAGGGATGCCTCACGAATATAGTGGGTCTTATTATCTCAATAATATTCATAGAGAAAGGCTGTTAGTGAACCAGAAGCATTTCCTCTCTGCTGCAAAAATCGGAAAATATCGCCTGAAATCAATACTAAAGAAAGTGAATTCGTCCATACCAATAAAAGAAAATATGAGGGGGTGATAACGTGATCTGGTAAAGTACAAAGAAAAAAGATAGTGTGAGGGACTTCAAAAAGAAATTAAGGGGATGTGAGAGCCACTACGGAAGAAATTTTTAAAAATGAATTCAATCTCGGTTTCAAATCACCGCTTCGGATGTATGTACGACCAGAAAGGGCAGCACTCTTATTTTTATGTGTGGACTGAAAATTTAGCCCGAAAAAGGAGCATTAAAATCTCCAACGCATTGCTTCTTTTTTTAAATAATTCAGCAGCTTTTCAAAACAAAAAGAATTTACGGCTATTTTCCGATGAATGTGTTTTACAAAATAAAAACCATATTAATGTGCACATGGTACTACAATTCCTGTTACAAAATCAGACAGGACTGAAGTTCATCTCTCTGTATTTCCCAGTTCGGAGACACAGCTTCCTCTCAGCCGAATATTTGAACGAGTTGAAAAAATCCTTAGAAATAATGCAACGATATTTTCGCATAATGAATACGTCAATATCTATAAACAATTTGGGGTGGTTAATAAGCTAGGTTTGAACTGGTGTTTGTGTGACACCAAATCCTTGAAGGATCTTTCTAAACCATTACAAATTATCAGCTCAATGAAAAGGTATGAATTTAAAATATTTAAGACAAAAGCTAGACAATATTCAGTCTCATATAAAGGTTTATTGAACTTTCGATATGAACATATTACTGAATTGCCGTTGTCATGTGGCGTATTCATCCGTTGCGGATAAAAAATACTTGTTTACACGTTTTATTATACAACTCGCACTTTATTTTATAATAATTTATTTATTTTTACATACATTAATGATTTATATTATAATTTATTATCTTATAATTACATAATACACAATATAATTACTTTACACTTATTTACCACAACTTAACGTCCACTATTCTTACCGGGCACCCTTGACGCTGATATCAGAAAATGTGGAGAAGGAATGACGAGAGAAAATCTTTTCGCTATAATTATATTTTATTTCGAAGTTTGGACGCTCGAATCCGGTGATTTCCGTGCATATCAAAAATATACTTAGCGCCATCTGTTGGTAGGTTATATTTATATTCTTTATTGTATTTCGTATTCAACGACGCTACATCACTCCCCCTTCAGTTCGATGGAACGTAACGCTATGGTGGTCTGCTTATGCGTCCATACATTGTCATCCGATTAGGTATAATGTGTACTATTGGTTTATCATCGAAGGAGACAGTAAACATTCTTGAAGTTCCTTGAATATGAATACATTTTCTTTATTACGTCGTGCTGATAGAACCGGTGAAATCGCTTTGAATGTGTTGTTCAAAATTCTTGCGAAATCTGACTGCGAATGCAAGTCTTCCGTTGGTTGTAAAAAGTCACCAGGTAATCGCAAATGTTTTCCGTATACTAAAAATACCGAGGTAGTTCCAAAGTCCTCGCCAAAAGCTGTACGTAAGCCCAACAAAACCGATGGGAGAGATCTTGTCCACTGTAGATTTATTTTGTTCTTCATGCGATCTCAAGGGAAATTATTCAGGACATTAAAAAACTCGTGAGTTTAAATTTTGGGGAAAATTGGGACACAATAGATTAAAATTTTGTCGAGTGTTACCGCAACGTTTTAAGTTTTCAGACAGAGCTTCCACAGGAAGAAAAAGAACTTTGCGATTGTTTAGATGAAGGAATTGCTATTCACATCTAATTTTTATTTTATTTTATTTATTTGTTTTATTAAAAAATCTTTGCAAGACCATGCAAAACCATCTTTACCCACTAGAATATGAGCAAAACCAACTTTATCCAGATTTATTTGAGCTTCCAGATCTTATCCGATCAGTGATGTGAAGCAGTAGACGGACATAAAAAGCTATATGTACAATGATAAAACTTATTTAATAAACAGTATAATTTAATTATCCAACATTTTGATTATTCTGATAAAGTTGGTTCTGTGTGGGACCTCCTCCCATTATGCATTGATTTCGAGCTAATATTTTGCATAATGATTGAATACCATTTAAAAAATTTGTCAAAACCGACCCTTACACGCGAAATCTCAATGTAATTTATCCTCTCATTAAAAAATCTATGACTGCTAGCAAAACTATTGCCTAGTATAAGTAAATCCAAAATCATCATATTTGTTCATTATTGTGTTCTCAGGCATTTCTCCTCGGATAGCGTTAGATGCGGCTAAATAACTTTGCTGCCTACCGTCTAATCATTCTTACTGAAGTAACTAAACTGAAGGAACTTCTATTTTTGGAGGCTTCAGTTTATGGTACCTTTCCTTGTATTGAATGTCGAACTCTGTTTCGGCATTTGTGAAAGCTTCATTGGGATATGATTTTTTTTTAAGGTTTTCGAACAAATATGGCGTGAAAAAAACCCGTGGCGTGTACAAGGATTCCGTCGTGATTCTTGTCGAATCAATGTGAAAGGATATCTGAGCTTGTTTAATGTATAGGCCACAATACGCCATTCAATATGTCGTATCAAGTGGTTAATTAACAATTTTTTAAAAGTTAGTGATTATTTATGATAGCAGCGTAATAGTAGCATTAAAGGCAGAAGGCCGTGAATTTCAATTTTCTAATCGCCTATCCTAGATGAAGAACCTGCAGAAGATTTTTTAATGATTTCCCTAACGAATTGGAACCAATGAAGCAGTGTGACTAGATCTCTACGAAACACTGTATAATAAATGGATGCATATGAAAAATTATTTCGTGGACTGTAAAATTTGAATACAAAATAAACTTCTGTCAGCTTCACAAAACAATTTTGAAATACGATATATTCAATATTGTGTACATTGACTCTTTTCAGCTCAATGTACTCCTTTTGCACAGCAACAGCAACAAACGAATTTTCCAAATAAATTGAATTAGAATAAAGTGAATTTTCCGATTTTGTTATTTTTTATGCTTACGAGTATGTATGGAATGTTTGCATTTAGTTATTTTATGTTTTGTGTTCAATCCTTTCTTACCAGATTAAAGTGAAATACGATAAAAAGGAAAATTTACAGAATTTTCTTAGTTTTCCTACTTTACGAAACATTTCCAAAAATAGAAAATGTTATGTACAATTTTTGTTGCGGGAGATACTGATTTTACCATGATTTTCTCATAAGTACATACATTTATAGATAAAGAAATATGTTGTTGCTGTTCAATATGTACTTATATGTATATACAGCGAGCGGTATAAGACTATTATTTTCTTATTTTGGGTAAATAGAAAATAGGAGCGAAATAATAAAAAGAAAATTTACAATTCCTTTTTTATATTATTATAATTTATTTATTTATATTTCGTGCTATGCTAAGCTATAACATGTGTCTGAAACGGTTTGAAGGCAGCAATAAAATCGAAATTTTGCAATTTTCCTTTCCGAAAATGTGGATATTTATTTTTGGGGCAAAATATGAATACAAATGTGATCGGAACGAATTTTCCAATTTGCTTACCTTTTCAATTACATGGTAAACGTTTCGAAACTATAAATTTCGATTTATGTATATGTTCTTGCCATAGGTTAATTTAGCAGTTATTCTAACATTTTCTGTGCGGTTCTGACGTATTATAAGGATAACTAACGGGTTTGATCAACTCCTGTCAATCAAAATAATTAATTTGCTATTGGTAAAAGTTATAGGAGTGTGAAGAAGTGGTGATCGGCACAGGTTGTCGAAATTTCCGAATACCTCTCGTAATCTATGTGAGCTCAGGGCTTCCTAAATTAAAAATGGCTGAAATTAAAAAGGTTGGCGTAAAAATGGTGTTTTTATATGAAAAAATGGGACCTTTTTTTAAGTCATATTTTTGACAAAATAAAATTTGTTTTCTGTCAAATTTAACTTCCTAACTTAAACAAATTTAATTTCAAAATGATTCTTTTGTCATTTTGAAATTAAATTTATTTAAGTCAGAAAATTGTCAGGCATATTTTATTTCACATTAGAAACATAAATATTATATGTTTGCATAGAAATGCATGCGTAATTCATAGTTTTAAGAAAATGTTTTCTTGTTTTTCTTCTTAAGGTTTTTTTGTTGTATTGTACAGAACTTGCATTTCATAAATTTCATTTGTGTATTAATTATAAATAAAAATTTGCAGTTTTTAATTTATTTTGAAATTTGCAATTGTGTTTTGTACATTTTCGAAAGCATTAGTTGAAAATTTTAAATGGCTTTAATTTTCATATTGAAGGAAACGCCCGATTATCTGGCATCCAATTAACCGGAACACTCAGTTAAACGGAATTTTAATTTTTAGGAATTATTGTTGCTTTTTTCCCCTTTCACAAGGAAAATAATTTTTTTATTATTCGAGGATTCACAGAAAATATACTTTCCTTTACTTTTTTCTGTTTAATGGATTACATATTCTATTTGGATTGAATGTTTTTGATTGAAGTTTTAATAAAACATTCAATTATCCGTAGTTTTTCGATTATTCTTAATGCTCTCATCCCCAAGCTTTCCGGATAACAGAGCTTTTACTGTAATATGAAAAAAAGCCTTCATGGGATGTGAAACTAGAGAAAGAGAGAGAGAGAGAGAGAGAGTTTTTGAGAAGAAAGAGAAAAAAGCAAAAATAATTCTTAAAAATTAAAATTCCGCTTAACTGAGTTTTCCGGTTAATTAGACATTTTTACGTTTTATTTCGATTTTAAATACACATTTTATACATTTTATGTCATTTATAAACACACTTCTTAAATCATTTTCAAAACTACTTATGATATGCATTAACAAAGTCAGTTTTTTGTTTTTCATTTTAATTACAGATTTTAATTCAATTTTAAAATGAAATATAAATACGCTTGTTTTAAGCCCGAAAAACACGATTTTTAAGTCAGACTTTTTTAATTCGGGGAGCCTGAGCTCAGATATCACAAGTACAGTTATAAAAAAAATTCTGTACTCATACAAAACCATTCATTCCCTTTTTGCTTAATTTATCACTGTTTGTTTTTGATGAATAAATTCTTATAACTAAATATATTTTCTAAGGCATATAGATTCCATGATCAACAGACACTATGAATAAAATAATGCAGTTTAGGTAAATTTAGACGACTACTTAAGAAATATGTACAGTTAGTCAACAAAATATATAAACACAGTTTTGGATTAATGGACTATTCAGACTGGAGGAACGCTAGAAACGAAAAACCTCCTATGGAAGTTATCACTTCCGGTGGACCAATTTTGTCCAAAAACCACTAGGATGATCCAATTCATGGGGAAAGCTTACGTATAAAGTTTCACTCCGTTTCACTAGCTCCAAAAATTTGATGCCATATGGCCCGTTTAAAATTTACAATTTTATTTTTTTATATTTTTTAACTTAATAATATAAATACATCGATCCCCTTTCACGCTTCTATCTGATTTATTCTAATAAAATCATACACATTCTTATATACTTCCCTTCCCATTCGTAATAATTCAGTCAAACTACTTGCACTCAATAAATCATTGAACATTTGTCTGCTCTGGTTAAATGCAGAACATTTCAGAATCAAATGTTCGATGTCCTCCACAACCAAACAGCTTTCACATAATTCACACACAACGAAATGGTGTTTCTTCAAACATTCTTTCCAATTTCCGTGATTCAATCTCACTCGTTCCATAGTTCGTAACATTGTAGTATCTTCTTTGAGCACTTTAAAGAACGGTTGATTCAAAGGAGACTCAACCAACTCAAAGTACTTCTTACCTTTCACCTGACATATTTCAATATACTCTCTCTCCCATTTTCTCCATTCACCTGAAACATGCGAAGTACGTCTCTGCGTTCATGAATTTATATTAATTTACATCCTCAATCAAACAACCCCTCTTCGCAGGCATACATTCAATCTGTAAATGTGACGGTATCCATTGAAGGATGACCTCCCTCCCACTAGATTGAAGATACCATACAGCATTTCCACATACACATTGCCATGAGTTCCTCCACCCTTACTAATTAATTTCAACCCACTCCGGGAATCAGAGAATAATACTATTCTCCTTCTCTCGTGTCATTGCCAACTTGACCCCTTCCATAATCCCTATCAATTCTGCATTCATTATACAGATGCTGTCATGCACTCTTATCATTTACTCTTTCCTCATTGAAGGAATATAAATTGCCACACCTACTCGATCATCATTTACACTTGCATCTGTATGCACTTCCACATGTGCAACATAATTCATTCGCATTTTGCAAAATTTACTCTTAACCGATAACTCATTCATCATTGCTTTTGTTGCGTCATCAAACTTCAACCGCACTTTTAGATTGCTCGGAGGGACTTTCGGCTTTACCGGACGAATCTTGTAGAATATGTTAATATTTTCCAAGATTACCAGTGATCTTTCTGTCTTCTTGTAAACCGTCCCTCTTTGCAATCTCTCTTTCATTTCATTCACCAATATATTGTCCTCAGTTAACATTCGCACAGTCTCTCGCACGGTGATCCATTCCCTCTTATAATTAAGAGGCGAATCACCCAATTCAGACCACAGAGTGGGTATTGGGGTTGAATTAATCCCTCCTAATACCACTCTGGCACAAGCATTCTCCACAAGCATCAACTTTTTGACTTTTCAACCTTGGACCCATCTCCATATATACTCATTCCATACGCGATTTTAGTTGACACTACCGTCTTTCATAGCATATCCGTCATATCCGTATGAGCTCCCCATTTCAGTTTGCTCACTCTTTTAATCACGTTCAATCTACTCTTACATTTATCGGCCAATTTTTCCATTTGCACTTTGAAACTCATCCTTCTGTCAATCCAGATTCCTAAATACTTAGTCAATTTCACACACTCAATTCGCTCATTGTTTACTCGCACATCAACCATCCGATTTGTTCTAAAAGCCATACTACAACATTTACTTGAATTTACCTTCAAATTCAATTCACCCAAACATTCGATTTCCTGATTCACACATTCTTGAGCCCGACTCAAGGCCTCCTCGATGATCCTCCTCTTGCCCAACAGGACAAAGTCATCTGCAAGTTGCAAAATGACTTTGCCCGACGAGTTATACCTATGTATCAAGTTCGTGTATAGGTTGAAGAGAGCCGGTGATATTTTACTGCGCCTTGGGGGATGCTCATAGTCACCACTCCTTCCAACCTATACCCTCTACCACACAAAACTAACTTTCTCTCATTCTTGAACTCATACAACCATTTGCAAATTTTCAAAGGAAACCCCAAGCCCATAAGGATCTGACAAAGTTTCTCTGGAACCACGTAATCATATGCCATATCCAAAAATACCACCACAACATGCTTATTTTCCTTTTGTACTTCCCACACAAACATGTCTACTCATTCATTAGCTGAGTGGTTGCAACGGAAACCAAAGGTGGTTTCCGGCTACAAATTCTCCTCATTCACAAATTTATTTATACGACCTTTCATCATACCATTCACAATTTTAACAAATACATTAAACATACATACTGTAATTTGTTGCCCAATCCTGATCCCTTTAGGAATAGGTACCACTCTGCTTTCCTTACATTTTTCTGGTACCTGAATGGCCGCCTTGGCTTCTAATTCTTATCTACCAATCATTTTATAACTCACTCTGTTAGTTCCGGGGGTAATAGATTTGGATATTTCTAAAACCCCTCAGAACTCTTCCCATTCAAACTCCTTACACATGTCGTTCATAAATTCATTTTCATTGTCAGTTAACAAAATTGCGTATCTATCGCTAAAATTACTACGTACGTCCGTCATCATTTGTAAAATGACACCTCCATTCTCTCATCTAACACTGCATTTCTACTTTGCGCTCTATAACCTCTCATTCTATTCAATTTATCCCATACATCGTTAGTTGTGGTTCTATGTGTCATTTTGGACACATAGTCCCGCCAACTTTTTTTTCGCTCTATGGATAGCCTTTTTCAATCTTGCATTGATCTTTCCATAATGTATTCTGCATTCATGACATATACACCTATTGAACTCTTTCAATGATATCTGTTTCCTTTCATACCAATACTGGATTTCATTGTTCCACCAACCATTCACCTTGAATACAAGGTGAGGTCCCTTTGTCATTTATAGTGCACATTTCATTCACTCCCTCTATTTCATCTTCAAGTTGGTTATCCTCATTTGCTTTTTTCATGAAGAGAATCTCATTCATACGTTCGACCCACTTCTTACCATTCATAATGACCTTACGGTCTATGTCAACATTTATATCACCTAAGTATGTCCTGATCAAATAATGATCACTACCCAAATTCTCATCTGTGACAGTCCAAGTGACTTGGCCCGCCAGCCCGCTAGACATTAAGGTTAAATCTATGGCGATGGCTGTCGACCCTACTCTCGCCATTCTAGTCGACCCACCATCATTCAGTATTACGAGATTGGAATCCAGAATGAGGCGGGTCAACCAGTTACCTCTAGCATCAGTTCTTTCACTCCCCGATATTCTCGAATGCGCATTCATATCACCCGCTAGAATCCTGTCACTTTTGCCTTCCACCCATTCAAAGAAAATTTGAAAATCTCGTTGACTTCTTTCTCTGTCAGACGTAGACAAAACTGGAGTTGCATAGATACTGACAAATAACAAGTTTCTGTCCAGATTCCGAGTTTTGGCTGCGATGACTACGATACACTCGAAACGCGGTATGTCACAAAGGACTAGGCTGATATTGGCACGTGCCAATATCGCAACATCGCCGAAGCCATCAGCCCACCAGGTTAGCTGGTGAGGTATTTGCATATAATCGAAAATATTTGGCTTTCGCCTCGGGAAATGTTAATCTATCTACAGTTTTGATTTTCACTATTTCTGCTTCTCGTTTATATGCTCGACATTCCTTACTGTTGCTGGTGTGTGCCTCTCCACAATTTGTGCCTTTTAGTGTGGTGTACAGCTGGTTCTGTGGTGTTGTTTCACTGCATTTGTAGCATTTAGGATCACTTGTACATCTCTTTTTTGTGTGACCAAATTTGTGACAGGCGGTGAACTTCAAAGGATTTGGAATGTACAACCGAATTGTTGTAGAAAACCTGCCCTCACATATTCCGGTAACACGGGTGAAGTAAAAGTCAGGATAATTGCTGCTGTATCCGTTAACTTGTTTTCCACCCATATTTTTATTTTAAATACCTCTATGACGCCTTGGTCCTTAAGCCCTTCTTGGTTTTCCTCCTCAGTTAAACTTTTTAGATCGTGACAAAAAATAATACCTTTAGAACTGTTTAGTATGATAGTGTTCCGTCATTTTTATTTTGGCCGATTGCCCCAGCGATGTGGCCTTCAGTAATGCCTCCGTCGCTGCCTGATTTTTTGTTAGAATCAGCAGTTTTCCAGATCTCGACCGTTGCGTTTTTACTATAACTTTGGTTATCATCTCCAGTGCTTTTTGTATTCCAAAAGGTGAAAAATTTGACAGGTTTTGTCCTTCCTGCTCGTGCTTTATTATTATTAGATATTTTTCGTTCACTCCATTGCATTCCATTGTATCTGCACCAAATCCTACTCTCTTTATTCGCATTTCTTCGATTTCTTACACCACTATAAAATTATTTTAACTTAATGAAAACCCAAAACCACTTAAATTACCTATTTATCAATTGAAAAAGTAATTTTGTACCGAGCACACATATTAAACAAATAGGGATATTTAAAAGTTGGTAATGATTATTAAACATATAAATTTGCCACTGAATATTGATCTGCTGTCACCGTTAATATTGATCTGCTGTCACCTGATGATACGATTTACAGAAGTTTGTAACATCATTGACATTGCGTCCTGTCCAATCATACGTTGAAAACTTCCGGCCGCAAAACATCTAGAGCACATAGCAATTTTATGTAAGACGGAAATGCATGTATTCTGGGTTCTCAAAAAAAAAATGGTAACAGTTTATCAATTAATCTGTCGATATATTTTTCGGAAACCGTCAATTTGGCGATTAAGGCACAGCGCCATCTCTATAAAAATGTTAAATAAATTATTAATTTAACTATGCGATTAAATGTCAAAACATTTACAGAAAATATCAAAGATCAAAAAAATGACTGCCAATACAACAATTTTCGATGACATTTCATGCAAATTTATTGCATTGCCAGAAATTTTTTTAATCTAAGATCAAAATTTTGTTTGAAAAGAACTTGCTATATGTGAATCACCAGAACTATTAAAATGTAAATAGCATTGGTGTCGAAACAAAATTTCAATCATTATGTCTGTACTATTTCAATTTGTTGGGGTTGGGAAATTATTGTAAAATTAAAGTAAAATCCGTTGAATCATTCGAGAGAATCCTGTTTTTCGAATTCGTTCCATATGTGTCCCAAATTTTATCAATAGTGCTCGATATAAGATCAAATGTTGGCCGAACTCCTCAACCGTATTAGGGCCGTGTTTTTTTAGCACCCAAGCCCACTCGTCGCTACAAAAATGAAATCCAATACACGACATTTTTCAGAAAATGAATGCATCGCCAAATAATGATTCTGAAGGGTTTCACTTTTACAAAATTTGTGTTTACTTCTTTACTGCTGAAAGCATTTGATAATTGAATGCGGCAGCGGCCTTCAATCACCAATATATTTATCATTATATCTGCGGGTCAAATATTGTCAAACGTTTGAAAATATGTTTAAAACCACGCTTCAAACTTTATAACGACATCTGAATTATTCGATAGAAGTCGCGGGGAAATTTTGTTTACAACCACCAATTAAAAATTCATATATGGTCGGATTGGTCTCTATGACATATCATTTGAAAGCTGAAAACATCTACTTTTCGACTGAGCAATTATTTTTTTTTCACAAAATCGTCCATTTTCCAATAAATTTGAAAAACGCGTGCTCAAGGAAAAAGCGCACTTTTTCTTTTCGTGGCTTTTTCTCCCGGCTCTTTATTTCTGACGTTTTGATACCTTGACTAGTGTAAAGGTGGAATTCGCACCTTTCCATCAATGTATATAAAGTCATCTCGTTGATACGTGGGGAAAAAACCCGAGTCCTAAACGTTATGGTATAATTTCATTACTTTCATTTCTTCCGTCGTTCGTCGCGTGTGTCCTCTATCGGTTGTTTTTCTTACTATTATACATATATGTACATACAAGAATTCCATGTATAGTACAAAATTGTTTTTATTGAGTTTGTTGCGAATGCTACGAGTGCCACTACCAATTTCATCACATCCCTTCCTTTCATGGTGGATATTTGTAATCAAATGGAGGAGTAACTCCAGTGACCAGCATGTAGATGCCCGAGACAGCCGGATAGATCGCGATTACGAAGGCTTGACTAAGTTAAAGGGGTGGATTGAAATACGCAACCCGTTCCCACATACAGAAGAACTCATTTCCTTATTCACCGGGTTCGTTGCTGGGAAAGAAGTTAGTTGTCACGAAGCTTTTGCGGTTGGAACAAATAGTATCCTTAATCAAGTGCAAGGCAAGAGGTTTCATGCTATTTCATTAACACGCAAGTATCGCGTAGTACCTCTTATAAATAAAACGTCTTCGATAAAAGTTCAGGATGAAGTTATAATAGTAGATCCCTTGTTAATTTTCCAGAGAATTTGCCTGACTTGGGTCAGAGTCGCCCAGAACCTAGAAACCCATTTCGATTATGAACTAGCTCCATTGCCAATGAGCATATTTGACAATGGCATGTTACGGAAAACTGCTAAATCTGCTCTAATAAAGATATCTCGGCAGAAACCGCGAATATTGAGAAGACTAAATATATTCACGTTGTCGACGGGGGAATGTTGATACAACGGGTACCCTGGACGGGAAAGGAATTTGTTGAAATTTTTGGCAGATATGTAAAACATTTTAGAGATAATTATTCCCGGGATGTCACAGTGGTTTTCGATGGTTATGAATGCAATCGCGATAGTATAAAAGGGTCAGAACGTTTGCGATGTGCAAACAACATGTCATGCCCTGACATAAGGTTCGAGCCTAACATGGTTTTACCATATCCAAAGGAAATGTTTTTGTCCAATAATAACAATAAAATTCGCTCCATTCAGTATTTGAAGGGTGTTCTGGGAGAGAATGGCATTTCCGTTAGACAAGCAGTAGACGATGCAGACTCGTTGAGCGTACATACGGCGTTGCAGAAATATGCTTTCAACGGACCGCCAGTGTAGAAGTGGCAAAGGATATTGATATCCTTGTACTGATAACAGCACTGACCCCAAAAGATCAAACAATTTATTTCTTGAAGCCTTCGTTAGAGACAATATTATATTTCTCCATGCGATATCGGGAAGCGATACAACTTCCTCTTTTTTCGGGAAAGGAAAAACGTCAATAGTCGCCAAACTAGAGGAAATAAGGTTACGAAAAACCGAGACACGGGACTGGAAGCGGTCTTTGAAAATTTTAAAAACCATAATCTTCCCCACGAGACCGTATTTCAAATCGGGCAAATTGTCATTGCGTCGATGTACAGTAATGATGATACACAAACCCTGGCAAAAATTAGATACGAGATCTTCAAGCTACACCTTTACCGGGTATATCTGCAAGTCCAGCAGTGGCTCGGAAACGAACAGTCACCAGAAAAATGGGGATGGGAACGTGTAGGTGGTATACTCATGCCGGTCCAAACCACTAAAGAGCCAGCGGTTCCGGAACTCTTAAATATGATATTTTGTCAATGTAAGAAATAATGTAAGGGAACTTGTTCATGCAAGAAAGCAAGGCTACCATACTCATCTATTTGTGGTTCATGTGATTTCCGCCAGTGTTCGAATTATAAACACAGCCAAGATACGTTATCCGAAGAGGTAGAACTAGAGGAAACTCTAGAACCAGAAGGAGTTGTTGGCGAGGGCGATATTGATGACCAAGAATTATTATTGGAGTCTTGTAACGGGGACTGGTGATTAACAGATTTATGTCATAATTTCAATGTATTTTTATATATTTTTCTATAATAAATGAAATTTAAAGAAACTTTATAACTCTTTATTCCGAAAAACTCGATCCGGATGATTGCAAAAAAATTTGCAAAAATTTGCCGAGAATCTGCAAAAAATTGTTTTTGAGCATTATGGGATATTCTTCACTCTTTAGAGATTATAGTTTTCGTTAGGAAAAACTTCATTAGACAATAGTTTGTCATATGGGCAAAACTGATTTTCGCTAGTTTTTCGCCAATTGGTGGGGTCCATCCTGCTGTAATTAATCTTATGGTCTGCTTTCGTAATAGGTATAACTTGAGCCCTCATCTCTGAGAAAAACAAGACGCTCGGGAACATAACATATTTTACGGCATTTCCCATTTATGGCCCCGAGGATTTTTCCAGTGGATGGATTGTAGTGGCGCCATCTCCAGTTGGTTTCCACAGTCCGAAACATTGAAAATAATGTATTTGCAACACCCCCCATCTCAAATTTTGTAAAAACTTGCATATTTCATGAGTCTCAAGTTGCTAAAAAAATCATAAGGACCATTTCTGTAGAAAATTAACTGATCTTCAATTCTTATCTGAAAAAATCTCTAACTGCCATATTTTGGGAAATATTCCCCGAAAAAAGATTTTCCGGGTCTTTTGGGGCCATTTTCTCCCCCTACAACAGAATGTTTTCTTGAATACTCGGTCTCATTTTTAATGAGGTACCGTGCCACTTATCACCAGAAAAAAATGCCACTTTTCATCTGAAAATGAAAATTGCAACTAATAACTTACAGGTTGGCCTTTTTTTCCTCCTTCATTTACTGGACTATAAGCCTTTATGTGTCTGTAAAAGTTTTGATGTTTCTATTTCTAATTTGTGTACGATAGACGAGTGCTGATATTTGCCGGGTTGTATTATATATTATAGTATTAATCAACCTGAATATGGAGTAATGTGAATGAATCCTAGTCAGCTTCTAGGGCTTTTGAGTAAGACAATTTGTTCGTAGAGTGCTAATTTTCCGAGATATAATGAAAGTTTCAGGTTAATAAAATCACCCCCGGAGAATTCTTTCAAATATCTCGGAAAATAAGCACCTACGGGGGCGACATACATTAGTGCTAAAATTAGTACCCCTCCTCCCCTTCTTATAGGTGGGGCGGGTGTAACTTATAGATTCGGATTCTTCGAATTAAAATACATAGGATTTCTATGAAATATTTTTTTCGTTTCATGATAGATGGCGCTGTAATAACGATATTAAATTTACTGCATACGATTCTGCAATAAATATGAATTAAAATTAACACGTTTTCAATGTAGATAAATACTTGAAATTAGTCTTAAATAAATTGTATTTCTTAAATTAGGAAATACATAACTAAAAAAAAATTAAATAATTTTTTTTTTATGTATCAAGGAAACCCTACGTAGTTCAAGTCGTAGAATCTGAATCTTCTACTTCCCCCATTTTAACCCCAGGGTACTTATGTACACAAAGATATACAAACCCTTACAATGGTGTAGTGGAAATATTGTGAGTAAATGGTCTCTCTGTTTTCTACGACTAATATTACGAAGTAATATTTTGCCCGAAAAGCCGAAAAAAATCTTGAACAAATTTAATTTTATTCAAAAACATTCCATTAAATTATAAAAACTAGATTAATAAAAGATGCAAAGTTAAAGTAATATAAAAAAATTTGATTATTTTTTGTCTTCAAAGAAAATATGGTTTGTTTCTCAGCTAACAACTTATTTTTCTTAGAATAGAAAAACAAAATCCACAACTCTATTTATTTTTTAAATATTAATATCCATTTGGGATTAATACACATTCAACATTTTTAATAAAAATACAAATTTAGCTACAGTCGCATACAGTTGGAACATTTTTTATGGAAAATTTCTGAATACATTAAGGCAGAAGACGAAATTAGTTTAAATAAATAAAATGAAACGAATTTGTACGTTTCAGCTTAAGTGATTCCTCCATCTTTGTCCGTAATCTGCATGTTAAAATATTTCCATTAGGATTAAAATTCTTTGGTCACGAGATATCACACTTATAGAATACATACAATCTCACCAATAACAACAACAACATCAGCAACGGCATCATTATCCGTAAATAAACCCATTTCATGCATAAAAATTTTCCACCAACAACAACATGAAACATTTCTTTCATTTATCATTTGCATGCTTTCATATTAAAATAGTTTTCTTATCCATTTCCATTTATTTTTCTCTTCTCATGTTGTTGTGTAACATATAACTTCACCATAAATCTTCAGAACATACACCAGCATCTTATTTCACATCATGCTTTTACAAAAATAACAAATTTTAATTCTTAAGAGTTCAAAAATATTACAAAATTATTTTTCTTGTTCTCTTTTTAAATTGCATATTTTGTGTCTGAACGCGTGCAGATGATACAACACTGCAACAGGAATTAGCACCTCATTTTACGCGAGAGGCTGCTTCTGTTGAACTGTCATCTGTGTTGCCAACCACTTCTTGTACTCAAATTCTAAAACGAACCACATCGAATAATTCTCTAAGTCGTCAAAGTCTTGTTGGTAAGAGTTTTTTATATAAGTTTTATTCAATCCGTTTGTTAAATTTTTATAAAAGCTTTTAAAAGCTTTACTTTTATTTTCTTGGTGTTTAACAATTTAACTATTTAAAAAAAAATAATTTGAATATATTACGACATTTTATTTCTTTTTTTCTTTTGTCTTGTACCGTTACAGATATAGTTAGTTCAAAATTTGGTATGTCACGACCATCACAACTTGGCCAAAGCATATCGCAACAGGGTTTCTTTTCATCGTCACGTGATAGTTTAACGGCACCATGTGTAACGCGCACGTCACAGCATTCGCATGTATCGGCGACCGCATCTGAAATGGATCTGAGCCGAGACAGTAAAAATAAACGAAAGGAACGCGGCCGATTAAAAACGGGCGAACAACCGTTACTCGGCTCATGGAATCGGACGGGTGGTGGGCGGTGTTCAAATGCAAATACGCTGGGTACGCTGGCGTCTAGTAATCATTTGAATAGCGGGAATAGCTGTAATGGAACGGAACGGTAAGTTAATTTTAATTTATTTTCCTACTATTGAGTACAATATTAGCGCTTACTAGATTTCGAAACAATATTTGAGTAGACTTGAGTATGTGGCAGTGAGGCCTTTTAACAGTAATAGTTCAAAATGGTTAGAAGAAAAGAATAATCTTCGTAATTCTCACAATTCGCTAGTACATCTGCATAGCAAGCATTTCGAGATATGATAAAAATTTTAATTCGAAAAGTGAAAATCCGGGGGACTATTATGAAACTTTTCGATTTCGATATCGAAAAAATTTGGTTTGACGCGGATTTGCCCTATTATGGAATTTTTCGATTTCAAAATTTTTCAATTTAATCGAATTATCGATTTTCGAATGCTTTTGCAACTTCTTTCCACAATTTGTTAGTGGTCTCCTTATATTGAAAAAAATCGCCTTGAATTTTTTTTAAAGTTCATAATAGGGCGAATTTTCTCGATATCGAGAAAAAACGAAATCGAAATATTTCATAATCTAAGGTCGTGCCAGTTCTAGCACTGCCAGTGATGAGCATTCTCAAGCGCTTCTATGATCCTCTCTCTGACCAATATTCATCTTCGCCAATGGCGATTGGGAGTCGTTCTTGTTCGGTCTAACATCGCAGTCTCCTTGGTCTTTGTCGTCATTATCATCGTCGATAACTAGATCGGCCAGCTGTAGCGTTGCATGTAGCAATGATGACCATGCAACAACCGGTTGCGTCATTCTTCACAAAGCGGGGAACTTTGTATGCGCTGTTCAGGCTTGCACGTGTTAATGAAGACACATCGACAAAAAAGTTGCTTCAGTAGGAGATGGTATAGTCCATAAAAGCATTCTTGAAAAGCTTTGCTTACTTCTTGTCGAGTCTTTCGAATGGCTTCTCGGAAAATAGAAGTTATTCCGTGAGGCGATAGCTTCGTTATTACCGCACAGTGAAATGTCCATGTTACCTGTTCAGGATTTCAACAGCTTGACGTTGTAATTGTTGGTGAAATTTTCCTCCAGTTATACATTTCAAAATACACATTCAACCTCTATTCCCCTCTGGTTCAACCTGTCTCCTTCTCTAAGAAGTTGAAGCTTCATTCAACGGATCGTTGAACACCTTGAATGAGAACTTGCCTAACCAGATGACTTCATCGATTCTGGCCATTTCTGCCGGTAAACTGAAGTCTGGTATACCTTCGGCCCAAACAAGCATACGAAGATGAGGTGATCTTCGATTCTGGAATTCTATGCGGTATCAATGATCGACCAACTTTTCCCCGAAAATAGAATCGTCTCATTTTTAGAAAAATTAAACTGTATATGTTCCCGCAGTTCTCTTATCCATTTTGGGAGACCATTGCAGCTGTATCAAGCGCACTGAGCTCGCTCATATCTGAACATTCGCAAAGAGATGCAGATCTTCCTTATATCAATCTTCAAGCTTGTCAATATTCAAGACGGCGTTACTTTTATGTTGGCAATCAAACCTGCGAAAGAATGGCTGTTAAAACGTTTCTGCAAGCCAATCGAATGGTGAACTCAAGAAACATCTTCTGATTCTTGCAATCATCGCGACTATCGTAGATCGAAACATCTTGTTCGTAGCCAATCGAAAATCCAATGCCGAACATAATAAAGTTGTGGTGAAAGACATTGAAGTTATTCACAAGAGGATAGCTGATCGGTGGAATCCTGATGTCGCTCACCTCTGACAACAAACAAACCGTACCGTAAAGTGGATATGATTCAATCAAGCTATCATTGACAGTGGTGGAACCGTAATGTGTAAGGTGGCAGAACGGACGATTGAACGGTTACTTCGATTGCCAGGGCACAGCACTGTCTACCTCAAATATTACATTTCCCTAATACCTCTGACCCCGTATAATCATCGATATTCATTCATTTATAGAAATTCGAATTGAAACCTGCAGAATTAGACGATCGTAGCAGTTCCGTTGGCCGCTTCTCGGTGACTTAGAAGATGTCTCGTGGAACGATAATGGTTTGTCCTTTGAAGCTGTATTGACCGCAGACGCCATTGTACATGCGACGATTTTAGAAAATGGAATGATAGAGAACTGCAATTTTACGACAAATCATGCCTCGATCGATATTGTTCCAATAGAAGCATTGATCTTTGTTGAAAAGATAATCGTCCCTTAAAGCTGAAGATGCTTGCTGGATTGACATAGCAACGCTGCTGACCCGTTATTTTTGACATTTTGGTATTGGTCATCGTCAATTTTTGGCGTAGATGATTCTCTCGCACAGTGCATTTTATTCATTTGGGTTTATTTGAACCCCACATTACGCCATTTTTGAGTACCTGGTTATCCAGATCTACGATCATCTAGTATTTCTTCATAACATCTAGTCCGATGATACATTCATCAGTTATTCCAGCTACGATAAACCGATGTTTAAACCGTATTCCGCCAAAAAACTATAATTTGCTTTAGCTGTTTCATATTCTAAAGCCAACGCCAATCCTTCAGTTATGATTTTACAAATAGTATTGCTTCCCCAATGAAGTTTCAGATGGCCGTCCGTGATAGCACTAATTAACGCGTCCAGGGTTATTCCGTTCTAAATATATGTAGGTGCATTGTCGTAACTTTGTTTAGTCAATAGCATTACCCCTCTTTCTAAATCGTTCAGGCCCTCCCCATTTAGTTGCCGCTTGCCTTGGAATTGAATCTTGCATAATTCTCTGGCATGTGGGCGTCTATAACTTAGTTCCAGCTCAATCATAACCATAGTTTACAAGTTATTTGCAGCTTTCCCCCGAATAGCCAAAATTAGTGTGTTGAGCAGCTTCTCTGCGGCCCAGCGATTGTGCTTTACTTACTGCCGGTTGAAACTGGACTTTAAAATTATCAACTGGGATCTTGCCATCGAATGTTGTTTTTTTTAAATTCCACTTGAGCTTCCGGCAACTCCTCTTGAAAAGAGAAAATGAATTTTTTGAATTTGTATAAGTATTAGGATTGTACGGAGTGAAACAATTCCCATATTGAGTGCTTTAAACCTGCACCGACCAAATTCGCCCGCCTCACTGAAACCACACCATAATTTGTTACACATTTATTACAATTTATTACAAGAAATCCCGATTTTATTACAGTTACCGTTTTCGAGGAACGAGTGGTCGGTATAGCTACTTATTAAACCAGCACCGCCAAAATTGTAATTTTTCATGTTGTTATGATATCTGGATTACATAGAACTAGTTAGTTCAAGGCCACCCCCTATAACTTGCCTTAGGACAACTTTCACCCCAAACGATTATTTATAACAAAAACATCGGTTTTTTTTTATTTAAACCTGATATTACGTCTCACGTTACTCCTTGGACATTTTGTAGGGCAGATCAACCTTATAATAATAACCCGGTGGGTAATAAAGTGTTTTAGTTTCAAATTAAACGAAATTTGCTTCAAACTGTAAAGGCTTCAAATTTTTTAATTAAAGTTTAATTTTACCACCTTTAATAATTTATACCACCAGATATTTATATCACCAGATATTTATGGGACCTAATATCGAGTCAAATGATACTCTTTGGACCTTGTGGAGGGTAGGATTTATACGGGCTTACTTTGACTCGGTTTGGAGACAATTCCGTGTAACCAGACACAAAAATAATTTATTACACACCTGGATAAGTTTGACCTGCCCACCACACAATGTCCAAGGAGTAACGTGTAATGGAATGGTTCAACACCATTCCGCAAATGTCATCTAAGCAAACGCAGAGGCTTCACACGGTGATGTTATGCCGGCTACAACTCAAGGAGAAGTGCTATGGGGTGGGGTTTGAGGCTTGCGTGGCTCCTTGCCTACACCGTGATTACTGATAGTTGTAAAAAATAAATAAACGCAAATCAAATATAAATAAAAACCCAGAGTTCCGCCGAAATTCTTCGGTACCTTAATACTATTGACAAACGCTGTTGCGGCCTTGTGTGGCCGTCATGCCACAGGTGATTTTGCCCCACCCGGACCGTTGCGGCTTGGTTATGCCGTTACTCGATCTCCAACGTAGTGGCACATCCGCCGGTAAAATACAATATATTTGGCCTCGCCTTGCCGCCGTAAATAATTTTGTTTAGCGTTATTTCCGCCTCGGTGTTTCCGCCTCGATAGGCCACCAAAATCTCGTCCACCGTTGCGGCCCCTCCGCCGGTATATAAAATTGACGCCGGCAGCCACCGGCTGACTGTACGGTATCGTGGAAATATTCTACGCTCGGGATAACTGGCGGTGCTCGCTATAAATTGCGGTGCTCCTTTTAAATTGCGATTCTCACTTTATAAACGACGACACTCGTTGAAAAATGCGGGATGCCCCATACTATTGTACCGTTATTAATACTTATATATATACAGATTAGTTCTCACTGATCTTTGAAATTTTGGAAACTTCCTTATTTTCCCAAAATGTACAGCTTTTTCTACTCCTCAGAAAACGAACGGACCACAGAAAATTATCACTTGAACTCCTTTCTATTCTCCTCTTTCTTCATAAAAACAACTTATTTTTTTATTTCGTGTTTACAAATAACCGAACAATGCTATGTATATTTATTTCTCGTACTCAAAAGTTGTCATCACAATTCGACTTGGTATTATATAACCAAAAACTACTAGGGTCACTTTTCAATATTTTTGCTTTTATCTTAAAAAAATTACCACAAAAAAAATAAAAAAATTGTACTTCTAATACTCTACTCAAGGCCCGATTTTCTTTTCAAGTATCAAAACAAGACTTTTTCGTTTTTAAAACAATTCCAAAAACTCTCGACTTTTATTTGTTCAAAATTCCAATCCAGACTGAATTAAAAAAAAAATTCTCGCACCACGAAAAAAAACTTCTAGAATGGTTTTTCTTGTTGTCCTCCTCGTACACAATAAGAAAAAACACCCTATATAGTCGTGCTATTGCACGCACACACCCGATATACATTAGTCTCGCTCCATCATCTTTTCCGTCGCACCATCACACAGAAGAGAGTACAAAAAAAATACAGCAGAGTGAGTTTACAACAATCAACCGATTACAATGTATTCTAACAAGGACACAAGCCAGTGCCTTCTATAGTAGTTTAGAAGGCATTGCACAAACCAACCGATTACAATGGAACAAGACAAAGGGTGTGTAAGATAAAATGGTTATGACCATACAGTCGTAACAAACGTTAGACTTAATATCTGGTGCTGGTCTGATGTAATAAATTATTTAATTTTGTTATATTGACGTTTTTGTTATAAACAATCGTTTGGGGTGAAATTTACCCGTAGTCAAGTTATAAGAGTAGTATTGAACTAACCGAAAGTTTCCAGCCGAAAGATGGCAATGTAGATAGTTTATTTGCTATCCCATCCGAAAGACGGTAATGTATATAGTGTGTTTGCTATCTCAAATGCAGATATTAATTTTGTTATCCCAACCGAACATATTTTAAAACATCGATAATGTAGATTGCATCGATAAAGAAGACTAACTTTAATATTCAAACAGAAAAATGCCACCAATACAGATTTAAAAGTTACAAATGAATCATCAAGTTTCTAAAACAAAATGTCAATAACAGGCATCTATACAATAGCCAAGAGACGCAGACACGTTTAGCTGATGAACGGCTTGTATATCAAGATTTTGACACATGAACTATTTAAATGTACAAAATAAATGAACCATGACATAGGGTTGGGGTGGGTCTGATGGGGTTATAGGGGTGAAATTTTGATTTTCCCAATTTTTCAACGATAAAACCGTTCGTCATTCGATATTTTGGCATATGGACACCAATGTGACTATGCCGATTCGATAGCTCATCATGAACATACTTAGATTCTGAGTAAAGGATAGCGGTGAGTTTGATGGGGTTAAACGGATCAAGCGGCTTATCTGCTCATACAGCTAAAAGTTGTCGATAAAGAAGATTGAAAATTGTCAAGAATCGTTCTTAGTACGAGATTTTTTTTCTCGCATATATACACAAATCGGACTATGCCGATTCGATAGCCCATGGCCATAGGAAGATTTTGATTATAGAGTAGATTGATTATAGTCTGATGGAATTTTAAGGATGGAATTTTAAGGATAGATTCTGAGAATAGGTTAAGGATGGGTCTGATGGGGTTATAAGGGTGAAATTTTGATTTTCCCCATTTTTAGACGATAAAATCGTTCGTCATTCGAAATTTTGGCATATAGACACCAATCTGACTATAGGTAGATTCTGAGTATAGGGTTGGGGTGGGTCTGATGGGGTGAAATTTTGAGAGTGAAATTATGATTTTTCTTATATTTTTTCGATGAAAACGTTTGTCTTTGGAGATTTTGAGACGTACACACCAACCTGACTATACTAGTTCGAGGGGCCATGGCTAGAGGTACTTTGCAGATTTGGGGTGTTAATTTGTTTTTCTTTCCATATTTAACTGCCTGATTCATTTAGAGCTACCCGGCGCGCACCACGTGGTGGTATGAATCTTGGACTTCGCTACCCATCCTCTTTGTGTAGCTCCAATCAATTAAAACACAAGGAGCAATAAAATAAAAATTAATATAAAAATAAAAATATATAATTCACTTTACACTTTCATTTCATACGAATCTTTTTTCGTAATATTATTTAAAATATTACTTAGTATATGAAAGACAAAGTGATTAATAAAATGGCTGAGTTAAATCCATGTTATATATATCCACGTCAACTTCATTGTCATGCAAGTAACGATGACATTTCAAACATCTTATAGAGAACCATGGTCATGGGCTATCGAATCGGCATCGTCAGATTGGTGTCTAATGCCAAAATCTCAAATTACGAACGAATCTTGACGATGCTTGATAATTTTCAATCTTCTTTATCAACTACTTTGGGGTGTATGAAGCAGATATGCCATTTCACCCCTATAAAACCAACAAACTCACCCCAACCATATACTCAGAATCTACCTATGGTCATGGGCTATTGAATCCACATAGTCAGATTGGTTCTGGCAAAATCTCAAAATTGTGGCAAAATCTCGAATGATAAACGGTTTTATTGCCAGGAGAAAGGAAAACCAAAATTATACAATTGATATGAAACAATAAATTAATATCGGTTAAATTGAAGATTTTAATTGTTGTTTGTTATAATATATGCTTTCGGCTGATTTTGTAGGTTAGTCACTTTCGGCTAGGATACTTCAGTTTAATATATAATTTGTTTAACTTTCGACTGAACTAGTCAAGACGCACTATCTGCATTATCGAGTTTTTCACTTTCGGCCCGCAACTTTCGGCTAACTTTAACAAGGTCATAGCTATATCAAAAGTTGCAATAGCGGAAAATAAGAAATTACGCTACTCGCCGCAAGTGGCAGCACTATCACAAAAGAAAATTTATTTTGTTATGTAATTACCAGCGGATTTTTTTTTATTCATTATGTAGCACTTTTTCACTAAATAAAACAACTCAGCGGTATAAAATATTAAAAGTGATGCTTAAAATGACAAATTGATTGATCCCCGTAGTAAAGGAACTCGGTATATGAAATCTTGAAATTCAACAATATTCCGTCTTTCTACCATTTCTTAACGAATTATGATGAAATTTGGATAGTGTATTGATCACGGATTTTAAAGTAAGTTTTAGACACAATTCTAGGATCTGTCCGTGCTGGACTAACCTAGCAATTGTATAACCACTCCTTATAAAAAATGGTATCGGTACATTGTACACGATATATAAATAAATTTTAACCTGGAGAAAATTCAGAAAAAATTTATGGATCACAATTTTCACTATAATTTTTTGATTTTCTGCGGCCATATAAGTTATTTTCCGTTTTTGGTCTCAAAAACTTCCACTAGCAACCAATATTTTTGGTTGTTTTTCTAATAGATTAGGTCATACTGAGACTACATAGAACAACTCTTAGAAAAACCACCTAAGCTCGTATTAGAAAAACGACCGAAAGTATTGGTTGCTAGTGGAAGTTTTTGAGACCAAAAACTGAAAATAACTTATATGGCCGCAGAAAATCAAAAAATTCTAGTGAAAATTGTAATTGATAAATTTTTCCGGATTGTATACAGAGACAATTTCGAGGCAAATTTTACAAAATTTCATTAAGAAGTAGCCAAGTTCCCTCCAGTTTAAAATTTATTTATATCGTGTAAAATGTACAGATACCATTATTGATAGGACTGGTTATAAAATGGCCAGTTTAGTTCAGCACGGACAGATCCTAAAGTTTTGTTCAAAACTTACTTTAAAATTCCTGACCCATTCACTATCCAAATTTCATCATAATTCGTTAACAAATGGTGGAAAGACGGAATATTGTTAAATTTCATGGTTTCATATACCGAGTTCCTTTACTTCGGGAATCAATCAATTTTGTCATTTTAATGTATAAATAATAAAATAAATTCTCTTTGGTGATAGTGGTGCTACTTGCGCCGAGTAGCATATACTCTTATTTTCCGTTCTCAAATTTCCGCTATCTTATACAGCATCAATTTTGGCAGTGCAGGTTATTTGGTCGGGGTAGGTTTAGGCATCTAAATTTGTTTTTAAACCTTTACGAATATGTGATGTAATATTGTGAACTTGTGTAAAATTTACTATTGTGCTCTGTATAGTTTTGACGTATAGTTGTAATATTATAAAAGTCTGAAACTATAAATTTAACTAAAATGTTCATTAATAATAATAAAATCCCGCACCCTTAATTTCCAACACGACTAAATAAATAAAACAAATACCACAAAAATTTGACTTTCCGTTTTTCGTGTAATCGCACACAAAATGTAAAACAAATTTACTTCCCGCGGTTTTAATTCAAATCAGCGAGTTTAACAAAAAAGCAAAACAAACAAGAAAATTAATTTTGTTTTATGTGTTCATTCAACAATTTTTCTACCATTTTAACGATGAATGAATTATCTCCCTTACGCGTATTATATACCATCTTCGTTTCCATCAGTCAGCCAGAATCAGAAGTAATCTAAGAATAAAATTAAATCACAAACATAAATAAATTTAAAAGGAAAATTCTTAATCAGTCATACTCGTATCTGTGTGCTGTGCTGTACTGTGATGTGCTTTGCGCTCCACTTATGTATGTATGTGTTTTAATTTGATGTGCCTGTTTATAATATTATGTATATGTATATAGATTTTCGCTAATGATAATGATAATGATGATAACGATGATGATGATGATGATGATGATTATATGATAAGGAGATACACTCGTAAATTATAATGTTAAATGGAAATATGCGACATTAAACGCGGGCACAATATAATTTTTCATAATTTTCATTGTGTTCTTTTGTTTATTCAAATTTTCTTATATATCCATTCCATCGCAGATGATGAACTAAAAGATTCATTATAATTTGTCATGAAACCGGTAATGATGTGGCTGCTTTATTCTCAGTATGGTGCGTGCCGGACAACATAATGAGCTAAACTCTAAATAGTAAATGAGATGGAATTGGATGAATGGTTGCTAATGAAATATTTTTTGTGGGCCACAAGCCAAATTTTATTATTCGGTGTAAATGTAGCGGAGAGGTCATTTATTGTGTGTGATCGGTCATTAGGCTAAACAGTTGTATTACTGTGCGGTGTAATTAAAATAATGTCAGGGTCGGATGGTACAGGTCAGCATAATTTCGGAATTGAAATATATAATGTAATGAAAACGGATTGTTGTTTTTTACATGCTGAATTTTGATTGATTGATTATGAATGTGCGACCAAGTTATTACACATGATATCCCGGGGGCCGCCGGGATCATAAATATTTATTAATTTAACTTCTCCTAAACGTCTGAAAATTTCAATAATTTTTAAGAAATATTATGACTCTGGAAGACATAAAAATTAACTAAGTGGAGATGATGGTTATGTAAAAGTAATTAATTAGAGGATATTTATTCAGAACCATTATCCACACATATTCGGTGTCTAACTTAGTTTTTTGGATTTTCTAAGAGATGGCGTAACTTTTATTATTCGTGAAAGCGTAAACAACATATTTTTAAGCCCGTTTAAACATGTCGAATTTCGTACCAACAAAACAGCATTTGCGCGAAGCATTACTTTTTTGCTTTAATCAAAAGAAAAAAGCTACTAAAAATGTTCGTTTCCTTCAAGAAACTTATGGTACGAAAACTGATTTAAACGATTCAAACGTGGTGATTTTGATGTCAGTGACAAAGATCGTTCTGGTTAGTTAACTGTCACTCAAGCAGCCATAAGCAAACGTTTACAGGCCATGAAAATTATCAAAAATAATGAAAATAGGTACCATATGAACTGACTGAAGCCAACATTGAAAATCGTTTAATGGTTTACAATTCTCTGCTTACAAGACACTGAGTATGGCATTTTTTGTCTCAAATTGTGACTGGCAATGAAAAATGTTCATCCAGGCGAATCATCCACATCAACAGCAACAATAACAATTGATAGATTTGAACCATGCATTGAACGGAAACGTGTGGATAACTGCAGCAGGAAACTTTCGACTTTCAAAATGAAACTTGGCATACCGATTAAGCCCAATTTGTGCTAATTAGTGCTCACGGGAAAAAATTAGTGCTAGTCCAAGAGCCGAAAAACCGGGAATAGAAAATTTAAATTTCGCTTGAAAGACGAAAAAAATAAAACCCAATATCAAGAAAAAAACCAGAAATAATTTAAGCCTAATTTTAAAACTTCACAAAAGCGGCCCCACCAACGAAATTTTTGCTTATCATAGAAATATGATTTTATAAATTTTCATTAATAAATTGAGGAAAAACCAACCAGCCCCTAAAAGATACTATATTGAAAATACAAAATACTGAAGTATACCGTTCAATAACATTTTTGTTGAACAACAAATTAAAAAATTAAATAAATTATTATAAAATCAAAGAATAAGTTTCAGATAGCATATTCCTATCACGCATGTTCATTGTCGTTCGAAAAATATAGAGGCTGAATTTGTGCTAATCCAGAATTGGCCCAATTCCGTTAAACAACAAAGACCGTCGAATTTTATTGTTCAACGGAATTGGGCCAAATCTGGATTAGCACAAATTCAGCCTCTATATTTTTCGGACGATAATGGACATGCCTGACAAAAATATGTTATCTGAAATGCTTATTCTTTGATTTTATAATAGTTTATTTCATTTTTTAATTTGTTGTTCAACAAAAATATTCAGTAGTTTGTATTTTCAATATAGTATCTTTTAGGGGCTAGTTTGTTTTTCCTAAATTTATTAATGGAAATTTATAAAAATCATATTTCTATGATAAGCAAAAATTTCGTGGGGTCGCTTTTGTGAAGTTTTAAAATTAGGCTTAAATTATTTGTGGTTTTTTCTAGAAATTGGATTTTTTTTTTGTCTTTCAGGCGAAATTTAAATTTTCTATTCCCGTTTTTTCGGCTCTTGGACTAGCACTAATTTTTTCCCGTGAGCGCTAATTAGCACAAATTGGGCTTAATCGGTATGCCAGGTTTCATTTTGAAATTCGAAAGTTTCTCTGCTGCAGTTACCCACACAACGAAAACTGTCCGATTCCAGCCAACAAACAACGTAAACTGATTTTGTGGCACGACAATGCACAACCACATGTCGCAAAACAAGTAAAAATTACGCTGAAAGTACTTAAATGTGAAATTTTAAAGCATGCTCCCTATTCACGAGATTGTGTCTCATCAGATAGTATTTGTTCCGAGCAATGCAAAGTGATCTTCAAGACCAGCACTTCGGAAACCAGGAAGAAATGGCTCGGCGAATGGATCGCATCAAAAGACAAACAATTTTGTTTCGATGGAATCCATAAATTGCCAGAAAGATGTCCGAACGTCATAAACGATGGAAAATATTTTGAAAAAAATAAAATTTACCATTTCTTAGAAATAAACGCGTTTTTTCTGCAAAAAACTACAAAAAACAAAGTTATACTCCCAATACATTGATCAGATCCAACCCACTGAGACTCTCACAGTTTTTAGTGACGCGTTAGTTGATATGAAACATTTCTGTATTTTAACAAAAACCTTAGAGGACAGAACTTGCCCAGAATTAGAAGGATTGTGAGCACCGCACGAAATTTCTAGACGTTATTCGAAACCCATACAAGTAAAATTCATTTAAAACTGAGCACAAAAACCAAATTTACCAAAATACAAGAATTTTCAAGCTATCACACTGAATTTAATCAATAGAATACCGGAACACTGTCACTCTCCAATCGTGTGTTAATGCGACCAGGTTCCAATTTTTTTCACTATGCGATGCTGCACAAAACATGTCCTGACCTTTGGCAAACGTGTTTACTGTTAGGGTCAAAACTCAAATTCATTGCCGCCTAGCACGACAACTAATAAAAATCGAATCCAGGAATTTACGAATTGGACTAGTTCATAAAGAACATATTTTCTTTTAACGTTCGAAATTATTATATTGCCGCCCTGGTGGCAAAGTGGTCAGCATGCTTGCTCCAGCGACCGGAGGTCCCAACTTCGATTCCTGGTGGTGACAAGGAAAAAATGTAACGGCTCGTTTAGGTGCAATGAATTAATCACTCATTATCCGAAATGAAAATATGATTATAAAACCACATTTGAGGCGGCTAAATCCTTTGACGGGATATAGTGCCATAGAGAGAGAGAGAGAAGGGAGAGTTCGAAATATGTGAAATCAATTTTTTTTTTCGGCAAAACATATCTACTAACTTCAATGATAAAATCATCAGAATTTAGTACTACCACCTGGTACAAAATATGTCGATAATGCAGGTTTTTAAGCTGTAATGTTTGCTAACTTCAGTGGAATATTTTTTTTTTGATGGGTGCAAAATTAGTTATTGTAAAAAAAAAACAATGGGTTTCGCCCCTTATTTCTGTTTCTGCCATTAGCCTTCGGCGCTAAAAAATTTAAATTCTTCTGGCAGGTTTGTTCAGAGGCCGGACTACATACTGCCTAAAGTAAACTGCATTCAAGATTATCTTTCTGGTTCATTAAATATATTATATTAGCTGTTTCGGGAGCGGCTAAGCCACCCGTCAAAATTAAAGTACTCTTGGAAAAAAATAATAATAGTGAATAGTGGAGAGTAGATAGTTTTAATTTGGTGGTAGATGGTTGTGGTTATTTGGGTGGGTGCTGGGTAGGTGGGTGGTAGGTTGGTGATAAGTAAGTGTAAAGCCACAAAGTCATAAATCCTTCGCATTAATTTAAAACTCGCAGACGAAAAGTGAAAATTCGCATAATACAAAACGCTCAGCAAGCATAGTACACAGCAAGACAATGAATGAAGCTGGATTTGAAATAGTCTGTCAAATACAAAAGGTTAAATAACTACTACTCGACTAAATTTAAAATCAATTTTATTGCTTACATTTTTACATTTCGAAGACTTCGCGGCAAACGATGTTTCGAGTGAAATAACGTTCGTCTCGCAGCAATATGACCCTTATCCCCATCGTATGGTAATGGCCTTGCGGATGTGTTTTACTGTTTGTTTTATTAAACATATGTGATATCTATAGGCCTATGTAAACTGAGATACATTATTGTCGAAACATGAAGGATGTTTTTATTTTCGAATTTATTTAGCAATTCTAGAATTTTTATTAATCCACGTACTACATACTTAGTTTGAAAATTAGAAGATCAAACTTTTGAGATCCGGACCGAAACTTTTTATATATTTTTTCGGGATGGATTCTAATTTTCTGTTATTTTGCATTATTTTTCGGGCTGAAAGGATATTTTATTTAAACGAGGACGCAAAATTTATAATAAAAGATTTTTTTCGGGATGGTTTTCGGGCCAACTTCGTGACATATACGTAGTATATTGCGGAAGTAGAAAGAACATTAAGAATAATATAGGATTCTAATACAGGAAACCTCCAAGACTTAGATTAATTCGTTCCGGGTTCTTTAAAACCGTGTTGTTCGAGACTACAAAAAAAAAGGAAAAAAACGTTACGTTTTATTTTTTGTTATGATATACAAAAAACGGAATGGGTACGAAGGGCCGAATGTCGAAGGGCCGAATGGGTCGAAGGGCCGAATTTTTTTTTTTTGTTTTTTTTGTTTTTTTGTTTTAAAAATATCATTTTTGGTAAAGGAAAGGAACATTTTGGTGAAGGAAAATTTTGTCATGCAAGAAATAATTAAATTAAATAAAAAATATATTTCTAAACACAAAAAAAAAAAAATTCGGCCCTTCGACCCATTCGGCCCTTCAACATTCGGCCCTTTGAAATCATACCCAAAAAACAAATATGTACTATTAAAGTTAGCCGAAAGATAAAAAAATCGATAATGCAGATAGTGTCTTCGCTTTCTCAGCCGAAAGTGTATAAATACGTCACCGTTGATCAACATCCTTCAGCCGAAAGGCATCAGCCGAAAAATGTATTTCAACAACACATAAACTGAAACCAATTTGAATGTATTATTAAGTTTGTTGTAAAACCTAATTCTATTTAAAATTGTGAAATATAAATGTTTAAATCAATCAATCATAATTTGAAAAGCATTATTTTTAACGTTGGTCAACTTCGGCATAATTTCGAAGAAATTCTGAAGGGGATACAGGGGTGTAATTTATCAAAATATCGCTAATTCAATATATCGAAAATGCATTAAACGGCCTGTCGTTTTAGGTGAACATGCCGTGGCATTAATGTCACTATGGTCATTTGATAGGCTACCGTGTTTGTCAACTTCAGCCTAATTTCGAGGAGTTTCTGAAGCTGATACAGAGGTGTAATTTAGGAAAATTTTGCTAATTCAATATATACCTGTCATTCTAGGTAAAGATGCCATGTCATTGATGTCACTATGGTCATTTGATAGGCCTCAATGTTGGTCAACTTTGACATAATGGTGGAATAATTATGAAGTTGATGTGTGAGTGACACCTACAGGGGTGTAATTTAGGAAAATTTCGCTAGTTCAATACATCGAACGTTGAATGGCCTGTCGTTCTAGGTTAACATGCTGTGTCATTGATGTCACTATAGTTATTTGATAGGCCACCATGTTGGTCAACTTCGGCCTAATTGCGAGGTCAATTTTTCCACAATTATGTTGAAGTTGACCAACATTGAGGTCTATCAAATGACCATAGTGACATTAATGCCACGGTATGTTAACTTAGAACGACAGGCCATTCAATGCTCGATATATTGAATTAGCGAAATTTTCCTAAATTACACCCCTGTATCCCCTTCAGAATTTATCCACAATTAGGCAGAAGCTGACCAACATTATGACATATCAAATGGCCATAGTGGCATCCCCATCATATTTTATGTGCATTTGAAGCGAGGTTAACAATATTGCTTTTCTAATTGTGATTGATTGATTTAATTATTTGTATTTCACAAGTTTGAATAGTTTTACATTTTACAACAAACTTCGCATTATAATAAACTTAAATTGGTTTTTGTTGATGTATTGTTGAAATAAATTTTTCGGCTAAGTTTCGGCTGAAGAATGTTGATCAACGGTAACGTATTTATACACTTTCGGCTGAGAAAGCGAAGGCACTATCTGCATTATCGACGTTTTTATCTTTCGGTTGGAAACTTTCCGCTAACCTTAATAAGGTCTTCGAATAACGTGTTCTTGGAGGTTTACCTGTAATATGATTTCATTTGGATACTGTTAAAGTTAGCCGAAAGTTTCCAGCTGAAAGATAATGCAGATAGTGTCTTGAATACAGCAAATATCAGTCATGAACTCGAATTTAGCATCGGGTTATATCATTCGGGTGAAGGGGAAATTATATCAGTTTATAGGAATTTAAAAATCGATAGGAGCGAGAGTATAAAGAGAGTTTAACTTTCGGCTGAAATAGTCAAGACACTATCTGCATTATCTTTCGATTGGCAACTTTCGGTTAACTTTAACAAGGTTTCATTTGGCTGTACTGTCTTATAACCTGGACAGACCGTGGATTAGTAAAACTGGTTTAGCAAAATTAACTCAAGTGCTCTAAGGAAAAACTAGAATCTGTTAGTACATTTTGAATTTTTCGTAGTGCGCCGGACAAAAATGAATTTTACTTGCTGGGCCAAATTTTGCTAAACCAGTTTAACTAACCAGCAGACTGTCCAGGTTATTATGGCAAATAAGAAATACTCCAGTAATACAAAACGTAACGTATGTTTAAAGGTTTGGTCAATATTATGAAGAGTATCAACGAGGACAACAAAATCACGCATATGAGGGGAAAGTCTTTTTCGTTTCGGTATGAACAGAATTATGGGGTAATGAGACAAATTGAGAATGTCAAACAATATAATACTTGTCAGTCGATTGTTAAGTTGAGATAAAGATAGTTGCACTACCACTTCCAATTAATTAGACTACCCCGAAAAATAGTAAGAACATTTCATTAATTCAATTTCGAAAATTTCGTATTTATTTTAATTTAGAACTAGGACTAATTTGGTAAAATCATATTTGGGCACTATCTGCATTACCATTTTTTAGCTGGAACCTTTCGGCTAACTACCTTTTTCCCCCGTATGTCTAATTACTTCAAGCTTTTTACACTATTTCCCGTAGGCACTTGGCGAAACACACTTACACTTAATAAACACTTGTTTTTCTATTTCGCAAAAAATTTTATTTTTGAATATTTTAATTAAAAAATTTGTTCTTAAACTCACTCGATTGATTTCGACTTGTTCGATTTTTTGCGAAATAGAAAAACAAGTGTTTAATAAAATGTGTTTATTAAATTACTTAAAAGTTAAGTGCTAAATAAAAACATCAATAGACAAAATCATCACAAAAACCGAAAAAAATTTAAAATTTAGATGCGCTTGCGTCATATTACATACAAGGAGGATACATTGTTAATACTGCATGGATGCAAGTTTTTGTAGTCCTGAAAAAAATTAATCTCTGTCTAAACAGCTTTTTTCGAAGTTTCCATCTGTCTATACCGACGATATCCCAAAACTGGCTTAAACGATTTGCATTTTGTTGGTCCATCTTTTTTTTTATAATTTATGGCATTGAAATACTTTTGGACCACAAACCAATAGTTTGCCAACAGCGCTAAAACGGTAGATTTGTGAATTAAAGGGGTATTGAATCACAAAAAATATTTTGTTTTCGAACAACCTTTGAAACCCCAGTGAAAATGTAGAAAATCGTGGATGATGATAATAAATTTTTACAAAATCATTGATGAAAGATCAGCATGCTTTACTGAGTTGTTTTGCGACGAATTTTCGCAAATTTTTCGAAATTTGACGGGCTGTCTTTGTCCTACCGGAAGTTCTAATTACCTCGTCAAGTTACAACCCCAAAATTTTACGAATTCTACCAATTGCATTTGCAGAATTTTTTTCAAACTGGTTCCCAAATGAAATGATTGTTAATTAGGCAATAAAATGAAGAAAATTATAAATCTAATAATTAACTATTTTTAAAAATATTTAATTTAATTTTACTAATTACTAATATTTTCCTTTTCTATCTATAATTTCAGACTTGGTCGACGATCCGGTTGTTCAACGGGCGGTGCCAGTAGTACAACTAAAGCACGAGCTAAATGGACATTTGTGTTTGATCCGGCGGGCCGTCTGTGCTACTATTGGTCAATGGTTGTATCATTGGCCTTCCTATATAATTTCTGGGTGATAATTTATCGTTTCGCGTTCCAAGAGATAAACGGTGAAACAATTATTGTATGGTTTTGTTTAGACTACTTCTCAGACTTTTTATATTTAGTGGATATATTATTTCATTTTCGTACCGGTTATTTAGAGGACGGCGTATTACAAACCGATTCAACAAAATTACGGCAACACTATATGAATTCAACAACATTTTATATAGACTGTTTATGTTTGTTACCATTAGATTTTTTATATTTATCGATCGGATTCAATTCGATATTGCGCTCGTTTCGCTTAGTGAAAATTTATCGTTTTTGGGCGTTCATGGATCGTACGGAACGTCACACAAATTATCCAAATTTATTTCGGTCGACATCTTTAATACATTATCTATTAGTTATATTCCATTGGAATGGCTGTTTATATCATATAATTTATAAAAATAATGGTTTCGGATCAAAACAATGGGTGTTCCATGATTCAGAATCGAGTGATGTTGTAAGACAATATTTACAAAGTTATTATTGGTGTACATTAGCATTAACGACAATTGGGGATTTACCGCGGCCTCGATCTAAATCCGAATATGTTTTTGTTATATTACAATTATTATTTGGATTAATGCTGTTTGCGACGGTATTAGGACATGTGGCTAATATTGTGACATCGGTGAGTGCAGCACGAAAAGAATTTCAAGGTAAGACACCAATTTTTATACATAATTTATTATTAAATTTCCATTTATTATAAACCAGCTGAGGATTTCATTTTTATTAGTTTTTGAAATTAAAATTTGCCTCCACATATATTGCAAAGGTGTATACAACTATTTCAATTTTGTGTTGAATTTCTCGTTAACCGTCTGAAAAAAAAATATTTCATCCATCTCTAGAAAAATTTCCCATTCATATTTTTACTGTTCTAGGAAGACATATAAAAACGAATTTTCTTTTCTTTAGCTCGTATACCTATGGAAAACAGCAAACAAGCGTATGTTGGAAAATAGTTTAAAAGAACAACAGCGAATAGCGCAAAACATTTCAGCAATGTAAATGTAACGAGAAAGTACCATTCCATCTCGTTGCCGTATTACTCGCACGAAAATATTTACAACCGAAAATAAAAATGCGGCGGGTAAAATTATAAGTGGGATACCCTATGGACCAATTTTCTGAAATTATAGCAACGACATTTTAATCGGGCAATACCTTTACAGTTTTTATTCAACATTTTTTCGCTAAATGAGGGTTTCGCTGAATTAAAAAATTGAGGGGTGATGAATCTCGAACACACCAAGCTCGATTTTTAAACTTGATAAAACTTTCTTGTATAATTAAAAATCATTATTCCTGCTTAAATTTTTGGAAACCTACAAAGGTATTAATTTAGATTGTAGAAATGCCAAATTTCGGAGTGTTTTTTTTTTGTCGAAACTCGCCATTTTTGATATATGTAATTTAAAAAAATGTTCTTATCTGATCTTGCGTTTGATATTTTAAGATAGCCCGATACGATACTCAGCCCGAAAAAACACGATGGCAGCCCTAAACTATCACTATCGTCAGAGTTTACGATCCCAGCCCGAAAAATACCACTATCGCGACAGTAAACTGTGTCGTGATACCCAGTTATGACATTTATAACGCTCAGCCCGAAATTTTAAAAATTGTTTTTGTGTATTTTTATGTTATCTTTCAACAGATGATGGAAAGCCTTAACACATCCTGCTCAATTAGCACTATGATTGACCTCTATAAACTTGCATAAATTTTCAACCCAAAATTAGTTTTTAGTGTGCGAAGTTATCTCTGGATTCTATTGCTGAAATTAAAAAAAAATAATCAGGCAACACTATCATAATTATATCCCTCTAACTCTTGTGTGAAGTTAGCACCGGCCCGCCTTTTATTATATTTTATTCCAAATACACTTCATATGTGAAGTTAGCCCTGAATTTTATTACATGAAAAATAAAAATGTTGATTAAAATTATTTTAATTCACAAAACACAAATTACAATTACATTTATAATAATTCAATAAAATGAAGTAAAATAATTTTTAAATTGGCTCATAAATTTGTCAGATTATGATAATTCATTTTTGACCCAAAATAATATTTTAACTTGACATGTCAAAAGTATTAAATTGTCGGATCAGAGGTTTATAGTTTAGGAGTAGCCAGACCCCGTCAGTTTTCGCAAAATATGAATGAAATGGTACAGTAGCAACCTAGTAAAATTAGGTTCCAAACGGTGTTGCTTAAGTTGGCAATGACAGAAGCAGCACAGTCCGAAATACACTAACTGGAAAAACAGTTCTAGAAGTAAGTAATTGTAATCAGGATCACGTACAAACAATTTTTTTTTTGTTCCATATTTTGTTAAAAGTGACTATCTCAAAACCGCATATAGCTCTGATCCGACAAATTAATACTTTTTACATGTCAAACTAAAATATTATTTTGGGTCCAAAACGTAGTACATGTAAATAGTTTGCTCCGAGCCTAATTTCACTAGGTTGCAACGGTACGATTTTTTCGTGTTTCCTAAATGTGAGATATGTGTTTTCCATCTGATAATCAAAATAATCTAACAAATTTATGAGCCAATTTAAAATTAATTTACTTCATTTTATTATTACTTATTACACTATTTGCCGTAGGTACTTGGCGAAATACACTTAAACGCCTTTTATTAAAATTTAAATAATTTTGTTCAAAAATTTTAAAAAATCACTCTACTTGTTAAATTACCGAGTATCTGCCGATTTGTAAAAGTAAAAACTTAGTTATATATAGTAGAAAAAAGGCCAAAAAAGAAGGAGAGACAAAAAATAGGCAATAAAAATTAATCTATTGATCGTCCCAGCCAACTGTTGTTTATACGGAAAAATTAATAATAAGAAAAAAATAGAAAAAAGGGGGAGGAGTATAGTAGCAGGTAAGCTTATCTGCTATACTCTTCCCCTTTCTTTTTGTTTTTTTTTATTTTATTATTAATTTTTCCGTATAAACAACAGTTGGCTGGGACGATCAATAGATTAATTTTTATTGCCTATTTTTTGTCTCTCCTTCTTTTTTGGCCTTTTTTCTAGTATATATAACTAAGTTTTTACTCTAAGTTTTTTAAAACGACTAAGTTTTTACTTTTACAAATCAGTAGATACTCCTGTTGACGACCTTACAAGTTGAAATCGATTCAGTGATTTTTAAACTTGTTGAACAAAATTTTTTAATTAAAATATTCAAAAATCTAATTTTTGCCAAACAAGGTGTTTAATAAAATGAGTTTATTAAGCCATATTATTAAATTATTTTAAATGTAATTGTAATTTGTGTTTTGTGAATTAAAATAATTTTAATCAACATTTTTATTTTTCATATAATAAAATTCGGGGCTAGCTACTCATACGAAGGAATAAAATATAATATAAAACGGGGCGGGGCTAACTTCACACTAGAGTTAGAGGGATATAATTATGTTAATGTTGTATGATTATTATTTATTTATTTAGGGGATAGAATCCGGAATAACTTTAGATACGTGTTTATGGTAGCTTGAAGTTTTGACAATAAGCTGCAAAATTTTCAGAAAAATTCTTTCAGGAATTATGTGGATATATTGGATTGAATCTTGAATCACATGTGATTCCCGAGCTCTTTACATGTACTATCGGATTCGTTGAAGTTTTGACTACAAAATCGGTTGTTTCAGAAAAAGTATTTCTAGATTGAGTTTCGGGTTCCCTACCGAGATCATTAAAGTTTCAACGATTAAATTTTTTTTTTTAATGCCTTGCCATTTGTGTCCCTGCTGACGCACTCTCTGCTCTTTCGTGGCTTATTTTTCCGTCTTACTTTACACATCATCTGCTAAATCAAAGACCTACGGCTATAGGTCCGATTTTTTATCACCATCTGCTCATTGCCTAGCCCCTAGCCTCTGACAGGGCCATAGATGTGTTCCATTTCATCATAGATCGTAATCTGTAGATTAAAATTCCCCGTGCATCCTACCCCTATTGGGATTCGAACCCGGTACCTCCCGATCCAAACGCCAAAGCTTTAACCACTGTGCCATTTGGTCGGTTTGATTGAATTTCGCCTCATATTCGTTTGACGAGTGTTTTACATACACCGTCAAATTCTTTGATGTTTCTACTACAAATTTTGAAGTTTTCAGGAAAACTCTATCTTGATTTATCTGGATATAGTTAGATGAATCTCGTTTGGTTTCGTCTCACGGGCGATTCACAAGCTTTTTCAGCTAAAAAAAATTCTGGAACAATCTTAATTTTTAATTCAAAGCTTTTACAAATTCATAGATTTCCGTCAAGTGCTTTTCAGATAAAATTTTCCTGGAAATTGGCCAAACATCACAGGGAACTTCCAATTTATGGAAAAAGGTTTAGTGTAAAGTTTTATCCATCTGGGCTATGCAAAGGTCGACTTTTTTATGTTCCTTTTGAATTATTATTGAATTATTCCAGTCTTGGGAATCTCGAAAGTTGTTTTCAAATCTTACAAGCTAATTAATTACATTTTCATAAGACTTAAACCTCTGTTATTCCTTCATATTAATAAGCCCATTTTGTTTAGTTTAGGCCTCTATAATGTTTAGGCTTGTTAATTCCAATATTTTCCATGATGACTGTCGCCACTGTCTACAATTGCTTTTGGTATCTCCATATTCCCCTTTACTTGAAATGCCGATCCAAAATCAGTATTGGATAGGAATACTTGATCCGACAACATCGATCTACGGACTAGGTTCGAACTCGCGACCTTTCGGTTGGAAATATTTGGTTGTGTATAAATTAATCACTCGACTACTGGGTGATATACGTGAATAGAGTAGAATTCTAACACTACCCCAACCATAAATTTGTTCGAACTTTTTGTCCACCTCCCAGATTTTCTTTTATTTGAGAGCTTGTATGTGGTATTGTAGTCAGTATTGAAGTCTTAGCTTTCCTTTCTTCTTTCATCAGTTCGATTTTATCATGCTATAAATCTTGTTTGGCCAGTGTTCTCGTGATAAATTTAACCAATAAGGCCCGTCTCACCATAATTGATGGGGTACTAGTTTCGATGGTATCATCCCGCGCGATGCGCAATCGGCTGGATGGTTCTGAGTATCGACATGATTCCAAGATTCTCTCGATGTTTTAGTTAGTATGTCCGCTGTCGTCTTCAGGTCTGGATGGCGCAATGCTTTTATAGTGGATTTGATTAGATTAGCTAATAATGCTGCAGCACATAGTTCAAATAGTGGAATTAAAATTTGATTTATCGGTGCCACCTTAGTTTTAGATTTCATTAGAGTAACCCTTACTTGGCCATTCTGATCCACGCATCTGCAATAAACGACCGCAGCGTATGCCTTTTCCGATGAGTCACAAATACCGTGTAGCTCCATTTCGTTCCGTACCATTTGGGAATTCTTATTCTCTCGAGTTCTGGTAGTTCTTCTTTGATCCTTTGCCACTCCCTTGCTTCAACTGTAGGTAATGGATCATCCCAATTCAGGTTTAATAATCACAAACTTTGGAATAGGATCTTAATGGTCACGACAATTGGAGCCAGCCAACTCATTGGATCAAAAATTCGTACCGATTGAGACAATACTTCTCGCTTCGTTCCAACAGATTCGTTTTTAACTGAAACCTTGAACTGGAACTGGTCATCGATGGGGTTTCATTGAATGCCAACCAATTTGATGTATGCGTCCCCTTGTTCTATCTTTAGTGGAACGTTCTCTTTATCTTCTGGCCGGATTTTTTCTAATAAAGGGGTGTAGTTTGATGACCATTGACGCAGATGAAATCCATAGGACTTTAGGTAGGCGGTAATGGCTTCCTGGATTTCGTAAGCCTCCTCGGTGGTGTGACAACTTGACATAACATCGTCTACGTAAAAGTCGTGCAATAATTTCTTTGCGATCATCGGTTTCTTGATTAGTAAACTATTTCCGATCTCTTGTAAACACCGCGTCGCAAGATATGGTGATGATGCTGTTCCATAGGTAACCGTCGTAAGTCGGTAATGTTTTGGTGGTTGGTTTGGATCACTCCGCCATCGTATCCTGTGATAATCTCTATGCTCCGGGTGTAATACTATTTGTCGGATCATTTTCTCGACATCTGCTGTAAAGACGAATTCATAAATGCGGAATCGCATGAGAACAGATGTAAGTAGCTCATATTCAGTTGGTCCGACCATCAACCAATCGTTAAGTGAAGCTCCATTTGATGACTTGAATGATGCGTCGAAAACAACTCTCAATTTCGTTGTAGAACAGGATTCCCGAAGTACTCCATGGTGAGGAAGATAATATACTCCATTGGTTAGGTCTAACTCATCTGCTGGTACTTCTTCCATGTGGTTGAGTTCTGCGTATTCTTCCATAAACTGGACGTATGATGTTCTAAATTGTGCATCTTTTCGGGATTTCCTCTCCGTTGCTTCAAGTCTTCTCAATGCTCCGCGATTTGTATTTCCTAAACACAGCAGTGTAAATGATGGTTTGAATGGAACCTCCTCGCAGCATTTCTCTTCCTCTGAATCATTTGGTGAAGTTCTCGAAGGGGGCGTATCTTCTAATTCCCAAAATTTTTGAAATAATTTGTCTACATTTAGGTCACAATGTAGACTATTGATATTCTTTACTGATTAGTTAATGTTCTTGTTACTCATTGATCCGGCAATAACCCAACCAAAAACGGTATTTTGCGCTGTTAATCCACTACTGCTTAAATGTACAATGCCTTCTTGTATTAAACGGAAGAAACGGTCGCTTCCCAACAGAACATCGAGTTTATTGGCCTGGTTGAAAGAGGGGTCAGCTAGGATTAAGTTTTCTAATTTATTAAATATCTGATTTTCGATTAAGGTAGCTGGTTGATAGGATGTTATTTTGGGAATTATTAGACACTCTATTTCAATATTCATTGGTTCGAAACGTGATGATATGCAGACTGTGACTTTGCCTCTTGTAGTTCCTGCTGTTGTCTGACCAATTCCGCTAATACATATACCTGCGTTGGATCTCGATAGTTGTAGTCATATCAGCCTTTACATGGAAATCCTTGACGGAAGTACTTGGTTTGGACTGATAACCTTTATTGATTAGGCTTACCCCTTCAAGTGCTCTGCTTGTCAGAAATTCGTAGAAAGATTTTATGGATGTGAATTCCTGATCCTTGTTTGTCTCGTCCCTAGTTGCTTTGATTCGTCATCTAACTTGTTTATTAATATAAACAGAGCAACCACGTATCCCTTGACTCTGCTTCATCTGATGTATCCAATTGTTTTCTTATATTGGATGCGTTGGCTTGGCAAATAGTGGGTTAGTCTATAAATAGTCTGATGTAGGAGTTTGCGATTATACCTCTTCTGTCGTATCTTTTACAAAGTTTTTGGAACGCCTCTATATAATTCGCCTCGGTTATTGATAAATGTTTCAAAAGATTGCTGGCATCGCCTTTGAGTTGTCCCTTCAAATACTGAAACTTTCTCACTGCTGAAAGTGATTCATTTTCGTGCACCATACTATTGAAGAGGTCAAAGAAGTCCTGCCACTCCCTATAATCACCCGAAAAAAGAGAATTTTAACTCTTGGTAATTTGAATTCCCTTTGAGCTGCTGATTGCGACGAATTCAATGTTGAATCAATCGCCTGGTTCCACGGAGTGTTTGGGTTAGGTTCAGTTTTGAAATCACGCGGTAATACTGCTCCTAATGCAATAATTTTATAAAATGAAATTTTATAACAGGACGGCAAATAGTGTAAAAAGTAAAATGAAATCCTATATAAAAATTATTATGAAAAAAATCTTCCGTTTTTGGCTATCCATCTTGATTAGTTACGTTTTCGACTTTTGCTATCCATCTTGAAAAATTACTATGAACTCACCAATATATTGTTGATGAGTATATTTGACACTAGATTCACCTCGCCGCAACAAGTATAATATCAAATATTTCAAAATGGTGAGTTCAAGTCACCATTATGACGTATTTCTCGGTGAGTTGAGGTGAGGTGAGTACCATAATAGGGGCATTAATTGTTTGTATACCTATTGGAACCTTGGATTATTTAAAATAAAACCACAGTATAGCTTTCAAATTTAATTTAATTTTTAACAATTTGACCCTTTAGTTATGCCATGTTGGTCCTGCCCTGATTAAACAATTTGAACGACTGCTGGTCGAATCCAAAAAAAAACTAACATTTTTTTTATACACACACAATAATAGTATAAATTGACTTAATATTAAACAGTCTAATACCCTTGACAGCCTAGGGTTTAGCTAAACGCGTTTAGCTAAACTAGTTTAGTTAATCTACTACAAAACCAATTAGGTTGACACACTATGATGCTTAGCACACTATGATGCTTAGCAAACCCTGTTTCAATAATAAAATACGGTAGCGCTATGTTTGTCCGGAATCGGTATTAAAAAAAATGTCATTCAACCGCATGCCACACGAGCATTTTTTGTATTTTGGCATTTTTTTTCTACCAATGTTTTGTTCTGCTCTCTCTTAAATAAAATTTTAACTAAAATGAGTCAAAAATGTCCTTGAAATATTTTTTATTTCATTTATGTTTGAGTTGTGTGGTAGAACAGAAAATTTGTTTAAGTCGCAATTAAAACTTGTATCATAGGTAAACGGGGAAAGAAACGAAGAAAAATGCGGCATTTTTTTTACGTGTGGCATGAGCCATTGGCCACACGTAAAAAAAATGCGGCATTTTTCTTCGTTTCTTTCCCCGTTTACCTATGATACAAGTTTTAATTGCGACTTAAACAAATTTTCTGTTCAACCACACAACTCAAACATAAATGAAATAAAAAATATTTCAAGGACATTTTTGACTCATTTTAGTAAAAATTTTACTTAAGAGAGAGCAGAACAAAACATTGGTAGAAAAAAAATGCCAAAATACAAAAAATGCTCGTGTGTCATGGGACATTGACAGAACTATACAGAACAACGATATTACAAGAAAACCATACAACTTTTATGATGGATTTTTTTGGTTATATGTACATAGATTTATATTAAATCAAAATTATTTACTTTAAAAAAAATTAAATTTTTAATTTTAATTTGGACCAATTTGAAAATAGCTATCGCGAACTCTACTCGATTGTTTAAAAAAAAACGCAGCTTTTATTTGTCGTGTGTGTGTTATAATACGCACTATACGGTACGAGGTATGCACAAATGGGTATGTTGGTCCATATCACATACAAAAATCAATTTTTGACTCGATTCGTTTTCGTTACCTACACAATTGTGTTGGCAAGCAGGAAAAGGGATATAACTTTGCCCGGCCAGTATACACAATTGTGTATGCACATTTTGATTACGAGAAACGAATGTTTCAGAATAGAATTATGTGTAAATTGTTGAACAGTATACACATTTGTGCATACCATTTAATTTTGTTTTGTTCAGAAAAATAACACTAACTATAATAATAATAAAATAATTAATGTTATCAAAAACAAATAATTAATATGTTATATAATTTATGTGTTATCAAATTATTATGCTCTTTTTTAAGAATTCCCATTTAACTAAGATCCGTTAAAATACGGAAGACATTACAACCTGTCATTATTTATAAACACATTTGTGTATGTTGAACATGAATTGAAGCAAAAAAAATTTTTTGAACTCGAAAGGAATAACTCAAAAAGTAAGCGGCATCTATCATTGTATCACAGCACTAAATGACATTGTCCTATTTATAAATTTCAACCCTCATTGATAGATGGCGCTCTCGCTAAACCCATTTTTATGCGATAAACTTCAAAATATTGAGAGATTAGTGCACTAAACCGGTTTAGTTACTAAACCTTAAACAAACCCCGTTTAGCTAATCTCGAAGTTGGCACATTAAGAGATAAACTCGAAAAAATGATTAAACGAGCTTAGCTAATCGCTAGTCTGTCAAGGGTATAAGCTACAGTTCTATATACTTAAATTAGATGGCATTATCAATCAGAATAATTATTTTATATACACAATAAGAACTCGGTAATTAAACCTGATGTGTGAAATTTATGAATATAAACAAATAATGAATTATACAATGATTACGCTAAAATTAGTTATAATGATTTTGATTTGTGTCCGCAACACACATCGTCGCTGATCTTTTTGACAATTTTGTAAGAACCTTTCCTATTTCTTGAATTGTACAGTCATACTAACCAAAACTCACCTCACCAAAACCGGCAAATCTCCCATCCTAATTTATTTTTGACATTCGTGCTGATGCTCTCTACTGCAGGTCAATCTTTATACATTAGTCGTCGTTGGTTAGCTACGTTATTTTTACGGTGTCCTACTTGTTACTATTTCTTCTCTCAGGTTTCTGGGCGCTTTCCGCTACTGATTCATTCGATCACCAGGTCGTTGCTCTGCCTCGTCGTATTCCAGCACAATTAGTAAACTTCAATGCGTGCCACCTTTGCACGATTCTCCGTCGCACTATTCGAACTTGAACCATACGTTTGCCTTTGGTCTTGGCGGTTTCTTAAACCCTTTGTGGTTTTCTCTATTCCCTGGGTTTGTACCGCTCGCCAGTTTTCATGTTGCTTATATTGGGAATCAGGCTGCCGCGCAAAACGATCATTCTATCGTTGCAAACCCTCTTATGTAGTGACCTAACTTTCCGCATGTTCTTTGAGTTTTGATTTCACCTAGCTTTCACTCCTTTCACATGACGGAACTTTACTGTGTCAGTATTGGTTCTTAAATGAAATTTCAGATGGCATCGTTGACAGCACTGATAAACGCTTCCACTGTTAGTCCATTCAACACATCGGCAGGTACTTTGCTTGCTTTGGAGTTGAATCTTGCATAATTCTCTGACGTGTGACTGCCCTTATCTAAGTTCCACCTCAGTCTTTCAGTCGCTTTGAAATGCAAATTCTCGAGCGTTCTCAAGATTAAAATTCTTCTAAAGCTTCCGGCAGGTGGTTCGGTTGAAATTGTTTTATTTAGCTGCCCAATTCGAATAGCTTGCGATGTATGTATCTCGAGGCGGCCCTAAACTTGTTTTATTTTATTTTAAAACTCTATGAGCTTGCCGTCGACTTTCACCTCTAGAGACTTTATTTCTCCTCTTAGCTCTTTAATTTGAAGATGTTGGGAACGCCCGATTTCTTCGGGTTTTTCATTCTACACGCTCTTCTGTTTATGTAGATCTGCAAGCAGACCACCTTATTCATTTCGTAGTTCTGCCAATTGAGTACTTTATTCCTTAAGAAGCTCAGCAAATTACTCGCGCTTTGTTGGTATATTTTTGCAACTTGCAGATCTAGTTTGGCGCCTTGCTCTGTACGGAGTTGGTCAAATTTTTCACCTTCGGTTCCAATTTAGCGTTCATTTCTTTCAGATGTAGCAAAAATGCCAGCATCATGTGCTCTACGTCCAAGAAGGTTTTCGGTTTTTCGGGAATCTAAGCGACTGTGCTGATTTAGTTGTATTATTTTGTCCCGTCGCTACTGTTCTCTCATTTTCGTACCTCCATTTGAATTTGCATTGCTTCCAAGTAATAATTCCAATTTTCTCGTTTGGAGCAACGAAAAGTCAGGAAGAAGTTAAAAAAACGCTGCTCAATTCGATTTGTTTTTTCTTTTTTCAAACTGCCTACCTGTACACTTTTTAATTGGAACCTCTATACGGATCGCATCTCTGAAACCATTTACGGTTTAGTTTGAAACTGCGCTAAGGAGTCTTCGACGGACAGGCTTGTTAATTTTAAAAACACCAAGCATTTTAAGCTAATCACTCCAATGGCATACTTTACGTTTTGTAACCTCATGTATTCTCTTGTCAATAGTGCAGTTTATTTGATGTAAAAATAACAATTACAATGTTGCGTCTATTTTGGACCTTAGAGCCCGCGGCATAATTCATCCTAGGTGATAAACGTGTTTCACTTGTGGTTGGGTTTTTTTTTATCGTAGTTAAAAAATCTTAAATCACATTAAAGGTTGGTGTTGTTTGAAATCTTGGACACAAAATTGCCAGAAAGGAAATTCTGAAACTAAACTTTCACTAAAAATTCTTATTCTGAAAAAGTATCATTCATCAAAATTTATTAAATGTATTTACTTATTTTTTTTCAATGCGTCAACCATTAGCCAACCAGGGCAATATTAAGAGCAACAAAAAACGTCTGACCTCTATATTGTTGGTTCATTGTTCATATTAAGTGGTATGGCATACCAATCGAATAAGAAGGAAATTACAAATTCCATCATAAGTTCACGATAGTTCTCCTTCGTTGCATTCTCGTACTATCATCACCTCTTGGTCTACATCATCTCTACACAACAAACTAAGTCAAACATTTCATCTGAACCATATTTTCAAAAGGCAAAAACTTCTTGTGTAGATTTGTACCATTGTACAGTTATTTTCCTCTTTAATAATAACATCTTCACCACCAACAACAACTTTAACGGCACTAACGGCAAAAGGAAAAAATCTAAAATAAAATAAAATAAAAATGCCAGGAAAAAGTCTAAAAAGAAGGATAATGATGAACACCAACGACCGAGCGAGAAGAAGAAAATAGAAAATTTATATTTATTTGTTTCTAAAAATAGAATTGGCTTGTCGCATAGAAACGGTCGATATCTTATCGCTGATGCTAAATTTAACTCGTAGTTGGTTTTTATTTTCCTTTCGTACACATTTTCATCTCCATATACATATTCTCTTGTCGTAGTCGTCCTCGTTCATATATGTATATACATACCCACATTATATATATGTATATAGTTTTTCCGAGTTTCCGTATTTTCTACAACTTTCTGTCTATTATACACATCAACGTTTTCCTTCTAATGTTCTCCTTCCACACCTCACACTCGACGTCGGTTTTTTCATTTCTTTTTCATTTTCATTTATGTTTTTCTGCTCGTCTTGCTTTTCATGTTATCCTGTTTTATGTTAGTGGTGAATTTTTTGTTATTGTTGTTGTTTTTGTATTACATTTTTAGGGGGTGGTTCTTATTTAGTTAGATTCTTCTTACACTCCAGCATATAATTTTCTAAGATTTTCATTTTATTTTATTTTATTTTATTCATTTTCGTTCCGTTATGGGATGTGATGTAACAGATAATTTTACTAGAGAAACCAAAACAAAAACAAGAAGGTATAATATAACGTTAGGATGTTATGAGAGGAAAAATAGAATGAAAACCTAGATACACATAAAAAAAATTGTTTGGAATACGTACACGAAGAAAAAACGAGGTAGTAGGGAAAAAGGTCAAATATAGATTGTTATCATCAAGGAAAAATTCTAAAAAAAAAAATATTTATAAAAATGTTATGTTTTAAATTACATTGAGTGACGTCATCATCATCTTGGGATTATGATTTTCTCATGTAATTGATGTATTTATGTTTATAATATTCCTCATTGTATAGTTTTGTTATATATGAAGAAGGCCAATCAGCAAATATTTTTCTTTCGTTTTCATTTTAATGGAAACACTTGGGACTGAAATTTTTACAAATAGATTCGGTACCCTATATATATTTTACCCAGATTGACATTGTATTGATTTTGGATTGATATCAACAACGTTATCTATGTAATTATTGCAATAAATCCGACAAAATGTCTTAGTTCATGCAATGAATACTCTTTTCATTAGTCTTGGTATAAGCGGCTTCCACGTTACCATTCGTGTAACACTTACAAGAACACAGATGTACAGGGTGATCCATTGAAAACATTTCATGATTATGACTTGAGAGTAATCATGAAAAATTTTGATCTCGCTTGTAGCCTTGACTCACCCACGTTATTCCGGTAACTAATAGCCTGATGAAATAAGTCGACCGCACCAAGATACGCTACATAATTATTTAAGCAACCTTTATCAAATTTTATGTACCCTCATCTGTATGATGAGGGTTGTAACAGTGGTTCCACGTTGGGTGCTACTGTAACCGTATACCCATCATACAGGTGAGAGTACATCAAATATGATAAAGATTGCTAACAGAATTATTCCTGTAGCGTATTTTGGTGCGGATGACATAATTTCGGCTATCACTCTTCAGTACGGCGTGCGTGGTCCAAAGCTACAAGCTATCTAGAACTAACTGCATTGTATGACCGTTTTGAAATTAAAATCACACCACATGTCAACTAACGAACTAGTTTCAATCTCATTCCCTGTTTTCAATTTAGCGACTCAACTTTTGTAGCAACTTAATTGTTCAGAAAATGACTGAAACTACAATCATCGAGACATTCAACCACGAGACAAATTACCGTTAATTAATAACCAATCTTCAATTAATATACAACTTTCATAATCAAGCGAGCGCGAGCGCATGACACTCATGAATTGGCCACATACACTGGCATTGGCGAAATCAACAATAAATCCATGATCCATGAAGTTGATTTCTCGATTTTTGTGTACTAAAAATGTCAAAAGGACAAACAAATAAAAACCAACCAGAACCTTGAGCAGCGATAAAAATGACCACTTACCATATTTCATTACATGTACCTGGTCCTTATTTAATTAGCTCACTATATTTAAGGAATAAATACATCAACTAGTTTATACATGTAAGACATATTTATCATTTCACTGAACAAAACATGTTTAGTTTAATTCAACTCCACATTTTTCTAGTTTGACCAAATATCAATAGATGTCAGCAGAATATATGTGGTTAGATATTTGTTTCCATTTTTGTGAATTTTTAATTATCGTTTTTAAAATATTTTATTGTATTTTTTTAAATAAAGAGTTAAAAAACACCTTTTTGAAACCACAAAAATAAAAATAAAATTCAAATACAAAATTTATTGTTTTAAAATTTTTAATTTTATTCTTTAAAAAAAACTTAACGTTTTCGACCAAGATATATGGTCGGGGTCCCATTTGAAACGCGATATTTTAAAACACGAATTGTCAAAACGCGATATTTTGATACGGTACAAAACGCGATATGGTACAAAACGCGATATTTCAAAACGAGATATTTTAAAACACGATATTGATTGATTGATTGATTCTGAATGTACGACCAAGTTCTTACACAGGAGCTCCCGGGTGACGCCGGGCCCACCGTACACTCTTTTTTACATATAACAAAACCGAAGGGTTTTGGGGACATTTTGTAAATAGGAAAGGAATTTTACCATCTCCAGATAGAGTAGAAATAATTCGTAATTTTCCGCAACCAGTCATTGTCCAGCAATTAAAACGTTTTCTAGGAATGATTAATTTCTACAGACGATTTATTCCTTCTGCAGCGCATGATCAGGCCATTTTAAACGACTTTTTAAAAGGTTACAAAAAGAATAGTAAAATACCAATCGTTTGGACAGAAGAGTCGAAATTAGCATTTGAAAAGTGTAAATTCAAGTTAAGTGATGCCACCCTTCTAGCTCATTCAGACATGTCAGCAAAACTATCAATTATGGTGGATGCTTCCGACACAGCAGTAGGGGCAGTTATGCAGCAATTAGTTGGTGAAGTTTGGCAACCACTGGGTTTTTATTCTGTCAAGTTAACCGAAACACAAAAAAATACAGTCCCTACGATCGGGAGTTGTTAGCGGCCTATTTAGGTGTAAAGTACTTCCGATTCTTTCTCGAGGGACGAAATTTCATCCTCATTACGGACCACAAACCTCTCATTTACGCATTTAGACAAAATTTAGACAAAGCATCACCAAGACAAAGACGTCAACTAGACTTTATTGGACAATTTACAACGGACCTGCGACATATAACGGGTACAGACAACGTTGTAGCTGATGCATTATCTAGAGTTGAGCTTATTGACATTCACGAGACTATTGACTATAACAAACTGGTTACAGATCAATTACAAGACTCGGAACTGAATGACATACTACAAGACGAGAACTCTGGACTAAATTTAGTAAGACGACCGTTAGCTTTCAATACAGAACATTTCATTTACTGTGACATATCGACGGGACAAGCAAGACCTTTCATACCAAGAGAATGGATGAGGAAGGTATTTGAGTCGCTACACAATCTGTCGCATCCGGGAATAAAAGCTTCGTTCAAATTAGTGGTCTAAACATGTAGTGTGGCCGTCAATTAAAAAGGATATTAAGGAATTGGCACAAGCATGTTTGGCGTGTCAAATATCCAAAGTATCAAGACACACACAAGCACCAATAGGTAATTTTGAATTGACTAAAGAAAGGTTTTCAGAAGTGCATATTGATCTAGTTGGACCATTACCCATATCCAATAATCATAAATATTGCTTAACCATGATTGATAGGTATACTCGCTGGGCGGAGGCAATTCCGATACCAGATATCAATGCAAATACGGTGGCAAGTGCATTTTATTCAAATTGGATAGCTCGGTTTGGTGTTCCAAATTTCGTTGTAACAGATCAAGGTTCGCAGTTCGAATCGAATCTTTTTGCAGAATTGTCACATTTATTAGGATTTGAAAGAAGACGTACTACAGCGTATAATCCTAAATGCAACGGTATGATTGAACGTTGGCATAGGACATTAAAAGCAGCGATTATGTGTCATAACAGAACGGATTGGACGGACAGTTTACCACTCGTATTATTAGGTTTACGTACCTCGTTTAATGAAGAGTTACAATCTACTCCTGTAGAGTTGGTGTATGGAAGTGCTGTTAGAGTTCCTGGGCAGTTCATGGAACCTCCAAATACTTCGATTTCACAGTCCGAATTCGTGAGTAATCTAAAAAAACATTTTGAAGAATTAAAACCGGTAAACGCATCTCGACATTCAAAGGAGAAGTTTTTCATTAACAAAAAATTGGAGGATTGCTCTCATTTGTTTATACGTACCGATGCAGTCAAAAGGGCACTTCAGCCTCCATATACCGGTCCTTTAAAAATTTCAAATAGGGATACAAAATTTTTTGAGCTAGAAATTAAAGGTAAAAAAGTTAACATTTCGATAGATAGACTCAAACCTTGTTATTCCGAAAGTAATGGTGAGTTGTTCAGCAATCAGCCATTAGCGACTAATCTGTCATGGGATTTTAATGGGGAAGCTGATGAGGTGATTAATTAAGAAACTCCAAAAGCTAAAAAGAAAGTAGTTTTCGATCAGCATGTGCAAGTTAGTAATGAACCAAGAGAGGTACTATCAAGGCATGGTCGTGTAATTAAACTACCAGTTCGATTAAAAAATTAAAACCACAGACTTCGTATCGTGTAATTTAATACTTACCAATTTTCTTAAATTCCACTAGAAGGGGAGTGTATGTGGGTGTATCATTTTCTCGTTGTCGCATATCTCTGTAAATATTAATATAAAAATAAATTTATTAAACTTTGTAATTATTTCTATTAAGTTTTATTTTTTATAATTAAATTATTTACCTTGTTGTTTGATTTGTTGTTGTTGTTTGTTATGACATCTTAGCAGTAAAGAAATGTCTAATTCATGACATTTCGAAATGGTATAATGGATGCGTTTTGTAGAGAAATTTAAATGGTACAATTGTTATAACTGGTATACAGTCTGGCCTTAGTTGAACTGCTGAAACATAGAGTCCTTAGCCAGGTTGTATACCAGAAAAATAGTATATAAGTTTTGTTTTAAATTTTCAAAACCAGAGTTTGTTATTGAATTTCATAACGAATGGAATTAGATTCCATATCGTAAGTTATATAAAATCATTGGAGAAATAGTGAAGACACATTTGTGTATAAATATATTTCTAATATAATTAATTAAAATATAAAATAAAAAGCTTTTTTAATTAATACAATCCAATGTGTAAATTTATTAATAAAAAAATATATAAGTGAGTGTTAATAAAAGAAGTAAAAGTTGCTGTCGCGCATTATACATCAGCATAGAAGAGCTGATGCCGAGCTGTTAAAAAAAAGTTATGATTATTCATTGTCTAAATTGAATGTGTATTTAATCTTCTAAAGGTTGTCCCATTATCAGAATTGATTTCTGATGGCAGTCCGCGTCGTGCAATAAATCTTTTTAAAGCAACAAGAAATGCATCTGCTGTTAAATCAGATAAAACCTCCAAATGTAAAGCCTTTGTCGTCATGCACACGAAACAGCAATCGAAATAGGCCCGCAGAAGTATACGCCAACTCGACTAAAGGGTATTGAAGGTACCCATCAATTGAGTACTAGTAGCTGCGTCCGGCAACGCATACTTAACATTTGTGAGCAACTTGTCTGGTCATGCTTCTGCCATTTACAATCCAGAATTTTTGTCTAAGAAGAGAGAATAATAGAAATGGGCAGGATGGAGATATATGTGATTGTAGGATGTGACTATCATTTTGCTAAGGATATGAGAGTTTGGTAAAATGATAGGGTGATTTGTATCATATGAACATTCAGAATTGTGCAATCTTCCGCCCACTCTGAGAATACCGTGTCCATCTTTGAAGGGTGATAGTGCCGACAGCTTTCCTTTTGATGATAAAGATCCTGATTTTGCGGAATTTTCTATGTAAAGTATACGTCCAATTCTCCGCCAAGAATGATTCGGACTCTTTAAACTATTTTGGCTCATGCCACCAAAAATCGAACGATTTTAAGGCTTTCAGGAGTATGCCTCGACTGGCACTATCGGCAGGATTTTCAGCAGACTTTACATGATCCCATCATCTGTTTCCAGCGACGAGGTTCCACTGATAGCAATACTAATACTATTGAACTATCAGTCCAACAAAATTCCTTAATATTGAATTGTGCACATTCTTTCTTCCCTTTAGCAAACAATCTGTTCAAAAGCACAAAATCCATGAAATTAAATAGATGAAATATTCCATGGATGTATCTTGGTATTCTGATCGTTTCTAAATGCGAAAGGCTGTACCACAGTTGATTCCATTGATTTGTGATGTCAGGTGGTAACTCATCACCCCAATCTTGTTTTGGTTAGCCATAATTTCTGAAATAGTATTTTTATTATTATTATTGATGGGGCGAGCCACCCAAGCGAACATCGTTTGATCAAACACTTTTGAAGATTCTGATAACAAGTTTCTTTTAGTATATTTGATGTTATTATTTAATTTAACATTGAAATGAACATTGTTCTTTTTAGGACCCCATGCTAGCCCCAGAAGCTTTATTGTAGCATCTTTATCGTCAATGGATATTGGAATCTGCATCATCACATGGGTATGTTGGAAACCCATTTCCTTAACGGAAAGCAACCAGAATTTAGTAGCGTGTCAAATCTTGTTTGAGATTAGAAGCTTCATTGATGTTTGTTGTACCAGTTAATAGATCATCGACGTAAAAGTCGTTTATAATAATTTGAGCTAACCGTGGCAACTTTGATTCGTTGTCTTTTGGAAGTTGGTGTAATGATCGAATGGCTAAAAATGGTGAGGCTGAGGTCCCACAGGTCACGGTCTTTAGCCGAAAATGTTCGATGGGTAAATTTGGTGGATTCCGCTATACTATGCGTTGAAAATTTGTGTCCCTTTCTCGTACCTTTTCTTGTTGGTACATTTTTTCAATGTCTGCACTTAGTGCGATGGGTTGTATGCGAAACCGAAGTAAAATTGACCATAATGCCGGCTGAATCGTTGGGCCAACCATTAAAATATCGTTCAATTATTTCCCATTAGATGTTTTGCATAATCCATCAAAAACTGTTCTAAGTTTTGTTGTTGTACTATAGACGATTTGAAAACTGCATGATGCGGTAAATAGCAATGGTGAGTATCGGTAAGTATGGTTTTATCGTCTGTCGACGTTCGACAGACTTCAATCTTTGAATAGCCATGGGTGCAGATTGACCAAGTGCTGGGTCAGATGTTTTGAAATGCTCTTCTACAGCCTTTTTTTCTTCGGTAAGGTGGGCGTTGACGGAAGTCTCCAATTCTTCACATTCAAAGAATTTCCTCAGCGTACAATCGATATTGTTATATTATGATTGCGTATATGTTCGAGTTTTTGCAGCTGATTTCTCTTGACAATTCCCATACAAATGCTGTATTTTGTGCTATTGGGTGTCCATCATCTCCCTTCAATTGACCATTCTCTAAAACTTGAAAAAACTTGTTAGATCCTAACACAATGCCTATTTCATTTATTTTATCAAAATTGGGATCGGCTAGTTGTAGATTTTCAAATAATCATAATTTTTTATGTTGAAATTCGCCAACCGAGATTTTATAAATATTGACGTCGTCCCTCTAGTGTACTGATTATTTGTAGCAATACCCGATACGGTGAGTTTGTTCTTGACAACATAACCTCTGCATACAAGATTCCGAGATAAATGATGCTTGCGACTCAGAATCCAACAAGATCCTACACAGAATAAATTGTCCAGAGTTATCTTTCACCTTAGCTAGCGCGGTTGGTAATATTGTAGAAAAGCATATATCAGGTTTGTGATAAGATGAACTTGTATATCTTGTTGCTTTACCCAAGATTCCGATATCTCATCCTCTATTTGTGCATTGTTCGCCTTTATTGTTTGATTGGGCACATCGGGGCTACCTTTTACTTGATTATTTGACGTAGTAACAGAAGTGAACGCGTTGTCATACAATAATGTCTGATGGCGTCTTTTACATAGTTTACAGCCAAACTTTGACGAGCATGTAGTTACACGATGATTCCACGATAAGCAATTGTAACAAATTCTGTTGTTCTGCGCATAATCCCAACTTTCTTCTAAAGTAAATATTTTGAATTTCTTACATGTAGCTAGATGATGAGGCTCTCACAACAAATACAAGGTGGCGATTCAAACAAAGTCGTGTTGAGCTGGCTGGTCCTTGGTATGATATTCCTCGTTTTCTGACCCGTGTGTGAGGTTTGTGTTAATAATGAAGGCCCCGCTATCAATTCAATTTCATCGCACTCCTTCACTAAGAACTTCAAAAATTCTTCTATCGTAGGGAACTCCTTTTCTGAAGAGATTTTTGCCTATGCTGCTTTCGTCTCTTTCTCTGATCTTTCCAATAACCAATGGATCAACCAAGGATCGCGCCTTACAGCGTTACTGCCTAATGCCTCTAAACCTCTTAAGACTTCATCTGCAACATTATATAGTCCTTGTTTTAGTCTGCTCCTTTGACGTATTTGCTGAATACTAAAAAATGTATTTAATAGGTTAGTAACAACACATCTTTGTTTATCATAGCGTTCAATTAATTTGGTGCCAGCTCCTTCGTAATTGGCATTGGTAACATTGATATGGCGAATTAAAGTTGCAGCTTCTCCTTTTAATAATCCCTTAAATACTGAAACGTTTGCGCATTTGTCAATGATTCTCGATTATGCACAGAAGATTCAAATAAATCCCGAAAAGCCGGGAGCTCTGCATAATCTTCTCCAAATTGAGATATGTATAATTTTGGCAACCGTAAATCAACATGATTGTTGTTAGCCGTTGTGAAACTTGTAGACTGTGTCTCTAAATAACCACGCTGTTGGTCATCAAATGCCAACATCGAGTCAAAAAATTGTTGTGTCAACTGCGGTGGGATCGCGAGGTAAAAATTTCTTTAAACTGTTTTGTGATTCTTGTAGTGTTCGTATATCTAGAATATTTGCTTAAAGACTTTATATTTTTTATTAGACCGATAAAATAAACAAATTATTTCCGCCATTTGAATATACACCTATACCAAAACCACCATACAGATATAACTAATAGGCCGTTTAACATTTTGTCAAACCAAAGTAGACGAAATGACACGGAAATTGAATCCCATTTGGCATAATTTACTGACATCAATTACACAAAATAAATAAAATAAAAATGTTTAATAAAATTTTTAAATCAATACAATTTATGTTGATGACCCTAAAAATGTAAAAAAAGGAAACCCTTTTATAAATTTTTATATGCTGCTGCTGCTGCTGGTTACTACATGTTGTACATCTTGAAGATCTACATAGATATAAACATGTACAATGCGGAATACGAAAGACGTGCCCAAAATGAAAATAAATGAGAAATAAAATTCTTAACAATAAATAAAAAATTGAAATGAAATTGAAATTAAAAAAAAAATAATAATAAATGGAAAATGAAGATGTTTTTCCATTAAATTTTCTTATTTTTAAATTTAAAGGATTATTTCCTTTATTTATCGCTGTTGTTATATACTGTGTCTGTCTGTGTGCGCGCGCTGTCATAAGGACTGTGGTGGTGGTGGTGGTAGCTCTTTTTTCCGGTTGTAATATTTTTATGGGATTTTCTTCGAAGTCTTATACAATTTCATAAGCATCGCAGGGGCAGGCAGATGGATGTGAAAGGAAAATATATATAATGAGAGTGTTTACATAATTTAATTTCTTGTCTTGTGCTTTTATCTCCGTACGTATTGTGGTGTATCGTGGTGCCTTCACAACACGATATATAACCGCACCCACATGTTAAACCACAGGGACTTACAATTTGATTGCGTTTTTTTGTTTTTGGTTTCGAATTAAATTATTTAGAAAAGTGTTAATGATTCATGTGATATAAACCTGATACATAATATTTATATTTGGTGTTAAGATGTTGGTAGAAAATACTTGATGGCATACAGCCGTGGAAGTATAATTAATGACAGAGAACAAATTGATTATTTCGATCATTTTATTGCTATAAATTTCAGATTCAGACTAAGAAGTTGAACCTTGAAATTTGCAGCTCTTCTGGTAAGACTAGACAAATCTGTATAGTGGATTTTGTTCTTATCCAATCATAAATAACAGAAGGATCTGTGGCCTCTGAATGAAATGTGTTGCGATTTGGTACTAAAAATACAGGTCAAGAGTTCTTCACTCATGAAAAATAATTTAAAAATTTTACTCTTTCCTCAGTAGATATAGCGAAATAAAGCTAAAAGCAGACTTAATATTATACAAATAGGTGTTGAAAGATAGAATCGAGACTTTTTGAAGTTAAAAAATTATATTTTTCACCACATAATAATTACAGCGGTTGATGAACACCGTCAAGTATTAAATCATTGGAGATTCTTAATGAGAACTCAGATTTCAAGAAATGCACGGACTCGACGAAGCTTATCTCGCACATCTAAATTCACTCGTTGGTACTCTGAGTGGAATTATGCTAAATTAAATCTGCTCAGAAATCAGAAATTCCTTACACAATAAACCGACTTGAAAGCTGAACATCAAGGAAACGGTAAACAAAGCTATTACAAATATTCGTCAGAAACAAAAATTTTGAAGAATTTAGGCTGTGCAATTTTTCACAGACGGCTTTGAACTAGAAGGTTTGAGTAATACTTCCGTACATTTATTGTCTACCGATACTAGATCAGAGTGTTTTCCATCTTTGTTTAATTGAGCCAAACGTCTGCTTCAATAGTCAGTTTCAACTTGTTTTGCCATAAACCTTATCTTTACGTAGCAAAAATTCCGTGCTAATTCTGCCTGAGAAAGTTCAGAACCTGGTAAAAAAAGTTCGCATCAATAGAAGGGATAAGCACAGTTGATGTTATTTTCAAACGTGGATCTATGCCTACTGTAAAATATTCCGCAAGTATAAGTGACTCCTAAACCTAAAAATTAAACCGAAAGTTTTAAGTTTTGAATAATTTATGTACGCTGCTTGGAGCACTCTGGGATACGACCATTTGACGTGTGTATACGATACACTTTGCATTCATCCGGCCAGTATTTTGGTCTAGATTAATTATTTGGCTCTTTATAATAATAATAATTCGTTGGTGCTCCTTAAATTTGGCGTGAAATTAAATTGTGATTATTAAATACGCATTTTGTAAAACTCCAGCAAAATCGTTTACCTAAATTCCAGCGATCTTGTAAAAACAATTTTACAAGACGATTTTTTACACAAGAAATTAATTTGTAAAGTGTTAGCGGCTGAAACTCACTAGGAAATCAGAATTTGGTCTGAAAATTGACAAACCCCGAAAATTCATTGGTATTTTGGAAATTTCGCAAATTTCCAATTGGAAAATTGGTCGCAACATGACTCAGAAAAATATGCTCTTCATCATGACACACAATGGAGCAAAAAATTAAAACTGTTCTAGTTTGCTTGAAATTTGGTAGGAAATGTATTTGTATGAAAAAAAAGTTTTGTTTGAATATAATTACCATTGCACTAACATGAAAAATTTATTAAAAATTTAAACTGAAAATTTTCATTAAAAAATTAGCCAAGACTACTCAGAAGCGGCTAATTTGTGAACTGGTAATAAAATTGTTGCTTGGTGCAAAACATTTGAAACGATATGCTACATGATTTTTTCGGAATGATGAAATTGAATCTTCTTCCAACACTATAGCGGAAGTTTTTAGTACTAAGAAGTGACATTCCTTTAAGCCTTTTCAATAATATGCATTAATTAGAAATTCTTTAATAAAACCATAACTATCTATCAGCTCTACGGTGGATTTATTATTTAAAGGACCTTTCAAACGATATAGATAGTTATATGAAAATTATGGAAATCTAACTGTTCCCAGCGCCACAACAACGGTTTTTGGTGTTATGTTGCATCAATTAAAATTTGTCACTATATAAGTTCTATACTAATTTATTAGTTAGCTTCCAGCACCGATACGGTGGATTTGTAAACTAAAGAGTTAGCTTTTACCAAAATCATTCAAATAAATATGATCGCTCACCTATTACGAGCTTTAAAAAATCAGGTGGCGGCGTTTTAATAGTCGTTCATTCTAAGCTAGAGAGTCATGCAGTTAAAATACTTCCATCAAGAATTGAACAGATTTCCGTGAAGTTAAAATCAATCAACGTTATTTATTCGTCTACATTGCATACATACCACACAGTTCATACGATTACGTTTATGCAGCATGCCTTAATTCGATCAATGTGGTCATTAATACATCAAATTCATCAGATTTAGTACTTGTACTTGATGATTTCAATCTTCAAGCATTTTGTGGGATCTTGATCAGGAACTAAATTGCATACTCCCAAGCAACATAAAGTCGGATGCAGAATCACTGTTCTACTACATCACAGAACTCCAGAATTATATCAAATACAACCTTAAGAAGGCAAACTACTGTGGTCTCGAAAGTTTTTTTGCATCAATGAATTGGGATCAAATTTTAAACGCTAACGAGGTGAATGACAATGTTCACAAATTTTACGACATTATACATCGAGGATTTGATCTACATGTGCCCATTTTCATCAAAACGCCAAATACTCACCCTCCATGGTTCGACGACCAGCTTATAAACCTTAAAAATCGCAAATGCAAAGCCTACACTAAAATGAGGAAATCACACCTAGAAACAGACAAAATGGCTTTCTTAAAGCAGAGTGAGGAATTCGATACGTATTTCAAGCTAAAGTATAAATCTTATTTGGCTGGCATTTAAGACAAAATTAAATCAAATCCCAAACAATTCTGGAAATACTTAGAATTAAACGTGAAACCGAAGGGTACCTGGCCACTATGACATATAATGGTTTACGCACTTCGAACGACAAAGAGATAGCAGACATGTTCGTCGAATTTTTTCAATCTGTATACCGACCAATGAATAATACCGGATCCGCTGATGAAAACAGCCATACAAACATCTCTATCACTCCTCCAAATATATCCTTTGACAACATTCTATCGTCCAACGATGTTCAAGGATCCTTTTTGGTGCTCGATGGTAAAATTATACGCCTGCAGCTTTAGGCTCCAGCGAGCGAGTCGTCCACTCAAGTCCTTTTGAGCCATCAGCCACTTCAAGCTCGCATGATCGGTTATCAGTTTGAATTGATAGCCTTCAATATACGGGCGGAATTTTTTTATACTCAGAAGGGCCGCCAAACACTCGAGCTCCGTCACCGTATAGTTCTTTTGTGCAGAATTTAACTTCTGCGACATAAAAGCAATTGGCATTTCTGCCCCATCTTCTGTCGTTTGATATAGTACCCCACCTACGGCTTGAGTACTGGCATCACATCGTATGGCGAATGGTTTGCTAAAATCAGCATTAATTAAGACCGGTGCGGACGAAAGTCGCGATTTTATCCCTTCAAATGCAGATTGAGCTTCCAGTGTCCATTCAAATTTCTGGCCTTTCTTCAACAAATTCGTGATGGGAGCAGTTAATTCAGCAAAGATACACGAAGATGCGATCGTGTAGCTGATAGGGGATAACCAAGTCCATAAGCCGACAAATTGTCTGAGGGACATTACAAAGACCAAACGGCATCACGGTGAACTGGTAGAGGGGTCTACCAGGCACCGTGAAGGCCGTTTTATCGCGCGACCCCTCAGACAATGGAATTTGCCAAAAGGCGTCTTTGAGGTCTAACGAACTTATAAACTTGGTTTGATGCAATCTTCCTAACAAGCCATCTATCAGAGGCAGAGGGTAGGCATCTTTTATTATCACCTGATTAATTTTCTGCGAACCCAAACATAGTCGAACTTTGCCATTTTGTTTCCTCACTAGGACCACAGGAGAACCCCATGCACTATGGGATTCTTCTATGACCTTCAGATTTAGCATGCGATCAAGTTCAACATACATAAGGTCCTGGATGGCTGGTGAAACATTGCAATATCTCTGCTTGATCGGTGTTGATTGACCGACATCTATCGTGTGCTCCAGGAGCGTGGTTCTACCCAACCCGTCAATTGCGTCAGAAGGAAATAAATTTTTAATCTGCTCAAGTTCTTGAACTTGACCGTCGGTAAGTTTATGCTGAGAGGAATCTAAATTGTCAATGACCAATTCATTTATTAGCATGGGAGCCAGATAAAATTTAGACCAAATGTCAATGCCCAGATATAAAACGCCATCCAAACTAGGTACGACATAGAATCGCATGAGATTAGTTTTGTTGTTGTAACAGATTTCGGTTTCGACGTAGCCCAGAATTTTGTTAGGCGTCCCATCAGCGGTTCGAATAACAGAAGACACTTTCTTTACCTTGAGGTTTTCCGAGTCAATTAATTCTAAGGAATTTCTTCCCAATATACTGATAGAGGCACCACTATCCAACAGTCCAACAAGTTGTCTCTTTCCAATCATTATTTCTACATGCGGACGTGGATCATCGATTAGTTTCACGATGGTGGTACTGCAAATTTTGTAAATTCGCCTATACGCTCCTTCCAATAATTCCACGATCGTATACCTTTTGGAAGAGTTAATTCGTTCTTGCCATTATTACTTAAGTGAAAATTCGTGTGAGGCTCAGTTTGTGTACTAACAGAAAGTGTTGGGAAGCGATTACGATTGTGTAATTCTGAATTAATATTTGGTTGATACGAAAGGTAGCAATGATACCGATGGGGGTAAGGACAATTTTGAGAGTATTGACTATGAACCGTATTAGTAGTGGCGTCGACTTGACTAAACGACTTAATTAACTCTTCATGGATTAAATTGGTCTCCCCTCCGAACGAGCTCCTCCAGGTTGGGGTACGTTCGGCGTCATGTTTCCCGATTGACTTTTCAGACAGTTAGTACATCTAGGTTTTATTGTTCCGTGAGTTCCGCATCCGAAGCAAAAAATTTGTTTCATTTCGTATGGACAGTCTTGGTACCGGTGTCCAATATCACGGCAATTCCAGCAAATCAAGTTCGAGGTCATCCGCGTATCAGAGCGTGTCTGTTTCCTTAAGGCCGAAATCTCTTCCCCTTGCAAATTATCACTAAAGTTTAATTGATTTAACGATCCTTCTAGCTTGTCATTTTCGAGCCGTACTTCATTGACATGTTGACGACGGTTGTGGTTGGTTCCCAGGTTCCTCGGGTCAAACCCTGAGTTTGCCCACACTCTCTCAAATTTTTGACATACTTGTCGTAAATGCTCCAATGAACGAAATTCTTGCGTCAAAGTTACGGTTTGAAGAGCCGAGGTCATATTTTCTCTGATGATTTCTGATAGTTCGGATTCACTGAATCGATTCGAAAGCCTGCCGTTCAATGTCTCAATATCAAGTTTATAATCGCTGACGCTTTCCTGAAACCGCTGCTTGCGTCTCTCAATAAACCTTCGTGTCTCACGCTCAGTTTCGTGACTGGAAAACCGCGTTAAGAATGAACGTCGCATTTCTTCCCAGGACGCATCCGGATTGTCTCTGGTGAAAGCCCATAACCATTTTTCGGCAATGTCGGTAACAAAATTATGGATTATTGCTGGTAATTGTTGAATGCCGCATCCGTCTCTTCTATCAAACGTTTCAATGCGGAATATAAAATCGTGTACGTCCAGGCTTCCCCTTTGACCACTTCCGTCGAAACCAATTTTCCATTTTGGGACCGTCGTTCGATACATAGATCTACCTAATCTTTGAATTCAAGTCGTGGTTATAGGGTCCTTCCCCTGCGGTCGTCGACTTTGTAGATGGTGGTAACTGAAACTGTTGAAAATGAGTTTCTGGGGCCCTCCATGGTGCCAGTTCGCCTGAAGCTGTGCTTATCGGTTGTGTTAGGGTACTTGTAGATGGTGTTATTGAAGCTGCACGACTTTCTGAATCAGAGACGTTATCCGTATCATCTTCCAACGTTAGTTTATTTGCATTACTTTTTGGTCGACTTGCCTCTGCTTTTCCCAACGTCGAAGGTGGAATTGTTTGTTCTTCCACCAAACTTTTCAAATATTGTACTAATCTCCTATACTTTGTTATCATATTGTCAATACCCTCCACATTGCCGTACGAATTTTTGAGTCTTTGCAGACGTTTTTGCCAATGTAACGCTCGTGCTGATACTGGCACTGCTACCTCTAGTGACACAACCTTGGGTGAAATATACACCTCTTTTTCAAAAGATGTGTATAATTCACGGGCAGAATTAATGTGTAATACGGGATTTTCAAGCGGGTGCGATTTTTGAGGTATTAATTTAGTGTCTGTTGACTCGGTATTTAATGCTTTTTCTAGTAATTTTATTGCATCAGGGGTTTCTGGGTCAATCCCCCTGACAACCAATTCGACATCTAACTCATCTTGAGTTAAAAATTTAACATACGATTCTATGTCCATGATAAAAACGAGTTGTTTCAAATTCTAGATGTAATTCAGATATAAGGATTTATCGTATTGCGATTCAAATGACTAAGTACGTTTTAGTAATAAGGTAATTTTATTCTAATTCTAACATAAAAAAAATTAAGTATTTAGACAAATAAATTCCCCAACGGGTAAACAAAATGAATAATTAATTATTATTTTCCAATAATTCAATATTTCAAACCAAAAATAATAATAATAGAAATAATTAAATAAATGTAAGGTTTATGTCAATATATAAATGTCAAATAAATAATAAAGGGAGCATTTGGGGTGATATTAGTCGACAAGGACAACGTAAATAAAGAACAAATAAATATAAGCTACAAAGTGTGTAATTGAGCTAATCAGCCCTCACTTTAACAGTTTCGAAGCAGAAGATGAGATCACTAAGAATCACCTAAATTCAATCACCCAAATAACTTCTACCGATAGGTTAATGGGTAACTAGCCGACACTATAAATCAAAATGAAAAGTGAAGAAAAACTAAATTAAATTACTACTAATTTCCGGGATAAAAAAACAATACGAGTACAATGGGAATTAGGTCATCGATATTACTGAGAAAGATTTAATCACAATCAGGTCGATCAACAATAGAGAAGCTAAAGTCACCATATTTCTAATTATAATCCCCTACCCCGAAAATGAAGAAAAAGAAACAAATTCAAAGTTAAATCCAATTCACAGTTTCACCATAAAATCTTAATAATCATATGATTCAAGAAACAAAGATTCACGTTGAAGTCATTGAACCAATTTTCTTAAGTTATGAATTATGAATAAAGAAAGGAAATAATTTATTAATGAAACTTATTAAACTATAATTTAAAAAAAAACAGAAGGGTAAACAAGGACGATTTCCCGCATAACCAGTAAAAACTAATAATAATAATAATATAATGTAGGGGCGGTTAAAACAATCATCTGTTCAGTTAAAAGCTGAAGGCCTTGGGATGCTTTATTAGAGCAACCAACATCAAAAAACATCCAACACGAAAATAGAGATTAACACATGGTTAATTGGAGTGACCTTAACGGTCCCTGCTCGGGCGCCATTTTGTAACGTACACCTTGACGGTTATTCGGTGATGTGGTGGCACATGCTTGTACCGAGGTGCTCAGGGCCGAGGGGGGTTCGACACCACAATTCAGTGTAACCGATCTACTCTTTACAAACAAAAACCTTCATGTGCCGAATACCATAACGGAAATTAAAAAATAAACAAAAATCAATAAATCGGTTTTATCCCACTGCCCCTGTTGATTCCTCATCACCCGCGATCTCCCCTTCTATTGTTGTCTGTATATTCATATTAAAACGAAGCAAACAAAAATCAAACTCAGCGAAGATTTCATTTACATAATTGAACGGAAAAAAAAATATAATTAAACGCCAATGATGCCCATATGCCGCTTGATAATGAACACGAATCTAACTTAAGCGTTGGAAAATGCGAGAAGCATTACTCATTAGCATATGAAATTGAATATTACAAAATATGGTTGGGTCAATATTATTTAACAAAAACAAACCATAGTCTAGCTTACGTTATATAAATTGAAAATTATGAACGAAAAACTAAACTCTCAAACTATATATAAAAAAACTAAAGGCAAAAGAAAAATAAATATTGAAAAAAAAATTAGTTTACCAATTTGTCCGCCGCTGGAGGATGGTGTCCAATCCACTTTCCACTTGGTTTCCGAGATTGTGCAATCATCCAACTTCATGCACCAGTTCTATATATTTCGCATAAGCGGTCACCTCACCTGGGCTTCACCACCCTTGACAAATGTATAACGTTCGGGAGCTTAATATGGTTACCGTGCTTGCAGTACCTTCGCTGATGGCCGTTGACAGCACGGTAATGTGTTTTCTTTCCACGAGCAGCTTAATTCGGTATATCGGTTTTTTTTTGTTTATTAAAACTCAATCTCCGTTTTTATTATTTTATTATTTTTATTTTTATTTTTTTTTTTTTTATTCTTGCAATCGTATTATTAAAACTATTTTGTTTCCATACGATGTACAATATCAAAATTTTATTTGGTTTTAATCACATTTTTTTTTTTTTTTTTTTTTAATATGATTCTTTTTATTATGCTTTGCTCGTTAACAATTTTTTTAGATAATATAAGAATATTACAAGAAATATTAATAATATTTTATAAATGTCGAGATCCTCTGATCCTACAATAGATTCTCAGGACACATTTGTTTTCAATTTTGTTTAGGGTTTTAACCTTCTATTACCAAATCGAGTTAAATTAACTTAAATTAATATTTTGGTTGGCATAAAAATTAGCAATTAAAACATTGCCAAATAAATTTCGTTCCCCCATACTACATACATATATACAACTATTTACAACTTAACCTAATTTAATATTATTGAAGTTGCAACCACCAGTATTTTTGCTTTTGTTCGATGAACTTTTGATCGTTTAATTTTTTAAAAGCGGTACTATATCTTGTGTATGCTTCCGGATTATCGAATTTGACGGGGTTGAATCCTTTCTCGTTTGGTTGCCTTTTCACATGGTAAATTGTTGGTATTTGATCATCGTTTTGTATATACCCAATCTCATCCAGATACATAAATGCCTCTGGACCGGGAACTTTATTATTTTGGATACTGTCTTGTACCATTATCTCTGCTGTGTGATGTGGTCCATAAATTAAAGAGTTTGTGCCTATAATCGTGGTTCGTGCCAAATAATTTCTGATTAATTTTATAATGTATAAGTCGATTCTTTCTATGCCAAAATTATTGTATTGTGTTTGGTTTGAAATATACGAGTACTTTATGTAACCAGATCTAGCATTTCGCCATTCACCTTGACATCTCCGTATACAACATCTTTCGAATTTTCTTATTCGTTCCATATAGCTAGCGGAACAATTATACCAAATTGGACAACCATATGTTATGATGGGTCGAATCAGTGTTTGGTAACAAATTTTAATCACATATTCACATAACAATACACATAGCAATACAGCTTATTTTTAATAATTTTTTTTTTTTTTTTTAAATTTGTTTGAGAATATCCCTCCCAGATTCCAACACTTAACTTTTGTTCTCTGTTCGTTTTTTTTTTTTGATGCGTCTCGAAGTAAACAACGCAAAATTTTTAGACTATATTTTTTTTTTTTTTTTGTTTTCGTTTTTATCAGGTTGGTTTAACAACCACCATAGAAATCACTGCGTTCAATTATCTAACGAGCGTTCGACTCAACTCTTCTTTTGTTTTTCTCGACTGACTAAAAAACCAACCTAGCATCGTCGCGAGCTTTATATACCCGGTCACAAATCGCCAAAATAAAAAAAAATCCCGCCAATTTTGCTTTCTCTTTTTGTTCTCGTTTTATATATACATACATATATAGACAACTTTTTCTATTTATCAATACCGTTCTTTTTCCGTACCATAAATATTGAAACATCATTTATATTTTTTCCGTTTTGCTACTCTTTATCCCATCTCTATTCATGATTATCAATTAATAATCAATTGGTTGGAAGCCGAGAAAAGTTAAGGGTTATCAAATTGTACGCTTGGCGTCTACAAGGCGATAAAGGGAATCGAATCGTTACAACATGGTTGAATTCACTAGCATAGTTATAAACGAGATTGAGAAACATAACCAAGTTTATGTAGCATATACAGATTTCAGTAAGGCATTTGACTCTATCTGTCATCATAAAGCACTCCAAAGCTTGTATACATTTGGATTTTCAATGGAATATATCAACTGGTTCAACTCGTATTTAATAAATCGTCAGCAATATGTAATAATAGGAAATAAGAAATCTAAAGTTATCAACGTGACTTCTGGTGTTCCCCAAGGATCTCACATTGGACCATGGCTTTTTATTGTTTTCATTGACAGCATAATGAACATAATAAAAAACTCAAATGTTCTCATATTTGCCGATGACGTAAAAAATTATTATACGATCAAAAAATTCACGATTCTATCGAACTACAAGAAGACCTCAATAGACTTAGAAGGTGGTGTGACCAAAACTCATTGGAATCCAATAATTACCGCATACAACATCAACGGCGTAGAAATTCAGAGAGTATACGAGATTACAGATTTAGGAGTCACCTTCGTTAAAAATATTAGTTTTAACAGGCACATCGATAACTGTATTGCTAAAGCAAACTCCATGTTTGGCTTTGTCAAACGATGGACTAGAGAGTTCAAGGATATGAAAACGTTATGTTCACTATATTTCGCTTATGTAAGATCTCAAGTGGAATACGCCGTAATCGTTAACTCTACTCATATCAAGAGAATGGAAAGCATACAAAATAAATTTATGTTATTCCACCGAGTACGGAGATAACTGAGATTTATCTAAAAACACTTTCAAAAATAACTTGAAAAAATATTTTTTAAATTTATAATTACTTTTGACTGTTTCAAATTTGAAGAACTACCCTTAAAACTTTTTAATTTTTCAATTTTTAAAATTCAACTTGAATTTGACTTTTTAATATTTTATCTATATGTATATTCTAGTAGAGTATCAAAAACTGTATTATATTACTAAATCGATTTCTTGAAAAAATAAAAAAAAAATGAGCAAATTTGTAATTGATTCCACCGTCATAACGGTAATTTTAAGTACTAAGGAGCTTCCGCAAAATCTGCACCATTCTTCTAAACCTTTTTAAAGATATACGACAAGTCTACATTCTATAATAAAGAACAAATCAGCTACCACCGCCAAAACGAGAGATTTATGAACTAAATTGGTATCCTCAAATGAACATGCATGGTCCAAAACCATTTTCCTCGCTGCTTTGAACATACCTAACAAATAAATTTTCTTTCACCATTCTTCTTTTACTTTGGGTTAGTTTACTGTTTCAAGAGTCTTATAGATGAGACAACAGTTTTGGTGTTTCCACTTTAGTTCATAAATTCATCGTTGGCGCTGGTAGCTCATTGTTCGCTTATATAGAATGTGTACTTGTCGAATATCGATTTAACGGTCTTCGAGAATGGTGTAAATTTGGGTCAAGCACCTTAGAACTCAAAACTACCGTTGTGGCGCTGGAAGTAGTCACAATTTTTTTGATCCCCGTATACCCATGTGGCATATCATTTGAATGATTTTTGACTTAGCATAAATTTTGTTATGAGCAAGTTATTTTATAAATCCACCGATGTAAATTATTCCGTAAGTACATATGTAATAATAATTTATATATGTGAAGCACCTTCACATATATAAGGCTTAACCATCTCTTTATCCGTGATGGGATGTAGGTCCCGAAAATGTGCGTTGGAATATCCAAATCAAATAATTTCCCATCAAAGGGCTGCGACCATATTTTACTTGTTGCCCAAGTATTTAGCAAAATTCATTTTTAACGCTCAATGTTAAAAGTAAACTATCAATATAAATTATCACAATTCAACTTTGAACACTATCGCAAAAAGCAATTTTGTGTGTTCTTAATTTTATGTAATTTGAGTGTGTTTATTGAATACCAAATTAACAAAAATTCTATGATCTCACCTCCATAATCTACATTCAATATTCATCCTAAAATAAATGGTGCAAAATACCCGATACCAATCTAAATGTGTATGCAGAAAAAAATCCAATCTATTTTTTAGAATTGGTGTTAGGACGGCGCGAAGTAAATGAAATTGAATTTTTGTCAAAATGTTAATAGCATACAACTGGAAATTGTCAAGGCAATTGTCACCTGCATTTGCAGTTGTACGAAAACGGTTTACTAAATTTTAAGGTTAAATTAGTTGGGCTTATAGTGACTAACAAAAATTACGACAAAATCATAAATATATTTACATAAATGAGAGTACTGAAATTTCCATTAGCCTCAGTGGTATACTACATACTCTTAAAGAAAACAAAATTAATGGGTGCATGAGGTATAGCTATATACAAAATTCCTTTTACTAGTACTCAATTAATTCGACTTTACTAATTTTTAAAGATTATCAACGGTTAAGGGACTACTTGTTCATCTCTTAACCGCATTACCCAATTTTCATTATACCGACCGACAAGAGTCGGTTAAACAGTACGAGTAGGTCTTATTTAGATCTACCTCTGTGTGTCGCTTGAACGTATAATGATTTTGTACCGATCTTATATTCAACCTTCATCCCAATTACTAGTCGATCGCTTTGAAACTCCACATGCTTGACCATTCATTCGTCACAGTGGATAAAGTTAAAACCGGCTGAACTATTCAACACATTAGATGCAAACGTGCAGTAATCAAAAATTTATTAATACTCGACAATTAGACCCAAATTTTTCAACGCTTGATGCATCCTAGGCGGAAAATGGCCAATCAAACTTAGATTAAAAATACAGACATCGGAGGAGGTACGGACAAAATGGTTTACAAAACAAGAATTGGAGCCGAGAGTATGGCTTCGATATTACGACGATGGGGATTGAAGGTATAAGAATTATATATACAAAATTAAGTTTTTAACAGACATTAAATTTACCAAACTGAGAGGCATAATACAGCATGGCCACAACCAGCGAATTATAAATAAATGTAACCATTTTCGAGGTTAAATCCGTAGATCTACCAAATGTCATACTACATTGCTTATTGTTATTAACGTTCTACTAAAGAAGTGGATCATCAATAGTCGGGAGCCATAGAAGTTGTGAAATCACATCGTAACTGGGGACAACCGTTGGAAACTTAATGGAACCCGAAAGACCATCCAGCTCGACCTCGACATGCACATGGACACGAACCAAGCTACGATGGATTAAATAATGTCAAGGGGTTAGTACAGTTTTCATGAAAAGCAGTTTCACGTCACGGGATTTTTCCACTCTGTCAGAACATTGAGAGTAATTAGCTTATGAGGTAAATTCCAATCGGAGAGCCAATCGAATAAACTCCCCAACTTCCATGGTAAGCTCGATTTCGGTAATTCAATAGTAATAAGAACAGTGACCATATTATAGCTGAGCTACAATTAAGATTCAGGAGACACGCAGGAGAAGAGAAAACACTCGTTGGAGTCCTTGGACGCTTTCGCGGAAGCTGACCAATTATCCAGTAAACGTTAAAAATGCGAGACCTCAGTGCATGCAAATCACTCTGGTTCTAATCTAACTTCGAGGAATACTCACAAAGGCAAAGCAGGCACGGACAACTGAAAAAAATCTTAATTTAATCGTAGAGGAGGCCTCATTTTAAAGTATAGTGGAAAAACTCTGGGGAAGTGAAATGAAGCTGTTATCCCAATTCCTTATTGAGAGCATAGTAGGCTTGCATTATCCATCAGGGGTTAAATAATAATACGTTTACATCAATGTTGCGTTTTGGGGCCATGAAGACCTGCCGAAGAATTAAAAGAGCGTGTTTGTGTGATTCACAAAAAACCACTTCATAATACAATGTAACTTTACACTAACTGTGCGTTCACTTTTACCAGGCATTTAGAATCATAGTCAAAAATTTGACATGCGTTGGAGCTTCTGCTTTTCAATCTAACTGGCATTCATGTACGTAATCAGGGGAGCTATTTTGAAATAATCCGATATCGGATTTTTTCCGATATCGAAAAATCCGATCCGCCACGAGTTTTCCTATTACGAAATTGTTTGGTCGAATTTGTCAAATATAAGCATGAAGTTTTGCAATAATGCTCCAGTTGTTGTTTTTGTATGCCTAATAAATTCAAAATAAGTAATTTAATTATAATTATCATTTAAATATAAATATTTTTTATTTAAATTTATTATACTTACATTTTAAATATTGTTTAATTTAATATTTTTTAAGGTTTATATTTTGTAAAAATAATAGTAGTGTTGCTTTCGCAAATCCGCTTAGCTTAGCTAAGAAATGTGAAAGGCTTTTGGCTTTACTTTTTTAATGCGTTTTAATTTTTCTGTGTTGGTTCATTTTATTAATATTTATTTTAGTTTTTTTATATTTTATGAAATAGAACAAATTAAATTCGGTATTTTGCTATCATATAACAAATGCCAAATTTTACTACAAGATAAATTTTTCGAAAAAGATAGAAAAAATAATGCCTTGCGGTAAACACCATAACCATAAAATGATTTTTTTCCCCCTAATCCTAAAAAAAAATTTCTTAACATTCTAAAACAATCGGCTTAAATACAATGCAATTGTTGTTGTAATATTTTGAAAGCAACACAGCTAATATATTGATTGAAATGGTTGAAGACACTCGACAACAAAAAATGAAATTTGTCAACTAAATAGAAGTCGGATTTTGACATTCGATTTTCAGAAAATCCGATTTCGTTTTGTCTTTTTAGTTTCATAATAGCGGATTTTTCGATATCGAATTTTTCATAATAGCTCCAAAGTGGCAGATTTAGTCTCTAGTACTGAGAAAATATGACATATAAAATTAGGTTGTTGCATTTAAATATTTGAAACCAACATAGCTAGAAGTATTTAAATCGATTACTTGAGAAATCACTGCGTTCGTGGCTGCGGACTAAGACAACAAACTGCGTTTTATTACTTCCTTTGTGCGCGAATTTGAAATACTTTACTCAGCACGATATGACTTATAATTTATGAATTAACTTCAACGCGTATACAAATACAATAATCATTAACAATTAAGTTTATATCCAATAATTAACAGAAGAAACAATTTGTAATTCAACATTAGTTCGTTCATTCATCATAAGCAGTCCACAGAAAAACAATTTGCTGTCCAATTTTATGTCTTTTATTGAATATTTATAGCATCGCATCGATATTATCTGTATTTGGTTATGGTTTTTATTACAATTTTCATGGTAATGACTTTAATCATTGGTCGAAGTCAAAATAAAAAGAAAATTTCATATTGTTATAGAAGCAGAAAAGAACAAATAAAAGTAGAAGACACTTGCTTAATATACACAATAAGCAGCGAGAAGAAGACTCCACTGTACTTTATAATGCTGAACAAAGCTGTGTACATATTCATAAATTTTCCCATATATTTTCTATAGAAACCATATTTTGCTTTGTTGTCTTCTGTAGATTATTGTCTCGCTATTGTACAGCCATAAATTTATTTATATACAACACATCGAGAGTACTCGTACTTTAACTACCTCAATCTCATAATTACAATATGCGGTTATACCTGTGTACGGTATATATGGAAAACAATTTAGAATTTTCTTGTGGTTTTTAAGATTGTTTCGTAAGTAGTTGTTTAATAGGAAGAAAAGCGTCTTACTCGTACAAAAGTCAAACAAAAAGTTTCACCACATATTAAATACAGTGTGACCCATTTAATCATTATGCTCAAAACATCGAAAATCGCTTTTTACAGAAAATTATGGTCGGTACTAATTATAACTATTTTACTTTCTTTTACGCAGAAATCTATCTTTACTTTACGATCTTTCCTTTTTTTAATTATCACTGTAATCTGTTCTGAGGTCAAGGCTCTTCCAACTCTTTCGCGGTTTGGTTTTTCCGTCTATAATTTACGCCGTTGTTGTGTCGTCATTCTATACAACGCGTACTTAATTAATATTTTTCATGTCTAGACAAAAGGGACGCTGAAAATGTAGAGAATCTACAAAATATCTCAATTATTTTTTAGCTAAGGAATCACCAAATTGTATGATTTCTCTGTTAATGGAGCCATTTCAAGATAGAGATCTTCATTCTTACACCAAATTTGAAAAAACTGTATCCCAAGTATTTATATGAAAATGCTAATTATGCTCGGAAAACAGAATAAACGGAAAGATAGTAATTTCTTGTATGCTTTAGCTGTTTTATAAGAAGTTCGAAAAATATTAAAACGATTGCTTGTTTTAAAAAGTAGACCTTTACACAATTGTGTTTAAACCACACATACAGAGCACTGTTAGTGTACTACAATGAATAACACCAGAGATACATAATAAAACGTAGAATAATATATTTCTAATAACTCAGGCACTGCAACTTAAGTGAAAAAAAAATGAAAATGGTAAATCTCTCGGTTAAATGTAAATTTTAGTTGACCAGAGTAAAATGAGTATCGCCGAAATTTAAAAAATCACACCTTGTATACCCTGTCATAGAATACTATACTTTAATCTGGTAAAACAGTGCACCTAACAGTGCCCGATGCCAAAGGCATTGTATTCTACAATAATATCAATTGAAAATTATTATATTGCGGGCTATTGGTTAGAAAACCTCTAACTGCTAAGTATTTTTTACGAACATTACTGTCATCTACAATTCAGAAAATAAACTATAGGTATAAATTTGATGACGTTTCAAGCAGTACTGCATGGTAATCTATAGGGCATTGGGTTAAACCACACAAACACTCCATAAATATTGGGTAATTTTTGTGTTTGAAGCGTAATGCTCAATTAACATTGGGCAAAACAAAATCAGATGTGTACAACTTCCATGTGTTTCCGCTATATCTATCTACCGCCCGTGCTGGATGGATCCAATATTTGTTTCGAAGATGTATATGGCAAACGGCGTATTGAGTTTCGTTAAGAGTCACTCGATTATGACCACAACGATGGCTGTATAGTATTATCGACACAAATAACGTCTCAGGAAATGTTACGGGATCGTGTTAAGCCTTCGGAATCAAAGTTACGTGAGGTAATTTTCCATATGTAATACAACAAATTACACAAAATCCTGACTCTACTGAAGTATGCCAATTACGGAAGAGATATGCGAGAAACAAATTTCAACTCAACCAACATTACAACTATTGATAATATTATTTTGAAAACTAAACAATTTAATTATTTGTCCCGGTATGGGTTACACAAAACCCAAATCCAACCGGTAGACTGCACGTCACAGTATTTTAGGCTGGGGGACTATTATGAATTTTTTTTCGATTTCGTAAATTACGAAATTGTAAATTCGATTCGCCGCGAATATCCCTATTATGAAACCTTTTCCGTCGTAAAATTTAAGACCATGAAGTTTGCTGTTTTTGTGTTGTTTTAGCTAAAATGTCAACCATCAACAGATTTTTTAGATGAGCCGACTGAATTTAATTCGTTTGTTATTTCACTCTACCAATGTTGGGTAGGGTCTTTATATTAAGGTGCATTTAAAAAATGTTTGACTGTGCCAACATTTTTTCCATAAAAGAAATTAAAATGTGAAATTGACGACCATTAGTAATTGGACCTACAGAAAATACAATAATAAAGTTTCAAATAAATTGTAATAAATTAAACTAGTCCATTTTTATAAAATAATTGAGTAACTTACGTTTTAAAAAGTAATAAAAGTATTTTATTTTAAGGCTGCAGGCCAATAGTCGGGTAAAAGTCAATTTTTAGTAAAATTTTCGGATAATTCAATTATTTTTCGAAAACTCTATGGCAAACTGATCGAAAAATCTGTTTTAAATTCGATTTTTACCATAGTAAACGATTTAACCGCGATTATTGGCCCGCAGCCAAATAAAAAAATAATAAGTACATGCTCGTAAATACGATATTCGTCACATATAGAGCAGTCGAATTTTGACATTTGATTTTCGTAAAATTCGATTTCGATTTTTTTTTTTTTTTTTGGTTTCATAATAGGGCGGATTTACGATTTTCGAATTTTACGAAAGCAAAAAAATTTCATAATACAAATTTTCGCGGCGGATCGAATTTTACGAAATCGAAAAAATTTCATAATAGGCCCCCTGAATACTTCTTCTAAATTCAACCCTTAGGCTGCGGGCCAATAGTCGAGTAAATCATTCACTATGGTAAAAATCGGATTTATAACAGATTTTTCGATCAGTTTGCCATAGATTTTTTGAAAAACAAATGAATTTATCGAAAAATTTACTGAAAATTGACTTTTACCCGGCAATTGGCCCGCAGCCTAGAGAATATACTCATTTTAACATCATTGAACATTTCGTGTGGTACCGTGTACTAGTGCTCGCATCGAAAGTAAATGATTGCTAGATGTTGCGCCACACAATTGAAACGGAAACATTTCAATAGTGTGGCGCAAAATCTAGCAACGAACGAATAAGTAAAAAACAGATCTAAGCTGATGATATTTTCTACTAAATTTTATTAAATTCACAAAAATTTTAATTTCAAAGAAATATAATATCGGTTAATTGTTCCGAACAACTGAATCCTTCCACTATTAAACGATATATACCCACACTTGGTAATATCGCTGAGATTCCTGGAATCGGCCACAGTGAAGCAAGTATTTTTACGATATTTGCATTTTTAAAAATGTTGCGCTTTAAAAATTGAGCGGATCCATGATCTTTTTATTTTGATGTTGAACTTTGACTGTCTTGAACAGCTCAATTCGTCTAAAATTAGACAACATAGGACGACTTGGTAAAACCTCTGAGATTCCTAGAACCGGCCATATAGTGTAGCAAGTATTTTGAAGAAGACTATAAAATTTTTATGAAATTTTACGTCGTCTACCATTAGATGGCGCATGCCCACACTTGGTAACATCTCTGAGATTCTTTTAATCGTCAGTGTTGCATATGCTGTTTCAAACTGTTAAAGAATTAATTTTGTATTGACCCAGCCGTTAGACTAGAATTATTATGATAAAATTGATCCCAATATATGCATCAAATATATATTTTTGATGATGTATTTTAGTAAAGGTTTGCTATTTACACTTTTTCAATGCTAAAAATTCACTTCGGTATCTGAGGCCCATACCATCTGAAGCCAAATTCTTCTTATCTGACACCAAACAAATTCATTACACACCAAAAAAAGGTTCACTTGCATTCTATAAGGCCGTTGGAGTAACATTTGACCAAATATCTAATAGCCGACTGGTGCAATAAATTATTAAAGATTATAAAATCGACATTTGAAAACACAATTGGCGAAATTGTCGTTTGGTCGGTTCCGTCTAACCGGACACAACAATAATTTCTTACACAGTTGGTAAGAATGACTTGCCCCCTACAAGGCTCATTGTCAAACATTTGACTTGAGGGCTGCGGTCTGGTGTAGTAAATTATAAAATGTGGTTAAATCGACCATTAAATTACATTTTGAAACCATTACCGTCTGACGCCAATTCCGTCTAACCTAACACAAAATAATTTACTACCCACCTTGGTAAGGTTGATTAGCACTCCACAAGGCCTATGGAGTAACATTTAACCCAATATCTGGTGGCGATCCGGTGTAATAAATAAGAGCATTTCCTCTTTATAAATTTTTTGTTGCCCATTGAACTAAAATATGTTTATATCATTTTAAATTTTAACGCAGAGATGCCAATTCACGAAATAAAAATTGTAAATTCCATACGCTATTTAGAATAAATGTCTGCTAACTTCATCTCAAAGTGTGGTCAATTTTCCGGAAAATTTTGTCGCACGTAACGTAAATTTGGGCTGCAAACACTTCTATTTGAGCACAGTGACTTCCGTTTTCTACGACACTTTAATCTTTGGTTTGGTAGCATTTTTAGCCAAAAATTAAATTTCCCCAAAAACAAAAAACTAATTACAATTAGAAACTCAAATCTAATGAATAAATCTATAAACTATAAGCAATATTTTACCAGAAAAATATTCACTAACAAGTAACAATTATCTTTAATTTTTATTAAAATCTTATTGCATAATAAATTAGATTATTACGCATACCGAGAATAATCACAGGGCAAGACATTTATTTGAACTTGACATTACGAAAACAAAAGAAAATTGCAAAACCAATGTGATTGGTACGACGCGTACAATATTTTGTTGCAAGGAAATTTCTCGTAGAAGATGTAAATTCAAATATAAAATGTTAGTACTTTTCTCCTACTAAATATTTGTTTAGGTCTGGAGGGTGATTTTAGAACGATGCAAGATGGGAGTAAAAGGCTGCTTATAAAATTTGTTGAAATTTTCCAAATCGCTTCCGTAATCTTGGCATCGGTTTACTTGCATCACATCGTTGGTTTTTACTCAATTTTGTTAGTTCGATTTTTTTTCTGTAGGTGGCTCTTACCTTATTAGATTTATTTGTATAAGGGTTAAACCGTCGCTCATAACTCAGGCACCTGCAATCAAAATAAGTTAAATAAACGAAAAATCTTACATTAAAAATTAATTTTATTTTGAAATCCGCAAATTTGTACACATCTTTTGTATACGATTATGAAAATCGAACAGTTTTCCTCACAATTACATTCAACCATTTAAAATTGACTGCATCTTTTTTCCGAATGAGATCACAAACGACGGTTAATTTATGTCTATAGGGGCCGGACTCAAATAGGTCGGACAGCATACGCAATAAATCCTCATTCAAACCGTTACACTTATATATAATCAGACATTTTAAATTAAAGGCACCGCGCATGAATGTTATAATATCCTGATTATCAATCAAGTAATTCGTTTCACTAATATCCAGGTGTTCAAGTGTTCGTTGTGATTTTAAAGCGATCAATTGTGCACCATTTAAAATTGTCGTTCTTAAATATTTTAATTTGGTAAAATATTTAATTTTGTACGTATCGACCGAACACCTTGCGGTGCATGTTAACGACTCCAGTTGATCGATATGTGCCAATTCACATAACAAAAGCGGTATGCTTTGGCTGGTTGTTAAACTTTTAAGAGATTTTATTTTCGTTATTTTGAGAACCCCCGAAAAAGTGTAACGATTTTTGTCATTTTTTTCCGGTAATGTTAAATCCTCTAGGTGTCGCAACTTCGTGACCATTATCATAATTAGGGTATCTGTTAATATATTCAGACTGATACGCTTCAAACCCGGGTTATTTTCACAAAATCTTGAAAATAAATCAGCATTCAATTCCGTTGGTAGGTGCAAGATTAACGTTTGTAGGTTTGTTAATCGCAACAAAGGAGTTACATTTAAATCATTGTCCGTCCTAAGTGTTAAATTTTTTAATTTGCTCAAGTTCTGGAGTTTTACGTTGCCCTGTATCTCGATTGTTTCTAGTTTACGAAAATTTCCAAGAGCACAAATTTCCCGCAGTGAACGGTCATCGTATATACAAAATCCAATTTTTAATTCGATAATATTCTGGCAATGGTACAAAACTAATATTATTAGGGCGCGGCATTTTAGTAAACCATTCATCGAGTAAATTTGTCGGCAGATTTTGAATGATTTCACATGGTGTGCTACCTCTTTGATCAGTAAAGACATTTTTCTAACCGTTTTCAATTTGTTGCTGCTTGTTAAAAAATCCTTTGCATCCAAATGCTCAAAACGTCCACAGGCTCGAATGGAAGTCTTATATAGCCGGCGGCATGTTTTGCCAAAGTTGAATAAATCGCCCAGCGGTAGATATTTCATTATTTCGAGTAGGCAATCATCGTTTAAATTTAACATGATGATGGTTCTCCCCTGAAAGCAAATAGAAAAATTTGTATGAGAAAAGCATGACATCCAGGCAATTAGTGTAAAATGATATATGAGATACAAAGAAATTAAATTTGGCGACATCTATTATAAAGTAGTTAAGTAATTGGTTCTAATGGGCGAATAAATAAAAGAATTAATAAAAATAGTCAGTCAGATTCAGGGTTCCGTAGTTTATTGGGACAAATGAGGTTACGGTTAAAATAAAAAACAACATATACAATCATATACCCCCATAACTGGTGACCACCGACATTGGAGTCGAATTTAATTAAATGTTCGGATGGACAGATTTGGTCGTTATACCTCATCTCTCAAGTTCGGTATACAGTCGGTTGTCTTAATTCTCGCAGCGGTTGACATTTTTTACAGTCAACATATTACTACCACGACCTTTATCGCTGCTATTAAACAACATTGGCCATTATATGAGCAACCGTTATTTAAACAGCTGCGGCCGTCATATAAGTAGCATTGGTCAACGTAAATATTAACAACTGACCGACACATTTCAGTTATCAGCAAATATATGCTAGCAGTAGGTAGCACTTCACTATATCCCATCAAGGGATTTGGCCGCCTCAAATTAGGTTTCATAATCATATTTTCGTTTCGGATAATGAGTGATTAATTCGTAAATTTTTTTTTGGCCAGGAATCGAGCCCAGGACCTCAAGTCGGTAAGGAGCAAGCATGCTGACCACTTTGCCACCAAGGCAGCTGGATTTATAGATCATACGTCATATATTCACATTTAATCCAAATCCAAATAAAGCCTCTCTGAGACAATTTACTCATTTCGACTGTATAGATCAATTTACGACCGACATTCAGCACTTTTCGGGAGTTAATAAAATTGTAGCTGATACATCATCACAAATAGAACCAATTGATTTAAACGAAACCATCGAATCGCGGCTCATCAAATTTAAGATTTGAGCAAATTCCTTTAACATTTAATTCGCAGAAGAAACTATATCGTGATCCATTGAAATTGCGAAAAAAAAGTTGTTGAAGCATTTAACAGAAATTAAAATCTCAGTTAAATTTATGGCAGAAAACTTTGTCCGGCTGCCAATTAAACAAGATATTAAATTAATGACACTAAGTTGTTAACCGTGTCGAAAGGCTAAAATTACCAAGTATACGAATTCCACATAAACAAATTATCCCTTGCCCTTCGTCTCTCCCAGGTTTTCAGAGATTCATTTAAAATTGATTGAACCATTACCAGTACCAAGGAATGGGTCATTATTGTCCGGATTGGCCTATGATACTTGAGGAATTGCAAGCATTTTCTGCTAAATTGGATTTTCAAACAACTTTACGTATTCCTATAGCTAGCACTTTACCAGAATCTGATATTATTAAACAAAATTTCAATAAATTAAGGTCAACTCCAGCATCAGGTCAGGACTCTGGCAAAATCTTCATTAGTAAAGAATTTAACAAATGCGGTTATGTATTAATGCGAATGGATGCTATATGAAAATATCATTATAACCGCCATATAGAGAGGTCCACATTAAGAATTAAAACGAGAGGAGAAATATTTCGCGATTAACACGAAACATAAAGAATAAGAACACGTAAAGTAAAATGAAACTGATATCAGATTCGGTTTATTTTCTGAAATAATTACTTGTATAGTGCATTCATAATATCAAAACTGCAATCTGCTTTTATGGAGTAGAATATAGTCGAAATTTAAGTGAGCATTACGTTATTATTGAAAAATGACGAGGAAGAGAACTCCGAAATCAATTTTATAATTTTTCAGCGAGCATTCATGAAATATGTAAGCGCCCGACCAAGCCCAAGCGTTATAAATTTAAGCCTCAAATTTAAAATCCTTTCGGGAATTATATTGCTTGAAAGAAAGTATAGAAAAAAACACTAGTCGGTGCACCCCTACGAGGAATAATTGTTTCTGATTGTGTAGCGAAAAATCGTAGTGAATAAAAGAAAACAAAATGAAAACTAACATTTATTTTTTTTTGTTAAAGTTTTCGGTATAAAATACAGAGGGCAAATATCCACATAACAATGTCAAAATGTCACTCAGTGGCACTATTCTGGCTTTCCCTGAGAACAAGAAAGTGGGAAAAATATTTTTATAGCATTTTTGTTTCTGGCCTACTGATGGTACCAGATTGGTGTAAGTATTTTAGAAAACAAAGTGGATTGAGAAACTTTTGTTCCATTAAAATTTTATTGGGAAAAATAATATCCCAGTTATCTTTGTTTCGTAAATATTTACGAGTTATCAAACTGATCCCATGTCAGAAAAATAAAATTCCGAACCAAAAATGCTATGAAAATATTATTACCAATTCCTGATTCCCAGGGAAAGCCAATATCTAACGGACCAATATTTAAATAAACTCACATATGGAGCTCGTAGAACGAAAATTCTGCATAATCATAATAAAGACCAACCGCTATTGTAAGTTAAAATAAGGTAAATGATTTAAAAACCAAGAAGTCTAATCATACGAAGAAACTAGGAAGCTTTTGGCATTGGCTTTGAATGAGAAATATTTGTTGGTATTTATACGTAATTTAGAGGTTTCCTGTACTAGACATAAAAAAATGGCATGTCAATACAGCAACAAGGGTTCTTCTGTTATTAGCTATGAATGACAAACATTTGATACAGTTGAAGGTGACACTAAATTTATACTAGCCAACAAAAAACAAAAAATAGTGAATGTCTATTGGTTAAAAGGCATAAATTCAGGCGAACTTATGTCGCAACGAATGTTACTCTGAATTGCAAACTTTTCAGCAGAAATATCTAATCTTATAATTGTTCTTCGATCGATATTTTTGGAATACTTTTTGTATTGTTCCCGTTGTCTTCCTATTTGTTCTTTTTTTGTAAATCAAGAATTGTGGTTACCAACATGGCGGTGGTTTGAAAACGTGCCATGTTTTATGTTGTTTACAGTTGCACCAAATATTAAATAGTATCAATATAGGACACTGCCTCATAAAATCGTATTCCAAATTTTTTTTTTCTATAGGACAAGAACGAAGCTAGCTTAAGAAGTTAGTACAAATTCGAAAAAGTTGTGAAAATCATCACAGCTAGTACTGTACTGTACTGTATGATGTGATTTTGGGGTACTGTATGATGTGATTTTGTCATATTAAGGAACAACACTCGATGTAGCACGAACATATGTGATCAATTCTTATGTAAAATTATCAGTCATTCTTCTGATAATATTAAAAATTGAACGTGTGCTGATCTGCAGACAAACTAATGACGTATTTCCAATTTTTTTATTGACTGGACAATTTGAGACGGAATTTTATCTCACACGATGATCTAAATTATTCCATCTAATCAATTTCGCAAAACAAAATTTGGTTGTCATTGATTATTCGAAATCGAAGGATAACAACCAATCCAAATATTTCACACTAGAATCAATATCGTATAGGCATCGCAGATACTAACACTGGCCGAGAGCGGAAAACTAATGTGATTTCGTTTAGTGAGAAACCGCAAATTATCTATCATTAACAGTTTAATGGTTTGTAATTAGTGAATACGCACAATCAGAGTCGGATAGCGAAATTATTAAATTTTGTACGTATAGTGAATTTTGACGACGGCGATTCGTCTGGAAACGGATTATTCTAGAGCCTGTTGCTTATCACATGTGATGGTCGAAATATATTTTGTGAGGGCGAGGAAAAAGTCAAAAATGCTGCTTATTTAGAGCGGCTTCAGCATATTTTTATTGTGTACGTTATTATCGACAATCCAGAGAATAATCACTCGATATTTAATATTCGAGTACCGAAATTATTATTTAATGCAAAAAAAAATCATTTCCAGAATTTTCGAAATTCTTTCTTTTGGAGAGATGACTGTTTATTGCCTGAAATACTAAAGATGCATTATATCCCTTTTCCGGCCCGCGATATAATTGTGTACGTAAAAATCGTGTACAAAAGAGAATTATGAAAAAAAACACCATTACAAACTATGGTCATTTATATACAAATTTGTGTATGCGGTGGACTTGAATTGAAGCAAAAAAAATTGTTTTTCTGGCAGGAAAAGGGATGTAACAAAATTAACCAATTTTTTGGTCAAGTTTTAAATAAAGCAACTAACAATATATCAGGATTCCCTCAGAGAGAGAATATCGAATTCTCTGGTTTTTACGGTATAAAATTGATTCCAGCCTGAATTCCTATCCTGCAATTTGATGCGCGTGTGCTTTAAGGTATTGGAATATTTGCTATGGACATCTTTGTAATGCCGATCGTAATCGCCAAATCAATCCTTTCAAATCCGATTTCATGCTATCCTCGACATATTTTATGTAATAAATCAGATCACATATTTGATCCAAGTACAACCATTGGGATGATACCAGATTTTTATTCACCTCTTTAATTATTTCACACAATATATTTGTAATTGTCATAACCATACTCGACCGTTCGTTTTCGAAGCGCTGCAAGAATGGCCCGTGACACAAATATATGAATTGGTTTTCGGTGTGTATTATTGGTTTGGTTTTAATTTGTCTTTAACGTAATCCGGCATAATACTCAACTGTCCTGTGCCAAAGTGATGCAGTAGCGAATGGGTCATGGCTAGTGACATAACATCGACTCTTTAACCAATTTAAAATTATCCATTCGAACGAGGAATATCGATTGGTCCATTTCAACATTTGTGGTAATCATATTATTTCTTGGAGACGATCAGATATAACGTTCCAATAAGATTCGAGCAAAACAGCCATAGCCAAATATATAGCATTAATCCAGCTATGTATACCTTTTGAATTGATATTAACGTGTAACCCTAAATCATAACGTCTAAAATACTGTTTTTAGCCACCTGCGGGCCAACCGGAAGTCCTAACAATTCGGCACATGTTATATCTATATTTTAACCAAAAATTTCCCAGCATTTACTTAAAATGAAGGTAGTCTCTTCTACTTTTTCGTGACATTTTAACACTTGACCAATACAAATAAAGTAGATAGCAAATTTTAATGGTAAAAATGAGTAGTTAGAATTAATTAATCGGTTTACCAAATGAAACGCGAGGTGGTATAATATAGTAAATAAAAAAATGGAAATATTATTACGCTGCTTGAGTGATCCGGGTTTTCAAGATGGAGTAGGAGAAGAGAAGGTGCATAGAACTTCAGACTAAATATTTTCTCAAGTGCTAGATAACATGATTGCAAAATCACACTCGATTTGGGGCACTCGATTACACGCACCTTGAGATTTTGAATCATAGATCATTTTCACCATTGCCCTTTCCTTTGCCTTTTTTAGGTTCGGAAGTTGTGATTTACTTAGCAGAAAATTAATTAATTTGTGTAAGTAAGTGTAAGTAAGAGGTTGCCGATCGCAAGTGAATGTTGCCTATTGCAATTGTTAAAGTCTCGAGCGTGGCTAGTTGTTGAGATACCGAAGGATATCCATCACTTGTGACATTTAACCTCTAGGTTATAATTAAATGATTAGATTAAGTGTTTGTTTAACCAGTTCAAGAAGAAGTTCCAAGTACTGTTTTTGAAATAAATTTGTTAGCTAATTTGCTAAAAAACTCCAGTCTCGAGTTGAAACTACTATGACTCATAGAAGCAGAGATGTTGTGAGTGCCGCTTTTAAAATAGAGGTGTTGAACACCGTGGAGGTGTGTAGGTTTTTATAACTAAAACATCTTTGCAATTTTCCAGGCAATTAAGCATTTCCGCCATTTTATCGAAGGTCGAGAATTCACTATCTTTACCGACCACAACCGCAGGCAATCCTAGGCAATCACGCCATTTAGAATTTGTATCTCAATTTACCACAGAGACACTTTCTTTGACTTACGAAAATGAGCTTGCTTCGGCCACAACTAGTTCCGATAGCACAACTATCGCAAAAGCACAAGCTTACGATCAAGAACTACAAAACTTACTTCCCCTTAGTTCTAGAATTCGGCGCACTTCTAAATAGAAATAATCTATTGGCAACAATCGCACATACAATCCAGAGACATTACGTCGAACTATCTTCGACACTCTGTATAATATCTCACGTCCAACTGTACCAGCCAAAATCTTGTTTATCCTGCCAAAAATTCAAAATGCAACGTTACATCAAAGCACCTCACGAGAGATAGATTTTAACATATCCATATAGATATTGTTGGAACACTTCAACCAGTAGCCTAATGTATAAAAGACTCGCCGAAAACTGCATTCCAGATTCGGCGTACCGGTCAACATTACAACCGATCAAGGTACATAGTTCAAATCCAAGCTATTCACTGATCTCTTGCTAATCTTAGGCTCACATCAAATATGGATTACTGCCTTACCATCTACAAACAAACTTTAGGGCTGAGCGCTTCCACCGCATAATTTACAACAGCGTGGAAATACCGTCAACTAGAGCCAGAGATCCCATGTATCTGGTTGGGAATCCGAACAATAGTCAAAGATGACCTGAAGTGTCCACAAGCTGAACTGCTACACGGTCAAACAATTAAACTACCTGGGGAATTCTTTGGAGAATATCAACCTACACCCACAATTAAAACGACGTATTTGTACCAAAGTCACTGCAGACCTGGGATGACGTTTTCGTACGAGTAGTTAAAGTCCGCACTGGTCTTCCACAACCTTTAAAAGGCTCATACAAAGGAGTATGACGCTTTCGTAAGTACTTTGTACAACCGAGTGGCGCTTTAGAATTGCGTTGAGATTGCAAGATGTTACATTTGTGATATGTACGATTAGAATATTAGGTTGCAATATTCTAACCACTAAAACTAACATTGGTTTAAAATCGTCTAATTCTCGCCATATTTTTCTTGTATTTTGAGCTTCATATCTTATGAAGTTTTCCCAAATTATTTTTCTTATAGAGCATCTTTTTAATTAGGAGTAATTTAGACACTTTTTAGCACAAAATAACTATACAATTTTGGAAGAAAAATCGATGATAACTTTAACCGTCCAAAATGAGACATAAGTCCAATATTTCAAGGGCAACTGAGGTTTCTATATAAACCTCATTGTACTTAGGAATTGTTTAGTGTAGGTATCACACACGTTTCCCAAACAAAATTTAATGTTTGTTTCACTTTAAAGTTTGTCTCTCAAATGGCCGCTGAATCAAGATAACAAAAGGATGGAGAATCAAAATAATAAGTGAGCGAATCGTATTTAGTTATTCCCTCCGCAATAATTGTTGCGGTTTAATTATAAATATTTACAAAATTTTCAAATTTTTTTCGATTGGAATAATTCCTTTATTAGTTTCGGTTAGTCATAGCTTAAATAGGAATTTGGTATTCTAGACATTCCTAAAATGAAAAAGAATACCTAAATATGTAATACCCGTCTCTCTCTCTATATATCTCTCCTTTCTCTTCATTCTCTCTCTCCTATCTTTCTTTCTCTCACTCATCCTCTCTCTCTCACTCTCTTTTTCTCTCTCTCTCTCTCTCTTTCGCATTAGTTTCTCAAGCGACTCGTTCAATGACTGTCGTCCACGTTCGACGACAAGTGTGAGACCTATCGTATACATTTCTTTTTTCTTTGCAATGTCTTAACCGAAACATGTATGATAAGCCTTCGATGTTTCTCATGCTGGCTCGTACTTTATAAATTATATTTCATTTCATGTTTTCTCGTCGTTACAACGCCATTGTATAATTATTATTTGTTGTATGCGACGTTAAAATTTGGCTTGTACAATTTTTAAATAAACATTTTGTAATAGTTTTATTCGGAAAATTTTAAAATATCCACAAAAAAAATATTTTAATATTCGATAAAAATGCAAAATTCAGCCATTTAGCAGCCGCCTATATACATTATTACTTATTTGAATGAAAATGGTTTTATTACAAATGCCCATATAAATTCATAAATTTATCTCAGGTAAATCATGAACGATTCATTTCATACATGTCACATACGATTCGCCTACGGTTTCTCACATGCGACTCATGTTAGACATGTCATAAACTATTCATCTCCAACTCGTCACTGACTGTCACTGACAAGTTATTGGTGTACCACCAACGACTTTCCGCAGCTGAGATTTTATGTTGTCTGTAGTAACAAATCAATCAGGCATTTGTTAAAAAAATGTCACTGTCAAAATTTCTAATGAACGAATTTGTATTATTTGAAAATAATTTACGTTTATTGCAATCTCTGATACAAATTTATTGTAAATCATGGTAAAAAATAAACTCTCCTTAAAAATAATCCTTCCCGGTACTCAATCTTATTATCATATTTAAAAGAAATAAGGAATCCATGGTTCCATTTTACTGAAACGAGCATTTCAACACATGTTTGTACATCACCAATGGGAAGGTAACTGCCTGCCCTAATTAAGTAACACTTTGTTATCCACTCACTCTTGATTTTTTTATTGCTAACTGTCAACCAAAATAAAGCAACCCTCAAATATTAGATGCGGTTTCGGCTTCGACACAATCCTCTTCACTTAAAATCGTGTCACTAATTTCACTTTGTCTCCCAGTTTGGTTTTCAATGAAATTTTGGACGCTAACATCGATAAAATCGAGCGTAAATTGTTCACGAGTTCCAGTTGATCGACGACAAATACGATTTAATTCTTGCAGCGTATCACACTCGATTACACATGCTCGTCCATTTTCAACAGTAGGTGTTCCGCTAGCCCTGCACGAATGTGAATCAGCAAAGTAATATTTATTGTCAAAGGTCATGACAGCCAGCGATTTTCGCGAAGCAATTAAAATTCCACATCGGTGCCGATCAAAAAGTTGCTGAAGGCCTTCAAGTAATGTTGTCCCAACACATGCCAAACTCTGTTGCCGATTATTTAGTATCCCAAAAATTGCAGGATCTCGGTCATAGTTAATAGCGAACATATTATTAAACATGCTTATATCGTTACGAATTACATTAAAATTGCTGACGAGCAGGTATCCATCCGCAGCGATTCGTTCACCAATTATTTCGGATCGAACTCGAATGATTTTATATAATAAGTCTCCCTCCCACAGCACATGATCGTAAATTGTAGAAGTCCAATGAGTTGGCGAAATTATGTGAGCTTTGATAATTACGGCCAAGCTCATAGCGGCACACTGTCTTCCAGCGTATATTCGATTAAAAATATTCGGATTACCTTGGTGCCAAGATGCTCGTATTATTCGGGAATTATTTTTACTGTTAAGGCTAGCGTAAGCCGAGTTTTCTGATATCCCACCTACTGGTAGTAGTCCATAAACATCCCTTTAAATATAGAACGTGTTGAATCAGGGCTAAAACATAGTAAATTACTTACCCGCCATCGCGCCACATGTCGCTGTGTTGTGATAAGGCAACGCGAGTTCTTCTGTTACACATGCATCGGGTCAGCATTTGATATGGTTGTTTCAGTGGTAGACGACGGCCTTTATCAATTAATTCGGACGCGGACCGTTCAAGTTGCGAGTGCTTATGTTTTTGCCCCCGTCGCTTTTGCGAAAATGTCGTCTCTGATACGCCCATTCTGAAAATGTATATACATTTTGGGTTAATAAGTTGCAGAAACATTTTAGCTATAATATAAATATTACTTACGAAGGTTTCTTACATAAATTAAGACACCTAAACACCTTTTTATGAGCTACGAATATTTTACACGAGTTTTTCGGATTCGTACGATTTCGATTTATTGAGGCTTCCGGCCACACCAGCGCACGCAGCACAGATATGTCGTTTCTTTTTGTTGGTTTCGGAATGATATAATGTGTGAGTTCTCTGGCAGACTAGAACATATCGAGGCACAATCAACTAAATAAACTACTGGAACCGTGAGCCATTGCTGGTGTAGTCTCGATACAGTAAGGAAAAATTTGCAAAATGTGAATTCTACTACGGCATAGGAGAATTCCTAATAGCTGACTAAAATTTATCTTGAGTTTGTAAGTAATTTTTGAATTTATTGAGTAAATTAATATTAAAAGTTGGTAAATAGAAATTAGACATTAGCAAAGAAACAGATTACAAAAACAAATAAATATTATTGTGGTATGACGGCACAGGTTGCTTTATAAATTATAACGATAAATTACTTAGATGGGGCGATGCAAAGGGACTAAAGGCGATGATGCATGTACAGATTTTGCCTTTAAGGCAAAGACACTTAAATCGGCCACCTTGAATCGCATTAAGGGCAAAAATTTATAATTGAACAATTCTCAATTTTGTATAAGGCAAATTTTCTTAACCTCAAACACGTAAAAGCTAACAACATACAAAACAATCAGACTGATTATTAGAACGATAAAGTGTCGGCTTGAAATAAATTTTATAATTATAATTAACTTAATAATATATATATATATATATATATATATATATATATATATATATATATATATATATATATATATATATATATATATATATATATATATATATATATATATATATTACAAATTCAACGATATTTTATCTGTCTATAAATTTTTACAAACCCGTAGAAAATACAAAAGTTTGTATTAACATTTTGTAAACAAATAATTTAATTTTACGAACGATTAGCGTCCGTTACGCGAAGCATCAGTTAATCAAGGTGCCGGTCGAGCCCTTAGGCGGAACTTTACAACATAATTGCAACTTAGTTCAATTCCATAAATTCACGGGTAAACTTGGGCAACTCACTTACTTTAAAATCATTAGAAATTGATCCTGGCTAGCGAAAAGTATACAACCTAGATATAATTTTAAGCACATCAACTGGTGCTATTAAGTGAATAAGAAAATTGAGGACAGATCTAATAATGTTTTGATTTCACCTACCGGAGAAACCGATGGACCTAAGGGAGAAGCTGGCGTCACGCATATGAAGCTAGTGGTTTTTGATCTGCCAGTATTTCTGTTTTTTTTTTTTTTTTTTTTTTGCAGGTGGCGATGATAATTTCATAATCATGATAATTTCGAAATTATTGTGTTTTCTAAAAGAAATATCCAAATGGTGACAACCACAAAGTGGTAAAAAATTAAATTTAACTGATAAGAGAAAAATGTATAACAATTTATAACATGTGACGCTAGAGTTTGTTGATGAAAAACACACCATCTGACATTGCAAATAAAAAACTTGAAATTGAAGTAGAATAACTTCATTTATTTTAAATTGTCAGTTCCAGTTGGCAACCTCGTACTGAAAAAACAGCTGGAAAATAACAAAACAGGTAATAATCTACATTGTCTACGAATATTCTACATACTCTACTCTACGATTTTCGAGCTATGTGGCCATATATAAGTTGCAATAGAACTATTTTAGTTCTGAAAGTTGATGTGCCTATCAAATATTTTATTTGCTCATCAAAACATACGAAGTATGCGCGCAAATTTCAATAACTTTATTTGTCATTTGAGCATACTGGAAAATTTGCCTTCTCTAATATTTCTCACCCCGGTTTGGATTAATGATTATGAGCTGGATAATTATAAAATAAATAACTTTACATTCGGTAGGTGTAATCAACTAGTGTGTTTGCTAAAAATGGTTTAAAATGCCATATCAAACCCTTGGTTAATGTGAATACAGCAGTTGGCATAGCCGCCTATTGCTCCATTGGCCAGCAAAATTTGTGTGTAGTATGCCTATATAGGGTCTATTTTTTAATTCATCCCGAGCAAGCAGGCTTGCCCTAGGTATTGTACACCGAGCACAGGTTGTGCCGTGCCAAATGATCCAGTGTGCATAGAAGTAATGATTCGTGTTTGACTTTGCATACTCTTCGTACACTGGCATTATGTTCAGAGTAAAATTTGAAGAACTGAGTATATGCGCGGTGTAAGCACAGTTCACAAATAAAAACACTCAGGTTGAATAAAAAAACACAGAGTATTTTTTGACAGCGTACTGCTTGCTCAGTTTGAATTAAAAAATACGCCCATATTCTTCATTCTTACAATATATATATATATATATATATATATATGAATTTCTTGCGATGAATTAAATCATTTCTTGGAAAATGTAAATTCAAAAAATCCAATTATCCTCGGCGATATTAATATTGACATGCTGTCGGTATCCTCAGAGAAAAATGGCGGTTATTGGCTGGTCATGGCCTTAAATCTTTTGTTAATGAACCCACACGGCGCACTTCTAATACTTGTATTGATCACTTGTTTATCCGTCAAAATATTTTTCATAAAATTGTCTTTCTGGTCTTAGTGGTTGATTTGCATCAATCTGTTGATCTGCATTAACGATTGAATTCAGTCAGTACTTTCCGCAACCAAATGATGATAAAATCATAACCAAATTTAGAATTAATTATCGGGGCTTAAATATATCTTTGGCTAACGTATCATGGAACCAAGTTTTAGAGAGTACCGATTCGAACACTGCATTTAACAAATTTCTATCTATTCTAAAAACCCATGTTGACCTACATCGCTTTTCATACCAAATACACTCAAAAAAAACTTTTGAAGCGTTGGATGTCTTTCAAAATCAGGAAACTTATTGATTCAAACCGGAAAGTTCGCGGTCTTTTTATTGATACTTATAATATTGATAGCATTTATTTGATACTGTTAACCACGTGTTACTATATTGGAAAAATTATCCATGGCCGTTCTAACTTTCTCCTATCAAGCTAAGAACTGGAACCAAATTGTATTGAAAGTAAAGGACGATCTGACAATTTTAAAATCATGGTTCAGTATCCATAGTATGGTTTTAAGTTTTAAAACTCGATTCGTGCCGTTTTTGATGCGGAACCAAACTGATGGTACCCCAGATGTTATAACTCTACATTCGTCCTATAGTGTTTTCAATCGGTGTGATGATGTAAGTGTATATCGATTTAAAAAGTGGGAGTGTTCAAGTACTTGGGAATCGTTATTGATACCAAATTGGACTCCACATTGAAAAGCTTTCTAATCAAATGAAATCTACAATTAGGAAATTTTACATTTTGCAAGAATTGTGTCCCAGACCTCTGTTAAAATCTTTATACTTTGCTTTAATTCACTCGAGGTTAGGTGTGTCTAGCTCTTTAGCTAGTGTTAGCTTGTCTAGCTCTTTGGGGTGGCACTGTCTATGAGTCGCTAAAAAATACGTAGTTCGTATCATGTACAGTAAACGATCTAAAAACCACACTTTTTCTTTTTTCGTTGACAATAAAATATTACCGTTGAAATGCCATGAAAGGATTACGTCAATTGATAGGTATTATCTTCGTCATAATAAAATATGCATTGTAAACTTCACCAGAAAAGAATACTGTCGGCTTTTCTATATTTTCATGCTCCAAAATTATATAATAATTTACCGTCACATATTAAGTCAAGTTCATCAAAATCAGAATTTCAGAGATAAATAATAAACAATTTTGCCAGAAAGAATAGGTAAGCAAACTTATTCGAACAAAAATCGTCACAAATGGACCAAGATGGAGGAAACCCTACCTACTATAATTCCTTAAACAGCCTGGCGCAAATATAACGGATTTAGGGGTATATCCTCCATCCGGTCGCAAGTTAAATATTTGCGATCAGAAATATGGCTACTAGATTTATTTTGCCATGCCAATTGGCACATTTTTTTTAAATTTAAATTTATTTTGCGATTGTAGAGTGGAAATCTACGAAAAGACTGCTACGCCTTTTCAGAGGTCGCAGTATTTTTATGTATTTCTACTTAACAATCGCAAAAAAAATTTAAATTTAAAAAAAATGTGTCAATTGGCATGGCAAAATAAATCTAGTAGCCATATTTCTGATCGCAAATATTTAACTTGCGACCGGATAGAGGATATACCCCTTAAGCCATTTTCCATTTTATTTTGTAAATTTTTGAAATTTTCCTAAACCAAGCAACCTACTTACTGTATATGTAAAGTTGTTCATTAGCTGTGTTCTAATGGAAACAATTTGCTACTCACAAGTACTTGTGAGTAGTTAACCAAAGGAACGGGCAAAATTATGACAGCAACATATTTTGTTATACAAAATTAAATTTGTTCAAATATTTGCATACAATTAAGCATGAGTTGTTTTTTCGAATATTTTGTAGAAAATGTCTGGATAACTCAGTAGTTCCGGAGACGTAAGCTAGAAGAGGTTCAGGTGGTTAATCCAGAGGAGGCAAATTCACTTTTCCAATTGAACAACACATTCCAGGCGATTCATTGTGAAACTTTAAAGCATGACAATACAAACAAATGTTTTCCATTTGCCCAATTGAAACATTGTAATCATAGTCTTTCTCGTAATTGAATGCTGCTAACTTTAATCACCTTCAGCCGGGCCTCATGATGTTCAATGGTTTCAGTAGCTCTAGAAAAAGACATCCTGCTTCGAACATTTTCAAGTCGTGTTTCACACTGTTCAGTTGTTTCACTAGCTCTAGAAGAAGATGTATTGCTTCGAACGTTTGCAAGTCGTGTTTCATACTGTTCGCTTGATTCAGCCACCCTTGATGCTAATCTTCTTTGACTTTGCAGTTACCTGCCCAATTGATGTTTTTTTCGGTGGCATTTTTTTAATTTATCAAAACGATTTTAATGTTCCCTTCGATACGTTTCACCGCGAACTGTGTTTGAAAATGACTTTACGGAATATTTTTTAAGCAAAATCAAATGTTATCTACAATCAAAAAGTAATCGTAGATTAACACGTTTATAAACTGAAAACTTAAATCTAATAAGAATGTATATTCAATACCTGGAAAATAATCACCAACAATTTTTTTTATTGCAATATAGCTAACTAATCGAGAACAACGGCATCTGAAACACAAATTAATATTAATTTATTCAAAACGATTAAAACTACGTCCACTTCGATACGTTTTACCGCGAACTGTGGTTGTAAATGACATTTCGAAAAACAAAAGAAGTTTTTTCAAACTAAGGCAATTTTACACGTACAATAATTTGAATCCAAGGATGTTTCTTGTAGAAGGTGCTATTTTCAAATTTAAAACGCTAGTACTTTTCAAAGTAAATCAGTTTATACGTACAATATTTTTAGTACCTTTCCTAGAATTGATTTTATGAAACAATAATAAACTAAATAAAGTAATAAACTATTGGCGTTTAGTATGAAACTACTATTTTCATTAAAAACCGCCGGTTGCAATACTGGATTAAAATAGAATGTTAATTATTTCTGAAGATATGTGGAAATTAGAACTCGCTGACTATGGAACATTTTAAAACATGATATTATAAATAGGATATGTCAAACCAGTAAAAATGGATTATTAGTATGGATAATATAAGTGTTCAGAGATTTGTCTTCAGTTAAAGTGAAGAAAGATTGTCTTAAATTTAAATTAGTAAAATTAATTTGAATAACTAAATCAATTATAGTAGAGGTATTATGATTTGTATAGAACAATCGCACGCTAGATATCCTTTTTGGTGTCTAAATTTGCGGCTAAGGCGCTATTTTGGAACATTTAAATAATTATATCTATACATGTAAAAATGAATTCTCGATCCAGGGCAGACTTCCGGATTGGAGCATGTCACTAATTTTATATAACCCCTTTCCTAAAATCATTCCCGTCAACAAATCTTAAAAAAATTGAAATTTGAGAAAAAATTTGTACCACATCCCCTAGATCCCGGGGTCCAGCCCCTTCAAAAGTACATGCAACATATACATGATAAACATGCAACATATACATGGTAAAAATTTTATGGCGATCGGTAAAGCGGCTAAGGCGTTATTTCAGAACAATCAAATAATTGTATCTTTACATGTAAAAATGAATTTTTGATCTAGGGGCGGACCCTCCAAATTCGAACATGTCTCTTATTTCCTATAACCCCTTTCCAAAACTCATTCTCGTAAAAAAAATTAAATTTTTGAAAAAATTTGTACCATGGCCCCTAGATTCCGGGGTCCAGCCCCTTTCACAATATCGTAAGATTGGTCCTGAATATGCAACACTTGCATGGTAAACATTTCATGACGATCGGTTGAGCAACTGAGAAGTAATTTTGGAATAATCAAATATTTGTATCTATACATGTAAAAATTAATTGTTGATCCAGGGCTGGGCCCCTCGGATTCGAACATGTCAGTAATTTTATATAACCAGCCTCATAAACTCATTTTCGTAGAAAAATTTAAAGAAAATTAAAATTTTCGAAAAAATTTGTACCGCAGCCCATAGACCCCGGGGTCCAGCCCCTTCCAAAATATCGTTGGTTGGTTCTGGATATGCAACTTGTACATGGTAAAAATTTCTTGGTGATCGGTTGAGCGGCTGAGACGCTCATTCGGAACAAACAAACAGGAATTCATTTTTATATATGTATATAGATATATATATATATAATATATATTTATATATATATATATATATATATATATATATATATATATATATATATATATATATATATATATATATATATATATATATATATATATATATATATAGGAAGTCCTCGACTTACGTGATTAATTCGTTCTGAAGGTTTTCGCGTAAGTCGAAAAATCGCGACAGTCGAATAAACCTTAAATTCGACAAATTTTTGTTAGTTTTAAACTTAGATTATACTATAGATAGAATACCGACAGTATTGTTTTGAAGTATCAATTTTGTAATGTTTTTATTATTGTTTTGATATTTTTTTGGAAAAGAGAAAGAAGAATGCGGGATAACAACATTATAGTTAAATTTCATAACATCAAGTAGTGGCCAATGCCTTCTAAACTACTGGCCGCTGACACCAAATGATGACGACACGCTAAGTCCACGTTGTTGTTGCTTTCTCTAGTTGCTTTGTTAGTGTAAATATCTTAAAATTATTATTGCGCAGTCTCGGTTTAGACTTAAATTGACGTCATGTGCGAAAAATGAGAGTAGTAAAAGGCCAGTAGTTTAGAAGGCATTGTAGTGGCGGTGTAAATTGTTTTATATAGGGCGGGGGCAAAAAATAAATTAAATGAAAATTATTTTATTTTTAAATTTTTTTATTAATGCATTATAATAATAAAATAATAATTGTATAATATTAAATAAAACTTTTAAAAATAATACAATAAGTATAAGTTATAGGTAACTAACATAAGATATTTCATTACGTTAAATAAGTATGTACACATAGATTAAAACATTCTAATAAAGATCATAATATTATACCTATGTTATTTCTAATGTTATGCTAAATTATTTAAACCATATTAAAATATCCTGTATCGTTAAAATTAATCGATTAATATCAACAATATACTTTTACTATTAAAATTCATAACTGATTTTGAATATTTGTAAATCATATACTATATGCATATTAATTCACTATACTTGAAATTAAACGAATTAAAAAAGAAAATAAATCACAAAATTTAATACAACTAAATAGCGAATCGCTGCCCCATAAAAATGAAATATAAGAATTTTAGCAACGCCACTGGATTTTCAATGACAATTTACGATTTATTTACTGTTATTTTCTAAAATGAAGAGCAACTTTTTCCCGTGTTTGTTTTTAAATCCGAATGTTTCACTTATTTGTATTCAATTAAATTTAAAATAAATCACCTTTATCACTGAACATATTTAATTATGCATATATATACTATAAATTTGTGGAATATTATTAAAATCAATTAGAAGGTTAATCAGAAAAAGCAATTAAAGAGTTTGTAAACACTGTCAAAAAAGTTACTTGTGAAAAGAAATTTCCTTTTTTCTTGATAATCGTGTGTTTTCACACTGGAACACACTACACTTGGTTATTTTAGTATAATAGAGCACTTGATTAATCACTTATTTATTGTAAACTAAATAGTTTTCATTCACATCAATCACAACCAAAAAACACTTTAAAATAACAAAAATTTTCCATTTTTCACCTCATCTGTGTTTCTCTATTTTATGTATATGTACCTCTCGTTTACCCATTCATTTTTAGTACTTCTAGTTTCGCTTGTGTTTTGTATTGAAATTTGTACTGGTACGTTATCTATATAATCTAAGGTTTTAAAGGATAGGTGAAAATAGAATAGCCGTACATGTACAAATATTTAATAAAACATTATTATTTTTAGAAATTATTATTAATTCAGATATATACATAATCATTTCAGCTTACATAGGCACATTAAAGTATGTACATAGAAACTACTTATTAAAGAACTGGTCCAATTTTGATTGCCTTGTAGCACGATTGTTTTCTTCAAATGATAGTATAACATGCAATAGCATCATTCACTTTTTATGGAACTGTCGCAAATCGTTCTGGATTAGGATCATAAGCCTCGAAGCCGGCTAAACCATTCTCTCTTTCTCCCATTCTCACTATCGCATGAAAAGAATAGTGTGTAAACAAATGAAAGTAGAGATCGTAGAAACAAAGCCCAGCAAAAATATTAAAATAAACCCTATTCATTTCACAAAAAATCTCAAAAACTGATTTATTTTAAATCACGTTAGTACGAATTCACGTAAGTCGAGGAGTTACTGTAAATGGTGCATAAAATGTATGTGTGCGCATCAGTTGAGAACGGCTGAACCGATTTGGTTTAATCTTTTCTGTTGTGTTTGCAATTACCAGGAGATGGTTCTTACGAAAGAAATTTTTAAAAAAATTCACCGGAAAACCCGAAAAATTGAATAAAAAACAATTTTCATATGAATTTTTGTATGTTTTTTATGAGACAGGTGGTGCAGTGGTTAAAGCTTCGGCGCTTGGGGTGGAAGGTACTGGATTCAAATCCCACCGAAGGCTGCATCCAAACTGCTACTTTGTTTTTTATCCAATCTATTTATTTTATCTATTTATTTTCTCTATCTATTTATCTAAATAAAAATCAATTGCCGTGTGTTAGTCTCGCAAAAACTCGAGAACGACACGATCAATTTGAATGATTCTTTTTGTGAATTGTCCGTCTCAATACAGTGGGGCTTAGAAAAAAAGAAAATTCGGAAAAAATTAAAGGAAAATCCGTAAACTTGAAAAAAATCGAAACCAAATGGAAAACCAAAAAATCAAAAAAAAAAATCGGAAAATCGAGAATTGCGTTTTGTAGAGGAATTTTGTATGGAAATACACTTAACACTACCGATTAAAATTGTATTTTGACCATGATCATTCATTTAAATAGACACTTCGGATTATTTTCAATAGATGGCGTTGGTTGCGGACTACTATAAATATAAGTTGTGTAGAATTTTGGCAATATCTATATATATATAAAAACAAGTGCATTCAGTTCCCCGTTCTCTTGGCGTTCGCTATGACGATTAATAAATTATAAAGTCAATTTGCAAAAATCAACTAAATTTTCGATAGCTGCCTAAGTTTGAATCGACCTTTTATTCACTTTTCAATACATAATGCCGCCTTTATGGTTGCGTTCGTTTGCTCATTCTGACAATTTTTTTCCACCAAACATATTGCTCAAAATTGACGATTCCGGATTTTTGTACAAAAGATGATTGGTTGAACAAATGACCGAACGAACGAACGCAACCATAAACCTACCTTTAGTGTTGAATTCAATGAAAAAATGAATGGAATGGCCACTCAATCGTCTGACTCAAACGTCTATTGAGAATTGAGTTGAGTTGTTTGATTTTTCTCTCATTAAATTCAATTTTTGTGAAGGTCAAAAGTGTTTGCTCGGACGAAGTTATTTGGGGCGAGACAAAGTTCGCCGGATCAGCTAGTATATATATATATATATATATATATATATATATATATATATATATATATATATATATATATATATATATATATATATATATATATATATATATATATATATATATATATATATATATATATATATATATATATATATATATATATATATATTGGATCAGTTTAATAATTGTAATTAGTAATTGTAGTTTTACAAATTTTATTATAATTTGGTAATCAATTTTCCACAAAAATCAATAATGGTCAATCATTTGTATATATGTATAAACAAACAACAAATTGTAAAATAACTGACATTTCAACATAACCTAACCATATCTCATGTTTTTGAAACTCATATACCTACCGTCAAATTTATGCATAACAGCTTTCAACATCTACACCATCGTTTGAGTATGAGTAGCTGCGAGTAGATACAAGTATTTGTGAGTAGTTTGCTTTCTCCATTGGAATACAGGCACTGTGTGTAATCGTAAAAATATTTAACCCTCATGTGAGTGAAGAAAAAATATCTTAATTTAAGTGATTAACTTTTTTTCCACGTTCGTCCAAGTTGTAACATTTCTAATTTTTAAGTATGATCGTAATCTATACCAATTGAACTAGAAGTTCTCATAAAACCTAAAGTTTTTATTGGGAGTAAAACATAGAAAAATAGACGTCTAAAAGTACAAAAGGTACTCGGGCACCCACGTCACTCACATTAGGGTTAAAGTAGAATGTGAAGAATTCAAAGCAATTTAGCCCAAATTTGACCACTGGTTCATTCTCGCACCATGAGAGAAAACGTCATATTTTTCTCAATAACTCGACATCGACATGTTTTTTCCTGTAAAATTAAAGTGTAATATTTTACAGTTATACCTTTAAACATATAAAAGGAGTTGCTTTAAAATTTCTTGTTTTATTGTGAATGTGGTGTTCAATGAAATAAGTAGTGAAACTTGTAAGCATAAAAAAATGGATCCTTCGGTTAAAAATTATTGGTGAGTTTACCGTAACTATTATTGCCCATTTGTTAACGTTCGATTTTGTTGAAAACATTTTAAATTTGATAACAAAATTTATAAAATGTCTGATATAGTTAAATATATGTGACTTTTGTGATTTAGTGTTTAGCGGTGGTGCGTTAGGCTTTTAACAACAATTTTTTTGTAGGAAAACTAAATTAACATTAGCGCAGGTGCTAGATGAATTAAAAGATATTCCAGATAACGTTCCATTGCCAAGTGATATTTATTTGGAACCTTCTGATTGGAATAGTGAAACAGATGAGGATTCCGGGGATGAAGAATACAATAATCCTAACTGATTCACAGGAAATCAGCTGCAGGCGATGGTTGAATTAAGATTTGATGAAGATGACATCGAGATGATGATGAACGTAATAAATTACCGAATATCACCTAACTGGGAACGAGTTAATGAGGACAGCTTTCCATTGGCGTTACTAGTGTTTTGCCATAAAGAATGAAATGATTCAAAATTATACGATGAGCGCAAATTTGAACGCACTCGAATTTTTTAAACTATTTTTTCCACGAGAATTTGTTAAAACTATTGTACAGCACACCGTAAACTATGCCGCTTCTAAAAATAAGCCTATACATATTGATGTAGATGATTTTTACATGACCCTAATGCTGCACCAGCACTTGTAGCACAATCCAATGAAAATGGTACTGGATTTTTTTACAAATTAATTACAAATTTGCTACACAGTTATGAAATTTTTTACAGGTCCCGTTATCCTGCAATTCTTCTGTGGGCTGGCGTTAGACAAAGCTACTAGGGGTGGTACTGAAATTTTTTATAAATTAATTACAACATATTGGCATAGTTTAACCCCCAAAAAAAATTCCACTAAGAGAGGGGGGGAAGGGGTCGATCATTGTGCATCGAAGGTAATTCGATTTTTGTGAATGTGGGCTGTTGTAATAAATTCAGGGATACCTATTTCTTGCATAGGAAGGTAATTCGATGCATTATGATCAATTTTAGTGGGTCTGTGCTATTGTAATTAATTCGGTGGTACCTATTGGAGGGGTTTTACATAAACAGAAAAATATTGTTTTAAAGAGCTGCACTTTTAGGGACAGTTTTTGGCAATTGAAGTATTCCAATATATTTTAATTTATTTAGTAAAAACTTCTTGTATGAACCAGTACGATACAATGATTTTAAACGGTTGCTCCCATTTGGGATAGTTTTCTAGGGGTTTAATTATGCCATTTTATTGTAATTAATTTGTATAAAAATTCCAGCACTATACAAAAAAAAATCACAGAAATGCAAAAGGCATGGTGTGACTAAAAATGAGGTTTTTAAAAATTGCATCCCTTAGGGGGAGTTTTTTGGGGGTTAAGCTATGCTAATATGTTGTAGTTAGTTTGTTACAAAATTACAGTGCCACCCCCATTACGATACAAGAAATATTAACTCAAATGATAACAGCATGGTTTAATCAAAAATTAGGTTTTCAAAGAATTGCACCCCTAGGGGATGTTTTTTGGAGGTTGAACTATGCCAATATGTTCTAATTAATTTGTTAAAAATTCCAGTACCATTTTCATTGGATTGTGCTACAAGTGCTGGTGCAGCATTAGGGTCATGATTTTTACGCATTTATTGGCAATATGGTTGTATCGGGGTACAATCCGTTACTCAGAAGACGTCTTTATTGGTCTAACGATGACGTTACAAACAACGCACTAATATCTAAATGAATGCAGCGTAAAATATTCGAGGACATATTTACAAGTATTCATTTCCTGGACAATATTTCAATTAACCAATTGACAGATTTATGAAGGTGCGCCTATTAAGTAATCATTTGAAAAATGTTTTCATAAAATTCGCTCCATATTAGAGATGGCCATATCTGTTGATGAATCAATGATACCATATTTTAGTAACCATCCATGCAAATAGTTCAGCAGGAACAAACCAGTAAGATTTGGGTATAAAGCTGGGTGGCAGCAAGCAGTTGGTATTATTGTTATCAATTTGATTTGTATCAAGGACAAAATCAAGAGCGTGATCCTACACTAGGATTTGGAGAATCGGTGGTCCTCAATTTCACAACTAAAATTAATCATCGTTTCCCGAATGTATCATTTTCTTATTACATATTTCGATAATTTTTTTACGGGACCAAAATTAATATATGCTCTTACACCAAAGCTTGTTATACAAAAGTGATAAACAAACATCGAAAAGGATATTATGAAAATTACATAGATAAAAGAAACCAACTTATATTAACGAGATGGAAGTATAGTCAAACTGTTTCGCTATTATCAAATGTATATGGAGTTAATTCTATATGCAAAGCCCGCCGTTACGAACGATCAGTACGTAAAAAAATTTATATCCCTCAGCCATTTGTGGTCTAAATGCAATCAGTGTATGGGTGGAGTCGATTTATTAGAACGCCACACATCCAACTACCGCATGGGTATTTGGGGCAAAAAAATGTATATGCTTGCCATATTATGGATGCTGGACTTAGCTGTGTGTAATTCATGGTCTCTAGCTTAAAGCTATGGTTGCAAAAAGGATCAACTAGCTTTTCGACGGGAATTAACCACAATTATTGCTATCCAAATATGGCAGTTTCAGCTCGTGAATGTCTTGCTAAGGGCAGCACATTTCTCCAATTTCTAATTCACGTTTACGCTGCAAACATTGCCAGTCTCATACAGTATTCAAATGGGTAACTTGTAATGTTGCATTGCACACTAAATGTTCCGACGCCTTGCATAGCCAGCTTAAATAAATTTAGGTGTGAAATGAGCTTCAAAATTTATTATTCGATGGACTGTGATGAAAATATTTTTTTTTGTTAATTTTTGGAATATTGACAATAACAATTGAATTAAAATGTATATTATAATAAATAATACCAATATAAAATTTAATATTTTGTTTTGTGTTCCCGAAAGGCCAATGGTGCAGTAACGCACCATGCTATAACTTTCGTAATAGTTGGCTGACAACTGTATTTTTAGATTTGTTTTGATATTTGATTCAAAATACATCGAGGACACGTAAATAAACGATAAATATATTAAAAAAAAAACTTTGGTCACACATGGGCTTTAGTTGGGAATCTTCGTAAGATCAAAAACACAACAATAATAATGCACATAAGCAAAATGATGAAATTATAATCTTCTACAGAAAATAAAAAAACATAATAAAATTAAATTCTTAGTTCATAATAACTAGTGGATCTACTGTCCGTAGCTCTCCTAATAAAACATAATTGGCAGATGACATATACTATACATCATTATTGAGTATAACGAGGTCGACATAATCTTAAAAATTGTATACTAAATAAATTGAGCTTAACCAACAAACGATATGTTTACTAATCACAAACCTTATCAGCGATAATTTAACTATTCATAAAAAGATTATTATGAAATCTGACATTAGAGTCCTTTTGACAACATCATTCGAACTAATAAGATTTAACAATTTCCGCTCAACAAAACTATTCGAAAGCTCAAAGATCACAATATTATGTATACTTAAATGCTTTTCTTAAGCTTAATACCAAAATATTTTTTAAAATCACAATATAATTTTCCACTTGGCTATGTCAATCTACAACAAATAATCAGCAGCTGCGTAGAAATGAATGCCGCACATAATTAAATATTGTTTTTAAGAGGGTAGGCTTCAATATTTATGCTGGTATTTATACTACGCACTGTATTAATACTTACCGAGAATTCGATTGGAATTTCGGCCCTATCGACTACGGCACTGAGTATATAAATAATATTTTATTAAATATTTCACCAAATTATTAAACCACACACGAAAACAGCACAACGTATTTTGTTTTATAGAATGGATGTGACAAGGAACCAAAACGCTATGGAACTAATTTAAAATAAACATGTATATGCTGTTCCATAGTTTTCGTGGTCTGATCGTTCCAACGCATGTTACAGAAATAAACCGAAACGTATGATCAACATAAAACTCAATTCTATTACCATACTCGCGTACGAGTAGTTTGAGGTTTTTGGGATCACCACAATAAAGAACAATGTTTATGCATGAAAACAAAATCAATTTGATGTGGTTAATGGCGTAAAACGCTAAGCGATCGAGCCGAATGTGTAGGAGAAATATGAGATCGATAGAAATATGATAATTAAATATCGTACAAAACAAATTATTGTTCGGAATTCAAAATATTTTGTGTTTTGTTTTAATGGCCGAGTTATTTTTATTATGCAATTATTTCATCAGCGTTGCCATGTTTTCCATTACGATCGTAAACTGTTTCTTAATTCGATGAATTGTTTCGAGTTCTAAAATATGTTTATTTAATTCTTTTGTTCTGTTTCGTTAATGACTGGGTACATGAAGTTAATTTTAAAAAATAGTCAATTTTACAAATTATCATTTATAATTCTAATTTCTGAAAAACAAAATATAATTTTTAAATATTTCTCTAAACAAAAGATGCTGAAAATGATATTTTATAGTTTGTTTAGTGCAATAAAAGGCAATAAAATTACAAGATTTTTATTTTGCGATAAATATGTCCGCGAAATAACATTCCTATTCATGTTTTCGAATTACGTGTTAATATTCTGATTTTGAAACGCTTTGCCTTCTTTTGACACAAATACTTTTTTCTGTTTGGTAATTTATTCCCAAAACGGAATTATTACCCAAGTAGAGTGCAAAATTATGATACACTATGTTTAACGGAGATGATATGACATAATCGCGAACAGTTTATAATGTGGAATTTTACTTAATTTATGACTGGTATTTTCATCTTCCGAAACTTCTTTGTACGTACAATCCGTTTTTTATGTGAAAACATTTTTTTAAGGTATATGTTGCAACAAATATGACGTCGGCACATTATGTATCACTGTATGCCAATTAAATCGCATTTTGGATTATTTTGTTCCTGGTAAGCATAAACCACATTTAAAGAAATATGCGGCAACAGCCCCTAATATTAATAATTGCAACCGTAATTTTTCATATTATATTGATGAAATTCGACTCCAAAAGACAACTGTGTTTTGTTTATTTATTAATAAACTAAACTATTTTACTACTTTCACATCCATTATATGTGTGAAGTTAGCTGCTATTTATATTGTTCTGTTTCCCTGCAAACAATTGCTGGGTAATGCGGAATTTACATTCCACAATATTTTGCAGACGAAAATAAACTCAAAAGCATCAACCCCAACTGGAACCTTGATGTGGAAAACTTTCGAGTGATAACGAACAAAGAAACGCTTGCTGAAACTTGTTTCTGTGTTGTGTCTCACTCCCCTCAATTTCCACGAACACCAACCTCAAACTTGAACTGGAAAATTTTTGAGCAATAATCATCGACAAACCATGCCAAAAAAACCTTTTCCAGACAAAACACTTTAATCGTTAAGTTTTTACTTTTGTATATCTCACTTCTCCGATTTTACCGAACTCCCAACATGAAACTTAACTTTTAAAATTTTCCAACGATAATCATCGCCGCACGGCTTCAAAAAAACTTTTTCTAGACATATACTTGAAGTAATATGAAGTTTCCGACAAAATTAAAAATAAAAAAAACATCTCGGACTACAAAATTTGTCGAAATATTAAAAATGAACATGTATTAGTAAAACAGTTGAAAAAAGCAATATGGAGATAAGTTTTATTAGTTTTGACCATTTTGAATTTCGTATTAATCTGAATTTTTGTAATTGTCACTGCCGAGTTTGCTTGTTAAGGCGCGATTAGCTAGTATTCACAGTTGCTTTCCATAACAACATTGCTTTTGTCAATTGTTTTACCAATACATGTGCATTTTTAATATTTCGACAAATTTTGTAGTCCGCCATGTTTTGTTATTTTTTAATTTTGTCGTAAGCTTTACAGTCGTAATTTGCTTGTGTATCTCACTCCAACAATTTTCCCGTAGTCCCAATATGAAACTTGATCTGCAAAATTTTTGAAACTTGATCGGAAAAATTTTCCAGCGATAAACAGCGATGAACCGCTTCAAATGGCAAGTTCTCCAAACATAACACTGAAATCGTTATGTTTTTACAAATTTTTAAATTGGCTTGTGTATTTCACTCCCCCTAATTTTCCCGAACTCTCAACATGATTTTAAACTTGGAAAATTTTCAGTTGATAACCATCGACGAACCGCTTCACTTCAAATAAATCTTTTTCCAGTTATAACATTTTAAACGTTTAGTTTCCACTAATTTTGATAATTTGCTTAAATTTCACTCCCCTAATTTTCTCGAGATCTCAATAAGAAACTTCACCTGAAAGCGATTTGAATGATAACTGTCGTCGAGTCGAAATGAACCCTTTTCCAGACATCATAACTGTTAAGTTTTTACCAATTTTTGAAATTAGCTTGTGTATTCCAATCCCACCAATTTTTCTGAGTTTCCAACATAAAACTAGACCTGGAAAATTTACCAAAATTAAGCATCAAAATTTGCTTGTGTATTTCACTCATCTCAATTTTTCTGACCTCTCTAAATGAAACTTGTCCTGGAAAAATTTTCAGCGATAACCAGCGACGAACCGTCTTCAAATAAGACCTTTTTCACACATAGCACATTAAACGTTAAATTTTTACCAATTTTTAAAATTTGCTAGTGTATTTTGTTCCAAATTTCCAACATACAACTTGACCTGAAAAAGCTACCAGTTTTTGTAATTTTCAGTGATGAACCGCTTTAATGACATCTTTTCAGGAAATAAAATTTAAACATTAAATTTGAAGTTGCTTCCCGAACTCCCAACATAAAGCTTGACTAGGATAATTTTCCAGCGATAACCATCGACAAACCGCTTCAAAAAAAACCTTTTACAGATATACGTTCCCCAACATGAAGTTTTAACATCACAACATGAAACTCGAATTGGGCAATTTTTCAAAACACCCAGCGAAGGATCGCTTTAAATGAAACCGTTTCCAGACATCCCATTTTAAATCTTAAGATTTTTTCAATTTTTGAAATTTGCTTGTATATTTAACTCCTCCCAATTTTCTCGAAACTTGTAATATGAAGCTTAGCTTGTGTGCGAATTTTGATCGAAAACCTCGACTTGAGAGTTGGGAATTTTTCTGTTGCTTCATCAGCACACTAAATGTAAATATAAAATTTTATTATTGACATCAATCAACAATAACATTAATTTTGTGCATTTAGTAGGTTAGTGAAACAGCAGCCAAACTCTCAACCCTCAAGTCTTAGTTTTCGAACAAAATCTGTACTCTGGAAACTTTACCAACTTTTCAAATGAGATTGTTTCCACACTTTGATTATTAAGTTTTGATGAATTTTTGACCCCCAACATGAAACTTGCCCTGGAAAATTTTCCAGCGATAATAAATTAATTATCACCAATCAAAAAATGCGATCGCGCGAACATTTCCAAATGATCGTCTGCCAGTTGATATATTGACCGTGCATTGAAAATGACCACAATTTGAGGCATCGGCGTGTGAAGCTCTGGTCGTCAATGACTCGATTACAACTTCGGAACGATGAACTTCGGACCGATGAAGTTTAACAACTTCGGAACGATGAAGTTTACAAATTTTTTGATTATCATGACGCTCTGCCCGATAATTGACGATGAAGCGACGAATAAAAACTAGAATAATTCTCGCGTACTTCATCAATCAAATTGGTGTCAGCTACTGTAATGGCGAAGAGTATCTTTGCTTAACTGCTGACAAACAGTATTAAGTCATGGATAGCCAATCTGGGTCACTCTCGTGGCGCTTAAGTCTGGGCATCGTGGTCGAATTTAAGTCCCAACCATACAAATGTGTGAGTAAAAAAACATAGTATGTAATGGCGTTTTTGATAAAAAATATCGTTTGATTTGAAGTACAAGCAGCACAATTGTGTGTATAGTTATAATGTTTTTTTCGGACGAAAATAAGTTTGAAAGGAATGCACAAATATGTAAGTTGGTTCAACACACATACAATAATAAATTTTTGACATGATTATTTACGACACAATTGTGTGGACAGGCAGGAAAAGGGATATGGCTGTATCAAAATCCTGCTCACTGGGATCGAAAATTCATGAAGTTTCATCCCCTTTTCGGTAGTATGAAAATTGCGCGCGTTTGGAGTTAGACCTAACTTAATCCTGAACCAACAAAAACAAACGAAAATTTGTATGTATTGATTAAACAGTAAAACAAGGATGTCATATAGGCAAAATATTGAATTTTTGATGTATTCAAATTTCAATTTATAATAAATTAGCTGAGTTACCCGGCTTTGCACGGGATTTATATAAGCATGAGTTGTATTTTCAAATATTTTGTAGAAAATGTCTGGATAACTCAGTAGTTCCGGAAACGTAAGCTAGAAGAGGTTCAGGTGGATCATCCAGAGGAGGCAAATTCACTTTTCCATTTGAACAACACATTCCAGGCGATTCATTGTGAAGCTTTAAAGCATGACAATACAAACAAATGTTTTCCATTTGCCCAATTGAAACATTGTAATCATAGTCTTTCTCGTAATTGAATGCTGCTAACTTTAAATCACCGCTAAAAGTTTCTATTAATCGTCCATATCGTAACCGATCGACTTCCAGCCGGGCCTCACGATGTTCAATGGTTTCAGTAGCTCTACAAGAAGACATCCTGCTTCGAACGTTTGCAAGTCGTGTTTCATACTATTCGCTTGATTCAGCCACCCTTGCGGCTAATCTTCTTCGACTTTGCAGTTACCTGCCCAATTGATCTTTTTATCGGTGGCATTTTTAAGCAAAAATGAAACGGGTAGCTAATTAATCAGGAATGACGGGCATTCAAAACAGAAATTAGTATTAATTTATCAAAACGATTTTAATGTTCCCTTCGATACGTTTCACCGCGAACTGTGTTTGAAAATGTCTTTACGGAATTTTTTTTAAGCAAAATCAAATGTTATCTACAATCAAAAAGTAATCATAGATTAACACGTTTATAAACTGAAAATTTAAATCTAATAAGAATGTATATTCACTTGAAATAATATTTAATACCTGGAAAATAATCACCAATAATTATTTTATTTCGATATAGCTAACTAATCGAGAACAACGGCATCCGAAAAACAAATTAATATTAATTTATTCAAAACGATTATAACTACGTCCACTTCGATACGTTTTACCGCGAACTGTGATTGAAAATGACATTTCGAAAAACAAAAGAAGTTTTTTCAAACTAAGGCAATTTTGCACGTACAATAATTAAAATCCAAGGATGTTTCTTGTAGAAGATGCTATTTTCAAATATAAAACGCTAGTACTTTTCAAAGTAAATCAGTTTATACGTACAATATTTTTAGTACCTTTTTTAGAATTGATTTTATGAAACAATCATTGATTATTTAAGTAATAAACTAAAGAACATTTCGAAACAGAAAATGATAAATAGGATATTACTAAACAGTACATGTCAAACCAGTAAAAATGGATTATTAGTATGGATAATATAAGTGTTCAGAGATTTGTCTTCAGTTAAAGTGAAGAAAGATTGTCTTAAATTTAAATTAGTAAAATTAATTTGAATAATTAAATCAATTATAGTAGAGGTATGATTTGTGTATAACAATCGCACGCTAGATATCCTTTTTGGTGTCTAAATTTGCGGCTAAGGCGCTATTTCGGAACATTTGAATAATTGTATCTATACATGTAAAAATGAATTCTTGATCCAGGGCAGACTTCCGGATTGGAGCATGCCACTAATTTCATATAACCCCTTTCCTAAAGTCATTCCCTTCAAAAAATCTTAAAAAAATGAAATTTGAGAAAAAATTTGTACCACAGCCCCTAGACCCCCGGGGTCCAGCCCCTTCAAAAGTACCGTGAGCTTGGTCCTGAACATGTAACATATACATATGGTAAAAATTTTATGGCGATCGGTAAAGCGGCTAAGGCGTTATTTCAAAACAATCAAATAATTGTATCTTTACATGTAAAAATGAATTTTTGATCCAGACCCCCGAATTCGAACATGTCTCTTATTTCATATAACCCCTTTCCAAAACTCATTCACGTAAAAAAAATTGTATTTTTGAAAAAAATAAAATTTTTGAAAAAATTTGTACCATGGGCCTTAGACCCCGGGGTCCAGCCCCTTTCACAATATCGTAAGATTGGTCCTGAACATGCAACATTTGCATGGGAAACATTTCATGGCGATCGGTTGAGCAACTGAGAAGTCATTTTGGAATAATCAAATATTTGTATCTATACATGTAAAAATTAACTTTTGATCCAGGGCTGGGCCCCTCGGATTCGAACATGTCAGTAATTTCATATAACCAGCCCCATAAACTCATTTTCGTGGAAAAATTTAAAGAAAATTAAAATTTTCGAAAAAATTTGTACCGCAGCTCCTAGACCCCGGGGTCCAGCCCCTTCCAAAATATCGTAAGGTTGGTTCTGGATATGCAACTTGGACATGGTAATTTAATGGCGATCGGTTGAGCGGCTGAGACGCCCATTCGGAACAAACAAACAGGAATTCATTTTTATATATCCCTTTTGTGTTTTACTAACACAATTGTGCGGGTAGGGTAACAGTACCATGTCAAAAATTTAGTTTTGTATGTGTTTTGAACCAACTTACACATTTGTGAATTTCTTTTTAACTTATTTTCGTCCGAAAAAAACACTATATCTATACACACAATTGTGTTGGCTTTCACTTGCTTCAACGCCATTACATACTATGGTTTTTTACTCACACATTTGTGTGGGTTGGACCAAAAATTGAGCCGATTTTTTTTTTCTTGGTTGAAAAAGGGATATAATATAGATAATTAGAAGTTCAACATTTATTCGGATGGGATATAAGAATTTAGGATTTTCTTAAGAAATTGACTATCTCGAGAACAAATATGTTTACCAAGAATGTTGTTATGTTTTTTATTGACAACTTACGATCCTGTAACGCCATGCATGCAAAGAGCATGCAAGATTTCAACAGGAAGTAACATTTTGAATCAGTTAAAACAAGCTAGGGACGAGCCTGAAAAAAGCAAAAATTTATAATGGAAGCTTCTTAACATATTCACTGTCGTTATTTCCGTGAATTTTTAGGCGATAGCATTTATTTGTAAGCAAATCTATTGCATGGATCCCCAAAGGTCCACAATTATAATTGTCCCGCTCAACAAACATATTTGTTACCTTTACGGCGGGACAATTATAATTGTGGACCTTTGGGGATCCATGCAATAGATTTGCTTACAAATAAATGCTATCGCCTAAAAATTCACGGAAATAACGACAGTGAATATGTTAAGAAGCTTCCAGGGTATCGAAAAATAAAAACAAAAAAATTATTATTGAGGATTCATTAGATTTGATGCAACATTGTTTTGTTTGTTTGAATATTTTAAGTTCGATAACTAAGAAGTGTAATAATTGTGCAAGACGAGCAGAGCACAAAAATCTATAAAATCAAAAATAGTTCCATTTTGTATAAACTAAATTCATGATTATTTCAATCAAATTTTACAAGAATTTAAAATCAAAACCTAAAATACAAAACGTTAAGAAAATTCTAAAGCTCAGCAAAAAATTAATTTGACCACGTAAAAATAAGCTTTTCAAATTCAAACATTCTTGATAAACGTATTAGTTCTCGATATATCCAATTTCTTAAGAAAATCCTAAATAAAATCGTTAAATGTCCTAAAATGTCAATTGTAGTTAATTCGCCATGTCATAGGTACCTATATTTACCTTGCTATTTTATTATTTAGGATTAATTTAGTTCCAACTTTAAACGTGTACAAGCGTGTGAAATTTGTGCTAAACTAGTCTTAAAGTTTGTTCTTTCCTGATCCTGGTTAGGTCTAACTTCACATTCTTCAGAGTTCCATCTTAGTCTTAAATCTTTCTGAGTTTCGTATTTCGGTGAACTCAATGGTAAGTTGCGCTGCCGATTAATTTTCCAGTAAATATTTGAAGTTTGTAACTTCGTGCATGATAGAATTTCCTAAATGTTCTTTTTCAGTGTGATTGCCTCGGGAAGAGAATGTCTACTGCCATAAGGCCACCGATGTCCATATTAGATGCAATAGCCGCACATACCTTTAGAAATTTGATTTCTTTGTCCAGCAATAATTGCCGAGTTGCCAAATACGGTGATAATGACAAACCGTATGTGATTGTTTTCATTGGATAGTGGCGAAGAAAACTAATTGAAAACTATTTTGAACCGTTAGATTAACTCGCAATGTCTGGTTTATAGAGTTTCCAGTAGTCGTTTTTGCGGAACCATCGAACATACTGTTAATTTGGTTGTAGTACTTTCGGCTGTCAAAATTCCTAAGTGTTGAAAGTGGTAATTAGCTGGTGGTCGGCCATTGAATATCTTCCTTGTGGCCGAGGATGAGATATTGATCAATAAATTGCTGTAAAGGCAATCAAAACTTGATTCACGGTTTCTAGCTACAAAAACTGATTCCCCAGTAGGTTTCGGATTTGGATCGAAGGTCAGTCTAATAATAAACTTTCCATCGGAATTCGATCTTTGGTTGAGATAAATAAATCTTCACAGATTTTACAAGATTGAAAGACGCTGTGATGATTCACCCCAATTTGGTATAGCCAGTAGTATAAGGCAAATCACCGTGGAAGGTCATTACGTGATTTTTATCCTCGCCATAACTTTCCTGCCAGTCGACTGCTAAAAAGATCGCTGATGTGTGTCGACACGTGGTTCCAACAGAAAGATCGCATGGTTATCTCACGCGGCGGCTACGCGAACTGGCCACCGAGATCGTGCGATTTACCGCCTTTAGGCTTCGTCCTTTGGCATTATCTTAAATTCATGCCACAAAGTATTATTCAATCAGGCCTAATTGTTATACAACTAGGTTAGCGTTATATCAATGATTTAATTTATTACGACAAATGTCGAATTTATGTCCGCACGCCAAATGTGGTTGACAATTTTCAATTTTGCAACGACATCCTTGAAAAACACCCACCAACAACTTTTCTTGTTTTGTACCAAACTTTTCATTTTTTTTTTGTTTAATTCTATAAGCTTTCTCATTTTTCAATTTTGAATGCTCTAATTCTCGCGCAACAGAGCACCCACCACCCACATTCTTGATTATACATCTTAATTTTTGTTTTTATTGTTTCTCGATTAAAATCGTTTATCTTATTTAGGATAGGTACATAGATTCAGTTTTCATCTCGCTCAATTTTTTACTTCAAATTTAACTACGATAAACTGTATGAGAAATGTACATAGCCAGACATACACACACACACACACAGTAAGCGAATTTTGATAAGAAAGAAAAAGTTTTGGTTTTTTTATTTGTTTAATTTGATGACTTAACTTAATTTCATAATTTATGCTATTTTTTTTGTCAAAATAAGGAATTAACATGAAAAAATACAAAAAGCTTCAATCCTACTTAACGGTACGCATTTTTAATAAAAAGGAAATAATTATATACGAATTTTATTTTCCTTTCAAGTTTTCTTTGTATATTAAGCTTTTTCGAACTTTTTGTAGCGATAAATTACTTCTTGAAAAGATTTCTTCCTTCCTTATTTTCCCTATACGTTACAATATATTCTAAATATAGAATTTCGAGCGCTTATCAAACACACACACACACAATACACAGGAAGAACTCTGTACATATACATTGCGCAATATGTGTTTTTAAGTTCGCTCGCCTGTGTCCCGCTAGATTAGAACATAAATTTATGTTAGCGTCACAAACAACAGCTCGATTTGAATTCCAATATGAATTAATTTTTTATGCGATAAGGTTAGATCGTGGGTGGATAATTTGTCACCGCACCAATTTCGAAATGAACCAAATTTCCCCGCCTTGCTATGTTGTGGTTATGTTTGCAAATTGGTTTTATTTATTCGTTATGTTGAATAAAAATTTTATTGCTATCTTATCGCAGGAAATTTTGAATGTTTATAAATTTTATTGTTTGTCTAATACACATTTGCATATCACGTAGCAATTTTGTGATAAGAAATTTATCGAAATATTTAAGCACTTAATACTCTACATTATTGTTTAGGTGTGGGGTGGGCTTTGTAAATCACAGCTCTCGACAAAATGTTATTTGCTTGTAACGTTATATGTATCAAAACTTGATTAACTTCGGCATAGAGATAAAATTTTAGCACTAATATAAATTTTCATGGAGTTGTTATACCTACAACGTGAATTTATGAGTTTTGAGCCCTCTAAATTTTCATTATCAGATTAATATTATGTTAATATTCCTATAAGGATTTTGAAAATTAAACACTCAGTGCCTAAGTTCCCAAATTTTAATTGTAAATATTTTTAAAACTTGCACTTGATTGCTTTAGCACTTCATCACTTCATTGATTAACATTTGTATAATTATCATCATTTGACCAGCTTCAGAGTCCGTAAGTGCCTATCGAAAAATTTATCGTCGAGGACTTGTAGCAACCTCGCTCGATGATTGGACCAGGTATTCAAACTCGTGCTTTGTTTTGATGACTTCACACAAACCGTTATGTGTAACTACACTATACATCACCTTGCCAACCATCTGCTAGATCTCTCCCGCAATTCACTTCGCATCAAATAAGAAGTTTCTCACGAAAACAGAGACCTTGATTGCCAGCCATCAAGTTTTCCACTCAGTACTATCTCCAGCTCCCAATTGTTTCTTCATAGCGGGTTTGAAAGATCTCATAAACTTTCTGTCTCCCCAGTTGATGTCTCATTATCACTTATAATGCTTTCCACCAAAACCATAGATTTGACAGTAATAACTGATATCTTCATGACGTGTGGATATTGAGAGAAACTATCCAAACATAACATAAACATATGACATAGAAACAGTTCGGCAAAGTCAACATGTAAGTTCCCACAGCTTCGTTGCGATTCACTTGTCGTCACTGGCCACTGTTTTCTGTGCGAAAGAGTGATGCGAAGGGCTTATAATCTGTCACCAGAATAAATTCTTCACGGTCATCTCTTCAGTGGCTTGAACTCTTCCGGATGATGGTTGGATTCTAGTTTCATTCAAAGCATGCCGTACATAATCCACTTTAGTTTGGAAAAATTTGATGTTGTTCATATTAAATTTCTAGTTGGCAGCAGCAAGTAATTTAAAATGCTTTTCCATATTTTTGAAACGTTCGTCTTTGGTTTGACCTGTTCCAATTATGCCGTCCAAGTAATTTCTAACCATTTCCACATTTGCTGTCATCTTCCCAATGACACATCAATTTCAGTTGCAAACTTGTCAAGTCTGAATTGCAAATATGCACCACTTAGGTCAATCTTCAAAAATCATTCCCCTCTCATTGCAGCCGCTGTAATAACTCCTCAACTCTCAGAATTGGGTACTGGTGAACGCAAAGTTGAAGATTTACCGTGACCGTAAAATCTCCACTGGTTCTCAAGGACTTGTTATCAGCTTTACGGACAATAACGATGAGTGCGGTTGATCGACTGAATCTCGATTTAATTACGTCCGTTTGATCAAACGGTAACAGACGTGACTTGAAACATTGCGATGCAGCATCATCTTTCATTTTTAATTGATCTTTGAGTCGATTACAGTTGAAGAATTAAAACAACATTTATATGCAAATCATTTGAAGCTTAATGAGCAGTTTGAAGTATTAAAACCCATGTTAAAGAAGTCCATAAACCCAATGAGGCGAAACCCTTTGCTGCAGTCGTCAAAACCAATCCAACCAAATTAGTTCTGGCACAGCCTAAGAAACCACGAGAATACAAGAAAACCAAAGAAGAACATCGTAAGCCAGATTGATCCGAAAAGCATTCCATTGATCCGAAAAGATACCGAAACGTTGCGAATGGAGGAATTATATTACAGTCCGATTCGAATGAAGCAAAGGAAAAACTGAAGCAAATTGCCACAGATAAATTTGGAACTCAATATGAGATTAAATTACCTACAGAGCTAAGGCCTAGAGTGAAAATTTTAGGAATGTCAGAACAACTAGAAGTGTGCAAGTGTGAGTACGTTCAATTTATTATACCCTGGCTTTCTTAGTAAAACCTGGTTTTTTGTTATAGAATGCCTAGGCTTTTCAATAAACAGAGCCAGTTACTATTTTGAATTTAAACTTGCACGTGATTACAATATAATCTGATCAGCCCATCTATATTATCTATAAGCCGGCTCAAATTAATAAACTGTTACTTCGAGTCACTTAGAGTACCTCGTGTGCGTCCGATTCGCAATATTTTTACTCCATAACCATTAAAGTCTTAAAGTATCCATAGGTAGTTTACAAAACATTCGGTCTAAGACTTCGTTTGATACTATCAATTTTATTTTATAATTCAACCATTACAGTAATTTTTTGTACTTCTTCCAGATTTTTTTATTATGATATCCTCTCCTATATCTAAAACGTGCAGAAAGCGCTCAGTACCGAAACCCCTTGTATTTAGATATTTATCGCAATCCTCATTTCATTATTACACAGAATCTGAAATAAAAAAATGTTTTGACCTTTTTCATATTTTAAATTACATTATTCGGGTATCTAACAATGAAAATCTAGATCTAGATGCTTCTTAGCTTTATACGTATATACATATAATGATAATATAAAGGAACAACAACAGTAACAACCGATCAAACCCCTTACATATAGCTGTATATGTAGATACATATAATGTAAAGGCAAAAAGGACCAACGGTCTTTAAAATGAGTACATTTACCACTGTGCACAAAACACATTTCAACAAAAAAAAAGTCTATACTAAATAACCTTCCCTTTTTCCCATATTTTCAGGATTGGGAGGCTGCGAGGAGGAAGATTTCTTAAAATTAAAATAAAAACGAATGGAGAGAATCGTAAAATTGTAAACTGGAGAGAATAATAATAGTTATCATAATAATAAAGTATAGGCAACAACAATGTCGATAACAACAATAGTTAAATTAAACTTACTTTTTTAACTGGAAGGCATAACAACGCATATAAGAAATTTTCTATTTTTGTTCATTTGTTTATAGAAAATTCCTCCTGTTTCACTACAAATAATAATTATTATTTTGTTATATTCAAATCGTATTCCAAACGAATTTATTTATGTATTCCCAATTGTGAATTACGTTTGGCATATATTAATTCGGTCATTAAAAATCTTTTTTTTTTTTTTTTAAATGGACCAAAGCAGGTTTCGATTCAATTTGTTTTAATTTTTTATATTTGTATCGGGTCATAGACACACAGCACACAAAAACATCTCTAATGTATTGCTTGTCAGACTATTATAGAAATAAATGTTTTTATTAGAATTTAGGAGGTTAGATAAAACACCATCATTGAGAACAATACAGCATAGCACCACCAACAACAATAAGAAATCGAAAAAAATTAAAATTTATTTTCGTTGCCAACAAACTGAGAACAAAAAATTTGTAATTTTTTGAATTTATTTCGAATTGAGGTTGATGATGTTCGTTTTTAGTATGAACAAAAATTATCCTCCAAGGATCAAACAACCAGAAAAAATTTAAATTTGACTAACATTACGTAATATCAAGAAATACACGAAAATTGCAAATTTTTATGGTTATACACCAACGCTAAAATTTCGACGAAATCCAATTAAAAATGTTTCTTAATGTAGAAAATAAAGATTTTAGGTGAAATTATCTTATGATGTTATCCTAGATATCACATACCGTCACAAAACTTTTTAAAATTAAGTCGTTTGAATTCAACTGAGAACTAATACGAGTACATGTTTGTATCTAATATGTTTTTCTAATTTTGAGGAGCATTTTGTCATGCTTATCATGATATATAACTTCTTTCTATCTCTTTTTCTACCAAAAAAAAAAAATTGCCCCATTTAAGTCCAAACCGCACAAATGTGTGAGTAAAAAACTATGTTTTGGCGTTTTTGTTAAAAAATTTCGCTTGATTTGAAGTACAACCACAATTGTGTGAATAGTTATAGTGTTTTTTCGGACGGAAATAAGTTTGAAAGGCATACACAAATGTGTTATTAGTTGGTTCAAAACACATACAAAAATAAATTTTTAACATATTCTTTTGCCTTACCCACACAATTGTGTGGGCAGGCAGGAAAAGGGATTTAACTTAATAATTTCCTGCTTGTATAAATTCAATATTTTTTTTTATTTTATTTATCTGGCACTAGTTCCGAACCAAAAAATTGAGCACCATCTGACCCAATTTCAAAATTTACATTCTTTACAATCATCTTTCAGCTTTTATTCACCTTATATACATCGGGTCCCTATCCCCATTCGTAATAGTCAGTAAAATTACTTGCACTCAAAAAACATCGGAACATCGATTAAATATTTGATGTCCTCTACTACCAACCAGATTTCACATAATTCACTGTAAATCAAATTTTTTTAAGCATTCTTTTCAATTTCATTGTCACACGTTCCATAATTCGTAAGCCCCCCGGGAGGGCGATTTATGATCTGTTCCCTTACGGCCACCCAAATTTCTACTAACACATATACAACGGTTGCTTCACGCGTATTTCTCTCGAATTTTGTTCCTTAATCGTTGTCTGGATGTCATCAGTTTTCTGCAAATCGAATCTCCTTATATTGGATTCTTCAAGTAATTGAATAATTTTGAACTTCTATATGACAAAATTTGTTCCAAAATATTCGAAATTGGAAGGTGGTTATCTGACCCATTTTTGAAGGCCATGTTAACTCTCTCCCCTCCGAAGATGAACGTCCCGTCGCACCTGATGGTCTTCATTTAGTTTTTTTTTTTTTTTTTTTTTTTTTTTTTAATTAAAGCACGCAGGCTTATCATTTATTTTCAGTACGATTTCTTGTCACATATAGTAATAATAATATACAAGATGAAAATAAATGAGTAGGGTAATCATCACCGATTTAACGGCAGTATTGATCTACCCTTTAACAAGAAAAATTATGAAAAAAAGTTATTAATATTACAATTAAAAATTTAACAATAAAAATATAAAAAAGATAAACAATTGAAACTAAAATTAAATTGCATCAGACTAAAACTCTAAATAGGAAATCGATATTAGGGTGCTCAAAAAGCTAAACTTTAAGTAATTGGAGAAATGATTTTGAATTTATTTGTTGCCGTATGCTAAGTGGAAGCTGGTTAAATAAGGAAGGAGCAGTTACCAGGAAATATTTTCTAAAATGTTCACTAAAAAAATGTGGAACAACAAATAAGAACTGATCATTGTTCCTAATGTTGTATCGCACATTTGATCTCAATAATCGGTGCCCACTTCGCAAATAAAATAAACGTAAAACCTTATAAACATATAGATGTTGTAATGGTAAAACTTTAAAACTCAAAAATAATGGCCATGCAGAAACCCGCGAAGACTTAAAACACATGATACGAATAGCATATTTCTGAACAATAATTAGAATTTTTAAAGTTGAATGATAGCAATCACCCCAACACGATAAAGCATATTCGAGCCTAGAGTTAATGCAGGCATAGTAGAATTTTAGCAATACCGATTTAGGAGCTATAGGTCTTAATAGATATAAGGTTCATAATGCTTTGCTGAGAGACTTTTTTAATTTATCGAAATGAAGCTTCCAACTCAGATTACAATCAACAATAATTCCAAGATACTTGAAACTCTCAACAGCTTCAATGGAAATGCACAAGCTGGAGCAATTAACGGCATTACAAAAACTGGAATGATACGTTAACGGTGAAAGTAAAATACTGCCACACAAACTAAAATGCATAATCTTAGTTTTGTCACTTAAAATTAAGAAATGCTGGTCAAACCATTTCCTTAAAACTAAAAGGTCCGCTGCAATTTTACGGCGAACATCAGTTTGTGAGGACCCACGATAACATAAGCTCATATCGTCTGCAAAGGCAACAATCGTGCCTGCCAAATTTGTACTAAAAATTGAGTTTATGTAAATCAAAAATAAAAGGGGTCCCAAGACGGAACCTTGAGGAACACCAATGATTAAAACATAAGGACAGCTCATAGTTCCATTCACCTTAACAACATGATTACGATTTGCAAGATATGATTTAAACCAATTATTAATGTTTCCTCTGAAACCGATTTTAGAAAGCTTATGTAATAGAAGATTATGATCAACCATGTCAAAGGCTTTTTTAATGTCTACAAAAAGCCCAGCGCAAGAGTCGGAATTATTTAGCGATGCATGCACGCCATTTAAAAATTCAATTAAAGGAGACTCAGTGGAAAACCCATTGCGAAAACCATGCTGATAACAACTTATGGTATGATAAGTTGTTATAATACCATAAGTTGTTATAGCTTCTCTAAAAATACCACCATTCTAAATTTAATAATTTTTTCCATTATTTTTAACAAAACTGGTTGTAGTGCGATCGGCCGGTAATTATTTAAATCGCATCTGGAACCATTTTTATGAAGAGGTAGTACAATTGCTGACTTCAAAATTTCAGGAACAATACCGGTTTCAAAACAACAATTAAAAATATGACATAAAGGAGGACATATAAGACTAATGGAATTTTTAATTAAGTTATTGCTAAAACCGAACATATCGTAAGAGTTGCTTGATTTTAAAGAAGTAATTGCTTTAGAAACTTCAAGATCGTCAATAGGGTGGAAAAAAACGATTGCTCAACGTAATCGTCGTCACGCTCTATAGAACTACTATAAATAAATGGAAGACTAGACTTCAAATTTGAAGCAATACATCCGAAATAATTGCTGAACTCATTGGCAATATCAGAGGCATCAGTTAATAAATCATTATTAGAAGAATTAATAGAATTAATGAGCTTAATATTTGACGAATTTTTACTTAATATGTCATTGATAGTATGCCACATCAGTTTGGAATCTCCGAAACAGTTATCAAATCTCTTTTTATAGTAAGCAACACGAGCAGCAATAGTTTTCTTTTTAACCTTAAGACAATAGGCTGTAACATATTGCTGGAAACGTTGATTGTTTGTAGCATATTTTGCTTTTCTCAATAACCATTTTTTTCGTTTAATCATGTTTAATAATGCCTCAGAGATCCATGGTTTAATAGGATGATTACTACGTGACTTTAGTGAATCTAGGCTAGCTGAGAAAACATCATTCCAAAGCGTTAGAAATACATCAACAGCTGCACACGGATCATCAATAGCATAAATAGGAGAAAAATTAACATTACTTAACAGTTCTAATACTTTAGATAGAATTATTTTGGGCTTAACAGGTAATCTATCATTATTTTTCACCTGATTAGTCTCGATCACAACATGCATCAAATGATGGTCAGTAATCATATAATTAAATAATTCAACCTTGACGCGAGATAAATTATTGTCACGTAATCTGCAAAAGAAGTGATCAATACAGGTAGAAGTAGTATCGGTTACTCTAGTTGGATCATTAATAAGCGATGCTAGACCTACGGAAGACATCATGCAAATATAATTATCGGACACGGAAGAGCTAGATAAAATATCAATATTAATATCACCCAGAACAAAAAAGGTTTTACCGTTTATATGTCGTAAATATTCAGAAAACTCATCGAGAAAGACAATTTCCGTAACGGCCTGAAGCCGATAAACGCATATTTAGTTCTTCCTCTCGTTTCACTTCGTTTGGTTCAACAGAATTTCCTTGATTCCCTGGTATATTTGTTTGTTTTGTAGTATTAATTGTGAATCTTATGATTTTAGTTCTGTTTACTTGTCTTGGGTATCGATATGACATTTAGGATTGTAGATTTTTTAAACAATTTAATTCCCTCCACAAATGTAGTTTACCTCACGGAGCGCGGTTTCGGTTTACAATAAATACAGTATTCCAAGTATTTACATGGAAGTTTATAGTTTAAATTTTGAATTCGAATTTTGAATTTTTAATTTTGAATTTTTAATTTTAAATTTTAGATTTTGAGTTTTTTATTTTAAATTTTTGAATTTTGAAGTTTGTCTTTGAATTTCGAAATTTTATTTTTGAATTTAACTTTTAAATTTTGAATTTTAAATTTTGGATTACTTTGTATTTTAAATTTTGAATTTTGTTCTTTAAACTTCGAAATTTTCATTTTGGATTTTCAATTTTGAATCGTGAATTTGAATTCTGAATTCTAAATTTTGAATTTGAATTATGAATTTTTAATTTTAAATTTTCATTTTAAATTTTGAATTTTGAGGTTTGTTCTTTAAATTTCGAAAATTTAATTTTGGATTTTAAATTTTGAATTTCGAACTTTTTAGTTTGTACTTCGAATTTTGAATTCAAATTTTGAATTTCGAATTTTGATGTTTGTACTTTGAATTTTGAATTTTTAATTATGAATTTTAAATTTTTGAATTTGGAGTTTGTACTTAAAATTTCGAAATTTTAATTTTGAATTTAACTTTTGAATTTTAAATTTTGAATTTTAAATTTTAGATTTTTAATATTGTATTTTAAATTTTGAATTTTGAAGTTTGTAATATCAAAATTTATATTTTGAATTTTAAATTATGATTTTTGAATTTGAAATTTGAGTTTGCATTTTGATTTTTAAATTTTGATTTTTGAATATTAACTTTTGAATTTTGAATTTGAAATTTTGAATTTTGAACGTTGTTCTTTAAATTTCGAAATTTGGAATTTTTTAATTTTTGAATTTCGAATTTTAAAATTTAGGATTTTGAAAGTTGAATTTTAATTTTGAGTTTGAATTTTGGTTTTTGGTTTTTCAATTTTAAAAGTTTGAATTTTTAATTTTATTTATTTTATTTTTTATTTTATTTATATTCTCAGTTAAAATACAACTATCAGATTATTCAGTGGATTTATTGTCCTTTGAAAAATAATCTAAGTAAGTATGTACAGTAAAATAAATTATTATGAAAAGTAATAAGAAAATAACAATATCAAAGAAAAGAAACAATAATGAAAAAAAATACAATAATGATAAATGTAATACATAAATTGCCTATAATTAAAAATACAATTCAATATTGGGCTTAAAATACTTTTTAATACTATTCTTAAATTTCAAAAATGTTTCAGATATTTTTAAATTATCAGGTATTTGATTATATATAACTGGTCCTAAGAAGGTAATCGACTTTCTTCCAAATTCAGTCTTTATATGATAGTAATTAATTCTTTTGCAATTTCTTGTTCCATAAATGTGATGAATACAATCAAATTTAACATTAGATAACACTGAAGATACATGTAGCGCTTTATACATATATAGCGTTATTTGAAATTTATGTAACACGTTAATGGGTAACACTAAAAATTATTCCCACTACAGTATAATTCTTTAGTTGGAAACAGAAATGGCAACCTATAGACTGATTTTAAACTTTTGTTCTGCATTACTTGAATTTTATTTAGCCTAGTTGCAGCGGCTGTTCCATATGTAAGTAGACCGTAGCTGATTCGTGAATGAATGAACGAGTAATAAATCATTAACAACACCCGTCTAGGAACGAAAAAAGATAATTTCCTAAGAAGACCTACAAGTGGAGCAATTTTTTTACAAATGTTATTAATATGATCCTGCCAAAACATACGAGCATCAAAAGTTACTCCTAAATATTTAAATGAATTAACTCTTTCAATCATAATGTTGTTCACTTTAAAAGGAGGTAACGTAACCATTGAATTATATGGGGAATGAAATATCATATGTTTAGTTTTAGATATATTAAGTGAAATTAAATTGGATTTAAAGTATTCTAATAATATATTGAGATCGTGATTCATATCATCCATTATCCCACTGGCATCTAAGGTTTCATAGAATAACGCCGTATCATCAGCAACAATTCTAATTTTGCCCTTTAATGGTAAATAAGAAATATCATTAATGAAGATTAAGAATAAAAGTGGTCCCAGAACACTGCCTTGTGGAACACCACATTTGATATCCAACATATTACTTCTAACTTCATTGACCATGACATACTGTTTCCTATTTGATAAATAGCTACTCAGCAAGCCATAAGGAACACCCCGTATACCATAAATATATAATTTGCTAAGTAACAATTCATGATCAATACAATCAAAAGCTTTCGGTAAGTCTAAGAAAAGCGCTCCAACATACTTTTTGTTGTCAAAAGCTGTAAAGATCATATTTGAAATTTCAACAAGAGCTAATTCCATACCAGCTCCCTTTCTAAAACCATATTGATATGAGTAGAAAAAGTTATTTGAATCAAGAAAATGTACCAATCGGGAGAAGAGTAATTTTTCAAAAATCTTGTCAAATACTGATAAAGTTGAGATAGGTCTATAATTATTAATTGATAAACTGTCACCATTTTTAAAAACGGGAATAACTTTCGCAACCTTTAAGCAATCAGGATAAATACCAGTTAATAAACAATCAATAATAAACATTCATTAAACATTTCTGACAAAAGTTTTGAGAAAAAATCTGCTCTACCTTTAACCACATAGTTATTAATTTTGTCCGGCCCACAACCCTTACTATCATTAAGTGAATGAATAATATTGTAAACTTCAATAGCTGTAACTGATGAAAAATACATAGAATCACAGTTCCAATAAATGGTACCGAATTTATGAATATTTCTGTCAGAATTGATAGATTCACTAATTAAACTACCTACCTTAACAAAATAGTCGTTGAAAAGGTTAACTATATCACCAGTATCATTATAAAGCCGTCCGTTACATAAAATGGAATCAAACTGAGCTGTTTTGTGATTTTTATTAAGAAACAAATTAATATTTTTCCATAGATCTCTTTGGTTTAAATCAACAAACATTTCATTAAAATAACGTTTCTTAGCGAAATATTTTGAATTTTAAATTTTGAATTTGGAAGTTTGTTCTTTAAATTTCGCAATTTTCATTTTGGATTTTGAATTTTGAATCGTGAATTTGAATTCTGAATTTCTAAATTTTGAATTTGAATTATGAATTTTTAATTTTAAATTTTCAATTTTGAAGGTTGTTCTTTAAATTTCGAAATTTTAATTTTAGATTTTAAATTTTGAATCGTGAATTTGAATTTTAATTCTGAGTTCTGAATTCCAAATTTTGAATTTGAATTATGAATTTTGAAATTTTACGTTTATATTTCGTATTTTGTAGTTTGTACTTTGAATTTCGAAATAAGAATTTTAAATTTTGTGTCTTGAAGGTTGAAGTTTGAAGTTTGAAGTTTGAAAATTGAACTTTGAAGTTTGAAATTTGAAGTTTGAGGTTTAAAGTTTGAAGTTTGATGTTTGAATTTTGAATCTTGAACCTCGAATCTTGAATCTTGAATCTTGAGGCTCGAATCTTGAATCTTGAATTTGAATTTTGAATTTTTAATTTGATTTTGAATTTTGAATTTTAATTTCGAATTTGAATTTTGAATTTTAAATTTTGAATTTCTAATTTCTAATTTTAAATTTTGAAATTTGATTTTTATATTTTAAATTTTGAATTTTAAATTTTGCATGTCGAATTTTATTTTGAATTTTTAATTTCGAGATTTGAATTTTGATTTTAATTTAAATTTTAAATTTTGAATTAAATTTGAATTTTGAATTTAGAATTTAAAATTGACATTGTGAAATAGTGAAAAAGAAATTATGAAATTGAAATTGTAATTGGAATTGAAATTGAATTAATTAAAACTGGAACTGAAATTGAAATAAAATTTGAAATTGTAGTCGTAGATTGTAAGTGAACTTATAGGCTCCACAGACAGCCACAGTCTAGAAAAGAGATTATTGTATTAAAGTTTTAATTTGAGTTTTGTGGACTCGTTTCCCATGTACTGTATATTTTTTCCTCCGGGTTTGTATTTTCATTGTTTATTCCTCGTCGCGGTTTCGCTTTATGGACTCAATTTTTTGTTTTTCCTTTTCTTATTCTTTCTGTCACATTCACATTGACTTTATACTTGAAATCCACATTATCTTGATACTTTATTTGTTGTATTCTCCTGAAAAATGTTTCGTCAGGAGTATTTCGATTTAGTATCACTTTTGTTCGAGGATTCATTTTAGACGTGTCCGTATTTCAAGTTTTTGGCTATCTCCATAACCTTTGAATCTATAGTTCCTCTCATCCAGTCACGAGTTGTATTTTTTTAACACCGTTGTTCTTCTGGGTTCTGATAGCTTCCCTTTTCATGTTCTCGTCAAATCTTATATGGCGCCATTGCAAGTCTTCTTTACAAAATTCTGAAAAGAAAACAAAAAACACAATTTAAAATTAAATAATGATCTTTCTGGAACTTTTTGCTCCCCAGTATCTCTATACCTAGCTATGTAATGATGTGCAAGCAGTATAATATGATGTTCCATTTCGAATATTACTAACGTAATATCACGTACTGCCTACATGTAAAATGCATTTCTTATCGATGACCGTATTCAGTTGTCGTAACCAGCTTCCCTTGGTTAAGTTATTTGCATTATCTAAAGCTCTTATTTCCTTTTAAATTTCTCCCCTTCGAACTGTTAATTTCTATTTAATAGTGTTTTCGGATCACTGATTACAAATCTATTATTAGTTTGTTAAAATACCGAGATGGCCGCCAAAAGCATTTCATCGTTCATGAAGATCGATAGGAAGGAATACGGTACCGCTGAGGCCGGAAGCAAATTTCTAAACATGTTCGAGTATAACATTTATTTAATTTAAGCGGAAACTATGAAAAAAACTGTTGAACTCGATTTGAACGATTTTCTAAACTTCGCTTTAACAAATTACATCCGTTAAGAAACCAATGATCTCATATATCTCTAAGCTCTCATCATTTGTTTGTTTCGCCTTTAAGATAGATGCAAAAAGCTCCAAAAATTCATCACAATACATATATACACAATTTTCGGTCATGCATATATACGTACATATTCAACACTAATTAAACTGTCCCAAAGTGTCGTCTATATAAATTGTATTTTACCGGTCCCATAAAGTTATCTCATGTGAAACATTAATTACGAAAGCCATATAGGAAAATTACTTAATACGAGGAAAACCTAATAAATTTTAAAATAAACTTCGTCGTACAAAATTCCAAACGATTTTTCCCTATTTTCACACATTTTATCTCTATATATAGTTTATCTATATAGGATGTCGTATGTGTCCGTATATATGTAATTATAGTGATTTGTATTTAAGCTTGACAAGCCAACAATGAAATTGTAAACTTTACATATTACACAAAATCTCTAGGTTGATTTAAAATGACGAGATCTGTCTCAGTATTTTTATGTGTATTTAATGGGTTTCCTAAATATTTTTTACTACACATACATCACATTATATGGGTTTAATGCAGCTCGACATTTTGAAAATAGTTCGAATATTTTTGTAATTAAAAGTTATCAGTTTACCAGGCCCGGATTTACCATATAAATTATATATAGGCTTGTGACCCAAATTCATTAAAATTAATTAATAAAGTCTTCAAATACATAAACAAAAAACTGAAGATTTATCACCAATTTATCTATAAAAATTTGCTAAAACTAAACTTTTAGATAAATAAATAAAAGAGATATACGAGGAGGAATAAAGTTAATACTTTGACCGACCTCGGACCACACACAATTAATTTATGCAAATAAATTATTCAGAACTTTAAAAATCCTATAAAAAAATCCTCCTACTCCTTAAAATCGTTCATGATGACACATCTGATATTGTTTTATCCTAAGCCATAATTTAATTAAAAGTAAATATGTATATTGCATATTATGTTATATAAATTTTATATATTCAATCATGTCCATCACATCGCTATCATATTTAATTACCTTACACACTCTGGTTGGTTTTTATCTCTTCTGGTTACATGACAAAGTTGATTTTGATATACTTGACACCTAGCCGTCGTATACATTTAAATATTATATCCCGTAACAAAGCATAATATATGTATTTTATGCATACGAGTATAACGTATGTATATAGAGTTAGATCCATGAAGTATTCAGTGTTTAGCTCTGTATCTGCATCTCGAGTAACGATCGTCATAAATTTTCAATTAAAACTCCATTAACTAGTAGTTATATTACCATCATTACTACTTTACTGTACGAGTACGAAACGTCTACTATTTCTTAAATTATATATTATATCATAATATATATGATAATATCATCAATCAAAAAAAAATTCTTTATGCAATATAAAATAATTTTGCGCTTCCTTAATATGCAAAAAGGAGATATTATATATAGCGAAAGCACCGAAATGGCAAAATTAATAAAATCATAAATTTAGTTCGACGTTATATACGAGAAAAATTAACTATTTCCAGCTTGCAATATTTCGCGTTCCTTCTTCCTTTTCGTGCGATAACAAAATTTAATATTTTGCTGCTGCCAGACTATATATGTTTGCAGTTTGGTAAAATATACGTATATACGACTATTGCAATACATCATTACACGATAAAATATATTTACTTTTTGGGAAAATATCAATTTTTGACTTTGATAAATTTGGGAAATTGAATTTTTTACACTACACCACTTCAGTATCAATAATTATTGATAAAAATATTAATATTTAAAACTATTTCTGTGATAAATGTTCAAATAGAATTTATATTAGGTACAAAGTACAATAGGAGGATTGGGTTAATATTACTGTAAGCGTTTTTTTGGTATAGGTTCGCTATTTCATATACCCAATACGTACCAACTTAAGAAAGAAGCAAAAGTCTGAGTAACCCGAGCAGAATATGAAAAATCTCTCTGTCCTGGTTAAATGTGCCTATATCAACTACGATTACGCTGTCTACATCAATTGCTCAATCCGCACTTTGTTTATTTAACTCATGAAATGTACTTATCGGTGTAGGAAAATGAGTATGATGTCAATCACGGAAACATGGTTGACAGCTCGCACAGTTCTGCAGAATATTTCCCATCAGACGAATTATGTTTTCAGACGCGATCGTAATTCATCTTGAATCGACGGTGAGTGGTGGCGGACTTATGCTAGTTGTCTCGAAATTTGTGCAGATCTGATTGACCTGGAGGATAACGGGTTGGGGATTTTGGTTGTTAAACTTGCTTTCAATTGAAAGCTGGTGTTAACAGTTATTGTTTACATTCCAGACTTAACTTCAGCTGATGTATACGGAAAGGTGTACTACAAAATCCCGGTGTTCACAATCCCAAAATTACGAAATATTCCTTAAAACAAATTAAACAAATTATATTAAGCCCTTTTCTAGAACTTTATTGCAAACTCATTTTTGAATTTTGTCAAAAAATCATTTAAGAGCCCCATTTTCCCACATGTCAAATTTTAAAAATTCAAACCGGGATTTTTTTTATACAAAACCGGGATTTTGAAAATCGGGATTTATAAAAAAAACTGGGGTTTTGACAAATTGGGATTTTGAAAACCGGGATTTCATTACACACCCATACGGAGAACTATCTGTATTTTTCTCAAATCAATTGCCAGCTGCGGCTTCTAATTTCGATTATGTGATGATTTTGTTAGACCAAACCTTAAATGGCTTACTGGTGAAGATGATTTTTACCTTTCAGTGGTTATTTTACCTCAGACCTCGTGATGTACTCAATCTGCCACGATTTCAAATCACAATTACCAGAAGTGAACAAGATTCCGTGACACAATCAGCAAGCTCGTCCAAGAAAATACACAGATCAGTGACACCCATAAAATTAACTAAGGGTCAGTTGGATGATGGTGGTGGTGCAGCCAAATTAACTAACATCTCCAACCAACAGAAGAAAATTACCAGGTCTCTTTAGAAATCTTGAACAGCAAGTATAACCCGAGACTGCTGATTTCAAACTATTTAAATACGTCGTTCAGTCAAACAAACTTAAATCACAAAATCAGCAGCACCGCTGAGAAATCTTCACGATACAACAACCGAATATTTGTACGGAATCAGGAATGCAGTCGTAAATATTGAGTCGTGGAACTCAATAATAATCTTTATCTTGACTAAAAAACTAAAAAACGAGTCAAGAAGACTCCATGACATCTCCCTAGCAAATTCAAGATAATTCCAAACGACAACAGAATTTTTAAAATTCTTTTCAATAATGACCGCCGAATGCTCAGAGGATTTAGCAAATTGAATTCCTGCGAGAGATCACAAGTGGCGATGCTGCATAAGTTATGCAGAAACTGTTTCAGAACATGAAACATATGCATGCAAGCAGAAAAACCATTGTGGCTTATGTAATGGACGGCGTAACATGGCACTGCACACCGATTACATCGATTACAAGGTAAAGAAACAGCAGTCGGGTCCTGTGATAATACTCACAACTGTAATAGCATTAACAACAAGAGAGAGGAAACGCATGCTCTTCGGAACATTAAATGACCATGGGCCTCAGGCATCATTTATTGGGGGTACAAATAAATTTTGAGGGATTTACAAAAGATGGCGTAACTAGTATTAAATCGCAATGGGCCATCTTGAACTATATTCATGTTAACGCGTCATTTTTTCCATCTAAAAATCAGTATGTGTCATTTCGCAAACAACATATATTTTTGTGCTCTAACCATGTCACCCTTTGGGCCAATAAAACACAATTCTCAGCGAAAACGCTGAGTTGGAGGCGTTAATGGACCATGATTCATGCCAAACTCAAGAGGAGCTCTTTTTTCACGTGCGAATAACTGCTCCAAACAGCACGATGAACAAAATCCACCGAAAGAGGAAAATTTGGCACGATTTGAAGGGAATGGAAAAATTAAAACTTAACCAATGCTGGATTCATCAGAGTGGCCTTCTGGAGTCTTGATTAAAGAATTTTTAAATTTACGGCGGAAATCAATGAATAATAATTTTTTAGTCCCACGCTCAGCTCTAACGGCGTTGTAACAATATATACTGCAACCTCAACCGATTTTATACCTTTTTCAAATCAGATGCCGCTGTCTGCAACTATCGCTCAACTGTTACTGCCACTCTCTGATTAAACCCTCCAGACTACTATGTCTTCAGACGCGATCGTTATATGGATCTTGAATCGACAGCGAGAGGTGACGGAGTTCTGCTAGTGGTCTCGAAAGATATACGTGCGGATATTATTGACCTTGGGAGTAACGAGTTGGAGATTTTGGCTGTTAAACTTGCTTTCAATGGAAAGCTGGTATTGATAGTTGCTGTTAACATACCATGACTTTAAGATTTAAGCTGATTAACCATTCGCTATATCACCGAAGTGAAAAAAGTGGTTTTTAATAACTTTCTGTACATGCGTGGTTCCGTGCACACTAAATGTCTGTAGCTCCTCTACGGACCAGACGGATTGACTGATCAGGATAAATCTTAATACTTAAGTGTTTCTCATAAATTGGGAGATCCCAATGTTTTGTGTCTGAAATCAACCCACCGGAAGTGGTGCAGCCTCCATAGAAACTTTTTCGTTTCTGGAAATATTTTGAAAAGTATATCATTTAAGAGTAAAATGATTATGAACTAATATATTCCAAATTAAATTTGCAACAATAACTGTCCAGTTCATTTTTACAAAATTGAAGCGGAAATTACGTTTTTTGGCAAAAAACGGGGTTGCAGCAAAATTTCGGCCTTGTACAGCCCAGACGGATTGATTGATTGGGATGAAACTTTGTACATAAGCATTTTTCAAAAATTGGGAAAACTCGTTAAATTTTATTTGAAATGGGCCTACCTAGCTTTTTCGTTTTTTTGCAAATATTTTGTGAAAAGTTTATCATTTACGTGAACACAACTATGAACTAAATGATTCTAAATAAAATTTATAAGAATACTGGTCTAGATGGATTTGCTATAGAATTTAAGCGGAAATGATTACTGTTTCAAAAAATCATTTTTCAACAGAAATTGTTTGTACAGCCCAGATGGACTGGTTGATCGGAACTTCACACCTAAGCTTTTTACAAAAATTGGGAGATTCAAGCGAAATTCAACAGGAGCTTTTTCATTTTTCCCATTGTTTTAAAAAGTACATCATTTACTAGTAAAGCGATTATGGACCGACAGATTCTATCATAAATTAGTTTTGCAACAATACCGGACTAGATCAGTTTTTAAAAATATATGCAAAAATTTCGATTTGTGACACCACTAAACAATTTTTCAGTAAAAATGTCGCCCCTGTACAGGCTTTTCCTACATATTTGGAGATCCCAGGGATTATTGGCCGAAATCATTCTACAGCTCTTTTGTTGCTTTCAAGCTTTTTCTGTTTTTGCAAATATGCAATTCATATTTTGAAAAAGCATTTTCGAAAAAACGATTGAAACAAAAAAATTGTAGATTAAGGTTCAAACAAAATAAGTTCAGTTTCATTTTTAAATTTTAACGCAATGGGCGACTTCTGATCAAAATAACTTTATTTCATCAGGATTCGGCGTCTTCAACTTCCCACTAAAGCTTCTTCCTTGGAAGATCCATGCGAAATATGGTGGACATCTATGTGCCGGATGTGGCAGCTTCCATAGCAAATCCTCAAGTTTTACAGTTAAGATTAAAATTGCAATATGAGTTGACCTTGTTGATTTTCATAAACTTCAGAATCGGACTCTAGATCAGTAGGTTGCGTGTGCAAATTACATAGAGGTGTTCACGGCCCCCCATGTGAACCACATCCCTGACTAAACAGATTTTTCGGCGCACGGTGTTCACCAGATGGCTGATCGGAAGAGAGAGAGAGAATTTTATTTAATTTTTTCAATGTGACATTTTCGAGAAGGAGAATTTTTTTATTGATTTTGCCAACGCCACTATATGCGTACGGCCAATTTATAATTGTTACGCGCTCGTGCGGGGTTATTATGAATGTCGAGTATTAAAATATTAAATATCGTATATTAATTGAGATTTTTTATTATGCAAGACAGTTTTTATCAAAAATCTGGTAGGTTCAATTTTTCGATTTAGAAATTAAGTGTGACATCTATGTACATTCGTCGTAAAAGAAAGTTAGATGTTGGCCACAACAATGACACCCCTCCATTTTTTTATTAATTTCGCAACGTATTCAACGAATCCATTTTTTTTTTATTTATATAGGTTCAAATGAAGCTGCAGGACATAAATTTCCACCGAATTTCGCAAGAATCTGACAATTTGAAAAAAAAGTTTAAGTATGAAGTTTTATTACGAATATACAATCCACGTGGACTGTAGAGATGCCGAATTTTGGAGGAATAAAGTGTTTTTTGTTCAAAACTCGCCATTTCGGGTGTAATTTAAAAAAATGATCTGAACTTATTTTGTTTGAAAGTTTATCTGTAATCTTTTTGTTTTAATCGTTTTTACGTAAATGCTACTTTTCAAAATATTCGCAAGAAACAAAAAAGCTTTAGTATAACGGTTTACCGAAAGTGTCAGCTTCCACAGGAGCTTTTCTGTTTTTTGCAAATATATTGCAAAGAAGCATTTATGAAAAATCGATTAAAAACAAAAAGATTATCATTTTTCATAAGTATGAAGTTGAACTTTTTCTATTAATTGGGAGGTTGCAAAATTTCGTGGAAATTTGTATGCCGGAAGTGACAACTTAGATGGGAGAAGTAAATGCTCTTAAAATTGTATCTTGTTATCGGGGTAATCATTTGTTAAAACTTTGAAAATATTGTGTAATCCATACGCAGAAAATTTTATTAATGTGCAAGTGCAGGTAACTATAGCTCCTTGAGGAGGTTTTCATAGGAAAACCTAAAATATTCCGTCTTTCAATTTTTTTTCCTTGGTTTTCTTTATTTGCGACTCAGTTGCTTGTTAATATAATTATGGCTTGTACTACAACGTGTGGGAATGTATCAACTATGCTTGATAAGCACGCTCATCAAGCTTGCTGACAGGTGTATGTACACCTTAACAAATATGGAATACATCCAAGAGTATCACTTGATCGTATGTTTCGGCTATGGGAGATTTTTAAATTATACTTTCATCATCTATGTATACCACGATTCTGTTGTCAGAGCTTTCAATAATATTTTTCATATCACGTTGCACAGTACGCGCCAAAATATTTCGTGAAATTCAATGACAAAACAACCATAATAATATACCCACGCTCTATTTAAGACGATTGATAGACGTGAGAGTTACTATGTTTACACAACAACACTAGAGACAAGAAAAGTTTTGCAATAAAAAAAAAGTACGAGGGAAACCAAAAAAAAAATCCTATCTCTTGAAATTTTATGTAACTGCGTGCCAATTGTATGTATTACGATATTACGAGTATTTTCATATCCGATTTTTTAATGAAAGTTACAAAAAAATTACAACCACACAGAAATGAAAAGTTAGAAGTCATCGTTTTCCGTCTTTGTGTTTATTATGGTTTGTGGGTGGCAGCGGTAAATTGTGGTGGCGTTTTGCGAATACAAGGAGTAGCGGGAGAAGATGAAAAACGATTTTTCATTTAGATTTAATATCGTACCTCTGCTCCATATATATTTCCTATTTTACCGTGGGTGTTCATTCAATCAGTATAAACGAAGTTATTTTTCAATCATCAATTCAGCGGTATATACATACATATTTATATGTATTACCAAATATAGTATTACGTATTCAATTCGTAATCAATAAGATAAACGAAAATATATTTTTTGATTGCCTTACTAACTACTGTCTTCAAGAAGGAAAATATCTGAGGTGATGTAGAACTTAAAGATTTTGGTGATACATATTGATATACTTGTAGCTGAGGTGGTGACTGGCTGTTTTCATCAAATAAATTTAGCATCGTCTATGTATACGTAAAAAATCTGATGAACGATCAATACGATAGCTCGCACCTTATTAAGCGAAAGCATATTATGTGATAATTAAGCGAAAGAACATCAAAAAACATCAAACGCCGGAACATCAAAAAACGCGCTCCAAGAACATCTTTAAAGCGAAAATTCGACACATCTTTATGTCGAAGAGCACCCACCACTCATCCGGTCCTGATGTTCTGAACCACGCCCAAATTATAAAAACATATTCGTTAATCAACGGATACACTCACAGAATTTCTCTAAAGCGAAAATTCGACACATTTTTGTGTCGCAGGGCGATATTACTGTAATATTGCATCTGAGTAATTCTTTTCCCAGTAGTGACATCTTTTAAATCAAGATGCCATCTCCCAACTCCGCTGGGAAGTAAAAGTGGATACCCCATGGAATCACACTTTTCATCAAGAAATGAGAGTCGTTTAGTCGCACTCGATCTTTTATTGTACACACTTAGGTCTCTATTATACGGTGGATCACCATCCGTATTTGCTTCACAACTGGTATCTCATTACTTGTCGGGATATAATATCAGTTGAAAAGGAAAGCACCAATCGTGCAAGCTCTTTTTCTAATTCTCTCGTCATTTTATATGACTCGGCGAGGATATTTCTCTGACCCATGCAGGTAGAAAAATCTAACATGGTATCTTTATTGCACTTTTCATTGAATGAATGACAGATTCATGCATCTGCAGCTAGTTGGTGCCGTAGAAGTCACATGGTGTATTGCACCTTGGATTTTAAAGCAATAAGAAGCTCTAGGGCCAGGCTGACCTCTATTGCTACATGTAAATTTGCCTCCCATAGAAACAAATGCTAAAGCGCAATTATAATTGCGAATATAGTCTACGAATTTCTTTTTAACTTCTGCGGTGATTGGGGGAACATCATCGCCAACATCGACGATGTACTTCTTTATTGCATTGAGAAATTCAGTGCGTCCGAAATTAACTTTGCCTTTGTGGCAGCAGTAAGTAAGAAGATTGTCATCAGATTTCCTTTGCTTTTGTGGAATTTCACATTTAAAATTCAAAGAATGACATGACCCACATTCAAAAGTCATTGGACCCAAATCGTAAAGATCCACATAAACACTACCATCTTTCGATTTTACAGCAATCTTTAAAAGAGCATTACGAATTGTTGGTAGTCTTTGCTGTCTTCCTGCATTGAAAGTAGCATTTCTCCGAGCACTTTGCTCAGGAGTTTCATTTACTCTACTTTGAGCATTTCGTCGCACCTCTTGAGCACGAACTTCGCCAAAACTGTGTACCTCAATTGGCCATCCGTAAATAATTTGTTGGGCGTTGGCTCGCCAAAAACCGTAAAATAAAAAGTTAGGCGTGTTTTGCCAAAACCGTTGAAAAAATGAACACGAAATCACAAAATTTTTAATTAGCTTTTAGAAAAAAAACGCTTATATCGATTTTAGTAAATACCAACCGCACAATTAAATTCAAAACAAAAACTTATTTCAGGATAAGTGTTTATTCTAAATTTATTTCTGACTTTACAAATAAAAATATTGTTTTAAATATCACTTATTTCATGCTACAAAATCAAAAATTATCAATTAAGTGGTTTTCAATAAATACCAAACACTTATTAACATAAGGTGTTTTTTTGGGTATATCACGGTCAAAAATAGTCGGAGTTTGGGAAATGCTATCGATTAGAATATATTTCAACATAACCACTTATGTTGTCTTTAGTGGTTATGTTAAATTACCACAGAAATCTTTGGAAATTTGATTTTTATTCAAATAAAAACCGACATTAATTAAATTTCAAAAAATTCACCAATTTCATTCAAATTTGACTTTAACAATGTAACTGAAAGAAAAGACCACAGAAAAATTCTTAAATTCCAATTCGAGTATTATATTTGGGGGTAATCTTTTTAATTATTTCATAGACACTTCCGAATGCCAAACACTTTTACTAATTAAAGCAATAGCTAACAAAAGTGTGTATTTTATGTGCAGCCACTAACTGCACATGCTGCACTGCTGTGCAGCCGCGTCGTATGAGTGCTCGCGTCACAGATTATTCCATTATTCCGCCACTATCGCGGTATCGTTTACGACGCTGGTGGAACTGTTCCGGATTTGAAGGGTGTACACGCTTCCATATATAATGTTCCGAGCGTGTAGAAAATTTCGACAGTTTTTAGACTGTGTGCGGAGACGCCTTATTGTTTTCCAATTCAAATTTATGTTTTCTCATATTTTGAAAACTTAGATCAAAAAGTTCATTAATGATTAAACATAATTACGGGGAAAAACTCGAATTGAACTGACTAAAATCGGCCTAGAATTGAGCAATCCCATTTTATTTCTATACTTCTATCCCCCCCCCCCCCCCCATCATTTTTAAAGTCTATTTAAAATAAATTAACAATAATTGTATTAAAACCAATTTTGACTGCAATCTGCTTACATAATTTTACTTTCTTTTGCGACGTCAAATAAAGTAAAGTAATCAAGAAAATTTTCGAGCTCGAAACTTTGCCAGATTTACCATTCGCTATATCGCGAAAGTTAAAAGAGTTTCTGAGTGTATGTGTAAATGATCTCTCTCTCTCTCTCTAGCTTCACATCCCATGAAGGGATTTTGCCGCCCGCACTATGGTCCTCCAGCCGTCTCGGTCCATCGCTCTCGACCTCCAGTTTCGACATCCTAGTGCCTGTAGATCTTGTTCGACGTCGTCACGCCAGCGCAGACGGGGTCTTCCTCTACGACGCACACCGGCTGGTTGTTGATGGAACACTTAAAGCGTTGTCCGTGTACAATTTCCGAGGTCGAGTTTGTAATGAATCCGATATGGTAATCCGAGGCCTTTGTTCAGGGTTCATAACTTAAATGGTTTTTATGAGGGAAGGTTGTTGGCCTGCCGCTCAACCCGCTTGTTACGTGTGTGGGTCACGTACTGGTGAAAATCTTAAGGCATCCAGTCCTACCTTGAACACATTTATATAGCGAGCCGCTTGATACAAGACAGACGCCCGCTTCAGCCGCTCCTAACATGGAGAACAGACGCTGGTTTGGTATTGGTTTTAGGGCGCCAATAACCCGCCCTGACATGTAGTGTCCATGACTATAAACAGGATTTAGTCTGCTCGGTGTAAATGATCTAAGCAGACTAAAAATCCTTATTGCCTCTCTACAGCGCGCACACACACAAATAGGCAAAATCTCAAATGACGAATGGTTTTACCGACAAAACATGAGGAAAATCTAAATTTTGCGCCTATAATCTATATTTTACTTTGGTTTTCCGATTGTAATGGTGTTTGTGATTCTTCCGTATTTATTTATCTGTTAGACTTAACCATTGTTTGGCTATTGTATAGATGTTTGTTATTGACATTTTTCGGATGATAAATTATTGATTTTAATTGTAACAAATTTAATTAAAATCTGCATTACCAATGAAATATCGAATTCGATGTTTTTATCGATAAAGTCTGCATTATCGACATTTTCGGTCGATATGTTAATTTTTGATAATTATTGTCAGGTGAGGCTGAAAACTTTCGACTAACTTTAACAGTATAAAAACAATTTCGATTAGAGTGATAATTTTTATTCTACTATTCTCTAGATGACACTTGCGTATTTTAAAAAAACTTAAAACTTTGGTTTTGATCTGGGATAAAGTTAGTTATTTATTATTTGATACAATTTCCTCACATTAACATTTCGCTTCGTTCACTCCCTTTCATTCTACCAACATTTTCTACGCCAGAAACAATTGTTCAATAGCGTAAATAGCGTAAATTGGTGACACTATTTTCATGAGAATTCCAGAAAACGTTTTTGGAGTCATTAACATCTCAGAACTTACTCGGACTAAAAACTTTTTCTGTTTTAAATTTGTATTAAATAATGTAAAATATTTATGATCACTATATTTGAACTAAAAAATGGTGGGGTGAATATATTGTGGCCATCACACAATTTGGTAAAAACAGACTTATATAATCAAAAATGCTGTCAGCTCAATGGGATAGAGCATAGGTCTCAGATGACCTTTAGGTCATCAATGTTCCTTTAAAAGCTTCTTTCAGAGTACGGCAGGACAGTCATCTTGGGTTTTTTTCGTCTTATCAATCAACGACTTCAATTTCGTAACTAAAAACTCGTCAATTTCCGTTTATTCAGCCGATTTGAAATTTTACCGACAAATTTCCAATTCTACCGATGTTAACTTCGAAGAGAATAACATGAACAGCGATGTTGTTGTCATAGTTTTAGTCATACGGGACTTAGGCGTAATTTGTAATCGCGAGCTGAACTTTAGAGATCACACCGAGTTTATTGTTAACAGAGCCAACGCAGCGCTTGATTTTATCAAACGATGGCCTTTGTTCGGCCTTTGCTCGAGTAGGTAGGTTTAATTATCACTCATGAAGTGCATATACGAAGCATTGAGTCTGTACAACGACGATTTTCACGCTTTGCTCTACGCGGATTTCCATGGGGTGGACATTTACAACTTGCCCCCAATCTTGACCGCTTGCAGCTTATTAACCTATAGCCAGCTTTTATCTGGTATGGTAGACTCTTCAGCTCTACTTGAAAAGAAAATTCTTAATGTAAATGCTCGTGCTTTGAGAACAGCGTACCTGATTATTGAATTGATCCTCATAGAACGAGCCTATTACAAGAACAATATTTGTTTTATTTTTTCTCTTTTTTACATTTTTAAATATTTTTCTTCATTCCCTAGCTTTAAGCAGGCCAGCTTCTCCTTTTTTACTTTAATATTAAATTATTTTTACATTTTCTTTCCTAATTTTATTTAAATAGTTTGATATCCTTGTTTACAATTCTCCTGAATTATATTCAGTGAGGGGTGAACGGGTGTATTCGAAACGAACGGGTATATTCTAAAGTATTCCAAATTTTCCATAGATATGCATGAGTATCACACTGTTAAATCAAATTCAAAAATTAATCGTATTGGAAATTTTATTATGAGATTTTTTTAGAAAATGGCTGAAACCTCATTTTAAATAAAAGATATATATATTTTCTAAAATAAAAATTTATAAACAAACTAAACCACGTATTGTGTAGGAATTATCAAGATTTTTATTAAAACAGATTAGAACTTTAAAACAATTAGAATAAATATTTAATAAAACAAGAAAAAAGTTTAAATTCTAGCACCTAGAAAATACAATTGTATATCAAAAAACCAGAAGTTAAGCATTGTAAGCCCCAAATGGTTTATTAAGGTGGCTCAATGACCAACTTCACGTACTAACGGCCAGACTGAATGGCTTTCCAAATTTGAGTAAAAATGACATCAGTACACCGAGAATATCAAAATCCTAAGCAATAAACCCGAAGTCGTGCATTATTAACACTGGGTGATTTTAGTTAGGTTACTCAATGACCATTTTCATATACTAGCCAAACCTGAATCATGATGTGCCGATAATGGTAATCCAAATTGGAGTAAAAATGGCATCAGTACACAGCGAATATCAAAATTCGTGGCAATTAACACGAAGTCGTGCATTATTAGCGAGTTATTACGAACTTTGGTATTCTCGGTGTACTGATGTCATTTTTACTCAAATTTAAATGACCATTATCAACCATTTCCGATGTTTGTGATTCGAGTCGGAGTCACCTATCAGTAGTCCGAAGATTTTTGGTTTTTTATACTAAATTTTAATGGCCATTGACGACCATATCTAGAGATTGTGATGCAATTTTCGCTAATTTGTGAAGTAGTTGAGTAAGCACCTATCTAAAGCCATCTTTAGCATCTCTATTGCTAGAATTTTTTATTTAGTTTTACTGCTCTAAATTGACTTTTTATTTCCTTCTAAAAGTTAAAAATTCCTAAGTTGATTCGGTATATTTTTTAATCTCTGGAAAAATCTCTGAAATTTTAGTTAATTCATATGAACCCAATATGCAATGCCGACGGAATTCCATTTACATTCGCGTTCTAAAACCACACTGCTTCTATGGAAAGAACCATGTGTATCACGCGGAAATTCGTACTCCCCGCCAAAGAAAAGTGTCACAAAAATTCCGGTGTCGGTGTGAATCCCAACTAAAAAGAGAAAAACACCACAGAAACAAAAAGCACGCGTTTTTGTCAGAAGACACTGAAAATAAAAGATACAAAACGAAAATAATATTACCGCGATATAGAAAGAGAAAAACAATTATTTTTCTCCAAAATCAATATTTTTGTGTATTTGATATTTTGTAGTACGGAATTTTGTACGACATATGAGCAGTTTTTTCCACACAGTGGAATAATTGCATACTGGGATGTTACAATAATATTTTTTTCTTCGTAAATTATCAATTAAAATTTAAATTTTTACTTTATTATAAGATACAATATTTTTCTGCCATTTTAACTAAGACAATTTGATATACGTTTTATAAATATACTGATAAAATTTGCTCGATTTCGTTAAAATTATCTTGATGTGCTTATTTTTTAAATATCGTCAATTCAATGAATACATATATGTATATATATATATATATATATATAAATATATATATATATATATATATATATATATATATATATATATATATATATATATATATATATATATATATATATATATATATATATATATATATATCTGTCTCTTGTTTCTATCTCACTTTTATTTGATTGCAATGATTTGAATTAAAATTATGTACAAATTTTGTAATTTAATTAAAAATGTGTTCTATGCTTTCTAAACTAATTAAAATAATCTAAAATCAAACATAATATTTTACTACTCATTGAGAATTTCGCAAATTAAAAATCATAACAGTGTACTCCACACAACTACATAGAAGAACTTTAAAATTTCAATTGGAATTATCAGAATTCCAAATAGATTTGTATACGTATATGATTTTAATCTATGGAAAAATCTATGGAATATTTCACGGGCCTGAGGGGTGATTGGTCGTTAGAGGAATTATTATTATTAAGTCTTCTGCGTGATGATTCAGATTTTTTGAACTTCGTTCAGGCATCGCAATCTCTGGCTTACTCAAGAATTTATTGAGTCAGTCTCGTTAGAGTGTCATTCAGCCAACTGAGCAGTTGAGGTAGCACCTGGGATGAAAATTCCTATTTTTGTGAGCTCAACGCTTTAAGACCCGATAGTGGATCACTGGAGAGATCATTATTTGCTAGGTACATACTCGGTGTTCGGTTATCCCTCTGTTTCTCAATCGTCAGAGCCTCGGTGGTTGATTAGCATAAAGCAACACGTGGTTGACATTTCTGCTGGTATATTGAGCTTCTAGGCCGATGCCATTCACCGATACAGTTGCAATTGAAGGTGCATCTTTGTTTAACACTGTTTTCATTCCTACGATGATTTCTTGTGGTTTTAAACATTTTAAATGAAAGTATTTAATCACTGCTCGTCATTCTTCCATATATAAATTGGTTTTATAAAAGCAATTCTAACTAAGAAACTGTAATTGTATAAGAAATGTCCTAAAAATTTGGCAGCTTTCGTTTAAAAGAACATACTTCACGGCAAAGAAAATAAGTTGTTGCTAGTGATGCATAGATGGCATTATTCTAAACATTTGTCAATCCATCCTCGTATTTACATTGATCATCAAACAATTTGTTTACATCTAATGTAGAAACCGAAGAAAACAAAATGAAACCCTCAGCTGGATAAATTTTATTTTTCCGGAAAATTCTTTTTTTCTGTTGATCTAAAATAAATTTCGTAATTTCCGAAAAGTAAAACAAATTTAAAAAACTAATTTAAATAAAATAAATTCAAAAACAGAAACTTTTAAAAAAATTTATTTTTTTAAATCGATTTTCCTCTCCATTTTCAAAGAGCAATAACCTTAATCGCATTGATACGTGTACCCTACCCTGTGCTATGTATGCTAATGATTATTATTTATTTTTATTTGTGTTTTGCAGCAAAATTGGATGGTGTAAAAACGTATATGCGAATGAGAAGGGTACCAAATCACCTACAAGTGAAAGTAATCAAATGGTTTGATTATTTATGGCTAACACAGAAATGTTCGGATGAGGAGCGAGCTGTATCATGTCTTCCTGATAAATTAAAGGTAATTTAAAGAAAAAATTTCAAAATTCCGTGCACTTACTTATACCATATCACGCACACTATATAAACATTTTACATTTATTTCTATACAACCATAAAATTTAATTTTATTTTTATTTTGGTGAAAAACAAAAACTACTTTACACAATTTTCCCAAACACAAAAATATAAAATAAATTTTAAGAAAATTAAATAAGAAAAAAATAATTTTGGATTTTTCTGTTATTTTGGTTTTTGTATATTTGCAGGCTGAAATAGCGATTAACGTCCATTTAGATACATTAAAACGGGTTGAAATATTTCAAAATACCGAGGCTGGTTTTTTATGTGAATTAGTTTTAAGATTAAGGCCCGTATTATTTTCACCGGGCGATTATATATGTCGAAAAGGTAAGAAACATACATATTTTTGTTGTTGTAGATTTTCATTTTTATTTCTGTGTGTCTACAAATTTCTATTTTATTACACTTGATTTTTATTTTATTTTTGGGCCGACTTGAAAAATTGTTTGGGATTAAATTAAAAAGGTTTAAGATGTATTATGTTGCTGTGTGGGTGAATGTGTTCAAGAATACTGAGAAAATCCTCGTAAATAAATTATAACAATTATATACATTAAATGTAGGTGTATATAGGTATATATGTACAACATAGCAAAATGTACTTATGTCTATTAAAATTGAGGAACACAAAGTTGTTTTTACGTGTAATACGAAATGAGCCAAAATTTCTTATGTTTTCTACGTCGTTATCACCCGTAATTATCAAAATTTTCCGTTTTCCAGTACCTACTAAAGATTATATTTGTGTTGTTACTGCCAAGAAATACCTTTTTCTTCTAAAATTAATGGTCGTTATTACAAAACGAGACTATAAAGACAGTAGAGCGTAACTTCTTGGGGTTCACATAAATATATGAATACAGCATGAGGTGAATATGTAATCAGGTGAGTTTAAAAATTATAAATCAATTGGTTGTTATAATTTACATCCATGTTTTTTAAGTTTCCTTATAATTGCCAGCTAAAGATTTTCACTCTAAAATTCCGTATTTTCGCTCGATTTCAATTATTAAGCAGAACCGTAATACTTGATAGCAGCAACTCACAGGCCCCAAAACTTGAAGTGCGTTTCGGTATAAATCTCCAAATTATGCCTTCGTGATTGCATGAGTCGATGTTTGTATATGTTCCTTGAAAAAATTTTGAAATATTTACATTGTTGTATTTATATTAAGTGTGCAATAGTGTGATGTGCATCCATTTTTTTTTTTAAATTTTACTTTTTGTAATTGTCGGAGTTTTTGCACCCAACACCCGATTATTGAAGCAGATATTCCATTTTACATATTAACCGAAGCTTAAAGTCTTAGTAGTACATAAGTTGAAGTATAAAAACGTAATATTTGTATCTGAGAGAGAGAGAGAGAGAGAAACAAATTCTATCAGAAGTAATCTTATCAGTTATCTCAATAAACTTAGAAATTTTGAGATCCAGATTTCATTAATTGTTGTTTAGTTCGATTTAGAAGTTTGAAACCCATTCGTTATTTAAATTTTACAAAGAATTTATGTATTTGTTATAAACTTAGTTTAATGAGTACTAATAATAATATAATAATAAATAACAGTCATGTGGCCCAATTCTGGTAATTCCCCGGGAATAGGGAACACGGGAAAGAATTTACATTGATTTCTGTTTCAATAATTTTTTTCTGGCCTACCTAGGAAAACGTTTGATGTAAATTTTTATAAATTGGGAATAATACCGCAGGTGTATAAGTATGAAATGCGGATTTCAGACAATAGATGGTGCACCAATGCAATTTGTGCTATACAAATTTTACATTGCGCTATTTATGAAATTGCAAGTAATGTTAAACGAAGATGATTCACAAACACATACACAACTCGCTGAGCAATTGGGCGTTAGTCAAGAAGCTGCTTCCAATCGGCTACGAGAGAGGAATGATTCAAAAGACCGGTAGATGGATACACCACATGAGTAAAGGCAAATGGAAATATGCAATAACACGTGACATTTTGCTCGCTCGGTACAAAAGGAAGTCGTTTTTGCATCATATAGTTACAGGTGATGAAAATTAGATTTATTTTGAGAATCCCAAGCGCAAAAAATTATGGGTGGGCCCAGGCGTAACATCCACATCGACCGCAAGGCCGTATCGCTCTGCCAGAAAGTCGATGCTCTGTGTTTGGTGGGACCAAACGGCGAGGTTTATTATGAACAATTACTCCGTTGCTTGAAAAAAGGCCAGATTACCAAAAAAGGCAACATAAAGCCATTTCTCTTCATGACAATGCTCCGTCATATACGGCAAACCCGCTTCGCGACTAGTTGGAATCACTCAGCTGGGAAGATCTACCGCTTGCGGCTTACTCAACAGACTTGGCGGCTTCCGATTACCTCTTGTTTGAATCAATGAGTGACGCACTTGCTGAGCAGAGCTTTGGTTCGTACGAAGAAAAAATGGCTCGATGAATGGTTCGCAGCAAAGGGAGAAAACTTTTACTCGCGTGGTATTCATAAATTGGGGTGACGGTCTCTTTATCGTAAACAATTTATCGTGTTTCAATTTAACGTGAACATTTAACCGTAGAACAGATTATCGTAGACACAATTTACCGTGGACACAATTTATCGTGGGACAATTTATCGCAGACCAGTTTATCGTGGACAATTTATCGTAGAACAGATTTATGCGTGTTCTTAACCGATAATGATGGGATTGGGTATGTTGGATGGAATGGGATTATTGAATGGTTTTTGGAAGAAGTTCTGGAATATGGCCATGTGGGACGGAACTCGGTAGTTTCTTAACCGATTATAATGGGATTGGGTATGTTGGATGGAAATGGGATTATTGAATGATTTTTGGAAGAAGTTTTGGAATATGGCCCTGTGGGACGGAACTCGGTAGTTTCTTAACCTATTATAATGGGATTGGGTATGTTGGATGGAAATGGGATTATTGAATGATTTTTGGAAGAAGTTCTGGAATATGACCATGTGGGACGGAAGTCGGTAGTTTCTTAACCGATTATGATGGGATTGAGTATGTTGTATGGCAATAGGATTATTGAATGATTTTTGGAAGAAATTCTGGAATATGGCCATGTGGGACGGAAGTCGGTAGTTTCCTAACCGATTATGATGGGATTGGGTATGTTGGATGGAAATGGGATTATTGAATGATTTTTGGAAGAAGTTTTGGAATATGGCTATGTGGGACGGAACTCGGTAGTTTCTTAACCGATTATAATGGAATTGGGTATGTTGGATGGAAATGGGATTATTGAATGATTTTTGGAAGAAGTTCTGGAATATGACCATGTGGGACGGAAGTCGGTAGTTTCTTAACCGATTATGATGGGATTGAGTATGTTGTATGGCAATGGGATTATTGAATGATTTTTGGAAGAAATTCTGGAATATGGCCATGTGGGACGGAACTCGATAGGTTCTTAACCGATTATGATGGGATTGGGTATGTTGGATGGAAATGGGATTATTGATTGGTTTTTTGGAAGTAGAAATACTATGCAAATGCGGTGTTTAATAGGTGATTATCAGTGACGATAATCAGTAATTGTGATGCTATTATACGATTGTATTTTCAATTAACATTTTTTCCTGTATCGTTTAAATATCTAATTTGTAATAAAACACTTGTTCAAAGAGTTTTCGGATGCTTTCCGTGCGATTGAAGTTGAGTAGAGAGAGTAGTAGTAGGTTTCATTTCGTTTGTTTCAGTTTAAGATATTCATATTCATTTTTCACTTATTCTTCAGTATTCTATTCAAGAAACTAATAAACTTTTTATTCGTTGTTAAATTTTCATACTTTATTGAAAATGAGAATGTCAATCGCATTGCATTGTGCAAATTCTTTATTTTCTGTAAAATTATAACTTTCAATAAAATATGAGCGCACAGTGAGAGTGAGTAAAAGCGATGCAGGAGGAATTTTGCTTATGACCTTTGACACTACATGTCAGGGCGAGTCACGGGCGCCACAAACCCAATACCACATAAACGTATTGTCTCTAGGCTAGAGATGACGGAAGTGGGCGTTTGACTTAAAGCAAGGAGCTTGCTATGTACATGTATATCACTATAATCCGTAATGCACACACGTGTCAACCCAATAAGTGGATTGAGCGGCAAGCCAACTATCTGCTCTGAGAAAAAAATCTTTTAAGACTTGAGATCTCCAGAACCTTTCCAAGCAAGCTTAAATTCGCACTCTGGACGTAGTTATACTACAAGAGCTTAGATTGTCTGAGAGTTTGATAAGTAACTCCAACGATGGTTGCCCATTTTACTAGAAAATTTAATAGAAACAATAAAAAATAGAATTTAACGTTTTCGTCCAAAAGCGAGTACAGTAATTTATCATTGACTATCGACAATTTGTTACGTAATCAATTTTTGTATGTCCAACTAATACGTGGAACAAAATATAAATACATTCTGCTTATGTCGTTTTAATTCGGCTTGTCTTACACTTAATTAAGCGACTGTATCAATTTTATAATTATTATTGTTAAGAGTTAGACACATACATTTTTTTTTGTACATAATTTTGTACATAGAGCAAATTGTGCAAGTACATAGTGATTAACCGGATTGGTATGGATCGTAAATTAATTGGTATTGGATGGATTATATAATTTTTGTTTTTGGAGAAGTCGACGAAAAAAGAAAATTGTTGGTTGATCGGGAGTTGATCTGAACCATTGTAACCGAGCAGTACGCTCAACAGAAAATAATGATACACAGTGAATATAAAAAAAAAATAATAATAATATGTTGTGGTTGATGTGATGTGAAAAGTCATGGCTTGCAATAAACATTTTTTTTTGAATTGCCATAGACATTAATTAAACAAACTATAATATCTACTAATTAATAATGAATAATTAAAATTCAATAATCAAAAAGTGAAAACCAATATATCGGGCATGAACTGTTAAAAATAAGAAAAAAAAACTGTTTCCCGAGGTTGTGCACGTGAAATTATAATATTGGTTAATGATGTGTATGTACATAATTTTGTTTGGTACGAAAATATGGATACCAGTGTATGGACCTTTATTATCAAGAAAAATTTAATTTAATTATACAAATAATAATAATATAAATAGTATAAATATAAATAGTATAAATATATAATAATATTAATAGTACAACTAAAAAAAAAAGTTGTTGCTTGCAATGCTATGGCGGTATTTCTAGGAGAGGAAGGACATTAAAATAACGGATCCGCAACGCTACGGATAATCCTTACCAATCCAAACAGCAAGTTTTATATTTATTTTATTTGATTATAACTATTATTATTATTAATTACTTCAAAATTAGTATTATTAAATTGGAATTTTTATATAAGATATGATTTCATTTATTCGGTCTGGCCAGATTATTTTCCTAGTTCCTAGTTTTAGTATATTTTCTTTCTCGTTTGTAAGGCTGAAGTAAAACGATTTTTTTTTTATTTTAAGCCGCCATTGGCGTGCTAACGTTTTGTTCTTTGTACTTTTTCTCTTCTATTTTTAATTAAAATCGATTTTTTTTGGTCGTTTTTAAATGAATTTATTTTCAATAAATATTATTTTTGGAAGATATTTAATATATTATAATCATTAATTCTTTTTATTTACAAATGAGAATGGTTGCTTAAATTTATGTATCATCCCCTGGTGATGTGATTTTCGTTTTCTTTCTCCTCTAGTATATTGTAATCTATCTAACATGTAACCAACACAATGCAGCAATTACTAGCTCTATCTCGGTCCACATAAACCCCCCCAGCCACTGAAAGCTAGCCGGCTGAAATATGCTGCGTGGATTAGCGGAGATGGAGTCTGCAACGGATATTATTTTCGTTTTAATTACGAAGTGTGAATAATACCTGTTACAAATTTTCCAGAACTTGTTATAAAAATCATTAAAGAATCTCAATTCCACGGAACGGCCGAGTTCCGTCCCACATGGCCATATTCCAGAACTTCTTTAAAAAATCATTCAATAATCCCATGTCCATCCAACATCCCCAATCCCATCATAATCGGTTAAGAAACTACCGTCTTCCGTCCCACATGGCCATATTCTAGAACTTCTTACAAAAATCATTTAAGAAGCCCACTAATTTTTATATACGCCACGCGAAAATCTGTTCTACGATCAATTGTGTCCACGATAAACTGTTCTACGATAAATTGTGAACGATAAATTGATTTCACGATGAATTGCTTCCACTATAAATTGTTCTAAGATAAATTGATCTACGATAAATTGCTTGGTATACAATATTTTGACATTTCGTGAAAATTAAAATGGCGTCAATACCCAATAACCAATAGAAATTTTAATTATTTTATGTTTTGATGATATTTCGATGTGGTTTAGTGGCATAAGACTCAAGCGACGCTGTTGAAGGCGGCCGCACGAAATTTATGTCGAGCTAGACAAAGTTGAAAATGTGTGATATATAACCCTTTAGTGATTTACTAACACAATTGTGCGGGTAGGGCAAAAGTACCATGCTAAAAGTTTAGTTTTGTATGTTTTTTGAACCAACTTACACATTTGTGAATTCCATTTTAACTTATTTTCGTCCGAAAAAAACACTATATCTATACATACAATTGTGTTGGTTTTACTTCAAATAAAGCGAAATTTTTTATCAAAAACGCCATTACATACTATGGTTTTTTACTCACACATTTGTGTGGGTTGGACTAAAACTGAGTCAATTTTTTTGTTTTCTTGGTTGATAAAGGGATAATGCAAATTGTTGTTGTAAATTATTGTTGTAGTAATGCAATTGTTGTTGTTGTACCGCCGTTTTGAGATCACACATTATCAACTTGGTCTAGCTCGAGACAAAATTCGTGCGGCCGCCTTGAATATCAATAAACGAATGATTTTCAAATGTCAAATTTGTGTTAAGCTACACACGACGCCATATTAAATTTTTTTAGTATAATGTTAATGGTATAATGATATAAATTAACACGTTCACGACCACAGGATGCATATGTGCGTCGTGCGGTTTATACAACGAAATTTTGTTCTAAAAAACTGGCGACTCGTTTATGCGTCATACTATTAATAACGTCATAAACCTCACAAAACACATGAATAAAACGTTTATTCTACAATTAGGCTTCAATTAGCTCATTTTGTGAAAATTTATCATCTGAATTGTGGCCAGTCCAGGCTAGGGTAACAGCTCGGTCGAGAACGTGTTAATATCAGGTGGAGATGCTAGGTTAAATATGCCAGAAAAAAATAATTTAAACCGAAATTATAAGTAAATTCTTTTTCCAGTTTTGGTGGGGAGGGGGAGGGGGCGTGAGGCAATGCTCGACTTTTCAGAATTACTAAGTTCTAATTTTAGTTATAATAAACTTGATGATAATTACTGAAATTTGGTTCTATTTAATTAATTTAACTAAAAGAAAGTTCTTATTAGTTTAGTATTCGGCAAATTCCTAAGTTTAAAATATCCCAGCAAACAAACGTTAATAGCAGTATGAAACAGATTGAACTATTTGCATACGTCGAAGTGAGAAAACAAATAAATGTACTTCGGTTTCTTTTATAATACATATAGATATACTGCATATTTAAACCCCCTCTTAATTTCTTGTTTATCAAATTCATTTAGAAAAATGTCTATTTCATTTTTATCAGTCTCTAGATTTCATTTGAGTGAGGTGTGAGTTGATGCAGAATCTGCTTAAGTAGATTCTGGTTGATGTGTAAAATATTCATTGTACATGGTATGATGTTTATTTTAAAAGTGTTTTCAGATGGAGAATGGACAACATATAAAATTAGTATACAAAATTAAAAATATGTAGTTGGATCTGCGAGTGTATACACTTAAGTACCAATTGATATATACAACAAAACACACAAATAAAAAATATTGTTTCGAGTTAAACCATTAAGTTAACGTAGGGGAAACAAAACCGATTTTTCGGTCGGCAAAAATACGAAAAGCATGGAATTAGGTGCATCAATTTGAAGTAAAAATTGAGCGCTCTAATTATAAGCTGTTTATGCGCTCATTGTGCGCTGATTTGTATTACTGGGATGTGCTCAATGTCGTTTATTAAGATGTAACAGATCATATTTTAAAAAAATTTTAAATTGTTGTACTATAACCGGCTCAAAATGTTGATTATGTATTTATGTCAAATATTAGCATTTTTCTATCTTTCTTTTCCGCTTTCACATTCCGCGAAAAGATTCTTCTGCCTGTTGTGCAACGTTTCTACGACGCCACCGCAGTCAGGATCTCTTCGTTCGTTCATCGCTGTTGTTGGAATACTTTGCTGATCATTCGTGGTCGTTGGCACTTTTTCTCGTGTACAAGCAGTCAAACTCAGATTAATTTAAATTTAATGATATTGTTACGATTTTGCCTTGTCACTCAAGGTTCGAATCACTGGATTGTGAATAAATACAACTGCTTCAAATTTGAACTCACACAATTTATTTACACAACACAATTTATTATACAACACAAAATTCACAATTAATTATTATAATTATAACACACTTTTTAATTATCACTTTAATAATCTTTCTATTTAACCTTCACTGTATCACGTTTAAAATAATACTCAGCATTCCACGTCAACGCGCGCCCTTATATACCAAAATATTTGTTTCTAGAATAATCCTAAATGCGTAGCAAATATGTTAGTATAGAAATGACGCCTAAATGTTGAGTATACATCATAAATGCAATTGAACAATTAATGAAATTAACTTATTCTATTCTAATCTAGGTGTCACCGTAACAATACTTTATCGGAGTAGTCGCTAATTTCTTGGTTCATAATACTCCCTTTTACGCCCCCCTTATTTTGAAATAAAAAATGGAACGACTGACTTTCAAATCATTCTACAGTTAATGGTCTAATTATCAGTGTTCAGCTTCCGATTTAAAACTGGCAAAGGCCCTGTATGTGCTTTGTGACGGGCGCGCTACTTTGATTGTAGTAATCTTGTTTTTGAAAAGAAAATTGAAGCAGTTGACTTCAGGGTCAATTCAGGTTTTATGTCTAATTGAACATCATTTGCAGATGTCGAATTTGATCTGACTTAACATGCACGAAGTTATAATATTACTTTTACTGATTAGCGTAGTTGAGCATCAGATACTGTTCCTTCGACAACGGTTATAAATATACGTAGATCGAACTGTTGTTAGTTTACACAATGAAACGATTTATTTTGGAATCCCTAGACAAATGAATGCTGTGATTAGAAATTCTAGTGATAAATACTGTCAAGTACCTGTAAAGCATTGGTAGGTGGATGATCGGCTCAGACGAAAATCACATTGAGAGTCACGGGCGATGGTGAGACGGACGAGTACAACTTTAGTCAACATTTGGTAGACAGGAACCACAACCTGTACCACTATCATTTTTCAGGGATCATCTAGCCGTTTTTGTGCAGCGGATATATGGTAGCGGTTTTCAATGAGATTTTATAGATTTGATACAAGAGTAGTATGTACTTTCAATTTTGTATTTTCCTCTACTGTCAAAATACGCAAATGTTGAGTAAATTTGTCATAAGAGAAAATTAGTCATGTTTGTTGTAAGCTCTTCATTCCCGTCTTTCATGGCTTCACTTCTTGGTCGGAATTCTTTAGTGTAGTGTGGTTCCTGGCACTATTAAAACAGTGTCTCGAGTTTCATGTTACGATCCAAAGTGAATAATTTTTCTATTGATATATCGCGCCTAGGAAGGGGATATTCTGCTAGATAACTTCTAGTGCTACGAGCCATAATTTATTAACCTACGTAATATTTTTTGTTTTTATATTCTGTCCTTATTTTCTTCTTTAAGAATGAAAAACCAATGCGAACTCGATAACCGAAAATATGGTCTACGTGTCATTAGAGCGGTTTCCAATTTTTAACTTTAAAAGCTTAAGCTTTAAACTTTAGAAAGATTCTAAAATTTTGTAGAGGCGTTTAATACTAAACAATTTTTTAACGAGACAGTTGAATAACAAATGTTAAACTGTTGGCAGAATATCATAAATTATACATAATATTCAACTCCAGATTTATAAACCAGTTTCTAGGCAATTGAGTTAGTGCTCCAATTGCTTCCCAAAAATGATGCTACATAATTATACTAACTTTCAGGACATTACGGAACTTTGTATTACACAAACAATGACCCTTAGAAATGTTGGTGCCTCGTCCTTAATTTAGATAATTGATTGATTGAAATGTATAGCCGATTGATTGAAATGTATAGCCAACTTTTGTATTTTGTGAGTTGTTTGTTGACCAGATACCACAATTCTGATGGTTTGAGTACACGACAACGAACATTTTATTTTTTTTACACTGCGGTTCACTTGATTAGACGCACTTGCAATTTTACTTTTAAATGTAAATTTTACTGTAATTTCTCCGGAACCTAGAAAATATTTATTGAATAAATTTATTGAGAAGAGAGAGAATACTCTACTCAATAAATCCATAATTGATAATTAATCTGAAAAAGCAAATTAACTTGCCTGTCAATTTTTTTTTAAGATAAGTTCAAATTTAATGTTATTTTTTCGGTAGACGTTTAGACGCAACTTAGAAATATAATGAAAACACAAACATTTTTATTTTTTTTTTTTTTTTTTTTATTAAGAAATTCTTTAATTTTTCTAGCTATTTGTAGTAATGTGTACTACTTTAAAATTACTTCAAAGATCCTGTTCTTGTTAGAGTCATATAAAGATTTTAAGTAGTCCAACGAAACCTCTGCCCAGGCAGCTTCAATTCCTACAATTAGTTCTCACAGGACAAGTGGTGCAGTGGTTAAAGCTTCACAACTGCGACCGAGAGGTACTGGGTTAGAATCCCACCAGAGCCTGGATGCAAAAGCGAATTTTCGTCATCGATTACGATCCGTGATGTTAATAAACACAACTAAGACCTTCTGTGGACTGCAGAATTTATCGCTGACCCACCGCTCATGTCAATGTACAGGTGGTATACTGTAAAGGTGTGAGTGGGTGGTGTGTGCGTGAATGTAAAGGGAGGTACTAATTGACCTTCAAGGGACATTAAATCCAACGAGCAATTAATACTTTCTTTAAAGAAAAAATAAAAAATTAGTTCTTCGTTGAATTCGTTTTGTTTGCAAACCTTCATTAACGAGTGGGCCGGCTCCAAACGTTTTCCATGATATTTAAATCAAGGGAATAAGGTGGCCATGGTAATAAATTAATGTTTTGACTCGTAATCGGGGGCATTATCCTGTTGGAAAATCCACTGAAGAAATACTTTGCCAAACAGCTCTGGAATTTGTGGAAAAACTGATTCCACATATCCTTATATGAATTTCCAGTCTTTTGAACAAAACTCAATTTAATAGCGCCCCAATATGAAATTGCACCCCATACCATTACTCCTCCTGACATGATGGCGAATCAAAAATTGTTCTTCTTTGTGAATATTGAAAATAATAATTATGGGCATCTGATTCATCTAAGTTAAATTTTTTTTCATCAGAAAAATAATTGTTTTCTTATTATTATTCATTGTTTGCGGATCCACATTCCAAGTCATGTGCAGCTTGGTGAATTCCAACCTTTATTGCTTGCGTACAATTTACTCACAAATACTTAAATTTTACAATGTGTCTATTCAGATGAACCAAAATATTTCAAAACAACAAAGAAAGTGCAGTCAGATTGCAATGTTAAATTTTTTATCCATTACTGTTTTACTGAGTACGAATTTTTCTCTTCTCGCTAAAAATATATGCTTGGTTCCGCGAGAAATTACAGTAAAATGTACTTTCAATAGCAAAATTGCAAATGCATCTAATCAAGTGAACCACAGTGTATATCTTGAAGCTTATACCGGGTGAGTTTTTTAAGCTGAAACTTTCAAATATCTCGGAATATAAGCCCTCTACGATAAAAATGACCAGTTTCCTTCAACTCGTTCGCAGCCCCAACGAAATTCAAAGCATTGTTCGTATGAATTTCAAAATATTTACCTCTGCTGGGTAGATATGAATCAATGTGAGGCGTCGAGAAAACTGCTAGTTAAGAGAATCCGAGACGACTTCATTGTGCTCAGCATTTGTATGGAAACAAACATGGTAAATACCGCTAAGTATGTTTTATATTCAACTTTGTTTCTTTGTTTCTGATTCCAAGCTACAAAATGGGGGTTATAACCAACACCAGACTTTCTTTTACCACGGATGTATACATAAATCTCCAATGCACTACACTTGATTTCTAAAGCCAACAAGGCCCTTTCTGATTGAAAAGTTAATCTTTATATTGATTTAAATCTTTCAAAGCTGCTGCCACTTTCGGTATACATATTTCTACCAAATCTCTCAAAATCGTTTCCTATATACAGCCCATACGGATTTATTCATCGGGATGAAACTACTCGAGCATCCATTTACTCTAAAATCAAAAAATTGCTCATTTAAGGTTTAAAACATAATAACATTTCTGTGAGATTAGTGACATCTAGGTTAGAGCATAGTAGCACTATAGTTATAACAGTTTTGTAGAACAAAAGCCAGAATAAAACTTCTTTACAGATCCCGGCGACTTTACAATTGTGAAACTTATTTATTGTTATGATTTTCGCGAATATTCCGGGAGCGTTATAAATTACGAGAATTGTTGTTGTACTCGTCAAATTCTTTAAAGATATTCACAACTTTCAATTAATTCGAAAAGTAGTCCCACTCAATACGCCATAGCTAAACTGCACAACAGAAACATTGTAATCCAAATACAAAACCATAAACATTTAAATTGGGATATTTAGGTTCGTATTCCGATTTCCTCTTATATAAAAAAAAATTGTAAGTTTTATGGCATCCCATTAAAATATTATTATTATTACAACTATTACTATTTTATTACATTTTATACAACGTTGGCTGTTGTTGTTGTTTATAAATAGTAAAACCGAGATTAGTACTTTGTATAAATTAGAAGAATTAAATTTCTTAAAAACAACCAAAAAAAAAATCTTGGCTGCAGCAGATTACTGCGGTTTGGTGGTTTATTATGCGGTAGAAATGCTTTAATGAGATAACTTTAAATTTTATGAATGCAGAAAACTTTGCAGAGAATTACAAATTTATACAAATTGTACAGGTAAAGCTTGCAATTTATTACCTTTTCAATTTTATCAATCGTAAAATAGCACAAACCCTAGGTACACACCATATAATGTTACAGCAATGTACATTTCAATTTTATTTTATTACATTTATTTATGTTGTATAGTTGTGGGGAGTTTGGAACGATATTTAGTTATGTATTTTTAAACATATGTTCACCATTGTTGTTTACGTGACAATTTTTTGTTTTTATGCATGTAGACTTTAGAATTTGTAAAATTGCCGCAAAAAAGCTCTTTTCCGATTTTTGTTTGTGTAATAAAGCTAACCATACTACTGCAATAGGATTAATGTTTGTACACAGAAAAACAAAATAAATATAACTTGTTAAACAATTTGACAATGTTATTGGTTTGCTTTAAAATGATGTTGGCCAAATATTTGGGTTGTGAGGAAATTTGTTTGCGCTCGGTAACACTTTTTTCCCAAAATTATACGCTTTAAGCATGTTTGGTTGAAAATGAAATTAATGTTCTAATTCACAAACTGTATGTAAGCTCTGTAACGCAAAGTTTCCGTTTTGTAAGTTACATATCATACGGTTTTCGCATATATATGTTGTTACCAACACCATCTTTACACCAACAAAAGTTGAAGCTAATGCCAATTCTAGTTTTTAAGCTTTAAAGGTATAAACAGAACCAGAGATACAGCGACAAGATACACCGACAAAATACATTTGTCTGCCGGTGATGTCGCTTTGGTAAACACAACAAGCACGTCAGCGTTGAAGCGACAAAACAAGAAAAATAATAATAAATTCACTCTAAAATATTTCATTTATCTTTTTATCGATTCTATTTAAATTTTTTCACATAAAACATTGTATACAATATTCAGATTTGGTTTAAATTCATTAAAAAACAGTTGTCAAAAGTATTTACCAACATAATAATCTGGAACTTATATTGGTAGTACTGCAGCGCCAGCGACAAAATTAGAATAGATTCTAAAAAAAATTCGGCGATAATGTCGTCGTCGCCAGCGACATTGGTTGTGTTAGCATCCTATATTCCTATGGTTTATGTGTATTTTAATTTGACAGGCGTTGTATCTTGTCGCTGTATCTCTGGTTCTGTTTATACCTTAAGAATAAGTTTATTTGTTATATCCTCCATCCGGTCGCAAATTAAATATTTGCGATCAGAAATATGGTTACTAGATGTATTTTGCCATGCCAATTGTCACATCTTTTTGAAATTTTAATTTGTTTTGCGATTGTAAAGTAGAAATACACAATAATATTTAATTTGCGACCGGATGGAGGATATACCCCTAAGATTTATTACTTCGCTTATGTACGCCTAAATGTTGATAATGCAATACATACATGTACAGTCGAAACACATAGTTTGTATGCGATATACTCATAAAAAATATTGTTCTTAAGGTATACCAACGAATGACGACAACTGTACTAATATGTTGTTTGACAACATTGTTCAGTTGTCACATTCTTAATTTAGATAAAATTTAATATTTTTATGACATACAGACAAAGCAAATTTTATTTATAACGTGAGTTTATGGCAATATTCGAGTGCCACCATCGAATTTGATGGAATATTTTAAAATATGATAAAATTTGGTTACACCACCAAAAAGTCTACAGTTTCTGAATATCATTTTTTAGAACACAGTTGTCCAATTTTAAATTTTGCCGATTTTCAATTAATATTCAAATCAATTATCAATTCAATCGTTATACCTTGCTTTAAAAAGCTGCGGTTACCATAAACTAAATACTGCAATTGGTAATAGCTATAAATAGTTACAGTTATTTCTCAAACAGATATTTGCCTGATTCAAGAACCATAGCTTCTTAATGGTCTTGTTTGTGGATTAAATGTTTTTAACTTCTCAGCTTACAACAACAAAAATCACTTTTTCTGCAATTAGAAAATTTATTTTAGGAACCCTCTCTTTTTTTTTTTTTGAATCCCTTCTAGTAACCGGTATCGAGTTAGAGATTTTCTTTGTGATTAGTGTCTAGATTGTGAAGTTCCAGAATCGTATGATGACCGCTTTCCCAAACTAGCCTCTAGTAGGTAAAAATCCGGATGCTTTTCAAGCGTAACCGACAATGGGCCTCGCTATTTTCTTGAGACTATTCTCTGGATGGTTATTTGACGGACATAGTTCATTCACTATCTCATGTTTCTCTAACTTGTAATGTCTTTCATGCTTGAACTTAAACAGATCAACTTACATCATATAGCAAAGCAGCATCTTTTAAGCATAACTTGCTATCTATCTCAGATAAACATATGTATAATTCAGGATCCATTCCTTTTTGACGATGTGGTTTCTGGTTTAGATCTAATCGATGACAGTAGCCTATGATTTTGCCTAACATCTCAGACAAATATAGCAAATAAATATTTTTAAATATTAGATAAACTTCTTATATTTAAAGTCAGATACTATAAGAATACCGTTGCATGGCACCCACACAGCCGGTTGTCAGTATAATTCACACCAGGTCCAACCATAAGTCATACTGACCTCGGTGTGTTTTCAAAAGCTTCCAAGCAAGTGTAGTGCAACCGCCTCCTTCAGACGACCACATTTATAAAGTCTCCAGCGCCCAACTCAACTACAGAAATCACCACAAACGTCATTTCAACATCAGATTACGAGAATATAGCCCAGGCAAAAGTTAGAAAAATCTTGCTAACCGCACGGAAAATAATTCATCATCAGAGTCATCATCGGGAACAACCCTTAGCTCAGGTGGGATCATTGCATCGCAAACCTTAAAGCTCACTGCTCTGGTGCCACAGTATCTCATGGTTTGGTTCCTCATGAGTGATCTCATTACAGTTTAGAACTTTTAGAAGTAACGTTGATAATGAATTCATCAAGATAGTCTGGCTGAAGCGTCATCCCAACCGTCCAACCACGGATTCAATGAATACAACAATGCTGAGATTAGCAAATAGGTTATTGGAAACAATCACAAAAATCCATCCAATTCAAGTATCCAACCAGCCTTAGAATCAGATCGAATCCTTTTTCTTGTTACAATTAAACAAAACTCGTCGTGTTATTGATGAGATAGCACGTGGTGTGGTAGGTCACAAAATGTTCCTGATCTTAAAACTTGCTCATGAAATAGACCAGCCGGCAGATATTCCGCTACTTCAAAAGGTTCGAAACAACTAGAATGCTATTTCCACAAACGATTCAAGGACAAAGCCAGAGATCGCAAACCAATTCACCCCCAATTAAGTGAATTCACAACAAAAAACCAGAAAATACTCAAAAGCTGCGACTCGTGAAGAAAAACCATCGAATTGTTACATGCAAATTTTTGATCCAGCCAATGGTTCAACAGTCAAAGCTTTTGGTTGATGTGATAAATTCGCGTATACAGGGTATTTGCAGATTGTCCATAAATCCTTGGTCCTAAACAACATAACTGTGCTTGATAGGTACCCGATACAGTTATTCTGCAAACAGATTTTTCCCTAATTCAAGAACCTTATCTTCTTAATGATCTTGTTTCTGGATTAACTTTTTTTAATTTCTCATCTTACAACAACAAAAATTACTTTTTCAACATGACTATTCTTTCAGCACTTTACTCATCGCAGGTATGGCGATTTACAGCGTATTCAACTATCGACTTGGTGCGGGTCTACTGTCAGATCCAGTTCGAGCAAGGATATATTCCAAAAACTGCAATATCAACACCGTTCAGACTATTTGATTTGAATGGCGTTTGGTCTGAGGAATACTGGTTTTTAATGGTTTAAATTTCGGTTTTTCATACCTGATCGACCTTAACTGCTTCGTACTCAAATACACAACATTTAGAACCTTTAAATATTGTCGAGAACTTAAGCAACCCATAGGTTTAGTTGAACTCGAAATTAATGCAACCGGAATCAAACCATCCACCGAGGGCTTTAACGATGTACTCAAATTCAAAAGACCGGAAAATGTTAAACAGCTTAGACGATTTTTGATAATGTTGGGTGGTTCCTCTAAAAGGAAGTATGGAAACGATTCCCGCATTTTCGATTTGTGAGATGAAGCTATCCTTGCATATGAAGTTGCCAAGAAACAACGGAGTGAACAACAAAAAGTTGACAACAGATTTAAGGGAATAACCTACCTTATCTACAAACCTTCGTAAAGACCAAGTCGGAACAATTTATTTGGACCAGCATCAAGAACGGTGTTAAAAAATGGCCCAATGTTGTCTGGCATGCCAAAAAGCGAAAGTTAATCATCATACTTAAAGCAAAATGAATCCGAGAGGCAATCGTTACAGTGTAACACTCATGGACCGATTTACAAAATGGACAGAAGTTCAGTTTCAGATATCAGAGCAGAACTCGTAGCCATGGCAGTGTTCAACACAAGGATCTCACGTGTCAAGGTAGCAACAATTATAGAGCCAGATCAACGAGTGCAGTTCGAGTCTAAACTATTCGCTGAATTCTCGACAAAACCAGCTATTATCCAAATGCAAAGCATTCATTTAGAGATGGAATGTGTCACAGCAAATTCAAAGTCGCCTTTATTTGCCATCACAAGCGATGGCCACTCATTCTTCCGTCAGTCGCGAAGATTTAAAAATTACATCCGCTGATCACGAGCAAAACTCGAAGAAACAAAAGTGGACCCAAACCAGTCAGAACTCGTCCAACAACTTAAAAGTTACTTCGAATACAGACAAACTATTTGTCTTGATGGATTTTAACGCATGTCCACATATATTGTATGACGATCCGAAAAAATTTTCACTTTAGACATCCTTGATAAACACTGCAAAATTTCTATAGATTCATAGTTACGAAAATTGGAGTAAGCGATTTTAGGCTCGTTGCACACTTGATCTATGTGTTTTTAGCAAAGTGAGCTATGTTTTGAGATCACAGCTTTTCGATTTACTTTGCAAAGACTAAATAAGTGAAACTGAACTCGCAAAGCTTAGCTCAAGCTATTCGTACGTCCCGATTAATTTAATTTATTTATTTAAAACTGTGGGATAGAAACATAGCTCATATCGCTCTATAATAGCTTTCCCGGTTTTTGCAAATATTTTGTAAATTATATAGTAGGTGCCAAAAGCGACACTACTTCATTTCGACTTCCGAACAAGAAAGTCTTGGATTTTAAAATGGATCAAATATTTCTACTCAGCGCTTCGAAACTCTCGAAAATAATATCAAAAGCGCAAACCAAAATACCTCCCATACAATGATGTTACCCCTATTACCTCTCTTATTTTTAAAATTAAATAGAGCACAATTTTGGATTTTATGGTAGGTGCCAGTAACGAATCAGAACCCTCGAAAATAATATCAAAATAACCTCGTTAATCCTCAAGCCTCAAGTTCTATCCTGAGCAGTCAACCCACGTGACAGGGAGGACACCGAGCGACACATAGACAGAAACCACATCGAAAACCGTGCCGTCAGATTTCTACACTTACTCTTCTTACCCAATAAAAGAAAATTTACCCTTACCTCTTATTAAAACCAATCCAACAATTGCCCACCATGCCAATTTTTGGGATTTTTAGCCAACCTTTTGGATTAATTTTGAAAATAAATTTTAATTTAAGAGTACTCCAATTTAGGAATTTTGGTCTGGCCACTCTAATCGGCGTTATAGGCATATATAGTATATAGGTACCAAAAAATGGTGTGGGTAACTGCAGCAGGAAAACTTTCGAATTTCAAAATGAAACTTGGTACACCGATTAAGCCCAATTTGTGCTAATTAGTGCTCACGGGAAAAAATTAGTGCTAGTCCAGGAGCCGAAAAAACGGGAAAAGAATATTAAAATTTCGCCTGAAAGACGAAAAAAAAAATAAAACCAAATTTCAAGAAAAAATCAGAAATAGTTTAAGCCTAATTTTAAAACTTCACAAAAGCGGCTCCGCCGACGAAATTTGTCTTTTCATAGAAATATGATTTTTATAAATTTTCATTAATAAATTGAGGAAAAACAAACTAGCCCCTAAAAGATACTATATTGAACATACAAAATACAGCTGTATACCGTTCAATAATATTTTATTGAACAACAAATTAAAAATTGAAATAACTTATTATATAATCAAAGAATAAACAATTCAGATAACATATTCCTGTCACGCATGTTCAAGCCATCCGAAAAATATAGTGGCTGAGTTTGTGCTAATCCAGAATTGGCCCAATTCCGTTGAACAACAAAGACCGTTGAATGAACAATTTTCTGACAAAAAATGTTCTACAAATTCAGCCACTATATTTTTCGGATGGCAATGAACATACCTGATAGGAATATGTAATCAGAAGTGTCAACTTCATTGGTTTGTAGAACAATTTTTGTCAGAAAATTGTTCATTCAACATGGCAATGAACATGCGTGATAGGAATATGCAATCTGAAATGCTTATTCTTTAATTGTATAATAAGTTATTTCAATTTTTAATTTGTCGTCCAACAAAAATATTATTAAACGGTATACAACTGTATTTCGTATGTTCAATATAGTATCTTTTAGGGGCCAGTTTGTTTTTCCTCAATTTATTAATGAAAATTTATAAAAATCATATTTCTATGATAAGCACAAATTTCGTCGGTGGGGCCGCTTTTGTGAAGTTTTAAAATTAGGCTTAAACTATTTCTGATTTTTTCTTGAAATTGGGTTTTATTTTTTTCGTCTTTCAGGCGAAATTTAAATTTTCGAAATTTAAAATAACTCACATTCAACCCTCCAACCCTTATTACATACCCCCCCCCCCCCCTCCCCACCGTTTGAGTTGATTTACAAAAAATAGCCAATATTCTTAGAGCCATTGTAGAGCCTTATTGATTTGGGCATTTCTGTGTTTAGGGTGTTCGGAGATATGTAGGGTTTTGTTTTACCCCCTCCTTAAAATTAAAAGATTTTTTTAATTTTCTATTCTATTTTGGTTTCATAGAGCATGTGAATGTGGAATAAAAATATATCTCGTGTGGATGTAGGTTTGTGTGAGTGGTTTGATTATGGGGGTGGTAGGAGTGTAGTGGTATGGGAGGTGGAAGGGGTGGGGTAGGATGGGGTGTTTTGGGTCTGGTGTTTGGAATTTGAGATTTGGTGGATGAAGGTTTGTGTGGGTGGTGTGTGTGTGTATAATTGGGTTTGGATGTGTTAAAGGTACGGGTGAAATGGGTGTTGGGGGTTTAAATTGGATAGTGGGTGGGGGTGGTAATAATGTTTAGGTGTGGTGGTTTGTGGTTGGTTGGGTTCGGTTGAGTTATGGTAGATTGGGGTCGGTTGAGCTGGGTGTAGATGAAGTAAGGTGGGTGTGGATGTGGGTGGGTGTGAATTATTAGAATTTACGAAACAAAAATGTTTATAGAGTTCGGCTCCGAACCTTTCGAGTCTTTTTAGTATTGGTAGAATTTCCAAAGAGTCACCAAATTTTAAAAAGAACACCTAAAAGTTCAAACTTTTTGATTAAAATTCCTTTGTGAATTTTACTAGAATCTGCTAAGACAATGGAACGATCTACGACATTAGGATAGGTTCTTTTAACAGGTTTGAGTCAAATTTGAACCGGTTTCGAGAGAACTGGGGTTCAATTCCACAACTTGGGGACAAATTCCACAACATTGTTCAAAAATTAGTTTTAGTATCCCAAACACATTATACAATTAAAATTTGGCCAAAACTAGATTTAGATATAATATTCTCTCAATAAGACAAAACTCCAGAACTTGGTAAAAAATCAGTTTTACAATCCCTCATCGAATTTGTCCACCATATATAAGTTTGATCATCACTGGCTAAGAATTTTAACTCCAAAACCAGAAATACGAAAACACAAAAGCCTTTATTTAGTCTTTTTTTTAAATTCCGGTATTTAAATTTTCAGCATTTTGAAAACGAAATTTTGAAATTTGGAATTTGAAAAGTAATCCGTTGACTCTATATGACAGCTCCAAACAATTTTTCATTTCATTTAATTTTAAAACTTATATTTGTTGTTTCCTTATCAGGTGATTAATATTTTGAATGTTCTTATGCAAATTTCAGGTGAAGTGGGCAAAGAAATGTACATTGTGAATCGTGGCCGACTGCAAGTGGTCGCTGACAATGGTAAAACTGTGATGGCATCATTAAAAGCAGGTTCATATTTTGGTGAAATTAGTATCCTCAATATGGGAACGGCAGGTAAAGAACTTGGTAAATATTGAAATTCAGGCCAGGCGGACAAGCAATATCATAATTCCGTATTGATTTTTTTCATATCGAAAACAAAGTCAAATAATTTTTTTTCTTAAATTCTTTTAAAAGTTTTATAATCTTTTTGGTCGTCTTTATATTAGTTTCTTAATTAAGCAAATATTTTTCTAAATTAAATTATATATTTTTTTTTTATATCAATTAAATGTAATAATATTTTTGAGTGTCGTAACAATCCGTACCCCGAAATTAATTAATTTATTTAAAAAATATTTTTGGTAGAGTATTGAAATGTGTCTCATGATAATGTTATTGTGTACGCTTTGCTTGGCGATAATTACCAAAAACATATATATAGTTTTTCTAACAAAAAAACTATTTATATTTATTTAATTTTATATTTTTATTATATTAAATAATATTTTTTTTATTTAAATAAGTATTTAAAATAAGCAACCCTTAAAAATTATGCAATTTTCTTTAAATGTAGCTCTCAGTATGAAAACTCCCAGTATTTTATTTAATTTTAAACTAAAACTAAAACAGAAATAATAACATAAAAGATAATAATTTACATTTTAATTTTTAGTTTTTTTTTTTTTAAATTGGTAGTAATAAAGAAAAGTCCAGAACATTTTCTTTCGGTTTGCCAAAACAGTTTTTTAGTAAAAAATTCCATTTTATTTTATATTTTTTTTTTTTAATAATTATAAATGCAAATGATAATTAATATTAATAAAGCCAAAGAGAATTATTGGTATGAGAAAGTAGGATTTACTCGTCCTAGCTTCATTTTCCAGTTTTTATTTTTTCCTTTTCCATTTCATCTCGATTTTAGTTCAGGGTGGTATGCAAATGATAATTTTGGTTTTTGCGGCATTTGGCTTCTTCCAATATGCTTACTTTAATAATTTTTGTTCCTATTCGGTGTGTGTCTAGTGTACCAATTAATTCGAACAAAAAGAGCAATCATAGGGTGAAAATGTAACAAAAAATAACCGAGAACCGAGTAATTATAAAGAGCTGTGTCGAGAATACTGGTATAGCCCGATTTAATTATAATAGATGAAGTAAATTCAAGATAGTGTCGAGATATGATGGTAATATTACGAAAATGTAAAAATTCACTTTGTTGCAGACTAAATTGATACATTCTACATCAAACAGACCAGAAAAGTATGTTATTGGATTTCAAATGATTGCTTTATATTTATTATTTAAATATTTTCTATTTATTCCTTAAATTCCTTAAAAGAAATTAAGTCTCGAAATATCTGTCTAAATAGTGTTATACACATCATAAATACCTCTGAATTGTATTTTCTCTAAATTAATATGTACTCGTACATATTTCTAAAAATTGTTTTCTCAGAATTGCCTTTCTTACAATTGTCGATTTCTCATCATTTTTTTTCAGACATGGCAAAGGACCTGCAAAATTGTGCTTGAGTCAATGCGCATGCAGTTCTTATACAAATCCTTATTTTATACATATGTGTTAGCTTCACACTGTTAAGTTAAAAGCTGATTAAATAATACGGCCATTCCAATAGGAAATTTCGTTATAAAAATTAATCAAATATTCTTATGAAGAGCCGGTGAGTTTCTAACAAAAAATAACACGTATACGTATTCGATTCCAATTGGAAAACATGGCGGAAACAGAATTCTTATTAGATTCACATAGATTTCAATAGCCGCCATATTGAATTATTTTAGGATTGGTGATTTATTTATTTAACCAACAGTATTAATTTACATCTGGTATTTAAAATTAGGTTTATTAATATAAATCAAATTTGTATAAAAAAAATTTTAGAACTCTTTTAAATTCATCTCTGGACAAATTAAAATCGAACAAGGTAGGTACATTATTAAATACACGGCTAGAATTACAAACCGGGCCCAACATACCAAAATTAGACCCATGGAAGTGCAGATCAATCACTAAGCCTCGGTGTCTGAGTGATCTCACTGGGGCACGTATTGAAAACAAGGACATACTTAGGAGCGTTTACCTCTCGAGGAAGTCGCCTTAAGGCAAACAACATAAATCGCTTCTGGATTGATTATATACTTAGGACTTTTAGAGTATATGGATCATGAAAATCTTTGAAGAAACGGATTAAAAACCCTAACATTGAATTAGCCTTATTAATACATCTGTCAATATGGTCCTTAAACGATAAATCTCGTGAAAACTAAACCCCTAAATCTAGAAAAGAATGAACTCGCTTCATCATAACGCCATTTAAAAATAAACAATTATCAGGTCCATAACGTCCACATCGTCTTCTAGAAAAGTTCATAACTTTACATTTAGAAACGTTCAGGCAAAGCTTACTCAAGCTACACCAGTCACAGAAAACGTTTAATTCCTGTTGTAAATTTAGCAGATCGCGATCATTTCTAATCTTACAAAAGATTTTTACATCATCAGCGTAAATCAGAAACTTAGAATGTTTGAAGCACCGCTTCACATCATCTATGAATGCAATAAATAATAGAGGTCCAATGTGGCTACTTTGTGGGACGCCAGACAAAACATTTATGTCTCTAGATAAAATATTATTTAAAAAAAACTTAAAAGCTAACAAATAAATAGAATTAAAGCTTTAACAAAAAAATATCAAATATATTTATACAATTTTTCACTCAAAATATTGAGTATTTTATCAATCTGGGCCAATTATAAGCCACTTCCAGAAATTAGGGCAGGGTTACACACTTTCTCCGCTAGGAAAACCTTATACCGGAAAATGTTCTTTATAGATAGGACAATCCGATCTATATTGTGGTATCTTGCCTTAATTTCTGGAAGTGGCTTGTATTGGTGATAAAATACACATTTCCCTGGTATAGAGCCAGTGTATCAGCTCTGGTTTTAAACCCCATCTCTTCTCTATGGCGTTCTTACACGAATAAATTGCTACATTAGCCTTATTCACTATTTCTACAATGTTAGGCTTCCAGCTGAGCTTACTGTCCAAAATTATGCCCAAAAATCGCGCTCTTTCAGCAAAAGCCAGCCTAATGCCGTTCACGGTAGGGGGCTAACTACCGGAATTTTGGTAAATAGTACCAGCTCTGTCTTGGAAGGGTTGATTCCTAATACGCATTTGCCGGCCCATTTCGTAACGATCAGGAGTGCATTGTGCATAACATCCCTAATCGTATATCCAGATATTTTCCTGAGATAGCTATTATACATCATCTGCATACGCTACAACCCCCAACCCCTCTTTCTCCAGTTCCGACAGCAATCCATTCACCACTACATTCCAAAGAAAGTGGGACATTACTGCTCCTCCCTGCGGAGTTCCTCTAACCACCCGTCTTCTAATGGTGGACCCCCGCTCCGAGGTACTAATCCTGTTTACTAGCATCTGATTTATCAACCTACTTATAGGGTAATCCACCTTCATAAATGATAATCCTTCCATGATCGCCTCCGTTTTTACATTATTAAAGGCACCCTCAATGTCGAGAAATGCTACCATACAAAACTCTTGCGAGTAAATTGACTTCTGAATCATGCGTACTAGATCGTGCAGAGCTGTGTCCACCGACTTCCCTTTACAGTACGCATGCTGTGACATTGCCCAATTCCTTGGAGGATTCGTTTCCTGTCCACGTTGCCATCCACATCTGTTAAAGGTGTTCCTCGATGAGCTCGAGGCTCCATCGAGTCATCAACGCTTCCCGGAAAATGGGTCTCAATGAGAAGCTGCAATGATTCCGTACTTGAAGCTGTCCATAGCCCGTCTGGCCTAATTAAATAACTAGGACTGGTTGGGTTAGTAGATAGAATTTTCCTAAGGCGAGAAGTCTCAGAGACCTCCTCCATTCTACAGCAGAAAAGTCTCCATAACCCCCCTTGTGCCCTCTTCAACTTTTTTTGTACTTTCTTAGGTCCTCCTTATAGAAGTTTCAATCCTGATTTCCCCTTGTGTACTTAGCCTTCTTAAAGGCTGACCTACACGCTCTCCGATAGGTTTCCAACTCCGTGGTCCACCATGTCGGTTTCTGCCTGCCCCTAGGTTTTATCAGGGGACACGCAGCATTAAATGAAAGATTGCATGCCTTTGTGACAATATCAACCATGCCATCTAATTCCTCTACTGTCGCTGGGAGTCCAGGAACGTCCAGCGACAATAGTTCCACCAACACCTCCCCATATTTGTTCCATTTTGTCCTTCTGCGAATCCTGAAGGCTTTCCGGGCAACAGGTTTGATGTTGAGGTTATACATCGGTGATCAGAGAATGAGTGCTCCATCGGACTCCAGAGAGAGGAGACTACCTTCCATCACTAACCTCTTTTCGCCCGAAATATTGGAACTGCTACCCTAGTCGCCTTTGGCCCACTTGACCGTTTCCTGCTGGGTCCGTTCGCCGTCGCCCACAGGCTAGTCATCCGCGCCCTTATCGATTTCCTCTTTCCTATAAACTTTAAGAGTGATCGACCCCAAACCAAAGTTGTTCACTCCCTTAGACCTAGCAAGGGAGGCCAGGGATTCCTTATAGATCAGCATGATTACCAATATAAAGCCTCTATTAGCCTCCTTCTGCTTCACAATCCTCCATCCTTCCTTTTGGGAAATCGGGATTATTGGCTCGGATAATCTTAATGACCTCTTCTGGGTTATTCGGCTCGGTTGGTAACCAGACGCGTGCCCTCGGCCTGCTCGGGTTTTCCCCTCTGCTGGATGCTTCAAGCCTCGCGCCTGGCCACACCTCACCCACACCTCGCTCACCTTGTCCACTGCCCTTTTATATAGATCGACCGATCTCTAGTCCGAGCACACAGTAAGCTTAACGCGCCCTTGGTGCCATCCTTCATCTCTGCAGGACGGGGGGATCCCGGATTTTCTCGCAGGGTTCTCAAGAATATGGAGTTTAGTGCATTATACACTACCCTCCATTTCTCCGACGTGATGCTCCCATCTTCCTGACCTCTGTCAATGACGGCTAGCATCAACACATGCTTCTTTCAGAATTTCACTGAATAACTTCAGTTTCTGCTCCTTAGGAGCACCCGACGTCGAACCTGCTTGCGCTTTGGCCCGTTTACTGCCGCCCGCTTCAAGCTTCTCATGGGACCTCTGTCTTTAAGACACAAGGACCGTCTCCGAGCTATCGCAGCCGACAGTTTTCTTAGCCCATGCTATAGATCCCTTCTGCTCTACTGTAAGCTATCCTGAGTGGTCGCAGCCAGTTTCTTCAGAATTCTTGGCGGTTCCGTTTCCCCCTGGCTTCGATGCCATGTTGTCTCTTCCCCTGCCTTAGATGAGGGAGCTCCACCTTTCTGGTTAGAGTTACTCCCCTCTTTCATGCTTTCCGGTTTTTGGTGGGTACCGTTCCCCTTGTTTTTGTTTTTTTGTTTTAAATCCATACATTCCCACGAGTATCGGAGAAATACGGTCCACCTGCGCAGAGATCCGTATACGCATGTAAGGCTAAATACAACTGGAGGTCACCAGGTATCCAGAGGGCTCCGTTCACCACTGGGCTTTGTTAAATGGGCCCCCAGTCTAGCACGGATCATCAGCACGGGTCGCATAACACCTTAATCTAGCACATTGGCTCACCGAACAACCCGCCCTTCCTCACTCGCGCCCTCCTCCCGTATCCACTCACTCATTCACTCATTCATATGGATATCCCAAACAAATGGGACCCATTTCATTCAGGGAATAACCGTTTATAGTGTTCCCCACTCACTATCTGGAGACCCAGGGGCGCCGGAAGACATGACGCTCAGTTCACCGTAATTTGTGGTCGATGGTTTTATGGCGCCATCAGCTCGCTAGATATCCTAGGCACTCAGAATTTAGTGAATCGATAGGCCGTTCACTATCCACCACCTGTGAACCCTCCGGAGTTGGATGGAGACCACTGACGAACGTTGCACACCATCGGTCTATAGATTAGGTATTTTGCTCCATTTACTTGAGGGATTTGTATTCCGTTCATATGAATATTACGTAGGTCGATTTCTCTTCATTGACCTTCATCTTCCATTTCTTTAGCCAGATGAGACTGCCATGTGATGTTGGTAGATCTAAAGTGAAAATTAAATAGAACGTTGGGCCAAGCACACTGTCTGGTACTCCTGCCAGAATGGTAAATTTCTGGCAATTTAGGAATAATTCTATAAAACAGACCCTCGTGCCAAACTATATCGACTACTTGGCCAAAAGTCAAGAAGACGGCGGAGCAGTATTTTTTTTCTTCATATGCTAACCTTATTTCTGTAACTTCTCGGTGCACTTACCCAATGGTTCCATGATCGGCTCTGTAACCAAATTTATGATTAGGGATTATATTTTGTTGTTCTGGTTCAAAGTAGGATTTTCAGTTTTTTTTTTCACCTGGTTAAACTTGTGCTTTGCCTCTGGTGATCGATTATTTTGCTAGATGCGTGTTAAGCTGATGTTATGGTGTGCCTTGTATGTATGCTCTTTGGTTTAGGCGGGGCTGAAATAGCTGCAGCAATATTTATATCGTTAGCCGTCTGCAGTGTAGACGTCAAGTCGATATGCGAACTGATGTACATTTTGAATTTCAACCAGATAATGAAGATGTTCGTTACATGGTTGTTTGTCGGAAATGACTTTTGGTCGGCCCAATAATGTAGTAAGGCCGTAGAGTGGTCAAAAGATAGCTCTAAAGTTATTTAGGATTATTTTCACCCGAATTCATCCAAGCTCGCCCATCAGCTTGGGTATAACTTTGGCATTGCAGCAGTTCACAGAGCCCAATTACTCGTCGAACTCGCACTAAACGCGTGCCTAAATTTGGCTTAATCGAAGAAAATACTTTTAGCCGACAATATAGGTGCACATCCCTGGTAAACTAATCAATAATTGCTTTAAATTGTGTCACGCCCCATTGTAAATATCAGTATTGTATGTACATTGTAATTGATCATTGTGATAACAACTCCATAACTTTATTTTAAATACACACGGGAATGGTTAAATTAAATACGTGTTTGTGTTTAGTTATTCGGCTCCATCAAAGTTGTAAACATGGAATTGTTTCAAATAAAATTTAAATTGATAATTGTGATAATTTCACTTAATTCAACAGTAACATGTAATAATAATATATTTATAAATAATTTTAATTTAATAACAACAATTAAAAATAAAAATTTCTCCGATGTCCTAATCGTACACGATAATTATAACGCAGATAATACCAAATTTAATAGTTTTGTTCAAAAAGTACACCATTTAACTATGTTACCTGTAACGCTTATAAACTGCAATGGTAGTTTTACAATTCGGCCAAATTTAATATTTCTTAAACCGCTTGCAACCAAACAAAATATTCGAAACAATTTACCGTTAATTTATCTGTATAATAAAAAAAGTTTATTTATAATTTTGGTAAAACATCATGATTCTAGCGAATTATTAAAAATTACTAAATTCTTACGCAATAATAAATCGATATTCGTTGTTGAAGACCCGAATTTGAATGAAATGAAAATTCACGAGATATTTCAAACATTTTTTCAAAACACGATGTTTAATACGATTTTGATAAATACCGTTGGCAATGATTTCTATTATATGATGCCGTTCGATAAATATAACCGTAATTTTAGTGTCATGCACACGAAAAAATTTAGTGGCGACATTTTGAATGTGTTTAACGATAAAATTGTGAACTACAATCGAAATAAATTCTATGTTGGTGAAAATCAGGAATTCGCGCTCTCCGCCTGTCAATTTTTTTGTGGCGCACTAGGAAATTTAATGAATGCAACGATTGTCGTACGAGAATCGGAAAATCGAAGAAATTTATATGCGTTATATAGGAATCGTGAAATCGATATTATTTTCAACTTTTACGTAATCCTGATGGGCGTGTACGATGCACATTTTTATCCGTTGGGGTACAGCACAACTTTATTCGTAGTACCGAATCGGAATTTAATTACTAGCAATCAATTAAATAGTGATGAAAATTTATTTGTTCTGATTCTATTGATCGTGTATTGTGTTCTAATAATTTTTATAAAATTTATAAAAATTGCTTCGAAACAAAAAAATGATTTCTCGTACATCATACTGGAATTGCTTAGAATTGTACTGAACATGGAACATTATCTGAAATATCATTTAAAGGAGTTATGGTATCTTATCCCGGTCATATTAGGCCAGTTTGTGATAATCCAATATTTAACCGGAATTTGTATAAGTTTATTGTTAGTGCCTCGGTACGAGACCAACTACGAAACCATGAATGAATTAGTAAATTCGGGATTGAAATTATATGCCCTGTTTGATGATTATGGTCACATAAAACTATTAAATCAAAGTTCATTTTTAAACGTAAACACCAATAAACAATTAATTTTGGTTAGTTTCACAGAAATTCGTAACAAACTCGCCAGTTTAGATCCTGGTAACGGTTTTATTTTTTTCAAACATCTTGCTGAAGTATGTTTGCGCCTCTACACAAATAATGACGGAATTTCATATTATTATGCACCGAACATAATCTTGGATAAGGAACTGGTGGTGTTTCAAGCGCAAGCCGATCTCCCAAATTTCGATTATATAAACAATTTGATACTGGAGTTCAGTGCATTTGGACTATATCAAAAAAATTTTGATCCAACCATTATTAAGCCTAAAGTGAAACCTTATTGGGACGATGAACTCAAAGTGCTGATTGATTTTAACCACTTTAAAAGTGTAATGTGTTATATCGGATATTTATTCATGATATCAGTTGCAACGTTTTTTGGCGAAATATTATTTTATAACAGGAAAGGTATACGTTTGTTCCTTGCACGACGATGGCAATACATCAAAAATTTAAAATTATGGCAACGTTTTACTAAAAAATAATTGCAACAACATTCCAAGCATCGGGTTTTTGTCCTTATAACTTTTTTTTTTGAATTCCTTTGTCATCAAGATAATTTTGAAATTAATCATAAAATTATAATTTTGTCTTGATCAAATTAAGTTTTATTGTATTGTCGTTAGTAAATTTGTCTTTCTTTTACAATTGGCTTTAGTACGTATTATGGAGATGCTACAAGAATAAAAGTAAGATGATGAAAAGCTGATTAACAATAACGGAATGAGAATAATAAAATATTTTTGTTCTGTGTCTTGGATTTAGATGCGCGATAATATAAAACTTTGTTTGTTGTATTATGTAGTTTTAAACTTTAAATTAAAATTAATTTTATAATTATAAAATTTGGAGAGAGTTTTGAGTAGTTTAAAATTTTATTTATAAATAAATGATGTTATACAATTTGAAGATTTGAGATACGAAGTTTTAATCTGTTTTAATTTGTTGCCGAGGTTTCCGAAAATTCCGTCTCTTTTCGTACTCTTGCACGTGGAGCATAATTTATATTAAAAGTTTGGTTGATCCACTCGTTCTAATTGGTTATAATTATTATGTAATCTTAAATACCAATTGATTTATGCTTATTCTACTTTTTTATTGATTGATTTATTGCAATGTATGACCAGGCAATTTAGCGAGACTGCCGGATGACGCCGGGCCCACCATACACCTTTATTACATTTAACAAGATAGAAGGATAGGATAGGCATGTTAAATATGACAGAATCGACCCGGTTACAGACACCTAAGCAACGTTCCCGCTAAGCTGGGCACACGGGCGGTCGCCTAGATTTATATTGTATTTTGCCCATCATAATTTTTAGTGTGCCCATCTACAATATTGGTAACATTCTTTTTCGATTTAGACACAAAGTTTAAATATTAGTAAACCCAAACGGTTCAAAATTTTTAATATGATATGCAGCTCGATTCTAGTTTTCCTATAGGAAAAGAAATTAGGAAAAATATTTTCGTAGTATTTTTGGCACAAAAAATTTTTCTGGCATACTATGGTAAAGAGTTGGTGTAAATTTTTTCAAAATCAAAATTAAATTGGGAAATTTTTCCTATTCAATTTCGATACGGGAAAATATTTCCTAAATTCTAAAATTTTAGATCAAACATGATTTCGTAGTAGGCCAGAAAATAATATTTTTGACAAAAACTCTATGTCAATATTTTTCCTAATTCCTTTTCCTATAGGAAAACCAGGAACGAGCTCTGCAGGTCGATTTCCCAATTTAATTTTGATTTTGAAAAAATTTACACCAACTCTTTACCATAGTATGCCACAAAAAAAGTTTTTGTGACAAAAATACTATGAAAATATTTTTCCTAATTCCTTTTTTCTATAGGAAAGCCAGAATCGACCTGCTGTGGCCCTATTCTGGTGATTCTCTGGGAATAGGGAATAGGGGAAAGAATTAACATATCTTTTATCTATAAACCTGTTTTTTTTTCTGGCCTACTGAGGAAAAAGTTTGATGTAAATTTTTACAAATTGAGAATAATATTTCCATAGCGAAACTGGCAGGAAAAATTATTCCCAATTATATTTTGTTTTAAAAAAAATTATCACTAAAAATGATTTAAATATGATTTATATGTAAATTCTTTCTCCAATTCCCTATTACCGGAGAATTGCCAGAATAGGGCCACTGGTGATGTTTTATAAGAAATGATATTTTTTAAACAATTTATAAACACTTTTACTGTAATGACAAAACGAAAATTGAATGTAAAGTCCAAGCTCCACAAACAAGACAACTTCAAAATGTACAGTAGTAGAATGGTGAAACAGAAATCCCGCCATCACCAATTAAACAAAAATTTAAATTAGGTGAAATTTTTAGTTACCAAATTGAAACAAGTGAACTAAAATATGCATTGAAGCAAAAGCTGACAGTGATTTTTATAAAGGGGAAACATGGGACAATTGGAAATTATATCCCTTAAAGTTTTTTTTATTTATTTTTTAATATTCAAAAAATTATTGAATTGTAATTTTGTTAAATTTTGCTCGAAATTTGCTAAATTTAAAATACTTGCCCACAATGCAGTTATGCCGCGCACGATTTTGAATAATTAGAGGGAACGTTGCACCTAAGTAGTCGATATTTAGTAAACCGTTAGTTGAAAATATAATGTAAGGCGGTTAGCACAAGACAACACAATTATTTTTGATTTTTTGGATATAAATATTCAGCAAACGGCATCCTAAAAAAATTGTAATTATGCTTAAAAATTTATAAATAATTAAGTTCCAGTAAATTTTCTGAGATCAAAGTCATTATTATGAGATAAATCATACTTGAAATAAATGTGATGCTATGATTAGTATTAACTAAATTAATTTGGTTCTCTTAAAACAAATTAAATCAAAATAAAATTAATCGAATTCAGAATTCACCAAATATTGTAGTACTCCTATCAAAGCAGGAAAGGAATACACGACCTTTTTATCTTCAACGGATACGATCTTTGCGAATCTGTTGAATGAATTTATTTATAAAAAATAATTAAATAAAACAAACTATAGAGTGTGAAGGTCACTTGTCCTAATCTAATACAAATATGTTTATTTCTAAAAATAAAAAATTACTAAACGAAATCTGGTTTCAAAAACTGTTAATCTGAAATCTGTAAAGTAATATATCAATAAAGGATGTTTGGCGTAAAGTTTGAAGTCGTAGTATATTTCTGTGGAAAGCAACCGCTTTTTTGTTGCTTTTCTAGGAAAACAATGAAGTTTTTAAAACTGTTCTGGGCATTAAATACAATTACAAATTCTGCATCGACTGGTTATAAAAACTGAAAAAAGTGGTTATATGCAGATATCTCGTTCCTATCTAATTCCACAGAACTATTTATCCAACCTAGAACAACCTTAACAAAACCTTTACAATTTATAGTCTCCCGAATAACCTAGACAATAATTTAACTAAAAAAATGCGATCTCCGAAAAACTATAGCAATATTTAACTGCAATTTACTTTACAGCTTCCAAGCCATCAGTAGTTTCCAAAAGTCAAACATCAGCTGAAATATCAATTTATTATTAATTTATTTGTGACTCCCACTTTGTCTGCTCTTCTGTTTTTTTAAATTAAAATCTTATTTTTTAGTAGAACGTATCACGGCTTCAAAGATCTTCTGTAATCAAAAATTTCCATTAGAACTAACTAAATGCTTAATCTGGAACTGCAATAAATAATAGTATTAACCCCTTAAGGACCGATTTTTTTTAACTACATATCGTATGTCCCGAGATATCTCGGGGTTGGTCCTTAAAGGGTTAATAATAAACAATAAAAACCTGATAAACCTCTATAACTCTTAATTGCTAATCAAATAAAAATATAATAATTTATTATTCAAACGCTGAATAATTGGATGGAGGAATATTACTAAAATTAGTTAATCTCTAAAATCAAATTGTGGAACGAATAATTTTTATAAACAATCGTCGTAAAATGTATCAATAAAAATGTGTAATGTTTATCCGGGACTACCCAATACTCGCTTTTCTAGAATAAAAAATCAAACCAACTGCAACAAATAAAGTTACATCCGAAACGATCCCTATAGACGGTTCAAATCTTCTCTCTGTGAACAACTAACCAAGCGATCCCCCGCTAACATCACCAATCAACAAACCCGATGTTTCACAAAGCCGCGATGAATCCATTACAGATTACAAACGCATCGCGGTAATCATATAGCTCAAAAACTTCACCATACGACTGATCGTCCTAAAATTTCAAAAATGATTCCGCTCCCGCCAAATTGACAACAAAAACATCTACAACATTCAGCAAAGAGACCAATTTGTACATACCAATCTAAACCTGAGGCAAAGGTTCTATATAAAACTGCAAAGTTGCCTTATTATATTAATAATTGGCAACTACATAAACTCCCAAATAAAACAATTCTAAATAGCCAAAAATAGCTTACAAATATAGGTAACGACAGAGCACATCTAAATATAACCCACCGTAAGTTGAGAAACATAATGTTCAATAAACAACCATCACAACCCCCAGACACCGACCCTCTATAACTCTTAATTGTAGTGTTATGTTTCTCTGGCAATCTACTTTCTCTTTTTATCAAAATTGGCCAAGATGGAGTCTGGTGTGGTAAACTTGCTATAATTTGACGTTTTGAAATCATTCTTTTGTCGATGGTCTAGACTACTAGTCATTTCAATAAATACTTAAAATGTCAGTAGACGCCATATTGAAATAGAAGAAACGTCAAAATATGCTTGCTATATACATGCTATCAAGTTCTGCCGACATAGCATGTATTCATAGCATACAAATAGCATATAAATATTATTGCGAGTTTCCACTTGCCATTTGATCGAAATTTTCTAGCATAACTAGATAGCAATAGCAGATGGAGGGTCCATGTTAGCAGCTGCCATGCTATGTTGTAGTTGTCGTTTATTATCTCCAGGTTACTTATTATTTTTGTCGCAGAGCCAACAATACATGTTTTTAAATAAGAGATTTTAATTGCGTTCGGTATTTGTTTATTTTCGTGAACAATTTGGCAATACAAATTTTAGAAATTTTACCATTTCGAATAGTCAGAACTTTGGTAACTCTAATTTCGGTAGTCTCATATTGCAATGCATCGCATGTTCTTGATGAAATGATGTGTTGATTTTAGCTTCATCTTTCATGCCTGCTAAAACTTCCTGTATTGTATGTGTTACATCTTTATATGCTTTTCTTGTCTTTGTGTAATAATCGAAGGTGAAGTAATTTGATTTCCCAATTGCCTCATTTTTAATAGATTTTACGCAAATCTCGTCATGAAGGTTTGTGATTTTATCCATTAAAATAAGCAACTCCTCGTACGTGCTTTCCAGTGTGGCCTTTGGTGAATGTTCTACTAGCAATTCTTCAGCACTTGCTATCTCGCTATTCATTCTTCGGATTCTTACTATTTGCAGGTCTAGGATTTCATCTTCTTCAGGAACCTCAGGTTGTCGTTCTCCGGATAAGGATTGTCGATCATTCTCCTTCTGCCATGATGTATGCGGTTTTTTTGTTGAAAATGTAGGTGTCAGTGGTGGATTTTCATTTAATTTTCCACGAAATTCATTGATGTATTGCTTATAATTTTCGGCTACATTTTCTCTCAAATTCAGATACGGATGGTTGTCTTGTAATTTTGATATATTTGGCTTTAAGCAAATATACTTTAAGTCTTCATCTGTTTTAACGAGTTTGTTATTCAGTTCTTTTATTTGTGCAATGTTTTTTCTAAATATGTTTTAGTTTTCCTTTCCGAACCATCTTTTTTATAATTTATCCAGAGTCTCTCTATCTGTTCTGCAATTTCTACTTGGTTTTGGAATTCTTCCATTCTAACAGAATTATTTTTGACACTTTAACACTAATTCAAAAATTAAATAAAAGTAACATTTAGGCGAAATAATGAAATATTTGAATAGTTTCCCTAGTGGAAAAAATCAAATATTTATACCAAAAAATTATACTGAGGAATACCAAAATCAATTTATTTTTGTATAAATGATTAATTTAAATACAAAATATACTTTAAATTGGTTAAAGTTTAATACATTTCCAAACCAAAATACTACTTAAATTATACATCTCAAAAATTATACAAATTTAAGTATGAATTTTGTATATACAAATATTTAAATTAAGTCAAAATTAAACATAAATATACATAAAATATGATTTTAAATATTATACATATATAAGTGTTAATTTTAACCTAAAATTAACTCTTAAATTCAAATTTTAATCTAAATTAAGTATATTTGGGATAAATACTTAATACGGCCGTTTAAAAGTTTAATTATGTTTAAATATTTTATACAAATTTAAATATTAATTTTGTATATACAAATATTTAAATTTAGTCAAAATTAAAATAAATTTAAAAAATTATTTTAAGCGAATTATTGGAATCGAAAATTGTGTATTACATTTTAGAAAAATATTTTTTTTAATCATCACTTTTCATCCCGAACGAAAGATGAATATCCTGCAAAAAGGAAAATTTCCCACGAACTGGCAGCACTGATCTATACTATCGTGCTGAAAAAATGTATTTAGTTGTAATCGTATTTTGGGGTCTTTTGTATGTTGGTGTGCAGGTGTAGTTTCCAGCACATGATATAAACCAAATTAAGTATATTTTAAGTTTAATTGTGTATTTAAATATATTGATTTATATTGTTAGGAATTAAACTCTACATAGTTATTGCTTTGGTGGTGCAGTGGTTAAGGTGTACACTCCTAAGTGTTATTATCGCAAAAGTCGCCGGTTCGAGTCCAGTCGGAGTCCAAAATTTAAGGAATTATTATTCTAATTAGGCAACGATGTTATCGGATCAACTACATCACTACACTGATTGAAAATTGACTGAAAATACTAGAATTAACAACGGCGTGAAATAATCAATGGAGAGGAACTGATGGCGTGGCATGTCCGCGAATACAAACAACCACATGGAAAAATGAAGTAAAATTATTATAATACGCATACATCGGCGGCAGTCACAATGAATGGAATATTTCCGTTATATTCTATCTCAAGTATAATTTTTGTTTAAATTTAAAAATTATACTAAAATTATATTGCCATAACCCACTAAAATTATACTTAAAATACACTAATATTGGTATTAATTTTATAACACAATATACAAAAATTATACTTTTAACTAGATAATTTGCGAAAGTATAATTTCTGTTTAATTTTGAAAATTATACTGCCATAACCTACTAAAATTATACAAAAATTATTATTAAATTTCAATGAAATCGTAGGTTTATTTTTAGTATAAAAAATTTCAATTTTTCCACTAGGGTTTCCAATTAAAATTATTCTTTACAAAAAAAACCAACAGGTTCAAGCTCCACATGAACCGCAAATGTTTGGTAAAACATAAGCTAAAAAATTAAAAATTACGAATGTATGTCATTGCTAATTACAAGAAGTCGATGGTTATCCAAACAAGAAGTTCTGGAATATGGCCACCTGGGACGGAACTCAGGTAGTTTTTAACCGATTACGAAGCGATTGGATTTATTTAATGGAAAATTAATGATTTCCTGAAGAAGTTTATTAATGTGGCCGCCTTGAACGGCACACGGCTATTACTTAACCGATAATAATGGAATTTGGTACGTTGGATAAATATGGGATTATAAAATGATAAATTGCTGTACTCGTCAGAAGATGAGAAACCGAATCATATTTTCCTCTTTTCTGATTATTGCTGTAGTAATTATGGTTGTCTTATGGAATTCCCAGACCATTCATGCTCTTGCATTGCAAGTACCTCAAAATTTTAAATTTCCGCTTGGTTGGCGGAAATCTCAAGGTATACGAAGACATCGTATTCCATGTTCCCGTGAACAGAATATTAAGTCGTTGTTGATAAGAATACTATAAATTGATCCGAACCCATTATGTAGGATTCATAACGTGATTTTTGTGAGAGCAGGTAGTTGGCCTGCAGAGTTCCACCCCAGGTGGTCCAGAATTTCCAAAAGTTATTGAAGCATCTTATTTTCATCCACTATGTTCAATTTCAGCATAATCTATTGAGAAATTTCTGAATTCCATTCCAGTTGGCCATATTTCAGAACATTTCCAAAAATCAATTAATAATCCCATTTCCATCCAACATCGATCCAGCATACCCAATTCCATTATAATCGGTTAAGAATTGATCGAAATTCGTCTCAAATAGCCATATTCCAGAACTGCTTCTCAAAATCGTTTATGAATCTCATTTCCATCCAGCATACCCAATCCCATCATAATCGGTTAAGGATTGATTGAGTTCCGTCCCAGGTTGCCATATTCCAGAACTTCTTCACAAAATCGTTTAGGAATCCCATTTCCATCCAGCATACCCAATCCCATCATAATCGGCTAAGAAATGCCTGAGTTCTGTCCTAGATTAAATTCGATCGAACAAAATAACGATACTCTAGTTAGGTCTAACTTCACACGCATTCGCTGACTGAATACGTGGAATTTCATGAATATCCAAAGATGAAAAATAGTAAAATACAGAAATTCATTTATGTTTAATAAAAAAAATTACAAAACATTCCATAAAAAACAAACTTAAAAATTATATTTCTAAAAACAAAAAAAACAAAAAAATCGACCCTTCGACCCATTCGGCCCTTCGACAATCGGCCCTTTGATACATTCGGCCCTTCAACACATACGGCTCTTCGACATTCGGCTCTTCAGCACATTCGGTCCTTCGACAATCGACCCTTCGACACACTCGGCCCTTCAACACATTCGACCCTTAGACATTCGGTCCTTTGAAGTTCGGCCCTTTCTAACCATTTCGATATTTTATGGTGGTTATATCACGAATTTATAACACTATTGTAAACTTCTTTTGTGATATAAATCAAAACAGACTATAGTCTACAAACACAACCTTACAAAATGAATTTTGAGGGAAAATAATGAACTAAAAGTGACGATCTAACGGTTCGTCTTGCTTTTGTTTTTGTTTAGCCATATGAATGTGTTCTTACGATGTGGTTTTTCCGGGTTGATGTAAATACAAAAATAATAATTTCTAATTACAATTCAAATAAAATAATTTTAGAGGTAGGTATAAAATCGATAAAATTTAGTGACGTATGAACAATTTTTACGACAACCGTCAAAGCAAATTTTGTTTTATTTGTGAAAACGAGATGGAAGATATTGCGGTCTTTCCCATTCCAATTAATATACGACATTTTCTTTATATCATACTTACTATTGCTTTCACAACCTACTATAGAAGAAATGTGACAATATCCCTTTCTCTAATTTCGTTGAAGTATGGTAAACAAATTATTTGGTGATAGAAATCGAGTAGAAATATCACATCTTTTTTTTAATCTAGCAGGCTTGAAAATGATATAAAATATGAAGTAGTATCCCACTTTATTCTAGAGAAGCGATACATAAATTTCGATAAATTAAGCGCGATTTAAGCGCGATTTACATGATGAAAAAATGTTGGGCAGCAAAAAAAGAAGAGTTTGGTATATTAAAATGTGTATGACAAGAAAAGAATAACATCGTGCAAAAATTTTGCTGCGCGGTTTTTTTTTTGTTTTTGCAAATGCTGGTATAAAATAAAAATACTGCCATAAAATATAATCGAGCCGAGTATATTTTATGGCAACAAATACTATTTATGGCAGTTTATATTTCTTTCTCAATTCAACTAATGCGAAAAATTTATATTGTGTGCAGCTCTAAACATACAGCAAACATTTTGCTGGGCCAACAATTTTTCATCAAGTAAATCGCGGTTTATCGAACATGTGACGTTACAAAGTTTTGTTGCAAAATTATTAAAATATTTTGATTTCAGTAGGCTTTGGTTGAAAAGAATATTTTTGTTTTAAAATTATGCTGGTACTCCACAATGAAACAATTTTTTTCAATAAAATTAATACGAGCTAAAAATATAAATCCTTTAGTTGTTAGAAAGAAACAAAAAAAAAATTCAGTAAAATTTACTGGGGAAAATGTTGCCATAAAAAGTATGAAACTCAATACTTTTTATGGCAACATTTGTTTTCTTTGTCACTCTAATGCTATAGACACATTACTGGTTTCATAACTATGGTTTCGAGTTAACCATGATTTCGTTGTAATGTGTCACCCCTAACCATGGTTTGCAACTCGGTTTTAACGTTGTTTCGGAATGAGATATTTTTACTCATCCCGAAACATTTTTGTGCTCCCAACGCCGAATACATCAAAAATGGAGATTCCGGACACTAATAGTTTACTAAGCAAATCTAGTTTCCTTTGAGTTTTCTATTTGTCATTGAGATATTTAGTTGGCGGGAACAAATTGTTTTCTGTTCTGTCAACAGAAAAGTCATTTATGACAATTTAATAGTCAATTAAATGTCAATCTTGGCATTTTTGTCAATGCCTACTCCATTACTATTTAAAACCAAATGAGAAGACAAAAGAAATTGTAGTTTGTCTTGAGTTTTCATCTCGCAAACCATAGTTTCCTAATCCTAGTTACGAAACCAGATATGTGTCTATGGTATAACGTAATTTTAATATGTATACTCTCTTCTTTTCGGTTTCTCAGTATTTTTTACTGAAAAAAATTGTTTCACTGTGGAATACATGCATTTTGATTATCGTACATAATGGAACCGACATAAATTTGTCCAATGGCGGTTATTGTTTTTGCAGCTCGAGCACAAAAAATTTGTTACTCTGGCATAGTTGGTTCGAGCAACAAAATAATATTTTGCATCCAGATACACAAATAACTATAAAATCATCTCCATTTGAACAAATAATGAGTGAAAAATATTGTACAAAATAATCCTGTAATTATATACATATGTAATGTACATGACGTATTATACAAACAATGTAATATCCCAATCGATAATTATATCATCGCTTTAAGTTCAAATAAACAATAAACGATTAGCATCAAAATGTTTATTTCCAATTCATTTGAGCATAATTAAAATAACAAAATTAAAAATTTATGTGATTACACAATTTAATTAAAAATTTCACCTCCCTTCGAAAACATTACAAAACTATTATTATTCCAAATAGTTTCGAAACTCGACCGACCGTATTATTTAAACATAAAATTATCAATAGCTACTAAAATGCAATCGCTAATCGTTATCGTACTACTGCAAGTACTTGCAATCACAGCAGCGTCATCGCATACTAATTTTTTGAATAATTCTAATTTAACAGCAACAATTAAAAGCAAAAATTTCACCGATATCTTAATTATACACGATAATTATCATGCAAATAAAATAAATCTAAATAGTTTTGTACACAAACTACAGCAATCAATTATGTTACCTGTAACGCTTATAAATTGCAATCGTAATTTTACAATTCGACCGAATTTAATTTACAAAAAAGTGTTTGCATTAAACAAAAATGTTCAAACGGATTTGCCATTGATTTATTTGTACAATAAACATTGTTTATTCATCATGTTGATTGAAGAGCACAATTCTGACGAATTGTTAAAGCGGACAAAATTTCTGCGACACAATAAATCGCTGTACGTTATTGATGACGCGAATTTGGATAAAACGAAAATTTACAAAATATTTCGTCATTTATTCCAGCATTCGATATTTAATGTGATTTTGATAAATAGTTTTAGTCTTGAATTTTATTATATGGTGCCGTACGATATAATTAACAGTGATTTTAATGTGCGCAACACCAGAGAGTTTAGTGGCGACATCGTAAATATATTTAACGATAAAATTGTGAACTACAATCGGAATAATTTTTATATTGGTGAAATTGTTTCAATCGCACATAAGGGCCACAAATTATTTTTTAGCGCATTGGAAAATTTGATAAACGCTACGATCGTACTGCACCAAAGAAAACTTCCGCAGGCATTGCAGCGCTACTATGATCTCAAAAAAGTTGATATAATATTTAATTTCTATCCAATTTTATTGAATTTATTCGATGCACACTTTTATCCGACCATGTATAGTGAGACCATTTTTCTGGTACCAAATCGAAATTTATATAAATCTCTTAAATTACATCCGGCCGAAGAAAACTTGCTGTTGCTCAATGTGATTGCTTGCGTACTGCTTGTCGTATTCATGAAAATGTTTAAGTATTTATTGAAACAGCCACAAATCGGAATTTTGGACATCGTGTTTGAAATGTATAAAATAATGCTACATTTGGCACTCAGCTTGAAATATCACAAAAAAGAGTTATTTTACTTGGTGCCCCTCGTATTTTCCCAGTTCATAGCAATACAGCAGCTGTCGGGGATTTTACTTAGTTTGTTACTAGTGCCGCGTTACGAAACCAATTTTGTAACGTTAAACCAAATTTTAAATTCTGGATTAAATTTTTATGCGCTAGGTGCGCAACCTAATTATCGGAGCCTGGGGCAAAGTGTTGCACTTTTCAACATTGAATATAGTCATAATTTAACGTTATTAAATAGGTCCGAATTTTATGCTAAACTCGAAAATGTGGACTCCGGTTTTGTGATGGTCAGAATGCGAGCACAACCTATTTTAGCGAAATGGCGAAATAGCGACGGAGTTTCGTATTACCATATACCCGAAATAATTCTAAGCCGTGAGTTGCTAGTATTTCACGCACAAGCCGATTTGCCGAATTTCGATTACATTAACAATTTGATAATGCGGTTGTGCGATTACGGACACTGCAATGAGTTTGTGGAATCATCTAGACCAAACCAAGAATTTAATGAGAACGATAAATCAGAAGTGTTTATTAATTTTGGGCATTTTACCACTGTGATAAAATACGGTGCACTTTTGTACTTATTTTCGACAGGAGTTCTGCTCACGGAAATAGTTTATTATAATTTTAAATATATTAAATCGTTTATTGTATCAAATATGCGTTGCCGCAGTTGGTTTGCTAAAAAGTAATTCATGTATAGAACTATTTATATTTTATCAAAATGTTTGTTGTTTGTGAGTGGTAATTACTAAACTAAATAAATAATTTGCAAAAACATTTAATTATATTTTAATATTTAGTAATGGGGTCGATTCTACCGTCATAAAATTTATTTAATGTTAAGAAAATTGCGTGCGCTTCCCAATTTTCTGCGGAAGTTGAAAAAGATAATACAGGTAGTGTTTGTGAATTGGATTATTGTGGACGATAGCCAGGTATTGGTTTTACATTGACAAGAGGTACCAACCATCACGTTTGGAAGTTTGATTTCGACTAATGGAACTTTGAGTTTTTAATTAAAAAGTTCTGAAGTAGAACCTCGGATTTTATTGTATTTAACGTATTGGCCGTATAGACCAGATGATAATGAGAATTAAAAACACAATTTGTTGTGTAAAAGTTTCATTTTTACAAACAAAATTTGGAAATATTTGCTCATTTTTTTGAACAAAATTGAAAACTTTCGCTCAAAATGGTGAGCCTTCTACCCAAACTGTAAAAAATGTACTTGAAAAATTCAGTAGAAACGAGCCTACATGGCAATCTGTGGATCAATTTGTGAAGCGAGTTCATGAAACTGGATTTTTATTGGATAAACCAACACGTGCACTGTTGCTTAAAATGTGTCTGAGCATCCATCATCATCAACTCGTGTTCAAGAATTGAACATTTCACGCAGTTCTGTAATGAGAATTTCGCATAAAGACCTCGGTATAAAAGTGCAAAAAGTTCAATTAGTGCAAAAGTTGAAGCAAAATGAACATCCGCAACGTTTTCGGTTCGCTAATTAAGCTGTGGAACGCTTGGAAGAAAATGAGCATTTTTACCGAAAACCCATTTTTTCCGACGAAGTTCATTGTCACCTCGGAGGTTACATTAACAAGTGAATTGGGGCTCAGAAAATCCACACGTAGCCATAGAGAAACCGATGCATCCACAATAAGTGATTGTTTGATGCGGGTTTTGGACAGGCGCCATCATTGCTCCATTTTTTCAAAAATGAGCAAGGAGCCACCTTTACAGGGGAGCGTTACTGGAAATTAGAGCCAAATTAAATTGCAAACGGTAGATGGACTTCCCTATACTAGTTGAGCTTCATATTTTGAGCCAAGGGTAAAATTTTGAAAGAGCCGCGTGCACAAAGGCAACTGTTTCTTATGGATCTCTGAGCAAACCATTAGTCTGTTATTGGTTTAAGAATTTAAGTGTAAAATCTAAAATTGAAATTTATTTATTCTCGGAAAACTTGCTTTAAGATTAACTGATTAATTAAATACTTGTAATGCTTGCAAATGATGCGACATTTGCCAAAATGTATCAATAAAAATGCTTTTTACTTTTTATCAAAAATACTTATTATAATTATAAAAGTGAAAAATCTGGGATGAGATTTTTCAAGTAGTAGTCGCTTTTGTGCCTATTTCTCATCTTTGATTGACTGTTTCTTGTATCCAAAATAATCAAATAGTTACGTGGAACTTAACTTAATGCACCTCTTTCCAAGTATATGCTGATTAATTACTACTTTTCAAAATAGGTTACTCGTAATAAATAAATAGTCTTCTTTCAAAACAAACCATTTTAAACTTTCTCATTCAAAACAGACTGAATTGAATTTGTCTTGAAATTTGCTAGTTTAGTTAGTCAATTATTGGTGAAGTAGGTAAATGTGCGGAAAGTACTTTCAAATTAGATTCAGTACTCTTTTTCTTAAAAATTCAGTACTTTTAATATCATAGTAATATCATCCCTGATAGATAACCCCCCCAATTGAACTGAAACACTATAAGGCAACGACTTTGTACCACTACCAAGAAAGCAATAAAAAAATAAAAAAGAAGCAATACTCTACATTTTCTACGCTATTTTCGACACCAACATTTAGACAATTCCAAAATACGTGTAGTCGTACACGTACAATATTGGTGATCAAACTACAAAAATATTGAAAATACTTTGAACTTATATATTCAAAGTATAAGCATATTGCATTAGCGAATTATTATTTTCACCAAGCATTTTTTAACTCCTTCGTAACATCGGATTTTATTGTATTTGAACTGAAATTTTGGATTATTCTGGGTGATATAACCATTGTCTGGGACTGGAAATGAAATATTTGGTTATTATAAATTTCATTTCAAATTCAATAAAATTCGACGGTACGAAGGGGTTAAATAAATGCTTGGTGAAACATAATAATTCGCTAAGGCATTTTGATTATGCTTTGTATGTAAGTTCATAGTATGTTCAATATTTTTGTAAGTTGGTCAATGTTCACTGCATTTTTGAATTTAAAGAATTAATTTGTCTGATCTTTATTTATGAAGTGCTATATTTTCACAAATTTAAAATTGAAAAAAAAATATCGATTTTACTGCACCATCGGTCTGCAAAAGTTATTTTGAAGTAAAGGTAAATCTGATAGGGTTATGTGGCAGAAATTGTGAATTTGTCTCTATTTTGTAGATAAAATATTTAATGCTTGTAGGTTCAAGTGGGTCTAACGTGTTAAGGGCTTGAAATTTTGTTTTACCCAATATTTTATTGAAAAAACGGTTCGGAGTGCAAATTTATTGATAGGTGGTTTTAATTGGATTATAGTAATGAAATTTTAAATTATCAGATAAGATGATTCATAGTTAAAATGTTTTGCAATTTAAAATTTCGGTTGCTGGTCGCTGATCTGATTTGTAAATCATGAGAGTTTGATGCGATGTCCTATCTTAAATTTTCTGAGATTTCCGGTGGACGTTGATCTTATTTAGCCAACACAATGGACCGAGTGGCGTTAAAGGCAATTTGACCTTTTCTGGATCGAATGTAATTCTAAATTTTCCCGACTTTATGTAGAACAATGCAAAATTTTACATACGATTTGGTGTTTCAGGAAAATGTTATTAAAAGGAAGTTCAAGGACGAAGATCCTAAGCTGAATTTAGTACGAGGTTTTGGATGCTTGTCAACTACTTAGCAAAAAAACAAATTATGTGGTATACTTTTCTGTACTTTAAATAAGTATTGGTTAGTTATTTCCCTAAATATTGCTGTGATCCAACATAAGTAAAAATAGAGTAGATTTACGCGAATAGAAATAAAAATGTGTGAGACGAAGTTACAATAAAAATGTGTTCAAAAAACATATTTAAAAAAATGTCAAGAAGTCAAAAGTCCTAAATCGCTTTCAATAGAGGGGCTCGTAATTTACTAGGTTAAAGCATCCATGTTGTTAATCTATAATATTTGTGTTGTGAATTGTTCAGTAATGTATGGCAAGTCACACTGGAAGGTTATTGCGTTGAACAACGTGTGCAAATCATCAAATTTTAGATAGCTATATAGATAGCTTCGACCGATTGACCGATCGAGGTAAAACTTCATACTTAAGCTTTTTCCACTAAAGCTCTTTTATTTACAAGAAAAACGGTTAAAATAAAAAAAATAAATTAATTTTGCAACAATATCTCCCCATATCATTTTTTCATAATTTAAGTACAAATGATGGGTTGGAGGGAGGTTTTTGACATAAAACTGTTTTTAACCAAAATTCGACACATTTACAGTCTAGAAGGATTGATTATACCATTTTTGAGAAAAACAATTGATTGATTGACTCTCGAGATAAAACTTAAATTTCCATATTAATTGAGAGATCCCAGAGTTTTTTCGTTTTTTGTGATCAACACCTGACTTTGTTTTACCACGAATGTATACATAGATCTCAAATACACCAGAATTGATTTCTAAAGCGAAAATATGAACTTACCGAACTTTCTGTAAAAAAAAAAAAAATAAATAAATTTTAGAAAATCAACAAGGTCAACCCTTATAAGTTGAAAATTAGTTTTTAAATTTATTTGAATCTTTTCGTGTTAGATTTCTATTTAATTTCGCAAGGATCCCCACAATTTATGGTAGGTAAACGTTTAATTACAAAGTTTCATTCTGAAAACTAAATCCGCTTGGACTATAGAGTTGCCACATTTTCGTGAAATTGATTTTTTTTTTTAAACTATTTCCGATAGAGTTTAAAAATCGGAACAAATTTTTTGAAACTTAATTTACAATCTTTTAATGCTGTAGAAAAAAAAGAGCGTAAATGCTAGAGCTTTTATGGGAGCTGCAAAAATCGTCATTTCGGCTGAAATTTTTGAAAACTGGTCTGGACTGGTATTGTTGCAAATGGTATACTTTTCAGCCCTACGTAACGCTCTATTACCAAAATTAATTAAAAATTCATATTTATGTACGACTCAAAGAGTTCGGGTTTAGAAAGTTGACCATTGGACCATGGGACCGTTTGGTAGACTGTCACTGAGAACCAGACCCAAACACTTTGTACCATACGGAAAAATGAGTTTTAGCCAAACGGAAACAACTGGTAACCAATCCTCAATGACAATTGATCAAATTATCCCGATCGTTGGATTTATAAAATTATTAGTCTTGGTCAACTTTCCAGACGCACTCTATTGCAGTTAAATTTATCAACTTTTGAAATACGTCAAAAATTACAAATTTGATCATGTTACAAAACTTACCGCCTAGCAGGCAGACTGCGAATTAACAAAATCGTGTTAGCAATCAAAATTCTATTTTCGCTAGATTAGTTACTTTCAGAATGTGAGTCTGAAGACTCCAGTTCTCCACAGAGAACCTGTGAACACCCCTAGATCGGCAATATAAAAAAAGTAAATTTGTTAAAAGTTTTAAATTTTATTAACCAAAGCAAGGTTCCTACAGTTTTAGTGTATTGGTCGAGCTATAGCAAATCACATGCCACAAACCGTTGATCTTCAGGACTGGCGTTATAAAATTTTGAAAATAGTAGAAAATCTAAAAATTCTTTAATCATTAAGACGTAGTAGTGGTCATCAGAAGCCTATCTCATTCGTCACATATAAAGAAGCCGATCTCATATGCCTGAAAATATAGGCTAGTACGCGTGGACATCTCCAGATTTACATTTACATTTATATTTTTTTTTTTTTTTTTTTTTTTTTTTTATATTTGTAAAATTATCAAAACACATAAAATTTATAGTTTTTAGATATTTAAATCTATCTACATATTAAAACAGGTTCGTCGCTTGTTTGGAAATGTCAATTTAAAATGAAATTGGAGATATTAATGCTAAAATTGCTAAAATCTTATAGAACGAAAAATCAAAAAAAAATCACCCAGATTCGCTCCATAGATAAAAAATATTACAAGCTATCGAAAAATGTAGACGCATCGTAAATGAAAACATGAATTCTTTGGAATTCTATGAATTTCTCTCTCGTCAATTGAGGATCCTATCACCTTTTCAAACAACTATTTTGCAGAGAAAGTCGCCGAGTACTATGTGGGTGGGTTGAAAAGATGGGAGACTATGTAGGGAAATAAAAATAAATTTGAAGCAAAAATGTCTTAAAATGTATCTTTATTAGGTCGGAAACTTTCCAGAGAACCCTCGTACATAGTGAAGTCCTTGAGAAACTTTTACCCTCAAAGATTCCTAAATCTCGACAGAGATAGTCCACGGGTTTTAGTACCTAATGTTATCATAGATCAAAAAGCCATTAATAAACAAAAATTACAGAAGCTAGTAGGGAATGTTCAAGATTGGCTGAGAAAGATACAAAACACGTGTTCTACCGTAAGAAAGTTTCTCTCTTCAAATACTTTCATTCCTAGTTATATCATTTAACTGGATAGTTATTGGACGTCTTGAGAAGCTGAAGCTTTTCTTCGAATTTCAATTTTCAGATAGTCTCGAAGGCTGAATTATGCCAGTAGAACTTCAAAATATCTCGGAGGCTATATTAGCAGGAGGTAATTGTCAAAGGTTTTCAAGGTTTAGGTCTAAATCAGCTTCTTAAAATTGCACTTTGGAAAGTGGCGGACAAACTTCTCCAGACTGAAAAGCTTGATGATATTTAATTAGATTTAGCTATGTAGCTAGGGTTTAATAGACATCGTAAATACTAGGCAGATGAAATTATCTGTCGTCATTTAAAAGTAATTTTTACTTTCACCTCAACAATATTCGCGCCACGGATGATATTTTTATGGGTTCACAGTTCATCTGACTGTATGAATGATTTTTCAAAAGCATGCAAAACTATACTTTATTAAATTATTCCCAATCAAGATTTATACAATTTCACTTCCAAAGAATTCAGCAATATTTAATTTTAAAATAGATTTTCAAAAACAGTAGTTCTCGTAAAAAAAGACAAAATAACAGAAGAAACATGAGCCTCAGTTAAATTGTGTCCACCCCAATGTGACATTCAATTATATAGAATGAATACCATATTGCGGTGTCCTACCATTATAACATATACTACATATATACGAATGATATCACATCTCACACGATAGACGAGTACTTTACACATCTATATGCATAGTACATACATACTCGTATATGTATGTATATTGTTACATTGGAAACATATCAACAATGAATTGACCATTCAACTGGATTCGAAAATAAAATGGAAAACGAATAAAAAAAAATTTCTTTCGCCTGCTGCTGTTAGAATTCGTAATATTGCAACATCATAAAAAATTGATTGAAAAACTCAAACACAAAACATATTTGTAATTGAATAAAATAGTTTTACTCCTCGATATGCCTGGCTGGCTAAAGTTACATATCGACTCGTATATGTGTTGACTGTATGTGCCGAAGTGTAACTGTTTACCAATTAATTTTTAGTTTTATTTTTACACGTTCTGCTCTGGTTTTCCTCATCTGTGTTTCTATAACCGGAAAACACATTCTCGATTTGTTTGTATTGTTATGGTGATAATGAAAATTCAATTTTCATTTTTTTTTTTGCAACCTTTGTTTAGAAATTAATTTTGGAATTTTAAATCGAATCATAATAAATTTATATATGGTTTTGGCTTTTCAGAATTTTCACATATAAACTTTTCAAAAACATTTGAACAAAGAACAATCATTCTTTGAAAACAACTTTTGCAATCTACCCTTCATCTAGTACAACTAAGTATTTTCCAGATAATCGTTTTCTCTCAAGAAATCTGTAATCTCGGGCCTAGTTTTGTTTGTTTTTAAATATTTTAATTTTATAATTAGAAAAAATTTAAATAAAATAGATTACGCACAATTTCCAAAAAATTTATGAAAACTAACTCAGAGAATTGCCGATTGTTTGATACGCAAACACGGAGTTTTTCCATTAGGTAGGTTCGAGTGGTAAAGAAAAACTGTATAAATATACACATTGAAATTTAATTTTTAGGTTAGATTCAACAACAAAATAATGATAATGAAGTTTGTGCTAAACAAATTATTAAAAAACTACACTGTTAAATTTGATATTTTTCGAATTGGAACTAATTTCCAAAAGAAAATTATAAAATTGGACTCGATTCTAAGATTGTTTGAGATTTTCAAAATTTTTTTCATATTGCCGTTTTTCCGCAATTTCTGCTTTCAGTTTGTCAACTAGTGATGCGTAGTGTGCTGCTGTAATGGTGCTCCGTTGTAGAAGATGATCGTTTAAGATCACTCCATGACTGTCCCAGTAAACGCGGTCGCCATCACTTTCGCAGCCAAAGGAATAGCCTTTGCCTTTTTTGGAGCCGATTCCCTCTTGGCAGTCAACTCTTTTTACTGTACTTTTCATTCGTATCCCAGTTTCATCAACTGCGCCAGAGAGTTGGAAATGTTCACTCGAACACGTTTCTGGTGTGAAGTGAGCAAACGCGGCCCCCAACGCGCGGACAGCTTTCTCATGCCCAAATCTTGATTCAATATGTGACAAACACATTCTTTGGACATGCTCATAGCCTCGTCTATCTCTCTAAGTTTAATTCGACGGTTGTCTAGCACTATTTGGTGAATTTTGGTGATGTTTTCGTCAGTGGTTCTAGTTTCTGAACATCCTGAGCATTCACCGTCAGCCAAGCTAGTACGGCCACGTTTAAATTAAGCTGCCTAAAATTTCACATTTTCACATTTTTTGTTGACCACTGCTGCCATCTTCATGTTCACAGCTGCTCCCGTCTTCGATTAGGCCACAAAGTTTTCTCTAGAGTTCCTGAATAACATAGGATCCTCTCTCAGCTTAGCCAATCTTAGAACGTGAGCTACCAGCTTAAATATCATGGAAGTTAATTACGGATCAGCAAGCAACGCTTACTCTATTCCTCGCTATTGTATTCGCATGATGCACTTTAATAGTAGGTATTCATTGGTCGGGCGTTTGCAGAGTTTGGAAAGACTTCTCCCGGTCTCTTTTTAACACGTTTTTATTAACTAGCTCTCTTGCCTATCTGTTTGCTGGTTTATATGTTTGGTACAAATTTTGCAATTGACTTTATCTAATTATATATAATTTATGTCGATTTCTTCGATTTTGTCGATTTTATTCTCTTCTATTCGTTGAAGCGATTTCATTCTCAATTGTAGACATTTTTGGTAAAAAATTAAATGGGACCACCTAGACCTAGGGGGCTAACCACTTTAAAAATATTACGAAACACTGCTTTTTGGTATAAACCCACACTACAAAATTTGAATCAAAGTGTATGAATGGTGTGGAAACTCATAATAATGATCCCCTTGATGCATGCATATTATGATTGGATTCCCCGGATTGGAGCATATCACTAGTTTCATATAATCCCTTTCCAATTTTAGAAAAAAATTGTACCGAGGCTCCTAAACCCCGAGACCCAACCCTTTCAAAAATATCGTAAGGTTGGTTCTGGACAGGAAACATATGCATGGTAAAAACTTCTTAACAATCGGCTGAGCGGCTGAAATGCTCCTTCGGAACAAACAGACATTTTTGGGGAGAAAGTGTATGGGAGCACGTATACCTAACGTGCCGACTCCTTCTAAAATATTACGAAAACCTTATAACTTTCATATAAAATACCTATGCAAAATTGGAATTCTATTAGGTGAATGGTGTCGAAACTTACAAGAAGGGTCCCATTGATCCAGCGGACGGACCTCGCAGATTCAAGGATATCTCTAATTTCATATAATCCATTTAACCTCTTCTATAGATCTCACCTCTGATTGTACCAACTTAGACACCTATGATGCTTTATTTCGCCGGTTTTATTTATCATCTGATGATGGTGACACTAATATCTATTATAATTCTCCATTTTAGATCGTATAATGGCTGTCTATGTTTTTGGTTTTCTGTAAACTAACAATGCTAGATTCTGCAAATAGAATTGAGTTCTTCCAGTAATTGAATATTACAAAGAGATTGCAATACAGAGTCGCCTATATCGTGCTACAAGTGGGATCGCTTTTCTGTTAGAATATCCTCTGGGAGTACGCCGGCCAGAACCACAACAGCATCTTTAGACACTGTTCGGTAGGCTTGAGTGACTCGTAGTAAGATATTCCTCTGAGCACTTCCCATCTACGGCGGCTTACGTGAATAGTGCTTCCACTACTCCTTTGTAAATGTTTACAGGTGATTCAGCCCCATAGCTTCTTAGCTTTTTCACAGACTCTTAAAACATGAGAAATTACTCCCATATACGTTCATCAAGGTCAACTCCTAAATGTCTGACAGCCGTTACTGTTTTCATGTTTTGACCGTTTAAAGATATTGTTGGAGGTCGGCAAGAGTCGAATTAGCCATTACTGTTTTTTCTGTTATAGAGTGACATTTTATTTGCTACGCACCATACAACATCATTCAGAGGACAGTATAGTAACAGAATCATACATGTCTCTTATTACTGCGGATCGATCGCTGAAATAGCTCCTGAAAACATTCAGTGTTTTCAAGGAGATTAACTTGCGATGACGCTAGGCCACGTAAGGTTATCAAACGCTCTGGCAATACCAGGAATATACCCATAACATTTTAAACTTTGGGTGTTAACAGTGTTAATTAGGTGGACTGTGAACTTTAGTAGTCATTTTTTTGTCTGAGAACAGTCCTCTCTGTTCAATCCGCATTACGAATCTTTAATAACCTTTCTAGGAGTGTTATCGTCATCGATACCAATTGGTTTTTTATCACCAGATTTATTGATTACAATCTTTTTGTCTGATTTCCACTCCTTAGGAAAGTAACCAAATTTTAATTCAGTCCTGGTTACTCAATTCCTTGTGACTTGTTATGTTTGAAGCAATTGAGAGGTACCGGTGATTACTTCCACGTAAATGAGGAATGTTCAGCAACCTTGGATGTGTTGGTAGTCATCTCACGCATAGCTAGATTCTTGTATACAAAGGATGTCTATGTCATGGTCTATGTCATATTTCTGCATGTTGGAGTGGACAATACGTCGCTTGCTGTTACAGTGTCTTAAATTTGCACAGCACTTTGGTATGAGTTACAGGAAACGCGATCTACTTCGTGATCATGATTGTGGTTTTTGCATTTCTTTGCAGCTTGTCCAACTGGCAGATTTGTCTTTTTTTGGAGAACCCTTAAAACTAGAGCCATTTTGTGCACAGTGAAGAAAGGTCTCTGTGAGCGCCCTGCATTTCTTTGCAACATGACCGTGTCGCTGGCATCTAAAGGACCTAGTCGGAGTCCCAAACTCTCACACATGGCATCGTAACCAGTCCACGTGCAGTCTTCACACTTTAGCAATAGCCTCAGATTTCGGCCATCATAAATTGAAACACAATGTCGAATTAGTTATCTACCATACTTCCAACAATCGATAGCGTTTTTGGAGTGTTCCAGCCTCAGCACCAATTGTTGAAAGGCAGCGTTCTGTATATAAGAATGTAAGTTCTTTTCGGTTTCTTCAATATCTTAAAACTTTTCACACCTAGAAATAAGTTTGGTTATTTTTCTGACAGCTAAGGTCCTGAGTTTAGAATTTTCCCTATAATTTTTTAACAGTCTATATTGATTATACCTTTGGCAGTCTTTGTGATATTATTTAACGAATCCAAAATCCAAGTTTAAACCTTCATACCAAATTTCATATTTTATTCTGGACCGGTAAGGATTAATTTATTCATTTTGTTCATTTCAAGCATAGAATTACAATAGAAACCTTTTTCAACTACAATATAGACACCTTCTTATGTGAATTGAACTCCGTTTAGAATAATAATTTCGTTATAATTCGTTAAGAAATAAGGGAATTCTTTACAACATTTTTAGGTTGCAGGAATTTGGTATAATCCTTAATTTCGGAGACAAACTCGTACATGGTTCGCCTAAATTTTGGAAAACTGATCTGGACCGGTATTGTTGCAAAATTAATTTAAAATCAATATTAACAGAAATCCCTTTCATGATCGAGCTGCTACTTGTGGCGAGCAGCGTAACCATTATTTTCATACAACAAGGTTCTTGTTAATTGCAGATTTCGCATCAAATTGTTTAATACCTTAGTACTTTATTTAAGTTGGTCGGAATTTATAATAAGCGTGTATAATTACAGCATCCGTTAATTTTATTGGCTCCTTTTTTAAAAAAATATAACACTCGGCAATAATACTCAAAAAATTCGACCATGTGTAACGTAATTGGCAACGATTAGAACAAAAAACTATTCAATTGATGATAGTGATGTCCTAATTGCATATTTAAACTAATTATAGTGCTTTTAATCTATTCGCTTGTTCTTTAAAATACGATAAAATCGTATTTTGTCTATTACGTACTCGTATCGGTACAGAGTTCCAAAGACCGTATTATCTGATAATTATTTCATTCATTAAATTTCATGTAAGGGTAAACATAAAATTCGAAATAAATTTTCTACTTGCGCTGTCTATAGACGTATCCTAGATATTGTACTAATGCGATACTATTAAAGTATCACAACCATCTGCCACAATTCCCATACATTACTCAATTTTTGTATCCGTATATATATACATCTCCGTTTGAAATGGGTCCTTGTGTGTGCACTCTTGTTTGGTTTCATAATAACATAAAGACCGAATTGTACCAACCAACTATCATACACAAGTAAAATAATGTTTAAAAAATAAAATAAATAAAATTAAAAAGGAAATTTCAAAAATGAATTCGGGTTTTCCATTCTGGTACACAGGGAGCATAAACCAACAGCATACACAAAAAAAAAATCCAAGAATATTTCTGGTAAAAAAAGGATCCATTCTCGTAAATCCTAGTTAATCACATATCAATTATTTATTTTATTTATGTTTTTTGTTGCTTCTTGAAAATCGTTTTTCTGTTATTTGTTGTATTTTAAGGTTTTGCCCGTTGCTTTCGTTTTACGCAATCAAGGAGACACGAAAATGAATCAGTGGAGCAAACGAATGAACCTAATATTAGGAGGAAACCGCACACACACACACACATATATACACAAATTATATATTAAATCAACGAATCCAAAATTGTGATTTATTAGAAGAAAAAAAATTGTGAATTAATTTGAAATTAATTTGGCGGAATATCAGTTTCATTCATCCTTTTTTCGATATGTGTCGCGCGTGCCTGGCACAGTGAATACAGTAGTAAAAGTTTTTTTTTTTATTTATAATTTATATTACAACTGATTTACAAATCATTGTAAATCAGTAATTTACAGTAATTTATCTTCCGTAAATAAATATTCACATTTGACGGGCAGTAATCCAATGGTTACTCCCGTTCGAATTTACATAATATATATTATAAACATCTATGTCACTGATTCACTCGAGAACGCACAGGGTGACCAAAAAGATTCACTCACTCACTGTCTACTTCTATTCAAAAAAATCTTTTATACTATACTTGCGACTAAAGTAAAACATTTTGCGTTTTTTTCTCAAAATGGAATTTTTTAAGATTCGAACTGCCAGTTCATCTTCCAAATCAACAACGAGTTGTTTTTGAAGTTTGTCATGAAGAAGAAGCACTTTTGGCTTGAATCTTGGTTTCTGCTTAGCACGAAAGACGCAACTGCACGAGTCCACCTTTACATCGATATCACTTACCATTTTGTTTAAAAGTGAGGTCAATGGCAAGAGCTACATAATAGAGGAGGCAAAAGGACAATAGAACGAATGTACGTGGTGAGCATTAAGGATGAAGAACGCTTCTATCTTCGATTACTGCTACTACATGTTCCTGGTGCAACAAGTTTTGAGATTTTGCGTACGGTAGATGAAAATTTATGCGAAACATTTAAAGCGGCAGCGATGGCACGAGGACTACTTGAGCCGGATGAAGAATGGGAGCGATGCTTGACAGACGGTGGAATATACTTGATGCCTAAGCAATTGCGAGAGGTGTTCGCTTACATTTGTATTTTTTGCCAGCCCGCTCAACCCCTCAAATTATGGCAGGATCATCTATGAGATTTTATACTCGAATACATGAGACGACACAGTGAATCTATATCGATCAACTCGGCTCTTCGTGATATCAATTTTGTTCTCAAACAGCACGGAATATCATGCGGTTCAGTTCGTTTGAATATTCCAAGCGGGAACCCACCCGAAGAAGATCAAATTTATGATCAAGAAGAAGAAGAAGCACGATTGGCAGCCGAACAAATTGGAAAGCTGAATGAAGCCCAGGTTGCGGCATACATCAATATTATGATTGCAGTTGAAAATAATCACGCACAATGTAAGCTCTTTTTTATCGATGGTCCCGGTTTGCAAGACCATCTTATACACAACTTTAATTGCAAACTTTCGAGGTGAAGGAAAAATTGTGCTGCCATTTGCAACAACCGGAATAGCAGCCATTTTGTTTAAGGGAGAACGCACGATTCATAGTGGATTTAGACTTCCAGTGCCACTTCTTAATAATTCAATATCATCCATGCGAATGACATCACCACAAGCTGCAGTTTTGCGTAAGGCTGCTCTTACAATGCGAAATTACAATGCTTCCTAAAAATGGTCTCCGCTGCATTGATATAAGCTCTTGCGAGAGGTGATGAGAAATGACATTAGCTTCGGAGGTAATTTTTTGGTCCTTGGCGGTGATTTTCGTTAGATGCTACCAGTCGTTCAAAGAGGAACGCGCATCGAAATCATCGAATGCTGCATTAAATCAAGCCCTCTATAGAACCAGTTTGACCAACTTTCTTTGACCACCAACATGCGCAGCGAAGGTCAAAACGAGCACAATGAATGGCTTCTGCAAGTCGGATCAGGAACTTTGTCGCAACACCTGGCATTTATGAAGAGGACACAATTCAAATTCCGACCGAAATGATCACAAGTCAAGATCTAATCAGTGTCATTTTTAATAATATTGAGCAAATGTCAACAGATGACTCTCAAAAAGAGTTATCGTTGCTTCAACGAATGCTCTGTCCTAATTTGAAATCTTCTTACTGCATTGATGGTGTCCAACAAACTTCGTATGTCTGCATTTTGGTGCCGAGATATCCGCTGAATGTGTTTCTTTGCATGATTTTTTATTTCTTCAGTGACATATTCCATGTTTAAGTCCCTGTGTAGGTTATCATTTCTGATGTGCCATGGTGCATTGACAATACCACGCAGCACTATGCTTTGAAAACATTGTATCATTTGTGTATTTATTTTCTTGGTACAACCCCAAAGTTGAATACCATAGGTCCATACTGGTTTAAGTATTTGCCGATATAATAGCAATTTATTGTGTATTGAAAGCTCAGAATTTTTACCTATTAGACAATACATTTTCCTATATTTGATGTTCAATTCTTTTTTTTTAACATGCTCTTTCCATCTAAGCTTGCAATCGAGATTCATGCCGAGGTATTTGGCTGTTTTTGCATATGGACCCTTGAGTTCCACTGGAATCCAGTTAACTTTCTGGTTTGTCAAGTTTACGTTAATCGATTTTGCTTCGTTTAGGCTAATGCGCCATTTCTTTTCCAGCTACTCACTGAGTTGGTTGCTTGTTGAAGTTTTGTCGTTGCTTCTGATACACACTTTCTAGTTGCCAGAATAGCTGCATCATCCGCAAATGCCTTTTTTGAAAGAAGGAAATTCCTGGAGAATCTCATCATTCACCACGCACTTTCTTTTTGGTTTAGACATCACTCACAAAATACACTACTATAATCACAACCTAAAACTAAAAAAATACAAATTCATAACACTTGCAATATTTTTATTTATTTATATTACCCATATTTTTATGTAACTGTTCTACTTTTTTAAAATCAGTTTTTAATAAATAATAACATACCAGATTTAGTGTTTAATAATAGTTTTAATATTTTGGTGTACAGTAAAATGCGCTGTGTAAGTGTACATAAAAATTTGCCATTTTTCAGCTCGTTGACTCAAAAACTGACAGCTCTTTTAAACATATTTTTGTGTGCGTTCAAGAAATATTTTTGAATTAAATTGTGTGCGTTCCCAAACACCTTTATTTCCATAAACCTTTTGTAAAATGTCCTATGATATTATCACTGGTTACTTTTAATGGTGTGTTGGTGTGTTTTAGGCTAGAATTTATTTTACAATTAACTATTCATTTTATAAATTAATGAATATTTTAATAAACGAGGACGCCAACTGAAAATCTCCGAGGACAGCTTGGGATGATCAAGTGATTGAAAAACTAGGACTTGATTGAAAAACTAGGACTAAAAAAAGAAAAAAACAAATGAGAAAGTAGGTGGATTTTAAATGGAAATTAGCGTTTTTTACAGTCTTTATACACGAAACAAGAGGCACATGTTTGTATATATTTTCCAATTGGAATAAATAATAATTTTTATTCGAAATAAAATAAAATTTTGCATTTATTATAAAATAAATATTAATTATTTATTGACATAAATACATGTCCAAATTTAATACACAATTAAATTTTATAAAACTCCGTAAGCGCTATCCAATTAGTCCAATTTGTTTTTTGATTTAATTTTAATACAAAATTAAAATACAAAAGCACGTTCAGTTCACCATATGTCTTGCTAATTGAAAAATCCTTTAGCATATTTGTAACACATTTGGCATGAATCGCGCATAAATTTGTATCTTCAATTTAACCAAATAAATATGTTTCACTTCACGACGAACTTCATGTCATTTCACGTAAAGCTACTGTACCGGAACGATAATGCTGTGTTTTTAACTCAGTTTCTATGGTGTACTTTTACGTGCATCCAATTTTACATCCCAACAAGCACAACCTTGAAAAATAAAAATCGATAAAATCGAAATTTTCCATCATTTCAAGACGACGCCATTTTAAAATTACTTTATTACCTCTTTTTACATCCAAATTTATTGGTCACAAACTCACAACACAAACACGTAATATAATTATTATATATAAGGCATGAAGTGAAATGAAATAAAAATCGCGGTAAGCACAAGTATGTCGTCGTTATCCTCTCAAGTGAATAGAACTCCGTGGGAATCCGTAAATGGAGTTCCATCGGCATAGCATATTGGGAAACAATAAAAATAAAAACTTCGCGAATGAAAGAGAAAGAAATTTCTTTTTGCCCAAAATCAATATTTTTGTGTCTTTGATATTTTGTAGTGCGGATTTTAGTATGGAATTAAAACAATTTTTTCCACACAGTGGAAAAATTGTATACTGGGATGATTTAAATATCGAAATTTAATTATTAATGTGTGTTAATTGTAAAATGGTAAGTCATTTTACTTGAGGCGTATTTTCTTGGTACGATAACAAAAACAATTCCATTGGCTAAAGCAATTAGTTTACCAAGTTTTCTTTTAGCCAAATGGAATTGTTGTTGTAATCGTGAGAGTGTTAGAGTTTTAATGGCCATTTTGGAAATGACATTTTCAGTTCCAAGTCAAATTTGATTTTCTTCGAAAAAAAATCGTGAACACTTTGGGACCCAGGTTGAAGGATAGTGTTTGGGCTCGTCGGATGAGGAATGAACTTGAACTGAAAATGGCCATTAACACTCCGTACCAGAGATCTTGACTCAGGTTCAGATAGTGCGTCTAATAGAAAATTAAATTCTTTATCCGATGAGCCAATAAATCATCCCCCAACCCGGGTCCCAAAGTGTTCACGAATTCTTTTTGAAGAAAATCAAATTTGTCTTGGAACTGAAAATGGCCATTAACACTCCTTACCAGAGATCTTGGGGCGTGGTTTAACAACTTATTAAATTCTTCGAATACTTACGTCAATACTAGATACCTCATATGAGATATAAAGAGGAAAACATTTTTTTTTTATGATTCATTAGGAATAAACACTTAATTTTTCCTAGTGCTATTCTTAAGGCAAGAATAGTTAAGTACTAGCATAGTATGAATAATTTCAACTAGAATTAAAACTATAAAGTAATTTATTTATTTATTTATTCTTACAAGTATTTATGATATTCTTACATTACAAGTATTTATGATATTCTTACTGATTTATTACAAGAGTATGAAAAAGTGTTTTGTTTGGGTGATTTTAACTTTAATATGCTAAATAATAATTTATTGACTGATTGTTTTAACATACTTAATTTACATTTTTTGCCGTTTAGTGCTACGAGGTTAGAAAGCCTTTTAGACTTGATTGTTGTTTTTAAGCCTGACCGACATAATATTATCAGTTATGGTCAATATTCTGTTCCTACAATATCGGATCATGATTTAATTTTTGCTTCTTATAAATGTTGTCGCACTAGAGATAAGTTAACTTATTCTATTGTGCCCAATTATAGGAAAATTAATCATGAATATTTTGTAAATTGTTTTTTCTCATTTGATTGGTCTAGCCTTTGTTGTTGCTCTGATGTAAATATGATTGTTGATTTATTTAATTCAAATTTCTTACATTTAGATTCTATGTGTGTGCCCCGTAAAAGAACTATTAACAATTGTCCTACAGCTCCGTGGTTAAACCAGACGATATTGGATTCAATTCAATATAGAGATTTGAAGTATAATAATTATAAAAGGAGTGGATTAGATGCTGATTTTAGTTCCTATAAAAGGGCTCGAAATAAAACTACTAAGTTTATCAATCAAGCTAAGTATAGTTTTTATTTTGGTAATGTTTATAACTCTAAAATTACATGGAATAATTTAAAAAAACTTGGTATTTCGTGTTCTGTTGCTAAAGTTGACATAAAATTCACTGCTGAAGATATTTTAAATGATATCTGTAAATTTCGCGAAGATTTAGTGGTTCTGCCATTGCCAGATATTGGATCTGTTGATCCTGATGATAATTATAAATTTGCTTTTGATTGCGTTGACGAGCTAATTGTCTTGAGTGCTATCCGTTCAATTAAATCTAATGCTATTGGATACGATAAAATTGATTTTAAAATTATAAAATTATTTATTGATCTGTTTCTTCCACAAGTGACATATATAATTAATCAATGTTTGTCAAAATCAGTTTTTCCGAATTTGTGGAAAGTTGCTTCTATTGTTCCAATTCCAAAAAATGATATTGTTGCCAGTCTTAAAGATGTTCGACCAATAAGTATACTACCTGCCCTTTCTAAGGTGTTAGAAAAAGTTATGCAAACCCAGATTCTGCAGCATTTTAAAGATTTTGATTTTCTTTGTAAATTTCAGTCAGGGTATAAGCATGGTCACAGTACTACAACGGCTTTGGTACACATTGTTGATGATCTTTCTTCAATCTTGGATGGGCATGGTTCGCAAGCTTTATTGGTTTTATTGGATTTCTCTAAGGCGTTTGATAGTGTTAATCATATACTTCTACTTCAAAAGCTTTATTTATATTATAAATTTTCTAGCTCTGCAATTAATATGTTGTACTCTTATTTGCATAGTAGGGAGCAGTTTGTTAAGCATGGTGTTAACTGCTCTGGAATGGGTAGAGTAACTCTAGGTGTACCACAAGGATCAATTCTCGGTCCCTTGCTTTTTTCTATATTTATAAACGATCTTCCATGGCGAATTCGTCATTGTTCTTTTCATCTCTATGCTGATGATTTACAACTGTACATCGGATGTAAAGCATTAGGATTGAATGAAGCTACAATGAAATTGAACGAAGATCTTAGGGATATCTTATTATGGTCTAAATTTAACTCACTGGCGCTTAATCCCAATAAAAGTAAAGCATTATTTTTGTGTAAAAGTAATTTGAATATTATTAAGCCTACTCTTGTTTTGGGTGATGACACAATTAAATTTGTTCCGACTGTTAATAACTTAGGACTGATATTAAATTCCAAACTTACTTGGTGTGATCATATCAGTACATTGTGTCAACGTGTCAATTATAGTTTATATTCGCTAAGATTAATAAAGAAATTATGTCCAATTCAGTTGCGAGTATTTTTGATTAAAAGTTTAGTTGTACCTTTGTTTACGTACTGTGATGTGATTTATAGTGGATGTGATAGTTCCTCTCGACGTCTACTTGAAATTACATTTAATAATTGTATTCGATACGTTCATGGCCTCAGAAAATTTGATCATATTTCTGGTTTAAAAGCTTCTATTTTGGGATGTACTTTGTTCGAGTATTATCATTATAGAACAGCTGTATTTATTTTTAGAATTATTACCTCTGGATTGCCTCTATATCTTTATGAAAAAATAAATTTTTCCAGGTCTCTGCGCACTAGAAACATCAACTTGCCCCTTAACAAAAGTAACATATATAATAATTCGGTTTTGATGAATGCGTTTATTATTTGGAATGGTTTACCTTTTGAACTTAAAAATTTGAATTCTCTTAAAATGTTTAAAAATCTAGTATATTTAACTGTACAGAGAACCTATTAATGTAATTATAATTTGTAATAATATTATTATACCCCTTTGTAAATATTTTGTATATTGATGTGATTGTTAATTTTTTTCTCTTTCTTATAATTATTATTATGTTTTTTTTTTTCTTCTTTTGTGATTTTTTCTTTTTCATAGTATAAAAGCTTCGGCTTATGCTTGTAAATAGATATGTAATAAATAAATAAATAAAAAAATTCTACTCGACAGTGGAGAAATATTATTTCATCAATCAGGGGGGAGGGGGATTGAAGGGCACAAACAATAAACAAAAATTTAGTTTAGTTTTTTGCTAAATTTCACTGAAGCGATATAATTTTTTTTATTTCTATATTTTAGTACATTACATTCGATTGGATAAAATTTTAGTACATACTGACGTAATTGGTTTTAATACTAATTTTCCGTATAGGGACATACATGTTTCCTAATTAGATTTTAATTTAACAGTGTTAAACTAATACAACAATAAAAGTGTGAGTTTGTGAAGAACTTCACACGCATTGAATAAAATTAATATACGAAAGACGGATTCGTTTAATTCACCCAATTACTAAAAATATTATTTTACGAAATTATAATTGAATTATCTGCAATAACTGTATAATATAATAGATAACTCCAGACTTAATTATGAAATTTAACTGTATAGGAGATTTAAACGTAAAGTTTTACGAAAGAATTTGCACAAGAAAAAATAATTTATTTTTGTTCGACTTCTCTTCTTCCAAACATCAATTATTTATTAAATTTCAATTAAGATTTGATTTATATGAATTATCCGAGCGCACACCCAGATTACAAAGAATAACACAAAAAAGTTTTGAATTTTGTTTGATGTATTCGTTAAAAGTTTGATAATTTTATATTAGTTAGTATTCGGTTTGAAATGATTTGAATTATTCCTAAAAAAAAAAAAAAAAAATGAAAAATCATCATGAAGACATTTTTTTCATTACGGATATAGTATTCAACTGGTGGTACGTAAGGTGGGTGATTCATTTTAGGTTTGGGAAGTACCTGGATAAATTGTGTTTATTTTGTTAAAGCGGGTCAGCAAAAATTGACGATTTAACGACGAAACATCTAATCACAATAAAATGGAGAGAACTATAAAGAGCGTTTGATAATCAAGCTGATGTTAGGAGCCTTACACATGAAGGTACGATTATCTGTAAAAGCTTGGTTGAAATCACCGCACTGAAGGTCATTCAAAATAACGAAATAACTCGTACTCAAAAATTATTCAAACAAGAAGACAAGTCAAATACGATGATAAAGGTTATACAGAAACCGAAGCATATGTTGTGAAAATATCGGAATCGTTCCAAATACCCACCAGAATGCTGCGTTATGGGTTTGTGGAAAATATCCCTTCTCAGAAACCAAGATGAGACAAGAGGATGAATATGGGTTGGCAAAGAGAAACAGTATATAATTCTTAAGCGACTATATGCATCTGCAGTCTACAAGTATCAGAGTACGAAGCAATAGTCGATAAACTGTTGCTAAGGTCGGAGAGCACCACCCTTTAGTTAGAATATATTTCACACCCGGACGTCATTCTATCAAATAGACTATCAACGATAAAAAGCCATTGACAAATTTTATGAAACTGTAAAAGCTTAATATAAAAAAACAAAAAAATTTCATTTCACCATACAATGTGTTAAGCCGAAATGGCTTTTGTCTCGCGTATAACATCTCAATGTTGATGCTGCACAGTGTATTTACACGTTTTAAAGCACAAAAAAAGCTTCTATATCTCGTTAACAAAAAAAAGGTAAAAACTTGTCCATTTATTATGTATCAAAAAGACAACGTAAACAAACATGGTATAGACGAAGTTGCCAGAGCCAAAGCATGAAATATACAGAGAATGTTAATTAATCAATTCTGTTTCTGTGCTTTGTGTCGTGTCTTTCGAAACGTATAATTGTTAATTAAACTAAAAACATCATAATTCTAGAACAAAGGTGTGTGTTGGGTTCTGTTTCAAAGCTTTTTGTCATCATGTCGAATGTAAACGGTATGAAACCCAACAAATTTAGACTATATATAGGAACAAAGAGCGTAATATCCATTTTGTTAAGATAAAATTTATCGTCTGCACATATGCATGCACTCGTAACAGTATTTATACGAAACGAAACCTTCAAACACAATTATGTTTATTATTTATGTGCTGTTTAAAGATAACAATTTTACATTGTGTTGGTATATGTGAAATTTGCTGTATATGTGCAGTTCTACTTTTAATATATAGCATTTCTGACATGTTATATACGGAAAAAAGCAGCTATTCTGTAACACTTTGATGTGTGCAAGCAAGCAAAACACAATTCTGCTTCTGTCTACATGCATATAGTTCATAGAGCATAGGTTATGTGGTATTATGAATATGAAAGTATGAAATATACAGGAACCAGATATGTACGGCATACTATACAGTTCAATCTGAACCTCATAAATTTTCTATCATCCTTTTATCGTATATGCTTCGTAGACGTGTACCGTACACACCAACACCGCCGCATATGTAGGAGTTATAGATTTTTATTGTACCTGTCATATGTGCAATTTTTGCACGATGATTCTGAATTATGAGAAATTGCTTGTGCATACCCAGGGATCAAATGGATAATTCTATATAGACACAATGATGATAGATTACACTATTAAAAAATTACAAACTATGCCAGTTGTTCGGAAAGTATTCCAACGAGATTAAAAATGTTGATAAAATAAAAAATTAAATTTATATTTAATGGAATTAAGTTAATATTATTAAATTTAATTTTTTTATTTTTCAACTACCATCGTATCTCAATTTCAGTTGAATAAGATTAATGATGGAAATTTGTATAAAACTATTTTTAAATAATAGTTTTGCATCTGTTATATAAAATTAAAATTTTTAAATTTTATAATTGATTTAATATATGTATACATATATATAGTTGGAAATTAATTATAGTGCAAAATATAAATTGTGAAGGGATGAATCGCGCATGAATGGAAATTTGGAAATTTTTTAATTATTAAATCAAATTTATTTATTTTACGATATAGCTATAAATCGTTACTGGGCGCTGTAATAAATAATTTAGTGCTGGTATTTTTCAAATTTAATTATTAAAAACATTATTTGTTGTCATTCTCATAATTTTTAATATTTCTGTGAGCTTTAAACGCAATAACAGCGTTTTGTGTAAATCAGCAACCTACATATATATCCACTTACGTCATTTTTCTTTTACCATCAATTAAGTGCCGCGCCTGGTATTGTCTCGAAATATTTTACTACAGAATTCTCTGTCAGCTACACTAGATTTCCTTTCAACTGTGACTTCTCGTAATAATTTTAAGTCCCTGAAGCACAAACAAGTTTTTTATCAAATTTTAAAATATTTGAAAAAAACAAAAAGTTCTTTTAAAAAAGGATTCTATCAGAATTTATCATTTCCGCAAAAAGTTTTGAAAAAAGATCTGTGCCAGTTTTGTTACAAATTTAATTTAGAATCCTTTTATTTCTAATCGATTTTTCGCAGATGTTATAATTTTTAAAATATTTGCAAAAAACGAATTGGCTCCATTTTCGGTGGACCGATTTCAGCCAAATTTCATTGGGACCCCCCAGTTTATGAAAAAAGTTGAAATATGGAGTTTCATCCAAACCAGTAAATCCGTCTGGGCTGTAGATAAGACACAGACAATAACAGAGAGATTGACACCACCTTGAAAACCACCTTTTCGAACATCGGTAGTACAGCGAATGGTAAATCCGCAAAAATATTTCATGATTGCAAACAAAAAGTAATAATTACGATACACTTGGTTAAGCAACGGCTTAGTTTTAGTTAATTCAAAGGAACCACTGTTTTGTTTCAATCAAATGGGGTATATTCATAGTACCAACCGAGTCCCACACTATTCGTTTGAGAAAGGTCTTCATCATTAATCTTAGTTTTGCCCCCTTCAATTGAGAAAAGACATAGGTAGTTCTGTTTTGAAACACGCCGCAACATAACGGCTAAACCACAGCACCTGACACTATAAAATTTTCTCAGTTTTTTTTTTCAAAATCGTTTGAGCCATTGTTTTTAAAGAAGGGCCCGGATCTGATTTGAAAACCCCATAAAGAAATCTTCATGAATTTAGAACTCATTATAATCGATTATTAGCTCTTGGAACCCCATTTTCAACCTAACTCGTATAAGTCGAAAAATACTATTAAAGGGACCAGGGCCTCATCAAAGGACCAGAGCCCCACCTAAACAAATTTTACCGAAATTAGCACCCATCAAAATTGATTGCGGGCATTTGATTTCTTGGCATCAATCAATTTTTAGCAAAATCATGCGAGTTGGAAAAATTATTAATTAGAAACCCCACCAGACGACATCAAAATCGTTTCAAACATTCATTCAAAAACCATGTCTCGTCAAATTTTGTCAAATTCGTTCAAGCAAACTAATGTGTTGTGACGCAAAATGATGCAACATCTTACGACATAGTCTAAATATCACAACATGGTGCAACATGCCGGCCCATTGAAAGGACTCCTAAATTAATTATCGAGAAATCAGAATTCCTGGTAATCATTTCCGCGCATTCGAAAAAACTATTATGTCAAATTTCATCAAAATTGTTCAACCCAAATAAAAAGTTAAAAGAACACCCCAAGCCCAAGGACCAACTAAAAATCTCCCCTCAGCAATTTTATCAAAATCGTTCAAGCCAAATTTGTTTCAATAAATGAGGCTCGAGCCCGACCTAAGGACCTTTTAAAAGGAGCTCCCAAAGTTAGGACTCATCGCAATCAATTCCTCGTATCAAAAACTTATTTTAACGGAATTTTTCAAGTCGAAAAAAAATTTTAAAACGAAGAATCCACGCCGGAACGAAATTAAAATAAAAACCCATTGAAAACGATACCTGGCAATTGAAATGCCTCCTTCACAAATTTTTATCAAAATCGTGCAAACCGCAAAAAAATTTAATAATTGGCTCCACCTGAGGGCGCCCTAAATAAATTTACTCGAAATCCGCAACCATCATAATTGGTTTTTGGTACTTGAGCAATTTTTATAAACATCGTGCTAGATGAAAAAGATTTAAGAAAGGGACCCGGGCTCCACCAGACGACCTTCAATGATGGATTACCCAGAAATAAGCAAGCATCACAATCCATTCCTGTCACTCTAACACCCTCCCTCACCAAATTTTATAAAAATCGTGTGAGCTGGAAAAAATTAACAAGGTGATTCGGAGCCCACCGGTTGACCCTCTGAACAAATTTTCCCGAAATCTGTACTTCTTCACCATTTTTTAATAAAATTGCGCAAACCAACAAAATTAGAATTATAATGACTCAATGACGCTCGAATATTCATATACCGAAAGAATATTTTATAAAATACGTTTACGGCAGGTCTAATTTTCGATGACCTTGGCGCATAAATATGGCTGAATTTGCTGAATGGCATTCGGTATGTTGACCTTGAGGCCATCAATTGTTTCCGGTTTATTCGCATAGACCTTCGGTTAGTCGACTCGGCAGGATGGTTGTGGCGAGTACAAAAATCACATAATAACCTTCCATGGAGATTTGCCATACATTACTGAACAATTCACAACAACAGATTCTTGTTCGCCTAAAAAACCTGAATCTTACACTATACAGTAGTGGTCAGATAAATGTTACCATCCAAAAAATTTTGATGTTTCGAAAAAAAATTCAAATTTTAACTATTTATTCAATCCATTTTCTGTAATAATAAACGGGATACTAAATTACTAAAATGGAAAGGAAGCTAGTTATGGAAAAAAGGATGTTGAACAAGAAATATTTATTTAAATTAAAATTAAAGGTATTTATTTGTTAGCACAATCAAGTAATTCATTACAATAAATATTAGTAAAAAGGAAAACAATTTTTAAAAACTTTCGAATAGTTGCAAGTATGACCATGGAGAAGTATTTTAATATGTATTTGGTGTGCCTGTGCCTTCCCCGGGATTTAATGACGGCTGAAATCCTATCGGGCATGGAGTTAATAAGATTCCTGCAATATTCCACCGATATCTCGTTTTCCCAAGCTTCAATTAGTGCTTGCTTTAATTCTAATTTAGTTTTTGGGTTTTTCCTATTGATCCGCTTCTTTAAAATTGCCCAACAATTTTCTATCGGGTTCAAATTGGGACTGTTCCCAGGCCAGCTCAGTTTTTCCATACCTATTTGTTGGACATATTCATTCACCTGTTTAATGTAGAAGTAGATACATCGTCCATTACAATACAATTCGATTGCCAATATGATACACAAAATTAAAAAAAAAAATAACTACGTGTTTGGCTCGATGGCACGGAGCAGAATCCCTTTCAATTGAGGAATCCAAAAAATTGTTTAAGCTGTCAATATACCCGTTAGTGTTTAAGGTTCCACCAATAAACGCCAAGACTCCACATCCATAGTGGCTGATGCATCCCCAGACCATAAAACTTGTTGGAAATTTATTTCGCGTTATAATAGTGTACTGGTGTTAATCTTCATTTACCTGTCGGCGCTCGTATGTGATACCTCCGATTGATTTATACTAATTTTAGACTCATTTGAGAAAATTACTCTCTTCCAGCCATTTACAGATCAATCCCGGTATTTTTTTGCAAAATTGAGCCGCGCAATTTGCATTTTTTTTTGTCAAACTCGGTCTTCGCCCATTGAGACCCATTTGTTGCAATCTTCTACGAACTGTTCTTGCGCTAATATTTATTCCAAAACGTTCTCTTACCTTATTACTTAATTTATTAGAAGTCGAAAATCTGTTTGTCAAACACATGTTTTTTATTTTTCTGTCAATCCGCTGGGTTGTCTTTTTGTTTGATTTTCCTGTCCCCGCGGCTCTTTCCATTGTATTTGTAATAGCAATTTTTTTTTATTAATTTCAAAACCGAAACATGACTATACATCCCACTTTATTTGCTATGTATCTTGCAGAAAGATTTTCCTCTCGCAAAGCTAACATTACGCTTTTTTGCTCAGAGTTTAATTTTCTCATTGTTTTCGTACTACAACTTGTGCAGTTTGGATCACAACTGATGAAATTTCAGAGCAAAACAAAAATATATTTTTTGGTCCCGTTACTCCTAAATTTATAAAAACAAAGTATATACACAAAAAACTAAGGTAACCTTGAAACATTTCGACAAAAATGCAATTGCAACTTTAAATATTTTTCGTATGGTAACATTTATTTGACCACTACTGTATGTCGCAAAAAGTTGTAAACCTGTATTAAATTTCTCTAAAATAAAATAATCTATCACTTGTCGGTTTAGTCTCCTATTTTGAAAATCCCTGTATTCCAGGTAACTCACATAAATCTGTTATTTATCACAGGTATATTGCCTTTCTCCATCTAGAACAGCAAACCGTTTGAAGATGTCTTAACCAGGAGCTGAGATATGATTTCTGTCGCCAAGTAATACTCTAAAATCGATAAACAGTATATTTTCCCATACAAATTATCAACTTATCTAACCATCACGGAAATTCACAATGGTATTTTCTGCTCGATGCTGAGAATTTCCCAATCTTGTAACTGATAAAGTTCCCAATTTTGTATCTGATATAGATTCTCACAGTTATAAACGAAATAAAATTTAAAGAGTGTTAGCGACGATTCAGTTTGTTTAGGTGAAACTATCGGTTGACTGAGTTGGATGTTATCTACCCACGATCCAATTTACCATCAGTTTTTTACCTTATACCTCAATAAAAAATGGATTATAAAATGAATTTGGTGAAGTTAGAGAATATGGGTCCATTACGACGGAACTGAACCATTTCTTTTTATTATTAAGAAGTTCGGTTTTTTCGGTCAAATTGAGTTTATACATATTGTGGAATATGTCTCAATCGGATAGAACTATACATTTTATTTTTGCAATATGTTAACATTGAGAGAAGAATTTTTAGTCGAAAATATCGGAACACAATTGGCTGGATATTATTTATGATCCAATAGGGCAAACTAAACAGTATAAAAACGGATTATGGCTAGTTGATTTCCGGTTGAATAGTGAATGTGCTTAGTGGGATGAAGAAATCTACGAATAATGACTGATTCTGGGAATGAATGGAAGCAAACATGATCGTTGGATTGCCCGAAGGGGAGGCAAAAGTTACGTGGTACACTTGCCCTTAACGGAGACACAACTGTACCAATTAAGCTGTTCGAGACCACAAGCACTTCACGCTTCCTTTCTTCACGTCAGAAAACATTACCAAAACTCGGGTGGTTTTCGATTCTCGTTCGAAAAGTTTTGAAAAAATTTTATTACGGTTATGCGCTACAAAATGAATTATGGGCAGTATGAAAGCTACATTGTGGAGACAATGGCAAAATTTATTTCAACAAATTACATGCTCCTGCTACAAAATATTACACATCCCATACAATGGTATTCAATACTTGTTAGAATACTTTAAAAATAATAATTTATTTACATTAAAAAATGATATACATATGTATAAATTTGATAATAAAATATGAAAATGTGTAGTAAGTCCAACTCTAACTAAATTTAATAAAAAATATCCCATATACTTAAAATACTCCAATAATTAATCTGTCCTTCCTCCGCCACCATTTATTAATCAACATTCCAACCTATTATTTTATATTTATTAATATCCAAACTAAACTGTCAAATATTATTATTACAATGAGATATCTCCACCACACTTTGCGTTATCTAGAGGGCACTACAAAGAAATACAATACAACGTAACAAATTGTCGTTTTATTGTTGTTAATTTGTCGACCGCGCCGCCACTACAGATTTTAGCTGATTGGGCACTAACTCAATTATACTGTTTGTGTTGGAGGTTGAACCTAGGTTCAACCTGGGTTGAACCTTCAACATAAACACCAAAAGTTAACTTGGAGTTAACTCGACTCAATCCAAAAATTTTCTTAGGTCGAGTTAACTCTGGTTAATATAAACGCCCAGAGTCGAGTCGAAAAACAACAACAAAAAATAATCGGTAAACTAAAAAAATAAAAATGGCGATTTTTCATATTTTTCTTGTACGAACGCGTCTGTGTCTAAATTCAGCAGCATATTTTTGTGATTTTTGCGATTTTTTATATTTCGAAAGTTCAAAAGAAAAAGTTAGAATGATTTTTTGAAAGAAAAAAATTTGAATTATTTGGCATTTATAACCTGGTTTCGACTCAACCTCAAGATAACTCTCTAATATAAACACTAGAAGTTAACTTCAAGGTTAACCTAAAGATAACTACAAGTTGACTCGACCTGGGTTCAACCTCCAACATAAACAGTATAACAAAACTCAAATTACAAAAACAAAACAATTATGTTTTGTTTTTCACTGATCAATATAAAATCGATATGCACCGAAATCATTAAAAACTAAAGACAATAACTTAAGTTAACTAAAAGACAATACGAAATATCCAATTTTAAAGTTGAATTATATTTAAAATCTAAGAAAATTAGTGAAATAGAGAAACGCGGCAAAGACGCGATTAAACACTTTGAATACACCCAATCGACCAAACCCGAACTAATATTGAACAATATTGTGATTAAATTGAATTTACAAGTCGTAAAATCTTTTTTTCGTATATTGTTGGTTTTTCAGACAGCTAGATTTTTGACTAACGGCCATATTATTCAGTCGGTTAAAAAACGTGGTTTGAACGCTTTTAAACCAAAAAAATAAACCACCCGATTTCAAACCAAAAAATTTAAACCATACCCATATTATTCACTACTTTTTTGGTTTACATCTGTTTGGCTTATGTTGGTCTATTTCGCTATTCGTTTATTTTCTAAACCAGTTTAACGGCCATGAAATGTCAGATTTGCTCGATTTGACAACCATTTGACAGCGATTTATTATTTCACTTTCCAATTAATCTTGCGACATTTTTCAAATAAAATAGTACACATTGTTTTTCATTCGTCTCAGTCAAAAATGAAACTTATGCACCGCAACAGCAATGAAATCAACAATAAAAATTCAAGTGACGAAAGAGAAGCAATGAATCAAAAAAGGAGTGAATGTGGAAGACGCCAATTTGTTGATTGTGCCATCAAAACAGTTACGTTTCAAGCGGTTCACGTAAACTGAAACGGGTTTGTAGTGTCGCTTGGTGTTGACGAGTGTTTCAGCAGCATTGTCACCAACAAAACGACCATCCATGGCCGTTTGGCAGGCTGGAAAAATATCGCTAGAGTATTCTATGCTTTGCCCGGCGTGCAGCAATGAGACGCAAGTGTGTTGAAAGAGCATGCACAATCGCCATTGGAGAGGGCTGCTGCCATCGGCAAAGCCTTCGAAAGTGTCTTTTGTTCACCCGGAGACCGTAAAAGACTACGCGGTATCGCTTCAGGTGAAGCTAGCTGGGCTTCGTCCAATAACAGTGATGCGCCAGTTTTGACGGAGAACACAGCATTGTCGCCAAACGTGATTGATATCGTAAACAATGCCAGTCAACCAAAATAAACGATAACATCATCGCCTTGGACAGCGATTACATCGAGTACGCCAGTGGGATCGAATTCGTTGTGTCGTTTGGCTTTGACGGATGCAGTTCAATCAATTCCCAAACATGAATTTTCATCGACTTCCTCACCTGAAATTCAATCGAATAACGAATAGCACTCTCTCTGCGCAGATGTGAAAAACGAGGAATTGTTTTTAAACGGAAAGAGTTGGCGATCAAACGAAAGCAATCGCAATTGTGGGATGTGGCACTGACCACATTAAAGCAGAACAAATTATTTACAATTAATCGATTTTTGTTGTTAACTTTTTTTTCACTTGTTGTTTATGATTCTGTAACAGAACCTTGTGAGTTCACTGCGATCGAACAAACATCCAGTAGAATATTCCCACAAGTATCCAGACCAAAATCGCAAAAATCACCAAAATGAAGGAAATTCTGCGAATGCTGCTAGATTTGACCGATGCCATAATTGAATATGCGAAAGAGGAGTTTGATGTGAATGCGAATTTGCATGCTGCTCCTCAACAAAAACAATAAACTGAAAAACGATGTCAATTTAATGAATAAGCGAGGAAACGGCCATCAATCACCATACCGCCGATTGTTATCCGTCAATGACGAAACGAGATGGCAATTCTGTCTCGAGCATTCATTTAAAAATACATGTTTTGATTAAAAATATATTTTATTTGATTTCTTTGCCATTTTTGTTTGCTGCATTATTACGTCACTTGTCTTTGGCGGTGTATTTCCTCACGACGTTCACGTACATTAATGATGCGGGCACCAGCCGCCAACCGTTGTTCAAACATTTTTACAATTTGAGTCTGTGCAAGTGAGCGCCGAACTCGTCCAATTGGAGCTGCTATGACAGGTTCTGCCGGTGCTGCTTGCACGACGACTTCTTGATCGGTCAAGATTGCTGGCAATGGCAAATCGTCCACGTGTCGATGTCACCCATGTCGTTGCAGATGTTGTGCAGCAAGCAGCACACATATAACTTTTTGGATCAAATCCAATCGATGCAGCTGCATGCCCGTCATGAGAATCGGGAAACGTCATTTCAGCAGCCCATAACGTCGACGATGCGCGTAAAATAAAAATAAAAGGAAATAAAATAAAAAGAAACGGGTAAAGATATACATTGGATTGATGATTTGAATAAAATGAAATAATTGCATTAACCGCCTTGTCAGCATCGTGCTCATTCATGTATCACGATAACATACTCCCCAAATTCGTCAGCTTTGAATTGTTGATGGACGAAGGAATTGCAGAATATGGTCGAGTCATGAGTTGAACCAGGCCAGTGAGCGACGACGTTTTGGATCCACAAATGGGCATCGGATATTGTCTGGACGTTCATCGAGAAATATCCGTGACGATTTCGGAACGCTTCGCTCTACTAATAACCAAAAAAATATAAGATTGATTTGTAAATGAATGAAACGAAATTAATTATATTAAATTGAAAACACTCACAATATCCCCACCCAGTGAACTGATTTTTTTGTGTGAGCAATCGATGGCATCAATGCACCGGGGAAAATCAGCTAACGCCGCAAATGCTGCTACTTTTGCCAAACACTCATCTTCGGTTCGCGGCATTCGAACGATAGCATGAAAGTGTCGTAAAATCTCGCTGCACACCTTTAGAAGCTATAATCAAGATGGAACAATAAGCGAAATGAATGAAAACCTGAAAAAAGCATATATAACCCTACCGGGGGCAGAATATTGGCTGCCGTTTGCTCAAAGTTGACATGAACTGAAGAAATAGAAAAAGAAAATAAACAATAGGAATAAAAATACACCAAAAATATATCTTAAGTTATGTTGGCATTTTTTGCGTATCCCAATTTATATAATGGCGGTGGATGACAGTTGACAACAGTTTGAACAAATCGGGATGAAATTCTAGGTAATAAGACCTCAAATAAAAACGTATGGATCGAAATGTCATACGCAAAAAATGCCAATATAACCTCAAATCATATATTATTTCGGAATACCGAAAAAAAATGAACATACCGACGTGGATCGCCATCGGAGCCGAAAGTATTTGCGATATAGTCGACGTACCGTTGTAAGTACGGTAAGGACGTCGCATGAAAATGACGAAATCAAACGATGAACTTACCTTCAAACAAAAATAAATTTAACTTGACAAAATTCACAACACGATTGCACTGATTGGATTGAAAAAGGAATGAATAATATGAAAACATGGATTAAACCAACGAAAATGTTCATAAACCAGCCGCTGGAGCGATTTAAAATAGGCATGGTTTAAAGTGGTTTGTCGGCCAATTGATTTAAAAATGTAAATTTTTTAAACCAAATGAATAATTTGAAATTTCAGAAAAAATTTAGTCTAAAACGACTCAAACCATGGTCTAAAATAAACCAAATTTAAACCCGCAGTGAATAATATGGACCTAACTCTATTGCAGGTACGAGCTTCTGTTAGTTCTGTTTCAATATTTTCACTTTTAATTATTTGTATTGTGACTAATAATTTAATGGGTTTTATGATGTTAAGTTTATGACGATAAATTTTCTTATGATGTTGGCAACGAACAAAACGTTGCTACGACAAGTGGCGTAAAACTGACATCTATTTTCTAACGGCGGCATAAAATTTTTAAGATGACGTAAGTTTCGATTTGATTCGAAGTTACAAAATCGCAGCCCAGATACAAATAATAATAATAACAGCCAATTCGTGTATTTTTCCAATAAATTACACTTCAAGACATTACATGGACTAACATCAATACCATATAATAATTGACTAATTTCTATTATGCAGTTATCATAAAAACGAATTTATGAAGAGATTAAATATTAGTCCTAAATAAATTCTAAAAACAAAATTTTTTTGTGAAACCAAATTAAAATTAAAATTAGAAAACAAAAATTGTGTTTTTCTAAAAATTAAAACTCCATTCAATTTTAAAACAAACCGCACTCTATGTATGAGATGAGAACTATACAAGAACCACTCATGTAGCTTGGGCGAGTACAAAAAATTCAAAAAAAATGTTGAAATTAAATTTATCTTGTTTATGCATTCAAAAGGATTTGATTATTATTATGGAATTTTATGTTTTTGGACTCTATAGAAAACAGCTTAATGTGTGTGTGTGTATGCTGTCCAGAATAGCATTATGTAGTTGTTTTTGCCTATTATCTAGAATATTCACATGCAGATAAATTTTCCAGTTATACATTTTGGTTATAGATAACACACACACATACACAATTATATTCAAATAGTATTGTTTTACCAGAAAATTATATTCCTAACCATTATAGGTTTTAACACATAAATTGTGACACAGGATTAAACTAGATAAAATACTGTCAGTAATGAACAATGCGAATTGTGCAACGCCCGTATACAGTATATTAGAAAAATTTACGTTTATAACATTCACTGAAAAATCCACACTTCATCGGAACCCAGAGGTATCAATTCAATAGTGGTCAAATGTGTAATTTCATTTATTGTAAAGGTTTGACTAGTCGGCCGCAAACGTGTAAATAGAAAAACTTTTGTAGCGATGGCCATTACAAATTAAATAACTTAATTTCTCATTTAATAGATCTTTGGTACTCGAGCGCCATGTAGTGTCATGTATTTACATATTGAATACCGTTATTCAATTCATACTAAAATACGAGAGATTTAGATATTAGGTACAATACAAAAGTGTTACCCGATGCGAATAATAATAATAATAATAATACAAATCTCTAATCATAGATGTCAGTCTAAAACAAATAAAATTAACCGATTTTTATTAATGCGAGCCATTGAAAATGTATTTTATTGTTAAATAAACGATAAAATACGACATATTTTTGTGAAAACTAATGTTTTACAATTCATATTTTTGTAATAAATTAGAGAATGTATTGCAGAAAATTTGTAATAAATCGCCGAAAATAAACAACAACAAAATATTTACTTCTGCTCGAAATGACAATGTCGGAATAATTTTTCTTCTAAAAATATTACATCTAAATCCTTTTTGTGAATTGTAAAATATAATTTAATAAATTATTTATTTACACAATCGTCGTTTTTTATTAGTTTTAGTGCAACATAATAAAAATTCTAGCATTTATGATGTTTAAGACCACCTAATTGGTAGGTATTAGGCTAAGAGGTTTTTAAGAGAACCTCTTAACTGATCAGTATGTGCAGAATCGCAAAATAGCTTAGTAAGAGAAATCTCTTAGTTATGTGAAATATTGTAGTTAAGACCTCTGTGACTATACGCCAGAATCACACGGTAAATTTCTAAATTAACTTAACTTTACTTCATTCGGACATTTCTGACATCAACCCGGTCACTTAATCCAATGGCTTCATATTGAATGACTCACACGCGCTGTGATAAAGGATGTTGGTATTTATGTCCCGGTATGACTTTTATGACGTATATTTCTCTTGGTAAAACCCGCGTTACAACTTACCGACCTTTAAAGTTCGAAACAAGCTTCTGAGCCACAACGGCCTGTGAATGGTTAAAAACAAACTCACAGTCACCGCCAAAAGTCAGAACATTGACAGAAGATATTTTCCAATTTAAAATCAAACCACTAAATATCAAACACCTATGACAAAGAGAAAAGTGCTATCCAAAATTTCCAAACTATTTGACATCATTGGGTCAACGGTTATAATAAAAGCAAAAATATTCATGCAACAACTATGGACATCAGGAACAGGTTAAGACACACAACTGCCGACTGAATCAGAAGCATAATGGATTTGCTATGATGCATAATTGCAGACGTTCGAAAAAGTAAAGTTATAAATATGGTTAAACCACAACGCAGACAACACAGGCGATTTACACGGCTTCTCTGATTCATCCGAGGACGCATATGCAGCAGCAATTTACTTCAAATCTAAAATTACAAACAACCAAAGCAAAGTAATTTTAGTTACTGCTAAAACAAAGCATGGATTAAAAGTAAACCTCATAAATTCAAAACATACGTTGCGAACAGGATAGTGGAAATCCAATACGTATTGTCTCCAGTGCAATGGAGTTACGTGAAATTCAAAGAGTCCAGGAACCAAGTATACCCATTCACTACGACAATCAAAAGGACATCGCTTATGTTCTTAGATTTGCAAAAAGTACAGCTAAATCGTCAACAAGCTACCTAACGACCAAAGAACTTCACGATAGTTTGAGGTTAGCCTTAAAGTTAACACAAGAGTTTTGCTTAGAAACATTTAACCAACACCATGGCAAACATAGCGAATCAAAATTCCATACCCTTAATCCGAAAACAGGCAAAGACGAATTGTTGCAAATAGGGCTGTCTAAAGCCAGAGTATGTTTCAACATTAAACATCCAATAATTTATTCATTGTAAGAGTTATTTCACAACGCTGCTGATAGACTGCGCACACAAGATGACGTTGCACGGTAGCAAATCCCTCACACTAGCTTTCATTCGCCAGAAATATTGGATAATAAAGGGTCTCTAACACCCTTCGTCTGCTTTGCAATAAAAGCCGTTCACTTAGAATTAGAAGCGATTAGACCCTTCAGAGCACGTCGAGGTAATTGTTCGGACCTCTACAACGACTGTGGCTCTAACTTTATAGGGGCTTCGAAACTTATGAAGAACGATCTGAGCGCTGCACTGAAACAACTACCAGAAAAGCTTGCAGAACAGCTTGCAAAGGATGGCATCCAATGGCATTATTTATACCACCAAAAGCACCGCACTTGGGTAAACTATGGGAAGCGGCGTTAAATCCGTCAAATATCAACTACGTAGAATAATTGGAGAGCAACATCTGACGTTTGAAGAGATGGCAACAATTGTTTGTCAAATATAGAAGCATGTCTCAACTCACGTCCTCTTCTCCCACTAATAGCAGATCCCATTGAATTCACAACTTTAACACCCGGACATTTCCTTATAGGTGAACCACTACAAACGATGCCAGAGCCAAGCCACTTAAATCAAAACATTAGCCATTTAGCACGATGGAGACTTCTGCAGAAAATAACGCAAGAATTCTGGAAGATCTGGCTAACCGAATACATACTATCGTTACAAAAGCGAAGCAAATGGAACAAACCAGCACGAAATATAGCGAAAAGAGAGCTAGTGCTCATTATGGATGATGCTCTGAGTACAGGAAAGAGGCCTCTAGGAAGGATCCATGGGGTACATAGTGGGAATGATCGTTTTGTTAAAAGCGTAACAGTAAAGAACACCAACGGAGGATAACTCAGAAGGCCAATCACAAAGATCAGTCGTCTGCCAATTGAGGACGATTAATAATGCAAGAAGGATTTTTCGTCAGAGGAAACCCAAATAGACGCTGTTGAAGCCAACAACCACGCAAAACAACATAACCGATTGACAAGAGCAAGCACCAAGTCCAAGCTGCTACTTTACGCTACCGCATTAACCTGTACATTAGGACTAGTAACAGCAGAAACACCAACAAAATAAAATACATCGAGATTCTCCTCTCATCCCGGGATCTACTTTGATAGAATTGGTCCAGCAAGGCTAACCAACGGAGAATGGAGGATTATAATCTGGTATAACCTCACTTCCTATTGGGCGGAATTAAGTCACTTTGGGAACGCTGCTCGTCAACTAGACAGGTTTTGTTCGAATAAAACGCTAAAACAACCAGCAACCACTGATAGAGAGAGAGAGTTTGTATTTCTACAGAAGAAATGAACATTAGCAATGTGTACACGTGCAACTTGTGGATAAGAGAAGTTTTTGTTTTTGTTTTTTTTTTATTTTTTTTTATTTTTTTTTTTTTATATTAATTAAGTTATTTTGTGTGTGTTCCATGTAAATGCGTTTGTCTTTGAAAATATTATATAATCTATGTACATACGTATTTGCAGTGAGAATATACACTTTTTATATAAAAATAAATTTTATATTTGCGTTATATTGCAATTGCGATTTGACAAAACCAACAAGCAACAACAATGTTGTTGGTTTTGGTTTTGAGCATGAATATACGCGCCAATTATAATTATAAGATTTCGTTGTGTGTGCTTGGTGTACCACTACCATACCATATTTGAGTCCCTTTTCCTTACTACATATTTTGTTTTCTCAAATTCTGTTTTGCGATCATAAATTTAATTTGTTTTGTTTTAAAAGGGTCTCATACGAAACGACACATTTCACAACAGGATGTGCTAAAACAGGATGTCACAAAACAGGATATCACAAAACAGTACATGGTACGCTACAGTACATGGTACGAAACAGGACCGATTAAAACAGTACATCACAAAACAGTACATGGTACAGTAGAGTACATGGTACGGAACAGGACCGATTAAAACAGTACATCACAAAACAGTACATGGTACACTAAAGTACATGGTACGGAAGAGTACATCGCAAAACAGTACATATTAAAAGAGAACACCATAAAATAGGTAATAGCAAATATAGTAATAGTCAATTTTACGGTTTTAATAACTAGTTGTGTGGGTACGGAAAAGTACCATGTCAAAAATTTATTTTTGTATGTTTTTTGAACCAACATACACATTTGTGCATTCCTTTCAAACTTATTTTCGCCCGAAAAAACACTATAACTATACACACAATTGTGTTGGTTGTACTTCGAGCGAAATTTTTTACCAAAAACGCCATTATATACTATGGTTTTTTACTCACACATTTGTGTGGTTTGGACTTAAATTGAGCCATTTTTTTTGGTTAAAAAGGGATATATTTATTTATATATTTATTTAAATTTTTGATCTATTTTGCAACGATCAAGTATTAGCGATTTAAATAAAAATAATGTTATATATTGTTAGGTGAAGGGATATTTTATTACAACTTTAAGCAATTATAATTCTATATAGTATACTGTCTCACTGCATCCCCAATGAAATTCCTTTAACTTTTTCCTTACAGAAAAGTATGAAAAAAATTTTGAGAAAAACAAATTTTTTTTTTGTTATGTTGGTGATTTCCTTATGAAAAATGTTATCAAACTTTTAACTTTTTCCTTATGAGAAATACAATGAAGTAAACCGCATTTGCAAAATTGGTTGTTGTTGTTGTTTTTCTGCTTGTCACAAATTAAAAAATATTCAATGCATATTTGTCTTTTAACAATTAGTGTTGTATTTTGTGTCCTGTGAAAAAGTAATAAATAATATATAATATAATAATATAAAATAACAGATAAACAAAAAATAATTTTGTAAAATGAAGTTAGCTTTACTTTGACTTTTCCCTATTCATTGGGTATGCTCTTCATAAGGAAAAAGTTAAAGGAAAAAGTTAAAGGAAAAATTATTTTGCATTGGGGATGCAGTGTAATTACTCTAGGTGAAGGCAAATATCCACTTGATAATATCCTAATTACTAAACGTATTCAATAAAAAATATTTAACAAATCAAACTGAAAAAATCCTCCAGCTTAACGTTCAGTAAAATGTACTTTAGTGTACCATGTACTGTTTTGTGATGTACTGTTTTTATCGGTCCTGTTCCGTACCATGTACTGTTTTGATATGTCCTGTTTTATTACATCCTGTTTTGAAATGTGCCATAGTGAACGGATTCGGTTTTAAAATAATATCCTCTCGTCTCGGAACATTGTTCTTGTTGTACTCGTATGTACATTATGCGCATAAATTGTTGTAAATATACATCTAATGCACGTTTACACCATAGCTACTTTAATAGTATAATAGTGTTTTACTAATAAAGTATTTTTCTCCTTCAGTTTACACCATGGTGGTGTGAACACATATTATAATGGTTTATTACTTATATATTTCACAAAAACAGTTAAATTTACCACAATAAACAAAAAAAATCCGAAGATTGCCTAAAATGACATTTCGTATCTTAAAAGTATTATATTAACAGTTCACACCGCATAACATTATACCAATACTTTTTAGATACGTACAATACTTTAACAGCAAAAAAATATGTGATAAAGTAATAAAGGGCTTTGGGTTTGCATCGTCATACTTTTTTGATACATACTTTTATACTACTGCATGTCGATTCTGGCTACTATAGGAATTCGGAATTTTTCTCCTACATAAGAATAAAAAAATATTGCAGTTTTTTCCTATACAATATTTCCTATAGTTTATTCTGGCATACTCAGGAAAAAAAATTAGGAATTTTTATTTTTAGTTTTAGTACTCAACGACAAGGCGCTAATATCAGTTAAAAGTGGCTAAACGTTACGTACCCAAGTATCGCTACTTCCAACTTATTTCGATTTTTATGGAACAATTGTTGGAACTAAGTTCCACGGTCAAGTTCCATTTTATTACAAGTTTTACTATGAACTGTGGAACAAAAACCCGTAACTCAAAGAACTGGATATTATGCGAGTTTCATGGCTTCCATGAAATATCTCAAAAATGTAACGAAAGTTGAAACTGTCAAAATGAGTTCCATTTTGTTATACTTGGGTATTATGTTTTTATTTACCAAAGTGATTTGCGTATAATATAATACATATGAGGCTGTGATTTACAAAACTTGGTATATTCAAGACAATTGAAATTTGAGAAAATTCTATAAACTTAAAACTCTTTATATTTGTCTTACTTTTATTAAACAAGTGTTTACATCGACAATGTTTCAATTCTTGATATGCCACACAAGAAACGGAATATTGCTGAACATTATTTACACACCGATTCTGAAGCACAGTCACTGATTGAAAAATGGTCTTATACCTGTGACAGACTAAGGATTAACAAAACGAGATTAGTTAAACTCGTTTAGCGAATCGATCATAAATCCTCTTGCGTTGACATACTACAGTTTAGCTAATCGCTGTGCAAATGTAAAATACTATAGTGGCGCAACGATTGCACGGTATCAATATTATAACAAATCACATATCATTAGAATATATCAGTTATTTATTTCATTAAATAAATATTTCAATTAATTATTTAATAATAAACATCGTAAATATCCATTTACAATTAATTGTTATGTAATAATTAAATAACGAATGAACTCATCATTTTCAGTTTTAGAATAAACAGGGTTTATTGCAATTCACAAGTATATTTTTGGTTTGTTTAATTTTACTACTATTTAAATCAAATGCACACAAACAATAAAATGTCATAAGAGTTAAAATCTCCGACGTGTAATGGCGCTACTAATCTCATAACTATGATAAATCTTCAAAAATTTTAACGATTAGTTGACTAAACCAGTTCAGTCACTAAATCTCACATCAAATCTAGATTAGCTAATCTTCTACTTGACACACTAGCGTTTAACTCGAAAAAAGCACTAATCGCGTTTTATTAATCCATAGTCTGTCACAGGTATTAGGTAAGACTTTTTGTCTTTGTCTTGAGTTTAGTCTTAATTATGAGAGTTTTCATACTCTGCGCATAATCTTAGTTGGCATTGGTCTTAAAAAAAAAGTCTTGCATAAGACATACCAATTTGGTGGTCTTATTGCTCACAGACTACACGCAGAATACGAAAAGTCTCATAATTAAGACTAAACTCAAGACAAAGAAAAAAAGTCTTACTTAAGACCATTTTTCAGTCAGTGACTGTGCTTCAGAATCGGGATGTTAATATCTGAAAATAGTAATTTAATTTGGATAAAACGAGTTTTGCAGGATAACTTTGGATATACAAAGTTTTGCAAGTTACCCCTTTGGATATGGAGTGTTTTGCAGAATGAAAAATAAAAGAAACATTGTATTTCATTCGATGTTTAACTGTTTTTATTGTAAAAGTTACCTTACATCAAATAATAAATAAAAGCAATTTAGGATATTACAAGTTTTGGAAAAAAAAGATTGATGGATATAGAGTTGTGCAAATAATGTCAGTTTTCAACCTCAATTAAACCAAGGATATCGTGAGTTTTGCCAACACCGAACTCTAATAGATTTGTAAATTATCTTTTAGAAGTAACTGTCATCTTGCTTTTTATTAAAAATGGATATAACAAGTTTTGCAAATCACGGCCTCATATATAGTAACAACAAACGGTAAATAATTTATTAGATGATTGAGATCAAGCAAGATATTACGGCTTTAGCCATAACGTTTACGGAACGAATCAGCTCTATTTTAAAAAATTATCTGATATTTTAATGGTGCAAAACTTTTCAAATGAAGGTGTATAATACGCAATTATATAACGTTTTAAGATAGAATTTTATACTGTTATGGATAACTTCACAATTCTTAAGGCGTTTTTGTATTTTTGAATATAAGGGTTCTGGATGTATCTTCGATCATTTAGATAAAATCTTAAGCGAAGGCTGCATTTTCATGGGAGTTTACGAAACACTTGGTTCTTTAATAATATTTCAGTAAACTTTAAGTTTTTTATTTAAATTATTAATTTTTAAATATCATGTAATAGTTATTTTAATTTATTAAATAATGGTAACATAAATCACATTTTAATATTATGTATTTAAATCTTAAAATTACTAATTCAAATATTATCTCGTTAACTTCTGCAATAAATGAATAGGAATTATTTTCCGTACCTCAAATAGGTAAAGAATTTTAAATGTCAAAACTGCTATAAATAGGAAAAATAAATTTCCTATTCCGTATAGCCAGAATAAACATTTAGGAAAAAATTCAAAACTGCTAGAAAAATGTCAAATATTTTTTCCTTTTCCTCTTCCTAAGGAAAACCAGTATACCAATTTTGTCCCGAAATGTGTGAAACGAAATGAGTGTAACCGGAATGATATAGTAGTAGCATATGTGTTTGTGTTAGTTTCGTGCGTATGATTGTTTTTCTGCATATGCAAGTCACGTGTCATTCTTTTTTTGTTTATTTATATTAACTCTTTGAGTGCAAACATGATTTCGGCTAGTGTATTGAGGAACAGGATTGCGCTTTTTGGCACTCAAAGGGTTAACCATTGTAAACGCCATATTTTTGCCATTTTGTTTATGTATTTTCGATTTTTTTATAATTAACATTTTATTTTTAAAATTTATGGAATTTAAAATAAATTTACTTATAAAATTTTATTAATAGATGTAAAATTAATTTATGATAATAGAAAATATAAAATACATTGGCATGTTAAATAATGACACTCCACAGCTCGAGAGCAGACGTAATGTGCTGAGAAAAGGAAATAAGCACCATAAAAATTAAACCGATTCGCCCGGATCGCGTTATTTTGGTGCTGTTCATCTTACAAATGACACAAATACGAACAAAAAAAAATACAAATACAAAGACATAATTGTGTATTATACACTGTGTACGTATTCGATTTTTTTTGCTTCACTCATTTTAAATGAGTAACTCACGAGACAAAATCGATATAAGGATTCGACATGCTGGTGTAAACGTGTATAACTCTGTTTAATTTTGATTACGCCAATCCTTCGCTTAACGAGGTTTTTTTTTCTTTTTTTTTACGAAAATTCTTTGCTTACGGGAAAAGGATTCGATTTACGAATTTTATTTTTGATCTTAATAAAACGTGTGTTCTAGGCTCCAGATTTTTCTACAATGTTTTGTGTTCTTAAATTAAATTTGTTCCTTACATTAATCAAATTCTATAAATTGAAATTTTGCCGAAAGTCCTGACTTTAAGAAACAATAAAGTTGTTGGCAAATATAATTCAATTTACTTTATTATTATGATTATTTTTCATTATTTTTTTAACATACCTGAAGGTCAGGAAAGGTTGTGATTGCAACATTCTTGATCACGGGATATATTTAATTACATCTATTTAATTGAGAATAAACTCAATACCATTAAATATGTTAACGATCCAAAGACCTTTTGCTATGGAATGTTGTTTTTCGACGATCTTTCTGGTTGAATTCAGGTTATGTTTTAGTGTAATTGTGTGAATATTAGATATAAATTAACCCTGCTTTTAGTTGGATGAATTTAAATATAGGTAGCTAAATGACAATACCGATTTTAAATTTAAATTTTTACAATATCAACGGAATATTTAGGTCATCATATGTATGATAATGCTGTCGAGTCATTACGAACGTGAAGTCCCTCGGTTAGATGGTGTTGGGTGGGAAGATAGGGCAAAATAAGGTTACAAACAGCATATGATGAGATGACCCGTAGATGTGAATTAAATAACCTAACCAGTCTATTATGACTGATGCGGAATACATATGATGAATATTAGTATCCCTTACCTCAACCACAACTAACCCAAATTAATAAACTAACAAAATCTATTCTAGAGTGTGAATTTATTTGAGACTAACATTTTAATATATTTAAGTAGTTAGAAAATGACTTTGCTGCGGTTATCGCCCTAGTCGTTTCTGTGACTAACATCCTTTCCTTAATAACCTTATCTGTTAAGGATGCAGGCAGGGCCTGGGCCCGCATGATGCTGAAATATTATTCGCATTCAGATATAATTTGTTATTTGATTGTTGATATTTCAGGATTATGATAACGTACCTAGGATCGCCGTTATGGTTGGCCTGTACGCCTCTATCATATCTATGATATCATATCAAAACAACCAGCAACCACTGATAAATTTAAGTACTGTGAAGCCATTGTTTCACAGATAAAAACACTCCACGTACAATTAAATGAACAAAACGAAGTATTTAACGCCTTAGGCGGAAATAAAATCATCCGCAGAAGAAGAGCGCTCTTCCATTTTGTAGGTACAATTGCCAACGAACTATTCGGGGTGCTAGATCAAAGAGATGGAAAAACCTCAAGAAAAGCATAGAAAAATTAAATGCTAACCAGCAGCACCAAAATGAATCATTACAAAACCAGATGTCCATATTAGAGTCGACTAATGTAATGAGGAAACAACACAGAAATTCGAGGCATACAATCAAATTCTAACAACCATCTTGATCGTGCACACTATGCTGGAGATGATGAAACTACAAAACTTTTAAACCGCAATAATCAGGGAAATTCATCAAGGCAGGAGCAAGTCATCAGGAGCAAGTCAAACAAATCATTCCTAATTTTAAACCAAGTCAGGTTATACAGGAGAATCAATATATATGTCTCTCTTCCGAAGAACTGAATGCTTGTATACACCTCAATGATGAATATTTTTGTGATATACATCAACCACGATACAAGCAGCTGTGAGATGCAACTTTTCCAGCAAACTAGGACCATGCCAACTAGTTGCGAAATCCACAGAGTAAACATTACCTCACTATGGATTCCATTACGCCGACACAACGCATGCATTTTTATAATCAAAACCAAGGTTATTTATAACGTGATTTGCAAAAATAGCAGCAGAATGATCAAAACAACAACAGTTCTCATCCAAAGAGAGAGAATCCTAACACTAGATCCCAGCTGTAAGCTAAAAGGAGAAACATTCACGTTGACAGGGTATAGGGCATTTAGCAGTTGATCATATAATGTTAGATCCCACCTACGGAGCAAATCGAAACTCACAATTTAACTCAGATAACGAAACCATTGAAGTGTCAATTCAAAATTAACAAAGAGATCTAAGGGCATCAGATACCGAAGTAAACATGCATAACGTTCATCACTAACAAGCTCTTACGTTATTGTAGGAATGTAGTAATCGCAGAAGCCATCGTATATGTGAAGCATAGAAGAACAACTCAGGTTGCTACAGCAGATCCACTTCCAGATCCGTAGCCAACAACAACTAGGCCTGTTACCAGTTTATGAGGAACCCATTTTCTTGCCTTCTATATTTTTCCCAATGCATGCAATCAAAGTGATATTGCTTGGTGAGTAGTATAGTGATCACGTTCATTACACTATAAACGTCGCGTAAAATAGTATAATACCAAGCATACCCAGCTGCACCCTAAATTATGGTAATGATGATTAGCAAATACCAAATGATTTTAATCGAACGATATTCTACGAGTATATATCTAATTATTTGCGTATTGAGAGAAAGGATGATTTGTGCAATTTGTAATGCAATCATCGGTAAAATACTTGTTTCGTTTTCTATCATAGTAATGAGCTAGTATTGTATTGCTCTTCTATTAAATTTTGGTTTATATGTGTATGATGATGATGATACGTTAACCGATTTTATAATTGTATTAAAAATCGATTTTTAGAATTTTGGAATAAAAATTAATTTAGAAAAATATTGGCTGGACTTCTGGGCACATCTCAGAATAAACTTTGTAATTGTATATAATATAAATATTTATTTATTAAAAATATAAAATATAAATCATAAAAGCCCGTAAATATTTAGTAGAAATTAGGTTGCAGCAAGCGACCAGTTTTATTCATAAACCCAAAATCAATTAAAATATTTGACCGCCTTGTACTTGCAATCAAATAATTTACTCTCTTAACTAGCACCGCACACAGTTTTCAAATTTATTATTATATGAAAAAAAGTTACATTTTGTATCGCAAAGCAAATTTTTCCTTTTTTGTATTTTATTGGTAAAACGATCGTGGTATACAATTACCACCACCACAGAATTATACAACTTTCTTAAAAAATAAATTATTTTTATTTTTAATTAGAAATTATTAAATTGGTCCAATGTGTCTATTTATTACAACTTTTAGTATAATACAAAAAAAATTAAAGTTTTTAGAATATTATGTTCATATTTTTTCTATAATTATTAACAAATAAGTTTTCGTAGACCTATTTTTCTTAATATACACAACTCGACTTTTTCAAAAATCAAAACTCAACTAGACTTTACTCCCTAAAAAAATTCTCGCATCAAACAAAATATAGAAGAAAATTTTTTCGTTGGCGTTTTTAGTTTTGTTATTCGTACGCGTCACTATCCTACTCATTCTTTCCATGCAACAATCGCACACAACAAAACGAGAAACCCACATCAAAATATTCCTCTATTGTATATCTTCGTTATATATGCGACGTTTACAATGGGTGTGGATACGACGGCTAATTTCCATAAAAACAAAACCCCTAGTACTAATACCCTAGAACATGATGACTTAAATGTTGGTTATCAACATGCATCTGTTAAAATTGATGCACACGGAACGACAGCTTGTAAATGACTGAAAGTTATGTCATAAAAACAGCAATGACTAACAGATTTTTATTTCCTTTCCAGTATTCCAAAATTTACTTAAATAATTTAAAACTTAAGAATAAAAAAACAGAAATTAAACTGACAAAAAATTTACTGCGTAACTATTCGCCAACCTGTCAGATGACAAAAAAAAAAAAAAAAAAAAACAAAAACGTGAATCAGAAAGAGAACAGCCCGACGCTCATATAAACTCCTCTTTCCACAAAATAATGTGGAACCCTTTATGATCGCGTGCTTCCCTGCTCAACTAAAATAAGGAAAATAAATATTATAGTTCTTTTCAATTTTCTTTTATGTCTATTTATTTTTCGCGAACAATAAAAATAAAATATAACCCTAGAGTATAATTTATATTATTACTTAACACATTTACACAATGAAAAAAATAAATATAAAAAATCAAGAAGACACAATTCAATTCTTAAATAATAAAAATTCCTTAAAAAACCGATTATAATTTACAAAAAGTTTTATTTTATTTATTCTCTTATTATGAAATAATAAATTAGTAAAACCCATTTTATTTTTATATAATTTATACAAAATGAAAAACCCCAACTAATTTGTTGTGAGACTTTTTATTTTTTGTATATAATTAATTATTATTTTTTTGGCCCAAAACCAGCAACAACAACAACAAAAATTATAAATCTAATTATAAACTTATTTCTCTCCTTATATACGAGACTACGTACATATTCGTTCATTTATTAATTCCTCCAAATTAATATTGCTTTGCCTGGCAAATAATTTTCATTTAATTTTTTATTTTTTTCATTCATTATACAATATTTTTAATATTCTGTTTTAATTTAAATAACCCTTATAATTAGAAGAAAAAAAACTAACTAAATAAAGTAAATCAACGAAAATTAAAATAATAAATAGAATAATAATTTAAATAATTAATTAAATCACAAAATAGAAAAAAAATCTTCATTTTTATGAAATAATATTTTTTTGCTTGCAATTACAAATAAAAATTATACGTCAGTGTTATTGTTTTTAATAAAAATATTTATTGTTTTTTATATAGTGGGGGAAGTATTTTAAAAAATTTTCTACCCGCTTGACCACACAAAATTATATATTTTATTGACATTGCTCCATCCAAATTACAATTTTATTAAAATATTATTTTTTGTAAAAATTATGTGGTTTTTGTTATTTTATTGATTAATAATAACAATAATAATACACTCGTATAATTAATTGCACATGAATTAATTTAATAATTTTTTTTATTTTAATATACAAACATAAAAATTTTAAATTTTATTTAAAATTAATATTATTTATTTATTATATTTAAATTTTATATCGAAAAAATAATGATATACCATATATTTATTTACAAATAAAATATTTTATTGTAATATATATAATGCATAAATAAAAAATAATATTATTTGGAAAATTTTAAATAAATAAAATTTCAAATTAACCGCATTTCGTTGAATGTAATTTAACTGCAATATAATTATTTACGTGAGTAACTACACATATGCATAGGTAGGATCTCAAACCAATGAATGCGACCGAACTGTTGTAAAATTTCAGCTAGCATTTTCAAAACAAATATTTCATTAAACAATCTCACATTGCAAAACATCGCATTTCAAAATTTAGCATATAAAGAAATTTTATAATGGGAGTTACCTACTAGCCTTTCAGCAGAACTAAAATTTTATTTCATCAATTGCCGCTAGTTGGCTGTTAGCAGTTACGCCGGTATTGCGGCTACATGTATATGGTACTAATATTGTCCAATAGGTGGCTTTGACTACTTAGTTCGAGGTTATGTAGTATGTGAAAATTTAATTAAGTTTACGAGTGCACCCAATTCTGTTTTTGCGCAAACTTTTTTTGCGCGAATTTGTTTTAACGCGAATCAAAAAAAATCATTCTGTTTTTACGCGATTTCACTTGTTATTGCGCGATCAAAAACAAATTTCGGTATACATTTTCAAATACGATATTATGTATTCCTTCCCTTTCTTCCCTTCTCATGTAAATGTGTGCATATATACATAATGTAATCAGAAACACTATTTTCTCTCTCCGAGTGTTTATTGTTCAAGGTGTAAAAGAAAAGAGATCATAGCTTTCCTCTACATACTCTATAATATGTACAGAACGGATACGAGATCGAGAAAGGCATACGTGCTAGAACCGATCAACAATATATATACCAACTATAAAAGGGAATTTCCCATTTATTCATCTTAAATCATTAGTATAATAGTGCGTTACTTAGTGATGTGAGCAGTTATCAAAAAAAAATTAAAAAAATTAACGAGACTGTTAAACGAAATTTAACTTTAATGTTCAAAGTGCAATTATTAACAAAAATCGAATAAAATATTCAGTTGAATACAGGGTTATCCAATTCGAGGTTGATAAAGTAGAAATCTGTATACCGACATCTGTCAAAGATAAACGTCAAGTACGCTGTCATTTATTTAGTTGACATTCTGCCATTTAAGAATATGGAGCATTTAACAATCGACCAACGCGTTAAAATTATTAAATCTTATTATAAAAATAATGATTCTGTCGTATCCACATTTCGCGCTTTACGAGCAGATTATGGTCGTCATAATCGTCCTACAAAGCAAACCATATTGAATACAGTGAATAAATTTGAACAAACTGGATCTGTTACTGATATTGTAAGGTCTGTGCATCATCAAAACATTCGCAATGCTGAAAATATCGCTTCTGTAGCTGAAAGTGTGGAAGAAGATCCAAATTTGTCAATTCCTCGTCGAGCTCAACATTTAGGCCTATCTTATGGCTCATTATGGCGCATTTTGCATCTGGATTTGCATCTTCATCCGTATAACGTCCATTTGACACAAGAGCTAAAGCCTGCTGACCATGGACAACGAAGAACATACGCAAATTGGGTGTTGGAAAAACAGGCCGTCGATGCTGATTTTTCGAACAAAATTTTCTTCAGTGATGAAGCTCATTTTTCGCTTGGTGGATACGTTAATAAGCAAAACTGTAGAATTTGGGGCTCAGAAAATCCACAATTGATTGTAGAGAAGCCATTACACCCGGAAAAAGTCACTGTTTGGTGCGCATTGTGGTCTGGTGGTGTGATTGGGCCGTATTTTTTTGAGAACAACCATGGACGAACCGTTACCGTCAATTCTGAGCGCTATGGCCACATGTTAACCGATTATTTTTTTACGAAAATCGAAGATTATGATCTTGACGATATGTGGTTCCAGCAGGATGGAGCAACCAGTCACGTAACACGAGCAAATCGAGATCTTTTGCAAGAGAAATTTCCTGGACGTTTGATTTCGCGATTGGCTGATGTTAATTGGCCTCCAAGATCCTGTGATTTAACGCCTTTGGATTTCTTTTTGTGGGGCTACGCGAAAGATCGTGGTTACGCAAACAATCCTCAAACTCTTGACGAATTGAAAACTAATATTCGTAAGGTAATGGCCGAGATACCGCCCGAAATGTGCCGAAAAGTCATTGAAAATTACCTCAAAAGAATCAAGGCCTGTAAGAAGTCCCGTGGAGGACATTTGAATGATATCTTGTTTAACTAAAAATGGCAAGGATCAATCTGTAAAATGAAATAAAAATTACAATACATTCCGAATATTTTGTGTGTTTTTTTTAAGTTTACTTTATCAACCTCGAATTGGATAACCTGTTATAAATTTTCCGAAAATCAGTAAACAGTAAACAATTAATTTCGACACATTTTCTGATTACATAATATGTCAAAGTAGGAGAGCTGGGGAAACAAAATCCGACTTACCACGAAATAAAATATACAAATGCCACACCTTAATAGGCATCAATCCAAACAATCCTAAATTCTATCTCATATAGACTTCTCTTTGTCCCGCTAACAAATGGCAACTATGAAATTATTTTTTTTTTATCAATGGTTGCAAAATCCATCCAGAGAACATTTATACCATCATCCGATATGTAATGTCAATCCAGAGTCCACCCCAACCCCCCTCCCATCCGACAAAGCGAAAACCGCTTAATTCTGTTAGTTTTTGCTTTGTCAGACACAGGTTCTGTCATGACGCTCGTCTCGGATTGTGGCACAAATGTGTTCTGGATACAACCAATCATAGAAAAGTCACTTTGATATCCACCATGTATGAGCAAGCCACGTGAGACAATCAAGATGAGACTAAATATAAAGTTGTTTGGACTTATTCGCAGATGGGACACTTAACTCAATTTTATAGGCAAGCTCATTATTATGTAATGTCAACCACAAAGCAATCGAAAAGGAAAGCAATTTCTTTAGAACTTAAAATTCAAGTTTTGGATCGTCTTGCGACAGGCGAAGGTGCTTCTTCTCTTCTGTAGGTAAACACTTCGATTTAAGAGAATCTACAGTAAGAACTATAAAGAAAAATGGTGATGCTATTAGAAAATCGGTTATTTCTGGAACAAAATTAAGCGCACATACATCGTCGTACATCAGAGACGCGATTAAAGAGAAAATGGAAAAGGCTCTTGCCATATGGATAGGATTGCGCACAAAAAAGGGTACCAGTCGATGGAAACTCCATTAAGCAGACAGTCTTAAGGATTTACCAGCAAACTAAAGAAAAAGAACCTGGAACATCAAATCATAAGGCCGCAAAATTTGAATTTTCGGCAAGTACGGAGTAGATGTCAGGTTTTCTGCAAAGGTACGCGATCCATAACATAAAGATTAAGGGTGAAATTGCGTCCGCAGATGAGCAGGCAACTAAAAATTTTCCCCAAAAACTGGCTAAAATAATTGAAGAAGGTGGCTATACTCCTGACCAAGTGTTTAATGCAGATGAAACGGGCCTCTTCTGGAAAAGAATGCCTAGTCGAACGTATGTAGCGAAATCGCAGAAAACTGCCAGTGGTTTTAAAGTTGCCAAAGACCGGGTGACGTTTTTATTTTGCTGTAATGCTTCTGGGGATCGCATGCTGAAACCGTTAGTTGTAAACCGCGCACTTCAGCCACGTTCGATGAAAGGCATGAATTTTGATGGTAGTAGTAGTATCTTTTAGGGGCTAGTTTGTTTTTCCTCAATTTATGAAAATCATATTTCTATGTTAAGCACAAATTTCATCAGTATAGCCGCCTTTGCAAAATTTTAAAATTAGAGTTAAATTATTTCTGGTTTTTCTAGAAATCGGGTTTTATTTGTTTCGTCTTTCAGGCGAAATTTGAAATTTTCTTTTCCCGTTTTTTCGGCTCCTGGATTAGCATTTATTTTTCTTCGTGAGCACTAATTAGCGCAAATTAGGCTTATATGGTATGCAATATTTCATTTTGAAATTCGAAAGTGTCCCTGCTGCAATAACCGATACTATTTTATTAAACCAGTCGGTGTGTTATTAAATGCTACCAGTTATTAAACCAGTCGGTGTGACGATTTTTATGTTTCGATGAATTTTTACTGAAAAACGCATTGCTTTCGTTTGACTTTGATACGTACTGTGTGTTAAGTAATTTCTTTTTAATGTGCTCTGCGTTATTTCACTTGCCTTAAAACTCAGAATACACACTCAGAGCCAACGTCGATTTTGATTCACGTATCATGTCCTCATTTTTTCTCTCTGTCATTTTATCATCATCTGGAGACTTCTTAGTACACAAATGTCATTTTTAATATCGAAATAATTCTGCATAGCAAAACACCACATATGATAATTATCAGCACCGCGTAGCTTTTGGATGTTAAATTGCGATTTACTGTTTGATCCTGCCATCTCCTTCTCATAAAATTTTTTGATGACGATACAAATTTTACAACAAATTTTTTTTTTTTTTTTTATTTATTTAAATAGTACAATCTTATCAAATGATAATTTATTACTAAAGATAATAACGCACTTATTTGAAACTAATAAGTGGAGCGAGTGTGGGTTTACAGAAATCAATATTCTGCTCCCAATAATGAAACTTTATTTATTAGATGACTAGCTCATGCGGTTTAATTCTTTTAAGGCGTCTCAGTTCTTGTGTTATGTCAAGAAGTTGTATTGCTTCACTGTTGGTATGTTGCAGTAACCTTCTTTCATGTTTGATTGCAAATTCCTGGATCACTTCATCAATCCATTTGACATTTAGGTCTTTGTGTAATTCCTCGTTGGTTACGTAGCGGTAAGCATTCGTTATTGTACGTAGAAATTTGTTTTGATAACGTTGAATAATTAAACGATTTGATTGTTTAGTACAGCCCCAGAGCTGGATACCATACGTCCAAATTGGTTTAATTATTGTTTCGTAGATCAGGCGTTTACAGTACAGGCTAAGCTTAGAATGTCTTCCTATTAGCCAGTACATTTCACGTTGTTTCATTTTCATTTGCTCTGCTTTTTGTCTAACGTGATGTTTCCAGTTCAATCTTGAATCGAGATGCAATCCGAGATATTTTGCAGATTCAGCTTGGGGAATTTGTACCCCATTGAGAAATGTATGGATGTTGCTATTTTTGTGCCGCAACGTGTATGTTACATGGACTGATTTCAGCTCGTTAAGCTTTATTTTCCAATCCCTGGTCCATTGGCTGATTTTATCGAGTGCGTGCTGTAAGTATTCTACTGCTTGGTTCTGCGATTCGCTTGATGCCAATACTGCGGTATCATCGGCCAAAGTTCCAATGAAGGTTGTTTCCGTTGTCGGTATATCAGAAGTGTAAAGTAGATATAGGATGGGTCCTAATACGCTACCCTGGGGGACTCCTGCTACGGCTGGGTAAAAGTTGGAGTATGTTACTTCATGTGATACTCTAAATATTCGTTTGGAGAGATACGACTCGAGCAATTGGCAGTAATTTTTTGGCACTAATTTACTTATCTTGTAGATAAGACCCTCATGCCACACTCTATCGAAAGCCTGTGATACATCTAGAAATACGGCAGGGCAATATTTCTTCTCTTCAAGTGCTTGTTCTATCTTTGCAGTCACGCGATGAACTTGATCAATTGTCGAATGTTTATTCCTGAATCCAAACTGGAAGTCAGGTATAATGATCATTGGTCTTAGTCGTTTCAATAACAACTTCTCAAACAAATTTTGAAATAGTGGGTAACAAAGAGATGGGCCTGTATGAGCCCATTTGCTCGGCTGGTTTGTCTGGTTTTTTTATCATAATGATTTGTGCAACCTTAAAACACTCAGGCACATATGTAAGTCGAAAGCAAGCATTATATATATATGTTAACATAGTCACTGCTCTCTTTGATAACTCCTTAAACATCCTTGGCGAAATGTCATCAATTCCAGGTGACTTTTTAGGATTCAGATTCATGTCAATTTCTTGTGCAATTTCAAGTGGGGTGACACTTCTGATATTTGATGGAGATCTATAGACTGGTTTAGGATCAATCCTAGATTGTATGTCGTGTGGTTGAAATACTGATGCCAAATGTTGTGCAAATAGTTCTGCTTTTTCTTCGTTACGTCGCACCCATTCTCCATTTATGTTCCTTATAGGTGGCACTTGGATTATTGGTCTCTTGTATCTTTTAGTAGCTTTCCAAAGAGAATAATTTTTGTCAGCTTCAGGAACCAGTCCTTTCAAATAATATTCAGTACAAGCTTCTTTATGTTCTTTAATTAATCGGTTAACTTTATTACTTACCCGATTAAATTCTCTTTTGTCATTAATGTTTCTAGTTCTATGCCATACGCGCCTTTTCCTACGCCTTTCTTTTATCAGTTCCCGAATCGCCAGGGGGTAGTTGATCTCTTGTACGACTTTCTCACCTAGTACGGGTGTAGCCTCTTTAGCTGCATCACGCATGGAGTTAATAAAATGTTTAGTTTGTAATTCAAGTTCTTGTTTAGTTTTAAGACTAACTTTTAACTCAATTAGAGTATCCAGTTTCTCTCTAAATAATTCCCAATCAGTAAATTTATTAGTAAGGTTAAGTTTGGTTTTCTTTCTTATGACTAATGTACTCAGAGTCATTAAGACCGGTGTATGATCGGAAGTAAGGTCGTCAATGCCTTCAACTTCAATGTAATTTGAGGCTATTCCTTTCGAGATATAAAAGTCAATCAAATCAGGAATTTTGCTTATGTCTGTAGGCCAATAGGTAGGTTTACGCGATGAGTGATATTCACATCCTGATATTTCTATTGCACTTAGGAGTTCTTTTCCTTTTCCTGGTGTTATGAGTCGAGATCCCCACGCAGTATGTTTCACGTTGTAGTCACCTCCTATAATAAACCTTGGTCCAAGTTTACTAAAAATGTTGACATATTGATTTCTTACGATATTATGTCTTGGTGTTCAGCACCACCATGGTTAATCGTTATTTCGGTTGCTTGCATAAATGGTTCCTTAATTTCTTCTTGTTGGAAATGTAGGATATTTTATTTGATTAAGATTGCTGTCCCTCCTCGAGCACGACCACTAGGATGCAATGTCCAATAGGCTCTATATCCTGTAATTTTGATAAAGTTTTTCTCCGTAAAGTGCGTCTCTGATATTAAAGCTACATCTATGTTGTTGGTTCTCAGAAATACTTCTAGTTCTTGAGCTCTTGCATTAAGCCCGTTAGCATTCCAGGTAATTATACGTAGGAATGTTACAGTCATTTACTTTTTATGTTTTAGCGGTTTGTTTGGTGGTTTGGAATTATCTTCCAGTTTATCCACCCTGTTAGTAAGCTGGCTGAAATTTTGTCTCATTTCTGCCTGAAATTCGGTGAGCATTTTCATTATATTACTAATGGTTGGCTCGTTTGGCACAGGCTCCTGCCTGCTTACTTGATTTGAATTGTTATTTGAGGTTTTGGTCACCTGGGCGTAGGAAACCCCCTCTCTAATTGTATCATATTCTTGGTTTGGCTTTTACTGTAGGCGCTCTGCTACTGTAATTTTTCTCGGTAGCTGAGCATTTAGTTTTTTCTGATACACCAGGCATCCTTTATAGCTAACCGGATGACCTTTTTCTCCGCACAGTGCACAAGTTGGTATAACATTTCGCGGCTTTTGACATTGTTTTGTTTGATGATTCTCAGCACATTTGACACATTTGGCTTGCCTATTGCAGAAGTTCTACGTGTGTCCTAACTGTTGGCAATTTGTACACTGAGGTATACCTATTACCTTTTTAGGTGGTTCAATAGACACCTTGCAATATAGCAGGTTCTTAATTTCGTATATGTCCTTATTGTTTTCCCCCTGTAACAGGTCTACATAAAACAATGGGAAGTGTCTAATAATTTTCTCATTATTGATTGTCAACTTTTTATGAACGTTAATAATGTTGGTTACTTTATGACCATGGTCCTCGATTGCCGCTTTGATCTCTTCGCGATTGGTAGATGACGGTAAACCTCGTATTACGATTCTATACCATTTTTCACTTTTGAGCTGATAAGTATGGTATTCCATCTTATATAGTGTACTATCCTTGTTATTGGATTCAGTGTCTTTTATATCGCTAAGTAGTTTTTTAATTTTACGGTAGTCATTTTCAGACTGCGTTGTTATTTTGATGTCGTTATTGGATATTGCTTTAAACTGAGCAGGTTTCTCTGTCACTGCCAATACTTGAGCTCTGAGTATATTAAAATCTCTAACGTTGCTGACATTGATTGGTGGTGGTAAGGGCTCCTTTTTGTGTGCTTGTTGTGGTTGTTTTGGTATTTCGTTATCTTGCGGTAGAGTTACCCTTGGTGATGGCGTTTTGGAGAGTCTCCTCTTTTTATGTACATTTAGTTTATTTTGTCTAGGTTGGGTTTCTTTCTCAAGTTCCTCTTCATCCGTAAAGTAGTCATTGGTTAGACTTTGTAGGCTCTGACTTCTACCATTAGTAGACGTAGAAGGTTTATTTTGCCTTTCTAGTGATTCGATTCTGTTTTGTAAGTTTACCAAAATATCTTGGTATTTATTACATTGTAACTCATATTGCTGGCATTTTGTCCTTAGTTCATTATTCTGGCGCTCTAGCGAGGCTAATTTTGATGTCATTTCATTGCCGTCTTGAAGCATACGGTGTCTTTTCGTTAATGTTGGAGAATGCATGAGTTCTAATGGAGAAATGGGGCTTATACTTCTATCTGCTCCAGTAGCTAAGCTTGCCACTACTAAAGCATTGCGGTCGCTGGATATCGACGACTGGAAGCCCGCTCGCTCACTTTCCGAAGTCGCCGGTACTGGGCATCCTAATCCCTGCACCGTAGCATTAATCTTCTTCTGATCTGCCATGGTTGGTTTATTGTTCGGGGTTCCTTCCCCTAGCCAGCATTACAACAAATGTAAAATCAATCTGAATCGCGATTAAATTCAAAGTCCAATTACTTGCTTAAACAATTAACTATTTAATTGTATACAACAAATGTATTTACGATTTAAAATATTCACGATGATTACAGATTTAATTAACGTGCCACCTGGGCCCATAACTTTTATGAGTGATACTAAATAATAAACTGTATTTCAATATAATAGTGTTGACAGATGAGAATATGGGGTGCATTCATAATTTGACAACATGTTGGCTTTTGGATTTCGAATTTTTGAGTTTTCCACGTTCTTCACCCTCGGTATGGCGTCTCTTCATATTTTCATTCACTTCTTTCGTATGCGCAACGGCTTTAATCCTGTGGTGCAATTATATTAGTTTTAATGTTTAATTCTAAATATTAAGTAGTTTCGTTTAAATTTTTTAGGCAGATAACCTAAAAATTCAATCAAACTTACATTGGTTTTGAAGGTATTTGCTACGATGCATTCTTGTAAAAAAGGCGTTCAAACCCTGTAAAATTAGGTTTAATACTAAATTTACCGAAATCAAATACATTATTCTTACTTCCTGCCTTCTTATACTTATCCATTATACAATTAGAAGAAACTTTGGGTTTTTAAATAACCACCTGTAGTTACTAAACCTGCATCCCCAATAGAATTTCTTATGACTTTTTACTTACAGAAAAGTATGAAAAAAAAACTTGACAAAAAAAATATTTTTTTGTCAAGTTTTTTTTTCATACTTTTCTGTAAGTAAAAAGTCATAAGGATATCTATTGGGGATGCAGTGTAAGATTTTATGTTCATAAACGTACCATTTCGCTTGAATGCGCGACTTCACTGACAGAAAAAAATATCAAAACGAATATCAAGAAATTTGATTGGTATAAAAAGTTAAACCCAAGCAACAAACGTATTCAGTGCGAATTCAGTGCAAATGGAATTCTATTTCACGCACAAACATAAAGAAAATAAAAAAAAATCAATTTTGGAAATTGTATCCACTTGTATGCATATATCCAAATTTTAAATTTTAATAACAAAATGTACCCAATGGACACAATTGTATTGAAAAAATGGTGACCATCCTGTGATACTGCAACTAGCACCATCTATTACAATTTCCTCAGGAAACTCTCGATTAGGGATTCCAAGTCGGTTCTACCCGACTTCGTGTAGTTGGGCAATTACTTACCCCCCAAAGACACCCGAAACCTTCGGGAAATGCTGCAAACAACCGAAACCGACAACCCTCCTATGCATCTCAACGAAAATGGAAAAAAATAGAAACGTATGTTTGTAGAAACCGGTGGGTAATGGTAAAAAACGGAACAGAAAGTCGGGTACCCGAAATTCGGGTAATTGGATTCCCTAGTCGGGTAATTGGATTCCCTCCAATGTATGGGATATGTACGTTTATGTTTTTTCCATTTTCGTTCAGATGCATAGGAGGGTTGTCGGTTTCGGTTGTTTGCGGCGATGCCCGGTGGTTTCGGGTATCTCTGGGGGGTGAATAATTGCCCAACTACACGAAGCCGGGTAGAACCGACTTGGATTCCCTACTCTTGATGATTTCATTGGTTTGTTATGCTTACAGTAGTGTGAAGCTTATCGGCTAATGTCGCGTACATGACATCGGAAACAAATATTTCCCTACTCGCTAACGAACTCAAAACCAATCAAATTATTTGAAATGCTTTGTACCACGCCTACTAGTTCCGAACTCGAGTTGACATTGTTTTATCTTTGTTGTTGTTTTAATACATTTTGTGTGTTTCCATAGTATTTTTCCGAACTAACTCACTATGTCATGAACGCACTATAAATGTTTAAATGCACCACTTCCAAAGTGCTGACGATTTGGATGTGGTTCAGCGTATAATCTAATCACCACTCGTTCATTTTGTCGACACTCACCGTATATCATCATCATCTCGAATACTTTCTTATTAGTGTATTTGTCTATAAATATGATTCCACGCTTTCCTAATCGGTGTCGTTACTAGTACTGCTTACGTGTACTATAAATCGGCAATGCTGGTATTCTATAGTACTTGATGTCACCTACCAGTATGCAACATTTGGTTGAAGTTTTATTACATTATTTTATTGCAAAGAAAAGTACATCGAATACAGCGAGAGAGCGAAACCACCCAAAAAATTTAAAGATCCTGAATTGGAAACGTTGTTCGCTGAAGGCTCTTCCCAAACACAATCGGAATAGACTGTAGAATTAAATGTTGATCAATTGTTGCAAAACGTTTCCAAACAATCGGAATGGTTCAAAAAGCTAGCAATTATGGGTTCCATATAAATTAAAAGAAAGACACCTCGAATTTCGAAAAACCATTTGCGCAATTCTGCTTCAAAGACAACAAAGAAACGGTTTTTTTGTATCGAATAATTACTGGAAATGAAAAATGGATTAGTTATAAGAATCCCAAACCGAAAAAATCTTGAGTGAAGCTGGTATCAGAAAGCTGTGGTATATTATAAACTGCTGGAGTCAGGTGAAACTATCAAAAGCTGAGCTATAGTGGAAAAACGACCAGAATGGGTGAATAAACAGAACAAATTAATTTTTCAGCACGAAAACGCAAAACCACGTGTTGCAAACGTTGTGAAAAATTATTTAAAAGAATGGGAAAGTTCTACTCCACCCGCCGTATTCAGCAGACATAGCTCACATATTCCGGTCGATACAATCGTCTCTTTCTGAACAGCGATTCAGTTCTCGCGCAGAGATCAAAAATTGACTTATTGATTGAATCGCCTGCAAAGACCACGATTTCTTCAGAGAAGGAATCCGTGAATTGTGTGAAAGATGAGGGAAAGTTGTTTCAATAAATAATGCTTTCATTTTCTAAACAAGCAATTCAAGACTAATAGTCACAGTAATAAAATTATCATAGTAATAAAATAAACAATTGCATAATATATCAAAGAACTATTGATATTATATATTTTTTTCCACTGATAAAGGCATCATTATTATGTGTTTTAGTAGCCTGAGAAACAAAATTTCTCGGGTAGTGGTTAATAATATTTTATTATTGACCACTGGCATCGAGCAATATATATATAAGAGAAATCAAGTAGTGCAAATTTTATAAGCAAGTTTTTCCAAGGTTAATCTTATTTTATAGTTTTAATATACATATTTATATAAACAAAATTAATATTTTTCTATATTTAATCCATATATACGTCTCATATAAGCATATCGACATAGTTATTTTACAGTGTATTGTTCTTGTTAGGCTTATACAGGTTGCCAAAAATAAAATAGATTAACCTCGGAATCTCTACATGAGTCCTCTTATGTATATTTTGCTTTATGCCACTGGTTAATAATGAAAAATGAACACCGTGTAATGCGATTAAATAGATAGGGAAATTATGATTATTCCCCATATTGATAAAGTAGATTTTGATAAAAATAAAAAAATCCAAAAAAAATTTACAAGATACCACGTATAAAAACACATGGTCTAAAAATACAAGTATAAAAATATACATGCTGGGGCCCTATTCTTGGAATCGGTAGAAATTTCTGTAATCGGAGTACAATTTGCTCTGAAATTCTTTATATTACTAAAAATTTTCGCCGGCTACTTTAATCATTTTTTGAAATTTGTATGGAAGTTTTCTATTATTTATTTGCCTACTAAGCGAATAATTCTGTATCGCTTTACCCAGTCGGAATTTTTTCCTTAGTAGGGGAAAAATCATGTTTCTTAATTTAAAAAAAAGATTAAAGTAGCCGGCAAATATTTTAATAATATAAAGAATTGCATTGATATTGTATTCGGATTATCTCACATATTTCAGGTGGCGTGGCGATTAAATCACCATTCTCAATTTTTTTTTAGTTGAATGCTATAATTAGACTCAACAAAATTAAAACTTCAAATAACAAAACAAAATGCAGTGTCATTTTAAATTTACGCTTACTACAATTCAGTAGAAAAAATCGGGCTATTTCGACATAGTTAATATTATTAAAGAGCAAGTGTTTCCCTTATCAAACTAATTTTCTTATCAACAAAAAACCTTAATGGTTGGTATGCCTCGTACGACTAGTAGTAATAATAGGGGCTATAATAGTATACTTCTCAACCTTGGTGTATAACATACAATTTTTTGTTGTTACAATGTACTTACTGTTGTTACTGTAGAACTTAGCTAAAACGCTAAAACTCGTAATAAAGAAACACTCAAAGTATAAATTCTAATTTAAGTTTCAAGGTCATCCAAGATCACCCCTAGACGTCCCGTCGACCCTTAACAAATTTCATTACCAGTAATTTTCTCCTATCTAACACTGTTCTCGAGATAAAAGCGTGGCACTTTTTAAAAAGCTCACTCTGCATAGTACCGTTATAGTTTTAATTTTTCATTATAAAACTCACTCTTTTTTTACCAAATATTTTATAATTTCTGCTACAGTGTTGCCATTTATTGAAAATTTAAAAGTAATATTATTATAATTAAAAGATGTTAGGTTGCATTTATTTCGTTTTATTTCTTTAGGAAACATACGAAATTCATTGCTTTAGCATAATTCCATTTTTTTTAATTTAATAAATAAATATTGAGCCTAAATAAATTAAAATCCAAACAAAAAGTTATTTAATAAAAAACTCTTAAAATAAATTATTTTTTATTACTAAATATATTTTGTAAGCATCAAATTAATTAAAATCTGGCGCATGTTTTTCCAAAATTCAATGGAACTTAACCAAAAAAAATTGTATTTAGTTCTATTCTTAAGTATTTTTATGCATCCAAATCAAAGCCATAATTAGAATTCTTAATAATTTTTTTTTTTACCTGAACTAAATGTTTTAATTTGTAATACTAATTTATAATTTTTTTTTTATTTCCCAAACTTCCAAATTCTAGGTAATCGACGAACAGCAAGTGTACGTTCAGTAGGATATAGTGATTTATTTGTATTAAGTAAAAAGGATATGTGGGACGTTTTAAAAGAGTATCCTGCGGCGCGAGTGAGATTGGAGGCAATTGCTGTGAAACGTTTAGAAAAATATAAGAAGGCACCCCTTGAAAAAGGTAGTTGGATGAAATTTAGGTATTGCATCCTATATTTTTGTGTGTTCTATCATTTTTTGCTATGCGGTTTATTTTGTGACAAATTTTAAAATACAAAATTTTTAAAAACCATTTTGGTTTAAGTTTAATAACCAGAAAAGCTTTGTTTTTCATATTTACCATATTTAATTTAATTTTAATTTCGATTTAATTTTCTTTAGCTATATATAAATAACAAATTTGAAATTATATTTACATACTAAAATTCGTAAATTAATTTACAGTCGTTATCGTTCTGTGTTGTGTTGTGTTATGTGTAAATACATTTTTGGTTTTTTGTACATGTAATTCTTTTCTATGTGTCGTGTAATTAACTTAAACAAAATTTTAAATACACCACAATGAAATGAAATTGTTTTAGTAATAAACGAATTTTCTGTTATTTCATATGTAAAATGTAGTGGCAATGGGAAGATGTCAATCCACTCCAGGGCTTGTTGAAACCAAAGGTAGGATACCATTAGAAGATATGTGGCTATCAACAACATCAGCACCCCAGCAAAGCCAATATAGCCATACGGTTGGCTATAGGTAACCAAATATTTTTTTAAAAATTTAGTATAATTATATTTTACATGCATTTTGCAAAATAGTTAATTAATTTTGAGTTATTGAGATTGAAAATTGATTTATTTTTATGTTTTACATATTTTACAAAAAAATTTTGAAATTTAGTCGAACACAAAGTCCTAAATCACATCATGGGGAATCATCGTATACAGAGCGTGCATCACGGCCTGTGGATGATTCCGGTTCATTAAGCCCAAGTGCACATAGTTCCGAAGAGCGACCTAGAAGTCGGGCGGCATCTTCACAATCACGACCACAATCACAACCTAGTCGATCAGGTAAGTGCATCGAATTACAAAAGTTATATATTGCTAGATTAGTAGCAAATTTTAATCTGGATGTCAAAAGATACATTTTACACCACACTTTTCGTCTTCGTTAATAAGAGATTACGGAAATTTTTTATTCAGTTTGAATCTCATTTTCCACAAAATAAAACAGAACAGCGGAATAAAATATTAAAGGTGCTAATTGATTAATCCAAAAACGTGAGACATAATATAAGTCGAGATTCACCAACTTAGCCAAAAACTTATCAAAAACTATCAAATTTCATTATCACGTCCAATAGTTTCCCAAGTTTCACCAAGTTTCTTCCAAGGCTAAAAATAAACTATGAAGATACCAAAAAATAATTAAAAGTTTCGCTGGGTACAAAATATCAGTAGAATTTTTGCGATAGTGTTGCCTCTAGTGATGATAAAGCTCCGTCATCTATTAATTTACACTGTTCATCTCTAGAGGCACCACAATTTCTATTTAAATATTTCCAGCATCGCAATTTAAACATTTTTATGTTTTACTATTTACAGTAGTTCCTTGTGGATCATTAACACATCTTGAATCATCGGGCGCTACACCATTACTGGGCTCCCACGAAGCACTCGAAGATGAAATCCGACGTTTACGTGAACGTTTGCATACCGTGGAAGCCGAAAACGTAGCTTTAAATACAAAATTAGCGCAACAACAATGGGATTTGGAACATCGTTTGGCGGAAATTGAAATGCAAATATGTGGCCAATCGTCCGAATCTAGTATAAATGAAGAGCACGAAGCTGAGGAATTAGAAAGGAATCGTGAAAGTATCATATAACACGGAAGCGTGCTGCCCCAAAAACTTAATGCTGTGGTTTATGTTAGTTGTGTTTCATGACAATTTTTTAATTTTATAAAACAAAAAATATCTTTATTAATTGTTATTAAATTGTATTATTTAAAAATATTTATATAATTTTATATATACATCGGTTAAAAATATTATATTTTTATTAGTCAACGAAAAATATCGTTTTAAAACTAATTACGAAAAGTTATTATTTATTTATTTGTTTTTTATTAAATAAGACATAATTTTAAAAAATGACTAAAAATGAGGGCAGCTGTTTTAAGACATTTTTTCTCTCACTCTAATATATAAAAGAAAACAAACAAACAAATTATCTTTATCGCGACGATAATAATTAATAAATTATTATAATAAAATTTTGAATTTATTTTATTTTAATTTTTAATAAATAAAATAATAAGAAAGAAAAACATTTCTAAATTACAACGTAAATTCAACTGTAAATATTAGCATTTAGCAATTATAAATAATTTGAAAGTATGATGATAAATTTAAAACCAAACTAATAAGTATAATATGTAATTACAATAAATTATTTTTTATTTATATAATTAATTAATTTTTTTATTTAATATGTAATATAAATTAGTAACAAAAAATTTAGATATATATTTAAATGAAACAAAAAAAAATTATTAAAAACTTTTTAAAAAAGTTATTTTATTATATTAAATATAAAATAATTAGAATTTTTAAATTATTTAATTTTTTTTAATTAATATTTTTTAACCCTTATGTCTGTGACGGGTCACACTAGTCACTTTTTCGAATTTTTTGGCTAAAATTTTTAATTTTTAGTCAAGGAATGAAAAAAATTATAAATATCAGATTTTCGTCCACAAAGGGTCCACAAACCAATAAACCTATCAAAACAATTTAATTCATACAAGTCTCAAATAATCATAAACATCTTCAATCAAAAGCTTTTACCATTATAAATAGTAAAATGAGAAAGTATCGAACTGATATTTGCATAAAACAAGCTACGTGAGAAAAAAAAAATGCACAGACAAAGGGTTAAATCGTTTTTTCAATTCAAACTTTACATTACATTCCAGTCAAAAATTTATTCATCAATTTTAAAATTTTATTTATAAATTTAGTAAAAGGAATATAAAACAGGTTGACCACGGACCGTTATGAAATAGGTTAGGATTTCAGAGTACCGCAGGTAAATAATTTTTAATTTTCTTATACTTTCAGCACCAAGTATTATTTTTTGTTAGAGCCAAGATTCTGAAAGAGCACTCGCTTGTCTAGTCCTACATCAGATATAACATCAAGGGGCTGAATGTCCTGCTATCCTAGTGTGTCCTATCCTACTTGTCCTAGTTCCTTAATCTGATTAAATACCATTTACAAATATTAAATTCTGAATATAGTGTTCTCTCTGCAGTGGAGAGTTTCTTCTTTCTACAGTGGATTCAAAAAAGCTCATCTAAAAGTAGGCCAAGGAACCAAATGAAAAAGTAACGGAAAAAATATAATTGCATGCTATTAAAATTTTATTTTGAGAAAACTACTTTTTCTGAAACGTTTAAAATATCTTATGAAGGGGGTTCCATCTATTGATCAAAACTACGTCATTTTTGTCGTGTGTTCGTTAACAACACAACAACGCGTTTTGGCTATCCAAACTTATTATGAAAATGGTCGTTCTGTAAAACAACAAAGTAACCCGAAAATCTTCAGTCGAAAAATGTCGATAACGCAGATGTGGTTGAACCCAATATGAAATGTCGGTAATACATGTTAAAATGGTCAAAATTGGCAGATCAACCTAAAATGTCGATAATGCAGATTGTGTCGATAAAGAAGATTAAATATTTTCTTAACAAATGAAACATCAATTTTCCGACAGAAAAATTACAATAACATTTTCCCTATATTTTGTCGATAAAACCGTTCGCCATTCGAGGATTTTTTCAGACAAAAACTGGTCTGACTTTGCCTATTCGATGGCCGACGATCCTAGGAAGTTTTTGTTTTTTTGATGCAATCGTAAGTCAATCGGGATTTTGTGAGATAGACACCGGTTTCACTATGCAAATTAGAAAAATTAGAATTTCACCCCTATTACCTCATCAGACCCCCACCACAAACCTATGAACAAAACCTGCCTATGGTGATGGGCCCTCGAATTGACATAGTTAGGTTTGTGTTTATTTACCAAAATCTCGAGTGGCAAGCGATTTTATGGACAAAACATGGAGAAAATCAAATTTTCACGCTATAATCTCATCAGGCCCACCTCAAACCTATAATCAAAATCTACTCGTAGGCTCCCAAATCGGCATAGTCAGATTGGTGTCTAGCTGGAAAAATCGTGAATGACGACCGATTTTATTTAGAAAACATTAGGATTTCACCCCTACAACCTCATCAGATCCACCCCTAACATATAATCAAAATCTATTTATGATCATGACCTTTCAAATTGACATAGTTAGCTTGGCATTTCTCTGCCAAAATCTCGAATGATGGACGTTTTTATCAACAGAAGAAGGGGAAAATCGAAATTTCACCCTATAACGTTACCTGACCCAGTCAAACCTATAATCAAAATTTACCTATGCCATTGGCCATCGAATTAGTGTTGCCAAATCAGTGTCTGGCATAATCTCGATTTGCAAACCATTTTAACGACAATTACTAACCGTTGAATGCTTGATAATTATAAAACTCCTTTATCGACCATTTTCGGCAGTATGAAATAGATATGGCATTTCACCCATATAACCTCATCAGACCCATCTCAAACCTACAATCAAAATCTACTTGTAGTCCTTGGCTCTCAAATCGGCAGTGTCAGATTGGTGTATTGGCAAAATCTCGAATGACGAACGATTTTATCGGCAAAACATGAGGAAAACTGAATGTCATCCATATAACCTCATCAGAGCAACCAAAAACTTATATTAAAATCTACTGATGGTCTCGGGCCATCGAATTGGCGTAGTCAGATTGATTTCTGTCTGGCATAATCTTGAATTTCAAACCATTTTAAAGACCATTACAAACCATTTAATGCTTTTTAATTTTGAAACATCTTTATCGACAATTTTCGGCTGTACGAAACAGAAAAGACATTTTTTATAACTATGCATTCTCAAGTTGGCCGTATGCTACTATATAACATGATTTTGTAGGTTAGAGTCAAGCGTTTCTATGAGGCGAAGTTCACAACAATTAAACGTGTCGTTACGAGTAACCACTTGTACGAGTAACGTGTCGTTACGAGTAACCATCTCATCCAAATCGTGAAACAATCGACTTACTTGCAAACAAGTTTGATGACCGCATAATTTCAAGAAATTCTAATGTCATGAGATGATGATGATTATGAGATTTTACATCGCTAGATTATTCTCTTTGGGCTTTTTTGAAAAGTAAAGTGTCTAGCAATGATCCACAAACAATTCTAGATCTTAAGAACAACAAGTGTTGTTTTGTGTAAGTATAACACACATTATCACAATCTCAACCGCCTGTTGGCTTGTCTCGAAAATAACAAAAGCAAAAAAGGTTTGTTCCGGAAACAAATCTTTCCAAAAATAAAACGAGAACTTAGACGAAATTTGGTAAAAACAATTTTTTCTGAAAAATCTTCACTTCCGAGAAAATTACAAAAAATGTCCTGGACCAAGATGCTAAGTCAATTTAAAATCCGCCTGGCCTCTTCGTAAATTCCACAAAACAGTATACAAAACACTAGCAAAATATCCAATCCAGAACAAAATCGCCCCTACCGGGTCTTTTGCAAATCTTGCGTCTCCCAAACCAATTACAAGCAAAACAAGCCCCGACAATAAATGGTGTCTATCAAAATTAGTCGTTCGCGGAAAATGATCAGGACCAGAGCCTTGCTACAACTTCAACCTAGAATCGACCCATTCATAATCGAGTCCCACGCAAATGCTATACCAAAATACTGGCAAAAACAAAAAAGATTCAATAGAAATTCAATCCCCTCCCCAAACCTAACGAGAACCTACAAGTACCAAGTTGTATCCTGATTTGTCAACCCATCTGGGACGCAGAGCGATTGAATTGTGGCGAAACTACATTTTACTACCAAAATTGTAACTTCCGCCTAAATTTTGGAAAATGGCCCTGATCAGCTCTATTACACATCTAATTCATAATCGTTCCTTTCTCAAACGATTCCCCCGCAGCCAAATACCTTCCAACATAATTGAAAAAGCAAGGACGAAAATCGGACCGGCGTAAGATAGGACGCGAAAAGCGAACTGCGAAAGAGTTGGGATCATGCTTCGACCACAGAACAGAATGCAAAGATAATAAAAATAAAAACAAAGAAACAATGGCCAATCATATTGCTCAAAAATGAAAATTTTTTGTTCTGAATTTTTCCACAAGAGATGATTGGTCGAAAAAATGACCCAACGAACGCACATGCATAAAGGTTACATTACACATGCTTTACATTATTTTGTGTAACGTAAAAAGTATTTTGTTTATATAAAAAATAAAAGTGAAAAAAACCGTTAAAAACGTTTATTTAGTGCGTATTGTGCATAAAATAAAGTTTAAAAATGTCGTTACGAGCTCAAATGGTGGAAATGACAAAATCGTAAAATCGTGCAAAACTTTAAAGCAGCATGAATGACAGCCAGCCAAAAACCGAAGAAAAACTACCAGAATTGAATCCTGCCTTGAAAATTGAAATCGATGCAAAATTTGAACAAATCGAATTTGCTTTATCGTGTGATAACCCTTTTGCTGCCCGGTAACACAATTGTGTGGGTAGGGCAAAAGTACCATGTCAAAAATTATTTTTTGTATGTGTTTTTGAACTAATTTACACATTTGTGAATTCGTTTTTAATTTATTTTTATCCGAAAAAACACTACATCGATACACACAATTGTGTTGGTTCTTTTTTTTATCAAAAACGCCATTTCATACTATGAGTTTTTACTCACACATTTGTGTGGTTTGGATTTAAATTGATCCATTTTTTTTTTTTTTTTTTTTTTGATTGAAAAACGGATAAAAATGATGATTTATCTGATAGCCTAAATGAAGACGAATCTTTTGATGATATAGTATTGATGACCCTCAGAATTGGATAAAGTATCGTGAGCACTTGATGAAACCGCGAAGGACTTGAACAAACTACAGTGAAAGGAACTCTGCATCCGCCGGTATAATTGAAGAAACTTTTGGAATGCAACTACCAACTGTAAATCTTACGTCAATATAAGTGGAGTTCTTCCTGAACGGAAATGTAAAAGACGAAATAACTGTCGGAAAAAATATAAAGATCGGGTAAGCTGTCAAAATTAGTAACTTATTTTTGGACCATATTTGCTTTGTATTTGATTCGTTTGGGCGAATCAATGAAATTCATTCAAAAAGAATTTATCATTCAAGAAATCGAAACTAGACACGTGCAGTTAATGTAATAATTTTAAAATCCAAATAGAGTAATCATCAAGAAAATGCTGTCCAAGACTAAAAATGCAAGCAAACCGATAAAGAAGCAGCTAAAATCGATCCTGGACCAATGATTTACACCTTTGATTATTTCTACAGACAGCGGCACAATTAGGGGAACAAAAAAAAATGTTAAACAAAAGGTGTTTCAAATATACCTTCCGATAATCAAATAAAACAAAATAACAACCAATTTTTGTAACCAATCAGTTTCCTCAGTAGTGGGTGTTACCTCCACGAGCTTTCACAACTGCTGCCATTCATCTTGCCATGCTTCCGATAACACTGTCGATCGTTTCTTGTGATAAATTTCCCCATGCATCCAAGTGTTCATATCGAAGTTCTTCCGTGTTTCGAACTGCATGATGGTATCACAAATGGTATCACATGTTCTAGCAGAATACCTCGAACATATCGATCAGTTGTAAGGATCCGTTATCAATAATCAGTAATTCGGTACGGACGCACCTAACCAAATACCGGCTCAAACCATAATTGATTCGATCGAGTTCACTTAAAAACGACTGTGTTCAAAATATGACCCCACTGGTTCAAAGTATAAAATCGCGGTTCTTGAGCAAAACTCAACCTTGCTACTCGTTGAATTCTCTGTTGGAACTTCGTATCCACGCCTGTTTCTCAAAGTTACAAAGTCAATGAGACGGTCATCACTAGAGCCAGTACAACGTTTTCGATCTTGGCTTCGTCTTTTCATTTTTAATGATTGTTTCTCTGCGTTTTACTTTTATCTCTAATTGAGCAAAAACTCGACCCGGAACACAATTTCGATCTCTTTAATGTGATTCTGAGCTTCCATCGTCATGAAATTTGTACTTTGCAGTCGATGATGTACCGCTGATGCCTCTCCATTTTACCCAATTTGACCGATGGTTTTCGGTCTAAATGTACGGAAATACATTATCTTTCTGTAACTTTGACTATGACGATCCTTGTACGATTCCAAAAATAAACAAATACAGTTGTCTGCTGTAATACGCTGCCTGATCAGCAACTTTCGGCAGCAGCATATTTTTCTGGCAGTCAAAAGCAAATGTTTCCATATTCTGTAAGTAATCCCCTTTTAAACCGCCACTTTCAAATAAGAGCCTTTCTTTATTCAGTTTTGAGGGAAAGCTCAAAGATTAATTGATCAAACATTGGCATTTCATTTTACTGTTACTGGCCTCACTTAAAATATCCCCCCATGTCTCCTACGAAATCCTACTCTTCCACACATAACAAATCTTTAGATTTTAGGCGACATAGAAGATTGAGCATAAAAAATTTTTGTGTTTGCAGTGTTGTTGTTTTGGCCACTATGAAGGTACTGGAACAAACTTCTTGCCTGTGTCCTTCTCTATTTGATTCGGAACGCTAGAGCTGAAAAAAGTTGAAGACTAATTTCGGTGCCCTGTTCATTCAATTTAGCCAACATAAAATCCATTGCAATATCTACACTAATCATGTTACGTCGACGAATTGCGTCAAATGTTGCTTTGACTGGCGTTAATGCTACTGCTAGGTCTGAAATAATTGTTTCTTCAATGTTGCTTCAACTCATCAACATTTTAAATCTTTCCTGCATTAACATCAGGCTACTCCAACTGGTTTTACCATTTATTTTTAAATCGATTTTTACATATTTTTGCAGTACGTAATTTTTTGTTGGAGATCTCTTAAAATGTGGAACAATCTTCCTCACTTTTCTTATGATTGGCCCATATTCTTCATTTGTGATAAGTACTTCCGATTCCGATGTTTCATTGGGATCTTTCTCAATTACAAAATGGTATCCCCCTTTTTCATTATTACTATTTTCAAAATCATCGATTTCTTGATATTCCTCTTTTTCATCAACAATTTCTGATTATTCTACGTCTTGCTAGTTGTATGTCGTGCGCGACGCATAACTGTTGATCAGCAAATATAATCTTTTCAACTTTCTTCATTACACTTGCACCATCATAATTCCTACAATAAGATGGTGCAAATTGATTTTGAACAGTGCAAGTCATATTTACCCGATCCATATCAACCCGAATCAAACCCAAATTCCAAAACTCTGGTCCAGCTCCATGAAGATTTAGATTCATACTCCTGGACAATTTTAAGTCTTTTTTGTTTTTCCATCTATTCCTTTATGAGATCTTTTTTGATTTTTTAGAAAAATCTAGTACCATTTTTTTAATAGTTTGCCGAGATTTTGCTACATTTTGGAATCCCCGGGTAACAAGTCCAGCTCGTATATCAACGAAATTGTAAATTGTGTTGATGGGAATGCCATTTTTACTATAGGATACGAGCGAAAACCTCAAATAAATCTTCCTTATCTTTTTTCATGGAACTAGAAAAATAGTTCTTCTTTTTGCCGTGGAGATAATTCTGAAAATTTTGACATGGCGTTCTCAAAATTCAGGTTCCTTATTGAAATATATAAAACTACAAAATAATGTGTAATAAATATTATTTACCTATATTCTTTCATTGTTTTATAGTTTTCTACAGTTATTTTCAATTCATTGATCATTTCAAATATATTCTTTAAAACGAAGATGAAGAATTTACAATATTAATAAACCAAAAAACACACACATGACCATTTATGTAAAATTTATGTAAAAAAATTGTTTTAGCAAATCATTAATTTTTTGATTAAATCTTCAATATGATAAATCTATTTTTATTCGTAATTTTTTTACATATGATGATTTTTTTTATTAGGCTTGACTCCTACATAAAAAAGAACCATGTTTTTTTACCATAGAAATAGATTATGTAGAATGAATGTAAGCAGCCGTGAGTCAAATTCGGAGGGTAAAAGAGAAAGCATATAAATCAAGCCGTATTTAGAATTTTTTCGATCAAAATAAAAACTACACAAATTCAAAACTATTTTTATTCCTCCAATACGGTACTACGCATTAATGTTTTTATTTTCGGTAAAAAATTATACTAGTATTCCAAAATAAAAATAAATTACCAAATAACAAATAATAATTTTCACTTAGTTTTTTCATGATTTTTTTCTGATTTCTAAATTAAAATAAGGCTATTTTTACCAAAATACAAATCATTATCCTTTAAACATAATTTACATATTATTTAATATAAACACTTTTTAAACTGACCAGCATTTCACAATACACTTCATTTTAAATAAGTTTTCAATTTTTATCACCAAATGACGCACTACTACAATTCACAAACTATTTTATAAAATTTTAATTATTTTAGTTAATAATTTTAATATTTTTTAAGAACATGAAATTTTGCTAACACTTTGACAACAAACACAAAAACCAGTAACGGTTGTTACCCCACAGATTCATCTGAAGCATTCAAAGTACGTCTCTTGCATTTTTCCTTCCGTACTCCTGAACCATGTCATTCAATGCATCCTTTTTAGCTAACAAATCAGCTCATTCATTCCCTTTGATCTGTCTATGTAACGGGTTGCGGACAAGCATTGCCTATACTTAGAAACATGTTCATATTTTCAATTGCATTCGGGTTGGGTTAATCTGGCGCATGGGTTCTTTCCTTTCATCAATTGGCTAAAATCCCCTTTCGAACCATTTGCATACACGCTAATACCATATTCAATTTTTGAGGAAATATGGGCCTTTTTCAACATATCAGTCACCGATATGTTAGGTTTGCTCACCCGTTTAAGCACATTTAAACGTTCCTTGCAGTTATCCACCAAAATTTGTATGTGTTTCCCAAAATTTATACTTGTTCAAATCTGTTACTATCCATATTAATGTTAAGGGACTATCCATTGTACCGTTTTTTGTGATTCATGTTTGGATACACGAACAAGAAAATTTTTTTCTATGAAAATTATGGTGTCTATTTTTATCAATGAAAACTGTTAAAATAAACTTTATAATTTGTATTTCAACGCGTTTTTATTTCATAATAAAATTGGAGAGCGTGTTGCATTTTAATTAACGAAAATTCTCTAGTCTTTTCTAGAATCGCCATATTTTCCGGATATTCGTTAGCACAAACCAAAATCATTTACTTTTGTGTCTTTGCTTTATACGCTAGTTTTCAGTACTCGTACTTTCAGTGTTCGTATTTACCGCACACACTATTAAAAAAACATTTATCCTAGATCTTAAAATTAGTCGTCCCATAAGCTAGCAGAACCCATACAGCAGAACATTACAAGATAGTATGGATAACTATAGGCTAATTATAGGCTAATTAAATGCCGCATAAAAAAGCCTAAAATTCACCTTAATTTTTTCAATTGATTTAAATCATTTTTTGATATGGGTTCTGCTAACTTTTTCTAAAGCTAGCAGAACCCGCGTTTTAGTTGGAAGGGATGGAGTCAAAAAAATTTTAATAAATACTATCTTATAATGTTCTGCTGTATGGGTTCTGCTAGCTTAAGGGACGTAAAATTAGCCCACATCCAAAAAGGAAGAATAAAAATTATGATTATTCTATATTTTATTATTTGGTTGCATAATACATACGGAGGAAATGGGGGTGGAGCAGATTCTTAAGTGTTAAATAGATTTAATTAATAATAAAAAAAATATCCATCAGGTGAAAAAATTCCTGAATTCCCGAGAAATAAAGGCGGCTTTATGGTTGTGTTCGTTTCGTTCGTTCATTCAAACAATTTTTTTCAACCAATCATATTGCTCCAAAATGACGATTTTTTTCTTCTGCGTTTTTTGAATAAACGAATGAACGCAACCATAAAGGTGCCTTAATTTGACTATTTCCGCTAATTCGGGATCCCGGGATTGCCAACCCTAGTCGTCCCCACGTCTTTCGGTTGGTGCAGTTTTCTACTCAAAGTGTCTTCTTGTTACCCCTTTTGCTGTGGTGGTCCAAAACGAGCCAAACTTTCTTCGATTATAACTACCGTTTTGGTCGCAGTGATGGTCGGTGTAATAAATATTTCCGGCCATTTCGAATATGCGTCTACAATGATCAAAAAATGCAATCCGTTGATTGGACCGGCATAATCAATATGAATGCGCTGCCATGGACCATCAGGTATTGGCCATGACTCCGATGGTACTTTTGTTGGCATTTTTGCGAAATTTGTGCACTGATTACATCCCCTGACCAAATCTGCAATATTTTCGTCGATTCCAGGCCAATATACATAACTGCGTGCAATGGACTTCATGCGTTCTATGCCTTGATGTGCTTTATGCAGTAGGTGTAATACTTTACGTTGATACATATATACGTGGAATTACAATTCTATCCCCGAACATCAGGCAATTGCCGACAATCGATTATGATTGTGATCGTTTGAAAAATGCCTTGACATCCGCATTGGTAATCGCTTCTGAACTTGGCCATTTAGAATTGACGTAACTGATAACTGATTGCAGTATTTCACATTGTCGAGTTGCCCTGATTATCATTGAATGTGTGATTGGTAAATGACTGACTGTATCTACCTGTGAATTTTGCAGATCATTCTCTAACTGAAGCGATGCTATTACGTAGTCCTCATTCTGTTTCACTTGTGCATCTGTTAGACGTGAAAGGATATCTACATATCCAAATTTATCTGTTGCGACGTACTCAATGATACAGGAATTCCTTTCCTTGAACCGAATATTGCCAATAATGGTTTATGGTCCGTTTGTAAAGCGAATTTTCGGCCATAAATCCTTCAATGAAATTTAGTGACTGCAAATATCAGGACTAATGCCTCTATCTCGATCTGTCCATACCATATCTCGGCCTTTGTTAACGATCGAGAAGCATGGCTAACTGCTGTTACCGAGCAATCCTCATATCGGTGATATATGCAAGCACCGATTCCGCCCTTACATGCATCCGCCGCTACAATTATCTGTTGATTTGGGTCATAATGGGTAAGTATGAGATCAGATTTAAACATCTGTTTGAACCGCTCGAATGATTTCTGACAATCAGCCGGCCAGTCCCATTTAGCATCAGTAAGGCATCCAATGGGCGTCTTAACTGATGCATATCCTTGATAAATTTGCTGTAATAATTAATAGCTCCCGTATATGACTGCAACGTTTGAATGTCATGGGGTGGAGGCATGTGTATGATTGCTTCCACTTTCGCTGGATCTGGTCTCGTTCCATTTTTGTCGATTATTCGACCCAAGTACTTAATGGATTTCATAAAAAAATTACATTTTCCGATTTTGATGTTGAATCCAAAATCCTTTATACGCTGAAGTGTTTGGTATTATCGGTTTTTATGCTCTGTTTCCATTCTACCACAGACGATCAAATCGTCCATACACACAGTTACCCCTTCTAGGCCTTCTACCATAGTACTCATAATTTGCTGAAACGCACCCGGTGCAGCTTTGACACCTGGTGGTAGTCGACTAAATTGGAATAATCCGCGATGTGTATTGATTGTAAGCAATTGCCGATACTTTTCATCGACTTCTACTTGGAGGAACGCATCACACAAATCCAGGTATTTGACTAAATACTGTGCCGTTTGCTAGTTTTGAAAAAATGTCATCGGGTAGTGGCAATGGAAATTTATGAGGCTCAAGTGCGTCATTTAGACCTGTTGAATAATCTGCACAAATTCGAATCTGCCCATTGCTCTTTTTCACACAAACTATTGGTGCGGCCCATTCGGAGAAATCCACTGTTGTAATGATAACCATTTGTTGGAGGCGATCTAGTTCATTGTTTATTTGTGTTAATGCCGCGTACGCCAATGGTCGTTTTGCTCTAAATACTGGTATTTTGTTTGGTTAGACGTGCAATGTGACTTGTGTTTTCATGCATCGTCCGAGAGTATCTTTGAACACATCTGGAAATAAAGAAACTAGTGTTGATATCAGCTGTTGCTTATCTGGGTTGCCGCTGCTAATGGAAGAAACGTTGCATATTGATCTTAATTGCACATCCCAGATGTTGAATTTATCAATCCAATCTATTCCGAACAGATTTAGATCGCCATCACCTGATACAAAACATTTCCCCGTAATTGTATAGTCACAGAATTCCATTTCACATTGGAATTCTGCTAACAATTTAAGCTGTTGCCCAGATTCACTTGTTTCTGATTGATTTGTCTCTGTCAATGTGGGCTCACCAATTTCTTGCCAAGTTGATTTAGAAATAATGATGATGTCTGATGCTGTGTCCAGTTGCATGTTGACTGAGACATTATTGATTCTCACATTGATGAATTTGCGCTTTGCTGCCATATCGCCATTTACTGAAAAAATTCCTCTTAAGTGCGGGAAATTTTTGTTTTGACCCTTTGTGCTTGCTTGTTTGCTGTGTGGGGTACGACAACTGCTATAACCCTCTTTGTGCCCCACCTGATTGCATTCCCGGCATTGGTGTTGTTTGCACGAGCATTCGGCTGTAAAATGCATGCCACCGCATTTCCAACATGGTTTACTGGGCTTACTGGGTGCTGATTGGTGTTTGTCCGTGTCATGGTTCGGATTGGGCTTATTTTTATATTGATTATAGACGGGTTTCCTCTGGCCTATCCCTGCTTTATTATGTTGACTGTCAAAATGGTTATTTGATTTTGCACCTGAGTAACTGGCGTTAACTACTGATAACTGTTGATAAGAATGATTGTCCTGGTTTTCAATCATATTTGTATCCTTTTTGAGGTTAATTAATTGCTGGGCTTCTGTTATTAATTTCTCCAGTGACATTGTTTTGTCTGCATCGATCCGCGACAACAATTTTGTTCGGATATCCGGGTCGCATAATGAACATTTGAACTGATCTGCCAATAAGTATCCCAAATTGAAAAGTTCGCAGTGCCGATTTATACGGCCCGCGTATGCAACAAAATCTTCCGTATTTTTTTTCTGTTCTTTTGTGACAGTCTCGTCAAATGTCAAATCACGAGTATTTTTGGGAAAAAATGTAACTCACGTATTTGTCATGATTCGATGTGTGTAGTTTACGCAAAAGTAATCTCGTTTTTACTCCATTGTCCAAATTCTCGCCATCCACCTTGAATAAGTCCTCGAATCTTTCATACCACGTGTTGAAATATTTTCCGTCCTCCGGATCGTGGTAAAATTCAACAATCTGATTTGATCGATTATGAATTTGTTGAACATCGTCGTTTTTTTATATTTTTCGCCAATTGTTTAATTATGACGTCATGCGATTTGAGCATTTCGGTGATGGAACTTAACATTTGTTTTGTATCTTCATCCATTTTGTTTTGTAATATACAAAAAATGTGCTCGGATTATATACGTCAATTTTTTTATTTATTCTTATTGTTTTCCGTAATCCTCGTCGCCAATTGTTGTGTTTGTTAATTAATAGTTTAATAAACACACTTATTTATTTTCTTAATAATTATTACTTTATTTATAAGGATATTGATAATGCATAACCTCACTCGGTTACACTCAAGAACGAAGTCCCCCGAGGTGGTGACCATGACACCTCATGTGCGATAACTATATACTAGGTTGCACCATGATATTGATAGTTGGTTTATTCAGGGTTGCAACACGAACTGATTTCCTATTAAAGCTCATTTCTAAAAAGTAGACAAAAATCTGTACTCAAATTAAATAAAACATGGGCAATAAATTTATACTAAATAATTGAACAATCAGATTTATATTCCTTTATTAAATTAATAAATAAAACAAATCAAGGAAAATCCAATGGCAAACACTTTTTAAATCAATATTTATCGTATAAATTTATTGATTTATAAAATTAAACAAAAATACCCATAAGCTTTATTTATCTAAAATTCTAACTTTTTATTTGTATTACTATTATTTGTGTATTTCTATTCAAACAAAAAATTGCAACAGAACAAAAAAAAAATAATAGTGTTTTGTACAGGTAATACAGGTAAATAAGATAAAACTATAATAATAATAATTCTATTCAAATATATTATTTATAAATTTTCATTTGTTTATATATAAATATACGGAACAACTGGTGCAAAAAAAAACAATTTAAAAAATAAAATTTAAATTTAGTATTATAAAACAAAAAAAAAATATTTATTTAGAAATCATTTTTTTAGTTTTATCCAAAAACTCCAAAAAACCAAAAATTATAAAAATGTTAAGCACGTAAAATTTTATTAATTGTTAAAATAAATTTTTTTAAATATTTAACGTAAATGAACCCAGAACAAAATTTAGTAAAACGAAAAATATCGAAATTAAATTAATTTAATTAAATAAATATATATTTAATTTGTAGTTAGAACAATTTAATTTTTATATTATATATAAATAAATATATATATATAAATATTTTATTTTTATTATATACAAAATTATTTTCCATTTTATTTTGCTTAAGTATAAAAAAAAATTATATTTAATAGACAAACAAAACAAAAAACTATCGAAAAAAAATGTGGAAACAAAAATTAATTAAAACAATAATTAATTAATGATAAATGTTGCTATGCAACAATAAAAAGAAAATAATAATTTAATTTAAATATATAAATTATATATATATTGAACAAAAAATAATAATATTAATATTATGTGAATTATATAAAATTTAAAAAAAATCGTCAAATAATTGTAATATTAATTATAATTTAATTATATGAAAACAGAAAGAAAAAATTAAAAAATTGACTAGTAATTAAATGTATAAAAATGAAACATTGAATAGGTGATATCGAAGACAAAAAAAAATAATAATTTCAAAACTATCTAAAATTTAAATTAAATAAAACCTAACAAATTTATTATTAAATCATTTTTTTAATTATTTACAAAATTATAATATTTATTTTGTAAATACTGTGAATATTATTTATACTTAATATACTTATTTATTTCTAGTATTCTTATTTTCAGGATTGATGGTCTTAAAATAAATTACATTTCAAACCCATTTGGGTTATATTTTTTCTTACCCGAGAAATTACATTTTTTTAACAGAGATGTCACTATTTGAAAAATTGAGTGTAAATTAAAATTGTTTTAAAGTTAATGTTTGAAATTATCAAGCACCATCTTTAACAAGTCCAGGAATTTGTTCACCAAAAACAAACTGACTGGCTGAGAAAAAACCACCTGCCTCAAGTTGTTGAAATTTTAGTGTTTGGTTTCAGCACCCATCTCTCTTCATTGTTTCAAATTTTCACCGAGCACCGTATAATAAAATCGGTTCAGCCCGTTTATTCTACACCTCCGCATTAACTTGCAATGATATCACTTGGTAAATAAGCGTCCACCAGCAACCCAGTAGTACAATACAGCGCGCTCAGGCATCGTATATGACATCGGGAGTTAGTTCGGAAAAAATACCAGCACACAAAATGTATTAAAACAACAACAAAATTAAAAATATTTTAGCTCGAGTATGGAACTAGGAGGCGGGGCATAAAGCATTTTACGAAATTTGATTGGTTTTGAGTTCGAGAGCGAGTATGATTCTTTTTATTTCCGATATCATAAACGGTGCATTAATCTAAGCATAAACATCATATAAATGGAGCGCTCGTTTTGATTTTCAAATTGACAGACCTAATTCCATGTTTTACTTTGCTTGTATTCGTCGTGTCGCTTATTTGTTTTCGTTTTGGAATATTCGTCGTATTCTTCCCGTTGTCTTCTTGTTTGTTCATTTTTCTAAACAAGTTTTTTTTTACAATTGTTCGGCCCGAAAAAGCTCTAAATGAATTTGTCAAAATTCCTTCTCACCGTAATTTTTATCTAAATCGTTCAACCCTCTAACCTTTTTCTCTAAATGACACCAATCAAAATCGATCCCTGCCATTTGATTCCTTGAAGTTCGTGTGAGTCGAAAATCGTACGAGTCGCAAAATAATTAATTAAAAATACTTGGGCCCCACAAGAAGACAAAAAATTCGTTTAAAGTGAGAGAAAAAGTGAAAAAGTATATGGTTACTCATAACAGCCAACATTTTCAAAACGACGTGATTAGTGCAACCATACAATGCGTTACGCAAAAACACCACAAGGTACAAAATCGCAATATATGATCAATCACCACACAACATGGTGCAACATCACGCAACAGGCAACATTCTATGATACATAATATGATGAAGCGTAGTAAAATATCACATAATATCCCTCAACAATATGTAACATCAACCAACATGGTGCAACATTGAAGAACATGATGCCATATGACGCAACATAATGCAATATCGAAAAATAAGTGCAACATCTAACATAATGCAACGGTTGATCCGGAGGACTAATAAATGAATTATCAAGAAATCAGAACTCCCTGTAATCGTTTCCTTGTACTCGAAAACCCTGTAGCACCAAATTTCATCAAAATTGTTCAAGCCACATAAAATGTTAAAAGAAAGCCCCTATCCCAAGAACCATCATAAACAAGGTCACATCGGAATCGATTCCTGACACCCAAAAATCCCTCCTCACCAACTTTTTTCAAAATTGTTAAAGCTATTTTTTTTTTTGTTTCAAATAAATGGAACCCAGGCCCTACCAAACGACCTAAATGGATTTTTCCAAAAATTAGGACTCAGTAGGACTCAAAATTAGGACTCCGAAAACAATTAAATATTGAAACACGGCGAACGCCGGAAGACCCCATTAAAGAATTTTCCCGAAATCCGGACCCATGACTATCGGTTTTTGGTACGCTTCTAATTTTTATAAAAATCCTGCAATCTGAAAAAATTAAAGAAATGGACGGGGCCCCTTAAACGAATTTCCCTGAAACCAAGGGGGATCGCAATTCCTGATATTCGAAAATCCCATTTTCGCTTCGGGTTTTCCGATGATATTGATGGTGTAGGTGTCTTCGACCATGATTGGTCGAAAAAATTGTCAGAACGAACGAACACCAACCATAAAGGCGCCCTCAACGACTCTGTATGTAAATTAATTGTTCAGGCTGACTTAATATTGGGTGTGCAAGTAGAAACTCGGCTCTGAAGTTGGTTGCATTAAAATATACTAGAACGTATCCAAATCGCCCGCCATTTTGAATATCTGTACCTTAGTCGTTGCTATTTTTATGACATAAGTTTCTATTCTATTGCCTTCTATTCTGTTTACAAATGAAAAAAATACTGCTCAAGCTATGGAATTCATTAATTGGACTTTGAGTGCACATACTGTGAGTCATTCAACAGTAAAAAACTGGTTTGCAAGATTTCGTGATGGCAGTTTAAGTCTTGATATTGTCTTGATATTTATACCCACGCCCAGGTGCAATAAAACAATTTGAAGACGAAGAACTTAAAATTTTACTAGATGAAAATCCGTCTCGAACATAAAAGGAGCTTGCAGTACAGTTAAGAGTTACTCACCAAGCAATATCACCTCGATTGCATGCAATGGGAAAAACACAGAAAGAAGGAAAATGAGTTCCTCATAAACTGACCGAAGAAAAAAACCAAAGAGTTGACATTTGCATGAATTTGCTTTCTCGGTACAAAAGAAAGAATTGTTTGCACAAAATCATTACGGGTGATGCAAAGTGGATTATGTACGATAATCCTAAACGCAGAAAACCATGGGATGATCTTGGGGTTGAGCCAGTCATCAACATAAGTTGCAAAAATGAATATACATGCCAATAAAGTGTTACTGTGGGTCTGCTGGGATTAGAAAGGAGTTCATTTACTACGAACTTGTGGAACCTGGTCAAACTGTTACATTTGAATGTTACCGGGCCCAATTGATCAAATTAAGTGTTGCTCTGGAGGAAAAAATACCATTATCGGTCCAAGGAAAGCGGCAGGTGGGAGGAACTCATCTTCTCCTTAGGCTGGGAAGTTTTACAGCATGCAGCGTATTTGCCACACTTGGCTCACTCTGATTATCACTTACTCAGCTCCATGTTATCATATTTGAAAGACCAGCGGTTCACGAAAGTTGAAGATGTTCAAAAATGGCTCGATGTCTAATATAAACACGTTTGCAGTACATTAACTTCCGATTTAAAAATTGGTGTAATTTTTGTAATTTTCTGTTTTTCAGGAACCACGCCGGTGCTTATGGGGTACATATAAATACATAGGTAACATAATGGAATTGTTAAAATGTCAGCGCACTCCTTCAGAATAGAAGAGGATCTATTGTCAAGACCACAACCATTCCCAAACCCCTTTTTTCCCAAAGCCAATAAAATGTTGTCCTCAAAAATAATAGAAGGTGATCCAATTTGCTGGTGTAGCGTTATTGCCAGTTCTAATAGATCTCCATAATCTATTGAACCAGGCAGGATGCATAATAAATTGTTAAATTTTCTAAACAAACATTTGGGTTTTAAAATATTAAATTTTTTGTCGCTATTTTTTCTAAATTTTTATGCAAAAAGCTTTATAAAATAATGTTTTCTACGTCTCTTTATGCTAGAATTAGTTTAACTTCTGTTTCGTTTATCAATTATTGGTCCGATCCACACTGTGCTTCAAAAAAGCAACTTCATCTTCGTCTCTTTCCTCGTTTACCTCGTGAAGTAGACAACACAAATAGAAATGACATAAAAAAAAATTAAGACCATTTTTGACATGTTGATTTTAGTTTAAATTTTATTGTCGAGAGAACAGAATAAAATAATACAAAAAACTCTTGTATCTAAATATAAAATAAGGTTTAAAAGTAGCAATAAAAAATCTATTACAACTTATTTTGAAGCGTGAAGCAATGCTTCAAAGAAGCACAGTGTGCAACGGGCCATTATTCTTCTCTATTGCTATCGCAGCCTACTAGAATATATTTGAACAATATCCGTTTCACTTATTTTCGTTCTAGAATCGAAAATAAATTATTTGGTGATAGAAACGAGGTAGAAACATCACAATATTGCAATCTAGCAGGCTGGCAAATGATATAAAAATTGAAACAGAGACAAACTTTATTCTTCAGAGACGAGAAATAAACTTCGATAAATTATTGAAGCATGGTGATGTTGGAACATCCCAGCCGTGTTTTATAAAGAATAAGTACATATATTGTTTAGTAACGAAAAAACAGTTTTCGAAGTTTATTCATGTTTATCAACATAGTTGAATAGAATCCAAAACACAATAGCCCTCATATTACATTGTTACTCCAAAAGCTTTTATTATTGTACGTTTGTTTTGAAAAATTAATGCTGAAATTTTTGAAGGAACACTCTATACCAATTTCTTATTTTCTTTACATACACATATAAACAAATCCTTGTTTCTACAAAAAAAAAATTGTGTTAGAGTAATTTAAATGTTCCTGCGTTAACTCGACATAATATGAACTCAATTACAATATATGTCTTTCCTGAATATTGAATTAACGATTCAAGTTTTTAAAATTATTATTATAATGCATTGGTTGGTTCGAAAAATAACAAAAAGCTTTCCCGCTATGGCAAGCTCTTGAAAGAAATGGCGGAATCTTACGGCTCCAATATTTAGGAGGCTCTGGTAGTAATATATAGGTTTGGTGAAAAATATTTAAATGATTGTGTGGCTCAACAAGTTAAGTGGCTGAGAATTGGTTCTTATACATATTACATTAGATGAGGTTAAACCGAGTGATTCATGGATCGTCAAGACTTTACTGGTTTCTGGTATCTTAAGCAGAAAAATTGAAGTTTTTTTGGTATGCATACTACTGATGTTATGGTAGTATTCCTTGAGAGTCCAAGTAATATCAGCTGCGCATTACGTCAAATTTAAGTATTCAGTCTTTGCTACGAGGGCACTTGCATATTGACATGACCTGTCAATATATGATATTTATCACACAGAAGATATACTTTAGAACATTTACTTAGGTTAACCACATGTCCTATATATTTAGCATGCACATCATGTACTCATCAATGAAAACTGTATAGTAGATCCAATTACCATTTATTAGATACGAGGCAATCGTTTGGTAGTTTATTTTCATGTTATTAAAATCATTATTTTAGTGCTCGCCATAAGATGCTACTTTTAATTTAATATCAGCAAGTCATTCTTGTGTAGTACATAGAACAAGATCACTCCCCCAGTTTATTGTTTTTATAATCCAGAATGATTTATCACTACCAGGTACTCCTTGATCATTTGTAATATCCGGCATCTCTATGTTTTTCTTAATATAGATATTGTTTGAGTTGTAAGTCTGATGATCTAACATAATTTTCGTTCCCGATGAACAAAAAATTTACTGTTTCTATCCAAGTATAACAAAATGGAACTCATTTTGCTAGTTCCAACTTTCGTTGCATTTTTGAGATATTTCATGGAAGACATGGAACTCGCATAATATCCAGTTCTTTGAGCTCCGTGTTTTTGCTCCACAGTTCATAGTAAAACTTGTAATAAAATGGAACTTGACCGTGGAACTTAGTTCCAACAATTGTTCCATTAAAATCTAAATAAGTTGGAAGTAGCGATACTTTGATACTGTATTTCATTTATCGTAACCGAAGTATCGCTACTTCCAACTTATTTTGATTTTTATGGAACAGTTGTTGGAACAAAGTTCCACGGTCAAGTTCCATTTTATTACAAGTTTTACTATGAACTCTGGAACAAAAACACGGAACTCAAAGAACTGGATATTATGCAAGTTTCATGTCTTCCATGAAATATCCCAAAAATGTAACGAAATTTGGAACTGTCATTGATGTTCTTGATGTAGTGATCCTTTAAGAGGCTTTTAACTAGGCGTTCTTTTTAACTTGACGAAACATTTTTTTATTTTTATTTTTCACATATCAGAACATATTACCCCAAAATTTCACCACCCCCTAATCTTTATAGCATAATTCTTATGTACGATTTTTTGTGATTGTACTCCTCCTAAACGGCTGAATCGAATTTAATGCAATTTTGTGTGTGTTTGAGTTGGTCCCTGGTTGGTTTAGATCCGGTAGGTGGCATTGCAATCGGGTTCTAGGATTTTTTTTTTTGGTTTTTAACAAAATATTTTTTTATTGTTATTTTTCACATATCAGAACACATAACCCCAAAATTTTGAACCCCCCCCTCCCCCCCCCTCCGCTTTCCGATATTTTATTAAATGAAAAAACGTAGTGAATAATTAATTTTATGTGAATAATTCACAGTTAAGTTTGTGCACCATTGGCGGCGCTGATGCCGAATTCTGTGGCGTTTGCCGTACGCATCAATAAATGCGCAAGCCACTTGCGTCGTAGCTTGGCGTTGTTTTGATATTTCAATTTCTGTTTGCGTGCATGTATTATTAATGAATGTATTATTCATCGACAAAACATATTGAAATAACGTTTAAAATCGTAATTGAAGTGTACTTAAACACTTACATTGAAAAAAATGTGTAAGGTGCAATGTTGAAGTGAATACCGTATATGATCGTCTATAAATTTCTATTATATACATGTACATTCAATGACAATCAATCTAACCTACTCTTCATCATCGCATTTGGATCGCTGACCAAGATCCCAATATCGATTTTTCGCCACATTTATATAACGAGACATTAAAGAAGATGGAAAATATTTGCATTCTCATTTCGAACATGTCACTCATTCATTTCGGTATGCCATCGCCTACCCGTCCAGAAACAGACATCATTTAAAGCGATGTTCAGCGTGAGCAACAGTTTGGTGCTGCTCCTTTTGTTGCAAATAATGAACAAGTGCTCACTGCTGACAAAAGGTGGATTCTTTTTTTAACGCACTAGGCGACACTGGCAAAACATTCCTCATCTCACTGATTGTGTTGGCAATTGCTTCATCTGGCATTTGCTTGATGGTGGAAGGACTGCACATTCAGCACTCTAGTTGCCATTGATCTTTCACACAAATCCAGACGAAATGTACTCATTAAGAAGCATTTCGGCATGGCTAAAGTTTTGCAAATATGCAAAATTATTATCTGGGATGAATGCACTATGACTCACAAGCACTTATTTGAAGCTCTCGATAAACCGATGAAAGATCTCAACGATAATACCAGTCTTCTCGGTGGTGCTCTACTGTTGCTGTCCTGTCCGGTGATTTCAGACAGAAATTCTACGGGTTACATGTATGGACGAAATTAACGCATGTTTGAAACAATCATACCTATGGTGAAATGTAAATACATTACACCTTAACATAAATATGCCTATCCAACTGCAAAACGATCCATCGGAACTGACGTTCTCCAAACAATTAATTGGTCAACATTGGCAATGGAAAAATTCAATTTCATGAAAATACACAATACACCAAATTGCCAGAGAATTTTTGCAATATGGTAGCCACGAAATATGATTTTATTGAAAGCATATTCCCAGATGCGCAAAAAATATCAATTTAAACCGTTCATTGTTCAACTCGCATTAAGATAAACACAAAACAAACATTATTTCTTTTAGTTTTAAGATTCAATATTGTACTTTTTTTACATTAATAAGAATATGACTGTCATTGAAAGGATTTTCTTTTCTTTGTTTGCTGTGTACATATGGCATATGGGTCAGTGGATCCACAGCGTAGAAGCGTCCATTTTCATGAGTCGCCACATCTTCAGTTATTTGTAGATCCATTATGAGCTCACCGACCGGATTCTCCACACAGCTAATACATATAAAAAAACACGACCGTCATACATTTACACACATGGAACAACATCAATATCCTTTTTGCAATCACATTATTATACTTACCACTAATCTCACGAAAAGGGAGGTACTCTTCTGCCAAATGTACCAATGACAAGCACCAAATACCGTCCGGCCGTGGCACGAGAATTGAACGGCGCAGAATAATGAGAAATTGTACTCTTTTTTTTATTTTACTTTGGTTTTAGCAAATCACACAATGACGAAACGAAAAGATTGAAATGTCCAACTCAATGTTAAAAGTCACTGTCCGGTCCGCTAGTTTAACTATAAAATGTACCCATAATTTTTTTTTTTTTTTAGTTTCTGTCACTCTATAATGCAATTTTATATATTTCTTCTATTTCTGATTTTTTAGTATTTTTTGTTGACAGTAAATTTTTCTTGGTGGAATAAAGGTTTAAGTCCATTTCGCGACAGGTGTTTTTTAGGTGTCAGTTCGAGTTTTCTGAAAATTATTGCTGCCTCCATTTGAATTGCACATTACATCTCTGATTTTAATGGTTTTAACTCTCCTTCTCTTGATGAGGTTTTCGGAGGGTGAAAAGTACATCAATTCAGCGTTGACATCATCAACCTCATCCCGTGGTTCCACACTTTGACTCTCTCTCCTCGTTTCCTTCCCCTTCACCTACAAACTAATTTTGTGGTGGGAAAATTTTTGATTCTTTTTTCTGCAACATTTTTTTTTTTGATTCAACTGAATCTCGCACTACTACAAAGATAAATATTTGAAGGACACCTAGTTTATTTTTCGTTTTTGGGTTAATTTTAATTTAATTTTTCTATAAGAAGAAAACTATTTTTTTATTTTCAAACAAGGAATCAGTTTACGCAGCAAATAATAACATTTTTTTACTATTCGCATAAATCAAAAAACATAATTTTACACACATACATAAACAAAGAAATGCGCAAAGAAATCAAATGTGAACGTCAATTAATTTTTTAAAAGCGTTGCCACATACACAACTAATTACAGACGATTCGTGCGTAAATTTATTTTGCCTCGCAAAAAATACGGACGATTTTTACAACAACAATTCTTTATATTTTGTTTTGAGCTGAATGTTTATACCATTTCTATTCATTTTAAAATTAAATAAGTTTACCATACCATATTCATGATGAGCTTTCAATAAAAATATTAAATTAATGAAAAATAAATTTTTCTTTGAAATTTTTGACATTGTTTTGAAGTAATCAAAAAAAAAACACAACAGAGAAAAAAATCGTTTAAAATTTTTTGATGACTTCGGAAATCGTTTTTAGACTTTTGTGCGTTCGTTCACGTGTAAAATTATACCATTCAGAGTAAAAGCGTTGCCACATAGACATCTAATAACAGACGATTCGTGCGTAAATTTATTTTGCCTCGCCACATACCAAAAAAAAATACAGACGATTTTTACAACAACAATTCTTTATATTTTGTTTTGAGCTGAATGTTTATACAACCGCCATTTCTATCCAAAGTGTATATATTTATATAAGTGTATATATTTATATTAATATATATTTTGTTTTGGAATTTTTTGACATTTGTTGAAGTTCACAGACAACAGAGAAAAAAATCGTTTAAAATTTTTTGATGAGTTCAGAAATCGTTTTAGATTTTTGTGCGTTCGTTCACGTGTAAAATTATACCATTCAGAGAAAAAATCGTTTCTAGGAACGGGTAAATAGAAAATTGATAATTTTTCAATTAAAATTATCAAATAATTCCAATTTTATTATTTTAGCTACTAACTTGAGATATTTTACATATTATCTCATTGATTTGAGTTAAAAATATGCTCTAATTAATTCGTAAATGCGAAATCTGTTTTTAGATGTCGTCCGTAGAAATGTGTATGTGGCATCGCCTTAAAAATCGTTTCTAGAAACGGCTAAATAGAAAAATGATAATTTTAATAAAATTATTAAAAATAATTGCAATTTTATTATAGTGGCTACTAGTTTAAGATATTTTACATATTATCTCATTAATTTAAGTCAAAAATTTGCTGTAATTAATTCATAAATGCCATATCTGTTTTTAGAAGTCGTTCGTAGGTATGTGTAGTGGCATCGCTTTAGTGATGGAATCAGGACGAAAGAATCATAGTGAGAAGAGTTGTTCAGTTGCTCGGTTTATTATTTGGCTGTTAGTTCTAATATTCAAAAAAAACGATTGCTTTTTTGGAAGCTCAAATTGTATAATGAAAACGCCCTTTGGCCAAGCATAAGAATTTATCATAGAATCAAAATGTAAGTCATTGACACTGATTCGATATGAAACGTATAGTCATTAATTTTTGGGATGATTCGAACCTCGTTTAAGTTTATGCGTTTGAAATTTGTTACTCACAAATCTCCTAAATTGTCCATCTGTGGCTGATCTTGGTTTCAACACACTAATTGTCTCAAGATAATTTGTTGAAGCAGTGGGTGATGTTTGGATGAAATTGTCTGTTTGTGTGTGACTGAGGTTTTGTGGCTTTATTGAAATTTGACTGACCTCAGTTGTTATTTTAGAAACTAGACAAATGGTTGCTAATGTAGTTAGATGATGATGCTATGTTTATCACACTGGGCACTTTGTCATCTATAATATATATGTATTTGTTTGTTATTCCGGACAATAACGTTAAATAAACCTTTTATTATGTGCATGCATTCGACACAGAACCAACTAAGGCCCGGTACACCATCGAACAATCCGCTATGAGAGACTAGAATTTTCTATGACATAAAGTTTTTGTAAAACAGCCCCATGCTACTTTTAACGCATCCCTCTCATCTAAACTAGCATAAGACCAATTAAATAATTACACATTTGAAATTAATTTACCACATCCAAAATATGTAAACTATTTCCAGATTCAATAAATCAATCCCGAAAATATAAAACACTATTATATAACCGAAAAAGTTTTGCCAAAAAGTTTTTTTATTGCCATACAGTTTCGGAAAAATTTGAAACTTTAAATTGTCATAGTGTGTATAGTGAAAATTATGTCTATTAACAACAACAGCAAAACACAATAAGCATTAATTATAAATTCAAATTTTCAAACGAAATATTCCGGGTGTACTGCATTAAATACATCTTTTATGTGTCGTAAAAGTACTTTGGATTCGTAGGAAATGGGTAATGAAAAATTTTATTTCCCAATTTATTTTTGTTTGTCTTAAAAATAATAAAATAACAATAAAAATGTAATATAAAATAATAATGAATGGAAAATTAGCATTAGCATGTTTTATACCACCATTTTAAAGCCCACACCGCGCACCGAGGTTTTACCGGCGTATAGCTGTTACAATTCATTATTACAAATTTTAATTAACTAATTTTATATTATGTACGTCGGTAATTTAGTCCCGTTGCTCGAAGACATAAAATAAAGCAAATATAGTAAAGCATTAAGTAATTTATATAAGTTATGCCAGTACTTGGCGTTCTTTACGATGACGTTAATGTAGGTTAGTAAGGAAAATGTTTTTCTCTTTGTGGTGTGCATCTACTGGTTGTGCCTAGGACTGTTTCTTAATGTTCAAATATTTTTCCTATTTAAAAAATTTTTAATAAATTGTAATTTTGTGAAAGATTTACTATAAGATTTAAACTGATTTTATTCAACTCCCATTATTAATAATAGCTGCGTTGCTTTCGCAAATCCCGCTTAGCTTTAATATCAGAGGCCAATTTTGGTTTCAGCAATATTTGTTTATGAATTTCCAGTAACGAAAATAATTGTTCATCATAGTTGGCGTATTTATCAGTAGTAATTAAAGTAGAGTTGGCTTTAAATAAAACTAAAAAAAAAAAAGTTTTTCATAAAACCGATTCGGATTACAATTATTATTGAGCTAAAAGCCAACTATGATGAACAATTATTTTCCGTTACTGGAAATTCATAAACAAATATTGCTAAAACCAAAATTGGCCTCTAATATTAAAGCTAAACGGCTTTGCGAAAGCAAAACAGTTAATATTTTACAGTTGGGCCAAATACAGGGTGGCCCAAAAGTCACCTCTACTTGTAAAAATTGAATAACTGTTTTGTTTGTTATTATTTTTTATTGTTATTTTTTTAAATATAATATGAACTTTGCATGATTTAAATTTTAATTAAGAAAAATAATGTCAGATATATGACCACCATTTTCATCAATGCACAATTGGGCTTTTAAACGGGCGCTTTACATAACAGCACGCAAAGTACACGGAAAGAAATAATCATGATAATAAAACAAGCATCGAAGCCGCTCACTATGGCACATTTCAAAACAGGATGTAATAAAACAGGACATCACAAAACAGTACATGGTACAGAACAGGACCGATAAAAACAGTACATCACAAAACAGTACATGGTACACTAAAGTACATGGTACGGAACAAGACCGATTAAAACAGTACATCACAAAACAGTACATGGTACACTAAAGTACGTGGTACGAAACAGGACCGATGAAAACAGTACATCACAAAACAGTACATAGTACGCTACAGTACAAGGTACGAAACAGGACCGATAAAAAGAGTACATCACAAAACAGTACATGGTACACTAAAGTACATTTTACTGAACGTTAAGCTGGAGGATTTTTTCAGCTTGATTTGTTAAATTTTTTTTTATTGAATACGTTTAGTAATTAGGATATTATCAAGTGGATATTTGCCTTCACCTACAGTAATTAGACAGTATACTATATAGAATTATAATTGCTTTAAGTTATAATAAAATACCCCTTCACCTAACAATATATAACATTATTTTTATTTAAATCGCTAATACTTGATCATTGCAAAATAGATCAAAAATTTAAATTAATATATAAATAAATATATCCCTTTTTTAACCCAAAAAAATGGCTCAATTTAAGTCCAAACCACACAAATGTGCGAGTAAAAAACCATAGTATGTAATGGCGTTTTTGATAAAAAATTTTGCGTGATTTGAAGTACAACCAACACAATTGTGTGTATAGTTATAGTTTTTTTTCAGGCGAAAATAATTTTTTCAAAGGAATGCACAAATGTGTATGTTGGTTCAAAAAACATACAAAATTAAATTTTTGACATGGTACTTTTCCGTACCCACACAACTAGTTATTAAAACCGTAAAATAAAATTGACTATTAACTATTTTGTGGTGTTCTCTTTTAATATGTACTGTTTTGCGATGTACTCTTCCGTACCATGTACTTTAGTGTACCATGTACTGTTTTGTGATGTACTGTTTTAATCGGTCCTGTTACGTACCATGTACTCTACTGTACCATGTACTGTTTTGTGATGTACTGTTTTAATCGGTCCTGTTTCGTACCATGTACTGTAGCGTACCATGTACTGTTTTGTGATATCCTGTTTTGTGACATCCTGTTTTAGCACATCCTGTTGTGAAATGTGTCGTTTCGTATGAGACCCAACAAGCATATACCCTATCGTTTAGGAGCGTAGTGAAAGCTAGCGCAAAATATGGATAGCTTTGCTTATTATACGTAAATTTTAAAAATGGATAATTAATATATATTGCTAAAATTTAGCCAAAATTGCTGTAAATAATTAGCAAATTTTTCATATTTTAGTCACTTCTTATCATGAAATAAGAAAAATATTATGCCAATCATGCAATATTTTCTTAATTCATGTTAATAAAACACAGTAATTCTTATCGTTTATACTCAAATTATACAGAAAATTTTCCAAAACTCTGCACACATTACTTAAATCAAACTGTATATTCTGCAAGATTTTCGTTGTTACTCACGCATATTATAAGCAAAATATAATATTTAATTCTAGTAAATTTTTGCATGGTTTAAGCCACTTATACTCATACTTACATTACTCTTAAATTTTGTAAAATCCCTATAATATCAAAATACAAAAAGAAAAACAAAATTTCCAAATAATATAAGAAAATGTATTTTCACAGGTACAAATTACAATTTTTGCATCTATGTACTTAAACTTAAATCACAACAATGTACTTAACTTTATATATAACACCTATATTTTATTCTCCTTATAAAACTATAAATAAATTCACATTTTAAATTACAAAAAATATATGAGACAGAGATAAATATTTTTACTTAATTCTACAAGAATCTCGGCTTAAAACAATTAGTTCCATTAAATAACCGAAACATTTGAAACGGTTTGTTCACAAACTCAGTAATTTCGATTACATTAATTGTATTTATCATTTAAAAAACCAAGAAACAGTTTAAAGTATCTTCAAACTTTATGTTGTAACTATTAAGACTAAATATATAATATGAATTATTTTTGTATTTTCCAGGATCCTGAAAAGCCTATTATTTTGAAATAAGTTTAGACCGAGACCCGTTAAAAAACGACCCATCAAAATAATGTTTCTCTAAAATGGTTGCGCATTGCAGCTGAGAAATTGAAAATATTTCTGCAAGGGTTTTAAAATAGGGCTTCTTTCTGATGACATCAGAACTTGATTTGTTTGAATTCTGATGAATTTCTGTTAAATTTCATAGTAAATTTTTTCCAAAAAATTATAATTTTTATTTAATTTAGTTTAGTAAAGAACGCTGCAAGCATCGAAGGTTTACTTCCAGCTATTTCAAAAAATAATTTTGAATAAATTCTCAAAAGTTTTTTGATTGAATTTGATACTTGAAGTCAAAAACATAATGGATTTTAAAACATGTTGATATACCAGCAATCAAATTATCAAATTTGTAGATAATTTCGTCGTAAATCGTATAATAATAGCTCCTCTCCTGATTTTGAATAATAAAAATTGATGGCTGCTGTGAAATATTACGTTCTGAATAATTTGCTTAATTTGAATGTAAGACTCTGCCGAATCTAAGAGAGTTTTGAGAATTGCTTACCTTAATGATACCCAAACATAGCTTATCTTGAATTGGATCTTTTAAAATCAGGTCGATGTGTGCAGCGAAGTTTTCCCACTTCCTAATTAGGATATCCCCTTTGCCAGGTTGCAGATACTCGAAATCAATAGCAATCTGCATAAACCACATTAGTATATTTTAGCCAAGCTTCAATTATGTTTTTAATCGTTTTATCACTTTTGAGTAATAACCTAGTGTGGAATGTTTTCCTCCACTTTTCAAGCACCGCCTCAAAAGGCATAGAGCATACTTTTAAAAAAATCTGGTCTTCGTCCTCAGCCGTTTCAGCAACAACTTGAAGTTCTGTAAGCATAAAAAAGCAGAAACCAAAAAATATGTTACAATCTTAAAATAATTACTTTTAATTTAACATACCTATTTAACATACATTACGTTTTTCCCCTTGGAAATATTAAAGAAGCTCGAAATTTTGCTGCTGAATTTCTATTCGAATTGTATGCGGCCTGATGGGTATATTCCAACGTCAGAATAGTATGTCCCCTAGTTTAGCAAGCAAAATAGACCTTAACGGTCGCAGTGCAGAGCTATCATAAAAAAAATAAAAAAAAACTGTCATTCCGTTTTGCCACTTAATTCGAGTAAACTATTTTTTAAATTAAGACGTAAACATCCCTTGAATACAAAATTGTTGTGTATTTATAATATTATTAAGCAGTTCCAGCACTGTTGATGTCTACTATTTTAATATTTAACCTTACCTTTAAAATATTGAAACAATACTCTCAATTGCCATTATTCTAGAAGCCCTTTCATGTGAGTTTGATCTAGCGTGTTGTACATATTCACAAATTCCATTTTGAATAACTGAACTATTTGTCACAAAACACAAATTTGTCACTCATTTTAATTGTTACGTTTATACGAGTTTATCACACTAATTATTGAGGTTCAATAAATTTTAAGCGACAATTATTTTGTTTATAATTTATTTTTAATCCACTAAACACTAATTTTAAGGGTAATTCACTCGTAGGTAGTATAAAATTAAAAATTTAAAAAAACTAAGCACGAAATCATCAAAATATGAACTATCTCAGTGAACGACGCACATTGGGGTTTTTAGTAGTGTTTAGTCCCAAAAATGTCTAGAGCCTAGAAAAATGCACCAAATTGAGTATTTTTTTTTTTAAATACTCTTTATGAGATTCTTAAAAGATCCCTCATGAGTATTTTGTCTGAAAATTTTTTGTATATGCATAGAAATCAGTACATACTCAGACCCAAGAAACGTATACTAAATGAGAATAAATTCAAGATTTATAGCAAGTGAAAGTGATTTGACTGGTAATTGACAGCTGTCAACTATCAATATCGAAAATCGAACTCCATATTTGAACGTAGCGACCGCAAAAAACTATGTGTACCAAATTTTAGAAAAAAATATTAAACACAAAATGAAACACCCTTTGAAGCTGGGTTAAGAAAAAAAGTGATGTTTTTAAACAAATATCTGAGTATGTACTGATTTCTATGCATATACAAAAAATTTTCAGACAAAATACTCATGAGGGATCTTTTAAGAATCTCATAAAGAGTATTTAAAAAAAATACTCAATTTGGTGCATTTTTCTAGGCTCTAGACATTTTTGGGACTAAACACTACTAAAAACCCCAATGTGCGACGGTTTGAAAATGATGCGACTATTGCAGGTGTTTCATTTCGATTTCTGCACTAAAGTAAATTTTACTTGAATATGGGTGTATTAAGCAAATTATTCATGATTTTAGGAAGTAACTTTATGGGAATTATATCAGACTCATGCAATCCAATCTAATCGCTGAGCCTAAGTGTTTCTGGCGCTTTATCAATATGAAGAAAAAGTTCGACGGATACCCTTCCACTTTCAGATATAAGGATCATTCCTCTAATGATCCTAAAGTCATAACAAACGATTTTGCTAACTTCTTCAGTCTGGCTTTCACAAGCAGTGATTTTAAACCTGATGAATGTTACTTTACATACTTGAATAGTTGTAATCAAACAACCTTAACTTCCATTGAAATCGATTATGATTCCGTGGTACAAAAGATTTCCGAACTTAAAGATGATTTTTCATCCGGCCCTGACGGTCTACCATCCATCGTCATAAAAAACTGCAGTGATTTTCTTGCTCAGCCACTGACGACACTTTTCCAAAAGTCACTTTCGCTTGGAATTTTTCCATCCATTTGGAAAAGCTCTTTTATAGTTCCAATTCATAAGAACGGCTGCAAATCAGACATCTGTAATTACCGACCTATTGCAAAATTGTCTAGTATTCCTAAGTTGTTTGAAAGTATTGTGTATGATTCACTGTACTTTCATTGTAAACCGTTGTTTTCCGACAAGCAGCATGGCTTTCTCAAAGCACGGTCCACGACCACAAACCTTATTGAATTCACTTCACAAACACTAAATACGATGGAAGCAGGAAAAGAGGTTGACGTTATTTTCACCGATTTTAGCAAGGCGTTTGACAGGATTTCTCATGAAGTTATTTTGTTTAAGCTTAGGGTCCTTGGCTTTCCTCCCCAAATTCTCCGTTGGGTGGGCTCTTATCTCAAAGGCCGTTTATACCATGTTCTATTCAGGTCATCAGTATCAACTCATATATCAGCAACATCTGGAGTGCCCCAGGGCAGCCATCTGGGGCCAATTTTTTTCATTCTATCAATCAACGACGCTGATTGTTTAATAAAAAATTCATCGATATCTATATACGCCGATGACATGAAGATTTACAAACGGATTTCAAACATTACCGACAAGAGCCTATTACAATCCGACCTCAATAACTTCTCCACTTGGTGTTCAAAGAACAACCTTGATCTGAACGTGGGTAAATGTCAGACAATCACCTACTCTCGAAAACGTGTACAGTCCATTTCTCGCAACTATTACATTAACAGCGATGCAATTACCAGAGCCAGTTCTGTTCGTGATTTGGGAGTCATTTGCGACAGTGAATTGAATTTCAGACAACACATCGATCGTATTATCAATCAAGCCAACTCTGCCCTCGGTTTCATCAAGCGTTGGTCGAAAGAATTCGATGATCCTTATGTTACGAAGGCTCTCTATTCAACATTCGTTCGTCCCCTGCTCGAGTATGCTAGCCAGGTGTGGTCGCCTTATCATGAGGTTCATATTAAGAGGATTGAAGCAGTCCAGCGAAGATTTCTTCGCTTTGCTTTACGGGGGCTACCGTGGGTGGACATGTTCAACCTGCCTCCATATCAGGATCGTCTAAAGCTAATTAAATTACAACCACTTAGTAAGCGCCGAGTTGCTGCAGACGTGGTTTTCATTCATCAAATACTAACCGGCGGTATCGATTCTCCAGTTCTGCTTGGTAAAATTAATCTAAATATAAATTCACGAGATTTAAGAACGGTACCTATGTTTAGAATCGACCCACATCGAACTGATTACGGAAAGTATGAGCCCGTCTCTAGAATGCTGTTCGAAGCTAATCAGCACTTCCATTTGATCGATTTTAATATGACGAAACGCATGTTGAAAAAACATTTTTATTTTTCTTGATTATAGTTTGATGTTTTATTTAACTTATTTGTTTTTATTTGTTTCATTTTATTCTGCTTTATTTTATCTTGTTTTATCTATTTTAAATCTGCTTGTACTAAGCAGACTCAACTTCCGTTTTCCTTCCGTCTGCGATGGGTATCGTTTCGCTTAACTATTCACTTAGCTATTCATTTATAATCATATTTGATTTTTATACTTTACATATTTAGCCGTTTCAACATTCAATTTTTCAATTTCACTGGTTAGGCAACTCGATATCCTTGTTTATAATTCACTTGAATTATACTCAAAAAAATAATAATAATACAGACGGAGACTCCCCGCGCGCGGTTGGGAGGGGTAATAGGTCGTTGGGATAATTATTATTATTAATTATTATTATTAAATGATAAAATGAGCAAATCGTGATATGATTGTAGTATTTATTGTCTTTTTTGTCATGCGCAATTTCTGAGAAAAATTTATTTGAATGTATCAGTTTTAAGCAGAATATGCTCGATTTAAGGAAATAAATATGTATATGCATATGAGCGCATTCTTCAACTTTTAGTTAAGCGAACTAATACTTTAAGTTCAGCAAATTGTGCGTGATTTAAGGAAATAAACAATAAAATGAGGAAATAAACATACGACTTTACGCAAATTATACATAATTTAAGCGAATACGTAACAAAATTAGGAAATTAACACACGAGAACTGCAAACAGTTAGGAACATCATTAGGAAGATACGGTCAGTTTTAAAAAATGGATTGATTTACGCCCAGGAAGTAGGGAATAGAAATTTCCAAATTTTAAAAATGTAGCAGCTACGCTTTGTTTTATTATTTTTAAACATAATTTAATAAAAAACGTTACCAAGGCTATAAGATAATAAAAGCAATTCTCGTCAAAAATATTTGAAATTTTATTTACAGAAACAAAACGAAACAACATTCGTTAATTAAAACCAGATCCAAGTAAATTACAAATTTTTAATCTATAATCACTTTATTGATGCTGATTTAAAAAATAAAGTAAATCAAGTATAAAATAATAATATAGGTAGTACTACAGAATTCACAATATTGCTAAAATTTTCTGACCAATCGGAAAATGTCCTCACGTACAAATTACAACGAAACCACCTTTTATAAAATTTCGAAGACAATAAATCATTACATGATTATTTCAAAATTAAATAAACTGTGGGGATTTTTACTATTATGTGAAAGAACTCCTTTTAAACTTACACTGATGACTAACTCAAACTTTACCTTTGAAGCGAAACATCATTTAAACGAAAACTATTTAGTTTAAAAAGTTCAATAACTATACAAACTTATTTTTTTTTTGTTGCTGGAAATTTTTAAACTCACTTGGAGATGAGATATTTTGTTTCTTAGATATTATTATTCTACTGAAAAAAAAAAAATCTATTTTGTTTTAAATATTTTCTATAGACCTGTTTACTTATCTGTCAAATATAAACGTCAAAATTATCTGTAGGCCAATCATTCTTGCAATTTAGTGTCGTAGTCGCTGCATTTTTTTAAATATATTCAATTAAAGTGAAAATAATAATTTGTTATTGCATTTTATTTTGTTATAAACATATTTTATATTGATTACAATAATCTGTGCAATGCCATTAAAATGTTGTGTGGTGAATTGCTCTATGCGAGGTGATAGAGATCGTGAAATCAAATTTTTTAGATGCCCAATGATTCCGACTAAACGCTTAAAATATAAAGTGATAGATACTTTTCGTGATAGATACGAGAGGAGATTACCATCTTTCAAACAATAGGGGTACTTCACTTCTACTGGCATTTGACCGCAGCAGCTACAGCTCCAAACTGCATCTGGCGATGCAGCATAAAATGATTTTTCCTTTAAAATCATCAACCCAGATGGCGAGATTTTTAAATTTTTATGAAGTTTGTTCATATTAAAAAGAGTTTTTAGTGCTACCTTTTCATGAGCACACCCATATTTAATTTATTTGGTCCTGATGATATTTTCTGTTGGATAGCAAATTCTTTTGAGTAATCCAAGTGGAAAACTTCGATTGATTTTGCTCCTGCATACTTCTTTAAAAATGGAAGCTGTAATACGCCCTAATCTTAATTTAAACCAATAATCTCCTTTCGACTGTTGGCGTGTTGCCCGTCTAATTAATTCCACTTTTCCCTCTTTCATTTTGAAATTATCGTATGAAAATTGATCAATCAATCTTTGAAGTGACTGTCGTTCATTCTCGGGTTTCCGAGATGCGAAATAGACTTTTAGCAAATTATCCAACTCGAAAGCAGACTTGTTGTTTCGTACTGGTAGATACTCAGCAAGCCCCATTAATGCTACAGGAGTTCTACCTTTTGCCAAAACCTGATCAATTAAAGTTTTCCTTTCAGGATCTGCTGATGTGTTGTCTTTGGTTTTTAAGGCATTTGGTGATGCAACTTTTGATTGATTACCCAATGAATAATTAATTTTTTTGGTCCCCATTTGGATGCAACGTTTGCAAGATGTTACGGTCCACAGTGCTTTTCTATCTGGAACTGATGATTCCTAAAATAAAAAAGTATATAATGTACAATAAAAAACTTGAATATGCAATTAAATTCTTAGTGTCTTTTTCTAAAATATTTATATATATTGCATGTAAAGCAAATAAAATTGTTCCAATGTGGGTGCAGCATTCACCTAACACAGCGACACATGTACAGTGCGCGGTATTAATGATTGCCCGAATTATTTAGATGTATCCATACCTTGAGCGCCGGTAAATTTAGAGATTGGCTATGAAGTACCTGTTTAAAATAATGTATGAATTAAACTGTTTAAATTTTCTTGCTACAACTGGGCCAAATACCTTGCCAAATACAATAAATCCATTTTCAATTTTTCTGCCTGCCATGAATTGCACCCATCCACTTTTGTACAGCTGGTATGATTCCAGTGACTTGAACGCTTTTAGTTCCTTTGCACTGTAATACGATTTTTTATTAACCAGATACTGGTAGATTTCAAAAAAAGTTATATTTTCTGGCAAATCCTGTTCGTCATATTGTCCCAAATATGGATCGAAGCAAATGCTAGATATTTTGTCTTCATAACGATTTTTTTCAGCTCCATTGAGGCTCGTCGCATACTTCGATAATTTACATCGATTATTTTGATCATTTCCTAAAATAATAAATTTTAAATGAGTCGATTCATTACAAATAAAAACATAACCTACCAAGCATTATAATGATTCACATTTATTTTTAAGTTGATTCAAATTAACTAATTTATTTTAATATCACATATATATATATATATATATATATATATATATATATATATATATATATATATATATTTATATATATATATATATATATATAACATATCACACATATAATCACATTTAATTTAATTTTATTTTATTAAAAGAGCAAAATTCACAAACCATACACGGTGTTAATCGTTTGTGTGGCCTACAGATAATATTTCATCTGTCAAATTTTTTTAAGTAAACAGGTCTATTGGACTTTCCGTCTTAATATTCAATTAAGACACAATTAAGGCACTCAGACTCATTGAGGTGGTATATGAAACCTGGTGGTATGTGAAGCATATGTACCCAATATAAAATATTTTAAAACGAAATCACTAAGTAAAATGCCCTAAGTGGCATCTAAACTGTGTGGGCCCTTAGTCTCAACGCCATTTAGCCTGTGGACCGCCCAGCTCTGAGAGTACAGATTAACAAGTTTATGTTGTTTAAATCTTACCATTTTAACGTGGAAAAAAATATAAAATATTATTTTTGCTAAAATATTGTAGAACTTTTTAGCAATTATTTTCATAAAATAAGAACTATTTACTCGTTTACTAATAGTTATACTAATTCACTATTCTTGCATAAAATGCTTAATTTAAACATAAAATATTCAAAGAAAAAATCTGTTCTGTTGAGCAACATTTTCTCAATTTCAGTTTACTTTTGTATTCTTGAATAATGCGTCAATTTACTTATTTTATAAATAATTTGCTAAAATTGTTGTTATTATGTTTAAATTAAGCAAAACAAAAATGTGTTTTGATTTACAAAGCATACCCAATAGAATTCCTTATGACTTTTTACTTATAGAAAAGTATGAAAAAAAACTTGAGAAAAAAATTTTTTTTTTCTCAAGTTTTTTTTCATACTTTTCTGTAAGTAACAGCGCATCCCCAATGCAAAAAACTTTTTCCTTTAACTTTTTCCTTTAACTTTTTCCTTATGAAGAGCATACCCAATGAATAGGGAAAAGTCAAAGTAAAGCTAACTTCATTTTACAAAATTATTTTTTGTTTACCTGTTATTTTATATTATTATATTATATATTATTTATTACTTTTTCACAGGACACAAAATACAACACTAATTGTTAAAAGACAAATATGCATTGAATATTTTTTAATTTGTGACAAGCAGAAAAACAACAACAACAACCAGTTTTGCAAATGCGGTTTACTTCATTGTATGTCTCATAAGGAAAAAGTTAAAAGTTTGATAACATTTTTCATAAGGAAATCACCAACCTAACAAAAAAAAATTTTTTTTTTTCTCAAAATTTTTTTCATACTTTTCTGTAACGAAAAAGTTAAAGGAATTTCATTGGGGATGCAGTGTAAAAAGTCATAAGGAATTCTATTGGGTATGCTCTGTTACTAGAAATAAGAAAATCGGTTTCTTGTTTACATAGCATCCCCAATGAAATTCCTTTAACTTTTTCCTTACAGAAAAATATGAAAAAAATTTTGAGAAAAAAAAAATTTTTTTTTGTTAGGTTGGTGATTTCCTTATGAAAAATGTTATCAAACTTTTAACTTTTTCCTTATGAGAAATACAATGAAGTAAACCGCATTTGCAAAATTGGTTATTGTTGTTGTTTTTCTGCTTGTCACAAATTAAAAAATATTCAATGCATATTTGTCTTTTAACAATTAGTGTTGTATTTTGTGTCCTGTGAAAAAGTAATAAATAATATATAATATTTATAATAATATAAAATAACAGGTAAACAAAAAATAATTTTGTAAAATGAAGTTAGCTTTACTTTGACTTTTCCCTATTCATTGGGTATGCTCTTCATAAGGAAAAAGTTAAAGGAAAAAGTTAAAGGAAAAATTATTTTGCATTGGGGATGCTCTGTACTGTAAATTATTTCTTTCCGCGTATCACGCTGTAGCTGCGTTTTTTTTAAAACAATCGAGTAGAGTTCGCGATAGCTATTTTTCAAATTTGTCCAATTTAAAATTTAAAATTTAATTTTTTTTAAATTAAATAATTTAGATTTAATAGGAACCTATGTATAACCAAAAAAATCCATCATAAAAGTTGTATGGTTTTCTTGAAATATCGTTGTTCTGTATAGTTCTGAACTACTCCGTTATTATACAGAACTATACAGAACAATGATATTACAAGAAAACCATATCACTTTTATGATGGATTTTTTTGGTTATACGAGTACATAGGTTCCTATTAAATCTAAATTATTTAATTTAAAAAAAAATAAATTTTAAATTTTAAATTGGACAAATTTGAAAAATAGCTATCGTGAACTCTACTCGATTGTTTTCAAAAAACGCAGCTTGTATTGTCCTGAACTCAGCTTCAATGTTGTGCTTTTGCTGCTCTATAGTTTGGAGCTTGTTCACATACGGTAAATGCCGAGATAAAATCAGCCGAAGTGATGTTCAAGACATGCCCAGTTGTCCAGAATGTCTTCGCGTTGATGTTTACGGATATTCTTCAACACCTGGTTCTGCACTATTTTCGGTCTTCCTGTTCGTGTAAGTATGACACTGAACCCTGTTGTCGGAACCGTGCAATTAAATGATTAATTGCGGTTTGGCTAGGTGCATTACTGGTATTGAAATAATTTTGATAGGCTCGTTGCGTCAGTAAAATTGAATGCCCGCTGGAAAAGTAAAATTATATTACTTTGGTCCATTGCTCGTTCGTGTAATTTTGCATGTTGGTGTAACAAGGTTCGATGAATAAAATCTGAAAATAATAATAAACAAAAAAGTTAGTCAATTTTTACACGCAGTCGTGACTTTTGGCCCGCCCTGTATATGTACATAAAACCTGCTAACATATATGCGGTCTTACTTTCAGAAATTTACAACAAATTGAAATAGTTTTCAACCAACTTTTTTACTGGTATAGAATAATACCCCATTTACATGCGACTAACATTTTTCTTCTGCAAAATGAAAGAGATATAACATTCACTTTTTGCACGTGAGAGACAAGAAAAGAAATATGTTGCAACAAAATTTTGCAGAAGATTTTTAATTCACTACACCACCTAAACCACTATAAAATGTTGCCATAAAATATATTCGATCCGAGTATTTTTATGGCAACAATTTTCAAATTAACAGAAAAGAAATGTATATTTATAAATGTTAAAGGATTCATAATAAGCCATAGATAAAATGATTATGAATAAATTAATAATAATGCTATAAAAAAATTATGGAATTACTATATGTAATTATTTCTTTTTCGCACATTAATTATTTTTATATAGCGGGTGCTTCTTATTTACCTACAAAATTTTGCAGAAGAAAAATGTTGGTCACATCTATAGTAAATGGGGTATCTATTCTACGGCTCCCATTTGAAACGCGATATTTTAAAACGCGAATCATCAAAACGCGATATTTCAAAACGCGATATGGTACAAAACGCGATATTTCAAAACACGATATGGTACAAAACGCGATATAGTACAAAACGAGAATTTAGGAACAGGTTATATCAGGTGGGTGAAGGGGAAATTTAATTTCAGTTTATAGGAATTTAAAAATCGATTGGAGTGAGAGTATATAGGATCGGTATCAATCGGGTCGCTGCGCTTCCGTCGCTTCGCAATGCACATTCTGTACCATATCGCGTTTTGTACCATATCGCGTTTTGAAATATCGGGTTCCCAAGTATAACAAGACGAATCTCAAAATTGAGCTATCGTATTTGCCTTCGATATATTAGAAAAAAGTCGAAGAATCAATACTTTAGTATTGGTGCGTATATGTATACTGTCCCAAGTATAACAAGACGAAATAAAATAGAGCTGCTGCGTATCGTATTTATTTTACATGTTCACGACATGAGTTTGGTAATTTTATAAAAGTGATTTTCTTAAAAAAATTTAAAGATGTGCGTTAATTTAAATAAAATTACGCCAAAATATATTTTTATATCTATTCAAATTTTTTTTGTATAATTTAATTAATTTATAGTTCAGTTTTAAATTATTAAGTGAAAAACAAGTGCGAAATAATAAACTTGATATGAGCTATATGGAAAATATTTAAACTTTTAATATTATTACTTTTAATATTATATATTAATAATCAAGGAATAATATCATCAAATCATTGTTTAATAATAAAAAATAATTAAAAAATTAATTATAATATAATTTAGATGTGTATATACGTATATATTTTTTTTATACAATAAAATATTCATTGTTCTAAACCTAAATTTTCTGTTTTGCTTTACATTTGGACGCCATCTTTTTCCTCTAAAATGTATTTTCAATTATAGCCTTTTAATATGTCGTTGCACAAGATCGTTCCCGCCATATTGTTTTTTGTTGTTATTGTTCACACATACATGTACACAATTCTATTTATTGAGTTTCGTCCAGTTTCGAATAATCGCGACACTTTTCATACAGGATCTTATTCTAAGTCGAAAGCAAAACTATGTCAAAGTCGAAACTAAATATAAGTTTTTACTTCGAAATATGACAAAAAAGTCGAATCTTGTTATACTTGGGTTTTGAAATATCTCGTTTTGTACCATATCGCGTTTTGTACCATATCGTGTTTTGAAATATCGCATTTTGAAATATTGCGTTTTGTACCATATCTCGTTTTGTCATATCTCGTTATTCGCGTTTCGAGCGGATCCGCTATTCTACCTGTTGTTTTAATCTTCACCACATTGAATATTTTTATTTTGAAATGTTGGCAATAAAAATGTAGAACTGATTTTTGTTATTTTGACATCGTATTTTTCTAAACAAGAGGAGAAATTAGTTACGATTTGTAAAAAAAATTTAATAATGTTCTAGTACATTAGTAGCCTTCATTTAATTGAATAAATATATGGTGAAAAATTCGTCAACTCACAAATTCACTCTATGGAGCCATAAGTCATGTTTTAATTTTATGATTTTTATGTTTTGAATGTAAAGCCTTGATTAAAATAAACATTTTGAGACATTTAATTTTTTTTGGTTGTTGTTGTTAAAGATACAGGGTGTCAAAATTTGAAATCATGGTATTGTATTTATCGCAATAAAAAGAAAAATAATTGTCCGATAATTATGATTTTGGGCTCATTTTAAAGGTCAAATTATCACAACTGATTGTGGCATAAATTGCTTAACATAACCCATAACTCGTTTTAGTTTACTCGAACACTTTGAATCACGATATGGTTTACAACCCTTTCGAAATTTATTCATTATCAAATTAAGCGCACTAGTACTTATTTATCCACTTAAACTTACACTCATTTTAACACACTGTTACTTTTTCAAATTTTAAAAAATCTTGCTCCTTATTTAAAATGTTGTCTACAATTCACAATGTCAACTAATCAAAAAGTTAAATTTTTACTCTTATTTATATCAACAATGTTCATTTTTTGTTTTCAAAAGAATTACTCATCGTTTAACAGGTACGTCTCGCCTACGCGTCAAGTAAAAATAATCAACCGTCAATAAAAAAGGGGAAAACAACATTTTATTTAGTCTTTTATAAAATAACCCAAGAAAGATAAGGAATTTATATGGTACTACGACTAACCAAACGATATAAACCAGGAGGTGGCACCTCATTATTCTGTGACTCATGCTTAAATATGATGCAAAATTGTACAATAAATAATAAACAAAACCTACAAATTAAGTGAACTACCTCTTTTGTAAACAATTTCAAAACACTGAGAAATATCTATATAGCTTTCCATATAAAAATGAAATACTGCTCTTACTTTAACGCATTTTGCAAGAAAACAAAATAATGGGATTCTAGTTTTTTGATATGTTATAAAATATTAATTGTCGAATTCTAGAAAAAAAAATAGGTTTTTGAGAAAATTTAAAAAGAACATTTTGGTGGGAAATTTAGAGAAGAAGGAACCAACAATATACTATTTATATATTTTTTTATAAATTCTTATTAACTTACCTTTAAAATGAGCCCATAATCATAATTATCGGACAATTATTTTTCTTTTATTGACATATATACAACATCATATGATTATCGTTTTTCTCAAAATTTGACACACTATCCTTTAACAACAACCACAAAATAAAGTATTTCAATTTTTTTTTCAATCAAGGCTACACATTCAAAACATAAAAATCATAAAATTAAAACATGACTTACAAAAATTTGTGATTTCACGTATTTTTCACCATATGCATTCGTTGCATTTTTACGTTATTATGCAAAATGTATTTGTTACCAACTAATAAAAATAGATTTAAAAAAATCTTTCGTTGTTACTTTGAGCACAATTTTTACTCCTACTAAGAATGGGAATTGCTTGCACCAAAGTAATACCACAATAAACATAAATTCATGAAATTTAAAAAAAGATTTAAATTCCATGAATTTAAATGTCTAACATATAATTCAAAATATTTGATGGGTCGACAATTACCACAAGTGAATTACATAGTGATATTGGCAATAATGCACAATCAACCTATTTGCTCAGCTGAACATGCCGTAACTTGCATTCTAGCGTCGTTTATCAGTTTTGAGTAGAGTTCTGAATCTATTAAACGTAATAATTTTTTATATTCGTTCATAAGTTTTGAGTTGCTCTTCTTGAATGCTAGAATTCCTTAGTTATTTTGGAGGGTCGACATGTAAAGTTCCTGTTGGGTTGTTGCTTAACACCTAGAATTTTATTTTAGTCTTTAGTCTTATGTACCTTTCCTTCGGGAATATCGATTAGTAAGTATTTGTCCTTTAGGACCAAATTTTTAGTAAGGACGTTCGAAATTATTCTACAATTTGTTGTTGTACATTAATTGGAATAATTATTTATACGGAAGATTGTCCGTTTGAGGAGTAATTACATTGTGCGGTGTTTCTTGTAGTGAAAGAAACATGCCAAACAAGGATTTTTTATGGGTTAAATGAAGTGACGTCACGACGAACCAAAATACTAATGTTTGCTTAATATAACTTAAGACCAATCAATCCTAAAACTTTATAACTTTATCTCTTTTACAATTCCAATCCTATTTTGTCTAAACATAACTATAGGCTAATAAAATTAAAAGACTTCTTAAATATTCCAAAAAAAAACAATAAGCCACATATATAAATTTAATAATACATATATCAAAGAATTTATTTATAAATTAATAAATTTTTACAAAATTAAAAATAAACGAATAACAATAAATAATTTTTTTTATCTAAAATACAAAACCACCATAACATTTGCCAAACCTAATAATTAATTTAATTATTTTTACTTTACATATTATAACTATTAAACCAAAAATAAATGAAATTTAGAAAATTACGGGTAGCAAAACTATTATAAATATTTCAAATATAAATAAATAAAACAAACAACACAACTAATAATACAAATAATACAGGCCATCAGATTGTAATATATATTTGTAGCTTTTTATTAAAAAATTACAAAACTTGAAAAAAATATTAAAATGAATTCCATTTAAAAAAAAAATATTTATTATTATTATTAATTAATTCGTTTTAATTATTATTTATTTCAAACAAAAAGAAATTTTCGGTTCGCCCTAATTCCAACACGAAATTAAATTATAGAATAGAAATAAATAAAAGAAGATTTGTATAATACATAAATTAATAATAATTAATTGGAGATGTTTACTTGTTATAATATTTAGATGGTCCCTGATCACTTGAATATCAAAATATGACGACGAATAATTTAATTAAGAAAATTTCACAAAATTACGATAGCTTTAATTAAAAATATTTCAATTTAAAAAATAAATAAAATAAACCTAAACCTTGTGAATTTTCTTAATAAATAAAAAATTATATCCAATTTTTATAATTACAAACACAAATATTTTTAATAAATTTCATCATTTTTAATTTTTATTGAAACAAATAAAAATCATTAATTATTATATATACAACCAAACCAAAATAATTACAAAAAATTATTTAGTAAATTTTATATATTTTTTTTAGATAGTTTTGATTAAAAATTTTAAATATTAATGATTATCGAAATAATTATAAATAAATTTCTAGATTACCAAAAATAAAATTATTTTATCCAATTGATGATACTGCCAAATTTAAAAAATATATAAAATAATATAAAACTAATTATAATAGAGTTAATTTAAAATTTAATTAAATAAAAAAGAGAAAAGTGTATAAACATTTGATACCGTAATTAAAACAGAAATGCACACACACACACAACAAAACAAATAAACAAGAAACTTAATTATAAAATAATAAACACAAGAAAACTCTTAAATCTGAATAATATATTTAATAATTAAATTTAAATATAAAACTATAAATAATAATATAAATACTAAAATTAAATATATTGGGAAAAAAACAATTGAAAAAAAAAACGAAAAATAATTTTTAAAATTAAACACACAATAAAAAGAATTATATAAATATTTATTATTATTATTATAAAAAAATAAATTTTAATTTAACTATAAAATAATAAATTAATATATAGTTTTTTAATTTAATTATAATATTTAATATTATTATTATTATTATTATATTATTAAAAAGAAATTGAATAAAACTATTAGTAAAAAAAAAAACGACACGACACAAACACAAACAAAATAAATAAATTGTTATATTTAATTATATATTGTTTTATTAATTATTATTATTAAAAATAAAAAATATATTTTTTAACTTTATGTTTGTAATTAAATTTTAATTTTATTATATAAACCGAATAATTATTATATAAAAAAAATTATATATTGTGTTTTACTTGTGTATTGTTGTGAATTTGATGGGATCTCGAATTCGGTTCGTATCCCTGAATACTACTACCATTTTGACAATTTGATAATCCCCCTGAAAAAATGAGATTTATTTCATTGTTAACGCTATTTTTTCTTCTCTTTAAACCGCTTACTGAATCTCCTATATGACTGATTTAAATGCGAAGAGGTGTACAAGGAGAAGAGAAACACACCAAAGTAGCATTGTGCGATGATCCGTTGTATACGATAAACTCGATTTGTTGGGCCGCCCTCCGACGAGTGGCTGGCCGTTATTGTCGACAATAAAGGATTGAGAGACTGAAGACTAGCAGTTGTTCTCTGATTGGGAACGAATTATTTTAACGAAGTGGTTGTCTATCCTAGCCGGACACAGAACTCAAATGCTAGTAAGTGATATATGTTGTTATGACAAGTTTCGGCTCCTAGCCGAATCGTCTGATGTAACCCATGACTGGGACCAGATTGGCCATGAACGTCTTTCATCGGGTAGAAGAGCTGCACACCCAATTAAGGACCACTTGCGAGTTAGTTGATGTGTTCATTTGAATCAGTGGCACATTGAGCAGTTGATCGATGGTAAGCATAAGTTTGGGGAACAGCACGATAGCTCAAAGCTTAGATGACAGAATAGTAATTTTGACAGACTCATCTACCAACGTTGTACGTCTATACCACAGTTATGTAGATGAGTGAAATTCTCGTTTCGATAGTTAACCATCTTTGAGCTATTGAGTGTGGAACAGCCTCATCCCACAATATTTTCCAAGTACCTACTCACATTCCTGGAACTCTATTGATAGTAGCAGAAGATACCCAGGCGAGAACACTGAATATCTTCGCTGACTGTAACAACAATGCTCGTTTGGTTGATGCGTGAATATGCTAGGTTGAAGTGATGTTAAATCCAAAAAAAATGGCCAGTGAAGTCTAAGAGTTCAACAAACTCGCCAAAATTTAGCGTGGTGCGAGCAAAATTCTATTGATATTTCGTTGAGGAGCTGTTGGATATTAAAAGACAATTTTCTTCACATAAGCCACTATATGTAGAAGGGCCACCATTTATCTCTGAATTACGATAGTCGATAAATTGCTCTTAATTTCATCCTTACCGGAATTTTGTTTGGTATCTGCAACGAAAACTAATTTTCTAACCGACCAAATGGCACAGTGGTTAAAGCTTTGGCGTTTGGATTGGGAGGTACTGGGTTCGAATCCCGATAGGGGCAGGATGCAAAGTGAAATTTCATTCACAGATTTCGAACTATGGTGAAATGTAACACATCTATAACCTTCTGTCGGTGTGCAAAACCCATGGTCCGACCCATCTTCGATTGCAGTATAGACTGGCATGGAGCTTGCAATGTGCAGATGGTCTTAAATAAAAAAAATTGCGCTTGTATAAAATCTGCTTAGTATTTCGAAAATGATATGTTGATCGGACCAATCTGCCATTCCACACTTTGATTCTTTTGTCGTGATTCTTTTCTCGTTTCTTTTCCCTTCACCAACAAACTAAAAACAAACAGTTTGTGGGTGAAGAGGAAGGAAACGAGGAAAGAATCACAACGAAAGAATCAAAGTGTAGAATGGCGGAAAAAGTAAGTTTTGATTTTGCGCTACGCGGTCGTAACAACGACAATATGTATATCGTGACCCTCCTAAGTCCGTAATATGAAATAAATAGAGAATTAAATTTAAAAAAAACATTACGCTTGTCCAGGTTCTGTAAAAAGCAACCTAAAAACTTCGCAAATTGTAAGCGAAAGTGCTACTTTAGTGAATCGCAAAAATGTTTCGTTTGCGTATCACTAAATACGGTACGTAAACTTTCACCAAAATCGATACAATAATACAACGTTATAATATATCGCTAAAAAGTCTAATTATCTTGTGATAGGAATTACTTAACCGACTTATTCAAGATGGCGTCAAATAAGTCAATAAGTCTGTAATAAGTCACTGTTTGGAAAACACCCTAAAAGTAAATTTAGATTATGCGTTGACTATCGTCAGAAATGGTAGAGAAACTTCCCTACTTGTAGGAAATTTGTGTGTAAAATTATTTGTGTACGAAATAAACACAGATTTTAAAATTTTATAGGCAAAATGTATTGAACATATATTTAGTAAATTATACTTATAACGTATTTATACTTTTCTCGACAATTGATCGGGGGTTAGTAATTAGTAGCGGTTAGTTTTTATATTTTTTTTATCGAGATGTCTGTACTAGTTGAAAACATTGCATAAAGAGAAATTTTCTTACAACTACCCATCCAGCAGTTGTGTCATGCGAGAGACGAGCTAGCGATATGTCTGACGCAAAGCACAAGACAACTGTATGAGTTTAGGAACTTCTCGTCCTGCAAGACTTATTTTCTGCGCGTCGTCGGTAACATCTAGTGGTCGTCAATCTTCATCGGTAACGGGTGTTGCGGTCGCCCTCTGTAACATGTCTTATAGTTGATGTCCTTCTTCAAAAATTTAGCAGAAGCGATTATATGAGAAATATTATTTATTTGTATTATTTTTAAAATCTATTTATAAAAATAATACAAAAAAGTATTATTATTTTTATAAATACATAGGAATTATGAGGAAAATACAAACCGCGGTGAAAACATAAGCAATACTTTTAACATTATTCAATAGATGGTGCACATAAATCTTATATGACACAAATGTGACCTATAACTTTTATGTTGCAAACGGTTGTTAAGTGGACTAAAATCGGGCATAATTTAGGTCATCTCTACTAAATTTTTTCACGATGTAAACTATCTCTTACGTAATGTTAAATACAAAATTCGCTTACGTATCACAATTGTGTGGGGAACGAAAAAGAATCATGTCAAAAATTAAATTTTTATGTATTTTGGACCAACATATTGATTTGTACATTCCACTTAAATCGTTTTCGTCCGAAAAATAACACTATAACTATAATAATAGTAGAATAATGTTATATAATTTATGTTATCAAATTATAATGTTTCTTTTCAAAAATAATTTCGATTTAATTAAGATCCGTTAAAATCCGGAAAACATTACAAACTGTTATTTTTTACACACACATTTGTGTGTACATTGAACAAAAAAATATTTTGTCTGGCAGGCAAAGGGATAAACAAACCAAATTGGGAAATTAGACTAGCGAACATGCGGTACCAACGAGAACGTCCGTTTGGACATTTCTTTCTCGCAACGCTTGCAAAGTCGACATTACGTTCAATTGTGTTTCCAACATAACCAATAAACTTACCAGCAAAATTTCATATGGAAAAGTCATTATGGAAATGTCAAAAAAATGACGTTAGTAAACAAAATCAAGTTAAATTTTCTCATGCTCAAGCATTGTTAATGATTATAATTATAATTCGCAACTAAAAAATGTCTAGTGATAAAAGAACAATATATGTTGGAGGTTTAGCCGAAGAAGTTACAGAAAAATTAATAAACGATGCGTTCATACCATTTGGTGATTTGATCGATATACAAATGCCTATCGATTATGAAACTCAGAAACATCGCGGATTTGCTTTCGTCGAGTTTGAAACGGCCGAGGATGCAGCAGCTGCCATCGATAATATGAATGATGCTGAATTGTACGGCCGAACCATACGAGTAAACTTGGCCAAACCCCAAAGAATTAAAGAAGGTAGTAATCGGCCTGTATGGGCTGAAGATGCTTGGCTACAGAAGCATGCTGGGGCCACATTGGCTGAGGGCGAAGGCGGCATCCCTGAAGAAGTTGATACTGTATCAACAAACGAAAAAATTGTAGAGCAACCCGAAGAAAAACGAAATCCACAAGTGTATTTTGATATTAAAATGGGGAGTAGTGACGTGGGCCGCATTGTTATGGTGCTGAGAGCGGATGTTGTTCCGAAAACTGCAGAAAATTTCCGAGCATTATGTACCGGCGAACAAGGTTTTGGGTATAAAGGTAGTACGTTCCATAGAGTTATACCGGAATTCATGTGCCAAGGCGGAGATTTTACAAATAACAATGGAACAGGCGGAAAATCAATTTATGGCCGTAAATTTGCTGATGAAAATTTTGATTTGAAGCACACCGGGTTTGGGACACTATCCATGGCAAATTCAGGACCGAATACAAATGGCTCTCAATTTTTTATATGTACATCAAAGTCTGTATAACCGAAATAGCATCGATGTTTTTTATTTATGGTTTTTTATATTTACAGAACAAACTGGTTGGATGGAAAACACGTAGTTTTCGGCCATGTTATCAGTGGTGTGGATGTAGTTCGAAAAATTGAAAAGTGTGGCACAAAGAGTGGAACTCCAAATCAAAAGGTAACGATATACGCGTGCGGAGAATTAAAATAAATAAAAATAGAAATTTAATAAAAAAAATCAGTTTAAATTGTATTCACACCACCCATCAAATTTACTACACGGTTTTTATAACGTTTTGATATATCCTGTTCGATTTGATCCTGCAGCAATTTAGTTTGGTCAATAATTTTACTTTGTGTGGGTCGCAATTCTTTTGCCTGTTGAATAAAATTTTTTGATTTTTCCTTAAGCACTTCTACATTTGCCTTAATCTTATCAACCGCTTTCAGCTTTTGTTTTAGTTTATCGGCCAGGATGTTTACGTAATTCGACGAGTGTTTTATTTGATGCAAATGTTGAACAAGTGACTCAGTAACTTGACTCAAAACTACATCCACGCTTTGTAGCATTTCTTCGATATTTTCAATGCTGTGTTCCGAGTAAGCTTCTAGTAACGAGACGGCTATTATCGATGAATTGTTCGAAGTTGATAGTTCGTAGAGACGCATTTTTATAAATGATTCTAGTTCCATAAGTTCGTCGATAACTCGGTCGCGATACTCTGGAAAGTCTAGTAATCTATAGGCCTCGTCACCTTTAGCTATACCACCAGTTTGACCATCCTCCTCCACCACAATTCCACTTTCTTCTAAATTTACATCCAAATCGATTTGATCACCGAAATCAACTTCCGCATCTGCGTTTCCCCAATCGATTTCGCCTACCTCTAAATCAACATCTTCAACTTTTATGTCATCAAAATTAATCTCGTCCCCAAAATCAATTGCAGTACTTTCATCTTTATCTTCGTCATCTATCATATTAATCTTAAGCTCCGGTTCTTCAATAGCGGTTGGCGCTTCAGAATACAGAAATTGATAAATGGTGGTATTACCGAATGCAGATATATGCCTTATGAGGCTTACAGTATCTTTCGTTCCGGCAAATTCGGTATATAAATTAACAGGTTTATTCAGTGATGGGAAAAGTTGAGCGATTTTATCGTAAATTCCTGGTAAATCATTCAATTTTTCGAGTAATTCGGTTTTAATTGAACGACCTTCGATACCCAGTTGTTGGCACAGTTGGGTATATTCTGATTTGATAACAGTTTCAGATTTTAACAGATCATGTACCTTTTTATCCGCCTCATCACTTAACTGCTCAAATTTCGAAATTTGCTTTTTTAAGCTAGGAATTTCATATTGGATATTTCGCACCAAAATTTGAGCCGCCTCCCCCAAATAAACATTGTCCCGTTCATATAATCGTATTACTTCTTGCCAATCTTTCATGCGCTGGCTCTTGTACATACCGAATACATTTTTTGTTTCGGCCTCGGTCCTTTTCAGTATATCAACAATTTGTAAACAATGAAAATAATTTATATGTGCACCAGACAACAGCCTTACTAGAGAATCATCCTCGGGCATATCCTTTATGGCATTATTGATTTTATCTCGAATATCAGGTACATTCGTATGCCAATTTTTCTGGACGATACGTCGACTTACGAGCCATTCTTGTAACTTTCCTGTATGTATATCAATGGGTATGTCCTGCTCCTAAAAAAAGATCAAGCTACGTATGCTTAAAAGTTAAAGTTTTAGAAATAATTTTTACTCTACTTACATTCATTTTCTAAAATAATAAAAACTTCCAATTTCACTCTTTATAAGACACGTAGATCCAATCCACTACTTTTAAATACGAATGTCAAAAATCAGAAAACAACCTAATAGCGTAAAAATAAAAACTTGACAATTATTGAGGCAAATTGTCGTAGAAGTTCTTTCTTTTCCAATAAGAATATATGTAGTTAAATGCGGCCGTTTCTGGGATCTACAAATTTGCATCGTATTATTCACATTGCACAATAATATTATGTATGCGAAATTGCGAAAAAATGGGAATTTTATTTCAGAAATTAAACTAAATACATATGTGTAATGGTAAATTTAAAAAAAACTCATATTATTCATAAAGCAAAATAAACAAAATTCACATTCGTTGAAAAGCAATTCTATCAATAGACGTTCATTTGTTGAGTGCCTTCTTCGAAAAACAAGCCGCAGTTTCCACCTTGATACTATCATTCACTCCTGTAACAGCGCTTCCCACAGTAGATTTGCTACCAGACGATGCAAGTGATCTTGCTCTTATTGAACGAACGTTATTTCTACGTTTGGAATAGAAAAGCGACTTACGATAATCAATAGCATCATATACAGCTAGTTGGTAAAATCTCAATTGTGCCTTCAAATATTTACTCTCAGGATGAAGTCGCACGGCTACACTAAATCGCTGACGTGCTTGAATCATTTGATAGATTTCATCAGTCATCCATTTCTTTTTAAAGCGGTCCCGTCTTTTAAAATTCTGTAGCAATGTACTTTCAATTTCTAGGGCATTGCTTTCATTCTTTCTATCATCACTGCAGTTTCCGATCCATGTTCGTCGATCTCGATACGTCATTCTGCGCACAGGAACACGCGTAGTCTTAGTCGGTTTAGCCATGTGAACAGGTTCAATCTTACATGTCGCTTGTGGGACCGCAACAGAAACAAGTGCAGGTGTCACATCGAATTTCTTAACCTCAAGGTCCATTAAATGTTTTTTAGCATTATCCTGCATCGTTTTGTGGTATTTTAAATCTTTCATCATTGCAAGCATATCATTTATCTGATGTTGAATAAAATGCGCATTTATATTAATTTCCCCCACAATTCCTTTGAAGTCTGCATAAGAAGGTATGCCGTTTCGTGAATCTACCAGATTTAAACGTGGTAATTCCATATTTGATGGATAATACATGTTCAAAATAAATTACTTTTGAATTTTCCACTTTATTTAATTCACTATAGTCCTGTTTTGCTAATGATTTTACCAATTTGCGTTCTACAAGTTTAATGAGCCCTTGTCGTTGTCATGTTTAATTTACCGCTGTATTTTGTTTTGTTTAATTTACCGCTGCAGCTGCCCTCTACCAGAGTTTTTGAATAAAAATTCCCAAGTAACCGAAAGAAGTAATGCTTACAAATCAATACCTCATTTATTATTAGACCATTTCGGTAATCCTTTGGCGGACTATTTGAAGCCGCAATATACGGAAATTATCAAGTTTCAAAATTTTCATTGTAATTATGGGTATTAGCCTTTTTAATGATTTATATTTTAATGTTTTTTCATGAAATTAAGCCTACATGAAAATTCATTTGCTTAAGTGCCAACGTTTCAATTACTTACATATTTATATTTATTACAAAGTCTTAATTTTTACACAACTGTTATAAAATGGATATAAAATTAAAAACTAAATATTTATGCAGTCTTTCTTTAGCAACTCCCATTCTGCATTGGAATTAATATTGTGCTTAAAGAAACAACCGAAAATATTTTTTATTTTATTAGTTGGTAACAATTACATTTTGAATTTGAAAACAACGTAAAAATCCAACTAAATATATTCAATTAAATAGTGGTGCTAGAACATTATTGAATATTGTTACAAATCGTAACTCATTTCTCGTATTGTTTAGAAAAATGCGACGTCAAAACTTTTATATTTCTATTGCCAGCAGTTAAAAATAAAAGTGTTTACTAAAACTGCTCGGTGAACATTAAAACTACAGGTAGAATAGAATAATTCTATACCAGCAGAAAAGTTGGTTTAAAATAATTCCAATTCCAGAATTACATATTAATTATATCCTGGTTCCTATCATGTATAGAAAATGCGGACAATTATTTTATCATCTATTTTAATTTAGTCGTCGGCGCTGCAGTACTACCAACTGGTATGAGTATTATGTTGGTATCAAATTTTTCAGAAGTGTTTTTAAATGAATTTTAATTAAATCTGTATAGGAACCATGCGCAGATTTTAGCGAAAAAAAAACTAGATATAATTTTTTTTTCGATTAAATAAAAATAAATTATTGCAGCCAAACTACTATACAAATTTTGTGTATGCAACCAACATAAAAACTCAATAAATTTAGACAAAAATTTTATCAGTACATATGGAGGTACAGATAAAAAAAATTTTGTTATTTTCAAAGCAAAAATTTTTTTGGTTGATAAAAAAAATAAAAACTCGATACTAACGTAATATAAACTTTATTTAAAAATACACAATTTTTTATATTTAATTTTATTTTTTCGAGAAACAAAATGGCATTTGAAAATCGTGCGCATGATATTATACATTTTCAGTCACATTTAATTGAATGGGTACATCTCTTCAAAACTAATAAAAAATGGAAATCATATTCAGATAAATTTATTGAAATGAAAATTAAAATCATCTTACTTTTTATCAGTATATCGAAAGAGTTTAATCTAGCTCACATCCTTTCCCGTAAAATTATTCAATGCATCATGCGATATATTTCAATATTTATGGCACTCGAAATGGACAACACTAATTTCGTTAATTAAAAGTATAGGCTTTAAATATATTAGTTTATAAAATAATAACTTAGATACTTTTTTAATTATTTAGGTGTGTTAAGATAAATTAAATTTAAAACACAACAAAAAATTTAACCGCCAATGCGAAACGTCAAATTGAATTATGTAAACATAAACAAAATGAACATACGTTGCACACACGTCTGCTTCAAAAAATGAAATATTCAAAATTGAACGTGCGTTTTTCTAGCAACTACAAGAAATTATATCGAATTTTTTTTTCGCTAAAATTTGCGCATGGTTCCTATACTGGATTGTTGTACACAATGTTTTATTATGTACAAAAAAAAATAGAGTCGATAAAAAGACAAATGAACTATTTTAGTGTTAATTTATTATTATTTTCTTGTTTGGTCGCTTCAACGCTGATGCGCTTGTAATTCTGTTTACCAAAGCGACATCGCCGGCAAACAAATGTATTTTGTCGATGTATCTTGTCGCTGAACTCTGGGGGCCTACTATGGAAATCGAACGTCGACGTTTTTTGTTCATTAGCTGTGTTCCAATGGAGAAAGCAAACTACTCACAGTACTTGTATCTACTCGCAGCTACCCATGCTCAAATGATGGTGTAGATGTTGAAAGTAGTTACGCATAAAATTAACGGTAGGTATTTTGGTTCAAAAAATTCTAATAGATGGCTTTGTGAGGGGTAGGCTATTTTGAAATGTCAGGACAAACAATATTTTTTGTTTACTTCTGTGAAATACCAAAAGATTTTTGACATATTTTTCTTTTCGGCCGGCGTATATCATAATGAAAGCGTTGCCTTCATTATAAGAACAGTTTTTACTCATTTTTGAGATTTGATTGTGGATTTTAGTAAAAAAAAAAATTAATTTTCTAAAATAGGACGACAGCAAAATTATACACATAGCTAACTTTATACACAAAAAACGTTATGTTTTACTTCTGTCATAGTTTTAGCTCGTTCCATTGGTTATCTACTTGCAAGTACTTGTGAGTAGCAAATTTGTCCCATTGGAACACAGCTTTTGTTTATATTCAGCAATAGTAATTACTATTGCTGAATATAAACAACGAACAAAAAACGGCGACGATCGATTTCCATAGTATGCCCCCTGGTTTTGTTTTTACCTTACTAAAAGGTGTTGCATCCTGTTGGCGAGATTGAGAACGATTTGTTTGAGTTTGTATAACGATTTATATAATGTTTGTAAGAAAAAACTTAAAATTCTATGTTTTTTGCATAATTTGTAAGATGGGTATATAAAAAAATCGTTTATATAAAATTAACTGATTACTCTACTCAATTTCGTTATTTTTCTTTCAATATTTGTCTAAGGCCGGATTCGTACATCTGCTTTCATTCATTCAAACAATTTTTTCAACCAACCATCTCTTGTGAAAAAATGCAGAACGTCATTTTGGAGCAATTTGATTGGTTGAAAACAATGTTTGAATGAATGAAGAAGTATGATCCAGCTTAATCATATCGTCCTCGCTACTTATCTTCTATGTGCGCAAGCCTCGTGTTGCTTCTTTTGTTTAAATTCATTTCGCCATTCCACTTTCTTTCCTCGTTTCCTTCCCTTTCACCAACAAACAAAACAGTTTGTAAGTGAAGGGGAAGATGAAATATCAGGGCAGATTGAAAGCGCCCAATGTATCGTTTGCCTATTAAATACTTCCAATCCCATCATGATGCATAAAACGAATTAGTATTCAATTGGCGTTGTTAAAACCTATTATACCTAACGGACAAATTTCGACATCTGTATGAGTAGAGATTTTATACTTACTTAAATAATCCGAAGCAATTCTAAAATAAAAATATTACATACCTAAATCTAAATTTATAATATAGGTATATATTTATAATTATTTTCAAATTAAGTTTATATTTCAAATATTTTGATTCGAACATGAGTCATTATTGTTCAATTATTTTATGTAATCACGAAACACGATCCCCCAAATTATATTTTATAAAAAAAATACGAACACATTTCAGTTCAACAAAGTTCCATATTTAGTTCAACATACAAAAAATATAAAATAATAACATAAAACGAATAAATGAAGGATTCCGACGATAAAGTAAAAATTCAAACGTTTAGGCCCCTAATTTAGACTGGCTCTGAATCTTAATCATTATCTTTTGCAACGCTTGATAATCCAAACGATTAAGTTCCCGTTTAAGCGCCTTTTCGTATACCCGATCCAGTTTGCTAATTACTTTAGCACTGCACTCATCATTTTCTAATAGTGTACGACATTGATCAACTAATTCTTTACATTTGAGTGACCACTCATCCGACGCAATAAAATTTTCCGGTAGTTCAATATTAGCCTGTTTAGGCATGTATATAGGTTGATCCTCAAACTGATTGACAATAGCCAACGGATTTGGTTTAAGTCGTGGTTCATCGTTTTCCAACTCTTCACTACTATATTTAATATCATAATAATCTTTTATAGCGCCATTGTAGTTGGGATGCTCGAATGGAGAAAAAATATATTTCACATGTCGGAACAACTCGTTTCGGAACTCATTTGTAATCGGAATATCTTCATCCTCGCATTTTAATTGAGTTGAAATATTTTTAAGAGCGTCTAAATGCTGTTTACCTTCACGTAAACCAGTCTGGCCAAACAGTATCATATTTAACACGCGACGAGAGCGGTCCGCCATTTTCTGCCCATTTCGTGATTTTAGGGTTTCATTGTAAGTCATCTTACGATATACTTGATTCACATCGCCCAAATTTATTTTCAACATCGAAAATAAATTATCGATAAACCTAATCAGAGGTTTCTTATGTTTTGGTACCTGTAGCGATTGCTCTAATTGTTTTCGTTTTTGTTCTCGACGTGAATCTTGAATATGGCTCACAATATCTGCATGAAATAAATCTTGCTCCGAAGGCGAACCAGTTATATTGAGAACGTTACCGCGCGATTGCCATTCCATTTTTACAACTACGTTATATTTGTTGCAGAGTGTTGAAATGATATCTTGCCCTGATCGAGCCAGTAGTAGTTGACTATCTTGTTTGCTTAGAAAAATTTTCGCTGTACAGCGTTGTGCTGAATTGGAAGACTCTTCAGGTTCGTTTAAAACTATATGTAATTCATCTGGCTGCGATTTTTTTGCAACATTTACTTCTTCATCGTTTAATGTCAATGATATATAGTCCCTCTCTACCATATGATCATTTCTGCCAACTTTCTTGGGTATTTCCTCTACAATCACGTTGTCTTTAAAGACTATTGGCGGTTCGATGTTCTGTGGGGCACCACCTTTATCATAAAACTCAGAGAAACTATAATTTGAATCAGATTTTTCTTCGGCAACAACAACACTCTTCTTTTCTGCAACTCCGACGCTGGCGGAAGTCGACGGGAATATTTCTCTCGGTTTATTAGTAGTTGAAAAATCCAACCTAAAACTTTGATTTGTATCATTCGATTTGTTCAATTTTTCCATTTCTTCCGAAAAGCTAAACCTTTCGATATTCGACTCATTGGTACTGGAGACTGGCTTTGGAAACTTTGAAAATGGATTCAATAGCATATTATTTTTCCTTTTCATACTTCTAATTTTTTTTTGCTCATTAGCTTGATGTCCGATTGCATCTAGAAATCGGCCGAAGTAAGTTTTCTTATCGAAAGACACATATTTCTGTAATTTAATCACAGCACTACCTTTTGGTTGTGTTTGAGTAAGAGAAGCCTTTAATAATTTATTTTGTGGAGAACTATTTTTTGGAGCATCCTTATTTATTGGGTAGGCTGGAGTGTGTGTTATTATTCGAGACGTTGGAGGTGGCACGTCTAAAAATCGAACGGCACTATTGCAAGCCTCCGCTAAGTGCCCTTTTTCACCGCATATTGGACAAAATTTAACTGTTGAATATTCTACCTTGCTTTGCAACGGAGTATGATCACTTGTCTGTAAATACAATTTAAATATGAATTAGCGAATGAATTACCATAATCAATTAGTTATCTCACTGTAGAATGATACCGCCTCCAAGAATCCGGACAATATTGTGAAATATGACCTTTTTGCTTGCAGAGAGTACATCGTGAGTTATTTTGAAAACGACATTGATTGCATGCCGCCGAAAATACTATATTAGGTGCACCGCACTGGAAAATAGAAAAAAAATGTTGTTTTAAGCTATATCTTACTACGATGTTGGTTCTCACCTTTAAGCAAATTTTATTGATACATCTGGGTTCCTTGTGTTCTCGTGAACCACACATACGGCATACGGGCTTTTTGCGAGGCTGAGGACATTTATTTTGAATATGTCCGATTTCGCAACAATTTAAACATCGAAGTTTTGTAGCTCTTCCATATTTTATCACGGGAAATTTGTCATCATTTCGAATACGCCACAAGGATGGTGATCCTTAAAATAAGAGAGTTTAAATCAAATAATTATTCTCGAAGATCGTAGAAACAACATACCTCATTCGACATATTTTGTTTAGCGACAATAAAAAATATGAGAAATTTAGCTTTTCAAGAAATCATCTAATATCACAAGGAATTTACAAATCGAAACTTATCCAACTTCTACATTACGGGAAAAACAGAACAACCATAATCCACTTTAACAGTTAACCCTGATTGAATTTAGCTCTCGATAATGGTTATTCTTTTAGTGTAATCTAGGCCATCAAACAGAATACACCTACTCTTTACTACACGATTCCTACTTAACTCTGTTTCGGATTTATTCCCTTGGCATGATTTATGGTCCATCAGCACCTTGGTCCGACAGCTTATAGAAGCAGAAAATCAATGATTAGATGCCTTTCATATAAACTAGCTAGTGTGCTCCGCGCACTTGAATTTAATTACGACAATATAAAAGGGAAGGCATGGGTCTATTTTATAATAACGAGAGCAGTTAATCTGAAAGTTTTAGCGCTCTTAAAATGTTCCAATGATTAAAATCAATATTACTATACTGATATAGGCTACTACTAACAGAAGCTTAAACAATCGTCGTTTTTTAAATATGGTGCTGTCTTGGTTCCTTAAAAAGGAAAAAAGCAATGCCAAGTCTTATAGTGATAGATGGATAGTTGCTTCTAGCAATTATGCCAGCAAGTTAGAAACTAAAGAATTTGTTATGTTTCACTATCTATCATTTCCTTAGTACCACCACATTAAGGAATACGGGAATTTTTTAAATAAAGAACCGTTTCGTCTTTAAAATCCGTCCCTAATCTCTTCTTTAGTCATATGTAAGTAAATAAACTAACGATGGATTTAAAAAAAGAAATGATTAAGATATTTTAGCATAAATTTTAATCGATTTAGGAATGGTTATTCGAGTATTAAGAATGCTGGTATTACAGTATTTAAATCCATATGGAATATATACTAAGACGAAATACTTACCTGCACGAAAGAAAGATAAAAGAGACTAAACTTTGATAGATTTTTAAAGTTCGGCAAAATTAAATTGGGATATGCCCTCGTTAAAACTTTATTATTCAGACCAAAAACTCGCTACTACGAAAATCACATGAATTGTACTTACCTTTCATTTTCGATTGAACTTCAGTCAAATCAAAATTTTCCCCACCCCACGATTCATTATAAAAATTCCGCATTTCAGTATTCCATCCGATTTCAGCGTCGTTACACTCATCGACCAAGGAAATTTTTTTTCGTTTTTTGGAATTGTTACTTATATCCAAATTACCCTCATCCACAATCACCACTGGATTATTATCTGATTCCACATCGAGAACCTCAACAATATCCGATAAACTTTGGCAATCCTCTTTATTTTGCTCATTAGTATCTTCCTCCATTGGCGTATCACCTGTTTCTGCCACTTTTTTCTTGGTTTTGTTTTGCTCAGCAAGATCTATAGTTTCAACTAAATCTTTAGCAGTAAGCTTCGGAGGTGTATCATCCTTTTCGTTTTCACTGCAACATATATTTGAAAGAGTTGATATAAAATCATCATCCGACTGATTAATTGAATTGAATTTTTGCCGTTTTTGTTTATTCCGGGTGCGAGGTGTCCCTGATTTACCTTCCTTTATGGAACTTTCAACAGCTGTCCCTCGCACTATGTAAGGAGTACAAGTTTTATCTCGATTTACAATCGAGACATCATCTTGTTCTTCGTTCGATGACGCATATTCGGAGTCTTTATTACTTCCAGACGATTTACGTTTGCTTAATCTTTTAACGCGTGTTGCGTTATTCGACAACGCGACACTATTAGTTTCGATGAAATCGGTAGCTTCAGTTTTGGTTTTGTGTTTTACTGGACGATCGTATACACTTTCGGGTATGTCTGAACTTTCCGCAGATTCATACACATCAGTATGGCGAATGGACATGTTAACTACTTGATAATTTGTTACCTTTCTGGGTGCAACAAAATTATCTTCATTAGTTGGGACTACTTGCGATTTATCATTTTTCGAACTTTCTTCTATTAAATCTTGATTTGAATTAGTAAGCAGGCTTCCAACTGTTGGTTGTCGGCATTGAAGTTCATCATCTTCGACTATATTAATGTTTTCTGTATTTACTCGACTTCGATCATTTTGAATTATAAAATCATCTGAAACTACCGAACCAGCTGGAGAACATGGTCTATCAACTATTTTTCTTTGTAGACCACTACAAGATGGTACATTTGGTGTTGCGAATAGATTAGAATCTTCATTATCACTATCATCGATACAAACCATGGGCGGTGAAGGTACTGGCACTTCCATCACTTCCTCATCGTCATCGGATGATGTTAGTACCACAGTTTCCTTTGGTTTGATTTTTGCAGCATAACTTTTAACGTTTGGTAGGACAATTAAATTTGATTTGTTTTCATCTACTTTCTGTTTTATTGCTTCGACCCGTTGCTTCTTTGCGACATACTTACCTACCCGCTGCTCTTTTGAAATATTTATATTATTATTACGATTGTCGTTCCGATTATAATTTCGATTATTCTTATTTCGATTGTTTTGTCCACGAAATCTATTATGTTGTTGTTGATTGGGAAAATGGCGGTCATTATTTTGACCATTATTGTAATTTGCATAGTTCAAATATGGGGTATACGAATTAAAAATCCTTGGTCGGTTACCGGATGGAATATTTCGTCCACTCATCATTCCTTGATTGAATCCCATTACAGGTCTTTGGTTATGGACGGGTCTATTATTAAATTCAAAACTAGAATTAATGGTTGCCGATTGACGCCAATACCTGGATTCGCCCATGTTACGAGGCCGATATTGGTTAGCTTGAAACATATTATTGCCCTGCTGAAAATTTGCTCGAATGTGAGCTGGCGGTCCAAACGATGAAAAATTCATTTGTGTTTCAGCTAAATTACCGACACTATGATGTACCATCGCGTATAGAGTGGCCTCCATATCACGCTGAGAGTCCATATTGTATTTTTTAGCTCACAATACAAAACGCTTTATAACTATACCTTAATTAATATATACTATAAAATTATAACACTATTCTTTATTAAAATGTTTAAAATAACATTTTTCTAAAGTTTTTTTAAAGGAAATGTGTACCAATTTCAAAACTATTTTTTACCAAAAACAATCGCACACACATGGTAGAATTCTATATAACATTTCTTTTCTTGCCAATGTCAAATTTCTCGCCCAAGAAGCAAATATTTCATAATGTTGAAAAGCCTTTCAAAACCAATTCGGTTGTTCGAATTTCTTGTGTCAGCAAAATTGTGTCGTCGAACTAATATTTTCGCGCAGCACGAGAAATCTTCAAATGCGAAACCTGACTATTGCGAAATTTGTAATCGTGTGTGTGTAACTCTATTATTAACACCGTAGTCAGACACAAACTAGATAATCATGAATACTGGATTATTACATTGTTTTATTTCATTGATTAAATATGAATTTGAACGTTACAAAATCAACCAATCGTTACAACAACAAATAAGTTCTACAATTATTTATTAATTCACTGTTAATACAATTTACAATTATTTTTAATCACACCACCATTTCCACTTTAACGCCACTCACTATTTCCCCAATACTTGCTTTAGCTTTTTTGCCCGTAATCATCGCACCCGTATTTATAAGTTATGCTGAATATTCCTGATTACCCGTGAACAATCGTAACGATTCTCTCCTAGAATGTCTGCTATAATACAACTAAACGGCTATAAAACTACCTCTAAAGGGTGAAACACACCAAACAACAGCAGCGCGTAGCAAACTAGCATTCGCTTGTATTATGATGCAAAGTCGTTGAGTATAAATATAGAAATTTTCAATAAAACAAACTAGATATTTTGTAATTTTAATAGAAAAATTTAAATTTCAAGAAATTATATTGAATGAAGCAGAACATAACCTAAAACTAATGATACTTCAATTATGGTCCATATACATTTCTTACTCGTCATTCCGTATGCACTTATATTGTTTACCAATATTAAAGATTAATAAAACAAAAGTCCAAAATTCTCAAGGTTATCCTAAACAAAAAATCGCCGCGCCACTCTTGGTGTGAACAGATATGGGCGTCGCGTTGTATGGAACATTTGGAAATTGATGCTGGTTAATGATTAGGATGAAACACACCAAGCAGCAGCAGCGAGCAGCAAACTTAAATTTTGACCTATTCGTTTATGTAATGATACAAAATCATAGTTTGAGTATAAATATAGGTATTTCCATTAAAATAAATTAAGTATTTTGTATTTATAATTGAAAAATTTAAATTTAAACAAATTATATTGAATGAAGTTGCATCTGTCGCGGCAGCAATAGGTTCCACGCCCAGCAGCATTAATTTGCTGCTGTTTGCTGCTATTCATAACCTCAATAAAATTTACACAATTTAATTTTACTACTAAAACAAAACAATTTGCTGCGCTGCTTGATGTGCACATTCATATGCAGCCGTTATTGTGGATTGTTTGGAATATGTTGCGCTGCTCTTGGTGTGTTTCATCCTTTAGCGTAAAGGATAAAGGATGAAACAGATCAAGCAGCAGAAGTGAGTAGCAATTTTAAATATTGTTATTAGCTTATTTAATGAAACAAAATTATAGTTTGATTACAAATATAGGCATTTTCAATAAAATAAATTAAATATTTTCTAATTTTAATAAAAAACTTTTAATTTAAAGAAATTATATTGAATGAAGTTGAATCTGTCGGCCGCATCAATAGGTTCCACGCCCAGCAGCTGCAATTTACTGCTCTTTGCTGCTAGTCATAATCTCGATAAAATTGACACAAGTCGAGTCTACTACTAAAACAAAGCAAACTGCTGCGCTGCTTGATCTGTACGCCCAAACTCAGCCGTTAGTGTGCATTGTTTGGAATATGTTGCGCTGCTCTTGTTGCGGCGCAGCATATTCCACACAATATACACTAACGGCACCTATATGGGCATGCACACCAAGCAGTGCAGCAGATTGTTTTATTTTAGTTGTAAAGTAGAATTGTGCCAATTTTATCGAGGTTCCAGGTTATGAGCTGTAGCAGCCAAAAACAGTAAATTGATGCTGCTGGGTATGGAGCCTTTTGATGCCGCGATAGATGCAACTTCATTCAATATAATTTCTTTAAATTAAAATTTTTCTATTAAAATTAGAAAATATTTGATTTATTTTATCGGAAATACCTATATTTATACTCAAACTATGATTTTGTATCATAAGTGAATAAGGTAGTATTTAAATTTGCTGCTTTTGTTTTATTAATTTTTAATAATCGTAAATAGTATGAATGCATACGTAATAACGAATGAGAAATGTATGAACTACAATTGAAGTATCATTATATTTTTAGGTCATGTTCGGCGGCGGTGAACGAATTTTTTTTGGCCGCTTGTGTGGTACATAATTTCGCGACGGCCGAAGACTAGACACACTGAGCGACGCGTCAAATTTCAAATGATCCATACTACTCGACGCGCATATTCTATCACACCAAAAGTGATGCGGCGTTTTTTTGTTCTCAAAAAAAATGTTCTCTAATTTTTTTTAACGCAATTCGAACCAATTTGCGAAATATTTATTTAAGATGGCGAGAAATACGTACCTAAAGGAAGTTTGAAATAAGTATTCATTTCAAAAATAACCTAATTACATTTTTGTTTAATTAGTTACTACATGTAGGTTTAAATAGTAGCATTAGAGGTAGTTTTATAGAAGTTTGGTAGTATTGTAGATTGATTGCAATAGCGGTGGAATTGTGAATTTTAAAAGATGAGTGTAGATGATTTGACGGTTGCAGAATTAAAATTCCAGTTAAGGCAGCGTAATATACCGACGGGTGGTTACAAACATGAATTAATATTGCGACTACGTTGAGCCATGGAGAAGCAAGAGTTAGGCTGTTTTCCAAACGGATACTTATTTCAGACTTCATTTGTGTAATAAGACATGCATACATTACGTAATTAGGATATATTATATCTTTATGATAATCATTTTTTGTTATCTTAATTTTGATTTTAATCCAAAAAGATCCATTTGTTATCTAGAAATAATTATTAAACAAATTCTAAAAGTCATAATTTGATATAAATAATAATAAACAATTGACAACCAATTTCGATTTTTCGGCTAGAAAAGGACAGCAAATAACATACCCAATAGGATTCCTTATGACTTTTTTACTTACAGAAAAGTATGAAAAAAAAAATTTTTCTTCTCAAGTTTTTTTTTCATACTTTTCTGTAAGTAAAAAGTCATCAAGGAATTCTATTGGGTATGCTCTAACAGTGCCTTCTATAGTACTGGCCTGTGACAACATTCATTTTTTGCTGATGACGACAACGTAAGTCGACAACCAGATGTCAGCATAATTAAGTAAAACTAATACACTTTGCCTCCTTGTTACGACGGCAATAAATTTCACAAACTTAACAAATAAAAATCTGAATTATTATACAATAAATTAATAAATTATGAACAATTTTAGTGTAATTGATTTTCTTAATACATAAATTGAATTTTTTCGATCCACATTCAAGAAGTTAATGAGAATTTAAAAAAATGCGCCTATTTAGATAACGTAATACAAAGTTCTAGTGTATTCCACTACAAAAATATAAACAAAACCGTGAGAGCAGAGAATATTATATGATCATTTTGTTTCTATTTTGTCATTTCATTTTTGTATGTTATTGTCATTTTCATTTAGTGTCACATAATTAGTCGAAGCCGTACAGTACGATGCATTTTTTCTGTATTTTACATGATATCCGTACTTCTTTTCCTATTTTTATTGAATCTACGTACCAATTACAACAATTTTGAATTAGATGATATTACAAATCGACTTATGTTGGATAAAAATGACAAAAAAATGCCAAAACCTAAAATAAAAATGTACATGCATTACTAGAAAAATTAAAAAACGAATATCCTTCGGCTACAACAGTTTGTTCGAAACTAAACAAATTAACAAAATTACAAAACAACTGGAGAGTAAAATAATATTTTTTGTTTTGTAATTTTGTATGACGAAATTTTTTTGGTTTTATGAGAACGAGGCGGAGCCAAAAACTAGAAAAAACTGGAAAACGGAAATAAAAAATGAATAACCTTCTACTTCGATGTAATAATTGCAACTAAATATATTTTGTGATGTAATTTTCCTTTTTAAAATTTATCTGCCATAGTGCCATCTAGTTGAACCGTCGACTTAGCGTGTCGTCATCATTTGGTGTAAGCGGCCAGTAGTTTAGAAGGCATTGGCTCTAACAACCATGCCACATGAGCATTTTTTGTATTTTGGCATTTTTTTTCTACCAATGTTTTGTTCTGCTCTCTCTTAAATAAAATTTTAACTAAAATGAGTCAAAAATGTCCTTGAAATATTTTTTATTTCATTTATGTTTGAGTTGTGTGGTAGAACAGAAAATTTGTTTAAGTCGCAATTAAAACTTGTATCATAGGTAAACGGGGAAAGAAACGAAGAAAAATGCGGCATTTTTTTTTACGTGTGGCATGAGCCTAAGTCATCTCGCTAGCTTACTTATTTGAATAAGCTAGGTTCCACAAATAAGTATTCGTTTGGAAAACAACCTTGGACCTGGATAATTATGAGTTCGAAGATGTAATAGAGGAAAAATGGTGGAGCAAACAGTTCCCGGGCCAACTGGAACTTTCGATATGGGGCAAATATTGGCTGTTATAACTCAATAAAGTAAACAAATAGTACAAGATTTAACACAACAAAATCAACAAAGGAAACAAGGTTTGACGCGAGAAATCTCAGAAATCAAAATAGTCAACGAATACACAACGAAGAAATTGGATCAAGTAGTAGACATAATAATTTGGCAAACAAAATGGTGATGTAGGAACAGAAGATCGAGCATTCATATAACGGTTAGGTGCACCATTGATCAGAAGGAACCTTTGAGCTTTGTGGACTCGATTGGTGGGGGACCAGCTCAAAGATTATGAACAAATCAACCGGGATATTGCAACAGTTCAAGAAAAGGGAGACAACATAGTGACCATGACAAACAGCTAATACAGTTAATGTTTTCCACTATATAACCGTCGTAAGTGCAGAAACATTTTATCTATATTATAAAACGTAATCAGGTCATAAATAAACGTTTTCCAAAACAGTCCCTTCATTGTTTAAAGAGCCACTAAGAGCGGTGCATATCGTACAATTGTCAAACTTGTTCCCGATTAAAAATGCGTTGACTTGATAGACGGCGACTGATATTAAATTCAATGAAGCAAGACTAAACAAAACATGGAATGTGTGATAAACATAGCACGTAGATGACAAATGAATTTTAAGCCACAAGACAAAACTTCCACTGTACCTTCATAAGATCGTTACATTAAAAACGTAACTAAAATCTGTTCTCATTCAGCATTTGGAGGGATTCTCTTCTATGCTGAAATGTATTTTTTAATAAATACCAATTGTCTCTAATAATATAATTTCATTTTTATTTATTTTTTAGTCAATTGGGATTAAAACAAATAAAAATATATTAACAACCAATAATTGATTTTATGTGGTTGGAGATAGGGAACTTCGAGGTAATTAAAAACACATAAATCATACGAATAATGTTTTTTTAGCGTTAAATCATGTCGGTTAGTTCGAAACCATGTAAATTATTTCAGGTGTTTTACCTACACAATTCAATGTATTTATGGAATAGGTATCACAGTTTTATATTTATAATTTACAATGAAGATGAAGGACTTCAGATTAGTTCAAACTATTTGAAATTAAAGGGGTATTTGTAAATGAAAGTGATGATTTGTCCTTAGTGGCGAATTACACGCGTGCCTCATGGAAAAAATATTAATATTATGAACACTTAATTTATATTTATTTACAAAAATATTGGTGTCCATTAAAAAGCTCCGAAAATTATGAAGAAGCCTGTCCCATGGCAATTTTATAAATGTATTTTCTGTTATTCGCACAACTCAAAACTCGAGCTATTTGTGACAAAATATAAAACCGTTTCATACATCGTCAGACAATAATTTCTTCCTTTCTAAAATCATGAAATTAATAGTTTTAGCTGTTGGGTCCATCCACATTAAATTGTATTTTCTCTGCAAGTACACTTTAAGTCACACTCATGCAAGGTCTTACGGATTTCATTTATTAACTTTCTTTAAATGTTCCACTCTACTTAAATAATCTGAAGCACTTTACTGGCTAAATCAAATGTTTTATCCTTGATTTTACTAGTCGTTAGGTCAGAATTCGACTCTACCGTTATTTTCAAAGCTTCAAATTTTGCAGAGTTAGCACTATGGTGCTATTCATTACCTGCTCCAATTCTAAGAGCTAGTTGGTGGAAGTAATGACAATTCTCCTTAAGAGCCTGGATTTGGACACAATCTAAGTCTGAAACCTAGAATAAGTATTTTTCTATAGTAATTATTGACATTTACATGAAAACAAAAACAAATAAAAATTCGCTTAAGAAAAAACTTGTTTCATGGAGAAATATTTACTACAGGTTTCGGACACAGTAAGTACTTAACTTCCTTTGCAGCTTCCTTTTACTTTTTGGACATAACATTTTTCAGATGTTCTGAAACAAATGAGACAAAACACGAAACATATACGATTTTTATGAGAACCGCCCGACCTATATATTTTCGAATAAAAAATCTTAGCTTTTCATAATTCACAAAATATTGGAGAAATTCTCTGAATTATAAAAAAAGCTCCTTAAATGTCACTTTAAGTCATTTTTAATCCTTGACATTATCCAAATTATTATCCTGAACAACTAACTGTTAATCTTTCTATAAAGATCAAGTACAAGCTCACCACATTGTAGTCGGTCTTGCGTATTTCATTTGCAATCGCAGTCCTTTTAGAGATGACTCTACTTCTGGGGTTATCTTCCATCATTGCGAGGATGCCATTCAAATGTCATTTTAATAATGCCTCCATTTGCCGGTTTTAGCAATATTCGGCCAATCTGTTACCATTTTAACCGTATTTCAGTATCTACTGGGCTTTTAAATGTTAGTTCCAGTAGATCAACGTTAGAAATAAAGTTGGACTAAAAGTTTCCACATACTCTTGTTGTTGATGTTAAATCGGCTTCAGTGCTGCCGTATTTAATTATCGCACTTTCTGGGAAACAGATCTCCTCTACATTATCGGAGAGCTTAAGCTCCTATTGGCAGTGGTTTAGTTTTCAGTTTCACGCCTAACAGGAAGAGTGCTGGTGATAACAACAATTTCGTCTTTACCACAAACAATTGTCTGTCTCTGTCCTGGTGGAGAATTTTCTTCCACTCCTGGTGGAGCCTTTACGCGCTCAAAAATTCTCTTCAAATCACTTAGATGGTTCCATCGCGCTTGTTGAGGGCGTAGCATGGTTTCTTAAATTCTCTTCGCTTAGTTTGTGGGTTGCGGTGCACCCTATCCACATCTATCGTTTCGGAATGTGTTACTTTCTGCATCTACGGTTGTTTCGTTTCTAGAAACGAGGTGCGCTATAGTTACTCATTTGCTTCGTTATACAGGACTGAGCTTCTTCCGTTGGTGTGACTATTGGAAGGGGTAGCATTCTAGTTGCTGTTGCTGCTCTTAATATTTGATTTTTTGGACCCATATTCTCTCTCGAGATAAGTAAATAATAATTAGGAAATATTTTTAGAACATTTAGAAAATGGATGGATTTTCCCTGGTTAAAATTTGTAAGTTTAAACAGATTTGGTAAGAGTAGCCGATCACCAAGAATAACAGGAATCTACAGGCCTCATGAAATTAATCGAATAAAGAGGTACTCATAATGGGTTATGCTGGGGTTCACTGTTGCGTAAAAGTGAAATAGCTACCAGTTCAAAAAGACGGAAGTACTATCTTAGAGCCATGTGCGGCAGCAATGGAAAAATCCGTTTCATAGACAAAAATCTCAATGGTCCCGTGCAAAATGCTGCAGCTGCAAGTGGAGGCCCACCTGCACCTGCAAGTGGTTGATGGATACAATGAGAAACATTGAACTAGATGACGTAGATAATATCATCCCAATAGACATTAATAAAACAGGTGGACTAAATATGTTCGTAGGAGTAAGAGTGTAGAAACGCTCGAACATTGATAATCGAATGCACTATTCAATGGCGTTGTTGATGGTCATACCTTAGTAGAGCACAGATGTACGAGTATGATACACATATAACTTCGCTTCCAGTGAATTTTGTTACAGACGGCATATATTAAATCTAATCAAAGCATAGATCCAATTCCCAACCAAGTTCAGCTATGATTCTGCTGGACGAAGACTGCTATCATTAATCCTGTCTAGGATCGAAACTCTCACAGATGTGTCGTATTGTGCACAGCTAGATCCCTAGATAGTAGAGGAACTCGATTTTTAAAGCTCACTGGTAAAAACTGTGGAACAACGAGGCATTGCAAGATGAGGGTCCCGAGTTCGATTCCCGCTGGTGACATAACCAAAAGTTACGACACCGTATGCATTATATGTACGTTTAATTGTAACTCGTTTTATTTTGAATATTTCTTTCTTAGATTCTAAACTAACTTTCGGTCAAGAGGTTAATTCAACCTCAATGAAGAGTATTGAGATTAGTCCCCTCATATGGAGGCTGACATTACCATCTATAACCTTCGTGCTGAAATCTATATTTGTCTAAAAAATATTTCGTCATTTTTGCTCATGAACAAAATATGATTAAGAAAAGCAATAAGTACGAGTATAGAAAGTATAGTAGAGGCATCATACGGTACATACAACTTCAATGGAAATCACAACTGGATAAGACAGCTGGATCACGTCAAAAATGATAAACGTTTTATCTAAGAAAACCTGCGAATGTGAAAACTGCAGGTGTAACGGATCGAGACAGATGAATGGTGAGTAATTTTACATATATTATGTATACATCAACAAAAATTGGTTTAGAACACCACGCATCAATAACACCGCATTTTGCAATAAAGGAAGCAATACAAATTCAGGATTAATTGTTATGCGATTTAAAATAATTACATAAAATAAATAAAAATTCAATTAATTCACATGTAATTGAATTACTCTTGTGTTTTATTGATTATTAATTTCCGTATTTTCTTACTGTTTGCAATCCTAACGTTTGCCTATTTAATTTTTTGTATATAAAGGCAATTAATTCATTCAATTAAATTGGTCAGTTGGCACACAGCTCATGTGCCTAGGATAAATTTGTAACATTTTTTTTTTAAGTTTATTTATTTTTAAATTCAAAAATATAAATTTGGTGTATTGCGAAAAATGAGTTATTTGTTGGGTGATTACGATCCAAATGGTAATCTTACGGTGTTACGGCCAGAAGCTCGATTAGCTAGTGAAACCAGATTACTTGGATGGAATGTGCCAAAGCATGAACTCATACATATACCAGAACATTGGCTGTCGTATCCAGAACCAGAGGCTTCCCTAAACTATTTGTTAGGATTACTGTACATATTTTTTACAATAGTGTCATTAGTAGGAAATGGTTTAGTTATTTGGGTGTTTTCTGCGTAAGTTTAACGAAAGGAATCAGGCACAGGCAGACCTCAATACTTACATAATTCTTGTACAATTTTTATAGTGCCAAGCCGCTGAGAACACCTTCAAATATATTTGTAGTGAATTTAGCCATCTGTGATTTTATAATGATGGTGAAGACTCCGATTTTTATTTATAACTCATTTAGCAGAGGTTTTGCTGCTGGATTTCTCGGCTGCCAAATTTTTGCATTCCTTGGCTCTATTTCGGGAATTGGTGCTGGCATGACAAATGCATGCATAGCATATGATCGGTATGATATTTTAGTATTGTGAAACTAATAGAAATGTTTTATATAATCAAATATAATATTTATATAGATATAATACTATTACGAGGCCATTCGATGGCAAATTGACACAAACAAAAGCGTTGTTTATGACAGCAGTAATTTGGGGATACACAATTCCATGGGCTGTAATGCCTCTAATGGAAGTATGGGGACGTTTCGCACCTGGTAAGAAAATTTGATTTACTATATACTATATAATTATTATTGAGTTTTTGGACGTTGAAAATTTGTTTTTAATTGGGCTGAATTTAATGCTAAAAATTTCTGTATTTAACACTCATTATACAAATTGAGTATTTTCTCAAAAAGTTGTTAATTAAATTAACTTGTTTTAGTAAATTACGCGAATACAAATACTTTACTACATTCAAATAATCCTTAAGTAGCAAGATTACCCGACCACAAAAAACCGACTACTTATGTATAAAATTGGTAGGATTGTATATGTCTGTTTTGCCCGCGAGGCAAATCTACAGTTTTAAATCATCAAATTTGGTATAGAAACGCTTAAAATGCTAACTTAGACCCGATTTTGAAAATTGTGAGGAATTCACGGTTTTCAGCTAAATTTGGCACCCTACAGCAATTTGGTATGGGTTATGGAAGGTTAACTTACCCGATACACAGTTTTGTGCAATTTTCATTTTTCTATTTAGAAGCTCCAAATAAGCGCAAATTTGCTACCTATATTTGAAACACATTTGAGGCGAGGTACTAGAAATTACAGATGTAACATGTATAACTCGGCTCTTTAAAATGAAATTCAGCTCCCAAATGAACAATCCACTTTTTTGATATTCGAAAATGAAGGCCATTTATTAACTATATATTTCCAATGAAATTGGGATTCTCAATACCCAATTCCATTCCAGATATGTATTTTGGTCATTGTTATCAACTTGCAATTGCAACCAATTGCAGTCAAATTCAGTTTATATATAAAGTCAAACATCGATTAAACATGCATAAAACTGAGTCACTTCCTATAATTGATTCCGGTCAAATTCGGTTTATGAATATAATTCTCGCCTGAATTTTAAACGAAATTGACTACAGTCTTCCCCCGAATATAGCGCCTAGGCATCCATTTCGAAAATTTATGTAATAATACATATTTTAAAATTTAATGGATAATCTTTAGATGATGTAGCAGTCTATTGAATTATGGTGATACCCATTGTACATTAAGATTTAAAAAATTAAATTTTAAAATATGAATTATTACATAAATTTTCGGAATGGATGCCTAGGCGTTATATACGGAGGAAGACCTGTAATGATGGCCATTACTGACATTGCGTTTAGACGAAGGTCAAGATCTTGGCTTCCTTTTCATGCAGAATTTATAAATGATTCTTCAGAACCGAGGAACTGATCTGTCATCATACAATCTTGGTGGTACCAATTCTAGGGTTAGCTTAGTGGTCCTATTTTACGTAAGAAGAACATATCCCAACCTTCTTAAACTATTATCCGAAATCAACTTAACTAAATTATATTTTTCTGAATAACCTTTTGTAAATATTAACAACGATTTGAAATTGAATTAACAACGACTGATTACGTGTATCCACCAGAGTTGTGTAAACAATTTTTATTTCGTGATTTACTTTCTTAAGTGAGCTTTGTGGCTATAGAGCTTTATACATCGGGATCGGGATCCGCTCGAAACGCGATATCTCATAACGCGATATTTCGAAACGGGATATGACAAATCGAGATATGGTACAAAACGCAATATTTCAAAATGCGATATTTCAAAACCGGTCCTATACTCCCGAAACCATATACCGATATTACCCGGTCCTATGCTCCCGCTCCTATCGATTTTTAAAATTTTTAAAGTATGGTGTTTTGTACCATATCGCGTTTTGAACCGTATATCATTTTGAAATATCGCGTTTTGTACCACATCGCGTTTTGTACTAAATCGCGTTTTGTACCTACCGCGTTTTGAAATATCGCGTTTTAAATGGGACCCATCGGGATCTTTTGGTATTTAACTTCCACACATTATAACAGTACCACATACTACTCTATGTGATTAATGTGATTTGATGAATAGTCGTCAGTGTAACATCAAATGGAGCTAGTATCGTATCAAATATTTCATTTTGATTTACAGCTTTATCAACAGCATCAATATGATGCAATTTCCTCTTAAGGATCCAGTTATTCGGCTATTTTCCTTGTTATTGGTGCCGCTGTTGTCGGTAAATCTTTTGAAACAACATTTGTTGGATGTGATGGTCTGGTTCGATCGTAGGGTGACGTAGTAGTTTTATCATTTGTTGAAGAGTAACATTGCATCCCCAATAGAATTTCTGATGACTTTTTCTTACAGAAAAGTATGAAAAAAAACTTGACAAAAAAAATATTTTTTTGTCAAGTTTTTTTTTCATACTTTTCTGTAAGTAAAAAGTCATAAGGAATTCTATTGGGGATGCAGTGTAAATGATTTAAACTTAGCTCGATGTTTGTCCTTTCGCGGACAAGTGCTACATTTGCTTTTTTCCATTTACTAGGAATGTGACAAAGTTCCATGTTAAAAGACAACCTCAAGCTACTGATATGGTTTAAAGCTGTTTACTGCTCACGGGATAGGCCTTCGACTGTCACGGCTAGTGGGCAATTTGTGGTAATTGCGTCTTAGGTTCCGCATTAATAATTGGTCAGAGTCCTTCTGATCGTTGCGATTGCGATTTGGAAGAAAGAAGAGTTCAAGAAATCGAAGTCGTTTTTCCTATGGTCCTGAAAATAGCTTTTTGGTTTGTTTTGTACCTTATACAGTGATCAGAAAGACCAACTATACAGTATAACTCTTTTGTCTGTAGTAAGAGGCTCCTAAATCCTAATTGGAATGTCTTGATAAAATTCAGAATAAAGCCGTTCGTATATGATAAACGATGTTTCCGTTAACTATATTATACAAATTTTACTGTGGTAAATGCTCTTCCAAAACTCTTTAATTTCATCTGCGTTTGTCAGTAGGGCCAATACTCGTTTTAAGTTCTAGACAACATAGGTTTGCTTTGAAACCTTTCTATAGAACGCAATATTTTAAGTCCTCCCTTTTCCCAGAGTGACCTCGACGTGGAACTATAGTTAGACGAAGCGTATTTCCCGAAATCTTTAATTCTGGGCACTTCAAGAAACAAACTAATCGGATTTTGAAGAGTTAGGATTTGCCGTTGGAAAAATTTACGAAACAATTTGTTTTTTATTATATTTATTGTAACATTTTCTTGGTCAGGGGTTTAGTAGTTTTCCCTGACCATACTTTAAATTCAATGTATTAGAGGAATCTGAGAAAATAAATTAAAACTGGCTACAAACGTGGAGCATGTGATAAATATAGTAAACCACTTCCCTTTAGTCTTTAATTTTCAATAAGGCTTTACCCACCATATTGCAGTGACGAAAGTCATTCAGCGAGCTCTCCCCCTCCTAAAAAAAAACAAAAATAACAGGGATAGTCGTTGAACAATCCAATTCAACATTATCACTCTTCAAAATCAACTTCCTGTCTAACGTTGTTGATAAACGCTGCCTCACAGCTTATGTTTCATATACAAAAATATGATGTACTAAAAATTAATTCAAGAAGACACTCACTTGCCTCTTTTCTAAAGGGGCATTGCGTGTCTCCTTACAATTCCTTTCCCAGGTGACACGCAATGCCTTTCTCCTTTTGAGCATCATTTAACAAGCTACCTATAATTGGAGGTACTTGCTGATGTTATTTAACAAAATAGATTATTTTCAGTAAGAATACTTGAACGCCTCTTACCTGCAATCTTTGTAAGAAGCAGTGTAAAGTTAGAACGCCTAACTCGAATTATCTGGGCTCCACTAAGCAAAGGTTTTATAATTAAGACGATGTCATTGCAGTATGGTGAAGGTTGACTTGTAAGAGTTCCCGCTACAGTCGTTTCAGATTTCTCCTTTTACTTTAATTCTCGAGTCTATTATGTTACCCCATTACCTTAGGCATCGCCGAGTAGACGAGAGTGTTTTCCAGTCCACTGATAACTAAACGAATCACGGAAATAAAATAAAGTGTTTAACATGAGAAGGATTTATGAAGAGCCGGCCTAAGCGGTGTGATATTTCTATACGTTATTTAGGAATTTACACCTCTCTCTCTGGCATTCACATCATTCGTTTTATCATCCGTTGTTGTGGGGACCTTGTAACGTTGCCGAGCCTCTCACTCGATTGGATTTGATGAATCCGATGATATCGCTGCCTCCGAGGAGTTGCTTTATTTCGTGATTCATACGAATCCTATATTCGTTGTTGGCGACTTTAATTGGAAAAAAGATTGAACGGATTACCTTCCTTTCGAAGGTAAATAACAATCTACAATCGTTAGTGGTCATGGTCCAGCTCTCGCTTCCGAAAGTCGGCACAGGTCTTATGAGTGCTTTGTTAAGTGCGAGCTTGCACGACTGTGATAGATATTTAGATCGCAATAATCTTGATTGGGCGTAGAAAACTCGTTGTCCGGGAGCGATTCGGGCTTTTATTTCTGCCTGCATATCACATCACTTCAATCGACTACAGTCACGTCGTCCACATTTTCTTATTCTCATAGTCGCAACCAAAGATTATAGTCACTTCATGTGACGTTTTGTCATCAATTTTTCTCAAGTGACATGAATACTTTTGGCCGAATTCATCAAAAGAAAATTGAAATTTTTGTTTTATTTTGTGTTTTTAAACCACTTAATCCGCGTCACTTGAATCGACTACAAGAATATCAATGTTCCTGTCACGTGAAACGACTATTGTCACTTCATATGAAGTGGCACGACTATGGGAATTGGGCAGTAGTGTCTCCCAAAATTCTAAACATTCTCATAGACAATTTGATTTTAATGATTAAAGTAGCGTTGAATAGGCGCTGCGCGAATTACCAATGCCTTGTATGGAAGTTGCTGAAATATATGGATTTAAACGTTATAATTGTAAATTTATTTAAAGGCGTTCCTCAATTATTTTCATTGAATTATCTACGAGCCCATTGTAAAACAGTATTATCTAGCCCTCTAGGACAACGAATAATTTTGTGCGGGTTGACATATTCGGACCTACTTGAGTGCGATTCCATATTCAAGGCAAAATTTTAATAGTAATAATGAGAATACCTACTAGTATTTCGATAGATACCACTGGATTCTTTGCGCAAATTTCGGTTAACTTTGATGTTTCGGATACATTTTTGATAGTGAAATTTCCAATTAGTGTCTGGCTGAGCACGATTCATAGTCGATCGTAAATTGTTGCTCCAATATACCCTACCCAATTTTCCAGGGAGCTGATTGATTAGGATGTTCATATCTCTTTCTAGACTTTCCCTATTTTTGCCAGAACTAGTTTTTACTTTGTTCCTGAAAGAATCGTAATTTATCGGGTTGTTGAGCGGGGCCTATTTCATGGGAGCCATCTTACGTCCTAGGAGATGACGGAATATCAAAATGAAACCAATGACAGAATTTGGGTATCTAATCTACTTTACTGCTTGAACGCGTTTGATTGCAGTTATGTTAACGAAAATGCACTTGGCACCGCAAATTTGCATCACCATTGTTTGAAAACGAACATATAAGCAATAAAAAAACTCAGTTAAAACCTTAAAAATCAAACTGATTATTATCAATAATAAAAATTATTTATAATACACTCACAAATCAATAATTTATTATTTTTAGAATAAAAAAGCAATTTTCATTATCTACACAGCCCGAAAAATATAAAAAAATAAATTCCTCTCGTCATTCTCCTAATGTACTTTAGTAAACTACAGTAATTTAATGGTATACTAATTATTACAAAATAGTAAATGAAAATTACAGAAAGAAAAACTATAATAAAATTATTTAATATCCATTTTTAATAAAATATAAAATAATAGGTAATTACATTTAAGAAAGTCTTTACAATTACAACTTAGTTTTAATTTATATTTTATTTAGTTGTCTTTACAATATTTTTAATAGGTTTATAATAATTATAGTAAATTCTAATTTAAATTAAATTTTTAGTTCTAGAATGTCTGAATTTTGTATGCTTTTTATAATATTTTTTGGATAACGTAGCAAAATTTTATTGTAAGCACGTTACAACATTTCTAGAGATTCGACACCAATCAGTTCAAATGGTGATCGCTACAAATGCCTAATTTCACTAGAGTGCTTCTCCGTTTTGGATATTTTGCTACAAATAAATTATCTAATTTCTATCGTAAAGAAATGAAATTAATATAAAAAATTTCTTCTAATTGGCATTAAATTTTTATTTGTTATATTTCAATTTAGATTAAATTATAAAGAAAAACGAATTAAATTACTTCACAGGTTTATAAAATTAAAAAAAAAATATATAGTAAACAATAGTAGTAGTAATGGAAAAGGAGATTGCAAAAGAATAATAGTAATGTTAACTATAAAATTACGTAATATTCTCAATTATACAACCGATATAGTAACATTAATTCCAAGATTACCATTGTCGGCAAATAATTGTGCTATAGCTGTATCAAATACAAGGCAATCAGAATTTAATATTGCATTAGAAACACCCTCGTGTATTGATCGGGGCATTGCCTCCCACGTTAAACGTCTTCGGTGTCCGTTCAGTTCTAGACGATAAGCAAAATTTTCTGCTTCTTTGCGCGTTCCTATTAGTTGCACGATGGCAAAAAATTGTTGATGCCCATCAAATTTCTCCTGTTTCTCAAGTACTAACATGAAATGGTGACCAAAGCAAGATTGCATCATAACCCAATCAACTGCACCAGGCAAATTAATATCGGTTGCAAGGAATACAATATCTTCCCCCTGCAATGTGGTAATACTTTTATGTGACATCATTAAATGCGGCATGACCAATTCTAGCGAGCCCTGCCATTTGCATGATGCCCCCGGGCACGGGCACAAATATGGACGAAATTCGCATGTATCCTCGTGATCCGGTTTCTCTGTGTACACTAAAGTTGCCGTACATCCATAGCTACTATGTTTGCATGGGAATTTAACATTTGATGCAACTTTCTCCATGGCCAAATTTCGTATATTTCCTAGAGCACCACGACATGTTGGGCAACATGATAATTTGGAACGGCAGCTGGAGCATACCAAATGTCCGCTGTGACATTGTAGTATTGGCGGCAGGACATAATCAAAACAAACAGGACACTCGAATAATGAGGCTAGATCGGCAGATGTGCTGCTACCATCACCACCGCTCGACGATGACAAGGACGAACTTGATGATGATGCATTTGGTGCTTCGCGACGTTTGATATTGGTCGTTTTATTAGGCATGATTTATAATAATTTTTTATCGATTATCAAAACTAAAATTAAATAATTTAATCAAATTATTTAAGTTAATGTGAAATTTAAAGTTTACCAATAATTATATTTGATTTTATTCCTCGTAGTTGAGATCACACAACACACGACATTTTTTATTTTGTGTCCAGCTCTGAGCTCGAAAACGAAATTTTGTGTAACAGACAAAAATTCACACACGTAAATTTTCTATTTAACTTTTTCTTTTAATTTTATTAGATGTAAGAATATTATACATATCGTAATTTAAATTGCACATTTTAGAATCCCACAAATTTTAATTTTAATTAAACAATTTTTTTTAGGCTGGTTATGTCTTCTCCCTTCTTTTCAATTGAGACTGACTTGGAATCAAAAAAATAGTTTCTCACGTATATTATTACCACGAAATTAAATCATTATTCACTGTACATACAATTACACAATTATTTGTTTGCATTTCAAAAACTAAAATATGTAATTAGTAAAATTAAGAGTAACAAAAATTGAAAATTCACAACGCACTACGAATACTCGAAGAGACAGCCATTATAAAAAAATTAAAATAAAAGAAAACAAAAAAAAAAGAATAACAAATCATTTTTAATTGTGGTTACATGTAGCTCACTATTTTGTTTGTAGTGAAGTATTTTTAATACAGGGTAGTATGAATATTTTCGGATTATTTAAGTTTAAATTAAATTAAGCTGTGTAAGGTTTCTACAAGTTATAATGTCACATGTCGTCAAACAAAAGTTATTTTTTTTGTATTGTAATTTATATTTTCTAATAATCTCGTGCCATTAAGTTTGTAAACCTAGTCATGTAGCCCTAGTCACACAGTGGTTCATGTAATTGTACTTTCAGGGAATTGCATTGAACCCCTATAATCAGCCGTTACACAGGATGTCAAAGAAGCACTGCTTCATGCTTCAAAATAAGTAGTAACATATTTTTATTGCTAATTTAAAACCTTATTATAGTCATATTCAGATCTTAAAAAAAAATTGTTTTATAGTTCTGCGCAGCTTTCAGTGATGTAGAAAAAAAATTATAAAAATTTTGATGGGTCGCATTTATCCTAAGATAGTAAACCTAAATAAAATAATAAATAACCATTAAAAAGAATTATATTTCAGTTTTAATACATAAAATATTAAAAATGATTATGTATTTATGTTATTACAACCATATTTCAAGTGAAAATTAATAGGTTTAAAAAAAATTGCACGCCTTTTGGAAACAATGTCAACATTTAATTTTGGTACGGACTAGGGAAAATGAATAACCAAATGTCATTCATATCGAAAAAAAACACAACAACTTAACCTATTTCATCCCATAACTATTTTTAACCCAAACGATGCAAAACCGTTTGAAAAACCCGTTACAAAACTCGGTACGAAAATGTTTGCATTTTCTGATTCTGCAAACTCGAATCAACCGAAATATTCGGAAAAAAAATTATCCGGCAAAACAAAAAGGTGTGGGAACACGGGCGTATAATAAATACTGGCAATGGTCGTTTTCATCCATTTGGGATGAAATAGGTTAAATTAGTTTATTTAGACATATAATACAAACTTATGATTTATGTCGCTACTCGCTTTTTATAGACAAATATTTTTTACGATTTAATAATTACTTTATTTTATTCTTGTATCCATATATTTCGACCATATGTTGGTCATCATCAGTGGAGAATTCACAAAATAATTAGTTAAACTATAACAATAAGATTAAACACATAATAAAATTTATATAATACAATAAAAAACATAATTAAAAATGGCTATTGACTTGCAAGAAGTGTAGTGCAATATCTAAAACAATTATTGATTGTTTTAGATATTGCACTACACTTCTTGCAAGTTAATAGCCATTTTTAATTATGTTTTTTATTGTATTATATAAATTTTATTATGTGTTTAATATTATTGTTATAGGTTAGCTAATTATTTTGTGAATTCTCCACTGATGATGACCAACAGGTCGAAATATATGGATACAAGAATAAAATAAAGTAATTATTAAATCGTAAAAAAATATTTGTCTATAAAAAAGCTAGTAGCGACATACATCACAAGATCAAAGACAAACTACGGAAATTATTTACCTACTATACAAACTTAATTTTCAGTACAAATAGAAAAATATTTTAATTAAACACAATTTAATTTATAAAGCCTAAACTTTGTGTTTTAATTGTATCCCAAAAATGTAAACAATAAACATGAATTATTATATTTAATACATCACTATGTATCCGCCATATTTTTTCTGCTCGAGAACTGTCAGAATTCCAGCGAGATTTGAATACTACTATACGCTCGAATTGAGTCGAACCGAATACTTTTAACCTGATACTCAAAAGGTTCGAAATATCAATTGAGTACTTTTAAAAGTATCAGGTTAAAAGTATCAACTAATACATTCAATGCTCAAATAGAATAACCAAACAGTTGGTTTGGTATTTGCATGGTTTATTTCCTTATATAATTTATTTTGCGAGACACAGTGAATTGTATATCGACTAATACAATTTTGGGATGTTTTCTACTGAAAAATACAGATAAATAGCTATGCAAACATATAACAACATAATATTTATGTGGATTTTAGTCCGGTTCATAACTGTGGATAAAAATCTAAAATCCCACATCTGAATTTTTTTTTAAACCCTTTTGTATGAAAAGAGGCGTGTCTTTTATATAATTTTCATGATTTAATTGGTTAAAACGATAGGCTGAAAAATCCGGAATTTTTATAGATGGTTTGGACGTACGTAGTATAATGTATTAATTTCCGGTTTGGGTTAGAAAACTGTTAAAAAATGCTTTAAACGGAGTGGATTCACGGTTCCGGTTCAAAACTCGGCAAGAAATTTTTAAACTTCGTAATTTACTTTTATTTTCCTTAAATTATACACAATTATATAATTTTTATTATAGCGAACACACAATTGGGGCAAAAACCATCGCAATTTAATCTTGCAAAATATATTATCTGTCTTATCTTTCACTTTTAAATTATAAAGCTGACCTGATTTAGACCCCACTTATAATTAAACCATAATACATTTAAGTACCTTATTTGTCATAGTTTAATTTAGTTACTTGCAGATACTGAAACTTTAATAAAATGCCTTTAAGATTTAGCTAAAACTTTACAAAAACGCTACAAAAGAAACCTATTTATTTCATTTTGCGTATTAACATATTAAATTATATTTGAGTTTGTTATATTATTTTTTTTACGATTTGAATTAAATTATAACATATTTTATTAAGTTTTAAAAAAAAATTAAATTAAGATTATGTACGCACAGTTTTACTTACTTGGATCATAAAAACTAACCAAAGTTTATTATTTTTTTTTTTGTTTTATTTCAGAGGGCTACTTAACATCTTGCACATTCGATTACTTAACTAATACGTTCGACAATAAAATGTTCGTGGGAACAATATTTACATTCAGCTACCTGATTCCAATGTCTATGATCATTTTTTACTATTCACAAATTGTAAGTAATGTTGTGCATCACGAGAAAACTCTTCGAGAACAGGCGAAAAAAATGAACGTTGAATCACTTCGCTCCAATCAGACACAGCAGAGTCAATCGGCTGAAATAAAAATTGCCAAGGCAGCAATTACTATTTGTTTTCTATTTGTTGCATCCTGGACCCCATACGCTGTATTAGCTCTAATTGGTGCTTTTGGCAATCAAAGTTTACTAACCCCCGGTATTACAATGATACCAGCATGTGCATGTAAATTTGTTGCCTGTTTGGATCCGTACGTATACGCAATTAGTCATCCCAGATATCGCATTGAATTAAATAAACGATTACCATGGTTGGCGATCAAAGAGAATTCAATTTCGGAGACAGCATCAACAACGACTGAAATATCACAAAATCCTATGCCACTAACAACAACACCAACCACCACGTAAAATGCTCTTTAAAAATATACAACCTACGCTCGTTTAATGGACTATGAGAATATTTTAAATATTTAATTTATTTCAGTATTTTGGAAAAGTTTTTCAGTTTGAAAATTAAAAATTATATTAATAAATTTTGAAGCAAATCGAAAGATGTCCGTTGTTTTCATTCATACCGCGAGATCGCAAAAATGAAAAAAGTTTCTTAATCATCAGTAAATAATTTGGCAAAGATTCTTCAATCTGGGGGTATATTTTATGATACCAAGAGAAGAAACTGTAAGGGGACCAGGAAGACAACGCCCAGACCAGACCGGAAAATTTATCAAAGAAGTCCGGTTTCCACCATGAAATTTTTTTATTACTGAATCAAATAATGGAAAAACATAAGGTGAAAGTTAACCTTAAAACTTTATTAAAGTGATTGAGAAGATTTTTTATGGGCCAATATTATAATTAAATTTTGATATTTTAATTCAACTTAACCAACAAAAAATGACAAATATATTTATTTCGATAATTTCATTTTTTTCTATAGACATTTAAATTTGATCGTAATTAATTTTTATCAAAATCATAAAAAAGTATTTTACAAATTTCTATTGCCCTAATTCCTTCTTAATATGCTAATAATACAACTAATTGGTTCAATGTAATATTTTCCAAACCACAAAATTATCATCTAAGAATAAGTTAAGATATTTTAAAATTTGTTTTGAATCAATAAATAAAGGAAAAACACGCCAATTTATAGCCCAATATTACTAACAAGTGGGCTCCAGAATAAGATGTGATTTTTGTTTTCATTTGTTTCAAATGTTTAGACAAAACATTGTTGTCAACCGAAACTGGTCGATTGCGATTGTTAAATGTAAGGCAATTAGAGGCCTGCAAGAAATTAGTCTATCGATTTTTATGGTCAAATGAAAGTTGAATCTCCTGCAAAAAATATGTAGATACAATTTTAAAGTCGAGGACGATGATCAAATGTACGACACCACCACCGAAATATTTGCACAAACTGTGCTTCGTTTTCGATGGTCAACCGGAAGTCGAATTTAGTTAGACGGAAATGCCTTTAGATTCCGTCACATTTTCGGCAAAGGCTAGACGCACAGAGGTGGTCTACATTAGACTTTAATTGACGTCAATTTTCAAACTTTTTGTGGTCACTAAAAATTGTTTTGCGGGGTAAGAGCTTAATTTATTTTATACAAATAAAACAATACAATTCCAAATTAAAATCTTAGGAAAAATAATCCATAAAACCAATTGATATAATTTTTCGCGAAAGCAAAACAATCGCAAGAATTTTCCAATAAAATAACAAGTTTTTAAGGAATCTACTTGCGGCTGACAGTTCGAATTTTAACTTTGTTGATTAAAGTTTACCTCAGTCTTTTGAATTTTCAACAACGACGATTGCACAAGTGGGATAACATTTCAAAATTATAATACATAATTTATTATGTATCAAAACAATTTAATAACCAAGATTTTAACGAAAAATATTTTGTAGTTACCACAGTTCGATAAAAATCCTCTACGAGGAATCCGCGATGCTCCAATCGTCGCAACTGTTTTGTACAATAACGGATTTCGACATTTCGAATTATGTAATTTGTGCTATACCCGTACCCATTCGACGATTTAAAATAGTTATACCAAATTAAATATTATACCATTCCCAAAAATGTCAAACCCAGAATGACATTTAAGATTTTTCATTTTTACTGCAGTTGTTTTGTTTGTTAAATTTTTCTTTGAAAAATAACTCAAATAGATTATAAAGCTTATAATTAAATAAAATTTTCAATTTGTGTACGATCAAGGCCCCTATAAATTTAAATTAAGACGTATACATATTTAATTCATAATGGTTTGCATTCCGTGTATACTAATTCCAGTGCTTCTTTATATCTGGCACAAATTTCTTCAACCGATCTTCCTGCCTATATTGCTACGATATTGGAATCCTTGGGGCGAGAAAAAGGATGAGCAAGGCAACATTGTACAAAATAAACCAGAGTTTCCATTCGACTGTAGCGGTGGGAAGTGTGTTTTTAAACCAAAAGCTAAACAGGTGACCGAGAGTGAAGAACCCGTTACAGAAGAGGAACATATTAAAGCTGATTGACGAGATCTGGCTGTGTAAATATTAATTATTTCTATTACTTCAGTTTCGATTCCAAGTAAAAATTAAATGAATGATCACGGATGTTTGATAAAATATGTATTTATTATTGTAATATAAAAACTATTCAGACCTTTATTTTAAATTTTTGTTTTTTTTTTCTGGAAATTTCAGAGGACTGAAATCAATACGAATGTTGTATTGGGTATTAAGGTTTTAAACTGCGGTGTATGAGGTTTCTTTCGAAACTAATAAATTGCTGTAATTTAGTGATTGTAGTACGTATGTTTTGAGGACCATTATTCGTGGATCCTCCCAAATACAATTTATACAAGTCATCGCTGGTTAACATCCGTCTCTTGTTTCCGAACATCAGCACCTTGGCTAGATGATATTTCGAAGCAGTCATACTGTCATTTTCACTACAATTTTACTGAAAGTCTATGTAGAATTGGTGAAGGGTTGTATGTACTATCAAAATTTTTCCAAAATCGAGAAAGAAATTGAGAGATTGATATCGGCAGTCAGATAATGTTTAGCAGGCTCCTTCCTAAGTAGCTGTTTCTGTACGTTGTAATATTTCTGGGAACTTTCAATTTATAGCTGCGTTTTGTGAGAAAATGGGATACCTCGCCTGACGAAGCAAGAGTTCGATTAGGGAGGGGTCACTTCAATTCGTCTAACAAATTTAGTTGGAAGTGGTTGTGGTATAAGAACATGATGCATGCGTATCTTTTATATATATTTGGATCTTTGACGAAAAAGTTTTTAGTAAGTTTTCTGGCGTTGAAAAAAGTCTTGTGTATCTGTTTTGCTCTTGGAAGATGATGATTGCGATTCAGGTGATGATATAGGCCAGCCTTTGGTGGCTCGGAGGAATTCCGGTAGGGTACTCTTACTGTTACGTGCCAACCGTTTTAGATAGCTTCGTTTGACGATTAATTGTCGAACCAATCAATACAGGATCTTGGTGATCTCAATAAAATTAATTATAATCGTCCGAATAAGAACGAAATGGAATAAAAACGTCAATTTTAATTGTACAATTGATCATATTTTTATTTTTTTGTAAAAGTGAAATTTCAAAACTTCGATAGCTATATGTATATACAATCGATATTATGTTGTGATTAATTATTTATTCTGTTCAATAATTTTAAGATTTATAAAATCAATTTTGTTTTATTGTGTATTCCTAAATTTCGATTTGAAATGTCTAAGTAGTTCTAATAAAAAACTATAAATAAAATGTAATACTATAAAATTAAACTATAAATTTAAATTATTAAAAATAATAAAAACCAAAACGTGTTTAAAAAGCCAAACACATCCTTTTGTCCTACATAGTAAATTGCGTATCATCTATCATTTAAAATTACCTAACTTAGTAATTAGTAGTAAAATTGTAAAAATTCTTAAAAATGTATTTTATCCAAAACTAGATTAGCTATTTTGTATAAATATTAGTTTTAAATATTTTATTAATTGCACGCATTTTAATTAATAAACTACGTTTCTTCATAACCTTAAATGCAAGTATCACTATCGTTTTTGTACTAAGATCCCTGCACGCATTAGGGATGAAAATTATTATCGAGCTTTCCTCTCCCATTGGCCAACGGCTTATCAATAAAATATGGTTTATAATTCTGAATGAATGCGTTATCATTTCGATTTTCTACATTTCGTTGGTTTGAAAATTTTTCATTGAGGGTTTCATTATTTCGGACAGCCTGTTTATTGGTGGTTGTCTCATCGGAGCTGCTCGATTTACCATTATTCGCCTTTTGCTGTTGTTGTTTTAAATTGTCGGGTATATATTTCTCCCGTACCCGTAACATAGATGTATTGATTACTTCACAATCGATTTGCATTAGTGTGATATGATCGCTCGAGAATGAATCTGAAAAGGGACGAAAATAAAAATATGGATTTGTTAGGTAAACTTCGGTAATTTAGTAAAAACTTATATCTAATGAAGCACACGCAACACCACGTGTTGATAACCGATCTGGTGTCGTCTCATTTAGGAGTAGTGATAAGAATAATGCCGGCCCCTCAACAAGATTCCGATAGGGGGAAACCCCGTTAAGAACAAGAAAACGTTTAATGGGCTAAAAAGATTATGGTATCCATGTAGGGGGTTCATCTGGCAGCTCGTTGTCCGGACAAAATGTCCGACGTTTAAATAAATCTATTGAGATGCCTATTCCCTTAACAAACCTGGGCCACTGATGGTCGAATGAACTGCAAAGCACCCGTCCAAAATGTAGGAAGCAGAGAAACCAAGAGTTGTTGACTGCTACGCCTTTAAGGAATTCCACAAAACGAACTACAAATACGAACTGTGATAAAATAGAGGAGCCTGCTACGGCTTCTAGGCTACGTAAAATACTAGCTACTAGTACCGAGTAATCTTCAATGACCGAATGGATTCTGGACAACTACCGAGGAATCTTTAAAACTTACTTACCAACTGCTCCGTCACTTGGGTTTGGGTCCACGTAAATAAAATAAGAAACAGGAGCAAAGTTCTGTGATAAAAACCAGCATCAAGCCAAAAGCTGTCACATCAGATGTTCGATCAAGCCTAATATGTAGTCCCCATCCCAACACGCTTTTCAGAAATCCCTTGAGTATTAATCAGATGCTTAAAAGCAGAATTGAATGAAATTAAGCCTTCTCGAATCCGTTGTAACCTTAAGGAAGGATCTTAAAATAAAAAGTTAAACAATTCGATTATCTCATTTCTGACTAAGTGTAAACTATCGAATTCGAATAAGTTTCAGGTAATCTTAAAAATTAGCAAGACTAATTACCCTCAAAACTCAACGCATTTTTTTCAGAGGAAATGAAAGCTAACTGTCCGATGAACATACTGCCAATTGAAATGGAATAGTTCATATAGTTTGAGAACTTTGTAAAGAAATTGTTTAATGCAAAATATTCTAGGACTCTAGCTTATTCCATTCGTACCGATTATTCTTATTAAACTAATGTCCCAATCATTTTAGAAATAACTGTTCCATACAACTGAAAAAGGCATTCGAATCTGACTTGAGAAAGCTAATTTCATGATACAATCTGAGTTCCATCAAAATCGGTCCAGAAAGGCGCCTAGTTTCCTTCAAATAAACAATTCTCGATTCCGAGAACTCACATCACATCCGGTCCGGAACTCATTTTGAAATCTCGTTAAAAAATAATTGGCCTCTGTTTCTATCCAAATTGGCCGTGATTTAGAACCACATTCAGCACGCGCACTGCGTAGTCGACCATAGAAACCGAGTTTAATCCAATTAATTGAGAAATAACTTAGTTTCAATCAATTTGGCCATTTTCTAGAACCACATAGGGAAATGCATAATGTAATCATATTTTTTTTTCATTAATCCAAGTTCCTTATTGATCGGTCGAGAAATAAATGTTGGAGCCTCATATCAATCAATTTGAGGAGGTTCGGTTACAAAGGAGAATTGGCTTACTTCTCAATTTCATCCTAAGTACCAATCCTTTGACGCGACAATTGTCGTGTCACTTCGTCTATAAAATTTTAGTCGACTGAGGTGACGTGACAAAAATAAATCAAACCGTGTCAAAATAAATACACTTAAACGTACATTCTCCCCTTCATGCTTGTATCGCATAAAAAAATCGCACGACTACAAATCTCACTTCAGGTGACATGAAACTTTTTAAACGACTAACGGAATACCATTGTTGTCACTTCAATCGTATGATTGTCGTTTCAATCGATTAAGAGAATATGAAAAAACGATTGTCTTAAGTTCTGGATCTCGACCATTCAATGAAGTACAATGCTGAACGGGAACTAGGCCAATTTCGATACAAAGAATTTCAGCACGATTAAAGCTACTGCGGTGGAACAATTGGTAGGTAATTCTTAAGAGAATAGGACGGAACTAACCTAAATGTCAATCGGAATAATTCACAATAAGTTAAACATTAATAAGTTTCTAGTCGTAAAATGTAATTATTGAAAATAATTAAAAACACTTACCATTAATAGACAACGCGGGTAACATTAACGACATTTTCGGACGTAATGTTTTATTATGCGCGAGCGCCGGCAGCAGCAAATGATCCCCACTAAAACTAACGACATAGAATGTATCGTCACGGCGCCGTATCTCCTCAAAAAATTCAGCATACTTTTCTGCATAATTAACCGGATCAAATACTTGAATATGTTTGGTTGCTGCCTGATATGGTTGAATATCTTGAGTCAAGTCATTTAAAACGGTCTTTTTAGCGGCTCGCGCTTTTTTCGTTGTCCTTTTAATTATTTTCCTATTGCTATGCAAATAATTTTTCAATTTATCTTCCGGAAATATTTCTGGCAATGATTTTACGTCAAATTTATTATCAATTTTATCGTTCGCCTTCGCACTCAAATTGAAAAATTCAGGTTCACCGATCCAGCGGCGCAATTCACTAGCTAATCGTATACTTTCAGTTTGGTTCACGTGCATCGGACAAATTGGATATATAGTTGTTTTATCATCATTCGCATCGTATTCGGATGATGTATTCACTGGATTCTCGTCAATCCAAAGTAATCCCCGACTCCGATGCACCACTGACGGGGATAATGACGATTCGCCCACTAAAGATGTATCAGATGGCGATGTATTTAAGTAACCAGTTAATGGACCAATATTTATCGTAACCATAAATACTACAGCTAATAAAAATGCTGTGCTCTTTTTAACCGAAGGCTTTGTTACATTCGTATTTAGTATATTGCCGAGTTTTTTGCAGTGGCACAGGGATGCACTAAAATTCTTTAATTGCTCTCGAAGAGAAAAATTTTCGGTTCTTAGGTGAGTGTTCTCCTTTTGCAGGTCCGTTATTTGATTCTCCAGCGAAGTAACATATTCCTTCTTCTTTTTACGCGATAAACAGGCCGATTCACGATTTTTAATCATTCGCTGCTGTTTTTTAAACGCCCGCTCATCTATTTCCTTTTTCATGTGCATTTTTACCTTTGGCGATGAAAACGTGAGCGTTGTTGTTGAGCCTAGATTACTGGTCAAGGAACTTATTGTTGATATTGGGGTTGGAAATTTATTGTGGCTGAATATTGATTGACTTGTAGTGGTCTTTGGTAAAACAATGGGCTCTTTTTTAATTACTGGTGCAGGTTGTAACATAATCGATTTAGAATCGAGGGTGGCACCATTTTTCACGTTCTTCATCTTATTAACTAGGGCGGAAAAATCTTGAGCTGATAGTATAACAGTTTTTTTATTACTATTCGGTTTCGATATGTTTCCATTTGGTTTTGCACCACCGTTAAGCACGAGGGAAGGTTTCGGTTGAATTTTAATTTTTTTCTGGGTATTTATTCCCATTAAATCTGAATTATGGATTGTGTTTATCGGGATTAATGTACCTTGCACCACTTTATACCCGGTGGTTGTGGCTGGGTTAAAAATAATCGACTGAGGTGATATGGGCGATAATATATTAGGCTTGTTTAGTGAATTTGTAGAGGCTGTTATGTTTGATGAATGAAACATAGGCGGAGAAATTGGTGGAGTGTCAAGGACATTATTTGTGCTTAGATTTTGTGTTGTTTTCCCCGATCTGTTTTGTACTCCATCCGTACTGATTATACTAAAATACCCATTGCATTCTGAAGAACCTGAACTCCCTGATGGCGATGGGGTATTTCGCGGCGGTGAATTAATTTCTGATTTTATTTCTTGTTTAAATACATCACTGATGAAATCGTCTGGATTGACGAAACCATTAAACGTGCTCGTATCGTATACTTCCGGTCTTATTTCTTCAAAGCTAGATAATACTGGAGGTGATGACGACATGAAGTCATTATCAGTATATGTGGTGACTGATGATGTTGAACTGAGGGATGAATTATTAAAGTCTGGTTGAAATGCCGAAAAGTCTATGTCATTTTGCAATGTCATAGGAATATCGGTATCAATATCCAGCGATGATAAGAAATCGTCATCTGTAATAAATAAAAGGGAGTTACGTGAGATTTCAACATATGTCATAAAAATTGATAACCTAATTTTATTTATGCAAATATATAACGTGCTTCACACTTTACATTTACTTGCCGATAAGAAATGCTATTTCTGAGCATTTATAATCTAAATATTGCAACGTTCATTCCGATGATATTTGAATTGACGCCAATAATTATAAATTAGTGCCACTCCCTTTTGGATATAACAAACAGATTACACGAAAATATAGAAAAGGGCGTTTCTGACTGCTTCAGTGATAAATGGATCACTCCAGATGCTAAAAAATCCAAATTTACTATCTAATTCAATACACATTGAACGATGCATCAGACACACAAAAATCCCGTAGAGTGAGCTATCCACAATACTCCAATGATTTACGTGCAATCCACAATGCTCCAATCGTCAATACATTCCGACAGTCTGGGAGATTATTCTCGGTGCTAATCCAGAAATCGTAGGAAAACCCCATCACGGGAGACACTACAGTTTAAAGGTAAAACTCGGCAAACGGCACCGGACGCTGAATATCTGGTCGTCACATTTTATCAAAAAACGAACCAGCGGCTTTCACGGGGATTTTAGAGTCGCACCTTTGCACTTGCGGAAATAATAAATCAAAACAACAGACGATACATAGTAGAGTTGGAGGACCCACCCAGGCTCACACATCGTAACCGCTTAAGAAAATAGTTTCAAGCAAAAATGTTCAGCTTAATGGCCACTCTCGGATACTTTCCCAACGTTCCTGTAGTTTTCTAGCGGCAAAAATAAGTATAATTTATCTGCGACGTTTCCTGATGAATTGACGAAGTCATATCCTGATTAGACTCTTCGCAAATACGTTGTCGTGGTGTAACAGCCTTTTTTACCAAATTGGGTCGGATATCTTCTAATTTCACATGGAATCAGCCCAATTATGCACTATACCCCGTGATCGTGCTTCCAGTCTCCAAAAAGTTTATGAGGACTATTCCCATCGAATTCCAAAAAATCGTAGCCGCAACCTTATCGGTCAATGAGCCTGGATGATTTGAAAGTCCATTGTTTTGACTGTCGATACAATGTCGATGCAATGGAAAAACTGTGGGATTTTCTTGAAGAGGTTCAAGCACCTTTCGAACAAGTTATCTGCGTCATCGTCTGCAATCGCAGCACCTATCGAAGCGACACCCATTTCATGCTCAATTCTTTATGTAAAATGTGTATTGCAGTTCCATACGATACGCCAACATTCTCTGCTACTTCGCGTACTTTGATACGGCGATCAACAAGAATCATGTCATGAGGGAATATACCCCCAGGGCGACCCCTTCCATGAACACCAAATTCTGAAAAGATTATTGTTGATACTTAAAAAGAAACTAAAAGGTATGTCGAAAACATTAAACGGCAATAAACGACATTCTTTTACGACGAATGTCGAGGGTCGATCAATAATAAGTACCCGTGTTTGAAATCAGGTGGCGTTGCTGAGGGAAGTGGACATTACCATCGTGTACTGTCATCTGTCAAACGACACCATACTAAATTTCAGTCTAGTTCACAGATTAGTTTTTATTTGGCAGCCAGTTGTATCACTCGTGTTTCCAGTTCCTCAATAAAATAAAAAAGAACAATATCGATTCATAATTCGCTTTTTATTGTTGGATGGAAAAACAAGCGAAGGAATAAAAGCGAAGTTGGATGCTGTTTACCGTGATTCTAGGGGACCCTTCACCATCTATGACAACCGTGAGATATTGGTTCATCGAATTTAAACGTGGTCGTACATCTGATATTGATGATGAGCGGCCAGGCCGTCGGCAAACGTTGTCACGTCTCGCTGATCGCAGAACTAAAGTGCGCGAAATAACGGAGGCCGTAGGCGTATCGTACGAAACAACAATTAATATTTTAAATGATAAGATAAAGGCGGATTCAGTGTTGCTGTCATTCGTTCCTTCCTTCCTTCTGAATTTTTATAAGCCAATTTCATTGGTTACAAATGACGTTTTTTTTTCCTTGTGATTTTTTTTAGCAACGTTGATTGATTTAAAAAAAAATCAGAAGGAAGGAAGGAACGAACGACAGCGACACTGAATCCACCTTAAGTGCAAGAAAGCTGTGGGCCGGAAAGGTGCCGCGATTGCTTATTCCCTGCGATTTCTTTCTGTTCCCCAACATAAAAACATGGCTAGGAGGAAAAAATTTCAGCCAAAACGAGGAGGTGATCGCCGAGAGAAGATAATTTTGAAGAGTTTGAGAATGCGTATTTTTGGAGGGGTTACAGAAATTGCGGAAACCTTGGGAAAAGTGTATCGGCCTAAAAAGAGATCACGATAAAAAATAAAAATTTAAAAAGTTGGGTTTTTATTCCTAGCATGGGTACTTATTGATCGTGACGTTGAGAATGTGACATCTAGCGCATTAAAAATAAGCTGATTGGCCCATGCCACACGAGCATTTTTTGTATTTTGGCATTTTTTTTCTACCAATGTTTTGTTCTGCTCTCTCTTAAATAAAATGTTAACTAAAATGAGTCAAAAATGTCCTTGAAATATTTTTTATTTCATTTGGCCCATGCCACACGTAAAAAAAAAATGCCGCATTTTTCTTCGTTTCTTTCCCCGTTTACCTATGATACAAGTTTTAATTGCGACTTAAACAAATTGTCTGTTCAACCACACAACTCAAACATAAATGAAATAAAAAATATTTCAAGGACATTTTTGACTCATTTTAGTTAAAATTTTATTTAAGAGAGAGCAGAACAAAACATTGGTAGAAAAAAAATGCCAAAATACAAAAAATGCTCGTATGGCATGGGCCTTTATGTTTGAGTTGTGTGGTTGAACAGAAAATTTGTTTAAGTCGCAATTAAAACTTGTATCATAGGTAAACGGGGAAAGAAACGAAGAAAAATGCGGCATTTTTTTTTACGTGTGGCATGGGCCATTGAGTCTTTTTTCCATGAAATTTTAGCACGGTATACTTTATGAAAATAAAAATTAACATACGAAAATGTCCGCAACAAGCTTAATTTTTTTGCCGTCAGATCCACTTATAGTTGTCTATATTCTTTTTAAAAACGCATGGCCTATTTTTTGCTGAAAAAACATTTTTTGGTCAAAAATCGTCATTTCTGCTTAAATTTTGAAAAACTGATCTAGACCAGTATTGTTGCATTAGTTTATAATCTTTTAGTTCAAAATCATTTTTCTCATAAATGATAAACTTTTCGAAATATTTTCAACGAACACTCCTATGGAATCGATCACTTCCGTTGGACCGATTTCAGCCAAACATCACTGGGACGAAGTTTCATCTTGATCAACTAAACTACGCTGTACGGGCAGAATTGTTTATTAAAAAAGTTTTTTGTCAAAAATCGTCATATCCGCTTAACTTTGGAAAACCGATCTGGGCCGATATTGTTGCAAAATTAATTTACAATCTATGTTAGTTTTAATCATTTTTTCGTGAAGGCTATGCACTTAGCTTAAACGTCTAGGGTCTGATTTTAAATATTGACGAACTTTAACGAGCATATTAAATGCAATGTTGCTTCGGTACCCCCTCAATTTCTGAAAGGCTCGTTTCTGACTTTCAGTTTTTTTTTTTATAAATGTCTTTGTCAATAAACGGAAATTTCTTTTCGAGGTCGTATGCTCGATGTAAAAAATCCCTTTTAGACATTGAACGTGCCTTTGTAGTTATTTTTCCTGTCGGTATGATGAGGTTTTCATTTCGAGTGATTTTAATTTCGATATTTCTCAGAAGACTTTATTTTCTCGTAGCTATTTAAATATCTTAAATAGCACTAACATTTCGGTCTATAATACTACGAAGCGTCCATTTACTGTTTAAACCGCAAGTGGTGATTCTTATTCTCTCATTGATCACATCGTCGCTTCTGCTGATATAATTCCATTTATTTTTCTATCAATTGTCTCTTGGTATTGGCTCTCATCCTTATCTCCTTGTTTTTCTGTTAATTGTTACTCTCGACTTAAACCTAAAAGTTTCAGCTTTAGGGATTTTTCGAAAATTGATGAATCTCACGTCATCAATTTGTGGCACTATTTGTCGGAACAATTTTTTTTATCTTAGCACTTCTACCGATCAAATAAACTATTTTAATTCTCCCTTTTAATTATGTATTTAATAATTGCGTTTCTTTCATTGCCGCAGTGGCAAAGTGGTCTGCATGCTTGCTCCAGTGACCGGACGTCTCGGGTTCGATTACCGGTAGTGACAAGGAAAAAAATTGCACGGCCGGTCAATGAATCAATGAATTAATCCGAAATGAAAATATGATTATGAAACCTCATTTGAGACGGCTAAATCCCTTGATAGGATATAGTGCCAGAGAGAGAGAGCGAGAGTTTCTCTCATTACTCTTTATTTTAGAGCTAGATCCCCGCTTGGATGAGACAAGAGATTTTGAATGTTATGAACACTAATTCTTGGTCTTATCTAGCTTGTAAGCAATCTCGAAGTACAGTGATAGGTTTAATTCGTTAGATCCCCTCTTCCCTCTAAGATATTTTGGCGTAACGTACTCAACTTGGGTCTTGGTAGTTGCAAAGGGACTGCTTCAGTAGTTTTCAAAGCTATTGATTTTAAACATTACCTAATTAACTCTAGTCACATACATGATATTTTCAATATTGATTTAGTGTCCGTAGAATCCCTAAATTCTTTTTCGTTGCATTCTGCAATTTGGGAAGTTAACTTGAAATCCACTGGTCTAGATATGGTTAGTTTAAAATTAGTTAAGCGTATTTTTCCTATTGTATCAAGGCACTTGTTACATATTTTAAATTTTAACAACCTTTTTATATGCTTACTGGAATCTGAATAAAATTAATTTTAAGCTTTTTCATTTCCGTCCTATTAGCATAGCAAGTTCTCTGTCCAAGGCGTTTGGATTGGTGGTAAAAACCAAATTTATACTCATATCGATAGCATTAATTTGTTTAACCTTTTTCACTTGGGTTTTAGAAGGTTCCAGAAACTTATTTCGAACTTCGATTTTTCTCCCTCTGCTGCTAAATTGATTATCGACTATTTCGGGTCGTTTTCAGGCAGTCTTTTATGACAATGACACGCTGCATGTTCGATTCACGATTTTTCTTTTCATATTTTGCTGATGATGTGCAAATATATAGGATTAGTCGCTTGGATAATGATGCCATTAAGGGCAAGTTGTGCAGGTTCGATAATCACCTGTGGAGACATTTTCTTTCTAGAGTTTTTTGATATTCAATAGCTATTATGGAAAACGCATGATTAGTTTTCCCCTTTTTCACAAAATGTTCTTTTAATATTTTGTTATTAGCCTTCAAAGTTGGAGAAGTTGTGCAAGCTCGATCGGAATATATGTACAACAATAAGAGACTGAAACTTTTTCCGCAATAATAAACTTAAATTCATAATCTTATGCCGAGTTCTGTTTGTTCTTAAATATTTTAATTTTATATTATAGAAAAAATTTAGATAAACACAGATTACATATTTTCCAAAAAAAATTATGAAAACTAACTCAGACAATTGGCGATAGCCAGGGACTGTTTGGTAGCCAAATACATAGTCTTTCTATTAGGTAGGTTCGAATGGTAAAGAAAAAAATTTCATAGTAACATTGAAATTTAATTATTAGGTTAGGTTCAACAACAAATTTAATTTACCTAGTAAAGAATGCTCTTAAGAAATAAGAATTTATAATTGGCTAGTAAATCACAGTCCATTATGATTCTTTAACAGTTAGAAATTTAACGTTAATTCTCAATAAAATTCTTACTTGGGGTAACGATTTTATTAAGGTAAGCAAAACAATTTTGGAATTGCTTAGTTAGTTGTATAAAATTGTAGGGTTCACTGATAATTATTAAAAGTGTATGTTCCTATCTCACCTTCTTCCACATATTTTCTATATGGTGACGTTGTGAGAGGACTTCTTTATTTTATTTATTATTTATTTAAAGAAATCTATTTTGTAATATACATGTATGATTTCAGATTATTTACAGTTACAGTTAAAGTTATATTAAAACAACAAAAAACTTTAAAACAGAAAAAAAAATAAAAAAATTTAGAAAAAAGTCTTTAAGGTTATTTTTAAAGTTGTCCTTTGATAAGTTGAAGTCAAATAGGTGGTCGATTAAGTTGAAAGATTTAGGCATCCTATTAATGGGGTTGTTTTCTCCATAGTTGGTGGAATGGTGTTCAAGTACTAAAAATTCATGGTTTCGAAATGTTCTGCATGGCACGTGAATTGATATGTTTTCCAAGATGTAAGCTGAATCAACGTGACCAAGCAAAACGTTACCAATAAAAGCTGCGCCCAAGAGAAGTCGTCTATTTTCAAGCGTGCATATTTTGTAATCCGTGCATCTTGTTGTGTATGGAGGTAAGCGAGCCACATTTTCATGGAATGGTAAGTTGTGGTCGTAATCCCAGTCACTTTTCTTTAACAAAAAAATCAGGAACTTCTTTTGAATGCTTTCAATTCTTTTTATGTGTACAGCATAGTATGGATTCCAGACCGTTACAGCGTATTCTAGTTGAGATCGAACATAAGCGAAATAGAGTGAACATAAGGTTTGAATATCCTTAAATTCACCTGTCCATCTTTTAACAAATCCGAACATGGCATTCGCTTTCGCAATGCAATTTTCAATATGCCTATTGAAACTGGCGTTTTCGACAAATGTAACACCTAAGTCTATAACCTCATTGACTCTTTGCAGTACTTCGTTGTTGACTTTGTATGAAGTAATTATCGGATTTCGTTTACGATGGAAAGACATGATTTTGCATTTCTTAATATTTAAGTATAGTGAGTTCCGATCACACCACTCACTTAATCTATCTAAGTCTTCTTGAAGTTTCTCCGTATCTAACCATCCATTAATAGTACGAAAAATTTTCACATCATCTGCAAATATGAGCACGTCTGAGTTTTTGATTATCTCGGTTATTCGGCCTATGAAAACAATAAAAATCCAAGGCCCGAGGTGTGATCCTTGGGAAACACCAGATGTAACTTTAATAACGTTTGATTTCTCATTTCCCATTATCACAAATTGGCGAGAGAAAAATAATCGAGAGAAAACCCAAAATTGAATAAACTCTGGAGTGCTTTATGATGACAGATAGAATCAAATGCCTTACTAAAATCCGCGTACGCTACATCAACTTGACGGTGTTTTTCTATCTCGTTAATTAGTTTACTGGTGAATTCAACCAGATTAGTCGATGTGGATCGGCCAGGCATAAACCCATGCTGGTTTAATGATATATGACGTGCAATTGTGGATTTAAAGCTGTTGCATAATACTAACTCAAATAATTTTGGAATTGATGATGTAGTTGATATTCCTCTGTAGCATGAGATATCATCACGTTTACTCGATTTAAAAATTGGAGTAATTTTTGAAATTTTCCATTTTTCAGGAAACACGCTGGCGTTTAAGGAATGATTGAATAGATAACATAATGGAATTGTTAAAATTGCAGCGTACTCCTTCAGAATAGAAGAGGGTATATCGTCAAGACCGCAACCATCTCCAAACCCCCTTAAAGCCGATAAAATGTTGTCCACAAAAATAATAGGAGGAGTTATTGATGTGTTGTTGTTGCCGGGTTGTTCGTACAATCCACTAGTAACGCTTGGTCTATAGACTGATTACGACGCGAACATGTTAGCTATAGCTTTGCGTTTGAAGAGCAGGTATTGTTGTACGTTATATTGTATCCTTCAATTTCGCGTTTATTCCTAAAGTATTTCCAAAATTGTTTTGGATTTACTTTGATTTTGTCTTGAATTTGATTAAGATACGAATTGTATTTAGATTTGAAATAAATTTCAAATTCATTACTATGTTGTAGAAACGTAGTTTTGTCCGCTTCTAACCCGATTTTCAACATTTTGGCATACGCTTTCGACTTCCGATTTTTTAAGTTAACTATATAGTCTATCATCAAACCAATGAGGGTGAGCATTTTGTAGTTTACAGCACATAGGTACATACATTTCGAAGCCTTGAGCCTTGAAGCATGATGTCATTAAATTTGTCCACATTTTCGTTTATATCATTGGAATTGAGAGTTATTTGCCAGTTGATGGATTCCAGGTAACTTTGTAGCCCCACACGATTAGTTTTTTTAAAGTTGTATTTCATTGGTTGTAGGTGTTCTGATCTCGCCATTTTAGTTAAGTCAAATACAATATCCAAAGGTTTGTGATTAACATCATTTATGACAAAAGGTAATAGGGATTCAGCAATTTTAAAGGTGTCAATGTCGTTGCTGAAGACAAGATCCAATAATCTATCACGAGTATTAGCAATTGTGTTTATTTGGTTCAAATTATAACCAAGCATGGCGTCCACAAATAAAGATTGCGCATCTGTTGTTATATTGCAAGGTAAAATACTGTTTAGTTCTGGGTCCAAATTCCAAGTTATATTTGGAAGATTAAAATCACCAAGCACAAGAACTAAATCTGACGAGTTTGTTGTATTAATAACTTCATCAATGCAAGTTGCATAGTGATCACTATTAGATTGAGGTGGTATATATGCTGCGTAGATGATTAGATTGGTTTGGTTGATTTTGTTTTTACACCGATCTGTTCGACTCTCGATGGGGCTAAAGTTACTGGAGCATTCCAGAGTTTAGAATGTACTGCTATCAGTACGCCACCACCCGATTTCTTTGAACTAGTTTCAGGAGACCGATCGCATCTATAAACAACGTAGTCATGGCCAAAAAATTCGCTGCTCCTTATGTCTGGTTTTAATGAAGTTTCACAAATTACATAAATAAGGTAGCTTGATTTTAAAACGAATTTGTAGAATTTAGATGCTTTTGATGCCATTTTGTTTACGTTTTGATAGTAAATTGCACATTTCTCATATACCGATCTTTCCTTGGACTTTATGGTCTGATTTACCTTTTGAGTAATAGTATAAGTTCGAGCTTTCATTAAAAGTGAGTGTAGTCTATCATTGGCCACCGGAGAAAAATATTTAAATGATTTTGTGTGTCTAGAGATTGCAACTATGGCATGCGGTACACTATCGAACAGCTCAAGAGGTTGAGAATCGGTTCTTATACATATTACATTTGGTGAGGTTAAACCTTGTGCTTCATGGATCGTCAAGACTTTACTGGTTTCTGGTATCTTAAGCTGAGAGATTAATTGTTTATCAGCTCTGATAAAAGTTAGATAGAAAGCGTTCTCTAACACAGGTAATGATGATAACGTTGGTGGCAGGTTTATAAATTTGGCGGAAGTTTCCACTGTGTTCATACTAGTGATGTTAGGGTAGTATTCTTTGAGAGCAGAAGTAACATCAGCTGGGCATCGATACGTTACATTCAAGTATTCAGTCTTTGATTACGAAAGCACTTGCATCGGAAAATTTCATATTGACATGATGTAATCTGTCAATATATGGTATTTGGTTTTTGTCACCCAGAAGATATATTTTAGAACATTTACTTTTGATAACCACAAGTCCTATATATCCAGCATGCACCATCATGTACTCATCAATAAAAACTGTATCGTAGGTACGCTTACCGTTTATTAGGTATGAGGCAATCGTTTTGTAGTTTAATTTGATGTTATTAAAGTTAGTGTTTTTGTGCTCGCAACGTGATGTTACCTTTAATTTTATATCTGCAAGTCCTTCTTTTGTAGCACATAGAACAAGATCACTGCCCAGATTATGGTTGTTTATAATCCATGTTGATTTACCACAGCCAGGTACACCTTGAATATTTGTAATGTCCGGCATCTTTATGTTTGTTTTAAGATAGATATTGTTTAACGAGTTGTAAGTCTGATGATCTAACATAATTACCGTACCCGATGAACAAAAAATGTATCTGTTTGGGGTAATAAATGTGTTTGTGTCTTCACACAGTTGCACCGGATTATTCCCTCAAAGTAATGGGAGTATTTTTTTTTGTTGTTGTTTATTTATAATGTTTCCATATGCGCTTTTCCTCTACTAAAAGTGTTATGTCGATCAATAAATAAATAAAATCTCTTATAGAAGAAGCTGCCACTTCCAATGGACCGATTTCGAGCAAAATCCACTGTGATCGCGCAATTTATAGAAAAAGCTTAAGTATAAAGTTTCACCCCGACCGGTTATTTCATCTGCGCTGTAGAGAACTAACAACATTTAGTCTGCACGACACCACGCATACACAGAGATTTTTTAAAGATTACTTTTTTTTTTACTTCGGCGATATGTTAAATCTGCAAAAGACTCGAGGCCAAAATTTTTCATGTTTACTATACTTTATTTTACTACGTAAAAGAAAGTAAAATGATAAATTCTTTAACAGAATTATCATTTGCGTTTCTTTCGTTGATACTTCAAATTAGAGACATGACCTGCTAGAACACGCCTAGAAATTTGTATCAATGTTATTCACATTAACATTAATATTGCGAGACAATTTTTTTTAAATGTTTAAAAACCCAGATAACGCTGGTAATGCCACACTAAAGGCAAATTACATGACACATTCAACTATCTAACAAGTTTTAGTTAAAATGGATTTTTAGACTGACGTATTAAACCGTCATGTAAGGTAAATAAAGTGTCAATAACCTTTCCAAGTCACATCATAGATTTCTAACAAAACTCGCAAATACCATCATAACATCCATAATTTCTCTATATGATAAATGTTCTAAGCTTAATTAACACCTTGCGGCAAGTTCATTACCTCTTTTACGCAGTTTTATATAACACTATACTAATAAAAAGAAAACGAATAGTTAGAAAATATACTAGAAATGTTTTAGTGATAACGAGAGTGCCCCAAACAAATTAAACGAAATCAAATTTAAATTTATACGTATCGTATTATAAATTATATACAAGCGTGTGATGCGAACCGAAACGAAACATTAAAAAATTTGTTCATGTTCAACTATTCTGAATTAGTGCTATCGCTCGATAAATTTAATAATTTTCCTTATCAAGTCACGTAACCAACCTTCGATTTAACAAGCATGCATACACATCAAAAGTATATACATACAGCATATAGGTTCGAATCTCTGATTATAAAATTCTATATCGATATTTTATTATAATTCCATCATATAACCAGTATCTTTAAGACGAACCTGACCTTCATTTCAAGAAATTCAATTTCATATACATAAAAACAACACTGCCGGCTCTATAACAATACAAGTTTTTATACTTTCGATTAAGTAAATTTATTTTTAAATAAATTGTGGCTGTTTATTTAAACAGTCGCTTCCAAATTGAAACAATTCGGCAATTATTTTCAAAGCACTTTTGAATACGCTTACCTTTGCCAAGGTACTCCAAATCAAATAAATTAATAACACACTCATTATTTTCATCATTGTTCATTTTAATGTGCACAAACACCAAACATTACACTACATACTTAAGTATAAGCACGACGCGAACACCTTAGTCATAATATGTATTTAAAAATGTTGTTGTTTAAGAAAATTAATTATCTAAGCGACCGCGAGCTTATGAAAAATGCGCAACAGTAAATAACAATGAGTAATCAACATTCTGCTATTACTTTACGTATTTAAAAAAAATGTAAAAACTTTACAAAATTCATAATTTATAAACAGTAGCAACATTATTATAGCAGCTTTTAACTATAACTATCCAATGTGAGTCCGCATGCTATACGCTTACATTTTTAAATTTCTTTATATCATTTCTTCTTTAACCGCATGTCTCGTCTAACGTTACAAAAGTGCGATGCAAAATGTGGGCGTTACACACTCGGTTTGAAGACACACACACACACACACGTATGCATTAAATTTGTTTGCAATTTAATTTAGAATTTACATTATTGAATAAATATGCTTAATCATATGTATATCTGTCACTCGTATATTCCATTTACGGAATAGAAATGTCAGTAAATAGCCTAAGGCTGGCTCACGTACATTTTGTGAAAGTCTAACACTAATAAACTTTGGTTTGATCTTTTAAGGGTTACATTATTGTATTGCAATAAGTTTACAATGATGCCCCATCTCTTACCTATGGCGCTCCTACACGAGTAAATGGTTATATTATCCTCATTCACCCTTTCTACAATGTTCGGCTTCCAACTTAACTTACTGTCAAAGATTATGCCCAAAAATCTCGCTTCTGCCAGCAGAAGCCAGTCTAATGCCGTTCACGGTAGGAGGGCTAACTACTGGAATTTTATATGTTTTTGAAAATAGTACCAGCTCTGCCTTGGAAGGGTTGATCCCTAATCCACAGTTGCTGGCCCATTTCGTAACGATCAGGAGTGTATTCTGTATAATATCCCTAATCGTATCTAGATATTTGCCTGAGACAGCTATCACTATATCATCTGCAAACGGTACAACCCCTTTTACCTCTCCCTCCAGTTCCAACAGCAATTCATTTATCATTACACTCCAAAGAAAGGGAATTATACCTGCTTGCGGGGTTCCTTAAACCACCCGTCTTCTAATGGTGACCTTCCCCATTTCTGAGACAATAATTCTGCTTACCAGCATCTGATTTATCAACCTACTTATAAGGTAGTCCACCTTCTAAAATAACAATCCTTCCAACCTTCGTTTTTACATTATTAAAGCCACCCTCAATGTCGAGAAATGCTACCATACAAACCTCTTGCGAGTAAATTGACTTCTCAATCATGCGTACTAGATCGTGCAGAGCTGTGTCCACCGACTTTCCCTTACAGTACGCTAGCTCCGACATTCGAATACCTACATCTACGAACCTTTCCAAGGTTTCAACATAAAGGATGATAGAGTTAAAGGCCTCAGGTCTTTTGGATAAGCATGTGAGTTCTTTCCCGATTTCGGGATAAAGACCACTCTAACCTCCGTCCATGTCCTAGGAATATAGACCAGTTTCGGACATCCCCTGAAGATAACTTCCAGTCAGGGGAGGATGACTGCCGCGATCCTTTGGATCTCTGGTGGTATAGTCCCATCCGGGCCCGAGAATTTAGAACGCTTAAAACCGTTCAGCGTCCACAGGATTCGATCCCTGTCCACGATGATCTCCACCTCTATTGAAAATGTTCCTCGATGAGGACCTCCAATGATTCTGCACTTGAAGCTGTCCACGACCCGTCCGATCTAATTAAATAACTAGGCCTGGTTGGATTAGTAGATAGAATTTTTCTAAGGCAGGAAGTTTCGGAGACGTCTTCCATTCTACATCAGAAATCTCCAAGACCCCCTTTGTGCCTTCCTCAACTCTTTTTTGTACTTTCTTAGGTCCTCCCTCGAGGCGATAAAACTTCAAAATATTATAGACATTGGGTTTAACGTTTTGGCGTATTTGCGTTCTTGACTAATTGATAATTGAAAATGAAACTCTTATTTATCAATTCAAACCTATGCATATCTGCTATAACAAAAAATAAAGCGTTTTGTGAACACTACTCAATTAGTTAGGAAAATAAGGAAGGTTTTCGATGTCGTCGTTCGCCTATAGCAAGCAAGAAACAAAAGAGAAAATAACAATAAAATATTGAGTGTCCGCACTAGGACTGCCTACTTTATATGAGGGAAATAATCTACAGTTTCTCACGGGACACTTTCTAGAAATGCGAGATCATCCTAAAAATTTAGAGGGATCAATCGGAAGCTTAAGCGGACATTACATGGTCAGTAATAATGTCATAACCTGAAACATCATTACTTAAAAAAATCTTGTTTTCATTACATTTTTAAAAAATGTAATCTTACACAGTTTGGATTACTTCATGAGGAGTAATGTGTAACATTCAAAAGTGAAGAAAGTTTAGCGGAAATGCGAGTTTTTCAGATAAAGATGGTTTAGTAAATGACATTATTACTGACCGTGTGTGTAGTCCGCTTTAGAGGTTTTAGTTCAATTCAATCGGAGATTATTTAAAAGGTCCAGGGGTAAACGAAAAGTTTAAGAAAAATGATTTTTATTAATTTTTGCACTTTTGCAAAATAATTTTTCTGTAAAGAATTAACGTCGAACTGAACGCAACCAGTATGACATGGTTTATAGTGTTAAATAAACAAAATTATTAATTTTGTTTTATGGCGAGTGCGCGATCGAGCATTGCAAAAGATCTCCCGGAAGTCTGGACTCCACCGTCCACCCATTTTACAATTAACAAAAGCTAAGGGCAATGGACGATTATGTAAGCAACGAGCATTTTTTACTACAAATGACACAAAAAACACAATTTGCAATTATGTATTTTAAAACAAATTTTTTAAATTATGTATAAATGACGCCCATTCGCACTAACGAAAATCGTAATATCACTACTATAATCTTACGGTTATTATTTCATCAAGTCTAGGATTTCGAACCAAATTTGCCCCTGGGACCTTATTCTTGAAATCGCAGGAAATTTCCTCAATCGAAATACAATTTGCTTTGGAATTCTCTATATTCTTGGAATGTTTCGCCGGCTATTTTAACACTTTCGCTACGGATCCATAAAGTCCACACAATCTCAATTTGTTGCTGCTATATGTTGATCTGCTATCTATCTGAACATAATCACTTTAACACATTTGAGGGGAACCTCAGGGTATAGGTAGGGGAGTATGGTACATATTTGTACCAATCGTATTTTTATGTGGTAAACTGGTGGTTTTTATGAGTTTTCTATGTAAGTATAGAAAACTCATAAAAACCACCAGTTTACCACATAAAAATACGATTGGTACAAATATCACCCTACCACAATGTTCCGCCTGTCTATACCATGACGTTCCCCTAAATGAGTTTAAGTGATTATGTTCAGATCGGATTCGCTCGAAACGCCATATTTCAAAACGCGATATTTCGAAATGAGATATGGCAAAAGGGGATATGGTACAAAACGCGATATGGTTCAAAACGCGATATTTCAAAACGCGATATTTCAAAACGCGATATTTCAAAACGCGATATGGTATAGAATATGCATTGCGAAGCGACGGGAGTGCAGCGACCCAAGTGATACCGATACTTTATACTCTCACTCCTATCGATTTTTTAATTCCTATAAACTGAAATTAAATTTCCCCTTCACCCGCCTGATATAACCCGATCCTAAACTCCAGTTTTGTACCATATCGCGTTTGGTACCATATCGTGTTTTGAAATATCACGTTTTGAAATATCGCGTTTTGTACCATATCGCGTTTTGAATTATCGTATTTTGAAATATCGCGTTTTGACAATTCGCGTTTTAAAATATCGCGTTTCAAATGGGGGTTCAGATATATAGTAGACCAACATATAGCAACAACAAATTGAGATTGAATGAAAATTATAAATTCGTAACGAAAGGGTTTTAATTTATAAAAATGTTTGTTATCACCATCAAGTTTGGTAATAAACTGAATTGCACGAAGCGAAAAAAATGTGACAATTCCCGTTACATTTTCCGTATAGAACGGACTGGTACAGTGCTGATGTTATTTAGAGCAAGCAGTTTTAAACATCTAGTGGTATAAATGTGTTCCAGCCGTAACCTGTATGATTTTGCTCGACAAAAAAATCCCGAAAAATGATTATAGTTTAATGGCAACCCTGATATATACATAAATGAAACTATCTCGAAATAAAACTATCTAAAAGAAATAATATCCTATATTTTCACGATAGCAAATTTAAAAAAAATATTTGTACAAAAATAAAAATGTATTATTTGTTTTTATAGAAAATAAAAATTCACGTAAATAATAAAACGAAAACCTATAATCGAATTAAAAGCTTTGTGAAAATAAATATGAATTAGCAAGCAGAAATGAATGCACTAATATGCACTAAAAGATATTAATTAACGAGCTCGGCTTAATGCGGCTTTCGTAGATAATGAAACCACCTTTGAAATAGCAAAGTAAGAAAAAAATTCTATTAGCCATTTGTCAGATATAGGGCCCTGAATTCGACTTCAGAGCCCTATATCTGGCAAACGGCTAATAGATTTTTTTTTCTTACTTTGCCATTCCTTTGGATGGTCTACGAAAATCGCATTAATATGAGTTGACTGATTCTTTACAAACAATTAATAGAGCTTTTTTTGTGGATATTTTTTTTTGTCTAATAGTGGATTAATTTACTACACGAACTGCATAAAATGTTATTTGTTAATTTGAAATCGCTAATGATTTTTGTACAGTTATGAATTTTTTAATTTGGCACTTATTATTTCTTTTTTATGATGTGAACTATCGTGACATATTTTTTTCGGAATGATTCGGTAAAAACCTATTGCGATATTTTTTCCGTGCTGATTTTGTGTCACGATAGTGAAATTTTATCAGGGATGATATATAAAAGATTAATGATACCGCCGGAATTTTCGGGAAGACATTAAAAACTGTCATGATATTAGAATTTTAGTGTCATCATCGCGTTTTGTCGGGATATTTTTAGGGGTAAAATCACAGACATTACTTAAATTTGCTGTTTTGGAATTGTTTTTTCGCGATAACAATAAAAATAAAAAATGTCATGATAGTAAAAATGTCATGATAGTAAAAAAATTCGGGATGACACTCAAAACTAGCGTAATATAGTAAATTTTTCGGGAAGACACTGAAAAATATCGCGATATTCATTTTTTAGTGCTGCCATCGCACTTCTTCGGGATATTGTTCGGGCTAACTTCACAGACAACCAGCCGTATTCTAAGGATATGGTACAAATGTGTACCATTCTGTATCGAAAGGAAAGGGATAATCATTTTTTCAAATTTGTGTTCAAGTTTACTAATATTTGTCTCCCTCCTACTAAGGTAATAACCTCGCATCGATTTACCCAGTCGGAATTTTCCCCTTAGTACCGGGAAAAAATTGTGAAACATGCAAAGAAATTTAAAATCATTAAAGAAGCCGGCGAAAAATTCGAATAATATAGAGAATTCTAAAGCAAATTATTTTCCGATTGAAGAAATGTCCACCGATCTCAAAAATACGGCTCCAGGACCCAAGATTTGTTCGAAATCCGAGACTTAAGGAAATAATAGCCACAAGATTATATGTAAGGGGTGTTTTTTAAAGCCCGATAGAACTTAAATTGTAAAAAATAACACAAAAAATAAAATTGTAATCAAAATTTTTTTTATTATTCGAAGGATTAGTACATAGCATTATTTGAAAATAATTTCGGGCATATGGGTACCGCGGCTATTCTTGACGAAACGCATTGTGGACGTCCAATTTTGGGCTTTTTCGAACACAGCCGGCCGTATGTCAAGAATAACACGGCCGTATGTCAAGAATAACATACATTTTTATTCTCCAAGATCACCCTTGACCTTTGTGTCCTTTGGTAATCCGTCCCTCTTTGCAACCTCTCTTTCATTTCATTCACCAATTTATTGTCCTTAGTCAACATCCGCATAGTCTCTCGCACGGTGATCCATTCCCTCTTATAATTGAGGGGTGAGTCATTCAATTCAGACCATAGAGTGTGTATTGGGGTTGAATTAATCGCCCCTATTACCACTCTAGCACAAGCATTCTCCACAGTCTTCAACTTTTTAAACCCGACTTTAGAACCATCACCATAAACACTCAATCCATGCGCAATTTTCGATGACACTAGCGCTTTTCGTAACATATCAGTCACACAAGGATGAGCTCCTCATTTCGGTTTGCTCACCCTTTTAATAACATTCAATCTGCTCTTGCAATTTTCGGCTAATTTATCCATATGTACTCGAAAGTTCAATGGCTTATCAATCCGGATTCCCAAATACCTAGTCAAATTTACACACTCTATTTTTTCATTATACACTCGGACATCTACGATTTGTTCGAAAAGTCATACTACAACATTTTCTCGAATTTACGCCCAAATTCAAATCAGTCAAACATTCTGTTACCTGATTCACACATTCTTGAGCTCGACTCAAGGCCTCCTCGATGGTCTTCCCCCCTTGCCCATCAGAACAAATTCATCTGCAAATTGCAAAATGATTTTGTCCGGGGAGTTCAACCTATGCACCGAGCTCGTGTATAGATTGAAGAGAGTCGGTGAGATTTTATTGCCTTGGGGGAGGCCTATATTCACCGCTCCCTCCAACATATACCCTCTACCACACAACACTAACTTTCTGTCATTCATGAACTCTACACCCATTTGCAAATTTTCCAAGGAACCCCCAGGTCCATAAGGACCTGAAAAAGCTTCCCCGGAACCACGTAATCATATGCCCTTTCTTTATCCAAAAATACCGTCACAACATACTTCTTTTCTTTTCTTACTTCCCATACAAACTTTTCTACACATTCATTTGCTGAGTGGTTACGGCGGAACCCAAAAGTGGTTTCCGGCAACAAATTACCTTTATTCGCCAATTTATCCAAACGACCTTTTATCATACCATTCGCAATTTTGACAAATACATTCAACATACATATTCCCCTGTAATTTATTGCTATATTTTGGCCCCGATCTCTTTTCGGAATGGGTACCACTCTGCTTTCCTTCCATTTTTCCGGTATTTGAATATTCATCCATTAAGAATTCGAAGCAAAGCCACCTTGGCTTCGAACTCCAATCTACCAATCATTTTATAACTCACTCTGTTAGTTCCTGGGGTAGTAGATTTGGAGGCGCTTACTAGATTTGTGATTTAAAACAAAATTTGGATTAGGTTTTCCATATAAAATTTGAACTGATCCGGATCAATGCCCCGGTGGCAAACAAAGTGGTCAGCATTCTTGCTCCAGCGATCGGAGGTCCTGGGTTCGATTCCCGGTGGTAAGTAAAAAACTTCACGGCTGGTTTAGGATCAATGAATTAATCACTCATTATCCGAAATGAAAATATGATTATGAAACCTCATTTGAGGCGGCCAAATCCCTTGATGGGATATAGTGCCAAAAAGAGAGAGAGAGAGAGGATCAATGGGAGTCATTAAACACGGCAATTAATAAAAGATTGATGGGTTGAGCGTTGTTGTTAACGGTGAGACGCAAGCTGTTAGGGCCGATATGGATATATCTGTTTAATGCACTCTCCTACCGATATTGGAAATAAGTCGCCCACGAGCATGAGGATTTTATTTTCTTGGCTAAAGTTAATATACCTAAAAAGTAAGTAACAATCCTAGCCAGGGGGTGCCCAGCTAGATATAAGCTACAACCAAACTACAACTCGTGGTCTATTGATTCATTAGACTCACATGAGAAAAGGAGACCTCGACCTTAATTACTCAAAGATAAGATCAATAATTAATGATTCAAGTTGTTAAATTGTACATAAAAAACCACATGCGGTGGTTTAACCAACCATTAAATCCATAATTGATAATGAAAACACAATTATATTATATAATTTAATGTCGACAACAAAGATTAATTGTATGCTTTGGATTTTCCATGGCATGCACGCATTCCTCCAGTCACGATATTTGGTTTTACGAAATAATCAAAACATCTAAACAAAAGCACAAGTGCATAATATGCACACTTCAGCCGGCATTCGCCACATCAACAATTTTTTATAAAACTTTACAATTTTATTAGGTATACATAATCTCAATAACTCACTTTTATCGTGAAATTCTTGTGCTGATATGGTAACCACACATTCACAAATCTCCAACCTGTTCATTATTAAACAATTGAATAAAATAATAAATAAACAAATTTAAGGTACACCGGCACACTATAATCACAACACAGAGTAAATAAATCAAAGATGATGGCGAATTACATGGGAAATCAATACACGAATACCATCAAACGCGATAGAAGCAACAACAAAGAGGAGAGATACAAAACACACGAATAGCTAGAATTTGTTATTGGGAATTGGGAGCAAACTCAAATGCGTAAAAAAACAAGATGAATCACTTTTGTTCACTATAAATTTTGCAATTACATGTTTTCACATCATCTTAATATTATTTTTACTATATCTTTGTATTCTTTATTTCGGAAATTTTCGATTTGAAAGAATTCAAGTCAAGACAATAACAAAAATCGCACTCACCATCGAACAATTCCCGTTTTGAATCATACAAATGCAAGGAATGATCTTCAATAACATCTGTAACTAACATCTTCACTGATTTATGTAACTTTCTATCCAAATATCATAATGCAATTAACAATGTTATTATATTTTAAATAATTTATTACTATGTAAACTGGACACGTTAATATATTTTTCTTCTGTATCTTCCAAAACCAATCGACTTTACGAATAGAATTGCATTTTTCCTAGTTTTGACATTTCGGTTTGGACTTCGCCTCAAAAATACAAAATAAAATAACGCCGATAAAGTAGATTTGCTTTAGTTCTATTTTATTCTGATAGATGCTTAAAGTATAAATAAAAAAAATGTTAATTTTGACATTTATCGTTTGAAAACGTAAAATTTAAGTTTTTTTACAAACAAAATATGTATGTAAATATTTATACCTAATTAGTAATACATAAGTTTACAGAATAAAGTTTTGTATTTTTGTAAACAGAACAAGTAAAAAATAATAAAAAAAATTAGGGTTTATGAAAAAAAAAAGTATAATCAATTAAATTTCTTTGCTTGTTGGATGTTACATAAAATTTGTGGTAATATCATTGACTGTTACATAAAATCATCGTAATCATAATCCGCATAACCATACTCTTCGGAATTTGTTGCCTGTTAAAATCAGATAACACAAAATTAAAGATAATGGAAGTTTGGCGGGTATTTTATACTTACATCATTTCTTTCAACACGTAAACCAGCTTTTCCTTTTGATTTGCCTTTTTTATTTTGTGCCTTTTCCAGTTTTTGCTTTTCCAAATATAAATTGTCTAGAGTTCCTTTTACTTTTCTCAAATCCGTACTATTCACTAGAATGAAAATATAAATTATAAAAATATTCTGATGGTTGAATAATTTCTAAAAATAAAATTCTTGTTTTCATTCGGTTGACCTACAATGTGCACAAATATTTCGAACTAATTCTTCTACAAATACGGGATATTCGCTATGCATCTTAAATTGTGATACTTTTTTGCTAATTGCATCTGAAAATTCTGTAAATTCGGTCTTTGTTGTTGGATTCATGGCATCAATTCCTGTTGATGATTTATCTGTAATGCCCAATGTTTCTAGTGCTGTTTTAAGATCAGCTTCCTCTTGCAATTTTTGCTTTTGTAATTTTTGAGCCATGCGTTCCTCTGGCGTCAGATCATCATCCTCCTCATCTTCTTCTAGCAGTTTACGTTTCCTTTCCATTTCTTCCTGTTTTAATTTCTCCTTTTCAGCTATTTTCTCTGCTAAGCTTTTTTTCGGTTTTACTTTAACCGCACCAGAATCTTTCTTCTCCTCATCTTTTTTCTCCTCTTCTTCCTCCTCCCAGCTTTCCTATAAGGTCGAAGAAAAGAAAGAAAATTAAAATATTTAAGTCATTTTTACATACGTGTTGTCACAATTGGCACACATAACCTTACTTTATCACAAAACGTAAAAATTACCTCCAGTATTAAAAAATATATATTCAAAGTTCTACTTACTTTTACATCATCTTCCTCGTCCTCGCCGTCCCATTTATTCACATTTGGTTTAATTGTTGGTACCACAATCTGTTTATCATCATCCGCAATACGTTCTGGAATTTTAACAAATTTTCACTCGTTACCATACACCAATTTGGTCCACAAAATTCCATACTTTTCTTTACTTACCCCAATCGTCCTCCACCGGATTTTCCATGCTACTTAATTTGTATGTTGATTTGAAATAATAATATAATTAACAAATTATCTGTACAATTATTTCTAATTTTTTTTATGTAAATATTTCCATTCGATTTTATTAAATAGAAATTACAAAAAAAAATTAAGACGTGTGCTCAAAGCACAATTTTTTACAATCACTTTTTTGACAGTGATGTCATTGAACTTACAGGTTTAATGTGGAAAAGTGAAATTTATTTTATGTTTAATATAATATTTTGCTAACAGGTGGCACGGTACTCAAGATTAAGGTTAACAATTATTTTGTCAACAACACACCGCTTTTATAATTACATCGGTAAAATAAAGAAATGTGTTCGTTTGTTTGAAAACCATTTTTATTTTTTTTAAATACAAACCGCTCCATTCATGGATAACATGATTTTTGTAAATAGTTTGAAATAAAACTTATCTTTTACATTTTGCCGATGTAGGCGGATAACGGTTGACCTCATCAAATATAAAGAAATGTATGGACTACATACTACTTCACGTGAATCAAAAGCCTACACATATCTTCCGTTTCCGATTATCTTCCTCAGAACGACCCAATACTAGTTTAAAGAAAGTACAATTTAATTAGTTATATTTATGAGTTTCGAAAACTTGTTTAAAATTGAAATATTTTTTGAAAATGTAGTTGTTATTTCAGTCGAGTGAGAGAACAAACAAAAGTTTAATATCGACCGATCCACAATGTAGCAAAATAAAAATAACTGGATTAGTTTCAATCTGAAGAGAGGCTTTAGAAACATTTTGTTGCATTAACAACAGTGGTTTATTTGGGATTCCCATAATTTCCCAAGTAAATGTTAAATAGGCCAAGTCCTATCTTGTATCGTACTAGGGATCTCAGTGATTGACGGCTCGGCTCGAGTACTCCGTGCCCAAGCAATGTTTCTCAGCCTTGATATTTACACTCTTCCTTGCGCATAGATCAGCTGCACGGTTTTCTAGAATGCCACAATGGCCGAAAACCACATTCAGGTTCATTTAAAAAGTAATATCTAGCTTGTTAGGTTAGAGTAGAAGACCAGGCCACCTAGAGCTAGCCAATTTCATTGATTGACTTTCCGAAATTATTAAGATCTCAGTTTTAATATGTCTCTTTTGCTACAATTACCTATGCAGACCTATTACGGAGATATATACGCTGTATTGACTTACGCTTCAATATTTTCCTAAGGGTATGCGGTATGCGGAGTGTGACCCAGGCCTCTGATGGATCACAACATCATTTGTTTTTTCTAGTTATTAATTAATAATATCACATATAAAAAAATTAAAAAAATATAAAAATTAATTCATTTACTTAACAAAAATATAACAAAACGTAGTCAAAGAAAAAAACATAGTTCATAGTATTATTACTAATAAATATAATTAATAATTTGTGTGCCACCCTTTCTGAGCTATGACCTATTTTAGGCGATTCTGCATTGAATATCGATTAATTCAGATTTTAAATAGTCTTTTGTTCTAATATCATGTAGTCGCACCCGTTTTTCCAAATTATCCCAAAGATGTCCAATGGGGTTGAGATCAGGTGATTGTGGAAGGTTCGGTAAAATGTATTTTACATTGTAGATCAACCAGTTTTTTACCAAGTGGGATCCATGTTTGGGACCGTTGTCTTGAACCAAGCTAATATGTCCACATATTTCAATATTATTGTCGCACTGCTTTTAAATGATTCTGTAAAATTTGCAAATATTGTTCTTTATTCATGGTAGTCTCAACAAATACCAGATCTACGGACACGCTCGGTACCCTTTGCATCCCATACAATGACGTTTTCTCCACCGTGTTTGACGGTCGGGATGATATTCTTACTATTAGTGCAGTGCTTTTTGCACATCGCGTTTCATCCGACGAACTTATGCAATTGCCCGATAAAATCGAAGCCATCAAATCATTTCCACTACCGACAATGGTAAATCAACTAAAAAGTTTTTTGGCGATGATCAACTATTATCGCAAGTTTTTACGCCATGGAAATACAAGCCAAATTACTGGAAATGATTCCCGGGAACAAGAAAAATGATCGAACGATGTTAACATAGACGAACGAAGCGAGAAATGCATTAATAAGTACAAACTCGATTTGTCAACGTCGCTTTATTCGCTCATCATCCATCAAAAACGGCAGAGCTTTCGCTGTATATCGACGCTTCCGACATCCCGGCTGGTGCAGTACTTCATCAAGTCGTCGACAACGGACTTCAACCGGTAAGTTTTTTCTCAAAAAAGTTCGAAAAAGTGCAATTTCGATACAGCACGTATGATCGTGAGCTCACAGCAATGTATTTGGCCGTTAAACATTTCAAATTCATGCTGCAAGGAAGAAGTTGACACATCTACACCGATCATAAGCCGCTTACATTTGCCTTCGCACAGAAACCCGAAAAAGCGAACGATCACCGAACGAGAAATTGGCGGATGACCAGAAAATTGATGTTGAATTAAAATCTCTACTAGTGGAAGGTAATAACATTTCTATTAAATTAAAACTTTTTACCGTTCCAGGCAGTTCAAAACGAGTATATTGCGATTACTCCACTAGTGACATTCGTCCATTCGTGACACAAAAATTTCGCAGTGACTTCATTCAGGCGATTATTGCATGACATCTCGCATCCAGGTGTTCGAGGTACGGCTAAATTGATGACAAAATGATTCATTTGGCTAGGTATTCAATCAGATGTCGCTAAATTTGTTCGAAGCTGTTTAGAATGTCAACGCGCAAAAATTGGACGTCACACGCATTCGGAACTGGAGAGATTCGACGCTCCGATCAAACAATTTGCTCACATTAATATAGGTCTAGTGGGACCGTTCCCACCATCCGAAGGAAATCGCTACTATTTGACGTTAATAGATCGTTTCACACGTTGACTAGAAGCAATTCCAATTTCCGATATGGCACCACCAACAGTCGCAAGCGCACTCATTTTGGGGTGGATAGCAAGATATGGTTTGTCAAAAGCAATCACCACCAACCATGGTTCTCAGTTTGAGTCACATCTTTTCGATGAGCTGTCGAGAACTCTGGGAACTCGACATTACGGGATAACGGCGTCATCCACAGGCGAATGGCCTCATCAAAAGATGTCACCGCACGCTGAAGGCAGTAATTCTCTGCCACAACACCGAGAAATGGACGACGAATTTAGCAACAATTCTTCTTGGCCTTCGATCAACGTATAAAAAGAATTTAAATGCAACATCGGCGGAACTCGTTTTCGGTACAACGCTTCGCATTCCAGGTGAATTTTTCGACGAACAGCCATCAAAGAAGACGTATTTCTGCGAGACGATTTGGCTCGCCCGAGCCTGACGCATCCGTACTATGGACCATTCGAGGCTCACGCGAATGCCAAAATATTTCTGCGTACGACAATAAAAGAAAAAACAACTAACGAACCAGCTACTATCACGACGGTACCAGAATCGACGAGTCACTCGATCTGGTCGACATGTGCGTTTCCCAGGGAGATTATAAACACCGACTTTCATCTAGTCGAGGGGTGCTGTAGTCAATATACGTCAGCCTTTACAAAATTCATTCTGTCATGAAAAAATTGTTGTACAACCTGGATGCCACGTATTAAACAAGAAGGATTCATAAAATATTCTTTGTGGAAGACGGACAAAAAAATAAAAGTAAACTGTACAAATTATTGGGGTTAAATTATAATTAAATAAAATTAAAAAAAAGTATTGTACCCGAAACCACCGATCAACAAATCGGTGGTTTCGGATACAACACTTTAAGTCGCATGCCACGAATTGTATTGAAGTAAAACTCATATTTAATTATAAAGCGGCCCACTCGTTTAAAAGAGTTTGCTTGACATGGAGTTCTTTGTTTGAATCAGCGTTTACATGATTTTATTTTATGTATTTACATCAATTTGGTTGTCATCATGAAATCAGCTCAAGAAAGTACAAACGAGGCAATAGATGAATTTATGAAGACAAATAAAAATTCGTATGTGCAGTGTAGGCTTTTATTGCTTCCAACAGCAAGTATAATTATGACCGTGTCATCACTTTTTCACACATTATGCGATTCACCTGTTCGCATACTACTTAAAAATTGAACAGTTCTCCTTGACTGTGTTTGCGTTTTTTGCTTTTATGTTATTTCTATAAAAAAACGTAAACGAAGATCTAATTGGTTCACGTGACTAGCGCTGCCCAAAGCAAAACGCAGCAAAAAATCAAAACGAAAATCAAAAATGTCAGATAAATAGGGTAAGACTTTTAGAAAATAATAAAATTATGAAATAAAAGTTTTTAAGTTTGGATCAAAAATTGTCTGAATCTGTACTGGGATAAATTATGATTATGTCATAGAAAAATCATAAGAAAAACTTAAGTATTGAAGGAAATATAAACGAAATTAAACTTCCCTGGCAAAAAATCCCATGTATGTAATCGAATTTTTTTATGGAAAAGTATAACCGCTGATGCCTTTTATACAAAAAAACGCATGCGTTTTTTATTTCGGCATTTCTCGTTTTGTGGGGATTAATGGTTTGAGATAGTAACCTACACCTATTTTAAATTATCAACAGCAACAATACCTAAATTTAACTGTCAAAAAATTGTCTGATTTGTAAACAGAACATCTGTTTTTAGAAATAAAAATTTACCTGTTAAAATTATTATGATTCACTTGTAAAATTATCTTAATTTATTTTATTAAAATCGAATATTTATAATTAGCCAAAATCTAGTCGTAAAGTGACAGGATCTTGTATTACGGTAGCTGTGTAACGTAATTTGTTTTAGGCCATCTACCCACCCAAAAAAAATACTTGTCTTTTGTTTCTCATTTCATTTGTTTTATTGTTTTTTCGCCAAATAAGTAAGGGAAAGTGCACATTATAGTGATTCGGTTGGCGGCATATTAAATATTCCAAACGTAAAACATGGTGAAAATTATAACACAAGAAACGTTCGATGAAACGGTTGCAGAAAATATCGAAGTATTTTCGATGAGTTTGCAGGAAGCGCGAGATGAGACAATTAAACAGTTTGAGGCCCAGGGTATTAATTTGGGGAATATCATTAAAGATCTTGAAGTTAATGCAGAAACTGGTATACCTGTGCTGACTGAGGCCATAAATAATTTAAAAGCGGATAAAGATGTGCTTGTGTCACTGAAAATAGTAAAGGCTCAATGTGACTTGGTAAGTTCTAGTTTAACAAAAAATATGTGTAAATAATAACTTCATATTGCCCACTATGCCATGAGGATTCATGGTCTACGCTTAATCAAGACTCGAAAGTTCGAAGAACAATTTAATTTTATATAGTGGTAGAGATCGACAGCTCAAAGACGAATACGACGCTTTATGAAAGTGGCTTCTACATAATCTTGAAACCAACACAGCTGAAATACCTAAGAGTGAAACAGTGAAGATTGCTAATGTTTCAGAACCAATAACTAAATAAGTTACGTTTGAATTGCGGAATCCGCAAAATGAGCCGTACCTTAGTACATAATAATAAAAGTGAGTTTTTCATCAGAAACCCGAGGTCTTAGCTTTAATCAAAGGGTTTTATTATCCATCTTATAACACAGGTCGAAGGAAGTTAGTAATCGAATAGATATTATAAATTGCTCTAGCCTGGCTTTTGATTATAGTGAACCTGTTTAGAGATATTATAGTATATAATACTACGTAAAATGTTAGAACAGCAAATTCTCAGAATAGAAATAGATACTGAAGTCAGGGATTTGAGGAGCATAACTAATCCAAATCTACATATGTCCCCACAAAATATGCCTTGAACTTTTCTACTTAGTGTTTGAACTGATCTGGATCACTGGGTCTCATGAAACAATGCAAATATCAGAATGAAGTGACAATTTGTGTTCAGCAGTAATACTAGAAAAGTGCCGCCGTCGAAAACCGGAAAGGCAGGTTCTTCAATAAAGTCTCAGACTTTGGATAAGGACGAATACTCGTAATTTAAAAATAGTTGTCCTGAAGCATTTGATGTATTTGTTGGTATAGAAATTGGCTAACTTTGAATATGTACAAATATACAAATAATAGATTTGTACAGGTTTGGAACGACTAACGGAATTGAACTAATTATCATACTATCAATCAATTTAATACAGATTATTTAGATTACACGATTAACCATTATATAATTACAGAGTATTCCACACCGTCTTCTAGCAGCGAAGGAAGGGGCCGCTGATGTGATTTGTGATATATTATCGAAGTCGGATGATCATAATGTTTGTGCCAATTCAGATAGAACTTCGAAACCAATATAAAAAGTTGTTTATTTACAGATTTTACTTCATTCGCTGATGGCTCAAACTGCCTTGACCGATAAACATCCCGATATTTTTCATGTAAAATGGCTTCCAATCTTTCGAAAGCTACTTCAGAATCCAGCAAATGACATTATATGCAACTCCTTAATTTGGTTTCAAAAGGCCTGTATTCTTCACGAAATAAATCGGCAGAATATTATGAGTGAGGAGTTTGTGAATGACCTTAAGCCACTGATCGCGCACGATGATCGTAATGTTATTATAGAAACTTGTTCAGTTTTGCGGTATTTAACACTGGACGACGATATTCGAGTGGAATTTGGAAAAGCTCACGAACATGCTCGTACTATTTCCACCGAGATGTTAGATGATATTACGAAATTGATCGAAAGTATAAGGATTCTCTATTTTGTATTTATATGTATATTATTCTAATTTTTATGTGTTTCCAGAATTCAAGGATGACGAGGAAGTTTTAATGAACCTTTTCGTGACAATAGCAGCCCTAACCGTTCGAAATGAATTTTGTCTGGTTGTAGAAAAAGCAAATGGATTAAAATATACAATTGAATCAATGACAAAGTTTCATGATTCAATGAAATTGAATCGTGAGGCCTTAAAACTATTAAAAGCGCTCGCAGGAAACGATGTGGTAAAGACCAATATTATACAGCAAGGTGCGGCACCATTAATTGAAAATTCCCTAAGTCGATTCAAGGGGAATGAGAATTTTGCTAAAGTTGCGCTTGGCTGTATTTCGACGGTGAGCCTCCGTACGAAAGATAATGCACAGGCGCTTCTCGATACAGGAATAGCCGATACCATTTTGGAAACATTAAAAATTCATGAAAAATGTACATTGGTACAACGAAATGGTGCTTGGGCTATTAGAAATCTTATATCGCGATTGAAGGATCAAACACACATTTTTGTTGGAATTGTAAGTATTTATTACAGTAAAAAAAGTGTTGTAACTAGCGTCTTTTCAATTTTAGGGAGTTGAAGAGATATTGCTTACAGCTATGAAGAACCATCCTAACATTGCTCAAGATATTAAATCGGCTTTGCGTGATTTAGGTTGTGAAGTAAAATTGATTGAAGAATGGACTGGTACCTCACAAACTTTAATTCGAAATTAATGCAGTGACTTAATTTGCTTGTATTAAACACATTTGATTTAATTACAATTTTTTACATGTTATTTTTAAATTTTTTATTGCAAATAAATAACTAAACAGTTTTGCCTATTTAATATATGTATATATTAATTATATGTACATAATCGAATTAAGCAAAAGCGTGAGGCACGCAAAGAAACAACATAATATTCGCCAATATGCATTGCTTCAGATAGAGAAGCTGCTTTTAAGGGTCAAATCGGCTCGGCAGACAAATTGAAGTTGTGGCTGGTAATAAAGGACGGCGATCAATTAGCAAGACGGTCCATCGGACCCCTTTGTGGGACCTGAAGATCTCATAATGATGTGCTTTAAAAGAGACATCGTCAAGTACCTTAACTGCCACCTATCGCTTATAAAAGAATTTTCTCGGGCTTAAAGGTCGGGAAAGCACTCAGGTCCAGGTGCTTCTAAGTTGTGGCACAGAATATAGAATACAAACAGAAGGGCTCTATTGGGCATTCTCATAGCATACAATTTTTAGAAAAATATCAAAAAGAGACGAGAAAAAATATGCGACTAGTGTGACAGAGATAGATATGTTTAATTTATAGCGAAATTTAAAGGGGAAATTGTACGAAATTATAACCGATAAATTAATTAAAAAAATTAAAATTATTGTTAATATATTTGTATCTCTTGTTAATTACTAAAAAAAACTTAAATATTATTTGTAGGCACATTTTATTATGTTTTTTAATTATTTCCTTTCGACAATTAAAAACAACGCTTTACTATAAAAAGGTTAGGGGAAGTTAAGACCGCATTTGAATATGACATAACCTAAAATTATTGTATTTGTGTCTTGTGAGTATGTGCATGTGAATACGCTTTCTGCGAAATAAAATTAATAAAATTTAATATACGTTAATACTTGTGCTGTGAGAATAAACAAACAGATTTGTATTAGAAATGGATTTAGATTTGGATTTTTGTGATCCAATGAATATTATGTTTAGTTTTAGTAGTGATTATAGTTCTGATGATGAACCAAAAAAGAAACGTAGATGTAGGGTACGCTCATCCTCTTTAGAGCGCAACCGAAGTGGGGCATTCGGCTGTGTGTTCTCGAAAATTATGAACGACCCACAGCTTCTTTATAATTATTCGCGAATGAGTCTGGATCAGTTCGACGAATTATTGGAAATGGTCACTCCATTAATTCAAAAGGAAACTGTCCAGAGAGAACTCTTGAGCCCTACTGTACGATTGGCTGTGACATTAAGGTACGTTTATTTAGAGTGTAATATGAATAATAATCCTCAAATTTGAAACAGGTAAACATATACATATTTTGATGTTGAAAATAGTGGTACATACCACTTCGAAATGCTAAGTTAATTAAAATCTACATTTAGCGGTTAATTACACTGTGCTTGAATCGCAAACTTTTTTTTGTGACAAGCTGGGGCACCCAGGGGTAAACCTATTTCGAATATGCTGAATTCAATGGTGCTAATCCCATTTCAAAGTTAGTCCCCATTTTTGAGATATCGCTTTCGACGTGTTTTGATTCTGCGTCAAAAATTTGTCAAAACATACACTCATATCACGTTGCTAGCTCTTGAACCATTAAGATTTTCGTTTTGCTTTCTTCAGCAAAGTTGTTGCGCAAGACAAGAAAAACTACTTTGCTGAACATATCAAGAGCGAAAAAACACATCTGCATTCACATTTTTGTGTTATTTTTTTTTGCTGTTCATTTCGACGAAAATCACTTTTTTTATTATTTTTTGTGCATTTATAGAATTTAAATCGATTGAAATCGATCGAATAAACATCGCATCGACAAATATAGATACAATAGAAACTATTTAAAAGAAAATTAAATCGATTCAGTTGATTTTATTCGCCCCGAAGGCAAAGTGGTCAGCATGCTTGCTTCGGCGACCGGAAGTCTCGGGTTTGATTCCCGATGCTGACAAGGAAAAAATTTCACGGCTGGTTTATAGGATCAATGAATTAATCACTCATTATCCGAAATGAAAATATGATTATGAAACCTCATTTGAGGTTGAGGCGGCCAAATCCCTTGATGGAATATAGTGCCAGAGAGAGAGAGTTGATTTTATGGTGATTTTCCTTAGTTATTTCCTAAAAAATTGACTTTTTTCTTAACTTTTAATTTTAATTTTCTGAATCGTTCGTGCCGTCTTCGGGATCTTCTTCCTCTTGCTAATTCCAACAAACGTCACCCAAGAGTACATCTATAGCTTTTTGCTGCTGTACCAATGTTCGAGCCTTGCTGTCACTTGGTAAAAAACGCTCGCCGTGCTCATTGGATTCGGCCGACAATGCAAAAATGTATTTTCAATGGAATTCGGACGTTTTGAAAAGCATATTTTCAATGTATTTGTCTAATCATCGGATCGATTAATTCCGAGAACATTCTTAATAACTTCTTTTATACATGTCCATGCCACAAGCTCCCATTCACTGAGAGCATTTTCAAATGCATCATCGTTCATCAAACGACGAATATCTGGTCCATTAAGTGTGTTGCTGTAATAAAAGCTAGATGGGATATGAAATTTCATTTGGTCAAAACTTAGATTCTAATAGATTCAAACACCAACCCTCTTTTATTTTCATTCCACTTAAGCGTGGACGCAATTCGATGAACGCATTTCCATCTGGATTCAGCGCTTTTATAAAAATTTTAACTACTCCAAGCTTGATATGAAGTGGCGGTAGCAATATTTTTTCAATTGGTACAAGTGGAGCTGTCGTATCGCAATTTAATGTTCTCACGTAAAGACCAGTTCCGTTCGTTGTATTGGTCGCCTTTAAAACGTGTATTCCATAAGCACATAAAACACATGTTTTTAGTGTAACCCAATTGCATGCCACTTAAAAGAGTTATCACTTTTAAATCTGCACAAACTTTCCATTGATGGTCATTGTATTTAACCAAATCAATGATTTTTTTCATTGATGCATAGGTTTACTTTGTGTTTGTGCTGAGTCATCGAGCAATAAATATATAAGAGAAATCAAGTAGTGCAAATTTTATAAGCAGGTTTTTCCGAGGTTAATCTTATTTTACAGTTTTAATATATTTATATACACAAATTTAACTTTTTTCTATATTTAATCCATATATACGAATCTTATAAACATATCGGGATAGTTATTTTATAGATCATTGTTCTTGTTAGGCTTATACAGGTTGCCAAAAGTAAAATAGTTTAACCTAGGAATCTCTACATGAGTTCATTTATGTATATTTTGCTTTATGGCTGAGTGCAGTTGAGATAGAATTTTTTGATTTTCTAACGTGAAGGAGAACTGCCTTCAAGCTGCTTGTAGAGGAATCGATAAACAATCGCCAATTTGTCGTATGTCTAAGAACCAATTTTTTCTGTTTGTACCGAGAATATAATTCATGCAACCATAACATTGAACTGCATCATGTCCTTGTGGATCTATCCAGATCATCGGGATACCAAATGATATTGTGGGTTCAGTGTTTTGCGATCTATGCAGATGGAAAATGCATGTTGTACAAACAAAAGACGGCGTCCAATTTACACCACTAATAACATTTTGTGAAAAGTATAGTCGATATAAATCAGAGGTTTCATCACTGGGCGCTTTCAGGTATCCTATCATGATTTGTAAAATCATCGCCAATTTGATTTGAAAATTTCATAATGCTAAACATTTCCATAGCGTTGGCCGCGATTTTACTCAACATGTTCCCAACTGTTGGGTGCCCTGAAAGCGCCCACTTATTTTGTGGCGATTGCTCATAATTGTAAATTTTCCACACACATAACAAAAGCACTTGAGTTTAAAACACATCCATATTATTTATTTCACCAGATTTCACAAGCCGATTGTCACTTTATATATTTAAATGAAAAACTTTTTATTTTTAATTTTATATTAGTTTTTAGTTCTTATTGTGCCAATTTTTTAACTTTTTTAGAAATATCGATTTCGAGAATAATCGCTTCTTCGGTTTATTTTTTACTACTGTTACATAATTTATTTTGAAGCTCTTTATACTGTAGCTAGGCGCTGCTGTTTGGTACCTCCTTTGTTTTTAAGTTATGGAGGTCGTAAATTTTATTGGTCTTTGTGTTGATTTTATACTTAACGATAAATGTTGGTGTTTTTGTTTTTGTATATTTTAAGGGTGTGAATTTTGGCCGTAATTTGATTCATGAGAACTCAACTTCATGAGAAGTTTGTATACGTACAGTATACAAATGTCTCATGACTCATGAGTTAAATTGTACTCAAAATTTATACCCTTGGTATTGATTTTCGAACCTGTCTAATTTCAGTCCTTTTTTGATTTCGTGCAAACTGATTAATTTTTATTGAATTTAGTGTACCTATAATTTCAGTTTTTATGTGTTGTGCGAAACTTGATTTTATGTACTTTTTTTAAATTTGGTTATGTCACAAAGACCACATTTGTATCTTATTTGAAATGAGCGTCTTGTTTGGCCTAAGTATGCCGACCTCCAGTTGTATTTAGCCTTATTTTTGTATGCGGATCTCTGCACAGATAGACCCATGTTTCTCTAGACGGCAAGGTAGGAGCCGGAGTCCTCTGTGAGAAGCTTTTGTCAAAACTGAAAAGACCCTGCCTTTTTGGGGAACATGCGAAAATGGGTTGGTCTACAGACGAATGACTGTAGAAATTGCATGGACCAAGAGAAGGAAGATACTTTAGATAACTTCCTATGCTCGTGTCTGCCACTATCATACACAAGGCATAGGTATTTGGGCGTGTACAGTATGGCCAGCATTTCAGATCTCGCTGGCTGTGGAGTGCGAGATATTTTGCGCTAAGTACGTGCTCCGAATGGTTTTGAACAGGGATAAAGGGGAAAAAGGATCCTGTGGTATGACAACGAGCCACTACTTGTCTAAGTGTGCGGAAGCAGCCACTCCAACCTAACCTTGGCCTAAGTAAAACACATATATGGTGGATGTGGTTTTTCGGTCTTGATATGAAGTTGTTCAGCTTGACTTGCCAAATAACTTTGCTGAAGAAAGCAAAACGAAAATCTTAATGGTTCAAGAGGTATCAACTTGAACATGAGGGTATACTTTGACTCGAAAACAAGTCGAGAGCGATATCTCAAAAATAGGGACTAACTTTGAAATAGGACTAGCACCATTGAATTCAGCGTACTCGAATTAGGTTTACCCCCTGGGTGCCCAGCTTGTCACATTTTTCAACTAGCACAGTGAACAAATTAAATAACATATACATATTGATGTATATACATAAAGACGGAACAAATACCTATATTAGTGCCTGTGTATGTGTATACGGCCGTCTCACGATATATAGACTTTGTATGGTAGCAGGCCCATAATCTTAATATTTAAGTAGATTCTGGCAGGCCCCAATAACGTAATCACGGAAAAACACTCATATTTTCTTTCACAAATGCTATGGAAATTGTTTTTTGAAACAATTTTTTTGACTTTATTTTTTATTTATACATACCTATCTCATAAATACGGCAGAATAATAAATTTTAATGCTCCTGAGCTGCTCGTTTATTTATCTATAATTTTGTTAAATTGTTTTTTTTTTATTTTAAGGTAGTTTTCATTTAGAAATTTACCATTTTCCTGTATGATGTTTTTAATTTGATCTAAAGACATCATAGCGGAAAATGGTAAAATTTTGAATGAAAACTAACTTGAACCTGTCTGTAGCTAATTTCAATTTTTTTTATTAATATATTATCTAAATGAAATATGTACAGATATCTAGCAACAGGGGAATCTCCGACTAGCCTAGCATTAGCCTACAATTGTTCACAGACAAGTGTGCACCGAATTTTAAAAGAAACAGCAAGATGCATTACCGCAGCCTTAAAAACCAAAGTTTTTCCCGATTTGACCTCAGGCTATTTCAAGGATATCGCGGCTGGTTTTGAACACCGATGGAATTTCCCGAATTGCGTAGGAGCAATTGGCGGTAAACATTTCACCATCCAAGTAAGATTTATATTTAATAAAATAATTTCTCTAACTAAAATATTCATTTTCAAGTTTTATATTTTAAATTTAATTTTTTGTTTTTCCTTAATTTCGGCACATAGATATAATTTTAAATGCAATAAAAATCTCTGCATTAAATAAATTTTATACATACTTAAATAAACTTCCAAAATCACTTTTATAAAATGTTTTTATCATATTTTCTAGGAACCCAGTAATTCCGGATCGGAATCTTATAATTACAAGAAAACATCGTCAGTAATTTTCATGGCCATTTGCGACCAGAATTATAATTTTATATGGTGCAATGTTGGTGCTGCAGATCGTCAAAATGACGATGGAAACTTTAGAGAAAGCAATTTCGGGAAGCGATTTTATGCCAAAACACTTCCGTAAGTATAGATCATTTAATTTCTCTACCTTTTATATTTATGTATATGTACATATATATAAAAATCAATATTTCTTTATTTGTCGCATAATCGTTCCTATACTATTCATCCGATTCCTATGAAATTTTTGTGAGTTGTTGCGCGCACGCCAACGAAGGTTTTTGTGTTAATAGAACCATTGTACATTGGCGCGAGTCACTTCAATAAACGAATTTCGATAAAGCACTTCAATAAGCAGGATTAAAATATGTACAATAAACATTTTCGTTGTTTGGGTGGCATGGCAGCGCATCACTCGTATCAAATATTTTATCGCATTAAATTGAAGACCACGCGAAGAAGTCGCGGCAACGGCCAGTAGATAATACAAATAAAAGCGTTTAACATTCATTTTATATTTTGTTTAGGATTCCTCAACCAAGAGATATCTCTCCGAATTTCAAACAATTTCCATATGTATTTGTTGCCGATGACGCGTTTGCATTGCACGAGAATATGTTAAAACCGTTTGCAACGATTAAAACAAACAAACAAGAAGTTTTCAATTGTCGGCTTAGTAGCGCTCGCCGTGCGATTGAAAACTGTTTCGATATCTTGTGCGCGAACTGGCGAATTTTCAGAACCCCAATCATTGCCGACGTCAGTATGGTGGAGGAAATTATTCAAAGTTGTGTTTGCCTGCATAACTGGTTAAAAAAGAAAAATAAGAGTTATATCACTCCTGAACTTCTAAATCGCGAAGCTGATGAAAATATCTTACAAGGTAAAACTTTTTTACAAATCCAAGTTCACCTTTTTGTGTTACCTATATAAAGGTATTATATAAAATATATATTATTATATATTTTAAGGCGCTGTAAATAATTGTTCCAATGAACTATTGCCCCTTCGGCCAAGAAATGGAAATTCAACTACCTCGGCGAAATTGGTCCGGGAAAAATTTGCCGAATATTTTTCAGGAGAGGGACAAGTAGAATGTAAGCTACCAATAAATTTAAAAGATAATTATTGTTCCTACTTTATATTATTTTGATTCACGTAAATTTTTATTTTCAGAAATTTACAAAAACAATTTTTGTTTGTTGGAAAACATTTGGAACAAATAGATTTTATTTGTACGCTAAAACTTTATTTGAAGAAACTGAAAATGGACACATTTAATTTAATATAATAATTATTTTGTTTGATTTCCACATTTTAATTTTTATTATTTATGTTTTATAAATAGAAACAAACATCACAAAACGAAATAACGAAATATGTACAATAACAAATAGTTTCATCCTTTGAACACCAAAACGAGCCTAGATCCTAGATTAACCGTTTAGCTGCTTAAGATACTGGAAACTATGCAATTCATCAGAAAAACAACCCGTTTTGCAGCAGCCTTTGTGTCTGGTCAACATTCTTAAATAAGATGGACTGGACCAGTGTACCGAATATGTATTATTTCCACTTTATCAGTCGGCTTTGTTTCGCAGCAGAAAATTCATTGGCGAGACACACCAATGACTTATCATTGACACGTCTGAGATGAATCGTTTTTGGTATATCTGAAATGAATCGTATATGATAATATGTCTTCTGAAGTAATTTAATGTATGTACATAATATGGACATAAGTAATAAAACATTTTATTTAAATGAAGACAATATTTCTAATTTTATTTAAATACCTTAAATTATAAAATCAGAATCTACTTAAATATAAGTCCTGCTTACTCCTCTCATTGTCCCAAGCCACACGAGCATTTTTTGTATTTTGGCATTTTTTTTCTACCAATGTTTTGTTCTGCTCTCTCTTAAATAAAATTTTTACTAAAATGAGTCAAAAATGTCCTTGAAATATTTTTTATTTCATTTATGTTTGAGTTGTGTGGTAGAACAGAAAATTTGTTAAGTCGCAATTAAAACTTGTATCATAGGTAAACGGGGAAAGAAACGAAGAAAAATGCCGCATTTTTTTTTACGTGTGGCATGGGCCATTGACCGATACCTATTTAAATAAAACTAACAAAGAGTGTGTTGGTTACACTAACAATGCAACGTAAATTTGATTTTTTTTTGCTCATTTTTTTGTTTCTGCACCAACCCATTTATAATTATACTGGGTTTACACCAGAGCTACTTTAACACTAAACATACCGACATTTCATGTATACTTAAACCTACCATGAGGGGTCAATGACCGCTTTAAAAAATATGTATTTTAGTAAAGTAGATAGTAAACAAAATATTTTTTTTGATGCTACAATAAAAACTCGTTCCTCGCTTTTCGATGTTGTATGTTTTATTTACTTTTATGCATTTTCATCACATTTTTTACAAATTACAGCATTTTGTATTGAACATTTTCCACATACGTATTTTTTACATTTTATACAAATTTTGTTTGTTTTATTGACTTTACAATATCTTATTTGACAAGATCTCCTTTCAGAAGAAACAATATTTGGATTTATTATTGTTGTTGATGGGCATTCTTTGCTTATTTGTTTCTCTTTCTGATATTCGGTCCCAAGTTCTTCTGCCAATTGAAATAAAAACTCTTGCTTCGATATTTCCTCACCCGTTGTTTCTTTATATAAAATCCAAGCATTTATCCCGGCTAAATCTAAGATATTGAAAAATACCTGTAAAGACCATCTTTGACTTTTACATTTTACACTATATTTTCTGGCCATTTGTTCGGTTACATCTACACCGAATTTTGTGCTATTGTAAAATCTAATTGTCTCTGGTATACGGGAGCCATTTTTTTCAATTTCAACGGATGAATGCATTGAACTAAGTATCAATACTTTTTTATTGGGTTTAGCTTTATAAATAGTCAGAATAAAATCTTTCGATTTGTATAATATTGTTGAGAAACGTGTCATACTATCCTTTGCCTGTCTCGCTAATTTTGGTAGCTCTCTTTTATTTTCCCTGATAGTCCCGACAAGCGTAGTTCTTTTTGCTAGAAGTTTACTCGCTAGTGACGCACTTGTAAAAAAATTGTCAACTGTTATATTTCTCCCATGGCCCGTATATGGTTCTGCTAATTTCAAAGTTACAAACTCTCCAAGTGGGATTGATGATTCTCTCCCTTCATCTTTTCCCAAATATGGAAAGCCGTTTACTATATATTTACTACTTACATCGGAAGCTAACCAGAATTTTATGCCAAATTTGTCAGGTTTGTTGGGCATGTATTGAGTAAATCTACAACGTGCTTTTGTGGGAAACAATTGTTCATCTATAGCAAGATATGCTCCTGGTTTATAACAGTTTTGACTGTTTTCGATAAATTTATACCAAACTTCAGAAATCAATGCGAACTTATCGTTTTGTAAGCGTTGGCTTCGTTGATTTTTGTTGTCAAATCGAATAAATCTCATGATTTCTACAAAGTCATTTTGACTCATAGTAGTCGAGAAAAATGACGGCCCCCATTTCGTGTTCCATAGATATGATAAATTAATATTTTTAGCTCCATATGCGCCGCGTGCATATAGAAGTCCAATAAATGCATATAATTTTGTAATAGATAAATTCCATTTCGTTTTCAACACTCGAAATGCCTCTGATTCCGTATATTCTCTTACATGTTCAATCATTTCATGATCAATAATCAAAGAAAATGCTGATTTAACTCTGCCCTTCATAATATTTCGTTTAGCGTATCCTGTCGGTCCTGATATTTCCTTGAAAATATTATAAATCGATGTTCTTCCACTGTTAGACCCTTCTTTTATTTTTTTCCAAACAGTTCCGTCCATAGCAGTTTCAATCTCTTCCTCATTTTCACTTTCGGAACTTACTATAAATCTCTTTCTTTTTTGTCCTGTTCGTATATTCAAAATATTCTCTTCGTCCGTATCGCTGTCAAATAAGTCACAATAATTTTCTGCAGTATCATCATCAATATCGTAAACTTCTTGATCATCTTCCGAACAATCCTCGTCGATATTATTTATATTGTCTAATAAATTGATATTCCTTGAATGTCTTGACATTTTGGGGATGAATATACAAATGATAAAGTAAAAACTAGAGTATAAAAATAAAAATCAAATGGGGCAAAAACATTGAGACCAGAAATAAAAAAACAATTGTAAATCATACCACAAAATATTGTTGTCTCTGTTGACTTTGTCGAAACTATCACTTATACCACTTAGTAATTTTTATTATAATATAATTATAATTTCTATTATACACTGAAATTTTGATGCTCTCTGTTCGTATCGCAAGATCTTACTGTCGTACAATAAACGCTATGTTCTTTATTCCAATAACAACGAAAACGCAATGCATTAGTTCTAATCGCACATTTGTCTACAATGTGTTAGACACATTGAATAGATTGTAGATTGTCTACTATTACATTGTAGACTCGTAAAACAATTTCAAGAATGCGATTATCTATAAGAATACAGTCGTACATAACATAAATTTTTCAAACGGTCAAATGACCTTTCTTGGTAGACTAGATATAATATAATTTGTTTTCGGAAATTAAACAATAAAAAAAGTTGTAAACATTGTAAAATAGGTTGTTTGTATATTTTAGGAAAAGATAATAAGCCACATGATAATAAAGTAACGTTGTGTGCGAGAAATTTTATACGAAATTTTTAAAACGGTTATTTGACCGCGCATGGTAGGTTTACTGTTAAAAAAATACTATGGAAAACAAAATTTCCAATACATCTTTACTTGGTTATTGTTTATTTTATATGGGTGGAGTTAGCACGACTTAAATTTAAGTAGATTCTGGTGGAATTAAACAAAAAGTGGTTATCTCGAAAACGTCAAATGTTGGGAAATTCAATTCAAAGATTGAGCGATATTTTTTCTGTATATATAAGTTTATATACGAGGGCAAATCAAAAAGTCTTGCAATATCATATGAAAAAAAAGAGTGAGTGAGACAGCAATATTTTTATTTTTCGACATAATCTCCTTTAAGGTTTATACATTTGTCACATCGATCAATTAACTTGCCTAAACCCTCTAAAAAAAAAGATTTCTTTTGCTCCATAAAATATTCATTTACAACAGACTGTACTTCATAGTCACTGGAAAATTTCCGGCCCCTTAGTGTTTTTTTCAAATTGGGAAACAGAAAGTAGTCACTGGGTGCCAAGTCTGGATTTTACGGTGGATGCGGAATTTCCACGAAGCCGCAGTCCTTTAATGCAGCTTGAGCAATATTAGCCTTGTGCACGGGTGCATTGTCGTGAAGAAGCAAGATTTTTTCCTAACTTTCCTTGGCCGTTTTTTCCGGATCGCTTTTTTGAATTTTCGCAAAATCTCTGCGTAATATATGCCTGTGATTGTGGTTTTCGTTGGCATATAATCGATTACCAAAATTCCTTCAGCATCCCAAAAAATTGTTGCCAAAACCTTACCAGCAGACGGTTGAGTTTTGAATTTCTTTGGTGGTGGTTCACTACGTTTAATCCATTGCATCGATTCTTGTTTGGATTCCGGATCCCAGTGATGAAGCCATGTTTCATCGCCTGTTATTATGTTATCCAAGAAATTTTCTGGATCTTCTTTGTACATATCTAAAATCGCCTTTGAAGTTTGAACGCGCATTTTTTTTTGTTCTGCATTCAACAAACGGGGAACCCATCGCGCACTTACTTTCGACATGTGAAGGTGGTCATGTAATATAGTATATGTGGTACCGTATGAAAGAAAAAGTCTCCACGCTAACTGCGGAACAGAAATACGCCGGTCCTCCAATACAATAGATTCGGCCATCATGGCTAATGGTATCTGCTGGCTGACCCGAGCGGTTGTCGTCTTCTAATGACTCCCGACCACTTTTGAATAATTTTACCCACCTTGTTACTGTGGCATATGATGGTGCAGATTCGCCGTAAACTTTTGATATATAGTTGAATATATAAATTGCATTTCGTCCATCTTTACAGAAAAATTTAATAACGGCGCGATATTCAATTTCATTCATTTTAAGAAAAATTCAAAACACATGTTACTAAATTGACAAAAACAAACGAACTGTAAAATTTACATCGAAATGTTCTTCTAGAAGTTTCATCGCGATAAAAAATGGTTTTGAAAAATATATTGTTGTCTCACTCACTCTGTTTTTTCATATGATATTGCAAGACTTTTTGATATACCCTCGTACACTGTTCGTCAAAAAAAACCCGGACACTTGAATTTCTTCGTAAATCTTCAATTTCTAGAGCAATTATACCTATGACAGACTAAGGATTAATAAAACGCGATTAGTGATTTTTTCGAGTTAAGCGCTAGTGTGTCAAGTAGAAGATTAGCTAATCTCGATTTGGTTTGCGGTTTAGTGACTAAACTGGTTTAGTAAACTAATCTTCAAAATTTTTGAAGATTTATCATATTTATGAGATTAGTGGGAGGGACTACAAGTAGCGCCATTACACGTCGGAGATTTTAACTCTTATGACAATTCATTGTTTGTGTGCATTTGATTCAAATAGTAGTAAAATTAAACAAACAAAAAATATACTTGTGAATTGCAATAAACCCTGTTTATTCTAGCTAAAACTGAAAATGATGAGTCATTCGTTATTTAATTATTATATAACAATTAATTGTAAATGGATATTTACGATGTTTATTATTAAATAATTAATTGAAATATTTATTTAATGAAATAAATAACTACTAAATTCAAATGATATTTGAAATAATAAATTCAAATGTTATAATATACCATGCAACCGCGGCACTACTATAGTATTTTACATTTTGCACCGCGATTAGCTAAACTGTAGTATGTCAACGCAAGAGGATTTATGATCGATTAGCTAAACGAGTTTAACTAATCTCGTTTTGTTAATCCCTAGTCTGTCACAGGTATTACGCTATTTTAAAGGCACTGTCATATTAAATAGTACATAACCGAAAAATAGGTGTAACAGAAACCGTATTTTTTTTATTTAAAACCCAATCACAGCAACAAAGTGTAATAAATGAAAAATATTAAAAATTTCGATTGTTACGTTTCTAAATAAATGGACATCTATCAATTGTTTTGAAACATTTATAGTAGCATTTATTGTTAGTATTATTATTACAGTTAACGTTAACACAGTGCTTAGTTATTATTATTAGCAAATATTATAATTATGAAACCAGAAAATATCGCAAAAGTAGTCGCTTTGAGCGAGGATGGCCGTAGCGTGCGTTATATTGCTGCCCACTTAAATTTCCCTCGAAGTACAGTTCAAGAGGCTATTAAACGATATCGCGAAACTGGTCAGTATGAGCGAATGGTTGGATCAGGTCGTAAAAGAGCAACAAAAGAGCGGGACGATCGGTTTATGGTATCAATAGTACTGCTAGATCGTTTCCAAACAGCTAGAATCGTCAATGGTCGATTGGCCCAGGTACGTGGTGTCAATATTTCAGTTAGCACAGCATCGCGAAGATAAACATGGATTGCAGTCCAGGAGGGCTGCTACAGGGCCAGAGCTTCTCCCAGCTCATCGAAGAAACCGTTTGACTTTTGCTCGTAACCACGTCAGTTGGACTACGGACGACTGGAAGTACGTGTTGTTCACTGATGAATCAAGGTTCAGTCTGCGATCACTGGATGGACGGGAAAGAGTATGGCGGAGATCCGGAGAGCGATATTCCATATCCCCAAGAGTCCCATTTCATGGCCGCTCACGAATGGTGTGGGCAGGCATTTCTATAGACGCCCGTATGGCCCTTGTATTTCTACGCGGCGGCACTATAATTGCCCAAAGGTATATCGTGGAATGTCTAGAAGAATTTGTGGTTCCATACGCTCCATTTATTGGACAGCAATTTAAACTAATCCATGATAACGCCAGGCCCCACGTTGCAAACGTGGTCAATAATTATTTGGATGAGGTGGGAATTGATCGAATTGTTTGGCCCGCTCGCAGCCCTGACCTTAATCCCATTGAGCACATGTGGGATATGCTAGGGCGTCGTTTAAGGCAAAGGGAAGTCGTTCCAGAAACCTTGGATCATCTTCAATAAGCTCTGCAGAAAGAATGGGAAATGATACCTCAGGAGTACGTTGCAAACCTTGTGCACAGTATGTCAAAAAGAATGCTAGATGTGATCAGAGCTCGTGGCGGAAATACTCGATACTAGAGTACCGACCACTTAAATTGATTGTTGGTTTTTATTTAAATAAAGATGAAGATATATCAATATCCGTTTTTCGGTAATTTTGTTATTTCAAATGTTTTGATCCTGTGGTTACTTTTATTAAACGAAAACTTGATTCGTTAGTGCCTTTTGGCGCACATTATATTATTTCGTACAACCATAATGCAAATACCCGCTAAACAAAGCGATTCGTTTACGATACGAAAACGATGTAACATGTTCATACAATATATCGCAAACGAAACGTTTTTTCGATTCGAAAACGATACGTTTACGAATCCACGGTCCCATGATAATTAGACTTTTTTCCGATGTTTGCCTATGTATTAGTGGGCATCGAAAAGATTACGAATATTGCGTTACGCATTAGTATCGCTTTTCATGTAATGTAAACGATACGAAATTTGCGATACCATTACGAATCGATATTGTCGTAAGATCATGAATTTGGCGATACGATTATGATCATTTTTATACACCATGCATTTGCGAGATACTTAGCAAATAAAAAGCTTGTTTAATTAAATTTTTGGTAATTTTATTCATTAATAAATTATGTATTTACATCTATATTATAATTTATGACCTGGGGATCAGGGGATATAAAATCTAAAATTTCGTCTGTAGTTAGGTCGAAATTATCAAAATCAAATAATTCCTCATGTTAAATGCCATTCCATTCAATAGACGAATCGTGATGTGATGTTTGTGGAGTGATTTCTTTATCAAATTTTAACGATATGGATTCAGACCAATTTTTTTTTATTTCCCATTGTACTTCATAATAATTTCGTTTACCCATTTTTATTAATGAAACCAATTAATTTTTTATAATTCTTTCACTTACTTGCAACGTTTTAGTAATTGTATTCAATAAAACAACTTAAATACAACAATAAACTATCTATTATTAAAAAAAAATTAATAAAAACTTTTGTAACCAAAGCAATTTTGAAAATGGCGTCGTTCGTTAAAAATTAAATACAAGGTTTACTTTACTTAGATCACGTCACATATAAAACTAAAGCGAATGGTGATTTTTTTATATTTCTCCCTCGTCATTTGCAGTTGAATTTTTATTGTTGTTGTATTGCATGTACAGTATATAAAAAATGTATGAAAGATTCCTGCGTATTTGTAAAAAATCGAATCGTTTACTTATCGGCAACATATCGTTTTTTACGATACGCTTTTTTTGTTTAGCGGGTATTTACTGAAAAATGTAGTGTCCGGGTTTTTTTGACGAGCAGTGTATTAAAATTTAAGGTTTTATCAATTTTCTTCACAATATATTATATTTTTCTCACAAATGTAAAAAATTAAAACTGGTTAAATATCTAAAAAAAAATATAATTTGAGAAATACCCTGTTTTAATTTGTTAATATGTATTTTGTTTCGAATAAATAGGATGAGTGGGGATAACTGTTTTTTTACTTAAACATATTCATGAATATAATTTTGGTTATCTGCATAAAACCTGTTTTTGCCAAACAAAAAATTCACAAATTTGCCGGTTTTTAGATAATTTAAATCCATGCAAAATTTTTATTGCATGGTAAATCGTTTCTTAAGCACAAGTTATAACAAAAATTAAAAGTATTTCATTATTATATTTATTTCAGAATGATGTCACGTAACAAAAGTAAATGGAATTATTAGTTATATGTATCTACTCAGGAATCATTACTCTGGTTCTTCGTAAACCTCGTCATTGATGTAAATGGTGTTCCTAATATTATCCTTAACCATGAGTTCTCGGTAAAAATTATGAAAATCGTTAGGAATTAGGTCTAGTAAACCAATTAAATCCTGTTTTTTCTCTCGCGAGATTGGATTACAGCAAATATTATTTTGCGAGGGATTTATCTGTCTTAATGTGCATTCCATAAGTGATTTATTGTTGCGTTTCGTAATCATTCTATACAGATCGGCATTATTTTGGTGACTAATTTGGTACTCCACCGTTCCTTCAGCATTTTTGTTGTATCTAAAGAATATAATTTAAATTAATATTAGATTAAGTATAAATTTTTGAAAATATATGAGCATTGCCTTAAAAGTCTAATATGGTTCCAAATAATTTTCATCCCACATGTCGTTTTACTGGGGTTTTTATATTGCGTTTTTAATAGGTGAGCAAAATCGAAGAAGTTGCTATTATTCATTTGGACGACATTGAACTTTTTTTTTTTGCCACAAGTCCTCATAAGCTGGGCCCAATCATGAGGGTGGAATATCTCCATACTTGTACGTTTTTTCTTGTCTTCTATTATTTTATGATCTGAGTCACATTCTAAGTGAGTATGCCCCGGTTCTAAAAATTTTTGCTCGATGATATCAAATTTGTCAATTGTTTTAATCAGATATTGTATCATACAACATATAATATTATTCCTATTCTGACCCGCACATGTGTCACTATAAATGATAATGTGTCGTTTCAAAGTCTCTAGAGATAAAAGATACTTGTAGACACATGAACTAATTTCGTTGGCTCCCCGGCCACTTATGCCCTCATGCCACACAAAGCAACGGGTCGAATTATCATCGCAGTTCCTGATGGTCAAATTGAATGACCATAAACTACGTTTATAGAATGCAATACTCGATCTCAAGTGTGGAGTAGGTAAACATTGTTGAAGATCAACTGCTAGGACAGTAGCATGTGGGTTAGATTTATCTAGCCGCTTTGCTTCGTAAGCCATCTCAGCACAGTCTTGGTGGTGATCCCGCTCTTTCTCTATTTTAATTTTTTTATTTTCCGTTGCCAGTTTAATCCGTATGGCAAATTTATCGCACTTCTGACAAGTATCAAGCTGTGGAACCTTGAATTTTAAATTAAATGTTTTAAAAATTTGTCGGTATTTTGAAATAGAAACCTTGCAGTCGGCATGCTGCACTGAAAACATATCGTACATTTTTGATAATGATAAACCTATTGGAAGGTAAGGTTTACTTGTATGAGCACGTGAGTAATGTGACTCGTATTTCGGAAAGCTATTTATATGGGCTTTCACAACTTGTTCTTGTTGAAGCGATATTTTGTTTGTTTTTTCGGATTTCCCTCTGTTGTCGCTGAATCTGGAGCCTTCCTGATATTTTTTTATTACCGTCTCAACTAAACCTTTGCTTTCACCAAGCACATTTAGGAAACATTTTTTGCATACATTGATTTCCTCGTGAGTTTCACTATTATTCAAGAAATATTTTATAGTTAAATTTCTTGACTTTTGTGGATTTTTTAAATTAGTGATGGATTTTTTCTGCTCAATTTTTAAACTGTTTGTAATAAAAGCAAGGCGACGTGGATATAGTTTTTGTCCCCAATATTCCGAGAATCACTTTTTTCTTAATTCGTCTGACACTCGGTCATGACATTTTTTTTACATAGTTCCAGTCCTCGAGAAGTTTTCTGCTCTCGTGTTTTACCTAATGCTGTGAGGTAGGCTTTCCCGGAATTCCGTTGTAGTTTTCGTGCTTCAATTTCTTTGCGTTTACTATTTGTTTTAATTGCTGGTGAAACTGTTTCCATATCAGAAGAGCTATTTGTAGCTTCAAATTCCATTCTATTCGCTTCGGCAATTTGTTCTGGCCCTTAATAATAAATAAAAGTTATTTAATTTATATAAACAATATAAAATTACATACCTTCATCTGAATTTTTCGCCAAAAACATTATGGTTTCTCCTTCATACACTTTATTAACACTGTCGTCACAGTATCCATTCCTTTCTGACACATTTTCCAATTTCACTTCCTTTAACTCGGACTTATTAACTGTATGCCTATGAAGTACATCATATTCACTTGATATATTTATAGTCTCTATTATTGGTTCCTCCACTTCACAATCACTTTTATTTGAATCCATGAATAGTAAGTCAAATGAATCCTTGTATATTATTGATATTATTATATTCACAACACAAACTTTTAAGTCGCACACTTTTCACCTCAATTAGCAATAACAGAATGAAAAAACAAAAAACAACGCAGCGAAAACAATGAATGTAAAAACGATTTGGGATTTTCCGTTTTATATAATATATAAATATAATATCTGTGGAATTAAACAAAAAAATAGTTATCTTCAGATAACTAGTTTTTGAGATATTAGCACCAATACAACCGCAAGCTCATCTTCTATAATATAGCATAATTACATTTTTACAATTTTCCTTATTTTCCGAGAAAAATTTCTTTAAAACTGGTTATCTAGCACATCAAACAAAAATTAAATTATGCTAAAACTGTTTTTCTCCAGATAACCTGTATAAATTTATACGTCGAGCATGATTCTGTTATCGAAAAATGAGTTTACTCTTGATACACGTCTTTGTGTGTTAGAGCGTGTTTCAATTGGTTTAAATACCGCATAAAAAGTTAAAAAGCTAAAAATTGTGGTGAATAAAAATGTCAAACTTTTTATCCGCTTCAAGAGCTGATATAATTTTTATATAGAAAACATTTGGCTGGCAAAAATATTTGTTTTGTAAATAAAAAATTTCCATGTAAAAATTTTGTAAAAAATTGCAATGATATATATTTAAACTGACCATAATTGACTAATATATATTTAAAAAGTATTTAGTTTACATGTTTTCATATTAAAATTGTCTATATATGTTCACAATTAAACGTAAAATAAGGAACCATGTTGTTGTCAAAATTTTACCCAATTGAAACATATAAAAAGTTAAAAAGTTAAAAAATATTTACCACGAATAAATTTTTACCTTTTTATGCGGCATTTAAACCAATTGAAACACGACCTTAGTAAAAAAAGTTTTAATATAAATTAAAACTCGATATCTATCTCTATCTAATTACCCGATTATTATGAAACACTATAAAAAATGTGAAGGAGATCTCATTCACATTTTTTGATAGTGTTTCATAATAATCGGGTAATTATAGATAACAAGTTTTAGTTTATATTAAACAAATTTGTGACTAAGGTCGTGTTTCAATTGGTTTAAATGCCGCATAAAAAGTTAAAAAGTTAAAAAAAAATTCGTGGTAATTTTTTTTTAACTTTTTAACTTTTTATCTGTTTCAATTGGTTAAAATTTTGACAATAATATGGTTGCTTATTTTATGTGTAATTATGAACGTATATAGCAAATTTAAATATGAAAATATTTAAAATAAATACTATTTTAATGTATATTAGTTAATTATGGTTAGTTTACATCTAAATCATTACGATTTTTCTCAAAATTTGTACTTGACAAATTTCTGGTTACAAACAAATATTTTTGTTAGCCAAATGTTTTCTATATAAAAATTTTATCAGCTCTTGAAGCGGATAAAAAGTTTGACATTTTTATTCACCACAATTTTTAACTTTTTATGCGGTATTTAAACCAATTGAAACACGCTCTAACGCACAAAAACGTGTATCTCGAGTAAACTCATTTTTCGATAACAGAATCAGGCTCGACGTATAAAAGTATACAGGTTATCTGGAGAAAAACAGTTTTAGCATAATTTAATTTTGTTTGATGTGCTAGATAACCAGTTTTAAAGAAATTAAAAATGTAATTATAATATGTTATAGAAGATGAGCTTGCGGTTGTATGGGTGTTAATATCTAAAAAACTAGTTATCTGAAGTTAACCACTTTTTGTTTAATTTCACAGATATTATACAGAAGTGCCATTGAGTAGACCAAGTAAAAATTACCAACAGTAATTCCATACGTTTTATTTTATGACTCAATTAATTATAAAAATTTAGCCTCTGAATAATCACACTGCTAAGTAGATTTATTTTCTAATAGCGTTTTCTGTGGCACAAAATCAATAATTTATATATAAATTTTTGATCCAACATGGCTTTGTATACATTTTTTGATATCGGATCAATTATAAAATCCAAAAAATTTGTTGGTTTTTGTTGACGTTTATTCACACATATAAAAAAAACTAAACATCATGTGAAATTGTCAAAAAAGACGTCGTGCCATTTCTATTTGTGATTATTTAAAGCGCAACTTGTGTTTAAAGTGAGATTTTTTTTTGTGTTCTGTGGCAAAAAAAAAATGATCCAAAAGTGGGATCAATTTTTTTTTGCCACTGAAAACGTTATAATTTTCAGCATAAAAAATTGACATTTTTGTTGTTATTGTAAAGTGATTTTTACTCGAATCGGTGAGTTATCCAAACAAAATGTTGTAAATATATTTTTTGTGTGCTTTAATTGTATATACATACATAATATATTCATAATATTAAAATCGATGAATAATATACGTTTATATAATTACAAGTGACACAATTTATTGATTTCTTATCAGTAATTCTGTGGTGTAGTGATAAAAAAGAACATGAAATGATATACAAATTATTTTAATCCTCTCGATTATTTAACAGGAACAAACGCGAAGTTGCAAGATACTCTGCAAGTATGACCTACATGGATACAGGCTCCTCAAACGCCAAAGATATTGCCGACATGTTCGCGTTGTTTTTTTTAATGTTAGGTGGTGGAAATGAATTAGTTCAGCAAGACCTTAAAATTCATAATGTATGATGTATTCTGTACTGTTATTTAGAATTTTAAAACAAGAAAACAAGGCCAGCAAAAGTGTTAATACATTCTAAAAACTGTATAGCTGATTGCAAATATAAATGTGCGACATTTGTTTTGGTTTGGATCACAGTTTAATTTTAATTAATTATAATTTATCCGAAATAGCTAATCCAACACACCACATGTGAAGCAAAGCTTTTATCGGTATATTTTCAATACCAAATTCACTATAGATTTTCATAAACCAAAATCGGACCGTTCCGGAGTTTGTGAACTGTATAAAACCAATAAAGGTCAATTAAAAGAGGGTCAGTATGCGGAACACATTTCGTTGAATCAGGCAATCAGAACTTTAAAAGAGAATAACAAGAAAAGCGATATTCCGATACTATGTTCCGATTTTGAAAACGTAATCACTTGTCTCAAATCGGAGATAGGCGAGATATTTTACCATTCGAAATTAAATTATTACAATTTGACTGCCCATCTATCAATTTCGAAAAGTGTATATAGTTCAGTCTGGAGTGAGTATACAGGAGGCCAGCCTGGAAACGACATTGTGTCTGCTGTAATAAAATTTTTAGAGAGAGTGTTTGAAAATAATGATTTTAACAAGCTAATCACTTGGAGTGATTCATGTGTTCAGAACAAAAATTCTCATATGGCATATGCTATTAAATGGTTCTTGGCTTAACATCCAAATATTGAGTACATCGAAATGCGTTACTCACTTCCGGGGCATTCAGCCATACTAGAAGTAGATCACGCTCAAGTGAAATTGAAAAAAACTTAGCAAGGAATGAATTTTTCTCTCCGATTGTCGTCTTAAGGGCCTTAAAAACATAAACCGTTGTCGTCCCTACACAATTCTATAGATGCGACCAGAGGATTTTAAGGACTATGCATCGAGCTTCAAAATTTCAAGGCAGTACCATTTTCGTCAGTATGAACGGTTAAGTATTCACAAGAAATACCTACCATTCAATTTAACGTCTCGTACGTCACTGAAAGATACATCGAGGTTAATTTGAGACCTTTAATTAAGGGTACGAGAAGAAAACTCACATCACTGAACCAAAACTTGGCTTTAGTAGATCCAAAAGCCGTAAGCCCAGATCGTGAAATTCCAAATGGCTAACGTGAACATTTAAAGTCCATGTACATGTGCCAACAAGACATCGATTATAATACAATTTTAATAATAAACGGGTTACCAATATCCAGCCAACGGGTTCCGTAGATCGACGAATGAGGAAAATGCTGAGAAAAATGAAAATTGATAAAACTAACACTTTTATGTTTTATTTACTTAAAAAATTATTATTTATTTTATTTTTTTCTTAATTTACTTGGGTTCTCACTCGATTACATAAATTCTACTTCCCCCTTTACCATATATTATTCTGTGCCTTTACCTATAATGCACGATTTACATGTTCCAATTTTTTTCCCCAACAAATTTTTTACTGAAAAATAGAGCTGCACGCAAATAACAAAAAGTTACTAGTTAAAAAGAGTCAGTCACATGTAAACGACATTTGCTCAAATTAAAAAGAAAAAAACCCAATTTTATTTTACTGGAATTTGTTTCGTGCTCCTCTCGCAAACGAAAATCGTAATATACTTAACCCTTCATTTTTTACTGAAAAAAAAAAATTGGAACATGTAAATCGTACATAAGACCGGTTTTTTCGCGGATTCATTTTTCAACCAAAATTTTCTTGTTTTCTCTAATCTCACTACTACAAACAAAAATGGAATTAAAAAAAACGTTCAAGGCCATTATTGATATCTGTTTTCTAATTTAATTTTATGTTTTGAGTGTAGTAAAATAATAACAAAAAATTTGGGGTGATACCATTGAATAATATTAAAAAGGTTTCAAACAGTAATAAAAAAAAAATTGGCTGATGACACACGAGAGTTTTTTGTATTTTGGCATTTTTTTTCTACCAAAGTTTTGTTCTGCTCTCTCTTAAATAAAATTTTAACTAAAATGAGTCAAAAATGCCCTTGAAATATTTTTTATTTCATTTATGTTTGAGTTGTGTGGTTGAACAGAAAATTTGTTTAAGTCGCAATTAAAACTTGTATTCATAGGTAAACGGGGAAAGAAACGAAGAAAAATGCGGCATTTTTTTTTATGTGTGGCATGGGTCGTATATTTTTTACCTGTATTTTGTCATTTTATTTTATTTGTCGAATGTTGTTGGTTTTGGTACTATAGTGTAGTAATAAAAAAAAATGAAAAAATTCGTTGTGTGATATCAATACCGAAATAAACGTTTGAGAGAACAGAGAAGTAAAAATTTTCAAGTACATTTTTGGTTTGTATTTTTTAGTTTGATTTTGTGTTTTGACAGAATAATAAACTAAAATTCTGGAAGTGTAATAAAAAAAAATTGTTATCTTCTATATTTATAAACAAATTGTTAATAAAAATAAATTTAAAATGGAAAAATACCAAAATATTGAAAATGAACGATGGCATCGGACACAAACGCTAATTTTAATTAGAGAATTACAAAAGTATAAATGTCTATATGACCCGCTAGATGACAATTTTATTAACAAACCGATGCGTTCGAAGAAGCTGAATTTAATACGCGATAAACTTAAAAATATTAAGCCAAACGTAACCGTTGATCAAATAAAAAAAAAAATAAAAAGTTTAAAAAACCAGCTGTGGAAGGAGGAGCAAAAAGTGATTAATTCAAAGAAAAGTGGCTCGGGGGCTAATGAAGTATATGAACCGATACTTTGGTGCTACAAAGAATTATTATTTTTATTATACGCGAATGGTGCGGAACCGGGTCAATCGAATTTAGATTTGGTGGAGGTAAGTTATAAATATTTATTTTCATACAAATTTATAGTGTACCGATGTTTTGATTTATAATACGTGCGTGTGACTTGAATTTTGGCTACAAAACGTTTTGGTGAAGGAAAAATAATAATAAATATATTAATTTTTAATAGTTTTGTAAAACTTGCTTTTTTGATATGGAAAATTAAAAGAATATTTGTTTGAATTACGATTTCTAAAACTAAGTTCAGTAATGTTATTAATTGTATTTTGTTTTTAATTTCAGTTAAGGACAGATACCGAAGAATCGAATGATAATTTGGAGGATAGTGGAAGTGGAATTACCCCAGAAAAGGTAAATTTATTTAATAACTTAGTTGAATATAGTTCTATCTAAAATACATCTCTTTTAATACGATATCCGTGAGAAGATATTCCCTTCTGAGTCGAAAACGCAACAGTAAAATTTTTAGAAAAATACGCTATTTTCAAACGCTTGTATCTTGGTGGAATGTCAGCTTAAATTTTTTTTTACTTTTAAAATGTAGGAAATTTAGTCTACTTTCCGAAGCTGGGGTCTGTTTTTTGTTATTTTTGTTTCTTTATGACTTTCTTTGAGTCATTCAAAAATGTTTTTAACGAGAAAAAAAAAATCCCAAACTGTAAGACTACTAATGAACTTTTCTGATGTTTCACTAATCCAAATAAGCAACTTTGTAGTGAATTTCGAAACCTTGAGAATGAGACTATTGAAATAGATGTAAGACAAATCGCTGTTGAGTTATTGCTGTTTTAGCAAACTATTGCCTAATTCCACACAGGGTTTCTGGTAACTGGATTTTTTCAAGGCCAACTAGTAAATCGTAATAGATAATGTATATGTATGTGTAACAAAATTGACAAAAAAAACTCATTTTTGAAATGTCTTCGCATAGTTCGCATCGTATGCAATATAATTTGATAATTATATAATTAATTATTTAATTATAATATAGATAAACCAAAAATGTACACCAGAATTTTTTCTTCTTTCATTTCGTTTCAACGATTATTTTGTACATACATATCACACAAAACTTTGTTTCATTTTATACTAATCGTACACACGAAAATAAAAGCAAATTAAAAACATACGAAAAATGAACGACATTTTTTTTATTACTACCAAAGATAAACATATAAAGATGAGTATTTATCATGGCACGCCGATGCGCACTAAATAAAATCGATACATTTGTAGGGGAAAAAGTGTATCCAAAATGAAAAGTGCAGCTATCATTTTACGTTGCTCTCTTTCTGCCGTCCAGTATTTTCATATGATCGAGTAAAATTTCATAACAAAAATATTTTATTTGTTTGTACAGTATAAAACACAAATTATTCTTCAAAATTTGCTTTTCATTATGCGATGAAACTAGTGTATGGTGTTTAAACTGTAAGCGAAACAAAACAAACAAAAACAAACGAAAACAATAAACAAATCTAATCCATTTATTATTTTCGTTTGAAAATATCTCCCTCTACGCATCATTTATATTTAATAAAACAGAATGAAACGAAAACTCAAAATGCACATAATATATTATTATGTATATAGATATCCTCGTATATGCATACTATTTAAAATATGTAATGTGTGTACACGATCGAGAATTCCTTCTCCTTTTAGATGTATCAAAATTAAACACGTGGCATGAAAAGAAAGATGATTGTATACGTGTATGTTAGCTACATTGAATATTTTTATTTTGGTGTGGTAAATGAAATGTAAACCAAAAAATTGGAAAAAAATATTTGGATACGGAAAAAATCAAAAACTGCAATGAAAATGAAAAAATGTTCGAACATTTACCTCGTTAAGAGGTTTTTTATTTGATATCAATAGTTTTGACACGGCAAATTGAAAATGAATTGAATTGCGATTCGTTTTATTGTTGTCAGTCAAAACAGTTCACACACACTCGATAGCAATTCATTTTTGATTCCTTAAACAATACAAAAAAAAAATATACATATTTTAGTGTGTTAGTTGGAAACAAAAATTAATGGTAGCTACCCTCTCGCTGATATTCCATCTTCATGCGATGGGAGGGAAGATAACATCTACTGTATAAAGAAATCATCATAAAGATTAAAAAATATCGATTTTATGCAAGGAGACTGTCAAATGTTCAATGTTTTTGGTGATTTTTTCGATCACATCAATTTGTCAGTTTTTTCTTTTTTTTTATTATGAAAAAAGGGTCACTGGTAAAATTCTCTTAGCAATGATAATAATATCATGTATTTATATTTGCTTCATTTTAATACGTTGATTCACTATCATTATGAACCGCAACATTTTCATTGCAGTTTTTGATTTTTTCCGTATCCAAATATTTTTTTTCCAATTTTTTGGTTTACATTTCATTTACCACACCAAAATAAAAATATTCAATGTAGCTAACATACACGTATACAATCATCTTTCTTTTCATGCCACGTGTTTAATTTTGATACATCTAAAAGGAGAAGGAATTCTCGATCGTGTACACACATTACATATTTTAAATAGTATGCATATACGAGGATATCTATATACATAATAATATATTATGTGCATTTTGAGTTTTCGTTTCATTCTGTTTTATTAAATATAAATGATGCGTAGAGGGAGATATTTTCAAACGAAAATAATAAATGGATTAGATTTGTTTATTGTTTTCGTTTGTTTTTGTTTGTTTTGTTTCGCTTACAGTTTAAACACCATACACTAGTTTCATCGCATAATGAAAAGCAAATTTTGAAGAATAATTTGTGTTTTATACTGTACAAACAAATAAAATATTTTTTGTTATGAAATTTTACTCGATCATATGAAAATACTGGACGGCAGAAAGAGAGCAACGTAAAATGATAGCTGCACTTTTCATTTTGGATAAACACTTTTTCCCCTACAAATGTATCGATTTTATTTAGTGCGCATCGGCGTGCCATGATAAATACTCATCTTTATATGTTTATCTTTGTTACTACTTTGAAACGGATATCACCCCAAATTTATTGTATTGTTTTTCACTACACAACACACTCGAAAAATAAAAAAAAAATTAAAAAACGCATTCGAAAATAAATTGGAATTTTTTTTATTGCTCTTTAAAATCTTATTTTATATTTAAATTTAAACACAATTTTTTTTGTATTGTTTTGTTATTGCTCTCTCGATTTGAGTTTAAATTTTATTTTCTAGAGAGCAATAACAAAACAATACAAACAAATTTTCTGTTTAAATATAAAATAAGGTTTTAGTGTAATAAAAAAAATTCCAATTTATTTTCGAATGCGTTTTTTAATTATTTTTTATTTTTCGAGTGTGTTGTTTAGTGATAAAACAATAAAATAAATTTGGGGTGATATCCGTTTCAAAGTAGTAATAAAAAAAAATTTAATTTTTCACATGAGTTTTTAACAATGCCTCCTAAACTACAGGCCGCTTAAAGCGCGATTTAGATGATGAAAAAATGTTGGCCTAGCAAAATGTTTGCTGTGTGCTTAGAGCTGCACACAATATAAATTATTCGCATTAATTGAATTGAGAAAGAAATATAAACTGCCATAAATAATATTTGTTGCCATAAAATATACTCGGCTCGATTATATTTTATGGCAGTACTTTTACTTTATGGCAGCATTTGCTTTTTTTTAGCACAAAAACGCGTAGAATTGGTATTTCAATACCACCAACTCTGTAGGAATTCAATGGGCGCTTGCACGTCACTCAACAATTGGCAACATGTTGAGTAAAATCACGGCCAACGTTATAGAAATTTTGAACACTATGAAATTTTTAAGTCAACTTGGCGATGGGCGATGATTTCACTAATCATGATGCCAACAGTTGGCGGAACTGAAAGCGCCCAATGAATTCCAAATTGGCATTGAATACATAGGGATTGGTATCGAAAAGCCAACAATTTTTGTGGTCTCACAGCGCATCCCCAATAGAATTCCTTTAACTTTTTCCTTACAGAAAAATATGAAAAAAAAACTTGAGAAAAATTTTGTCAAGTTTTTTTTTTCATACTTTTTTGCAAGGAAAAAGTTAAAGGAATTCTATTGGGGATGCGCTGTTACTTTGGTACTATGTAGCCCTATTCTGGTAATTCCCGGGGAATGGAAATTTTAAATTTTGTAGCAGTTTTATTCCCTTTTCCCCAAAAGTGTATTCTGGCTTTAGAGGAAACATTTTTTTGGGAAAAAATTATTCCCTTTTATAGCAGTTTTGACGTTTATTTTTCCATACCTATTTTAGGAAAGAATTAACTGGGAATAGAATTGAACGGAAATTTATTGTATTTTATATTTGTAGCAATATTTTGACTGTAAATTTATACTGAAAACTGGTAATATTAATTGAAAATATCAATATGGAATTTTTATTTTGATAAACAAAATTATTTTTTAGTAAAATTCGATTAAAATATCAACAAAAACCAAATAAATTTTCAATAACCTTCAATAACTACAAGTTTTGACATTTATACATCATGCTACTTTAGCTTAAAACAGGTAAAAGTTATATTTAATTAGTGATAAGGCGACATATATAATGAAAAATATTAACTTGAATTAATCTATAAATATCCCTGATTTTGTTGGCATATCGATCACATGTCATTTTTTGTGGTTAAGTTAGTTGCAACCTGATCCACCAGCGGCGCTTTTCTAACTTTTACAATCGTCAATACCAGCAGAAAAGTTGGTTTAAAATAATTCCAAATTGGAATTACATATATGGTATTGTTATTGTAAATTTCTCAAAGTAAGACCGCATTTATTAGCGAAAAAATATCCCAAAATGCCATTCCGAACATAATAATCCAAACAGCAAAAATCTTAAAACCGATAATACTAAAAGTATATTTACCAAAAAACAAATTGCTCGAACACAAAATCTCAAAAAAATATCGAATTAAAAATCCCAAAATTTACCGAAAATAAAACCAAATGAGTTGAAATCAGCGCGCGCAGATTCCGACTCATTTGGTTCTATTTTCGGAAGATTCGAAAAAATGAAGTCATTAGATAATTTTTCTTAAGATATTTTTTAAAATATATATTACTATAGTGTAGACTTATATTTCATTTGGGTCCCATTTGAAACGCGATATTTTAAAACGCGAAATATTAAAACGCGATATTTCAAAACGCGATATGGTACAAAACGCGTTATTTTAAAAATTTTAAATTTGAAAATCAATAGGAGCGGGAGTATAGGATCGGGTTATATCAGGCGGGTCGCTGCGCTCCCGTCGCTTGCACATTCTGTACCATATCGCGTTTTATACTATGTCGCGTTTTGAAATATCGCGTTTCGAGCGGATCCCATTTCATTTTTATATTTTCATTTAATAGACTTAAATAAATATAAAATTATGTATGTATATGCAAATTTTGTTTTTTTTTCTGATTAATTTTTTCGCCCGAAAAATCAAAAATTTACAAAAGGTGATTTGGGATATTTTTCGGCATTTTTGTTTTTGGCAATTTGATATTATAGAAACTGCCTACTAGCAAATATACTACTAGTAAGTTTTGATCTAGACAAAAACATCATTTTGGTAATAAAATATTCGGGAATACGATGGTATATCCCAATACATAGCATTGATGTTGTAAATTGACAAATAAAATATCCTTTTATACTTCATTGAAATTTCATCTTTTGTATTTTATATAGAACTTTTTTATTTTGTTTAATTTCAGAAAAGAAAAAAACAAGCAAAACAATTGGAAGAATGTGGTATGGGAGCTAATAAATTTATAAAGCAGTTTATGAAGCAGAATTTTGAAAATACACCGGTGAAACAACCCCTTGAAAAAGAAGAGCAATTTTGCCAGTACTTAAGCAGTCTTTTGAAAAAAATTAAATCAGAAGAAACATTTGAAGACTTAAGTCTACAGATAATTACTTTAGTCAATCAGAACCTTTCCGAAGAGATGAACCAACTTCAAGCTTCAAATTACCTCCCTCCAATCCAGAATTCCCCATCTTTTACTAATCCATCTATGCTAAGTTCTACATCATCTTCCATCTCGATTCCCACTTCCTTTAGAAAGACACCCTCATCAAAACCAAATAACTCTCCACTTGAATTCCGTTGTCAATCATATATTGCGTGCTCATCTAGAAGCTCCCCAGATATTTCTCCTTCCAGCCCGACCTCATCCACCAATAAAAGAAAGTCCACTCAACAAATAATTTGTAACCATAGACTATGTATTGAAAAAAATTAAAATATTTGTTTTTACCATTTCCCATCCACAATTTTTTGCTCAACATACAATTATTAATATTGGTTTTTATCTAGTTCTCCTTTCTCGCTCTTTAATTCACTTGCTTTCTCTTTCGCATTAAATAGTTTCGGTTATTTATTGGTAATAATCGGAAATCTTATATACATTTATTTTTAGTTCGGTAAATTTTAGCATACAAAAACGGTTTAATTTTCAGCTGAACTCAATTTTTATTTTAGTTCAGTATAATATTAGTGTTTAATATTATTTTATTAGTGTTCTTGTGGTTGTTTTCTGTGAATCATCAGGTAAATTTAATTTATTAAACAAAAAATTTCTAATAATGATTATCAATTATTATTGCTTAACGTAAATAATTGTAAGTATGAGAATCGTTTTAACCATCGTTAAGTAAAGACGTGTTCGCGGTAATCAATAAATAATAAAATTCATAAAAAATAAAAATATTTTTTTTTTTGTTTTTTAGTTTAAAAATCGCATTAAGCGATTTAACTAATATTATTTTCTGTGACAGCAAAATATTGATCCCGGATCAATAATATGACGTCATTTTTGATCCAACATGGCTTCTTTGTTTACATTTTTTATCTTTTTATTTTTGATCTCTCTCTCTCTCTCTCTGGCCTTTACATCCCATGAAGGGATTTCGCCGCCTGCACTAAGGCCCTCCATCCATCTCGATCCACCGCTCTCGTCCTCCAGTTTCGACATCCTAATGTTCGTAGATCTTGTTCGATGTCGTCGCGCCAGCATAGTCGAGGTCTTCCTCTACGACGTACTCCGGCTGGTTGTTGGTGGAGCACTTTATTTATCATCCGTTGTTGGGGAGACCTTGTAACGTGGCCGAGCCATCTCACTCGATTGGATTTGATGAATCCGATAATATCGCTGCCTCCGAGGAGTTGCTTTATTTCGTGATTCATACGAATCCGATATTCGTTGTTCGCAACTTTAATTGGACCAAAGATTGAACGGACAACCTTCCTTTCGAAGGTAGATAATAATCTACAATCGTTAGAGGTCATGGTCCAGCTCTCGCTTCCGAAAGCCAGCACAGGTCTTATGAGTGCTTTATAAAGTGCGAGCTTGCACGACTGCGATAGATGTTTCGATCGCAATAATTTTGATTTGGCGTAGAAAACTCGTTGTCCGGCAGCGATTAAGGCTTTTATTTCTGCCTGCATATCATTCGACGATGTTATAACTGACCCGAGGTATTTAAAGTTTTCGACGCTATCAAAGTTGTGGTCGCCAATTCCGAGATTTGCCGTAGAGATGTTCCTAGGTGTTACTAAATATTTGGTTTTACTGCTGTTCACCTCCAAACCAAGTTTTCTTGCGCAGCGATCGAGCGGTATGAAACTGTCTTTGATATCGCTAGGTCTTCGGCCAAGAAGCCGATATCATCTGTATATCCAAGAATTTGGCCTGACTTATTAAATATACAGCGCGAGGTTTCGATGTTGCTTTTCCTCACTACGTACTCAAGCGCCAGATTGAACAGCAAAGGCGCGAGTGCATCACCCTGTCGAACACCAGATGTTATTTCAAAGGGGTCTGACACAGATCCTTCAATTACGATTCTACATACAGATCCGGATGTTGTTAATTTACACAGAGAAACGAGTTTCTCTGGGATTCCCAGGCATATGAGCGCGGCCCATAGGTTGTCGCGGTTTATACTGTCATACGCCTGTCTGAAGTCTATATATAGCTGATGTATGGTTATGTTGTACTCACAACATTTTTCCAAGATCATCCTCATGGTGAAACACTGGTCAGTGGTCGATCGGTTGGGACGAAAACCACACTGATAGTCGCCAATGATGTTTTCGGCGAAAGGGATGAGTCTGGCAAGTACAACATTAGCCAACACTTTGTAAGCAGTGTTCAATAGAGCTATGCCACGAAAGTTTTCACATTTAAGACGGTCGCCTTTTTTATGCAACGGACATATGAGTGCGGTCTTCCAATTCTCCGGCAACTCTTCTTGGTCCCAAATACAAACGACGAGATCGTATAAACTTGTTGCAAGAGTAGCGCCTCCGAGTTTAATTAGTTCTGCGGGAATTCCATCGAGACCGGGTGCCTTGCCGTTTTTCAATCGACTAATAGCTGCGTCTACTTCCTCTACTGTGGGATATTCGACAAAGAATTCTTCACCTGGCGGAGCTATTGCTCTAATGGGGGTAACTTCGTCATTCCGATTTAGCAGATTTTGAAAGTAGGTTTGCCATACTGAGAGAACATCAGCCACGTTTGTTCTCAGCTCTCCATTCCCGTTTTTGATGGCTGTACTTCTTGGATGGAAGTCTTTAGTGAGATTCCTGGCGTTGGCAAAACAGTCCCTTGAGTTTCCTACTTCCGCTTGGAAGCTGATGTTTTCGATGCATAATCTCATATGTTCGCGCTTCTTTTGTCGAAGGAATTTAATCGTGGCTTTCCTAGCGCGGAGATATTCTGCTAGAGTGCTTCTGGTATTGCGAGCCAACCATTTTTCACGAAGCGTTCGTTTATTTTCGACGACCCTTCGCCATTGATCATCGAACCAATCGTTGCGGGGCCTCGGAGGTCTTCTTCCGATGGTGTTTTGCGCCGCGGTTGTTATGGCTGACTGTATAGCGTGCCACTGCTCCTGGATGTCAGGAGGAGCTTCTTCATTGTTATGGGGCCGGTCTAAATAATTAGTGACAGCTGATTGGTAACTCTGCAGTGACGCTTGGTCTTTTAGAGCATCGATATTCCATCGAACGGTCTTTTGTGCTTGTCTGTTAAACGTAGATGACAGTTTGCACTTATACTTAAATATGACAAGCATGTGATCGCTGTCCATGTCTGCACCTCTGTAGGATCTAACGTCAGATATGCTGGTGGAGTGTCTCTTGGACACCATGACGTGATCGATTTGGTTTTCAGTTCTTCCATCATTCGATCTCCACGTTACTTTGTGGATTCTCTTATGTGGGAAAAACGTACTTGATACAACTAAGTTATACGTTATTGCCAGGTCGGTGACGCGTTGGCCGTTGTTGTTACTAGTTAGATGCAGGCTGTTGGGACCGATGTGCGATGTATTTTCTGCACTCCTACCGATTTTTGCATTAAAGTCGCCCACGATGATTTTAATGTCGTGGTGCGGTATGTTGTTGATGACTTCCTCGAGCTCAACAAAGAAGAGATCTTTGATGTCATCTGATTTATCATCGGTGGGTGCATGCACATTAACGATCGTGATGTTAAATTTCTTAGTGCGAAGTCTGACCGTGCATATCCGCATGTTGATAGGGCGGAAATCGATGATATGGTGCTTCACGCGCCGATGGATGAGGAAGCCAACTCCAAATTCTCCTCCGTTCTGATGGCCGCTGTAGTGAAGAGTGTAACCATTGGTGGTGTCATGGATCCCACTCCCAGACCATCTAAGCTCTTGTAATGCAAGTACGTCTAATGTGTAACTCTTTGCTTGGTTCGAAAGGTTCCGGAGATCTCCAGGTCTTAAGAGGCTAAGCACGTTCCATGTTCCCATTTTTAAAGCGTTGTCCGTGTACAATTTCCGAGGTCGAGTTTGTGATGAATCCGATATGGTAATCCGAGGCCTTTGTTTAGGGTTCATAACTTAAATGTTTTTATGAGAGAAGGTTGTTGGCCTGCCGCTCAACCCGCTTATTACGTGTGTGGGTCACGTACTGGTGAGAATCTTAAGGCATCCAGTCCTACCTTGAAACACATTTATATAGCGAGCCGCTTGATACAAGACAGACGCCCGCTTCAGCCGCTCCTAACCTGGAGATCAGACGCTGGTTTGGTATTGGTTTTGAGGGGCCAATGGCCCGCCTTGACATGTAGTGTCTATGACTATAAATAGGATTTAGTCTGCTCGTCTCTACTACACCGCCTGATTCATTTAGCGTTACCCAGGGAGCACCGGCGAGGAGGTATGAATCTAGGACTTTGCCCCCCTTTATTTTTGATCCCGGATCAATTAAAAAGTCCAAAAAATTTGTTGGATTTTTTTTGACGTTTACTCACACATATTGTAATATTGTGTAATAACTGTAATACTAAATTTTATGCTGTGCCGACATGTTCTAACTATCACTTTTTTCGCTTCGGTGCATTTTCGATGGAATAACGGTATTTTAGAATTAATATTTTTACAAAAAAAATATTTTTACTTCTAAAATACCGTTATTCCATCGAAAATGCATCGAAGCGAGAAAAGTGATAGTTAGAACGTGTCGGCACTGACATGTTTAATTAACATCAATGCCGCTACTTATTTGGGTCAGTCCACACAAAAAAGTTACACTGCATCCCCAATGAAATTCCTTTAACTTTTTCCTTACAGAAAAGTATGAAAAAAATTTTGAGAAAAAAAATTTTTTTTTTTGTTAGGTTGGTGATTTCCTTATGAAAAATGTTATTAAACTTTTAACTTTTTCCTTATGAGACATACAATGAAGTAAACCGCATTTGCAAAATTGGTTGTTGTTGTTGTTGTTGTTTTTCTGCTTGTCACAAATTAAAAAATATTGAATGCATATTTGTATTTTAACAATTAGTGTTGTATTTTGTGTCCTGTGAAAAAGTAATAAATAATATATAATATAATAATATAAAATAACAGGTAAACAAAAAATAATTTTGTAAAATGAAGTTGGCTTTACTTTGACTTTTCCCTATTCATTGGGTATGCTCTTCATAAGGAAAAAGTTAAAGGAAAAAGTTTTTTGCATTGGGGATGCGCTGTAATTCAGTATTTACAGAGCATACCCAATAGAATTCCTTATGACTTTTTACTTACAGAAAAGTATGAAAAAAAAACTTGAGAAAAAAAAAAAATTCTCAAGTTTTTTTTTCATACTTTTCTGTAAGTAAAAAGTCATAAGGAATTCTATTGGGTATGCTATGTTACTCAACCTAATTTGGGTAACTAACGTTTACATCATGTGTTTAGGTCAAATATGTATAGCGTATAGTCCTGGACCAAATATGTCGATGTAAACTTACATAACATCCCCAATGAAATTCCTTTAACTTTTTCCTTACAGAAAAGTATGAAAAAAATTTTGAGAATTTTTTTTTTTTTGTTAGGTTGGTGATTTCCTTATGAAAAATGTTATCAAACTTTTAACTTTTTCCTTATGAGAAATACAATGAAGTAAACCGCATTTGCAAAATTGGTTGTTGTTGTTGTTTTTCTGCTTGTCACAAATTAAAAAATATTGAATGCATATTTGTCTTTTAACAATTAGTGTTGTATTTTGTGTCGTGTGAAAAAGTAATAAATAATATATAATTTAATAATATAAAGTAACAGGTAAACAAAAAATAATTTTGTAAAATGAAGTTAGCTTTACTTTGACTTTTCCCTATTCATTGGGTATGCTCTTCATAAGGAAAAAGTTAAAGGAAAAATTATTTTGCATTGGGGATGCTCTGTTACTCACTGTTTATATTGGAGGTTGAACCCAGGTCGAGTCAACTTGTAGTTATCTTTAGCTTAACCTTGAAGTTAACTTCTAATGTTTATATTGGAGAGTTATCTTGTGGTTGAGTCGAAACCAGGATATCGATTTTGTCTCGTGAGTTACTCATTTAAAATGAGCAGAAGCAAAAAAAATCGAATGCGTACACAGTGTATAATACACAACTATGTCTTTGTATTTGTAATTTTCTTTGTGCGTATTTGTGTCATTTGTATGATGAACAGTACCAAAATATCGCGATCCGGGCGAATCGGTTTAATTTTTATGGTGCCTACTTCCTTTTTTCAGCACATTACGTCTGCTCTCGAGCTGTGGAGTGTCATAAACATTCCAATATATTTTATATTATCTATTATCATAAATTAATTTTACATCTAATAATAAAATTGTATAGGTAAATTTATTTTAAATTTCATAAATTTTAGAAATTATAAAAAAATCGAAAATACATAAACAACACAAAAATATGGCGTTTACAATGGTTAACCCTTTGAGTGCCAAAAAACGCAATCGTGTTCCTCAATACACTAGCCGAAATCATGTTTGCACTGAAAGAGTTAATTTGAATAAACAAAAAAGAATGACACGTGACTTGCATATGCAGAAAAACAATCATACGCAAGAAACTACCATAAATACATATGCTACTACTATATCATTCCGGTTACACTCATTTCGTTCCACACATTTTGAGACAAAATCGATTTACAGGTTATAAATGTCAGACACATTCAAATTTTTTTCTTTCAAAAAATCATTCTAACTTTTTCTTTCGAACTTTCGAAAAATCGCAAAAATCACAAAAATATGCTGCCGAATTTACCCACAGACGCGCTCGTACAAGAAAAATATGAAAAATTGCCATTTTTATTTTTTTAATTTACTATTTTTGTTGTTGTTTTTCGACTAGACTCTGGGCGTTTATATTAACCAGTGGCCTATTCTGGCTTTCCCGGGGAATTGGGAAAATATTTTAAATTTTGTAGCAGTTTTATTCCCTTTTCCCCAAATTGTATTCTGTATAGGAACCATGCGCAGATTTTAGCGAAAAAAAAATTAGATATAATTTTTTTTTCGATTAAATAAAAAAAATGATTGCAGCCAACCTGCTATACAATTTTTGTGTATCAACCAACATAAAAACTCAAAGAATTTAGACAAAAATTTTATCAGTACATATGGAGGTACAGATAAATTTTTTTTTGTTATTTTCAAAGCAAAAATTATTTTGGTTGATAAAAAAATAAAAACTCGATATGTTAAGTAATATAAACTTTATTTAAATTAAAATACACAATTTTTTATATTTAATTTTATTTTTTCGAGAAACAAAATGACATTTGAAAATCGTGTGCATGATAATATACATTTTCAGTCACATTTGAGTGAATGGATACGGTACATCTCTTCAAAACATCTCTTCAAAACTAATAAAAAATGGAAATCATATTCAGATAAATTTATTGAAATGAAAATTAAAATCATCTTACTTTTTATCAGTATATAGAAAGAGTTTAATCTAGCTCACATTCTTTCCCGTAAAATTACACAATATATCATGCGATATATTTCAATATTTATGGCACTCGAACGGACAACACTAATTTTGTTGATTAAATTAAAAGTATAGGCTTTAAATATATTAGTTTATAAAATAATAACTTATATACTTTTTTAATTTTAAGTGTGTTAAGACAAATTAAATTTAAAACAACAAAAAATTTAACCGCCAATGCGAAACGTCAAATTGAATTATGTAAACATAAACAAAATGAACATACGTTGCACACACGTCTGCCTCAAACTTAGAGGAAAATACTGAAGAGCAGCAACTATTTTTTTCCCATATAAAAATCAATATAATATTTGCTATCTCTTTTGAGTCATGTGGGAACAGGATGGTTATATAAAAATGCATATGGTCGTCTCAGATATCAAAGAAAAAGCTAACGGGACAAGTTGTTGTTGTTGTAAAAAGTGACGCGCTAAATTTTGTGTTCTTAAAAAATCGTCATATTATTAATTAAAAAAACTAAAATATTATAAAACAGTTTGTGTATCGTGTTATTTTGTGTAGTTTGTGAATAAATATTTAAAACTTTGATCATTAAAATATTGCATTGAAATGCTTTGTGAAGTGTTGTCAAAATGCGCATCAAAAAACTCGAAAAGGAATTTCTTACTATCTGTAAATGTTTTTAGAAAATAAAATGTAAATTATGTTAAAAGCAAAGTGATTTGTGATAAAATTTTCATTAATTTAAGTTATAAATCAAAAAAATTTAAGAAACGAATTTTGGTTGTTGTTGTTGTGCTTTTTCTTTTTGTAAACATAATAAAATCATATGTTATATTACAGTGTCGTATTTTTCTTATTACTACGTTCATATTTTACGTGCTATTCTTTTCATAATTACTTTTTATTTCAGAATACTATAAGTGCAATATTTTACCGAAAATAAAAACGATTAATGCGTACTATATTGGAATTAAAATAATTGTGAATTTGTGTTGTTTTAAATTTCGATCGAGCAAATTCTAAATACGACCCGTTGATTTATATGCTTTCTCTTTTACCCTCCGAATTTGACTCACTTGACAGCTGCAAACATTCAAGGTGGATTTACATATCCGACGATTTTTCTGCGCCGAACATCACGTGACACATTCAACCAATCAGAAAGAACTTCTTCGCCGAAATTTCGGCACAGCGAAGACATGAACAAAATTTATCTTTTCGGCGCGACGACACAGCACACATGGATAAAAAAAATTCTGATTTTTTTTCTACGATTTGACATCATATTTAGCTTGTGTTTATGTTTATATTTGATTTTATCGGCCTTAAGTTTTATTATTCACATTTTATTTACAATATATATTTACTTACAAATTAAAAAAAAATTATGTGTTAAAATATTGTTTATGTTTGTGTGAAAAAACTGCGCCGAATATGTAAATCATCCATAATAAAGTGTTCGCCGAATTTCCTGCGGCAAGCAGCTCCGCCGAAAAATCGTCGGATATGTAAATCCACCTTCACTCTTCAGTATTTACCTTTATGGCCTCAAAAAATGAAATATTCAAAATTGAACGTGCGTTTTTCTAGCAACTACAAGAAATTATATCTAGTTTTTTTTTCGCTAAAATCTGCGCATGGTTCCTATACTGGCTATTGGGAAAGAATATTTGTTGGGAAAAAATTACTCCCAATTATGCAGTTTTGACGTTTATTATTCCATACCTATTTTACGATAGATTTAGCTGGGAATAAGAGTTTAAAGGTAAAGTAACTTGTTAATTAAAATATAAAAAAGATATTAATTTTAATAATAATTATAAACATCAAATTAAAATGAACAATTGAACAAAATTCTTTAATTGCGCGACTGATTGATGATTGGGATATACACGACAAGAAATTCAAACCAATTTTAGTTTGAAATGTTCCTAAATTTTTTTTTTTACATTTTCAGAAACAAAATAGAACAATTAGAACAATGACAAAATAAATACCTTCTGCTAAAAACTAAGTGCCGCAAACATTCTTATCTCCTTTGGAATTAACGTATCCATCATGTGGGGAGCAACCATTTCCTTTAAAATTAATGCTAGTTCGGGCGGCATACGATAAATTTTTTACAAACTCTGGCTCATACAGATCAAATGGAATGTTTGAATATATCAAACGTACACGTTGAATTTTGAGATTGTGTCGTCTTTCCTCCTCGTCATTTTGAAAATAAATGTTTCTTCTATGTGCCATTTTTCTGACGACGTTAAATATATATATATATATATATATATATATATATATATATATATATCCCCGTTCCCCGGGAAAGCCAGAATAGGACCACAGGGGGCCAACTATGGAAATCGAACGTCGACGTGTTTTGTTCGTTGTTTATATTCAGCAATAGTAATTACTATTGCTGAATATAAACAACGAACAAAAAACGTCGACGTTCGATTTTCATAGTAGGCCCCCAGAGTTAACTCGATCTAAGAAATTTTTTGGATTGAGTCGAGTTAACTCCAAGTTAACTCCAAAACGGCATGAAAACTGAACGTTTACGTGACGCGGTTTTTACTGACAATATGGCAAAACGTCATCGTATGCATACATAAAGATTATAAAGTAGTCCGCCATTTGTAATTATACCTTTTGTTTTTGTCATTCTGTTCAATCGTATTTTTGCTTTTAAATCATCAATTTTTGCAGTTAAATCATATTGCTTAATGAATATTATTAAAGGTAAGAACTAACAAATAAATAATCTAATTTCAACTTCTAATTCGTTACTATATGGCCTTTCAGAAACCGCAATGAAGAAATACCCATCGGCAAGGGTTGGCGATATTATCACCATAATTAAAAAATGGTTTCAATATTCAAAGGACCGGCAACGAAAAATTAAAAAATCGTCTACATATTAATTATGGAATAATCGATTTAGTTTAGTAAATAAGTGCAATAACTAAGTTTTGAATTTTATATTTAGTAAATAAGCATCAATGAATTTTTGAATTATGAATTGAGTAAATAAGTAAAATAATGAATTTTTGAATTTTCTAATTAGTAAATAAGTACAGTACATAAATTAATTTTTGAAATATTTAATTTTTTATTATTTAAATAATAAATTTATTATATTTTACACAAAAATAATTTTATTTTATTCTAAATTTACCCAAATAGAATCGAAAATAATACGTTTTGGCTTATAAAAAGCCTTGATTTTTTCGATAAATCATTTCGTTTTTACGGTACGCAAATAGGCCGCTTTGGCGTACCGAAAACGTGATACATCAGTGGTACGATTTTTATTTTAAAATTCATAGTTCAAAATTTACAGAACAAGTTCGCTTTCCTAACGCCAAAACGTTACGTTTGCGAAGTCTTGTATATGAAGTTGACTCATTTTTTGTTTCGCTTATGTTACGCTTTACTTAGAGGGTAACTTTTGGTGTTTATGTTGAAGGTTCAACCTTCAGTATAAACAGTATATATATACTGTTTATACTGAAGGTTGAACCTTCATATATATGAACAATACCAATACAATAACAGGCCATTTCTTGTTAAAATCTTGTTGGTATATGTAAATCCATACAAACCGAAAAAAAATTACATGGCTACAAAAAAACAATTTCATTATTTGTAATAAATAATTTGTATCGTTCAAGTTAAATTGAATAATACATTGCAAGAAATAAATAATGATATTTTGTTATTGAATTATTTAAAACAAAAATTGTTTTCAGAAAACTTTTCATTCAGTAATATTTCAATTAAACTAGCAACTTATTTTTTCACCGTAACAACAAATAAAATAAAAACAAAAATACACGAGATTTTTTACTGCCGCTCTTACATGCTTTTTTACTTTTTTAGTAAACCAAAATATGTTGAACGGGATGGGTGCACGTCTTTGCGTATGACAATAAAATATTTTGTTTTTATTTTTGTTCAAATAAAACTTGATTTTTAAGTAATGTGGTGTAATAAACCAAAATACATTTTAATAAATCAATACTAATGATAAGCCCAAATGCGTGATTTAGTTGGTTGTACATAATAACTAAAAAAAAATCCAATTTGATCGACAATTGGATTTTTTTTTGTGGGCTTTTGTAAAATTTACAGTAAAGAATTAAAATTACGATACCGATATTGAAACTTGAGAAGGTAAAATATCACACATAATAATTTTGTGTATTATGTGGACTGTGGTAAAATCATTCTATGTTTTACACTACAAGCAGGTTACAAAAATAATATACAAAACACAAACGAATATAAATAAAATTTTATACCCTTTAATCTAAAATTCATTACACAAATAAAATGTGTGAAATTAAGTTCATTATTTTCTTCGGTACTGTATGTCGTGAAACAAAACCATAACAAATAATACAAGAGAGCCAAGAGAAATTAAAAATCTAATACGCGCACGTGTCATTGAAAAATTGTGTTGTTACTTTTATCAGTAAGTTGCTAAATGAAAAGTTACTCAATAGGGAAATATTTTTATTGGAAATGTTTCTCAAAATATCAATATTTATCGTGATTTTTCAGATAAATTATGTTTGTAGATAATAAAGCAGATTTATTGGGACAAATGAAGAATTTTTTTTGTCCCATGTAATTTTTTACTTACTCGTATGGCACCCGCGTTTTTGTTTGGATTTACCTATACAAGCTCATGGAATTTTTTTATTTAGAAAAATGGCCTATTATGTAGTGGTATTGATATGAAGCAAGGGGGATTAAAACTGTCAAAACAATGAATTTGACAATTCCCTTTGTAGACGTAAAAAACGACATTCCGGCGAAGGCGGTCGTATGAAGCCGTGTGTGGTCCATTCTTTCACTGCGTATATGCATTCGACCAAGTTGTAGTAAAATAAAAAAAATACGGTTTGTATGTAGGCAGGCCCAAATAACGTAAATAAGAAAAACCACTTTCATACAAATGCTGCTTTCTATAAATTAAAGACATATATCATAGCGGATAATGGTAAAATTCTAAATAAAAACTACCTTAAAAATAAAAAGCAATTGACAAAATTAATCATAAATAAACAAAGTTGATGAATCAGGTGAATGGAAATTTATTATTCTGCTTCATTTACGAGATATAAATCTGTGGCCACAAGGCAAAACGAAATAACTCAATTTTCCATTTTTTAAAGTAGCACTTTTAAAAAATGATTTTTGTTTATAAAAACACCCCGTTTATATATAAGGGTTGACTTTTGTGAAACTGAATGAATTATATTATTAGGTGTTAATTAGAATAGCCAGATTTAAGATGTCCTTCTTACCTAACCAAGGCATTTTCTAACAACTACTCACTTTTGGAATAACTCGAGTTATTCCGTTTTGCCTTGCGGCCACAGAAATAAATAAAGCCAAAAAGAACATTTCAAAATATGTAAATTTTCCATAGCATTTGTTTTGAAATTGTTTTTTCGTGTTTACGTTTTTTGGGCCTACATACATACAAAGTCGATGTATTGAAAGACGGCCGTATACACAACATAGGCACTGGTAGTAATAAACAAATTTCATTTTTGACATGTATTTTTATTTTAATTTAAATCTTTCGATTGTGTAGTAATAAAAAATGAAACAAATGTTTGAGTGATATATAAAATAAAGGTTTCACCACTGATCTATATACAAATCAGATAAATATAGATCAGTAATATAGATCAGTGGGTTTCACAGCAGGTTCTAAATATGGGTAAAAATCCATGACTTTTCATCCCATCGTTCTAAAAAATCATCGTTCTGAAAAAATCTTGCATATGGGATTTTGGGTTTTTATCGATTGTTTATTGTTATGAATCGGCTGTCAAGTAAAAATTCTCATGTACATGTACATGTTTGGCATGGTACTTTTTAGTTTTTTTGTTTTACTGTTTTGACAGAGTAATAGATAAATAAAAAATTGTGTGAAATTAATATAAACTAAAATTCTGAAACTGAAAGTAATAAAAAAATTGTCAATTATAATAAATTTAAAATGGAAGAGAACCAAAATGTTAAAAATGACGGATGGCATCGGTCACACACGCTAATTTTACTTACAGAATTACAAAAGTATAAATGTCTATATGACCCTCTAGATGAAAATTTTATTAACAAACCGATGCGTTCGGAGAAGCTAAATTTAATACGCGATACACTTAAACGTACTAAAAAAAACGTAACCGTCGTTGAAATTAAGAAAAAAATCAAATCTTTAAAAGCCCAGCTGTGGAAGGAGACGCATAAAACGTTAATTTCAAAAAAAGGCGGCTCGGAATCTGATAAACCGAAACTTTGGTGCTACAATGAAATATCATTTTTATTAAACGCGAGTGAAACGGAACCGAGTCAATCGAATATAGATTTGGTGGAGGTAATTTAAATCTTTTCATACAAATTTATAGTCTACCGATTTTTTAATTAATAATACGTGTGTGTCACCTGGATTTTGGCTACAAAACGTTTTGGTGGAAAAAAAATAATAATAGTAATTTTTAACGGTTTTGTAAAGTTTGTTTTTATGAAAGAAATATAATAAACTTCATATTAACTTACGATAAATGTGTTCTATGATGAGATATATACGGAAAATTAAAAGATTATTTTGTTTGAATTACGATTTCTAAAACTAAGTTCAGTAATGTTATAATTCAATTGTATTTTATTTTATTTTCAGTTAAGGACAGATACCGAAGAATCGAATGACAACTTGGAGGACAGTAGAAGTGGAATTACCCCAGAAAAGGTAAGTGTGTTTAATAACTTAGTTGAATAATAATTCTATCTAAAATACATCTCTTTTGATAAGATATCCGTGTGAAGAAATTCTCTTCTGAGTCGGTCTTTAAAAAAATGGTTGACTATGTACTTGTGTAGGTCAATTGGAAACGGAAATTAAACTTCATTGAAGTTTCATATTTTGTATTTTATATACATAGAACTATTTATTTTCATTAAAATATCTTTATTTTGTTTAATTTCAGAAAAGAAAATACAAAGCAGAACAATTGGAAGAATGTGGTATGGGGGCTAATGAGTTTATGAAGCAGAATTTTGAAAATACAACGGTGAAACAACCCCTTGAAAAAGAAGAGCAATTTTGCCAGTACTTAAGCAGTCTTTTGAAAAAAATTAAATTAGAAGAAACATTTGACGACATAAGTCTACAGATCATTACTTTAGTCAACCAGAAAATTTCCGATGAGAGGAAAAAACTGCAAGCTACAAATTATTTCCCTCCAATCCATAATTCCCAATCTTTTATAGATCCACCTATGCTAAGTTCTACACCACCTTTCGTCATAACGATTCCCACTTCCTTTAGAAATACACCCTCCCCCTCACTTCCTCAAGTCGATGAATTCATTTATTTACCAAATTCATCGTGCAGCAATTATTTAGATTCTCCCTCACTCTCACTTCATCAATTACCAAAGATAGAGTTGCCTTATTCATCAGAACTAAATAATGCTGATCATCCAGAAACTGCCTGCTCATCCAGAAACTCGCCAGATATTCCTCCTACGCATCAACGCATCCAATCATCAAGCTCGACCTCATCGACCAATTCATTAAAGATTCGTACACCTTCATGCACACTGCGTCTATCAGAACCATTCCATTATCCCTACAATGAAGAGAAACCTTATCTCATCAGATCTCGTTCCCGATCATCATCGGTTAATCGGGATTCTTTAGACGTAACCTCACCCACAACACTTAACTCGTCCCGTTCATTTCCACACCCAGAAAAAAAATCAAAATCTATTTATATAAAGTAACTTTCCCAAACAGCAAATTCCTTATCAACTTCCATAAACCGCAAAAAATCATAATCGCTTCCACATCACCTAACCGATACAGTTATTCCCTGTTTCAATCCGACCACATTTCATCGATCAGAAGAATCCATAGGCAATATATTTATAATTTTACAAAACAGTATTAAAAGAAAGTCCAGTTAAATTGTCGTGCAATAAAATTTTTTTTGAATTAGCCTTAGCAGGACGATATTGAAGATGTGTAAATATTGTATAGGTAAATATAGTTGTTAACAAGCATAAATTAAAATTTGTTTTTCATTTACTTTAATCAAGTTTATGTGCAGTTTTTGTATTTTACCTATCCAGAGTTGTCTCGTTTCCATTGATCATAGTTGTAGAGGTAGTGCATGCACTTGCGCATCAGTCAAGGGTATCTTTCGCAAGCACCTCTACTCTGCACGATGCCTAAAACATGACCAGCATATCGAACAGAGTATCGGTACTGTGGGAGGATACTGAGCCGATTGAGCTGTTTTTCAGCAGATCAATTCGTCCTGAGTCCCTCGCATCACGGTCGCCTGATCATCATATTACAAAATATACAAAAGTCCTTACTAATAGTTTTAGCTCAGCATGGACAGAATAGACGTAACGTTATTTTTGTATTAAAAATTTCGACTCATTTTTTGACCTTGCTTCGCAAAAAGGTAGAAAAAATGGTTTGCAGGGTAACCAAAATTCGTTATTTTTGTGTTTTAAATTTGAAATAAAAAAATTTGTAACTCATAACACTTGTACAACCGTTAAAATAATTAATATAAATCTATTTTCGAATGTATTTTGGACCAACATACACATTTGTGCAGTAGTATTAACTCGTTTTCGTACGAAAAATAACACTACAACTATAATAATAGTAAAATAATTAATATGTTATCAAAAACAAATAATTAATATGTTATATAATTTATATGTTATCAAATTATAATGTTTTTTTTCAAAAATAATTCCTATTTAACTAAGAACCGTTAAAAACTGGAAGACATATCAACCTCTCATTTCTGATACACACATTTGTGTGGATCGGACTTAAATTAATGCAAAAACAAATTGTCTGGCAGGAAAAGGGATAGAAAGAGTATAGCTATAACCAGCGAGTCTGTAAGAGTCAGTAACGAAACCTTACAGAATTTAACGAAAATGTTTTATTACAGAATCTTTGACAGTTTGAACAGCGAATCTGTAACACGATTATTGTCAATTGAATTTTTAAATGTCAATTTACTATACATCCTACAAAACGGCAGAACAAATTGAATAGATAATATCCATTTATAAATAAATTATTGATAAATTACAAATCAACCATGCCACAATGGTATGACATTTATATTAGAATTGTTTTTATATTAGAATTGTATTCAATTTTGAAGTTTCCTTCAGTTTGAGCGATAATTTTCGCTCTTGTTACGGATTGCTAAATGACAATTCAAATTTAACGAAACTGAACGAAAAGTACTTTGGGTTTCGCTGGTCACCCTCTAAACTTGGCGAATCGAAAACGAATCGCAAGTGAGAAAATTTACATATGAAACACTTCGCAAACGCATCGTCTTAGCGAGTCAAAAGCGATTCGTTAGTATTTCGTTTGGCGTATGAAAATTAAAATGAAAGTGAACTGATTTGTATGTATTAGTAGTTCGCATTTCTCTTCATATTCGATTCATTTACGAAACGTTTTGGAATCAGAAACGAAATGCAGTTGATATGAAAACGTATCACTACCGAACTACTTTTTATCACGTAGTTACTTCGAATATACTTACAATGACTAATAATGCACTACAATCTATTATATATTTAATAATTGATATTATGTACAATACTTTATCACTTTTAATATTATTATTGTTATGAATTACTAAATAATAATTAATATTCACTATATTTATCACTGCACTTATTATTGTTATTAAATACGAATTATTTTTATTTTTTAAAAAGCAAAATGGCTACATAAGCAAAATAATATAAAAATTATATCCATATATAGCAAAGCCTCAATATAACCCTTTCCTGACCCACATACACAATTGTGTATGTAAATTTCGATTACAACAAACGAAGATGTCAAACATAGAATTCGGTGGTAATTGCAGACCAGTGTACACATTTGTGTAAACCACTTAATTTTGTTTTCGTCCGAAAAATAACAGTAACTATAATAATGATAAAATAATTAATATGTTATCAAGAACAAATAAATTATATGTTATATAACCCTTTCCTGACCCGCATACACAATTGTGTATGTAAACGACAACCGAATATGTCAAGGTGACAATTGAAGACCAGCATACACAATTGTGTAAACCATTTAATTTTGTTTTCGTCCGAAAAATAACAGTAACTATAATAATGATAAAATAATTAATATGTTATCAAGAACAAATAAATTATATGTTATATAATTAATTTATTATCAAATTATTATGCTTTTTTCAAAAAGAATTCCGATTTAATTAAGATCCGTTAAAATACGGAAGACATTACAACGTGTGATTATATACATACACATTTGTGTATGGCGAACTTAACTTGAACCAAAAAAAAATTTTTTTTGAACTCGAAAGGGATAATTAATTTGTTTACAAATTATTATGCTTTTTTCAAAAAGAATTCCGATTTAACTAAGATCCGTTAAAATACGGAAGACATTACAACCTGTTATAATTTACATACACATTTGTGTATGGTGAACTTAAATTGAACCAAAAAAAAATTGTTTTTTGAACTCGAAAGGGATAAACATACATTTTTCAGATGTCGCTTTGTTACTTAAATTTGTTACAGACTCGCTGCACGCCTTATGGTTTTTGAACGCGAATGTAAATGGAATTCCGACGGAATTGCATATTGGGTTAAACGAATTTTATGTACGCCTATGCCGTTTTTTATTTCTTTCTCTTTTTCTTAAAAATTTGTGACACTTGACATTTTGTTATATTCATTTTATATTTCTATGATTGATACAATAATAATTCTATGTATAACATAAAATTGAATGTTAATTAACAAATCAATTTGTCAATCTATTAAATGAAGGTTTGTGTTTTGCTTATTGATTAATTTTATTCTGTTACAATATTATTTTTAATTTAAAACAATTTTGTTTTGTTTTGTAGAAAATAAATGATCAAAAATTGCAAGCATTTTCAATAGGAACTATGGGTAAACGTCCATTATCACGTAAAGAACAGGAAGAGCTCCGAAAAAAAGAAGAGGAGGAAGCAGCTGCAAATGCATTTAAAGAATTTGTTGAAACCTTTCAAGAAGCTCCGTCGAATATTTCTAAGGTATGGGTAAAAGCAGGAACGTATGATGCCGGTTCGCGAAAAGAAGACAGCCGAGAGAAGGGTAAATTATATAAACCTGCTTCCAAACTTGAGGAAAAGGGGTCTGCTGAAAAAGCTCAAGATTATGCTAAATTACTGGCGAGCGATCCAAAAAAGGATTACGTTCTTAAAAAAAAAACACAAGAAAAAAAGAAAAGCAATTTGGAATTGTTTAAAGAGGAGCTAAGACAAATGCAAGAAGAACGTGAAGAGCGTCACAAATATAAAACACAAGCAAGATCCATGTTACCTTCTACCCCTTCAGCTGCAGTTGCAGATTCTGATGCAGTTTTTAAAGATGTTGAGATAGGCTCCTTTGATAATGGTGATCCAAACACCACAAATCTATTTTTAGGCAATCTTAGCCCTAAATTATCAGAGCAAGAATTGATGGAACTATTTGGGAAGTATGGCCCTTTAGCTAGTATTAAAATTATGTGGCCACGGTCTGAGGAGGAAAAATCACGTGAACGCAACTGTGGTTTTGTTGCATATATGAGTAGGAAAGATGCAGAGCGAGCTCTTAAAGCGCTTTACGGTAAAAATGTTATGCGGTATGAAATGAAATTGGGATGGGGAAAACCTGTACCAATAATGACACATCCAATTTATATTCCCCCATCGTTGATTGAGTATGCAAAACCTCCGCCGCCTTCTGGATTACCGTTCAACGCTCAACCTCCACCAAGTGAAATAAACGTAATATTAACCAATTCTCATTTAAAAAATATATGTAAATATAGCCATTTTACTTACTATTTTTTATAGATACCAAAAGTAAACGCGAACGAATATATGACAGATCCAATTGCTAAAGAAGAATTAGACCATGTGCTTTACAAATCAATTGTTAAGGTTGTAATTCCTAGCGAGCGCTCATTGTTAGCATTGATTCATCGTATGATTGAATTTGTTATTCGCGAAGGCCCTATGTTTGAAGCTGTTATTATGAATCGGGAAATAGATAATCCTTTGTTTAGGTTCTTATTTGAAAATGAAAGTGCGGCTCATATATACTACCGTTGGAAATTATTTTCACTACTACAAGGGGATACACCATCGGAATGGCGCCAAAACGAATTCAGAATGTTTGCAGGTGGATCAATATGGAAACCACCGCCTGTAAATTTTTATACTCAAGGGATGCCTGAAGAACTAATTCATGAAGAAGATTTGGGAGAACCAAGCAAAGGAGCATTATCGAATGCGTTAGTAAATATAATATGTACATTGTAGCAATAATAAACCAATTGATTACATATTTCAGACAAAGAAATCGACTTGAAGATCTAATTCGGCATTTAACACCTGAAGCAGCAAAAATTGGGGATGCTATGATATTTTGTATTGAACATGCTGATGCAGCTGATGAAATATGTGAATGCATAGCTGAATCTGTATCAAATCCCGAAACTATTGTAACGAAAAAAATTGCAAGGTTATATTTGATCTCTGATATTTTGCACAATTGTGGTGTAAAAGTTCAAAATGCCAGTTTCTTTAGAAAATCGTAAGTATTATATTTTAAAGCATGATAAATTGAATTTTATCTGATTTGATTAATTTTTTTAGAATGGAGAAATATTTGGTAGACATTTTTCGAGGCTTGCATATAACCTTTAAAAATTTAGAAAGTCGTCTTAAAGCTGAGGGTTATAAAGTAAGAGTTTTACATGTTTTTCGAGCTTGGGAAGAATGGGCAGTTTATCCACGGGAATTTCTAAATAAATTAAAAAATATATTCTTAGGGTTGCCGGTTGTAAGTAAAAAAAAAATGTATATTTAAAATATAAACAAAATTAAGTATCTTTTGATTTATAGATAGAAGAAACTGATAACGATATTGATGGTGCGCCATTCTCTGGTGATGAAAAAGAAGACGAGGATTTGGATGGAGTTCCATTAGATGGAGCCGCATTATTAAAAGGTGCTTTGCTTCGTGGTATACCTGAAGTCAAAACATCAACGCGAAATACGCCTTTACATTTACAAGACAACAGCCAAGATTATAGTGAAACAGAGGATGATATTGATGGAATTCCTTGTAATTATTATACAATTGCAATTGCGCGTTATAAGTAACTAAATTTTGAATAAATTTATTTGTTTACAGTAGACGAAGATATAGATGGGATCCCGTTAGAAAAATTTTCAATCGGTGGTAAATCTCAAAGTGGGGCATTCATACCATCAAAATGGGAAATTGTAGATCCCGAACAAGTAGAAGCTCAAGCAGTAACAACCAGCAAATGGGATACATTGGATCCGATACCGCCGGAACCTCCACAAATTTCACGAGACTCATTTGAAAGTAATGACGAAAGCTTGGAAAGCGGGCGCGATTTTGATGATGATAAACGATCTCGTCTAAGGGAAATTGAATTGAAAATAATTCAGTATCAAGATGAATTGGAATCAGGAGTGCGCTCTCTTAAAACGGGTTGGAATATACAGCATCAAGTAGAACACTACAGAAGGAAATTATTAAAGAAGTCCGATAAAGATTTACGTGAAACATCTCCAAATGAGAGATATTTAGGAAATGCCTCGTTGCGAAAAGAAATTTTAACGAGAAGAAGCGACAGTCCCGTCGAAGTATTTTCTAAAAAATCGAAGAAGAGCAAGCGTACTCCGTCACCACAATATTTTAAGAGTAGCCCATCACGTTCTGTTAAACCATCTCGAAAATCTAGATCGCCGTACTCTAGAAGAATTCGAGAATCGGTTTCTCCAATAAAAAGTACAAAGTAAGATTAATTACCATAAATGCATATACGGGGATATTTTAAATTATTTATATATTTATTATAAATTGTATTTTAGAACCTATAAACGCGGTCGATCCAGGTCAAGTGAAGACTCGAGTTCTCCAAAACGGTTTACACGTGAGAAATCGCAATCTCCTGTGCGTTCGACACGTTATGATACTAGTCCATCTCGTAAGTATCGGTCTCCAACGCCTCCTCCATCTAAAAGTGCAACACGTTACATTATATCACCGTCAAGAGGTTCGTCATCGAGGCATTCACCATCATCGAGTAGAAGTGTACGACAAACCAGAGACTCTTCTCCAATACGATATGCAAAATCACCGCAAAGGCATCGTTCTGATAAACAAAAGCACAAACACAAATATTAAAACTAAAAATATTGTTAAGTAAAAAACCTCGATTTAACGGACTAATTCGGGGGTCTATTATGAAATTTTCGACGCGCGTATTTTTTTCGACGTTGTCGAAAATTTGGTATTATGAAATTTTCGACCACATCTTTTTTCGACGTTGTCGAATTTTTGGTATTATGAAATACTCGACGCGTTTTTTTTTTAGATAACGTCGACTATTTTACGACAGCTCTTGAGGTGTCGAGTAAATAAAAGAAAAGTGTTAAGAAATAAAACAAGTTTGTTAGTAAAAATAAATTAATAATTTAAACTTATAAAATTTTAATTAATAAAAATTAATTAATTAATTTAAATTTAATAAAAAATAATTAATTTAAATTTTCACATAAAAAATAATTAATTTCATTTTTCGACATCGTCGAAAAAAAAATCATAATAGCGATTTTCGCCGTTGTTGACTGTCGACGTTGTCGAAAAAAATACGCGCGTCGAAAATTTCATAATAGACCCCGATTGTCCGTTAAATGCGATGTCAAAAAATTTAATCCCTTTCAAATGTAAAATGTAATGTTTTAAATCATTTTATTTTAAGAAACTTTAAGAATTTAGTGAAATTAAATGATAACGAGAAATAAATAATTAAAAAATTTGATCATACCGAGGTTTTTTCCGATGGAACTAATAGGCACAGTTTTTTCGTGCAATGCTGAAGTTAGATCAAGTTTTCAAAAGAACATCTATAACATGGGACAAGTGAGTAAAAATAAGAACCTAAATACTTTTTTTTCAAATTTATTTTGTAAGAACCATTACTACCTAGGTAGGGTTAATTTGATCGAATTGTCGAAAGAGAAATTTTCTAATACTATTTTCTGTGGCACACAAATTTACATCTATTTTGGATTTTTTTATTCAAATTGGATTTGTTTACATTTTTTGTCTTTTTCTTTTTGAAAAAAATCCAACAAATTTGTTGGATTTTTTTGATCCATTTTCAAAAAAAAAGAAAAAATGTAAACAAATACATTTCCAATCAGAAAAAGGTCAAAAATAGAACATTTGTGTGCCACAGAAAATTTTATAGCAAATCTGCCAAGATAAATTTCAGCAACCATTTTTCACCAACAACCAAACACAATTTCAAAAATTAGTATTTTTTCGGTATTGGGGCAACAAATTATAAGCAAAAAATAATTATGAAACATGAGAATTTTATTTTTTAAAAAGAACTATGGTACTATTGATTCAACATTTGTATCTTATTTACATCTTATATACGTAACGTAGGTGTGGAATTGTTACTCAGTCATGTTCTCTTCCCCGGTTACTTCAGGCTCCTTTGGTTGTTCTGTATCATGTGCTTTGCCGGTATATTCAATTTGAATTACTCGCTCCTTAGATTCGACTGATTTTCGTTGTTTTGGTGGTGCTTTAATGGTAAGGTGACCATCTTCGGATAAAGTTGATACCACATCATTTACATCGACTTCCTCAGGTAGCGTATATTTTCGAATGAAATGTCTAGAAATGAATCCATGCTCATCTTTTTTCTCCCCGTGTTTTCCTTCTACAACGATTGTATTATCAACTGTTTTCACTAAGATTTCATTAGGCGCGAAATCTGTTGTATCCAACGATACTTGAAACCCGTCATCCGCAATATTTTTATTTGAATCCGCCAATTTAGCATATTTCTTGTGGCTGCGATATGGCTTTACAATTCTGCGTCGTTTGGGCTTTGGTCGCGAGAATTTTTTCATAGGTCGATTGTAGTAGTTCGATTGTTGGCTTTGTTTTGGATACACCACGTAACCGAATGATTCGTCAATTATTTGATAATTTTCTGATAATTCCAATAATAATGGTAACGACATTTTCTAAATGTAATAAAACGTTCTTCAAAACACTTTCTATTATAACGTTTAAATTTATTTTTACTACAGTATAGTTATTCGTGTTTCATTTGTTTTGTTACTGATGCACCATTTCATTCGCGCGCTATTTATATAAAATCTCATTTATGAGAGAATGAACGAGAAACCACTAGTATAAAAAATATGATTACACAAATTTTGTTTCTGACGTAGTGAGAAATGAGAGCAATTCCCCTTATTCATCAATCTCATTTCTCACAAAAATGCGTCGTTGTCAATCGTCATCGATAACAAAAATAGTACATATTTAGTTTCTGATTTCTCTCTTTTCTGTATGAATGCTATTTAAAAAAAACGTCCACATTGTGGTGTCATAGTAATAACACAATATATATCTGTATTCTATGGTAATAATGCGATGGATTTATGGGTTTGTGCTAAGAACCAAGGTATTTACGTTTGGTATGTTTCTATGACCCTTATAATAAACAAATTACAAAAAAGTTTTTATTTTTATAACGAAAATTTCGCGTACTCTTTAGTTCATATCAAATTTCACAAATTAAATATACTATATCAATATTCTACCACTACCTTTACCTTTATTTCATTACATAAATGTAAAGGAGAAAAACCATATTATAAACATTTTTCGAGAAACTTCTAGAACGAGGAATATATTTTATTATTAATTGAATGATGCAACTTACAAAAACCAACATCATGTAAACCCGTCAATTTAAAAATTCAATTTAAATTCAATCAAATTTTAAAAACAATAATAAAACTCAGCTGATCAAAAATTGCCGGCCGGCATAAAAATTGATTTTTTCTACAATATCTGTCTCACTCATAAAATATTTGCCTTAGTATTTTCTCGTTCTTTCTACCCTTTACTTGCGATTGCGACTTGAAAAAACTAATGAAACTGTTTAGAATTACATACATGAAAAGACGGCGACCTCGGAAAACGCATACAGTCTTTCCGTGTATTTCTACTTTACAATCGCAAAACAAATTTATATTTTAAAAAGAAATGTGTCAATTGGCAAGGCAAAATAATAGCAATTTCTTTCCAAAAGAAGATTGATTTATAAATCAAAAAAATTGATTTGAGATCAAAAATTTTTGATCGAAATACCGTTGCAATTTCTTTCCAAGTAAAAAAATTGATTTTTTTTTTGATCGCAATCAATTTTGAAAAATCTCAACATTTCGTTAGATTTTTTATTGACATTTACAAACACATAAATATGTTTACGTCAAAAATATAAACATAAACACTTCAACAAATATAAACATAAACATTATAATTTTTTTGACTAGTTGACCGTGATATTTTGACATACAAAATTTATTTTTCACTATAAAAATTGTCTTGCATTGTATCAAATTATTATTTGTATTTCGCCTTATACTAATTGTATTAAAATAATTAACACAACTCAATAATCTGTCAATCAAAATTTTTGACAGTAAACTCAAGTCAAACTGGAATGTCATTTTTTCACAGATACACTACCAAAAAAAATCAATCGTGTATCGTGTTCTTTGACATACAAAAAAATCAATTTATTTTTTATTTTGGAAAGAAATTGCTATTATAGTTGCTAATCTAGTAACCCATATTTCACCTCGCAATTAAATAATTTGCGACCAATAGAGGATATACCCCTAACAGTTCTTCATGCTACCTTTCTACTAGCCAATTTGTGGTGATTCACAAAATTCAATACAACGAACGCACAGCACCCATTGTTTGTATAATTGAGGGTTACGAAACCGTTCTTATAAATGTAATTAAAAAACATATTTATGATTGTAATAAATAATTATAGTTTATTGTATAAATTTAAGATTGGAATCATTTTGTATCGGCCAATGTTTCAGTCTCTTTATTTGATTTATCTGTTCGATGTGCCTCGCCAGTTTGTTGAATCTGAATAACCCGTTCTTTCGATTCAACTGCCTTCGGCTTTGGCGGTGCTTTAATCGTCAAGCGGCCATCTGTCGATAAACTGGATACTACATCATTTATATCAACTTCCTTCGGTAGTGTATATTTTCGAATGAAATGTCTTGAAATGAATCCATGTTCATCTTCTTTCTCCTCGTGTTTTCCCTCCACAACGATTGTGTTATCAACCGTCTTCACAGAGATTTCATTTGGTGCAAAATCTTTCGTGTCCAGAGATACTTCAAAACCATCCTTCTCCAAAGAACTGAATTTGGTACAATTGCTGCGATTGTGATGTGGTCTTAGCTGTTTACAATTTGGTCTCGAACAGGCATTCAAACTTTGCTGGCGGCAATGTTTTGGGTGTTGAATTTGGTCTGGATACACCACGTAACCAAATGGATGAACGTCGGATAATTCCAATATTAATGGTAACAATGACATTTTCAATTTATTTATTTTTTTAACTTTAAACACTTTTAAATTTTTATCTCTTGAATTAATTTTATAATTTTATTTTTTATAAAGAGAATATTGTTTCATTCGGACTAGAGCAAATACTGATACCTCTGTGTTCTATTCGCTCGATATTTATATAAAATTCGAATGTACAAGAGAAAGAACGAGAAAATACTAGAATAATTTAAAGTTGATGACGCAACTAATGTGATTATGAGAATTTAAATTTGCTCAACTAGAGCACAAAAATCAGCTGTTTCTAGATGCGCGTCATGTCTCTCATGACGAAATATTATGTGAATAAATTGTTCGTGATGCCCATTTTTTCTAGAAGCTACGCGAATATTCGATTTAATGTAATTAACGCTACTTAATGTTAGAAAGTACAATTACATTTCTCTTATTTTCATATTTATGTGTCGCACTGTAAGATTGGAAGCTCTCATAATAAACATACTTTAGCGTTACGCTCTCATTTCTGGCGTTTTTATAATTTGAAAGAGAACAAGAGATGAAAAATTTGATACGGTAAAGAGAAGATAGATTTGTTGATATTTCGAGAAACATCCAGAAAATGTTTTTTTTTCATAATGATAAATTCCCCGCGTTTTTGTAATGATAAATTATTATAGCAACATTTTGTTAATACATACAAGTTTACACATTTTGTTTTTCTTGACAAAGATAAACAATATAGTCAGCCGGGCATTGGCCGAGCCGACATTTGATTTTCTATAGAATCTCTCTCGCCCACATTTCAATATTTTTTCTCTCATTCTTTTACCCCACTTCTGTTTGCTATATCTCTTTAGTGATTTAGTAACACAATTGTGAGGGTAGGGCAAAAGTACCATGTCAAAAATTTAGTGTTGTCTGTTTTTTGAACCAACTTACACATTTATGAATTCCTTTTTAACTTATTTTCGGCCGAAAAAAACACTATATCTATACACACAATTGTGTTGGTTATACTTCAAATCAAGCGAAATTTTTTATCAACAACGCCATTACATACTATGGTTTTTACTCACACATTTGTGTGGGTTGGACTAAAACTGAGCCAATTTTTTTGTTTTCTTGGTTTAAAAAGGGATATAAACAAAAATTTGCATTCAGATTCAGTTATCAGTAATTCAGTACAAAAGTAAAAATAAAGCTATTACCTGTTCAATTAAAAGCAAATCAAGGAAATAAAATTTGTGAAACTAAAATGTCGTTGTTACCATTATTAATGAATTTTGCCGATGATCCACTAGAATCTGCATTTGGCTATGGATTGATTCCAGATAATTTTACCGATCAACGGCAACGTAACCAACCCAATTTGTCTTGGCCATCAGCTTTATGGCCAAACATTTATCACCGGCAATGGGCAGCACCAAAACGACACGAAGATTCTAATAAGGCACTCAAATCTCATATTGGTAAAGATGGTTTTCAAGTGTGTATGGACGTGCAACATTTTCAACCAAATGAAATCATGGTAAAAACTGTTGATGACACAGTTATAGTTGAAGGTAAACACGAGGAGAAAGAAGATGAACATGGTCACATTTATCGTCATTTTATACGTCGCTACCAACTTCCAAAAGAGTTTGATGTGAAAGATGTGCATTCGACACTTTCATCGGATGGTGTACTAACAATTAAGGCGGCACCAAAAGCACAAGCGATTGAGTCAAATGAGCGAGTAATTCAAATTCAACAAACGGGACCCGCACATCTTTCGGTCAAACCAAATGAAAATGAGAAAGTAAAGAATGCCGGAGAGAATATGGCTGAATAGAATTTAATAAATTTGTGTTGAATTTTCATTCCTATTTTTAGGGGGAAAACGATCCCGAATTTTAAAATCCCGAAATCAAAATCCCGACTTTTTTAAATTTTTACTCTCAAGAAAATTAAATATTTTTTAAAAAACCCTGATTTTCGTCGGGATTTTTGTTTCGGCAAAATCGGGATTTTGAAAGTCTGCGGATTTTAAAAGTGGTAATTTTGAAGTCGGGATTTTAAATGTCGGGATTTTTTTTTTTGTCGGAATTTTGATAATTCCCTTATTTTTAATTGTATTTTGGGTAAATCTAATGTCGAATTATTGTAATAAAATAAAACGATTTTCAGTTTTTATTTCTTAAAATTTTGGTTTTTACTTGAATTGATTGGTGTTATTCTCCTTAATTCAAGTCATAATTGTATGGTCAAACACCCAACCTACACGAGGATGGAAAATACCGGGGGGCCTATTATGATTTTTTTCGATAGTGTTTTTTTCCGATAATAATACCGAGTCATATTATTTATGATGCTGTTTTGTTTAATTGTCAACGAAAAACCGTCAAATTTTTTTGTTTGACGTTATTAAAAGAAATTTATTTATAATTTTGTTATAATATTGTAAACGATCATCGACATTTTTATAAATAAAACAGATGATGATTCAGAAGAAGAAGTAACGCCAGTTTACATTATAAGGAAACGGTTACGTGATAGTTGGATAGTTAATATATTTAAATTGCAAATTTTTTAACATAACCTCACTTTTTTTCAACCATCCACGGGTTGCGCTGGAGGACCTGCAGAATCAGAATTTAAGCACACTGATAACTCACTTCATTTCATTCAAGAGAGCATTTCGAAATGATCAACAGTTGTTGTCGGGCTATTAGGAAAATTAAAAAATAATCAAATAATTAATTTAACAACACGAATTTAATAATAATATTGTTTAAATTAAATTTTAATTGTAACTCACATTTCCTAAACTTAAATTCATCCAGTTTTTATTTTATTCTATAATATGAAACACGATCTTCGTCACGTTGAATTTAGTCATAAAAAAACACTATCGAAAATTTTTATAATCGCTCTTTTTCGATACTATCGAAAAAAAACACTCGAAAAATTTCATAATCACTCATTTTCGATAATATCGAATAAAAAACACTATCGAAAAAATCATAATAGGCCCCCGGTGTTTCTCTTCATTTGTTCCCCCTTGGCGATTTTCATCGAATGTAGATAGCGTTGGTTTCTACGTCTACAAGGGGGGGGGGGAGAATTACCAACCTGCCCATTTGTGGATTCCTTTTAAACTGATTTTCCTCCGGAAAAACACTATAACTATACACACACAATTGTGTTGGGTGTACGTCATGTCAAGCGAAATTTTATAACAAAAACGCCATTACATACTATGTTTTTTTACTCATACATTTGTGTGGTTTGGACTTAAATTGAGACAAAATGTTTTTTTTTGGTAGAAAAAGGGATATACAATGAATCTAACCATCAGCTGTCAAGCAACACAAATTCGGAGGGTAAGGTCGTGTTTCAATTGGTTTAAATGCCGCATAAAAAGTTAAAAAGTTAAAAATTTATTCGTGGTAAATATTTTTTAACTTTTTAACTTTTTATGTGTTTCAATTGGTTAAAATTTTGATAATAACATGGTTGCTTATTTTATGTGTAATTATGAACGTATATAGCAAATTTAAATATGAAAATATGTAAAATAAATACTATTTAAATATATTAATTAATTATGGTTAGTTTACATCTAAATCATTACGATTTTCCTCAAAATTTGTACATGACAAATTTCTGTTTACAAACAAATATTTTTGTCAGCCAAATGTTTTCCACATAAAAATTTTATCAGCTCTTGAAGCAGATAAAAAGTTTGGCATTTTTATTCACCACAATTTTTAACTTTTTAACTTTTTATGCGGTATTTAAACCAATTGAAACACGCTCTAAAAGAGAAAGCAATAAATCAACAGGGCCCTATTTAGAATTTTTTTCAACCGAATGCAATGAAGTTAGGAAGTTAAAATTAAAAAAATATGTAAATTGAATTATATATTCTTCCAATACAAAAAAATAATTGTTTTTACTTAAGTACAATATATTGTAGATTTAAACCTGTGTATATCCAAATAGTTATTGGTCCGAGATTTTTTGGTCATGAGCCTAAAATTAAGTTTTCACTTCGTACTAAAACAAAAAGTAGTTCGGTTGGGGTGTTTTCTTTGACATATATGAAACCGCCATATGCATTTTTTATATAACCATTCTGCTCTGCGAAGTTCTGGTAGATTGTAGACCTGTGTGAGATAGAATCTTATATCATTTTTTGCTGAAGTTTTGGATTTTGGTTATGTTGAATGTAACTATTGGCCATTTTTAACCCTTACCGGACCTCAATGCAAACCAAACGTTTTGGTTTTATTTTTTATTTTTTCCATTCTAATAAATGTAATGAACAAAGCAAATTTCAAAAAACATTATTTCTTATTGAGAGGTGATAGAGGAGTAGAGGGTGGTAGCAGTACTACATTTGAAACATGATATACAAGATACCACAAGCTGCAAAGGGTTCATTAATGGTCATATTTGAGATATCGGTCTAGATTGATATTCTAACATGAATTTTGAAAGTATTTAAGAAATTTGGCATTGCTTAATTAAACTAGGCTATTTCTTCTTCTTTTTGAATGGAACCTCGAAACTTCTCACCACTTTTGTAGCTTTGTAATCCAGCTTGAATCGGAACCAACAACTATTTTATGCATTACTACTGAGAACAAGATTATCGAAATTTGTACTGAGAAAAAAAGCTGTGTTGCTTTCAAAAGATTACAACAACAATTGCATTGTATTCAAGCCGATTGTCTTAGAATAAGAAAAAAAAATTTAGGATTAGGGGAAATAAAATCATTTTATGGTTATGGTGTTTACCGCAAGGCGTTATTTTTTCTATTTTTGTCGAAAAATTTATCTATTCTATTTCATAAAATAATAAAAACTAAAATAAATATTAAGAAAATGAACCAACACAGAAAAATTAAAACGCATTAAAAAATTAAAGCCAAAAGTTGTTGCTTCCACATTTCTTAGCTAAGCTAAGCGGATTAGCGAAAGCAACACTACTATAGATTATCAAAAGGAAAAACCCACTTTATAAATTTTAGTTTTATGAACTCGAAGCGGGATAATGAAAAGTGGGATTTAGAAAAGCAGGAGTTGCTACAGAACTCTCAGAAACAACACAACGATACTGATGTTACTGATTATAGGAACAATACAGGGCATTCCATTCACTTCTATCAACTCTGTAAACAAATACAACCAGGGCCCCACGAAGTAGCCCTAACAAGTAACGACTTAAGATCTTAAATTTTACACTTTTTGGATCATTTCGGTTATCTACGTAGTGCTCATGACTCGATCCATAGCCTCATCATCAAAGTCTAAACAAACTGATACCTAAAATGATAGTGGTTTTACGACAAGGTGGTCCAAATTAATTTGTCCCGGCTGGTTAACTTTCAGACTGCACCACGTGCTGGTTAATTAACCAGACATTTGATATCCTCCTTCTCATCCAATCCACACGAGGACGCAAAAGACCGCTCTTTTTCTTTATTTGTTCCCCCTTTACCTATAAAACCGGTTTTATAGGTAAAGGGCACGATATTAAAAATTGATTCCCATGTTTCATTTTCGTCGTTTTTCGTGCATTACGTCACTGATGACAACAAAACAAAATTTACATTGAATTTGTCGATTTTTGTTTAAATAAACCTGCAATAAACGTATATTTTTAAACGACTTTTTTTAATTTTGATAATTATAGTTTAACTAAACACTTTTTTATGGTTTACACTTTATGTTTCATTTTATGGTCGAAATATTTGAGAAAATAATCCGTCGAGATATATTTTTCAAGCCGACAGCAAAACAGGGATAGAATAATTATGAATATATCCTTTTTCCCGCCTGCCATCATGTATGAGTAGGTGACGAAAGAGAATCATGTCAAAAATTTATTTTTGTATTTATTTTGGACCCACATACAAATTTGTGCATACCAGTTAAATCCTTTTCGTCCGAAAACAGGATGCATATTAGGACGTCGAAACTAGAGGACGGAGCAATGGATCGAGACGGGTAGAGGACCAAAGCATATATTATATAGTATTGTTAATATATTCTGTGACCAAAGTGTAGGCGGCAAAGTCGTTTCTTCGGATGTAAAACTAGAGAATTTTGTTTTACCGATATCGAAAACAATATAAAAGCATGGTTACAAAGGACAAGTATCAAGAATTGTATAGCAATCTAGCTGAGTCAGTAAAGGCAATTTTATTAATTGTAATAGTAAAGGATTATCAGTAAAGTAAAAACAAACCTCTATTACTTGTATAAAATGTGGTTATTTATTAGTGAGGATAAAATAGTTTAAAATCTACATAACAAAATTTTCAGGCATACATACAAAAATTTATAAATCAAACAAACTCTTGAGATCATCGGTTGATAATTTCGAACCTCTTTTTGTATCTGTACCCGTTAACACTCCATCAGCAATTTCTAATTTTTTCTCTTGCAACATCTTTATTCTTTCTTCTATTGTATGCATGCAAACGAATTTATAAATTGTAACATGTTTGGTTTGGCCGACGCGATAAATTCGATCTTGTGCTTGAGCTTCTAACTGAGGATTCCAATGTAGGTCAATAAGCAACAAATGATTTCCTCCGACTAAATTTAGACCCACACCACCCGCGGTTAATGAAAGTAATAAAATTTTAGAGTGCTGCGATTTATTGTTAAACCTCTCAACAATAGCCCCGCGATCTTTAACAGCTGTTGAACCTGTTATAGATGAATAAGGAATTCCATTGCGCCGTAACGCAATGCCAATTGCTTCTAGACCATGCGTCCATTGTGATACGATAACGGCATTTTCATTTTTAGATAGAACGGCTTTCCTTAGTACTTCCAACACCTTTAGAATTTTGCTACTAGGCCGAGACAAATCAAAAACGGGATTCGATTTTAGTAATATATTTTTTGAAGCTTTTGCCATACGAGAATCGCTTTCGGGAAGCTCAAATGATACAGCATCATCGTTTTCGTTTACATTTAATTGATTCAATAGTTCCATTAAATCAGTATCGACACTGTCGTGTTCCAAAGTACTCTCTTCATAAACAGCACTCCTATCTGCATCTGCTAACATCGCAGTTATTAGACCAGGATGAACACAAAACTGCCGTAATCTCAACAAGAGCAGTAAAATTTCATGAGACGGCTTATTGTAATTGAAATCTATTCCATCATCTTTATCGGCCCGTTGATGGAGATACTGAGCGAACAGCGTTTGAAAATATAACATAATTTTCTGGTATATATTCATTTCATCTCGTTCGAGAATCACATCAACAACCCGTACCACCTTTGTTGGCATAGTTAGACCGCCAGCTGAAATTAGTTCAGCTTTCGTATGACGTAACAAGATCGCTTTTAGAATAGTGTTCATGCGTAGCTGACCACTTGCATTTTTATTATCAATCCACTGCTTGAAATGGTCGAGATCGTCAAACGGCCGGCACTTTAAAAATCTAAGAAGGGCAAACATATCCATTTCCATATTTTGAATAGGTGTACCCGTTAATATCCAGCTTGATCGCCTGCTCAATGAGGTAACTGAGTCTGACATACGAGTTTTATGATTTCGAATGACATGAGCCTCATCCAAAACAACACGGTCCCATTTAATCTCGGATAACGGACCACCACTATTATTTCTAGGACATTCTTTCGAAACTATGTTGTACGTGGTTATAACCATATGCGCTTTAGCGAGATGCCGTGCCTTGACATCACGTTTTGTACCGTGATGAACCACATACGACAAAATATCCGGTTTCAGTCGGGTTTTAATTTCATTTTCCCACTGTCCGATTAGACTGGCCGGACAAACGACCAGAGTTCCTCCAGAATATTCTATAAATATGTAACTAATAGTCATCGTATTTTTGATAATAAATTAAAATTTAATTCAAAATACTCACGGTCTTTACGGCCTTTGGCTGTCCAGCCATTGTGTAGATTTTGATTTTCGTCCGAATCCTCTTCTTCCAAACAATTTTCTTTGCGATAATATTCTGTGAGGACGTGTGCAATTATCGTTAAAGTTTTTCCCAAACCCATATCATCGGCTAAAATTCCTCCGCGCGGCTGTTGAGTTTCTCGCCATGCTAACCAATATAAAGCATGCTTTTGATGTGGCATTAACTGTACTTGCAGACCTCTCGGGCTCTCAGCAAATTTATCTGGTGCTGGACATGACGATATTGATTCATGAATATGTTTAAGAGAATCGTGTATAAACGCTTTTTGAGTATTGAACGAACCACTGGATGATCCTGGAATAATCACTGGAATAATATTATAACAGGCTGAATAAAAAAAAATACGGTAACTTACAAATATTCCGTTTCGTTTGTATCGAGCGAACTAGTGGTAAATCATCATCACTTGACCAATCATTATCTGAGCTACTTTGGCTTTCGAAAAGATTACTTGATATATCTAAGTCATCTACAAATTTAAGACATTACAAAATATTTCTCAAAAGAATAATGTGAACATTACCATTTGTACTAGTTTTTGAGTTATCGCCGCTGCTATTCATATTATTATGTTGCAAAATGTACGAAATTAATTAATAAATATTAATTATACAGATACCAGTTGTTTTATACGCAAAGCACATGAAAGAAATAAAATCAGTTTGCCGTTATTATTTTGAGCAATGAATTAGTTTTACAGTTTTTTGTATTTCTACATTCCAATCGAATGAAGATATCGCTTATGTCACAAAGGAAACACCGACGACTTTTTGTAGAGCTTCGCTAAAAATGTATTTATCCCATAGAATTACACTGCATCAAAAAGAAAACATATGTACTTTATATTTTTTCGATAAATTCATATATTTTCTTTACACAACATCTAACTAATAATATCACATTTAAAAAATTAAAAAAATATAGAAATTAATTCATTTATTACTTAACAAAAATATAACAAAACCTCGTCAACGAAAAAAACATACATCAAAATAAAAACATCCATCAAAATAAAAACATACAGTTCCTAGTATTATTACTAATAAATATAATTAATAATTTGTGTGCCACCTTTTCTGAGCGATGCCCTATTTTAGGAAATCCTGCATTGAATGCACCAGTTTTACTGTTCTTCCGACGTAATTTGGTGCCACTCGTCGATTAAATTAGATTTTAAATCGTCTTTTGTTCTAATATGATGTAGTCTCACCCGTTTTTCCAAATTATCCCAAAGATGTTCGATGGGGTTGAGATCTGGCGATTGTGAAGGGTTCGGTCCAGATATTTCAATTTTTGTCGCACTCTTTTAAATGATCCTGTAAAATTTGCATATATTGTTCTTTATTCCTGATACTCTCAACAAACATTAGATCTCCGATCCCCTCGGTACCCATTGCACCCCATACCATAATGTTTCCTCCACCGAATTTGACGATAGAGATGATATATACTGTTTATATTGGAGGTTGAATTTAGGTTCAACCTAGGTTGAAGCACTATTTCACAAAAGAGAATCAAAAGAGATCGAGATTAAAAAAATTGTGTGGATGGATTTAACGTCGATGAAAATTATCTTGAAAATACATACCCCAATATTAATCAAACCGCAATTCCTTATCATACTGAAGAAAACATGATTGGATGGAACACTAATTCTAAATTTGTTTCCCAAGGCGTTTATCCAACTTCTATAAATGATGCTGGCGTTATTATTGGGGCTAATTTTGAAGTTTATTTTCATGTTCAGGAAGATCCAATCTATGCATTGAACTTATAAAGTGATGTGGCAATCAATTTGTTGCATTTAGTTAAAAATAATAAAGACCATGACAATACATCCTTATGAAGGGAATGTGAAATAAATAAGCATAGTTGTTTTATAATTACTATTTATCATTTACATACTATTATATTAAATAAAAACGATTAATGTACTTATATTAGAGGAATAAAAATGTAATTCAATTTAAATAATTTTTTAATTTTAACTTCCTAACTTCATTGCATTTGGTTGAAAAAAATGCTAAATACAGCCCTCTTGATTTATATGCTTTCTCTTTTACACTCCGAATTTGTGACACTTGACAGTTGCTTACACTCATTCTATATAATCTAATGCCTCTATTACACCAAAAAAATTTTACTGTCAGTAAAAACGAAACGAGATAAAAATATAGATATTCTTTATACTAGAATGAAACAAAAAACAAAATCAGTAAAATTTACTGACAAAATATTTGTGTATGTGTTTGTGATGTTGCCATAATAATTTTAAAAAATATGTATCGAGAGTACTTTTTATGGCAACATTTCAATACATATGAAGAAATATTGTGTAGCGATGGAAAATATTTTTCTCACACATGTATCATCAAATTTTTTATAGTTAATTATGGTATAACGCTCTTTTCTGTCATTTTTGATTATATTATTTTTCAAAGTGAGCAAAAACAGTGGAAAACAATTTTAAATCGATTAAAAAATTAAACATAATTAACAATTTAGTTTGTTTTAATTAAAATAAAATTTCTTTTAATTAACTGTTTTGGGTATATAATACATGTTTTAAAATCGCGAATAAACTTTTGTGTAATAAAATAAGAAAGTTTTCCACATCAAAACATAAAACCACATCAAAAAATAAATTTGTTTGGTTATGTTTTTTGTTTTGTATCTGTCAAAAATTAGCTATAAAATCTTGCTATAACAACAACAAAAAAACATTTGTCTTCTCCACTTCAATGGAATTTTATATCATGTTTACTTTTTTTGGTTTTTCAGTATTTTTTACTGACAATACATTTTTCTTGGTGTAATAGAGGCATAATATGCGACCAACATTTTTCTGCAGCAAAATGAAAGAGATATAACATTGACTTTTTGAATATTAGAGACAAGACAATAAATATATCCCAAAAAATTTTGCGAACAATTTTTAAGCCACTACAACTCAAAAACCACTATAAAATGTTGCCATAAAATAAATTCGATCCGAGTATTTGCATTGCAAATAATTGCAAAGGGAATTTTTTGATTCATTTAGATGTATTTGTGTGCATTTGTATATCTGACGGTTTCCAAAACAAATCTTTTAATAACAACGTAAATAAAACTAATTTACAAGAGATTTTTGGTTAATGGCCACAATTCAGTTTAGAAATAACAGCAGCAAAACTAAAATTGAAGAAGGAAAAGCGTCGACGCGATAAGCTTCGCTATTAAAAATATTCATTATATTCTGGGGGCCACAATTATAGAGATGTTTACTATTAAAAGCATCCTACGGCTATTTATTAGCACAACATTTTGACATTATTTACAACATAATAGCCGTGTTGCTTTCAAAAGATTACAACAACAATTGTATTGTATTAAAGCCGATTGTCTTTAGGGTTAAGAAAACTATTTTTAGGATTAGGGGAAATAAAATCATTTTATGGTTTACCGCAAGGCATTATTTTTTCTATTTTTTTCGAAAAATTTATCTTGTAGTAAAATTTGGCATTTGTTATTTGATAGCAAAATACCGAATTTTATTTGTTCTATTTCATAAAATAAATAAAACTAAAATAAATATTAATAAAATGAAGAGAAAAACAGAAAAATTAAAACTCATTTAAAAATTAAAGCCAAAAGTTGTTGCTTTCACATTTCCTAGCTAAGCTAAGCGGATTTGCGATAGCAACACTACTAAAATTTGCTTTCAAAATAAATAAGTTGCTTTGTTTATTGCATGTATTCCACAGTGAAACAATATTTTTCAGTAAAAAATCCTGAGAAACCGAAAAGAGGAGTGTATACATATTAAAATTACGTTAGAGTGACAAAAACAACAAATGTTACCATAAAAAGAATTGAGTTTCATACTTTTTATGGCAACATTTTCCCAGTAAATTTTACTGAATTTTTTTTTGTTTCTTTCTAACAACTAAAGGATTTATATTTTTAACTCGTATTAATTTTACTGAAAAAAATTGTTTCATTGTGGAATACCAGCATATTGCAAAACAAAAAAGTGGCTGTCAATTTTGCTGTGTTTAATGCAGGGTTGAAAATTTCCTTATATAAAATAAGGGAAATTTTCCACAATGGAAAAGATATATATGTATATGCCCGACTACTTTCGATTGCAAATCGCTTTGTAATTTTTTTATGTGTGTGTATAAAAATGTTATATACCGACACGGAATTTTTTTGAATGTGTGCTATAAAAATGAGAAATTTAAAATCGATTGCAATTAATTGCAAAGCAAGCTCCAATCCGCGGTTCCACACTTTAATTCTTTCTGCGTGATTCTTTCTTCGTTTCTTTCCGCTTCACCCACAAACTAATTTTTTGGCGGGGAAATTGTTGATTCTTTTTTCGTCAATATTTTTTTTGATTCACTGATTTCTTCGCACTATTACGTAATAAATATTTCAAGGACATCTTGTTTATTTGTCGTTTTTGGGTTAATTTTAGTTTAATGTTTGCTTAGAGTGCAAAAAGTATATTTTTTCAAACAAGGAAGCAATTTTCGCAGCAAATAATAAATATTTTTTACTATACGAATAAATAAAACAAAAATGATTTTACGCACATACATAAAAAAGAAAGGCTATATTAAAAAAAGAGTGTACCAAAAAAATCGTTCGGATTATTTTGTTTGCTTATAATAAAAAATAGAAATAAAAATGATTAATTTAAAATATAATTTATATTTAATTTAATATATAATTCAAAATAAAATGTATTAATTAAATATTACAGTTTTAAATTAATTATTTTTTTTTGTAATATGTATAAGCAAACAAAACAATCCGAACGAGTTTTTTGGTATCCCCTACAAATGCGCAAAGAAATCAACTGTGGCCGTCGATTGATTTTTTGAAATCAGAGAATCACGCTGAAAGAATTAAAGTGTGGCTAGGCCCAATCCGCGGTTCCACACTTTAATTCTTTCAGCGTGATTCTTTCTTCGTTTCCTTCCCCTTCACCAACAAACTAATGCCCGGTTTACATAAGATTAACATTTTTCTTCTGCAAAATGAATAAGATATAACATTGACTTTTTGCACATGAGAGACAAGAAAAGCAATATATCCCAACAAAATTTTGCAGAATTTTTGAGCAAAAATGACCATAAAAATGAAAATGTTGCCATAAAATATATTCGATCCGAGTATTTTTATGGCAACATTTTTAAAATCAACAAGAAAAAAAATTATTTCGCATTTATAAATGTTGAGCATGCCACACGAGCATTTTTTGTATTTTGGCATTTTTTTTCTACCAATGTTTTGTTCTGCTCTCTCTCTTAAATAAAATTTTAACTAAAATGAGGCAAAAATGTCCTTGAGATATTTTTTATTTCATTTATGTTTGAGTTGTGTTGTGTGGTTGAACAGGAAATTTGTTTAAGTCGCAATTAAAACTTGTATCCTAGGTAAACGGGGAAAGAAACGAAGAAAAATGCGGCATTTTTTTTACGTGTGGCATGGGCCCATTACTATATGTGTTTGTTTCTTTCTGGCATATTGAATATTTTTATATAGCGGATTCTTTCTTATTTACCTGCAAAAAATTTGCAGAAGAAAACAATTTTCTCATGTAAACCGGGCATAAAAACCGTTTGTTGGTGAAGGGGAAGGAAACGAGGAAAGAATCACGCTGAAAGAATTGTGTGGCGAGACCCAATGATGGCGCACGTAAAAGTCTTGGGGGCATATCCTCCATCCGGTCGCAAATTAAGTATTTGCGATCAGAAATATGGTTACTAGATTAAATTTGCCATGCCAATTGACACATTTTATTTAAATTTAATTTTTTTTTGCGATTGTTAAGTAGAAATACATAAAAATACTGCGACCTCGGAAAATGCGTAGCAATCTTTTCGTAGATTTCTACTCTACAATCGCAAAATAAATTTAAATTTGAATAAAATTAGTCAATTGGCATGGCAAATTTAATCTAGTAACCATATTTCTGGTCGCAAATAATTAATTTGCGACCGGATGGAGGATATGCCCCTTGTACATATATGTCTTGCGTTTGTTACTCAAGCCAGGTTTGCTGGGTAAACATATGGATTAAGCCAAGCTACACACGGTTTCAACTGCTGGCTTCAAACTAAGTTGTAATAGATTTTTCATTGTTAATTTAAACCCTTATTTTACATGGACTCTCCACCTGCTATTGCTATCTAGTTATGCTAGAAAATTTCGATAACATGGCAAGTGGAGACACGCATAATATTTATATGCTATAGCTGTATGCTACGAATACATGCTATGTCGGCATAACTCGATAGCATGTTTATAGCATGCATATTTTGACTTTTCAATATGGCGATATAGCAATATTCAATTTCAATATGGCGTCTACTAAATTTTTTCGCTTTCATACTGGTGATACATACATATTTCAATAAATAAAAAATAAATAACCAAATAAATTTTTCTGTACTGACATTTTAAGTAGTTTTTCAAATGACTAGTAGTCTAGACTATCGACAAAAGAATGATTTCTAAATGTCAAATTATAGCAAGTTTACCACACCAGACTCCATCTTGGCAAATTTTGATAGAAAGAGAAAGTAGATTGCAATAGTATTCTGATAGCAGGTCGAGAAGCCGTGTTATATTAAAACACCAAATTTTTTTTGTATTGTTTAATTCTGTTCTCTCGAAAATAAAATTTAAACAAAAATCTACATCTCAAAATGTCCTTAAATTTTTTTTATTTTCGTATCTATTTTTCCATTTCAAATAAGAAAAGAAGTATATCTCTTTTTCAACCAAAAAACGAAAAAAAAAATTTGCTTAATTTAAGTCTAAACCACACAAATGTGTGAGTAAAAAATGTAATGGCGTTCGAAAAAAAATTTCGTTTGATTTTTTTGTACAACCAACACAATTTTTTTTTTACCGACCAGATGGCACAGGGGATAAAGCTTTGGCGTTTGGATTGGGAGGTACCGGGTTCGAATCCCGATAGGGGCAGGATGCAAAGTGATATTTTATCTGTGGTGAAATGTAACACATCTATGACCCCCTGTCGGTGTAGAAAACCCATGGGCCGACCCATCTTCCATGCCAGTATAAGCTGAAGAAGAAAACAATAATGCAATGCAATGTGCAGATAGTCTTAAATCGGTCCTTTAGCCGTACGTCATCGAGGTGGTGGTCGAGAGGCGTAAAGTAAGGACGTGAAAAGCATGACTGTGGAAGACCAGCGTCAGCCTTGAGTCCCAAAACAGATCGCATAGTAAACAATAAAAAAAAAAAAAAAATAAAAAGTTTCTTAAATTAAATTGTTTAATGAGCTTATAAGTTTAAAAAATTAAAATAACGGTTTTTTAGCTCTTTTAATATTTTATTTATTACTACTTAAGCTTTCGGAACCATTTTGGTTCCATTCTCAAAAGTATGTAAATCAATTTAACAAAAAAAAAAATTATTTTCTATACAAAATAAATTAAAATCGAAATCAAGGCTAACTAAAACGTAGCTATTTTCCTGTAGACATCGCTCGCTACTAGAAAAAATATGTTCTTTATTTTAGCAAAGCAACAGGTTTTCCATATAGACCAATTATCAGTTCAATTAATGGTCCAACACATAGTTTATCGTCTTTTTTGGGTAATATTTTAAAATTTAGTGTTGGTAATACAAATTCAAATATTCTAAATTCGGAAGATTTTAAACAAAAAATTCAGAATATTACTCTTCCTCAAAATTACCTTTTAGTTTCTTTAGATGTTACGTCTTTGTTCACTAATGTTGATAATAGACGTGTGACTAACATTATTAAAGATAACTGGAGGAGTATTAAACAAAATTCAAAAACTGAATTGACTAAAGTTCAATTTATGTCGGCATTGCAAATAGTTTTGAATAATTCTGATTTTTCTTTTGGCAATAAAATTTATAAACAAACTTTTGGTTCTCCAATGGGTTCTCCTATTAGTCCCATAATAGCAAATTTAATGATGGAATTTTTGGAAAAAATGGGATTAAACTCTTTGGATTTTCAACCGTTATTTTACTTTCGTTATGTAGATGACATTATAACGGCAATCCCTGAAGACAAAATTGAAATTTTTCTGGATGTATTTAACTCTTTGGATAATAGAATAAAATTTACTGTTGAAAAAGAAATTGAAAACAACATTTCATTTTTAGATTTACTTTTAATTCATGAACCGGATGGTAAAATTTCTTTTGACTGGTACCATAAAAATACTTGGTCCGGTCGTTATCTAAATTTTAACTCTTGGCTTCCTATTTCTTACAAAATTAATACAATCAAAATTTTAGCTCAAAAAATTCTAAAATTGTCCGATACTAAATTTCATTCCAATAATTTCAAACTGTTGGAAAACACTTTGGTAAATAATCAGTATCCTAAAAAATTAATAAATAAAGTGATTTGGAAACAAAGAAGTTATCAAAATTGTACATTAAATCCTGAAATTGAAAGTACAAATTATTTATCTTTACCTTACATAAAAAATCTTTTCGAAAAATTAAAAAATTTATTTAAAAATTATAATTTCAAAATTATTGGTCGTTCAGCTATCAATTTAAATGATATTTTGTTTTCAAAATTAAAAGATCCGATACCATTAAAGAAAGAATCTAATCTTGTCTATAGGATTAAATGTAATGATTGTAACCTAATTTACACGGGACAAACTAAACAGTTTTTGCGGGAGCGGTTCTTTTAACATTTACGTGGTGCTTCGGGAAATTCAAATTCAAATCAAATAAGTGCACTTTCGGAACATATTAGAGATACCAACCATAATATTATTTTTGAAGATGTAGACATTTTGGAAAAACAATCTAATTACAGAAAACAATCTATTTTGGAAATGTTACATATAAAATCTAGTTCAAATTCTCTTAACATAATTAACGATTTCGCGTACATTGGCAATTCATATGATCTATTTTTATAATTTGATTTTTTGCTTTTACACAATTTAAATATTATTTAAGATGGAGAAAATTGTTTTCAATTTATGTTTTTAGTCAAATTTTATTTTGTAAAGTGTTTTTTCTGTAGATATCAATTTTTGTTGCTCTGCTAAAATAAAGAACATAAGTAGTGTTGCTTTCGCTAATCCGCTTAGCTTAGCTAAGAAATGTGAAAGCAACAACTTTTGACTTTAATTTTTTAATGCGTTTTAATTTTTCTGTGTTGGTTTATTTTCTTAATATTTATTTTATTGTTTTTATTTTATGAAATAGAATAAATTAAATTCGGCTTTTGCTATCAAATAACAAATGCTAAATTATTCTCCAAGATAAATTTTTCGAGAAAAATAGAAAAACTAACGCCTTGCGGTAAACACCATAACCATAAAATGATTTTATTTCCCCTAATCCTAAAATTTTTTTTCTTAACATTCTAAAACAATCGGCTTGAATACAATGCAATTGTTGTTGTAATCTTTTGAAAGCAACACAGCTATATTTTTTTTAGTAGCGAGCGATATCTACAGGAAAATAGCTACGTTTTAGTTAGCCTTGATTTCGATTTTATTTTATTTTGTATAGAAAATAACTTTTTTTTTGTTAAATTGATTTATATACTTTTGAGAATGGAACCGAAATGGTTCCGAAAGCTTAAGTAGTAATAAATAAAATATTAAAAGAGCTAAAAAACCGTTATTTTAATTTTTTAAAAATTTTCTTTTCATACTTTTCTTAGAAAAGAAATTCCAAAGAAGTTAAAGGTACAGAATGAGCCTAAGCAACTGCCAAGTGTCACAAATTCGGAGGGTAAAAGAGAAAGCATCTAAATCAACGTGATTACAACAACAAAAAATCTATAAGAACCCCACGTCAACAACCAAAATTGTTTCTTTAATTTTTTCTGATATATAACTTAAATTAAGGATAAATTTACCACAAATCACTAGCTTCTTAACACAATTTACTTTTTATTTTATTTAAACACTTGGTAAACTTACTGATGGTAAGATATTCCTTCTTGTATTTTTTAGGCGTATTTTGGCATTTTTTCACGATACACTTCATTTTGCACAAAAGTTTGTAATTTTTGTTATGATATAATGCACCACTACATAAACAAATAACTATTTGATAAAGTTTTTTTTTTGTTTTTATATATTATAAATAATAATTTTAAAAATTTATAATATATAATTTTAACGCGCAAAATTAAAACGTCACTTCGTACAACAATAAAAAACTGGTTTGACGGGTTCTTATAGCGAAATATGAGTAAACCATATGGATTTTTTATATAACCATCCTATTCTGGCTTGTGACAGATGAGATAGCAAATTTTATATGGGTAAAATATTGCCACCTATTCTTCAGTATTTAACCTTCTTTGAGAAATTCTATTGGGGATGCGCGTTAAGGTTTGCATTCTTGAATTCATTTTGATAAATTTTAAACAATACAATAATGACACTTTTGTTTACGTTAATATAATTTTCATAAAAATAAACTAAAAATGCCACTTCATAAAAAAATATGGTGAAACGTAAAATGCACTTCTACATAAGCGTAAATAAAAATCAAAAATGGTGAAATACTGCCCAGCAAACACATTTTCGAACTTTCCGTTCCATGTTCAACCGATAGGAGCGCTTCACGTCACATACCGAACGTGACTTTAATAACACACTGAAGACAACCATAAGACATGTTGCCATATATATTTGTCTCTTTTTAACTTATATGTAATTTATATTACTTTCTCTACCGCAGACCAACACAAGACTTGTTGCCAAAGACTGAAAATTTACTGGGTACTTCCCGCTAAACAAAAAAAGCGTATCGTAAAAAACGATACGTTGTCGATACGTAAACGATTTGATTTTTTACAAATACGCAGAAATTTTTCATACATTTTTTATATACTGTACATATAATGCAATACACAATACAAATTCAACTACAAATGACGAAAGAGAAATATAAAAAAAATCACCATTCGCTTTAGTTTTATATGTTCACGTGATCTAAGTAAATTAAACCTTGTATTTAATTTTAAACTAACAACGCCATTTTCAAAAGTGCTTTGGTTACAAAAGTTTTTATTAAATTTTTGTTAATAATAGATAGTTTATTGTTGTATTTAAGTTGTTTTGTTTAATATAATTACTAAAAAGTTGCAAGTAAGTGAAAGAATTATAAAAAAATTATTGGTTTCATTAATAATGGATAAACGAAATTATTATGAAATACAATGGGAAATAAAAAAAAATTTGTTTTGAATCAATATCGTTAAAATTTGATAAAGAAATCACTCCACATACATCACATCACGATTCGTCTATTGAATGGAATGGCATGCAACATGAGGAATTATTTGATTTTGATAATTTCGACCCAACTACAGACCAAAATTTAGATTTTATATCCCCTGATCCCCAGGTCATAAATTATAATATAGATGTAAATAATTTATTAGTGAATAAAATAACCAAAAGTTAAATTAAACAAGCTTTTTATTTGCTAAGTATCTCGCAAAATGCATGGTGTATAAAAATGATTCATAATCATATCGCCAAATTCATGATGTTACGACAATATCGATTCGTAATGGTATCGCAAATTTCGTGTCGTTTCCGTTACATGAAAAACGATACTAATGCGTATCGCAACATTCGTATTGTTTTCGATGCTCACTAATGCATAGGCAAACATCGGAAAAAAGCCTAATTATCATAGGACCGTGGATTCGTAAACGTATCGTTTTCGAATCGGAAAAACGTTTCGTTTGCGATATATTGTATGAACATGTTACATCGTTTTCGTATCGTAAACGAATCGCTTTGTTTAGCAGGTTATTACATATCTCTTTTTCAACCAAAACAAAATTGACTCAATTTAAGTCCAAACCACACAAATGTGTAAGTTAAATACCATAGTATGGAATGGCGTTTTTGATAAAAAAAATTTCGTTTGAATTGAAGTACAACCAACACAATTGTGTGTATAGTTATAGTGTTTTTTTTCGGACGAAAATAAGTTTGAAAGGAATGCACAAATGTGTAAATTGGTTCAAAAAACATACAGAAATAAATTTTTGACATGGTACTTTTGCAGAACCTTCACAAATGTGTTACCGGGCAGGAAAAGGGATATAACAAAATACTATGTACATACCTGAAACGAAACAAAAATATTATGTAACTGAAAATCAGAAAATAATTAAAAAAATTTCTTCAACTATACTTATCAAACTTAAACAAGCTTTTAAAAAAATACATTTATTATCCATTTATTTAATAAAATAATAAAAATAAACGGAAATTATGTTTGTGTCGTCACTGACGTCACATTAACATGGCAATAGATTGTGTATTGGAATCCAAAAAACCAAAAGATATAATCCAAAAATCAAAACCCAAACTTCCAAAATCCGAAAGACAAAATTCAAACTTATACAATTCAAAATAGACAAAATCCAGAAGGACAAAATCTAAAAAAAAAATCAAACTTTAAATTTTTAGATTATTGTTTAAAATCTATCTTTAATATATACTGTTTATGTTGGAGGTTGAACCCAGGTCGAGTCAACTTGTAGTTATCTTTAGGTTAACCTTGAAGTTAACTTCTACTTAGTGTTTATATTGGAGAGTTATCTTTAGGTTGAGTCGAAACCAGGTTATAACTGTCAAAATCATTCAAATTTTTTTCTTTCAAAAAATCATTCTAACTTATTCTTTCGAACTTTCAAAAAATAAAAAAACGCAAAAATCACAAGAATATGTTGCCGAATTCAGACACAAACGCGTTCGTACAAGAAAAATATGAAAAATCACCATTTTATTTTTTTACTTTACTGATTATTTTTTGTTGTTGTTTTTCGACTCGACTCTGGGCGTTTATATTAACCAGAGTTAACTCGACCTAACAAATTTTTTGGATTGAGTCGAGTTAACTCCAAGTTAACCTTTGGTGTTTATGTTGAAGGTTCAACCCAGGTTGAACCTAGGCTCAACCTCCAACATAAACAGTTATACTGTTTATGTTGGAGGTTGAACCCAGGTCGAGTCAACTTGTAGTTATCTTTAGGTTAACCTTGAAGTTAACTTCTAGTGTTTATATTGGAGAGTTATCTTGAGGTTGAGTCGAAACCAGGTTATAACTGACAAAATCATTCAAATTTTTTTCTTGCAAAAAATCATTCTAACATTTTCTTTCGAACTTTCAAAAAATAAAAAATCGCAAAAATCACAAGAATATGCTGCCGAATTTAGATACAGACGTGCTCGTACAAGAAAAATATTAAAAATCGCCATTTTTATTTTTTTACTTTACTGATTATTTTTTGTTGTTGTTTTTCGACTCGACTCTGGGCGTTTATATTAACCAGAGTTAACTCGACCTAAGAAATTTTTTGGATTGAGTCGAGTTAACTCCAAGTTAACCTTTGGTGTTTATGTTGAAGGTTCAACCCAGGTTGAACCTAGGTTCAACCTCCAACATAAACAGTATAAGTATAATAGGTGAAGGAATCTTTCTTTAATAGGTGGTGATGGGAGAAATGGTTTACTTCATTCTCTATTGAAGTCGAATTTCAAAAAAATCGGCTAAGAAATGACAAAAGAAACAAAATTTTTAAGAAATAAAAACTGAAAATCTTTTTATTTCATTACAAGAATTCAACATTTAGAATCACACAAAATACAATTAAAAATAGGAATGGAAATTGGAACACAAATTTATTAAATTCTATTCAGTCATATTCTCTCCAGCATGCTTTACTTTCTCATTTTCATTTGGTTTGACCGTAAGATGTGCGGGTCCCGTTTGTTGAATTTGAATTACTCGCTCATTCGACTCAATCGCTTGTGCTTTTGGTGCCGCCTTAATTGTTAATACACCATCCGATGAAAGTGTCGAATGCACATCTTTCACATCAAACTCTTTTGGAAGTTGGTAGCGACGTATAAAATGACGATAAATGTGACCATGTTCATCTTCTTTCTCCTCGTGTTTACCTTCAACTATAACTGTGTCATCAACGGTTTTTACCATGATTTCATTTGGTTGAAAATGTTGCACGTCCAAACACACTTGAAAACCATCTTTGCCAATATGAGATTTGAGTGCCTTATTAGAGTCTTCGTGTCGTTTTGGTGCTGCCCATTGCCTGTGATAAATGCTTGGCCATAAAGCTGATGGCCACGACAAATTGGGTTGGTGACGTTGCCGTTGATCGGTAAAATTATCTGGAATCAATCCATAGCCAAATGCAGATTCTAGTGGATCATCGGCAAAATTCATTAATAATGGTAACAACGACATTTTAGAATCACAAATTTTATTATTTCCTTGCTTTGCTTTTAATTGAACAGGTAATAAATAGCTCTATTTTTACTATTGTACTGAATGTCAATTTTGCAAATTTTTGTTTATATAGCAAACAGAAGTGGGGTAAAAGAATGAGAGAAAAATATTGAAATGTGAGCGAGATAGATATTCTATAAAAAAATCAATGTCGGCTGATTTTATATTATTTATCGTTGTGTTGTCAAGAAAATCGTAAAAATATCAAGAATCAAGATGCGTAAATTTGTAATTAATAAAAACTTACTAAAATGATTTATCATTATAAAATTGCGGGGATTTATCATTATGAAAGAAACATTTTCTGGATGTTTCTCGAAATAACAACAAATCTATCTTCTCTCTCTATTTTTATCTCTTGTTCTGTTGCATTTTTTATAAACGTCAAAAATGAGAGCGTAACGCTAAAGTATGTTTATTATGAGAGCTTACAATCATACAGTACGATACATAAATACGATAATAAGAAATTATATTCTTTCTAGTACATTAAATCGAATATTCGTGTAGCTTCTAGAAAAAGTGCGCGTGACGAACAATTTATTCACATAATATTTCGTCATGAGAGACATGACCCGCATCTAGAAACAGCTGATTTTTTGTGCTCTTGTTGTGCAAATTTAAATTCTCATAATCACATTTATTGGGTCATCAACTTTAAATTATTCTAGTATTTTCTCGTTCTTTCTCATGTACATTCGAATTTTATATAAATATCGAGCGAATAGAACACAGAGGTATCAGTATTTGCTCTAGTCTGAATGAAACAATATTCTCTTTATAGAAAATAAAATTATAAAATTAATTCAAAAGATAAAAATTTAAAAGTGTTTAAAGTTAAAAAAATAAATAAATTGAAAATGTCATTGTTACCATTAATATTGGAATTATCCGACGTTCATCCATTTGGTTACGTGGTGTATCCAGAACAAATTCAACACCCAAAGCATTGCCGCCAGCAAAGTTTGAATGCTTGTTCGAGACCAAATTGTAAACAGCTAAGATCACATCACAATCGCAGCAATTGTACCAAATTCAGTTCTTTGGAGAAGGATGGTTTTGAAGTATCTCTGGACACGAAAGACTTTGCACCAAATGAAATCTCTGTGAAGACGGTTGATAACACAATCGTTGTGGAGGGAAAACACGAGGAGAAAGAAGATGAACATGGATTCATTTCAAGGCATTTCATTCGAAAATATACACTACCGAAGGAAGTTGATATAAACGATGTAGTATCCAGTTTATCGACAGATGGCCGCTTGACGATTAAAGCACCACCAAAGCCGAAGGCAGTTGAATCGAAAGAACGGGTTATTCAGATTCAACAAACTGGCGAGGCACATCGAACGGATAAATCAAAAGAGACTGAAACATTGGCCGATAAAAAATGATTCCAATCTTAAATTTATACAATAAATTATAATTATTTATTACAATCATAAATATGTTTTTTAATTACATTTATAAAAACGGTTTCGTAACCCTCAATTATACAAACAATGGGTCTGTGTGTCCGTTGTATTGAATTTTGCTTCATTGATTTGTTTAGGGTTTTGATGTACTATGTGTTGTATTGGAGCTTCTCGCTCAACAAGATCGGTCGAAAAATGAGGTTGGCTATGCTCCTGACTATCACGATTTCCTCCCACCACTATCTTTGTGGTTCCGAGCTCTCCGCTATCGTTGGGCTCGGACGCTTCCATGGTAGGAAATAATTGAAGCCCTTCGGTTTTCAAGGTGGTTATTATATTGGATATTACTTGGTTGTATTTATCCAGGTAAGTTTTGTTGGAATTTCCTTTACTCCGAGTAATTTCTGGATACAAACGAATATAGTCAAATTCCCCCGTAACTGATTCATCAGCAAATTTTATGAGTAATGGGAATAACGACATTTTGTCTTTTTATCGTTTTTTAAAGCACTTTATTTTTTATTTAAATATTATAAACAACTAATTCCGATTGTATTTTAAAACTGATCTTTAAGGTTTCTAGTTTGTGTTTTATATTCCAAAAATAAATTAAGACCGGGTCGTATCGTCATTTTGCACGATTGTGTTTTCGTGGCAATAATATTTGATTTATAAATTTCAAGAAAATAATTTATTTCTTTGATATGCTAAACATCCAACTGGAAGTATCGGAACTAAAAATAAGTGTTAAGAGATTTTGTTCTTCTCAGAATTTTTGAAACGAATCATCACGCAAATATTTTTAAAATGTGAGTGATTATAAGTTCACGCATGGTATAATTGTTTTCTTATGCAGTGTGACACTTTTAGTATGAAGGTTTTTGGACACTCACCTGTTTATGCTTTGTAAATTGGGACACGCGTTTCAGGTTTACTGTCATTTAGTTGTTAATAATGGGTTGGGGAAAAATAAATCCATTATTTTTTCGCTTAATGGCTTTAGTGACATATTATATCTCGTGATGTATTTGTCGCAGTGATCTACTAGTTGGAAATGGGGATTCATGTACTAAAAAATTTATGCGAGCTGGCGTAGCGTTAAGCTACCTTCAAAAGGTACCTCGATGTTTGGGTGCCGCACGAGTTGACGCAAAAAAACTTGATGACTGTGTTTCCTTCTGCGAATCCTTGTCCCACTACCTCAAAAGCTGGACAACTGCAAACAAAGTGAATGCTGCCTTCATCTTCTTGCAACTCAATTAATTACGCTCAGCCTCATAATTGTTGTGCTGGTGCAGACCCAATTAATTCTAGAAGCGAACTAGCTTTAGCTGACGCTTCAGCTATTACATTTCTCTCAATATTACAATGAGGCGGAACCCACATAACATTGACACTATTGTTGAAGCTAACAAAGCAGGCTGATAAAATGTTTATAGTTCTTAACCAGTTTTGAAGCGGCTGTAGAATTCCATAAAGAAATGAGCACAAATTTATTATCTGTACACAGAATAATATCTTAGTCTACATAACTAGAATGCTAGTTCTTGGCTTGGTATACCGTGCAGTTTAGGCCTGACACCCTTAAGATCGTAGATCATGTGAAGGACGGTAGATTCCAAAAATAGCACTACATTCAGAGTGAGAGCCGTCTGTGAAAAATACTAAGAGATAGTGTCTTCAGAACAGTTTCACACGGTTTTCCATCTCTGGAAGCATGCTGAGTGCTACTAAGTAGGATAGATAGGAACGGTCTCTATTATATCTGCCAACAAATCTCTTTCCAAAGCTTTAAGGAAAGTTAAAAAAGGCTAATAAGACGAAATGCCTTAGAGTCGGTACAAACCGACTTACCAGCTCTCGGGATGAATAAAATCTACTCCTGTTCCAATATTGTCTAACAGTTCCAAATGTATGCTTGAAAGATGAACCCCATGCATCCGAACCACCTGATTTATACGGTGGGAAGGAGAATAAACTGAAAAGAAAATTTTTGCGAGCAATAAGCCTACAGGCTAAGTCCCAATCGGGATTAATCGGGTTGCGGCTTAATGTTTTAGATTGCTTGGAAGCAAACAAATCATAACGTTGCAACCGGGGAAAATTAACAGGAAGCCGTAATTCGACAATTTCCTTATTGGACGAGGTTAGTCTGCCATAAGGAAATCGCAGTCTTAATGTAGTCAGCAAGAATCATTATTAACCAGAAAGACTATTAATTTTTTCACACAAGCTAATTCAAGAAGTACTGCGAGCGTGTTTTAGATTTGTTTATATTCTTTTTGAGCGGCAATCCCAATCAACCTGAAGATTAGATCTTTGGCTTCCTCAGGTTTTAAGAGCAGGACATCCAAAAAGCTTGTTCTGAGTTTTTTACTTGGTGAGGACAAGATTCAATTCAACAACATCAGTCGAACGTATATCGCCCAATGAAACCAGCAGAGCTACCGGCTCAAGAAAGAACGACTCCCAGTCGGTTAGCCTATTATTACGGTAAGATTTGAAGAGGTTTAAGGTTTATGTTAAAAGAGATCCATCTACAGACAGAAGTAAGAATATCATCATTCGTCATTTTCCAGCGTCCTAAAGTGGTCTAAAGTGGGGATTTAAAATAAAATTTTCAGGCCACTTGTCTATGAAGCTGATTCTTCACAGGAAAGCCCTAAAGACCTCCATTCTGTGCTTTCGTCAGCTTATCATTTGTATAAACTTTTAAGTTCTTGTTATAGAAGATCCTATCTTGAGCCTCTCTAGTGCTTCTGACTTCATTGAAGGCTCCTGTCGGTATTACTGTTATGTCATCGTCGATTGAGAAAGTAAAAAAATATTTAAATAATTTTCCCCAAGAATACAGCATACTTTTTACATGCGTACTTGAGAATAAAATTGTATACAGTTATTCGCTTGCATTCTTATGATCACAGATCCTATTGTTATTTTGGAAGGGGTCTTGCATGAGAACCAAATCCGCTTTTGAATGATGAAGGCAAGCCCACTCTATTTCTGCTAGGCCAGCTAATTCGGTCATAATGAACATTGTGTTTTAACAAAAGTTATAGGTAAATTCAAAAATACATTTCGCCTGCGAATTATATTGTTACGTTCCGCCTATTGGTTTGATGGGCAATTAATTCAGCATTATAAGGTTTGAAACATTACTAATATTTTTTTGTGAAGTTAGTGACATCTGTTGTTTAGTAGTAGCACTAAATGAGTTTTTTAACAGTTTGTCTGGAACGGAATCTAGAATACATCTAGGCGAATCTAAAATCTTCATTCGGTATATAAAGTACGAGTGCCTAGGGTGTGACATTTGGTATATTCGGTATACGAAAGATTAAAAGCGAAAGTGAATAGCGGGAAAATAATAAGTGGTGTTAAGTGATTTAATAAGCAATTGTGGAAATTATTTTTTGTTAAAATTTAGTGTTAGTAAGATAAAAGTGGGACAATTATTGTAGGAATATTTCGGCGAATATTCCAGTAGTGGCGTTGTTTAGTAAATATTTGGAAATTATTCGGAGAATATTTCCGGTATTTTCGCGAATATTCTGGGGTAACCGTCAAATTCTATAACGATATTCACAATACAATGATACGAACCGGACTGGACAGGGCAAACTCGTAACAGCATTAAAAATATGTACATGTAATCCGCCAGTTAATAATTTTTCCGGATGTTATTTCGTAGCTTGCAGGCCCACATTGTTTTAGCTCTTAATCATAATATGGCGATGATATAAAAGACCATAATAGATTACGTTTACTCCAATAATTTTGATAACACGATGCCGTGAGCCTACGTTGCATTGCTTAGCTTGATTCATAAGTTAACTTTACTATAGACATTACTAAGAAATGATCGTTATTTTTATTCTGTTTATTCACACGATAGTTTAGATTATAAAATCGAATTGAGACAGAAGAATAAGAAACCACTACAATAATTTGGAGTTGATGACGCAATGGTGTGAGAAATTAGAATATAAAGTTATTCAAAGCTGAATGAGAGAAATTATTTACTATAGTCAGCAATTTTAAAATATAATTTTATCTATAATAATTATGACGTCATAAGTGTACACATGATGAAATATATTTTAGTATGTGTTCATTTTTCTGTATATAAATTCGCAATAAAAGAGAATTTTAAGCAGTAATCGTTTGAAACGCGAATAACAAGTTTGTCATATACGAATTTGCCAAAAATTATTAAAATGTCAGTATTACCAACAATATTAAATCATACCGAGGATCCATTGGGAGAAGCATTTGGATGCCAGCTAAATTCAAAAGAAACATCACGATGCCAACCCAATTGGATGTCGTCACACGTGCATAATAGACATTGGTCGGCACGGTGTGGAAAAAATAAACAACATTCTGCGGTGGATAATTCGAATGATGCAAAGGAAGGCTTCCAATTGCGAATGGATGTTCAACATTTTTCACCCAATGAGATCACAGTGAAAACAGTCAACAATTCGGTCATTGTGGAGGCAAAACATGAACAAAAACAAGATAGGCATGGTCATATATTTCGACATTTCGTTCGCCGTTATGAAATACCGAAAGAATTTGATGTGCCAGAAGTTATCTCATCCCTATCTTGTGATGGTGTTTTAACCGTTAAAGCACCACCAAAAGTTAGTCCAACTGAAGGTAATGAACGAGTGGTACCAATTCAGCATACGGGGCCTGCGAAATGGAGCCAACCTGGACAAACACCGATAAAAACATTTTAAAATATTTCTATTCTGTGATTCGTATGTTATCGAACTGTTGAAGTCGTAATTTATTTAATAAATATATTTTGTTGTAATAATTGTTGAAGTTTTTATTGTATATATTGATCAAAATATCAAGTACGATATTGATTATTATCACATCGATTTGAGATAAATCGCCTAATTAAATAAATTAATTTAGTTTACATTTGGGCAGGTTGCTGAGAAATATTTAATGAGTTGATTTCATTTGAACTACCATCAATTACTAGTTTTACCATTGTGATTTCCTAAGAGATGTGACTAAGTTCACCTTATGCCAAAAACAGACCATCTAATTGCACCTAACCAACTCAATAAATTTGTCCTTGAAACCCGGCTGATGGCTCATATATATTATAATATTGAATGTTTCTCGTCAAGCGCGTTTATAGAAATTTCACGTCACATTTTGCCATATTAAAATCACTCTAAAACTTCTAAATATTATTACTAATTGTGCCCTGTCAAATCCGGTCCGAACCATTGGATTGTGAACACAGCTATAGAATTTGACGGTTACAATAACATTTTCCGTAATTTGTACCACTTTCGGAATATTATTGATAACAGCACAAATAATTTCTACAATTATTTATTAATTTACTATTTACGATCAATATAATTATATTTTATACACCACTAATTTCACTTTTACACCACTTATAATTATTACGCTACTCACTTTCGCTTTTATTCTATCGCGTACCGTGTCTTAATAAGACTGCCCAAATACTAAGTTAAGACTCACTCCTGTGTTCAGCTCCCATAATGCTACTACTTAAACCTAGATGTCACTAATCCCACAAAAAATGTTATTAAACTAAATTACGCTGATTCAATCAGCCCAAGCAAATATATTAATTTATATGTTTACTGGCGGTACTCTTCTATATTTAAAAGCTATGTTCATCCTTCGTAAAGAATGTTCAGGATCCTTTTATGAGTTTAGCCACTTCTGCACAAATCTATCTACATCTATACTGCCCCCGCACGATAAGCTTCCTGAGATTTGCCAATCGCTGGTTACCGCTTCCGATTAGTCTTGCCGTCGTAGCAGCCAGAACTGGTGGACCATCTGCAACTCCATAGCCTTTCGTAGTCGCAATATTAATGTATTTTTGCGACCACCCGTTAATAAATTACGCAACTCTAATTGGAATTTTAACTCCGCAATCGTCAAATCCCTAACACCCATCTTCTAATATTGACAATCCCATCGCTGACACCAATTGCTAGGAATTTACCCTGTCAAATCCGTTTCGTATCATTGCTTCCGGAATATTCCCAAAAATATCGGAAACAATCTCTCAAACATTTACACCACTTCTGGAATCCGAATATTCCCACAAAAATTTTCTCAATATCCACTACTTAGTCACTAAAACACAACAATAATAAACCGCGTCTTAAGCAAGACTCACCAAAGACCGTAGCTTAAGATTCACGCCTGTGTTCATCGTACCCGTATTTAAATATGTACCACTAAACTGCTATAAAACTTCTTCTAATGCTACTACTTAAACCTAGATGTCACTAATATCACAAAAAAATGTTGTTCAACCAATTTACGCCCAATAGGTCAAAATATCGTAAATGTTATGCCCCGGACAGGGGTTATATAATGAGTTTTGAACAAATTTCTGGAATCTGTCCTGGTTGGAAGAACTATAAACTATTTCTATTTGGTTTGTAATGTTTGATTGGAATTCTAACAAATATTTTACCGGAGTAAAGTTCATGTCTATAAAAAGTGTGGGTGCACATATTTTTAAGTGTAGACTCGAAAAACTTTGACAAAATGTTTTGTATAATTTAGTATCCTAGTATAATTTAGTAATTTACATTCCATGCAAAGCCAAACTGAGTAAATTCCACACTTAGTACTCGCTAAGACGCATCTACGTAAAGCCATCCATATCACCTCTAACATCATGTGTATGGGCTTGAAAATTGTATTAGAAATGTTGGATAACAAGCAATATGCACGATCAAGCATTGAAAATCCCATGCTTGACACCGCCCTAGAAATTTATAAAGTTTTTAGAGTCTACGCACTTTTCGTTTACATTAAATTTTTGATTAGGGTGAACTGAATACTACATACAGTATGTGTTCGTTATTTGTGGGATTCTGAGGTATTGGCCAGAAACTGAAAATTTATATGGCCGCCAAAACTAATATAAAAGTTATTCTATACACGTTACATCTTCCTCAACTTTCCCATGTTGATTAGCAATTTGCTCCTCAAATTCCCACGTTTCGGGACAGTATTAAATCGAATTACCATCGTTGTCACTATTTTACTATTTGATAGCTGTTAAATTCTTTAGATGTACATCGTTTACGGATTGTGAAAAACCAAAGTTCTTAATATGGTGCTTGTAATTCTGGCTGTCGTTATGATTTTTATATGGCCATATTTCAAAATACAGCCTTATGCTGTAGCCTTATCATTCCTGGTCTAATGGTCAAGATAATACTTGAATCTACAGGTAATATTGTCCATTGTTTCTAGTATTTGATTCCGATTTTTGTTCTTACACAACTCTGTTTCCTTGATTCAGCTTTTTACACATCTAATCAAACAGCAATCAATACTTATCAATACTAGTAATGATTGATAATGCGTGTGTATGTGACTGATTGTTGTATTGGGTCATTGTTAATTTTGTTATTTTCACATCTCGAGTCTGGATCAATCGAGTGTGCTACTTGTAGATGTTTAGTTTACATTTTACTGAAGCATTGGGATGAGGTAATGCTTTGTCCTTTATTAATACGACACATCGGTAAATATCCTCCATATCTTCCTTTCCACAAGTCATTTGTAATATTCCGAATCAAACGAAACCGGTTTTTTTTAGTGAATACACATTTTTGTTGCTCCTGTATAACTTGTATTAGCCCGACATATTAATAATCCGTTGCTCAATAGTTACCGGAGCTGGTGCATAGATGGCGCGTCTAATAAAAAGCTCATATGATTTTTATTTAGGAAGTACCGACCTCCAATCGATTCGTGTCAATATTAATCCGACCATTAGTTTTTAAGTTACAGTTCTTTTAGTAACGTTACTTGTGTCGTTTTCAAAAAAACCCAAGTATCGCTACTTCCAACTTATTTCGATTTTTATGGAACAATTGTTGGAACTAAGCTCCACGGTCAAGTTTCATTTTATTACAAGTTGTACTATGAACTGTGGAACAAAATCCCGTAACTCAACGAACTGGATATTATGCGAGTTCCATGTCTTCCGTTAAATGTTTCAAAAATGTAACGAAAGTTGGAACTGTCAAAATGAGTTCCATTTTGTTATACTTGGGAATGGAAGAAAATGAATTTCGTCGACTCCTCCTTTGAATGCACCCGTCGAACGTTGGTTTGTGGCATTTAAGCATAGCCGTACAAACAGCGATGATGCTGAACACTCTGGTCGTCCGAAAACGGCGAAAAATTTTCCAGAAAAGATAACAAAAAGTGCGCAAACTCATTTTGAAAAATCGTAGTGAAGTTGCGTCAAATAGCTGACACCTTAAATATATCAATAGCCACTGTATACACTGAGATAGCTGAGAATACAACGTCATATCCCTTTATTAAGTCACATATGTGATTATTATTTAAATATTCGCCATTTATCGTCATTTTTGAGACGGTTCACCATTAACCTCAAGGAATTATTGTATGCTGTTGGTGCAAAATAATTTGAAATAATAGAGGGACTTACACAACGAATTAAGCTAACATTTGTGGTACATCTACCAGCAGACGCGATACGAGCAATATACTTTCTCTTTGATCTGTGTTCGCAAGGTTGACGAACCATAAACAAATTCAAATCAAATATACGGTAACTTCAATATTGTCAAGCAGAGATTTGCCTGTACCTAAACCAATTTTGAAACTTTTAATTCGATTTTTAATTTTACTCATTTCCTTCCCTTCCCGCTCTTAATTTTATATATTCATAAAAAATATTAAACTTCATTTATTTTTAAATGAAATTTAATATTTTTTTATTAAAAATTATTTTATCACTGGTTAACGTAAATTTCTAAAGTTTAGTTCATGTTCATTACGATAGGTGGCGCTAGCTCGAGACAGAAATTCCGCGGTTCCACACTTTAATTCTTTCAGCATGAATCTTTCTTCGTTTCTTTCCCCTTCGCCCACAAACTAATTTTTTGGTGGGAAATTGTTGATTCTTTTTTCGTCAATATTTTTTTTTGATTCACTGATTTCTTCGCACTATTACGTAATAAATATTTCAATGACATCTTGTTTATTTGTCGTTTTTAGGTTAATTTTAGTTTAATGTTTGCTTCGAGTGCAAAAAATATATTTTTTCAACCAAGGAAGCAATTTTCGCAGCAAATAATAAATATTTTTTAATACGAATAAATCAAAAAACATAATTTTACGCACATACATAAAAAAGAAAGGCTATAGTAAAAAAAGGTGTACCAAAAAAATCGTTCGGATTGTTTTGTTTGCTTATAATAAAAAATAGAAATAAAAATGATTAATTTAAAATATAATTTATATTTAATTTAATATATAATTTAAAATAAAATATATTAATTAAATATTACAGTTTTAAATTAATTATTTTTATTTTTAATATGTATGTATAAGCGAACAAAACAATCCGAGCGAATTTTTTGGTACTCCCTACAAATGCGCAGCTTCGGCACTTGGACCGGGAGGTACTAGGTTCGAATCCCATCAGAGGCTAGATGCAAATCGAATTTTCATCATCGATTACGATCGGTGATGTTAATAAACACAACTAAGACCCACTGATGGAGTGCAGAATTCCGCGCCGACCCACCGTCCATGTCAATGTACAGGTTGACATGGAGCTTGCAATGTGCAGGTGGTAATACTGTAGTTGTGTGAGTAGGTGAATAGGTGAATGGGTTAATGATGTAGCGTGAATGCGTGGTATCACAATGGGCCAAAAATGGCCTAAGTGTCAACCACTGAAACCAGAACCTAACCTACAAATGCGCAAAGAAATCAAATGTGGCAGTCGATTGATTTTTTGAAATCAGAGAATCACGACGAAAGAATTAAAGTGTGGCGAGGCCCATTGCTAAGCACAGACACCTTTTTTAGTTATAAATAACCCGCTTTTGATCAAAGTGGCGCCACCGTCGCTCATATTTGTATGGTCAGACTGTCAAAAAAAAATTTTATGCGATCTGTTCCACTTCCAAATCGTCAATCAGCTGAGTGGACAGCAACCGGTGAAAGCGACCAAGAACTTCAAGAACGCAAATGTCGGCCGGAAACCGGAAAGGTTATGGCAGTCGAATTTTGGGATGCGGTAGTTATCCGACAGGCAATTACAGTTGAAATTTCTAACTAAAATTGAGTGAACTCCACATTATTTATTCCAAATTGGAACATTGGGTCTGTATTGAAATTAGTTCAAACATGTTTAATTAAATTTTTATTTATTGATTTATTAAACATATGGCGTACAAAATTAATAAATTACATTTATTCAATTCTAAAAAAAAATCAGAAAAAATCATTTTTATTGACGGGCTCAGCTTGTTAATTGAACCGGTATTATACGTTCCTTGTCCTTCGGTGTATGTACATCGATTTTTGTTTCAATCACTTCCTCACGAAGCTGAATTGGAATAATCGGTTTACTATTTATTTGGCGTCCATCTGCATCCTGCTCTTGAGTCTGTTTATTTGCATTTATTCGATCGTGTGTTTCATTTGGGGTTGTACTAGTTGATACATTTTCCTCATTATCTTCCTTTTCCGTTTCTTCTTCCATTTCTTCCGTAACGGTTGATGAGCTATCGGTTATTTTTAGTGCCATGTTCAACGGAAAACATGAACCGTCCTTTTGCATATTAGATATCAAATCAGACATCGCAATGTGATATTTATCACGAAAATTGTCCGATAACGACCCTTTGCTATCAACTACGTCTTTCATTGTATCATCGGTGAATTTTATTAATAACGACTTACTTTAACGACATTTTACAATTTAACACTTTATTTATAAAAATCACGTTTTATTTTAAATCTCAATTCACTTGTTATGAATAACTGAAGCATTTCAAACGAAAATTTGTTTTATATACGAAAAATAAAATATTTTACGATTCTAGACAATTTATCAAACGGTCCCCTCAAAATGATGAGATTCGTCGATCGACGTCACGATTATTATTGTGCCGAGCAAATGATAAATGATTTAGCTTATTTTCCGTTTATTGAGACGTGTAGATCATAGGCGTAGGGAAATAAGGCCAAAATATCAAAAACAAGAAAGCAAACGACCTCAAGAGCCCCAAGCTGCTAACCAACGGAATAGAAGTGTCAAGACAGTGTTATGTTATGTAATATACAAAAAACTTTTATTTCAATTCAACTTCATAAACAATATATTGAGAAAAAATATAAAATAAAAACTAAAAAACAGGAATGACAATCTTACAAACTATTCAGTCATTTTATCTGCAGACTCCTTCTCATTCGATGATTTAACGGAAAGACGTGCAGGTCCCGTTTGTTGAATTGGAATTACACGCTCATTCGCCGCAATCGCTTTTTTTGGCGCTGCTTCAATTGTTAGTACACCATCGGATGAAATTGACGAGCGTACATTTTCTATATCAATCTCTTTCGGAAGTTGGTAGCGCCGTACAAAATGTCGATAAATGTGACCATGCTCATCTTCTTTCTCCTCGTGTTTACCTTCGACCACAACTGAGTCATCCACCGTTTTTACGGTGATTTCATTTGGTTGGAAATGCTGAACGTCCATAGACACTTGGAAACCATCTTTTCCAATATTGGTTTGTCTTGCCAATTGCTTGCTGCGTTTTGGTGCAACCCACGGTCGTTGATAAATGCTTGGCCAGAAACTTGATTCACGGCGTGGTCTAGGTGTACGGAAATGTTCCGGATACAATCCATAAGCAAATGCATCCTCAAATGGATCATCGGTGAGATCCCAATCCCATAATGATGGTAACAATGCCATTTTCTTTAATTACTTGACAAAAAAACTCACAAAATACTACACAAAAATAGTTTATTTGGTATAAGTTGCTTTAATAACTAACGTTTAGTTTCACTTTTAGTTTTGTACTGAATGCAGGTTTCCCTCAATTTTGCGCTTATATACCATTCGCATAGCGGCGGTAGAAAAAATGGAAAGAACGAGAAAATACTATCGCATAATAATAGAGTGAGATGTGTATACGTGATAAACAAATTTTGTCAGCTGTCTTTTATTTTTGTTATGATTAGAAAATGGAAAGGGAATGCGACGAATATTATTATGGTTTTCTAGACATTGCACGAAAAATTAGAATTTTTGTATTGTGTTTCTTTCTTTCGTCAACAAATAAGAAAACCGGGTGACATGAATAAACAATACAGCCGGCTTTTTTATTTTTGCACATGTTACGTATTAATAATAATAACAACGGTATTTCTAGTATATTCTCTATTTTCGGTTGTATTTTGATTATATGTATATGATTTGGGTTGCATGGGATTGAGAGAGATAAACAGTCAGCTGTTTATGCTATAGTATATTTTTATTGTGGAATCAGAAAATACTAGAAACATCTGCATGTCCATTTTTCAAAGAAATAACGCCTGCTGTGTTTGATAAACGAACGAATGATTTTTCGAGAAATATCGAGAAACTCAGAAAATGTAAATGTTTTCGATGATTTTAGGAAATCCCATACATTTATCCACTGTAGAATAAATGTATCATACACCTACCTATGAAGTTGTTTATTATATTAAATCGGGCCGGAAAACAGGGACGTGACCGTTGTGGCTTAAACTCGCTGTGGCTTAATTTAAAATACAGGATCTCGGGTTGGGGTCAATTGCTCGCATTTCAAAATCCCGAAATTAATCAAAAGATCGATTTTCAAAATCCCGACTTTCAAAATCTAGATTTTACTAGATTGATAAATGGTTGTTAAGGTGGTAGATAAAGAAAGGTCGTATGGTTCCATGTTTGGTTTTATGGATCGTTCCACTATTTTGGAGAAGGGACAATTTCTGAAAATTTAGAATGCTTACTGGACAGGTCTCTTGTGTCTTTTTGTATTTATCCGAGACAACATTTCTACCGTCAAATGGGTTAATATATTAATAATAATTTACTATGGGAGCATTTTTGGATATTAACACCCCAATTGTCATAGTCGTCTCACATCATTTTATACGACTATAGTCACGTCACTTCAGTTTTGCAATTAGCATAGTCGTATCTTACACCTATAGTCATTTTAATCGACAAGTGTCACTTAAAATAACATTCTTGTCACATCGATTTTACAAGTGAGAAGAAGTGACGAGTATAGTTAAAGACAAAAGGTAATTATTTTTTTATAGATAATTATTGTTTTTGTAATGTTTTTAACGTGGCGTTTGAATCGACTTCAACAATACTGATTTTAGCGCGCGTGACACGACTGTAGTCACGTCACTTGAAATGAGACGACTTCAACAATTGGGGTATAAGAAGGCATTTAATATTCTTCTTTCCATACTATATGATTGTAACAACCCGAAAGTAAAGGAGTCTCGCATCCTTTCCTTTGGTGCGTTGTGCTCCTCAGTCCATTGCTAATCCAGTTAAACAACAACCGATTTTACTGTTAGGAATGCCGGTGGCGTCCACTACAAGTATATTGTTATAAAATATGGATGTTTTATGTGATAAGATGAATGGCGATCAACATTGTCAAATTAGACGTGAAAATTGGTGTACTTTTTCTGACTGTAGTACTGAAACGCCGACTGTATGAGCCCCACAAAGTGCATTTGATGAGACAACCAGGCTTCCTGAAGCCTAATAATACTCTTTTGGGTGTTTGACTATTAGGTCATCCATGGATATAAGAAGGCCGGTAAATCAGATAGAGAGGCCACTTAGTTTAGAAGCACCTGGATTCAAAAAACGAAATCCGTTTTATATTTAAAATTTATAAAAAAACTAATACTAGTAAAATCACAGGCAGGGGCAGCATAAAATTGCTTCACTCTACAGCTCAAATTATCTTTACTCAAACAGTAATCAAACAAATGTTTAATTTTCTTGATTGTCTTAGGTATCATGTTCACTGGTTCATTAGCACACATAACTCGATACGCTTAGTACAGCTCATAGTTTTCTAAATACTTTCTCAGACAGTGCCCCATTTACCTTATACTCCTCCCTCGCACCACATCGCTAGATTATCGATATGTTGTTACAGTTTATTGGCATCGTCAAGTGTAGACTCGATGGTTCCGTAGATTTTGGGGTCATTTGTAAATACCACCAACATTAGGGGTCAACATCAGAGCCTTGTAGAACTCTGGAAGTAGCTTGCACATTGTTATCAACCTTTTATTTCTAATTTCAAAAAATTGAAGACGATTGTTCAAATATGGTTTAAACCGAGGCAACAAACTGGCTAGAAACTCCAAACTTGAGCATGTATTCTAATGTTTTACAGTGACTGAAAGTGTTGAAGGCTTTTGCAAAGTTTATGTTTTTAACTCGCTTATGGTTTTCAATTTTTTTAATTCTAGTTTTGCGACACGTACGACTTTTGAAATGCTGCTTGTGACAGGATTTTATTATATCCGGTTTTGGAAACAGGCGTCATCCTAATTTCAATGATTGCGATGTGAACGCAGATGCCATCAGGACTACTTGCTTATCCGAATCCTAACAATGCTCGCTAAATTTTGTCGGGCTCAATATGTGGAGTAAATATGCGGGGTAAGTATTCATTAGCGGTTCAATCTGTAATCTTTTATGATATGCCTTGGGAAAACGCAGGTCACAAGACTTTGTTGTTGAGATTTTCTCTGTAAAGCCTTGACTATTTTGTGCTTAAGACTAATAAGTTAGTCATCTTATTAAGGAGGATATCTGTTCGGTTTGTTCATTGACACGGGAATGTGTCTTTAAATAAATGTGTGTAAAATTTTGGCAAGATTGGATGGCAGTCTTATTGAAAACAGTGCAATACCGTTCATTATTAATGATATCCACATCTGTCGATGAATATGTACGGTTTTCCGAATTTATGTTTAAAGGCATAACCCCGCATTCGCTTCTTCATCATACGTTCAACGAATATATATGAGTATGATATGAGTATACTGCCACTAGAGTTTTCTATGCTTGTTTAGGGTGAAGGCCTTTAAAGACAATTTGTTTACATTTTGGAAGTTTTCACGACTTTTGTTGATACCACAAGGTTGGAGTGTCACGGGTACATTCAGGATTCAAGATTTTATTATCCCCAGCTTTTATAGCTTATCGTGGCTTAGTCGTAATGTGTGAGTCAGGTGATTTTTGGTGAATTGAAAGAGTCTGAAAACCCATAACGATTATTTGATTCGCTAGTAAGATCTTCTGTTTTTATCCTCTACCATACACATAAACTAGTCTAGAAACAAATAAATGATTTGTCTGCCTAATGATACGAATTTGTGTGGAGGTCGTTACATATTAGATGGGGTGCAGTTAAAATAATTCGGCTTTCAAATCATCCATATAACAACAGTGTTGGTGTGGATATGAAAATCGTCTAACTATCGCTAATCGTGTTTTTTATCGGGCGTCGGTACGAAATCCCGAATTATAAAACATCGAATTTCAAAATACCGCTTTTGTCCGATTTTTGACCGATAGTATTATTGCATTTTAATGTGAATTTTTCGAATTACGCCTGAACTTGGCCATTCCTGGAACCAATAATTGTGTAAATTTAATTTACAAAATCGGATTTATATAAAAAATATGTTCTTTTAATAAAATATATTTTTGGTCGTCCTGAAAAGGACGTTTAGGTTTTTGATAAAATATTTAATGATAAGATAAGTAAGTAAATGAAATTAAGAGCTATTCCCGCTCTTTCAGTGTTGCGACCCTCACTCGAGCAATTTTTTGTTTTTGTGCTGCGTTTGAAGGCAAATACACCCTACAATCGGGGTCACATTCAACAATACTTTCTCTTATTATTTCAGAAGGTCGTAACCCTGGTACTTCTGCCAAACGTTTTACCGTTTCATTTGCCTTAAAAACATCTTTTTCGGAAGCCACTGGAATATGATTATGCTCTGATGGTTCCTTTTTTATTTCATGTTTTCCTTCTTCTATTGTTGTGGTTACTCTTGCTCTACACAGCAGGTTTTTCCGTTGAGCGCAACTCCATCGATAAATTTGATTTTCGTCCTTTTTTTTTGAGATGGTAAGCGTAGTCATCAATAATTAGCTTGTCCTTATTTTTGTTTGTTTTGACCAATGAGATATTCATTTTGTGCCTTTTATTCTTTTTTATTTATTCTTAATTTTTAATAGGCCTTCCTTATTTAATATTTTTTTATAATTTAAAAAATTAAAATATTTACACACTTTTTGACAGATTTAATAAAATTTATTTAATCACAATTGGAACTCTGTAGACTGTACCGGATAATACGGTTTACAAAATACTAATGTCTGAAAACTAAAATCACTCCATATTTATAAAAAAAAACAAACTAAAACCTGCTAGTTTCAGGTACATTTTTGTGTGTCATCATATAAACATATCATTTTGGGTACACAAATGACGGAATAGTGCGAGTAACATCAAGAGTATGTATTTATTTCTTTATTGCTCCTTGTATTTATTTCTTTATTGCTTTTCATAATTTAATTATTTTTTATTATTTAGTTAGGCGTAAAAAATATTTTAATTTTTTTTAAATTACCTGTAAAATAGGCTACCCCCATTAATGCGTCATCAGTTACGGTTATACCAAAGCAGCTGGTGCATTTGAATCCTTTTTAACCATTTTCAAAATATTACTTATATAACATTATGTTAAAAATATATTTGTTTTCAAGTCGACGAAAGTCCAGATTTTGAACTGCATCCCGTATCACCATGACCTCTGCAAACAGATTATTTATTTGTTTATGTTGTTTTGAGATAGAACCATACGATCTTTCTTTATTTACCACCTTAAAAACCGGGATCGGCTCAAAATCCCGAATCATAAAATCCCGAATTAGCAAAATCCCGACAAAAAAAAATCCCGATTTTCAAAATCCCGAATTTATCAATCTCGACTCTCAAAATCCCGACTTTCAAAATCCCGACTTTCAAAATCCCGATTTTTCAAATCCCGACTTTCAAAATCCCGATTTTCATAATCCCGATTTTCAAAATCCCGACTTTGCTGAAATTTTAAAAATCCCGAAAAAATTCGGCTCCTACGTCCCCCGAAGTTAATTTCTAAAGCCCCTCGGAGGGCTAAGCGGGGGGGAGCGCAGCGACCTCCCGCATGCCCGTGAGAGTTATCAAAGCCGTTAGCCTCTACAATTCGGGTTTTTGAAAATCGGGATTTTGAAAATCGGGATTTTGAAAATCAGGATTTTGAAAATCGGGATTATGAAAATTGGGATTTTGAAAGTCGGGATTTTGAAAATCGGGATTTTGAGAGTCGGGATTGTTAAATTCGGGATTTTGAGCATCAGGATTTTGAAAGTCGGGATTTTGATTTCGGGATTTTGAAATTCGGGAAATCGAGCCCAACCCTTAAAAACCATTTTTCAGTCTCTTGTAAAGTCTCATCTATCTTATCTAGAGTTGTGATAATAACTTTACGATTAGACAGAGATTTATTTTGTTTATCAGTCGTTTAAAGGCTTTCTGCTTTGACACAGAAAGGTCTCCATTCCGATGTTCTTCTCTTGGAAACATTTTTATTCCTTTTTTAAGTTCAAATGAGATGGGTTTATTTAAATTTTTTGACCTGGTGTTTCCTGGACCTTCAAAAACTTTGAGAGTTTAAAGATCCGGGTAAGTCACTGAATTGAGTAGGTACATTCCCATTCAGCGTCCTCCTATGAATGTAAGATAGGCACCATTTATTTAGTCAATTTAAGAGATCTAACATTCGTGCTTAGTATTTTATTACAAACTCCAGGGCTCTCAAATGCCAATGGCTTACTAGAACCACATTGTCTGTATTGTTTAGGCTTCTTAGTCTTGGTTTGCGTTTGAAAGTCATATACATCAGATTCAGGGTTAACATTAATAAGGAAACTTTCATTGTCACCTTACGAATTCCATAGAGGCTTTCCTTGAAGCACTCAATGAATTAACCCTTCTGTTTCGGTTATCGCTCCGATCTATAAATATTTTTTCGACCCCAATAAGGGTCCTAACGAAATACGAAATACTTAAATTAACCTGTAACGTAGCGGTGAATTAATATTTTTAGTTCAAAAACCAAACATCCTTATTAGAAGGCTATCTGAGTTTAGAATAGTCGCACTCGAAAACTTTAAATTAAATTAAAAATTTCGAGTGCGACTATTCTAGCACATCCGATGCGTCGGATCGGACCTTAGCACATCCGATGCGTCGATTAGACCTAGTAGGAGATTACCAATAAATGTACTTTTCAGCAATTCGCGTCTATTTTCAAGAGTTGTCAAGTTGTATGACTTGCACCCGGTTAAATATGGTGGTTGTCGCTGTAAGTTTACGTGATATGGTTATAAACCCATCCGTCTTTCCAGGTCAAGTAGCTTATAAACTTCTTTTGAATTTTCTCAATACTCTGGATATGAGCTTCGTAGAACGGACACCACACATTTACAGCATATTCCAGCTGGAATCGAATGTAGGCACAATACAGGATCTTAATTGTTTCCACATCGAAATTATCACCCGTCCAACGTTCGACAAAACCGAGCAAGGAGTGTGCCCTAGTGATGCACAGCTCAATGTACTTAGTAAAATTCATGTTCTCAACGAAAGTAACCCCTAGGCCTTTAGTCTCAAGTACTACCTGAAGGAGTACCCCATTTATCTTGTAGCCTTGTGTAACAGGGTAGGGTTGGTTTTTTCGGTGAAATGATATAGATTTGCACTTTCCAATATCGAGACTCAGAGAATTAAACTCGCACCATAACGCTAGGCTGTCAATATCTTCCCGTAACTTATTGGCATCGTTGACTGACTCGATGGCTTTGTAGATTTTGAGGTCATCTGCGAACATCAGGATATTGGAATCCTTTCACTTCGGTAATACCATTTATGAAGATTGTGAAAATCCATGGGCCAACGTGAGAGCCTTGTGGTACACTACAGGTTGCTTGTATTCTATTTGACGTTTTATCTCCTATTTCAATATATTGGATTCGATTACTCAAATGAGATTTAAACCAGTCTACGAACTGGCTGGAAAATTCGAACTTGAAAATGTGTTCCAAAGTTTTACAATGGCTGCTGGAGTCGAAAGCTTTAACAAAGTCGGTGTATATTACGTCAACTTGAATATGCTTCTCAATTTCTTTAATAGAATAGCTAGTAAATTCTATGAGATTTGTAGATACTGATCTTTTAGGCATAAAACCATGTTGATATTGTGATAAATACCGCGGAAGCACTGCTTTGAATGAGTTGCATTTTACTAGTTTAAATAATTTAAAATCGGGATTATGAAAATCGGGATTTTGAAAGTCGGGATTTTGAAAGTCGGGATTTTGAGCGTCGGGATTTTAAAAGTTGGGATTTTGATTTTGGGATTTTGATTTCGGGATTTCTAAATTCGGGAAAAGAGTTTAACGCAATAGATTGATTTCACATTATTAAATATACTATACTTGTATGCGTCAGCCGAATATTTATCTCTCTTTTTCTAAATATTTGATAAACAAAATTATCAATGAAAACACGAAATTAATTCGAGAGAATACTAGAAAATTCGATTGTTTATGTTTTTATTTCATTTCGAATCTTTGATATTAACCATCTCACTCTCTCCCATTTTGTTACGAGATTGTATTTTCTCGTTCTTTCTACATTTTTCTATCTCAGTTGCGTGTGTGCTATATAAACGAAAAATTGAGCGAGACCCGGCATTATTCAGTACAAAACTAAACGAAAAGAAGAACATTTTAAAAGTGTAAATAAACCACATAAATAAATTTTGTGCAGTGTTTTTGTGAATATATTAAATCGAAAAAAATGTCATTGTTACCGTTATTATTAGACCCCGCCGATGATCCATTCGACGATGCATTTGGTGTTGGATTGTATCCAGGACATTTAAATCGTCGACCGTTACGTTATCAACCGAGATTGCTGAATTCGAACTTATGGCCAAGCATTTATAACAGGCATTGGGCTTCACCAAAGCAAACCGATCGTTCTAAGCAAATAGCCAAATCCTACATTGGTAAAGATGGTTTCCAAGTGTCTATAGACGTTCAGCATTTCCAACCAAATGAAATCACCGTAAAAACGGTTGATGATGACACAGTTGTAGTCGAAGGTAAGCACGAGGAAAAAGAAGATGAGCATGGTCACATTTATCGACATTTTATACGTCGCTACCAACTTCCGAAAGAGTTCGATATAAAGGATGTCCAATCATCACTATCGTCGGATGGAGTACTCACAATCAAGGCGCAACCAAAAGCACAAGCGATTGAATCGAACGAGCGGGTGATTCAAATTCAACAAACGGGACCAGCGCATCTTTCGGTCAAATCAAATGAAAATGAAAAAGAGGCTGGAGAGAAAATGGCTGATTAATTTATAAAATTAATGATCAATGATCATATTCCTGTTTAATATATTAGTTGTTTATTATATTTATTTTGTGTAAAATATTCATGCGGATTAACTTAAAATGTTTTTAATAAAGCATCGATCGATTTGAATTAAACTAATAGGTGTTGTTATTGTTTTCTTTATTTTATATGTATTTATATTCCGCAGTCGTGTAAAATATCCTTTGTACTTGTTTTGACTTGTGATATTCATGATGCAATCAACCTTTAAACGAATACATCCCTGCGGGAGTAAGTGCGGCACGAATACAGCGGTACCAACAACAAAGGATTGGGGTCATTTGTCCGCATTTCAAAACTTTTCCTGGGGGTCTATTATGAAACATTATTCGCTTTCGAAAAATTCGACATCTAAAAATTCGATATCTAAAAATTCGATATCTAAAAATTCGATACGCTTCGAATATTGTTATTATGAAACAAAGCTAATCGCCCATTTGTTGTGGACCTGTTTTGGACTGTCAATTCAATTGTATATACATATTAGTAAAATACATACGTTGTTTGTAGAAAATTATTTAACAACTTACATCTTGGTAAATATATCTATTGACATTTAAGAACAATAATTATAATTGCATTAATTAAAAAATATAAAATTACACGACTGAATTTATTTACACGATAAAAAAATTATTATTTTAAAACAACATTGACACAATACTACATTCGCCACCTAAGGTTAGGTTAGGTTAGGTTTCAGTGGTTGCTATCGCACACTTAGGCCAATTATGGCCCATTGTGATACCACAGGATCCGACATAATAAACTCTCTTAAACCCATTTAGTACTATTAATATAGCGTAAAAGATCTCGCACATTACAGCTTTCGAGATCACAGACGCTGTCCATAGTGTATTTGCCCAAGTGAGCATGTCTTTTGCCAGCTAGCGCAGGACATGAGCAAAGGAAGTGAGCAAGAGTTTCCTCCTCCTCCTCGTCCATGCAGCTTCTGCAGAAGTCATTTGCATCCAGACCCAGTCTTCTTGCATGTTCTCCAAAAAGGCAGTGCCCAGTAATTATACTCACAATTCTACCTAAATCACGCTTTCTTAGTGTGATTAAGATCTTGGAGCGATTCAAGTTCAGCTCAGGCCATACTTGCTTCGCAACCCTGCCAGTTGAACTGGCGATCCACCTAGCATTTGTCAAAGCAACTGGTTCCCTATGGCTTGCTGCTTTCAGCACAGACATAGGCCTTCCTACACATTCTCTCCCTGGTTCCAGTTGGAGAGTCGTACCGTACCTTGCTAACTCGTCTGCCCTGCAATTTCCCTCAACGTCAGAATGGCCCGGAACCCAGACCAACTGGATATTGAAATGTCCATACAGCTCGTTAAGAGATGTGTGGCAATCTAACGCCACCCTTGACACGAGGGAAAGAATGAATCCAGCGAAAGATTGGCCGCCTGACCGATTTTACATTATGCTTCAACCAGTTCATGACCTTTTCAATCGCTAAAATTTCAGCCTGGTACACACTGCAGTATTCAGGCAGACGAAAAGATAAACTAACATTTAATTCTGCACAGAATACACCCGCTCTCACTCTATCATCGAGCTTGAAGCCATCGGTGAAGAATTTAGCTGTCCCGGTTTCCATAACGAGACCACTATTCCAATCCTCCCTAGAGGGGCGAATCACCTTAAATGCCTCACTGAATTGACTATAGTTGAGTGCCATTTTCGTAGGCACTTCCACCCCAAAGTCGCTGATAACCGGGCGGCCGTATTGACCGTCATTTGCTTACCAAGGATATCCAACGGGAGAAGGTACAGCACGACCTCTACGGCACTAGTGGGGGTTGTTTTCAGCGCTTCACTAATAAGCAGACAGGCTGCCCGCTGCATCTTCCCCATCATGTTCCTGTATGTTAATTTCTCCAGAGCTGGTCACCATACGCTTACACCATACAGCAGTACAACTGCAGTACAGTTACAACTGCCGTGTAAAGCCAATGTACCAGCTCCGGTTGCAAGCCCCATTTTCTTCCAATGGCATTTTTACAAGAGTAGAGTGCCAAGCCACAGTAGCCTTCTTAACTCTTTCTCAAAAGAATCCCTAGGAATTTCGCCTTTTCAGTAAGGACCAGTCTAGTACCATTCAGGCTTGGTGGAACCATTGCCGGAATTTTATATTTCCTAGTGAAAAGGACCAGCTCTGTTTTAGCTGGGTTATTCCCCAATCCACATCTACTGGCCCAACTCGTAGTGATTGATGGCGCATTCTGCATCACATCCCTGATTGTACCCAGGTGCTTACCCGAGACAGCTATCGCTACATTATCGGCATAAGCAATCACACTTATTCCTTCTCTCTCCAGTTCTAGTAGTAGTCCATTGATTACTACATTCCAAAGAAGAGGAGAGAGGACACCTCCCTGGGGTGTTCCCCGAACGACCCGTCTTCTGACGGAAACTTCCCCATCCTCGCTATGACCCTTCTGCCTCCAAGCAAGTGATCAATCAGCCTGGTTACTGGGTCTTCGATCTCAAGTGGCAGCAATCCTTTCCTAAGTGCCTCCACCTTCACGTTGTTGAGAGCGCCCTCGTTAACGAAAAACGCCAGCAACGAGAATTCTTGAAAATCTATTGACTTCTCAATTCCCCGAATCAAGGTGTGTAATGCCATATCCACGGACTTACCCTTATGGTACGCATGCTGAGATTGTGTCCAGTTTCTGGGTACAATCCTCGACCGAATATAGACGTCCAGCAGCCTTTCCATGATTTCAGCAGAAAGGATGATAGAGCTATTGGTCTTAAGTCCTTAGGTTTGCTGTGCGAACTTCTACTTGCTTTCAGGATGACGATCACTCTAGCCTCCCTCCATTTCATCGGGATGAACCCTAGCTTCAGACACCCTTTGAAGATGACTTCCAGTCAAGGAAGCAAGACCTCCGAGTTCTTCTGAATTTCTGCTGGCACAATCCTATCCGGGCCAGCTGACTTAAAAGACTTAAACCCTTTAATAGCCCATTTTATCTTCCGTTTATTCAGAAAATCCTCTGTACGTAACAGATGGACCCCGCAGTCATTCAAAGGCCCCAGTTTGATACTTCCTCACTTCCAGGGAAGTGAGTTTCCATCAAAAGATCAAGAGTCTCTTCACTAGAGCCCCCGAATTAAAGCCCGATTATCAAAAGACCGATTTTCAAAAGCCTCAAGAGGTCAATTATGAAATTTTTCTGTTAACGGATAAATCCGTGCTATTATGAACCTAAAAAGGAAACTCGAATCGGATTTTCTGAGTACACTAGAAAAAATTCATTTTTGATTTTTTTTTATGAAACCGGGCGCGAGCCCAGCCGGCTGGCTCGCGGGCGCTCAAATTAAAAAAAATTTAAAACCATTGAAAATGTTTTTCTAATGTGCAATAGAACAAACAAATATGTTTATTTTTAGCAAGTAATATTTTCAAAATGTTTAAAAAGGATTTCACTAGATGTTTTGATATAACTGTAACTAGCTGATGACACAATAGTGGGAGTAGCCTAATTTACAGGTAATTTTAAAAACTTTTAAAATATTTTTTCGACTAACTAAATAGTAAAAATTATCAAAATATATTGAGAAAATATGAAAAGCTAAAGAAATCAAAACAACACTATTGAGGTTACTCCCACATTCCGTCATTTGAGTAGCCAAAATGACATGTTTATATGATGACTCACAAACATTTACCTGAAACTTGCAGGTGTTGGGGCAATTGGGATTCCGTAGACCGTATCGATAGTACTGTTTACCAAACCGTTAATTATTTAAAAAATATGGCTCATAAATTCATTTTATTAAAAAAAAATGGGCTTTTGAAAATCAGGATTTTGAAAAACGGGATTTTGATAATTTGGTCTTTTGTAATTGGAGAATTCGTACCGACAATCATGTCTTTTGAAAAATATAGATGAAAAAATCGTCATTTTGGAGCAATATTGGTCGAAAAAGATTGTGAACGAACGAACGCAACGGTAAAGGTGCCTTAATTATATTATAAGAAAAGGGGTTGAGCTCGATTTCCCGAATTTCAAAATCCCGAAATCAAAATCCCGACTTTCAAAATCCCGATGCTCAAAATCCCGAATTTAACAATCCCGACTCTCAAAATCCCGACTTTCAAAATCCCGACTTTCAAAATCCCGATTTTCATAATCCCGATTTTCAAAAGCCCGAATTTAAAAAAAAATATGAATTCGCGCCCATGGGCAGGTCGGTCGACCCGGGGGCGCCCGAATTCATATTTTACAAAAAAAAACGGGCTTTTAAAGTCATTTTGTAATGAGTGCAATGTAAAGGCAAATATAATCTACAATTGTAGTCCCATTCAACAATAATTTCTCTATTAAATTAATAAAAAAAGTAATATTTTGTTAATATAACATTTTGAAATGCCATAATTGTAGAGGCTAACGGCTTTGATAACTCTCACGGGCACGCGGGAGGTCGCTGCGCTCCCCCCCGCTTAGCCCTCCGAGGGGCTTTAGAAATTAACTTCGGGGGACGTAGGAGCCGGGATCAGCAAACATGTCGCACTGCGTGCCGCACGTAGGAGCGGATTATATAGAATCTAAATATAATCTTATATAGAATAAAAATAATTTTGTAAATATTATTTGCGGCGCCGCAAATAATATTTACAAAATTATTTTTATTATTTGATATTCGAGAATACAAATTACCTAAAACACACTATGAGATACTGTTAAAGTTAGCCGAAAGTTTTCAGCCGAAAGATAATGCAGATAGTGTCTTGAATACAGCAAAAACCAGTCATGGACTCGAATTTAGGAGAATTTAGGATCGGGTTACATCATTCGGGTGAAGGAGAAATTATTTCAGTTTATAGGAATTTAAAAATCGATAGGAGCGAGAGTATAAAGAGAGTTTAAAAATAGTCAAAACACTATCTGCATTATCTTTCGGCTAACTTTAATAGGGTCACTATGAGCCTTAATTCTGGTTCGTTGCCGATGCTGTTGCTAACAATTTGCCGAGTACTCAAAATTCAATTGGGGCATTGCATCGGCGCTTAAAACAGTAGTAGGAACGAAAAATGTGGTGTTTACAAAATAATGACCGATCTTTCAAAAGAATTAATAATATTTAAAAATAATATAGAACGAATGAAAATAGGTGAAATGAAGCCATTAAATAGAAAAAATTTGATGATATCAAAAATTAAATCAATTTTGAAAAAAATACAAAAAATTGATAAGTTAGATTTTTTAAAAAGGTTCACAACATATGTATGTATATAAATGTTTTATTTGTTAATAAAATTTGAATTGAACACTATTAAATAGCATAAAAGATATTAAGTGCATTTTTACCATTCTCTTATTTAGAACATCTTTTTAATTTTCGAGATTTTCGCATGCGAGATTTTTCAAATAAATTGGGATCGGCTCAAAATCCCGTATCACAAAATCCCGAATTAGCAAAATCCCGACAAAAAAAAATCCCAATTTTCAAAATCCCGAATTTATCAATCCCGACTTTAAAATTCCCGACTTTCAAAATCCCGACTTTTCAAATCCCGACTTTCAAAATCCCGATTTTCAAAATCCCGATTTTCAAAATCCCGACTTTGCTGAAACTTTAAAAATCTCGACAAATGTCGGGAAAATATTAAATATTAAATTTTGTTTTTCCGGGTTGGGCTCGATTTCCCGAATTTCAAAATCTCGAAATCAAAATCCCGAAATCAAAATCCCGACTTTCAAAATCCCGATGCTCAAAATCCCGAATTTAACAATCCCGACCCTCAAAATCTCGATTTTCAAAATCCCGACTTTCAAAATCCCGATTTTCATAATCGCGATTTTCAAAATCCTGATTTTCAAAATCCCGATTTTCAAAATCCTGATTTTCAAAAGCCCGAATTAAAAAAAAAACAAATAACAATCAGTTCTTAAAAGGTGAAGGGAAAAAAACAAAATTTAATATTTAATATTTTCCCGACATTTGTCGGGATTTTTAAAGTTTCAGCAAAGTCGGGATTTTGAAAATCGGGATTTTGAAAGTTGGGATTTGAAAAGTCGGGATTTTGAAAGTCAGGATTTTTAAAGTCGGGATTGATAAATTCGGAATTTTGAAAATCGGGATTTTTTTTTTGTCGGGATTTTGCTAATTAGGGATTTTGTGATTCGGGATTTTGAGCCGATCCCATTTTTTCCCTTCACCTTTTAAGAACTGATTGTTATTTTTTTTTTTAAATTCGGCCTTTTGAAAATCGGGATTTTGAAAATCAGGATTTTGAAAATCAGGATTTTGAAAATCGGGATTATGAAAATCGGGATTTTGAAAGTCGGGATTTTGAAAGTCGGGATTTTGAGAGTCGGGGTTTTAAATTCGGGATTTTGAGCATCGGGATTTTGAAAGTCGGGATTTTGATTTCGGGATTTTGATTTCGGGATTTTGAAATTCGGGAAATCGAGCCCAACCCAAATAAACTATTTTGAAATTCGATATTCTTAAATTCGAGTAAATTTTTTCTTTCGGTATTTTGTTCATTCGATATTTCTTTTGGCGAGTTTTTAGAACTATGTATCCCGAAATGAAGATAAAAAAACAAAATTTAATATTTTTAAAAAAATCCCGAATTTTTTCGGGATTTTTAAAATTTCAGCAAAGTCGGGATTTTGAAAATCGGGATTTTGTGATTCGGAATTTTGAGCCGATCCCTAAGAAAACAAAACTAAAATATTACGAAATAGGTATTCAGTGTTTTATTAAAAATTAAAATAAGAAAAAAGTTAAGATAAATCAGCATATATGACTATTTTACACAACAAATAAATAATAAATTAATCAGGAATGAACAGTGTAATAAATTAATCAGCCATTTTCTCTCCAGCCTCCTTTTCATTTTCATTTGATTTGACCGAAAGATGCGCTGGTCCCGTTTGTTGAATTTGAACCACCCGATCGTTCGATTCAATCGCCTGTGCTTTTGGTTGCGCCTTAACTGTTAGTACACCATCCGACGAAAGGGATGATTGGACATTATTTACATCAATCTCTTTCGGAAGTTGGTAGCGCCGTACAAAATGTCGATAAATGTGACCATGGTCATCTTCTTTCTCCTCGTGTTTACCTTCGACTACAACTGTGTCATCATCAACCGTTTTTACGGTGATTTCATTTGGTTGGAAATGCTGAACGTCCATAGACACTTGGAAACCATCTTTACAAATATTGGATTTGGCTAATAATTGCTTAGAACGATCGTTTTACTGTGGTGCAGCCCATGGCCGATAGTTAATGCTTGGCCATAAACTCGAATTCCACAAACGGGGTTGATGACGAAACCGAGGGTGATAGAAATTTTCTGGATATAAGCCACAACCAAATGCATCGCTCAGTGGACCATCGGCGAAGTCAAATAATAATGGTAGTGGTAGAAAAGACATTTTCTTATCGATTTAATATATTCGCAAAAACTTCGCACAAAATTTTGTTTTCACTTTTAAAATATTTTTTAATTCACTTTTAGTTTTGTACTGAAAGTATCACTTAATTTTTGGCTTATATAGCACACATGCGAGTGAGATAGAATAATGTAGAAAGAACGAGAAAATACCAAAATAAGTAAGTGAGACAGAAAAGAATATCAAAAATCGTTTAGAAATATTGAGAATTTTCTATAATAAAGATTTCACACGTACAATTCAATACTTTTATGTTTATTGTAAATAAAAAAGCAGCTGTCTTATTGGAAGTATGTTGTAGCAGGTTTTTTCATTTCTCTGTTTTTCTTTATATTGTTCTCGTCGGTGTATGTGTAACTAAATAAACAAATCGATTTTCTAGAATGCTCCCGAATTCATTTCTTGTTTCCATTAATTTTGTTTATCGAATGAACTACATATGTATTTGAAAAAGAGGCATAAATATTCGGTTGTTCTATGCGGATTCAGTCATAGTATATTTAATAATGAGAATTTACTTTAGTTTCATTTCAAATAAAAATCATAATAAAAGTAAATGTTCTGTTGAACTTTATTTTCTTGATTCATATTTAAATGTTCCATTTATTGTTCCAGACCCTAAGGTGTACGATGTAAAGTAAGTTGAAGGTAAACGTTTCGTGATGCGAGTTACGTAAAGTGGCGATCAAAAATGGATACATAATAACTATAAGCATTTTAAGTTTTTAATTTCTATAGTTATTTTATTATTTAGACAATACAAATAACTTGAGGTTACAAGTTTGTAATATTACCCATAAAATTTATTTAAGAAAATAACAATAATTTAATTAATAAAAAGATAAATAAAAATTCATTGTTTAGGTCATATGTATCCATTTATGCACGTTTTAGCGTACCCTTTACAGTTATTTTTTTTATTTTTACTCAACTATTGATAAAGTGAAATTACGGTTTAACGTTAACCCTTTTTTCAAGTTTCATTCAAAATTTAAATTGTTGTTGTATTTTAATTAAATACATAATTGAAAAAAAATATCAGCTGAGTTTGAACAAAATATCATTTCTCTTTGCAAAAAAGGATATTCTCTGAGAATAATTGCTACGCAATTACATGTCTGTCATAGAACAATACGCAATGTAAGAAACAGGAACAAATTGGGCAAATCAAATGGTTGTAAAGGACGACCAAAATATTTAAATAATAGGGGTTCTCTGTGTAATTGAGCGGATTTTATTCTAAAGCAAAAAAAAGAAACCACAACAACCAACTTATAAATACACCCTACAAAGCTGCTAAGGAGTTGGGCAAGAATGTTAGTGAGTCGACAGTTAGGAGGGCGTTCACAAAAAATAGGTTTGCATTCATACGTAAAGAAGAAAAAACCAGCCTTGTCCATCAAAAATATCAAAGCGCGTCTCGAATTCGCAAAATTTCATAAAAATTGCTGTTGACGATTAGAAACGGGTGGTTTAGTCTGACGGAATGGAAATGAATTGAATTGAAATTCTCATTTTCTTCTTGTTTTAATATGGCCCAATTAACGAATTGCCGACGAAATACGTGGTCATTTGGCTTTAATTCTTGTATTAACTGTATTTGGTAAGCCTTTACATGAAAATCTGTGTGTAAAATACTGAACAAAGCTGTTGGTTTGAGGTTTAATAGCTGTGAACGACGAAGAATTTATGTCCTTGGCTCTTCAGCAACACATGTGCTAACAGCTGCAATAATTTCAGTTGAACGACCAATACGATGATAAATTCTGCTTCTCTGATCTGGAACTGAACCAGTTTCTTCAAATTGATCAATGATAAATTTAATAGCAGGGTTTCTGGGAGCATTTTCTGTACAGTATTTTGAACGAATTTTTTTTCCAACTTCTGAATAACTTTCACCATATTTAAAATAAGTTTTAAATAATGAAAGCACGTTGTTTAATCGTATCTCTCCATTTTAACTAACTGGAATGTTTAATACAAATGGCGGAATATTTTAAAAGATACCCCAAATTTGAACACCCTTTTAGAAAGATGCGCAATATTAGATTCTATATCCCGCAATAAAAACATTTTTGTTTTCCTTCACCGAAAATGATAGAGCCAGGGGCTGCCCTTCGTTTTATGATTTTGGTATTAATTAACGTAATTACAGGGTTTAAAAATTCGCTCGCTAAAATGTATTATTCGCTCTTTAGTGATCGAAGAGTGCTTGTATTTGTAATACTGATCAGTGAATAATGAAAAGTAAACAAAAATATGTTGTGTTACTATTCATTTATGAAGAATAATGTATAAAGAATAGTTACATTCTCTATTCGATCGTTCAATACAGAGAATAATATATTTTATCTATTCCCTTAAATCCCTACTCCACAATAAATGTTCGCTTTGTTATTCAAATAGAATAGAAAAGTAAAACAAGAGAGTAGTAGATCCCGTTCGCTCACACAAACAAAAAATCATCAATTATTTTAGTTTTTTTTTTATTATTCTCTCACTATTGGTTTATAACTGAATAATATTTTTCAAATTTCGTTTTACTATTCATGAGCGAAGAGAAATTAGCGTAAACACAATTCATTTAAAAATGAACGGAAAATGAATAATAAGCAACTGAAGAGTAGTGTAGAACGCTGCGTAATTAGTATAAGTTTTGTTTTCGCTCTCCTAAAAAATTTTAATTTTTGAGTTTTTGTAAAATTGCTCCGATTTTTTACATTCTATCAATATAGGTTTTGCACTTCAAATTCACGATTTAGCAAATCATATTCAACTTTTTTTATTTCAATCTCAACTTTTTACAAGTCAACATCAATTTTTTACAATACAACCTCAATTTTTTATACTTCATTGTCAATTTTTTGCAAAGCAAATTCGCGTTTTTATAAATTAGTTTGTAATTTCAATTAAATGCAGAGCAAATTCAAGTATGGGTATGTTGAATGGAAATGGTATTCTTAAATGATTTTTGGACGAAATTTTGGAAGATGGCCACCTGGGACGGAACTCGATCAATTCTTAAAAATTGATCGTGTTCCGTCCCAGGTGGCCATATTCCAGGATTTCTTCCAAAAAAATAATTTAACAATTCCATTTCCATCCAGCATACTCAATCCCATCAAAATCCGTTAAGAATTGATCGAGTTCCGTCCCAGGTGGCCATATTCCAAAATTTCTCCCAAAAATCATTTAAGAATACCATTTCCATTCGACATACCCATACTTGAATTTGCTCTGCATTTAATTGAAATTAGTTTATAAAAACGCGAATTTGCTTTGCAAAAAATTGACAATGAAGTATAAAAAATTGAGGTTGAATTGTAAAAAATTGATGTTGACTTGTAAAAAGTTGAGATTGAAATAAAAAAAGTTGAATATGATTTGCAAAATCGTGAATTTGAAGTGCAAAACCTCTAAACCGTTGTACTGGTTGTATTGTGACTTTTAGTTCTAGACATTTTGTAAGGTAGCAAATACTGAAATATTTTACTAACATGACTCAGTTTCATAACTCTTAGAAGAGACCTGGAAATATATTAAAGGGCATTTCGGAACCCCTGTACTAGTCAAATCATGTTGTTAAATGCTCAATCAAAACTGATCAACCGATTCTGATCGTGATATTCTTTTTATATCCTTTAAGAAACGCATGAGTTGCCGTACTAAATTGGCATTAAATACAATTCCTTCATGAAATGGCACTATTTCGCATGCATGTAGCTAATAAGTAATTTAATTTCGCACATGGCAAATATTTTTATTTGCTATTTGATTTTAATACTCTTCTAATGAACTGGACGACAAACGAAATTTCTAATTCAAATATCATTTTATAATGGTTTTCTGCGTGTATCAGAAATAAATCAACTGCAGTAAGCGCATCAAAATGTTGTCGTGAATCAAATATGATACTAACAAAATGTTGGAAGTAGCTTAATAAACATTCCTCGCATATTTTAAATTTGCAAAAGTGTCAGATTGTTCTCGCCCCACCATAATGGCCCCACTTTATCGCGCCTATGGCTCTTTCTTTGTCACCTTCATAAACGGAAAGTAAATATAGTAAACAAAAACACACTACGTCATTAATTTTTCATCATAATCATGTTAATGATTCAAGAGTCTAGAACAGATCTCGCATCATTTTGCGGGGGCCGATTGAAAAATAGTCTCCGTGTAAATACATTTTCGTATTTTTTTTTATATATAAAACGAATTTCTGTTGGGAATTATCAGTACACAAAACAAAGTGAAATCAAACAGTAATAAAAATATTTTTAAAATAACTCAGTAAAACGTGACTAAAATTTTTTAAAATGTCGTTAAAATCGTTATTAATAAAATTCGTCGATGACGCAATGAAAGAGGCAGTCAACAATAAATTGTCTTCAACGGAAAGTGTTCGTGATAAATGTCATATTGCGATATCGGATTTGATATCTGGTCTGCCACTAGACGCTCAAAATATTCAGATAACGATGAAAATAACCGATAGCATCACGTCGACTGTTATGGAAGAAATGCAAGAAGAGATGGAAATTGAAAATAATGAGGAGATTTCTTCGACAAGTGCAACCCCAATTAAAAAACACGAACAAGTGATTCCAAGTCAGGAAAGTGAAGCTAGTAATGAGATGTTGCCGACAGATAGAAATGAAGAGGCCGCTCCAATTCAACTGACTGAAACAGAAGCCAATGTACAATCACCGAAGGCCACAGAACGAGTGATACCGGTTGAATTAACGAACTGAGTGCCGTGACATCTAAGACTGATTTTCCAAGGAGCTTTTTAAGAACTGAATGAATGGGAGTTTGAATGTAATTTATAAATTTTATATTTTATTTTTTAAATGTATAAATAAAAATTTTATCTACACATAACAATAATTTGTTTTTACCCATTTTACTTACATCTCAAAAGTACCTAGAATCCCAATTATTATTATTTTCTGTTCCGATCATTTACATTGTAACATCAATAATCCACCCAAAAGAACATTCAATGGAAGCTAATTACACACAGACATTCATCAGCATCAACAGTATCAACGTCTTGTATGATTCTGCAATATCGCCGTCGAAACGACAAAATGTGCTCATGCAGTAATTTGTTTCCAGACTCCAAGAACCTTTCTAATGCTATACATCTATTTATTAGGGTTTTGCCTTTGGCCTCTGCTGATGGCAGACAATCTTGTGTGGTGTGACGGTTTGGTGTGACTGTTAACGATATATTAGGTGCGTAAAATGGGTTGGTATACACAATGCAAAAGACTGCCCATTTAACTGAAACGAACCTGTAAGGTGTTTAATCTGTAAAGGAAAATACCCGGCCAACTATAGAGGATGCGAAGTAGCTGTACAACTGCAACTATTAAGAAATATAACTCGCCAATCGACTCAATACACTGAAGTTCGCCAATCGACTCAATACACAAGAGAAATGATTCCAGCTACAACCAGAGTGAAGCCACAACCACAGTTCATAGAATTCATAGAAGAAAATCCACTCGAAAGGATATTCAGAAGTATAAAATGACAAATGAACAATTTCCACTTATCTATCTATCCTAGATTTGTATTGAAAAGGGTAGAAGACAGTGGTGAACAATTGTGCACTGAACTTCTTTAGGTTCAATAAGGGTAGAGTCAATTTTTTTGGTCTATGATTGATGGCGATTTTAATGCAAATAATACCTATTGGGGATCTAAACTTACAACCTCTAAAGGAAAATAGTTATTTAACGCAGCTCTCGAGCACAACTGTGAATTTCATTCTGGCGTAAACCAACATAATGCCTATTGACATACATAAAATACTAGATCCTCTTGACTGCTTTGTAACAAGCGGAGTTTTAGAAGACTACACGAGCATCGAAAACAATGAAGGTCTATCATCTGATCCAGTGGAACGAAAAAAATATATGCTGGCGAGTGTAACACAAAATTTTATTGCAAAGGCTGTGGGCCAATTCTCAGGTAAATCAATTAATACAGTAAATTGAGATTTTAGTACAAATTACTTTTCAAATCGTACCAATTCTCTAATAAATAAAATTATGTAAATGCGGCTTAAACGGGCACATGGTTTCTAGGAATATACAAAAATTGGTAAGTCGGTACACGAACTAATGTCATAAATTTTATTGTTGTTGTTCCAATTATTCGTATTGTTTATGCGAATAAATTTAAATTGTATATTTGCTCAAATTTGTTGCGTAATATACACAATAAGCTTATTGAAAAAAAAAAAAATAATAATTTTAAAAAATAAAACTGTGTTCATAAATATACAAGCGCATTTTTATTTCATGGGAAATGCTAGTGAATATAAAAAAAATTATGTCTAGAAACTTGGCCGCCATATTTTCATGATTTGTTTAGCAAAAAAAGAAACCACTACTATTTATCTTTTGTGTCTTCGCTTTGCCCTGTTTTTTAGACTGTATCCGAATTGAGTGATAAATATTTTCAAGGAAGTTAAAATACTGAGGAATAGGTGGCAATATTAATACCCATATACAATTTGCTACCTCATCTGTTACAAGCCAGAATAGGATGGTTATATAAAAAATCCATATGGTTTACTCATATTTCGCTATAAGCACCCGTCAAACCGGTTTGTGTTGTTGTATGAAGTGACGTTTTAATTTTGCGCAGTAAAATTATAAATTATAAATTTTTAAAATTATCAATTATAATTCATCAAAATAATACAAACTTTATGAAATAGTTATTTGTTTATATAGTGGTGTATTATGTGATAACAAAAAATACAGACTTTTGTACAAAATGAAGTGTATCGTGAAAAAATGCGAAAATACGTCTAAAAAATTTCAAGAAGGAATATCTTACCACCAGCAAGTTTACCAAGTGTATATATAAAAGTGTGTTATATAAAATAAAATGTAAATTGTGCTAAGAAACAAGTGATTTGTGATAAATTTATCCTTACTTTATGTTAAAAATCAGAAAAAATTAAGAAAACAATCTTGGTTGTTGGCGTGGGGTGCCTATATTGGTTTCTTGTTTTTGTAATCCCGTTGATTTAGATGCTTTCTCTTTTACCCTCCGAATTTGTGATACTTGACAGTTGCTTAGGCTCATTCTGTACATTTAACTTCTTTGAATATTTTCTAGCAAAAATATTTGACCTAACGTGAAAAATGTTTCATTTTGTGAAATTTTTATCGTTTTGCTGCCCGAATTGTGTGATAATTTTTTTTGATTAAAATTTCGGCCATTTAAATTAATTTTCATTTTAAAATTATAATTGTTTTGATTTATAAATTTAATATAACTCTTTAAATAAGAAAAAGATTTAAATAATAAACACAATTTTATTTATTTCATTTTAACTTTGTATTAAATTAATTTTATAAAGCAAAATACAATATTGCTGTTTAGTATTACATCCTTGAGTCCAGATCATTCACTTTAACCAGTTTCTAATCATAATAATCTGTTGAAAAGTGTTTACGACAATTTTTCTCCGATTAAATTACCACGGAACTGTCAAAAATTATTATACCTAACGACTGTGATAATTCGGGTGCGTTCGGTATTTTTACAAATTTAGTACTAAAAAATATTTATCACACAATTCGGACACAGTCTTAAAGCGTTGCCACATACACATCTAATAACAGACGATTCGTGCGTAAATTTATTTTGCCTCGCCACATACCAAAAAAAATACAGACGATTTTTACAACAACAATTCTTTATATTTTGTTTTGAGCTGAATGTTTATACCGCCATTTCTGTCCAAAGTGTATATATTTATATAAGTGTATATATTTATATTAATATATATTTTGTTTTGGAATTTTTTGACATTTGTTGAAGTTCACAGACAACAGAGAAAAAAATCGTTTAACATTTTTTGATGAGTTCGGAAATCGTTTTAGATTTTTGTGCGTTCGTTCACGTGTAAAATTAGACCATTCAGAGAAAAGATCGTTTCTAGGAACGGGTAAATAGAAAATTGATAATTTTTCAATTAAAATCATTAAATAATTCCAAATTTATTATTTTAGCTACTAACTTGAGATATTTTACATATTATCTCATTGATTTGAGTCAAAAATATGCTCTAATTAATTCGTAAATGCGAAATCTGTTTTTAGAAGTCGTCCGTAGAAATGTGTATGTGGCATCGCCTTTAGTACATTATTTTAATTTACCGCATACACTGTTAAAAACGGCATTTACCCTAGATTTACCTTAGAATTGGCCGACAGCCTAACCAAGAAAACTATTTCAGCGTCTTTCTCGTTCGCTGTCAAATATACAACAAGACTCTAATAGTTGAGTACACTGTCAGAAATGTCACAGCTTCACGTAAATTATACCAGAGAGTGCGTTCACTAATTTCATTACTCCCACTTTTACTTACAAGTTACGTCAAAAAAAAAGTTTAATTTAAAATCACATTAATTCTTCTTTGGAATGAAGCCATTCGATTTGCAAAAATATTGATGTTTACCTTTGAGTAAGGCCATGATCATTATGTCGCCCGCCTGTTCATCCGTTGTCACTTAATCCACATTGAAAGTTTCACCCTTATACCTCTCTCTGATGAAATGATATCGCACGTCTATGTGCATGGTCTTCTTATGGAATTCCGGATTTTTGATGAACCGAATCGCGCTTTGATTATTCATAAGGAAAATCGGCTTGTCCAAATCGGTTGATAAAATTTCGGACAATAATCGATGCAGCCACACCAGTTCCTTCATGACATACTCTTTTGCCATATATTCGGACTCTGTTGTCTATAATGCCACTGACTTAAGGAGTTCTGAGCCCGAACTTATAATTTCATTGCCAAACATGAACGTCGACCACTTGGTTTCGATGACTCCTGAGTCTGCATCACTGTAGCCACACAGACTCAAATTGATTCCATTTTCAAATCGAATTCCAATGTCTATTGTCCCCTTTATGTAGTTTGTAATGCGCTTAACGCATTCATGCCACTGCATTACATTCCGTCACTCCAAAACGGTTGAGTACCTTTTGAGCATCCGCCTGCTGCATGCACAATTGTTGGATGTCCAGCAAAATTGATTGCTCGTTCTCCATTGCAAGTAGTATCACCATTCGGTTCTTCCCATTACACACAAAAATACATTAATCCGATGCACTGGCCACAGAATCGAATTGTTTGATAACTGACGTAAACTTTTCGTTCCAGCAGCAAGCCTGTTTCAATCCGTATATACAAGCTCGTGGTCTTCTCACCACAATAAAAACAATTACCTTTTTTCTTATACCGCCTTTAGGTTTTCCTTTATTGTTCTCTTCCGATTTTTTCCCTATCACGAAAAATTTAGGTTGGCCATTAACCCTTTGGTTCTTTCAATCTGCGACTTTAATCGAAATATGGTTGTCTGCATTCGTTGATTCCCATGTACTATGAAAATGAATATATTCAGATGACAAAGACAATAAAATCTTCGTCATAACCATCGAATTTGAAACAACGTTGCAATATTATCGCCCTATAAGTCGTCGAAATTTCACGTCTTTCTCACAGTCATTGGTTTTCACTGGATAGCCTTCCATTTTGTTTAACTTAAAAATTTGTACCGAAATCAAAATGAATAATTAATCACAAAAAATTCACACTTATCGTCGTCTTCCGAATTCTGCTTTTCACACGACGATGAAATTGTAATAAACACTATTCCTTTCTCGACACTTCTCAACAATTTCACAACACTCCGTACTAAGGTAGAACAAGTTCGCAGAATAACGGACGTCATTGGGGATGCACTAGATACAGTTCAAGCTTTCGAAAAATGTTGGCACCAAAGGCTTAAACTTAAAGAATCTCACATATTTAGGTGATGCAACATAGTACTCAAAACTACCGTTGCGGCGCTGGGAGTAGTAGAATTTTTACTCATTCCCATATAATCATGTGGTATTTGGCTTGAAAAGTTTTGGAAAAGCAACGATTTTGTTATCAATAATTTAATTGATAAACCCACCGCTTCGGCGCTGGTAGCTAATTATTGATTTAATTATTGATAACCCGATGAACCTCGTTTCGCCCCAAATTAGTTCGTTCCGAGTATATTTACTCTTTTGTCCTTTGAGACCTTTGAGTTAAGTGGAAATTCCAGTGGCACTTTTTCAACGAATTCAACGTTAATGTGTTGAAAAGTGAATTAAATATCGATTCATCAGGCATCTATCGAAAATTGAGTTGTTTTCTACATTTTTTCTCTCACTGTGGAATTGAATTTGTGCCAGTTGGAATTCTAAAGAATTCAATGTATTTTATTCGTGTGGAGTTAAATCGAATTCAGACGCAAATCAACACAATGCATTGTGGCATACAATATTTTTTGTTCTCCGGCGCGTAAATGAACAACGATGATGGTTTGAAAAGTCTCGAACACGCGGCGTACAACTGACCATGAGAAAAACACGGAAATTCGAGATTTATTCCGTTGAGCATCATGTTATGCCGTGTCATGTTATTCCCGGCACGCATTCAAAAACTTGGTCGGATAGTTGGTTGCCTCGTCTTGATTGGTCACACAGTCAACGGATTTGTAACAAAGCATTTCCTAGGTAATTTGGTTTTGAATCAAGTAATTCAGACTGTTCCTTGTTCTTCGCTGCCAAAATCGCTCGTTCGCTGAGCCAATCGTGATTCATATAATTTCGGCGGATATTAGGAAACACTTTCGTGATAAGCTCTATCTTCGACGTCGTGAACATGCAAACATTCGAGGGAAACGACATCAATCCGGTCGAAACATTAACAGGAATTTTACCATTGCCAAGCGCCAACAGTTGATTGAAACAATCAGCAATTGATGAGTAGTTCTAAAACGCGACTCTCATGTTCGTGGTCAACTGGAACTTGTTCACATAGCCCCATAATCTCGAAGATTTCAGACATGCGTCGGGTTGATCTACAACTATAGTATGTTGATCTCAGAGTGACAGGTAGCGGTTGACGAAAGTCGCCATCCAGCAGAATCATCGCTCCACCAAAACGTCTTGGGTCACTTCGTAAATCCTTCATCGTTCGATTGAACGCTTTCAATGTACGTTTTTTTGTGCCATTGTGCATTCGTCCCAGATGATGATATTGCATTCTTGCAATACCTTGGCCATCGCTGAGTTCTTGGTAGTTGAGAGAGTGTGCCGTCTGGTTGTGGTCCAGCAATATGGCTGCAATTCCAGATGATGCAGCAGCTAATGCTATTTTAGATCTCGAGCGAACTGTGGCCAAAAGCAATGAAATCAGAAAGGTTTTACTTGTTCAACCGGGAGCATCGAAGAAGAATATTCCATCGTTTCCTTTGTCAACAGCTTTCATCAAGGTGTCGTCCACGTTATTTTGCTGGACATTCAAAAGAGGGACATTCGTTTGTACTATTTGGCTCATTGAATCTCGATTGTACACTTGCTCTCGTTGCAATGATTAAATACATCTTGCATCGAACGAATTGATGCTGGCATGCCCAATTTCGACAAGAAGCTCCTGCACATAAGTACGCACAGTATCTCGCCGTTCAGTTTAATCATGTTTGTTGCGACTATCAAAAACAACTCCGGGTCGTTTTCTGGATCTGGCGTTTCGACGTTGGTGATTGAACTGATTTGATCTGGTCTGACTTTCTCAATAACCACAGCAGAATGTGCTACTGAGTACATCCAACAACGTAGCTGTCAAAAAACCATCTACTTAACAATGGAGTCCATTAGCGTCCTGAGTTTTTATTTAAACACACGTGCGGTGACGGTGATGTCGTGGAGATCGGTGGAAGTTTGTCCTGGCAGTAGATTACCGGTAATTTCAGGCCATTTCGGATTGCATGAGAACATGATGAATAAATCTGGAAGTTCGTAATGCCGAACATATGTCAAAACATCCTGTGCATATTCATGCATATGCCGTGGGCTGCCAACATATGTCGCTGGGAGAACGGTCAATTGACCGACGTTGGTTGCATAGCTTTCCGAAACGATGCATCGCATGAAATGTCTGGATAGCATTGTATCTCCGTAAAAATAAGTACGCAATGGCTCCGGTGGCGAAGTCAAAACCGGCAATTTAACTTTGCCATCGGCAATGTCGGCACTCAGCAGACAATGCGTCAATATCAAGGCTGCAAAGTTCTTTGTGAAGATTGTAGAGTCATAATTGAAAGTAGTGCGATTCAAGTCGACGTTCACCGAACTTCTTCGTCGAGTTACATTTTGTCGAACCAGAGGTGATGCCCATGCAGCGCGAACTTGGCCGATATAAGCACGTCTCTGTTCATTTAATTCTTCGCGTTGCTCTAGCGTTTCATTCCCACGGACACCGTGTACATTCTTTGTGGATTACGGTTTCTTCGTCCTAGGTTCGATCGTCTGATAACCGGCATTTTAATAAAAAATCATTTCCTAAAAATTACAATGATTCATTTGCCTCATTTACTTTGAAATCATTAATCCACAAAAATGAACTTACCAATCCAATCAATGTCAATCCCGCAATCCAATTTGATAATCGCACCTATAAATGCACTAACGCACATACTAATAAAGTTAGATGAAAGTTTCCAGCCGAAAATTCAAAAAAATCGATAATGCAGATAGTGTCTTCGCTTTCTCAGCCGAAAGTAGATAAATACGTCACCGTTGATCAACATTCTTCAGCCGAAAGTTATGAGCCGAAAAATTATTTCAACAACACATCAACAGAAACCAATTTTAATGTTTTAGTATGCGAAGGTTGTTGTAAAACCTAATTCTATCTAAACTTGAGAAATACAAATGTTTAAATCAATCAACCATAATTTGAAAAGCAGTATTGTTAACCTGGCTTCAAATGAACATAAAGTATGGTGTAGATGCCACTATGAACATTTGATATGTCAAAAAGTTGGTCAACTTTGGCCTAATTATGAAGAAATTATGAAGGGGATACAGGGGTGTAATTTATCAAAATTTCACTAATTCTATATATAGAAAATGCAATGAATGGCCTGTCGTGCTAGATTAGCATGCCTTGTCATTGATGCCACTATGGGCACTTGATAGGCCATCATGTGGGTCAACTTTGGCCTAACTGTAAAAACATATTGAATTAGTGAAATTACACCCCCGTTTGCGAAACGAAATTAACCGGTTAATAAAACCGGTTAACGAAATTCCGATGGGGATACGGGGGTGTAATTTGACAAAACTTGCATAGTTCAATTTCTGAAAAATTTATTAAATGGCCTGACGCTCTTATTTAACCTAAACTCGCATCGATGCCATTATAGCCAATTGAAAGACCTTAATGTCTGTTAACAACAGTCCAATATTTCAGAAATTGAACTATGGAAATTTTGTGAAATTGAACTCCCGTATCCCCATCAGAATTTCCTCAAAATTGGACGGTTGTTAACAGACATTAAGGTCTTTCAATTGGCAATAATGGCATCGATACGAATTTAGGTTAAACAAGAGCGCCGGGCCATCAATGAATTTTTCAGAAATTTAACTATGGAAATCTTGTCAAATTACACCCCTGTATCCCCATCAGAATATCATCAAAATTAGATTGTTGTTAACAGACCTATCAAATAGCCATGGTGGCATCAATGCGAATTAAGGTTAAATAAGAGCGTCAGGCCATTCAATAGATTTTGCAGAAATTGAACTATGGACTTTAGTTCAAATTACACCCCCGTATCCCCATCAGAATTTCTTCAAAATTAGACTGTTGTTAACAGGCATTAGGGCATATCAACTGGCTATAGTGGCATCAATGCGAATTAAAGTTATACAAGAGGGTTAGGCCATTCAATGAATTTATTCACAAATTGATGCCCATCAAAATTTCTTTACAATTTCCAGACCAAATGTAGACATAGCATTTCATAAACTATTTTTTTTTTTTTTAATATCATTTTAAAGAAGTAAATAAAGTGAAGGAAAAAATAATTTTTTTTTAATATCGGCTGGTATCGTAACTTTCGGCTGAAATATATTGATCAACATTGTTGAATTTTTATTTTCGGTTATCAAACCAAAGACACAATCTGCATTATCATTTTTTTTATTTTCGGCTGGCAACTTTCGGCTAACTTTAACAAGGTGTTGTAACGCACTAATAAATTTCTGGAAAAACTATTGAAATCATAAAAGTCACATCGAACTTTTATGGATGCAATGCACACTATTCGAATATCATAAAACAGTGAAATAATACTCAAATTTCCAATTTAATGGCAACAAGAAAAATAATACGTTTGCACAATCGAAAATGACAATGGGCGATTTCAGGTGCCCTCCCCTGTAATGATTAGTCAAATCATCGCCAATTTGATTTGAAAATTTCGTATTCAACATTATTTTTCGATTTTCCAACTTTTTCGGTGGATTTTCCCAAAATTTTTTTTCGTAAGAACCATCTCCTGGCAATTGCAAACACAACAAAAAATATTGAGCTAAATCGGTTAAGCCAAATCGGTCGTGTCGTTCTCGAGCCTTTGCGAGATTAACGCCCGGCAAGAGATAAATAAAATAAATAGATGGAAAAAAATAAAATACTAATTTGCATGCAAGCCTCCGGTGGGATTCGAATCCAGTACCTCCCAGCCCAAGCGCCGAACCTTTAACCACTGCGCCACCTGTCTCATAAAACATGTACATACAAAATTCATATGAAAATGGCTTTTTATTCGATTTTTTGGGTTTTCCGTCTTTTCCGGCGGATTTTTTCAAAATTTTCTTTCGTAAGAATCATCTCCTAGCAATTGTGAATACAACAAAAAAGATTGAGCCAAATCGTTACACCTGTTCTCAACTGATGCGCGGACTTACATTTTTTACACCATTTTTATCAGTAGAACTTGCTTACAGTGTCCACCGACCGGACCGACTGAAATCGGTCACTTTAAGCAAGTGGTCACTATACACAAAAAAATCAGTTAAGGGTCTATGTTCGAGACTTTCTGAAATAGGTTATATTAGGCAAGTGGTCACGTTGCACAGGTGGTCACATTAGCAGGTTGAAATTTGTGATTTTTGTCAATTTCCAGGTTTGTCAATCTTCAGACCAAAATTCTGATTTGTAATTATTTTTTTTTTCTATATGGATACTGCTTAATCCGCTCCCTTAATTAATTAATGTAAAACGGCAATGCATTTTCGTCGGTGATTCACAAAGCGGATTATAAGTTTTACGTTGTAATTAAATTATTGTCGTGGTCAATAATGTGACAGAGAAAAATTTGTGCGTAGGCAAATTAAAAATTTCCAAAAAAATTTCAAAAATTTTCTCAAATAAAATTGTTTACTAACTAGCACCCACGCACCCCATTCCATTCGACTGACTCATTTTTAGTAAATTTGGTGCGAATGATAAAACGTAGTTTTTCTTAAGGCATGTGATCGAATTTATCATATTTTAAGTACTAATCATCTCAAAGAATTTCGCGTAGTCACAAAAATTTTCACGGTTATATATTTAGACAGTATATAAACGAGATTTTGTGTTGGAACAAAGTCAATAGCGAAAGACAAGTTCGTCAAAACAGTTCATAATAATAAAAAAAATTTGTGATTATTAAAAGGTGCAAAGCGAAAAGTGTTAAATTTTTATAAAGTGCTAATATTCTGTGTCGTTATATTTACAGTAACAATGTCAAATTATCAAGCATTATTACGTCCAACTCGTGGCACACCCCGGCCAATAGTAAAACGCGGCTTAATATTGAAACCACGCTACGACGAATATCGACAAGCATTACACATTCTTGAATCAAGTGTACAACAAGGTGGGCTCAATTTAACGACCAGCGTACAAGATTATGACCCAGAGGATGTTACCGTTAAAATTGTGGACAATACAATTGTGGTGGAGGGAAAAGATTTAGACAGACGAGGAAATCTCCGCCGATACTTTATTAGAGAGTATACACTACCAAAAGGAATTGATAAGAATGATGTGAAATCAACCCTATCATCAGACGGAATACTTACAATTCAAGCGCCGGCCAAACCAAGACCAGTCGAGACAACCGAAGAAGAAGTGATGATTGAAGAGACTGAGGAAACAATGACCAAAGTAATACGAAAATCGAAAGAAATCAAAACCGGAGAACGAATGGTGGCAATACAGCATACCGATAAAACGCATCATACAGCTATAGCAGCCTAAACCTAAACATCGTGATTAGCAAAAACTGTGACTGAAAAATATACGTATTGTTCTTAATTTATTGTGTAGAATGAATGGATGAATGAATGTGTAGATACAAATCTAAATATTTTTTTTGTAAATAAATAACTTTAGTTTATACATAAATAAAAAATTGTCTAAGTAATATATTGTAAACCCGCAAAAATTTGATTTATTTAACTCATCACTGTGGTAGTTCATCGTCACTGTGTATATAATCGTACGCACACGAATCTAGCGCACCTACGTAGCCTACATACTAAACTATACGTGACCAAATGGTCAAAATGTTAAAAATAGCCCGAAAATCATTTCGCGACGAAATTCTCTACAACACGGACAATTGTCGAATATTTCTGTACAAAAATCGTTATTTCACTTCATTTTTATTTTTAGATGACACCTCAGCAGACGAAACATTTCTCAGTACTGAGATGAAAGTGCATGAAAACTGTTTTACGTGTGCATTTAAAAGTGTATATAAAATCTATAATTATTAATTAGTGTTAAAAGTAAAGATGGCGTTATTACCGTTAATATTAAAGGCGCCCGATCCAAATACAGCATTCGATAATTATAAACACGCATTAGCCAATTTGGTCACCAGTATCGAACAAGATGGTGTTCTACTATCAATCGATATAAACGATTTTGAACCAAGTGAAGTGACGGTGACGACAGTCGATAATACAATTATCGTAGAGGGGAAACATGACGATAAAGTAGATACACCACGCCATTTCATTCGAAAATACACATTATCAAGAATGGTTGATATCGACGATATAACCACAGTTTCGTCCGACGGTTTATTCAATATTTATGTACCATCAAAATTGAAATCGATGGCGTCGTCACGTGTCGAGTCTACTGAACGAGTAGTTCCCATTGAGCCAAAGCCTGAAATAGTTATCAAATCGGAGCCAAATGCACGTAGAGGAGGCGCTGTAGAACGGATAATTCCAATTCAATTAACTGAAGATATAATCAAAATGCCGGCTAAGCCTGCAATAGTGATGCAAAACAAGAAACAAGGTCGTAAAATTCTTCGGTTTGAAAAAGTGCCCGATACCAAAGAAGATGCAGAAGAACAGACTCCTAATGAAAGACTGATAAAAAAGAAATTATTTTGTTGTTGTTAATTAATTAATAAAATTAGTCAATTAAATTTTAGCGTTTTCTTAAGAAATATTTAAAGTGAGTGAAAATGGCCCAGAGCAGTGCACACCCTTCAATGTTTCGAATTTCAAGTGTAGTTTATTTGATAGTTCAGGATAACAGTTAGTGCAATTCAAATCTAATTTAGCATTCGTTGAAATTCTCATAGCTATATAGAAATGAAAGTTCGTTAAAATTAGTTAATGTGTTCAACACGAGGTGTACTTATTTTAACACTCTATTGAACATTTTTTGTCAACACTTCTACTGTCTGTCATTATATTCATAGCATGTATCTTTGTTTTATTCACACAATCCGTAAACCCGCTGCTTGTGAATTTCCTATATGGATAAACAAAATTGTTGGTTATTTCGTTTGGTGAGAAACTGATAAAATCTGCCCTGACCAAGTAAGATATAAATGTCTATGTGAAAAGTGTTAAATATATTATTTTGACTGAATTAAAGACAGATAATTATATGTATCTAATAATAACCACACTTTCTTTTGTATAAATTAATATATGTGACATTATTTTAAAGCATAGCCTACATTACAACATTATATTGATTGATGAATATGAATACAAATCATATTTTCAACATTCCTCCTTAATTTATATTCGGATTCTAGTACAATCAATTTACATAATTTACTAATTGACATTTATCTCTAAATAATTGAAATTTTGCTTTAGCAAGACCTTTTGTAAACTTGTCTGCTAACATTTCTTCAGTAGGACAATTTTCGATTTTTATGAAATTTTTGTCTACACATTCCTTTACGAAATGTACTTTGGCATCAATGTGCTTTGAACGGTTGCTAAACTTTTCGTTGATTATCATCGCTTGATCACGCTTTGGTTGTCATCGAATATTTTTTGTTGATTGATCTCCATCCCATTTGAGATCATATGAAATACGTTGAATCCAAATCGCTTCCCTGCAACACTCGGATAAGGCCACACAATCCTGCCTTTTACAAGACCAGCTGATTGCACCATTTAACACAAAAATGTAACCAGAATTGGAGTTTCTGGTTTGGCGGACTTGTGCCCAATTCGCATCAGCGTATACCCAATGAGTTCCCCACTCATTTCCGAATCTCCTAATTTTAAACGAAGTTTCGAAGTTCTTTTGAGGTAGCGAATCAATTTCTTCACTTCATTTTAATCGGATTGCGTTGTGTTAGCTACTTTCTGCGACAATATTGGTACTCCAGCTGCAATATCAGGTCGTATATTCGTCGATATGTATAATAAGCATCCAATTGCTGCACGATATTTTACATTACTCGGTAATCTCTCCTCATCGGTCTCTTTGTGATACGATGGACTCAATGGAGTATCAGTCGGTTTGGAGTTCTCCAAATTAAATCTAGCAGCAACATTCAAAATGTATTTTGATAAACTTCAAAATTTAAACGCAAAGCTCTCTCAATTTTATCACCACATTCCTTATCGTTGTAAATTACCAATATACCATCGACATATTTTAATACGAATAGGAAACCATCTTTCCCATGGTATGTGTATAAGCAATTATCAGCTTTGCTCTGCATGACTCCTGCACTGATGAGAACGTTGTGAGTTTTATCATTCCAGACCCGTGCTGACAGTTTCAAACCATAAATACTCTTGTTTAACAGACACACCTTGTCCTAATTTCCGTTGGTAATAAAACCAAGTGGCTGCCGCATATATATCTCCTCCTCCAAGTCACCATTCAGGAACGCGGACTTCGTATCAAAATGATTAATAGTCATTTTACAGCTCACTGCCATGGACAGTAAAATTCGGAATGTTGCATGTATTGCGACAAGGGCAAACACTTGATCATAATCTACTCCAAATTTTTGATTAAAGCCCTGAGCGACTAATCTTGCCTTGTATTTCTGTATCTGTCCACTAGCATTAGTTTCTAACTTGTAGACCTATTTAATCTATCAGTTTCCACGTATCATTTTTAATCTGCGACGAATACTCTTCCTTCATGGCAACAATCCCATTATCCTTTTGAATACATGAAACAGCTTCGTTAAAATTGGATGGTTCGCCATTGACAACGACATTGATCATTTTCTATGCTTTCTTCGGCAATCGTATCATTATTTAGCATCTCATTTGACTGATTGGTGTCATCAACAGTTGAATCATCGTCGGAATCAAAGTAAATATAAGATTCTGTTCTGGTCTTCACAGCAATATTCCCGCGATGATTATTAACATGTTTTGCCGGTAGGTTGCACTTTGACACAATATCATGATTATCTATAAATTTTACGACTCGGGAAATTACGATCTTTTGTTTTGCTGGCATGAAACATCTGTATGCTTTCGATTCGGAATCAATGCCCAGAAAATTGCCTCTTCTGCTTTCAAATCCAATTTCTGCCGCTGTGCATCTTGGATTCGTACGAAGCATTTTGTGCCAAGTCGTTTCAAATTTCCATAAAATGGTTTTCTACCTTGCCAAATTTCAAATGGAGTTCGACTTACTGCCTTCCATCGCAATGAATTTTGTAAACAATTCGCCATCACTATCGCTTCACCCAAATAGCGATATTCCAATTTAGCGTCCAGCAGCATGCAATAGGCCATTTCCATTAATGTACGATTTTTGCGTTCTGCAACGCCGGTCTGTTGAGGAGAATATGGCACTGTACGATAAACTTTGACTCCCTTCATATTCAAGTATTGCACAAATTCCTTGCCGATATTCTCCGCCACGATCTGTTCGAATACATTTAATTTTCGTTCCAAATTTATTTTGGACTAGCTGGTGGAATTCTTTAAATCGCTGGAATGTTTCAGATTTCTGTTTTAACAAATACTCGGACGTATATCATGAGAAATCATCAATGAACGTTAAAACATATCGTTTACCTCCGAATATGGTTATTTGCATTGGTCCTCATATGTCACTGTGAATCAGATCCAGTATTTTCGATGAACAATTTTTAGACTCTTTTGGGAATGACATTCGAGTTAACTTTCCCTTGATACAGAAGTCACATTTTGCCGGATGGATACAATTTGATTTGCAGCCTGCCAATTTCATCCCATCTACAAGACCTTCTTTCGGAATATTTTTCACTGCGTCGATGCTGCGGTGGCCTAGAATACGATGCCATTCATGGATACAAACATTTTGTTTATTTGATACACGCATCCGGTACAAATTATTGGCAATCTCCGCGATAGCAATCTGATTCTTGTTGTCAGCTGACCAAATCTCACACAGACACCTCCGTTGAATATCACAATTAGCCCTTTTTCAGTTAACCGCTTCACAGAAATTAAATTTCTGCCAATTTCTGGAATATACAAAACATTCTCCATTGTTACATTACTGGGGATTCCATCTTTGTTCATAAAATACGCAACCACACTGTCCTTGCCAGACGATTTTATTTGCTGGCCATTTGCAAGCGACAAATTTTCAGTGTGTAATCCGTCGAATTCGATGAAAACATCACGACAACAGGAAATATGACATGTCTGACTTTTTACAGAAATAATAGCTGACAATTTTCTTTGTTATATGCCAACCATTATTTGTCACTTTTAATGCATTCGCATCACAAACAATATGTTTGGATACCTCGCGATCATTTCATCGTGCTGTACTTAATCCATCATAGCTGCGTGGCAGAGAACCAAGTAACGTGGCACTCATGAAAAATTATGGACTGAAGTTTTCACTAACCGCAAGCACCTTCTGGAATAACTCGTTCATGTGGTTGACATGAATCTCCATATCAGTTTCCTGTTTCCATTGTTGCATTATTCACTTTAGTACCCGGCGAATTACGCTCATGGGAAATTTTTAGTACTTTCCATGCTTCGTTCGCGTTTTTATCTTCCACGCACAATGAAATAGTCGAATGTGCTTTTTTATCCATTTATTACCCATTCATCGGCATTGTTTTCCGGCCGATCTTTTGTGGTCGCATTCCACACTCCAACGCGCATTAACAACATTTCCATCCTGAATCGCCAAATAAAATAATTTTCTGCATTCAACCGAGGAATTTGATATCTTGCGAAAATGTCACTCATTTTTCACGTTTCGATTATTTTTACGTGCACACAAAAAAATAATTCAGAATAATAAAAAAACTTCTATTTTAATACGCGTTATCTGAGCCGTATCTTTGTTAAATATATTATTTTTATATATGTGACATTTTTTTAAAGCATAGCCTACATTACAACATTATATTGATAATGAATATGAATACAAATCATATTTCCAACAAAAAGCAGGGTGTTTTTTGTTCCCACACTGGACGGCATAACATTCTCTAGAGGTGACATCTATCGGTGGGCACCCAAGATTGCGAGAACCAATGTAACGTATGTACCTTTTGCAACCTACAAACGAACAAAAACACGCCACATTAAAGTATAAAATACGATCTTATAAACGCCAATCAAAGTTTGTTTCGTCCATTTTTCACGCGTAGTCAGGTCCGGCAACTGTTGACATTACGATTAGTGAAATAATTTGACACTGTGAACATTTCATAGAGTTCAAAATTTACATAACGAAAATTTACATAACGTTGGCTGTGATTTTACTCAAGATATTGACAGTTGCTAGATGACCTGAACGCTACCGAAATTACATTTTTTTTTAATGCCGAGGCACGGTTTATTCGGCCGGACAGCCACTATAAACTTTTAATAATAGTTTTCTCTTTGTCCGCTAGGTAGGCAAAGTTCTCATTTTGGAATACTGCGTTTACATAGTAAGTTGAAATAGGTGGTCGTCGTTGTGGTCGTGCTTCCACAGAATTGTTCAGTTGTTGTGGGTACAGCATCTGAGCATCACTGATTAGCCTTGTATAGAGAATCCTGAAATCTCGCGAAATCGTATGATGAACTATACGCTGTATTGAATGACGTCTCTACATCAACTGCTGATATCGGTGATATAATCTGATCCAATGGTTATTGATTGGCCTCGATTATTATTCTCGGTGTAGCGAAGCGGTATTTGATTGGCGGAATACTATGAAGCAGGATTCGTGTCAATAAGACGTACTGAACAGATAACATGGCCGATTCTACTATACACTTTTGATTATACATTATCACCTGAAGAGAAAATACGATGTTAGGCTTCGTGGGGCAGGTTGAACTGTTGCTCTTGTGGACTCTCGTATTCTGGAGTAAGTTGCAACAAGTCGAGTTTTATTCGAATTGGACGACCCACGAATAGTTCTGTTGGTGACTTAGTTGGTTGTACGATTCGGTTTGGTGTTCATCTTTGCACGGCGGAATTTTGTAAGTATATTAACTTGTTGGTTTTCCCTCCCTCTCCGCTTTTTTAGTGCTCTTCTACTTCGGATAATAGGGCGTTCGAAAGGAGAAATTTTCGTTGCTTATTTGGTTTTTGAAATAATTAATAAGATTACCGTTGGTCGGGTCTTATTAATTAGAGATAATTCGAATTGTGACCTTCCAAAAGGGCTTCGATTCAAGTTTATTGTACCGCCTTGAAGTTTAACATTGAAATTAGTGTATGCATTGACAGAGCTGTTAGCTGATTGCCGTTTTTGAGATCGTTTAACTGCTCATGAATCTGTTGGTGAAAGATCTTCCAATTTTGAATGATCTCAGCCTCGCTCCTTTTTAGGATGTTGAGAGTGATATCGGCAATGGAGGTCTGGTTTTTAATGAGTCATAGCAGATACTCTTGATTTGCTTTTCCCTTCCGTATTTCTTCATAATGTTCTGCGTGACGACTGTCCATTGTGCAAAATAGTTCATTTGCTATGTTGCCTACAATGTTGATAGCCCCTCTTTTTTGACTGGTGTTCCCATTATGATGCATTGCCTTCTTTTTTAATACTATGTCTGGTCCATTGTGATGGAGTACTTCATTTTTTAGTTAGAATATGATGGAGTTGACCGTTGATCACCCCGCAGACGTCGTTGATAGTGCTGTTTATACAAAGCTGATCCAAATATCTAGCCCAGGAACGATATGCATTTAATTCTGCATAATATGTCGTAAGGTTGAAGTATACAATGATTTTCCATTGAGTATTGGAAAACGTACGTGGTGATTGCTGCTGTCTGTACGAATGCACTCGACATAGCCACCAACCTAGTAGAAATAACGGTAGACTCCTAGAGGTTGTGTGTATTGATCTACTTGGTATTTGTCGTGGTGGTTCATGTTCCGCGACTTCGTTTGTGTCGATGGGAAGAGGACTTATCTTCGTAATCGGTCGAATTCTGTACCGCTACTATTTTTAACTGTTACTACCCTTGTTAAGTTATCACTGCCCGGATGTAGTTTAACAATTCGTCCTAGAGACCAACTAGTTGGAGGAAGATTCGTGTCTTTGATTAAGACAACATCACCTAATTTTACAGAAGGTGTTGGAGGTTCCATTTACTTTGTCTTTGAAGCTTGATAAGTAATCGCCAGACCAATGCTTCCAAAAATCTTGTACAATTTTTTGTACAAATTTCCAGCGCTGCAGTGGAATTATGTTTTCCTTTAGTAGGCTCAGTATCATATCATTTGGATCGGCTGGCATTGCTATTAGAGGTCTAATCGAGCCCTCTTCGAGCGATGAACCTTCTGAAAGCTGCCACGAAGGCGATCGAAGTCTGATCGCTTACTATTTCTAAGTGTATTGTCTTGGTTGAAAAGTAGACGAATAATGCAATGTTTTGCTTGTAGGATTTCATGCCTCTTCCTTTTGAAACTCGAACTTGAATAGGTCCTGCAAAGTCTAAGCCAGTGTGTGTGTGAAGGGGCGTTAGGGAATAATTCTTTCCTTCGGTAGGTCTGCCATTAGTTGTAGCTTGGTGGTAATGTTCGTCAAAAATGTTGTTACTAACGCCAGAAGTTATGTCTCGACCCAATAATTCTATTTGTTCAACTCGGCTGTGATCTTCTCTCCAATAAGCAACCGCAATAAACTTAATTGCAGGTAATAATTGACCAATATTCAAATTTTTACAATTTTATTTTAAAATATTTTTATGATTTATTTTATGATGTTATTCGTTCGCCAGGTAGAAAAAGAAGAATTTGTTTTACAAAATTTCTTGAAATTATTGATTCAATTTTGTCATCTCATGTATACTAATTAGTTTTCGGAATTAAATCATTATACACTACTAGATACTAATTAGGAAACTGCATTAAACATACTCGCTAATCTAGTACATTAGGTGACAAAATTGATTGACATTATTTTGACATATCAAAGTAAACAAACATTTTTAATAGTAATTTGTGTTAACAGTTTTGCAGTGAAAAATTCTAATATGCTATTTGCTAAGTGTTATAAATTAATTGACAAGATAAGTATTTAATTTTATATGACCCATTTATATAATACTAAAGTATAATTAATTCCATTTTAGGTAATATTGGAAAAAACTGGACTAGTGAGTGTGAATTTATATAGTCTGACTGAATCTTACTGGAGAGATACGTGGAAAAGCTGAAGCGTTAATTGTTTAAAACATGTAGCACAAATAAATAAATATTGTTACCAAATTAACTATTTGTGTTTTGCTTCAGTTTCTCAAACATACTCCCGCGCCTTAAGGAATTTTATTTCTTAATTTAACTAATTTTATTATAGGACGTTTTATTTTGTTTCTGGATGTCTTCAGTGTTACTACCCTTGTGAGACCGTCATTTCCAGGATGAATATGTTTATGATTCTGCCACGCATCCACTGATACGGATGCAAATTATCTTCTCGGATAAGCACTACATCATGAATTTGGAATACGTAGGTTTTCATTTTCCATTTGTTTCTTTGTAGAGCAGCAAGATAATCACGATGCCACTGCTTCAAAAAACCTTGGAGTCGCTGCTGAAGATTTTGCCATTTGGATAATTTAGTTGTTTTCATTTCAGCTAGAGCCGGTTCTGGAATAGCAGTCAAGGATGTTTCAATCAGGAAATGCGCAGGAGTGAGAATTTCCAAATCAGCTGGATCGTCGTTTAGTTTACAAAGAGGCCTCGAATTCAGAAGAGCTATTGGCGTTAGCAATGTTTTCATCTCCTCAAACACAAGATTTACATTGGCCACCCTTTTTGCGTGAATTTTGAAGGATTTCACCGCGGATTCCCATAGGCTGCCAAAGTGTGGTGCATGTGGATGATTAAAATTGAATTTAATACTTTTCTGTAATAGAAATTCGGAGATTAATAAATTGTTTAGTTGATTAATTATTTGATGTTTTAGTTGTTGGAGTTCTTTATTGGCGACCACGAAATTAGAACCATTGCCACTCCAGATTTGTTGCGGAGCAACTCGTCGAGCATCAAAACATTTAAGTGCAGCCAAGAATGACTCAGTATGTAAACTGCTGACCACTTTCAAATGCATCGCTTTAACAGCTAGACGGACCAAGACAGCGACATATGCCTTCTCGATCGGAGAATTTCTTCGTTTACTCGTTTTAATATAAAGTAGACCGACGTAATCTAATTCGATTTTTGAAAATACACGACTTTGTGTACATCTTTTTGCTGGTAAATCAGAAATTGTCTGCTCAGGTTTATGGCAACGGTAACGGATAGAGACGACGCAACATTTTATACAGCGTTTAATTGTATCACTTGCTCCTATTATCCAATATTTGCTTCGTACAATAATCAGAGTTAGCGCGTTACCGGCATGCATATTGGTTAGATGAACTTCACGAATAATCAATTGGCATGCTAAGTTATTTTTTGGTAAAATAACCAGATGTTTTACTGCAAACGGCAATGATGATTTACTTAATCGACCACTCACTCGAAGAAGTCCCTTTTGATCAATAAACGGATCGAATGAAGATAGTTGATTTCTTACAGGGAGTTGGTGGTTCTTACTTAGAATAGTGAGTTCATGAATAAACGCAGATTTTTGCACATTACGTAGAAGTATAGTTTCCGCTTCATTCATTACAGCCAATGTTATCGATCTGTTGTAATGTTGGGAACTACCTTTCATTAAACCAAATCGTAATATAAACACAATGATTTTTTTAATTTTGGACCAAGACGAAAGTTTATTTATTAGATTGTGAACTGCGTTGTCAACATCGGTGGTTAATGTTAATACATTTGTATATTTTTGTCTTTCCTCTGAAGTTACGTTATCGATGGATTCCTTTTCCTTAGTTGATTTTGGCCAATTTTGTTCGTTATTGACTAGCAGTTCTGCTTGGTATGAAACTTCTTCGATTTTCCAGCAATTTTTCAACAGTTGGTGTAGATCCTCATTTAACGTTTGAATGGCTGGTTCGACGTTTACACGTAAGTTTATATTGACATTTTCTTCTGCCCATGTCCCAGCGATTAACCACCCAAACTTGGATGAGTATAAAGTTGGGAAGCCATCAACAGCACATTTTTCTTGGCTTAAAACGTCGAAAAATATATCAGCTCCTAGCAACACGTCTATTTTATTTGGTTTGTAAAACTCCGGATCGGCTAATTGTAATTCCGGAATGACTTTATTTAATTTAATTGGTTTGGTTGGTAATGAACTTGTTATGTTACCAATGATATGAGCCGTGACGTTTAATGTATAGTGCTTGTCTATACGAGAATAAATGGTCATATCGATTTTCTCCTTTGTTTTACCAGTCGATGTAGATGCTAGCCCGTAAATAGATATGGAAGCTTGACTTCGCTTAAGGCCTAGGCGTTGAGCGCAATGTTCGGTTACGAATGAAGTTTGCGATCCCGAATCAAGAAGTGCCCGAAATGACTGGAGATCTCCGGTACGTGATCTAATATATATAATAGCAGTTGGCAGTACCGTGTGTGGCGATGAATACAGCGTATGTAAAACTTGAGCATCTGGTTGCTTATTGGACGAAGGTGATGGTTTAACAGGATGGTCATTTTCATTTGTCGATTGAGCTTTAGAAGAATCAAGTATTGATTTATTACCGTAAGGATCATTAATTGACACATGATGACTCGAGGATGCAGATTTGTGTTCTGATTGTGTTTCACTTTCACCTGGATGAAGCAGAGTATGGTGTCGTTTATTGCAGATCAGGCATGATGTTTTGCTGAAACATGTTCTCGTTGTGTGACCCTTTTTTAAACAGTTTCGACATGAATCCATTTGATCCACTAATTTCATTCTCGCATTTATACTTTGGTTTTTAAAGACCGGACATCTGAACAATGGATGTGGCTGTTTACAAACGAAGCATTCTAGATTATTGTTAGAACTCGAAGACAGAAACGATTTTGCAGTTGGTTTCACGGCATGTCTTTTAGATGTTGCATCGCAAATTTCCAAAGCATCACATCTCTTATTTAGAAATGCGAGTAAATTTGTGAACGTAGGAAAATTCGTACCGACTGACTCGTTTGCCCACAATTGCTTAGATTCATTGTCGATTTTACTAAGTAGTATGTGGATAAGCCAAGGGTCGCGAGTTTCAGCTTCTGGTCCTAGTGCGCGAAGTCCACGTATCACCTCGTCAGCTGTTTCAGTAATGCGCCGTAAGTCTTTGCCGTTCGATTGAACACATGGTTTCTGGTCGAAAAATGTTTGAGTGAGTGATGTTACAATTGGAGTCATTTTATTGTAACGACTACATAATTTGTCCCATGCTTCTGAATAATTATTTGCAGTGATGGTAATATGTCGTATAAGAGCGGCAGCATCACCCGATAGTAACCCTTTCAACATTTGTAGTTTATGCACATCACTGATATTTTTGTTGTTATGCACGGTAGAATTAAACAAATCGTGGAACGAGGCCCAATATCTATAATCCCCAGAGAAATTTTCTATTTGGATTTTTGGTAATCGTACTTGTTGTGATGTATTTACTCCTTCATAAAATGTTCGTTGCTGGTCAATAAACTGCTCCAAGGTTGTGTTTAAACCATGTGTGGTGTTACCTTCATCTCGACCTTGACCTCGACCGTTAATAGCTGTCGATAATAATGCTCGTGCTTTGTAGTACTGTTGATCCACTTTGTCGGTGATTGGTTTATACGTGGGAAACTCAAATAATTCAACCTCATGTTCACTAAACGTTTGGTATCTAAGCTCCAAAATGTCAAGCCGACCTTTAATATCTTCGATGTTAGTGTCTGCATTTATCTCTTCCGCAAATCGCAGAATCTGAATTATTTGATTGTAAGCGCGATCGCGAAGTCGTTCTAATCTCTCCATTGTAATTTCACGAAAAATAAAAGCACTTTATCACACTTTATTACTGCACTAATTTAAGCTCAATGTTACGAATAAAAGTTCAACACCATAGATAGAATTAAATATTCGAGTTTCACTGTATATGCGTTTAATTGTAATATGTAGTAGTATATTTAAGATAAAAATTCTACTTAGCTGTTTTATGTGGGAAATTCCCGGGTTTCGGCACCAAAATGTTCGTCAAAAATGTTGTTACTAACGCCAGAAGTTATGTCTCGACCCAATAATTCTATTTGTTCAACTCGGCTGTGATCTTCTCTCCAATAAGCAACCGCAATAAACTTAATTGCAGGTAATAATTGACCAATATTCAAATTTTTACAATTTTATTTTAAAATATTTTTATGATTTATTTTATGATGTTATTCGTTCGCCAGGTAGAAAAAGAAGAATTTGTTTTACAAAATTTCTTGAAATTATTGATTCAATTTTGTCATCTCATGTATACTAATTAGTTTTCGGAATTAAATCATTATACACTACTAGATACTAATTAGGAAACTGCATTAAACATACTCGCTAATCTAGTACATTAGGTGACAAAATTGATTGACATTATTTTGACATATCAAAGTAAACAAACATTTTTAATAGTAATTTGTGTTAACAGTTTTGCAGTGAAAAATTCTAATATGCTATTTGCTAAGTGTTATAAATTAATTGACAAGATAAGTATTTAATTTTATATGACCCATTTATATAATACTAAAGTATAATTAATTCCATTTTAGGTAATATTGGAAAAAACTGGACTAGTGAGTGTGAATTTATATAGTCTGACTGAATCTTACTGGAGAGATACGTGGAAAAGCTGAAGCGTTAATTGTTTAAAACATGTAGCACAAATAAATAAATATTGTTACCAAATTAACTATTTGTGTTTTGCTTCAGTTTCTCAAACAGGTAACCCCGAATCGATTACATTTTACACATTTGTAGATTCCCGTACGGACTCTCTGTTTGCCATCTGTGAATCAATATATCCTTCGCAAGTAGGCCAAATTTAACTGAGTTCCTCCTACTCAAAGTAAACCGTGTCCGTCGATGAAAGGGTTGAGGCACATGGTGCTGCTTTTTGTTGACACTGTTTCGTGTTTTAGTATAGCGTTAATTTCATCTTGAAATTCTTGTTGCTGGACTATTCTGCATAGCTCTTCTAGCTCTTCCTCTGATTCATTGAGCTCCTTACCTGCTGGTATCAAGCCAGTTTGGTTCTGCCCACGCTAAACTGTTTTGCCTTAAGTCTGCTGAACTCATGTCCCTCGACGCTATATCCGGAGGGTTTTCCTTTAAATTTACGTATCGCCATTGGTTTGGGCATGACTTTCCTTGAATTTCCGAAATTATATTAGCGACAAATGTTTTGTATTTGTGAGGTCGCGCTTGAATCCAAGCTAGTGTGATCATAGAATCTGTCCAAAAGCTTGATACTTAGTTTGGTATTCGTAAAGTTTCCACTAATTTTTCCATTAGTTTTGTGAGTAGCAGAGCTCCGCATAATTCAAGTCTTGGCAAAGAACAAATAGTTTTGATTGGTGCTACCTTTGTTTTAGCCGAAAGTAGCGTTACTATGATTTTATTCTCCGAAGTAGTACACCTGGCGTAAATGACTGCTGCATAAGCTTTCTGAGATGCGTCGTAAAATCCATGTAGACTAATTGAAGATGTTGTGTGATAATTGATCCATCTGAGTATGGTGATTTCTTCTATTGACGGTAGAGAGTTCCTGAATCTCCACCACTGCGCGGTTATAGCCGGAGGTAGTGATTGATCCCAGGACAGCCCTGCAAACCAAAGATCTTGCATCATTAATTTGGCCACTATTGTAACTGGTGCTAACCATCCTAGAGGGTCGATAAGTGAAGTACTCTCGGATAGAATGCAGCGTTTGGTAGGCTCCTTATTAGATGATATGAGCGTGATATGGATTCTGAAACTATCTGTCACTGGATTCCAATGTATGCCGAGAGTTTTAACTGTGTCATCAAGTTTGAATTCAGTTACTCCAATCATTCATAGGTCCATGGGTATGGCTTGCATCAGAACGACGTGATTGGTAGCCCATTTACGTAAATTGAATCCACCAGTTTTGAGTAATGCTATTATTCGCTCCTGAGCACCTAATGCTTCCTCGAGTGTGTTGTTCCCAGAGATGAGGTCATCTATATAGAAGTTATTTAGCGTAATTTTTGACACGCTTGGATATGTAAGAGTTTCATCTCTGGGTAATTGTTGTAATGTCCTTACGGCTAAGTATGAGGCTGATGCTGTACCGCAGGTCACTGTATAGCTAGCTTGTATTCTTTTATTGGCTGCTCTGGTGATTTCCTCCAACAAATCCGTTAATAATCCTGGTCGTCTTCATGAACCGCTATTTGACGGAACATCTTTTCAATATCAGCTGTGTATACATATCTATGTTTCCGCCATCGTAACAATATGCTTAGCAGGTCCTGTTGAAGTGTGGGCCCATTTAGCATGATATCATTTAAAGATATTCCTGTGGATTATTTCTTTCATATAACCTAAAGTTTCAGATTCATCCAAAAACTTCTTATATGTTAGTGCCAATTCTGTTTTTCTTGCAAGCCACCTTTCGATTTGCAATAGACGTGCAACAACTGTCTTCTTTGAACAGCCTAAAGTATTTAAGGCCAGTTGCTCCATGTCAAATGTAATCCTAACTTTGTATCTTCCATCAGCCTGACGTGTAAGGGTTTTTGTATAGAATTCTTCACATTCTCTTTCGTCTTCTGTTGATTCCCTTTTCCTTGTTACTTCTTCGAGTTTCTTAAATTGCTTTAGCTGGTCGTCGATCTGTGTCGAAGTTGTGACTAAGATTTAAATGACCTCCATGTTTACGTCAGGAGATGCGTTTCCAGTGATTATTTAGCCTAATTTGGTCTGCTGTGCAATTGGTTCATCTTGTGCACCCTTTAAAAGATTAGCCATGATTATTTGGCCGTAGTAATCGGCTCCTAGCAGTATGTCAATCGGACCGGGTTCATAAAATGTTGGATCTGCCCATATCAGGTGTTTAGTGTGATTCCAAGTTGGACTGGTGGCTACTTCAGGTAGATTACCGGTTATGTTTTTGAAAACCATGGCCTTTATTTTTAACTTGAAGTTTGATGTGAATCTTGTACCAATTGTGAATTCTGTAGTAGAATGCGATGTTCCGACTGTTGTTATTCCCATGCCAGCAATGTTTACTTGAGTATAGGAGTTCTTGATAACTTGAGGCCATCTGCAGCTTCTTCAGTTATGAATGTTGCTTAGGAGGCTGGATCAATCAGCTTTCGAACTAAATGTTCTCCGTTGTCGATTGTTATCTTGACCATGGCGGTTGCCAGTAGAACTTCATCTCTTAGAGTATTGACACCTGTTTGCAGCGATGTCTTTGTTGGAGTTTCCGGCTTCTTTGCCCCTTCCTTTTGAATGTCGTGAAGTAAAGTATGGTGGGCTCCGTGAAACTTTTCACATTTATTTATTAAATCCTTTTCCTTAGTAGCTGTGGTCCTCTCTGTTACCGTCAAATGTTGGAACTTTCTGCAAGTGCACACCTCGTGATCACCACCACAATGAGCACAGCATGATGATGGAAGCGTCAGTGCTATGTGTGTTGCTTTTTTCTGAATATTTTGTTGTGGTTATTCCTTTTTCTTAATGATCCTATCTCTAGCAACTATAGCTAGAGAATGAAATCTTGATTCAAGCAAGAAATTCAAAAAAAACTTTTCATCGTTTGAATTTCTTTTGGTGCTTTAAAGAATGGTTATTATTGAAGCACTCCAGGGATCTTTCTGGATACCCAAATTGGTGAGAGCATGTATGCACTCTAAGGAATTATGATGCATTGTTTGCAGTCCATCGGCTGATTCTACTGTTAAGGTAGGTAAATCCAATAATGTGTTGATGTGATTGCTGGCCAACATCCTTTTGTCTTCATATTGACGAGGGTGCTCCATGCGGTGATATAATTTTCTCCTGACAATGCTAAATTGCTGAATAGCTTCGCTGCTTGTCCACGGACCACCGAAAATAGGTAATACATTTTTCTTCGTTGGCTACCTCTTCATTGGAATGGAATGGAGATGGAATTTCGATTTTGGAATTTAGTTTTTGGAAATTTGGATTTGGCAAATCGCACCCAACCCGTCAAATTTGGTCATATTTGGTAATGTACAACTGGATTGGGATTTTAAAGTGGATTTAACTTGAGGTTCAAGAATTAGACCATTATTTAAATGATATGGTTATGGTTGGGATTGAGATTCTTTATTTTTGACTGAAGTTTTGGATTTTGGCCTTGTTGGATGAAGCTTGGCCATTTTTCAACCGGAACCAACAACTTTTTTATGCATTTACTAAATTGTACTGAAAATTTTGAAAATCGGGATCTTGAAAATCGGGATTTTAAAAATCGGTGAAAATCCCCGATTTAGTGCTCAAAAATCCAAAATACAAAATTCCATTTTATGCCCATGGAAATATGCGCGCCTTTTATCTTTCTATGGGCATAAAATGGAATTTGATATGGAGTTGATAGTGTCGAAAAACGAAATTAACAGACTTCGGAGTGTGTGAAAAAATATTTTTTTTTGGAATAAGGTGTCCATCCCCTCTACTGCCATTTCATTAAACGTAAAATATTGGGGCAAACTCGTCAAGTTCACTCAACCGGTTTATTTTCAAGTTCGAGTACGAAATCACAACCAAAATACTAAAAATTTAATGAACAACAATTTTCTATGTTTTGATTTCCAAATTCATTTTTTATTTATAAAAAAAAAAACTTTATATAATTTTTAATTTATATTTATACAAAACTCATTCACCTATATATTCATTCATTTCAGATCTTTCATCACACACATCTTATACACTCAAATATAATATTTCTTCACGCCATGTCATCAGTCATTTTGTTCATTTTTTTTCGCTACGGTTCGATGACTCGCCCGTTTGTAATATAGGCACAACACGTTCATGTGATGCAAATGTTCGTGGCGGTTTCGCTGGTCCCTCATTAATTTCGGTGATTTGATTAATTACTGGAATTTCACGTTCCTGTGATTGGAGCCTTGGTGTTGGTGGTTCTTCGACAATTGTACCATTATTATCGTGTGCCGATATTACGCGTCTTATGGTTTCGGCCGCTTTAGAGCGTGAACTGCTATCTCTTACTGCATCATTGAGTTGAGTAATTGTGACAATGCGTTCTTTAGTTTCGGTTCTATTTGATTTTGATGAGGTGTTGTAAGAGTCATCAGCTGTAGTTGTTTGGTGTTTAATTGGAATTTCTACCTCTCTTTTATAATCGGTAGTTCTTTCCGTGTGGTGTGCGGTAGTGTTAGATTCATCAGTTTGACGAATTGGAATCACACGTTCTCTACTTTCGTAAATTTTATCGTTACGCAAAGATCTGATTGTATCTTCGAATATTTTCTCTTGCCGTGTAGGTTTAATTGTATCTTCGTATAGTTTTTCTTGACGTGATGATCTGTTTGTATCGTCAAACATTTTATCTTGTCGTGTAGATTTGACTGTGTCTTCATATATTTTTTCTTGGCGTGCACATTTGGTTGTGTCTTCATACAATTTATCTTGGCGTGTTGATTTAATTGTGTCTTGGAATATTTTTTCCCCTCGATTAGATTTGTTCGAGGCCTCAGTACGTTGAATCGGAATTATACGCTCGAAGAATTCCATTTCATGAGCTTTTGTACGAGCCCTAATCGAATCACTTCCAGCTCGGTGAATTGGAACAATGCGCTCTCTTGATTCGAATACATTTTCTTTTTGTAGTGATTTAACGGTTTCAGTAGCTTGCCGGATAGGAATCACACGCTCTTTTGATTCGACTGATTTGGCTGTTGATCTCGCTTTGATAGTGAGTAAACCGTCCGATGATAGTGTTGAGATTACATCATTGGCATTTACCCCACTGGGTAATGAGTATTTCCGAACAAAGTGCCGATACATTTGATCATGCTCGTCATGTTTCTCCTCATGCTTTCCCTCCACAACAATTGTATTGCCAACAATTTGCACTTTCACTTCGCTTGGTTCAAAATTTTTCACATTCAATCGCACTTGAAATCCTTCTTTATCGTAATAGTTTGATGTCAAGTTGGAGATTACGTGACGACATTTATTTAGGTATGGTTTCAAATCGAAATCGGCCTTGAACATACTTGGCCGAATTAACGAATTCAAACTGTGCTGACGTCGAAATCTTGGACGGGTAATTCTTTCTGGATACCAATTATAATTGAATTCCTGGTCCCAGGAATTATCAAAGAATTTCATTAAATATGGGAAGAGAGACATTTTGCGTAATCACTTGGAATATATATACTTTGGCACTTTAATCACTTTGTTACTAAATATTTTTTAATTGTTTCTCAATTAACTTTCACTTCAAACTGTCTTGTTTCACTTGTATTCTAATACTGAGTCTATACTTCAAACCGAATTCATATTTATATACATACTAAAAATATAAAATTCATCTCGCACGGAATGATCTCGGGCTCTCAAATTTGTATCTATTATGTTCTCACACCTACGATATTTCTTTACGTTTACATTTCCATTTCCAATTCGGATTCGATGCGAGCTATAAATAAATTTCTCGGTCATATAAGTGTATATGGCCGCAAACAAAAACATTTTCATCATTAGCGCTATTTTTAAAACATGAATGTGTTTAAAAATAGCAGTAGGTGTGCGCCGCGCTTTGTTTGCGATGCTGATATTAAAAATATTGATGAGCCAAAATAAATATTTGTACGTTGTACTGTTTACTAACAACATTTTAGTTACTTCCCTAAAATAAATTATCGTTTTGACCTGTTTGAATCTTAAGAGACAGCTGTGCGTTTTTTGCGACCATTTCTAGTGGAGTGATAACGTCGTCATTGAATAGTCAACTGATGTTGAATGTGCTGGTCCAAATTAGTCAAATTTTTAGAGTCCGGTTGCCTGTGGTCAAGAATTGCCGTGGTTTTTTTATTAGCGCCCGATAGATTTATCCGGAGCACCCAATTTTCTATGTCAAAACTCAAATTATAAGCGCGCTTTTTATTTAACTATACGAGTAAAGTAAAATTTATCATTCAACTTTTTAGTTAAAAATCAGGGAAATTTGAATCAGGGAAATTAGTTTCGACAAAAACTTTATACAAAATTACAAAACAAAAAAAAAATGATATTACGTCAAAATTTGTACACAAGAATGAAGTTTGCTTTGGTTTAAGGGTTGTACAAAACAAAGGCCTTTTCAAATTTCCCTTTAAAATGAATAGCGCCTTCCGAATAGCGCCTGACTTTTAACTAAAAAGTTGAATGAAAAATTTTACTTTACTCGTTTAGTAGATTTTTAGTAAAAAGTGGTTTCTGTGTATTTTGAAGAAAACCAAGAAAAAATAAACAAGTGACAAATAACAACAAACACAAAAGTAGAACTGTCATTGGAATGTGTGAAGATAGCGGTAATTTCAGTAGAAATTTCCCATTCGCCAACTTATATTGCTCGAATAAAAAAATACACAAAATAAGAGAAAATGTGCAAAATATCAAAACATTAGCAAAGCAAAATGCTACCTATATTTATGCCTGGACGGCAATAAATTCCTTTACTGAGGAGGATGCCCTGGCGGAATTTATTTAAGGCCTCAGAAAGCTTTACTTCAGTTACGCACAGGAGGTGAAACCAAAGACTAATAAAGGCAAAACAATCGTGAATATTCTCACAAACGAACCAGAAACACCAAAGAAATCACCAAAGTTGAAATTGAAGGTTAGCAACTTTGAAACTGTCACACCTATTCCCATTTTTAGAAAGACAATTATCAAGGGTGATTGTGATGTTTGTTGGGCATATTTTTATTATTCTTGTGTTGGTACACGCATGACAGCAACAACAACTTCACCCCCGTCAATACGCATCGAGTTCAGAGGATATGATGGAAACATTTTAACAGTTAAAGGAGCTGTTTAGCCTTTTATTGAATTTAATAACATAGGAAAGCGTTTTAAGTTATTAGTTATAGAACGGGAAGGTAGTCCAATAGTGGGTAGAATTTTTTTCAGACAGTTTGTGATTAAAAGTATTAATGTTAACAATATTTCTTTAAGTTCTAGTAGTGATACGCTGAATGATTTAATTGGACAATATAATATTCTGTTTGACGAAAAGTTGGGCAAGTTAAAAGACGTAAAAGTGCATTTGGAGTTAGAAAGGAATGCTAAGCCAGGTTTCGTGAAGGCTGGAAAGGTTCCTTATGCATTCCTGAAAGATATCGAAGACCAAATTAACGATTTGGAAAGACAAGGTATTATCGAGAAAGTGGATTTCACACGGTGGGGTACGCCATTAGTTACTATTTTAAAAGCTAATGGGCAGTTACGTATTTGTGCCGATTACAAGATCACCGTTAACAAATTTTTGTCTGATACAAATTTTCGACTCCCTCGAGTAAACGATTTTTTTGCACGAATTAATAATGGAAAGTTTTTCCCAAAAATTGATTTGAATCGAGCGTATAATCAAATCGAACTGGATGATGAGTCGAAGGATATATGCACATGGAGTACTCATTTGGGAAATTTTAGAATGCTTAGGCTTCCATTTGGTGTTAAACCTGCTACTGGTATTTTCCAGCGAGAAATGTCAAGGTTTTTGTCCGGTATCGAAGGTGTAGCTAAATTTTTGGATGATATAATTATTTCTGCACCAAATATTGAAATTCATAATCAGCGACTTAAGGAAGTTTTTGATAGACAAACATGCAGGATTAAGATTGAATAAAGAAAAATGTATGTTTGCGAAGGCTTCATTAGAATTTCTAGGACACATTATATCAGGGAAAGGATTTTACAAAAAAAAGGAACGAAGCGGTTTTGAATTTTGCAATACCCAAAACAATCTCAGGTGTCAGGTAATTTGCGGGTTAGTAAATTATTTTGGAAGGTTCATACCAAGTTTAGCAATCAAAATAAGCCCAATCTATAAGTTATTGAAGTATAGTAAAGGTATTTTTAATTGGAACCAGAATTGCGAGGAAGCATTTGATCTGATCAGGAAAGAAATGATTTCGGATAAAATGTTGGTGCATTTTAATCCAAACCTGCCTGTAATATTAACTTGCGATGCCTCGAACGTAGGAATTGGTGCAGTATTAGTGTACATATATCTTTCCAGATGGGTCCGAACGGCTAATTGAGTACGCTTCCCGAACTTTATCGGATGCAGAGAAGCGATACGATACGTTCAAAAGGAAGCGTTAGCAATTGTTTATAGAACCAGAAATTTTTTTCAATATTTAATTGGAAATCATTTCGTTTTGGCTACCGATCATAAGCCATTATTAACAATATTTGGTCAACACAAGGGTTTACCTCAAATGAGTACGAGTAGATTGCAGAGATGAGCGTTTCATTTAAGTGCGTTTAATTATACGGTTAAGTATGTCAAATCCGAGAAAAATTGTGCAGATGCCTTGTCTAGGTGCCCACTGAGTGAGTATAGCGATACACGTAACGAAAACGAAGTTGATCTAGGGGTATTTATTTTTTATAGAAACAAACAAAGACATCCCGATTAGCGCAGACAGGATTAGGGAAGCGATAAACAGTGACAAAATTTATTCAACCGTAATGCAAGCAGTCGGCAACGGTATAGTAAAAAATTTAACCAATGATTTATTCAGGAATTTTAGATCAGTGGGGGCAGAGTTAGTAACCGAGCAAGGTATTCTTATGCGTGGACATATAGTAGTGGTTCCTGAATCTTTACGCAAACAAGTACTGATGCATGTACATCGATCGCATTTAGAGATAGTTAAAACAAAATCATTACTTCGGTCATACGTTAGGTGGCCCAATATCGATATGGATACAGAAAATATGATTAAAGGTTGTTTACCTTATGTATCGGTGCTGCCAAGTCCTAAGAAAGAAAACGTGATACCGTGGTCAGTCCCTCTCCGTCCTTGGGGGAGGATTCATATTGGTTTTGCTGGTCCAATGAATGGTTTATATTTTTTTATCACGATAGACGCGTATTCAAAATGATTTGAGGTGCAGTATGCTAAATCGTCTACTTCCGAGTATACTATTAAAGTTTTAAAGCATCACTTTGCCAGGTTCGGTAATCCTGATCAGTTGGTGTCTGACAATGGATCGCAGTTTACGGCTGCTTTATTTAAAAGATTTATAATTGAACGAGGTATCAAACATATTTTCACGGCACCAGGTCATCCGACGACAAATGGAGCTGCATAGAATGCAGTGCGCACGGTCAAAAATGCAATAAAATCCGCTAGTTTGGCTAAAGATGGAGATATTGATTCGATTTTATGTCGATTTTTAACAGATTATAGGATGGCCAGTAGTACAATGATTCTACTACTGGAAAATCGCCAGCTTCGGTTCTGCTGAGCTATGTTCCTAAAGGTATTTTAGATTTGTTAAAGCCAAGTAGTAACAACAACAAAGTTTGTGATACAGATACGATCAACGATAAAAGAAATAAATTCAAAAGAAACGATAGTGTCATTATAAGACAGTAGAGCAATCCAAACAGCGATGAGTGGGTTATGGCAAAAGTAACCAAAGTTTTAGGGCCTCGAATGTATGAATGTGCGTATGATAATAAGTTGACCAGGCGTCACATTGATCAAATAAGACCTTTTACAAAAAGTGATTTTACTTCTGAAAGTACAAGCAACGGACTGGATGAAAATGAGCTTTTGGGAAGGGAAAAGGTAGTAATAGAGAGGGATTCTGAAAATGACACGGATTTTGGCCAACAAGTTGTAATGCAATGTCCTAATGCTGAAATAGCCGAGCCTTTAAGTGACAGCGAATACAACATCAGCGGAAAGCGAAAGACATGACAATCGCGGAGCTTTGGACACGAACGTGAACGAAAATTTGAACTCAAGAACAATTAATGATTATAGTTTTCGCAGAAGGGAGGATATTGTACCTCCAGCCAGGTTTAGAAGTTAAGTTATAATATTGTATAATCTAAAAATAAATTATAAGTTTTGTATCATTGTAGGATATGAATTGGAATGTTCAATTTTTTTTAGCGGTGGCGGATATGATGTTTATTGGGCATATTTTTATTATTCTTGTGTTGGTACTCGCATGACAGCAACAACAACTTCACCCCCGTCAATACGCACCGAGTTCAATGGATTACATATAACTGTTTGAGTTAAAAAAGAAAAAAGAATATTTCCCAGTAAAGGAAATACATTACAGTGATATTGAAAACGCAATTAGAATAGGTAATCGCAATGAAAGCAAAAAATTGACAAGATCCACAAAAGTCGATCTATACTGTTGAAGGAAAACGAAAAGTTATCAGCAACAACAGTAATAAGACACAAAATCAATACACGAGATGAAATGCCCGTATATACCAAAACTTATCGATAGCCACACCATTTTAAAGGTGATGTAGAAGAACAAGTACCAGACATGCTCAACAGCAGAGTCATTCGTCACTCAAATAGTTCATGCTTTTCACCCATTTGGGAGGTTTCGAAGAATATAGATGCCTCAGAAACACGGAAAGTTAGAGTGGTTATCCATTACCGCAAATTGAATGAAAAGACTTATTGATGACAAATTCCCCATGCCACAAACAGAAGAAATTTAAGACAATTTAGGCAAATCAACGTATTTTACAACATTGAACTTAAAGTCTGGTTTCCATCAGATACCGATGGATATGAAGTCACAAGTGAAAATGGCATTTTTTCAACAGATAAAGAACATTTTGAGTTCTCAAAAAAGTTCTAAAAAACAGCCCAGTCACATTCCAGCGTACCATGAACCACGTGTTACGCAGGAGCTACTCGGAAAAAATGTCATGTTTATTTACACGACGTCATTAAAGTAGAAGAAAACCTAAAAAACCACCTAGATAATTTGAACACCATCTTTAAACGACTCTCAGAATTCAATCTTAAAATACAACTGGACAAGTGTGAATTTCTGAAGAAAGAGAGACCAAATTTTTTCAAAAATCAGAGAAAAATCAAACAGTTTCTCGGGCTTCCGACGGTTTATTAAGGTTTACTCAAAAATCATTAAGAGCGCGACCAAATACCTGAAAAAAGATCCAGAATATGTATATCAAAGCATTCGAAACATTAAAACGAACCATAGCGACGGATCAGATACGGACGTACCCGGAATTCACGAAATCCTTCATACTTACGACAAACGCTCCGGGCTAAGCTCTGGGCAAGTCTCGCCTCAAATACAGAAAAACATAAAATAACCCATCGCGTTCGCCTCCAAAGAAAATACCAGCCAAAAAAAAACTTCAAAATTCTACGATGGAAACTCGAACTGGAGATTTATGACTATACGAGCTAATATTCACGGAGGGCAAAACAAATAGTGTGGCAGACGCTCTAAGTAGAATGTGTGAAACAGATAATAACACTTCACGTGAGTCTGATGAAGCTCCAACAACCATTCCACATTCGTCGGATGACATAGAGACAATTCACTCTGTACACACGTAAGGCAATTATTTCATCCATTTTTCTAATAGACCAATAAATTATTAACGAAATCAACTTATTGTCAAGATTTCCAATATATACGTGATCACTTCGGAAGATATCGTTTCTGATTAATAATAATAAATTAGGATTAACAGAATCTTGGGTAGTTGTCCATCGGAAACAACGCTAGAACTTCTAACCAATAAAGTTAAAGGTTTTGATTTAAGGTTTACGGTAAACGTAAAATTAGGTCACATGCTGCCAATAACAACTCATCAAACCATGCTATTAATTTAGCAGTTGTTGATACATTTTATACCACTCCAATTGTTAGGACTAAATGTAATAGCAAATTCTTTCGAAACAAAATTTTGATCTAAGATCAAAAAAATGACTGACAATACAATAAATTTGATCGAAATGTCATTGAAACGTATTGCATTGCAAGTCATTTTTTTGATCTAAATCAAAATTTTGTTTCGAAAGAATTTGCTATTATATAAGTTTGGGATCAGGAAATTTTTTCGATTTCGTAAAATTCGATCCGCCGCAAAAATTGGACATTATGAAATTTTTTTGCTTTCGTAAAATTCGAAAATCGTAAATCCGCCCTATTATGAAACCAAAAACCAAAAAAAAATCGAAATCGAATTTTACGAAAATGAAATGTCAAAATTCGACTGCTCTATAGGTGACGAATATCGTATTTACGAAAACAATAAAATATTTTAATTACTTTTTAAAACGTAAGTTACTCAATTATTTTATAAAAATGGACTAGTTTAATTTATTACAATTTATTTGAAACTTTTTTATTGTATTTTCTTTAGGTCAATTACCGATGGTCGCCAATTTCACATTTTAATTTCTTTTATGGAAAAAATGTTGGCACAGTCAAACATTTTTTAAATTCGCCTCAGTATAAAGACCCTACCCAACATTTGTGGAGTGAAATTACAAACCAATTAAATTCAGTCGGCCCATCTAAAAAATCTGTTGATGGTTGAAATTTTAGCTAAAACAACACAAAAACAGCAAACTTCATGATCTTAAATTTTACGACGTAAAAAGGTTTCATAAAAGGAATATTCGCGGCGGATCGAATTTACGATTGCGTATTTTACGAAATCGAAAAAAAAAAATCATAATAGCCCCCCAGAGAGCGAATATTCAAGTGAAAATATAATTAGAAGTGATAATGAGAAAAACGGAAACAATGCAAGTTATAGTAAATTGCCACAACTGCGAGAAAACTTCAGCGATATACTGGCACGAATTCGAAAAATTATCCCCTGTGAAGAATAATATACTACAGAACTACATTAAAACTAATCACGGTAAAGAATTAAATCTTCGTTTAGATTTTTTAACGAGATGGAGTTCGCTATGTAACATGATTGAACGCTTTCTTATAATTAACAGTAGCGTACAAAAGGCACTTGTTGATTTAAGTCTCCAGCATTTATTCATTGGATACGATTTGAGATCCATCGAACACCTGTCAAATGTCCTTAAACCAATTAAACTGGCTGTTAAAGCATTAAGCCGTCGAGAAGCTATTAATAAGCGAAGGTGTTTTAATGTTTTTATTTAAAACTCTCGAGAAAGAAAACTCTCATATTGCTAAGGAAATGTTGACCGCTCTTAAACATCGCATCAGTCAGCATCGAGTTTAAAAGCTGTGTGCTCGAGCTTACGAAAGGTCGAGTTTCATAAACACTAATCATAACGGTAAACAATCGGCAACAATAGCTCCCGAAGGCTTATACCAAAAAATGCAAACATCCCATAGACGGAATTTTTCTCAAAACGGTAATTTTGTATTCACGATCGACGATGTTATTAGTGAAGACACACAAAACATAATCATAATTAAACAACATGCAAGAGCACACAGAGGCACCAACGAGGTTGAGAGTCTGTTAAGATGGTCATATTTCTTCCCGAAAATGGGAAACAAAATCAAGAACCATATATAAATGCATGTAACATTTGTACTACAACATAAAAATATTCCCACGGCTAATCACCAAGACACCGATAGGCATGGAAAATATAACAGATGTAACCAACGCTCCAAGTAAATATTTCGCACTGTTCGGAATACCAAACAGCATTGTATCTGATCACGAACCCACATTTTAATCAATTCAAATGAAGGCATTTCTAAGCAAGTTAAACATCAAAATAATATAACTTCCTCAGAGTCCCACGGATAAATAGAGAATACTCATTCTACAGTGGTCGGGAGATTCAACACAAACAAAGTCAAAGCACTTTATAATAACTCCTTGCATACAGCTACTGGTTTCCCGCCAAATGAAATAATATTTAACCAAAATAAATTCATCGACCCAACCGAAGCAGTTCAAGCACGAGCAGAAAACATTCCAATCGGTGAGCGTCAGTCTGGAGATAGTGGTAAAAAGAATGCAAAAGCCTAAATAAGAAGAACCTCCAAAACTTACGGAATGGTCCAAAAAGGAATATAAACGGGATAAAAACAATATAAAAAGAGTAAAATCTAAATAACTAAACTTAACAAATCGCCTGAAAAGTTCCCGATCCCCACAAACAAAACACATTTTTTTGGGGAAAAATAAATTTTTTTCATCAACATAATTTCCTTCTAGAGCGACACAATCAGTCCAACGCCTCTCTACTATTTCGATGCCTTTGTTGTAGAACGATTTATTCTTGTTTTCAAAATAATGGAGCCAAATCTCTTTACTTGGAGCTTTTTATGACGTTTGCAAACAAGTAATTGTCGCTGGGGTTCAAATCTGGCGAATATGGTGGAAGCAATTCAATGTATAATTCGTGCAATTTTGACATTGTTACCATCGACTTGTGACATGGCGCGTTGTCTTAGTGAAAGAGGTCGCTTTTAACCGATTTATTCCTTTAAATACACCAATTACCCGTTATTATATTCGGTATTGATCCTTTTTTCTTTGTCAAGGTGTAGTCAGCGAATATAATACCAAGTGCATCTCAAAATACAGACTCTATAACCTTTTCAGCCGACTGTTGTGCTTCTGATCGCTTCGGACGAGGTTGGCCTCCTGTCATTTAGATGATTGCCGATTTGACTCTGGTGTACAGTGGTGAAACCATGTTTCTTCCATTGTCAGAAACCGCATAAAAAATCCTTTTTAAGCGCATATACAGCTCCAAACAGCGCAAAGAATCATCGATGAACTTGTAAACTTAATGATCGAAATGTCATAAAATTTTAAACGAATTTTAAATTTGTGACAGCATCTATGTGTCAGACCGGGAACTTTTCAGGTGATTTAATATATTTTTTTATCATTACAAAAAAAGTTCATTAAAATTTTAATTCATTTATATCAAATAAGATTTACTTTAGAATAAATAAGTCAATACATACTCAAAAGATGGAAAGCGCTGATCGAAGACATCGAAGAATACAAGTTTAGTATATACCATTATAAACTTGGAACTACGAATAAGGTAGCCATTATCAAGGCTGACGACACAGTGCATTGTGCTGAAGAGGATGATACTCAGCTCATCAAACTTTGCGAAGTTTCGTTAAGTGTTTTCAAAAATCCGGTCATAACATCAGAAGGACATGGGTTTACGCTTATAGGTGGAATATAGAAGGGGCACATCGTAACTGCAAGGAAAATAAAAACCAAATCCTGGAGAAGTATTAATTCCCACAGATGGCTAGCTTGATAAAAAAGTACATCAAAAATTGTGAAATTTGCAATGAATATAAATACGATCTTCATCCTAACAAGCCGGAACTTCAGGAAACACGCAGAAATCCTTCACATCGACCTAATCGATATAAAAGGCGAAAAATTTATCGCGTGAACGATTCATTTTCTAAATTCACAAAATTCTTCCACATCAACAATAAAACAGTATTACACCTGAGGGATAGAATTATCAAAGGACTCTACTATTTCACAACAACGAGAATAATGGTAGTACACAACGAATGCAGTTTCATCAACCCGATAATATCAAATTATATAAAAACACTGCGAATTTAAATTTATTTAACGCCATCCAATGAAAGTGCATTGAATGGAACGATAGAAAGGGTTCATTCCTACAAATTGAATGTAAGTATCTAAATACAATACATTCTGTCAACCGAAGAAAACGGAATTCAGAATATGAAAACGGAACAAGAATTTCAATCTCGAAAAAAACAGAAAGAAAAATTGCCATTCTAAGGCTGTTTCCCAAACACCGACTTATTTGTGGACACCGACTTATTCAAATAAGTCACCTCGCGAGGAGATTTATTTCAAGAAGTACTTCTACACAGAAATGTCTCCAAAAAGAAGTCTTGGCTAAATGTAATACATACAGTTTTTATTTTCAAATCTAGTGGACCAACATGTCAAAAAATGCATTTTTTCCATATCATAGAAATTGCGTTTTGTTTTTATTATTACGTCACAAATAGGTCGGTACAATCCGCCATACGACACTTTGATTCTTTCGTCATGATTATTTCCTCGTTTCTTTCCCCTTCATATACAAACTGTTGTTAGTTTGTCGGTGAAGGGGAAAGAAACGAGGAAAGAATCACGACGAAAGAATCAAAGTGTGAAATGGCGGAATGAATTGGAATGACTTGACCCACTTATTCAAAATGGCGTCAAGTGGCGTCTGTAAAAAGTCGGTGTTTGGGACAGGGCCTAAGGGTGTCTTCCAAACATCAACTTATTAGAGACTTATTGGCCCGTACCACACTGCATTTCTTTTGAAATTTCTTTCTTTCTTCAAACTAAGTCGTAATAGATTTTTTATTGCTAATTTAAACCCCTATTTTATATTAAAACTTGTTTGTATTGTTTAATTCTGCTCACTCGAAAATAAAATTTAAACTAAAATCTACATCTCTAAAATGGCCTTAAATTTTTTTACTTCATTTTTATTTATGTTAAAGCTACTTCACCAAAAATTTTGTGTTGAAAACTGAGTCGCAATTAAAACCGGTATCATAGGTTAACGGGGAAAGAAACGAAAAAGAAATAATTCCTTTGATATGCCGTGTGGAACGGCTGGTTGACTTATTGGGCGCCATCTTGAGTAAGTCGGTCAAGTCATTCCAATTCATTGTACCGACTTATTTGTGACGTAATAACAAAAAACAAAACACAATTTCTATTATATGGAAGAAAATAAATTTCTTGATATATTGATCGTGGGTTGGGCTCGTTTACCCGAATTTCAAAATCCCGAAACCAAAATTCCGACTTTTTGGATCCCGATTTACAAAATCCCGATTTTCAAAAGCCCGATTTTTTAATTTTTATGAATTCGGGCACCCGCAGGCCGGTGTTTTGAAATTCAATAATTGTAGAGGCTTCGATAACTCTCACTGGCACGCGGGAGGTCGCTGCGCTTCCCCCGCGTAGCTCTCCGAGGGGCTTTAGATTTGAACTTCGGGGGACGTAGGAGCCGGGATCAGTAAACATGTCGCACTGCGTGCCACACGTAGGAGCGGATTATATAGAATCTATTAATGACACCTACTCTAGTAGATAGTTATAAAAATATTAAATATGAAATTTTGATTTTTTAGCTATAAAAAAACAAAATTTAATATTTAAATTTTTAAAAAAATCCCGAAACGGGATTTTGAAAGTCGGTATTTTTAAAATCGGGATTTTGGAAGTCGGGATTTTAAAATTCGGGATTTTAAAAGTAGGGATTTTTTTTGTCGGGATTTTGATAATTCGGAAATTTGTGATTCGGGTTTTGAGCCAATCCCATTGGTCGTTGCCATTAGATTTTTTTCATTTGTTTATGTGGTGATTCGATATTTTGTTTTAGGGAATTAAATTTCGGGATATAGTTTTAATAATAAATTTTTCGAATTTTTAAATCCAATCCAATATATTAGGAACGTGTGGCAAAGAGGGGTAATGTGACAAACTCAACATCAACGTCAAGCAACCGTTACTTGGGTTAGTTCAAATAAGAGTGATTGCATGGGGGGATGTAGCGACAGCAAAATAAATAAAAAATATATGGAAATACACAATGTCGAAGATTAAAATCCTAAAAATAAGTACTGCAGTACTAATAAAGCAAACTTAATCCCTAAAAATTGAGTTCCAAAATCTCGAAACACAAATTTCGAAAAATGAAACCCCAAATATAGCTACAAACTTGAGTACCAATCTTCGTATATAAGCAACAAGTAAACTTCCACTTCGAGTTTGTGATTCATTTTCGCCAACATCACAAACAAACCCTCTCTAACTTATGTCATCGCTGTCGGTGAGGTAACGGCCCACAGAAATATAATTGAAAATTAATCATTAATGGTATAAAAGAAAACAAACCAAATTAAAATAAATAATTTTATTTAATTATTCGGACAGATACAATATAATTTGAACAGATCAAGGTTTTTGCGTATTTTACAAAACTTGGTTGATAATTATAGAAATTTTCCGTTGAATCAGTTGCTCCTATAATAGAATTAAGAAAATGGAAAATAATTCGTCACGCAATAATTTTACCTCGATTAGATCACTTACATTTTTGGCGTACAAACAAATCCTTATTCGGTTTCATTCCTCTATCGGTTCAAATTTTATAGTGTCGAATTTAGTATAAATATTTTATAATGGCATTACGCTCTGTTGGGCTGCTGCCCATTAACATAAAATTAAAATTATGTACAAAAATCACCTTACAAAACACATTCACTCGATCAACTCATTAAAAATAAATTTTATATACAAAATACTTTTATATTTCAGTCATGTCATCAAATTTTAGATACTTTTCGCTTCCGTACCTGGATCTGGCACTTTGGAGGTGGGGTTTTCATTGTAAGCACACCGTTAGGCGATAGCTTTGTAATCATTTCATTTGCATCGATTCCCTTCGGCAATTGGTATTGTCGTATAAAATATCGTGAAATATTCTTCTGATCGTTTTGCTTCTTATTGGAATGGCGCCCCTCCACACAAACTGTGTTCTCCGTTGTTCTCACTGTTAATTCACTGGGCGCAAAATGTTTTACATCGATCGATAGCGTTAAACCGCCATCTGGCTCGTTACTTGCGCTCCAATTCGAATAATCGTGCTTGAATTTATTTAGATGCGGACTGTTACCATTTTTATTTCTTGCATTTAATTGTTGATCGAGTTCATGCATCCAATCGGGGAATTTAAATTCGAGCGGTTCTAATCGCACCATTTTGTATATTATTATTTATTTTAAAAATCACTTGGTTTTATAATCACTGTAAGTTGTTGAACTGTTTTGTTTAACGTTTATTTCAATACTGAAGTTCGAATAATGCAAAATCCGATTTATATAGCTGCCGTGGAAAGTAAAAATATATCGATAAATTTTCCGGAACAATAAATGAATCAGCTGAAAACGTATTTCTAGAGTTATGATTTATAACATCGTTTGCGTAGCCGGTGGTGACAAATTTATCCGACACATTTGTCAGTGAACAAAATAAATATATTTTTGTTGTTTTTTGAAAAATTTGTTTATTTATTTACAAAAAAAATATTTTGCTTATATACAATTTACAAAACGATTCATTCAGATTCACTCGTCCGTCCACCCACATACTCGTATACAAAATGGTTTATATAAATCAGACAACCTTAATACATTATGCAGTTGTTTTGTCTGCAACGGACTGTGTCGAACCCTCTGGTTTAGCTGCCTCAACTGCTTTAGCTTTTGTGGGTGCTTTAACTGTTAGCACCCCGTCCGCAGATAGTGTAGAGCTCACTTCATTTATATCGACGCCCATTGGCAACGTAAATTTTCGAAAGAAGTGCTGCATTACTTGTCCACGCCCCTCCTCTTTTGCTTCGTGTTTTGCTTCCACAACCACAGTCCCATTTACTGTTTTCACTGTGATTTCACTTGGGTCAAAGCCTTTCACGTCCATTGAAAATTGAAAATCTTCTTTGTCATTTTTCGCTGTTGGTTGACTATTTTTATTTGCTTGTGGTTCTACAATCCAATCTCGTTCATAAAATCTTGGTTTGTTTCTGAATCTGCGGCTTCTTAGTTCTTCTGGATGCCACGAATCGAATATGTCATCATCGTAAAATGATCGATCATCAGCGTATCGTCTTATTATCGATCGTAACGACATTTTTTACAAACAATTTTTTTTTTGTATAAATTTAACACTTTAAAATTTTGAACTGTCCTTTCTGATTGACTTTGATCGAAATACTGATTTAATCTAACTGAAAATACCGATTATATACAAAAAAATTTAATACGTGGAAAGATCGAGTTTATTCTAAGAAAGATACAAATTTTGAGAGGAAAATATATTTTCTCTTAATTTCGGTTTAATGGTTTTAATCAAATCAGCTGTTTCAGAGAAAAATCGTTTTGCCGGTCTATTTTAAGAAATGTAAACTAATTGAAATATATACGTAGGTGAAATTGCTTACCTTGCGTGGGAATGATGATTTAACGGTTTATGCTAGAAGATGCTCAATGTTTATAAATTTTTATTAGTCATGGTTTAAAAATTTTCAAATTCTTGTTTATGTAGAATTACGATGTAAATAATTTGCATGTACGCAGCATGCTCGTCGCTGAATCGGCTGCTGACCTTTTAGATCAACATGGTTATGATATGGGTAACGATGTCGTTGAACTATAATCAGCTTCTTCAAGTTGCACACCACAGATCGGTATAAAATGTATGCCTGAATAATAAAATATATGCAGTGTCCAGTATCTCAGTATAATATTAAGGTTAATTTTAGCTTTAATAATATTTACAAGGCACAAAACTATAAAACTGCTATTGATAAGTTGGAAGCATATAAATATAAAGGCTTCAGTCGTTTTCTTGTAGTTTTAACTTTTTAACAAATAAAAAAATCAATAAACTACGTGAAAACTAGTTTTCATATCAGCTCCAGCCTTGAGATCAATCGGCGAATAGTTTGAACTTGATTTGTTTTCCTTGTTCAGTCATATAATGTTTGAATCAAATTTCGTAAGTGCTACCGAACACCTTGGCAATGGTTATTGCCGACATAGCGTTGTTACAGTAGAGTGATTGCCTTGGATTATGTACCCTTTGACAAACACACCCGCTGACATATATAACGCACGTCAGCGCGGACAAAATCATGGAAATTCACAGGCACTCAAGCATTTCTAACATCTCGTATCCAGTTAATTCCAGTTAATTGGTTCTGCAACGAAAGAAATTCGCGAGATGTATATCAATCGACAGCTAATGGTGACCGAAACCACGCAGTAGATCACGATCCGATAAGCAAAAAAAACATTTCCAAATTTGCTGGTATTATTTTAAGTTCGGCGCTAATGCTAAGAAGTGCACTTAACCGTGCAAGTTCGATCAAGGCCAAAACTCGGAAAACCAATACGCTCGTCATTCTTCGCGACAAGTGACAGAAGTCACTCAAATTGTCGCTTAGTCGTACTCGAGTTAACTACAAAACAACAGTTTCTGATCGATACAGGATGCGACTCAATTTATTTACGGCTAAACGACAAACGGAAACATTCGACACAGAAAACTTAAGCTTAAATTTAGGACTATTAGAACTATTAATCTTAAATTACTGTCCATTCGTAGCAAAACTATTTATACACCGCGCCGCTTAATTACGAAGCATAGCTCGTTTTGCTGAATAGAGCTATTTCACCACCTACAAATGAATTCCGCGAATCTTGATATTTATCGACGATCGATAAATATCGAAAAACTTATCGACGATCGAAAAAGAAACGAAAAAGATGAGTCGGGTTTTAGAAGTCAAAAGAAGACACAGTCTCATAATCAGATAACAAAAGAGAAAGAGATCGTTCACACACAACCATCTTTAGCTAGAAACAGAACAAGAGCGACGACGGCGAGCGTCGACGAATAAAAATATCGCCGCGATATCGCTGTAGCTAACAGAACAAAAGCGTCAGCGTATGGCGATAAAAAACAACCAAACGGCATAACCTTCTGTGTTTTTGACACATGACGTTGTGGCATTAGGCTACTAAATTGAAAAAAAATGGTTAATAATATGACGGTTAATTGATGCCAACTTATACATATATAAAAAACAGTTGGCAACATTGTTTCGTCGGCAACAAAAATAGAAATAGACTCTAAATTTTTTTCAACGAAAAAATCGTCGTCGCCTGCGTTGATGGTTGTGTTAGTTTTGCATGATTTCGGTGTTTTCTAATATGACAGGCGATTTCGCTCGCCGCCTTCGCTCTTGTTCTGTTTTGAGCTTTTGTGTGAACTAATTTTAATATAAAAAAATTATATATATAATATAGTGAAAATTTATTCAATAATTATAAATAAATAGTTTTATAAACAAAACAAATCGTGAGTGTTATTAATTATAATAAAAACCTGGTAACACCGCCATAGACGTATAGAATCCATAGATATGCAATCTAGTGCAAAATTGCACACAGATCGTGCTAGAGACGACAACCCTCATTAGGGTGAAACACAACGTCACACACAAAATCGAAACAGAAGGACAAGCATGTTCTGCGAAAGTTCGACGACTTAATACAGAGAAGATGCAAATCGCCAAAAAAAATCGATCCATATGTCGACCATCAACAAGCATTTTGGGCGAGTCCTATCCACATCACAAAGAAAAAAGGTGGTGGTTGGAGATTATGCGAGGACTGCCGCGGTTTAAACTAGAAAACAAAACCCGATAATAGAAATAGAACACGTGTCCGTTTCAATATGCTCCGCTATTGTGCTTCAAATATGTCCCAAACCATCAAGACTAGACGATCAGTATAGCATGATGATGGACAGACTCCGGTTTGAAGTCCTCGACGAGTTCCGGATTACTTAAAAATATACAGTCGGGGAAGTGACCTTATATCAATGACCCTAAGCGCCTCCTGTTTCGATGTAGTCGACAAGCGCCGAGGCAGAACACATTCCTAGAGCACTCCTGAGGCTCGCTGAGAGTTCCTAGTTTTGGACCACCAGTTAAAGATTTGGACCTTCCCTATTTTTTTTACTTTTTTTATGTCCCTTGGGTGAAATGTCGCACCCGTCGTAGTAAGCCATGTCACCGTATCTTCATTCAGGCAATTAACACCATTTCTCATTCTGCAACCCTGAAAAATTGGGTTCACACTATCCTTGGAGAGCCCCGCCATGTTATGGTCTTAAACTGCTAGCATTTGAGCCGTTTATTAAGAGACTTCGGGAAGCTACCTTATCTTTTGAGCCTGATTCTTTTGTAATATTTGTTCCTTCAGTCATTTCTAAGGGAAGATTGGTTTTTGCCTATTGGTAGGGTTTTGACAGTTCTGACCTTTTTTAAGGCATCATCGTATCGGTTTGATTATTTTAAAAACTATGCGTTTCTTTTTGGATCGGCTGAGTTTCGGTCTGGGTGCCTTATGCTAGGACGGTGATTCTGCTAAATAACTCAGAGTTGTCATAGCCAATAGTGTCATGATAACTCTCGGGAGTAGGGGCTAAAGGGTCCTTGGCCTTTGGAATTAGAGTATTTGAAGAAGCACCGCAATCATGGCTTTTAGTGTTAATATTATCCCTGTCGTAAGTTTGATGAGGAAAGCTGGTCAGCCACACCAGAGCCTCCTTCCCTTTTAAATACAAAATTTCCAAAAACATAACTTGGGAATATTTTAGGACATGCTACTAACGAAATAAATCCTGCTAAACAGAAGGTCCTCCCGGTTATGGTATGCTTCCCAAATATACTAAATCGGACTGACGAAGTGAGCTTTATTAATTGCTCCTAGAAAATGGAAAGGTTATTGATGGAGAACTGGTTTATACTACTTGATCTCTTCACAAAACAGCTAGGTTTGAATTTTGACATCATCAAATTTTCTATGAACAACAAAGACCATAAATAAGGCAAATCTTGAGAAAGAACTCTTCTGTGTTAGATATTTGGGCAGCTTGAAAGATACTCATTGTAACGAAATATAAGATAACGTCAATACCTATCAGTACCAGGAGGATGTAGAAACTGGCGATTGTGGAATTTAAACCGAGACAGGATCAAGGTGCAGGCGGCATCCTTTCATGAAATCTGAAAGCTAGTGATAAAAAATACAAAGTACACTTCCTTCCTGCTCAAGCAATAAAATACTCAATGCGTCTTTCTGATGTGCAATATGCTGCATTCTTTCATTTTAATTCAATAAGAAGCATGTATTGGGAGAAATTAATCTTCGAAATCGATTGAGCTCGCGAAAACTCATTTAGCTTAGTTCATTTCTAATCAGTCATTTCAGTGGATGTTGTAAATCTATGTGTATAATGTTAAACAAAACATTTCTATTTAGAAATTGTGTATATGTACATGTGTCAATCAAACATTAAAAATGCATAAACCCAGTTCAACTACCTGGTTAACACGATAGTCGATTACACTTTTTAATGAGGGTCTTTCAGGTCGAGGAGTTGCTAAAGACCTTTGCATACCCGAATAAATCAAACAAAATAATTAATTAAAAAATTTGGCCCCAGGTCTAAAAAGTTTGTGCTTGGGGCCAAATTTGTTGAGCGACAATGGAATCCATAATAATTACTAAGCACTTCATCCGCTCTTCTTATGTTACAATAACCTACCCAATCCAGTTTTACATATCGCACATGACATGGAAAAGTGCCACAACTCAAAAATTATAAATTTTCAATAGAGCAAAAACAAAAAACACTAACTACGTTATTTAACACAATCAAACCTCCTTTAACGAAGTCGTGTACAGTGTACATCGTAAATTCGTAAACCGAGGTAATTCGTTACAGCAATGCCTCCTAAACTACAGGCCTCATACACCAAATGATGACGACACGCTATGTCTACATTGTTGTTGCTTTCTCTAGTTATTTTGTTAGTGTAAATATCTTAATATTATTAATGCGCAGTCTCAGTTTAGACATAAATTCACGTCATGTGCAAAAAATGAGAGTAAGAGGCCAATTTTCGACAACGTCGTTTTCGACAACAATAGACCCCCAGTTTAGAAGGCATTGGTTACAGTCACGTGCACGTCTCGTTTACAATTTTCTTATTCTCATACAAAAATTCGACAACGTCGAAAAAAAACGCCGTCCAAAATTTCCCCCGAAGCGAACAAATATGCAGCAAACGCACATCATCATCCGTCTGCCATTCCAAATCCAAATCGATCGCTGTGCGTAAATGGAATATACTACATATGTATTTATTATTATTACTTCAATGAGGTAAAACAAATCAAAAACAAAAACAATTTTTTTTGGAAAACAATTGAAAATACGTTTATTTTAATTCATTCAAAAAGATAACTACAAAATAATTACATTAATTAAAATTAAAGAGTAACATTTACATTTTTATACAAATACAAATTTTTAAATCATTCAGTCATTTTCTCTCCGGATTCTTTTCCTTTTTTTTCTCCTTCGTTCGACTTGACCGAAAGATAGGCAGGACCAGTTTGCTGGATCGGGATTACCCGTTCTTTCGATTCAATCGCGTCAACCTTTGGTGGTGCTTTTATAGTGAGTACACCATCCGAAGAAATGCTCGAAGCCACATCTTTCACATCAATTTCTTTTGGTAGGTCGTAGCGTCGGACAAAGTGTCGATAAATACGACCATGCGCATCGTCTTTCTCCTCGTGTTTAGCTTCCACCACAACCGAATTATCAACTGTTTTTACGGTTATTTCATTTGGTTGAAAATGTTGCACGTCCATACTAACTTGGAAGCCATCTTTACCGATGACTGATTTGCTTAAATTGGCCGCTTGATTAATAAGCTCGCGTTGTGGTGCTACCCATTGCCGATTATAAATTTGGGGCCATGAAGTTAAATTTGTCCAACCCGGATAACGACGTAGACGCGGTTGAAAAAATTGTTCCGGATACAATGCATAACCAAATGCATCCTCTAACGGATCGTCAACAAAGTCCATCACATATGGTAGTAGCGACATATTTCTAATTTTTATAATTATTCACTTTTCACAAATTATTGCAATTATGCAAAATATTGATAATTTTTCGTAGCTTTAAAAATGTTTGTTTCACTTTTATTTTTCAACTGAATGCCCGTCTCATTCAATTTTGCGCTTTTATACCATACAAAACTCGGGTAGAAAGAACGGGAAAATACAAATACCTAAAAATAATATTGTGAGTGAGACAGCTATGTACATAAAAACAAAAATACAAGATACCATAAAAATACAACCGGCGTTTACCAAATGTTTATTTGTTTTGATGAGAAAAAGAGAGTAGAAATGTCGAGAATTTAGGGGAATGTACTTTAAACACCAACATAGTCCATTGATAAATGACGACACAAAATAATGTTTGATTTAATAATAAATTCTGGAAAAATCCAAACCACGTTTTATGTTTTGTGATAACGAACATGATTTTTACAAAACGTAATACTGCAACGTAATATCGTTTTTTAATTTTGACCTTCGTCGGTTATCTTAAAACAAATATTTCGAGAAATTTCATATACGTATGTACATACATTTAAAACGCACTTGTGTTGTTGTTGTTTGGCATTTGCGCCATGCATTTTGTTACGTCACTTCGCAGCTTAGAAATTGGGATAGGTTATTGTTTTGTTTATTTCTTTTGTATGTATTATGAAAACGAGAGCGAATCGAGAAATATCGAGAATAATTAGGGCAACGAACGGTGTAAATAAAAAATGTAATGACGACGTGCGATGCGTTCCGACGGCATTTTATTATTAGTACATACATTTGCATAAAGGTAATGAATACGGTATTTTTCTAGAATAATTCGGAAATCGTTCGATAATGTAATATTTAGTAAGAGCACATTTCGTATAATATGATTACTTTCGCCGGATTAAGATGCAAATGGCTGAAAAATATCTTTACCTACGTAACATAATAAAGTTTGAGACATACAATAGATTCTAGTATTGCCTACATACACCCTATGAAAAGTGTCAAACCAGCTGGATACTAACAACGGTACAGCTTGACCTTTAGTTTCAGCTAAGAAAATGAAATACATATTCCAACAAATAAAGATTATTGTTTGAAATTATTTCTGTAGCATGCAATCTAATTAATTAATAGAAACCTCCAAAAATGTGCACATCTTCATATTAAGATTCTAAAAGAAACGATCAAAGGATTAGGTTGGAACGAGTTAGCATTTAAAACGCGGCATTTAATAGAATAGATTTGCTCTTGAACCATCCGATATTTATCTATGTCGTTAGCAAATTACAATGTCCACAACCATCTCATAACGTCGGAAAGTATATCAACAAACAACACTACTTGGTCGTATTTAGTATGTGGTAGATCATCTACGTAAATGAGGGTCAAAAGTGATCCCTAATCCGATCTTTAGAGCACCCCGTGTTTAGAAGAAACCATTCACTTATTTGACATTTTGTTACCTAATTTTTTAAAATAAGATTCAACAAAATTTAGATGCGTCTCTTGAACGCCATACTAGTGTGGCTATGAACTATGACATACAGCACGTGCCAGAGAGAGATAATGCGCCAATAGCTTTTCACTATCAACGCCAACCAACCGTTGGTTGAGTTACCATAAATTTGGGTAATACCTTATTTGGGTAAGTCCAGTAAGGATCTGAATTGCTTGTTGATTGTTTGCATAGCATCGATCTCTCACGGCACCTCACAAAAAAAGTCTAACGGCGTGAAACCGTAGCTGTGCGGAGCTTAATTGACACCACATAAAAAGAACACGCTCGATAGCCCACTGCGGAGCCGCCATTATTCCAATTTCCTGGAGGCAATTTCGAGTTTATTCTCCTTTATTCTCCTTTCCACCGTATAAGGCAGGTGGTCCTGATAGTATTTTTATACTGAATCATAACACGGCTTTCATCTTAATCACTTACTTTACCTCTTTCAATCGTGTATTTCTTTGGACCTATTCCACAATCTTGGAACAAGAGTAGAGTTGTTTTTGTCCCTAAATCAGATTATACCTACCCCTGTATTTTTCCCAATTATAGTCTTCCTCCTTTTTTTTAAACCTTGGAAAGAATCGTGATAGATGTATTAGAAACCGCTGTTAATCTATCATCCCACTCAGTAGGACTCAACCTGCTTATACTACAGAGTTGGCAAATCGTGTGAGTGGTTTGAAAGATCGTGTAATGATAGTTTCTCGTGAGAACTTTTTTGCAACTTTTCGCAACTTCCGTCCTTCTCTATCATCACTGAGGCCACCATCACTGAGGCCATTTATTTATTTCATCTAATACCAGAAATCGTTAAGGATAATGTCAATATCCTAACAGAATTATAAGAGTCTCGATGATGCTTATACCTATTGGTTGGGGTCGTTTGCTCCACTTTAAAAATCCCGAAATCAAAATCAGAAAATCCAAATCCCGACTTTTAAAATCCCGAATTTCAAAATCTCGACTTTCAAAAGACCGACTCAAAATCCCGATTTTCAAAAGCCCGATTTTTTTAATTTTTTTTATGAACTCGGGCGCCCGCGGGCCGGCATTTTGAAATGCAATAATTGTAGAGAGGCTAACGGCTTCGATAACTCTCAGGGCACGCGGGAGGACCATGCACTCCCCCCGCTTAGCCCTCTGAGGGGCTTTAGATTTGAACTTCGGGGGATGAGCCCGCGTGCCCTCTGAGGGGCTTTAGATTTGAACTTCGGGGGATGAGCCCGCGTGCCCGTGAGAGTTATCAAACCCGTTAGCCTCTACAATTAACAGGCAACCGAATTCACATTTTTTTTTTTAAATCGTGCGTTTGAAAATCGGGATTTTGAAAGTCCGGATTTTGAAAATCGGGAAAACGAGCCCAACCCAAAGTCGGGATTTTGAAAGTTGGGATTTTAAAAGTCGGGATTTTTTGTGTCGGAATTTTAATAATTTGGTTTCTTGTAATTCGGGATTTCGTACCGACGACTCAAAATCCCGATTTTCGGAATCCCGATTTTGCTGAAACATTAAAAATCCCGGATTTTTTTAAAACATTAAATATAAATTTATGGTTTTTATCTTCTTTTTTATTAAGAAATATGTCGTTTTTTGACCGATTTTGGCTAAATTTGAGTTATCGGATATAATTTGCATTTTAATGTGAATTATTCTAAAAATTTTGGAATTGGGCCTGCTTAATTAAACTTGGCCATTCCTTAATCAATTGGATGGGGAATGAAATTGGATTTGTATAAATATGTTCTTTTGTATATTCATGTTCATTTGAAAATCGGGCTTTTGAAAATCAGAATTTTGAAAATCGGTATTTTTAAAGTCAGGATTTTCAAAGTCGAGATTTTGATTTCGGGAGTTTGAAAATCGGATTTTTGGAAGTCGGTATTTTGAAAGTCGGGATTTTGAAAGTTGGAATTTTAATTTCGTAATTTTGAAAGTCGGGCAAACGACCCTAACCCAAAAAAATACAAGCTACACGTTTTCTCTATTTTTACTGGTCACGGTAGTTTTAAATTCCATTTACAACGATTGGGGCTTGTTTCGAGGTTCCTTGTGTGACGACAATCAATGCTTTTAATAGTACGATAACAATCAATCAATCTTTGAATGTTCGCCAATGTAACAGAGAGCAATTGCGAATTGGGAAAGAATTCTCGGGTTACAGCTTTTGCTCCATGTGGTATTGAGTACGGAACCCCCCTTTACTGGGTATACCTTTATACACCTTTAATATAATAATAATTTATGTTGGCACTTCCTAAAGTGAATCTATTATGACGCAACACTTTGCCTGTATGCACATTAAATTTGATTGCTGCTCATTATGCCTTACCCTTAAAAGTCATTTTTTAAATTTATATATTACTGCAAGTTTATTAATATCGCTTTATCAACCAAAAAAAAATTGACTCAATTTAAGTCCAAACCACAATAATGTGTGAGTAACAAACCATAGTATTTAATGGTGTTTTTGATAAAAAATTTCGCTTGATTTGAAGTACAACCAACAAAATTGTGTGTATAATTATAGTGTTTATTCGGACGAAAATATGTTTTGAGGGTATACACAAATGTGTACGTTGGTTCAAAACACATACAAAAAAATATATTTTTGACATGATTCTTTTGCCTTACCCACACAATTGTGTAGGCAGACCGGTGATAGGATAGTGTTTTTTTCGGACGAAAATAAGTTTGAAAAGAATGTACAAATGTGTAAGTTGGTTCAAAAACATACAAAAATAAATTTTTGACATGGTGCCGAACCCACACAATTGTGGTACCGGGCAGGAAAAGGGATATGAAAATTGCTACTTACAAATGGAAAACATGACCTCAAGTACTATTTAACTTATTTGATTTTCTACTCTACATTCGGTTGCAAAAATCAAAAAAGTTACTTACTTCACGCTTCACATGGGAAAAATCACGCTGCCCTATTCCCGAATACGATACGAAAACGAAAGTACAAAAATCGTACGAATCTGATTCAATTCAAATATAAATCTTGTATTTTCGTTTTCGTATCGTATTCAGGAATAGGGCCGGTGGATTTTTATCCGTTGTATGAATACGACTTCAACTAATTCCGTCATTCCACACTTTCCGCCAGTTTACACGAGTTGTGATTCAACCAAAATTTTCTTCTTTTCTTTCCCCTATAAACTAATATCATTTTCTGTGGCAGCAAAATGTTGATCCCGGATCAATAATATGGCGTTATTTTTGATCCAACATGGCTTCTTTGTTAACATTTTTGAAATTTTATTTTTTGATCCCGGATCAATTAAAAATCGAAAAAAATTGTTGGATTTTTTTGACGTTTACTCACACATTGTGATATCCCTTCTGTGTTTCACTAACACAATTGTGCGGGTAGGCCAAAGTACCATGTCAAAAATTTAGATTTGTATGTTTTTTGAACCAACTGAGTAAACGTCAAAAATATCCAACAAATTTTTTGGATTTTTTAATTGATAAAAGAAAAAAGTATATGTAAGTAACATCAAAAACGTTTTCTCGTGTAAACGTAAATTGTGTAGTTAGATTGTTGTTGTTCAACTCGTATAAACAGGACCAAGATCCTTTCGTCGTGATTCTTTCGTCATTTCCTTCCCCTTCACATACAAACACAGTTTGAATGTGAAGGGGAAGGAAACGAGGAAAGAATCAAAGTGTAGAATGGCGGATTCCGAATACCAAAAAATGAAATTTATTCTATAATGAACAATAATTCAATGGAGAAGGATTCACTTAATAATTACCTAGTTCCCCATCCATTTTTGGTGCTGGAGACGAACCTAAAATTGGAATAAAAAACGCCTGTGACAAACCCCAAAACTCTCAAATCCCTTCATAGTTTTTACAAACACAAAATTTATGAACTCTACGCAAGCGCGACTTACAGCAACCAAACCAATAATGTCCGAACATGATAAGTCGCTATATACAATCCAAGGAGGGCACATTATGAATTTTTTGATCGTGGGTGATCAGCCAATATACAACGGAATTTTATATAAGAATGGTTGATAAAGCCCAAAAAGTAACCAAGTAGAAATCAAAACAACAAATTATTTATTACAAAATATAAATAGTAAAGACCGATTTTATTAAATTAACAATTAACTTTACAACATTCCGTTTGACTTAATATATAATCAAAATACTCGTATAGGCAGGCAGTCTACTAATAAACTCTAAATCACTCGGGAGCATTTTTTATTCAGTCATTTTTTCCTCTTCTGCCTTCTTTTCGATCGCTTTCTCCTTCTTCGATCGATGCGCTTCGCCAGTCTGTTGTATTTCAATAACACGTTCTGTAATCGCTTTCTGTTTTGGCGGTGCCTTAATTGTAAGCACACCATCCGATGACCTTGTTGAAATTACATCATTTATGTTAACCTCCTGCGGCAGCGTATATTTACGTACAAAATGTCTCGTAATATGACCATGCTCATCCTCCTTTTCTTCGTGACGTCCTTCAATCATGATTGTATCATCGTTAATAGTTTTTACGGTGATTTCTTCGGGCGCAAAATCTTTTGTGTCCATCGATACTTGGAAGCCATCTTTATCAATATTTGAGAAGCGTCCACATCTATTAAGATGGCGTGGTTTAAAATGCCCGTGACGCTTGCAAATCGGACCTGTACACAAGGTGTTTGTATTTTGATGACCTCGACTTCTTGGATAAGGCAATCGATTTGGAAATAAATTATGGCCGAATGTATTTTCAAATGGATTATCGTTCATTTCCAGCAATAATGGTAATAGCGACATTTTTACTTTTTTATTATAATTTACAACTTTCTCAATTCACACAATTTGTTTTTTCTTTTAAGTTATGTTTCGAACTGAACTGATTTGCTCTATCGCATTCCCATGGTATTTATACAAAATCAGAATTGCGGTAGAAAGAGCGAGAAGACTCTAGAAAACACTTGGGGAAATATGTTCTCATTTTTTACTATCAACTTGTAGTTTTTCTATTCATTTTTTTACCAGCTGGTTCTCGAATACATATTCATTTTGTGTCGTCACTCTCAACGTGTTTATAAAAGATTAACGGTTTAATGTGTGTGAAATATTTGGTTGAGAGTGTATTGTGTATTGTGTTTATGTTGTGACGGACTGCAAAATAAGATTATTTATCGTAGTATTTTGTTTGTGTATAAAAGTCTAGTACCCCATTTTGGAATATTGTTTAGAATCATCGTGAATCTTCTACCGCATTTCAATTGTTGCTGTCGCATTCGGTGTTTTTCCGTTACATAAAATAAATAACTGCACGAGTCAAAAAATTCATATTTGTATAGGCACCATAACGCCACCGGCCCCAAAATGATATAAACACGCAATATTAATTCAGTTAAACCGTTTATTATATATAAATATTACATAAGTGGATATAAAAAATTATTCATCCTTGCCTTCGGGCTTTGTCTTCTTATCGGTTTCTTTCGCAGACTCCGTCCCAGTTTGTTGAATGGCAATAAGACGTTCGTTAGACTTACTACTTTTATTTTTTGGTGGCGCTTTAATTCTTAGCACACCATCTGGTGACAACGTAGAAATCACTTCATTCACGTCTATTTCTTTGGGCAACACGTAACGTCGCATAAAATAACGGAAATGACCATAATCATCTTCTTTCTCTTCATGCTTAGCTTCGATCACTAAAGTATTGTACACAGTTTTCACCAAGATTTCATTGGGTTCAAAATTTTTAACATCCATGTCCAGTTGAAAACCATCTTTATCCACATTTGATTTATTGAGATTAGCAGGCTGCTTAGTTGAATAATTTCGTGATTCGGGTAACCAACTCCGGCCATATAATCGGGGCCATAAATTTACCACACTCACATTCGGTTGTCGACATAATGCTTGTCTTACAAAATTCATCGTCACTGCGGATCACTGGCTAAATCAAGTTAAAACGGCAATAGTGATTTATGCAAAAAAAAAAAAATTTAACACAACTAGTTTACGTTTAAATAACAACTGAATACTAATAGTTTTCTAATTTACTTTTCGCCTTTATATAGTATCGTGAGTGGCAAACAAAAGGCGAGAAGAGTTTGTTCGTATACGTATTTTAAAATCAACACGAGCTATCACGAGCATACATATTGTACAAACTACTACAAAGTAGTAAATTGGAAAGGAATAAAACTATAAGAGTTAAGAGAAATGAGTGGCGTAATGTAAGGATGTTTAATGGTTGGTTCACGTATGCGATCAAAATTGATTCGCGAATCAAGCCAATTAATGAGCGTCATTATTTCGCATTATTGCTCATAATTTGTAATTTTGTTTATTATGTTTGGATGTTTGCGATCAAAATTTTCCCGGTCAATGAAATAAAGTACTCTCAGCATTTCTTTGTAGGCCTGATATTTCTTGCTCTGGAAAATGTTAAAATTGTTAGGAATTAATCCATTCCCATTATGTAATCTAATAACACATACTACACAACCTATTCAGGAAAATTGCAAATTACCAATTTGAGCGGGACAAGCAACAATGTATATCTTGTACGTTACACTTGGGATTGTAATACAAATTTCCACCGTGGTTCAAGAAAATTTCCTATTTGTACGAAGAAAATTGGTATGATTTCTTTTGCAATCTTTCAAGACTTATCTTGTATCGAAATCAGAAAAGTGTGTTATGTTGTGCTCAATATTTATGTAACTAGAAAAAAGTGCCATTCCAAATTGAGTGATTTTAGAAAATATTCAGTTGGAATAAATCCGTTGCTTAGCCGACTTGACAGAATCTCCCGGTTTCGGTTTGTTTCGGTAAATTTTTAGAAATTGATGATCAATTGTAATATGCCATTTCACACTTTGATTCGCAGAGTGAGTATTTCGCAGAAGCTGGCCGATTAAGCCATATGAGATGCTTCGAATCCGTATAAAATCCAACTGATCCAGGAACATAAGGTAAACCACCATAGACAACGCAGTGTGTTTGCTGATTGGGCTATATATGGAGCATTTGGAAGTTGACAAAAATTTCGCCAAAAAATTTGGATAAATGTATATGTGAACAAGCAAAATTATCGGATTTGGGGCGATACCAATCCACACGAGATGCACCAGCACTAAATGCATCCCGAGAAAGTCACTGTTTAGTGCGGATTTTGGTCTGGAGGAATCATCGGTCCGTATTTCTTCCAAATCGAAACTGGCATTGCAATAACCATCAACGGAGAGCGCTACAAATCGACGATAAGCAACTTCTTGTGGTCTAAACTGGATGATATGGATAGCGATGAAGTGTGAATCCCACAGGACGGCACGTAGTTCCCACAGGACGGCACGGACGCTTGAAAATTCACGCGTGAAAATTCACCAAGCAAAGTAGACATTTGAACGACGCAGACGTTTGAACGACGTTATACTTCATACTTAATGCACAACTTATTTTATTTACATTTAAAAATCGAGCGTCCTTATTGAAAGAACCTTTACAACCACGCGAACATGACTCTTCTGTAACATAAGAACACCGATAAGTTCATTCAATGAAAAATTTCTCACATTGCAGCAAATTTGGTTAGGCCAACCGTTCTGTACTTATTGAACGGTAGTTTTCGTCTCTAAATTGACTGATGTACATTGTGCCATCGCCTTGCTACCAACAGGAAAATCGTTTAGTTGTTGGTGGTATCCCACTTCAGTTTCTTATCAGGATTGAATAGTAAAACAAGCGGCGTTTGATCTGTCAGTAACTCAAAATAATGGCTTTTGAGAGCCTCCTTCTATATGAGATGCGAACACTACAGGTTTCTCCTCACCAGTTTGGCATACTTGTAAAATGACAACACTGATTTTATAATATGAAGTATCCGGTTGCCTAAACGAGAAAAAAATTACACTTGAAGTGAACCAACAACGTTACCCATATCAATTTTGTTTTGTTTGGATAAACGCGTTGTCCTATTTCGTTGTCCAGTCAACAAGTTTTCAAGTTTCAACTTCTTTCACTGATTTTGTCATGGTGACGATTGGTGCAATCCATTGATTATTTTTAATTAGCTTAAAACGTCATTGGCTTCCAATTCAGCTTCCTTCTATCGATAAAGTCGATAAAACTAGGACTGTGAATCGAGTCGAAAGTTTGGATAACGTGTATTTCAAATCAGTCAATATTTACGGAACTAGTAATATTATTAGGGCGTTTGTAGATTTAGAATCAGATTGCGTAACAATGACGGAATCGCTGGCTAGAAAATTAGGATTAATATGGCAAAACCATTATCAAAGATTGAGAGGTTTTGGAAAAAGTGCTACAACGATTTTAGGTAGAATTGATATTCAGATTAGTATTGACGATGTGTAGATACATATGTCAACGCTCTTTGTTAGTGATGACGACCAACGCAAACCATTAATGATCGGACGCAGTGTCTTTGATCAACATGGTATTGTGGTCCTTAAAGTAAATAATTTGTTGAAAATTTTGAAAGTCAGTGATGGTAATTTTGAATTCAATGTTAATAACGTAAATGATCAGTTTAGTGTGAAAGTGACCGTGAATACCGACAATCAAAATCCAACAAAAACTTATCAATCCGACGACATAATAGCGATAATTCTAATAATAATAAAGTAACCTCGAATAGTCGAGACGGTTATAAACCAAATTCGTAACTGATAGCGCAAATATTAACAAATTAGATCTATAGTGAGTTGAAAATTAGCGATCGTAATTTAGAGCAAGTATTGGCTCTTGAATCTGTAGATAGATATAGCAAGATCAGTGATGAGATGTTAAGAATGTGATTTTGAGTTTTCACGAATGCTTCGCATTAAATATGTCAGAAATTGGCAAAACGGAGAGGGCAAGCATTAAAATTGATTTAAGCGATGGTGAACCTTTTTCGTATCATACATATAGAATTTCGCATAGTAAGAGAGAGAGAGAGAGAATTCGAAGATTCTCATTAACGAACTGTTAAATTTGGGTATCATTAAACATCTAGTTCTGACTAATCATCACCGATTGTTATAATTAAAAAGAAAAGCTGCGAAAATCGCCTATATATATTTCCGTCGACTTAATAAAAAAATTATCAAGGATAGGTTTCCTTTACCAGATATGGAAGATTGTTTGCACCGGTTTGGAAGTAACAAATATTTTTAGGTTTGGATATGGCGTCTATTTATTATCTGGTTACGGCGGAAGAAAATTCTAGAAAGTTCACCTCATTCGTGACCCCTGATGGACAGTACGAACTTCTACGCATGTCGTTTGGGTTAGCAAATGCTCGCGCGGTTTTTCAGCGTTTAATGAATCGAATGGTAACTGAATTAGATGACAAAACCGTAGTATATCTAGACGATATGATAAAACCTAGTAACACCGATGAAGGAATCATTCGGTTCAAGAGAGTTTTCGGAAAATTGAAAGAATATGGTTTAACATTAAAATTCAGTAAATGTAAATTTATGGTAGAAAGGTTTTAAGTTTTTAGGGCATGAAATTAACTTCGATGTTATAAAGCCCGGTAGGGAGAAAATTGTATGTATTGAAAGATTTCCTATTCCAACAAACGTTCATCAAATATGAAAGTTTATCAGGTTATCTTCATATTTTAGGAAATTCGTTCCAAGATTTTCGTTATTAACGGAACCACTGACAAGGTAGACTAGAGAAAATGTACAATTTATTTGGACCGACGAACAAGATCGTGCGTTTAATGAAAACAAGAGAAAAAGTTTCACAGTTACGAGCTCGAGGCTCTGATTGTTGTAGAATGTTTAGACAGGTTTAGATGTTTTGTTCTGGGGACACCATTCACCGTTGTTACAGATTGTGGATCTTTGAGAACAGCTTTGACGAAAAGAGACACTATTCCTCGAATAGGCAGGTGGTGACTCCGGTTACTTGAATACGATTTTGACATAAGGCATCGCGATGGTAAGCAATGGTGCATGTGCACGTGTTAAGTCGGAACCCCGTTGAATCAGCAACAGACATTGAACCGGCCACATTAGTCGTGTTCAATGTTGAAACAATTGACATAGATTAGATTCAGATGTTTCAGGACAATGATATTGAAGCATAGAGGAAATAAAGGCAAATTTAAAGAACCCGAAAAATAAAGATTTTTGTATTGAAAATTGCCGGTTGTGTTACAGGGTGAATACTTCGCCGTCAGATTTACTGGTGGCCAAAAATGCGCCAGTGTATAAAAAATATAAAATCGCGACGCTAATCGAATAAAGTTACATCCGATTGAGAAATTGCCCGTCACACTTGTCGTTTGGATCATTTGGGTCCATTCTTGACAAGTTATAAAAATCATTCATATGTTTTTGTTATGATCGAGGCATTCACCAAGTACGTTTATTTAAAAGCAGTCAAAGACACTTCGTCACGATTCGTTGAGAAAACCATAGTGGAGTTCGCGACTCATTTTGTGTTGCCAAATCCGATTGTTAGTGATCGTACATCAGCTTTCACGTCTGGGAATTTTGAGAGATTCTATAAAAAAAATCTCATCGTGTATGTGTTGAACGCAACTGCAACTCCGCGAGCAAATGAGCAGCTTAAACGATACAACCGCACTCTTCTGCATTCATTGAGAACTATGTCGGATTCTCATCATGAAAAATGGGAAGATCATCTATTAGATATTCAGTGGACGACGAATTCTCTCTCACATGTAGTGACCAAAATTACGCCTCAAATGTTATTTTTGGGGTATAAGCCAAAACAAATAGCTGGTGAAGGATCACCGAAAGGAGTCGATTTGCAGCCGTCTTCTACGGGTAAAAGTAGTCGGAGAGTCTGTATTTATTGCAGAGGTGACAAATACTGACGGTAGGCGAGGATATATTGAAGTGTGGTATCTGCCGATCATCTGAGATTAGTCGAGACACCGGAGGACGATTTCGAGTTGCCCTGTTCCGAGGAAGAATTGGAAGATTGAGCATAATTGAGTTTGTCAGGAAGGTCGAGTGTTACGCAACGTTATTATTTTTTATTTATTTTTATGCCATCTGTTGGTGAATATTATAGTATCATTATTCTATGATTTGATTGGTATAATTTATGTTAATAGTATGTATGAAATGTAGAGGGAAGAGAGAGTTGAATTCCGTATTAAACAAGAAACATGATGGACGTGTTTTGTTAGCAAGATAATTGAGACTTGTACCCCTGCGCTCTCGCGGGAAAATTTATTACTACGAAAACGAGTTTGGTTGGGATTTTCTATGAATTATCTATGAAAACATGATAAATACAACAGTTTTTCACTAAAAGAGAATTATCCAATTGGCTGAAATCAACAACTTCATCATGAAATTCATTCACAACCATAAAAAATTCTGATGATGCCAATGATGGCGAAATATTAAGTTAATAAAATTATAATAAAAAACAGAAGCTGAGCAAAGTGTTATATATTTTCAAATATATTACAAACAATTAAAATCGGTTTAAATTGCTACTCATTTTTCAACAATTTTTTTTTTTTTTGCTAAAGTAGCTTTAACATAAATAACCTGTTCCACAGACGGCTTCATAAGACCGGCTTCACCTTTCTTTCTTTCTCCTTATATTTCAAGTACATAAAACAATCCAAAGAAATTTTCTGTTTCTATAATTTTTGGCATGTATTGTTTCAGTTGTTTTATTTCAATTTTTTTCACACATACATAGACATTATCTATTACGACGTTTGAAGCCAGAAGTTGAAGCCGTGTGTGGAATGGGCCAATAGAAAATGAAATAAAAAAAATTTAAGCCCATTTTTGAGATGTAGATTTTAGTTTAAATTTTATTTTATCGGGAGAGTAGAATAAAATACAAAACAATTTTGTGACTAAATATAAAATAAGATTTTAAATCAGCAATAAAAAATCTATAACGACTTATTTTGAAGTAAGAAGTACACTTCAAAAATAATCGCTGGTGGAACGGGCCAATATTGTATGTTTATTAAAAACGTTGTTGACAGACTGCAAAAAAGGGATTATCGTATTTTTTGAATATAAAGCTTGTTTGGACCTACCGCATTTCAATTGTTGCTGTCGCATTCATTGTTTTTCCGTTACATAAAATAAATTTTAATTAATACTAACTGTTATTAAAAAATGGCTTACAAATGCAAAGGCGTATTTCAAACCGAACTTTTCTTACTTTTTAGGCATGAGTCAAAAAATCCATATTTGTACAGGCGCCATAACGTCAGCCGCCACAAAATGATAAACACGCAATATTAATTGAGTTGAATCGTTTATTATTAAATATTATAGAAAACTGTTGACATAAAAAATTATTCAGCTATTTTGTCTTCGGGTGTTGTGTTCTTTTCATCCGTTTCGTTCGCAGACACCGATAGATGAGCCGGCCCAGTTCGTTGAACCACAATAACACGTTCATTAGAATTATTACTTTTATTTTTTGGCGGCGCTTTAATTGTTAGCACACCATCCGATGACAACATAGAAATCACTTCATTCACATCTATTTCTTTGGGCAACACGTAACGTCGAATAAAATGACGAAATATTTGACCAAATTCATCTTCTTTCTCTTCATGCTTAGCTTCGATCACTACAGTATTGTCAACAGTTTTCACCGTTATTTCATTGGGTTGAAAATGTTGAACATCCATGGACACTTGAAAACCATCGTTACCAATATTCGATTTATTAAAATTAGCAGGCTGCCTAGTTGAATGATTTCGTGATTCGGGTAACCAACTGCGGGCATACAATCGGGGCCATAAATTTGCCGCACTCACATTCGGTTGTCGGCATAATGCTGGTCTTATTAAATGTTCTGGATATAACCCATAACCAAATGATTCAACCAGCGGATCACTGGCTAAATCAAGTAAAAACGGTAACAGTGACATATTTATAAAACTTTAGCACTTCACTAGTTTACGGTTAAATCAGAACAGAATAGTTTTTTAATTTACTTTTGGCCTTTATATAGTCTCATGAGTGGCAAACAAATGGCGAGAAGTCTGTTTGTATATTTAAAAATCAATAATAATGTTGATGCTATAATAGTAACGAGCATGAGTACAAAGTGGTAAATTGGAAAGGAGTAAAACTGTATAGGGGTTATAGCCCTTTCCTGACCCGCATACACAATTGTGTATGTAAATTTCGATTACGACAAACGAAGATGTCAAACATAGAATTAGGTGGTAATTGAAGACCAGTGTACACATTTGTGTAAACCACTTAGTTTTGTTTTCGTCCGAAAAATAACAGTAACTATAATAATGATAAAATAATTAATATGTTATCAAGAACAAATAAATTATATGTTATATAATTAATTTGTTAATAAATTATTATGCTTTTTTCAAAAAGAATTCCGATTTAATTAAGATCCGTTAAAATACGGAAGACATTAAAACCTGTCATTATTTACATACACATTCGTGTATGGTGAACTTAAATTGAACCAAAAAAATTTTTTTTTTGGACTTGAAAGGGATAGGAGAATTGAGTGCAGTAATGTAAGGATTTTTAAACGTTTCGAATATTTTTGTTAGTAAACAGACGTGAGATAAAAATAAATGTACAATATGTTGTATATGTCAGGAGCCGTTTTATTTTTATAATCTTCTAGAAGTGCTTTGGGTCACTTTTGACGTTACTATATATTGAACTTGAGTTCGTAATGTGCTAAGCAATTATTGTAAATACATGTTTGCTGGCCTTAAAGTATTCTTTTAGCATTTAGGCTTACAAGCCTTATGTTTCTGGAAAATGTTAAAATTGAGTAAGTAAGCCATTTCCTCTTGTTCATCCTTTGAAACAGCTCCTTTAATGTTGATAGAATGATGTTATTTTAGTGGTGGTCTCGAGATAATGAGGTCATTTTGGTAACAAGCTGTGTTTGGTAGATCATCCAAAAATTTAATGATAGTCTTTGGAATTTAAATAGACCTTTAAATAGATTTGAATCCTCGTCCAGCATAATTTTGAAGTATGCCTTATTAGACAAATGAATTTTCGTGAAATATATTCCGTGACATAATCGGTTAACTTATTCGTCAACCCTTAGAATTAGATACTACTTTGGGTTGCAAATGTACGGCGGCATCCTTAAATTCAGTAATTTGTCATGGCGACGATTGGTGCAATACACTGACTATTCTTAATAAGCTTATAAACGTAATTGGCATGGAACCCGATGTAACTTGAAAATTTTCGACATCTCATCATATTTCGGGATTACATGAGCCTTGAAATTGGAACAAAAACATTGTTCTGTTGCGAAAATTCCTAAATAGGAACTGCCTAAGCCGGTTATGTTTTTTATTAGTTGTTCAAATTTATTTGAATTCTGTCCTTTGACAGATGTTAGCTGTATGATATCATAAGTTATAATCTCACTGTAACTTCTCAAGACAGCTTCGACAATAAATTCTGACAGTATTCGGTTGACGTTCAACTGTATGTACATTTTAGATTATTTTTTGTGATGCAATTTTCTTACATGGTTGTGATTTTAAGCAATACACGGACTGAATATAATCAATCTGGTTGCAACCATGATAGGATTCCTTCAAAAATTTGCAGAATTATCTTTCGTGTCACATTTCACAGGCTGTATTAAAGGCATCTGATCGAAAAAACCGAAAGAAAACGGTTGCGATATTTTTGATGAGGCCTCTTCACTAGGTAGTCGATATTTCCTTGATGATAATAATGACCGCTTCCGTCTCGAGTTTCACATTCGAGATACTTCATGTAATCGACGCATGAATTTTTGCTTTGAAATCTCGTTCAAATTTTGAATAATGGCATCGTAAGAAACGGTATGTTCATTACTCTTATCATTCAGTTGTAATATAATACTACCGATACTTCCATCAGTGGTTTCATCACTATGTATTTGGAAAGGCTTTTTAATTTGCATTCGTAAAATACGAGTATACGGTCGTCATTAGGTATTTAAGTTGTGAAAAGTAGGGTCTGCATCCATATTCCACTTCGTCATACTCAGCAGCCTCCTCGTGTGTTTAATTGTAGTTGGCCTGAAGAAATTATAGATCACTGTCAGTTTGCCAGAGTCGGTAAGGCATTCTCATCAACTAGCAAATCCATATAGCTATTTTATTTCGTGCTTCAAAAAAGGATAGAACTATCATAACTATAATTAAGCCGGAGAAACTGTTTCTAAAAGCTTAAATGTGTCTCTATCATAGTCAAAATTATCAGTACGGATACTTGTAAGGTATCGCTCTATTCAAGGGGTGGCAGGTTGATGGCCAGTTGCAAAAACTTAATCGGTTCACCTTGCACTGGTATAGAGCTGTCTAGCAGACACTATAAATGCTGCTCTGTCACGACAAAATAATTAGAACGGTATTACTTGCAAAATGGCATCTTTCACAAATCAAACAGGTATACCTGACCAAATTATTCAAAAAATCACTGTCTGTTTTGATCTTATTCAAACTAACGAACTGTAATAATTATTTTACGAGAAGCATAGTCGTCGAAGTAGCGTCGTTGAGTTGATTGATCGTCTGAATTAATGTAACCAGTTTTGGTAGGGTCAAAATGCCAACAACGGGCGTAACAAATAGAAAATGGCCTCAATTTCGTATCGTTTGACCATTCTAACTAGACTCAGATTAGCTTTAATGCATAAAACTAACACCGGCAGTGGTTCAAAACTGTCAACAAATACCTATCCAACTGTATTTACTAAATCATGAACCTAATCATGTTCACAATTTGCATTTGGCACATAAATAAGAAATGTATTATTTCCCAATCTCATGATCATGAGTAAAATAACAGAGATTCTTTCGTTCATCGCCCTCTCAGAAATTTGTTTCAGTTTGCTTATTCAGACTGTTGTCTTTTGTTCTCTTGCACTTATGACCCAATGGAAAGAGAAGGGAAAACTATAACAAAGTATATTTTAAGAATGAGATGATACTAATGTTATTTTATGTTTGCAAATTGCAATGTTTACAAAAATCAGCTGTTATTTTTATACGGTTCAAAAATATACGAAAGTTGGAGAAATATCAAGAATTGTGAGTACATTTTCGGTTATGTAATTTGATGATGAGTAATTGTCACGATCTGTTTATTATTATGTTATTATTTGAATTACACATAGAGTTGAAGAGCAGTGGTACAATCAACCGATTTATAATGAAAATGAAAAGTTGAAATCGACGGTTAAGTGGATTTCGCTATAAATATCCATTTCCACGGGGTTTTGTATCCACCATAATTCGATAATATTCGAGAAAAATATTCCACCGATCATTAAATTAATTTCGCGTCACTGTATATTTAAAAATATATTTTTTTAGTATTAAACCGAAAATCTATTTTTAAAAAACGAATCGCGATTATATAAATTCTGTAGGAAAAATCGATTTTCTTACGATTTTCAGAAAATTTAATTAAAGTTTAGCATCAAACGGTGAACCAAGTTAAACAAAGCGTTTGAGTGAAGTGTGTCTGAAAAAAAAATATTATATAAATTTAAAATATTCCAAAATGACGGTAAAAATTGATAAAACTATCGGTGAAGGCGAGAAGCATGAAAGTGACGTGACATGTTTTGCATTTCACGACGGATTACTATATTCTGGGGGCGGTGATGGTAAAATAAAAGTACGTACCTACTTTCATGACGTTTGATTTTCATATTTTATTTATTAATACGGGTGATCTATTTGTAGGTTTGGGATGAGAATTTAAATCTAAAACAGACAATAGATGCCCATGTAGCTTATATATTCGCAATGACGATCGACTCAAAAGGCCGCGTATACTCAAGTTGTTGTGATGGCACGATAAAGGTAACAGAGAATCCAACTGATTCGCCCAACAGCAAAGAAATATTGAGATGCGACGATTCAATTGAATCCCTATCGGCGTACGATGAAATTTTATATTCAGGTGATGACAAAGGTGTTGTTACAAAGTGGATGGATGGCACAATTAAATTTAAGTACAATTTGGTCGAAGAGATACGTTCTTTGTCTGCCTATGATGATTTTTTATATACGGTGTGTGATAAAGATGTTGTGATAACATCGATTGATTCGGCCGCACAAAGTGGACGTTATATTACACGAGCTACGCTACCAGGAAATTCACCGATTGCATTTGCTGGCCCCAAAGAAAATAATCGTGGCAAATATTTGCTATTTCCAACGCGAGATGGTAAAGGAATTAATGCAGTTTGGAATAGTGCTAACTACAAATTTGGAACGCTTTGGGTGAAGCATAATGTGCACGAGATGATCATAAATGCGCTATGTGGCACCGACGATGCTATCTATAGTGGCGGTTGGGATGGAAAATTAAAAAAGTTAACAAATATCGATTCGAGTGCCGAGATTTTAGAGGAAATTGATGTTGGAAATTGTATTAATGTGTTAGACTGTAGTTTTGATGGTTCATCAGTTTTTGTAGGTTGTTCAAATGGGAATATAATGAAAGTTTCGTTTTCGTAGTCATTTTAACATTAATATTTATTGAAATAATTAAGACAGTATTGTAAGTAATTTTAAACTAATAACTAATACACTTATATCGATATGTTCAGACTTTTTTCTTAAGCACAAATAAAGTATAGCATGATATGCCAGCATCTTCATTATCCAGTCATTTTGTTTCTCTCATCAGCTTGTTGAATCGGTATAATACGTTCATTTGATTTATCCGCAGGTTTTGTTTTTGGTGGGGCTTTTATTGTAAGTACGCCATCTGAAGATAGTGTTGAAACAACATCAGTTGATTCAAAATCTTTTGGTAATTTATACTTTCTTACAAAATGGCGGAATATGTGTCCATGTTCATCTTCCTTTTCCTCGTGTTTGCCCTCGATCACAACGGTATCATCAACAGTTTTTACTGAAATTTCGTTCGGAGCAAATTGTTCCACGGCCATCGAAACTTGAAATCCATCTTTGCTAATGTTTGGGTTTTGTATTGATTTATTATTCCTGTTGCATGGATGGTTTCGAGCACTTCGTAAAAATGGTTGCCATCGTGCAAGGTGGATGGACGGTGTACGCCGCATGACTTTGAAATGTACATCTTCTGGGTATAAGCCAAATCCAAATGATTCGTCAAGTGGTTGATCAATGAGGTCGAGTAATAATGGTATCAATGACATTTTTTTGTTGATTTGATTAATACTGATCGAAATTCCCTTTCTAACTGCACAATAAACAAACTTTTTTGGAACATAGATTACTATTATTCAACTTGTTGCGAAATGTGTTTTGAATGAACTGATGTCCCGCTTTTGTGCAAGTTTATATACAGGAGAGCGATGAATGATAGTAAGAAGGAGATAAATCTAGAAATTGCAATGCAATTTTAGAGGAAGCAAGGAACATATTTCTATATTTTTGTTATTTGAGCACATCATTTTTATTTGTTCTCTGTTTTAGTTCAACAACGGGTGACTCTAAATAAATATTAAAGAAAAAGCTTCTGTTGTGATTCTACAATATTTGCATTTTCTGATCAGATTATTAAATCTTAGTTCAGTTTCTATGTTATTGGCACCTTCTATTTTGCTATCCGTTATCTATTGACGATGGTAAAAGTTAGAAAAGCGCCGCTGGTGGATCAGGTTGCAACTAACATAGCTACAAAAAATGACATGTGATCTATATGCTGACAAAATCAAGGATATTTGTAGATTAATTCAAGTTAATATTTTTCATTATTAATGCACCTTATCACTAATTAAATATAACGGTTACCGTTTTTTAATTTAAAACGTTAAACAAAATTAAACTAAGCTAAAGTAGCATGATGCATAAATGCCAAAATTTGTAGTTATTGAAGTTTACTGAAAATGCACTAGGTAAAATCCGTGATGCTCCAATCGTCAAAAAAACTCTTAACTACAAAACATTTGCTCTGACATAAAAGTCCAGTATGTAGAGTTTATGCGGGAGTATCGCTATCTCGGTAATATATGACACGAATTTCGGAAAAGGAAAAATCAACTTTGAAAGGGCAACATTTTGTGCCTCGCCATGCAGTCTTAAAACCTGAGTATAGTACCACAAAATTTCGAGTGGTATTTGATGCGTCAGTAAAGAAAAAGTCAGGAATGACATTGTGTGATGCTTGTGAACAGTTGTACAGTGCAGCCTGCCTTGTTGTATATGCCATTACCTGTGATGTGCAAAAGATGTACAGACAGATCACAGTTAACAAAGGGCGATGTAGGTTCCAAAAAATATTATGGCGTGAAAAACCACGCGAAAAAATAAAAATGTTCCAGTTGCGAACTGTCTCTTACGATACGACACATCAGCTTCTTATTTGGCCACAACAGTGTTGCAGCAGTTTGCTCTTGATGTGAGGTAGCTGCTTCCTTCGTCAAGAGCAAACCAAGCAATGTAGCAGGCAATACTGGAAAATGTGTTGGTGGACAATCTGTTGGTTGGTGCACAAACTTTGGCGATGCATTAGAATTGCAGCCAAAGATGATAGGGAATTGAGAAAATTCATGTCAAACGATGATCAACTATTAAGAAATATCGCACCCGAACGTATTGAAGCCCAATTAAACACAATTCGTGGTATTAAGACATTAGGGTTAGGCTGGAATGCAAAACATGACGTGCTTTATTTTTCACGGCCATTAAAAATAATGGCATTCTAGAGGAATAACTAATGGCATTTTAGAGGACAACTAGAGGAATAACAGATCTCGCGGTCCTCCTCGTAACTGAGAGAACTAACTAAATGGATTTTTCTATATTTAATTCTTCATCGTTATTCTCGTTTGGTCAGGTTTAGAGTTGGAAAAGTTGGTTATGATTATTAAATCAGGGTAAAAATAATAAAAACGTGGACTCATTAAGGCGTACAATAATATCTAAGTCAACGCAACGGAAGATGATTGGTATTAATGTAGTAACACGATCAAAATCTGAATTAAAAATTTTTTTCAATTCTCTATTCTGATATTAAAAATGGCAGTGCAGAAACACCTAAAGATCGTAGATTCACTAGAGTTGTCAACAAAATGAAAGTGGGACCAAACCTATGCAGCAGCTGAAGCTTTCGAAAAAGAGCTTTAGAGATTACAAATGTTCATAGTAATCAGTGATTGATCTCCTGGATTTTTCAAACCACTCGTAGTCGAATAACTCATATAAAACAATGGATGGAAGAACATGAGTTTTAGCCAATTTATCAACAGGATTGAATGAGGCACTGGAACCGCAAGAAAATCTTCTCGAAGCATTACCGAGTGTTTTTGCAAAACGAAGGTTTCTACCATTTTACAGATAGAAATGAGTGTCGTCTCTGGAACATTGTCTGAAGATGGTGCCTGGAGTTTGTCAACAATTGCAAGCCACTATGATGAGTTGACTTATCTTTTAAAGACAATATTATTGTGGGTGGAACTGATAAAAAGCAGCGAGACAGGTGTTGAAACGGTCGGTCGTTTAATCAAAAATAGTTCAAAATCCTCCGCGGGCCTTAAAACTAACTGTTGAGCCAAGACGTAAAATTCTACTACAAATCTGTTCACCACTGGAAAGCGTTTGGCAAGAAAAAGTCCATTGCGATCGACGATAGACGCATTGAACTATGGCAAAGGGTGTAGTTTTATTGTACGATGTCCCCACCAAAATGCAGCGGTCCATCTACGATTTCACCATCAAATATGTACGATGGGACTCGTAATTTGGAAAAATAAGAGTCGAAGATTGCACAACCAAGTGTTTGGCAAGACGAGCCTCAACAAAAATTTCCTTGCTGGTACTGTAGCCACATCCTTTGCGAGATGCACTAAGGTCACACGAGATGAGAGTCACTCGAAAGAAGCTATATTAGCACAGTTTATGATGTACTGTGTACAAAGAAGCCAATCAGAAACAGGCCAAACATGCGATTGCTCTAAATACTCCTTATAAACGAAAATCAAAGCAAGTCTCTTTTTTTTTGATTCAAATCGTAAATAAATGCAGCCAACTTTTTTTTTCATTTGTTTATTTCAACTCCGAGGAACTTGATTTTTATGTGCGAAACCTGGAACTAATAAAATGTCGTTAATACCGCTAATTTTGGATTTAGAAGAACACTTAGCTGAAGCAGGTACTTATGGTTTATGTTCCGATGGAATGCGTTGTCCTTTATTGAGACGTTACTCTCACATGCCGTACTCACAATGGGGGAATAACTATCGACATGGACGCGGCGGTCATCATACATCTGATGGGGAACAAAAATTGACACCGGTTATAGGCAAAGATGGTTTTCAAATTAAAATGAATGTCCAAAATTTTGTTCCGGCTGAGCTATCAGTAAAAGTGATCGATAATATCATCGTCGTTGAAGCAAAACATGAAGAAAGGGCAGATGATTATGGATCCTGTTTTCGCCATTTCATTAGGAAATATACCATACCAAATAATTGTGAAATAGAGAAGGTTAAGTCAACGCTATCACCAGATGGTATTTTAACGGTCAAAGCTCCACTTCAATGCCAGAAAACTGCTACATCAAACGAACGGGTGATTGAGATTCAGCAGATAGGATCAGCATACATGCAGCCTCAAAATCATGTTGAAGAATAATCTCAAGCATTACCATGCTTTAATTTCATTGATTAAATTTAAATTATAGGAGTTATATACATATTTTAAAATCTGTGTTTTCTTTTAAAGCTTAACAAATTCAGATTTGGTATTTGTTCTATAAATCTAGTACAATTTTGTATGCAAATACATATTCGCTTTATTTGCCATCTACGAGTGGGTATAGTTACTAAAGTGACGTTTGCCAAATTAGACGACAATATTTTTTTAAAAATATGTAAACATTGATTGTACAGTGATAAAGTCAAATAAATACAAGAATTTCTCAAAATTTATAATGAAACGGACACTCATAGGTTGGTAAAATATTTGTTTAACATTGTTAGCAACTGGCTAAATAATACTTTGTAATTTAAGATAAAATCGCGAAAGCATATCAGCCCAAAATAGTTGAAAGCAAGAAAATTTTATTGAGTGCCCCAAAAGCGGTTTCAAATCAACGTAACGAAAGATTTACGTTACTGTTTCCACCACCCAATGTAACTGGAGACCTTCATTTAGGCCATGCTCTCACCTTAACCATCCAGGACGTTTTGGCACGCCACAAACGAGATTTAGGTTATAATGTTTTATTTGTACCGGGTTGCGACCATGCGGGCATCGCTACACAAGTTGTGGTCGAAAAAAATCTTTGGAGCAGAGTTCGAAAAACAAGGCATGAAATTGGTCGCGAGGAATTTATACAAGAGATATGGAAATGGAAAAAATCAAAAGAATCGTCCATTAAATCTGATTTCGAGAAGATGGGCATTACATTCGATTGGGACCGTGAATATTTTACACTCGATGTGGCAAGATCGAATGCTGTGAATGAGGCATTCATCCGGTTACACGATGAAGGTGTAATTTATCGTAAAAATTCCTTAATAAACTGGTCCTGTAGCCTTGAGTCGGCGATTTCTGATATCGAAGTTGAAAGTGTTATGATTGAAAAGCCTACTAAAAGGCATGTGCCAAGTTATTCAGAGCCTGTGACATTTGGCCAAATATATGATATAGCTTATAAACTATTTGATTCGGAAGATGAAATTGTGATATCTACGACACGACCGGAAACCATTCTAGGGGATGTAGCGGTCGCCGTAAACCCAAATGACGAACGATACAGCAAATATTTAAACTCCGAGACATATTTGTGGCATCCATTCCGAAAATGTTGCATACCTGTCATATTTGACATATCGGTTGATGTAGAGTTTGGCACCGGTGCCGTAAAAATTACTCCGTCTCATGACAAAAATGATTTTGAAGTCGCCAAACAGCACGCCCTACCACTAGAACATTCTGTAATCGCTAAAAATGGCAAAATGATTTCACCCGGAACAAGATTTAATAATTTGCCAAGGTTTCGAGCTCGAACTGAAATGATATCGGCTCTAACGGAATTAAACCTATTTCGTGACGTTCGGCCACATAAAATGAATTTACCCGTGTGTTCGCGATCAAACGATATTATCGAATATATGATGATGCCACAATGGTTTGTCGATTGTTCGAAAATGTCGAATTTGGCCCTGAAATCGGTGACGAACGGAGAAATTAAAATATATCCAGCAATAAAAACAAAGGAATGGATTAGATGGTTGGCCGATTGTAAGGATTGGTGTATATCTCGTCAACTTTGGTGGGGACATCAAATTCCGGCGTACGAAATTGATATAGGGGCGAAAAGTAAGGTTTGGATAGCGGCCCGTTCCAAAACCGAATTGGATGCCAAAATTCAAAAGCAATTGAATGTATCTCCAGGTAAGGTTGAAATTAGAAGGGACCCTGATGTTTTGGATACCTGGTTTTCGTCTGGACTACTGCCGCTTTCATGTTTTGGTTGGCCAAATAATGAATCAGAATTAAATCAGTATTACCCGTTGAATTTAATAGAGACGGGACATGACATTCTTTTCTTCTGGGTAGCGCGAATGGTAATGTTAGGAAAGCATTTTACTGGTAAAGTGCCGTTCAATAATATTTTGTTGCATGGCGTGATTTGCGATCAATTCGGTCGCAAAATGTCGAAAAGTTTAGGAAATGTAATTGTGCCAGATCAAGTAATTAACGGCTGCAGTTTAGATGACATGCAAGCGAAATTAAAAGAAAATTTTGAAAATGGTGTGATTTCAAAGGATGAATACGGAAAAGCTAAATTAAGTAAGTTCGACTTTACTATGAAATATTGTTATTATTATTATTGTTTATTTCCCAGATCAAGAAAAATCCTTCCCCACCGGAATTCCAGAATGTGGTGTCGATGCTCTACGCTTTACTCTGTGCTCCTCGAATATTCAAAGCCATTTCATAAATTTCGACATAAATGAATGCCACACCAATAAATTGTTCTTTAATAAAATTTGGCAGGCCACCAAATATTTTCTCATGTCGCTCGAAAAAAACAATAATTCGATTGATTTAAAAAATTTGGATGATCCAAATTTATCAAAAATTGATCAATGGATTTTGAGCCGTCTTGCCGAAACGGTAGATACGGTGAATATGCAAATTGAAAAATATAATTTCCATTTAGCGACTGCAGCGTTAAAAAATTTCTTTTACTACAGTTTTTGCGATATTTATCTAGAAGCGACGAAACCGATGTTAAGTCAAAGCAAAATTTCCGAAGCAGGTCGTAATCATATAAGTGTTCTAGCGACTTGTTTATCTGTTGGCTTACAAAAAATTTCTTATTTTACACCATATTTAAGTGCTGAACTGTTAAGTTACCTACCTGATACCAGTGCCGTAAGCAAAAATTTGTATGCATTTCGAAATCTTGAACTAGAAAATGAGATTGATGAAATTCTTGAAATTTCCGCTTCGATACGACAAATGAACAGTCAGCACGGTGTAACCCGAAAACTAAATCCTAAAATTGTGATTCATTCACCTGAAGCAGAATATCTCAAAACACTGATCAGTTACAGTAGTATAATAAAATGTTTAGTCCTTTGTGATAATCTGGAATTTGTCGATAAATTTGAAACATTCGATCAAATGGATTTTTTGATTAAGTCAACTGCTAGTTTCAATTGCGTATTCGGGGTGTCCATGCCGCAAGAGCATAGCAAGACGAATTTTTTGTATGTGAATGCGAAAAAATTGGATAAATTAGAAAAAGCGTTAGATAATTTAAAGGATGTTGTATCAAAAGATGGTTATATTAAATCTGCTAGCCATAGCATTAAGGAGAAGCATGCAAAGAAGGTAAGTTTGCTTAAAAACTCCCAAATCATTCTAAATATTTTTTTCTGTTTTATTTACAGATTCGGGAATTAGAGTCCGAGATCGACAAGTTAAGAGTTTCGACTCAATCATAAATTGTTTCGATTCCATCTTTATTTACTAAGCTTATTGTTTTAAAAATGTTTTAATTAAACAACTTTTCATCAAGAACGTTTCTAAAATTTATTACATTTTATTTTTTGAACAATAATTATTTACATAGATTTAGGCGAAACTTAAGATGTACAAATATAGCATTTGTAATGTTTTGATAGATTATTTTCGAAAATACATATAGAAAAATAATATAAGGTGATGTTTCCTCTATGGACAAAATCATAGTCAGATGCTCGTCCTTCGGAAGATGGCACGTAAGTCTCGTATGCTTGCAATTGGAATTTTGGAAAGTCCGAAATGCGAGTACATATTAATATAATTCGTTAACGAATTTTCGTTTCTCGCTTAGGGTCAGTAGCAACAATATATTTGAGGATGGCTAGGTTGTTCATCGCTCAACCTTCTTGTAATTGACGCAGTAGTGAAGAATTTGTGAATAATCCATTTTGTGTAAAACAATCCAACTTCAATCGCCGAACCATGGAAATGATCGCTGATGATTTTAGTTCGCTCCTATAAGGCATCAGTAGGCTTGCCCTGGGGGTCTATTATGAAATTTTCGACGCGCGTATTTTTTTCGACGTTGTCGAAAATTTGGTATTATGAAATACTCGACGCGTTTTTTTTTAGATAACGTCGACTATTTTACGACAGCTCTTGAGGTGTCGAGTACATAAAAGAAAAGTGTTAAGTGTTGAGAAATAAAAAAAGTTTGTTAGTAAAAATTAATTAATAATTTAAACTTATAAAATTTTAATTAATAAAAATTAATTAATTAATTTAAATTTAATAAAAAATAATTAATTTAAATTTTCATATAAAAAATAATTAATTTCATTTTTCGACATCGTCGAAAAAAAAAATCATAATAGCGATTTTCGACGTTGTCGACTGTCGACGTTGTCGAAAAATATACGCGCGTCGAAAATTTCATAATAGACCCCCTGAATTGGGGGTGCAAAAATGTCATTTTATATGTACTATCTTGCCTGAATCATTTAGTAAAACCTTTAATTTAATAACCGTTCGACTAGAAGCAAATTTTACGACTTTTGAGTGCGGAATCGTTTTTCCATTCCAGTTTACAAGTGAAATAAAAGTTCAGATCCGATAAATGGTATTAATTCATATCTATCGAATAACTAAACCCTTGACCGACAGGGTCTTATTTATTTTTCATCAATAAATAGTGGTGTCTACACTAAATTTTATAAAAAAAAAAATAATGACATATTTTTAACAAAATGAGTGTTTATTTGGAAGACCTGTACAAACAACATTAAGTAAAATTCTGGAACGTTAAAATGTAATTACAGAATTCTAATTGTGGTGGAATTAGAATTCTGTAATTACATTTTGTTCGATGTCAAGTTACGCGAGGTATAATCATTTTTTGGGAAAATTGGAGTTCTTATGAATGAATGTTTTGTGAAGATTTAAATTACGGCCAATAATGTCCGGGTTGATTTCTAAATAACACTAGGTTTGAATGGCGAATTTTTGATTTTCAAAATTAAATTACATTGATCCGAATAAATTGTGTTTGTATGATGAAATTTAGCGAACAACTATAATCGTGTTGAATGAACTTGTTTTGGTGTCTGGTAAGGCCGCGTAAAAAACGACGATCGGAAGAATTCTGGACCATCGATGTAGCAAGAATTGCACCACAAAGGGCAGGGGAAAAGAGGGTTGCAAGCCTCAACCTCTTAAGTCAAAAATTAACAGTTAAGGTCGTATAAGTCAGTCTCATCTCATGGCGTTCGTCCTACGGATGACAACAAACTGCAAGTGAAGCTCAGTTTACCGCCTTATAATTTTTTAAAATTTGTTTCTTATATTTTGCACCGTTAAATTATTCTAATCAATATTACGTGCTTACGGTCATTTCTTCAATTAGTCGGTTTTATTGTGATACATGTAAAGCGTGCCCGAATTTTAATTTATGGTGGCAAATACGTAAATCATTTGGGTTCAAAATGCTTAAACGAATAAAGTGCGCAGACATCAAATAGCATTTTGATGATAAATAATTATTTATTAATTAAAAGGTGGCTACAATTCAATTTTTATGATAACGAATTGACTAAATCCAATTGTAAATCACTACAGAAATTTTATACCGTTATTTATCGCAATAATTGGAAAAACCCAATTTTCTTAAATCACCGAAATTTTAAATACCTGAATTATTAATAATTGATATGGAATTGCGCATTGCAAAATAACGTGAAATTTATGAAACAAAAATTTCATTAAGGGGATTCCGTTCGTGGCTTTCAAAGTTTATTTTATTTTGTTTTTGTCATAAAGAAATGAAAACATTACTGGAGTTTTATATTGGATGATTTCAGATTTCTAATTCAGCACATTTTTATGGTTATGGAGTAATGAAATCATGAGATCATGTCGCTCTGCGACTCCGACTGAAGAGTTTTCAAGGACAATTCCCTTTATATTGCGAACATTTAAGAAATTGAAATTTATGTTGTTTCAAGAGTTTGTCACATAAGTGCCGTTGCATCTAAAAATTTTGAGGACCACCATTTTGGAACTTTATTCAATAGTATATGTTTAAAAAAACTGCTTTCCGAGAAGTTAAATTACCCGGTCCTCGAATTATTCTGATATATAATTTTTAGGCATACGGACACCAGAAACAATCTTAGGGTACAATTCTGTACTATTTGTTGAATACTGAGACATTGTTGTACTAATCTAACAATTTCTCATGGTTATTTCATTGAACTCACAAAGTACGTTTATATAGCATACACTTTCTAATTGCCTAAGCTAGTGTAATTTAAATATTAGTTGCTCAAGTATAACCTATTGACTATTGGTAGGATGGTAGGTGGCTTTTTATGCCGAAAAGCATAAGAGGCTCACTTAAAATTTAAAATACCAAGAACCATTTTTACAAGGTATGCAATGTCCATTAAGTAGTTATCCTGGTTATGGAATAACTGGCCCATAATCTGGCTTTGCAGCGTTCTCACTGATATAATACAATGAAGTTAATTGTTATACCAGGTATATGTGTAGGGTAACAGTATAACAGAACGAGGAAAATATTACGTATAGTGAACGGCAAGTAAAAATGATTTATTAGAGTGTGTCAGATCCGCCCTGAGCTACAGATGTAAACATCATAACTGGTTTTTGTTGAAATATGCCGTCAAAGCTTAATTGTGAATCCATGATTGTTTATTTGAAATAAAAATATTCAAAAATAACGAATTGTTCCTACCTTATCGCGAACCAAGGTCAAAAAAATTAGTCCAAAGTTTTGCATAGTAAAGCAGCAGTATGTTTATTCTGCCTATATATATTCGGTGATCATACAATAAAGATAATAAAACTAATCTTAAAATATTATTTAAAAAAGCCATTCTGATATAAAACATGGCGCAGCAGGTAACAAATATAAATTAATTGTAAGGGACAGCTTAAACAAATAAAAAAATAAAACGTGCCTTATGAGGAAAAAAATGGAGGGCGGAATATGCCACCTACGAATATTTCGGATGCATGGAAAACGTTTTAGGCTGTATGGTACTGAGAAAACATTTATTTTTAGTTCCGATATTTGAAATCCCCTAAAAATTATGCAATGGTTTGTTTCTTTAATAATTTTGAGTTTAAACATTTTGTATAATTTGCTAACTAAACTTTACTTTTATTATTTATATGTGTAAAATTAATTAATAATTTTTTTAATTTTCATTATTGCTGATCTAAACTTTGCGTATTTATTATAATAAATTAATAACTACTTATGTTGGACACACTCTTTATTTCGCGATTTTCCATCTAGGGACTGTAAATTTACCAAAAATAATCATCATTGAGGCGTAAAACAAACCTCGTTTAACGTAATTTTTCGAACAATCGAAAGTAATTTTTAACATTTTTAAACTAAATTAGGGATCTCACAAGACACTGCCTTTTTGACTGACTTCCATGACTTCTGTAGAAGCGGGTTAAAGACGAGAAGGAGGAAGTGATTGCAGTGACGATCTCTTAAACTGCAAAGTGCGACACATTTTAAACTACAAAGAAATTCCTATGGTTTATTTAGAGGCGGGAAAAGAGCAAAAATTCTGAAGTTATCTTAAAGGACCGTCACTGATCTAAATGTTCGTAACAAGCCACTATTGCTTAGCCCAGCTGAATTTGCATTTGAAACATTGTCTGCGTTCTCTTTAATATGGGCACTTATTTAAAAAAGCAACATTGAAATATCCCAACCCACCACTCGAAATGTAAATATAAATCCACCAGCCTGAATCGTATACTATTTAATATTAGGGGTACAAATAAGTTTTGAGGTTTTTCATAACTTCGAAATTTTTAGAGAAATCGGTGCAATGTATCGTTAGTTAGGAGTTTTTCCCATTTTTTCAGGCAGCGTACCGATTCCGCGTCGAAAACATTCCTCTCGTTTTGAGGCGAGTTAGAATCGGCCCAATTTATGGCTTCTTCGTAAACAGTGAAGCACTGCTCGGCCAGGCCAAGAGATCGAACGGAATTATACGGCGGGTGGAGTAAGACATCCCATTGCAACGACTCTTGCAACTTGTGGCTGAGCGTTGTTGTGCTGAAAGATCACTTTTGAATGTCTTTTGGCATATTGTGAGCGTTCGAGCTTCAATGATCGGCATAATTGCATCAATCGTTGTTGATAACATTCTCAAGCCAAACGGAACAGAGTAGCTTATAGTAGATCACTCCCAACGGATCCCACTAGATGCACAGCATTAGGTTCTTGCCATGAATATTCGATTTGACGGTTGAAGTTGATGCATGACCGGGCTTGCCCCACGATTTTCTGCGTTTTGGGTTGTCGTAGTGGATCGGCAAAACCGCGTACGACGTTCTTGGCTTGAGTTCACTCGGAACCGAATTTCTTGTATTTTACACCATACCCATGGTCTTGAGACAGTTTTGAATCGCTTGTTGAGTCACTCCCAAAGTTTCAGCGAGCTCCTCTTAAGTTTTACATGAATTTTGGTCCAATAACGGCTCCAACTCAGTGTCTTCAAATTTTACTGGTCTTATTTTCCATTATTTTGATTGTGCACGAGAGTTTGTTGACAAGGAGAGAACTCTTGAATCTAGTACTAAATAAAAAATAAATAAATAAAAATATTATCACATACAGAAAAACGGTATTCTCGCTTTTTATTTAAATTTAAAATTTACTAGATAGTCTCCCTTCGCGTTCTTTGTCACTGGTGTCAAAATCGCCACTTTGAAAACGAATTACCACCAAAATCATGAAAATTTTCTTCACATTAAAACAAATTTGGTTCTCGCAAATTGTGTTTTGTTGGCATAAAATAGAGGACAAAATATATGTTGTTTACACTTCAGCGAAATGACACATACTGATTTTTAGTGGGAAATGATGACGCTTTAACATGAATATAGTTACAAGATGGCCGGTGCGATTTAGTACTAGTTACGCCATCTTTTTTAAATTTAAACCATGATCAAATAGCTGTAAATTATGTATAGTTTTAGATTTTAGAAAATGATTATGTCAAATTTTTATGAAATAATCAAATTTAAACATCACAACGAGGTAACCATTAAAAATCGATTAACTCATGTGATGCTGTAATATATTAGCACCTCTTTTCTGTTTAACAAGCAAGTGTATGATTGAAGTGCTGTAATTGTAGTTCTATAAAATATGAAAGTAGTTATCTATATTTTAATATCTGTAGTTTTAGTTAACGTACTGAAGGGCGCTCATGTAATGTTTAATCAATAAAACTTTATGTACATCGCTCTCTTAAAAAACAGTTAAACATTTTTTTTTGTTGCAGGATAAATTCTTTGTACTGGTAAACAAAGTAGAGTGTGTCGATCACCACGAGGAGTTATGCTCAAATTTAAATTGTACCATTAAACCTATCGGCCGATACAAGTCTTTATTGACAATTGGATGTAATTTATCAACCGTTGTTAATCCACTATACGTAAATATAATAGTACATAAATCGATATTTTACAATATATGTAATATAATTAAATTTTCAGATAAAATATCAATTGAATTATAAATATTCAGTCTATAGACCATATTTGGTTGATTTCAATGAAAACATGTGTAATATAATGGACAACGCAGTTAGTGCCCTTGCGTTTAGACAAGTAGCTGGAGCCTTATTGAATTATTCAAATATGTTCCATTCATGTCCGTACGAAGGATTTTTATATCTCAGAGATTTCCCAATCACATCTGATATCAGTCATCCAGCTATGCCCGTGGGCGACTATCGTAGTGACATCCGATTTTATAATAAAAAAAACCAAACGCTGCTGTTTGCCAAGCTATATTTGACATTCAAGCCTCGAGGTACTCGTTATCAGACAAACGGGTAATTTTGATTCAAAATTAAAATAAATTAAACGTGTTATCTACTCTGTATGTGTGTCCGCGGTGAAAGAATTGTTACATCTCCTCTTGCTAATTTTCTTAAACATTCTAATAAACAAAATAATATAAAACAATAATTGTAGATTTTAATATTTTTATACATTACCATAAATCGTAACATACTCGTTGCCATTTTTATCATGCTTTTTAGTTGGCATACTTTACATTTGTTGGTTTCGTTCTAGTCGATCCGTGGCCCATATACAATTGTTATATTCAATGTAAGTTATTTTTTCAACAACAAACATCTTCTAAACTATCCTTTGGAATCCATATGGTGATCGCCAGATCTAATCGTAAACTAGTATTGAATGGCGTATTTCGTTGAATCATTCGATCTTCAAATGCATCGAGTTCAATTGTGAATTCTACTGTATCGGAAAGCAATTTGAAATGTTTGATAAACCAGTGCAAAATATACTATCATACCTGTTTCCCACTTCTCGATGTGTAAAGGCCGCGCTTTCTTATCATACAAACCAGAAGGAAATAACTATTTTACGACTTCCTATCCAAACCATTTTATTTCAACCAAAATACATTCCTGGACAAAATTAACGCATATTTTTTTTTTTTTGTAATAAAAAAAAAAAATATGCGTTAATAAAAAAAAATGTTTATTAAAATAATTTATTAAAAAGAAGTAAAATAATTTTTAAATTGGCTCATAAATTTGTCAGATTATGATAATTTGGTTACAAGAAGGAAAACACAAATCTCACATTTCGGAAAACATGAAAAAATCGTACCGTTGCAACCTAGCGAAATTAGGTTCCGAACAAAATATTTACGTGTAATACGTTTTGGATCAAAAATAATATTTTATTTTGACACGTAAAAAGTATCAATTATTCGGATCAGAGCAGTATGGTTTTGAGATGGTCAGACCCAACTTGCTTTTCGCAAAATATGAATAAAATCGTACCGTTGCAACCTAGCGAAACTAGGCTCCAAATAAAATATTTACATATAATATAAACTTGTTGTTCATACAGCCAGCTTGATTGCCACTTCTTAACCAGATCCGCAAATTTGCAACGAATTAATAATTAGAGATTTGGACTCAAGCTCCGTTAGCACTTCTAATTGGCAGCTAAATTGTTCATCCAGCCAGCCTGATTGCTACTTCCCAACCAGGTCTGCAACTGTGCAACGAATTTTTAAATTTATATTTAGAGTTGGAGCTAAAATGGTAAACGACCGTTAGTACGCCTTCCCAGAGATTTGGACTACTTCTATGATTTTGAGCGAAAGTGTTAAAATAGAAAAGAAATAATAAATCTAATCAGAATTCGCATGAGAGTATTAATTAATTATTGTTGTTTCAAACAACACGATTTTCGGTATTTTCCACGTAACGTGTTTTTCTTTTTTGTAGTCTCGAACAACACGATTTCAAAGAACACGGAACGAATTAATCGTGTTCTTGGGGGGTTTCCTGTATTATTTTTGGTCCAAAACGTATTACACGTAAATATTTTGTTCGGAGCCTAATTTCGCTAGGTTGCATCGTTACGATTTTTTCATGTTTTCCGAAATGTGAGACTTGTGTTTTCCTTCTTGTAACCAAATTATCATAATCTGACAAATTTATGAGCCAATTTAAAAATTATTTTACTTCTTTTTAATAAATTATTATATTTATTTTGTGCGTTTTCCGAATTAAAATAATTTTAATAAACATTTTTATTTTTCATATATAATAAAATTCGGGGATAACTTCACATATGAAGTGTATTTGGATTAAAATATAATATGAAACAGGGCGGGGCTAACTTCACACAAGAGTTAGAGGGATATAATTATGTTAGTGTTGCCTGATTAGTATTTTTTAATTTCGGGGATAGAATCCCGGGATAACTTCACATACGTCATTTAGGGGTCATCCAGAACCGAGTTCCAAATTGGAGAAGTGGAGATTTAAAATACGATTTCGATTTCGATGGGTGCTAGTTTCGGGAAAATTCGTTTAGGGGTCCTTCGATGGGGCTAGATTTCTTTTTAACAATTTTTGTAATAAGGGTCCTTATGCAAGGAATGTTTTGCAATGAGTCCTAATTTCGGGAAAATCACCATTTTTTTAAATATTGTTTGGCCCATAAAAATTGGTGAATTCGAACGCTAGGAACCGATTTCAATGGGTCCTTATTCATTTTTGGTTTTGGTGTGGCTTGGATCATTATTAAACTTTTATTTGGCTTGAAGAATTTTGATAAAATTAGGCGGATCTGTTTTTCGATTGCAGGTAAATAATTACAAGGAGTTCTGATTTCCGGAAAATTCATTTAAGAGTCCTCCGGAGAAGTAGTGATGTTTCACCATTTTACGTCATGTTGCATCATATTGCTTCTTGTTGAGGGATGCTCCATTATGCTGCGCTATGTTGCATTATGTTGCGAGTGATGCTGCATACTTCGTGCTGGGTCTTGTGTTTAGTCTGACGGTATATTCTATCATATTGCAGAATGTTGTACCATGTTGTGTTGTACCATACACGATGGCATCGTGTATGCCACCATAACGAACATGTTGGTTGCGATAATTGCGCTTTTTTGAAAATGTTAGTGTCGGGGTTCGGTTGTAATAAGCCATAATTTCGGTTTTGGAGAAAACTTGGGCATATATCCAACTGGGAGGGAACTATGCCATTTATTAACCGATCATGAAGAAATTGGTTTTGGGAAATGGGATTCTAAAACGATTCCTGGAAAATGTCTTGAATATGGTCAACTGGAATGAAATTAGTCCTTTCATTATGTATGATGGATCATAATGAAATTGGGTAGGGTAGATGGAAATTGTATTGTTACGAATTTCGGGCGTTCGATATAGATTTGAACTTGATTTTGCAAATAAAACACTCAGCGATTTAAGTTATATAAAGTTTATTTTCCAACACTTTTAATTTCTGAAGGCCTCCACTAATTTCACTTTTTTATTGCTCACTATTTCGCTTTTACTTTTCACTTTAATTGTTCACTACTTTTCGCACTGTTTGCCTTCACTTTTAGATTTGCACTGTTCACTGGTTAAATTACAACTGTCCCTGGCTCTTAAATTGCCCGCTATGCATGCGTTTTGCAATTGTAATTCACTTTCATGTACATAAGTTGTGTATTCGCGAACCTCTATCATCAATTGCTTTCGTTATCTTTATATTCCCCTCCACTTGAAATGCCGTTCTAAAATCCTTTGAGCAACAGTGGTGCGGTGTATAACTTTACCACTTGACCACCGAGTGGTATGCTTGTGTAGAGCAGAATTCCTCACAGTATTTTAAAACGATTTTTGGTAAAAGTTCTTCAAATATTTGCTCCAGGGACTAAATACGAACAATAATTGAATGTTTGTATCATAGGTTTCAGAAACGTTTCGAGCGGTTTTCTTAAATATGCTGAAATCAGGGCATTTTAGGGTTTCGAATACCAGAAATAAATTGCGATGGGTAGTGATTTCAGAAAAGTTCGTCCTCTTGTGTCGCACTGGTTTTTTATAAATTCTACTCACACTATTTTGATCGGGTTTTCTAGTGCCAGGAATCGATATCGTTGAGTCCCAATTTCGGAAAAATTTGTTTAGTAGGACCTCTGGAAGGACCCTGGGATGGAGTCGATTTTTTTTTGTTCAAGTAATTTCATATAAATTAGTGAGGGAAGGTTTTCTGTTGTTATTGGCGGCTCAAACGATTTTGATAAAAAGTGGTTCTAGGAAGTGATTACAAGGAGCTCTGATTTCTACAAAAAATCGTTTAAGATTTCTCTGATGAAAACGTCATGTTGCGCAATGTTGAACCATCATGTTGCAGCATGTTACTGTAATTTTACGTTGCAGACATCATGTTTCATCAGATTGCGTCTTGTATTTCGCGTTTTAGATGTCTGGCCTTGCAAACATCATGTTGCGTCATGATTTTAAAACTTCAAAACTTTATATTGTTAGCGACAGTTCTGGAATGTGACCTACTTCTAGACTATTTATTAACCAATTTAGGTAAATTGGTTAATAAATAGTCTAGAAGTAGGTTCTAAACAGATCGGAATAAAACCCGGGGGGTCATGATAACAATAAAATTCCAATATGACTTAAGGATGCGATACTGGTCCATTTTAACAGAACTAACATCGTTTGCTTAACAAAAATAGGATTCCAATAATGTGCCGAATATGTTTTTGAATAATGGCCATTTCGAATGGAACTGAACCGTTTCTCAACCCATTCAAAAAGATCTCTGTTTTTATTAAAATTAAATACCAATTGTGGTTCTGGTAAGTGGCCGCAATTTTAATGAAACTTAAAAATTTCTCAACAAATTCGACTTAAGTGAGTTTGAAGCACAGAAAAGTATTTTTGACGAGATAATTTCCTTTTTCCATTATAGATAATTATAAATAGTAAACAAATTAGCCGATAAAACTTAGGTGATATCAGCCACATTTATTAGATCAATATTTTTTTTTTAATAAAACAATATATCGTATACAGTTAAAGATAAAATTAAAAAAATATTTATTATACTCTTCCGCCCATGTCAATCAAAAATGTAAACATATTTACGAATGTACTTAAAAAATATATATATTTTTTTTAAATTATGTTACATAAATTACAATTCAAAGACATAAATTTCCGTATACTTTACTCAAATTTAAAATGGACAACACGTTGATCCAAGATCACCGGGTACAACACAACCGGATGGGAAACATACAACCGAATTTAATACCATTTGTTGAACATCGTCAGATGACATATTGAATTCCTCTTCGGCCCAGTTTAATAAATTTTCCGAAAACTTTTCTGGAACGGGTTGTTTCTGCAACAAATAAATGGTATTCGATTATATCAATATTAATTTTACAGCGACACTAAATAATTTATTAATTTATAATTTTACGTCCACCAATAATAATTACCCCCATTTACCACTAATTTGTTGGCAAATATTGCCTTGATTGTAAATTAATAAAATTGATAGTCGTTGCAAGCAAAAATTATCTTCGAAATTACCAATTCGTTAATAACAACATTTCAACTGGTATTAACTTTTAAGTAATTTAGATAAGGCCGCTTTAATACCCGCACTACTCACCATTAACTGTTTAAGTTGATAGTCTGGTACGCCTAATGCGTCTGACAATGAGAATGGAGCTAGGACCTCGGTACGATCCGTTTTAATTAATCCCAACGCCAAATGTAAACGAATAAACGTGTCACGATCTATATAAATACAGTTATCACACAAAAACATCAAGTTAATAAATTTCGATTTGAATTTAATTATTTTGATTTAAAAAATACATGCATAAGGTACTAGATCAAAAGCTTCTTGACCTGTGGTTACAGCACAATCCATCAATGACACATTCAGAATCACCACCAAAATAAGTACACCAAATTTAAACATTTTATCACTTTTTTTTAAATACTTTTCACTCAAAAATACAAAACTTTATAAAATCTGTGGAAGTTCACTTCCACCGTTTGAATTCTAACAATTTAATGTTCGTCTAGCAATTTGGTTTCCAAGTTTTATTGAAATTCTTGTCTACCTGGTTTTACGTTATGTGCGTTGCTGTTGTTGTTGGAATTAATCTTTAATGTATATAAAAAAAAAATTAAATCCAATCAAATAAAAGCTTCAAAAGTGTGAAATCGAATACTAAATAAAAGCCATAAAGATAAAAAGTTTAGTGTTTTGTATAAAGTTGCTATAGAAAACAAGTAAATAGAATAAATCAATTGTCTCTTAGGTATACGTTTTATCTGGACATATAAGATTTATTTAAGGTATTTAGGAAATACCTCGTACAAGTGTCTATTGGTTATTGTGCCCTTAAGTATTGTGAATACACCATTTGAAAAATGATAACTGTGTGTAAATTTCAGAGGCTATAGTGCTCATTTAGTCCGCAGTCAATGAAAAATATGAACCTAGCAAAAATTGAAAATTTTTGGCGTTTGGCTTTTAATTGCCTAAGCTGCGAATGCATCATTCGGGGGTGTTCCTAGTGTTTTTTAGCGAATCGGTTGCTGTTAAATTCATAGTTTATATTCTTAAGATTAAATAATTTTATTAAATTCTAATTTTATTTATTCTAATATTTTTTTAACCACTTGGATAAAGGGGAATTATTTACCATGTTCTTCTGTTACGATTTGCGCATCTATGCAAGCCAAATTAGACAAATGTCAAATAAAAGAATTCTTAACAAAAAAAGAACTGAAACTGATAAACTGCTATTCCAAATCTATAAACTTGGTTACAAAAGTATACTTAATTGAAGGGAAATCCATTATAGTTGTCTCACATCAAGATAAAACCAACTGCACTGATTTAATCTATGTGTTAGATACATTAAGGTCATATTTACAACATAAGCAGGAATCATTTGTCATCACGCTTGACATCAACTGCTTCGTAGATAAACTTAAACTGGCTCTGGATTACATCTCCAACTGTTCATGCTCCAATATCAAATGGGTAACATCATGAAGTAATGCTCGTCATCAAGAGTGCGACATTTTCCTAAAAATAAGACACCTAGAGTGAAAGTAATGATTGCGCTGCAGTCGGCGAAGAAAGTGGGAACGGTTACCCACTGAAGAAACTCAATACGAAGCTTTGCCTTGAGGAATCAGCACGGAAAGCTTATTGGGGAACACATAAATTGAAGTTTACCTACGGCAAAAAACTTGCAACAACGTAAATAGTAGTTTTTTATGCAAACATTTAAACAGGTCCCCTTTCGTAGTACAAGAAAGTTCTTAACCAAACAAATATGGCGAGCAATTATACGAAGGTAACGCGAAAACTCAAAACCTCTCGTAGTAAAAATGAGTTATTCCTATAACACACGGTGAATACGTTCTTTAATATTTAAGCTTAATATTTATTTACTAAATATGAACAAATATATGAAATAATTCACAATAAAAAAAAATTAATTAAAATAAAATTTTGACATCCACAATCCAAAAAACTAAAATAAGTGTGTTTAATGTGTTAAAAATTACCAAAATACGTAAATGAGTGCGCTTAATGTGTTAAAAATTACCGTGTTATATTTTCCAAGTTTCCTCGATTGATTGAACATTAGTACTGTGTGTTTCCTGTGTTGGTCGTAGACTTTTTATATTCCAGCGGGTCGATTCTGGTGTCCTTAGGAAATAGGAATTTTTTTCCTATTTAGGAAAAATTTTTGATAGCAGTTTTTTCCTAAAAAAATCTTTCCTATGGTTTGTTTTGGTACACATAGGAATAAATTTTTCCTAAATTCTTGATTAAGTTGAGTATTGAAAACCATGGCTCTGTAAGCGGCTATTAAATGTCAAACTTACATTAATTGTGTGTAATTATAATTTATTTTGAATAATTAAAAAAAATTTCATTTAAACTGCTCATTTTTCTTATTATTAAATCTTTCCGTATCCAAAGTAGGTATGGAAAGATAAATGTCAAAACTGCAATAAATAGGAAAGAAAAAATTCCCATAAGGCACACCAGAATATGCTTATAGGAGAAAAAATACAAAACTGCTATAAAAATTTTAAATTCTTTCCTATTTCCTATTCCTATAGGAAAACCAGAATCGACCCACTGGGTTGATTTTATTTGGCCGCCATTTTGTTTTGGATGACATTTATCAGTTCGCATTTTACCGAGAGAGTGGTCGATAATGTGCACAAGAATAGCCACTTTTGGAGCACTGAAAACCCTCAATTGTTACATCAAAAACCACTACACTCTTGCAAGAGGCAATCCTGTAACAGAATTTACTGTTTACTGAATTCGGTTCTACTTTATGCATACCGATTCTAAGAAATCAAACTTATAAAAACCAATAAACGAAAGAGTATGCTGCCCATCCGCATGAAAATAAATAAAATTCTTAGAATTTTTAATCTATCCAAGATTTACTAAAGATAATTATAAAGTTATTAGCCCCACACCAATCAATATTATTTTCAACACCTGAAGCAATATAATATGCTCTATCTACAAAGACAGTTTTTATGGCGTATTTGCGGTAATTCATAAACGAAAATTACTTTATGGCATTTATAGGATAAATAAATTTTAATTATCCGTAAAATTACAAAAGGTGATATAAAAGCCCGTGTGTGGTAAAATTTATTTACTGTACGACCTATATACTTTCGTATGGTGAGCTACTGGTGTATATATTCGGGTTTATTGGGGCAGTAATGTTGTTTTCCAAAACCATTTAATTATGCGTAATAAATTTGTATTGGAGAATTATTTTATCGAATTATGTGCGAGTTTTAAAATTAATTGTGTTAAATCTGTTAAGCTGGCACTAAAGCTATATTCTCCATAATCAACCAATATACATCGATCAGTTTCAATTGCAGATACTTATATGACACGCATACACCGCCTGAGATTACCGCACTGAAGGTGGTGTACGAAATATGCCCGTAAATCATAATTCGACAGGGTGCGATTAATAAATTATGATGGATTAAAATGTGTGTTGAACGAAAAATTTCTTCAACTTTCAATTTTGATAAGAGCGAACACTAAACGTGCGCACGGCTTATAATTTACAGCCAGTCCCTATTGGTGATACAAAGCTTAACATTATCGAAGATAGATACAGATTAGGCATCATAAAATTCCAAGAATTTTGAACTTTAAACGGAAGTGGAGACCCACGTTCATTTTGTGGAATGTGCGGTAGATAATTTACGGTCAAAACACTCAAAAAATAATTCTAAGAATTCTGTACTTAATAAACGGAAGGCTACGATTATTGTATTTAGTCCGATAAAATTAAAACTACGCCAAATTAATACTGAATTAAAATGTTTTTAATTTTTTTAGAATGCAGTTGTAATAAATTACTTTTGAAGGTGGTCAACAATATGGTGTTATCGCGCTATACAAAACCGCAAACCTGTACTAAATCACAAATTGTCAACGTAATTTTATTTAAGTGCGACGCAATGTACTTGATTTGATTGCGATGAACTGAAAATTTTATTGGGTTTTATTTTCAAGCGTAGTTCAGTTGTTGATCACTATAGGATACAGGTAAAATATGTATGGAATGCATAAAATAACTAAACCAGTCGCTAGTAGAGTTCAATTTGACCAAGATCTAATTTGAGCCCAAACTGGGTTACCCCAACCGTAAAACATATTTGACCGAAGGTAAGACGTCATAAGCCAATAAGACCACGTTGTATGTTAATACCCATACATACTTTGTCTCGTTGCAATATTGTTGCTACGTGCCAATTCTCGGTTATGGCAAGCATTTTTTGATCAGTTCCAATAGATGTTCCCCCATACACTATTCCTCTTTGCAGTTGTATATGATTTTATGAGTTGTCTAAACTCGCCTACGTGGAATGCTCAGGTGTCACCATACAAGGAAGGTCTCTTAGCACTAGAGGAAAAAAGGGATAATACGGTCATTCAATACAATCGCCAATGATGAAACATGGCCAAAGCAACAAGGATATTAACACAAATTTGAGATCGGTCATCGTGCCTATCGCTAATAAAATCTGTTTACTCATGTTTCGTCGGCTACAATTTACACATACTCCCGAATGACGTCAAATGTCAAATCATATCAAATCATATCAAACCATATCAAATCATATCAAATCGTATCAAATCATATCATATCAAATTATATCAAATCATATCAAATCATATCAAATCATATCAAATCATATCAAATCATATCAAATCATATCAAATCATAACAAAACATGTCAAATCATATCAAATCATATCACATCAAATCATATCAAATATCAAATCATATCAAATCATTTCAAATCATATCAAATCATACCAAACATATCAAATCATATCAAATCATAACATATCAAATTAAATCAAAATATATTAAATCATATCAAATCTTATCAAATCATAACAAAACATGTCAAATCATATCAAATCATATCACATCAAATAATATCAAAATATATCAAATCATATCAAATATCAAATTATATCAAATCATAATAAATCTTATCAAATCATATCAAATCATTTCAAATCATATCAAATCATACCAAATATCAAATCATATCAAATCTTATCAAATCATATCAAATCATTCAAATCATAAGATATCATATCAAATCATATCAAATCATATCAAATCATATCAAATCATATCAAATCATTTCAAATCATATCAAATCATAACAAAACATGTCAAATCATATCAAATCATATCAAATCATATAAATCATATCAAATCATAATATCATATCAAATCATATCAAATCATATCATATCATATCAAAACATATTAAATCACACCAAAATATATCAAATCATATCAAATATCAAATCTTATCAAATCTTCTCAAATCATATCAAATCATATCAAATCATTACAAATCATTACAAATCATACCAAATCATGTAAAATCATATCAAATCATAAAAAATCTTATCAAATCATATCAAATCATATCAAATCATAACAAAACATGTCAAATCATATCAAATCATCATATCAAATCATGTCAAATATCAAATTATATCAAATCATAAAAAATCTTATCAAATCATATCAAATCATTTCAAATCATATCAAATCATACCAAATCATATCAAATCATATCAAATCATATCAAATCATATCAAATCATATCAAATCATATCAAATCATATCATTTCGATCAAAACATACCAAATCATTTCATCATATCAAAACATAGCAAACCATATCAAATCATATCAAATCATTTTAAATCCCCGTATTGGGTGATCCGCATTGTGCGAAGATAAAATTGTTTGAATATTTAGAATCTGTGGTAACGGAACCAAATTCAGTTCTTTGGATAACGAGAATCGGAGCAGGTAATCGAACATTCTACATAAACTTTAAAGTCTTCATTTCTCCCTTAATTTTAAGACAAACATCTCTGAATATCTATACAAGGTGGTCACAGATAAGACTAATTTGGTTATGAGTCTTAGACGTCAATAATTGGAGGCACCTAAAAGTTTACCGTATTTGAGTAAAAATAATTGTAAATGTAGGATTATTCCGGGTTAAAGTAGCTGGTCCAGCCATCTAACTCGGTTCGATTTAATGAATTGGCTCTTATCTCCATTGATATCGTTTGTTGATGTTATTATTGACTCGATATATTTAAAAGTGACTTCTCCATTTTTTAATCTACATCTCTCTCTACATACCTCCGGTGGAGCAATAACTCGAATAAAGGTCACTGGCATTCCGATTGTAGATTTTGAAAGTTGGTTCCATACTGCGAGAATATCAGTTACATTTGTTTTCAGTTCTCCATCCGTGTTTTTGATGGCTGTGAATGTAGGATGGAAGTATTTAGTAGCTGGCGTTTGCAAAACTCTTATTTCCGTTTTCCGCTAGTAAACTGAAGTTGAATCTGACTTTCTTGGCGCAGATATATTCTTTCGCACAGCTATCGTCTATTTGCGACCAGTTGACGGCACTGATCGTCGATCCAATCATTTCGTGATCTTGGCTGACTAGATAGCTTGCCACTGGTCCTGCATGTTTGCTTGTTTATTAAATGTCGAAGATCATTTGCACTTCTATTTCAAAATAAGGAGCTTATAATCGCTGTCAATATCAGACCTCTATATGATCTAACCAGTTACACTGGTGGAATGTCTCTTCGATATCATGGCGTGATTAATTTAATTTTCCATTTTTCCAGCATTTGATCGCCAACTAACTTGTGGATTTTCTTATGTTGAAAGAACGTACTCAATACTATAGATCATACATTACAGAAAGTTCAGCGACGCGTTGTCCATTGTTGTTGCTGAGCTGATGTAAGCTGTGTGAACCATTATGTAATGTGTGTTTCTGCACTTCAACCGAGTTTTGCATTAAATCCATCCACTGATGGGATATTGCTAAAATAAGTCGAAGTAAATCTTCATTTCCGTTCCTAGCGGCAGATCTCTAAATCAGTTACTATATTAAAACCAGTGTGATCTGATCATGCTAAAGTAGCCGAAATAATAACAAGCAAGTTTTATGTGTAGATGGTTTTTGGTGGATGCAACAATTAGAAACGGAAGTTCACGAAGCGTCGGATTCGAATAGCGGAAATGGAATACAAACGTACCTGTTGTATTACAGGGTACTCCAGAAGAGCAAAACGACGTAAAAACTCTAATTATTGGTAAAATATCTAATTTAGTCAATATATTAGGAGTCTACTAGTATCCTTGTAAAGATAATTTTCCTTTTCAAGTAAAGGATGACACAAGTTGAATTAAACCAAAGAGGCCATTCATACTAGATACTTCAAGTCCGTTCGATCCGCTGGGTTGACTTGCAGCGGCTATAACCTCTATTAAAATTATATTTCAATCGATGTGAGTGTCCAACTTAGATTGGGATAGACAAAAGAAGATGAAATGCCTAAAATACCTTGTGCTGTTAGAGCATTTTCCAACACAATGTTGAAACTACGAAAAATCAAACCAAAACCATCACAACGTTCTTCTTTTCAACTAATTAAGTTTTACCTAACTGAATCAGTATCAATAATTTTTTTTAATCATCTACATTCCTATTAACGAGTATTATGATACATAACTCGGTGACGTTTAAATTGATTAATGTTGTGAACGTAAATTCCTCAATGTTGACGCTTAGCCGATACAATAGCGCGTAATCAAACAAAATCAGTAGCAAAACGATAACAACGTTCTCCAGCTCGGACTTAAGTGATAGATTATCCATTCCACTCAAAAAATATATGTTTTGAAAAACTTAACTATTTAAGAAATCTTGATATCGAATTTACTTAAGCTGAAGTATATATTGCTTAGATTTCAAAATCACTTTATTTATTAAGGTTCTTGAGCGCACATGATAAAGGCGGCGAGTTACATTTTTCACCGATTTGTAAGATATACTCGTAAAGAATGTAAATATGTGAAGTAGCATATTTACTTCATAAAACTTTTCGATAGTACTTAAATGTTGGCCACATCTTTGGTAAACTTCTAGGTTCGTAGCCAAGATTCTTCGAAAATAAAATTTTAAATATATTATAAGACCGTTATCGAGCTTGTTAACTTTTGAAATGCGCGCTGAAGTGAGCGACTAGTACTTAGCTTTATGTGCATAAAGATTAGTACAATTTTTATCTTAAAATGTACTTCAGTTGAAAAATAAACCTTGAAATTATCGAATTATTCGATTAAAATTACAATTGCTGTGTTTTTTTATTAGCGCCCGATAGCTGTATCCGGAGCAGCCAATTTTCTATGTGAAAACTTATATTTAGCGCGCTATTATTGCATTTAATTAATTTATTTAAATCTAAACTAAGATTTTTCATTCAACTTTTTAATTAAAAATCGATAAAAAATTATCTCGGCTCACTTATTTATCGGGAGCCGCTATCGGGAGCGCTATCCATTTCAATGGGAAATTTGAAAAGGCTTTTAATTTTGTAAACCCCTGAAACTATTAGAAACTAAATCTTACAATAAAAAATTAAAACGCAGCAAAATGAATTTTTGTTTATAACGTCATGTCAAATTAAATGTCAATTAATATATTTCAGGTGATAAATGTTTGTTTTATTGATGAATTTAGTTTTAATTTTTATAGTACAGCGACACCAGTGAATAATAGCTGCAGTTTCAATAGAAAATTGCCATTTGGCTCCGGATAGTGCTCCAATATTAAAACACAGCAAATATTTATTATATTAAGATTAGTTCCCAAATGTTAAGTGCTTATGAATTTCACTGTGCATAACTGTAGGCGATTAAAGAAAATATTTGGGCAATATTCTTGAAAACTGTGTTGTACTTAAAATTTAATTATTTTCCAATAATAAATTTAACGTTGATAGGTGATATGATTAAAAGATTTAAATCATTATTTATTTCACCTGCAACTATTGTTTTACAACTCTCAAGACACCTCTAATATAACTGTAAATTATAAAATTAATCTTCTTTTCATCATCATTCTTCCGCGATTCCGATATATTTTTTTATTACGTTTGCATAATTAAAATATTAAAACTGGTTTCAGTTGGTGTCTGGATGAAATTTCGTAAGTTTGAAAAAGTTAAATCAAGTAATTCAATATTCCAGTTTATGTTACTGTACAGTTGGTAACTCAAGTACTAGAATTTTTATAAGTAGAATAGCGCTACTAGCGTAAAGAATAAGAATTAAGAATTTCAAATCTAATTTTCAATTTGGTATAATTGTGTTCGATTGATGGCGTGATTATGACGTGAAGTTGAAATGCTTTTGCATACAACAAGCTCCAAGTCAACCTGTGCATTGACATGAAAGTTAGGTCGGCCCTAGGTGATTTGTGTTGTTTTTATTGCTTTCGTCGGTGGTATTCCTGTTGACGGACAAATGGTTGATTACGTTGTAAGTGATTAAAATTGATCCTTTGGTTTGAGATTAGAGACGGGATTGCAGCAGATCTTATAGCATTCTTTTATTTTATCGTTACTGGTTCAACATTTATAGTCAGACGATATTCTTTATGCGTGTCTTTACATGATTTGTCTTAAACTTTGCGTTATTTAGCAGCTTGTTAGCAGTATTAAGTTTGCATCCAACGCGATTTTAACTACTGGCACTCGAGCATATAACCGGACAACTTTGTGCTGGTAGAATGGTGTTCTACTTCAATTCAATTTTTGTTTGTTTTTGGCAAACACTTTAAATCGATAACGTTTATAAACCCTTCCTGTTCAGATAATTGAATCAAATTGGTTAAGTTTAAAGCATTAATTTATTTTAAATGTTTGATTGCATTGTGCGATTATTTAGTTCTTTTGTTTTTTCTCAATATTTTGGGTATACGTTCTTCATAGAACAGACACACATTTACAGCATATGCCAGCTGTGGTCGAACGTAAGCACAATACAGGATCACAATTGTCTCCACATCAAAAATGTCAACGGTCAAACGTTTGATAAAACCGAGCGTGGAGTTCGCTCTAGTGATGCACAGCTTAATGTGCTTAGTAAAGCTTATGTTTTCAATGAAAGTAACCCGCTAGGTCTTTAGTTTCAAATACTACCTGAAGAAGTACACCATTTATCTTATAGTCTTGTGTAATAGGGTCTGCCGCCTCGATGGCATACTGGTCAGCATGCTTGCTCCAGCGACCGGAGGTCCCGGGTTCGATTCTCGGTGGTGACAAGAATTAAATTTCATGGCTGGTTGAGGATCAATGAATTAATCACTTATTATCCGAAATGAAAATATGATTATGAAACCTCATTTGAGGCGGTCAAATCCCTTGATGGGATATAGTGCCAGAGAGAGAGAAAGTAACAGGGTTCTCTTTTCGATGAAATGATACAAATTTACACTATTCATTGTTGATACTCAAAGAATTAAACTCGCAGCATATCGCAAGGTTGTTAGTCTTCTAGTTTATTTGCATTGTCAAGTGACTCGAAGGCTCTGTAGATTTTGAGGTCATCTGCGATCATCAGGGTTTTGGAATGCTTTATTATTAATGAAGTATGAGAAAATCCATGTTTCAAAGTGAGAGCCTCGTGGCACACCAGAGGTTGCTTGTATTGTAATAGACCTTTTATATCCTATTTCAATATATTGGATGTGATTACTCAAATAAGATTTCAACCAGGCCACGAGCTGCCTGAAATTATAACTTGAAAATTTGTTTCAAAGTTTTGCAGTGGCTGACGGAGTCGAAAGCTTTAGCAAAGTCAGTGTATGTTACATTAACTTATTTGTGCGTCTCAATTTCTTTAATAGAATCGCTGGTAAATTCGACGAAATTTATCGATACTGATCTTTCGGGCATAAAATCATGTTGTTATTGCGACATATACCGCGGTAGCACTGCTTTAACCCTTACTCTGTGCATTGGGGTCAAATTGACCCCAGCCGTTTTTAAAATCTAAAAAATCATATTTTTTGTAATATAAACCGTGCGAATAATTTAAATAGCCTCAACTAAAAACTTTTACATAGAATCCAATGGAAAGCTTGTTAAATTTGACGTTATTTAAGGTAATAAGATTAATTTAAAAAAAGCAAAAACATTTCTGTGCACTTGGGTCAAAATGGCCCCATTAGTTTCTTGCACGATTTTGTAAATTATACAACAAAAATATACGACATACGACAAAAATCTATTTACTGTGCATGCATATGGAATGCAAATGTATTTTTATTCGTATATTTTCTCACGCCGGGAATTCTTTGATACTGTTTTAACCCCAGAACCCATGACGACGATTCCGATGAATATTTAATAGCAGACGAGGAAGAGAATATAGAAGAATTAACTGTTGAATATTGAAGAACCAACAGAGGGTGACATATATGGTTTTATGCGCAGAATAAAAAATTTACTCGGAAATAAGTCCAAATGCGTGGTATGACACTAATTTTATAGAGATTTACGCTCTATTCGGAGTTTTAATATATCCCGGGGTGCATAAAAATTGGGACGAGCGTTTAAATGAACTTTACAGCAAAGTCAACCATTCTTTCTATCGGGCGGTTATGTTGTGATAGAGAATCCAGAAATTATTGCGATTTTACGGATTGATAACTACCAAACCAGACAAGAGCGATTAATTACCGGCATTCCGTGATGTGTGGAACATGTTTTTAGCGAATGTTCGATCACCTTAAAAGCCATCAGTAAACTTAACAATCAACGACCAGCTAGTGTTAACTCGTGCTAGATGTTCGTTCAGGCAGACATTCCATCCAAATCAGGGAAATATGGTATAAAAATATTCTGGATATGCGATGTCAACAATTCATCCGCTTTGAATGCCGAAGTATACGTGGGGAAACAATCAAATAAGCCTCATTCTGTTATTATTCACCACATTTAGTTCATCGAATATCGACACCATTCCATAAAGGTCCAACTATTACTGCACGGACATTTTTTTTACTAGCTGCATTCTGGCCGAATAACTTTTACAGACAAAAACAACGATCGTTTGGACAATTCTATACAACATACCAGCTTTGCCGAGAGAATTTATGAGCACGGCCGAATTGAGAAAAACTTTGTTTTGACAACAATTTAACTTTGGTAAACTTCATTCTAAAAGAAATATACTTAACGTTCTATTACTATCAACTTTACACAGCGATACAGGTGTTGACACTTCTTCAAACAAACCAAATATTATCTTAGATTACAAAGACACGAAGAGTGAGGTTGCTAATCTCGATAAGCTTGTAAGGACATATACTTGCATATGAAAGATATATCGATGGCCAATGGTCTTATTTGGTCTTGCTGGTGTAACAGCTTACAACTTGCACAAAAGTGCTAATTCTCAGCTATATGTGAATAGAAAGTTATCTTAGAGAATTTTTTTTGAACTAGCTATGCAGTTGATTCAGGAAAATGTGCTGCAGAGACTATCCAAACTACGAGTTTTAAAAGCAATGTTAAAACCCGATCAATCTAATTGGATACAAAATTTTAGATGTAAGACGCTTTTCAACAACAGAACAAGCGGTGATCCCAGCTGCTAGTAAACGATCACGATGCTACTTGTGCCCAGTGATCATGTCCCAGTCATACCAAAATCGTGTGTACAGAATGCTTCAACGAAGATGATCATGATTCGACCGAAGAAAGTAATGTATCAGATGATGCATTAGAATAGAATATATGCCTCTACGAATTCATAAGTTTAATGAATTTGACTGTGATTTTATTTATTATTATGATTCTTAAACTATAGTAAAATGATATATTGATAGAATTTATGAATTGTTTGATTAAATTAATTTTATTTTTGCAATAACATTATAAATAAAGGAGGAAAACAACAATATCTAATCGTTTCTATAAAAAATGCACCATAACGGATGTGGGGTCAGATTGACCCCTGTGCACAGAGACAACGTTTTAGTAAGCTATGCACAGAGGGAGGGGTAAATGAGTTACCAGTTCAAATAACTTAGGTATAGCAGATATAGATGTAATAGCTCTGTACCAGGAAACTATATTTCTAGATCTAGTTTTGAAAATAGGCGTCACTCTAGTTTTTTTTCCAAAACAAAATACTTAGAGGAACTAAAATTTTCGGAATTTTTCCAAAATGATGCCGAAATACCATCAGGGGAATTCAGTTTATATTTTGGTTTTTCGAGTTGACGCGCACTAATGTGCTTCATTTAATAAAAAGCACTATTTTTGTGGAGCTGGTAGTGGGTCATTGGAATGAACATCCTTGGCTAGGTTCTTGATGCTCAATTATTCCGACGTTTTGACCATTACCTAATTAAATAGTTAGTTAATTACCAGGAAACCAGGTTGGAATGATATTTGGGCTGATGCATTAAGGTCCTTTACCGGGGTTGGACTGAAGTTAATAAGCTTCAAAAATTTATTTCACAATGGGCTAACGCTAACATGTTTAGAGAACACCAATTTACACATTTATCGTTTCATTGCACGCAAAGTCCAGGATACTCACTTTCAATATTATTATATGGGTAACTGCAGCAGGAGAACTTTCGAGTTTCTAAATGAAACTTTGTATACCGAATAAGCTCAATTAGTGCTAATTAGTACTCACGGAAAAATGTTAGTGCAGATCCAAGAGCTGAAAAAACGAGAAAAGAAAATTTCAAATTTCTTCGAAAGACGAAACAAATAAAATCCAATTCTAGGAAAAACCCAGAAATAATATGATCCTCATTTTAAAACTTTCGAAAGGCGGCTAAACTGACAAAATTTGTGATTATCATAGAAATATAATTTTCATAGATTTTCACTTATTAATTGGGGAAAAACAAACTAGCCCCTAAAAGATACTATACTAAACAAACACATACAGAGGGTCCGTTCAATAATATTTGTGTTGAACAACCACTTAAACAATAAAAATAAAATGTTCTAAAATCCAAGAATAAGCAATTTAGATAGCATATGCCTGTCCGGTATGTTCATCTGTAAAATATAGTGGCCGAATTTGTGCTAATCCAAAATTTGACCAACTGCATTGAGCAAGAAATTTCTCCTTTCTTAAATTTGACTCTTGGCTGTAGTTTGGTTAACTTCTATGAACTTCGTGTGTGTCTTTTTATTTTTAAGCTTCTCAGATCGAAGCAACCTCCCTATTTATTTAACAAGTTATTATTCAGTAGGTCCCATTCTTCAAATTTACGTTTACTTCCCCCTATAAATCTGTGTAGGTCTTTAAATACATCCTTTTCTGTTAGGGGTATTTCTCTTTGGAATTCTATTCCACTAGAAATTAAGAGGTCAGCGTCGCCTAAATCTTTTAAAGCGGATTATTTAGCGTGGCGCGCTTGAATGATAATACATGTAGTACTATTTTTGTAATATTTTTTTTCATTTGTATTATTTTTGTATGTAGTATGTAAGTATTCACTTCTTGCAGTGTTCTCTGTAACAAATGAGCTTGAGCTCAATACGGAGGGTACTAGCATGGAGTGGATTTGTTTTTTGAAAAAATCGGAGGTTTTTATGCCTAATGGAAGTATTTTTTTTTTGTGGTTGTTGTTCTTCATTTATATTGTTTCCATATGTGCTTTTCCTTTACCAAAATTGTAATGTCAATGAACAAATAAATAAATAAATAAATAAATAAATAAACAACATAGACCGCTGAATGAACGATTTTCAGACATAAAGTGTTCTAGAAACCAATGAACTAGGCACTTCTGATTGCATTTTCCTATAAGGTATGTTCATTGCCATCCGAAAAATATAGTGTCTGAATTTGTGCTACCCAATCCAGAATTGGCCCAATTTCAATGAACAACATTGTGTTTTCAGAAAACCGTTTATTCATCGGTTTTTATTGTTCAATGGAATTGGGCCAATTCTAGATTAGAATAAATTCAGCCACTATATTTTTCGGATGGCAATGAACTTACCTGACAGGCAACATTTTATCACTATTGTTTAATTTGTTGTTCAACACAAATATTATTGAACGGTATACCGCTGTATATTGTTTGTTTAATATAGTATCTTTTAGGGGCTAATGTATTTTCCCCAATTTAAGCTCGATTTGTATTATCCGTTCCTTTCAGTTCCTTGATACGATAAAATCAGACAAAAAAAAACATTGTTACATGTATTTTCATAGGAGTATTTATATTATCCGTTCCGTTCAGTTCCTGCAAGTACGGAACGGATAATATAAATACTCCAATGAGAAAAATATGTAACAATGTTTTTTTTTTTGTCTGATACGATAAATGAAGGAACTGAAAGGAACGGATAATATAAATCGAGCTTTATGAGTAAAAATCTATGACAATTATTTTTCTATGATACGCAAAAATTTCATCAGTTTATTCGCCATTGGAAAGATTTATAGTTAGATTTTAAATTATTTCTGGTTTTTCTAGAAATCGGATTTTATTTATTTCCTCTTGAAACGAAATTTTCTTTTCTCGTTTTTACGGCTTCCAGACTACCTAGCACTAATTTTTCCACGTGAACATTAATCAGCAAAAATTGGGCTTAATCGGTATGCAAAGTTTCATTTAGGAACTCGAAAGTATCCTGCTGTAGTTACCCACACACGTTGCGCTGTTGCACCACCTTTACTATAGATAGAGGTTTGCTTGACGTGACTCGTGTAACAGTTTTATATGAAAATAAGTAGCACTGCGGTGTGTTGGTAACTAACATTAGTAATACGTCATATCGATCCCCCACCATTTTAGCGGATAACAATTGCACATGTTTAAAAAAAATTATAATGATAACAATTTGGCCAACTTTTACAGCCCACTGTATTTATAAAATGATTATATCTACGTAGACATTCTATCCGGTTTTATACTCGGACACGTCTACAATGCATTATAATATACCAAACATGATAGCACACAGAAAAATCGAAGATAACGTATAAAGTATGATGAAGAGATAGAAGCATTGCAACTCCCAGTCCCGACCAAATAACACGTGTACCTTACAAAATTTAACGGATATGAATTTAAAAAATGTGTAAAATTGCAGTCGGCCAGAATTTTTATTTGCTGGTGGCGTAGTTCATGTGTATTCGCGGGGTTGTACTGTACAAATCAGTCCGATATTATTGTTGTGTGAAAATAATAAACAAATGAGAATTAATGTTAGGAAATTTATTTGTCATGCTCATGCATCAAATTTGAATTATTCTAAAATAATCAGTCCACAGTTATATTTCAATGGGATAAGGCATTGGTAATTTTTATAATCAGTAATAAGAAATTAAATGTTTTTTGTGTGAATTTTGATTATATTGCTTTTAATTAATTAATCGTGATTGTTATGTGTAATGTTTAATGTAAATACGTTGTAATTAGTTATTTATGGAAAGTGAATTGTAAATATAACGCAAACTCGTGTACATGCAAAATAATAATAAGCATGAACAATTATTTTTGATTGGCATGTTTTTATGCTGTGTGTGTGATTCTTAAGAATTTTGTTTTATTTATAAAAATAATAATTGAAATGGAAAAATGTCTTTAGATAAAGGTCAATGATCATTAATATTCGTATATTTTACTATTTATATTCGGTGCGTTTTGTATTTTTCTATTTATGTTTCTGATTTTTATTTTTTATTTGAGTTGAGTTGACTGAGATTCTAAAATCAAAAGATAGAAGTGATTGAAATAACGTGAAATCTTTGATTCTCGGTACACTTGGCGTTTAATATTGAGTTTTTATTTTGTGACGTAGCACTTTTAATTAAATCCCAATAGCAGCACACACAATGAAGACTAAAAAAAGCCGGTGAAATAATGATAAACACAGTATTAATACAAAATATGTATGAAGTGAATGTATGAAGTTGAGATTAACTATCAACATTTTCAGATGACTGGGAGATTCGGTCTAACTTTATGTTACAAGACATTAGTTCACCTTTACCATATGGCTAGCTGGATAGATCTGACTGAACTTACAATGTATGTAATGCAAGTTGGTAATATCGTCGACATAAACAAATGGAGCTAAATATCTTAATCAGATCGGTAACGGATCAATATGGACGGATCATTACTCGATATCGGGTTTAAGTTGACGGTAGAATTTTTTCTGGGCATGTTTGATTAAATTTTTAAAATCTAAAGGATAAAGATAAACTAAATTTGTTGCCACAAAATAGTTATGAAAGTTCGAGTTTTGACCTAACGAAATCCTGTTTAATTTCGGCCTAAATTTTTTTTCTCAATTTGGTGCATTTTAAAAAAATGGAATTTTGCCTTAGGTTATTAGCTTAAATTCCATTAAGTACAGGTAATCAATCTAATAATAAATCGAAAATAGAACTCTTTCAATAAAAAAATTGATCTTACATCAAAAAAATATCTTGCAATGCCATCAAATAATATTGCAATTAATTAACATTATTCTAGGTCGACGTTCAATAAAGAAAGGAAAGTTAGGTCGAAGCAGAACGAAATTCGACTGTTCGTGTTTCTTGAAAATTTTTTCGTTCTGCATTCTCAGTTCTTTGAGTTGTAATTTTTATAAATTTACACAGTTATTTTCTCAATTGAGAGCAATGCAAGAAAACCACAGTGACCCAACTAGAATTTTGACACCTGTGTTGCCTAGTCTTAAACAGAGAGTTGGGTATTTCTTTAAACTGGAAACTTTTTCCCTCTGCAGTGTGTTTTCTTTATGGAGAGCAAGACTAAAAGTATACTAAAAGTAGATGTGAATTTCTTTAATTACAAAGATTAGTGAGAAAGTCCTCTAATTCAATATAAAATCCAAGTTTGGCATTCAATTTGTTTGGTTTAATTACCTTTTATTTACAAGAAGCTCAACACTAAGCAAAACATGAAAGTTTATCAAATTTTTAGAGTTCTAATTTCGCACGAATTTTTAGAAATATTGGAAAATATGAGATTAAAATTAAAACCATTTCACGGAGGCGTAATATTAATGTTCCATTTTCCGGGAAACCTATTTGTAAAATCTTATGGAATTTGTTACAAAAATACCTTGGATAATGGAATATTAAATAGAGTATTGGATGAAGCGGCCACGAGTTCAATGATCTTTGGGATAGCTAATCTCTTATTTAGTGACTCCCAAAGCAATGCATTTAAGGTGCTTTATGGTCCTAGCTCGTAATTTCAAAAAGCTTTACTATTTATTTTCTTGTGAACTCAAATATGTTAAATATACTTTACGGAGCACGTATGTTAGGAAATCCAAACCTGTTGATGAATAGGGCTCATATATAATTGTTTTGGTCCAGCTGATAGACCGCTAACCATTTACCAGCTGATAGACCTCTAACCATTTACAGGTATACCGGTAAGGCTCATTATGACAAGAGCGTTGTGTTTTTTTGTTTTAAAGCCAGCATAACCCAAATTCAATATCAAATCATTCGGATTCTGCAACTATTAAATTAAGAAACCCAACGCTTCTTCAAGAATGAGTAGAACCTAAAAATGTTTAGTGGAACATTTAATTAGGAAATAATTAATAAGCCTTTTATTATTTGTATGTCAATATACAGATCTTGGTTTGCGTTCCGATTCGGATTTCGATTTGAGTTCTGCTAGCTTTAAAATGGAAGAACCAAATGTTTTTAAAAAGCCAGTGAAGCTTAAAATTTTCTAAAGGTAGCATTAGTTTACTCTGAAGTGAGCCTTTAATTATTCATAAGACACTAGATCGTATTTTGGATTTCGATTTGGGTTCTGCTTACTTTAAATAAAAAAAAACATTGCTTTGTCAAGAACGAGTGAAGCCTACATATTGATTTGCGTTCTAAACTTAGTTTTGATTTATGTTCTGCCAGTTTTAAAATGGACGAGCCAAATGTTTTATGAAAAACAAATGAAGCCAAAAATGTGAGTCACAGACTTCGTACTGGTCGTTCCGCTCACCTAAATGGCTACATTTTCGCTGTTTGGGTTGTATAACCGTCAAAATATTGAATTTAAAAATTCTTGTCCTCCTTGTAGACGTAAAAGTCCAGGACATCTATAGTCGTTGACAATCGTAAAAAGAGAGTTTCATGAAAACATCCCTCGTTTTGAGTTTTTGGTGTTGATTTGACTTTCATTTCGGTTCTGCTTGGCATTTTTAAATCTGTATGCTCGATAGATTTTAAAGTGGTATATTCCAGGCATTTAGTATACCAACTTCGATGGGTTTGCTGGATTATTTAGATTCAAAAGATTGGTACTTGGAAGTTACATGGTTTTCTAATAATTCAGAGCAGAGTGTTCAGAGATAAAGTAAAATATTTTTTTTAAATCGACTATTGGTAGTTTTAATAGAATTACACAGCACGAAAAATTTCGGCGATATACTCGAACACATTCCAAGGTCATGCTAACTATTTTCTAGGCTTTTAAGCAGTGTTCATAACATCGTCAACAGACTAAATGGAAATATAGGCAAATATGGAAAGGAAGGCAGATTCTTTAACTTATGAAATGATTTTATTAGTGTAGGCTGTTGTACAGCATAAATATTACGCATGTTCGATTGAACTTAATTATATGAATTAGTAACTATTTCTGAAATTACTGAGTTGAAATGACTATTCGATTTACAACTCTTCACTTCAGAGAAAAATTGAGCAACTGAATTAACTGATGAAATAGTGCACGTGCAGTTTTTTCAGATGACCAACTTCATTTTCCGAATTTGTGTTGATTTTCACTCTTACAGCAAATGATCGATATTTCCGTCATTTTAGAAAATAATTAACTAAACAGCAATTTGAATGATAACTAAACGCTCATTTGCTGCAAGATTGACACAATTCAAAATGTTTAATTTTTCAGTAAAGCGATTTGAAAATACCACTCAAATTTTTTTGTAAAAACGGCGTTTTTCAAAAGTAAATAAAAATACATTCTGATTAGTAAAATAAATATTTTTATGCCTACATCCTTAATCGGATCTTAATTTTTATATTTCTTTAATACTATATAATAATAATTTAATGTATTTTGCAAATTTTCTTAGGATAGTTTTTAAAATTTTCTTGAATTGAGTGATTTTTTTCTATGAAATTTTACCTAATTATCTAGAAATAATTCCATAAGAGTGTAAATTATTAGGAATCGTTTAATTCGAATATCTTAGAAATGAGTGAACTTTGAGTTGTTTCACTGTTGCAGCAAATGAGCGATTTTGGTGTTAATAGTTGTGATTGTAAAAATACAATTTTGTCATGGCATTCTTTTGTCGTAAAAATTTTTTTTGAGTGAAGACCGAGCATAATACCACTGCGGAATGTAATATCGTTTTCTGTGACAGAAAAATTTTGATCCAGGATCAATAATATGACGTCCTTTTTGATCCAACATGGCTTCTTTGTTTACATTTTTTGTCTTTTTATTGTTTGATCCGGGATCAATTATAAAATCAAAAAAAATTTAGATTTTTTTTTGACGTTTACTCACGCATATTGTGATATTGTGTGAGTAAACGTCAAAAAATATCCAACAAATTTTTTGGATTTTATAATTGATCCGGGATAAAAAAATTAAGAAACAAAATATATGAACAAGGAAGGCACGTTGGATCAAAAATGACATCATATTATTGATCCGGGATCAAGATTTTTCTGCCACAGAAAACGATATAAGGTTCGTAAGAATTGTAAGAAATCCGCTGCCCGCCGTTTAGAAAGATTTAAACTAGCCCAGCTAGTCGGTCTGATGTAAGACTCACTCGTACCCACATATGCGACTATTTCTTGCATAGTCCAGTATTTTAGAAGAATTTATCAAATTTTTGTCTTCTCTAAAACTTAACATGTATTTTATTTATTTATAATACAATTGATTAAATCAACAAAGATTGAAAGAAACAAATTAATTCTGAGAATGTATTAAATTTCCCAACTTCATTTTATCATAGTTCAATAAAATCGAAAATTCGTTACCTCGATCGTGATACAGCTGACTTTTCAAGTTGTGTCTGTTGGTATTACGTTCTACATTATGGCTTAATGTTATCGAAGATCGTTGGTAGTTGTCGCCCCAAAAATAATTTAATAGGAGTTTTGCCCATTGTAGCATGTGTTGTGTTCCGATAACTAAATAAGAATGCGTTGAGCTGAGATTCGAGATCTGTGTTATCATTCTCAATTGCCTTCATTCGACGTTTGAATGTTTGAATGAATCTCTTGGATAATCCATTCGTCTTTGGATGCTATGGTGGATGACATAATGTGTTTAATTGTCTCTGTTTCATAGAATGTGTGGAAATCCTACGAGGTGAGAGAGGCACTTTGTAATGAGCGAATAAAATGGTAAGTGCTTTCTGAAGTATGTTCGTTTTCTGAAGTATGTTCGTTCACAAAACGCGATATTTCAAAATGCGATATTTCAAAACGCGATAGAGTACAAAACGCGAAATGGTACAATACGCGATATTTCAAATCGTGATATTTCAGAACACGATATGGTACAAAACGCGATATGGTACAAAACAGGAGTTTAGGATCGGGTTATATCAGGCGGGTGAAGGGGAAATTTAATTTCAGTTTATAGGAATTTAAAAATCGTTAGGAGCGAGAGTATAAAGAATCGGTATCAATTGGGTCGCTGCACTCCCGTCGCTTCGCAATGTACATTCTGTATCATAACGCGTTTTGAAATATCGTGTTTTGTACCATACCGCGTTTTGTACCATATCGCGTTTTGAAGTATCGCGTTTTGAAATATCGCGTTGTGTACCATATCCCGTTTTGTCATATCTCATTTCAAAATATCGCGTTTTAATATATCGCGTTTCGAGCGGATCCGGTTCGTTTGATATTCATAGTGAAGACTTCTACCCATTTTGAACGCGCATTTACGTAACCAGAAACTGTGTACTTTTAAATGGTCCCGCGAAATCGACGTAAATCCCTTCCCAGATTTGGCCTGGAATATTCCGTGATTAGAATGGCACTTGTTGTCGTCAGTTTCGATTTTTCTGACAATTTTGACATTGTTTAACGAATTGTTCGATTTCCGCATCAAATTTTGGCAATCAAATAAAAAAAGAGTCATTGCACTTATAGCAACAATTTCCGGATGGCCGCAGAGTGTAACCGTTGTAGTGCGAGTTGCTAACAAGTTTTGGTAGATTACGTTTTTTTCCAAATATCCGCGATTCGTGATCCGTGATCATGACCAAATTTAAATTTGCCTGCTACATTAGTTGTTGGACTAGAAGTGTCGTTGGTGTGTCTCGTATCCGGTTGGTGTGTCTCGTAACGTTTGCATTGGTATGTATTTAACTTTTGTGATTGTGGGGTGTGTGCGTTTCCTCATTTCGATGATTTTTTCTGGGTACTTCGTTAGCATTTAGATGTTCACCGATTGTAATATTGTTTTTAATACATCGTTTTCTACTCGGTTGGGTGCTTGGACCACTTCTAACACTTCTTTCAAAATCACTTCGCTCATTGTCTCTGGCCAGCGTTGTCTTCAGTTCAATTTCGGCATATCGATAACGAATGCCGTTGCAAAACGATCGCATTGCCGATCATGATTTTAAAAAACACAGTCATGACTAATTTCTCGTAGCTCGTTTGCGTACTGTTCAAAGGATTGAGTTTCCTTCCGTGTACCGGTTCAAAATTGTGATAATGCCTTAAATTGAGTCGTTTTGTGCATATACGAATTTTGTTCGAATTCGAGAACAATCTGACATATATAAAGAGCGTGTTTAATACTAGTAAAGCTAGTTTACACTATAGCCAACTCTTTCTAAATTAATATCTTTGTCCAAAATCTATTTAAATATAAGTCCTGCGCGAACTCTCAATGACAGATATTTTATATAAAAAAACCTACCAAAGATCGTGTTGGTTACACTAACAATGCAACGTTAATTTGAATTTTATTTTGTTTCGTTTGTGTTGGCAGGACCTATATTTAAGTATACGTTTTGATTTGTCTCAATTAACCTCGGTCACAAAAGCTTGTGATTCCAATTAGAATATTGAGTGTTTTTTTTTTAAATGGTTCGTCTCTAATACACTTTTTTTAAACTCAAGCTGGATAGTCTTATTTTTGCTTTTTTCTTGCTTTAGCTGCCGAAATTAGAGAATTGGAATATTCTGTTGAAATTAGCTACAAATCAAAGCTCATTTCAAAACCTAAATAGGTAGGTGCAATGTAAATTTCCAAAACCACACATTCTATTTCGGATTTATCTACATTTTTAACCGTACCTAGTTTATTATTAAGTTTACTTGTTGTGTGTACAATGTAACCGTTTTATATGTGGTAAGCAATGGTCATCGATGGAATGTCTTGCAATTTTAAAGTAATAATTATCAATTTTAATCGGGACAGGGAAGCAACAACGCTACGCAATGAATGGAAATTTAATCATTTGATAAGATATGCCAATATTGACAATCTAGTCAACTGTCTTTCTGACATTTAATGATTGCTTTAGCAATATGTACGAGTGCAAATTATACCGAAAACCTGATAGGAATCGAATCGCAACAAATTATAGCTTATGTAAGGTGTCAAGAGCAAGTACATATTTTTAAACTGATAATAATGGCAGTTGTAACAAACTAGGAACAGATAAGATTATAATAGTTATCAAGAATTTAAATTAAATGGAATTGAATGCGGAAAATGTACGTATGTATGTGTATAGTTATTTATATTCATACGACTATGTGGAACTCACAAAATATTTAAATAGATCGATAAATTATCATTGAAATATTTAATAATTGTGGCGTTTATCGTATAATGTTTTTAATTATATTATGAAAGCTTTGTATTTATGGATTTGGGGCAGATAAAGTTAAAAATAAAAATATTGATTTAATGCTGATACAGTTCGCACTTACCATGTACAAACATAGTGAAAATGGATGAATTTACAGTCATTGTCACTTCAAGGGTCACTTTCAATTTAAATGTTTTGGATACTAGAACGCTTCTACTACCACCTCAATGTTAATTGATCACGTGTTGACTGATCAAATCGAGTTAATAAATGGATTGTGTTTGGAGAATATTTCCTTCTCAGCTATGATTTAGCTGAGAAAAGCTCCTTCTGGGAAAGTACATACCCGCGGTGTCGGAAACTTTGTTAACAATTTTACGCAAGTAAAACCAGTATCGCGAAATTCTGGTTTTAAGCAACCGTGGATGACAAATGAATTGCTCCTCGATATCAAAATGAGAGAAATTTTTTAAACTTACGCTCAAATATCCGAATTTCATTCATTTGATCGAAAAATATAATATAGCTTCTGTTGTGTTTTATCTGTATGTAATAAAACACTTTATACTTTTTAATATTTATTTAATTTTAAATACAAGACCCAGGCTCTTTTGCCATTCATTACAAAGTGTCGCTTTCTTAGAAGTCTTCTATCAGTACACCTAGAATAGTGCAGGCCACACTGCTTTAAAATCTTTGCTATATGACGTCAATTTATGTCGACAGTTCTCTTTTTGGCTCTTATAGGCAGCACTAACATTAAAAAGATTGTTTTGATTTGTTTGTTGTGTGTGTTGTCACATTGACAAGAAAAAAATTGTAAACAAACAACTAGAAAAATATTTTTATAATATGTTTTAATATTATTAATAAAAAGCGATTAGTAAAAGTATTAATTCATAATATTATTATAAAATTATGCATTCTAAACTGTGTTAAATATGTAAACACGTATAAAATATGTACACATTTCGTATAATTTACGAGAAGACATAACTTACTTTTAGCACTCGTATAAAAGAAAAAAAAATCTGTTTGTTTTCGATTTGTCTTTTTATGAACATGACTGCCGTCTACAGTTCAAAGATTAAACTGTAGACATAAAATTAAATGACATAGCAAGCAGTGTGGCCTATATTATTTTACATGGACTCTCCACGCTATTGCTATCTAGTTATGCTAGTAAATTTTGATCAAATGGCATTTGGAGACTCGCAATAGTATTTATATGCTATCTGTATGCTATGAACACATGCTATGTCGGCCGAACTAGATAGCATGTATATAGCATGCATATTTTGACGTTTCTTCAATTTCAATATGGCGTCTACTAAATTTTTTAATCACATTCATACAAAAAAAGATGACACAAAACGACAAAAGAATAATTTCTTAACGTCAAATTATAGCAAGTTTACCACTACAGACTCCACCTTGACAATTTTTGATAGAAAGGGAAAATAGATTGCAAGAGTATTCAGATAGCAGGTAGAGAACCCGTGTTAGGTGCACTGCTTTATCAACCACTACTCCTACAGTCCTACTACAATATGATTAGTGTTGCCTTATTTTATATTTTTGATACATGTAATCATCTTTGATACATGTTACTTGACAACATCTCCCTTTGTAAATTCTTATAAAAATTTTCAGTTTTAATAACTAAAATTGCTAAAACATACCTACTTCATTTTTTTGTTTTTAATGAAATTAATTGAATAAATTTTTTTTTAATTTAATTTATCTTTTAATTCATCTTACTTAGTTATCCAGATATGTTGGAGGTTTAGATATTCGCCTTGCTCTAGTTTGAACAAAATTGCTTAAAGGATCTGTCATTATAGAAGTCTGGCTAGATTCGTTTTGCTCGTCAATATTGACGATTGTAAAAGTTGGAAAAGCGCCGCTGGTGGATCAGATTAAAACTAAATTAACTACAAAAAATGACATGTGTGATCGGTATGACGAAAAATCAAGGATATACATAGATTCATGTTTTTTATATTACATAAGCCACAAAATCACTAATTATACAAAACCTATATCATTTTTAATTAATATATTTAAACAAAATTAAACCAAGCAAAGCTAGCACAGTAAAAAATTGAATTATCGCAAATGTTGCTGATTGTTTATTTTCTTTTTGCATGCGGCATAAATGTCAAAATTTGTAGTTATCATAGTTTAAAAAAAATCCGTTACGTGGAATCCGTGATGCTCCAATCGTCAATAGGAAATAACCTGTCTTGTCGAATTCTGTTCGCTGTAATCAAAATCATCTGATTTTATTTGTAGGCTAGGTCTGAGTAATGATTTTTTTAAATGAAACTTGTTTCTCCTTAATGTCCTATTGTCTTGATTGGTTATCTCGGAAGGTTGTATTGTTTAATGACATGGGCTGGCTCCCAAGCTTTATCTTTTTTATATACAACCCAATCACCTGGGTTAAACTCTTTTCTCGACTTTGTTCTTTTCTCATGGTACAATTTTGTTTTTATTTGATTTTTCCCTAATTTCGATTTAATGTCATTAATTGTTTTCGGCTTCAACATAATTTCTTTCGAAGGTACTTTAGTATTAGTACAACGGCTCATTAAAATTTTTGCAGGTGAAGCATTTAGCTGTGCGTAGTTCACGTCTTTATTATCCTTTAATGCGTTCGTAGCTAAATTGTTCGCTAATTGTACTGATTTTTCCGTTTGACTATTTGATCTGGGATAACTAGAGCTGGATTTTCTAATTCAAAATTCCAGTCTTTGCTGAAAGCCAGCCATTCCTTTGATCCGAATGGTATATTGTCCGCTATTAATATTTTCGGTATACCATGTGCAGCCAATATTACTTTTAAACTATTTATTATTTCTGATGACTGTTTGTTTTTCAATGGCACAATCTCCAACCACTTTGAGTAATAATCTATTAATACTGTAGATATATAGTCACTGGACCCTACTTGCATAATGCCACATGCAATTTTTTGAAAAGGTAGATCTAGAATCTCGTGTGGTATCAATGGTTCCTTATAATTTGAAGCTTCAAATTTCTCGCATATACGGCATTTGCTAATGTAATCTTCTATATTTGCATCTATTTCTGGCCAATATAATATTTGTAGCTCTTAGTTTGGTTTTGGCCATCCCAATATGTGATTCGTGCAATTTACATAACATATCTTTGCGCAAAGTTTCTGGAACTATAATGCGATCATCTAGAAAGAGAATATTTGGATGCGTCTGTTTGTATTGTAACCGATTTTTTAACATTAAAAGGTTGTAATATCGGTGTATTGGTGAACATTTGTTTTAAAATATTTATTGTATCGGTATGTTGTTTTGACCTTAAGAACTCGACATTGATTGTAAGTAATTGTCTAAGAGGTTCTGTAGTATGTGCCATCTTAGGTATCAAACTACTTAGGTAATTTACCATACCTAAAAATCTTTGTTACTCTTTTTTGGATGTTGGGTTTTCCATTTTTATTATTGCCTTAAACCTATCTGGATCTGCCTTTACTCCCTCTTTGTTAAAGAGATGGCCTAGAAACCTAACTTCATTCAGTTTAAATCGAAGCTTGTCTGAGTTAAATTTAACTCTTGATAAATTATCATCATGATCCTCTTCTGTTTTTCCAGTAACTAAAATAATATCTATTTAAATAAAGGTGCCAATAATATCTCCGAAATTTTTTTTCATTCAACCTTTGAAATGCTTCAATAGCAACATTTATTCCAAAAGACAACCTTTTAAATTTAAATGATCCGAACGGTGTACTAAATGAGAATAATTTTGACGAATCTTGTGTTAATTCTATTTGATAAAATCCATCTTTTAGGTCTAAGACCGTAAACTACTCTACTCATGACAACTTAGCAATTAAATTATCTAATTTTGGGATTAAATAATATTCCTTTTTTTATTGATTCGTTTAAATGCTTCTGGTCTAAACAAAGCCTAATAGTTCCATTTGACTAGATTACTTAACCAATCCGTAGGTTCCGTCAATGGTTCAATGATTTTCAATTCTGTTAGCTTTTCTAGAGCTAATTTCACTTTAGGTTTTATTGCGATAGGTAATCTTCGTCGAGGTCTTGTGACTGTCGTGACATTATCTTTCAATACTTAATTTAATTTGTCTGATAAATACTTTTAATAACACCTAATGTTACAATTAGGTCCTAATACTGGAGTCTCATCTTAATCTACAAATATAAATTTTTCAATAAATTCTGTTTTGATAACCGACTCTTAAAATGACAGATCCATAAGGTATTATTTTTGCAACCACCATAAGCTCGTAATGGCATATTTAACTTTTCGATTTGTTTGTTACATTTCAATTCATTAAAAATATGCAACGGCAATATATTAACCGCCGATCCTGTGTCTAATTTTAAATTTACTAATTTTTTTTAAATTAAAAAATTTTCATTCCATGAATTATTAATTTTCTTACAACCAGGTGAGACTGTGTTAATTGTCTCTACGCAACAAATTTGCATGCTTGTAACGGAAAACCACAAGAAATTTAGAATTTTTTGAAAATGACTATTTGTTATAAAAAATGCAGGTCTATAACCACAAAAATATTTCTCAACATAGGCGGTTTAGCAATCAATGAACGAGCTGCAGTTGTCAATGCGAAAAACTCGTGCTTTGTGCATTCACAACTTTGTGATCACTTCATTTGTGTTAAAAAAACAACGAATAAACTACAAATTGGAGCTATGTGATATAAATGAAGCTGAGGTAATCCAAAATATTAGAGCTGTGAAATCAACTGCAGCTTCTCAATGGGATGGAAAACAAAGTAAGTTCCTTCAGTTTTCTTCACGAAACATGGAACAGAGCCCTAACCTACTTGCTAAATAAATCACTTTCCGAGGAAATATTTCCTGAGAAGTTAAAAATAGAAGAGGTTGTACCAATAAACAAGGATGGTGATACTCAGAGCCCAATGAATTATCGGCCTATTTCTGTTCTTAGTGGAATATCTAATGTATACGAAAAAATAGTAATTGCCCGATTTGTTGAATTCTTGGATAAAAACAATATTCTAGCTCAAGAACAATATGGTTTCACCAAATCATTCAAGCACCAAGACTATAAGTACATGTTATTCATAAATAAAAAGCTCTCGATGCAATTAAAAATGGTAAACTTTTTAAAATACTTAGGGTTAGTGCTAGACAATAAACTATAATGGAATAACCACGTAGAAATGATAAAAGGTAAGATTCGCCCTTATGCGTGTGAGCGGCGCAACAGTAAAATTTTGTATACCTCATTTACATACGACCAACAATTTTCTTCTGCAAAATGAAAGAGAAACAACATTGACTTTTTGCACATAAGAGACAAGAAAAGAAATACATCTCAACAATTTTGCAGAAGACTTGAAAATGAAAATGATGCCATAAAATATATTCGATCCGACTATTTTTATTCCAACATTTTTTAAATAACCAAAAAAAAATATTTTAGATTTATAAATATTAAGGATTCTTAATAAAAACAGACGCCATAGATAAAAATGTAAGTTTCGTATTTGAATTAATTAAAAATAAATTAATAATGATGCTATAAAAAATATATGCTTCTATATACTGAATATTTTTATATAACGGATGATTCTTATTTACCTACAAAAATTTGAAACAATTTTCTACATGTAAATGTTGTGTTATACTTAAAATGTTGTTGATGCGGTTTGGTTGCCACAAATATAAACAATGTCCCTGTTCCATGGGAAAAAAAATTATCTGAGCAAAATTAAAACGAGATAAAAATATAAATCGACTATTTGAGAGAAAGGCGCATCCGATTATAGTTTGCTGAGCAAATTGTTGTTGTGTTGCCATAATTTTTGATAAAAATTATTTTTCATATATCAAGTTTAGTACTTTTATGGCAACTAAAACGAAAAAAACCATCCCCACTCCTTTTAATTTTATTTCAAAAATATTTTTATGGTTAAAACAATGCGTTCATTTATAGGTATTAGCTGTGTTTGTTGATGCTTGGTCCGATCCGGTTCAGTTCATGTTTCATGAAACGATGCAAAGGCACTTACATAAATGAGAAGAATTTTTTTTTTTTTATTAAAAATAATTTAATGTGCGATTCCACGTGATATTTTGTAGGTTATAAATTTTATAGCAACACTTTTTATTTATTTTCAAAAATTGAATATAGAAATTAAATACAACATGAATCTGCCATCCCAAAAATATTATTTAATTTATTAATAATTTTAAGGGTATATACATAAATCATTGTCAAAAATTTAAAATAAAGATTTTCCATTTTTTTAAAATAATTTTAAATTTGACTTGTTGATGCTAAAATTTTCCCCTTACATATTTATGGCAGAGCATTTTTTTATATATATTTTTGAAAATTAAAAAAACTAATAAAATCATATTATTCTGTTCGTCCCAAAAGTAATAATATATATTTTAGTAATTTTTGGGGTATAAAATTCTTTGTTAAACATTCAAAATGAAGATTTTTCATTTTTTTTTAATAATTTATAGGTTACATTTTGTCGATGTCAAAATTTCTCCAATTTTTTCTACCATAAAATAAAAATGTTGTGTTTCAATCGCTCTAATGTAAATTTTATTCGTCTTGTCATATGTTCAGCAAAAATGTTTGTGTTTTTTCCATGGAATGATCCATTCTACACACGTCTTCAGCTTATGGCTTCAAACTAAGTCGTAATAGATTACGTTTTACACTATTTGCTGTAGGCACTTGGCGAAACACACTTACACTTAATAAACTGCGTTGTTTAATAAAATGTGTTTATTAATCGTAATAGATTTTTTATCGCTAATTTAAACTCTTATTTTCACCAAAAAAATTTATGTCACAGTTAAAACGGTTTTTGTAGGTAAAAGTGGAATTAAAGCAAGGTGAAGCCGGTCTTATGAAGCCGTGTGTGGAACAGGCCAATAGTACCATAAAAATACTAAACGAAGTATTTTTTATGGCAACCAAAATGAAAAATTATCCCCCACACTCTCAGCAAATTTTAGTTTAGTAAACATAGCTCAAGTGTGCAACGGGCCTAATGCGAGGATTTCCCATGTTATATTTCTGTACTAATGATAAAACGCACATATTTCGTTCATAACATAGGTTTTCCTTAATATTCGATTTAAACAACAAAACGAGAAAAGTTAAAAGTGAATCATTTGTACATAAATGGCCAAACATAAAAGAATTATTAAATCGAAAAAATTAAAAATTTTGACGACACTAATTTTTAATGACATTCCAGCCATACTAGTCGTAACGAGTAAAGTTATAACCAGCAAGTCTATAAGAAATTTAAGTAACAAAGCAACATCTGAAAAATGTATGTTTATTGACATTACTGACCAGCGAAACTCAAAGTATTTTCGTTCAGTTTCGTTTAAATTCGAATTGTCATTTAGCAATCTGTAACACGAGCGAAAATTATCGCCTAAACTGAAGGAAACGTCAAATGTGTATATTTGAAATGGCGATATGTTGGTTTGTTTACATTTTTATAATTTATGTGTACAAATATTTATTTATATTTTAATAATTTATATAATATTTAATGTACATTTTTCATCAGCTCATTTTTCATCATTTTAGACCAAAATTGTGGTGTGGTTAGTTTGTAATTGTGCAGATTGACATTTCAAAATTTAATTGACAATAATAATCGTGTTACAGATTCGCTGGTCAAACTGTCAAATATTCTGTAACAAAACTTTCTCGTTAAATTCTGTAAGGTTTCGTTACTGACTCTTACAGACTCGCTGGTTATAGCTTAAGCCATAAATATTGTTCAATATTGAATGACAGTTATTTGTTATAATGACAGCTATTTATTGTTTTGTTCAGATAGAACGATACAATTTTTATTTAAGTTTGGACGCAAAATTTCGCTACAATAGTTTTTATTAAGTGGCAATTCATATTTAACGTAGCTTCGTTAAATTTTTTAATTTAGTTTTTCCATGGGCGAAAGCACAGAAACGGCATTTATCGCAAACATCATTTTTTTAAAGTTACGTTTATAATTTTTTTTAAGTTTTGTATGGTTACTCCTTAACGCGTTATTCGGGGTCATACGAGCGCGTTGTACTAGCATTCTCGTACAAAGCGTTTTCTTATAACTCGGAACTAATCTACCGTGTTATAGGGGGGATTACTGTAGATGATAGAAATAGAGTAGAGATGCATATTGTTCTATTCGAGCTTGCTGAGATCGCAATAGAAACAACAAGTGATTACTTGATTTCAGATCAATATTTGTGTACTGAAACAAATTTTGCAGCAAATATAAAATTAAACTGTGATTAAATTACAGTGGTGTTGTATGGATTTATGAATTTAGGAAAATCACCAAAACCGTGTTCAATGAAATAGAACATTAGTACTAGTGTTGTGAAAAGCATTTCAAATAATTAATTAAAAAAGTAAACAAATTTGGTGGCCAGTGGTCAAAACTTAAATTTAAATTTATAAAACTAAGAAAAAATTTAGTAATTTGCGATTGTAACGATGAAGAAAGGCAAATTGTCATAAGTGTAAAATCCGAGGGAAAATCAATTTCCAAAATCGCGAGAACCCTTGCTAGATCACGTAAACTAGTATTAAAAGCACTGAAACACGAGAACCCGTCAAAATCGTGATCGTATAGACGCAAGACAATCAAAAAAGAGGATGCTTTAATTCCGAAACGTTTAAGTCTGAACTGCAAAAAATATCCTTTTATTAGTTCTAACGGGATAAGAAAGGAATTAAACCTTAATTGCTCAACAGTCACCATTCGCGAACGTCTGCTGACACATAATTTAAGGGGCTGCACTGTCCAGCATGTAGGTATCTATTTATTTATTTATTTATTATAAATGTAATTAAGCTAGGAAGCTTTTATTTACAAAATAACCCAAAACATTAAAATACATACAAAATTAAGAATATAATACAAATATTTACAATACATACATTGAAAATAATATAAAAATAATAATTTAAATTTAAAAGGCATTTTTTATCTCTTCTATCAAAAAAAAAATATAGACTATAAAAGTTTGAATTGCATTCACCAAACCTGGGGCGGAATCATGAAATACGACCGGAAAAAATTTAAACGGATTTAAAAATATTTTCAAACTTATTAGATTAAAAGTATTCAAATTTACTATGATGGATGCAGACTGATGTATAAATGCAACTTCTATAATTCTTTAAGAGCAATGGTTAATCTCATACAAGATTTTCGAAATTCATAATTTCAAATTTCTCGTCCCAGGTTCGTCGCCACTTCATTTTATGAGATGGCATTGAAGTCTCTTGTATTTCAAAATTGTAAAATTTCAGGAAATATATAATTATTTTGATGTAAACGGGCAAGATCATGAAATCCGACCGAAAAAATGAATTGTTAGAAAATATTTCATTGGACAAACATGGTCAAAAAATGGTCAAAGTTGGCGTACATATTTTGTATGAAAACTCAAATAAATAACAGTTTAACATAAAAATTTAATTCGACAACTACTTCATAATCGAGCAGTTTTAAACGGAAATGTTGTACCGGTAAAAAATGAATTTTGAAAATCTTGTTGGAGATTAGCCATTGCTCTTCAAATATTATAGAAGTTGCATTTAAACATCAGTCTGCATCCATCATGGTAAATTTGAATACTTTTAATCTAATAAGTTTGAAAATATTTTTAAATCCGTTTAAATTTTCCGGTCGTATTTCATGATTCCGCCCCTGGTTTCAGCTGGTTACCAATTTGTTTGAATTATAGACGTACGCCTATGAACATCATTGCAATGATAAATTTTTTAACGGTAGCAAACGCCACGCCATCGTGCTAAGTATGTATTTAATAATGAATGTAATGTGTCTTGGTTATCACTATCATTTAATGATGATAGGTGGCATCTATGATTGGATTGCAATACTATTCGTTTCAATGATATGATTGAAACGAAATTGAATGATGTGTGTTATTTGGTAACGATTAAAATCGGTTTGAAATATAATTATTTATAGAATAATGTCCGAGAAATGCCCGTTTGTAATTAATTATATTGTGTGCTGTTTCTTGTAGTTGCAGAAACAAGCCGCTACAAAGTTGATGAACTTATCTCATGCTTACCAAATTATTTTTAGTGCCATTTTAAAATGAAATGACTGAAAAAAACTTGTATATAACCAATGCTCTCTGTATCATAGCCTCTCACTACTTCAGTTTTCGAGCACGACGCCAATTTATGTTAAGATATTTACACTTTACCCCCGCATTGCGCCAAAGTCAAGCTTTAAAATTAAACAGCTTTAAGATTTATTGGAAACAAAAAAAATCCCATGCATTTATTATAAATAGCTTTTTATTTTATTGGTATTGGTATGATCATCGGCATCGATACATAAAAAAATGGAGTGAGAAAAATAATTTTTATTGAGCCAAGCCGTTTAGCATAAACGCAAAGGATTGACATAGGATATGTTGATCATTCCTAACTGGATCTGTATTATATTGCTCTGACTCTTTTAATAGAAGCACAGAATGATTCCACTGCATGCTTTAGGGTCGGTGTAATCTTGATCATTGCCCTTCTTAATATTATTACTTTGCTATTCTTCCACGATTTTATAATAATTCATTTATCCAGATATGCATTCATGAAGCTAGTAATAATCAGACCAACCAGATTTTTATGTTACTTCGACCTTGATATTTTGTACGTCAGGAAAAACATTTTTTCAGAGAGTTAATGCCTATCATGGATTCTAGCCAAAAGGCTGGGGTTTTCCATCGCAATTGTGTGAAGTGCAATAAAACTTTGAGTTCGTAACGTAGTTCATATCAAACGTAGTGTTTTGATTCACTTGTGTAAATGTGTCACCAGACCCCGACTGAAGTGTTTTGGTTAATTAAATACGATTCACACTTATTATTCACACTTATTATTACAAACAGCTATAGTTTTTCTTTATCAATGTTGATGACGTTTTTGCAAGTTATGTATTATGTTAAATTAATAGTAATGGCACGTCGCCCGATAACGGCTTAATAAACTGTTTATGAAAAATCTTATCTTATCTGGGTGAGTATACGTAGACTTAAATGCAGTAATGGAGTTAACAGCCTTTTTTGATTTAGTATGGGTTAATCTGAATGTTTATACCGGCTTATGTAAAAATCGCATATGTTTATCATCTCGTCAAGTTCACGATTGTCCTATATTGTTCTGTTCTTATGCATGCTTTGTGTATCGTCTCTCACATTGGCTTTATATGTCGTCACTTATATTTTACCTTATATCAACTCGAACTTTTTATTTAATATTTCTAGATTCAATTGGACAATTTGTGATAGCTTAAAAAATAAAGAAATTCAGCCAACCATAATAGTTCCAAATTACGATAAGACACACAAGCACTTTAGTTTAACAATTCCTTACCTTGAAATTGATAAGTTAATCAAGTTGCACATTCATAACACAATTAAATCACGCATTCAAAATGATTTTTAAGTTTATAGCAATTGTATTTATATTTAGTCATATGTCAACTGTGGCACTTGCTGCAAGTGGCTCTCATCATCGACATCTCTTCAAGCGGGACGACTTGAATTTACGAAATTCTAAAACAACAATGGCCGCCCGCCCGTCAATGGACGAATTTCTGCGACAACGTATAGAAATTATCGAACGGACACATAATCGATCCCTCGGCTTCGATGTTGTACTTTCGGAAAAGGAACATATTGCGAACACAATTATAATGAATTTAAAAGCGCACGAATTTGATTTAGGATTTCAAGATCCACATTCATTTTTACCGTCACGCCACTATTTCGAAGTGATCCGACAAATCGAATCGACCGATCTATTTAAAATAATCAAAAAAATGCCAAAGGGTGCGGTACTACATGCACACGATATGGCACTCGTTTCAACTGATTACCTTGTCACGCTCACGTACCGAGAAAATTTATGGCAATGCTCGAACGTATCGAATCCGGTGCAAATAAAACATTTATTATTCTCATTGAATAAACCAGAAGTACCAGCCGATAACTGCGAATGGAAACTTGTATCAGCGGCAAGGGCGGAGGTCGGAAGCATAACGTATGATAGTGAAATACGAAAACTATTTACACTGTACACACCAGATCCACGAAACACTTACAAAGATATAAATGCAGTGTGGCAGAAATTTAATAGCCTTTTTGAAATTATTAGTACATTTATCACATACGAACCCGTGTGGAAAGATTATTTTAGACAATCGTTACTAGAATTCTACCAGGATGGTATTCAGTATTTGGAATTTAGAGGAGTTTTACCTGATGTAAGTTATTGTTTTCTACATACATCGGAATCCAAATTTTATAAATTTTAAATTTCACAGGTATATAATCTAGAGGGAAAACAGTTTTCTAAATCTGAGATCGTTGGAATGTATAAAGAAATTGCGCACGAATTCAAACAAACTCACTCTGATTTTATTGGTGTTAAATTTATTTATGCCCCGGTAAAGTTTGTAGATGACGCTGGATTCCTAGTTTACCTGGAAGACCTAAAAAAACTTTTAGTAAGTGAAACCGTTAAATTATCTAAAAAGTTATTTTAAATGCAACTCTAATTTACAGGCTGATTTTCCATCTTTTGTCGCTGGATTCGATTTAGTTGGTCAAGAAGATTTGGGCCGTTCACTAGTAGAGTTTGCCCCAGAATTACTAAAACTACCTGAAGATATTCAGTTTTTCTTCCACGCTGGTGAAACGAACTGGTACGGCACGAGAAGTGATGACAATTTAATAGATGCCATATTGCTGGGAACAAAGCGCATTGGTCACGGATTTGCCTTAATAAAACATCCTGAACTATTGGAATTAGTAAAATCTCGTAATATTGCGATTGAAGTGAATCCAATATCGAATCAAGTATTAAAATTGGTTGAAGATTTTCGTAATCATCCGTGTTCAGTATTTTTTGCGGATAATTATAATGTTGTTATATCATCAGACGATCCATCACTTTGGGAATCTGCTCCGTTATCGCATGATTTCTATCAAGCGTTTTTGGGTATTGCATCAAAACGACAAGATTTGAGATTACTTAAGAAATTAGCTTTAAATTCGTTGAATTCGAGCGCAATGAACGAGGCCGAAAAATATGTCGCAATAGAACAATGGCAAACAAAATGGGATGCATTCATCGATGAGGTGGTGTCTGGACGGTACAAGAATGAAGTTTGATTTGCTTGAGAAGATTATAAAAAGTATTTGCTGGAGATAATACAAAATATAACTTATGATGATTTCTAATCAGTGATTTGTTTCTTAATCAAAGGATAGTGGTAGGTATTAAATTCCCAAAATGGGTGTCTTTATAAGAAATGTGCTGTATGTATTAACAACTGCAGCGTCTGTTGTTGTTAAGAGTTCTCAACACAATCTGAAATTAGCCGGGCACATCTCGTGTCTACCGTTTTGAAAATTTTGGAAACCGGCCCTTGATGATGACGGCGATCATTAGTGTAACCGCATGTTTCACCTTGTTTTATTGGTCTGCTTGAACTGTCCCAGTAGAATGGTAAAATCATTTATAATCCACTTTGCAAAAATGAAGAACAGTTCAACTATAATGTAAGGACTACTGCTAACTATCTTTTGTAAGGTACAATACATACAACACAGGTTGAACCTTTATAATATCGAAGCAATCAAACAAAAAAAAGTCATTTCGCTCAAACCAAATTTAACAATAAAACAATGCTTTAAACTACTAAATAAGGCAAGTTTTCACCTTTAGTTGCGAATTATGGAATCTGACAGCAAAAAAAGTTCAAAAGAAGAATTTGAGCTCGAAATTTTTCTTCGTGATTCTCAATGGAAAAAGGTAAGATACTGATATTTCATCTTGAGCTTTTGTTACAAAAAAGGAGAAACATAAGTAATATGCCTTTGTTTAGACCTTACATCATAAAGTCCATCTGTTCTGTGTGATATGAAGTGAGAGCCAAGCAGATTTTAGACTGACTGGTGACAGATGATTCTTTCACTGTTCATAGTTTTCATAATTTTACGTTCCATTAATTTTCTTATAATAACTGGCTGAACGTAAGCTTGGTGAGGTTCAACTAATGAACCTAAACACCAAGGTAAGTGTAAGCATCCTGGGAAAAATCTTCGAAAGCCTTTGCGGAAAAATTGCCAAATTAGATTTTAGGAAGTGCCGCAAAAAAGGGGTACTTGGGCTACATCAAAAGTGAAGAAATTCGTCGTTCGTAATGATCGTGATGTAGTAGTTTGTGCCGAAGTTAAGAAAATCGGCTACATTAAGAACGATTTTTAATGGAGATGATCCCAGAACCGCCCTTCATTGACATTTCGGACCCAGGTGGAAGACCCATTATCATTTTTCTAATATCGGTTTGATAAAGGTCGCCAGAATTCCTTCCATTTCAATGCTGAATTTGTGTCATCACCTCAATATATTCTTTTTGGTCCTTTAGATCTACTTTAGAGCCACACTAACAAATCATCATCTCAACGTCTACCGTATTATTCAGGAACAGACCTATTGAGGTACACATAAGTATCGGATTTTTTTATAAATTCGAAGCTTTATTCAGAGAAATTGGTACACTGTATTTTATTCAAAGTTTTGTCCATCGTTAGCTACGACTTTTTCCCATCTTTAAGGCAGCATACGGATGCCCCATCGAAAAAATTCTTCACGCTTCTAGGCGATCCAAAAATCAACCCAATGATGCGTTGCCGATTATATCGAGCGAGCCCTAATGTATGATATTAATGGCATTCGGGAGCCAGAGACACGAAGAGCGGTTGTTTTGACACCGAAAGCAACTTTCGCTGAAAGCACTACTTGTGCTTTAATTAATAAGACTGCACAAGCTATTATCAAGCCATCACTTAAAGTGCGGTTGGTTGAAAAAAATATCGAGAGGAATATGAGGAGCAACACACACAACTCATCAATGGAAGCACACAATCAGCCAACGGGTTGAAATTACAAACAGCGACTAGGGAAAAATATTAGTGAAGATATGAATTCGGGATACCAGTTTTCAACAGTAAGTACTGGTCACCGATATTGTCGAAACCTGAAGTCGCTGATAGCCGGGCGGCTATACTAACCGCCATTTGCTTGCCGATAATATAAAACGGGAGAAGATACAACAAAACCTCGAGGGCACTAGTGGGGGTCGTTTCAGCGCCCCACTAAAGAGCAAACAGGCTGCCCGCTGCACCTTCACCATCATGATCCTATATATGATACTTTCTCCAGAGCAGGCCACCATACACTCACACCATACAGCAGTATGGGCCTTACAACTGCCGTGTAAAGCCAGTGCACCAGCTCCGGTTTCAAGCCCCATTTCCTTCCAATGGCATTTTTACAAGAGTAGAGCACCACAGTGGCCTTCTTCACTCTTTCAATCGTGTTAAGTTTCCAACTGAGCTTACTGTCCAGAAGAATCCCTAGGAATCTCGCCTTATCAGTAAGGACCAGCATAGTACCATTCAGGCTTGGTAAAACCATTGCCGGAATTTTATACCTCCTAGTCAAAAGGGCCAGTTCTGTTTTAGATGGGTTAATGCCCAATCCACATCTGCTGGCCCACCCCGCAGTTATTGATAACGCATTTTGCATCATATCTCTGATTGTATACTCAGGTGCTTACCCGAGACAACTATCGCCATGTCATCGGCATAAGTAACCTAATAAGTAGTAATTTCTGCTGGTATAATCCCATCCGGACCAGCTGAATTAAAAGGCTTGAACCCTTTAATAGCCCATTTTATTCTCCGTGTGTTCAGAATATCCTCAGAATATCCTCTAACAACAGTTGGACTCCGCAGTCATCCCTAGACCCACAACCATCAAAGGCTTCGCAGTCGACACATCCTTACTACCCGGGAAGTGAGTTTCAATCAAGAGATCAAGAGTCTCTTCACTAGAAACGTTTTTAACAGATTGCCTGGAACAGGTGGATTGGTAGAGAGAATTTTCCTTAAGCGTGAGGTTTCTGACATCCCTTCCATTCTGTCACAGAAGCGCCTTCTCGAATTTCTCTGCGCCTTCCTTAACTCCCTTTTGTATACTCTGATGCATTCCTTATAGAAGTACCAGTCCTGACTATCTCTAGATCTTTTCGCTCTATTGAAGGCAGACCCACAGACTTTTCGGTGCTGCGCAAGTGCCGGGTTCCACCAAGCAGGTTTTCGCTTCCCCCTCAGCTTTGTTAAAGAACAGGCTAACCTCAAGTAGGTATTGGAAGCCCTAGTCGGAGTGTCCACCATTGAATCCAGTTCAAAACCCGTGTTGGGGAGTCGTGGAACTCTAGATGGAATAATGCCCTCCAATACCTCGCTATATACATGCCATACTGTCCTCCTTGGATTTCTGAACACGTATACTGTTTTGTAATATTGAGATTAAGTTTAAACGTTAAGTAACGATGGACGGAGAAGGAATGCTCCTTCGCCACCCTCCATTTCCTATTTTCCTATCATCGGTGAAATATGTTCGGAGACCAGAGTAATATCCAGAACCTCCTGTCAATTACTAATAATAATGGTGGGTTCCTGGCCTATATTACTAATAGTGAGGTAAGTTCTTAAGAGAAATTCAAAAAGTAACTCACCCCTGTCATTTATATCTGAGCTACCCCAGATGGTATGGTGCGCGTTGGCGTCGTACTCCAGGATAACTCCCATCTTCCTTCTTTCTGCATCAGAAACCAGTGCCCCCAGTATATCTGGCGGAACTGGCATCTCCCGGTCCATGTATGCGGCTGCTAGTCAGAATCTTCTCCTCTCCGTCTTTATATACAGACCGCTATACTGTGGAAGTAGAAAAACATTGCGACAGCAGTGCTACGCCACTTACTTTGACTCGACAGGGTCGACAGTATCCTTCGACCCACTCCCTCTGCAATCCCTGAAATTAAGGGGGATTCGCCTCTCCCGCTCTTAATCCGATGTATCCCCCTGTCAAGAGATAGTCGGTCCCTAAGTTGGCTAGTCAACCCCTCAGTCGGGTTCGCAACTAGCTGCAGTGTCTCCCCTGGAGAGATACTACTCCTCACGCTTCCCTCAGCAGGTTGGACTTCTTCCTTCCCCTTCTCAGGCTGCGCAGTAGTTGTTTTCGCCCCGACCTCATCCTTCCTGAACCCTTTCAGTGTAATAGAGCCGAACCCGAAGTTGAAAACCCCTTTGGTTTGGCCAGGGATTCCTTATAGATCACCATAATTGATGATCTGAAATTGCCCTTAGGCTCCTCCTGCTTGACAATCTTCCAGTTCCCTGTCGGAAGATACGGATTGCAAACCTGGATAATCCTCAGGGATTCATCCAGGTAAGTTGTGGGTTAAAGAAGCTAATAAATCGGAATAAGGAATTAGATCAGCAATAATCGAAAAAGCCATAGTAATACCAAATAACGCCGCAAGAGTTCCAATTAGAGCTCTAAATCTCTCAAATAAGTCAAAAACACTTAAGAATTAGACACTCTTCAGAAAATGTAAAGAGGTAAGTATCATTCATAGTGAAATGAGAACAGAAAAATTCAATGAGAAAAGTCAACACTGCAGAACTAAAGAAAATTATAAGACAACTTATTCTGAATTGGATAGAAGATCAGGATATAATGGAAGGACCACTATGGTAAAACATATAATTGGCACCGGAACAGAGACCCCGATTCACCAAGCACCTAGAAGATCCTCTTTGGCAGAACAAGAAAAAGTGGATTCTAATGATTAAGGACATGCGAGCTGCATGAGTTATCAAATCATTGAGCAGTCCGTGGCGCTCACCGATGGTGTTGGTCGAAAAGAAAGACGGCAGCATGAGATTTTGCATTGATTATTGAAAACATCGATGTGACGAAAAACGATATCTTTTCTATACCACGAATCGATGTCGTTGAGATAATAGATACATTAACGGGCGCTAGAATATTCTTCACATTGGATTTTCAAAGTGGTAATTGACTGCAGTGTAGGCTTAGTGTAGGCAACGGGTTACGGCAGTTTAATGTAATGGCATTTGGATTATACAATGCTCCAGCGGCTTTTGAACAGAGCGTACTAAGTGGATTACATTGGAGAACGTGTCTTGTATATTTAGACGATATTATCGACATGGGAAGAACCATGAGGAACCTAGATGAAGTCTTCGAATGAATACAATTTGCCGGGTTAAAATTAAAGCGGTAGAAATGTTCACCCTTCAGAACATAGGTAAAGTATTTGGGTCACAAAGACCTCGTCAATTGAGTTCAGACAGACGAACTAAAAACATCAACGGTAAAGAAATGGCCGACTTTTCTACGACTTTGACATCGACCATCAAAAAGGAAGCGCACATGGGAATGCTGATGCACTATCAAGGCGGCCGTGTCAAGTTGAATGTAAACATTGCTGGTGAATAGAAGGAAATGAGAATATAATCGATGGACGGCTTATCAAAGTGTTACCCGATGAAGAATGGACGGTTTGATCAATTTGGAAGGAGCAGACGCGTACTGCATTATAAGGAAGAGGTTCGTCCACCAACATGGAATGAGATTTCAGATAAGACACCCCTAGTGAAGGCCTATTGGACACAGTGGTATTTAGAGGCTCGCATCGCAAAGTAAAACAATTTTTAAAAGTGGTGTGGATAATTAGGTTTATTTAAATACTTGAGGAGGATGAGAGGAGGTGTATAAAATATAATCAATGTACAGCTGTGAAAGGAATGACATAAAATTGCCTAGGAACAATGCAGCAGTACAACGTCGGTGCATGATTCGAGAAAATTGCCATGGACGTGGCAGGACCATTTTATAGGACCGAAGGTGTATCCTATACACAATTAGGAAATAGCAACTATATCGTTGATGTCATAAATAACAACTGGATTAGCCGCGATGGAGTTCCGATGGAAATTCACGCGGACCAAGGGAAATCGGATTTTGAATCAGTACACGACTCGACCGACGTTACACCAGACAAACAAATTTTCGGGGATAATCGCTGATTACCAGCAGATATTAAGTTTGGTGCTATTCCATCGTCAGCGTTGTATGGTCAAATTTGTACGAGAAAAAATTCGGTTAGCTATGCGATCGAATGAAAGCTTGGTAATGACAACTATGGGTTGGCTCTACAATACGCAACGAAGAAAAGAGTTATCACCGAATCTCCAACCGACATGGAAATCGCTATACTCTGTCATCACAAAAAAATACAATTCGCCGATCCCTACTTCAATTGCTCCCAACCAATTGACTTGGTAATTGGAGTGGATTATTATCCTTTAATAACAATCAAGAACATCATAATGAACCCATGGCTCAACATACGGAATTCGGCTGGATTATAATCGGCAACCTTTGAAGTAATGAACACGAAACAGCCATGTTAATAGAGCCATTTAAGACAAAATTAGGTAGTACTAACTAACATTGGATTCACAAGACGATAAGATATGAACACTTTATATTTTCACATTCATGTAAGGAATTTGATAAGTTATCAAATCTTAAATAAATAAAATTTAAGCAAATAGTATTGCGATTATACTTATATTATTAGTCTAATTTCAACTGTGGCCCGTACTATTCGTATATAGTTTTTGAAATCATCAACCCTTCAAGTAATTTTAACTCTTCTCATATTTATATCTAATAAATAATAATGGCTGCACGTCCATCAATCGACGATTACAATAAACAACGTACCGCTCTGATCGATCGTCAAATGAAACGATCGTTCGGTTCCGACATTGTGCTCACTCCAAAAGAAGAAATTGCCAATAAAATTGTAATGGATATAAAAGTACGTGAAGTTGAACTGGGACTTGAAAATCCACGATCATTTTTACCGTCACGTCATTTTTTCGAAGTGATCCAACAAATCGAATCGACTGATTTATATAAAATTATAAAAATAATGCCAAAAGGAGCTGTCTTACATTCCCACGATACGGCATTAGTTTCAACCGATTACCTAATGACGCTTACATACCGTGAACACTTGTGGCAGTGCTCGAACATTTTTAATCCGACGCAAATTAAAAAATTGTTATTTTCATTGAATAAACCGGAAGAGCAGATGGAAGATTGTGAATGGAAATTAGTTGCAAGTGTTAGAGCAGAAATCGGAAGTATAATGTACGATAGCGAACTACGACAATTATTAACATTGTACACTGCAGATCCAAAAAACACGTACAGGGATATAAATGCAGTGTGGCGGAAATTTGATAGTCTTTTCATACTCACCAATTCATTTATTACATATGAACCGGTGTGGAAAGATTACTTCAGACAATCGTTATTAGAATTCTATGAAGATGGCGTTCAGTATTTGGAGTTCAGAGGAGTCCTACCTGATGTGCGTATGCTATATTGATCTTAAAAATAACCAACTTTTAAATTAAATTAATTTTTGGCGTATTTCACAGGTGTATGACCTTCATGGAAAGCAGTTCACTAAATCTGAAATCGTTGGAATTTATAAAGAGATTGCAGACGAATTTAAACGAACGCATCCAGATTTTATTGGCGTTAAATTTATTTTTGCCCCGATCAAATTTTTAGATGATAATGCATTTCTTGATCGTATACAAGATTTGAAAACTATTTTGGTAATTTGATACACTACGTTTTCTAAAATAAAAATTAATATTTTTTCTTGCAGGCAGATTATCCAACGTTTGTCGCCGGATTCGATTTAGTTGGCCAAGAGGACTTGGCTCGTCCGATAAAAGATTTCGTGGAAGAATTGTTGAAACTACCAGAAAATATTCAGTTTTTCTTCCATGCTGGTGAAAGCAACGGGTATGGCACAGGAGGTGACGAAAATTTAATAGATGCCATATTACTCGGAACAAAACGCATTGGTCACGGATTTACATTGGTAAAAAATCCAGAACTATTGGAATTAGTAAAATCTCGTAATATTACAATCGAAGTCAATCCCATATCAAATCAAGTGTTAAAATTGGTCGATGATCTTCGTAACCATCCGTGTTCCATATTATTTTCGGATAATTATAATGTTGTTATCTCATCGGATGATCCATCATTTTGGGAGGCTGCACCAATGTCACATGACTTTTACGCAACATTTTTGGGTATCGCATCTAAACGACATGATTTACGATTACTTAAGAAATTAGCTTTAAATTCGTTGAACTCAAGCGCAATGAGTGATGCGGAAAAGAGTGTGGCAGTTCAACAATGGACTGTGAAATGGGATATATTTATAGATGACGTTGTGTCTGGAAGATTTTAGAACAACGATTGATATAAAACAAAATGCCTTAGAAATAAAATTTAAGATTTTCTCATATGGTTATGCAATAAGCATGCGAACTTATTGATAACGTATTTTTGTATATTAAAGTTTGAGAATTGATTTCTTCAAGTTGAGATAAGCCTAAACTAAATATTACTACATTTTAAGTGCTTGATAAGTCAGTATCCTTAACTTTTAAAATACATATATACATATGTAAGTAATTTTAATTTGTAATGGCAATATAAATAGAATTGTATTTTCGTTGATAAAGTTAAAAACATTTTTTTTATAAATTTGATATAACGTTAAGTACTTATTGTTCTGTTCTTAATGATCATCAATCATTATTATCCAAGTAAACTGACGCTATCACGCGAATTTAATGCTAATTTTATATTATTGCCCTATATACAGTAGCGCCGACTCCGGAATGTTTGTTTTATTGGTGATGGCCACGTAGTAGTCGGTTATCTGGTCCAAAGCTAAACACAGCGATAAGCCACTGATTTGAATAAAATCTTTACATTTCAGTTCGAAAAAAATGATAAAAATAAAATTGATATTGAACAAAATTGGAGTTCATTGATTTGTTTGCTTCTGTTAATATTTAAACCGTCATGGCGGATGTAATTCGAGTAGGCACAACTTTAGAACAACGACCAATTAGAAAGTGGGCTCGGCGCGCGTGGAGATGTCCAGATTAATAAAGGAACCCAAGAGGCTTCAGAGGCAGTCATAGAGCCTGATGCAACTGTGTTGGGGCTGACGGATGTTTCTTTTTTTTATTACTAAATTAAAGTAGATCAGATGAATTCACGTGGTTCAGAGGGATTTACTAATTTAAATTAAACATTCTAGAAAGATAAGGAGTGATCTGAGTACTGAGAAAACATATTTCTTTTTTACCATCAAAATTTAAATGCCCTTATAATGTATGCAACTGATTTGTTTCTTTAATAAATTTGAACACCAAAATTTTGTACAATTTGCTAACTAAACTTTAATTATATTGGTTATATGTGTAAATTTAATTAATCAATTTTTTAATTTTAGTTATTTCTGATCTACAATAATGATCTAAACTAAACTTTGCAAATTAAAATAAATTAAAAACAACTTATCTTGGACACATTAATATTATGTGATTTGCCATCTACACTAATTTAATCGTCATTGCGGAAAACATAAAACTCACCGTTTGACACTCTGATGCAAAAAATTTTAGCGGTTTGGTGGTAATATATAAAGAAATATGATTTGAGCGTTTCTAAAAAACGGACAACTTTTAAATAAACATTTTATTTCAGTGTTGGCATACCGGAAAAAAAATGTAACGTGATCAATTTCGTTATATTTGTAAATCAAATTTCGTTACGGTTATGGTTACTGGTACGTAACCTAAAAATCAATTAATTTCATTCCGTTATAACGTTATTTTTTGGTACAAAGGGTCGAACGGAATTTGAAGTTTACATAAAAATATAAATAGATCGTTACATGGAATAATTGAGATTATGCTCGCTCAATCTTCTGCGAAAATCAAATGAAGGCATAAACAGAATGTCGTGAACGATATTTTAGACCAAACGGTTCAAACACAACGTCCATACTGAAAACTAAAATATACTCAATGTTGGTTTTTTATACCTTAATTGTAACGAAATAACGGAAAATAAATTTATCGTTACGTTACAAATAACGTTATTTTCAATTTTATTATTTTGTATACCGGTACAAATAACGTTACTGGAAATATTTCGGGTTTTCCGTTATTGCGTTCCGTTACAATAACGTTATGCCAACACTGTTTTATTTCGATAATCATGTATTAATACCTCAATTATACATTTAACTTCGTCCTAAACAAATAATTAGGTAAATCGGCCATATTTTTGAATGAAATACCCTGATGTCAATATGTTCTGTGATCCACGATTTGCCAAGTACCCACGGTTTTCTGCCCCACGGGATCGTTTGCTAAGTAATATCGGTCCGCATGTTGAGGATTTGTATTATGTGACCCATGTTGAAGTACTCAGTAAAGAATTGAATATACCGCTCTCTTAGGAAGAGTTGAAGCGCTTGTTATCCCGATGTTTCTAATTGGTACAAGTTTTCCTCATCAAGTAACTATTGCTTGCGGGTTAGTACAAATTTGTGTGACTGCATGGAACCAGCAATATAAACTGATTATGTAACCTTAGCAATGAGGCTGCTCGATCCCTCTAGGCGATGTAATGTCAGCAAAATAAAACAAAAATAAGTGGTCTTTTGAATAATTCGAATGCGACATCTTCTGAATTTCTTATTATTCCCAGAATCGGTTCACATTCTAAGATTACTTCTTGCTACTATACACTTTCCCAGCTAGATAAGTGGTTTCCATTTGTGTTGGACTGGAAATCAAACAGCCAAAACAGTGTTGATGGCGTTTGGTTTGACTTTTCCAGGCTTCCTCGTCTTCTTGAATATTAATCAACATGGTTCGATGTTGATCATCAATGACTAGATGAAACCGTATTTTTCAGTGTTAGATGGAAAATTGTAAATAGATTAACTACTGATGTAAAGGGCAACGTTAATAAAGCTTTTACGTGTAACTTTTATTGGACTGGTATGGTGGTAGTTCAAGTGAAGAATTACATCGCAGTTGGGAATTCGAATGATGTATGTATTTGTGAATTCGGAAACGTATTGATCTAAACTGAAACGAACGAAAATTATCATTATCGCGCAATTCGTTTTCGACCAAGAATTGTCGGTTCATAAACGAATTTCTCTTCGCTAATTTTATTGACGAATCCGAAGATTAATTGCAATTTTCAATAATAAATACGTAATGTTATTTAATTGATATAAAAATTATTTTGGTAGGTTAGGACAAGTTTCAAACAAATTTTTTTACTATTTTAATATATTTTGTATTAAATGAAAAAATTTTATCTAAAAAATTATTGAATACACTAACCATAAAATACAAAAGGAAAACCGTGTGATGTTAAAATTTACACAATAAAACACGTTGAAATAATTTATTTGTCAATATTTTTTATTTAATTTATTAATAATGAAAATGTTAATTACAAACCAAACTGTAATCAATAAGTTGTTAGCATAAAATACAATTATTGTTTTTGTCATCAAACATCAAAATTCGGAGACCTAGGCGTATAACCAGAAATCGAAATTTCCCTTCTGATTACTTTACAGTGCACATTTTTATTTTCGTGCGAATTGTCATTCGAAACGGATTCGCAAATTGTGCCCCTGGTGACTGGTGAACTTCTCGACAAAGCCGGACGGAAATGGATTATAGAGGTTACCAACCATAGCTGGAAATTTTTATGTACTGATTTTGTTTGTCTCGATTTAATTACCCCATCCGTAACAACGTATGTTTCTGCGCTGTGTAACCGGGCAGTGGATTTTTATTTCACCTTATAGATGGAACCAGTACTTCGTTGCCTCAATCTAGTAGAGGTGCACAGTTGAGGATATAGAAACAATTCTTGTATTGTAGTTGGGTAGTCCTATCTTTTATAATTGACAATGACCTCGATATTTTGTAAGTATTTTGAATTATAACTTTAAATGTTCGCTTGTAATAATAATGATTATTTTGATAATAGGCGATACTAATACTTATCCCTCGAGTGGAATCAACATGATGTGCTCGAGATTTAACAAAATTGACAATCTCTTTGACTTTTGCCTAGCAAAGACAATTTTAAACGCAAATTAAAACACTTTTATGCGCAGACTACTTATTAAATTAAAAAAAAATATTTTCAACTGTATTTAATTTTTTGTATGTTCTCAAGTCAAATTTGTAGACTTTTCTAAATAAATAAATGTAATTTAAAAAATATTAAAGAAATTCTGCATTTTTTCTAATAAAAATAATGTGATTTTATTTTTGCTTTATAGTGATTTTTATTTTATTTATAATCATAATAATAATAATAATCATAAAAATGCATTAATTAGATTTAATTTCTATTGATTTTTTTGTTTTATTTATTAAGTTGGTTTCAAAAATAATTTATTGGAATTATTGTTGGCTGTGTTTGTATAAAAATTAGTAAGTATGTATTGAGAAATTTTTTGTTAAAAATTATTTGTAAAAAAAGAAATATTTTAATAATTTTTTCTGTGCGTTTTTTTTATTTTTTATGTAATAAAATAATAAATAAATATTGAACGGATTATTTTTCATATTCTAACTAAAACAAAAAAATATATATGTATGTATTTCGTTCTGACAATTTTATTGTTAATTTTTATTTCTAAATCTTTATTATTTATCATGCAATCAATAATATTATTAATCATCATGCAAACAAATATATGCCAGCAAAAATATCATTATTTTATTATACAATATATTTTTGATATTAATATAATATTTGATGTTTTTCATATAATTATTTTGTTTAGCATTTTCTTAATATACAAAATTGTATAAAAAATAATTAGTTAATATGTAAACTTAAAGTGTAATAAAAAAAAACGGAAACCTATTTTGATAAATTTACATGTAACAAAATAAAAAAGCCAATGCTAAAAGTAACAAAAACATTTTTTAATTTTTTTTTAATTTTCGTTTTTTTTAATTCAATAATATTAATTATAATAATTTTAACAAATGATTTTTATTTAAATAAATTTTTATGTTTATAAGAATATAAAAATAATTTTTTTTTTTGTTTTTATATTTTAATTGTTTGAAATATATAGAATTAGAGTTCAACATCTAAATAAGATATTTGTATATAATTATAATTTAGAGATTTTTTTTTTGCTATACAAATTTTTTTATATACTTAAATTAAAACGATAAATTATTGTTTTATTTTTTAGGTTTTTGTGTTTTTATTGTTTTACTAATAAACTATAAAATTTTGTCAACTTTGAATCATCTAAGCATTATTAAAATTAAATGATGTTGGAACTGTTTGTTGTGTAAATGCAAAACCTGCAAATAAAAATTACAACATTATAAAATTTTCAAAATTTTATTTTAATATTTAAATAAGAAGTGTGCAGGAGTGTAATAATTATATTAATGATAAAAACTCATTTTTTAATTCAAACCAAACAACTAAGCAAAATCTTTAGAAAAGCGATTCGAATGACATAAACGCAAGCGAATGAATGGGCGGGGCCGTATTAATCCAAGGGTAGGATGTTGTACTATCAATTTTACTTTCTTTTACGTAGTAAATGAAAAATGTTGACCTAGAGATTTTTGCCAATTTCTCCTTCGCCATACCGCCGATCAAAAAACATATTTTTAAAAGGATCTGTTTGTGTGGTGCTGTGCAGACTAAATGTTTGCTGGTTCTCTACAGCCCAGACGAATTGACTGATCGGGGTGAGACTTCATACTTAACGATTTTTTGGCAGCTGCAGCTCCATAATCGAATAGTGGTAGTTGATTCAGTTTATTATTTTTAAATGATAGTGCCCACATTTATTTTGTGTTTTGTATAGAATGGAGGAACGGTGTGAAAAAATTTACATTTACTAAAATTACTAACTACTTTACATTTACTAAAATTACTGGCTGTATGCCAAACTTGGTAAAAGCATAAAGCAATATATACATAATAAATATTAAAATATTTATTGGTAAATTTAAGTAAATTTTTCGGTAAATTCAATTATTTTTCAAAAACTCTATGGCAAACTGATGTAAAATCCATTCTAAAGGTGGGTCCACATTCGGAAAAATTTGTGCCGAACGTGTTCGGCGAAATTTTTTGTCGCCAATTAGAAAGTGTGGAAGTGTGCGGCGCATGAAAATGACACACAAATTTATGCCACATTCAAAACACATGTTCCAGCACTTACAATGAAAATGAACATACCCTTACTTCGATCGATTAAGAGACTAACAACCGTCGTAGTATAGATGGCTTTGATGAAAGCAATTGTTTGAAATGTGATTCGATTTTATTCGGGGTCAATTTTTTAATTAAACCCGAGCAAGCAGGCTTACCCCGGGTAGTGTACACCGAGCAAAGGTTGCACTGGGTAAAATTATCCGGTGTGGATAGAGTAAACAATTGTTTTTTACTTTGCACAAAATTCGTACACTGACATTAATTTCAGAGTAAAATTTGAAGAACCGAGTCTTCAAACGTAGTTTTAATGTTTCGTAAAATATTCAACCCATTATTTTTGGACACGGCACTTTTCAATTTATTTTTAATAAGTTCACCGACAGCTACACTTATTGCTTCAACTTGCCTATTAGCTTCCAGAAATAGGTTTATTTGTTCTACTAAACTTTTATTTGAAGACTCGAGTCTTCCTGTTGTCGTTGTTAGATGGCTATAATTGCTAGTTATATAAGCCAAATCATTTTTTAAAGTGACCTTTTCTAATATTGACTTAGCAATTTTAATGTACATAGATTCGTCGTCGTTTAGTTCGAAAATATTTTCTTTTATTTTTTCAAAATTTTCGTTATAATATGTCACCGCATTTAGCCAGGTTCCCCAGCGAGAAACTATTGGTTGAGGCGTCAGCGAAAGATTAGGAAATTTGTTTTAAAAAGCGCTGTCCGAGATAGTGCTTTCAAAAAAATATTTTTAACCGTCGAAACCAGGGCCCCTATTATGAAATTTTTCTGATGTCGGAAAATCCGTCTCGCGTCGGATGTTCATATTATGAAACTAAAAAAATCCGATACGTGCGGATTTTATACTATTATGAAATAAAAATCCGAGTTAGCGGATTTTACGACAAAATTCAATTGTCAAATCCGACAGCTCGTTAGGTGACGGATATTGTAGTATATGCACGGAAAATAGATCGTAATTCATACTTTTTATATGTTATTTAATTATTTAAAAATTTAATAAATTTATAAATGTAAGTACATATCTCTATTAAATTATTTTAATCAAATTTAAATGTGACAAGTATATACTGAAAATTTCGAGTTTAACTGTAAAAATACATGTTTCATAATACGAATATCCGCCGCGGATCGGATTTTACGACAACGTATTTTCCGACGGTGTCCTATTTTCCGACCGATTTCATAATAGGCCCCCAGTTGATTTACATCGCTAAAATTTGATCGAAGTGTTTCGCAAACTCTGTGTAATCCATGAACAACACATATCACATGCAAAATTTTGGAGTAAAATACCTGAATGGATTGTGCGGCTTTTACCATATAAGTCGCCGTATCGGAAATAAATAGTAACATTTTTTCCCGCTCGAAGCTTTCTCCTAATAATTTTATACAGTCTTCGAATAAACGGGCAATTGTTGAATGGTTAGTTTTGTCGAGGGCCGCTATATGAATTGTCAAATTTTCTAACTATGTATATACTTGAAATGATCTGCGATGAAACACCAAAAATAAATACAAATTGTTATGGTGACATCTTCCTTGCAATGTTAGTGAGGTGTGGGAGGTGTCTGATTCGCAGTTAAATTTTTACTTCAAAGGAGTATTAGTGGCATCTAGTGAAAATAATAGTAAAGCATAGACGGAATATACAGCTGTATTTCGTTTGTAAAACTTTCAATGATTTTCTGTGATCTGCATATAGGTAATTGTTAAAATATTTAGTACAATATGTATTTATGGAGAAAATATGTGCTACAATTGGAAAATATTTAAAAAGATGTGGTAACAAATATGGCTAAATGTTTTCGAATATTTATGATTCGAAAAACTCTGTTACTTATTTTGTTTTATCTTAATCCAAAAAAAAGATTTATTTAATCAGAAGCCTAGTTATTATATATAATTGCCGGTTATTATACATAATTACCAACCGCGTCAGTTAATATGTCAATTTTTTTAGAATTATTCACTTTTATCGGTGATTATATATCCCTTTTTCAACCAAGAAAACAAAAAAATTGGCTTAATTTTAGTCCAACCCAAACAAATGTGTGAGTAAAAAAGCATACTATGTAATGGCGTTGTTAATAAAAAATTTCGCTTGATTTGAAGTAAAACCAACACAATTGTGCGTATAAATAGTGTTTTTTCGGACGAAAATAAGTTAAAAAGGAATTCACAAATGTGTAAGTTGGTTGAAAACACATACTAAAATAAATTTTTGACATGGTACTTTTGCCCTACCCGCACAATTGTGTTAGTAAATCACTAAAGGGATATAATTACCAAACCCCTTTGGTTAAAATGTTAAATATGAAAGTTTAAAACTATAATAATAATTAAGAAGAATTATTAAAGTCGTCCGTGAATTTAATTTGTTTTAAGATTTTTTTTTTCGGCTTTTCGGACAAAATATCATTTTAATGGACACCCACCAAAAGTAGAAAAAATACACTCCCTCCCCCACGTTTTAACCCCAGGGCACTTGTGTACACAAAGATACACAAACCCTTACAAAAATGAGACGAAAATTAAATTATTTTCGAATTACGAAAATTGTCGTAAACATTGTATGGGTGTCCATTAAAATGATATTTTGACCGAAAAGCCGAAAAAAAAAATCTTAAAACATATAATAATAATAATAATGGCGTATTTTTACTTTACGCATACATACATCGAGAAAGTCAGGTAAACAGTAAAAATTTAGACATTTTTAAATGTAGGATTGTTTATCAACAGTTTTAAGAGGGGAAGTTAAATTTTTCCGGAATTTTTTTTTATTTAATAAAGTAAGATGCTAATTTTTTGATAATTTTTGAGGTTAGGATTGCGGGAATTCTATATCCAGGCAACCTTCATGAAACTCCTGACGAGCATCACTCACAACCTTAATACAAATGAAACAGAAGATGAAGAACAAATTGACAATAAATTCGATTTTAAATAAATTAAAATTGAAATTTTGAATTAACAAACTACATTATATTTCATTTATTTTTATTAATAATAATTGCTTCGTCAACCTTGCAGACACAGATCAAAGAGTTTTTATCGCTCTTATCACTGTAGAAGTACCATAAATGTTTAAAAAAATCAAGTTTTGTAAATAAAATTGTAATTTTAATTCGTTGTATACCTTGGAGGATGAAGGCTGCCGCCCCAAACCCCCGCTTGCTTTTCCAGAATTTATTAAATTCTTCAAGTGTCAAATTTTATTTATAATTTTAAATTAAGTAAACAAAACTTTCATATTATTCACTTTGACCAAAGGGGTTTGGTAGTTATATATATATATATATATATTGGGGTAGATACTCGATCGGCTAGCAGCAAGCAATTTGCTAGCTGAAATCCTGACTACTCAATCAATTTTACCAAGAAAATTTGAATTTCAAATTATATTTTTTATAAAATTTTTGTTTATTTTTGCAATTGCACAGTAAAGGCGGTGATACATGTACAGATTTTGCCTTTAAGGCATAAAAATTATGCGTGCTGATTGGTTAAAAGTCGGCCATCTTGAATCGCTTTATAGGCAAAAATTTTAAATTGAACATTTCTCAATTTTGTATAAGGTAAATATTTTTGCCTTAAAGGCAAAATCTGTACATGTATCACTGCCTTAAAACAACACAAAAATTTGCTGTTCATTTTTTCAAACCGCAAAATTTACTGTGCAATCGCAAAACAAAACAAAATTTTTTGAAAAACAAATTTTGAAATTCAAATTTCGTCGATGAAATTGATTGATTAGCCAGGATTTCGGCTTGCAAATCGCTTGCTTGCTAGCCGATCGAGTTACTACCCCATTAACCGGTTAAAATGTAAAATTATAGGAAAATCATTGATATTTCATAAATTTACCAAACGCACTAAAGATTATATATAATGACCGGTAATTATATATAATCACCGAATTATACACTTTGACCGTAACATATATATATGTACCTACAATATTGTAGGTAGGTCGCTGTTAGTAAATCTAAGGGTTAAAATAAATTTTATTTTCGTTTAGAATCGTAAATAAAATTCGTATAATTAAAATTTTGCAAAGGCGTCCGTAAGACCGAAGGCTATTAAACTGTTAGAAAACTGGCTAGAAAACTGCAGTTTCCACATAAACTAACTCATCTCTCTAATAATATTTTCTTCAAGACCCCCAAGAAACGCGACCATGATAAATTGTACAATATTTAATATTTTTTCCAATTTAGGCTGTTGCCACAATAGTTGGGTAAAAATCAAATTTAAGTGTTTGATTAAACTTAAAAACAGAAAAATAAACAACGGAGATTATTGCCTAGACGGTATGAAATTGACTGATCGGGATGAAATTTCATACTTAAGGTTTTTTTGCTGCTTGTGCTTTCAAGTTTTTCATATTTTATTGCAAATATTTTGTAAAGTATTATTTGAAAATCTAATCTAACAAAAATATTCTAAATTAAATTTGCTACAAAATTGGTTCAAAATTTGAGCGGAAATATTTTTTGATAAAAACTTAAGTTTTATCAAAATTATTACATACTTCCAAAAAATTGGAAGGTCCTTTGAGAAATTTATATGAAATAAGCGTACTAGAAGAGGCTTTTTTAGATTTGCAATAGTTTTGAAAAGTTTAGCATTTACGAAAAAACGATCAAAAATTAAGTTTCTAAGAAATTAAAAGATTAAATATTCGACAAGGGTTGTTCTTATTTGCTTTTTGAAAGACAAGTTTTATTAAAAATCTTGTTTTATTTCCGGTTTAGGAAGCAAGTGTAGTGTATTCGAATATACATTCGTGACCAGAAAACACTCGGGCATTGGCGACCACAACATACAACCCCCCCCCCCATTTTTTCTACAGTAATTTATAAAGCAAAAAAATGTCCCAAGACTTACCTCCACTATTTTCGATTTGTTTCGATTGTTTCTGAGCCTTTCTCAAGTCAGCCATATGCATGATTTCTTGAACAGTATTTGTCTGTTCTTGTGTGAGTCCCGTTGTTAGCATATTATACCAAACGGGATCTTGTCCATTAAGATCTAAGAAAATAATGATAGTTTAGTATTTGTGTAACCTATACATAAGAATTTAAAAAATATAAAACTTACTCGTTATAACCTCTTTGAATACAATATACTCATCTACACATTCGGGCTGCTCATCATTATCGATTGGTGTCGAATATGTTTCAAGTGCCGTTTCATCTAATTCATCGCTCGAATCATCATCATCATCGGAATCATCATCTTCACCATCCTAATAAAATAATTTTAATATAAATAAATATTGGAAAAAAATATCTTAATATTTTAGTGTACCTTAATTGAAGCGGTAATTTCAAAACCTTGTTGTGCCCCCTTATCAACAGAAAATGAAGCCAGTCTTTCATAATAATTTGGTCCCAATTCATCAATGTCATCTTCATCACTAGATAATGCTTCTTCACAGTCTTCATCTTCATCCTCGCTAGCCTCTTCTTCCACTTCTTGGGCACGCGCCGCATAGGCACGTTTAAGCCCATCAAATAATAATATTAATGATGGTAATATTCTAGTACTAATTTCACCAAGAACTGATGGTCTTGCATCGCCTAATGATATTAATGTACATAGACCTAAAACACATAATTTTCTATCGTGAATACCCAAGAAACAGTCTGTATCGTGAATCCATTGCTTTATAAAATGGGCACACAATGAATCGTTACTATTTTGATTCATTGGCATTTTATCTAATATCGTTAGTAAAAGTTGGGGATTATAATACAATGCTGCTATAACAACCTGAAAGTAATATGCGTTATATAACTTTTACTAGTTACTCGTTAAAAATCTATTCTTACTTGCAAGCACATTGTTCGTAGCTCCGATGATTTAACTTCACGCATTAGCCTTGTTACTACAAGTTCAATGAAACTCGGTATACAATTGTCAATACGACCTTTACATTGTAATATCATTACTTCGAGCAATTTGGCTGCGTGTGATTCAGAATCTTCACCCGAGTCACTTGTTAAAATCTGGAAATAATGTAAGTTTAGAAAAAACATTTGTAAAATACTGAAATTTTATAACCTTACCGCTTTACACATATTGAATATCGCTAGTACATAATTCTCATTAGATAAAAATGCTTCTGTATCTACTGTGATGTAATTATGAAGCGCTGGCATCATATCAATGAAGAAATCGTGTCCGTCTTGTTGAAAGACCTGCTAACATTCATAATTATATAAAATAAAATCGATTATACATTAAAAAATTTAATATACTTACGGTATATATCAATTCAAGCATGTGCCACATTTCTGGCGAAATTGACTTCGATGTTAAATCATAGACCAATGAAAATGCTTCCTCATAAAAGTCCATCTCATTCGATTGAAATATGTGTCCTATCACTTGTATAACGATCGGATGTAAATTAGCTATAATCGATGGTTGATCCTCCATCACTGAGAGTAGTGTGTCGATTGTGTTCAAAACTCCTAGCGCGGATACCGCTTTGTCATCTGAATTCTCGTCCGATTCCAAAACATGATCGAATGTCGTTGCCAAATGTTGACAAATTTCAACAGCGATTGGTGTTAGTTGTTCCGTAAATGTGCATACAATTTTCTGCATAACATTTGTTAAATCTTCATTTTCAGTTTCACGGATAATCGTTAAAATTTCTAATGTGATTGGTTTAATTTGATTTTCCAGGTATTGGGCACAATTCGCTTGGTCTTGTGATGTCAAATACATTTGTAGGGCAATAGCAGCTTGCACCTTTACAGGTAGTTCTGTATCGGTAAGCAAAGCGTTCGTTGTTAAACGAATAATTTCCGCTAAAACTTGTGGATTTTTTATTTTAATTTCACTGAAGTTTTGTAGGACCCAGCAAGCACGTGCCCGTAAATGTCCTTGCGGACTTTGAAATTCTGGGAATACATAGGAAACGATCATCGTTTCCATTTGATCTCTAAAGTATTTTTTCTTAAGTAAAATCTCAGCTAACGAACCAACCATGTGCAAGGCACCATCTTTTTGTTTTGCGTCCGCCGTTGGTGATGTTATGATTTGCATGATTACTTGCATTGTTTTCGGTAGTATACCAACACGTTTTCTGCAAGCTTGGAATAGAAATGATTGTGCTGCTGGTACTGGTGTGGCATAATCTTCAAATACATCAAACTTAATTCGAATATATTCGTATGGATCAGTTTCCCACATTTCTTGATCGGCTTGTGTAAATGACATGATTGGGAATATGACATCTTGAATTATTGCGATTGTGTGAGGTTTTAATAGTTTCCAGGAATATGAATGGAGTATGGCTGTTTTGAGGTAGGATAGAACATCTGTTAAAACTCGGGGCGATACATAAATCTTATTACGATATTGATCGAGCAGCTTCAATAATACTTCGAGAACCCCGTTTGTGAACGTTTGCAGATACCATTCAGCGAATTTTTCATATTCTTTTGTAACGACATTATTTGGGCTACCATACCGTTCAAACATGCGTACCATTATGTGTAGAGCCCATTTTTTAGCTTTCCACCAAGGTAGTTCAGGCCGTTCATCTTCTTCGATGTGCGACGAATCCGGACATGGTCGATCAGCTATTTGCCGACACACTTCCATCCACTGCGCAAACGATTCTTTCGAAATTAAATCGAGTGGTAGCGAATGCTGGGTCAAAGCATGATAAATTTTTAGTATTTGTTTTTGTAACAAGACACTCTGTTCCGACTGATCATTCATTAAATTCACAATTAAACTGTATATCATTGGTAATAGTAAATTCATTGCCTCGGTTAATGGAGTACGCTCCTCTGATTTTTTATATTCATAATTTTTAACTAATTGATACATACAAATAAGGGCACCACACCATCCATTTACATCTGGATTCTGTAAATATATACTAATTTTATCGACAATCTGTGTCCAACGGCCCGGAAAATCCTGTTTAATAATATGATTCAAGCATATTGCAATTTGTAGCCGTATTAATTCCGGCGCGTGTACAATGGCTTCGACAATACTTTCACGGATCATGGCACGATCTTGTTCATGGATTGAATATACTAGTGCTTGCCCGGGTTCTTGTTCTCGGTCTTGCCAACTTTGCGTTACTAAATTTTTTAAATAAATTGCACCAGCTTGTCGTATTGGCATTTCTAAATCATTTTGCATAACAATTTGGAGCAAAGTCGGAACAAATCCAATTATTTTATGAACCTGGAATGAAATTGATATATAAAAATTATTAGCGTTTGCCGGTAGTTTGTACAATTAACTAATAAACGTTAGCAATAAATTCTTTCCAAAAACAAAACACATTCGACTCTACATCTAAAATTCGCAAATTATTTGAGTTGTGCGTATTTCATTTTATTTGGTTTTTGAATCATCATTTACTATACGAAAATAGCTGGTACCATTGATTAATTTTGTTTATATTGTTCAATAAAAATAATAGAGAATGGAAAATAAAATTATAGTTTCTATTTAAAAATATTTTTTTTTTTGTATTTGACACAAAATGAATTAAATCAGAAAAGGATCAATACATGATACTAGTTTTCATGATTGTTCTAATGTCATGTTGTTTGGAAGAGACTAAACTATTTTAGATATTTTTAACAACACGCTTCTCACCCAGAAAGCGATATTACAGCTCGTTTACAGTGGAAATAAGCTTAAAAATTTTAGGAAGGAATTTTCAAAGGCCGGGCGGGAAATCACTTGTGGACTAATATTAATTGATTGACTTGTAATTTGGAAGAGAACTGTGTAGTACTGTATATTCGATCTGTAAGGAGAAAAGAACGTTGCCTGATGAATAGAACATCGCCATGCTCTACCTTTAGTAACAATTGCCGCTAGAGGCGAGGTGCTTCCTCGATCGAGGTCGAGAAAAATTGAGTAGTTCGATTTTTCCGAGCTCAAAAATGAAGAAGAGTACCTTTGTAATCAGGCCAAAGTAATAACCTTGGTCTGATTATAAAACTTTTCTTCTTCTCAGGAAAGCTGCCTCTTGAAATAGACTAATCCATCAGTTTTTTTCAGAAGTAGGAATTCTGAGAATAAACTCGAGTGTGTTGTTTATCTACTAGAATCTTCGGATGGACGTAGTACGTAGATTAGTAACATCCAACACATTTAGAATTACATCTTGGATGAAAGGAATTCTCACATGTTGGATGAAAAAAAGTTTAAGACAGAGTAAAGAATCTGGTCAATGGTCATTTAAAATCCTGTCTTAAGCCCCAAGATGATATCACTTTGCAATAATATTGATTTCAACTGGAGCGCATCTCCTCAAATGCGCCTTTCATAAACTTTCCTACTTCTTCTCCTCTAAAAATAAGCCCGTCCACTTGAAATATGTTATGAAGATTGCGATTGAACCTCAGTTTTGGATATTCATCATTTCTCCAAAGAAAACTAAACATGCAAAGCCGAAAGCCCGTTCATAACTAAACTGTGACTAATATTGAGCTGCAAACGACCGCATCGTGGTCCCAAAGGAACACATGGAATGGATACGGATGAAAAATATGCAAATCATATTCAAAACAGCAACTTAATACCATTACGCCACGCTTGTTTGGATTAGTGGCTTATCAAGCGCCTAGTTTAAGGAAACATCTAAACCTGAAATAATGATATGGAAATATTTCGAGGATGCCTTCACCGGTCTAAATAACGATACAAAAGTTACGCGTTTTTCTATAAAACTTCTGCAACATCTTTGACACAGAGACCAATCAGTCATAATTATATAAATTACAAATGGCTGATATAAGGGATGTCCCACTTGCGTTATTGCAGCTTTATTTTAAATGTCACTCTCACTCAAATACGTTTTAACTTATTTAAAGTAAGCTTTTCTTAATCTCAACATAGCCCGTTGGAGCTGTCTATATTTTAAATCAAGTAATCTATTATCCTACGTTGATGACATTTGCGGCTCAATGCAAGATTATCGAATCTTTGGAAAAAATCCTCCGGCCTTTAGAAGTCTGCCACTTTTAGTCTAGATTAAAGTTCCCATTTTTTTGTTTATAAACAGAAAAAATGAAGCATAATGTGGATTATCAGTCAGAGAAAAAGAAATAAAGTTGTTTTCGTACCAACCTTACCTTACGCATTTTCTAAAATATAAATTTAATCACTAATTAGGTTGATAGTTGCATTGCAATTTTAGTGCCCATCATCGCTAAGACCAAAATAAGCGATTTGATTTACAATCATTCACATGTGTTGAAATCAAATACATCATGCAAGTGGTTGGTCTATCGTACTGCAAAGAAGTTAAACATCCAAAGGTGGTTTGAATAGATGTACCAGTAAATCGTGTAACCTAAAGTTTAAAGTTACCTTTTTCTCGTTTGGCAAATAGTAAGCGCCTCCTAATCCTGGATTGTTTAAGTAATTGTTTTGGAAGAACATTTTCGGTAACTCCAACATGTTTCCTTACATTAAAACGTAAGTAACACAGTTTTATTTCAGCAATACTGTACAATAAATCATTAACTTGCGGTATTATACAAAACATATATGGTCGGGTTGTTTGCAAAATTCAAATTATGCTGCAGTTTTCAAACGATGACAAATTTTGGCATTTCGGAAATCAAGCGCATCAATATAAAGTGAAACCCTTCTATTGTACGATTTTTCTTAAGTTCCATTAGAGGTAACTACAAAATTAGCAGGAAATCCTGTACTTCAATATACTTATGCCGAATCGGAAATCAAAGTACAAATTAAACATTTTGGCGCCGACTGTTGTATTAAGAATTTCCCGTGTGCCCTTTGCAGTCCCTCTATTTTTATTTTCTATACTAATCGTAAATGTCAAATTCAACAGGCCTCGCATATCAGAATTTATGGTCCTTTTATCCCGTTTATAACCTAATAAAGGATGATTTAAAATTACAAAGTAAACAACCAATCGTTTGGTTGTACAATTAACGCGATATGCATATGACCAATTATTTTGCAATTTCGAAACTCAAACCCCAACATGTCATAAAAATTCAGTCAAAATAATTAAATTAACCGAGCTTATGATTATAAAAATTATTTTATTTCCATTTTTCGACTGACATGTTGCTACCACATGTAATTTTGTTCATTCGGACAATTTATTAATTCATTCCAATATTTCGACTAGATTCGTGTATGCAGCTTATTTTACTCATTATTACACAAGTACAAAAACGAGAAAAACTAATACAAGAGTAACTTTACTTCTGAATCACATTTTTTTTTGTTCCCCGAGCGACTAAACTAAAAATTCTAAATTCCACAAAAATATGGCCAGTTCAGCGAAATAATCAATACGTCAAAATTGAAAATTTTTTCTCGTATTATATCAAATTTCCCAGTTTTAATGCCAAATCGGTCCGATTGCAATCGAATTTCAAACACATTTAATCGAAATACCATTAAAGCACATGGTACGATGGCGATTCCATACCAAAAATTTTTTTTTTTTTACACTCCATCACTCACATTCACATATCGCTCGCTCGTTTCGTACCTGATTCAATTGTTCTTCAGCTTGTTGTCGTTGATTTAATTCCAATGTAGCTCGTAGCAAATCTATTAATTTCCGTGTATCCATTTTACGTTTTTCTATTCAACGAATATTCTAAGAAATTGTTTAACTTTTCGGTGTTATAGATTTTTTCTTTACTTCTTTAAATTTTTTCTTTGCAAAAATACATAAAAAAAAAAATAATACCGACCGGCGGACTACTTATTATATTTAACAAACGAGAGAACACAACTTCACTACTGAACAAAAATGTAGCAAAAATCATAAAAAACCAACACGCAGCGGAGAAGATAAAAAGAAAACTGTAAACTGCTAGAAAAATGTCGAGAAAAAGCAAAAAATCACGTGACATTTGGGAAATTATTTCGTTGTGTTGCATGAGTATAGTTTGTATGTGGCCACACCTTTTAGAACTAAAATTGCCCGATCGAAATAGTTTAGTACACATTTTACTAACATGATTGGAAATAAATGACACAGATTGCATTGCATTGAAATTTTTTCTATGGACGGATGGATAATTTTCCCTAAAATAACAAAAGAATATTTCAAAATTCTTTTAGCATTTTTATAAATCTTCGTTATCGACAAAATTGTGTGTTTCTTGGATACCGAAAATTCGATCAATTTTAAGTACACATTTTACTAACATGATTTGTATAAATAACACAAAATTTTATTGCATTGATATGTTACTACGAATACATAAATTTTTCTGATATAATAAAAGAATATTTGAAAATTCCCTTTACATATGTACAGGGTTATCCAATATTTATTAATCTGCATTGTCGACAAAGTAGTATGTTTCTTGGATACTCGAAAATTCGAAGACATCCATAGATAAAAAACAAATGGTATCGCGATCACTAATAGCTTAATAATTATTATTTTATACTTAAATTTAAAACTATTTACTTTAACAAATAGAAAACATTATAATGAAACACAACACTTTAAAGAAAAAAAAATCTAATTATGTAGTGCAACCGTGCACGTCGACTTGTCAGAAGAAACTGAAAATAAAAGATACAATCGAAACTTATAAAACTAAAATAATATTACCGCGAAAAAGAAAGAGAAAAACAATTATTTTTCTCCAAAATCAATATTTTTGTGTATTTGATATTTTGCAGTACGGAATTTTGTACGACATTTGAGCAGTTTTTTCCACACAGTGGAATAATTGCATACTGGGTAGTTTGAGTTTAACTGTGCATGTTTACGAATTGACGTTTCATTTAGTTAAAAGTGCACTTCAAATTCATGCATTTCAATTAGTCATTAGTTGGTAAGCAATTTCAATAATATATTTTTATTTCAATGCGAAATACTCGGATAAAAATTGCAACAAAATCGTACCCGTTTAACATTGTGTGGTACCGAAGCCCGGAGCAAAAGTCGGCAAATATCCACTTGTATGATTATTCCCCTTTCGCTCTACCGAATAAAAAATTAATAATAATAATAATAAATTGTTGTTGTTATATATAAAATTGTATATGAGAGACATAATATGTTCAAAATGTTGTTACATTTTTGTCCCTAGAGCTTCTGGAATTCAATTTGAGTTAGTTACACTTAAAAAACTAAACCTAAAATACTGATCAAACATCCGAGTATAATTAGACAATTAATGTAATTAATACGAATATGTATTTAAATTCTTGTATTGAATTGAATATAACATTTGCAAGATTAGTGTTTGGAATAAGTCCTAAATACTTTTCAGAAACCAACTGTTCTCGTGATTGAAATTAACACTTTGGAATTCTTCTTCTTTTCATTCAAGCATGGAATATTTAAGCAAGAATCCTATTGTGCCAGTCCTCCTCTAACGTAATACAAAACAGCGAAACATGAGCTCTATTTAACGATTTCCGCCCGCAAAATTCGTAATACACTACACAAACAATATCATGATTGGCTCCAATCCTTGTTACATAATTACGATATTCTACTTCAGATTAGGTTATCTACTTCTTAATCCAGAATGATTGTATAAACAAATTCTTGTCACATTTCTGAAAATTTTAAATTTTTTTTTCAAAACAATAAAATTGGCCTTGCAAAAATTGTATGACCATTTCTCATGCAATTCCGCTCTCATTTGCTTATATTTTATTTTATAGTAATGTTAAAACCAGATTGTGATACTCGGGTTCCGTTCTATTTTTACAAAAATCGTGTAATAACAAACTAGAACTTCGCGTTGGAATCCAGAGGATAGTAAGCTGTGATGGTTATCCGAAATAAACGCGCGGCTCAACATTAAGCGAAATCTTTCTTGTTGGCCTGAAGACCTTTGGAGCCACCTCTGTTGAAACCGCCGTTGAGTTGACACGTTATCGCAATAGAAAGAAAAGATGTGAAACAGAAACGATACCAACGATTTTTGGAATCTTTGCTCTTGAATATGATTTTGACTGCTATTGTTAATTATGAACAACTTAGACAAAGGGTGTCCACAGGGTGGCATATTGCCATCGTTACTGTGGATTTTTCTTAGTGATGATCTTCTGGTTGCGCAGAATCAGAAAAACACCAAAACGTCGTATCCGAGCTAATGCATTATGCTCTCCACAATATGGAAGTATGGTGTGTTGGTAAGTTTCTCCACACCAACCCATCATAACCCAGTCAACCCTCTGCGACCTAGTGGTTTTCTCTAAACATCGAAACTTACATCGGCCTTACTGTTCCCACACGTTTTGGAGGAATAATTAAAAAATCCTATTTAGTGAAGTCCCAGTCACCACACTTGAGAATTCTCTTGGAATTAACACCTATTATAACCTACGTGGCTGTGCCTTACAAATTATTGGTTAACTTGTTCTGCTGCTTATATGTGAATATGCTGTGAGGCATGGGTTTATGAGAACTAAACCCGTGACAGACTACTTCCGGAATTTGATTTCTTTTTCGGTGCACTCGATCCTTTGACAGATTTGTGGTTTTCTCAAGATTTCACTCTTAATCTCAGGTTAAAAGACCGTCTGAGTTTCCACTACACGGCCTTCCAAGCTGTGATCATGGCCTATTTTTCTGTGTTTTCGTAAATATGAAATGGGACGTTGTAACTATCAGTTTCTGAGTTCTAACTACATAAGTTTCTTTCTAAGTTTTCGATTCGACTTTTGTTTCCAGGAATTTTGTCTCATCTTTATACTGTTATTGACTTGCTTAATTTAATCCAGATCCTGGTTATATTGATCAAACTAAGCGAAACTTCAATATCTTGAGAAATTTTTAATTAAGTACTAATTTCATTAAAAAACTGATAACACTCTCTTTTAAATAAGGTATAATAATTATGACTATTTAGCATACTAAATATTTTTTGATGTAAATGTAGTTCAGATTCTTAGCTTTCAGAAAGTTCACAATAAAAATTTTGTATGACTAAACAACTTGATACAACTTGATAGGAGAAGGTTTAATGTGGGAAGTGATAGAAGTAACCTGCTGCAACGTGCGAACCTGATCAAGAAATCCAACGGTACCTTTCGTGTCAGCTACTTTAGGGACACCCTGTATATAGACTTCCGACAGGCCTTTGACAGTATAAACCACGAGGACCTATGGGCTGCGCTACTACATATATCAGTAGGAATTCCAGAGAAACTCGTTTTTATGTGTAAATTTAAAACGTCTGGGTCTGTATGTAGAATCATAATTGAAGGAACTGTATCAGACTCCTTTGAAATAACATCTAGTGTTCGACAGGGAGATGCACTTGCGCCTGTGCTGTTCAATTGGGCGCTTGAGTACGTGTATGGAAGTAACATTGAAACTAACTGAGCCATATGGAGGGCGATCGGTGTATGGAAAAGGTGCACAAATGGCCGGAATTATGAGGTGCGACAGCAAATAAGATTTAACGGGCTATACCCTATTTGGTAAAAGTGGAGAGTGTCTAGCAGCGGTGGGTAAGATCACCGAGGAAGTACTAGTCAAAAAGGGCGTTGGCAATGGGGCGTTGGCGGTTTGCAATGATGACAGTATGGATGAAAAGATGTGTGAGCTGGTGTTGCCGAATTTGTAAGAGACGCGTGGCGGGCGAGTATTAACGGAGTGGATTGTCGAGGATGGCGCCGGGAGGCGAGGACGTACGTGTAGTTGAACTGGTTTGCGTTATACGATCTATTCTAAAGGCGTTTTTTATGAGATTAGTGACATCTAGATTTAAGTAGTAGCATTAGGATAATTTTATAACAGTTTTTTGGTATTGCAGATTATAGCAGAATAATATACGGAAGGGTGGTTATATACGGAAGCGGAAGTCCTTGAAAGGTCTCGAATGCTCGGCGTGGTATATAAATACGGGCGCAAGATCCCAATGAGGAGTCATTTAGTGACAGTCTTTGGCTCACAATGATGTATTAACGTTTACAAGTAGTCTAGAAAAAAGAGAAAATTACAAAACGAAAAATTATATTGGAATCAGCATTTTTCGAATCACTACGGGGAAATTCAGTTGCATTCAGTTGCGAGTTATCAATTCCTAACGAGATTTTTCATTAAAATTGATGTTAAAGGTCAATGGGATTTACGCTACAGTAAAGTGATACACCTGGAGAGTTTTGTTTATATTCTTATGCTGCGTGCTTCAGAAGATTTTTTTAGATGCTATAGATGTAATTTACGTTGTTATTCGCCGATTACTTTTCATACTGTTTGTCAACGTACCCTTATCAATATACGGAAAATAATAAATTCCTGATAATGAATGGCTAAAACAAGCTGAAAATATTCGGCTAGGGATACAAACAAAAATAAGATTTAGGAACTACTTTGAGTGGAGCAAGACCATCGTGAACTGCATTTGCGTTGAATCGGTAATATCAGCTAAATGTAATGAAATTGTTGTATTCTGGTACTTAGTTAAGTTTAATTAAATACAGTCAGTCACAAAAGTATCTATACACCACTAAAAGTTACAAAATCGAGATAAATGATAAGAACTAAATATTATAATATTAATTAAATAATATAGTTAAACAAAATAAACTATTATTGGACAAAAAAAAATAATTTGCGTATAATTCAAAAAAATCATAAAATTTATATCACAAAACTCTACACACAGTAAATAAAACCAATAAGATGTATACTGGTTGCCTAAGTAGTCCTAAGCATTCGACGGACGGTTGTTATTGCTACGCAATATGTTGAAATACATTCGGTGATCCATATTATCTTCTATAAATACCAATTTTCTGACACCAGCTGCAGCCAGAGATTCCCAAACCATTACAATTCCCCCCCCCCCCCCCCCTCCGCATCGGATTCGAAATATATATTGAATTTACTTTAGTCAGTGGAAAGCACTTTGCTCTGTTTCGGGATGAATTTCCTCACCAGTGCTATTACGAAACCCAACCGATATTTTTGGAGCACTAATCCTCGCTTTGTAGCTTTATTATTAAATTTCTTATTTCGATTGACACTTCCGTTCGACGCTGCATTTTTTAATGCCAAAGGCGAAAAATATTTCTTACTCAAGACGAATGCAAAGTTAATACTGAAAAAAGATAACAGTACTTTGCAATAAATTTTATGAATTTTTTGAAAATATTTTTTCCAACAATAATTTTCTTTGTTTAAATATATTATTTAATTAATATTACAATATTTAGTATGTTTCATTATCTCGATTTTGCAAATTTTAGTGGTGTATGTAGACTTTTGTGAATGACAGTGCTAAAATAATTTAATTCGAACGATAAGCTAAAATATTGTTATAGCCTTCATAAATTTTATAAAACTTGTCTATTATCTATCTTATATACTTTATGGATTTAGGCATTCTTAACACTCCACTTGACATTATTTGTCGTATTTATAGATTTCCCAAAAATTCATATTTTTATGATATATGCAAAATATTTGTTTATAATTTATGTAAGTATGTAAATGACTCTTAATATTTATTGTTAATCAATAATATGCAAGAACCATTTACAGGAATCCTCAAAATAAATTTGATTTTAAAATATTTTTTTTGTGCTTTTGGCTTTTACCCTTGACAAACGGAAGGTTATATTAGTTTGCGGATATAAAGCAATAGAAGACAATTTAAGGTTTCTCGCTTATACCATATTTGAATTCTTTGTTATACTTTATTTTATTTTTTTTTAGTTTTGCGCTTATCATCAATAAGCTGTATTCATAATGCGTGCGGTTTAATGAGATCGCCGCGCCATGGCATTTCCCTGGTTCTATTTAAACAGCTTCAATTCACATTTTTAAATTTATTTAAAATCTTTGTGCCCCATTGACGTCTAATACAAATATTTCGAATTACTTAAAAACGCATGTTTTATAAATTGCATATTTTCCCAGACAAATCGAAAGTTTTTCCGGTACAACCTTGAAAAATGATTAATTGAACTTTCGAACACTATACATTTTATATAATGGCCTCGACTTTGATAAGTATTACACAGAGAAAGAGTTGAATATTTTACAGTATTATTTAGTGAAAGACTTTATAAAAAATATACCGCTCACATTGAGTCATCATACTCGTATAACTCTACACAAAAAATATTTATTTCCCCACCGCCAGATATCCAGTAATAAGCGATGCGCTATTATGACGCGATTGATCGCTTCAAATAAAAACAATTTGATTGTCTCGGTTATCGCCTATCTGTTATTTTAATTTTTAGTTTAAATTAATCAGTCTACCTGCGCGTTCCTATTTCGTATAATAGTTTTATATAGTGTTGTTGAACTTAAAAATGTGGTTTATTTTAAAATTATTGATACTAGTGATTTTATGTCTTGAGTGTTACATGTGTTTTCATATTACGAAAAATCCGTTTGAAGAGTCAAAGGATCGTCCTTCTGTCCGCATCGGCAGTGAGTCTAATAATATTAATAATACAAAATAATTACGGTTAAACTTATAAAACTAATTTTGAAACGTACGATATGGATGCGATTAACTGTAATCCGAATACCAATCGCAATTTATGCTTGAAGGAAATAAATTATGTTTGCAGCCTTCAAACAGAGTGCAGTGTATCATTCCATTTCTTATAAAAACATAAAATAATTAATATTGATATTATTAATAATCAATATTTTATGGTTTGCCGTATTTTCAAGCTCGTAATTAATCAATTAAATTGTTACAACTTGATTTGTGGGGAGCTTAAATAATCAATGATTTGCTTTATGCATATAAGTTTTTGAGTTGCTGGTGCGAGACCATCATGACTAACATTAAGTACATTAAGTACACAAGCTTTTTATAAAAAATTATTAAATTTTTTAAATGCGGTGTATAAAAAATCACCGCGATAAAAAATATGACAGTCTTGAAAATTATTAATAATTTTCGTAATTATTTTTATAAAAGTTCAACCGTGGTTCACAGAATATAATGGGGATGTTAATTTGATTGGTTGCTTATAACTATATATAGAAAACGTACGACCATAGTACAAAAATTTAAGTGTAAGCATGCATAGCCTATTACTGATCCAATTTTCTGCTCTTTTGCTCTTTTAAGGCTAATTTTGTTAATAAGGAGTCCGCGCTTTTACGTCAGTACTATTGCCATCGACGCATTTTTTGCATTTGATTTGTATTTAGAATTGTTCGCAAACAAATCCGGAATTTTTTCCACCGTTCTCAAATTCGTATTCCACGATTTTGATTTGAGAGATTTCTTACTATTTATTCTAACGTTTAAAGCAAATTGCTTGGTTCTAAATAGATCAAACTGTCATATACGGATAAGCATGGCTCCCGGCCTTAGACATAGCTTAAGCCCAGACAATGTTCTCTGAAACTATAGGAGCAAAGTGTTGTTCAACTGTGTCATAGTTAGTTAAGATTTATTTAGCGACCAATAATGTTTACTTTCCAGGCCTATCCTGGATTTTTACTTTAAATTAACTTAAATTTTTTGTCTTTGCAACTCAGATGGTTTAAGTCATTTAGAAGGGGTCGTAATTCTTTCAGGAATTTCATTCTGCTTGCAAATTAAATGATGTATAGTTTCTTCCTTCGTCCCACCACGAAGACCGCTAGACCACAATATTCTTAATTACTTTTATAACTGTTCAACCGTGGTTCACAGAATACGATGGGGGTTTTTATTAATTGATTAATTAAGAACATATAATGAAAACGTGACTTCAAAATCCCACTGAATTATTATTAAAAATTCCAATAGTTACAGTGTGTCCCAAAATTTACGCAAGATTTTAATTAAATAGAAAACTCAGTTTTTTTTTCAATTCTATTTTTTTATTGAAACATAAAGTACGGAGAATAGGGCATGACCTGGTGTTAAAATAAATGATCTAGGGGGCCAGTTTTGATCATCCAAACGAGAGAGCACCGACCAGGAAATGCCTTTTGCATCTTGTTGAAACCACATGTCGTCCGGCCTCATTTTCATTAAAGTATGGTCCAATGACGCCTCCAGCCCCAAAATCTACCCCAAATTGGTGCAGTGTTGTGGATGCATGTGTTTTTCGACAATCACATCAAGGTGAAAATTAGCTTCATCGCTTGGGATGATTTTGCTCGAAACTGTTTTTTTTTTGGTTGAACTGGTTCAAAACACTAAATTAACTAATTTTCTATTTAATTCAAATCTTGCGTAAGTTTTAGGACATCCTTTAGGTACAAATATGGTCAGCACAAGTTTAGCAGTAGGTATGCCGATAGAGCCAATTATTATAGTTATGTCCATTCAACTCTTTTCACGCTTTATAAAATTTTAACGAAATTTTGGTGAACTTTCTGGTTTTTATGGTTCATTTTATTAATGAGCCCACTACTTCACCTTAGCTCACTCTACAACCCCATTATTGTTTAATTTATACCGTATCAGAGGGTTAAGCGAAATGAGGAGCGCATTAAAGTCACCGCGGCCCGTGAGGGCAATTAGAGCCGTTAGTCCCTATACTAACTTAAATGACTATTCACTAATACCACAAAAATTAGGCCTTGGGGTGAAGGATGAATCATTTAATAATAATAATAATAATAATAATAATAATAATAATAATAATAATAATAATAATAATAATAATAATAATAATAATAATATTTATTAAATGTGTTTAAGCTAATGCTTTTATACACATGAATATTTACAATAATTATATTATTAACTTATAAAATTAACACAAAAAAGAGAAAAGTAATTAATCAAAGCAATAAACTAAATTAAATATCTACAAATATGTACATACATTAATTATTTACATTTTGAGAACTGATGTTTTTTAGTTCTATTGGCAAACTATTCCATTTAATAATTGCATTTATTAGTACAGAATTATTATAAACATTTCTTTTACTAATAGGCAAATTAATGTTTCTTGTGCGTAAAGACTTGGAAAAATTTAACTTTTCATACAAATATAACGGTAAACCTGAGTTAACCAGTTGAAAAATAAAAACAGATGTTCTATAATCAAATAATTGAAACAAATCATATCCAAGAATTGAACACCTAAACTCCGAGATATGATCGAACTTCCTAAGGTCATGAACGTATCTAGTGCAATTATTATACGTAACTTCAAGTAAACTTTTAGAAAAACTGTCACATTGATTGTAGATAACATTACAATATGTGAACATTGGCAAAACCAAACTTTTAATTAAATATTTACGAAGGTTAACTGGACAAAACTTTCTAATCAATTTAAGGGGATAAAAGGCATAATTAACCCTCTGGCAGAGAGAGCTAATATGATCATTCCACGTTAGTTTAGAATTCAAAAGCAACCCTAAATCATTAACCACTGGAACAAAGGATATAACATCATCATCTAAGAAAAGTGTAGGTGTAACATTGTGTCGAACATTTTTTGAGAGTAATAAAGCCTTACTTTTATTCGGATTTAATGATAACGAATTATTTTTAGCCCACAAAGAAACATTTTTAAGATCTGTGTTAAGTTTAATCACTATCTCATCTAGCTGTGATAAATGACCACCAATATAAAGTTGTAAATCATCAGCATAAAGATGAAACCGGCAATTCAAAATTTTCCATGGTAGATCATTTATGTACAAAGAAAAAAGTAACGGACCTAAGACCGACCCTTGAGGTACACCTACTACCATTTCACTAATATTTGAATGGTCAATACCATACTTCACAAATTGTTTACGATAACTCAAATATGAGTATATTAGATTAATAGCCGAATTAGAAAATTTATAATACAAATGTAACTTCTGAAGCAAATGAATATGATTAACACAATCAAATGCTTTAGAAAAATCTAGTAGGACCAAAATAGCAACCGAATTTTCCTTGTCCAAGATAGCAGACAAATCATCAATAATATTAACAAGAGCAGTAGTGGTACTGTAGCCTGATTTGTACCCCGATTTGTACCCCTGATTTGTACCCCGACTGAAACTCACTTAGGAAATTAAACCTATGAAGATGTTCCTGCATTTGACGTTGCATGATTTTTTCCAGAACTTTTGACAGAGCAGGCAAAATACTAATGGGACGTATATCTCCTATATTGGAAATTACATCCTTCTTTGGTAACGGAATTATGGACGCCACCTTCCATAGATCAGGAAACACAGATTTTGTCAGACATTGGTTAATAACAAAAATTATAAGAGGGAGAAATAAATCAATAAAAAGTTTTAAGACTTTAATATCTACCATATCATAAGCCAATGAATCAGATTTAATTTCATATTTCATATTTTCATCAACACAATCAAAAACAAAATCATCGCCTGTAAAATGATCAGATTTAGCATCAGGTAGTGGTAAAACATCCAAGGAATCACGAAATTTAGTGATTCCAACCAAAATTTCTTCTGCTGAAAAGTCAATTCTAGCATCACTAGTGACGCAAGAAACCCCCAATTTTTTTAAATTATTCCAAGTTATTTTGGAATTTTTCAAATTTCCAAAATAATATCTTTGTTTGGCTTGGTTGATGTATATATTTGTTTTATTTCTAAAAAATCTAAAAGATTGTAAATCATTATGTAATCCAAACCTTTTATGTTTTTTAAAAGCTAAATCTCTACGTTTCATTAATTTAATAATATGAGCATTCAGCCATGGTGCAGTAGAGCATTTATTTATAACACTTTTACGAGGCACACAAGTCTGGTCTAAATGTAAAAAGTTTGAGTTGAAATTGGCAACAATATCATCAACCTCAGAATAGTAATACATGGTTTGCCAATCTAACAAAAAGAAATTTTCAATAAAATCTAGTTGATTAATCGCCTTATAATCAGAAACAACAGTATACGATATCTTACTCCTGGTGTTACAAAACTTATAACTTGCAAATATTAAATTATGATCTGAAATAGCAGGAACTTCAATTTGCCCAAAGGAAATAATATTATGTTTATCAGGCTCATAAACAATAATCAAATCTAAATGGTTGTTAATTCTAGTTGAACTAAACGGTAAATAATATAAGTTATTAATTTTTAAGCAATCACTAAGCCTATTATTGCTCAACATGTTATAGTTAAAATCACCACAACAAATAATTCTTTCATATCCACATAATTGTTCAGCAAAAATATCTTGTATATTAACTATGTCACCTGAATAAACAGGAGAAGGGTTATAAATAATCAAAATAAGTATTTTTCCAAATACTCCAACAAGCTCAGAAGATAAGAACTCAACTTTACCTACAGAATTAGAAGAAAGTTTGTTAATTTTAAAGGAGGAACAATAATAAATACAAACACCACCTCCACGGGAATCAGTACGATCAGCTCGCAGCAATTTGTAGTTGTTTATTTGGAATGACTTGTTTCTATTTTTCTTAGTGAGCCAAGTCTCAGACAAAGCAAGAAAATCAAATTGATAAATATGTAAAAGAATAGTTACATCATTAAAATGTTTCACCAAACTTCGAACATTTAAATGATCAAATGTCAAACAAAACTTTTTATGTACAGACAAATTATTAAATGGAATAGTTGTGTTATTGCTTATCGTAAAAGAATTATTTAAAGTATTATTTAAGATGGATTGGGTATAGATGCCGACGTCCAAAACTTTACTTTTGCAGGTCGAGTTGACCAAAAATTTGCGAAAGGTTTAATATATACACCAATAGGCCAGGTAGCAGGATCCAGAGCTTTCACTTTCAAATCATCTCTACACCCCAATTTAAAACATATACGTATTCCAATTTCTGTATGTTAGAATTTTTCGGAATCAACTTATGTACTTTGCAAACTTCAGTTTGCAAACAAGATTTAGCCATACCCAAGATATCTTCTTCCTTAGTAGTAGGATCAAACCGAGAAAGATGTATCCAAAACATCTTAGGAACAGGAATAGTTTTAATACCAAAGTTCTCAACTGACTCATTAGTTCCATAAATCAACTTTGTAGGTATGGTAGGTGTAGAAACATTAATAGTATTACCAGAGCACGGTACATCTAAACACTTAACTTCCGTAGAAACAGAATTAAATATTTGTTGTTCACATTCTGCAGGTTCAGGCATAACGGAAATAGAGCCTCTGGACGTTACTATCTCTGCAAATGTCTGTGAACTTCTAGGGTCCAATGTTGATAAAGTAACAAATTCATCTTGAATGTAGGTTGAAGATGTTGTCATATTCGTAGAATCAACATCTGACCGAATAGGTGGATTAATAATTTCTTCTATAGAATTAATAACACCAAATGTGTTACAAAAATTCTTCTCCATAAAATCAGTTGACACAGGGGATGTATCATCACACGATGCAATATTTGTTGTTAATGGCCTAATAGCACTCGGCAGACCATGTATAATAGCATCAGGAATTCTTTTATCCTTAATATTAAGTAGCTCCAACACATTCTCAATTAGAAGTCTATTTAATTTAGTTTCTTTCAACAAGTCTTGATATAAAGAGTCTTGATTGTCCCACGATTTGGCTTTTATATATATATTCTTAAAAGATCGGTTACTCACCAATTCTTTGCAATCATCACAAAACCAAAGAATGTTTCCACATTTAAAGCTTTGCCGGTGACATGCACGATCCACAGCAGCACAACTCAAATGATATTTTTTTTCACAAAAACCGTCACATCCAATCTTGTCCACACCAACAGCCAAAAGACATTTTCCACATTCCATTTTACAGACCTTACAAGTCAAATAACATATAAATATAATATACGAATGAACTTGTACCACTTGACTAAGTAGTATAGAAAATGTACATAAATATTCGTATTAGACAAAATAACTGTCAAAATATAAACGTCCAAAAAACTATTTATATATATACATTAATTAAACTAAAACTATACATACACAATATTATATTAATTATTAAATATTAAATTTTATTAACACGAACACTAAATATTATTATATACAATTAAAATTAAATGTAATTCTTTTAAAAAAATTTCGTTTAGAGAAAAAAAAATAACAACTGGTATCCACAATGACTACTATTATATGATTTCGGGAATGTAGGACTCCCTATTCATAGATTTCAAAACAATTAAACTGTTGTTTTCAATTTTTATTCGGACATTTCCCGATTTTGGACTTTCATTTTTAAATTTTGAAATTATGAAACAACTATAAAAAATAGATAAGTCATGCACTCTTCATTATTTCTTCGTCTTGCTAAGATTTTTTTTCTAAAATATATGATTTTGACAAATCTAGAGACCTTTCTTCGAAAATAATGTTACTCTTATTTAAAAAAATAGGTACTTACAAAATATTACACTAGCGTCAATATTGGGGCTATGACATCGACCCTACTTTTGCTGCATTTCACTTGAGGTGTGTTTATATCTGTTTGGATTATTGCCGATTATCGATAACGTTAAATCGTTCATCTCAAATTTCTATTCCATGGTTTTGATGGTCTACTCCATGATCGGAGGGATCTTTGGCTTTTAGAATGTCTATTCAAATTTTCTTAGTTATTTGTCGGACGCGGAAATTTGAAAGCGGAAAATAAGAGATTACGCTGCTCGCCACAAGTGGCAGCACCATCACAAAATAGAATTTCTGTTGGTATTTTATCACAACTCTTTTCTTTTACAAAAGAAAATATTTCAGCGGAATCAAATGTTAAAAGTGTTCCTTAAATTGATAAGTTGATTGACCTCCGAAGTATAAGGAAACCCGATATATGAAATTTTGAAGTTTTACAGCGTTCCATCTATCTCCGCCATTTCTTAACGAATTATGATGAAATATGGTTAGTACTTAGTAGTATTTGATGGCATTCTAAAAAAGTGAGTTTTGGATATAATTCTAGCATCAGTTCATGCTGAACTAAACTTCTTAACTACAAATTTTCGTTACTTCGGCGGTCAATCAATTTGTCAATTTAAGGAACGCTTTTAAGATTTTATTCCGCTTTCATATCGCCACCTCTATTAAAATTACCGTCGGGTATGCTGGAAGAGTAGTGTGTCTCTTGGAGATCACCATTCAATTATTTTCTACACTCTATCACTCCTACGATTTTTTGCATTGAGATTCCCCACGGCAATTTTAATGTTATGGTGCGGGCTGTTATTAATAACCTCTTCCAACTCATCAAAGAATAGATCTTTCCCGTCATTGCATTAACGATCGTGATACCAATTTCCGAGGTAGTGCTCGCGATGAATCCGATATGGTAATCCGATGCTCCATATCATATCTAATTTTGTGGGAGGAGTTTGTTAGCCAGCCGCTTAACCTGCTTCTTAAGTGTGTGGATGACATTAGTTTTATTAAGGCGCCACAATTCGACGTGAAATGTAGCGTCCTTGGCCATAAACAAAATTGCCTCCGCTCATATCCAGTACAGTTTGGAATTACCCAGAGGGCATCGGGAGGAGGTATGGACCTTGGACTTGGCCCATAAAACTACTACTACTACTACTACTACTACTTAAACATAGATGTCAATAATTTCCGCTAAATTGACTAATTTACGCTAAAATGTCGTTTTTACCGTCAAAAAAATACGACTGCTGATGTAAGATGCAGTGAAGTTGAAAAAAGAAAATAAAGTTAAATCAAAATATAAAAACCAGTTTTGTAATTAAATTCAGGATACTGGATTTCTGGAAACGGTACATATCGTTTATTAGTGGTATACCTTTTGACATTTTACATTTTTTTTTATTATAGATACGGAGTTTTGTGATCACGAGTTGCAAAAAGAGGCCCCGACTAATTTCATAGATATTTCAGAAATTGAATCTATTTTTTGGCAAACCAAAGGCCAACAAGCCGTAGAAAATCATTTGAAACGTGTACAAAATAAAAACGTTGCCGAAAATGTAATATTTTTCATTGGCGATGGTATGTCTCTAACAACTGTAGCAGCTGCTCGTATATACGCCGGACAATTAAGGAATGCAACGGGTGAAGAAACCAGTTTATCGTTTGAGCAATTTCCTCACACGGGCTTATCCAAAACATACTGCATCGATAGACAGGTGGCAGATTCGGCTTGTTCTGGAACGGCCCTATTCACTGGTGTAAAAACCAATCATAAGGTGCTCGGTGTAAATGCAAAAGTTGTACGTGATGATTGTGCGGCGGCTGAAAATAAACTAAACCACGTGAGTTCCATATTAGATTGGGCGCAAAAAGCGGGTAAAGCAACTGGTTTAGTAACAGATACAAAAATAACAAGTGCCACACCAGCCGCAGCCTATGCCCATTCCGCTAGTCGTAAATTCGAGTGTGATTCAGATGTTTTGGATGAGAATCAAGACCCAATTCAATGTTTGGATATTGCTCAGCAGCTAATCGTTAATAATCCAGGTAAAAAATTGAATGTTATTTTTGGAGGGGGCCGCGCCAAATTTTTACCTGAGTCGGACAATAAAGGTAAACGCAAAGATACAAAAAATCTTATTGAAGACTGGTTGAAGATGAAAAATGGCAGTGGAATTTATATATCAGACCGAAAGGATCTCCTGTCATTAAACGCCAATAATGTGACTCATGTCCTAGGACTTTTTGCGTCGAGAAACATACCCTTTAAGTATAAGAGGAAAGAGAAATATCCGTCATTAGACGAAATGACGTCGGCTGCAATTAAAATATTGAAAAATATTAAACCATCTAATGGGTACGTGCTATTGGTGGAAGGAGGTCGAATCGATCATGCTCATCATGATAATACTGCCCAAGTGGCATTGCAACAAACTGTAGAGTTATCGGAAACGGTTAGTAAAGCCATCGATATGATTAATACGGCAAATACATTGGTTGTGGTAACATCGGATCATGGGCATACAATGTCTTTTGCAGGATACAATAGTCGGGGCTCAGACATATTAGGCGGTGTAACCGGTAAACACAAAAAACGTATGTACGCAAATAATTTAAATGTCCAATAATGTATACAAAACAATTTTTTTCAGGGCGGTCATCATATCCTGCTCTTTCTTATGCGAATGGCCCCGGATACAGAAATACTACAGACATATTAAATACTAATTATACTGATAGTAAGTTGAAGGGTTTGCAGATAAACAATTTTTTTTAATATGGCATTTTTAAACCTACCTTAGCGGATGTAACATTTATGTATCCAGCAACTGTGCCGTTAGATCAAGAGACACATGGCGGAGAAGATGTTGGTGTATATGCTATAGGACCTTGGTCTCATTTATTTACCGGCGTGTACGAGCAAAATATAATTCCGCATTTAATTGCATATGCAGCATGTATAGGGGATGGTGTAACTAAATGTTGCAAAACGGAGGAAGATACCGACAGTGGTATTAATCCCACTGTAATCGTAAAATTATAAATTAGTTTTATAGTTAGTATAGTTTTATTCACCTAAATGTATACATTACCGAAACAACAACGTATCGTACCTGTATAAAACGTAGTATTAATATTAGTTACTAATTATATTTTTTTTAATGAACAATTTTATTTGTATAAAAATACTGATTTATATTTTTTTAACTATATTTTAATTTCCACTTTACTCTTTTTTAATTTTAAGACATTTATTGTTGGTTTTTAAGTTTTACGGTGCTTATTTCACATATACACATAATTAATTTAAATGTTTTTTTTAATTTTTTTTTATATGTATAAAATATAATGCTTAATACGAGAGTATTAATTAATTTAGTTAATATTTTCTAATCGTCTAAAATATTTGATTTGTATACATAATTATCTCATTATTGTGTCATCAACGTGTTGTCATGAATATTGTTCAAGGGTTTTCTTAAAGCTTGTCTGATGGTTAGCCTTTGCTTAAGGTAGGAAATTTGTTATTCCTGAGTCCTGAAACGATCTGTATTTAAATTAGGCTGTGATATTGCGTCATTCCACTTTAATATACGTTTGAATTACAAGCAAGTTTCTCCAGTCACAATACCGCGCGATCAATACATATTTTGATCATTATTCCGTCATCAACGTGATGTAAGAATCGTATGAAGGCGTCTTCGTCTTTTGCCCGAGCCGTTTTTATGAAAGTAAAGTGTCATGTTTGCTTTCGTTAACCTTTCTTATACGTGATAGTTTTTCGGGAGGGAGGGAGGGAGCAAATATATATTTTTAAAAGTCATCGATATCGATATTATGCTCATATGCAGTATGCCCTAAAGCCGCGCCATTGTTTATTAACAGCTGTCAGATCATTAAGTTTCAAAGAAGGAGGATAGTAACTCAACTCGTCATATGCTTTTACTCACAAATCTCCTGGTGGAGAACCCAGCCAAAGAAGCCGATATGATTATGTCTTTTAGTATTTAAATTATCTTACCTCTGAATAATCGGTCTACGGCAAGACGGTAAACGGTCTGCTCTGTATCTCTAAAAGGTTATAGTAGGGCTTCTCGTACTCAAGGTATCATAACCGTAAAGGGATAGTATAGCGCAATTTCCACAGATTTTTGGGTGTAGACGTTAAGATTTCGATGGTCTAATTTTTGAGGAAGATGGGAATAAGCTTATTTTTGGTATAGATGTTACATAAACTTAAGTTGGTTACTTCAAGCCACGGTAAGCTTCTTAAATGTTCAATGATTCACTTTCTAATACAGTCAAACTTCTTTGATGAAATACGAGTATGATGTCAGTCAGTATAACTATTTACGTTGGCTTACAGCTAATATTGCAATTATATTCACGTTTATGCATGAATCAAATCAAGGACTAACGAGCATTACTTTTTCGGAGAGATACTTGCCCCTAGATAGCAACTTCTGCTTCAAAGCAGTGAGCGCTGATGTATAATCAGCCTTTACTTCTTCTGACTATAGTTGTTTATTCAGTAGTTAGTAGTGCCTTGGGTTTCTTGATACTTTCTCTCTAGTGATTACGTAATATCGGCCACTTCTTCAGTCCAATTTAGCATATTTTGGAAGTAGGTTCACTCTACTAAAAGAACATCAGAATCGTTTGTTCTCAGCTCTCCATTCCCATCATTGACGACTGCATTTATTGGGTAGAGGTTTAGTGAGATTCCTGGCGCTAGAGATTTTGGAACTAGGAGAAAGCCAACTCCAAATTTTATTCCGTCTTGATGGCTGTTTTAATGGACAGGGTAAATATTGGTCGAAGCTCTTGTAGTGTAAGGACATCTAATTTGTAAATCTTTTCCTAGTTCTTAAAGTTTTCGAGGCTCTAAAAAGGCTTGTGAAGTGTGTGGCTGAAATTCTGTCAGCTATTCTTAAGGCATTTGGTCCAACCATGAACACATTTAAATAGCGAGTCGCTTGATACAAAACAGACGCTCAGTAATGCAATATGGTATTAGTTTTACGGTGCCAAAAACCCATCATGAAATGTAGTGTCCTAAATCATAAATACAGGGGAGCGTATCGAGAGATTCTGACTAAATAAGCGACCGAAACAAGGAAGGAATCCTCAAGAGCAAATTTTTAAGAAAACAGACGGAATTCGTTCATAATGGCAGATTTGGCTTCCAGAGTCTATCTATTAGAAAATCTGGTAAAATAGTTTGGGAAGCGATGAGGCAAGCGGCATAAACGAAAAGACCAGAATTTTTTGTACGATGGTTTAAGAAACTTTTCCAAAGAAGTTATAATTGTATATTTGTGTTCCAGTTTTTTCTTTACATCTTAGTTGATCGAACAAAGTGATGTGAAGTTGTGTTTGTTCATACATTGAAAGATCTGATAAGATACTAAAATTTTGTTTGTTATCTTCATAGCGGTAGACTCTCTATACCTTGTAAGTGGAAAGCGAACGTTTAATGCGTTTTACTCAATTTGTTGTAAAATATTTTACAAGACAGTTATTGTCCTTTGCGGGCCGACATGGCCAACGAGCATATGGTAAATTTGGGTCTAACAATTTTTCCATAAATGAGGTCACGTTATTTTCCAAAATTGAAACATCGTACCGTCATGATAGGTTTAGATGTACGCTGAGGTTATGAATCACATTACCAATTGGGCATTGCACTCTGACTCGTTCTAACTGTTTAGTGTTGTCAATTGAACATTCGTCATGTTCTTTCCTTGATTGAACCGTTTCATTTTACTGCTATGTACAATAATTATCGAGAACAAAATATTTTATTAATTTACATACCTACATAAAATAACAATTAAAGCGTTAATAGTTAAAACATAAAACATAAAATATTGAACGAAAATTACAGTTAAAAGAAATAATCACGATTTAAAAATGTATATGTGTATCAAGTTTTCTAAACACTTTCCGTTAACTTATTAATTTTCACTTCCATATCCGGTATTTGTATTGCGAAGTCTGGTGTCACAGCATCGTTCTGATTGCCTAACATATTAAGCTCATTATAGTTCTCCAAACTCGTAACATTTTGATCGCTGCTTTCATCTTCTGGCCATTTTAAAATATTGGCTAGGTGCTCGAGAGCAAAATTTCGGGATTCATATCGAATAATTTCATTGCAACATGGGCATTTAACGGCTGCTTGTTTTTCTATATACAGGTTCATACACGAATCACAAATATTATGTTGATTATCACAAGAAATGATCTTCTTATATCGTAAGTTCTCGTAACAAATCACACAAATCAGTTTCTCATTGATATTATTATTTATTTCAGATGTTGGAAATGCTTCAGTATCCTTCCATTCGTCTTCCTTATGTAATACTAGCTTTACCGTTGTCACATTATTCTGAGTCATATTATCGATATCGTATTGAAAATATGAAATCGGATAGATATCGTTGCGGCACTCATTTACTGTCGTATCACTTTTTGCATTATTACCTACGTAGTACATAACCCAGCCATCACTTTTCTGGCCAAATTTTATCGTGTAATTTATACTTTCCGCATCACCAATATAGTAAAGCCCCATCAGCATTTCTTCCGATGATTTTTTGACCCGCAAAAACCAGTATGTTCCAAATTCGGTTAAAAGCAATAACGGTTTCGGATTCTTTGACCTTATCATAAAATCGTTGATACTAAATTCGATCATATTGTTTGAATTCACCGCGACAATATGATCACGGTGTTCTTGTTCGACATGATCAAATAAATTGTCAACATGATCAAACCAATTATTACATTTATGAATTAAACAATAAGTAGCCATTATGTCCTTTCGTGTCGACTCACTTCGACTATCTCAATTAAAAATTAAAATTCGACTGCTGATGTATGTTGCAGTGAAGTTGAAGAAAGAAAATAAAGTTAAATCAAAATATAAAAACCTGTTTTGTAATTAAATTATGGGGAGGGATATTGTAACATCACTTTTTTCGATATTTAACGAATATTGTATCTCTTTTTTTTAAAAATAAAATTGCTTGCCATCGGTGATAGAATAAGAGTAGAACGACCTAAGGTTTTCTTCAATTAGATAGAGATCGCATTAGAAACAACGTAATTGATAAATGGGACAACGTTAAATTGTATTCGTGATGAAAAAGTTATGTTACAAATTACAAGTTACAACATCTTATCCCTGCTGGATTTCTGAAAACGGTATATATCGTTGAATTAATGAAGAGTGGTGTATCTTTTGTAGTTTTACTACAACCGGATGAATTCAATCATTCAAGTAAAATAATTTTTTTTATTTATATTTTTTTTAGATAAGGAGTTTAGTGATCACGATTTGGAAAATGAGAACCCGACTGATTTCAAAGATATTTCAGAAATTGAATCTAATTTTTGGCAAACCAAAGGCCAACAAGCCGTAGAAAATCATTTGAAACGTGTACAAAATGAAAACGTTGCCGAAAATGTAATATTTTTCATCGGCGATGGTATGTCTCTAACAACTGTTGCAGCTGCTCGTATATACGCCGGGCAATTAAGGAATGCAACGGGTGAAGAAACCAGTTTATCGTTTGAGCAATTTCCACACACGGGTTTATCTAAAACATACTGCGTCGATAGACAAGTGGCAGATTCGGCTTGTTCTGGAACAGCCCTGTTCACTGGTGTAAAAACCAACTTTAATATGCTCGGTGTAAATGCAAAAGTTGTAAATAATGATTGTGCGGCGGCTAATAATAAACTGAACCAAGTGAGTTCCATATTAGATTGGGCGCAAAAAGCGGGTAAAGCAACTGGTTTAGTAACAGATACAAAAATAACAAGTGCCACACCAGCCGCAGCCTATGCCCATTCCGCTAGTCGTAAATTCGAGTGCGATGCGGATGTTTTGAAGAATAATCTAGATCCAATTCAATGTTTGGATTATGCTCAGCAGCTAATCGATAATAATCCAGGTAAAAAATTGAATGTTATTTTTGGTGGGGGCCGAAAAAAATTTTTACCTGAGGCTGGGGGTAAAGGTAAACGCAAAGATACAAAAAATCTTATTGAAGACTGGTTGAAGATGAAAAATGGCAGTGGAATTTATATATCAGATCGAAAGGGTCTCCTGTCATTAAAGACCAATAATGTGACTCATGCCCTAGGACTTTTTGCGTCGAACAACATACCGTTTAAGTATGAGGCGACCGATAAATATCCGTCATTAGACGAAATGACGTCGGCTGCAATTAAAATATTGAAAAATATTAAACCATCTAATGGATACGTGCTATTGGTGGAAGGAGGTCGAATTGATCATGCTCACCATGACAATGCTGCCCAAGTGGCATTGCAACAAACTGTAGAGTTATCGAAAACGGTTAGTAAAGCCATTGATATGATTAACACGACAAATACATTGGTTGTGGTAACATCGGATCACGGGCATACAATGTCTTTTGCAGGATACAATAGTCGGGGCTCAGACATATTAGGCGGTATAGCCACTAAAATCAAAAAACGTATGTATGCAAATAATTTAAATATCCAATAATGTATACAAAACAATTTTTTTCAGGGCGGTCATCATATCCTGCTCTTTCTTATGCGAATGGCCCCGGATACAGAAATACTACAGACATATTAAATACTAATTATACTGATAGTAAGTTGAAGGGTTTGCAGATAAACAATTATTTTTAATATGGCATTTTTAAACCTACCTTAGCGGATGTAACATTTATGTATCCAGCAACTGTACCGTTAGAATTAGAGACACATGGCGGAGAAGATGTTGGTGTTTATGCTATAGGACCTTGGTCCCATTTATTTACCGGCGTGTACGAACAAAATATAATTCCGCATTTAATTGCATATGCCGCATGTATAGGGGATGGTGTAACTAAATGTGGCAAAAATACAATGGCAGAAGATACCGTAATATAAACCATAATTTAATTATTTTTAGCTATTATTCGCCTAAATGTATACTATATTGAAACAATAACTTATCCTACCTGTATAAAACGTACTATGAATATTAGTTCCTAATCATATATTTCTTTTTAATGGAGATACATTTTATTTGTGTAAATACTCTACTACACTTTTTAATTTTAAGATATTTAAAATTGGCTTTTAAGTTTTACGGTGCTTATTCCATCTATACACATAATTAATTTAAATGGTTTTATTTAAATTTTTTTTTTATATGTATAAAATATATTGTTTAATACGAGACTATTAATTAATTTTGTTAATATTTTCTAATCGTCTTCTAAACAACGTCATCAACGTATTGTCATGAATACTCATGGTTTTCTTAAAACTTGTCTGATGGTTAAATTGAGCCTTGAATTAAGATAATAAATTTGTTAGCCTATAAAATTTAAAACTATCGATCAGTTTCTAAACAACTGAAAGTCCTGAAATGATCTGTATTTAAATCATGCTGTGATATTCCATCGTTTCGATTAGGCTCGGCGTTAGAATTAGACAACAGTTTCAACTCTCATCCAAAATACCGCACACATGATTTGTTCATATTTCCTTCATCGACGCGATGTCTTGACAAAATGTCTAACGTTTTTCTTCAAATTTGGCTGAGGGTCGTCCTACACTGATTCGAAATTTGATGTCTTAGATCTTAAAATTTTCGATAATTTCCTAAACAATTAGAAATTCTGAAATATTCTGCGTTTAATTAGGCTTTGCTATTGCGTCCTTCCACTTTAATCCACGTTTAAATTACAAGCAAGTTCTCCAGGCACAATACCGCACGATCAATACAAATTTTGACCATTATTCCGTCATCAACGTGATGTCCTAAGAATCGTAAATCGAATCCCATCTAAATGGTTTGTTAGCCTAACTGATTTTAAAATTGTGAAATTTGTTGTCTTAGATCCAACATTATTCGATCATTTCCTAAACAATCGGAAATTGTGAAACAATCTGTATTTAAATTAGGCTGTGATATTCCGTTGTTCTATTTTCATCTACATTTGAATTAGTAAAATACATATTTTGCTTTTTCAGATTTTCATCAACGGGATATCTGGAAGAACTTGAATGATTCCAAAAACATAAAGTTAGTACAATTACTTAACGTTGCCTTATTGATTAACAGTATTAATGTATTAATAAGGGTCTCCAGAAAAGATATCACCATCTGAAAGTTGACATGGTTCCTGGATATCATAAACCAAGCGTAATAAATTATCCTCATTGTAACATTTGAACGGCAAGATATTATCAGTTATTTAACGATTTAGTTAAAATCGAGCGCAATCTTCTTAGGACTAGGCTGTTTTCCATGCATGGTTTATTTATTGACACGCGTATTCAAATAAGTCTCCTAGCGAGGAAACTTATTTGAATCAGTCTCTAGACAGAAATATCTCCAAAATGGTGTCTTCACTAAATATAATAATGCAGTTTATATTTTAAAATCGACTCACAACAAGACGTTGTAGTTCTTTCATATAATATAAATTGCGTTTTGTTTTCTGCTATTACGTCACAAATAACTCGGTACAATGAGTTTGAATAAGTCATTGTTTGGAAAACACCCATAGCAAAAATAAATGATAATGCAGATTTATGTATACGCCTAAATGTATACTTTATGATACCTGTATAAAACGTAATATTAAACATAGTTCCCAATTTTAATAAATATAAACGTTTTTTTTAATATTTGGTGTATTTTTTCATTTTATTTTGTATAAATAATTTTTAAAAACTTACACGGACATATTTTTTATTATTTTTTTTTTGTTTTAAATTAATATTTTTATTAATATTTATTTTATAATTCAATTGTTTTGTTTTAATTTCTATATTACTATTCTTGTTTTTTGTTTAAATATAATATTTATATATAATTAAAACTTTTTATGTTTGATTTATAAATAATATATTTTAGTTTTAATATATATTTTGTTTGTACCTACATATTTCCATTTCTTTCTTTATATTATATTTAATTAAATTAATGTTAAAATAAATTATATAATTATGTATATATTTATATTGGTAGATTTATAGTGTGAAAAAAATATATATATTGGTATGATTAAAATTAAAAAATAAAATAGTTTAAATTAAATTAAGCAAAGTTTTATTATTTAATTATAATGTAAAGTTTATATAGAATGTGTAATTAATGTTTTTTTTACAATATACATAAAATAAAAATTTTAACTAATTTTTAACTAGTTTGTGTGTGTTTTTTGTTAAATTAAATTAAATTAAATTATGTTATGCGAAATTCATAATAATTAATATATTATATAGGAATGACTAGATGTTGGCTAAAAATGGCTATTATTTTGTTTGTTGTAATGTTATTTATTCTGTTTTTTTTTTGTTCATGGCATATTATTTATTTATTAATTTTTAATCGGGCTTTTATTTTCATTATGTTTTAAGTTTAAATATTATTTATGTTGCACAAATTGCTATCGGGAAATTAAAAAACGTACACAGAAAGTAAGAACATAATTTAATTTATTCCGAAATACATACAATTAAATATTTAGGTTTATAGAATTCCAAAACTTAAAATAATTTTTTTTGTTATATTAATTATTTAAAAGCCATAAATTTATTTAATTTAATTTTTTTAAGACACAACCTCATAAATTTTATAAATAATTTATTCCAAAATGTTTAATTTAGTTTATTTTTGTTGTTGTGTTTTTTTTTAAATGGAAGGCACTTTCCACTTGACTTTGTTAATTAAATTATGCATTTTTAATTTTTTTTCGGTTGTTGAACACATAGGCCAAGACGTTTTTATAATTTTATTTATTTATTTTTTTTAAATTTATAAAAATAAATATTTCACTTTAATTAAATTCACATATTTACAGTGTATAGCCTAAATTAAATTTTCCTAAAACTTTTAAATTGGTAATTTTTATTTACAATAATTTATTATTTGTAATATATGTGAATTATTTATTTATTTCCAAAAATATCATATTTAAAACGAGGTTGTGCCTTTTATATAATTTTTTATAATTAATTATAATTTTTAAAAATAAAAATAATAGAAGGCAAATTGTGTGTTTTCTTAATAATTTTTTTTTTTAATTATTAGCAATTTATTATAATTTTTTGTACATTTTTTCTTATGAATTAGCATAAAATTTTGAATTATGTTTTAATTTATCTAAAATTTTTTTTAAAGTTTTTGTTAAAATTTTGGTTCATTTGAAATTTTAATAAATTTTTTTTTATCACATTTTAATTTTGTTATTTTGTTTATTTATTTTGTGTTTTTGTTCCGAAACGTGTGGTTGGAGATGAATGGTGCCCGATTTACGGTACAAGGCATGCAATATCATAAAACGAGTAAGAAGAGATGCACATTAGCAGAAAATTTATTAAATAATTATATTTTGCATTAGAAAATAGAAATGCTTAAGGCACTTACAAGTCAAATAAAATTTTTCAAAATCAAGATGAAACTATATACGGATAAGGATGTAAACAGGGTTGCCCGTGTCCATTAAATTGGGCCACATATCTCCAGGATTGGCTCAAAAAAGGTTTTTTTTTAAATATTTACCAAAAGAACTCGAAAGATCATAAGAAAATGTAATAATATTTTATCTTGCTATTTCATTGATATTATTGTAATTATTTTTATTTTTAAACATAAAATAATTTCTATTGCCCATTTTTATTTTATTTATTATATTAATAAATTGTAGGATTTTTGTTTTAAATATTAATATTATTTTTATATATATATATTATATATTTTATTAATAACAATTAATAATTTATATTATCAAATATGAATACTGAAAAATATTTTTTTTAAATAATATGTAGCCCCTTTCTATAATTTTATTGAATAGTAAAATAAAATAAAATTTATAAATTTAAAAAAAAGCTTTTCACCATTATAAATAAGAACTAAATGATGGGAGGTGGGATGCTTTTTTTAAATAATTATAAAATTAAACAATTTTTTTTGGGTGACCCTTTTATTAATTTAATTTTAATCAAGAAGTTTTATTATATAAATAAATACCATAGCCTAACTATATAAATTATATACAATTGGAAAAGAAGAAGAAGAAGAAAATTTATGTATTTAGCAAAATAATCCAATTTTTGTGATAAATAAAAACGAAATTTAAATGACGTGAGTAATTATTAAATATGCAATTAAAAACACTCACATTGAAATTTATTTTAATTCACCTCTTGCTGGTAGGGTTTTATATTATAATTACACCCACCCACCCTTAAAGACTTTTATTTAGAAGATTCAAGAATATGTTACGGATTTAATTACTGTTGGCAGCAGTGGAAAAACATCAATTAATTGTGACCAACTTCATGCATATAACAGATTCAGAGTAGAGTAAAGAGATTGCAAGCGAGACAAGCAGTTGCATGATTACATCATCATGCATTAATTATCTTATACAAAGTGAAATATAGTTAAATACAATCTATGAGGTATTTATAATTATATTACTGCGCGACACAACATAATTTGGTGACGGATTGTAGGTAAGTCGAGAATAAAGCATAAAAATATACAAGCAAATTCAATAGAGAAGCCGCCATCACAAAAAAAGAATAAACACGCCGCCGCATATAAACAGGGTGCATTTTATGTTACAGGTCTATTTTGTTTGGACGCCATCTTGTTTTGGATGATATTTGTCAGTTCGTATTTGACAGTCATAGAGAGCGAACAATAATAATTTATTATGGAGCATCACTCACAACAATTGTTGGAATTATTAAAACATTTTATTTTTGAAAAAAAAAACATATTTTTTTTCGACCAAGACCAACCAGCCTTATATAATATCAAAAAGTGATAATTTCGACTGGTCCTAACGACCACCTGATCTGGCCGCTCCCGATTCCTCCCAATGAGTTTCTTATTTTCCTTTATCTCCAATTTAGGAGCATAGGGCGTCTACTAGACTGCACCATTTTAATCTATTCGAAGTATTGCATTCAGTTCTCTCGCAGTTCTGCTCTTCGCCGCACCGTAATCTTTTCCAGATTGCTGGTTTTTCTACTTTCCCCTTCCCTTGCAGATTCCACTCGCGCTCAATTTCGATTTGCCTAGTCTGCCGCAAACGTTCTTCGTTTGTGATCGTGTTTGGCCAGAAGCATTTTATTAGATGTCTAATAGTATTGTTAAATTATGAACGCATCCCATATGTTCATCTGCCAACACTATTATATTGAAATATAGTTTATTACTTAGTATCATGTTTCTTTTTTCGCTCTGCTAATAGGTTATGGGCCCAGGTGCCACGTGAATTAAATCTGTAATCAACGTGAATGTTTTAAATCGGAAATACATTTGTTGTATAAAATTAAATAGTTAATTGTTTAAGCAAGTAATTGGACTTTGAATTTAATCCCGATTCAGATTGATTTTACATTTGTTGTAAAATTTGGATCGTCATCAACATAATTTTATGAGAAGGAGATGGCAGGATCATACAGCAAATCGGATTTTGACATCCAAAAACTACGCGGTGCTGATAATTATCACATGTGGTGTTTTGCTTTGCAGAATTATTTCGATATAAAAAATGACATAAGTGTATTAAGCAGTCTCCAGATGATGATAAAATGCCAGAGGAAAAAATGAGGACATGTTACGTGAACCAATATCAACGCTGTGTGAGTGTGGAACCGGAACTGTTTGTTCACATTCTCAATTGTAATTTAGTCCTTGAAATATGGGGAAAATTCAAAAATTTGTACGAAGACCGTGGATTATTAAGAAAAATTATGCGAACCCTCATTTCAATTCGATTAATAAATTGTGAAAACATGCAAAATTACATCGACGAGATAACCTCAATTTCGTGCAAATTTAATAGGGATAGGATTCAAAATAGATGATGACTGGTTCGCTGCAATTATGTTGGCAGGTTTGACAAATGAATTTAAATCTCTTATTCTGAGTTTTGTATGATGCAAGTGAAACCATCAACGCAGATCAACTTAAAATGAAAGTACTTGACACACAGTACGTATAACAGTCAAACGAAAGCAATGCGTTTCTCAGTAAAAATTCATCGGAACATGAAACGGGTAGTATAATTTGTTATGAATGTGGTGGTAAAACTCGCAAGACTTTTGAATGCAATACGGTCAAAGAGAAACAGAAGTCATCGTCGAATGGTGAGAAGTATAAAAATCAGAATAATGTTAAAAGCAATAAAAGTGAATCGGCTAAAAGAGCATTTGGTGTATTCTCACAATCAAAATCATTCGGCTGGTTTTTAGACAGTGGTGCGTCGAGTCACATGACGCCTGATGCAAATTTATTGAAAAATCAAAGATCAACTGAAGCTGTTGAAATAGTGGCGGAAAATGATATGAAGATGCCAGTGAAATGTGTCGATGAAATTGTTCTATTAACGCAAAATGAAATAATACCAGTAGAAGAAGTCCTGCATGTTCCCGTCTGCTAATCGTTTATCGGTAAGTAAAAGATGGTGGTAAAATTTATGACAAAAATGGTGATTTGTTTGCACAGTGTCAGTCACAGGATAGTGTATACAAGATTTCAACCTTCTCTGATATAAGCATGATGTCAAAATCAAAGAAAGTAGTGCATTAATATGGCACGTTTCGGTCATGTAAATTACAAAACACTTTGTGACATGCGTAATATAGTAGATGGAATGATGTTCGAAAATTATGAAATCATGAAATGAGAAGTTTGTGCAATGGGCAAGCAATCGCGCCTCCCTTTCAAGCTTAGTGGTAAGCGTTCAGATATTGTGGTTGATTTAATCCACTCAGATGTCTGTGGTCCGATGGAGAAAAATTCAAACAATCGATGATTGTTCAAGGAAACTATTTATCTATTTTTTGTCATCCAAATGTTTTCGGCTGAAGCGGTTGCCACGGCAGCCTACATTATCAACAGAACAATTTCATCATTTTTAATGAATAAAACTCCCGAAGAGGTATGGACGGACAATGGACATTAAAGTAAATGTATCTCATATGGTGAAATTGATAATGTTGATGATCGCGATTATCAACCTGATGGAAATGTTGTGACACTGGGAATCGTATTGAGAAGATCTGCGCGTGAACCAAAGTCTCGAGAAATTAATGTTTGTGTAAGTTATTTTTCATTAAATAATATTAAAGATTTTGATCCTTTCACAGTGCAAGAAACTGCAGCACATGATGATTCTTCAAAGTAGGAGTGTACCATGCAGGAAGAAATTGCATCGTTGGTAGAAAAGAAAACTTGGAGTCTCATCAAATTACCACCTGGAAGAAACGCTATTAAAGCAAAATGGGTATTCAAACGCAAATTTGACATTGATGGCGACGTAACGCGTTATAAAGTCGTGAAAGGTTGGTCACATAAATATGGTGTAGAATACAGATTGGGACACCTAGTGACTTGAATCAAAAACTTTCAATAAGTATGACGTCAGATGGCAAAGAAGAAAAGTTACACAAGGTACCGTATCAACAAGCTGTGGGTTGCTTATAATACCTTACGGGACCAGGCAATAATGTAAGTCGTTTCAATTCAAATTTCGGTAGTTCACATTGGAAGGCCGTGAAAAGAATCATGCGATATCTACATGGTACAATTAATTATAAACTTCGGTATGAAGTTCCTATTCTTACGAAACTTCCGAACACATGTTATGTTCCTCTTTGTTCCAGATATAGCAACGATGATCGTGAAAACTCGATGAAAGAGTAGTCCCTCTATATTTAATTAATTAGGTTGGGATTCCATCAAGATAGGGTGCTTTTCCATTTTTCACTCCAGATTCCACTAATAAAGCTTCATCTAATTCCTCTAATGTGGGATATTGGAGTATAGGATTAATACCCCATCTCCGAGCGGAGCAATTGTCCAACAATGGCCATTTCACCAGTTTGATTTAACAAATTTTGGAAGTATGATTGCCATACGTTGCTCTAAGAAGGCTGAAGTTCTGCCAAACAGAGTAAATCGTAATGCGCAGTGCAAAAACTGGAAATATCCTTTTGGCCAATATGGTAAAAAGGGGCACTCCCAAATAAAGTCACTGGAATTATGCAAACGTGCATAAGCTAAAAACGAAAATCGCAGTCGAAATCAGGAATCGGAACTGTTGCTTTTTGCCAAAGGATACATGGAAAACCACAAGAGAAAAAATGAAGCAGTCAGACCTTTGTAGCTCGAATGAGAGGCCAATAAACTAATTGAGGCCTTCCGGATTTAAATTAGGTAGATGAACGGTAGAGTGAGGAAGTAAGTCACTGCGTCTAGCTGCTTCAGATAATTTTGATGAGGTCACAATTAAACAAATTACACAGGACTCTAAAGAGCCTGGAAATTGTAGAACAGACGAAGTTGCGGAGCACAAGGTAGTGCCTAAGATATAGACGTAATATAGCAACCTCAAAATAACAATACAGGAAGGCCAAAAAAGAGCTCCGCAATATATTCCTTAGAAGAAAGCAGGCAAGTTGGGAAAGGATGAGTGTAAAAGTAGTATTTGGCCCAAGGGGACCCCTGGGAAGTCTAAAGAGGGCTCTTCGTGTGGAATAGTGGCACACATAAATTTACTGAAGAGGAACTGTTTAAAAACTTATCTTCAATTAAAAAAGGTTTCGAACCAATCAAAAGTGCTTAAAAGAGGAAATATTTCAGTACAAATGCAAGAATCTAAAATGGTACTGGTTAGCAAGGGAACAGCAGGTCTACATTTGTATACCGACTTCAGAGTAGCTTAACACAGCTAGAAAATCGTTGAGGGATCTTTTAAAATCTAGACTTTTACTAGAATAAACTTATGAATCCATGATCTATGGTAGAATAAACTTATGTTTAAAATGTGAAAACTATATTATGCCCCACAGCTATATTGAGCACTGCTTAGAAAAAGTTGGCTAATGATTTACTTGACAGACTCATCCTTCTTCTCGAAAACATTTATAATATGTCCGCAAAAAACACTAATAGCAATGAGATATATCAAATTAAGTCCCACCCAGCAAGTCAAATGAATATGGTAGGGTAAATAATATGGCGAAATTGGTTAATTTCACTATGACGAATCCATAATATAATGGAAAAGCCCATAAATTTATGCAATAATTTCGAAAATAAGCACGCAGGATTATTACGTTTGGGTCTAGTCGCACTCTCCGCTTAACATTAAACTGATATTGTTTAGATGTACATGGCCACCATTCGAGAATAATTGACATCTCATGGATGTAGCAAGTCAAAAAATCCAATCGATACCGAAGAGTATTAGTATTTAATTACTACTTCGACGCGAAATAAAATTGGTGGCCATGGTGGTGCACAGAGGTAGTGAACTTACCGACGCTGATTCATGATACATATCTATCAAAGAATCTGGAGATGTTTCATAACACTCACAAACTTCATATTTTTTAAACTCACTTTGCACATTTTAAACACGATATTCACGATTTTTATACTTCCATTGGCATGATTTCTTTAGCACTGTAATTGGAAGATAAATAAGTCTATTTGATAAGAGATGGCGCGCAAAGTAACTAAAACTAGAAATATATCTCAACTAGCATAATCGCATATCTCGTGATTTTATTGAAACGAGGTATTCAAATTCTTGCAATGAGGTATTCAAATTCTTACATTACAAATATTTTTAACTGTTTTATAAGTCATAAAAAATGTCATTTTTGTTGACAAATGTAAACAAAATATTATATGCATATGACAACACCAATAGTTGTTTTTATGCTTATATCTGTCAACACGGTTATGTTGCTTATTGGTTGTTAATAAATGTTCATTGTAACTTGAATTCTATATCAAACTAGTTGTGTTTCTGTTTCGCCGAAATTCCACAATTAACAGGTTATGGGCCCAGGATAACGTTATCCAGAAAGTAGAAAGTGATCGAGTATATCGAAACAGAAAATAAATAGTTTTATTACAATTTAAAAAAAAAAGGGAAAGAGTGAATAATTTGAAGTGATGTAACCTCACTTTTTATATTAAAAAACGTGGAAATAAATAGTGAACTTTTTGCATATTTTCCGAAGACAAAGAAATTCCTGTTATAATGGCCGTGTCTGCTAATTTTATGCCGGTTACAAAACTGGTTGGTCGTGAAAATTTTTCCAACTGGAAATTCGCAATGCAAGCTTACCTTCAGTTGGAGGACTTATGGGAATGCGTACTCGGCACAGAAAAAGACGAACAAAAAATTATAAAAGCAAAATCAAGGATAATCCTGGCTGTGGATCCGATTAATTATGTTCACATTCAGAATGCAACCACAGCCAAACAAGCATGGGAAAAGTTAGAGGCTGCATTTGAAGATTCTGGATTGACTAGAAAAGTTGGTCTTCTGCGAACCTTGGTGACAACTCAACTCGAAAATTGTAGCAACGTGGAAGATTATGTGAATAAAATAATAACCACTGCTAATAAATTAAATAGTATGGAATTTGAGGTTAAGGATGAGTGGGTTGGAACTCTTTTACTGGCAGGCCTCCCTGAGCAATACAAACCTATGATTATGGGTCTTGAAAGTTCAGGTACACGAATTACGGGTGATTTCATAAAAACCAAATTGTTACAAGATATTCCGTCAAAGCCGTTAGTCAAAAATTCTGAGGAAGATACAGCACTAGTAACAAGGAATATCAACAAACCACCTATTAGATGTTATAATTGTAACAAAATTGGACATATAAGCAGACAATGTAGATTGGAGCAACGAAAAAAATTGCAACCACAATACGAAAACGAAAATAAAAATGCATTTATAAGTGTTTTTACAGTTGGTGAATCGAACAAATCGGCATGGTACTTGGACTCTTGTGCTTCCTCGCATATGACAATGCATAAAAATTGGCTCTTGAAAGATGTTCGGGAATATGCTACCGACATATACACGGCGGGTGGTGAGCGATTAAAGTCTCAATTACTTGGAACATCTAAAATAAAAATAGCTGTAGGAAACTTGTATGATGAAGTTGAGGCACGGGAAGTTCTATATGTACCCAATATTTCAAGTAATTTACTATCAATTAGTAAATTAGTAAAAAAGGGAAACACCATTCATTTTGATCAATCGGGCTGTCGTATCATCAACCAAGATGGTATAATTTTTGCTACAGCGCGAGAAGTAAATGGTATTTACAAAATTAATGAACCTATTGAATCATCTCACCTAACGCAAGAAATCGACAAAGGCGAATTATGGCATCGCAGACTTGGACACATGAGTGAAGGAAAAATGAACCAGCTGCAGAATATTTCAGACGCAAAGCTTGACTACACAAATATTAATGCTCATAATTGTACTAGTTGTGTAATGGGAAAACAACACCGAGAACCATTTAAGTCGTCAAATAACCGTGCAGAAAATATTTTGCACTTGGTTCACACCGATTTATGTGGACCGATGGAAGTAGAATCTCTTGGAGGCTGTAGATACTTCCTTACAATGATTGACGATTATTCTAAGAAGTTATTTGTTTATTTCTTAAAAGAGAAAAGTCAAGTTTTTGAGTGTATGAAGGAATTTAAAGTGCTTGTTGAAAATCAGCAGGATAAAAAAATTAAAATATTTCGTTCAGACAATGGTGGGGAATATGTAAATTATCAAATAATTAAATATCTAAAGGAGTCTGGTACAAAGCATCAGTTGACCGTCCGCTACACGCCACAACAAAACGGAGTTGCTGAACGTATGAATCGCACGATTGTTGAAAAAGCAAGATCAATGCTTTGCGATGCGAATTTACCTAAACAATTTTGGGCTGAAGCGGTCAATACTGCAGCGTACTTAATAAATCGCACTCCAGCTGCTAGTTTGGATGGACAATTACCTGAGGAAATATGGACTAAAAGACGAATTGAAATTAGTCATCTACGCATATTTGGATGTAAAGCAATGGTACACATTCCAAAGGAAAAAAGGGTTAAATGGGACTACAAATCTGAACCTATGATTTTTGTCGGATATAGTGAAAACACAAAAGGTTACCGATTTATTAATCCTAAAAATAATAAACTTGTAATAAGTCGTGATGTAAAATTTTTTGAAAATGAAACTTTGACAAATCCATATTCTGAAACAAACGGAGAAAAAGTATCAGAAAGTTGCCTTCTCCCTATCGAAGTATCTAAAGAACAGAGGGAAGAAGAGGTGATTGAAAGTGAAGAAGAAATCGCCAGCGATATAAGTGAATCAAATAGAACGAGTTCTTCTGAAACCAGTTCTATATTGGAATATCCATCTGAAAGTCAGTCACGAGCTATTGAAATTCGACGATCAACAAGAATTCCAAGGCCGAAAGTACTTAATGATTTCATAACATATAAAGCAGAAACTGATTTTGTCGCTGACCCGCAAAACATTGAAGAAGCACTTGGTCGGTTGGATGCATCATCTTGGAGGCAAGCAATGGAGGAGGAATATAATGCCTTGTTAGAAAATAATACTTGGACGTTAGTAGATGCAGCTCCAAATAAAAAGGTTTTAAGCACACGATGGGTATTTAAAACCAAATCAGTTGAGGATATAGAAAAACCAAAGTACAAAGCACGCCTGGTGGTTCGAGGTTGTGCTCAAACGAAAGGCATAGATTACGAAGAGATATATTCACCTGTAGTAAGAATTAACGCTGTACGGTTACTTTTGTCGTGGGCAGTAAAAGAAGATCTTGAAATCCACCATATGGATGTTAAAAATGCATTTCTACAAGGAGAATTACATGACGAAATTTATATTTGTCAGCCAGAAGGCTTTGAATTGCAGGGAAGTGAATCTAAAGTATGCAAATTAAATAAGGCCATGTACGGTTTAAAACAGGGAAGCAAACAGTGGAATCGGAAAATTGACACGACACTAAAATTAATGAAATTTCAACAATCAAAAACCGAACAATGCATATATTACATTAATGCTGGTGGTAAAATTCAAATTATTGCAGTTTACGTTGACGACCTCATCATTTTGTCCAACGACATACACCTTATGCAAAAAACCAAGGATACTCTTCTAAAAACTTTCAAAATGAAAGATTTAGGAGAAATAAATAAATGTCTTGGAATGCGAATAACCAGAGATCGAAAGGCGGGCAAAATTTGGATAGATCAATCAGAATATATTGAAAGTATTATTGAGAGGTTCAATATGTCGGATTCGAATGAGGTGAAAACGCCATTAGATTCAAATCAGAAACTAACCGACAAAATGTCACCAAATGAAGAAAGCGATCAACTTAAAATGAAAAATATACCATATAAAGAAGCTGTGGGTAGTCTCTTATATGCTGCACAAATTTCAAGGCCTGATATTACTTATGCAGTTGGTGTTTTAAGTCGTTTTAGCTCAAATCCTGGCCAGGCTCATTGGGTAGCAGTTAAGAGAGTTCTACGATACTTAAAAGGCACGGTACATCACAAACTTCAATACGATAAAGACAGTAAATCCACAATAGAAGCATACAGTGATGCTGACTGGGCAAACTGTTCTGATAACCGTCGCTCAGTAACAGGTTTTATTGTCATTATGCAAGGTGGGCCTATTTCTTGGACAAGTAAACGACAAAGAACGGTTGCCCTTTCTACAACGGAAGCGGAATATATGGCACTGTCTTCTGTGTGCCAAGAAATTTTATGGCTCCGAAGCTTAGCATCAGAAATAGGTATCTCATTGGATTGCCAGCCGACAATCGTTTATTGCGACAACAAAGGAGCTATGGATTTAGCACTTACTGAGGGATATCGCCAAAGAACGAAGCATATCGATATTCGATATCACTTTCTTCGTCAACACATCGAGAACAAAGACATTGAAGTAAAGTTTGTTCATACTGGAGAAATGCTTGCAGATTTTTTAACGAAGGCTTTGCCTATTCAAAAATTTAATTATTGTATTCAAAATTGTCTAATTGTATTAACCTAAAATTTTTTGTTTAACAGAGGGTGTTGACAAATGTAAACAAAATATTATATGCATATGACAACACCAATAGTCGTTTTTATGCTTATATCTGTCAACACGGTTATGTTGCTTATTGGTTGTTAATAAATGTTCATTGTAACTTGAATTCTATATCAAACTAGTTGTGTTTCTGTTTCGCCGAAATTCCACAATTAACAATTTTTTATGCTGTAGTATTTGTTTTAACTTTGAGGAGTATATACCAAGCTAAGAGAAATTTGTTTATGTCTCTAAACGTTATAAAAAAATTTAGATATATTTTTTGTTTTTACAGATATAAAATATTCTTGTCCCGAAACGAGACATATTTATATATAAAAATCTGGTTTCACGAAAATTCTGCTACAAACAATTCATCGAAACACAAATATGAAAACTACTATTTTACAATAACCAAATGTGCGCGAACATAATTTTGCAAATAGCAATTCATCGAAAACACCATTCATCGAAACAAAATTTTTCATCTTTAAGTTTCTTTTAAAAATTTACAGGTAAAGATTTCTTATGGAAATTTTAGAATTCATGTAAAATAAAATATGGTGTAAATTCTAGGTATTTCACAAAAATATATCATTTAACATAGATATGGTATAGTTCTTCTTCTATCTAGAACAGTAAGCCGCTTGGGGATTTGTTGAGTAGGAGCTGAGATATGAATCGTCTCATCAAGCGATACTCCAAAATCGACTCGCACTCTGGAACAATATATTTCCCCATACAAATGACCATGTTCTAAAAATGCTCCAATCATCATAAAAATTCGCAAGGGAAATCGCTAGGCTATGCTTGGCAATTACACAGAACTCCGCAGAATCTTAGGGCCAATCAGTTGCATTATAACTTCCCGAAATGTTCAAATAATTACAGCAATCCAGTTGGATTCCAATAAATTATGCACTCCAGCACAAAAATCCGTTTCAAAATCTACTCAATATCGATATAATTTTATTTCGATGAATTATAAAATCTCCATAGTAAATTCCTTTGGGGGTGGGACCCGAAAAATGTGCGAAAACAAACTGTGCGAATATACAATTCATCGAAAATATTTATAACTAAAATGCCCTAAAACTGTTGGCTCAGATTTGAGCAGTTTCCCATGATTTAGGCATAAATGGAGTTCTGCGTAATTGCCCAGCGATTTCACTTGTTAATTTTCATTTGTATGGGGAAATATATTGTTCCAAAGTACTCGTCGATTTTGGAGCATCACTTGATGAGACGATTCATAAGCTCCTACTCAGCAAATCCTCAAGCGGCTTACTGTTCTAGATAGAGGAAGAACTATAGCATATCTATGTTAAATAACATATATATGTGAAATACCTGGAATTTACTCTGATTTTTTAAAAGTGGGTGATCGAACCAACGCGTGACAGAAAAGTGTAATTTATAGAAATTTAACACAGAGATTAGATTCAGATTTTCAAACTAAACTCAAATCAATCATCCCATTTTCCCGAAATATTCGAATTATTATAACAATTCAGTTTGATTTAAATAAATAAAGCTCCTCATCACAATAATCCGCTTCAAATTTTAACCGAAGATGTCCTACCTCGCTTTCCGTATCACAAAATTGAACAATTAAGAAAAAATTGATCAATATTTTTTAATATGCCTTACGAGTCTTTTTGATGAATTGTTTCTTTCTTTCGCATATTTGATTTTTCGATGAATTGTTCAGTGTAGAGTTGTTTCTGTGTAAAATTGTTTGTATTACAATTATTCTTCTCTGAATTCATTTCTAACAATTGTTTGTCGCACTTTTGTGATTGTGTTAAATTGTGTTGCGCATAATTTTGAGGTATCCAAAAATTTATGAAAATATATCTCTGTGGGCTATAATTTCTCTCAGTGCAAATGCAGCTATTACATGCAAACGACAACCAACCATTGCATTATCCAGTACTGGGGCCGAATATATGGCAATGTCCTCAGCAACCCAAGAGCCCATCTGACTGAAGCAATTGGCAGATGGACTCGGTCCCAAATAGCGCAAGTCTGTTAATATTTTCTGTGACAATCAAAGTGCAATATATTTAGCTGAGATGGATGCTTATCGACCAAGGACAGTTTTCCAAAAGGAGTTCCTAAGGACAAACATAATTTTTGTGTCAAAGCTATGGGATTATGTTGAAAAATTTAAATAATTGAAATGAACTTTTAATTGTTTTTATAAATGCATTTAATTGAATTAATTTTTTGTATTGTTATTTTTAAATTTGTTATTTAATTATTCAACAAGTGAGAGTGTTGTTAATTATGAACGTACCTCATATTCTCATCTGTCAACACTATTATATTGAAATACAGTTATTATTTAGTATCAACATCTTTATTTTTTCGCTCTGCTAATATGACTGATAATACTAAAATAAATTGGAGCCCTATGTGGCACTATTCTGGTTTTCCCTGGGAATAGGGAATTGGGAAAAATATTTTCATAGCATTTCATTCCAAATTATATTTTTCTGGCCTACTGCTGCAATTAGTTTGGTGTAAATATTTTCGAAACAAAGTTGATTGGGAAACATTTGTTCCACAAAATTATTATAGGGAAAAATAATTCCCAATATATCTTTGTTTTAAAAATATTTACACCCAACTAATTCCAGCAGTAGGCCAGAAAAATATAATTTAGAACAAAATGCTATGAAAATATTTTTCCCAATTCCCTATTCCCAGGGAAAACCAGAATAGTGCCAGTGGAGGCAAAAGAAGCATTTGAAAAATACAAAGAAGAACTGGCGAATGCAGTAGTTTTGGCTTCTTCAGTAGGCATCGTACTTGTCACTCGGGGTGATCCGGTTGTTCTTAAGTGGACTCATTCGGTTATTATTATATTTATCTCATGTTCCTCAAATTTCGGCCGACAGATTCTGGAGTAAATACAATTTAATTTCAGTTTTTTAGTTTGCTTTTTTCATTATTGTTGTCTATTACACGGTGTAAGCCAGGAACATGCAAGCCCCAAGTTCCCCACGACCCAAAAACCTTGAGATCTAGTCGGCAAAATCACCGTGAGAGAGGGTTCTGCATGTTTAGATGAAAGCTGCGGAATGGCTTCGTGCCATACCGTAACAAATTTAATCATTATTTGCAGACGGGCTTTGGAGCCTTAAAAGTTAGAGCTGAGAAGGACTATCCTAAAAATTACTTCGAGCTGCGAGTTTATTGCGTTCGTGATAGTCGCAAAGTCGATCACAACATTTTAGAATATATAGATCCTAAATCTTCTGCCAACAATTACCAAACATATTTAAAATTAATTATGGGTCAACCCGGTTTCTGTATAAACAATAATAAATTTAAAAAAAAAAATTAATTACGAAAGTTAAAATCATACGACAGTCTTAATATTTGATTTTATTCCATTTTTTTGTTTAATTAATTATTAATTTCTGTTTATTATTTTATATCTAATTTTTCTGTTATATTTAATTTTAAAATTATAATTTAATCTAACTTCATTGAATTATTCTTTTATTCCATCATTAATCTAATTAATTTTTAAAATGTTTTTTTTTCTGTTTATATTTAAATATCGTAATAATATATTTTTGGAAAATAATAACAACAAAACAAAAAATTAAATTAATTAATTAAAGTAATTAATAAAAAATTTAATTCGGTACCACAGTGTGCAGACTTATAACACGTGAACAAAGTTGAAATTAATAGAAATTGAACTGGTTGTATGTAATATCACTCACCTAGATTATATAATGTAGAATAAATTGTTCCTGCACTGTATTATTAATAAATTATAAAACTTAAATTAAAAAAAAAAAAAAATCTTATTGCTATATTTATGTTGCCATCACAATTAAAATGTTTTTATAATTATTATATTAAATTAATTATTAATTATTTATTAATGTTTACCAAAATGTTTTATTTTATTAAGTACCTTTATGCTAATCACCTCGACACTCCGATACAATTGGCTCTACTTTGATGGCCGCCGGTGTATCTTTAAAATTACTCGACAGCCGTGACGATGACCGAGACGATTTGCCATCATTTAATTTACCACACGAACTATTATTACTATTATTATTGTTACCACTAGTGAGTACGACGTCGCTACAACTGTCGCCGAATAGTAAATTTTCGGTGGAGCGGGGCGATGAAAATTCACGGGATGCCGTGTACGCCATACCGCTTACGCCAACCGCTATATTTACAGCCGGCTCTACGGTCATCTCTAGTTCGGAATCAATTGAATTATCTTCCTCGGGCGGTTGTTCGTTGTGCGATGGATTTTGGGTAGGCGGGTAATTTTTTAGCCGCGATGATTTTGTTGGTGCGCCCGATGACGCTGTTATTGATATTGAAATTTCGCTGTTCGGTGAACCATGCCGATTTTTATGATTTGGTGACTGCTCCGGCGATAAACTTTTGGTCTCGTGCCGAATTGGTGATTCAATACGGGAAAGTGATATACTACCATTACTTAAAATTTCACCGGGTGAATTCAATTTGGGGTCTAACAGTTTCGCATTAAGTCCTAGATCATCGCTCGGCTGCAGACTCAGCCCGGCACAGTGAGGCGATAAACTAAAATTTGCCATATCCGGATGTACACCGGCCATTTGCATTTGTTGTCGAAGCCCATGGGCCATGGCAGATATTGCGGCGGCGGTTGCGGCATCCGGTGATAACGAGTCTGAGTTACCCATTGGACTTTGTGCCGATGGCACGGAATAATTCATGGCTCCATCCTGAAATGGAAATACAGGCTAAAAATAAATATAAAATTAATAGGCAAAATTAAGGTCGTAAGTAAAATTTCGAATTTACCGAATGTCGTCCGTACGCCAGCTGCATCGCGGGATCATCCTTAAAATCTTTAGCATCACGAAACACAACCGATTTAATAACATTTTTTATGTGCTCCTCCGGCCAAATCCCCAATAATATTCGCTGAGGCCTCCCGCGACCTTTCGGCCTCAGATCCGTCCCCCCATCGATCGATGGCCCTAACATATTATGAACTCGATTCGCGTACAGCACAAACGTTGGATACGGTATATCATATTTTCGTGCTGCTTGCGATAACGAGAGCCCCTCCTTAAGTACACTAAATATTGCTTCGGCCATGGTTTCGGGTCGCCACGATTTTAAAGGTCCCCGTTCACGAAACCTCAAGTGATGGATTAAATTTTGATTTGTGTTCCAACACTTTTGCCACATTGACTGCAATTGATACTGGTAGCTATCTGCAAATGATACAAAATAAAATACACCGAGTTAGTAAATTATATAAACTTTCTAATGGCAACATGAAAATTGATTAAGACGAAATCATTAAGTATGTAATGTATACAGCGAGACGTAAGATGCCAAAAATTAATTAAAATTTAAAATATTTCAATTTCATCACGATGAAAACACTCATACGAATACCCACTCACATATACAAAAAAATTATAAAATAATTGGAATGATTTTTATATTTTTTGTGAGTTAAAATATAAACGAAATTTTGTATTCTCTAGAATGTGTACAGTAAGCGAAACCAAAACACATATCAATACCGAAAACGGTTACGTAAATTTATGTTCCGCGCACTGTATAACATATAAAAAATAATTAAATAAATATAAATTAATTTTTTTTATAAAAACAATTAAAATAGTAATTATTAATTCTAAAGTTAATTTACTAAGCGAAATATGAAACATGTTTCCAGCAGCAGCAGCAGCAGCAGCAGATTTCAAAGGTTACAATTAGATCAAAGTTTTATTTCAGTTATACATTCCATGCTTGGCTCCATCGTGTGTACTGTAGTGTGTGAGTATTTCGATAGATGAGACATTTTTTATGCAGTTTTATTATAAGAAGTTGGGTTTGTTAAGATGTCTTATTAATTAAAATAAAGTAAAATAATAAATTTGGTGTTTTGCCTTTGCTACGGAATTTATTGTTTTGTTAGCTTGATAAGATCATAATGACAATATGAGCAAAAAGAAAGTACATCGGAATTAATTTTCAAGCTGCAACGTTTAGGAGTGAAGTCGTAACAGCAAAAGATGACTTTTAAAAATGGCTTAATGCCGAGATACAATTATTTGATAGGGAGGACGAAAAAGCTAGAATTAACAGATAGAAAGCAACGACACTGCGCAAAAAAAAATCAGATTTGAGCGCTTGTATCTTAATGAAATAACACTTTGCTAAAAAATAACAATGCTTCTAATTGAATAAAAGTTTGTCTTATTTTGAATATTGGAATCCGTTTTATTTTATTTTGTTTTTTATGACTTTTGAGAATTTAAACATTGAAAACGATACTGTGGACATTTCTGTGCAACGACTCCTTTTGCTTGCTCAAAAAACTGCTTCAGTATCAAGAGTGGACAGAAGACGTCAAACAAGATCAAGGCGGATGGATGACCATTGTCTAGGCGGCAGAGTCTCTTAATAAGAAGTGACAGCTAGAGGAGAGAGAAAGAGAGAGAGATAAAAAGAGAGAGACAGCTTGACAGTTTCCATTAATTCTCTCCAATAATGTAAAATATTTATTTTGATTGATCTTGTAATTCATTTGCTGATTTATTTTGTAGCATTGGCATATCGATGGTAACAAAGCAAAAGTGTGTATCTACGTTTTTCGTAATTTTACAGGGGGCGAAGAAAACATTTCATTTAAATTCAAATTACTTTAAATATAAAATTATAGCTGAAGATATTCAAAATTAATTGTAATACTAATTACCTAAAGATATTTTGTCTTTATATTTTAAAATCCAGATACACACTTGTGTCTAAAGTTCTCTGAAATGCATTAGAATGTATCTACCTACTTTTTATAGGAAGTACATGCAAAATAAAATTTCAATTTAAAAAAAAACAATATTTAGTTGGTTTTTGTTATGTTTGAACATTTCAACTAGAATTATGCATTTGATGCACAATTATTACTTAAAAACAAAATTATAAAACAATAAATAAAAAATATAAACAAAAAAATAATTCAAATTATTCTATATCACTGACATTTGCACTTTAAGACGTTTCAGCCTTTAACTGACGTTCAGTCTAGCATCTCTTTTATTTTCTATTTAATTAAAAATGTGGCAAATTATCTTAAAATGCCCAATCACTTTTATGAATGTGAATTTTCATTGATTGCAAACCTGTTACGACTCGTTGGTCATAACAAGTATTTCTCTACTTACGTGCATTCTGTGTATTTTAATTCTATGGTGAGTAGAATATTTTGTGTCACTGCAGTGCCACCTGTTCTCGAACACGGTGTACTGTTAGTACTAATATTTTGTTTTCTTTTTGCTGTCAATGAGCATCGTATAGGTGTGGGAGAGAGACATTTCTCCCTGAGATCTAGCTGGCAAAATCACCGTATGAGGCATCTGCGTGGTTTAGATGAAATCTGCGGGTCGGCTGCTGAGCCGTCTCGTAACAAACCATCAAATTTTCTCTTGGATATTTTTTTCGTTCTAAATATAACCACAGAATATGTACAGAAGCGACATATAACTCCATCTTTATATGAATTTCTTTCGACTCGAAAATTTGATTTTTTTAATCAAAATAGGAGTGGTAAAATTGTTTAAATGGTAGATAATAGATAGTGCTAGTAGTTTTCAAAAAATTACAATCGATTATAAAATCTTCGCAGTGTACGACTAAAATTTCCTCTCAATTGGCTCTCTCAATAACAAATGTCACTTTGATTTTGGCTATATCAACAGCAATACGTGTTAATTGGTCCAATTAAAACATTGCTTTATATTTAAATCTGATGAGACTGAGTGATAAGCAATCAACAATTAATAACAATACAATACCATCAGAATCAGCTTTCAGTGCTAAAATTAAATTATATACTGAAGAATATCGTCGAATGGATTATATAGTAAGTGGTGATACATTTCAATCACTTCTAATCAACCTGTATGCTTTATTTTTAAATTATATGCATATTATTATTATAAAGGGAATTTACAACAAATGATAATGTTCCAGCACAGAAGTGAGTTTTAATAATTTATTACAAATAATTTATTACAAGGCCACGATTTATGTAAAATGCTCGCATTGTATTGATATGCTCTTGGATGTATTCTGTAATTTTATCCACTATATTAAGAAATGAGGTTATTTGTCCCATTTAAAAGATAGATTCCTAAAATCTAATGATAAATTATGTCAGATACTAGAAACAACACCAGACAATCTAAATCATTATAAATTTATGAATTGAAAATCCAAGGTTGAGTCGTGGTGCAAGTTCATATATTGGAGCTGAATTATTAGCTGAACGAAAATCTAAGTTTATGATTTACATCCTGATTTTAAACTGGACAGGTGTAAGTCGAATTTATTTGTATTTGTACCACCAGATGATGTTGGCTTTCGATAAATAATAAATTATCCCGACGACCTATTACCCCTCCCAACCGCGCGCGGGGAGTCTCCATCTGTATTATTATTATTTTTTTGAGTATAATTCAAGTGAATTATAAACAAGGATATCGAGATGCTTAACCAGAGAAATTAAAAAATTGGATTTTAAAGCGGCAAAAAAAAAAAAAAGTCAAATGTGATTATAAATAGATAGCTAAATGAATAGTTAAGCAAGATGATACCCGTCGCAGACGGCAGGAAAACGGAAGTCGAGTCTGCTTAGTACAAACAGATTTGATAGATTTTAAAAAATTTAAATAGATAAAAGATAAAGTCAAGCAAAATAAAATGACACAAAAAAACAAAAAACAAATAAGTTAAATAAAATATCAAACTATAGTCAAGAAAAATAAAGACGTTTTTTCAACGTACGTTTTGTCATATTGTAATCGATAAGATGGCAGTACTGATTAGCTTCGTACAACATTCTAGAGACGGGCTCATTCTTTCCGTAATCAGTTCGATGAGGGTCGATTCTAAACATAGGTACTGATCTTAAATCCCGAGAATTTATATTTAGATTGATTTTACCTAACAGAGCAGAAGAATCGATACCCCCAGTTAGTATTTGATGGATGAAAGCCACGTCCGCAACAACTCGGCGCTTACTAAGTGATTGTAAATTAATTAGCTGAAGACGATCTTGATATGGAGGCAGGTTAAACATGTCCACCCATGGTAGTCCGCGTAAAGCAAAGCGAAGAAATCTACGCTAGACTGCTTCAATCCTCTTAATGTGAGCCTCATGATAAGGCGACCACACCTGGCTAGCATATTCGAGCAGGGGACGAACGAATGTTGAATAGAGAGCCTTCGTAACATAAGGATCGTCGAATTCTTTCGACCAACGCTTGATGCAACCGAGCGCAGAATTGGCTTGGCTGATAATACGATCGATGTGATATCTAAAATTCAATTCACTGTTGCAAATGACCCCCAAATCTCGAACAGAACTGGCTCTGTTAACGGCGTCGCTGTTAATGTAATAGTCGCGTGAGATAGACTATGCACGTTTTCGAGAGTAGGTGATTGTTTTGCATTTACCCACGTTCAAATCGAGGTTGTTCTTAGCACACCAAGTGGAGAACTTGTTGAGGTCGCATTGTAATAGGCTCTTATCCGTTGTGTTTGAAATCAGTTTGTAAATCTTCATGTCATCGGCGTATATAGATATGGATGAATTTTTAATCAAACATTCAACGTCGTTAATTGACAAAATGAAAAAAATTGGACCCAGATGGCTGCCTTGGGGCACTCCAGATGTTGCTGAGATACGAGCTGATACTGGTGACCTGAACAGTACATGGTATATACGCTCTTTTAGGTAAGAGCCGATCCAACGGAGAATTTGGGGAGGAAAACCAAGGGCCTTAAGCTTGAACAAGATGACTTCATGAGAAATCCTGTCGAACGCCTTGCTAAAATCCGTGAAAATGACATCAACCTCATTCCCTGCCTCCATCGTATCTAAAGTTTGTGATGTGAATTCAATAAGGTTTGTTGTCGTGGACCGTGCTTTGAGAAAGCCATGCTGATTGTCGGAAAACAACGGTTTACAATGAAAGTACAGTGAGTCATACACAATACTTTCAAACAGCTTAGGAATACTAGATAATTTCGCAATCGGTCTGTAATTACAAATGTCTGACTTGCAACCGTTCTTATGAATGGGAACTATAAACGAACTTTTCCAAATAGATGGAAAAATGCCAAGTGAAAGCGACTTTTGGAAAAGTGTAGTCAGTGGCTGAGCAAGAATATCGCTACAGTTTTTTAGGACGATGGATGGTAGTCCGTCAGGACCGGATAAAAAATCATCTTTAAGTTTGGAAATCTTATGTACTACGGATTCATAATCGATTTGAATAGAAGTTAAGGTTGTTTGAGTACAGTTATTCATATGTGTAAAGTAACCTTCATCGGGCTCAAAACCGCTATTTGTGAAAGCCAAACTGAAGAAGTTAGCAAAATGATTTGCTATGACCTTAGGATCATTAGAGGAATGATCCTTATATTTGAAAGTGGAAGGGTATCCGTCAGACTTTTTCTTCATATTGATAAAGCGCCAGAAACACTTAGGCTCAGCGATTAGATTGGATTGCATGAGTCTGATATAATTCCCATAAAGTTCGTCAGACAAACTACTGAAATCATTATAACTATTTAAATAGTTAGAGTAATCAGAGTCAGATTTAGTTTTCATGAATCTTTGCCAACGTTTGTTTCTAAGGTTACGTAACGTTCGTAATTCCTTATTATACCACGGATGTGATGGCGATACAGTTTTCTGGCGGGTATACGGAATGGAATGTTTAAAACATTCAAAAACTGCAGAGTAAAAATTGACTGTTTGTGTTTCTATATCGTTATGATCATTTAAAATTATGTTAAAGTCAACGTTAGCCAATAATTGTTTAAGCTTCACAAAGTCGGCCTTACGAAAATTGAAACGTAATGGAGTTATAGAGTTGACATTGGGATTGTCTTGTTCCAGACCAAAAGTGATCAAAATGGGAGGGTGGTATACATCTATGGCACAGAGGATTAGATTGGATTCAGAAGCGACGCTATTGTCGATAACAGAGGAAAACACCAAATCGAGCTGCCTGTTCAAACTATTCTTAACGTTACTAATTTGAAATAATCCAGAGTTCAACATATTGTCAGTAAATAAAGTTTCTTTGGCGGTTAGTGCATTCGAAGCAACATAATGAGTGTTATCGTCTGAATAATTCCACTTAAGCCCGGGGAGATTGAAATCACCCACAACAAAGATGCCATCTTGAGTATTCATCAGGTCAATGACAAAGTCAACAGCATTAGTATGAAGCTGATAGCTTACAATCTGACTTAGTGGGCGAATATAGCAACATAAAATAAAAATATTATTTTTATTATTTTTAATTTTGACACACACTAGTTCGATATTATCAGTGTTCGGAATGATAACAATTTGACTATCAAAATTGATGTGCACTGCAATAAGAACCCCTCTACCTGTTAAACTCGTGTCTGGACAATAAGAACCATCTTTCCGGAAGACGTTAAAATCCGAGGTAAAAAATTCATTACTGTTGAAATCATTGTTCAAATTGGTCTCAGTGAGGGCAAAAACATCAAATGGAAGTCTTTGAATTGCTAAAAAGACTTCGCGAGATTTAGTTCTAAGTCCCCTTACGTTCTGGTAGTAGAGGGACAAGCGTTTAAGTTTTTTGGAACTGTCATGTTATTATTATTATTATTTCGAAAATCGACAAATTCTTTGAGATACGTTGTTTCGGGCCATGACTCTGGGGAAAGTAATAGGTCAAATGTAGCTTCAGGAATGGTTAATTTAAATGACGCAACTTGTCCATTGAAGCGGGATATATTTTTACATTTGACATTTTCTCCTTGGATGTTATGCGAATTTAATATAGAATTAACGTGTGATATAACATCGGCGCTAGTTGTATTGTTACACAACCGGGATACAAATATGATTTTCGGTTTAGGGACAGCCCTAAGGATGCGTGGAGGATTAACATTGCTGCTGCTGCTGCTGTGTTGAGAGTTGCTGTGTTGAGAGTTGCTGTGTTGAGAGTTGCTGTGTTGAGAGTTGCTGTGTTGAGAGTTGCTGTGTTGAAAGTTGCTGGAGTTGGTATCAATGTTAGCAGGAACCACTTGAGATGATCGGGCTAGGCTGCTATTTAAATGGTTGATAGCTGTGGCAGGAAAAAGTTCCTGTTAAAAATACTGTTATCCACCCGCTTTAAATATTTCTGATGTTATAAATGAACACTGGGTTCAGAGAATTTTCGGCTATAAGTCAAATTGTTTATTTTATTTTGTCGCATGTGAAATGATCGAAATTATACTAAAACCTGGAACACCATTCATGAATTTGGGATTACGAACGCTGTTAATCTGTGACCGCAATTTTTGTTATTCGAGGGAACTCTGAATCAAATGTTTTCCTGATAAAATATCACGTAAGTTCGAATTTTATATATGTATGTACTAATGAATGTGTTATCTCATAATTTTTATATTCTAGTTACGAGTTTAATAAGGCCAAGCCGTGAATTGGCTTATTGATGTGAACAAGGCCAAGCCACACAATATATAGCTAAGCATACTAAACTGGTATTCCAAATAGCCTTCAATTTAACACCACACACGAAATTATATTACAAATAGTTCGGCCGAACATCGTATTATTGACATTACCTTAAGTATGTTGGATGATAAATTAAACATGAAATCAGAGGAAGCTGAGTGCTGGATTATGACTTTAATTCGTAATGCTGGACTGGATGCTAAAATTGTGACAAGTTATAATGGGAACCAACCTTTGTCACCATATCAACATCTATTTGAAATAAGTAATTGATTCGCTCTCGGTTCGTTCGGAAGCTCTCACTGGTACTGTAGAAAGAAACCCAAGCTAAAGCACAAGAAAATGGTGAAAATGATTGAAAGTACTACTAAACAATTTGTGAAATCTATAAACATTTTTTCTTTTTAGTCACCCGATAAAACTGAGAATCCTAAATTTAATAAAAAGCCAGAAATTTCCATTAATCAACAACAGTTGTTTTATTTTTAAAAATTTCAGGTAAACCACATCCGGCATAAGTGTTGTTCTGAACACAATGCACAATAAGTAGGAATTAGCAAAGATTACAAGGAATGCTCGGGTACTTGAAATCGCCTCATTGATTCGTTTTAATCATTGACAAATCCAATAGCGTTCTGCCAGTCTTTAATCGCCATTGTTTCGTTCAGCGTACGGTTGAAATGAGTAATGTGTCTTGTACCTGCAATTCTACGAGACGCAACTTTTGGGGCTCTCATCGCGACACTGTTGACTGCAAGGGGTAATTATGCCGATGTCTAATGAATTAAATTCATTCTGATATAGCTTGATGACGAATTCAAATGATTGGTTTGCCTCGGCTGAATTGAACCACGATGGGCTGTCGGTGTGGTAGATTATGATCACGTAATCCGTAGAGACAATATTTTTAACTCAAAATTGGACATGTTCGATCAAAAATATTTGATACCAGTGCCAAAGAATATAGTATATTCTGTGCCCGTGCTAAATTTTTAGCCTTAACCGAATTATTTTCATTAAAAATAATGCATATTGTTTGACAAATGGTCGCGAACAGTTTGGCAGAAGTCGAAGAGAGAGAATTTATTTTTACACTACTAAAACTTTTAATGTTTACAAAATGATTTTTTTTTTTCAAATTTAGAACCATCTATTGGCGAACGTGGGAACTTATTTAGGAGTATTGTCAAAAAAAAAATGGTTTCTAACTGTCGTTTCTGATATATGGGCGAGGAAAATCGGTTATTTTTTTTAAAAAATTTGTGATTTTGGCCTTGCAGGAAGTTCTACCAATTCGTCGTTAAAATTAATTTTATACAAAATTAAACCATTGCCGTAAATGGGTAACAATATTATATACAGCGTACATCTTGTTTATCGAAAAATCTTGAAAGAGTTCAAAATCTGGTGAAATAACACGGTAAGGATTTTTGTCTTGCTCCAATGGTGATGTTGTGATAATCATTTGGAATTTCTATTGTTTTGTTTTTCAGGTTATGCTCCATTTTTGCATCATTCCATCGCATTCCATGTGCGTATGGCCCTTTACAAGACATTTTTGTGTAGTATTAACATTAAATTCCGTTGCCAGTGTTCAAGTTGTTCTTAATGACTACTTAAAGGGTAGCATTGATGGTGGGGTAACCGATGCAATCCGAGCAAAATTACTCACCAAATTCTGAAAGTTAAATTGGAAAGAAAAGCAAATTTATTTATGTAATTTAGTGCAAGCAACGGAAACTAAGCGATTGACAACAATTGCCGAGCCAAAAGGCGACAGTTTTGAGAGTTACCGGAACAAGTCGCCGTCTACACCGGAGAATTTAGTTTTTTGACTTAAATTCCTCCCACTTGGTGCAGTTCGTTTTGCAATTTCGAGCTGCTTCCTTAAATCGGTAATGGAAAAAACATCTCGTGGGTCCTACGCATATGTGTTATATTCGTGATAATACTATGTTGGTATAAATCACGTCGGGGTCACCACTATACAGCTGGTAAAGTTGCATATTTAGTATCCTGATAGGAACTGCCCGTACTAAATAACACTGTGCTAGTTGAAAAATGCAACAAGCTGGGCACCCGGGGGGTAAACCTAATTCGACTATGCTGAATTCATTGGTGCTAGTCCCATTTCAAAGTTAGTCCCAATTTTCGAGATATCACTTTCGACATATTTTGCCTCTGAGACAAATATTTGTCAAAATATACACTCATATTCACGTTGATAGCTCCTGAACTATTAAGATTTTTGTTATGCTTTCTTCAGCAAAGTTGTTGCGCAAGCCAAGACCAACAACTTTGCTGAACATATCAAGGCCGAAAAACGACATCTACAATCACATTTTTATGTTATTTTATTTTTTGCGTTTCAAAAAAATAAAATAACACAAAAATGTGATTGTAGATGTCGTTTTTCGGTCTTGATATATTCAGCAAAGTTGTTGGTCTTGGCTTGCGCAACAACTTTGCCGAAGAAAGCATAACGAAAATCTTAATGGTTCAGGAGCTATCAACGTGAATATGAGTGTATATTTTGACAAATATTTGTCTCGACGAAAAACATGTTTTTTATCATTTTTTGTCCATTTATTGAATTTAAATTGATCGAATAAACACCTCATCGACAAATATAGATACAATAGAAACTATTTAACAGAAAATTAGATTGATTCAGTTGATTTTATTGTGATTTTTCTCAATTTTTTCCTAAATAATTTACATTTTTCTTAACTTTTAATTTTCTGATTTGTTCGTGTCGTCTTCGGGTTCTTCTTCCTCTTGCAAATTCCAACAAATGTCACCCAAGAGTGCATCTAGCTTTTTGCCGCTGTACCAATGTTCGAGCCTTGCCGTCACTTGGTGAAAACGCTCGCCGTGCTCATCGGATTCGGCTGGTGATTGTTCAATGGAATTCTTTGAGTTGGTAACGTGAAGGAGAACTGCCTTCAAGCTGCTTTAAGAGGAATCGATGAACAATCGCCAATCTTCAGGATTATATGCATTGTGCATTGTGGATACCAAACCTCGGATATCAGTGCAAAAAGCGAGTGAATTATTCTCAATTGATTTGAAAAAATTCGTAAAATGACGATGACGATTTATTGCTCCATATATCCGAACATTTGGAGCCAAAATGTTCACTTGTTTTAAATTCTTTGACAAAAGAATGGCTTGCCGCTGAGATAGTTTCAGGCGTCGTACCATAATATCCAAACGACTTTGCGAGATTTCAATGTGATTGCATGGCGCAGTGACATTTGATGGTTGATATATTGATGCAGATGTTTTTCCGGTTTCACCTGATTCAAATGTTGTTGGTAAATAATCCTCGGTTGGGTTTGATCTTTCCGGAACAGGCATTTCATCTGAATGCTGCAGCGGTAGATGTGTATTTCTCGTTGCAGTGTATGTCAAAGAACCACTTTTGTTTCTGTTTGTACCGAAAATATAATTCATGCACCCATAACATTGAACTGCATCATGTCCTTGTGGAACGACCCATAACATCGGGACACCAAATGGCATTGCGGCTCCAGTGTTTTGCCATCTATGCAGATGGAAAATGCATGTTGTACAAACAAAAGACGGCATCCAATTTACACCACTAATAAGATTTTGTGAAAAGTATAGTCGATATAAATCAGCGGTTTCATCACTTATTTTGCGGCGATTGCTCATAATTGTAAATTTTCCACACACATAACAAAAGCACTTGAGTTTATAACACCTATCCATATTATTGATTTCACCAGATTCACAAGACGATTTTCACTTTATTTTTTGTATTCTTTTGTCACTTTATATATTTAGATGAATAACTTTTTATTTTTAATTTTATATTACAGTTTTTAGTTCTTACTTCTTGTGCCAATTTTTTAACTTTTTTAGAAATATCAATTTCGAGAATAATCTCTTCTTCGGTTTATTTTCTGCTACTGTTACATAATCTATTTTGAAGCTCTTTATATACTGTAGCTAGGCGCTGCTGTTTGGTACCTGCTTTGTTTTCAAGTTATGGAGGTCGTAAATTTTATTGGGGTTTTGTGTTGATTTTGTCGCGAAGTAAATTGTGGGTGTTTTTGTTTTTGTACATTTTCAGGGTGTGAATTTTGGCCGTAATTCGTATACGTGCAGAATACAAATGTCTCATGACTCATGAGTCAAATTGGGACACCTGTCTAATTTCAGTCCTTTTTTGATTCTGTGCAAAATGGTTACATTTTTATTGAATTTAGTGTTTGGTTTTCAGTTTTTATGTGTTGCACGAAACTTGATTTTATGTACTTGTGATGTGTTCTTTGTATCTTATCTGAGATGAGTGTCTTGTTTGGCCTAAGTATGCCGAATTCCAGTTGTATTTAGCCTTACTTGTGCACTTATGTTTCTCGAAACGGCAAGCTGGAGCCGGAGTCTTCTGTGAGAAGCTTTTGCCAAAACTGACAAGACCCTGCCTTTTTGGGGAACATGCGAGAAGGCTGGGTTTACAGACGAATGATTTTGTAGAAGTTGCATGGACGAAAAGGAAGAAGAGACTTTAGATAACTTCCTATGCTCGTGTCCGGCACTATCATACAGAAGGCATAAGTATTTGGGCGTGTCCAGTGTGGTCTTTCAGATCTCGCTGAATGTGGAGTGCGAGATATTTTGCGGTACGTACGTAGCTCCGAATGGTTTTGAACAGGGGTAAAGGGGAAATAGGTTCCTGTGGTATCACAACGGGGCACTCCTGGTCTAATTGTGCGGAAGTGACACTCCAAGCTCACCTTGGCCTAAGTAAAACACACATATTTGGAAAAATAACACAAAAATGTGAATGTAGATGTCGTTTTTCGGTCTTGATATGTTCAGCAAAATTGTTGGTCTTGGCTTGCGCAACAACTTTGCTGAACATATCAAGGCCGAAAAACGACATCTACAATCACATTTTTGTGTTATTTTATTTTTTTGCGTTTCAAAAAATAAAATAACATAAAAATGTGATTGTAGATGTCATTTTTCGGCATTGATATGTTCAGCAAAGTTGTTGGTCTTGGCTTGCGCAACAACTTTGCTGAAGAAGGCATAACGAAAATCTTAATGGTTCAGGAGCTATCAACGTGAATATGAGTGTATATTTTGACAAATATTTGTCTCAGAGGCAAAATATGTCGAAAGCGATATTTCAAAAATGGGGACTAACTTTGAAATGGGACTAGCACCAATGAATTCAGCATAGTCGAATTAGGTTTACCCCCGGGTGCCCAGCTTGTCACGCAAAAAAAGTTTGAAATTCAAGCACAGTGTAATTAGTTGAAATATTTATTTAATGAAATAAATAACTAATAAATTCAAATGATATGTCATTTGTTATAATATTGATACCGTGCAATCGTGGCACTATTATAGTATTTAACATTTGCACCGCGATTAGCTAAACGAGCTTAAACGAGTTTAACTAATCTCGTTTTGTTAATCCCTAGTCTGTCGCAGGCATTACGCTCCTATCGCGACCAAAGTACATTGTTCACCAAATTTATTCACCAAACGACAAAATCATTTGCTAATTTGGATTACGACAACTAGATGGCAGACCGCGAAGAAAAGTAATAATAAAATGACAAAACATAGAAATCAAATATTACATGAATTTATTAAACGACAGTAGTTTCTTTGGTAGTATAAAAGCCGGGTAATAATAATAACATATATTATAAAGTATATATATACGCTACTAAGTGGACCAAAAATAAATTTGACTCTACCCTTATTGAATGTAAAAAAGTTCAGTGCACAATTTTTTTCACTATTATATTCTACCCTTTTCCATACAAATCAAGGATAAAAAAAACGGTCGAAATTTTTCCATAGAAAAATCGGGTTATGTCCCTTCTGTTTGTACTCTATATTCTGTGATAATAAGGTAAATAAATTCTAATTTAAATCTCCACAAGCGCAGTAAGTTTTTCCAAAAAAAGAAACAAAAATTATTAGTTTTGTCTTGTGCGCGAATAAAAGCAAGATGCGGTCATTTAAACAACACAAAAAATGGAAATAAAATATCAAATTATTATTAATAAAAAGAAATAAAATTAAAAACAAACAAATTAAATATCGTAAATGTCAAAATCATATATAAAAAATAAATTGAGTTCATTTAATAAATAAAATAAAATGTTTAATGATTTCAATTTAATCTTTGGGGGTAACGATTTTTTTTTTGGTCAACGAATCGGTCGTTCTGTTATTACTTTTGTAAGAATTCTATTTACGATTATAATTTTAAATATTTTATGGGATAATTATATTTTATTTTAATAATACATTATTTTATTATAATATTTAATATAATTTTAAAAAATAATAACTATACAAAAACAAAATATATTTTAAATTATAATTATGAATTTTATTATACGTAAGTAATTTTCATTAAATATTAATCCTGAATTATTTGGAATTTTTATTAAAAAATTTTCGTTCTTAATAATTTTCATTACTGTTATTATTAATGATGGTGAATATTATGATTATTATTATTAAGCTGCTTGTTCATGTATATTATAAAATAATATCGTAATAATATATAGTTTAATTATTTTTTGTGCTTTAGGGATGCATTCTTTGGTGAAATATACAAAAGCGGCAAAATTTTTACGTAAATTATCTCGCTTTATACTCGTACATTATAAACTAACGAGAGAAAATAAATGGATTTGAAATTTTTAGAACGAATTAGCATAACTCAAATTCTGAGCTTCTGACAAAGTTTGATTAACCAGATCGAAAGTTATTGAAAATTTTGTGGTACATTACTATATTTGAATTATCAGTGTTCCACTGTAGTATGTAACAAGTTGCGAGATATACCTAATACACACGTTGTAATCTCCATATTAGCCGTTTCAAAATAAATTAATAATTAATGTGAGTGTTTTATTTAAATACATCGGCCAACCGAAAATTATGAGCAACACAATTTAATACAATCACAAAAGTGTGACAAACAATTGTTAGAAATGAATTCAGAGAAGAATAATTGTAATACAAACAATTTTACACGGAAACAATTCTGCACTGAACAATTCATCGAAAAATCAAATATGTATACGAAAGAGAAAACAATTTATCGAAAAAGAATTGTAATGCATATTAAAAAATATTGATAAATTTTCTCTTAATGGTTCAATTTTGCGATACGGAAAGCAAAGAAGGACATTTTCGGTTGAAAAATTGAAATTGTATCGATATTAAGAAGAATTTGATGCGGATTATTGCGGTGAGTTGCTTTTATTTAAATCAAACTGATTACAAACATTTCGGGAAATTAGGGTGATAGTTTCGATGTTTTGATTTCCGAACGTCAAAAAAAATATATTTCTTATTCAGTGACAAATAATGTCAAACCGATTACGCGCGATTTTTTTCCCATACGGGTGTATAGTTTCATGGTGACATCTATTATTATTTAAAAGAATACCAGTAAAAGTTGTATGTAATATAATCCCTCCATATGTCTCCTGGGAATTTTTTTTTTGTAGTTTGGGTGTCACTCAAAAGGGTTTTGTTTGGATATTCACGTATATAAGAGGGTGCAACCAAAAGAAAGTCGAATATTTTGCTTACGACCGCAGAGGGAGCAGGTGAACAACACAGCACACATTGGATGTCATCAAACGGCTGCCGTAAATAATCGAGAAGACAAAAAAAGGACCGGGAAACCTTGCAAGGGATAAACTAATTTTTTTTTATTATTTATATATATGTGCCCAGCTTGTCACAAAAAAATTATTTGCCTTTCAAGCACAGTGAGTTATCTTTAATTCAAACGTATGGCAAAATCCTATGCATAGGTTCTCAGTAAGATAAATCAAAAAAAAATTTAGTATACATTTAATTTAACAGCGCCACCTATCATGAATCGAAACAAAATCTTTCAAAGAAATCCTACGTACTTTAAGCCATAGAATCCGAATCTGCAATGAAAAATAGAGGTTCCTATTTTAATTTCAAAGTTACCCCCCACCCCACATACGAGAAGGAGATCATCGGCCCGGAATGATTAAATTTTGAAAATGGACATTTTTTATCGTAGAGTGCTTATTTCACGAGATATTTGAAAGTTTCAGCTTAGAAAAATCTCCCAGTATAACAAATTACGTGAAGACAATCCGTGGGTGTTAAGTTCGGTATCGGCCGCAAGTAAAAGTTAAGTTTTTTTCATTGAAAACAAAACCTACTCATGGGTCGACCCAGTATAGGCTGGCATGGAGCTATGTAATGTGTAAATGGTGATAAGAAGCAGACCTAAGCCGTACGTCCCCGAATTGGCAGGCGTAAAAGTGAGGACGGAAAAAGCAAATCGCGTAAGAGTTGACTGAGCCTTGGCCCCATAACAGATTGCAGGGATTAAAAAAAAAAAGAAAAACTAGGCGGTCAAAGTAAGATTTATCGGTCGCATTTAAAAACATTTTGTTATTTTGTGAAAACTTAAAGTGTGAAGTACAAGCCGCATGAACAAAGTTTATCTTATGGTGTTTTTCCTTGGTTAAGACAATTTAAAAGGCGGTTAAAGTGGTTTTTTATCAGCCACAAGTATAAAGCTTTTTTGGAAACAAAACAAGAGACGGTCAGGTCATATACAGGTGTATATTACTTCGATAACGTAGTCGTAGAGCCGACAAGATCGACCTGATGAGTTCCCAAGCAAAAAAAAAATCTGATTAACCTTTCCTGTTTTTCACATAATGAGAACATCCGATCTGTTTTTTTCCTAATTTTTTTTGTTCCATTCCAATATCTCAGCAATTTTTACTCACGCCAGGGTGAATTGTTCGAGAGCTAAGCCGGTGAACTTTTGCGTGTAATGGATGTCCCAATCAAAAAAAAAATCGTATAATGTATATTGATATCGTGCCGTTGCTGAGATATGTAGAAGACGTTTTTTTCTGATTTTAATTTTATTGTTAATTAAATTTTTGTTATATTTCTATCCGTATAGAATTTTCCCAAAGGGAAATCAAGCGATCGGAAATCAACACAGAACGATCGGAACCATCATAGCGTGAATTAAAGAAAAAGAAACCACCACCCAAAGGATTTTACTATGGAAATTATACAATTCTTCGAAAAAACTTTTTTTGAATGAAACTGAATTGCTAAATAATTCGAACATTTCGGGAAGTTATGGTGCAAGTGGTTGATCCCATATCAAGACATTTTATGACAATACGAAAAAAAACTATCGCGGCAAATTTTTTGTGTTATTCCGAAAAATAAAATCCAAAACAGCGAAATTCAGCTAAAATAAGTCGCGACAGTAGTTCGCGTCGTAAAATCTAAAAAAATATTGAAGCGAAAAAATTTATATCACGAAAAATAAATTTCTGACAAGATTAATCCAACAATGCAAAATCAAGCATTCTTGTTATTAATAATTAGTGTAATAATTATTTTTCAAATTCGCAAATCGAGTCTACCGACTTCACTATAGTATCTAAAACCGCAGTAATGCAGGTCCGGGTTTAATATCGCAGGTTTAATATGTAATCCACACTAGACTCATTTTTACTGATAAAACGAGATTCTTGGGCGGTAACCTAAATTGAAAATCGGACTTTCTGGGAAAAGGAAATAAAGCCATTATACTGGTATTTACCACGACGTTGATACACTTCGAACTTACCAAAATAAAACCTGTAAAAATTATATATGGAGCGAACGTTTGGAGCCACCCCTTGTCGCATAAATGAAAATGGTGGGGAAGTTGTAGGAACATACATATTAGCAAGACGCTGAGGACATTTACGCGTGCCTTAGACAATATGTGCCATCTTACGGAAGGACAAGATAGTGAGGAAATAAGTTTAAGGAAAGGATTTAGTATCTATTCTCAATCAAGACAAAATACGATATAAATGGCGAATATTCATATCTACGCTCCTACACAAGAAATCGTCAATCGGCTTACTGTTCTAGATAGAGGAACAAGTATACCACATCTATGTCAAATAACAGATTTTTTAAAAATAGGCGATCGAACCTGGAGGGGCACAGCAGACGTGTCGGTAATAAAATTGAGGAGGTCTGGCTATGCGGAAAATTCCCTCGCGTTAACGTAGTGCACTGTATATTTGTTTTCTGCACCTTTTCCAATGAACCACGTATCCACTTGGATTGCCCATTAATGATAGTGTGCGCGGCCTTGTTAAGTTTTGTTTATTTTTATAAAAACGGCGCTGTTATGAGAAGAATGACGAGGGAGCGAGAGCAATGAATTGAATTGTATTTTTAATTATAGGCAATTTATGTATTACATTTATCATTATAGTGTTTTTTTTTCTTTGATATTGTTATTTTCTTATTACTTTTCATAATAATTTATTTTGCTGTACATACTTACTCAGATTATTCTTCAAAGGACAATAAATCCACTGAATAATCTGATAGTTGTATTTTAACTGAGAATATAAATAAAATAAAAAAAAATGCGCATCGAGTGTGTGCAAAGTAAAACGTTTTAGAAACATGTTTTTCTTATATGCTTCTCGTTTATATCAATGCGAATTGATATAAACGAAAAACAGAGAAGAAAGACATTCTTCTAGTTTTGCGCGTTGTTGCGGCGCAAGATTTTTTTTTCTTCGGAGAGTCAAGTTTTGATTTTTGGATAATAGTCAAGTTTTGGGTTTTGTATAAAATTCAAGTCAGCGTTTGATTTTTGATTTGTATAGAGTCCAGTTTGAAAAAAAAAAAGAAAAAAAACGTTTTGTTCTAAAAATTGTGATTAGTTAGGCAGGTTCCATTTTGATTGGAATTTGTTTTTTTTGTAAACCTGGTTATGAATAATTTGGAAGTGTATAAAAAGAAAATAATAAAAATATTCATATTGAAATTAATTTTGTGCAAATTCTTTTTTTTGTTTTGAGAAATGTTCTTTTGATAATCCATATAGACTTTGTGTATGGAAATAAATCGAATATCGAAAGTTATAATCAAAGAATTTTTTTTAATTGGATTACTTTTTTCACCATTTAATTGACGTACCCAAGACGTGTATTGTTGCATGGGGTGGTTACGTCGTATAGTGAATAATAAAATATCAGGATTGACACATCGGAACGGTAAGGGGCGGCCAATTGAGGCACGCGGCATTCATCGAGAACAGATTTCCGAAATTAACTACGGGTGCTTAATTTTCAACGGCGAGACAACGCCCCAGTTTGGGGGCATATCAAGGTCGAATTTTACTTTTGGCAAGACACGCCCAACATATTTACTGGTGGCCAGGTGAGGCCACTACTGTTTCTACGAATAACGGCGGGTACGGTACCTCATTTATTAATGCATATCGCATTTTCGACGAGTGTCGTAATTTATTAACGGGGAACTGTAATTACCGGCGGACGAGCAGCACAGGGGTTATTTACTTCGTGGTAACGGTTTTGGCGAAAGACGCTCAACATTTTGAGGCCCAAAAATTTTGTGGATTTTGGCGAGGCAACGCCCTATAGTTTTTGAATAGTGGATTTAGCGGTCGATCGTACAAGGTCGCAACGTACGGGTGGCCAACCGGCCCCTCGTGTTTTGTATTATTGGTATCGGAGAAAGGCCCCACAACGTATTCGGCACAGCCAAGCCGCAACGGTTCGGGTAGCCAACCGGCTATTCGAAGTTATTGTTTGGTATCGGGGAAAGGCCCCGCAACGGTCCGGGGGACAGGAGTCCCTTGTGGCATGAAGCCGCGCAAGGCGGCAAACCAATTTTTATCGGGGAGAGGCCCAACATGGTGACGGCCGCGCAAGGCCGCAGCAGTTTGTTAAACTAATTAAGGTACAATTTTTTTATTTTATTTTTATTTTTATATTTTGATTTGATTTCTTTATACATTTTAAATTTTTTTTACGTTATAATTTTCCAATATTCTTTTTGTAATCGAGCGCCACACAGCGGGTGCACGCTCGATGCGCATGGTTCTCGCTCCGTCATTTCTTTGTTTTCTACCTCAGGGAAGTGGTGTTCCGTATTATTATTTCCTTGGTTTGGTTGTCTAAATCTATAATGGAATGAATTATTAAATTTCCGGTTTAGATATACCGGTGTCGGTATAGTGTTGGCGTAGGGTTGGCGGTCCCTTGGTGCCCGCATCCAATTTCGTAACCAGGGCTTGCCCCTGTTAGAATTCGAATAGATGTGCGCACCAAGGCACCTCTTCCGTTATTTTTTTTTTATTTATTTGATGATCTGGTTCGTTCCTCAAGTTCCGTCCGACGAATTTCGGCGGAACTCCGGTTTTTATTATTATTATTTGCGTTCCCCCTTCGCACTTCTCCCTGAGAACGTAGCCGGCAAAAATCACCGTGGAGGCCTCTGCATGCGCTTAGTGATATCTGCAGGATGGATCCTGTAACAAATTTATACAATTTTAGGTAATTAAGGAAAAATGTGCAAGTGCATACGAATCCATAGTGTCCGATATGATAAAGCCGATACACCGAAACGGAAAGCTAAGTATTATTATTATTTAGCAGGAATTAAAATTAATACGTGACATTTGCTTTAGGATAAACCGAACGTCCCAGATGATATGGATTTTCGTGTATGTGCACATATCCCTTTCGAGTTAAAAAAAAAAATTGGTTCAATTTAAGTTCACCATACACAAATGTGCATGTAAATAATGACAGGTTGTAATGTCTTCCGTATTTTAACGGATCTTAGTTAAATCGGAATTCTTTTTGAAAAAAGCATAATTATTTGTTAACAAATTAATTATATAACATATAATTTATTTGTTCTTGATAACATATTAATTATTTTATCATTATTATATTTACTGTTATTTTTCGGACGAAACCAAAATTAAGTGGTTTACACAAATGTGTACACTGGGCTTCAATTACCACCTAATTCTATGTTTGACATCTTCATTTGTCGTAATCGAAATTTACATACACAATTGTATATGCGGGTCAGGAAAGGGATATATTAATAAAAATAGAAAATAAATTATGATTTGTGGTGTTTCATTTGATTGGTGTTTGGTGTGCGTCTCGACTAATGTGCGTTCATGCGTTGATGCGTGAACAGAACCAACGCGAGACCGAAATGTTGAGTTTATATAGAAACTTGACACAGGTTTACAACTTTTTGCGACATTTAGTGGGTCGTAGTTTTAGATACAATTTTTAAACTAACTAACTAACTAATCCATTCTATTAAAATATTTACAATAAAAAAATTTGCTTCTGAAGAAATGTTATATTGACCCATAATAAGCTAATTTTTGTGATTACGCATTTTTTTCTGCATGATCATCAATCATTATGATTCTAGTGGGATTTGACATCATATTTTAGTAGGCGGGGCCAACTAGTTGCATCATAACTTCTCGAAATGTTCGAATTAATTAGCAATTCACTTTGATTCAAACAAACTATGCAACTCATCACAATAATCCGTTTCAAAATCTGCTCCATATCGGTTTAATTTTATTTCGATGAATTGTAAAATTTTTATAGAAAATCTTTACCTGCAACTAATGATGTTCAAAATCAACTTTTAGATGAAAAATTTTGTCTCGATGAATTGTTATTTGAAAAGTTGTTTTCACGCACATTTTGTTACTGTAAAATTGTAGTATTCATGCTTGCTTTTCGATGAATTGTTTGTCGCATAATTTTCGGGGAACTGTCGTAGCATCGCCCAGGAGTTGAAGATTGACCAGAAAACAGTTTCAAACCATTTGCATAAAGCTGGCTTCAAAAATAACCTCGATGTTTTGGTGCCGTACGAATTGACGCAAAAAAACTTAATGGACTGTATTTCCATCTGGGATTCCTTGGCAAAACGGAACGAAATCGAGCCATTTCTGAAGCGGAAGGTAGCTGGCGAGAAGAAATGGGTTACATACGGCAATGTCAAGCGGAAACTATCATGGTCGAAGGGCGGTGAAGCGGCTAAACCAGGATTGACAACCAGGAAGGTTAAGCTGTATGTTTGATGGGATTGGGAGAGAATCATCTTTGAGCTGCTGTCCAATGGCCAAACGCTTAATTTGGACCTCTACTGCTAGCAATTGATTCAATTCTTGTTATCTCAGTTTTTTGCTAATTGTACCTATTTGGGATAACGGTATAATGCAATTGCCTTCTAAATGACAACGAGTTATCGAAAAAATGGCGTACATAAAGCCGCGTTAAATAAAGCCCTTAAATGAACGTAAAAATAATGGAAATAGACCCAACCTAACAAAAATATTTTTTTTTTTTTTAAATGTCAGATATGAAACCCCCTATGGAATTTTTTAAAACTCAAACTGAGTCAATAATAGAGTTAACAACTGAGCTGAAAACTCTTAAAACAAATACGACACAATCAGAGACTGCACCATCGATAAATAATCAAAATAATATTCTTTGGCCAAGCCCACTTGATTTCGCAGGGGACATCCGTGTGTCTTCAAGACCATGTAGACTACATTGCCACAGCCATGAGGAAACCACAAATGAGGAAAAGACAATGTGCAGAGAAATAAAAAGGCAGTTGGTATTGCATCGGCAATCATGGTCTCAGAGTTGCAACATACTGAAGGTTAACAACTCCTTGATTAACTTGATCTCGAACAAAATGGTGCCTTATATCGATGTGTTTTGTTCTCGAATGATGAGCATTACTGTTGGCTAAATCGAAAGTCCCCTTATTATCAAAATACAGTACAGTTTTCCTTTTCCAGAGTTTAATGCCAAAATAACTTTGAATTGCCGACGACAAGTTTAAATACTTAGCTTCCATTGTAGACAAAGCTACAGTTTGCTGTTTCCTGGAGTTCCACGTTATTGCTCCTTCTTGCATCTTGAACACGTAACCATAGTTGTCGATCTTCTATCGTCCAAGTCAACTGCACAGTCTGAATCAGCATACCCCACAACCGATGAATCATCACTACTAAACTTCAGCTTTTAGCATCAGTTGTTCCCTTTAGATACCTGAGAACACGTTTTGCTGCTGTCCAGTGCGCCTTTCCCGGGTTACTAATAAATCTACTGAGCACACCAGCTGCATGACAAATGTCGGGCCTCGTTACCTGTGCTGCAAACATCACACTTCCAACCGCTTCCTGATATGGTATATTCTTCTTTTCATTACTCTGCCTTGTGGCGACATAATTTTTGTCAACTTTTAATTTAGGTATAAAGGGGTAGAGAAACCAGGCTGCAGTCCCGCATATTGTATTTTTTCATTATCTGATTCACATAGGTCTCCTGGTCTAACTAAAGAGTTCCTTGATCTCTATCACGTGTTATTCGTATGCCCAAGATATGTTTAGATTCACCCATATCTTTGACTTTAAGTAACTTCATAGATTGCGAAATAGATTGCGACTACAAGCATCTTTTTATTGGCGACTCTGTAATATACGCATGGATCAGCGTTTGATTTTTTTAAGCCAGCATCTCTTAAAACTTTATCTATTTTTGCGTTCTAAACTCTGCGAGCTTGCTTTAATCCATATATTGACTTGTTTAACTTGCAGACTTTTAAATCGCCGTTGATATATAGTCTTCCGGTTGTAACGTGTATATATCTAGATTTATTAACTCACCTTGTAGAAAGGCCGTCACAGCATCCGTCTGGTCTATCAAAGATCAAGATCAAATTTCACTGCCAAAGCCATTAGAAAACATACCGAGCTGTATCTCACGTTACGTTTCCTCATAATCAATGCCTTTCTTCTGAACGTATTTCCAAAAACTTTCAAATGGCTAAGACTCTGTTTTCGTCCATTCCATATTTCCGCTGGAATCTGATCTTTCACTGCTCGAGATGGTGTTCGATTTGTTAGATATGCTGCTGTTGAGATTGCTTCCGCCCAGAAACTTTTCGGCAAACTAGCCTCTATTAACATACAACGAGATTTCTCAACAAGGGTTCTTTCCGCAATGCCCTTTTGTTCCGGTGAATAGGTCGCAGTTTTTTGATGTCGTATTCCGCATGTTCTTAAAAAACTAAGCAAATCATTGTTCACATACTCAGTACCATTGTACGTTCGCAGAATTTTATTTTCCGATTTGTCTGATTCTCAACATTGCTCTTAAAATTCGTGAAATGCTCATTCACCTCAGACTTATCTTTCATTATGTAAACAAACATTTTTCGAGAAAAACCATCTACGAATACCAACACATACCTCGCACCGCCAAGCGACTCAATTTCAATGGGTCTACATACGTCCGAGTGAATGATACTCAAGACGCCGTTCGATTTAGTGACGATGGAATTTAAGGGACATTGGAAATGATTGCTTTATTTGCTTGACTTTCAAACAAGCTTTACAAGCATACCTCGTACAAAAGTTCATTTCATTTACCATATGTTTAACTTTCTTTAAAGTTTCATAGTTGACATGCCTACGTTGGTGCCACAGAACAAACTGTACTGCCATGGACATGGCAGTTTTTGAATGTGTGTTCAATCGATAAATATCACCAACTCGTGTCTCTGTAGCAATAACGCTATCAGCAGAATCAATCAAGTTACTTGCATTCCAACTGTCTCCAATTTAAGCGCAGTCGTAACTATCACGTTCACATATTCTTTCCCTGAACCGCACTTTGTAAGCGTCGTCATCATCAAAACGCGTAACAGACCAACACGTTTGATTAAACCAGTATCCTCAGATGCCTTTTTCAAATTGTTCCCCGCCTATTTTGAAGTCTTTATCGCTTGCACGCTGGGCTCATAACCTGTAGAAATTAGGCTTTATGTGCAGAGAAATAAAACCGCAGTTGGTTCAAGTTGATACAGAACAAGAGAGAGAGAGTGAATGTATATTCTTTTATTTTAATACAAGATGGCGGGGTTATACATATTGAGTGCGTTCGTATACGCGATTGAACCTAGAGCAATGAAAAACTAAGCGGATTACTGATTGACCAAAACAAAATGATCGACACAAATGCTTTAAAAAAAAATAAAAAGTGCTTTTTATCCAAATCTAATCTAATTTATGATTGATATTTATTCATTTCGTGTAATAAACTACAATATGAAACTTTCGATCAATATATATTGATACATTGTGACTATCGGGGCATTGACATATCAAATGAACTTCTTCACGATAAAAAAGTTGTTGGGATCTCGAATGACCATTTGAAAAGCAAATTAATCGAGATTCCTGACCTTACTTTGGATAAAGTGACTGACTGCCGTAAAACATCCGAAGTGATACAAAGTTGAAACTCATCGATGGAAACCTGGAATTTGTTCTGCACTGGGACAAATATGTTCATTTTGCGATGGGAAAAATCACATCGAAGCGGCATGTCGAAAAAAAAAAGATTGAGTAAATCTAATTAACGTAAAAATCGAAATCATGTGAATGAGATAAATACTAGGTTGCTCAATAAGTTTTGTCGTTCGATAAGAAATACACGATTTTATGGCTTCAATACACTTGCTCCAGTGATCTTATAATTTATAGATTCCATCCCTGAAATGAGATTCCGAAAGACTGTCGAAATACGCTTCCACGGCTGCTGTTACCGCTTCATCCGATGAAAATCGTTTCTCACGCATGCATTTGTTTAGATGTAGGAACAGCCAGAAGTCAGAGGGGTCTAGCAAATACGGTGGATGTTGCAACAATTCGTACTTTAATTCACTGATTTTCGCGATAGTTTTTTGAGTCGTCCAGCTGGTCCAAAATGTTACAATAATAATCTGAGTTAATTGTTTTACCAGTTTGGAGGTAATCCGATGTAATCGAATGACTATCATATTGTAATGATAGTCGACCGATTTACCCCTTCTACAATGAGTATATCTAAACAGGAACACAATTTGAATCAACGTTGTTCACCGAGCTCACGAAGCTTCTAGATTCCCATCGCATTCGGACAACTGCATACAACTCTAAAGGGAATGCCCTTGTCGAACGGTTCCATAGGCAACTAAAAGCCGCGTTAACAGCTCCATGTAATACATCCCATTGGACTTCCAACGATCCTAATGGGTGTTTAAACCTCTGTCAAGGAAGACCTCAACTGCACATCAGCAGAGCTAGTATGTGGTTAAAATATCAAGGTTCCCAGTGAATTCTTCATCAACGATCAAAATTCGAACCCAAATAGAGATATTTCGGATTTCCTGAAGCAGCTTCGTACTACTATGAGAGCCTTAGTTCCTATGGACACACGACATCCAACCGAACAGGCAACGTACCAAAAATCTGCAAACCTGTTCACACGCGTATTTGTACGTGTGGATGTAATCAGAGACCCTTTGAGTACACCCTATTCGGGACCGTATCCAGTGACCCGCAAATTGCGCAAATCCTATGTTGTGGATGTAGAAGAAAAATCAACGACAATTGGCATCGACAGGCTTAACTCAGTCGAAAAACGTAGTGTTCGAAAAACTGTTGCATTTAATTTAAAACACTACGTTTTTCGATCCAGGAGGGGAGTGATGTAGCGGCTCATAAACCTTTTCCCTTCGTGATATTCCTCGTAGCAGCATATTTATACACCGCGCAGCTTAATTACGAGGGATAGCTGTAGATAATAAAACCCGCTATCCTCACTATAAGTTGAACAAAGCGGCCAAAGTGATTGGTTCTAATATAAAAAAAAAAACTTTAGTTTGTTATTGTTAGACAAATGAGTTTCAAGGTCGTTCAAGACCCTGTCACAATCATAAATTTATTTTATGTAACCTTTTTCTTGGGCTTTTTTAGTATTGTTTCCGAAATAAACGCATTGCATTGCGCAACACTAGTCGCGTCCAATAAACGTTAAAGCTTAGCGTACAGTAATTTGCTTCGAATATAACAAAACACTTAAGTGCCTCCATTAAATTTCGTTTTTCTAGTTTTAAGATTTTTTTTTTTGTGTAATTCCATTTTATTGTTGCTGGTATATTAAATGTATGTGACCTTGTTTTCGGTTCCTTAAATGAAACATTTATTTTTCTCTTTTTTACAACAACAATAATAAGAACAAGAAAATAAAAAAAAAACTTAAATTAAAGTAATAATTATAATAATAACTATAAAAAGTAACATTCATAAAAAATGTTTAATTTAATATTTTTTTTTTTGATTATTTAGCTTTTTTCTATTTTTATTATAATACATAATATAAAAATATTATAATGTTAGATTGTTAATGTTAATTAAAGGTGGATTAACTTTTGTGTACATGTACGAGTAAACGAAACTAAAAAAAAACATATCTAACAAAATTTTATTGTTTATAAAAAAAAACTTAACTAAACTATAAATTATATATTTATTTTTCTATGAGTATATTTAGAAATTTAGATAATTAATTATAGAAGTTCTACATTAGAATGGAATATGTACGAGTATATAGTTTGAGAACATGTTCCTTTCACTAAAGAAATCAATTTTTATTTTCCATAGTACAGTGCCCCGCATTTTATTTCCGTTAATTTTTTTCAACTGTTTATTGCCTCAATCAAATCTGGTCATAAACTTTAAAAGAATTTTTATTAGATGAATGTAACATCCGAAAACAATACAATAATTTATAGAAGAATAATTATATAGAGTTGGCAACTAAATGGCAATTGCATGAAAAAATCGACTACTGCTATTCGGTTTGAAAGTTGGAGAATCTTTGTTGAAAGTAAACTAAAATGTAAAAATTATTGCATTTAATTTTCTGTTCGATTTGCCCATATGAAGCTTTAAAAGTCCCGAAAATCAAATATATAAACATTTATCCCAGGATTCATTATAGAAAAACGCAGTGGCAATACTAAATTATCGCGATATATTTTTTTCCTCCGACGCAATCACTGTCAACCCAGGATTTATCCCATTCCAGAATTTACCATCCTGGAAAAAACTACAGTGTTAACAAGATTTTCACGCAGCTGCAGCCATAACGACACTGCACTAGCCGAAAACAATCAGCCCGGAATTTTTAATGATAAAATAATTTAAGAGAAGAGAGAACAAAATTGGTGTAAAAAGTGTATATATGCGCGCATCAGTTGAGAACGGCTGAACCGATTTGGCTCAATCTTTGAGAATTGTTGTGTTTGAACACAACAAGTTCACAAATTTTGGGAAAATCCATCGGAAAAGTCGGAAAACTCGGAAAGTCGAAAAATAATGTGTTTGGACGGAATTTCGCGTGTCGTTGGATGGTCTTTTAGAAGAGAAAATTTGGAAAATATGAGTGATAAACTCGGAAACTTCCGTAAAAAACCCGAAGAAAATTGATTTTTTTTTAGTGTAATTTTGAGTTTTTTGCTTGTTTTGATGATTTTGGGCGCTGTAAGTTGACAAATCTTAGAAAATCGTGAAGTAAATTGATAAAAACACAAAGTTAACGAGATAAATAAGAGAGGGCGCTGAGGGATCATTAATGCCATTACCCAGTAGATGGTGTTGTACGTTGACTTAGGCGTTGTGTAATTTAACAGGTGACTTTTTCGCATTGTTATGTTTAAAACTGCTTTTGTAACAATGAATTCCGATGACCACAAAATAATCACCAGAGCAGACAAAAGACCAACTATATGGAGGCCATGAATGTCATTTCAATGCTCCCACTATTGACGAAGTCGCAGTTGTGATTGTTGGCAAAAATGTGGAATCGCGTGATATTGTGATCAAGCGGCGTGATGACGGACGAGTGCAGCGCGTGTACGAAACAAATCGATCATATGATGCACTTCAATATCCATTGATGTTTTGTCATGGAGAGAATGGCTACTACTTCCAGATAAAGATGATCAATCCGCTAACCGGTTAGTTATTGAGCTGCCGATTGTATTTTGCATTGCTAAACAAATAACATATTCATTTTGCAGGTGAAGAAACGAATAAGAAGGTCAGTTCCATGCATTTTTATACTTATGCGATGATGCGGCAAGGCGTTTACAAATCTTTTGAATATCTTTTGAATACAAATCTTTTTTTGAATTTTTGTTTTAAATTAAGCATTTTAATTTATTTATAGCTGTGTTGCTTTCAAAAGATTACAACAACAATTGCATTGTATTCAAGCCGACTGTCTTAGAATGTTAAGAAAACATTTTTAGGATTAGGGGAAATAAAATCATTTTATGGTTATGGTGTTTACCGCAAGGCGTTATTTTTTCTATTTTTCACGAAAAATTTATCTTGTAGAGTAATTTAGCATTTGTTATTTGATAGCAAAATACCGAATTTAATTTGTTCTATTTCATAAAATAAAAAAAAATAAAATAAATATTAAGAAAATGAACCAATACAGAAAAATTAAAACGCATTAAAAAATTTAAGCCAAAAGTTGTTGCTTTCACATTTCTTAGCTAAGCTAAGCGGATTAGCGAAAGCAACACTACTTGTGTTTCGCTAATTATTTAAATACATTTTGTTTTTTGTATTTTATTTATAAAAATATCCCTAAGATGACATTCTTTATCAATTTTTTCTTTAACAATTTTTTTTAACCACCTTAAACAAAATTATAGTAAATTTTAATCCAAAAGCGGAAAAAATTATAAATAATATGTAAAAAATTGAAATATCTATAAGATGGCCGCTCATAATGTTTACGTTTTTAGTTAGTATTATCTCCATTTTCACAAAAATTTCGCGACAGTCAATTTGCGATGCGATACTAAAGGCTAGCCCAAAAGGCTTTACAAAACCATTGTTTTTATTTGACAGAAGGGTAATATAGCTTATAAAAATGATTGTATTTGGAACAGATTTAGTATCGCAGTCAATTTTTTTTGTCTGAGGCGCCATTTTGATCAAAAAAGATTTTTAGAACTAAGAAATGTGTCTTTGCTTAGCGTTTTTTGGTCTCAAGCTAGTGCCATCTATCGGAATAAAATGAACTAAACTTAAAAAGAATTACGGTAAGCAATAATTAAATAATTTTTAATAAAAAGATATTAAATTTTATTTAAAAATAAATGAAATTTAATATTTTTTTATGAAAATATAAAATCAAGAGTGAGAAAGGATGGAAATAATTAAAATTAAAAATCAAATTAAAAGTTTCAAAATTGGTTTAGGTGAAGGCAAATTGCTTGACAATATTGAAATCATCGTATATTTGATTTGAATTTGTTTATGCTTCGTCAACCTTGCAGACACAGATCTAAGAGAAAGTATCGCTCGTATCGCTTCTGCTGATAGATGTACAACAAATGTTAACATAGTTCGTTGTGTAAGTCCCTATATTATTTGAAATTATTTTGCACCAACAGCATACATAAATCCCTTGAGGTGAAGGGTGAATCGTCTCAAAAATGACGAATTTAAAAGACGAATATTTAAATAATAATCGCATGTGACTTAATAAAATTTATTTTATTTATAAACCATATATTTACATTTTTTATTTTATTTTATTAAATTAATCAATTAAAATTATTTATTTTACTCAACATTTAAAAATAATTCATTTGTCACAAATTCAAATTTATTTTATTTATAAAAATATCTCTAAGATGGCAGTCAATTAAATTAACAAATTTTTAGTTAAAATTATAACCATCTAAAAAAAATTGTAGAATTTTTTTTGCATAACTTTTGCACCATCAACAATACGAAAACTTCGGGCTTTCAAGGTCCCCTATCATGATTAGTAAAATCACCGCCAATTTGATTTAAAAATTTCATAGCGCTAAACATTTTCATAGTGTTGGCCGCGATTTTACTCAACATGTTCCCAACTGTTGGGTGCCCTGAAAGCGCCCATTTACTTGGCTGTTTTTGTTGGAAATGACTTAACCTATCACTCTGTTTCGGTTTTTCGTCCACTTCTGGACACCCTGTATATTGTTTGTTAACATGGGTAAATTTGATGTTAGGTTTTTTGTTTGAATTATTTTGAGTTTCAATTTTCACTCGCTTATTCTACTGACACACAATTGGTTTCGTAACCATGGTTTCGAATCTTAGTTTCGCCAAATGAGATAGGTGATACATTAGTAATTTCGTTAATCTTATGCTACAGACACTTTACTGGTTTCATAACTATGGTTTCGAGTTAACCATGGTTTTGTTGTAATGTGTCACCTCTAACAATGGTTTGCAACTCGGTTTAAACATAGTTTCGGAATGAGATATATTTCTCATCCCGAGGCATTTTTGTGCTCCCAACGCCGAAAATATTAAAAATGAAGATTCCGGACACTAATAGTTTAATAAGCAAATCTAGTTTCCTTTGAGTTTTCTATTTGTCATTGGATATTTGGTTGGCAGGAACAATTTTTTTTGTTCTGTCATTTCTGACAATTTAAAAGTCAATTAAATGCCAATGTTGACATTTTTGTCAATACCTACTACATTGCTGTTTAAAACTAAACGGGAAGACAAAAGAAATTGTAGTGTGTCTTGAGTTCTGATGCTACATTTATATGGATTGTTTTCGCCATTGTTTTCGAGGTTGTTTTGGTATACCGTGAAACAACAACAACATTTTAATATTTTTTTAAAGTGATCGTTTTTGATTTTAATATTTTGAAAACATATTTTGTGTCAACTGTCATTTTAAATTTTGTTAATATGCATGTACATAAATGTATAATCTGAATATTTTAGTGGCTTGAAATATAATTGATTTTAAGTGTAAAACCCGAATTTTAAATTAAAATACAGATTAATATTAACTGTAAATTAAAATATTAATTACTAGAAATTTGAATTATAACGTAAATCGTGGATTTTTTGTGTTTTACAATTGATTAATGTGAATTATAAGTGAATAATTATTATTTCTATATTTTGACCCAAAGGTCAAAAGTCAATAAAATAAATATGATGCATACTGAAATATTGGCTACCATTACCGCTGCGACCATTCTTTTACTAAGCCAACACCGGTCAATTTCAGTACGTAAAGTATGTACCAAAAAAACAAAACGAAATCGTAAACGAAGGTGGTGGGTCCGACCATCTTTTACTGAGGAAAAACGAGATACACTGGGAGCTGGAGCTTTATTAAATGAGATGCGGTTAAATAATCTGCAGTCTTTTTTCAATTACACTCGAATGACTCCATTTGATAAGCTTTTGAGTTTCGTAGGGCCACACATAACAAAACAAAACATCGCGAGTTGTTCAATTTCTCCTTCTATTAAACTAGCCTTGGCCTTATGGTAAATAAAGCAATAATCAATAATCATTTTAAAAAATTCAAAAATGTATATTAAATTTAATTTATTAAAAGATATCTTGCTAGTGGCGACAGCCAAGCTTCCATCAGCTTTGCATTTCGCTGAAGCAAAGCAACAACATGTGTTGCGATACGTGAAACATTACATGCAATTTGGTTCGTTTTAAGAGAAAAGGTACTCCACGCGCCAACAAAAGCAATTTGGAGTGAATCAGCTGAAGGATTCACGCATCGATGGAACTTTCCGACACAATTCGGGAGCCATTGATGGAAACATATACGAATAGTTGTGAGTATTACTTAGCCGGATATTACAAATCTGATATGCGCCATAAATAAATGAATTATAATTCACAAAATCTGATTTACATATTTAATTTAGGCACCGCCGCGCTCAGGATCAGAATTTTTTAACTCTAAAAATTTCTAATCTACAATTTTAAAAGCGATATGCGATTATCGATACAGATTTATCATAATTCTTGTAGTAGCACAGGGACGGCATAGTGATGGTGGTGTGTTTAAGAATTCTCAAATGGGTATACAATTTTCCAACTCAGAGATGAATTTACCGGAACCAGCTGAAATTATATCAGGTGGCCCAGTTTTCTCCTATTATTTGTTGGGAGATGAAGCATTTGACGAGTTATGAAATGATATTTAAAAATTTTGTTAGACTTACAACTAATTAAATTTGTTAGGGCTTAAAACTTGGTTATTAACACCATACCCTAGAAAATTAAATGGTAATCTTGAATATTCTAAGTTAACTGTTGATAGTTAACAGTCTCGAGCAAGAAGAGTGATTGAGAACAGTTTTGGATTACTTGTGAGCCGATGGAGAATATTGAATAATTCTCTAACTGTTAGTACCGAAAACTCGGACAAAGTTGTGATAGCTGCGGTGTGCCTACATAACTTTTGCTTGAAGGAGGAAGAATTAAAAAAGACGCACCAAAAAATGTACTTGACATCAAATGCGGTAGACCGCGAAAATATTAATACAAGAGAGATCATTGGAGGCAGTTGGAGATCCCATTTCGATGTGTTACCGCAAATTGCAAAACAAGGTAATAAATTATACATCATTCGTCTGAACTCTTAAGTAAAATATAAATTATATATTTAATTAATTAAAAATCTGAATATAGGAGGTTACAATGCAACTGCATCAGCTACTGAAAATAGAGACACTTTGGCCGAACATTTCATGACGGATGGCTCAATTCCTTGAGTCTTCCAGTGGTCAATGGTCGGTTAGCATGACTGATTTAATCGAAAAGAAATCTGTGAGAGTAATCAAGTCTGCTGTAGCTGCGAAGTGTTTTTTATTTACTTAGTTCATAGAAATATTTATTAATGTAAGTGGCGGCAGCGTAGAAGTCCGTGTTGTTTAAATCACGCATAAACCAAGCCACTTGGTCATCAAAGTTCTCCGCCCTGTCGTCAAATCTATTTTCGTTGCGTTGTAAATCACTTAACTGCACTGTTGCCACAAGCTTGTCGATAGAGCTACTGATGTTGACACTTTCATTACTATTGTCTCCAGATAATGCAGAATTAGGTCTAGACGATTTACCAGAACTACGTTTGTCTGATAAATTTGAAGTCGTGTTAGATTTCTTTTGCGGCGGTATATATTCTAAAGTTGAATAAGTTCTACATAATAATAATAAAATTTGAAATATATCAATTGATTGTACCTGAATTTGTAGTAGAAGAAGTTGATTGCTCACTTGAATGTATATTGGTTATTTGCCTTAAAAAATATAAATTCAAAGTGAAATCAATTTTATTTTACCACAATATGTAGATTAAAAATTATTTATCGTCGTTTGGCCATTACGCTGTCTAATTGACGCAATTTATCAAAATGCTTTGGCATTAATTTTTGGGAAGCACCAGACCCACTTGGTATTTTTTCTGTCCCCGTTTTAAACCGGGTATGTAAATCTCGATGATATTTAAATCGTTCTTTCAGCATGTTTGCGGTTAGAAGGCTGCCAAGTTTTGGGCTTAGTCCGTCCAGAATTTCTAACCACAATTCATTCATTATTCCTGAACATTATTCAATGGGAAGGCAATAATTAAATAAAGGAGAGCGATCAAACACTAACGTTATTAATGCCTCATCAAATGCGTCTTTTTCTTCGGCATTCAACAATAAATCTCGAGTTGTTTTTTTCTGTTTTTTTTTTTTTTTTTTAGGGTTTTCTACGACGGTTTTTCTAATTGAAGATACGATACTTGAATTGAATAATCAACTATATTAAAATTTTCTTCCTCGACAGAATTATAATATTCTTGTGTTGATGCATCATTTAAATATTCCACTTCGTATTCAACCGATTCGACCAGCGCATAAAATTAAAATAAGATTAACTTTAATTCCCGAAAAAACAAAACTTCGCTATGTATCAAAATTATGACAGTCCTATGTATGTACATAAAATTGATATCGATGTGTCGATAAGTTTTATGAAAACAACATCGAAAACAACCAAAAATATATCAACCCGATATATTTTCGTTGTTTTGGATGTTGTTTTCAGTACTAATATCACTACATTTAATTAAACCACTGCATAATATTGGTGGATAACGTGAGTTTATGCCCATACTAACGATAAGTTTTTGTATGGAATTGAAGAATTTCTTTGCTAATATCGTGACGAAAAACAACAACAAAAAACAATCACGAAAACAATCCATGTAAATGATACATCATTTAAAAAATCATGATCTTGAAATAATAGTTATGAAACCAGTAGCCTGTCGATGAGCTTAGACTATCATATCTCGAAATGTGAAATCAGAATATGATTTCTTACACCCTGTGCATTTGAAATCACATTTTGCACCCACTTCCTTTGCATTAGCGATCCAGCTTATTTTCTAGCATTTGGTTTTGTTGTTATGTTTTTTTTTTTATTTATGCTTTTTCTAAACATTAATTTTAAATTAATATTTTATAATTAAAACTTAAAAATTTGTTATTTTACTTAAGATAAACCAACTTAATTTCCAAATATTTTTGCCCATGACTGTAGATTTTAATTTATTTTGTATTATTGAATTTGTTATTGAATAAACAACCAGAAAAAGTATACATATGTGTATGGTAAATGACGTTTACGCAACACATCATAAATCAGGAACTAGCGATTTTTTTATCCAATTCAACTTTTTTGTGTTGAATTCGAACTTAGTTTACCAGAAACATAAGATTCGATTTTAACTCGCTTTAACTCGTCTTTTAAAAATGTAAGTAAATTTTGGTAATTTGTATAAAACATAGCCCACAACCAAAATTACATGGAAAAGTGGCAAACATTTTTAAAACAGTGATCTAAAATTTAGGAACATTTACAAAATTCCGCACACGATTCTATTTTACGTGAATAAGTAATATTTCAATATAATGAACGCAACATTCCACCAAATCCCCCATAAACATAATCCATAATTGATATCCAATAGTTCGCTTGTGTGAGGTTTACGTACAGCGCACTAAGTCTTTTACAAAGAAAACCAATTAAATTTCTAATATGAGCGATGGGAAAAATTGATAAATTGGAAATACAATTAGATCATTCAAATAATAAATAATAATTTATTTATTTATTTTTATATTATTATTATTGTTTTTTTTTTTGTTTATTGAAACTTTATTATTTATAATTATGGTATGTATTGTCGTATTGTGAGGAAGATATACAAGAGCCGGCAATATTACTAATAAATTATTTATAATTATTTTTCAATTTATTTACTGGAATATTTTTATTATTTATACAAATATATAGAGTTAGAAGAATAAATATATATTTATATATATATTTTTGGTGGGGAGTAACTAGGTACATACGTATAAATAAATAAATATAACCCGGATAAAATTTCTTTTGGTATAGCGGTCGGTGCACATTTGAATAACATTCTCAACCCTCTTTCCCATAAATATACAATCCACGTTACACTTTTTAAAAATAAAATTAACAATTAAAAATCTTTAAAATTTTAATGAATTTTGTGTGTATGTTGGTCTATATTATAAATGCAAATGGCAAGTGTATCCCCAAACCATTCACCCGTTCTACATAATATACCTATTTTATCTCAATATTTATTTATTTTAGATGCAGTTTCATAAATACAACACGGATATTTAAAACATAATTATAATTATATTAAATTAAAATATAAATATATTTTTAAAAAGGATGTAGGAAGTAGTTTTATTTATTTTGATTGTATACTGGAGCTGGAGCACTGGTTAACTTTATACCTACGGAGAAAATAATTATGTTTCGAAACCAAACTCCTCCGCCGGATACATTAAAGTGATTTTATTAATTAATAATTATAAATTTTACTATTTATATAATTTCGGAAAAAGGTTTTTTATGCACTTTGCTCTATACATATTTTATTTTTATGCAGATTGCTATTTTGTTACGAAGTTATAAAATAAATAGGTATTGGCTTTAAAAATTGGATACCGGGCGATCAATTGAAAACTTTCCACCCACCCGAAATATGTTGTATGCATTTTTCCTTTTGCTCGCTACTTTAAAGATATAATGCATTTCGGTAAATTGTCGTTTTCGGTGAATTGTCGTGCCGCAAATTGTCACTTTCGGTTAATTGTTGTAAAACAATTTACCGAAAGCGACAATTTTCTGAACCCGAAAATGATAGTTCACCGAAAACGACACTTCATCGATAACACGAGTATGTCTAATGAATAACTACTTTTCGTTTGCATTTTGTATCATATTTCGGTTGAGCGATTGAGGTAAAAATTTAGTTAGCGATTTCAGTACTTCATGATGAAGTTAGGTTTGTAAAATGGAAATGGAATTCTAAAATTTTTTTTAGAAAAAAATCTGAAATACAGCTAAGTGTAACGAGGCCTCCTTAAGTTCTGGAATATGGTCAACGCAAAGGAGACTAGGACATGTCTTAACCGATAAATATGACATTGAAAATGTAGAAATGTGATTACAAAATAATTTTTAGTGGTATAGTATATGGCATAGTGAGACGAAACTAAGTCGTATTTTAAGCGATCAGGATGAAACGTATTTAGCTCTATCACACTGCTTAATGAGCATTTTATTGGACAGCACTTATAAAATTTTAATTTTAGGACATTTTGAAGGCTTAGAATAGTACAAAGTAAACAATTCCAGGTGTCAAAATTCTTCAAAGCATGTTCCCAATTTTGTTACAGTACTATTACAGAAACAGGTCATTCTGCATCGTCATAATAATTCTTTTGGCTTATCAAAATCGAATTTCCATACTACATACCTAATTTCATCATGATCGGTTAATAAATGGTCTAGTTCCGTTCCTCATTCGGAACTGTCTTTTTAAATAGTCAATTTTAGTGGAACGAGCAATCTATTTTCCAACCGATAAATATGAAATTCAACTTAATGATTGAAAAGGAATTTTAATAGCAGTATCGGATGAATCTACGAATTAATGAAGTTGTCAATCAGGAACATAGGGTTTTAAGCAACGACAGAAAACGTTTTTGGGATGAGGGGCGCCGTTAAATTTGATAAATTGTGTTTTCGGCAAATTGTTGTTTTCGGTGAATTGTTTTTTCGGTAAAATGTCGTCTTTGGTGAATCATCGTTTTCGGTGAGTTGTCTTTTTCCGTGAATTGTCGTTTTCGGTGAATTGTAGAATTATGGTTTTCTGGGTACGTACTCCAACAGCAGATTTAAGAAAAGAGGCATATCGCAAGGGGATATGATCTTCTCTTCAATTGGACTAACAGTTGCGATTTGAATGTGAACCTGCAAAAAACTTAGGCAGAACGTAGGACTCTAGTTAGTCTTTTTCTCTAAGAAATACAAACTTCCTCAGATTGGTTTCCTATTTTAAATAGTATTTGATTGACCTTCACTGATAAAGCGGCGTATCTGGGTGTCACAGTTAGGTTTGGAGCAATACATGGAACATTGGGTCTATATTCCTACTATTAGGTCCATTTTATTGCAGGGATTACTGTTTGATAGCCAGCATTAAAAATTCCGACCAACCTAAAATCCTTGGTGAAAGTACAGCGAACAGCTGCCTTGTGTAATAATGTGGCTCTTAGGAGCACAGATAGATATCCTAGATGAACAAATGGCAACGAGCTCAGTTGTAAAGCTCAAATATATCGACTTAACTTCATGCCAAAAGGTTTTCAATGGAGCGATTGTGCCAACCACTCCATTAGGTTCACCTTATTTTGAATAAACCATTGTTTTGCACTCTTCAAGGTGTGTTTAGGACCATTGTCCTGTTGAAAACTCCAAGAAGAGGGGATATTTTCACTAGCATAATCGTTTCACTAGCATCGTGTCATAATCGTTTTTATCCAATAAATCGAACCTACACCGTACCGAGAAAAATATCCAAATACCATGATGCTTGCACCTCCACATTTAATAGCTTTTTGGTATGTTTTGGGTTGAATTCATGGCGGGTTTTTCATCTCTTTCTAATATCGTACTTCTGTCTCTTTCAACACTGTGTTTAACAGTGTAAACACTAACACATACAATTTTATGGAATATTCTTGTTCGATTCGTATGCATATTGCTGGTATTTTTGAGCCCGTGAAGTATTCCACGGATTTTTCCACGGCTATACGTATACAAATCTAATTGGAATTTCATTCAATCTAATTAAATTCTTATTGCATGTATAAGTATTAGTGTATTGTACACTGTTATGATTTTTAATTTACAAAATTTTTAATAAAAATGTAAATAAATCGAATAAGTTTTAATTCTAACATGTTAATATAGGAGTAAAGAATATGTTTTAATAGAAACTAGATCATTAATTAAACATTTTTATTCACAAATATGTGAACATGTAAAATTGAGATAGCAACAAGAGACAGATATAGCTATCACGAAACTTGTATTGAATAAGAAATATACGCACATTAAAATATTTTTTCCAATTTTCTGCATTTTTATTTAATAAATTTATCAAGTAAATAATATTTAGTAAAATTAAAGTAAAATATATTAAGTAAAATTAAATAATATTAAGAAAAATATTAAGTAAAATTAAAATAAAATTAATAGCTGAATAATAATGTAACTATAGTTTAAGCAAAATAATTTAATTTTTGTTATAAAAAATGCGATAAACTAAATTTGTTGTTATTTTTTGTCTCATTCATTTAAAGGAAATAGTACTAAAAAAAGCAAAGACGACAATCAGTTAACCAAAGTTACAAACCATTTAGTGCTTGTTTAAAAAAAATCCAATATGAATATTAAAATCTAATTCAAAAATAACTATAAAATATTTAAATTATTTCATTCAACATTGAAAGAAAAATGTTTCACGGACATGTCAGAAAAAATTTTATTTTCAGAAATTGTTATATTAATGCCAACGCGAACTTCCTCCTCATAAGAAATTTCGTGATCATGCACTAAATGGATCAATAATTTTGAAAATGCCCGAAAACGACAAAAAGGTAAAACTAATATTTTTTAGACTTATATCGTTTTGCATAATCCTATTTTAAAAAATATCATTAAGAAATTTAAAATTTTTGAACTTTACACCGTTTTGAAAAATCTAAATTCGACCGGGATCCAATTTGGAGAACAAATTGTTAATTTGTGATTTTTCTTATTTTAAAAGTGTTAATTTGTTAATTCTTGAAAGGTAATGTAATGAATGATATATGCCCAGCATCAATAAAACCTGAATCACCATCTCTGTGGATGGCCAATAATGGCTATTCAACATTGCGTAAAATTTACCTCTTACAAGTCAAGGAAAACGGCTTGTAGCTAAAAACGGCTCGAAATACCTAATTACGTAATAAATAATAATTTTACGTAATGTTGAATGGCCATTATCGGCCATCCACAGAGATGGTGATTCAGGTTTTATTAATGCTGGGAATAGATCATTACATCACCTTTCAGGAAAACTAAACAAATTTATAGATATTTTGAGCCGTTTTTTAGCTACAAGCCGTTTTCCTTGACTTGTATGAGGTAAATTTTACGCAATGTTTAATTTCGGTTCTTAATTTTTACGCATTTTTTGTAATTTAGAAAATTTAGTTTTTTATCATGTTTTATTTTTTTAAATTTAAATTAAAATAATTTTTTTGAATAAAACAATTTTTAATATAAATACTTTAACTGCGAATTTTTCACTATATCTTCCTATTAGAATCTTAATATTTCTTATTAGACTTTGGTTTAGCAGTGTAACACACATACATACACACAGCCGTGGAATCCATGGAAAACTTCACACCCGTGGTATTTTTGGTGTTAGAAACAACACTTTCTTATTATTTTCTCTTGCAGTACATTACGTTTCTGAAGCTAGCAGAACCCATACAGCATAACATTGCACGATAGTATGGACAATTATAGGCCAATTAAATGTTCTATTAAAAAATGTGTACAGTGTACTCCATCCGTTGCAACTAAAACAATGGGTTTGCTAGTTTTAGTAAAAGTTTGCAGAGACCCTATCAAGAAATGATTTAAAAACAATTGGAAAATTAAAGGTTGATTTTAGGCTAATTAAATGCCCTATTAATTTTGTTTTATTCTGCTCATTCTATTAAAAGCATTGGTCTTTAAACTAGCAGAATCAAAATTAAAAATCGGACCAAAACCGAAATTAGAACGGAACCAAGACCCATTAGGCTTATTATGGCTTATTTAAATTCACTGGTAAACATTTTTGGCTTCACTCGCTCTTGACACATTTAATTGAAAGCTAGAACCCAAGTTGAAGATCGAAGCAAAACCGAAATTAGAACACAAAACTAGATTTATTGATATATAAATAATTTTAGGCTCCACTCATTCTCGACCAAATTTCGGGTAATGTAATTTAAAGCTAGTAGAACTCAAATCGAAATTCAAACCAAAACCCAAATTAGAACACATTTCAAGATCAATTGACATACAAAATAATGTTAGGCTCATGATGGCCTAATCAAATGTTTGAACCCAAATCGAAAATCGGACCAAAATTGAAATTAGGTTTTGGTTCGATTTTCGATTTGGGTTCTGCTAGCTTTAAATTAACTGGACTTCAGATTTGGTCAAGGTCAAGAACGAGTAGATCCCAACAATTTACACCAAATTTTTTAAACCAATTGGCCTATAAAACATGATAAACCACGTCGATTTTAAACCGCACTCAAGCGGCCCGTTTATGGACATTTTCGTTGGTTCAATTCATGTTTTCATATTATTCACTCTTTTTTCAATCCAACCAGTGCAAACGTGTTATGAATTTTGTCAAATTAAATTTATTTTTGGTTGATAGTAAGTTCATCGTTTGATTTCTTCATTTCCTTTTGCTGTGCTTGAACACAATGAGAGAAAAACTTTCTCATTATACAAACTGTTATAAATTCCGAAATGGATGTATTACGTGAAATTGACGACATTTTGATATCCTTCACGTCGTCATCAGAGGGAGAAATAGTTGCACGACAAATGCAACACTCGGTGCGACGTCCTTACCACACGCGCAATGTCGTCAAACACTCTTATGGGCTGCTGAAGCGACGCTTTCCGATTTTCATATCGGACATGCAGCTGCACCGATTGGACTGGATTCAAAAAGTTATATTTGTGTGCTGTATGCTGCACAACATCTGCATCGACATGGGTGACATCTACGTGGACGATTTGCTATTACCAGCAATCTTGACTGATCAAAAAGTCGTCGTGTTAGCAGGACCGGCAGAACCTGTCGTAGCACCACAACCTCCAATTGAACGTGTTCGGCGCCCAATTGCACCGCCTCAAATTGTTGAAACGTTCGAACAACGTTTGGCGGCTGGTGCCCGCATCATTAGTGCGCGCAAAAATGCAGCAAATAAAAAAGGCAAAGAAATGAAATAAAATATATTTTTAATCAAAACATGTATTTTTAAATAAATGCTCGAATCAGAATTGGCATGTCTTGTGGTTTTGCCTTTGGCGGATGACAATCGGCGGTATGATGACTGATTGACGTTTCCTCCCTCATTGAATAAATTGACAGATCGTTTTTCAGTTTATTGGTGACATCAGCTTCCTAGTGAAGTTTCAGCATTCGCAGAATTTCCATCATCTTGATTTTTTTGCGATTTTGGTGCATAGTTGAGGGAGTATTCTACTGGATGTCCTTCGATCGCAGTAAACTCACAAGGTTCGCAATGTCTGCAAATGATGTCGGTAACAGAAACATAAACAATAAGTGAAAAACAAGTTAACAACAAAAATCGATTAACTGTAAGTACTGTGTTCTGCAGTAATATGGTCAGTGCCTCATCCCACAATTGGGATTGCTTCCGTTTGACAGCCAACTCTTCTTGATCGCCAATTCCTCCTTTTCCACGTCTACGCAGAGAGAGTGCCATTCGTTACGACGAGTCGCGTCAGCTAATATGATGAATTCGAGCTGCCCGACAGCTGCGAGACTTGCCCATTCATATTACGCTTGTGTTAATTTCGCTGCTTTTGGGTGGCAAAGTATTGAGTCGATGATGTCGTATCAGAATTCGATTGAATTTCAAGTGCGGAGTTCGATTGAATTTCAGATACGGAAGTCGATGAAAATTTATGTTCGGCAATCGATTGAACTGAAAGCTAACGGCACAACGAATTCGATGCAACTGGCACATTTGATGTAATCGCTCTCCAAGGCGATGATGTAGTCGTTGATTCTGGTTTACATCATCAATCACGTTTGACGACAATGCTGTGTCCTCCGTCAAAACCGGCGCATTGCTGTCTGTTGGCCGAAGCCCAGCCAGCTTAACCCGAAGCGATACCGCGTAGTCTTTCACGGCTTCCAAAAGGTTAAAAGACACTTTCGGAGGATTCGCCGGTGGCAGCAGCACCCCTCCAGTGACCATTATGCATGCCACTGTATACTGCGTTAACTTTTTCAAATCCTTGTTACAACACCTGAAGGGTCCTAACATAATTTAATTTATATTTTTTTATGGCTTGCCCCATACTTTACGGATGGCCAGTTGAGGCCTCCTCTTCATTTCCGGTTTTTCTTTGGCTAAAAAGGTCGCCCAACGGGAAAAAATATATACAGGTTTTGGCGAGCTCGTGCCCGACGGTTTAAGACGAACCAACCGTTGGTCGCCCAACGTGAATTAACGGTTTAACAACGCTCAACCAAATTATTTACGGGTGGCCAGTTGAGGCCATTTGTTATATTCAAACGGGGAGAGGCCCGCAACAAACAGGGACGACGCCGCAACCACCCTACAGGGTAACTTTGTTGAAGGTCAAGGTACGATTTTTATTTTTAATTTAAACTTTTTTTTATTTTGCTTTCCTCAATTCATTTCTCAAAATTTTCGAAAAAAATTTTGTGTTAAAAAATTATAAACTGTAATCAAGCACAACATAACGGTGGTTGGGCGCGCGACGTTGGTGCACGCTGGTCCCGGCTCATAATTTTGTGGCTCGCATTTTTTTGTGTGATTATTTTTCTGTTACCACTCTTTCTTTCTTTCTCTATTGAGTCTTACCTTGGGTTATTTTTTTCTTTTGGTCAATCAGCCATTTCTTCTTCTCCCTCTTTGTTTCTTAAATAAAATGAATTATTAAATTTGTATTCGGGTCGGTGTGATGGGAGAGAAATTCCATATGTACAGGCTGGGCTTTTCACACCCCATCATCCCCTTGGCAGGACATCCTCAGAGTCGGAGTGGTGAGTCTAGCGGATGTGTCATCCATTCCGGGGCGATCGTAAAATCAACGTGGTCTCCCCGTAGCACTTCGGCGGTCTCATTCTATCGAAGTGTGAATTGTGGAAGATTTGTTGGAGGTCTCTCCGGGTGAAGAGAGGCCTGGTCTGTTGAGGAGTCATCCCTACCCTCTTGAGCTGCTTCGTTGTGGCTGGGTATCGGCCTTTCGGTGTTGATGCGTCATTCGTCAGGAGGAGGGGGTCTCTTCGGCAGACTGAAATCCAGTCGCCGTCGGATGGGCACACCTGGTTATCAGTTTTTTATCAAGTGGCTCAAGTTTCGTTTGACAAATTCTGGTCGACGTAATTTAGTTTCAGTTTTTTATTATTTGCTTTGATTTTGATTTTTCTGTTCCACGTGTTCCATGGTGTGTCAAATGGTTGTCAAATCGAGCAAATCTGTCATATGGATATGGTTTAAAATTTTCTGGTTTGAAATTAGGTGGTTTATTGTGATTACGGCCATTACGTAACAGTTTTACAGCTCTGTGTTTGGCGTAAAAACTTAACTATGTATAAAGTTCTACTTTTTAACACAGGTGTTTATCGTTTTTTGGTTTTTGCCGAAATTGTCCTAAATGCCAGGCTTTATGAAATGTGGATTAAGAATGAACCACTTCATCTTGAAGTGGTCCCATTAACAAACAAATCTAATTATTTTGCTGTACCAGTCATTTTCGACAAAAGTCGACTTATTGCCTACAATCTCTATATTGTCGACGCCATTCTTTTAAATGTTTACATATATTATTTACACATGTAGAATATTAAATCACTATGCAGACAATACGGCACAACACTGAATGATTGTATCTATACCAGTCCTTTAGTAAAACTACCCTAACCTAACCTAACCATGGTTCAATCACCCAGCTGTAATATTTAAAGAAACATTTACATTTGGTCTATGATGTCTATGATATATCTAAGGACTTAAGCAAAACTTAACAAACTGCCTTCTTGGAGCAAAGAACCTCCAATATTAATTTCCATAACTTTAAATTGATAGATTAGCCTCAGTGGAGTCTCTGACTCTGATATGTTTCATTTGCTGTGTGTACCATCCCGCAACCACTGGAATGCGATTAACTGTGCGAGACTGGTGAAATTAACAAAAATCCATTTAATTTTTTTTATAGTTCTTACTACTCGTCGTATTTGTTCATCGCGGTAACAAAAAAAGTTCAACATCATAAAATTTTGTGTGACGTCGCGCTATTGCTGTTGTTATAAAGTAGGACCATTAAAAATGATTGACTTTGAAAAACTTTCAGTTAACATGTTAAAAGAAATGTATAAGATATATATATAAAAAAAAAAAATAAAATAATAATAACAATGATATAAAGAAAAGAAATAAATAAAAAATTTTGTTTTCTTATTGTTATGATTATTAGTTTTTGTAAAAAAAAGAAATAAATAAGAAAACAACAAAAAACATAACTTTTTAACATTTTTTTTTTACTTTAATTACAATTTTTTATTATTATTATAATAAATAAATATTTTTTTGAAATTAAATAATAAAAAACTATATGTTCATGTTATATACATAAACGTGTACATAAATATGTATATATGTAATATGAATAAAAAATAAAAAACCTAAAGTCATTCTCTATCAATTAAATCGGTCTTTGTTGTTGTTATACAATTATTATATTTTTTATAGTTTCCAACTTTAATCGTTGTACAATAATAATAATAATAATTATAATATATAAATAATAATTATTTTAATAACAATAAAAAAAAATATTAATTTAATGTACCGTGTACAGTGTGCTCTATAATGAGTTATTCCGCGGTTAGCACAGTTACTATTCTCGTTTAATATTCAATCATTTCATAAAAGGTTTTTATTCACTTGAGGTGTGCGACAGGTGAAACGTGGCTATGACACTTTTTAGTGTAACAACTTGTTAAAATTAAAATTTAATTATATCAATTATCACAAGAATGGCAGGGCAATGTATAAGAAATATCGGTACATTTTCAGGGCAATGTCCGACTAAATCGTTTAGATGGATGGGTTTGTGATATACCGTAATCTTAACCTAATGTTCAACCAATAACAAAAACAACAACAACAAAACTTACGTGATGGTGACGATGATGCGTACGAATGTGAGGCAATCGATTGATCTGGAAATACATTTTTATATAAGAAATTAGAAATTGTTTTTTTTTGACATAAGGGTTTCACCTCACACCCACCACCCGGTTAATATAGATATATTAAATACAAAATAAATACAATTTTAACTACAATATTACAGAAAGAAACCAACTCCTTTAAATAACATATATTACATACATGAACTATACTTAACCTACCTTAACTTACCTTACCTTACCGTACAAGTGGCGCAGTGGTTAAAGCTTCGGCACTTGGACCGGGAGGTACTGGGTTCGAATCCCATCAGAGGCAGGATGTAAAGCAAATTTTCTTCATCGATTACGATCGGTGATGTTAATAAACACAACTTAGACCCTCTGTTGGAGTGAAGAATTCAGCGCCGACCCACCGTCCATGTCAGTTTACAGGTTGACATGGAGCTTGCAATGTGCAGGTGGTATACTGTAAATGTATGAGTAGGTGAATGGGTGGGTGAGTGCGTGAATGAAAAGGGGAGTATTAATTGACCTTAAAAGGACATTAAATCCATTGGATGATTAATACTTTCTTTTTAAAAAAAAAAAAAAAAAAAAAAAAAAAAAAAAAAAAAAAAAAAAAAACCTCTAAATAGAAGAGCGATAAGATTCCGCCATTTTTTTCATAAGCTTTCCATATAGAGGGGAAGCTTTTTGTTATTTTGCAAACCAATCAGCGTATTTTAAAATTTTTTTTAGAAGCTTTTTTGCTTATAAAAATATAATTGCTTCGTTTGAATTTTTAATTTGAATGTGGTTAATTCAATATTCAGGAAAAGCATATTTTAAAATTGAGTCGTATTATGTCGAGTTAACGGAAAAACATTTAATTAAGTCTAACACAATTTTTTTTTGTGTGAACAAAAATTTGTTTAATTCTTAGTAAAATAAAAAATTAGTATAGAGTGTTCCGTCAAAAATTAATTAAAGGCGTTATTTTTCCAAAACAAACGTTCGTTAAAAAGTGCTTTTGAAGTAACAATGTATAAATATGGGGTTGTTGTGTTCTGGATTCTATTTCAACATTGTTGATGAACAAACTTTGAAAACTGTTTTTTTTCGTTACTTGTTAAAAATTTGATTTTTCATCGCAACAAATTCGCAGGCTATATTTGTTTCATCCTGTAGTATAAACAAGACAGGACTGGAATGTTCTAACATCATGAGGGAACAGAGAACGGGGAAAGAGACGAAGATGAAGGTGCTTCTGTGAAGCATAGTGTGACAAGCACCAATAATTGATAAACAAACGGAAGTCCAATTAATTCCAGCAGAAAGAGACGGTGACTTCGATAAAATATCGAAAAATGGTAATGTTAGAACATCCAGCAAAACAAAAACATTGTTATTTTATAAAGCTTTTCGCAATTACTAAACCAATCAAAAGATGTCGCTAAGTATAAATTTGGAAAACAACAGCGACACAAAATTGAATATTTTAAAACCAAAATGTTTATTTAGAAAATTTAACAATTTATTGTGTATACTGCCTAGTTCAATAGGTTATGGAGATCTCCTGGAACTGAGAATAACGCAACACGAGCGAATTGGATTGAAAAAAAAAATAAAAATTTGGAAAAATTGTGACATTTTTCCTATTATTGGCCAACCGTATTATAAATAAAAATTATAATTGTTTTTAGTTTTATTAACTATGTTAAATTATTATATTAAAGATTTCGCGCTTAACTTAATAATGATTTATTTTCGTATAGAGTTCTTTTCTGTAATTTCAAGTAAATTTATTATAGAGACATCTGTAAACGGATATTGAAATTACAGAAAGTCCGGTTTTGCAATCGCCTAAAACTAAAGTTTTCTACGTTTTGTTGATTTTTGTAATAATAATTAAGTAAAAAACTCGACAATGTTAACGATGTTGTATACAATAAATTTTGATATAATAAGAATTAATATCTTTCTCTTTAATTTTGTTATAAATGTGAGCGTTTAGAGTGCACAGAATTTACTAAAGATGTTAAATTTTTATAGAACTAAATTTTAAATTGGATGTATAATATAAAATCTGCAGCATCACCCTGTATTAACTTACTTTACTAACCTACACAACTAAACGGAATTATCATTTTTATAGAAAATTTATAAATTTATGCTCCGCTTTAATTTAAATTTAATAATTAAATACTACACTATGATGGCTGATTTTTAAATATGTGTTTGTGTGAATATTTTATTAAAAATATAAAATTAAAATTTAGATGATTTGTTTAATTTTTATTCATAAATTTATGATGAAAAATTTTCCAATTGCCACTTTTTCTTATAGTAACTCAATAAAAGCTTCGAAACTATGGAAGCTTTAAGCTCATTTTAATATTACGGCTCTTTAAAATCAAATGGCTCTATTACTAATCGTTAATAACCATGACTCATAACGCTATAATGACTGTGCACCAAATATAGAAATGATATGATGTGATACGATAGATGAAGGTACCCTTGTAGTTGTAGGATGTTAGTCACAGCAACGAAAAATATAAGATAATTAGTTAGGTTTTGTAAATAGTTCGAATATAGGATATTCAAGAGAGTGAAGATTATCAAAATACGAATTTCAAGAAATGAGTTATCTCATAATTTTTATCTAAAGTTTCCAGCTGAAAAAAAATCCGAAATTTTAGAAACTAAATTAATAAAATGTTTTGTGACTTTTGAGTTATTCACTTTCACATCGATCCTAATATGGCTTCTGATCAAATTCCGCTTGGATTCACCAAGGAGTATGGCCTATCTAATGCCTAAAGTAGGATCGATACGGAATGGGAAACTCAAAAGTTTCAGAACATTTTATTAATTTCTTTTTTTTCTTTTTTTTTACATTAAAATAAAATTTATAAAATTATAATGCAATTTTTCCACTGTGTGGAAAAAACTGTTTTAATTCCATATTAAATTCCGTACTACAAAATATCAAAGACACAAAAATATCGATTTTGGAGAAAAATAATTGTCTTTCTCTTTCTGTTTCACGGTAATATTATTTATTTTTTACGAATATGAAGTTTGCAACAAATAACAAAATTTATGTATGAATTAGTAAGTTGAGTGTATAGTCAGCCAACATTTTTTAATTGCTAATTCATCGATATATTTATATCAAAAGATCAATTATTAATCGTTGCATTGTTTCAATTAATATGTTTAACCTAATTTTGGGGATTGTTTGGGTAAGTGATCATTAATCCATGGTATACAATTTGAAAATAAATATAGGGGATCCAATATTTCTAACATTTTTTTTTCTCAAGTCAACCGATATTAATGAAAATTATTGAGGGGTGGCTTTTGAGTACTAGGAATTGATTGCGATGGGTTTTGGTTTCCGGAAAATTCGTACAGTGGGGCTGCAGTGAACCCCGAGTAACTTTTCTATTGTCTTGCTCCTCGGGTTAACTGTGAATGATGAAAATGACTGAGGGGGCTTTTGAGTGTCAGAAATCGATTGCGATGGGTATTGGTTTCTGGAAAATCCGTTCAGGAGGCCTCCAGCGGGGCCCGAGTACCTATTTGTATTTATTTGCGCTTCAGCTCAACCTACGTTGATGAAAATTACTGATGAAGGGGAGGGGCTTCGGGTACCAGGAATATATTGATTGCGATGGGTTTCGCTTCCCGAAAAATTCGATCAGGATTTCGTCCGGGTCCTTCTTTTTTTTGTTGCCTGGAAACTGAATCAGCGATTTATTAACCGATTATATTGGGATTGGGTAAGTTGGTTGAAAATGACATTCTAAATTGATTTTTGTAAGAAGTTCGGAAATATGAACCTCATTAACCACATTATTATGAGATTGGGTATATTGGATGGAAATGCGATTTTAAAATTATTTGTCGAAGAAGTTCTGGAATATGGTCACCTGCTACAGAACTCGGTCATTTTTAACCGATTATGATGAGACTGAATATATTGGGTGGAAATGGGATTCTTAAATGATTTTTGGAAGAAGTTCTAGAATATGACCACCTGGGACGAAACTCGGCCATTTTATAACCGATTATGATGGGATTTTGTATAATGCTGATGGGATTGTAAAATAATAATGACTAATCGACTAGAAGATGTTCGAAATTAAATTTCCACCGGTAGTACATTTCCGTTCAAAAATGCTCGATAATGGCTGTTGAATACAATTTTGCCTTTAAACTTTAAGTTTTTGGTGTTTTCATACAAAATATCCAGGCCCACTCCAACATTTTCCTGTCTGTTCATTGAAATACTTTAAAAGAATTAATTTTTCCGATTGGATTCCAGGATCTCTCTTGTTACTTTGGTATAAGATTTCTTCAAGGACCCTAAACCCTTATCTATGAGTCTCGGCCGAATTTAAAACAAAGTGAAAGACATAATTTCTATTTTAATTTCAGCAGCCGTATTGGATCAGCCATATTTATTTCCATATTTTGGTTCATGGATTCTTGACCAGTTATTCAAAACCCTTTATACGAAGTTAATACCCCTATTATGGTTCTCACCTCACCATCACCTCAACTCTCTTTCGCCGTGACAGTATGATTCGTGTGAGTAGTATTTTTGTATTATGCTTCACAACTTTATTTTGGCGAATGAGAGTATGCGTGGTGACGTGCGCGGTCTTTAATTTTTTTACTTTCTTAAAGCTGGCTACAGTGTTATTGTTAGCAATTTTGACATATTATGTGTTTGTTTATGTATGTATTTACATTTTAGTTACTTGAAAATATTAAAATATTCTAAAACAAATAATTAAAAATATTAAATACGATTAACTATAATAATGATCAGTATTATCGATTTATTTTTTCGTGATGAAATTACCTGGATTTATAATACAATACTTTGAAATAAAATAATAATAATTATTATAAAATACACAAACAAATTATTTTTAGCACAAAGATAATTTAAAAATAAAAATTTTTAAATTAAAAAAGATTCGCATAAAATACTACTACACATAAAAATTTTAGGTGATCATTTTGACATCACTCTCGTTCACTTCATTTTCACGGCGAGAACAATAATACCAAAATTTGAATGAGATGATTTGTCGTCGCCAAGTGATGTCTAGGTGATAACTATGATAGGGGCATAAAACTAATTAAAAGCGACGATTAATAATTGGTTTTTCACCGGCTCTATTTAACCCGATTTCTTGATTTATAAAATTTCCATAGAACGAATTTATGATCATCATCACCAAAACCCATTTTATTTAAGATTTTGTAACTTTACGACACAAACTTCTCAATTTTTCTCGACCTCCATCTTTTATTTAGTATATTAGAATGGCTCAATAAAGGGTTCTGATTTTACAGTTTCTAGATTGGAAAGCATTTCCCACCGATGAAATATAAACATCAAAATCTTTTAATTTCATTAAAAATTTATTTCTGGTTCAAAGTAACATTAAAAAATTAACCACAAATGTTTTCAAAATTTGTTTCTGGATATTCTGGAAATTTTCGAATTTCCATTCCTCTCTTATATCGACTATCAATTATTTCGAACAGCAATACGTTAAAATAAAATTTTAAAAGAGTTTGAAGCATCTCATTCTTAAAAAAATCGGCATCTCTAGAAATTTTTAAGTAAAAGATCCCTTTTAAGGTCTAGACAACAAAATAACATATTTCTCGTTTTGTTATTTCTATTTTTTTTTTTTTTTATGTTTTAATCTATGCAATCTGTTCTGGGGCCGAAGCACTCCCAACTCTTTCGCAGTTTACTTTTACCGTCCTACTTTACGCATTGATTGCCAAATCGAGGACGTACGGCTATAGGTCCGATTTACGTAACACCATCTGCACATTGCATTGCTCCATGCCAGCCTATAGTACTGACATGGAAGATGGGTCGGCCCATGAGTTGTGCACTCCGACAGGGGGTCATAGTTGTGTTCATTTTCATCATCGATCGTAATCAAATGATGAAAAATCCCTTTTGCATCCTGCCCCTATCGGGATTCGAACCCGGTACCTCCCGATCCAAACGCCAAAGCTTTAACCACTGTGCCATTTGGTCGGTTTTGTTATTTCTAATTGACCTTGAATTTGGTAGTAATATGGGTGAGATTTATTTATCATTAATGAATCTTGTGTATATTTGATAAACTTGATTTTTTTTTACTTCACTGCTTCTAATGGATATATTTCTCTGGCACTGTAAGGTCACTTTACTTCTATAATGGCATTGAGCCCTATAATACCATCCGGGCTAGCTGATAAACAAGGATATTTATTATAAATGTAAAGATCGCATTTTTCCACTTTAAATTTGGTTTCTAGTTCGAATGCACTTATAGCGTCTTCTTCATGATTCCTTCCCCAAACAATTGCTTTCGCGAATGATGCAGATTCAGAACTAAAGAGAATTTGTTTTGCTTTATTCGCGAAGCTATTTTCGTTTCTAGATCGGCAGATTAATCCAAAATTAGAACTGAACAGTCTCTGATATCGCATCTCATGCCATAATTAATTTTGTGACTGATTAGTTGTCTCGATTTGGATTCTGTCACGAACGTCTCTTTTGCGTTTCAGTTTAAGGATGAGGTTTTGTCTCTCCTCCCTGAGCTCTTCTTCATCCATATCAGGACGTTGACATGTTCCCACTCCATAATGAGAATCATCTCCTGTTGATCCTGCTTCTCCTTTTCTCCTTAAACAGCCTAACAAATTTATAAAATTATCGAATGTTAATAATAATCCACGATTTTACAAAATTGTTAACCCGTTGAATTTGACTGTTATGCTGGAGTTGACAAAACAATCTCGCTTCGGGAAAATCGAATTTAAAGGGTTAAACAATGATAATTACCTTTATTTAGCAATATTTTTTTTTGCAATTTTCAATAGAAAAAATCTTTTTTGAGCAAATTTTGAGCGTGTAGTATACGACTGGCCACGTGAACAATTTATTCTTTTACCACCAACGGTTTTACATATCATAGAATGGTATTGCTCAACCGCATCGCTTATTTTCAACATAATCCCCGATTTATCAAGCTTTTGGAAATTTTCGCTGATTTCCTTGGTTTGTTCATCACAAAAATATGTGGCGCAATCCATTTTTCTTCCGAAAACATGATGGGGAACATTGGCGATATCTTTGGTAAGAAGTTTAAATTTTTGTTCTGTGGAAACTTTTTGGATTTTGCGATATTTTATAGCTGAGCGGATCCCAATGCAGCACCGTACAATACCGTTGCAAAATAATTTTCGAAAAATTGGAGCGAATTTGCTATTTGCAGCAAATTCTTTCGCACGTTTCCGAAAAACTCGCATAAGGTGGTTGCGGCATTCAATTTTTTCAACATGCGTGTTTGCATAAGGCCTTGCCTTTAAAATATTGGCATACACGCTTGCATCGCCGTCACCTATCACTCTATTGTATCTTATCCCATACAAACGTTCGCTATTACAAAATCCCTCTACTATAGCCGAAGTTTCCATATTTGTTGAAGGACCACAAAAATTACGATTGCAATCGTGCTCTACTACAATTTGTTTTTTATTTTCCGCTTTTTGGCAAATACCACAATATTTATTTCGAACTGTACTCCAAATTACTGTTTTGGTAGAATGTGCAATAATGGAGCTTAAACCAGATAGAGAACCGTAGTTGCTTCTGGTTCCGTATGTTCTTTTGGAATAGCAACCAACCACTTGCACTGTAAGAACAGGGACCCCATCTTTGTCAACATCACCTTGGTCGATGGCAATTTGTTTTGCCTCCATAGCTGCTTCATACATTTGTGCAGCGCACATTTTTTTTACGTCTTTTTGTACACTCTTTTGTACATTTTGGTAGCTTCGTGATGCAAAAATTTCGAAGAACTCTTCGGTTTGAGAGTACCCAACACCAATTGATACTCCTCCCAAAACGCTCTGGTAGTTTAAGCATTCGCATGAATTATACTCAGTGATTTTTTGTGTTATTATGCTTAATTTGATATTGCACATATTGCAAACGAAAAATAATTTTGTGATTAATCCTATTTGTTTTTCACCAACAATCTTCAAATTTTTTAAGGAACATCCAAATGCTGTGCTAATGTGCAGAATAATTAGGATGTTTAGTTTTTGTACTAGTTTGGCCATTTTGGGCCGTGCTAGCTTGATTTGTCGGGAAAAATTTTCGTATGTCTCGTACATTATTTGCTTTAACTTTGCGCTGTGATACAGCGGAAGTTCGTTGTGGAGCTTCTCGTTTTAATGAATTTTGAGGTTCTTTAATTTTTTCAAAAGTTCCGCTGCACGAATCACCATGTGCTCTCCACCAAGTATCGTGTGGCCCAGCAACTCTTTTGTGAACCCGCTAACATATCCATAAAATGGTTTACGATGCTGACAAATACCATTACAACGCCACCAGTGAGTTTTGTAATTATTTACTTTATCATAGAATGTGTGATAGACAGTTATATTTGTTCCCGCTGCTTGATTAGTGAAACACATTGCAGCTTGCCCTGAAAAAATCGCAAATCAAATGCTCAAAACATTGTGAAGATGTCTGGCGTGGGGTCGATTGTCTCCCAATCTGGATGCACTAAATTACGTGTGGTATTTAAACAATCTATCTCGTGGTTGGCGCCATAACCGTCGTTCCTCTTTCGTTTAGGTGACTTGTGTTTGTTCATGTTGGTTAATTGTGACACATTATTAATAGAATTTAATTCTTCAGATAATTTTAATGCTAATAAATAATCACTATCCATTTTACGTGAAATATTATTTAACAAAACATTAACAAATTTTTTTCTATAGGCGTAGCGTTCATCAACACTACAAAACAAAACAAAAAATTGACATACGTCAAAATTTGTAGAATGAATGAAATTTGCTTTGATTTAAGGGTTGTACAAAAGGGAAATTTAAAGTTTCCCCCTGAAATGGGTAGTGCTCCCGATAAATAGGTAGAGCAAGATATTTTTTTATCGATTTTTAACTAAAAAGTTGAAAGAAAAATCTTAGTTTAGAGTTAAATAAATTAATTATATGCAATAATAGCGCGCTAAATATAAGTTTTGACATAAAAAATTGGCTGCTCCGGATACAGCGCTAATAAAAAAACACGCTTAATAAGTAATTACAATAGATAGATTTATTAAATAAATAAAATAAATAAATATTACCGATATCGCACAAGGTTGGCAAGGTTTTATTCACGTTTTAAAAAGAGTTTCAGAAAGCTCATCTTGCTTCTGACTCGGATACTTCCTTTAATTTACTGTTTATAGTAAATTAAAGGAAGTATCCGAGTCAGAAGCAAGTAAGAGGATTTGCAATACAGTTTGAAGACGTTTATGTTTTGATCAAAAAATCAGTTTCGGGTTCGACCAAAAAATTACCAATTCGGCCACATCAAATCTAGTTTAGATAACAATGTCTTGTACCGCCACTGTCATTTTATTTACGACTACTAAAAACAATATTTTTATACGGGGTGTCACAAAATTATGACCAAGTACAAAAAAAATATTTTATTTCTGTACCATTAGATTCCAGAGAGTTATGCCAGTACAAATTTTAAACTGAAATAATTTTTATAAGACTTTCATTACCGGAAGCCACATAACCACCCTACAGAAAAATAAATAAATTTTCTTATGATTTTGTAAGACTTAAAAAATATATAAAAATAAATATATATAAATTAAATAAAATACATAAAAAATATTTTTTTTTGTTTACTTTATAATTTAAAATTAAACAATTTTTTTTATTTTAATTTATATTTTCTTAAATTTATTTGAAAAAACTATTTACACAATGAAGAAATATGTATGTAGCTAATGCGCGTTTTGTATTTAATTTATGAATATTCAATAAACTCGTGCGAACTTATCACAAAAATATTGTTACGTGCGTTTTGTGAGTACGAGTATATCGATTTCGCTGGTCTACGCTTTTTTTGTTGTTGTATCAAATGTAACATTTTTTTCATACATTTAACATCTTCATACATATAAAAATGTATAAGAAGAACGTAAATCTTCATTTACACACTTACGGGCTTAATGAATCCATCAATATTTTTTAATGTTACACTCTCGCATCGTCTGATATTCTTTCTGGTATAATATGATTTAACGTAAACAAATAAAATTTGTGTTTTTTTTTTTTGTTAAATTTAAGAATGTAACAAGATGTACTTCTTATTAATCTTAAAGTTTATTTTTATTTCAATTCTAGTGAAAAAATATAAAAAAATAAAAATCTCTAGTAATTTATTATTTTTCCCATGTTTGAATGTAATAAAAATATACATTTCTTAATAAATAAGATAAATACGCGCTGTGCGCATCTCCTCGCGCGTACGTCCGACGAATGGTTATGCGATCACACTATATAGCTCTACATATATATACTATTAGTATAGTACTAGTTACTTTACTATGTACATACCGCTTACCGAACTACAACAACAAGAAAACAGTTGTTAAATTTTTATGATCAATCAATTGAATTTGTTTTCTTATCGCTTGATCAAATGGTTTACTCGTGTAGTCGGTAAGATGTTTTTCTTGTATGTGCACGAGTAGTGGCGAGTGGAGTGATGAACACAGCAATAGGCGATCAACTTGGGAAAATTAAAATGTATACAGTTTTGACCTAGGCAATGAAAACGCTAATTGTATTTTTAATTGGTGTGCAATTATGTAAAAAAAGAATTATTATTGCAAGTAATTAAATGTGTTGGCATTGCAAGTACGTGTCTGGTAGTGGTAAGCTACCACAATATGGGAAAATTGGCTTGCTGCGTTATTTTGGGTTGCATTATTACGAGATGATAATAATACGCGATTAAATTAATTGTAATTACAACATGTTAAACTATTTTTAGTTTTTGTTAAATTTCTATTTAGTCATGTTTTTTATTATTCAACTATTATATGAATTTGTTGATATACTCGTAGTTTTGTTGTTGGAAGTTAATTTTTATTTTCGTTGGTTGGGCAGGGGAATTCCATGTTAAATTTTCTACCTCTCTATAATATATGTATTTTTAATGTAATATGTTGTGTGTACATACTTTCGAATTTTGTTTTGTTTTGATAGATTTAAAATTGTTATTAATAAAAATAAACATTGATATACTTTTTTGGTTTTAAGTCATTTTGAAATGACATGTTGTTGAAAGATTTTCGACAATTTTATGGTTTTGGGCATTATTTAGTTCGTGTACATGATTATTTATTATGTGAATGTATTTATATATAAATAGCGTGCCAAGTATATAATGGAGTGTATGAAATTTAATGTTTCAATATAAATTCAATTGAAATTTAATGTTTCAATTAATTCAATATAAATAACCACGGTAAGTATGCCACATCAGTATTTGTGAAATTCCCATCCCCAAAATACAAAATTCTACTCTCTAAAAATTATACTGGCATCGAAAATCATGTGCCAAATAAACAGCATTTGCGGGAAGATTTCCTATTCTGCTTCAAATTAAAAAAAAAAAATGCAGCTGAAATACGTTATTTGCGGAAGAGGCCTACGGCGAACATGCACCATCGAAAATTACCTGTGAAGATTGGTTTAAAAGCATCAGAAGTGGTGATTTCGAGGACAAACAGCGCTCCCAAAGATCAAACACATTTGAAGCCACCGAGATGCAAGCATTATTGGATTACGATGATAAGCAAACTCAAGATCAACTTGCGGAGGAATTAAACACGACTCGATAAGGGATTTCCAAACTTTTACATGTTATAAAAAAAAACTCAAAAGGAGGGAAAATGAGTTGACTGTGAGACAAATGAAAAATCGAAGAGCCACTTGCAAAATTTTGTTTTAACGGCATGAAAGAAAGAGCTTCCTGCATCGAATTGTTACGGGAGATGAGAAGTGGATCTTTTTTAAGAATCCCAAACGCAAAAAGTCGTGGCTTTAACGTGGCGAAGCATCACCACCGACAGCACGGCCAAATCGCTTTGGAAAGAAGATAATGCTGTGCGTTTCATGGGACCATAAAGGAATCGTGTACTATGAGCTGCTGAAACAGAGCGAAACTGATAATGGGAAATTCTACCGACAAAAACTCATCAATCTGAACCATGCTTTGCTTGAAAAACGGCCAGAATGGGACATGAGACACGAACTAGTGACGTATGTGAAGCTGGCCCGAAAACCATCCCGAAAAACGCCTTTACAATTTAGGTGTGTTTCTTCGCTAAATTTATTAAAAGACTATTCAGCCCGAAAATTTAAAAAAATATGGAGAAAATCAAATTCCATCCCGAGAAAATAAAAATAATCCCACGTACACAAAAACAAATTTTAAGTTGAAAATTTATTACAAGAAGAGATTTACTATACTTAAACTTAAGAAATGTAAAAAACAATTCAATAAAATTGATTGAAATTTTTTCAACAATCTTAATATTTCGGTTCACAGAGGTTGGTAGATAAAATGGTACATATATATGTATCTAATAAATGCATTGACAATCAGCATTAACCACACACAAATGCTCATTATGATATAGTGGGGATAAGGGGCCTGCCCAGCTGATTTAATAATCGCTTCAATTAGATTAGGTATCGGAATTATCTTCATATGTCGCCAAAAATGTCGCCAAAAGAGGCCTCTTATCCCCGCTGTATCGTAATGAGCATTTTTGTGCTTAATGCTGATGGTCAGTGCATTAATTAGGCATACACCGTTATATCTGCCAAACTCTGTGAACGGAGAAATTTATGGTGATATATGAGGATAATTCCGATATCTAAGAGAAGCGATTATTAAATCAGCTGGGCAGGCCCCTTATCCGTACTATATCATAATGAGCATTTGTGTGTGGTTAATGCTGATTGTTAATGCATTCATTAGGTACATATATATATACCATTTTATCGGCCAACCTCTGTGAACCGAAATATTAAGATTGTTGAAAAAATTTCAATCAATTTTATTGAATTGTTTTTTAAATTTCTTAAGTTTAAATATAGTATATCTCTTCCTGTAATAGATTTTCAACTTAAAATTTGTTTTTGTGTACGTGGGATTGTTTTTATTTTCTCGGAATGGAATTTGATTTTCTCCATATTTTTTTAAATTTTTCGGACTGAATAGTATTTTAATAAATTTAGCGAAGAAACACACCTAAATTGTAAAGGCGTTTTTCGGGATGGTTTTCGGGCCAGCTTCACATACGTGAACTAGTGATATTGCAGCACGACAACGCTCCATGGCACCATCAAAACGTTGAGATTAGATTTGCCTTATTCTCCCTCGGACTATCACTTTTTCCGGTCGATGGCGCATGGCTTGGCAGGGCTACACTTGGCCAGTTTAGAAGAAGTGCAAAATTGGTTGGCTGAATGGTTTCATCTATTGCCAGAGAGATGACAAAAATATGTAGATAAAGAAGGACAATATACTTTGAATAAACCATTTCTTATATTTCTATTGAAGTTTTCCATTTTTCAAGAAAACCCGGTTCCAAAACTGAAACTGAGCATGATGCTTTGAGTCAAAAATCGAGCTTAGTAAAAAGTTAAAAGAATAAATATTCATTTCGATAATCGTAACATGGGAGATTTCTAGTAACTTTATAATGACCAAAAGCGGTCTTCAACAAATCGCAAAGCTTTGTGCGAATTATAAAAAGGATGGCACAAATAGAAAAACCAGAGTATCTACCTGGCCGCCGAGAAAACCTAGCATCCTATTGGAAGGATACCAAAACATGCAACGATGAAATAAGCCAATATAAAATGAAAATCCAAACAATGAATATTGAAGTAAATTCGCAATCGTCAAAAAGAACGTCATGGACCTTAACTCAGATATCTAGGCACAATTAAAATACAGTCAAACCTGTTTTTGTGCGGTAATAGGGACCGCAAAAAAAAATCGCATAAAAAAAAACTTCCGAAATTTCACGAGTAGGTATAAAAAATAGTTTTCATAACACATTTACAAAGTTTTTTTTTATGCGGTGAATAGGGACCGCATAAAAAAAGTCACATAGAAAAAAAAACTCAAAACATTTCGCAACATGACGCAATACTTACTTTTATTACGCAATGTGATGAAATATCAAAAATCGGAAAAAACAAAATGGCCAACGTCAATTAACTACACAGTTAGATTAATCACATTCAATTATGTTCTAATTTGATTGAAATTTTGAACGAACTTAAGTAGATTGTCCTGAATAAATTTTTTTCATACCGCATAAAAAAAATCGCACAAAAAAAGAACGCACAAAAAAAGAGCGCAGAAAAACAGGTTTGAATGTACAGTGTAACCTCCCAAAAGCGACCACTTATGGGACTGTAAATTTCTGGTCATTTTACAGAGGTGGTCGGTATGAAGAAACTTCTCTGAATAGTGACCAAAATTATATTTCTGGAGTTTGGTCTTTTTATAGAAGTTTTGACAAATGATAAATAAAAGAAACGTATGTATGCACATTAGGGTGGTCCTTGTTTGTATTGGGCGAAAAATATGTAGAGGTACCTAACGGAGTATCCCCTGAAAATTTGAGGTAATGCTAAAACCTTAAACAGAAAAATATTGGGTCAATGAAAGATGGTTTAGAGGCTTTCAAACAAACAGAAAAATTATTAAAATAAGTTTCTCAGCCTAAATAAAAATTGTGATGAATAGAGGAAATAACTAGCTTTCCAAAACGTCAAAGATATTAAAAATCGGTTAACAAATAATGACTTATTTATTGCCAATTTCCGAAACTAATAAAAACCCAAATAGTAAAAGGCTTTTTTTAGATCCTGATGATGTTATAAAAAACCATATGAGTCATAAGAACTTAACATAGTTGTGTTTATGATGTCATTATCATTCGTCTCATTAGTTATTGTATTTAAATCTACCTACCGCATTAATTATGACCTGATATGGCCAATATGTTTCATTGTATCATATACTATATAAACAGGAGAAATGCAAATTAATTTCAGTTTAAATCCAAATTTCTCGAGAAAAGGACACAAATTTGAAATTTTGAAAAACTAAATTTAGTTCGTTAAACAGTTTCATTAATCTTTTAAAGAAAGTGCTACTAAAGTTGACAATATGGAAGATAATCTACGGTCCACTACATAAATTTATCTTCTTGGCCATGAGTACTGTCAAATTGTTGGTGCTAAGTTACCCTCAAAAAAGCAAGTGATGTATCTCTTTTTTACCATCACCGTACTGTAAAATTAACTTCGTGAAAGTGCACCTCTGTCAATCCAGAAAGTATTTATTTTTTGGTCAAAAGCAGGAATTCCAGTGAAAAAGAAACAACATTCTATTGAAAATTGGAAAAATTGCATGATAAGTGGAAACATCTTCTAAAGAATAAAACTGAACCTTCAAAATTTTCTGTGAAAGAGAAAATGACTTTAATAGTAAACTGGATGATATTTTCGATATCGCATATACCGATTGTCCATGATGACCAGTGAAGACGACAAGCGATTCCTCTTGACGTAACGTAAGAAAGGGCGTTCCGGATATTTCACTGGAGCCAGAGAATCTGAAATTGAAAAAGAAAAGCGGAAATCGGAAGGTATGGAGGCAGTAACAAATCGTAATCGAAAATATCTTGTAGAAAAAAGTAAATCAATTCCAATAGGCTCACAAGCATTATTTTTGTCATCGGAAAGAGATAGCGAAAGCATATCTGATAATGACATGAGTTTGGAAAATATCGATTTGCCCGTGCAGAGCGACGAAAGAGCCTCCTCTAGGGGCACATGTTTCAGTACTCCTTGAATATTGTCAGCTTTGGGTAAATGGAAGGTTACTGTTCGTGCAGCACTGCATCTAATCAGTTTCGTTGCCGAAAGTCTTTGGCATTCTATTGATGAACTCGTTTTAAATCGAACAAAACTGATGCGTCATCGCGAAACAAACAGAGTAGAAATAGCAGCATCAGTTAAATCGATTTTCAAGTTTACATCAGGCGTACATTGGGATGGAAAGTTACTTCCGGAGTCATGGAATGGAGGCCGTGGATCGTTTCTCTGGTGGGTCAGAAGGTGGTCAGAATAGAGAGGTGGTCACATTGGGAGGTTTCACTGTATTTAGAAAAAGCTTCGGAAGAGCCAAGTAAATTGGACCTGCTTTCAAAATTTCAACAAAAATTGGGGCATAAAATTGATTTTCAAAAGACCATCAAACTCAACGCTGCTTCAAATTAGAAAAGCTTCAAAAATACTAGCATGGATTCGTACTTTATGACTGGAGTTTGAAGACAGGAATTTCATTCAAAGAAATCCATAACCGAATTGACGATACAAAGGCAAAACAAAACAGTGGGTTCACAGAGTATAATCGGGAGACATCTGGAAAAGGCAAAACGGATCTATTCACAATTCTAACAATTAAGAATGGTGAGCAAACAATGAGAGCAGGAACTTCAACAAGCAAGATTATGGTGGAATGGCACCCATCGGTGTTTAGGAAGAATATCGATGCATTGGTGCTAAACAAATTAACAAATATTATTCCCGAAGCCAATATACCTATAGAGGGCCTTTTATTAGCTGATTCAACATGAGGCATCAGGGCTGATATACATCATCATAGGGGCTGATAAATGTGGAGAAATCACGGATGGTATAGCAAAAAGCCAAGATAGCGCACACTGGGCTCAACACACCGAGCTTGGTTGGACTGTGTCCCGGGCATGTGAAACAACTGCTCGTATGCCATGCGCAATTAATAGTTTTCTCTCGTTAGAAATCGACAATACGCTGAAACGGTTGTGGGAAATAGAGCAAGTTTTAACATCGACGGTGTTCAGGGTGTTCTTTCGGTGTTCAGGACTAACCATTTGCAACGATACAAACTCATTTTGCTCGTTTACGATTTCTCCATCACAAATGTGAATACGACGAGCTTTGCGTATGCATATTTCAACTTGCGATTAATTGCTGGTCACGAGAAACCAGCTGCCCTATTCCTGAATACGATACGAAAACGAATGTACAAGATTCATTTTCAATTTCAAATAAGAATTATACGAATCTGATTCAATTCAAATATGAATTTAGTATTTTCGTTTTCCAATCGTATTCAGAAATAGGGCTGCAGCAGTATACGAATTTTGTTCGAAAACCATGACTTGATGTTGGGAGTTTTTCTGTTGTTTCATCAGCACACTACTTAGATGTAAATATAAATTTTAATTATTATTTACATCAAGCAACAATAATATTAATTTTATGTATCGAGGGGATTTGTGAAAAAGTAGCAAGCCTCCCAACTCTCAAGTCTCAGTTTTCGAACAAAATCTATACTCTGATGAAAAAATTGTCAATATGAGTTTGAGGAACGTAAACCGTATCAACGGGTGTTTTGCAATTTATATAGCAAAACAGCTGCCGGTAACAAGGTTCTGCAGTATGAAACAAGTATATGTATGCTAAATAAAGTTAACGAATAATGGTTGGCCACGATACTCTAAGCAGATAACAGAGTCAGAGGTTGCAAAATATTTCGTTTGACGAAGAGAACTAATGATCATCAAAGGTTGCGTTTTTTATGGCGATCGTATCGACGTCCCGAGTCGCTACCGCAACCACATTCTTGCCGAGCTGCATAAAGGCCACCCAGGAGTTCCGCACAAATGAAACTGATGGCACAAAGTGTATTGGTGGTCGATCGACAAAGACGTCGAAAAACTGTGTTAGAAGGATTTGAGTCGTTTTGCAGCCAAAACGGCCTCGGGCACATCAGAATGACACCGTTTTACTCACAGCAACCTTGCCAATGGCTCATCGTCATAAGCCATTGGCATGGTTGGATTTGTTTCTTTTAGGCAAAATCTTGAATGAGGAACGATTTTTTGTTAATAAAATCGTTCCTCATTCAAGATTTTGCCTAAAAGAAACAAATCCAACCATGCCAATAGCTTATGACGATGAGCCATTGGCAACCTTGACTCACAGTCAAATGGTAAGGTTAAAAAATTCGTCGACTTGTACTAACACCAACTTAAAGATGGAGCTCCAGAATAAAAACGTGATACCGATCAAATTTTACATAAATTCTCGTTACATACCTTCGTTTGCTTTTGGTCTGTAGTCACCTTTTCATGTAAACCAAAAGCCAAACATTCAATAGAACGCGATACGAAAATGCAGCAACAATTCAGTCAGTACCATGGCGCAATGTGGAAAAATTTTGAGGCTATGGTGAGTATGAGTTGGTCATAATTTATTTGAGTTATTATGAAGAGATTCGGGTGGGTAAACTATCTTGTGCTAACCGAAACACAATTGGACAAGAGCAATTTCAAAATCCTCGATTCATTTTCCTCGATAACCGGGAAACGTTTTGTTAGACGATTTTGATCTACCAGCGCTAGCACAAGGAGTAATAGAACCGGAGGTACTGCCAAAACTGGAAACAGAATCCCAGGAAGAATTTTTTGGTCCATTTCCATCCAACGAGTCCAGAATCGCAGCACACGTCACAGCAGTTCGTGATTTATTTCTTTGGGGAAAAACACCATTGCGGCGTAGAAACATCAGTCGGCGTACGCGCAACGCAAGCCAATTTCATGATCGTCGAGTCAATGAAATGGATGAAGAGCGTAGACAGTATTTGGAGACAAATCAAATAAGAATTTCTCAAACGCGATCCATTATGACTCATGAATCACGGATACAGTCGAGTTCGATTCACTCAGTTTTACTTTACGCACAAAATTATTTGGAACATCGACAAAATAGGTCGACTTCGGAACAATGAGCACTTTTGGTCAACATTGCAATGCTTTAAGTTTTCGACACGAACCGCCAGAATTATGTTGTGCGAGCGAAAAGGTCAAATTACCACAATTGCTTTCACCTCAGTGCCCCCTAAATGAATATTATCGAAGCAAAAGGTTTTAACCCAACTTTTAGGGCAACTTATTTTTCGATATGTGGTATACATACATCACATACACAAACATATCACGCACAAACCCATATCTACGATTTACAACGTTTTACCACCAAATCCACTAGGGAATAATGAGGACCACCGAGGCTCATAAATTAAGAATTTGTCTTCAATTTTACAAATTCAAGGACAAACTCACCATCATGCAGGAGCATTTGAACAGAGCAGCCAGTGAATGCTGATACGATTTTTGCCAAACGCTGCCATTAATGTTAAGATTAACAGCCTGCTGATGAAATACTCGCTTGCTTGAAGTCATCGAATTTGTGGAAATACAGTAGACTCGCGATAACGTGAACAGGATAAAACCAAGCAAATTCATGTTTACGAGATTGTACATGTTTGCAGGAGTTGATTTCTTTCATATGAAAAAAGGACAAATTGAGAATCCCCGAATCGCATATTCAACTTTGATTGAAATTAAATGATTCAATTTATGCAAAAAAAAAAAAAATCAATTGGGAATCCCCGAATCAAGCGAGAGTGTACAAAATTTAATTCACGTGACCGAGCTTTCTAATTGTTCACGTTATCGAGTAGTACATGTAATTAAAAAATTGTTTACGCTACCCGGAGTTCACGGTATACGGCGTTCATGTTATCGCGAGCCTACTGTACGTGAATACTCTCAAGTTAATAACGAATATGCGAGTCGTGTTGCAAAATTACGAATCAGCGTGTTTTTCATGCAATTATTAGACATTGGCAATGGAAAAATTCAGGTTGACGCTTTGACTGACTCCATTTCGTTGCCACCAAAACTATGCAATGAAACAAGACTCGCCAAAGAATACCACTGATTCCAACCGACTTGCTATTTCTATTTAAGCCTGTTCAGCTTTCGGTTCGCCTATTCGCAATGACGATTAATAAATCGCAAGGACAATCGTTGGAAGTGTGTGGAATAAATCTTGAGTTGCCGTGTTTTTCCCATGGGCAGTTGTGCGCGGCGTGCGCTCGAGAGTAGCTAAACCATCAGCGCTATTCCTTTTCACTCTCCACAGAAAGGTGAAAAATATCGTTCATCAGCAAGCGTGCGATGAACGCATTATTAATTGCCTGCCGAGGTAGTGATATTTGACAACTCTCGATCCATTTCAAAACCGTTATTTAAAGTCTCTGGATTATGCTGATAAACCAGCAAAACTAGACGCTCTGCGGATTAATTACAGTAATTGATTTTAAAAAAATTATAAAGTAAATAGCATAACACAATCATGCTCTTTGGCAATCCTAAATCAAAATCAATTATAACAAAATTTGCAGAAAAATCTATGTATGTGAAATTATCCCACGATTCTATCCCAGAAAATAAAAAAAAAATCATCAGGCAACACTAATCAATAAAAACCCCATTTGCTCTTGTGAGAAGTTAGCCTAATGTAATTTTATTTCGTACAAATACATTTTCTATTTATATGACGCTTAAGTGGCTAAAATTCTCATAACTTAAAAGTAACGAATTTTATTTTTGTTTTGAACGAAATTTTTAATAAATTCTGGGCTGGCTTAACTTCTCACAAGAGCAAATGGGGTTTTTATTGATTAGTGTTGCCTGATGAATTTTGGGATAACTTCACCGACATAAAAAATCTTTTACAATTGTAAGAATGAAAGCTTGTAAATCCGTAAATTTGTCTGTGAACAACCTCCTGACAAATCTATTCATACGATTGCGATGGAACTTTGGTGAGTTGTTGTGTGCACCAGGGGCCCTGGGGTCTAGGGGTTCCGTACAAATTTGTCCTACAATTTTAATGTTTTGTTAATTTCCTTCCGGGAAAGAGGTTATATAAAATTAGAGACTCGAATCTAAGGGGTGCGTCCCCTGATTCAAAGGGTCATTCTTTCGCGTTCCTTCATACGAGTCATACGATTGCAATGAAACGTTGATAAGAAGTTGCGAGCAAGTCCTCAAAGGTTTTTGAGTTGGTAACATTAGGGCTGGAACCCTTCCGATGGTGCGAATATGTAATAATTCAACACCAGATGAATTCCTGCCATATACGATTGTAACTACAGTGACGTCCAGAAATCCGTATTTCTAATTTCTCCCGTGCAACACTGGGTAATTCAGCTAGTTATATAATAATTATAACCTTATAACAATAAGCATGCTTACGCCGGATTATAACACTAACACTAACAATAAGGAGAAAATCCCACCGTTTCTTAATATGAGTTAAACGTGGTCTAATCCAAATTAGTCGAAAGTACCTAATACGATTCCGAATATTCCTGATTTTATTGATTTCGTATCGACCCTAGGCAAACAACCGCCACTGTATTCTAATAAATTATCTTAAGCATTTCTTATATATTTTTATATATTTTTTTATCTTTTGGTAAACAAAAAATTCTTATTTTTATTTAACTTAAACAAAAAAAAATTTGTTCTCAACAAAAAAAAAAATATATAAATTATTTAAATTGTTTTATTTTAATTATATTTAATATATGTATATTCGTATGCTTAAGATATACATATGTGGAGAGAGAAATTTGTTAGGTTATACATCTTAACTTCTTATTTATAAACGTTTATAAATGGCCGACATTATTTATATTAATAATAAAATATTGTGCATAGCATAAATTGTTTATATTTATTTATTTATTTATTGGATTTATGGAGGTGGACTTATTACCATGACTCATATTTATTTAATCACATTTGTTTTTTTTTTGTTGTTTTATTTATTTTTGTACATACAATCGTGTACATTGTATTGTATACAAACACATTAATTTTATTTATTTTGTATATTTATAAAAAAAGATTATGAGTAATTTGAATTGAATATAAAACATTAATTTTAATAATAAATTTAATGTAACAGGGCGCATATATAAAAAAAAGCAATAATAATTTATTTAAAATTTTCTTCTTACGCGAAAAAAATATTAAGATGTTTAATTTAACATTAGTATCATCCAGATAATATACGCCAATAAATTATTACTATTTTTAATGAAACTAGATAAATTCATTTTATATTAAATTTCTATAACACGTGCGCGAGGGATGTGAAAATATATTTTTGCCGCTTCGGCACCATCATCGTTTACTGGTTAATATTTTATTTTACTTATATCCCTTAAAGGCCAAAATGGGGTTTGGTAGGTAAGCCTGGTTTTCAGAAGCCTGGTTTCAAAATCCTGGTTTCAAATGCCTGGTTTTAAAAAGCCTGGTATTCAAAAGCCTTCTTTCTAAAAGCCTGGTTTTCAAAAGCCTGGTTTTCCAAAAGCCTGGTTTTCAAAAGCCTAGTTTCCAAAATCCTGTTTTTTAAAAACTGATTTATTTTTATTAATTCGGGCCGGCCCGAATTAATAAAAATAAATCAGTTTTTAAAAAACAAAATTTTGAAGTCCATGATGAATTTTGAAGTCCATGATGATGATTACTTAAGTTTTTTCTATTTTAAATCATTTTCGGCGAATCACGATATTTGATTTATGGGGATTTACCGAATGTACAACAGGGAACTACACATTTTGAAAATTACATCGAAAACATACATACTTTTTCGCATTTTTACTTTAAACCCATTTCGAGAAGCACATAATAACAAAATTATTGCGGGGAATAACCGAAGTTTATGAGTGTTTTCGTTTATTCATTTTGTATATCTCGAACGTTTCAAAACTGACATAAAACGTATTTTTAATCATTCAGAAACGTAGAATGAAAAGAATATTCTGGTTTGAAATGTCATCACAACTTGCGTTCGTGTGCAAATAATAAATAATCCAGGCTTTTGTACAACCAGGCTTTTGAAAACCAAGATTTAGAGAGGAACCCGCCAAAATGTTATCTGTCTACGACAGAAACGTTTGCATCCCAATCATATTGGATTTTTTACCCCCATATCTCAACTCAGACCGAATCGCAAAGTGGTCTTGGCAGTGGCGTAACTACAAATTTTTGCCCCCCCCCCCCCGCAAAACTTAATGTAGACCCCTAGACTATCCTCCCTCCACCTTACGTATCTTTCTCTTCAGAGTAATAAATTTGTTGCTCATCGAAAATATAGCTTTTTTATTTAATATATTTATTTTTAAGAATAATAAAAAAAAAAATACAAATATAAATATGTACTAACGGGTGGGACAAAATTCTCGCTACCATTTTGATTGCCTATAACTTTGTTCAAAGAAAAGATAAGTAAGTTTGGGTTTCATAAAAAGTTTATTTGGTCTTTACATTTTTTTTTCGTTATGATTGGAAAATTATATCGGCTAAATGGTGACCGCGATTCGCTATGCAACTTTCGGCTCTTTTTAAGGAATTTTTCATGACATCCTGCAACATCTCAGGCTGAATTTCTTCAATTTCGTGACGAATATTGTCTTTAAAATGTTTAATTGTTTGGGGCTTATTCACATAAACTTTTGGTTTTAAAAAATCCCATAAGAAAAAGTCTGGTGCTGTTAAATCCGGAGATCTGGCTGGCCATGCTAAATCGCCATTTCGCGATATTAGTCTTCGTGGAAAAACGTCATTCAATTATTGAATTGTTGAATGGGCTGTGTGTGCTGTGGCTCTATCTTGCTGAAACTACATGTCCTCTAGTCCTTGCTGTTCTATTTCAGGCACAAGAAAATTTCGAATCATGTCTTGGTACCGTTCAGCAGTAACAGCAACTTCAACACCTCGGTCATTTTCAAAAAAATAGGGACCAATGTTTCCAGCATGAATACCACACCATACAGTTGTTTTTAGTGGATGCAATGATGTTTCAAGAATTAATTGAGAATTGTTTGTCCCCCAAAACCGACTGTTCTATTTATTGACGGGGCCACTGAGAATAAAATGGGCTTCATCGCTCATTATCAATTTAGACGAAAAATCCTCAATTTCACCAGACAGCCTTAGGATTGCATTACTGTACTCAACTCGTTGATCATGATCTCTCGGTAGCAATTTATGGACTAATTGAATTTTGTACGGGAACATTTTCAAATCAGTTTTCAAAATTCGCCTTAAACTGCATGCAGAAATGTGTAACTGGGAGCCACGTCTCCAAATTGATGTTTTTGGAGACTGCAACACTATCGCGCACCCATTTTCAGCGTTACGACACGTCCTTTGTGTTCCAGAACGAGGTCTGTCTGCTGTTGTACCGTACTGTCGAAAATTCGTATGTAATAATGGAACGATTATTTTCAATAAATATTGTCACTATTTCTGCTCGTTCTTGTGGCGTATATTTACCATTATAAAATTTGGGCGTCTACACAACACAACGGTTAAAGCGAAACTGAGCTAAACGTCACGTAACCAAGATGGCGCGCAATCAAAATGGTAGCGGGACTTTTGCCTCACCGGTTAGAATGTTAGATTTTTTGCTCTTGACTTGATATTGGCAAAATCCCTAATTGAAATATATGTTTCCATTTCGCCCACCGCTTTTGCTTCAATAGAAAGAATGGCTAAATCACTTAAACAATCTGCACCGATGGAGTTGTGCAAATAATTTTTTATTACATATTTTCAATTTAGATCGTTCCACTGTTGCGACCGTAACAGGCAACGTAATAAACAATAATAAACATGTTATTACTTGCGAAACACTAGAAGTTATTGTTGGAAATTTTATTAATAGAACTTCAGCTAATTCTCATATTGCTGATATTTCCGAAATATCCTCCTTAAGCATTGACTTTATCATCAGTATTTGTAGCGGAAACTCTTCCGATAGGTCTTCTTTATATTTTTCTTGTATCGCTCCTACAGACTTCATTCACAATTCTCATGACAAGAATAAAGAACACAGGACCCGCGTTGCGGCGGGCCCCTCATCGTTGCGGGCCCCCCCGCAGCGCGGGGTTTGCGCCCTTGTAGTTACGCCGCTGGGTCTTGGAAACGTTAATATCATTTATATATTTAATGCAATATAAAAACTATACATTTATTTACAATTAATATTAAAATTATCAATTTAAAAATGGTAAAAGTGTCTCTGAAGCAAGCTTCATTTTTTCCACTCGTAGCGTTTTCCTAGTCTAAATTGAGAACTATAAATGTCCGGGGTAGTGACATCTAGCGCATTAAAAATAAGCTGATTGAGTCTTTTCATAAAGCAAAATATACATAAGAGGAATCATGTAGAAATTCCGACGTTAATCTATTTTACTTTTGGCAATCTGTATAAGCCTAACAAAAACACTGAACTATAAAATAACTATGCCGATATGTTTATAAGATTCGTATATATGGATTAAATATAGAAAAAGCATAAATTTGTGTATATAAATATATTAAAACTATAAAATAAGATTAACCTCGGAAAAACTGGTTTATAAAATTTGCACTACTTGATTTCTCTTATATATTTATTACTCGATGGTCTTTTTTTACATGAAATTTTAGCACGGCATACTTTATGAAAATAAAAATTAACATACAAAAATAGATAAGTTTAGTTTTTTTGCCGTCAGATCTACAAACAATTCTCTATAACATCAATAAACGGTGTACGTAAAAAGTAGGCATGTGATTACAAATAATGTATTGGACAATTGTAGAGGATGTTGATAAGGAACCATTATTTGTAACTGCTCATCAAACATTCAATTATTTGAAAGAATTGTCTGAATTCGTTGAGACTAAATTGGAGAGCGCTCCAAAGTCCCAAATTCAGCTTCGACTTAATGATTTAATATTAAATTATGAAAACTTCAAAAAGAATCAAACACTGTTTGAATCGTTAGACGAAACACAATTCGAAACTAAGATCCGAACCACCATAGATCGATCATACTATCACTTACGACCGGTGTTAGAAGATAGGATTGCGGATTTTGCTAAAAAAAAGTTATGCCAGTTACTCATGTAAGTGAAGAGGTTTCATTCATTCCGAAATTACCTGAACTCAAACTAGATACTATCAATGGAGAGATTATTCGATGGAAGGGATTTATCGAATCATTCGATAACCATGGGCTGCGGGCCAATAGTCGGGTGAATCGTTTACTATGGTAAAAATCGGATTTAGAACAGATTTTTCGATCATTTTGCCATAGAGTTTTTGAAAATTTACCGAAAAATTTACTTAAAATTGACTTTTACCCGACTATTGGCCAGCAGCCCATGTACATAATAACCCAAAGTTGAACAATATAACTAAGTTTCAATATCTCAAAAACTCAGTAGTAGGCTCCGCTGATAAATGTTTTGAAAACTTAAATTTTGGGGTAGATACTCGATCGGCTAGCAAGCAAGCAATTTGCAAGCTGAAATCCTGGCTACTCAATCAATTTCACCGAGGATATTTGAATTTCAAAATATGTTTTTCAAAAAATTTTGTTTTTTTTTGCGATTGCACAGTAAATTTTGCGGTTTAAAAAAATGAACAGCAAATTTTTGTGTTGTTTTACTGTGCAATTGTAAAAATAAACAAAAATTTTATAAAAAATATAATTTGAAATTCAAATTTTCTTGGTATAATTGATTGAGTAGTCAGGATTTCGGCTAGCAAATTGCTTGCTTGCTAGCCGATCGAGTATCTACCCCTTTATTTCCAATAATAATGTTGAAACTAGACGTCTATGATTGAGCGCTTCGACAAGCCCAATCAGATCACAGAAGAATATATAAAGGCGTTGTTTTCAATTAAACCGATTGATAAGCCATCAGCTCTCGGTTAAAACTCTTGGTCATCCAGTTCAATATTGGGATGATTTTCTAGTTTATCTTATCGCAAGCAAGTTCGATTCTCACACGAAATCCAAGTGGAAGGAAGCATCATTGTCGAATGTACTTCCTTCGTTCGAGGATATTTCAAAAATTATTCATGTTCGAAGCCATAAGATAAATGAATATAAAACTGATTTTTCATCTTCATTTTCGAAAAACACCCGATTAGAATCAAGACCTACCAAAGCTCATCAGTTTCAACTAAAACCGTTTAAACGAACGGAACCATTGTTTGCATTTAAAGGATACAACTGTGTCGTTTGTAATCAATTAGGGCATCTTGCTAATCGATGTCATAATTTTCTTGCAATGTCAATTCAAATATTACAGCATCTTCAAGTGGTACAGCAATTCCACATCAAGGTAATAATTCATCTCAGATCAATTCTGAAAAATCTACACTCACTAGTATAATTGCACCTAACAATAAACCAATTCTAACTACTTTACTGGGTTCTTCTGCTCCAAAATTCATTTTTCTTGCTACAGAATTGGTTGAAATTCCTGATAGAAATGGTCGTCCAATTGAAGCTCGAGCTTTACTCGATTCAGGTTCGCAATTAAACTTTATCACAAATTCATTAATTCAGCGTTTAGGAATTAAAACTCATTCTTCACATGTCAACATTAAGGGCATTGCCTGTGCTTCTACTTCATCGTCCCGAGCTTCAACGATTACGATACATTCACGTATAAGTAATTTCTCTGCAAATTTAGAAGTTCACATACTAAAGAAGATTTCAGAAAAGACACCATCAATTCGAATTGATTCGTCTAAATAGTCAATTCCATCCAATATCAATCTAGCCGACCAGTCATTCTGTGAGCCTCATGAAGTAGATTCACTTCTTGGAGCTGATCCTACAAAATACGATATTCAGTTGGGTTGTAGCTGGAGGACTTCAATTCCATCACCTACTTCCAGCAATTGCAATTTAGTTGCAATTGAACCTCATTTAGATGAACTATTAGAACGATTTTGGAATATAGAGGAATGCCATAACCATGAATTACCTATATCCGAATGTGATAAACACTTCGGAGAGAACTTTTCTAGAGATGCTGCAGGACAATTTATCGTTAAACTTCCTTTCGCTTCCAGTCCAGCTTTGCTGGGTGACTCGTCATTTTTAGCCAACAAAAGATTTCTTATGCTCGAAAGACGGCTCAACAACAATCCAAAAATTTCTACACACGAGAGAGTATGAACTTCTTAAACATATGGAAATGGTTAAGTTTGTTGAACCGGCGAACTATTGTTTAAGGCCGATTCGTCGACAACTAACGATCATCAAGCGGTTATTCTATCAATTATCTGCTGATGAATTGGCCAGTTGTACAGAATAAATTATTCGGCAAATTCTACTCCATGGAGATACAACTCATCTGAAGTACTTCAAACAGTTAAACTAAAAACAGTCACATATGGTACCACTTCAGCACCTTACCTGGCAACACGTTGTTTACCTTAACTTGCTCTCGACTTTGAATCAAGTCAACCAGCAGCTAGTGCAGCAATTCGTGATGACTTTTATGTCGACAATTTATTGACTGGTTCTGATGCTCTAGATGATGCAGCATTGTGAAAGGTAAATATTACATCAATTTTGCAAGGTGCCAATTTACCTTTGCGTAAATGGTGTTCCAATAATCGAGAGCTTCTTAATGATATTCCAGAAGAAGATCGTGAAGTGCAATATCGAATTGATGATAAAACTGGTATCAAAACTCTAGATATGTACTGGCATCCAGTGCAGAATTATTTTCGTATCAATGTCAATCTGGGTTCAACAAATACTTCATCATTCACTAAGAGAAAAATAATATCCCAAGTTGCAAAAATTTTCGATCCGCTTGGAAAAGTGTCTCCGATAGAAGTAGTGGGTAAATTACTATTGCAAAAGTTATCGTCATTGAAAGTAAACTGGGATGAAAGTCTCCCAATAGCATACCATACGTATTGGACTAACTTTCTTAATGAACTCCCAAAATTAAGTCAGCTAAACATTCCACATCATTTGTATAACGTGTTACGACTACGTGTACCGTGTGCGTAACTACCTTTTTTTATGTTATATTCCCCACGGTGTGTGTCTTTGCTTTTCTGTCGGTTTTTGTTTTGTACACCTTTTGTGATGGCGCGGCAATGAAGAAGAGGGCATGGGGAAAACGATACCAATGTACATCGGGTGTGCGAACACCAAAACATTTCATAAGAATGTTTTTCTTATATGCGTCTCTTTTACATCAATGCGAATTGATGTAAACGAGAAACAGAAATGAAAGACAATTCTTCTGAAATGTTTTGCGCGTCACTGTGTGGCGCAATCATTTGTTTGTCATGAACATTCGAGTTGTGATTTTCATAGAGTCGAGTTTTGGTTTTTGAGTCGAGTCTTGATTTTTGATTTGGATTTTAAAAAAAAAAAGTATTTTTCGTTGTGAAAAAAGTTAAAAGGTTTGTGATTGCTAAAAATCTAGTTTGTTTTTTTTTAATATAAAACAAAAAAAATATAGTTTATGGGATTCTGTACGGTAAAAAGAAATAGTTTGAGGAAAAGAAAAATTTCTAGTATTGGGTCTTCAACCCTTTTGTTTGATACAAAATAAAAATAAAACAAAAAATCAAAAATAAAATAACAATTATTTTGGTGAATTAATAATTTAAGTTCAGTTTTGTTGTTGTGAAACAAAATTTTTTTTATCAGACTGTGGATAAATAAAATGGCCTTGAAAATATATTGTATAATAAATGGAATTTTATTCGTGGAATTTTTATAAAATAAATGGAATTTTATTCGTGTTGATAAAACATTTGATCAAAAGCAAATGATACTGGGTCTAGTGATTTCGTCGTAAATTTTCGCATACTGAGTTCTTGTTGGTGCATAACGGGGGTCGGAAAAGGTGCCTTCTCAATATAATTTTTTTTTCTGTATAAAACCAAACAATATTTGGATTTCGTTTGAGCCGTGTGGATACTAGATACAAGGGTGTGCTTGTGGAAGTGGCATGGTAATTTTCTAAGGCTATCAAAAAAAAATACATGTAACGGTTAAGGCGAAGGACGTCCAACCAAATATCTACCTTCATTCTGCTATTAACGGTATTTCGGCGAGCCAACGTCCAACGTATGTTGGCGGCCAGGCGAGGTCACTTTATTTTAACAGCGGATGGGCCGCTACGGTTATCGGGTAACACCGCAACGCTTGTACGGCTAAGGCGAAAGGACGCCCAATATTTTTAGTGCCCCACCAGGAACAATTAGAAGGCAAAAAGGTCGCCCAACGTGGAATTCTATACGGGTTTTGGCGAGCCCGAGCCCAACCCATTAAGTACGGGTGGCCAGTTGAGGGAACGGCACATTCAAGCCGCAACGGTCCGGGCAGGGGTGCCTGTGGCATGACGGCCGCATAAGGCCGCAACATTTTTTTTTTATTATATTTAAGGTACGATCTTTTTTATATTTTTTTTGTTTATTTTTTTTTTATTATTTCTTACATTTTTATAAATGTAATTTTTATAATTGTAATCGAGCGCCGCACAACGATTGTGGGTGCACGCTCGATGCACATTGGTCTCGCGTCTCTCTTCTCCATTTGTTTTTGTCTCGGCAATTATATTTTTTTATTTTATTTTTGTAGTTGATTTTTTTTTTTTGTAAAATGAATTACTAATTTTGGATATGGTATGATGGGAGCGGAGACTCCCTCTGTATCGGCGTGTTGATTGCGGTCTCTTGGTGCCCACATCCAATTTCGTAACCAGGGCTTTGCCCTGTTTGAATTCGAATGGATGCGCGCACCAAGGCATCTTTTCCGTTATTATTTTTTTTTTATCATTTTATTTTATTGGTTTAGTTGTTCGTTCCTCAAGTTCCGTCCGACGAATTTCAGCGGAACTCCGGTTTTTATTATTTGCGTATTATTTTTTTCTTTAATTATCTGTATTCATCACGGTATAAGCCAGGAGCCATGCATGCCTCAAATCCCAAGACCCTTCGCACTTCTCCCTGAGAACGTAACCGGCAAAATATCACCGTGGAGGCCTCTGCATGCGCTTAGTGATATCTGCAGGATGGCAGTAGCCATCCTGTAACAAACAGTAGCAACAAATATCCAAGAATTCAACGACAATCCGGGAGCAATGGCTTTGGTGATGCTAGCGAAAAGGCTTACGGTGCCGTTGTCTATGTACGTTTCTTAGGTCTGAAGGGTTATGCTGCTAACCTAATGTGTTCAAAATCTCGAGTCGCTCCCTTAAAGTGCGTTACATTGCCCCGACTTGAGTTGTGTGCAGCACAACTTTTGGCCAAACTTATGCAAACAGTTTTGGGTATTTTAAACTTTAAGGTCGAGACATGTTATTACTGGACAGACTCCATGATAACTCTTTACTGGATTAGGTATTTACCGTCCAAATGGAGAACCTACGTGGTCTACCGTGTGTCCGGTATCAAGCAAGATCCGATCCAACTAAATGGCTGCACGTAGAATCAAAATTAAACCCAGTCGATTTGATTTCTAGAAGAACTTTTCCTGATTTGCTTATGAATTCCCAACTGCGATGGTTTGGACCTCATTTTCTTCATTCGTCAATTGAAGCTTGGAATAATTCACACCAACTTACAGAGTCAATGGAGGTCATCGAAGAAAAATCTAACTTCACTGCCACAACTGCAAGCGCTGATTATGTTGACTATCTCTTAGATCAAATACATTGTAAAAATTCATTGGTCACAATTCAAAACGCTATGGGTTATATACATCGTTTCATCAACAATTGCCGCTTCAACAATTCAAGGATAACTGCGGGCCTTTGAATGCAGGAGAAATAAAAATTGGATTAAATACCGTACTACGTTTAGTTCAATCCGCCTGCTTACCAATAGAGTATAAAGAGTTACAAAACCCTAACTTCCTAGTACGTCATCCATCACTAAAATGCCTTTCATTATTTATGGATCAGCAAAAGATAATTAGAGTTGGTGGCCGTTTGAAATTTAGCACACTAATAACTTTCAACAACACAAAAAGCATCTTCATGTTATGGACCACAAGCTCTTTTAGCAGCAGTACGACATTCTTACTGGCCAATAAATGGAAAACAGATTGCTAAAAGGGTTTACAAGCAGTGTGTAATGTGTTGCCGTGTAAAACCGCGATTTTCTGAACAATTAATGGCGCATTTACCGTCAGAACGAGTCAATCCAGCACCACCGTTTTATAATATTGGCATAGATTATGCAGGACCATTATTCATCCATTATCGCATTCGTGGAAAGTCTCCGACTAAGACATATTTGGCCATTTTTGTATGTCTTGCTACAAAAGCCGTTCATCTGAAATTAGCGTCTGATGTCACAGTTGCCTCGTTTATTGATGATGTACTCTAAGATAATGGGACAAACTTTATATATAGCTGCTAACTCTGAATTACACGATCTATACAAGATGCTTCACGATACAGAGTTTCAACGGCAGCTTAATTCATGTACTACAGAAGATCAAATTACATGGAAATTTTCACCACCTGGTTCTCCACATTTCGGTGGTATTTATGAAGCTGCTGTTAAGTCAGCTAAATATCATATTCGTCGCACGATGGGAAATGTGAACTTAACTTATGAGGAGCTCAACATATTAATAAAACAAGTTGAAGCTGTCGCGTCCCATCACTCCAGTTACTACCGATGGTAATTTGGAAAATGAACCGAGGAATTCCCCTTAACGGATTAGCATCTCAAACCCGGACACCCTGTATATACATTTTTCAATATTTTCGTAGAAAGAAACTAATTAAGTGAACAGAATATAGAAAACCCTAAAAAATAGTAGCTAACGATTTTACATTCATTACATCCGAAACCGGATCAATTCCATCATAACTAACCATCCTATCCTATCCCTCCATCTTGTTATATGTGTAAGAGTGTGCGGATGGGCCTGGCGTCAACTGGGAATTTTGCTTAAGTTTTGTTGCACACTCCAATCAATAAATCAATCAAAATGAAGGCCGAACGATGGGGCCTGCCTAAACTTCAACAAATTATATGGTTTTGTATTCTACTGCAGTAAAGTATAATATAGGTACGTTTTACGAGGTAAATTACTAGAAATGAATGTAATTTCAAGAAATGATTAAAATTAAAACCTTAACTTCCTCACCACCGCAAATCCAACAGTCACATATTAAAACTATTTACTTATAAATTTAATATGTACGAATAATTACACTAAATGTGTACTTTTGGTCTACCTATATGTACAAACATACTCGTATATATGTAATTATAATCAATTTAAACAGTTATTTCTATTTATTATATAAAATTATTTTATACTATATAGATAAAAATATTTTTTCTAATACATAATATAATTATAATTATATTTTATAAAAGAAGTAATAAAAAAAATTATTCAGAACTAAAAAACTAAATGTAATTTCTTAGATTTAATTATAGGTAATAATCATAATCATTAAAATGAAATATTATAAGATTAGAAATAAACAAAACTTTTCTAAACATTTTATAGTCATATTTCTAAATGTACGAGTTACGAGCACATAATTCGTATATTTTTGTGTAATAAAAAACAATCAATTTTAATAACGGTTGGTATTATTACACATTCATATGTGCTCGAACATTTTGATTTACGAAAGTAATGAGATTTTTAACTCAAGTGTATGTATGTATATCAGAATACCTAAACACAATTAGGAAGGTGAATATATGATACGACAAAATCTATATACAACTTCCTCACCGCAGTAGAAACAAATTATTTTAACAAATTATCTTCGTAATTAAATCTCGCCGAAATATATAAATTAATTAATTTCCAACTGTATACCTGCTGTACCCTCGTATGTACATAAAATAATTTACCATTTGAAAGTTAAATGCTTGTAAATTTATTTTTACTTTTGGTAACACAAAACATGCAAAAAATAATATAAAAAAATAAAAAACACAAAGCAACGCTATAATAATTAATTTTAATCCCAAATTATAAAATATAAAATTTAAATTAATTTATTATTAATAAATAAAAAAAAAATGAAAATAAAATAAAAATGCAAAGTAATCTTGTATAATACATTTTTCTTAATTTTATATAAACAACACACGAGTGTATTTAACATACCGGCTAATGAAGATGTTGATGCTCCGAGCCATGGGTGTGAATTTTCCATTAATTTGGCCTATAAAACAATAAAAAGAAACAGAAAATTTATTTATAAAGAAATCGTATATTTAAATAAAATAAATAATTATGAATAATAGTTATGATTGTTGTGGATTGTGGTATGTGCAGAGACGGGCGAAACTGGTGGGGGCCGCCAAAAGGATGAAATATGTGAGACATCTGGGACGCGGTTGTCAACCCGTAATTTATTACGTAGATTACATATAGCGACTTTCTTTCGAAAAAAAATATTTGATGTAAATCAAAAATATTTGATCGAAATCAATTTTTTACGTTCTATGCGACACAAAAATGACAGATAGATGAAACCTCATTTGAGGGGGACAAACCTCTTGATGAGATATAGTGCTAGAGAGATAGAGAGAATAAAGTTCCTGTCAAGCTATTAGGTAATTGTCTAATTATCCTAGGGGTCAAATAAGTTTATAGTTAGATACTAAATCACATAAATTATCTGTTAATATATGGATTGGGTCATACGTCGACCTAAACTAAGTAGAGTCATAATAAAGTACGTTGCGCACTATTAAAATATATGGTACCTAATACTGACTCGAACTTTTACAACAAGTTTTAAATTGCAACTTATAAATATATTTAAAATTTCTAATTAACTAGAGTATATACTGGAGTATATACAAAATGGAATAGCTACTGATAATAAAAATAATTTAAAAGATTATATGCTTTGTACGCCATCTCGTATCAAATAAACCTATTTATCGCGATGAAAGATTGTTATGTGTGTACAATTTTTATTTTTGATTCATTTGTAAACTGTCATATATAATTTCCATAGAATTATATACTATAGAATGGGTGTAAAGATTTTACCCATATAAAATTTCCTATTTCAAGTGCAACAAGTCAGAACAGGATGATTATATAAAAAAATGCATATGGCTTACTCATATCTAAAAATCAGAACCCACACCAAACCAGTTTTTGTACGAGTTGACGATTGAATTTTGTGCTTTTATTAATTAAAAAAAAAAAAAAAAAAAAAAAAAAATAGTTAGTGGTTTATGTAATAGTGCATCATTTTTTTTTTAATTTTTATTTCTTTTATTGTTAACTATCTGTTGTTAACGATCTGTTTTGGGGCTAAAGGCTCACCTACCGCGGTTATGCTTACTTCCTTACTTTACGCCTCCCGGCCAACTCGAGAACGCACGGCTATAGGACCGATTTAAGATCATCTGCACATTGCAAGCTCCATGCCGCATATACTTGCTTGGAAGATGGGTCAACCCATGGGTTTTGCACACCGACAGGGAGTCATAGATGTGTTACATTTCTCCACAGATCGTAATCTGTTGATTAAATTTCACTTTGCATCCTGCCCCTATCGGGATTCGAACCCGATACCTCTGGATCTAAACGCGAAACCACTGTGCCATTTAGTCGGCAGTGCATCATTTGATAATAAAAATTACAAACTTTTAAGTAAAATGAAGTGTATTGTGAGTGTTATATAAGTGTTTATATAAAATAAAATGTAAATTGTGTTAAGAAGAAAGTGATTTGTGGTAAATTTAACCTTAATTTAAGTTATAAATCAGAGAAAATTTAGAAATCAATTTTGGTTGTGGCGTGGGGTTCTTATATTGTATTTATAAGTTTTATTACCAGGGCCGTATTTTTTTGTTTAGTTGAATAAAACGGCGCATATTTTATGTGCTACGTGCTTTGCTTTTCATAATTTATTTTTACTATAAGTACACCTTTTTACAAAAATTTTAATGTAAACATTTGTTTTTAGCTTACCAAAACATGGAAAATTAAAAAAGGAATGGTTGAAATCAATTGGCTTGGGTGAGCAAGATGTAATCAGTAAAAATGCAATTACATATTTGGTCGGTACATTTTAAAAAGTACTATTTCACAAAAGATAATCAAAAGAGATCGAGATTAAAAAAATCGGCCATTCTCACCTTGTTCATTGACGTATCAACGTGTGGATTTAACGTCCATGAACATAATCTTGAAAATACATGGCCCATTATGCCAACTGCAATCCCTTATCATAATGAAGAAAACGTGGTTGGATGCTCCGAGTCCGAATACTCATATTCTAAATCTGTCCCTCAGGATGAATCAGACGATATAAATGGAGCTAATTTTAAAGTTTCGGATTTATTTAATAGTGAAGAGATGGAAAATTTGAATATCGATAATAAATATATCCGATTTAAACAAAAGTGATACTAGCATTCGAAGTGGTAATAGTTCTTCTTTTGTTAGTAAAATTATAAAACTATACTATACACACGAACAATTTAATAAAATAACGTCAAAGCGAGCAATGGCCTCATCAAGTGCTTGCTGTGAGTCCAAGAAACAAATTTCGAAAACAAAAACTACAATTTTTAAGGAATAGATACGGAAAAACTATGATATTTTGGTCACCTGATAGACGAACTTGAAGAGAAAAATTTAATTAGTTCTTGCCAGAAGGATACATTTATAAATCGTTCCGACCCAAATTCAATTTTTTTAAATAGATATAGAGATAAAATTAGAGGTCGAAAGTTAGCCAGGAAATATCCATAAGAAATACGGAAGTTTGTTTAAATTTGAACTTTTATTCTCCAAAGGCCTTTGAATATGTTCGGAAACAATTTAAAAATTGCTTACCCCACTCTCGTACACTTGCTAATTGGTTTTAAGTAGTAAATAGGCATCCAGGTTTTACTTCAGAATCTTTTCGTACTCTAGAGTTGCTGATCCGATCAAATTACTTTTTTTTTTTTCAGATGAGCTCGTTATTGGAAATGTATATGCTTGGATGGGATTTTCACACCAAAAAATTATTGGGACATGTGGAGTTCGAAAGTAGCGACCCAAATGATAATACTTTAGCTTCCCAAGTAATTGTTTTACGTTTGTCAGTTGTACTGCTCGTTGGAAAATTCCTCTTGGATATTACCCAACTAATAGCTTAACATCTCTACAAAAGAAAAATATGATTGAGTTTTGTTTACGTTTATTTCACGATGTTGGTGTTGTAACAATTGGAGTGACTTTTGATGGATTTCCAATAAATTTTACTGTAACTCGACAAATTCTCAACTCAACAAATTTTTTTTGATCCATTTCATATGTTCAACTCGTCAGAAACGTTTTAGTTGATAAAGGCCCTTTAGTTGATGGTCACGGCAATAAAATTTCATGGCACTACTTAGAAGAACTACGTAAGATTCAATCGAAGGAAGGTTTCCACCTCGCGAATAAACTACGAAAGGCCCATATATATTTTAATTACCAAAAAATGTTAATTTAGCAATTCAGATATTAAATAATTCCGTAGCAAGTGCATTAGAATTTTGTGTTAGTGTTTTAAAATTGCCACAGTTTGATGGATGTAAAGAAACAATACAATTTATTAGAGTCTTCAATAATTCCTTTGATATTTTAAACAGTATTGATTCTAAAAGCAAAACGGGATATATTGGAATAATATGATGTTTTTATAACATCCAGGTTCTCCTTGACATTTATTTAAAAACACACCTGTTGAATTATATTTCGTTCTATAAATTAAGTCAAAACCACATTGAACTATTTTTTTCAGTTGTTTGCTCAAGATTAGGAAGACATTTGAATAACCGACATGTATTGTTTGAAGCCTCATCAGAAGATATTTCAATTGGTTAAAAATTTCTAAAGTAGACGAGCCTAATATGTAAAACGAAGATTTTTTTTGGATACCCAATTATATACTAAGTGAATTTTTAATTAATGTTGTAAATTTATACATCAATGTAATTCCTATAAATCGTTAATCAATTTAAATAATAGGGGTGGTCTTTTAACTCCTTCATCGTCAGTATTAAAAATTTATAAATACTCCGAAGCAGTTTTAAAACGGGAATTGGCTATTGCGGACTACAAAAACATAACAACTACAATCTAATTCAAAGTTGTTTAAAAAAATAAGTTATCACGTTTTAATGATGAAGATCAATACAGTCACTCCCAAGAACACGTTAATTTATTAGCTCATACTATCATAGAAAATTACTACGACATCCGGTTAAATATTTTTGTAACCAAAGGTCCTCTACATTAACAAAAAGAAACCACTTTGTTTCTTTATTACATTTTAAAGGCATGTGAAATAAATAAACGTAGTTGTTTCATAATTACTCAATTCAATTCAATTCAATTTAAATAATTTTCTAATTTTAACTCCGTAACTTCATTGTATTCGGTCGAAAAAATTGCTAAAAATAAAGGCCCTGTTGATTTATATGCTTTCTCTGTTACTCTCCGAAATTGTGACACTTGACAGTTGCTTATACTGTATAATCTAATTCTATGATAATTTTCAATTACAGGATTTACAAAATTTTGCCAATGGAAGTTTAAATGTCGTGAATAACGTGATAAAAATGTGTCAAATGAGACTATAAATATGAAATATGTGATGAAACATATTCATATATTAAAATTTCATAACGCCTCTAGGGCCGAATGTATTTGTACTAAGGACATTTTCCTTATCACATCATGTCAATACTGTGTGCCTACCAATTTAGAAAGTTAGTTCATACCAGTCATAGATTGATGTCGCTAAAGTCAATATACTAAAATGTTTTTGACATTTAGTTCTAAATTGAAAACTTAGTACAGGAGCCCTATTTGCAAATCTGTTTCGAACGACAATTCCATTGAAAAATGTAACTGTAAAGTAATCAGCAGGGAAATTTTAATTTATGGTTATACCAGTACGAAAAATACACGCCTTGGTCATGGAATTTTGGCGTTTAACGACCAAAACAAAAATTGAAATTTTTTGCAAACATAACACACTGATTAATTTCAGTTTGATTTGTAATTAAATTTTCAATATTAATACATTAAATAAAAAATATTAAATCATAATAACAAAAAAATAATTTCGGAGTGTTTAAAGTTTTAGAAATCTCAGCCGAGTTTTTACTTTTGTATTGTAATTTTCGTTTAGTGTATGTTTCAAATTGTCAATAATAATTCCAAAAATTTTGTTTTTAGATAAACTTTATTCATTTAATAAAAGTTATACTAAAATAATAAAAAAATTTTTTTTGACACTTGTCCTAACAACCTACCAAAATAATTTTTACACCAATAAAATAACATTACGTATTAATTTGTTTTTGAGAATTGTAATTATTCTTTGGATTCGTCAATAAAATTATCAAATTGCAATCATTTGAAAACGTCTTTCGTTTATTCGAATTCAAATTCCCAAATAGGGACCCAGATTTATCAATCGTCGATTAGAAATATTATAGAGATTGAAAATATGTACTTTATTTTGGAATTTTTAATTATACATCACACAAAATTTTCATTGCGCCATCTATGAACGACTGGAGTAAACTAACCAAGCTATATCACGCCGACATATTTCTCTAAATTGATGGTTAGTTCATACCAGTTATTGATAGATGTCTCTAATATTCATAAACCAAAATGATCCTGATATTTAATTAATTAGTTCTAGTTTATTTGACAAATTTTAATTAAAAATCAGAGGCAGTGTTTTTTGCCATCTATGAACAACTAGTATGAACTAACCATCAATTTCGTCGGTCGGTTTAGACAAAATAATCAACGTCAGGCCAACGGTATAAAAACTCTAATACTCTGTGATTGATAACAATTTTTTCAACTAAATTACTTTTTAATCTAATTCGTAAATTTAATTTGAGGTTTATCAATTGTCGAAAAGTTTATTATCGATGGTACTAAATTAACAATTGAGTACGCAATTTAGGATTAAATAATAGATATAGTACGTTACGTACTACGGATATAGTGACAACTATCAAATCACCAGCAAAACTTTGTATATCTGCCTGCATACAATCGCTACTGGCGTGGATTACAAGTAGTTGTCGACGTTGTATACGAGAAGTCGACATTATCGATGAGTTATCGACACGATCATGTACAAATTAGTAGATGACGCATAAACGTCCAACCCTGCTGTGTTAACTAAATTTTAATCTAACAAAACCACACAAATACATTGATTGAAAATGAAGCTCGATTTTATGCGGGCAACACCAAATTGGTTGAACACAGCTGCTGGAGATGTAATAGGATTCCAGACAAGATTTAAGTTAAAAACTTGTTGGATCAACATTAATCCTGGACTGTGAAAAGTACAAATGGCGGAATCCGTACAGAAACTCGTATTTCAATATCCCGAATTATCAAAATTCCGTTGAACTACTACAAAATCTACGGTGATATTGCTATGCATTTTGTTATCGTTTAAAAAATTATTTCATCGAAAGGTTATTAATTGTGAAATTTTGAACAATTTATATTTTTTGGTCCACGTAAGATATCAAAGAGTATAATATCTCGTTTGAAAGGTTAAATGCTCTAAAATATCGTGTATCTTTCGTATTTAAAAAAAAAATTATCAGCTACTGAACTACCTTAACCAGAACTACCTTTAATGTTAATAAAACGCCAATTTTTATGGTTTTAATCGATAGTTTCTACAATTTTAGTTCAGAAAATGGTATATTTAATTTTTTTTGGAAACGTGTGTGAGCACTATCTAATTTTTAACTTTTTTAATTTTTTTTTCACCTAAATTCATTAATTTGAACCTACTTTCATATTTTGCCCGGCGAAATAGTATTCACGATACAAAATATTTTTGTATACACTAAAAGTGCACCCTAAACGACGCGTGCTTTGAAATTAATAAATGTGTGGTGATGTGACCTTTTTCATCAAGATTGTATGCAACTTGTCGATCTCATTCATCGTTGTTTGCAGCAAGTTGATGTTTATCTGTATTGTATTGATGTTTATTCGTAAGTATTCGGGTGGACGAACTTCCTTATCCAGTTTGTACTTGATTTGAAGTTTATGTTGATATATGGTAATTGACGCATGACTTCGTCTTATTTTTTGAACAGCCGGTTGTCAAGCTCGATCGATTCAATTCGAGGTGACTCCGACTGTGGTTGTCTGGCTTGCTGGTACTAAATGATGACGATTGTAATTTGATCTGATAGCGACTTTAATCGCTGTGGTAATTCAGCCACCAGAACTTCATAATTTTCTGCTATCTGCTTCCTATCTTTAAGATATTGATTTTCAACATTCGCCCAACCTGGACGTGTTTTCTTTGGTAAATGTGAAAGCGACTAATAGATGAAAACTGACGCGCTTAGTTGCGATTTAATTATTTAATTTCTGTTGTTTAATGCGCACAAACTGCTTCCAATAGGTGACGTTACGGTAGAGCTGCTACTGTGTGTTGTTGTAAAAACTGCTATGCTGATCTCATTGACGCTGGTATCCGGTTCAAATCTATAACTGCCTAGACTATATGAATAATTCCATAGATTTGAATTACAATTTTTCTTATTTTAAAGTTTTAATTGAATGACTAGTGCGCTTACCTCTGATGAGGGCTTTGACCACTTTTCAATTAAATAAAACTTTATTATTCCTACTATAGAAGAGAACAAGCAGTGTGGTTGGCTTTTTAATGTTTTCTAATTTATTTTATTCAATTTTCTCGGTTATATACATACATATTTAGTTGCTGGGCTAGGTTTACCAATTGCATTTGAAAAAATATATTTATTTGACACAGTAAACATCTTGCTGAGCTTCTAAATTTAACTTATAATTTAATTTAATCACTTTGGACGGCAGTCCAAACGAGTGACGAAAGCACCTACTGTGCTGGAAGTCGAACTCGTATATATACAGCTAGTTTCGAACTTTTTCCGTTTGAGGCCGCCAGGATCATGTTATATACCATTCTACTAACATTGAGTGGGGATATGACCTTCCGAAAATTGCCCCCAAAAATCAGTTTTTCGGGTATAACTGCCCCAAAAAGTGCCCCAATTATTTTTTAGCTAGCAAATTATGATTGTAGACGTCAGTACCAGTTCAACGACACCTCAAACGTTCAAAACGGATGATTTTGACCAAAGTTATGACATTTGGAAATTTTTCTATGACGTCACCATATAATCTTGCTTTGGTATATAAATGTTTGTCCGTATTTTTTCATTTGATCTCATATTTTCAGTGTTTGTAGTAATTGAAAAACTAAGCAACTTTTGTTCTACAACTTTTTGATTAGTTCGCCATGTTGGGTGCGGCCGGCCTCTGAACGGCCGTTTTTGGCTATTTTAGCCACTGAACCGTTTTGACATACCCCAAAGATATACATATCGTTGGAAAGCTATTGACGCCAGCTATCAAATAGCTATCAAATTTCAAAAAATTAGGGCGGATGGTCATTTTGGCCAAAAAACGGAAAAATGCCAAATCGGCCAAATTTGCCCTAGACTTTTGGTTCATATTTTCAGGATTATTAGCCACAAACCTCACCTACAATATACAACATCAACCGTTTGTCCCAGAAAACTCGTATATTTTAGATATTAACCTCCATAACTTAAAAGCCACCCTAACTTTTTTGCAAAATTTCACTTTTGGCCTCAAATGCACCCTAATATCGGTCCGTTGCGGTTCATAATGATAGTGGATCAACGTATTACAATGAAACAAATATAAATACATCATATTATTATCATTGCTAAGAGAATTTTTACCAGTGACCCTTTTTTCAAAACAAAAAAAAAATAAAAAAACTGACTAATTGATGTGATCGAAAAAATCACCAAAAACATTGAACATTTGACAGTCTCCTTGCATAAAATCGATATTTTTTAATCTTTATGATGATTTCTTTAAAAAATAGATCTTATCTCTCCTCCCATCGCATGAAGATGGAATACACTGTGCTTGAATTGCAAATTTTTTTTCGTGGCAAGCTGGGCACCCGGGGGGTAAAACTAATTCGCATGCTGAATTCAACGGTGCTAGTCCCATTTCAAAGTTAGTCCTCATTTTTGAGATATAGCATTCGACATGTTTTGGCTGTGAGTCAAAATATACCCTCATTTTAACGTTGATAGCTCTTGAACCATTAAGATTTTCGTTATGCTTCCTTCAGCAAAGTTGTTGCGCAAGTCAAGACCAACAACTTTGCCGAATATATCAAGACCGAAACTCTCACTTGTTACTCTCCGAATACGCTGCAGTTAAACAGCTTATTAAAAAAATACTGAAATGAATTATTGGTTCTCAATTTTGCACAAATAAACTTCTCATGTTCTCGTGAAGCGACAAGTGATCGGTTTACTGAATAAATTTATTAAAAAAGCTAATAAAGGTGTGAATAGGGATAAATTTGAGAGTTTATGGGAAAAACCTAAAGCTGTCGTGGAAATTGATGAAACGCGCACCACTCGAGTGAAAATTGATTTCGTCAAAGAATTATAAACGTCTTATAGAAAATAATTTTTTGAAATAACTGATCATATTTCAACCGAATTAAGTACTAGATTTCAAAATATTGCTGAGTTTCCGTTCTTGTAACTTATAAATTCAATTTTTTTTAAAATTTAAATTGAATTTTCCGGAGCAACAATTTAAAAATCTCCAAAAATTTTATGGCACACGATTCCATTTTCCAAAATTGAGAAGTGAATTAATTGTTGTGTATAGCGATGAGGACTTTTTGGACAAACCAATTTCTAAAAACAACGATTTAATAAGTTCATTTAATGAAGTATCAACGTTATGTCGACTATTCTTATCGATTCCATCTACAAGTGTATCATCCGAAAGAAGCTTTTCTGCTTTACGTAGAATTAAAACTTCTTTAAGAAGTACTATTGATGAGATGAACGGCTTTCTCATGTTTAGAAACTACTGTTTCAGATTAAAATGTCACCATATTTCTATACATTAATCTGTAACGAAAATGTTTGTTTTTAGAAATGAATAATCGAATTGAATTATATTTTAAATAAATCTTGAAAATAAATCATTCACGTCGATTATACAACTCGCCGGATTGACTGCGGAGGGAGTTCCATTCGGTTTTGACGTTTTCCCTATTATCGAAAACGCCGAATCAAAAGTGAACGATAGAATCCGCGAGTGAAACGCACTCTATATAAAAAATGTCATTTTCAATACGGATCAAATTCAATGCGTATTTCATACGATCAAGTGATTTTAGGTTGGATATTCCGGTGGACATGCGAGTAAATTTTTGGTAATGGAGAGTAACAAAATGTAAGAGTTGAAAAATAAATAGTTTTTTACATACAATAATATACATAATTAATTTTTGATTTTTTTTTTAAGAAAACGTACGAGTAACCGGGCACAATTTAATAAGATGGTGATAATGATGAAGACCCACCCAGATATCGCAAAAAACCTAACCAAAGATGGTCCAGAGTTTGTGTTAGAATTCTGGCAAAAATTGAAAGACGAGCTAAATTCACTTGGGCCACCAATAAAAGAGACGGCGGAATGGAAGAATGTTTATTGTTTTTATAGGAAGTTATAAAATTATAAACCGAGTTTTTTTGTAATTTTAGGTTTGGAGTGACTATAAGTCCACATTAAGGAAAAAATTGGCTCACAATAAACGCGAACTTAAAGGCACTGGGGGCGGTGCCAATACACAAATAGTATTCATACCGGTAGATGAAGAGGTAATAGAGCTAGTATCTTTAAGGGATGCTGTAGATGGGATAAGTGGCAATAAGTTTGGGGTTCCCCGAAAGCGGACAATCCATGACGTCAACAATATTAGTGTGGAAATAGACAATTTACCAAACGTTAATGATTTTGTTATCTCTGCATCGTCAATGGTTGAAAATGAATTCGAAATTGAATTACCAAACATTGAAAGCAACACCGAAGTACGGCTAACGGCCAAAGCACCAAAACAAATAAAACTTTTGGAGAAACAAATAGAAATACAGGAAAAATTATACAACAGTAAGCGAAATGGAGTGAAAATCAAAATAAACGATGGGATGAATTTAATTTAAATCAAAAAAAGATATATAGAGCAGTTGAAAAACTGAACGATAGGCAAAAAGAAGCCAATCAAATATTTAAAGCCCAATTAGATGAAAATAAGCGGCACAACCAAAGAATGGAGCAGTTGGCTTTGGACAAAAATAAGACGAAGCAAAAAATTCTAGAACTAAAATTAGAAAAGATAGAAAATTCAATCCGAAATGAATAAGACTTATTTTTTTTACATTGATTTAAGTAAATTATAATAATTTGTGATAATAGCCAAGAAGGCGATTTGTACGAAAGCTGTGAAATCAGTATATCGATTTTGTCTCGTGAGTTACTCATTTAAAATGAGTGAAGCGAACAAAATCGAATTTGTATACAGTGTATAATACACAATTATGCCTTTGTATTTTTATTTTTCTTTTGTTCGTATTCGTGTCATTTGTAGGATGAACAGTACCAAAAATAACGCGATCCGGGCGAATCGGTTTAATTTTTATGGTGCTTATATCCTTTTCTCAGCACATTACGTCTGCTCTCGAGCTGTGGAGTATCATTATTTAACATGGTAATATATTTTATATTTTCTTTTAACATAAATTAATTTTATATGTATAAATAAAATTTTATAGGTAAATTTATTTTAAATTTCATAAATTTTAAAAATAAAATGTATATTATAAAAAAATCTAAAATACATAAACAACACAAAAATATGGCGTTTACAATGGTTAACCCTTTGAGTACCAAAAAGTGCAATCGTGCTCTTCAATACACTACGCGAAATCATGTTGGCACTCAAAGGATTAATATGAATAAACAAAAAAAGAATGACACGTGGCTTGCATATGCAGTAAAACAATCATTGGCACGAAACAAACACAAACAAAAATTCTACTATATCTTTCCGGTTACACTCATTTCGTTTTGAAGACAAAATCGATCATTTTGAGACAAAATCGATATACAGATATTTTTAGTTACTTATTTTTTAGTTTTTATATATGTTTATAAATTTAAGATATAATTTTATCTTTTAGAAATTGCCAAGACGCTGAAATTAAATAGTTTTAAATAAAGAAACTAACCATTGAAAAATCAAAGTTGTTTTATTTCGAATTCAAAAATTTAACAAAATTTGGTTACGGATATCATTCGCCTCTGACAAGTACTGTTGATTTTGTTGAGAAAGTATATCGCCAAAATTATCGTACTCCTCAACTTCTTCTGGAATTGGGTTATCATTCGAATCGTCAACATTAAAATGCAACCGGATATTGTGAAGAGCAGCTGCAACGTTTATAATTTTTATTGATTTCTGTGGTGAATAATGAAGTTGCCGGGCGACCCCAAGAAGACATTGACACCAGTTTTTCCACACTCCTATTGTACGTTCTACAACATTGCGTGCGGAACTGTGGCTTTTGTTGAACCTACATTTTGGAGTGTTCACTCCCGCATTTCTATAAGGCGTAATAAGCCATGGCAGTAATGGGTATCCAGCGTCAGCTAAAAAAATTAAGGTTTAGTACAAAAAATGAATTTGTAAGTGACATCCCTACCGAGTATTCGTTGGTTCCTATCCCCGTTAGTGTAGATGTTTTTAAAATATTGTGCAGCATCACCGTTTCCCCATATGACGGAATCATGGCTGGCCCCCGGATACGTAGAATCCACACAACGAATCCATTGTTTATGATCACACATCTTATAATAAATAAGTTTTTAAATTAAAGAAAATTTAAAATGTCGCAATTAATTGTTACTTACTACCATGACATTTAGGCTATAGTATCCTTTACGGTTGTAAAAGAGATGAGGATTATCAGCTGGCTTCGCAATTTTTATGTGCGTACCATCTACGCACATAGCTAGACCAGGAATCTTACTTTTTGTATAAAAATACAATCTTGCCTCACTTTTTTCAGCTTCGCTCATTTGTAATGATATCCATTTTGGACACATACTTTCCAAAATGTCTAATACCTCGGCTAGCACGACTGATACCGTTGACTGAGCCATACCCACAAAACAATCCTGGCCAACACCGTTTTGGTAACCACCTTCAGCCAAAAACCGAAGAGTAGCCGCCAATTGCGACATTACAATTTTAATTTATTTCATCATAAAATCAGAAATAAATTTAACTTACTGTGCATTTGACAACTGGAATATGTCTTTGCAGCTATTTCGTACCGCTTTTCTGGGCTGTTTTCTATTAATTTGCAATACCTCTTCATTGTCATCAAAATATAGACATATTGTATCCATTATAATATTTAATTTTAGTTTTTAAAATAGCCAAATAAATTTTCTTGTTATAAAACCAACCAAACAGAAATGTAAAAAAATTGAATGTCAAAATTTTGACAATACAGGTTAAATTGCAGATTACTGCGGATCGATAATGCAGTTTTCCGGCGGATTCTATAATGCAAATAATTTGAAATGCGGATCGAATGCGGATTGAAGAAACTCCCTCCGCAGTCAATCCGGCGAGTTGTATAATCGACGTGATTATGTTGTCAATAAAAATCAGGCTAATTTAATTTTCCTAGTTATTGTGTATTTTAGGTCCAATTTTTTATATTTTGATGTAAGTATAAAAATATAAAATTATTTTATCAATTTGTCTGATAATTTGGCTCAACAATATTTTTTTTTTTAATTCCAAGAAAATTTAAACTCTATTTTATTAACGCAGCTTGCTCTACTTTGCAGTTCACGAGTCACCTATGCATATGCTACGTAAAATATGGCCTGATTTATGGCACAAGTTTTCATAGTAAGTGCCACAACTCAAATTCATTGCCCCCTAACACGACAAATTATAAATACGGGATCCAGCTATTTACGAACTGGTCTAACTTCACCTAGTTCATATTACCATTAAACCTCTGAATTATGTGATATTGATTTTTTCAAATTTTTTTTCGGCTAAAATTTACTACCAACTTCAATTACATGTGATTTTCGGCTCATACAACAGAATTTTTTATTACCACCTGATACAAAATATGTCGATAATGCAGGGTTGTTTCGGCTGAAATTTTCTGCTAACTTCAGTAGCATCATAAAATCAACTGAATCGATTTAACTTTATTTTAAATAGTTTCTATTGTATCTATATTTGTCGATGCGATGTTTATTCGATCGATTCTACTCGATTTAAATTCAACAAAATGATAAAAAATGATAAAAACTGTAGTTTTCGTCGAAAGGAAAAGCAAAAAAAATAGATGTGGTTTTTCGGTCTTGATATATTCGGCAAAGTTCTTGACTTGCGCAACAACTTTGCTAAAGAAAGCATAACGAAAATCTTAATGGTTCAAGAGCTATCAACGTAAAAACGAGAGTATATTTTGACTCAGAGCCAAAACATGTCAAAAACGATATCTCAAAAATGAGGACTAACTTTAAAATGGGACTAGCACCATTGAACTCAGCGTACTCGAATTAGGTTTACCCCCTGGGTGCCCAGCCTGTCACATTTTTCAACTAGCACAGTGATATAAGTGAGAGGGTAGCTACCATCAATTTTTGTTTCCAAATAACACACTAAAATATGTATATTTTATTGTATTGTTTAAGGGATCAAAAATGAATGGTAGATGCGCATGCGATTAGTGACAAAACAGTCGAATTTCTACCAAAAACACATGCATCTGATCTAAATTTTTACTACTCTGTAACATGCACTAAAAACTAAACTACAAATGTTCAGCCGATAGCCTACGAGAACCGGGTGTGCAATAAGATCACACCTGGCATGACCTGTTTGTGGCATGTGGTAAAGGATTTTGAAATAAAATCTACTAAAATACTACAAAATGAAGATTGACAAAATGCATGCAAAATAAAGAAATAGAATCGTCTACCGCACACCAGAAACAGTACACCAGAACGTACGCTATCATGCTGAACATAATAAAAAAACTAACTATCTGAACCTAATGATGAGACCTGGCCCTACTTTTCAACATAAAAAAGATAATATAAGTCTTTACTACTTCGAGGCAAAGAGCATGGTGAGATAACGCCATCATCGGCTTTAAAAAAGTTTCCATTCTTTCTCAAAATTACTGTGTAATGGCTTCTTTTAATTCTGTGCCATGATGGAAAATGGCACTTGACAAAACATATTTTTTATTTCCAAAGCTTAAAATTCTGTCTCAGGTACAGAAGAAAGTTGTAGACTATTAATTTTCACGTAGTATTGATCGGCAATGACAAGTGAAAATATGAGAACGCGACGCGTATTCTCAAGTTAACACTGACTTTTCAGTGGATTCTTGCACTTATCGCAAGAACTATCTTCATTTCCCACCCATCTACCAAAATTAAAACTAATCAAATCGGATAAATTACATTTTCATTTGTGTGCTATCGAGTATGTGTGAACTGTTTTGACTGACAACAATAAAACGAATCGCAATTCAATTCATTTTCAATTTGCCGTGCCAAAATCATTGATATCAAATAAAAAACCTCTTAACGGTAAATGTTCGAGTGACGAAAGCCGAATTCAATTCACAAAATTTCTGATATCAAATTTGTGCCGAAAAAAACAATTGCATTCGATTTGTCAACGATTTTTCGGAATGTTAGTGCATTCGCCGCGTTTGTTTACATTTTTTCGGAATGTTCAACAACAATGCGCTGAATGCAGAAATTTTGTGAATTGAATTCGGCTTTCGTCACTCGAACATTTACCTCGTTAAGAGGTTTTTTATTTGATATAAAAGTACAGTTAAATGCCAAAACCAGATACATTAGGGATGAAACCGAATTGGAGGATGGAAATAAAGTTTAGATTAAATCAGGCCTATGGGCCAGGGAAAATATTTGAATTCATTTTCATCGTCGTTCGAGACTATCGTTGGTTTTATTTGTGGTGAATTTTAAGTGAGTTCATCAGTTTGATCATGAATCACTATAATGGCGCGTGATACGCAATGAGAATTAGATTAGGTCAGAGTATAAGTATTTCGTATCAAATTTAAACTAGCTAAATAGCCACTAATTTCCGACGACGTTGCCTACATTATCGACGACTGGTACGCAAAAAGAGGCCCCCCATATCTCAACATAATTATTTGTAAAAGTTCGATATACTTTTATAATAAAATCTTACTTATATGTGTACATTCATTAGCATCACCATGTAGAAGCAATTTATTTAGATAATAAGTGTAGAATTACTGAAATTCTTATATTCAACCTCTTCTTCCAATAAATCTTCCGATGTTGTAATAAGCAATTGGTAGCCGTTTTTTTATTATTATAAGATTCTTAAGTTCTTAATGTTATCATTCTCTTATAAATTTATTTTTTTATGTTCATTCTTCATTTTATTCTTTTAACGTATAAATATCATTGATTTTTTTTTATTAATATGAATATTTTTTGTTTCAATACAATAATTTAAATAAAATAATAATAACATTATAATAAATATATAGAAACGAAAATAACTTATTACTTGGAAAACTACATATAAAATATTAAATTATTATGATTTAATTTTTTTATTCTTTTTTTTTGTAAGAAATTCCGAATTTGTGGGATTTATAATTTTCGAATTTTTATATTTCATTTTTTTTATTTTATTTTTATTTTATTATTGTGTATATTTATTGTATTGCTCGTTTTATAATAAAGACTTAATTCTGGGTACAGCATAATACTCGAATACACATTTATAGAAGGCCATGAGATACATTTCTTATTTTATTACATACGAGTACGTACTCGTACACGTATTTGAGATGAATTGTACATTTGAATAATGAGTTGATGGGTAATTATGGTGAATAGTTTTATGTATTTTAAAATACATATATATGTATCGATGTATGTATGTACGTGTGTAGTAAATACATGTGTGTAAATAAATTCTATTCATGATGCTATGCTGAACATGATTATATGTCTTAAACAATTTATGGAATAACTAAATACTTAAAAATATTTTTAATAAGAAATAGAACGGAAATAAATAATTCAAAATCACTTATTGGAATTTTATTATGTTTTAACTAATACACTTACCGAGTGTATCATATTTTTTCTATAGAACATAAAACATTAAATTTTTTATTTGTTTATTAATATTTTCACTGTGTGTATTTTATATATCGATATACTCGTAGTTTCGTTTATTTCCCATCGTTAATATTCTACCTACATAAAAGATATAAATTTAATTCAATTTATGTATAGTAGGTCTTATCTACAAGTTATCCCTTGGCACAATTAAATTAGGGTCGTACTAGGTAAACATTTGAGGTAACTACCTGTCTTTGGTTTAAGATGATTAGGCGCATAGGAATTGCTGTTCTTTACAGGGCTACATCAAAAAACAAGGTAATTGCTTAACGGGCCCAAAAATTATAATTTTCCTTCTAAAAAAAAGTGTGAATCGATTTATTCGTAACGTCACATACATTAACGAATCGACTTTTTATTAGAAAACGAATTGACTTCTCAACCCATTGCCGGCCGGTACCAGAATTCGTTAGAATTTTTCAACGCTGTTTCAATCAGGGATTATAGTCCAGTAAATGAAGGGGTCAACTTGTAAGTTATTAAAAATGAGACCGAGTTTTCAAGAAAACATTCTATTGTGGGGACAGAAAATGGCCCCAAAAGACCTGGAAAATCGATTTTCCGCGAATATCTCCCAAAATATGGCAGTTAGAGATTTTTTGTTTAGATAAACATTAAAGATCAGTTAATTTTCTACAAAAATGGTCCTAATGACTTTTTCCAAAAAATTGACCGTTTCCGAGATAAACGGGCCAAGCGCACTTAGAATATTGAGTTTCTGTGTTGTATGCCGGAGAGCACAGTCCCTGCATTTGCACATGCGCGGACGGACAAATTATTCAATAACTTTGTTAAAAATTCATATTTTCTCATGATTCAAAGTTCATATGAAAGAGGAAATCTACCGCTATCATATCTTGTAACTTGAGTTACGTTTTGACTGTTTGGCTATATTGAAAAAACAGGTCAAACTTTCTGCTCCCGCGCAATTTTAACCTCGCCAGGAATTTGTTCCTATTTTTTTTGTATTGCACTAATTTGCTCCAAATTTTCTTGATTATAAGTCCTCAGAAGGTCCTTTGTCATCGGTAAAATTTGTATATTCTAATTTTCTTCCATTTTGATTAAAATTTTATTTGTTGAATCCCAATTTTTTGCTGTTTTTGGAGCGCGGGGAAATTAAAAATTCATAAATGGTCGGATTGGTTTCTATGACATATTATTTGAAAGCTGAGAACGTCTACTTTTCGACTGTGCAACTATTTTTTTCACAAAATTGCCCAATTTCCAATAAATTTGGAAAACGCGTGCTCAAGGACTTTTTCTTTTCGTGGCTTTTTTCTCCCGGCTATTTATTTCTGACGTTTTGACACCTTGACTAGTGTAAAGGTGGAGTTCTCACCTTTCCATTAATGTATATAAAGTCATCTCATTGATACGTGGGGAAAACCCGAGTCCTAAACGTAATGCTATAATTTCATTACTTTCATTTCTTCTGTCGTTCCAAAAAATATACTTCCGCTCCAAAAAATGTTGTTTATTCAATTCACGCTTCCATTAACATTGACTTGATTTCCTCCCGTTTATTTGTGAAAAAGGCACAGTTTTCCAAACCCAAAAGGATGTCACGAGTCTGTCTTTCTTGAGTCTGTCAAGAAAATCTATTTCCGTGTATTCCGGGACCACTTTAGAGCTGCTGATTAGAAGTATTGTGATCGGTGTTGAGATGTTCCCAGAAATACTTTTACCCAATCGTTTTTAATTTTCATTAGAACATCGAAACGTTCAAGAGTCAATGTTTGGATGGGTAGTTTTTGGAAAACATTTAGAGAAAGTTGAACATAACTTTCTTCTAAATGAATTGAGCAGTAGTGCTGTTAAAAACGAACAGCTTGATGAACGTATTAAAAAGTTCTGGGAGATTGAAAATATTCCATCAAAACGTTTTCTCTCTGAAGAGGAAAAGAAGTGTGAATCGTACTTCATTCAAACAACAAAACGTGAGCGAAATGGTCGCTATACAGTTTTGATGCCCTTCCGTGAACCACTCAATTGTCTAGGTGATTCAAAACAAAACGCCTTAAAGAGATTTCACTATCTGGAACGGAAGGTTAATGCAAACGATGATTTAAAACAACCTCATGTTGACTTTATAAACGAGTACCTGAATTTGGGACATATGAGAATCGTAACCGAAAATGTTAATGATAATTCAAACGAATCTACGTATTATATGCCCCACCACGCGGTATTAAGACCATTGTCATCTTCGACGAGACTTCGCGTGTTTTTTGACGCGTCTGCTAAGACGTCGTCAAATAAATCCCTTAATGAACTGATGCTTTTCGGCCCAATGTCAAGTGATATATCAAAGATGTACCGACAAATACAAATTAATGACACACAGACAAGGCTACAACGCATACTCTGGCGAGAAAATCCTAACAACAAAATGTACACATACGAACTAACTACCGTAACATACGGCACAGCGTCGGCTCCGTATTTAGCCACAAGAACGCTTAATCAACTTGCTTTGGATGAAGTCGCAAATTATCCAATAGCGTCTAAGGTCGCATTAAAAGACTTTTATGTGGACGATCTTGTAACAGGCTGCGATAATATCGTGCAAGCAAAACAATTACAAAACGAAATGATTTAGATGCTCAATTCCGGTGGTTTTCATCTTCACAAGTGGTGTGCAAACGATTCTCGCCTGTTAGAAGATATTCCACCTCAAGATCAACAGAAATTAAAATTCAACGAATTTGGTTTTGAAGATTGTGTAAAAGCGTTAGGTTTACTATGGCAACCTAAAGAGGATTACTTTGTCTTCAAACCACCAACGTTAGACAGTGACCAACCATTAACGAAACGGAAGATTGTCTCTAATATCGCAAGGTTGTACGATCCTTTAGGATTTCTTTCTCCAGTGATTATAACGGGAAAAATTCTTATACAAACTTTATGGCAATCCAAACTAGATTGGGATGAGTTGATTCCAAGCCATTTGCACGAGACACGGAACAACTACACTACAACCTTGAACGAAATATCGCAAGTTCGTATTATCAGAAATGTCATGGGTTACACAAAAAAGAATGTTATTACCCGTACAGTGCTCCACGGCTACAGTGACGCTTCAGAAAAGGCATATGGCGCATGTCTGTATATAAAAACTATTGATTCAGATAACAATATCTCCGTAAACCTGCTTTGAAGTAAGTCACGAGTAGCTCCTTTAAAAACGTTATCACTTCCTAGACTGGAACTTTCTGCATCTTTGCTCCTTGCAAAATTAGTTTCTTCGGTCATCGCAGCTCTTGATTTACCTTTCGATAACATAATTTTGGGGTCAGATTCTACCATTACGTTGTGTTGGATTAAGACTCCACCACACAGATTAAAAACGTTCATTGCTAATAGGGTCAATGAAATTCAAGAATTAACTTTAAATTTCACGTGGAAACATATCGATACTACGAATAACCCTGCAGATCTCATTACTAGAGGAATAATGCTAAACGATCTCCATAATTTAGAATTATGGTGGCATGGTCCAAAAATGCTTCAGTCAAATGACTACAGTTCGATATTTACAACATCTTTAAATTATTTCGACAATTGAAAAAGTGAACTGAAACAGGAGCAAGTGTCAATGCTCTTGATAGCAAGTTCAGAAGTCATTCTGGAGTTTATCCCCAAATATGAGTCCATTGGAAAGTTAATACGTGTATTATCTTATGTTTTACGATTCATCAATATTAGAAAACATAAAGAAATCGACAAGACCGTGTATATTACCGTTAATGAAATGAGAAGCAGTACCATATTACTGATAAAAGCTGTACAACGAGAATCATTCTCAGAGGAATTTAAATCTCTAAAGAAAAAACAGGAAATTAGTAAAAATAGTTTACTTAATACTTTACATCCATTCCTTGATGATAACGACATAATTCGTGTGGGAGGTAGATTGGCTAACACAAATTTGTTGAACTACAATATAAAACACCAAATCGTACTTCCACCAAAACACACCTTAACGAAATTGATATTCCAATATGAACACAAGATTAACTGTCATGCAGGACCTCAATTACTGGTATCACTCGTTCGTTAACATTATTGGCCCATACATGGCAAAAATTTAGCCAAACAGACAGTACGGTCCTGTGTCGAGTGCTTTAGAGCGAAACCTACATCGTGTCAGCAAGTAATGGGAAATTTGCCACCCAAGCGCTTTCAATGATTCAAGGCATTTCTCAATACAGGTGTTGACTTTTGCGGACCTTTTTCTGTAAGAATGTCTAGCAACAAAAAAACGTTACCCCAACGGATGTACGTTGCTTCCTTTATTTGTTTTTGTACTAAAGCGGTACACCTTGAAATTGTACAAAATCTAAGTACTGATTCTTTCATATCATGTTTGAAAAGATTTGTTAGTCGAAGAGGTGCAATACATACTATATGGTCAGATAATGCAACCAATTTTCGCGGTGCCAAAAATGAATTGCGTGAATGGTATGATATTTTCAATACACAAACCAAACTACTAAAAATTAACAACTTTTGCACCAAAGAGAGAATAAGTTGGAAGTTTAATCGACCACGAGCTTCCAATTTTGGAGGCTTGTGGGAAGCCTCAATTCGTTTAAAACGCATCTCAAACGAGTAACTAAGGAATATACTATGTTGAATTTTTAACGAATTTTCATAAAAAATCCATCATATTGGGGTGTTCAAACGAAAACAACTAGTGACCAATCCGTAAATTTCAATTAAGTTTTTGCAATCGTTGGATTTATAAAACTAGTAATTAGTATTATAAACTTTCCAGAAACAAACATTCCGAATCTGTTGAGAATATGAGTTTTTAATGAACTTTCGCAATAAACCGTTACGTAAGGTTGACTAAACGAACAAAAATTAGTAGCCAACCCTCAATGACAGTCGGCTTCGATCTGTCAATTTGTAAATTTTTTATAGTGAGCTTCTTTCCAGACCCGAATACTTCGAGTCATGCCAACAGATGAGTTTCTAACGAATTTTCGCACAAAATCATTACGTAAAGGACCAAGCGAAAACGGGTCCCATTTGAAACGCGATATTTTAAAACGCGATTTTTCAAAACGCGATATTTCAAAACGCGATATTTCAAAACGCGATATGGTACAAAACGCGATATGGTACAAAACGCGATATTTCAAAACGCAATATTTCAAAACGCGATATGGTACAAAACGCGATATGGTACAAAACGCGATATTTCAAAATGGGATATTTCAAAACGCGATATAGTACAAAACGCGATATGGTACAAAACGCGATATTTCAAAACGCAATATTTCAAAACGCGATGTTATTTTATTGAATTATTGAAGCACAAATGCTTTTATGATTATTTTAAATCATTTTATACCATAAGATTGAGGGCTACCGCCCCAAATTCCAACTTTTATACAAATAAAAAATTTTACTGTTATTTCAATTATTTTATTTCAATTTTTTTTATAATCCACATAGGGGACATTTAATTTTATAGCAAGTTCTTTCCAAAAATCAAAAATAAATTGATTTTTTTATGTGGCAAAGAACACGATACGCGATTGATTTTTTTTTGTTAATGAATCTGTCAAAAATTGACATACGATTTTCAAAATTGTATATTGACAGTTTATTGTCAATAAATTATCAACACAATTTTTTGTCAACACAATTTTTTTAGAAAACGAAAAATAAAATTATTTCCTATGTCAAATGCTCACGGCCAACTAGTCGAAAAATTATAATGTTTATGTTTATATTTTTGACGTAAACATATTTATGTGTTTGTAAACTTCAAAAAAAAAATTTATGAAATATTAAGATTTTGCAAAATTGATTGCGATAAAAAAAAAATCAATTATTTTACTTGGAAAGAACGTGCCACGGTATTTCGATCAAAATTTTTTGATCTCAAATCAATTTTTTTGATTTATAAATCAATTTTTTTTGTGGAAAGAAATTGCTATTAGTTTAAAGGAATTTAAAAATCGATAGGATTGGCAGTTTAGGATTGGGTTATATCAGGCGGGTCGGCTCCGGTCGCTTCGCAACGTACATTATGGAGAAGGGGAAATTTAATTTCAGTTTATAAGAATTTAAAAATCGATAGGAGCGGGAGTTTAGGATCGGGTTAAATCAGGCGGGTGAAGGGCAAATTTAATTTCAGTTTATAGGAATTTAAAAATCGATGGAAGCGGTAGTTTAGGATCGGGTTATATTAGGAGGGTGAAGGGGAAATTAAATTTCAGTTTATAAGAATTTAAAAATGGATATAGGAGCGGAAGTATAGGATCGGGTTATATCAGGCGAATCGCTACGCTCCCGTCGCTTCGTAATGTACATTCTGGAAAAGGGTGTTACGATTACATGATCGTAACAAGCGCTGTTTGTATTTTATTCCCCTCGGTTTGTGTCCTCACTTTCGGAGTTGTTTAATGTTTGTACACGTCGTGGTGATGGCGCGAGGGTGAGAAAGATGATGGGAGAGAGAACAATGTGCATCGGGTGTGTGCAAAGTAAAACGTTTTGGAAAAAATGTTTTTCTTATATGTCTCTCTTTTTTATCAACGAAAATTTGATATAAAGGAGAGACAGAGAAGAGAGATTAATTTCTTCTAGAACGTTTTGCTAGCTGTGCGGCGTGAGAGTTTTTTTTTGGTTGTCATTCGAGTTGGGATTTTTAAATATTAAAGTCAAGTTGTAATTTTTTGATATTCTAGTTGTGTTTTGGATTCAGTTTGTGATTTTAGATAAGAAAAGTTGAGTTTGAGTTGTAAAAACCATTTCTTTGTATTTATAAAATAATATACAATATTTTTGAAGTAAAAAATTTTTAAATTGCGAAAAATCATCACAAAATAATTAAAATTCATAAATGTAATTCAACTTTTGTAATTTTTAAAATAAAAATCGAATTAGTTCATCATAATTAAAACGCAAAATGTCTCGAAGTGTGATTGCAGTTTTTAGCATTTGCTAAACGATAAAAAAATAAATAAGTTGCATTTATAGTTGTCTTTTATTAAAAAAAAATAAAATATATATACTGTAAAGAAAGTAATAATAATTAAAAAGCGAGTAAAGAAAAAATTAATTAAGCAAGTAAAAACTTAACAAATTGAATAAATTTATTGTGTCTGTGTGGTGTGTTTTATGACGACTACATTCAAAAGTGGGCAAAAATAATAAAAGAAACAGAAATTTAAGTAAAGAAAAAAGAGAGGCCCCGCAACGTTATAGTGCCCAACCAGGCAAGCGCTCGAGCGCAGGCGGGGAGTCGCCCAACAACGGCACAAAGGCCGCATCGGTAGTGTACGGCACATAAAGCCGCAACGGTCCGGGTACAGGGTGGTACCTGTGGCATGACGGCCGCACAAGGCCGCACCAGTAAATTTTATTTTTATTAAGGTACAATTTTTTTAATTTTTTTTTATTTAGATTTTTTTGATTATTTTTCTTAAATTTTTCTTATTAAATTTAAATTTTTTATATTTTGTAATCGAGCCCCGCACAGCGGGTGCGCGCTCGGTGCGCATTGCTCTCTCTCTCTCTCTCTCGTTCTCTCTTCTCGTGGTGCGGGTGGAGGGGGAAGTTATTTTTGTTTTCTTGTTTTTCTTGTGAAAATAAAATGAATTCTTAAATTATTTTTCGGTCGGTAGGATGGGAGCGGAGACTCCCGCTGTGTCGGTGCAGTGTTGATTGCGGTCCCTTGGTGCCCGCATCCAGTTTCGTAACCAGTGCTTAGCTCTGTTTGAATTCGAATGGATGCGCGCACCGGGGCACCTCTCTCTCTCTCTCTTATTATTATTTCGTTGTTCGTTCCTCAGGTTCCGGCCGACGAATTTCGGCGGAACATTCGGTATTTTATTATTATTTGCGTTTTCATTATATTTAAATTTCCGTATTAATCACGGTGTAAGCCAGGAGCCATGCATGCCTCAAACCCCACGACCCTTCGCACTTCTCCCTGAGAACGTAGCCGGCAAAACATCACCGTGGAGGCCTCTGCATGCGCTTAGTGAATATCTGCAGGTTGGCAGTAGCCAGCCTGTAACAAGGGGAAATTTAATTTCAGTTTATAAGAATTTAAAAGTCGATAGAAGAGGGAGTTTAGGATCGGGTCATATCAGGCGGGTGATGAGGAAATTAAATTTCAGTTTATGGGAATTTAAAAACCGATATAAGCGGGAGTATAGGATGGGGTTATATCAGGTAAACACTTCGCTCCTTAGTTAAGAAAAAAAAAACTTCAGTTTATACGAATTTAAAAATCGATAGAAACGGGAGTACAGCCCGTTGTTATATCAGGTGGGTCGCTGCGCTCCAGTCGCTCCGCTCCTTAGAAAAAATTTCAGTTTATAGGAATTTTAAAATCGATAAAAGCGGGAGTATAGGACCGGGTGATATCAGGCGGGTCGCTGCGCTCCTGTCGCTTCGCAATGCACATCTCATTCGTACCATATCGCATTTTGAAATATCACGTTCTGAAATATCGCGTTTTGTACCATATCGCGTTTTGTACCATATCTCGTTTTGTCATATCTCGTTTCGAAATATCGCGTTTTGAAATATCGCGTTTCGAGCGGATCCGGCGAAAATAACTAGTCACCAATCCTTAACGACAGTTTACGAACCGATTTTGATGTTTGAATTTATTAAATTTGCAACGGTCAGTTCCTGCAAACTCAGGAACACCGCGCATAGCATTGCAGAGTATTTTCTTCTTTTAGGAAAATACCTTGCAATGCGTTCCACAAACGAATTGCCAGCGACACGCTGATCACGGCAATTCGTTTGAAACAATATTTTAAAAATAAATAATTATTGTTTTTTTTTCTTTACATCAGTATGTAAATAAAACTTCAACAAGTAACATCTAAACCGCAGAACTAAGAAACACACAGCAACGGACACGGCTTCAGAATTTCTCCGAAGTAAACGTGTGTTGTATAACGGAACTAATAAACAATTATATAGTAATAAATTGAATTATTGTTTTTAATTATACATAAATTATTGGGGGTTATAAGTGGATTGTTCATCAAATTTCTCAAGCCCGACATCTGCTACAATACCCCATAAATTATTAGTATTGGTCAACTTTCCAGATCGGAACAGTCAGAATTGACGAGATTCTAACGAATTTTCGAAATAAATCATAACATAGAGATGACCAAGCGGAAGCTAGTGACTGACAAATCTTCAGTGACAGATGACCAAACAATTCCGATCATATCCGAATGCATATTCCAATTGGATTTGTTGTTATTTTGTAAAATGAAATTCCCAAATAAGCGACGAACCTAACTTTGTGGAAATAATATAACAAACGTCAAAATGCGTTGACCAATTCTGACCTAACGAAATTTAATGATAACGGTATGATTTTCTTGCAATGAAATTTCCTGCATCTCAGTTAATTTGAGTAGCTACAATTTTTGTTAAAAAGTGCACTTCTGTTCGGTTAAGTCTAACAAATAGGACAAACTTAATGATGTGCAGATAATTTTAATATATCGGCTGATAGCAAAAAAAAAAAAATATTTTTAAGGATTTAAATGCGCCTTTTGTGAGAAGTTAGCTTAGAGGAGGACCATACAATAATAATAGCTTTTCAATCAATCAAACTGAAATACATAATTTTATAAGAAAAAACTTTCCAAAAAATATGAGTTAAAAATTGATTATCATGTCCAATAGTAATAATAAATTAAGAGGAATGAATCTCTTTTAGTTATTGGATAACTATGATTAACTGAACTGATTCTCTTACAAATTTATTTTTTGTAGCTTTTTCTTGAATAAATTATGATTATGATCCAATAAAAAGCTGAAATTTTATAAATATAAGTATTTCGTTTGAATAAAACAGCAACAACCAAAAATCGTTATCTTTTATTATTTATAAAAATAAAAATAAAATATAAGTTTAATAATATATTATCAAAATTCTATGCCACTGTATATGTGTATATACACATATATATATTAAGATAATATATAATATAATATTATAATATAAAAAAGCAGCAATTTATTAAAACTGATCTCTTTAAGACGACTCCAACCAAAAAAAAAAAAAAAAAATCGAATGAAAGAAACCCCAAAAAAATTATTTTAACTTATCTTTGAAAACGAATCCTCTGCAATTAATTTAACCATTTTTATCGACATTTATCATGCGATTTTATACTTCTGTTCTTTTGCAATATATTTTAACTTTTATGTAAATATGATTTCGGCAACCAACATACAATACACATAAATGGATTTCGGTATGATTGGTTGAACTTGAAACGAATTACTTCATTTTACAATATTTACGACGAGTACACAGTGAAATTTTATGTTTTGCATACAAACATATTATTATGATTATTATTGTAAGGAGAGACGACATTGCGAAAATTTCTCCATAAATATAAATTATCGCGCCAACATTAAAGGGTGGTGGTGAAAAGCATAACGATAAAATATAATTTCATTTATAAACTGTATATCAATTGATAAATATTTCAATTTACGTATGCAGTCACTAAAAATAACAACAAAAAAAATAATGTATAACAACTTTTCAACTATATACCACCCCAAAAATAATTTTTCACCACAATATCCACGTTGTTGATACGTTTGTGTTGTGCAGCGTTGTTTTTGCATTTTTCGGGAAAACAAACTCCGCCTCTAAATAATTATTATATATATTTAATAATTTACATTACACATGTAACAATACCATTAAATTTTTTGTTTTTTTGTTTCTGGTTCTGCATGGAAATATTATCACTGGTCAACCTACATGGTATTATGTTATTTGGTGTACATGCTCGCATATGTGTGTTGAGAGGCAGATATTTACTATAAATGGCGAATAGATCTGTACTGTGTCGCGTATGGGTGGTCACAAACATTAATTTGTTTTAAATGATTAAAAATCGGAAAATATTTGCAATAAATATAAATTTGTAAAATTGATATTTTATAATCACTGTAATTGAGTGCACGAGTACCTAATCGAGTTCACAAGATGTGAAATGAAATTTTTAATCTATCCATGATGTAACAGATTTCATTCTGTAAAAATTTAGAACCGTTTTGTTACAAGATGATAATTTGGCAGAAACTCGTGTTTTTGAGCTCAAACGTTGCTGAACGAAATATTAACACTAACATTTGATTTATAACTCAAAGCCGATAGGTGTGTAGTTTATTGCCGCTGTCTAGTTCTTGAACCGGTTGAACAATTAATCGTAAACCAAGTAATCTTATAATGAAAATGAAATTATTGCTAAAAAGTTACACTGTTAAATTTGTTATTGGACACTAGGGTGATCGCGACTAGAGCCCGAAGTTCGACAGAAACGGTATTGTTTTTCAATTTTTCACTTTCAAACGAACAGAAATATTATTAAAAAAAAAAAAATCTCAGCCTAAATGGAAATTGTGGTGCATCTTTCCAAAACATCAAAAATGTCGAAAATTGATTATTATAATCTTATTTTACTTTTGTGAAGTTACCCCGGATTCTATTCTCTAACTCTTGTGTCAAGTTAGCCCCGCTCCGTTTTATATTTTATTCCAAAATTTTAATTCGGAAAACACACAAAATAAATGTAATAATTTTTAATAAAATGAAGTAAAATAATTTTTAAATTGGTTCATAAATTTGTCAGGGTATGATAATCAGACGGAAAACACATATCTCACATTTAGGAAAACACGAAAAAATCGTACCGTTGCAACCTAACCATTTTGAATCAAAATTAATATTTTTAACTTGTCGTATCATAGGTGTATGGTTTTGGAATAGCCAGACCCTTACGTCACTTTTCGCAACATGTCAAATTAAAATATTATTTTTGGTCCAAAATGAATTATATTAAAATATTTTGTTCGGAGCCTAATTTCGCAAGGTTACAACGGTACGATTTTTTCGTGTTTTCCGAATTAAAATTTTGGAATAAAATATATTATAAAACGGAGCGGGGCTAACTTCACACAAGAGTTAGCGGGATATAATTATGTTGGTGTTGCCTGATTAATTTATTTTGTTTCGGGGATAGAAACCGGCGATAACTTAACACCACGTTCTGCGATATCATTTACGAATTTTATTTGACTGATAACCTTCATTCCGCTCTTGAAATTATCATCCTGAGGCAACATATCCGGATTTTTGTTTAAGAAATCGTTAGAAATCTTGAACCGTTTAAAAAAACCGCCAGTGTATGGCGTAACAAAATTTGCTAGTTATTTCGTAATGAATATTTTCACATCATCAATTTAAAAACTCGATGCGCTTAGTACCCTCGACCTCTACATCCCTCATCATATCCAACTGTTGCACCATCGCAAAGAGAATGCAATGTTCTCGTCGGACAAACACCACAATTGACAACATATTTTATTTAGTACAGCCATCGCCAACATTTCGTCATGTGTTTTGTATAGAAATGAATATCTCGTAGATAGTTCAAATCCAGCTTTGGTGCTTTAGCAGCTTTAGTGCAATCTTGTATTAGAAATTTTCACATAAAATCGTGCGACAAAAATACAAATGCCCCGTAAATTCTCCTGTTCTTATGCTGTTAACTTAAATTCTTCACGAAAGATAAATAATTGCAATACATAAACGGCCCTGGACATCCAGCAAGTATGATGCATAGGCCCTGGCAGACGGAAACGGACATTTTCATTTGGTATAATGCCCAAAAAAATTAGAGTGATTTTCAATAATTCTTTGTAATCATCCCAGCATGTTCTTGTGCCATTTCGTTCTTAAAAAAAAATCGCTTATTCCGTAATTGTATATAAACGTTGGTATCATCTATGCCTGCTTTGAAATTATCCATATTGAAGGAATTCCAGTCATTCGTTAATCTCATAAATAACGGAACATTTACTCCTGATGTGATGTCGACAAGGAAGATATAATAAACTTTGTTTCAGTTTCTGCTCTAAAATAATAGCTGCTCCATTTACTCTCCAGTCGATTAATCTTTGGAAAATAGCCTCCGCCATTTTCAAAGCAGTTGCTCTTGATATTTTGGGAACACCCAATAATTGTGCGCCATCTACGGGAAATATACACCGGCAAACGATCCACGGTCTCTGGAAGTAATTTTCCATCCCAATGTATTACGCCTGTTGTAAACTTGAAAGTCGATTTAACTGATGCTGCTATTTCTACTCTATTTATTTTACGAAGACACCTCAGTTTTGTTCGATTCAAAACGAGTTCATCAATAGAATGTCCAAGACTTTCGGCAACGGCACTGATTAAATGCATTGCTGCACGATAAGTAATCTTCCATTTATCCAAAGCTGACAATATTCTAGGAATAATGGGGCTTCTCCTGCGCTTAGCATGGACAAATCAAAATTTTTGAAGCTCATGTCGTTATTAGATATCATTTCACTGTCACTTTGTGTGTCTACGATTTTTTCTACCCCCATACGTTCCAATTTTCGCTTTTCTTTTTCAATTTCATATTGTCTGGCTCCAGCCAAATATTCGTGACGCCCTTTCTCACGCTGTGACATTTGTAAGTGCGATATCGAAAATATCATCCAGTTTACTAATAAACGCAATTTCTCTTTCACAGTAAACTTTTGAAGGTTTATTTTTATACTTTGGAAGATTTATCTACTCATCATGCAATTGTTCCAACTTTTCAGTGGAATTCGTACTTTTGACCAAAAAAACGACACTTCCTGGATTGTCAGCACACACTTATATACACTGTGGCCCATAAATATACATGAATTGAAAAAATACTCAAAAATTGAACTTTCATCATAGCATTTGAAATTTTTTAATAAACACGAATATTTCAACACTGTGAAATAGAAAACATTTTAGGAAAAGATTTGAGTGAATTATAAAAAATAAAATTTCTTGAAACAAAACACACTACGAATCGCACAGAGGTGGAAGGTTATGAATTAGCAGTTGATGTAAGAAACAAATTTTATCTAACTACATGCGCTCGGAAAGCTCTGAAATTTTTATTATTCGAGAGAGAATATCATAGAGTGTAATATAAAAATTCTTAAGATTAATTTCTGACATCAAATACTAATTCACAACCACTTCGATCACTAAAATCCCAATCCAGTTGCACATACTCAATTTGACCTTAATTTCTTCGGAACTTCTTTCAAAAATCAAGATAGAATCGAAATCCAATTCTGCATACCAAATTTGACAATTATTGGGTGAATGGCCAAGTTCCATAGCCAAATTACAAAATATTTAAAAAAATTCATGTTACAATGCAAATCATATTAAATAATTTGATCAAAATATGGTCGAGTTCTTAATAAAAATGTAAATAAAAAATAATTTAATATTTTTAAAAATGTCTCCTTTTTGGCAACATTTTTTAATATTTCGGAGCGGAATATTGAAAATCGGGATTTCGAAAAGTGGTATTTGGAAAACCATACAGAAGTAAAAAATAAAACTATTAATTACTTGTGATCTTGAACTTTTTTTAGATTATCTTTAACTCTTATCTTAGAGAAGTCCCTGAGTCCTGGTGACATTGTCAAAACGAAACAATTTCCCAGAAAATTGTGTTACAATTTATATTGCAAGTGCAAATTGATCGGTTGTATCGGTGTGTTAACACCGTAACGAGTGCCTCATTTTTACGGGCTGCTTTACGTGGCCTAAAATAATTCTATATCAACGGGGGCCGCATTTTTACAGGCTGCCTCACGTGGTTTTAAATAATTTTATATCAACGAGTGCCGCCGAATTTTTGACAAGTGCCGCAAAGTACGGGGGCCATTCGTAATTTATCGGTAAAACACCGCAACGAAGAGGTCGAGCCAACCGACTATGTATAAATTTTGGATTCGGTAAAAAAACGAACAGGTGGCCAACCGGCCATTTGTAATTTTGATATTGGTGAAAGGCACCGCATCGTACAGGCGAGCAAGGACACCGCAACCCTACAAGGTGACCTTCCCGAGGTCAAAAGGTATGATTTTTTTTGTTTCTGTTTTTAGTTAATTTTTTGATGTTCATTATTTGATGTTGATTTTTTTATTTAATTGAATTTCCTTTAAAATCTAATTTTTTCAATTTGCATATTTAATTTTCTATATTTCAAGTTTCAGGTTAATGACCAATTTCAACCTTTTCATATTTTTTTCAAGTTCAAATTTGAGACGTCCATTTTATTATTTTTATTATATTTTTACTTTTATTTACTTTTTTTCTCATTAAACATTTCATTCTGTAATTTCTTTTTTTCCCTCCTTTCTTCTCTAGTTTTCGTGTAAATTATCTAATAAAAGAACAGTACTGCGAATTTTTGACAGTATTCGGTTTATTATTCTCTCATCCCCTCGGCTTGGGTCTATTTATCTATGCAATTTGGTTTTTTCTTTTTGGTATGTATTTTGCTCAGAAACAATAAGATGAATTACTAAATTTTTTCCGGATTGGTATGTCGGGAGGGGGTCTTATTTCATGTCGGTTCCACGTTTACAGGGTGGGCTTGCCCTTCACCTTCATCCCCTTGGCAGAATATCCACAGGGTCCGAGTGGTGAGTCCAGTAAATGTGTCATCCATTCGGCGAGGTCTGGTCGTTCCTGGGTGGGCACACCCGGTTGTTATTATCTTTATTTTATCTTCCCTCAAATTTCGACCGACATAATTTTGGTGTAATACTGAATTATTTTATTTTGATTTGTTCTGTTTTGATATTATTCTATGGTGTAAGCCTCAACTTCCTCACGACCCAAAACCCTGAGATCTGGTCGGTAAAATCACCGTGAAAGAGGCATCTGCATATTTAGAAGAATCTACGGATTGGTTTCCAAACCATTCCGTAACAACGGAATCTAACTATGATTTTTAACTTGTCTGTCAACATTTTTACATTTACGATTATATCGTCTATCCCAGAAATGTTCACGCTTCCATATATTCATGGTTCTGGAAATCTTCGATCAATATTGTGAAAACGGGGCACATATGATGAATGATTTACACTATGATTTCCAAAATTTAAAACTTTTAATTTTCAATTTCATTCTTGGGAACTTTGGTATTTTTCCTTATTGGAATTTTACCCAGTTTATATTCCCAATAATAAGCTACGAACCCGATTTATTGTAAAACTATCAATTGACTAAGATCCTTGAGATGTTCGCAAGGTTTAAGTTAATACTTTTGAATAGTTCAATGTTTCGACTATCGATAGTTTTAAAACAGATTTCGGCCTTGATTCTACAATAAATCGGGTTCGTAGCTTATTTGAGAATGTAAAATAGGTAAAATTGCAATTTGCAAAATAGTTACCAACATTTCTAATTGAGAATAAATTTGAAAATTAAGAAGTTATGAATTTTGGAAACCGTAAAATCATGCACTCTTTGAATATATGAACCCGTGAAAATGAGATAACCCCTGAAGATAATTTCAGAGATGTGCGATATAACCGTAGACGTAAGGATGTCTCTAGATAAGTTAAAAATCATCACAAATAAATCCTGTTCACCATGGGTCATATAGGTGAGACCCCGTGAATATCTCTAGGATCGGAGATACAGGATGCGGCAAAAGTAATTATCTGATGTAAATAAAATTTAATTTTTTTCTTTGCGAATATTTAATTTCCTTTTTTTCTGTTTCGCAGATAAAACTTGGGAGATATAAAAATGGAACGCTACACAATTGCACAAAGAACTAAGATTTTTTTTTTGTTTTTCTATTCCTTGAAAATAATCGTTCATTAATTAATACTGAACGTGCATACAGAAGATTTCATGGTGAAAGAACTTCTTCAGTGGGTTCAGCCATTCGGTCGTTGGTGGATAAATTTGCCGAATTTGGTATTGTAGGAGATTCAGAACAGACCTCGAACTGGCAGATTGAAGAAAACTCGTAGACATCGATGAGAAAACGATCTAACCAGTTGCAGCTTGCTAGCACACCCTTCGGCGGATTTTGAAAGTGGCTTTGCACTTCTTCCCGTAAAAAATCCAGCTAGTCCAAAAACAAAATCCTGGGGACAACGCATTGCGCTTGGAATACGCTAAAAAGCTTCTTGAAATCTCGTTGAGAAAGATTAAATTTTTTTATTACAAATTTAACGATGACCGACGAAGTGCGTTTTCACTTGAGCCGTTTTGTAAATAAACAAAACTGCAGATTTTGGGGATCAGAAAATATCAAAAAATTTCATCAAAGGCAAATACACCCAATTTGGTAACTGTTAGGTGTGGCAAGAACGCCGAAAATATTTACGGCCTATTTTTTTCGAAAATGATCGAGATGCAAGCTTTGCTACATAACATTTTTTTAAAATTATTTTTGGATGCAAAATGTTGTTTATTGTTGAAATTTCATTAAACAAAGATATTAATTTTCAAGAATTTTCCAGAATTTCCATTTTTCTATATCGATTATTTATGATATTCCATGCAAAATTGAAAGAAAAAGTGTTTTGGTTTATTCAAACATTTATTATCTTTTATTTACAAAAAAAAGATATAATTAATCTGATAAGTGTTAACATCACATAGTTATCACTTGACAGGTAACGCATTATTTACATATACCAATTAAAAAAGGCAACATTTCGTTTGTGAAAATCGACGAAACAATTTCGATCTTTGTTGAGATACAAAGGAGCACTGCAGTTTGAGCTTAGTTTTCCACTTTCCGGTATTTTACAGGTAGGGAAAGATTTCATTCACTCTGGAAAATGAGCGACTTCATCATTTCTGATTTCTTTCGGTGGAATGTGTGTAGTGTTCGGGTTTTGCGTCTGCCAACGAAAACAAATATATTATAACGTCAAATTTAAGGATTCGTTGTTATCTATACAAAGATGAAAACATATTCGGGATACAATTTATTTGATTTTAATTTTATTTCTTCCTAAAGAGCTCTCCAATAGGTCAACTCCACCCATAAACTTATTGTATTCTAAAACAATCGCTGGACAAGGTATAGACACAGGACACTTTCTTTTATCACGTCCTTTGGCGGAATTAAGTGGTTGTTCTTCAATAAAATTTGAAATTAAACTTACAATTTTCACATCCTTTCAGGAAACAGTACAAAGGTTGGTATTGTCTATTTTGGTAGTTAATTCTATTGAAGCGCCACGCGTTTCAATTTTCAGGTCTTTTCATCAGGAGGTTTGTAATTGGATATTCTATTGTTTCTTAATGTTCCCAAACTCAAAATTCCATTTTTTAATAATTCCATAACTAAAGGAACACTGCTTGGGAATATTTCTGGTTAGTCGGGTGACAACGTTTTCACTCGAGCCTATATTAATTTCGTTTACTAATCGTTTTGAAAAATTGTTTCCTGTCCGGGGAACAGTTCAAACTTGTAGCAATATCCAGAAATTGGGGCTAAAATAAAAAATTTGTATCCCCATTTGTGTGGTTTTGCCGGAAAAATAAACATTGAAAATATTCGCAAGGAGTTCGCATTTTCGTTATATTCGAAGGTAAAGATTAATCTCCTTTAAATTTAATTTCATCGTCAGTTACCTCAAATGGAACATTTCGCCAGCGTACTTTGGAAGTAATTTCTTTAATGTTTCCTGGACGTCGTACTGATGCGTCTTTAAAATTTTCAGGTTCATTTATGTTGGTAACAGTTGACTCATTTGGGGATTCCAAGTTTTCGTCAAGAATTAGATGTTGAACTGTAACTTCCTGAACCCAATCCTCATCATCAACGCCATTGAAAAATTCATCCTCATTCTCGTCTCAGCCATCGATTATACTAAATATTTCCGCAGATTCAAACTAATCAAACGAAACAGTCCGCTACCCAGCCGGAACATGTCGATAATGCAGATACAAATTTTATGCTGGAAAGTAATTATTTACATTACAAATTTTTATTTTATTCTTCTTAAAGACCAACAAAAAAATTTAGAGTAAGAATTTTTCATTCACACAAAAAATTCTTACTTTAAATTTTTTAGTTGGAAGTAAGAATTTTTCATTCGAATCATTTAAAACTAATATACCAAACCAAATTTCTCTAAGTGCTGTATTAGATTTTTGGGGAGGTAAGACGTGCAATGCATCTATAGTTACATGTTTTGAGAATATTTTTCATGTGGAAAGTACGGGAAAACTCGATTGAATATATTGCACACAGAACATTTGATTTTTTTTTTAAATTGACCGTTTAAAATGTCATGGCTGGAAATAGATTCAAATGAAAAGTCTTAATGATGCTTACGCCTGGAAAAAATTTCAAGTCGATGAAATGTTGGTCCACGTTGGAAGTTCAGGAAAACTCAATTGAATATATCGCACAAATTTTTTTAAAAATTTTCAAATTTTGTGTGTGAGATATTTAATCAAGTTTTCCCGGACTCTCAACATGGAAATTGACCTAAAATTTTTTTTAGGTGTGAGCATTAATAATACCTTTCATTCGAATCTATTTTCAGCCATGGCACTTTAAAAGGTAAATTTTTAGAAATTTTCACGTTTTGTGAAAATTGACCTGATATTTTTGAAGTTTTGCTTGAGACCATTGAGTTTTGTCAGTATTAAAATAGTTTTTTTATTAGAGTTTTAATGCATTTAATAAAAACGTTTAATTTTGAATAATATATACGTTGAAGGAAATAAACATTTTTGATTAGAAGAAATTACTCTTTAACACCAAAATTATTTATCTGCTTTATCGACATTTTTTGACTGACGATTTATTCGAATCTGCTTTACCGACTTTTACAGGCGAATAATATAAGTTGCATAGAATTAGATTATATATAGTAGAATAATGTAGGCTACTGTCAAGTGTCACAAATTCGGAGGGTAAAGGAGAAAGCATATAAATCAACAGGACCGTATTTAGCATTTTTTTCGACCAAATGCAATGAAGTTAGGAAGAAAATTAAAAATATATCTAAATTGAATTATATTTTTATTCGTCTAATACAATTAATTGTTTTTTCCTTAAGTACAATATATTGTAGATTTAACCTGTGTATATCCAAATAGTTATTGGTCCTATTTAACTTAATATTATTTTCATTGTTGTCAAATTTAGTTTTTGGCTCATTAACCAACAAGAAGAGAATGATTCGTTTCTTAAAAATATTCACCGATTCTCTTTTGTTTGCGGCATAAAATAATTATTTTCAAAATGTAACGAGCAAATAATTGAATTTTTACATCTTGTACATTGATGTTTATTGGGTTCAATTATTCTTTTTAAATTCCTCATATTAAGCTTATCACATTATCATTATTAAGCTTAGCTTAGTTCATATAATTTCTCTAAAAAGTAATAATTATGGTATTCAAAAATAAAAACTAATTATGAAAAGAAAAGCACGTAGTAATAAGAAAAATGCGGTACTGTTACATCAACAAAATGAGAACCCCACGCCAACAACAAAAAGTACTTTGATGGGGTATTATTTTGAAATATGAGACGGCCATATGCATTTTTTCAATAAAACATCCTGCACCTTGTGACACATGAAATAGCAAATTTTATAAGGGAAACAACTACACATTCATTCTATCACCTCATGTGAAATTTATGGTAATGTGTTGGCACGTCATTATGGTAGATATCGACCAATCCAAGGAATTCGTGCAATAAAAATTTAATATACCCAGAAAATACGCCTTTTATGAGTCATTAATACCTGTGACCCCTTTACGACCAAATATGGATTCCGAGTATTTATTGTCCTAGTAATTAGTTTGACCTCCGAATTGTTTTGATTTTATGACCACTAGGTAGGAAAATACTAGAATTAGTATTAGTGAAATTCACTATGGGTACAGCAAAGGACATCAGTGCTGTAACCAGAGCCACAATTTCGTCGTATTTGGAAGTAGGCCAGTATACGCATGCGTAAATAGCCCAGAAAACATGAGTGAGCCGATCATTCGTTAGCAAATTTCCGCAAAAATTAACATCTCAGTCTTCAACAAGTCCCAGAAGAAGAGGAAAATGTGGTGGCAATCCTAAAACAGCAGTTAGGCAGGACAGATTTTTACAATGCGTAACATTGGTGCGGAAATATTGGAGACAAAGGTGAGACGGAGACTTTTTCAATATGGGCTATGTGCAACACGACCTAGCAAGAAGCAAAGGTTAAATGCTAGGATTATACAACAAAGAAAAACATGGGCAAATGGACATTTTACATGGTTTCGAGAGGGCTGGGAAAAGGTACAAACAATAAAAGTCCTTCTTTTATTAATATTTTAAAGTTACACTTTTCAATAAATGTCTTTTTCAACTTTATCTTTTTCTATTTCTTGATTAGGTTATATTCAGTGACGAGACTATGATGACTTTGACACTAGCAACGTCCTGGACCGTTTGTAGATCAAAAGGAGTAGAATATGCTGTCCAACAGCATATCAAATAACCAGTTAGTCATGGTTTGGCCAGCAATATCATCAAAAGACTCTTCCTATTTTATGTAGTAAACGGGATATTGAACGCTGGCACCGACTATGAATGAAAAATTCAATGGGGACGGAGCTTTTATGCATGACAATGACCTCTGTGAAGATAGCCCAAATTTCTATCCCCGAAAATCGAAAAAGTTGCTTATGGCAATACTATACAACTTTAGATATACTATCAAGAAAACATTTGGTTTAAATTCGAATATTTGAGTACAATTTATTACCAAAAGAAGAAACATAATTAAAATGATTTGTTTAATAATATCAACAAAATAAAATATTTTAAAACGCGAATTGAATTTATTTTATATCACCATATATTATTAAATATTTTGCTTCCAAACCGATAAAATTATTCTTTTCATTTTTTTGTTTACTCTCAGCCCAAAAAATAGACACATTTTTACTGTCAGCCCCGATAATAGTTGCTATCACGATAGTTCACAAATGTAATGAGAGTAGAAATAAAAGAAGAAGATATTTGAATGTTTATTATTATTATTATTATTTAATATTCCAGATTTGAAATAATTTTTTGAGAATTTTTGTATGTTTAGTATTCGAGATATAGTCCATTAAACTCAGAAATTATTCGTTGGCCGAACTAGTGGGTTACATCGGGTGAAAGTTGAAAGAGGAACATTTAACGTATTTAAAATAATTTTTGAGAATTTTTATATGTTTAGTTTTCGAGATATAGTCCATTAAATTCAAAAAGTATTCGTTGGCCGGACTAGTGGGTTACATCGGGTGAAAGAGGAACATTTAACGTATTTAAAATAATTTTTTGAGAATTTTTGTATGTTTAGTATTCGAGATATAGTCCATTGAAGTCAGAAATTATTCGTTGGCCGGAGTAGTGGGTTACATTGGGTGTTACAGGAATATTTCAAGTGTTTGAAATAATTTTTTGAGAATTTTTGTATGTTTAGTTTTCGAGATATAGTCCATTGAACTCAGAAATTATTCGTTGGCCGGACTAGTGGGTTACATTGGGTGTTACAGGAGCATTTAACGTGTTTGAAATAATTTTTTAAGAATTTTTGTATGTTCAGTATTCGAGATATAGTCCATTAGAATTCAAAAAGTATTCGTTGGCCGGTTTAGTGGGTTACATCGGGTGTTACAGGAACATTTAACGTATTTAAAATAATTTTTTGAGAATTTTTGTATGTTTAGTATTCGAGATATAGTCCATTGAACTCAGAAATTATTCGTTGGCCGGACTAGTGGGTTACATTCAGTGTTGTGCCTGTTTTTTACGTTACGTAATATACTCGGTTTTTTACATGTAAAATACGTATTTTACACATAACAATTTTTTACAAAATGTAAAATACAAAAACTATTCGTAACTAATTCAAAATTACTTATAGTTCATAAGCTCAATTCTTACGTATCTATAAAGGAAATTGGATATAGGTATGATGTAAAATGAGAATTGAACTTTAAATAATTGAATTAAATTGAATTTGTTTATAATTCTTCTAATTTATTAATTATAATTAAAAGTAAAATATTTGTACAAAAATATAAATATAAACAATTTTTGTAACAGATTACATTAAAATGATAGCATTAATATTGAATGAGTTCGATGATTAATCGTTTTACACTTCAATCCCATAGTGTTGTGGATTTTGTTTTTCTATTCTAAAAAATAAGTTAGTAGCTGAGAAACAAACCATATTTTATTTGAAAAAAAAAATATTATTTTATGTTTTTCTACAAATATTTCACTTTTAATTATAATTAATAAATTAGAAATAATATAAATAAATTCAAAAATTTTAAATCCATTTCGCATTTTACATCAATATCCAATTTTTTTTCATATACGTAAGAATTGATGTTTTTGAATTAGTTACGAATATTTTACGCAGTGTTCCTCGCAGTAATCGCATTTGCGAAGTGTATATTTGGATAACGACTTTTGTAGTTATGCTTATGTCGTATTTTATATTAATTTAACTTAGCATCTTTTATTAATATAGTTTTTATCGAATAAAATTAAATGTATTAATATGATACAAATTTACGTTTCGTATATTAAGGTTTGCGACTTTACTAAGGTTTTTAAATACGAATTTGATTTTATACAATATTATACGTTTTATACAGTAATTTAAGTATATTACCATTTTTTACGTAAAAAATGTATAAAACAGTTTTTTACATACAATTGCACAACACTGGTGAAAGAGGAACATTTAACGTATTTAAAATAATTTTTTGAGAACTTTTGTATGTTTAGTATTCGAGATATAGTCCATTGAAGTCAGAAATTATTCGTTGGCCGGACTAGTGGGTTACATTGGGTGTTACAGGAACATTTAACGTGTTTGAAATAATTTTTTGAGAATTTTTGCATGTTTAGTATTCGAGATATAGTCCATTGAATTCAGAAAGTATTCGTTGGCCGGACTAGTGGGTTACATCGAGTGAAAGAGGAACATTTAATGTATTTAAAATAATTTTTTGAGAATTTTTGTATGTTTAGTATTCGAGATATAGTCCATTGAACTCAGAAATTATTCGTTGGCCGGACTAGTGGGTTACATCGGGTGAAAGAGGAACATTTAACGTACTTAAAATAATTTTTTGAGAATTTTTGTATGTTTAGTATTCGAGATATAGTCCATTGAACTCAGAAATTATTCGTTGGCCGGACTAGTGGGTTACATTGGGTGTTACAGGAATATTTAAAGTGTTTGAAATAATTTTTTGAGAATTTTTGTATGTTTAGTTTTCGAGATATAGTCCATTGAACTCAGAAATTATTCGTTGGCCGGACTAGTGGGTTACATTGGGTGTTACAGGAGCATTTAACGTGTTTGAAATAATTTTTTAAGAATTTTTGTATGTTCAGTATTCGAGATATAGTCCATTAGAATTCAAAAAGTATTCGTTGGCCGGTTTAGTGGGTTACATCGGGTGTTACAGGAACATTTAACGTATTTAAAATAATTTTTTGAGAATTTTTGTATGTTTAGTATTCGAGATATAGTCCATTGAACTCAGAAAGTATTCGTTGGCCGGACTAGTGGGTTACATCGGGTGAAAGAGGAACATTTAACGTATTTAAAATAATTTTTTGAGAACTTTTGTATGTTTAGTATTCGAGATATAGTCCATTGAAGTCAGAAATTATTCGTTGGCCGGACTAGTGGGTTACATTGGGTGTTACAGGAATATTTAAAGTGTTTGAAATAATTTTTTGAGAATTTTTGTATGTTTAGTTTTCGAGATATAGTCCATTGAACTCAGAAATTATTCGTTGGCCGGACTAGTGGGTTACATTGGGTGTTACAGGAACATTTAACGTGTTTGAAATAATTTTTTGAGAATTTTTGCATGTTTAGTATTCGAGATATAGTCCATTGAATTCAGAAAGTATTCGTTGGCCGGACTAGTGGGTTACATCGGGTGAAAGAGGAACATTTAACGTATTTAAAATAATTTTTTGAGAACTTTTGTATGTTTAGTATTCGAGATATAGTCCATTGAAGTCAGAAATTATTCGTTGGCCGGACTAGTGGGTTACATTGGGTGTTACAGGAATATTTAAAGTGTTTGAAATAATTTTTTGAGAATTTTTGTATGTTTAGTTTTCGAGATATAGTCCATTGAACTCAGAAATTATTCGTTGGCCGGACTAGTGGGTTACATTGGGTGTTACAGGAACATTTAACGTGTTTGAAATAATTTTTTGAGAATTTTTGCATGTTTAGTATTCGAGATATAGTCCATTGAATTCAGAAAGTATTCGTTGGCCGGACTAGTGGGTTACATCGGGTGAAAGAGGAACATTTAACGTATTTAAAATAATTTTTTGAGAACTTTTGTATGTTTAGTATTCGAGATATAGTCCATTGAAGTCAGAAATTATTCGTTGGCCGGACTAGTGGGTTACATTGGGTGTTACAGGAATATTTAAAGTGTTTGAAATAATTTTTTGAGAATTTTTGTATGTTTAGTTTTCGAGATATAGTCCATTGAACTCAGAAATTATTCGTTGGCCGGACTAGTGGGTTACATTGGGTGTTACAGGAGCATTTAACGTGTTTGAAATAATTTTTTAAGAATTTTTGTATGTTCAGTATTCGAGATATAGTCCATTAGAATTCAAAAAGTATTCGTTGGCCGGTTTAGTGGGTTACATCGGGTGTTACAGGAACATTTAACGTATTTAAAATAATTTTTTGAGAATTTTTGTATGTTTAGTATTCGAGATATAGTCCATTGAACTCAGAAAGTATTCGTTGGCCGGACTAGTGGGTTACATCGGGTGAAAGAGGAACATTTAACGTATTTAAAATAATTTTTTGAGAACTTTTGTATGTTTAGTATTCGAGATATAGTCCATTGAAGTCAGAAATTATTCGTTGGCCGGACTAGTGGGTTACATTGGGTGTTACAGGAATATTTAAAGTGTTTGAAATAATTTTTTGAGAATTTTTGTATGTTTAGTTTTCGAGATATAGTCCATTGAACTCAGAAATTATTCGTTGGCCGGACTAGTGGGTTACATTGGGTGTTACAGGAGCATTTAACGTGTTTGAAATAATTTTTTAAGAATTTTTGTATGTTCAGTATTCGAGATATAGTCCATTAGAATTCAAAAAGTATTCGTTGGCCGGTTTAGTGGGTTACATCGGGTGTTACAGGAACATTTAACGTATTTAAAATAATTTTTTGAGAATTTTTGTATGTTTAGTATTCGAGATATAGTCCATTGAACTCAGAAAGTATTCGTTGGCCGGACTAGTGGGTTACATCGGGTGAAAGAGGAACATTTAACGTATTTAAAATAATTTTTTGAGAACTTTTGTATGTTTAGTATTCGAGATATAGTCCATTGAACTCAGAAATTATTCGTTGGCCGGACTAGTAGGTTACATTGGGTGTTACAGGCACATTTAACGTGTTTGAAATAATTTTTGAGAATTTTTGTATGTTTAGTATTCGCGATATAGTCCATTTAACTCAAAAATTATTCGTTGGCCGGACTAGTGGGTTACATCGGGTGAAAGAGGAACATTTAACGTATTTAAAATAATTTTTTGAGAATTTGTGTATGTTTAGTTTTCGAGATATAGTCCATTGAATTCAGAAAGTATTCGTTGGCCGGACTAGTGGGTTACATCGGGTGAAAGAGGAACATTTAACGTATTTAAAATAATTTTTTGAGAATTTTTGTATGTTTAGTTTTCGAGATATAGTCCATTGAATTCAGAAAGTATTCGTTGGCCGGACTAGTGGGTTACATCGGGTGAAAGAGGAACATTTAACGTATTTAAAATAATTTTTTGAGAACTTTTGTATGTTTAGTATTCGAGATATAGTCCATTGAACTCAGAAATTATTCGTTGGCCGGACTAGTGGGTTACATTGGGTGTTACAGGAACATTTAACGTGTTTGAAATAATTTTTTGAGAATTTTTGCATGTTTAGTATTCGAGATGTAGTCCATTGAATTCAGAAAGTATTTGTTGGCCGGACTAGTGGGTTACATCGGGTGAAAGAGGAACATTTAACGTATTTAAAATAATTTTTTGAGAATTTTTGTATGTTTAGTTTTCGAGATATAGTCCATTGAATTCAGAAAGTATTCGTTGGCCGGACTAGTGGGTTACATCGGGTGAAAGAGGAACATTTAACGTATTTAAAATAATTTTTTGAGAACTTTTGTATGTTTAGTATTCGAGATATAGTCCATTGAAGTCAGAAATTATTCGTTGGCCGGACTAGTGGGTTACATCGGGTGAAAGAGGAACATTTAACGTATTTAAAATAATTTTTTGAGAATTTTTGTATGTTTAGTATTCGAGATATAGTCCATTGAACTCAGAAATTATTCGTTGGCCGGACTAGTGGGTTACATTGGGTGTTACAGGAACATTTAACGTGTTTGAAATAATTTTTTGAGAATTTTTGCATGTTTAGTATTCGAGATGTAGTCCATTGAATTCAGAAAGTATTTGTTGGCCGGACTAGTGGGTTACATCGGGTGAAAGAGGAACATTTAACGTATTTAAAATAATTTTTTGAGAATTTTTGTATGTTTAGTTTTCGAGATATAGTCCATTGAATTCAGAAAGTATTCGTTGGCCGGACTAGTGGGTTACATCGGGTGAAAGAGGAACATTTAACGTATTTAAAATAATTTTTTGAGAACTTTTGTATGTTTAGTATTCGAGATATAGTCCATTGAAGTCAGAAATTATTCGTTGGCCGGACTAGTGGGTTACATTGGGTGTTACAGGAATATTTAAAGTGTTTGAAATAATTTTTTGAGAATTTTTGTATGTTTAGTTTTCGAGATATAGTCCATTGAACTCAGAAATTATTCGTTGGCCGGACTAGTGGGTTACATTGGGTGTTACAGGAACATTTAACGTGTTTGAAATAATTTTTTGAGAATTTTTGCATGTTTAGTATTCGAGATATAGTCCATTGAATTCAGAAAGTATTCGTTGGCCGGACTAGTGGGTTACATCGGGTGAAAGAGGAACATTTAACGTACTTAAAATAATTTTTTGAGAATTTTTGTATGTTTAGTATTCGAGATATAGTCCATTGAACTCAGAAATTATTCGTTGGCCGGACTAGTAGGTTACATTGGGTGTTACAGGCACATTTAACGTGTTTGAAATAATTTTTGAGAATTTTTGTATGTTTAGTATTCGCGATATAGTCCATTTAACTCAAAAATTATTCGTTGGCCGGACTAGTGGGTTACATCGGGTGAAAGAGGAACATTTAACGTACTTAAAATAATTTTTTGAGAATTTTTGTATGTTTAGTATTCGAGATATAGTCCATTGAACTCAGAAATTATTCGTTGGCCGGACTAATGGGTTACATTGGGTGAAAGAGGAACATTTAACGTATTTAAAATAATTTTTGAGAATTTTTGTATGTTTAGTTTTCGAGATATAGTCCATTGAATTCAGAAAGTATTCGTTGGCCGGACTAGTGGGTTACATCGGGTGAAAGAGGAACATTTAACGTATTTAAAATAATTTTTTGAGAATTTGTGTATGTTTAGTTTTCGAGATATAGTCCATTGAACTCAGAAAGTATTCGTTGGCCGGACTAGTGGGTTACATCGGGTGTTACAGGAACATTTAACGTATTTAAAATAATTTTTTGAGAATTTTTGTATGTTTAGTATTCGAGATATAGTCCATTGAACTCAGAAAGTATTCGTTGGCCGGACTAGTGGGTTACATCGGGTGAAAGAGGAACATTTAACGTGTTTGAAATAATTTTTTGAGAATTTTTGCATGTTTAGTATTCGAGATATAGTCCATTGAATTCAGAAAGTATTCGTTGGCCGGACTAGTGGGTTACATCGGGTGAAAGAGGAACATTTAATGTATTTAAAATAATTTTTTGAGAATTTTTGTATGTTTAGTATTCGAGATATAGTCCATTGAAGTCAGAAATTATTCGTTGGCCGGACTAGTGGGTTACATTGGGTGTTACAGGAATATTTAAAGTGTTTGAAATAATTTTTTGAGAATTTTTGTATGTTTAGTTTTCGAGATATAGTCCATTGAACTCAGAAATTATTCGTTGGCCGGACTAGTGGGTTACATTGGGTGTTACAGGAACATTTAACGTGTTTGAAATAATTTTTTGAGAATTTTTGCATGTTTAGTATTCGAGATATAGTCCATTGAATTCAGAAAGTATTCGTTGGCCGGACTAGTGGGTTACATTGGGTGTTACAGGCACATTTAACGTGTTTGAAATAATTTTTGAGAATTTTTGTATGTTTAGTATTCGCTATATAGTCCATTTAACTCAAAAATTATTCGTTGGCCGGACTAGTGGGTTACATCGGGTGAAAGAGGAACATTTAACGTATTTAAAATAATTTTTTGAGAATTTGTGTATGTTTAGTTTTCGAGATATAGTCCATTGAATTCAGAAAGTATTCGTTGGCCGGACTAGTGGGTTACATCGGGTGAAAGAGGAACATTTAACGTATTTAAAATAATTTTTTGAGAACTTTTGTATGTTTAGTATTCGAGATATAGTCCATTGAAGTCAGAAATTATTCGTTGGCCGGAGTAGTGGGTTACATTGGGTGTTACAGGAATATTTCAAGTGTTTGAAATAATTTTTTGAGAATTTTTGTATGTTTAGTTTTCGAGATATAGTCCATTGAACTCAGAAATTATTCGTTGGCCGGACTAGTGGGTTACATTGGGTGTTACAGGAGCATTTAACGTGTTTGAAATAATTTTTTAAGAATTTTTGTATGTTCAGTATTCGAGATATAGTCCATTAGAATTCAAAAAGTATTCGTTGGCCGGTTTAGTGGGTTACATCGGGTGTTACAGGAACATTTAACGTATTTAAAATAATTTTTTGAGAATTTTTGTATGTTTAGTATTCGAGATATAGTCCATTGAACTCAGAAATTATTCGTTGGCCGGACTAGTGGGTTACATTCAGTGTTGTGCCTGTTTTTTACGTTACGTAATATACTCGGTTTTTTACATGTAAAATACGTATTTTACACATAACAATTTTTTACAAAATGTAAAATACAAAAACTATTCGTAACTAATTCAAAATTACTTATAGTTCATAAGCTCAATTCTTACGTATCTATAAAGGAAATTGGATATAGGTATGATGTAAAATGAGAATTGAACTTTAAATAATTGAATTAAATTGAATTTGTTTATAATTCTTCTAATTTATTAATTATAATTAAAAGTAAAATATTTGTACAAAAATATAAATATAAACAATTTTTGTAACAGATTACATTAAAATGATAGCATTAATATTGAATGAGTTCGATGATTAATCGTTTTACACTTCAATCCCATAGTGTTGTGGATTTTGTTTTTCTATTCTAAAAAATAAGTTAGTAGCTGAGAAACAAACCATATTTTATTTGAAAAAAAAAATATTATTTTATGTTTTTCTACAAATATTTCACTTTTAATTATAATTAATAAATTAGAAATAATATAAATAAATTCAAAAATTTTAAATCCATTTCGCATTTTACATCAATATCCAATTTTTTTTCATATACGTAAGAATTGATGTTTTTGAATTAGTTACGAATATTTTACGCAGTGTTCCTCGCAGTAATCGCATTTGCGAAGTGTATATTTGGATAACGACTTTTGTAGTTATGCTTATGTCGTATTTTATATTAATTTAACTTAGCATCTTTTATTAATATAGTTTTTATCGAATAAAATTAAATGTATTAATATGATACAAATTTACGTTTCGTATATTAAGGTTTGCGACTTTACTAAGGTTTTTAAATACGAATTTGATTTTATACAATATTATACGTTTTATACAGTAATTTAAGTATATTACCATTTTTTACGTAAAAAATGTATAAAACAGTTTTTTACATACAATTGCACAACACTGGTGAAAGAGGAACATTTAACGTATTTAAAATAATTTTTTGAGAACTTTTGTATGTTTAGTATTCGAGATATAGTCCATTGAAGTCAGAAATTATTCGTTGGCCGGACTAGTGGGTTACATTGGGTGTTACAGGAACATTTAACGTGTTTGAAATAATTTTTTGAGAATTTTTGCATGTTTAGTATTCGAGATATAGTCCATTGAATTCAGAAAGTATTCGTTGGCCGGACTAGTGGGTTACATCGAGTGAAAGAGGAACATTTAATGTATTTAAAATAATTTTTTGAGAATTTTTGTATGTTTAGTATTCGAGATATAGTCCATTGAACTCAGAAATTATTCGTTGGCCGGACTAGTGGGTTACATCGGGTGAAAGAGGAACATTTAACGTACTTAAAATAATTTTTTGAGAATTTTTGTATGTTTAGTATTCGAGATATAGTCCATTGAACTCAGAAATTATTCGTTGGCCGGACTAGTGGGTTACATTGGGTGTTACAGGAATATTTAAAGTGTTTGAAATAATTTTTTGAGAATTTTTGTATGTTTAGTTTTCGAGATATAGTCCATTGAACTCAGAAATTATTCGTTGGCCGGACTAGTGGGTTACATTGGGTGTTACAGGAACATTTAACGTGTTTGAAATAATTTTTTGAGAATTTTTGCATGTTTAGTATTCGAGATATAGTCCATTGAATTCAGAAAGTATTCGTTGGCCGGACTAGTGGGTTACATCGGGTGAAAGAGGAACATTTAACGTACTTAAAATAATTTTTTGAGAATTTTTGTATGTTTAGTATTCGAGATATAGTCCATTGAACTCAGAAATTATTCGTTGGCCGGACTAGTAGGTTACATTGGGTGTTACAGGCACATTTAACGTGTTTGAAATAATTTTTGAGAATTTTTGTATGTTTAGTATTCGCGATATAGTCCATTTAACTCAAAAATTATTCGTTGGCCGGACTAGTGGGTTACATCGGGTGAAAGAGGAACATTTAACGTATTTAAAATAATTTTTTGAGAATTTTTGTATGTTTAGTATTCGAGATATAGTCCATTGAATTCAGAAATTATTCGTTGGCCGGACTAGTGGGTTACATTGGGTGTTACAGGAACATTTAACGTGTTTGAAATAATTTTTTGAGAATTTTTGCATGTTTAGTATTCGAGATATAGTCCATTGAATTCAGAAAGTATTCGTTGGCCGGACTAGTGGGTTACATTGGGTGTTACAGGCACATTTAACGTGTTTGAAATAATTTTTGAGAATTTTTGTATGTTTTGTATTCGCTATATAGTCCATTTAACTCAAAAATTATTCGTTGGCCGGACTAGTGGGTTACATCGGGTGAAAGAGGAACATTTAACGTATTTAAAATAATTTTTTGAGAATTTGTGTATGTTTAGTTTTCGAGATATAGTCCATTGAATTCAGAAAGTATTCGTTGGCCGGACTAGTGGGTTACATCGGGTGAAAGAGGAACATTTAACGTATTTAAAATAATTTTTTGAGAACTTTTGTATGTTTAGTATTCGAGATATAGTCCATTGAAGTCAGAAATTATTCGTTGGCCGGACTAGTGGGTTACATTGGGTGTTACAGGAATATTTAAAGTGTTTGAAATAATTTTTTGAGAATTTTTGTATGTTTAGTTTTCGAGATATAGTCCATTGAACTCAGAAATTATTCGTTGGCCGGACTAGTGGGTTACATTGGGTGTTACAGGAACATTTAACGTGTTTGAAATAATTTTTTGAGAATTTTTGCATGTTTAGTATTCGAGATATAGTCCATTGAATTCAGAAAGTATTCGTTGGCCGGACTAGTGGGTTACATTGGGTGTTACAGGCACATTTAACGTGTTTGAAATAATTTTTGAGAATTTTTGTATGTTTAGTATTCGCTATATAGTCCATTTAACTCAAAAATTATTCGTTGGCCGGACTAGTGGGTTACATCGGGTGAAAGAGGAACATTTAACGTATTTAAAATAATTTTTTGAGAATTTGTGTATGTTTAGTTTTCGAGATATAGTCCATTGAATTCAGAAAGTATTCGTTGGCCGGACTAGTGGGTTACATCGGGTGAAAGAGGAACATTTAACGTATTTAAAATAATTTTTTGAGAACTTTTGTATGTTTAGTATTCGAGATATAGTCCATTGAAGTCAGAAATTATTCGTTGGCCGGAGTAGTGGGTTACATTGGGTGTTACAGGAATATTTCAAGTGTTTGAAATAATTTTTTGAGAATTTTTGTATGTTTAGTTTTCGAGATATAGTCCATTGAACTCAGAAATTATTCGTTGGCCGGACTAGTGGGTTACATTGGGTGTTACAGGAGCATTTAACGTGTTTGAAATAATTTTTTAAGAATTTTTGTATGTTCAGTATTCGAGATATAGTCCATTAGAATTCAAAAAGTATTCGTTGGCCGGTTTAGTGGGTTACATCGGGTGTTACAGGAACATTTAACGTATTTAAAATAATTTTTTGAGAATTTTTGTATGTTTAGTATTCGAGATATAGTCCATTGAACTCAGAAATTATTCGTTGGCCGGACTAGTGGGTTACATTCAGTGTTGTGCCTGTTTTTTACGTTACGTAATATACTCGGTTTTTTACATGTAAAATACGTATTTTACACATAACAATTTTTTACAAAATGTAAAATACAAAAACTATTCGTAACTAATTCAAAATTACTTATAGTTCATAAGCTCAATTCTTACGTATCTATAAAGGAAATTGGATATAGGTATGATGTAAAATGAGAATTGAACTTTAAATAATTGAATTAAATTGAATTTGTTTATAATTCTTCTAATTTATTAATTATAATTAAAAGTAAAATATTTGTACAAAAATATAAATATAAACAATTTTTGTAACAGATTACATTAAAATGATAGCATTAATATTGAATGAGTTCGATGATTAATCGTTTTACACTTCAATCCCATAGTGTTGTGGATTTTGTTTTTCTATTCTAAAAAATAAGTTAGTAGCTGAGAAACAAACCATATTTTATTTGAAAAAAAAAATATTATTTTATGTTTTTCTACAAATATTTCACTTTTAATTATAATTAATAAATTAGAAATAATATAAATAAATTCAAAAATTTTAAATCCATTTCGCATTTTACATCAATATCCAATTTTTTTTCATATACGTAAGAATTGATGTTTTTGAATTAGTTACGAATATTTTACGCAGTGTTCCTCGCAGTAATCGCATTTGCGAAGTGTATATTTGGATAACGACTTTTGTAGTTATGCTTATGTCGTATTTTATATTAATTTAACTTAGCATCTTTTATTAATATAGTTTTTATCGAATAAAATTAAATGTATTAATATGATACAAATTTACGTTTCGTATATTAAGGTTTGCGACTTTACTAAGGTTTTTAAATACGAATTTGATTTTATACAATATTATACGTTTTATACAGTAATTTAAGTATATTACCATTTTTTACGTAAAAAATGTATAAAACAGTTTTTTACATACAATTGCACAACACTGGTGAAAGAGGAACATTTAACGTATTTAAAATAATTTTTTGAGAACTTTTGTATGTTTAGTATTCGAGATATAGTCCATTGAAGTCAGAAATTATTCGTTGGCCGGACTAGTGGGTTACATTGGGTGTTACAGGAACATTTAACGTGTTTGAAATAATTTTTTGAGAATTTTTGCATGTTTAGTATTCGAGATATAGTCCATTGAATTCAGAAAGTATTCGTTGGCCGGACTAGTGGGTTACATCGAGTGAAAGAGGAACATTTAATGTATTTAAAATAATTTTTTGAGAATTTTTGTATGTTTAGTATTCGAGATATAGTCCATTGAACTCAGAAATTATTCGTTGGCCGGACTAGTGGGTTACATCGGGTGAAAGAGGAACATTTAACGTACTTAAAATAATTTTTTGAGAATTTTTGTATGTTTAGTATTCGAGATATAGTCCATTGAACTCAGAAATTATTCGTTGGCCGGACTAGTGGGTTACATTGGGTGTTACAGGAATATTTAAAGTGTTTGAAATAATTTTTTGAGAATTTTTGTATGTTTAGTTTTCGAGATATAGTCCATTGAACTCAGAAATTATTCGTTGGCCGGACTAGTGGGTTACATTGGGTGTTACAGGAGCATTTAACGTGTTTGAAATAATTTTTTAAGAATTTTTGTATGTTCAGTATTCGAGATATAGTCCATTAGAATTCAAAAAGTATTCGTTGGCCGGTTTAGTGGGTTACATCGGGTGTTACAGGAACATTTAACGTATTTAAAATAATTTTTTGAGAATTTTTGTATGTTTAGTATTCGAGATATAGTCCATTGAACTCAGAAAGTATTCGTTGGCCGGACTAGTGGGTTACATCGGGTGAAAGAGGAACATTTAACGTATTTAAAATAATTTTTTGAGAACTTTTGTATGTTTAGTATTCGAGATATAGTCCATTGAAGTCAGAAATTATTCGTTGGCCGGACTAGTGGGTTACATTGGGTGTTACAGGAATATTTAAAGTGTTTGAAATAATTTTTTGAGAATTTTTGTATGTTTAGTTTTCGAGATATAGTCCATTGAACTCAGAAATTATTCGTTGGCCGGACTAGTGGGTTACATTGGGTGTTACAGGAACATTTAACGTGTTTGAAATAATTTTTTGAGAATTTTTGCATGTTTAGTATTCGAGATATAGTCCATTGAATTCAGAAAGTATTCGTTGGCCGGACTAGTGGGTTACATCGGGTGAAAGAGGAACATTTAACGTATTTAAAATAATTTTTTGAGAACTTTTGTATGTTTAGTATTCGAGATATAGTCCATTGAAGTCAGAAATTATTCGTTGGCCGGACTAGTGGGTTACATTGGGTGTTACAGGAGCATTTAACGTGTTTGAAATAATTTTTTAAGAATTTTTGTATGTTCAGTATTCGAGATATAGTCCATTAGAATTCAAAAAGTATTCGTTGGCCGGTTTAGTGGGTTACATCGGGTGTTACAGGAACATTTAACGTATTTAAAATAATTTTTTGAGAATTTTTGTATGTTTAGTATTCGAGATATAGTCCATTGAAGTCAGAAATTATTCGTTGGCCGGACTAGTGGGTTACATTGGGTGTTACAGGAATATTTAAAGTGTTTGAAATAATTTTTTGAGAATTTTTGTATGTTTAGTTTTCGAGATATAGTCCATTGAACTCAGAAATTATTCGTTGGCCGGACTAGTGGGTTACATTGGGTGTTACAGGAGCATTTAACGTGTTTGAAATAATTTTTTAAGAATTTTTGTATGTTCAGTATTCGAGATATAGTCCATTAGAATTCAAAAAGTATTCGTTGGCCGGTTTAGTGGGTTACATCGGGTGTTACAGGAACATTTAACGTATTTAAAATAATTTTTTGAGAATTTTTGTATGTTTAGTATTCGAGATATAGTCCATTGAACTCAGAAAGTATTCGTTGGCCGGACTAGTGGGTTACATCGGGTGAAAGAGGAACATTTAACGTATTTAAAATAATTTTTTGAGAATTTGTGTATGTTTAGTTTTCGAGATATAGTCCATTGAATTCAGAAAGTATTCGTTGGCCGGACTAGTGGGTTACATCGGGTGAAAGAGGAACATTTAACGTATTTAAAATAATTTTTTGAGAACTTTTGTATGTTTAGTATTCGAGATATAGTCCATTGAAGTCAGAAATTATTCGTTGGCCGGAGTAGTGGGTTACATTGGGTGTTACAGGAATATTTCAAGTGTTTGAAATAATTTTTTGAGAATTTTTGTATGTTTAGTTTTCGAGATATAGTCCATTGAACTCAGAAATTATTCGTTGGCCGGACTAGTGGGTTACATTGGGTGTTACAGGAGCATTTAACGTGTTTGAAATAATTTTTTAAGAATTTTTGTATGTTCAGTATTCGAGATATAGTCCATTAGAATTCAAAAAGTATTCGTTGGCCGGTTTAGTGGGTTACATCGGGTGTTACAGGAACATTTAACGTATTTAAAATAATTTTTTGAGAATTTTTGTATGTTTAGTATTCGAGATATAGTCCATTGAACTCAGAAATTATTCGTTGGCCGGACTAGTAGGTTACATTGGGTGTTACAGGCACATTTAACGTGTTTGAAATAATTTTTGAGAATTTTTGTATGTTTAGTATTCGCGATATAGTCCATTTAACTCAAAAATTATTCGTTGGCCGGACTAGTGGGTTACATCGGGTGAAAGAGGAACATTTAACGTATTTAAAATAATTTTTTGAGAATTTTTGTATGTTTAGTATTCGAGATATAGTCCATTGAATTCAGAAATTATTCGTTGGCCGGACTAGTGGGTTACATTGGGTGTTACAGGAACATTTAACGTGTTTGAAATAATTTTTTGAGAATTTTTGCATGTTTAGTATTCGAGATATAGTCCATTGAATTCAGAAAGTATTCGTTGGCCGGACTAGTGGGTTACATTGGGTGTTACAGGCACATTTAACGTGTTTGAAATAATTTTTGAGAATTTTTGTATGTTTTGTATTCGCTATATAGTCCATTTAACTCAAAAATTATTCGTTGGCCGGACTAGTGGGTTACATCGGGTGAAAGAGGAACATTTAACGTATTTAAAATAATTTTTTGAGAATTTGTGTATGTTTAGTTTTCGAGATATAGTCCATTGAATTCAGAAAGTATTCGTTGGCCGGACTAGTGGGTTACATCGGGTGAAAGAGGAACATTTAACGTATTTAAAATAATTTTTTGAGAACTTTTGTATGTTTAGTATTCGAGATATAGTCCATTGAAGTCAGAAATTATTCGTTGGCCGGACTAGTGGGTTACATTGGGTGTTACAGGAATATTTAAAGTGTTTGAAATAATTTTTTGAGAATTTTTGTATGTTTAGTTTTCGAGATATAGTCCATTGAACTCAGAAATTATTCGTTGGCCGGACTAGTGGGTTACATTGGGTGTTACAGGAACATTTAACGTGTTTGAAATAATTTTTTGAGAATTTTTGCATGTTTAGTATTCGAGATATAGTCCATTGAATTCAGAAAGTATTCGTTGGCCGGACTAGTGGGTTACATTGGGTGTTACAGGCACATTTAACGTGTTTGAAATAATTTTTGAGAATTTTTGTATGTTTAGTATTCGCTATATAGTCCATTTAACTCAAAAATTATTCGTTGGCCGGACTAGTGGGTTACATCGGGTGAAAGAGGAACATTTAACGTATTTAAAATAATTTTTTGAGAATTTGTGTATGTTTAGTTTTCGAGATATAGTCCATTGAATTCAGAAAGTATTCGTTGGCCGGACTAGTGGGTTACATCGGGTGAAAGAGGAACATTTAACGTATTTAAAATAATTTTTTGAGAACTTTTGTATGTTTAGTATTCGAGATATAGTCCATTGAAGTCAGAAATTATTCGTTGGCCGGAGTAGTGGGTTACATTGGGTGTTACAGGAATATTTCAAGTGTTTGAAATAATTTTTTGAGAATTTTTGTATGTTTAGTTTTCGAGATATAGTCCATTGAACTCAGAAATTATTCGTTGGCCGGACTAGTGGGTTACATTGGGTGTTACAGGAGCATTTAACGTGTTTGAAATAATTTTTTAAGAATTTTTGTATGTTCAGTATTCGAGATATAGTCCATTAGAATTCAAAAAGTATTCGTTGGCCGGTTTAGTGGGTTACATCGGGTGTTACAGGAACATTTAACGTATTTAAAATAATTTTTTGAGAATTTTTGTATGTTTAGTATTCGAGATATAGTCCATTGAACTCAGAAAGTATTCGTTGGCCGGACTAGTGGGTTACATCGGGTGAAAGAGGAACATTTAACGTATTTAAAATAATTTTTTGAGAACTTTTGTATGTTTAGTATTCGAGATATAGTCCATTGAAGTCAGAAATTATTCGTTGGCCGGACTAGTGGGTTACATTGGGTGTTACAGGAATATTTAAAGTGTTTGAAATAATTTTTTGAGAATTTTTGTATGTTTAGTTTTCGAGATATAGTCCATTGAACTCAGAAATTATTCGTTGGCCGGACTAGTGGGTTACATTGGGTGTTACAGGAGCATTTAACGTGTTTGAAATAATTTTTTAAGAATTTTTGTATGTTCAGTATTCGAGATATAGTCCATTAGAATTCAAAAAGTATTCGTTGGCCGGTTTAGTGGGTTACATCGGGTGTTACAGGAACATTTAACGTATTTAAAATAATTTTTTGAGAATTTTTGTATGTTTAGTATTCGAGATATAGTCCATTGAACTCAGAAAGTATTCGTTGGCCGGACTAGTGGGTTACATCGGGTGAAAGAGGAACATTTAACGTATTTAAAATAATTTTTTGAGAACTTTTGTATGTTTAGTATTCGAGATATAGTCCATTGAACTCAGAAATTATTCGTTGGCCGGACTAGTAGGTTACATTGGGTGTTACAGGCACATTTAACGTGTTTGAAATAATTTTTGAGAATTTTTGTATGTTTAGTATTCGCGATATAGTCCATTTAACTCAAAAATTATTCGTTGGCCGGACTAGTGGGTTACATCGGGTGAAAGAGGAACATTTAACGTATTTAAAATAATTTTTTGAGAATTTGTGTATGTTTAGTTTTCGAGATATAGTCCATTGAATTCAGAAAGTATTCGTTGGCCGGACTAGTGGGTTACATCGGGTGAAAGAGGAACATTTAACGTATTTAAAATAATTTTTTGAGAATTTTTGTATGTTTAGTATTCGAGATATAGTCCATTGAACTCAGAAATTATTCGTTGGCCGGACTAGTAGGTTACATTGGGTGTTACAGGCACATTTAACGTGTTTGAAATAATTTTTGAGAATTTTTGTATGTTTAGTATTCGCGATATAGTCCATTTAACTCAAAAATTATTCGTTGGCCGGACTAGTGGGTTACATCGGGTGAAAGAGGAACATTTAACGTACTTAAAATAATTTTTTGAGAATTTTTGTATGTTTAGTATTCGAGATATAGTCCATTGAACTCAGAAATTATTCGTTGGCCGGACTAGTGGGTTACATTGGGTGTTACAGGAACATTTAACGTGTTTGAAATAATTTTTTGAGAATTTTTGCATGTTTAGTATTCGAGATGTAGTCCATTGAATTCAGAAAGTATTTGTTGGCCGGACTAGTGGGTTACATCGGGTGAAAGAGGAACATTTAACGTATTTAAAATAATTTTTTGAGAATTTTTGTATGTTTAGTTTTCGAGATATAGTCCATTGAATTCAGAAAGTATTCGTTGGCCGGACTAGTGGGTTACATCGGGTGAAAGAGGAACATTTAACGTATTTAAAATAATTTTTTGAGAACTTTTGTATGTTTAGTATTCGAGATATAGTCCATTGAAGTCAGAAATTATTCGTTGGCCGGACTAGTGGGTTACATTGGGTGTTACAGGAATATTTAAAGTGTTTGAAATAATTTTTTGAGAATTTTTGTATGTTTAGTTTTCGAGATATAGTCCATTGAACTCAGAAATTATTCGTTGGCCGGACTAGTGGGTTACATTGGGTGTTACAGGAACATTTAACGTGTTTGAAATAATTTTTTGAGAATTTTTGCATGTTTAGTATTCGAGATATAGTCCATTGAATTCAGAAAGTATTCGTTGGCCGGACTAGTGGGTTACATCGGGTGAAAGAGGAACATTTAACGTACTTAAAATAATTTTTTGAGAATTTTTGTATGTTTAGTATTCGAGATATAGTCCATTGAACTCAGAAATTATTCGTTGGCCGGACTAGTAGGTTACATTGGGTGTTACAGGCACATTTAACGTGTTTGAAATAATTTTTGAGAATTTTTGTATGTTTAGTATTCGCGATATAGTCCATTTAACTCAAAAATTATTCGTTGGCCGGACTAGTGGGTTACATCGGGTGAAAGAGGAACATTTAACGTACTTAAAATAATTTTTTGAGAATTTTTGTATGTTTAGTATTCGAGATATAGTCCATTGAACTCAGAAATTATTCGTTGGCCGGACTAATGGGTTACATTGGGTGAAAGAGGAACATTTAACGTATTTAAAATAATTTTTGAGAATTTTTGTATGTTTAGTTTTCGAGATATAGTCCATTGAATTCAGAAAGTATTCGTTGGCCGGACTAGTGGGTTACATCGGGTGAAAGAGGAACATTTAACGTATTTAAAATAATTTTTTGAGAATTTGTGTATGTTTAGTTTTCGAGATATAGTCCATTGAACTCAGAAAGTATTCGTTGGCCGGACTAGTGGGTTACATCGGGTGTTACAGGAACATTTAACGTATTTAAAATAATTTTTTGAGAATTTTTGTATGTTTAGTATTCGAGATATAGTCCATTGAACTCAGAAAGTATTCGTTGGCCGGACTAGTGGGTTACATCGGGTGAAAGAGGAACATTTAACGTGTTTGAAATAATTTTTTGAGAATTTTTGCATGTTTAGTATTCGAGATATAGTCCATTGAATTCAGAAAGTATTCGTTGGCCGGACTAGTGGGTTACATCGGGTGAAAGAGGAACATTTAATGTATTTAAAATAATTTTTTGAGAATTTTTGTATGTTTAGTATTCGAGATATAGTCCATTGAACTCAGAAATTATTCGTTGGCCGGACTAGTAGGTTACATTGGGTGTTACAGGCACATTTAACGTGTTTGAAATAATTTTTGAGAATTTTTGTATGTTTAGTATTCGCGATATAGTCCATTTAACTCAAAAATTATTCGTTGGCCGGACTAGTGGGTTACATCGGGTGAAAGAGGAACATTTAACGTGTTTGAAATAATTTTTTGAGAATTTTTGCATGTTTAGTATTCGAGATATAGTCCATTGAATTCAGAAAGTATTCGTTGGCCGGACTAGTGGGTTACATCGGGTGAAAGAGGAACATTTAACGTATTTAAAATAATTTTTTGAGAACTTTTGTATGTTTAGTATTCGAGATATAGTCCATTGAAGTCAGAAATTATTCGTTGGCCGGACTAGTGGGTTACATCGGGTGAAAGAGGAACATTTAACGTATTTAAAATAATTTTTTGAGAATTTTTGTATGTTTAGTATTCGAGATATAGTCCATTGAACTCAGAAATTATTCGTTGGCCGGACTAGTGGGTTACATTGGGTGTTACAGGAACATTTAACGTGTTTGAAATAATTTTTTGAGAATTTTTGCATGTTTAGTATTCGAGATGTAGTCCATTGAATTCAGAAAGTATTTGTTGGCCGGACTAGTGGGTTACATCGGGTGAAAGAGGAACATTTAACGTATTTAAAATAATTTTTTGAGAATTTTTGTATGTTTAGTTTTCGAGATATAGTCCATTGAATTCAGAAAGTATTCGTTGGCCGGACTAGTGGGTTACATCGGGTGAAAGAGGAACATTTAACGTATTTAAAATAATTTTTTGAGAACTTTTGTATGTTTAGTATTCGAGATATAGTCCATTGAAGTCAGAAATTATTCGTTGGCCGGACTAGTGGGTTACATTGGGTGTTACAGGAATATTTAAAGTGTTTGAAATAATTTTTTGAGAATTTTTGTATGTTTAGTTTTCGAGATATAGTCCATTGAACTCAGAAATTATTCGTTGGCCGGACTAGTGGGTTACATTGGGTGTTACAGGAACATTTAACGTGTTTGAAATAATTTTTTGAGAATTTTTGCATGTTTAGTATTCGAGATATAGTCCATTGAATTCAGAAAGTATTCGTTGGCCGGACTAGTGGGTTACATCGGGTGAAAGAGGAACATTTAACGTACTTAAAATAATTTTTTGAGAATTTTTGTATGTTTAGTATTCGAGATATAGTCCATTGAACTCAGAAATTATTCGTTGGCCGGACTAGTAGGTTACATTGGGTGTTACAGGCACATTTAACGTGTTTGAAATAATTTTTGAGAATTTTTGTATGTTTAGTATTCGCGATATAGTCCATTTAACTCAAAAATTATTCGTTGGCCGGACTAGTGGGTTACATCGGGTGAAAGAGGAACATTTAACGTACTTAAAATAATTTTTTGAGAATTTTTGTATGTTTAGTATTCGAGATATAGTCCATTGAACTCAGAAATTATTCGTTGGCCGGACTAATGGGTTACATTGGGTGAAAGAGGAACATTTAACGTATTTAAAATAATTTTTGAGAATTTTTGTATGTTTAGTTTTCGAGATATAGTCCATTGAATTCAGAAAGTATTCGTTGGCCGGACTAGTGGGTTACATCGGGTGAAAGAGGAACATTTAACGTATTTAAAATAATTTTTTGAGAATTTGTGTATGTTTAGTTTTCGAGATATAGTCCATTGAACTCAGAAAGTATTCGTTGGCCGGACTAGTGGGTTACATCGGGTGTTACAGGAACATTTAACGTATTTAAAATAATTTTTTGAGAATTTTTGTATGTTTAGTATTCGAGATATAGTCCATTGAACTCAGAAAGTATTCGTTGGCCGGACTAGTGGGTTACATCGGGTGAAAGAGGAACATTTAACGTGTTTGAAATAATTTTTTGAGAATTTTTGCATGTTTAGTATTCGAGATATAGTCCATTGAATTCAGAAAGTATTCGTTGGCCGGACTAGTGGGTTACATCGGGTGAAAGAGGAACATTTAATGTATTTAAAATAATTTTTTGAGAATTTTTGTATGTTTAGTATTCGAGATATAGTCCATTGAACTCAGAAATTATTCGTTGGCCGGACTAGTAGGTTACATTGGGTGTTACAGGCACATTTAACGTGTTTGAAATAATTTTTGAGAATTTTTGTATGTTTAGTATTCGCGATATAGTCCATTTAACTCAAAAATTATTCGTTGGCCGGACTAGTGGGTTACATCGGGTGAAAGAGGAACATTTAACGTATTTAAAATAATTTTTTGAGAATTTTTGTATGTTTAGTATTCGAGATATAGTCCATTGAATTCAGAAATTATTCGTTGGCCGGACTAGTGGGTTACATTGGGTGTTACAGGAACATTTAACGTGTTTGAAATAATTTTTTGAGAATTTTTGCATGTTTAGTATTCGAGATATAGTCCATTGAATTCAGAAAGTATTCGTTGGCCGGACTAGTGGGTTACATTGGGTGTTACAGGCACATTTAACGTGTTTGAAATAATTTTTGAGAATTTTTGTATGTTTAGTATTCGCTATATAGTCCATTTAACTCAAAAATTATTCGTTGGCCGGACTAGTGGGTTACATCGGGTGAAAGAGGAACATTTAACGTATTTAAAATAATTTTTTGAGAATTTGTGTATGTTTAGTTTTCGAGATATAGTCCATTGAATTCAGAAAGTATTCGTTGGCCGGACTAGTGGGTTACATCGGGTGAAAGAGGAACATTTAACGTATTTAAAATAATTTTTTGAGAACTTTTGTATGTTTAGTATTCGAGATATAGTCCATTGAAGTCAGAAATTATTCGTTGGCCGGACTAGTGGGTTACATTGGGTGTTACAGGAATATTTAAAGTGTTTGAAATAATTTTTTGAGAATTTTTGTATGTTTAGTTTTCGAGATATAGTCCATTGAACTCAGAAATTATTCGTTGGCCGGACTAGTGGGTTACATTGGGTGTTACAGGAACATTTAACGTGTTTGAAATAATTTTTTGAGAATTTTTGCATGTTTAGTATTCGAGATATAGTCCATTGAATTCAGAAAGTATTCGTTGGCCGGACTAGTGGGTTACATTGGGTGTTACAGGCACATTTAACGTGTTTGAAATAATTTTTGAGAATTTTTGTATGTTTAGTATTCGCTATATAGTCCATTTAACTCAAAAATTATTCGTTGGCCGGACTAGTGGGTTACATCGGGTGAAAGAGGAACATTTAACGTATTTAAAATAATTTTTTGAGAATTTGTGTATGTTTAGTTTTCGAGATATAGTCCATTGAATTCAGAAAGTATTCGTTGGCCGGACTAGTGGGTTACATCGGGTGAAAGAGGAACATTTAACGTATTTAAAATAATTTTTTGAGAACTTTTGTATGTTTAGTATTCGAGATATAGTCCATTGAAGTCAGAAATTATTCGTTGGCCGGAGTAGTGGGTTACATTGGGTGTTACAGGAATATTTCAAGTGTTTGAAATAATTTTTTGAGAATTTTTGTATGTTTAGTTTTCGAGATATAGTCCATTGAACTCAGAAATTATTCGTTGGCCGGACTAGTGGGTTACATTGGGTGTTACAGGAGCATTTAACGTGTTTGAAATAATTTTTTAAGAATTTTTGTATGTTCAGTATTCGAGATATAGTCCATTAGAATTCAAAAAGTATTCGTTGGCCGGTTTAGTGGGTTACATCGGGTGTTACAGGAACATTTAACGTATTTAAAATAATTTTTTGAGAATTTTTGTATGTTTAGTATTCGAGATATAGTCCATTGAACTCAGAAATTATTCGTTGGCCGGACTAGTGGGTTACATTCAGTGTTGTGCCTGTTTTTTACGTTACGTAATATACTCGGTTTTTTACATGTAAAATACGTATTTTACACATAACAATTTTTTACAAAATGTAAAATACAAAAACTATTCGTAACTAATTCAAAATTACTTATAGTTCATAAGCTCAATTCTTACGTATCTATAAAGGAAATTGGATATAGGTATGATGTAAAATGAGAATTGAACTTTAAATAATTGAATTAAATTGAATTTGTTTATAATTCTTCTAATTTATTAATTATAATTAAAAGTAAAATATTTGTACAAAAATATAAATATAAACAATTTTTGTAACAGATTACATTAAAATGATAGCATTAATATTGAATGAGTTCGATGATTAATCGTTTTACACTTCAATCCCATAGTGTTGTGGATTTTGTTTTTCTATTCTAAAAAATAAGTTAGTAGCTGAGAAACAAACCATATTTTATTTGAAAAAAAAAATATTATTTTATGTTTTTCTACAAATATTTCACTTTTAATTATAATTAATAAATTAGAAATAATATAAATAAATTCAAAAATTTTAAATCCATTTCGCATTTTACATCAATATCCAATTTTTTTTCATATACGTAAGAATTGATGTTTTTGAATTAGTTACGAATATTTTACGCAGTGTTCCTCGCAGTAATCGCATTTGCGAAGTGTATATTTGGATAACGACTTTTGTAGTTATGCTTATGTCGTATTTTATATTAATTTAACTTAGCATCTTTTATTAATATAGTTTTTATCGAATAAAATTAAATGTATTAATATGATACAAATTTACGTTTCGTATATTAAGGTTTGCGACTTTACTAAGGTTTTTAAATACGAATTTGATTTTATACAATATTATACGTTTTATACAGTAATTTAAGTATATTACCATTTTTTACGTAAAAAATGTATAAAACAGTTTTTTACATACAATTGCACAACACTGGTGAAAGAGGAACATTTAACGTATTTAAAATAATTTTTTGAGAACTTTTGTATGTTTAGTATTCGAGATATAGTCCATTGAAGTCAGAAATTATTCGTTGGCCGGACTAGTGGGTTACATTGGGTGTTACAGGAACATTTAACGTGTTTGAAATAATTTTTTGAGAATTTTTGCATGTTTAGTATTCGAGATATAGTCCATTGAATTCAGAAAGTATTCGTTGGCCGGACTAGTGGGTTACATCGAGTGAAAGAGGAACATTTAATGTATTTAAAATAATTTTTTGAGAATTTTTGTATGTTTAGTATTCGAGATATAGTCCATTGAACTCAGAAATTATTCGTTGGCCGGACTAGTGGGTTACATCGGGTGAAAGAGGAACATTTAACGTACTTAAAATAATTTTTTGAGAATTTTTGTATGTTTAGTATTCGAGATATAGTCCATTGAACTCAGAAATTATTCGTTGGCCGGACTAGTGGGTTACATTGGGTGTTACAGGAATATTTAAAGTGTTTGAAATAATTTTTTGAGAATTTTTGTATGTTTAGTTTTCGAGATATAGTCCATTGAACTCAGAAATTATTCGTTGGCCGGACTAGTGGGTTACATTGGGTGTTACAGGAGCATTTAACGTGTTTGAAATAATTTTTTAAGAATTTTTGTATGTTCAGTATTCGAGATATAGTCCATTAGAATTCAAAAAGTATTCGTTGGCCGGTTTAGTGGGTTACATCGGGTGTTACAGGAACATTTAACGTATTTAAAATAATTTTTTGAGAATTTTTGTATGTTTAGTATTCGAGATATAGTCCATTGAACTCAGAAAGTATTCGTTGGCCGGACTAGTGGGTTACATCGGGTGAAAGAGGAACATTTAACGTATTTAAAATAATTTTTTGAGAACTTTTGTATGTTTAGTATTCGAGATATAGTCCATTGAAGTCAGAAATTATTCGTTGGCCGGACTAGTGGGTTACATTGGGTGTTACAGGAATATTTAAAGTGTTTGAAATAATTTTTTGAGAATTTTTGTATGTTTAGTTTTCGAGATATAGTCCATTGAACTCAGAAATTATTCGTTGGCCGGACTAGTGGGTTACATTGGGTGTTACAGGAACATTTAACGTGTTTGAAATAATTTTTTGAGAATTTTTGCATGTTTAGTATTCGAGATATAGTCCATTGAATTCAGAAAGTATTCGTTGGCCGGACTAGTGGGTTACATCGGGTGAAAGAGGAACATTTAACGTATTTAAAATAATTTTTTGAGAACTTTTGTATGTTTAGTATTCGAGATATAGTCCATTGAAGTCAGAAATTATTCGTTGGCCGGACTAGTGGGTTACATTGGGTGTTACAGGAATATTTAAAGTGTTTGAAATAATTTTTTGAGAATTTTTGTATGTTTAGTTTTCGAGATATAGTCCATTGAACTCAGAAATTATTCGTTGGCCGGACTAGTGGGTTACATTGGGTGTTACAGGAGCATTTAACGTGTTTGAAATAATTTTTTAAGAATTTTTGTATGTTCAGTATTCGAGATATAGTCCATTAGAATTCAAAAAGTATTCGTTGGCCGGTTTAGTGGGTTACATCGGGTGTTACAGGAACATTTAACGTATTTAAAATAATTTTTTGAGAATTTTTGTATGTTTAGTATTCGAGATATAGTCCATTGAACTCAGAAAGTATTCGTTGGCCGGACTAGTGGGTTACATCGGGTGAAAGAGGAACATTTAACGTATTTAAAATAATTTTTTGAGAACTTTTGTATGTTTAGTATTCGAGATATAGTCCATTGAAGTCAGAAATTATTCGTTGGCCGGACTAGTGGGTTACATTGGGTGTTACAGGAATATTTAAAGTGTTTGAAATAATTTTTTGAGAATTTTTGTATGTTTAGTTTTCGAGATATAGTCCATTGAACTCAGAAATTATTCGTTGGCCGGACTAGTGGGTTACATTGGGTGTTACAGGAGCATTTAACGTGTTTGAAATAATTTTTTAAGAATTTTTGTATGTTCAGTATTCGAGATATAGTCCATTAGAATTCAAAAAGTATTCGTTGGCCGGTTTAGTGGGTTACATCGGGTGTTACAGGAACATTTAACGTATTTAAAATAATTTTTTGAGAATTTTTGTATGTTTAGTATTCGAGATATAGTCCATTGAACTCAGAAAGTATTCGTTGGCCGGACTAGTGGGTTACATCGGGTGAAAGAGGAACATTTAACGTATTTAAAATAATTTTTTGAGAACTTTTGTATGTTTAGTATTCGAGATATAGTCCATTGAACTCAGAAATTATTCGTTGGCCGGACTAGTAGGTTACATTGGGTGTTACAGGCACATTTAACGTGTTTGAAATAATTTTTGAGAATTTTTGTATGTTTAGTATTCGCGATATAGTCCATTTAACTCAAAAATTATTCGTTGGCCGGACTAGTGGGTTACATCGGGTGAAAGAGGAACATTTAACGTATTTAAAATAATTTTTTGAGAATTTGTGTATGTTTAGTTTTCGAGATATAGTCCATTGAATTCAGAAAGTATTCGTTGGCCGGACTAGTGGGTTACATCGGGTGAAAGAGGAACATTTAACGTATTTAAAATAATTTTTTGAGAATTTTTGTATGTTTAGTTTTCGAGATATAGTCCATTGAATTCAGAAAGTATTCGTTGGCCGGACTAGTGGGTTACATCGGGTGAAAGAGGAACATTTAACGTATTTAAAATAATTTTTTGAGAATTTTTGTATGTTTAGTATTCGAGATATAGTCCATTGAACTCAGAAATTATTCGTTGGCCGGACTAGTGGGTTACATTGGGTGTTACAGGAACATTTAACGTGTTTGAAATAATTTTTTGAGAATTTTTGCATGTTTAGTATTCGAGATGTAGTCCATTGAATTCAGAAAGTATTTGTTGGCCGGACTAGTGGGTTACATCGGGTGAAAGAGGAACATTTAACGTATTTAAAATAATTTTTTGAGAATTTTTGTATGTTTAGTTTTCGAGATATAGTCCATTGAATTCAGAAAGTATTCGTTGGCCGGACTAGTGGGTTACATCGGGTGAAAGAGGAACATTTAACGTATTTAAAATAATTTTTTGAGAACTTTTGTATGTTTAGTATTCGAGATATAGTCCATTGAAGTCAGAAATTATTCGTTGGCCGGACTAGTGGGTTACATTGGGTGTTACAGGAATATTTAAAGTGTTTGAAATAATTTTTTGAGAATTTTTGTATGTTTAGTTTTCGAGATATAGTCCATTGAACTCAGAAATTATTCGTTGGCCGGACTAGTGGGTTACATTGGGTGTTACAGGAACATTTAACGTGTTTGAAATAATTTTTTGAGAATTTTTGGATGTTTAGTATTCGAGATATAGTCCATTGAATTCAGAAAGTATTCGTTGGCCGGACTAGTGGGTTACATCGGGTGAAAGAGGAACATTTAACGTACTTAAAATAATTTTTTGAGAATTTTTGTATGTTTAGTATTCGAGATATAGTCCATTGAACTCAGAAATTATTCGTTGGCCGGACTAGTAGGTTACATTGGGTGTTACAGGCACATTTAACGTGTTTGAAATAATTTTTGAGAATTTTTGTATGTTTAGTATTCGCGATATAGTCCATTTAACTCAAAAATTATTCGTTGGCCGGACTAGTGGGTTACATCGGGTGAAAGAGGAACATTTAACGTACTTAAAATAATTTTTTGAGAATTTTTGTATGTTTAGTATTCGAGATATAGTCCATTGAACTCAGAAATTATTCGTTGGCCGGACTAATGGGTTACATTGGGTGAAAGAGGAACATTTAACGTATTTAAAATAATTTTTGAGAATTTTTGTATGTTTAGTTTTCGAGATATAGTCCATTGAATTCAGAAAGTATTCGTTGGCCGGACTAGTGGGTTACATCGGGTGAAAGAGGAACATTTAACGTATTTAAAATAATTTTTTGAGAATTTGTGTATGTTTAGTTTTCGAGATATAGTCCATTGAACTCAGAAAGTATTCGTTGGCCGGACTAGTGGGTTACATCGGGTGTTACAGGAACATTTAACGTATTTAAAATAATTTTTTGAGAATTTTTGTATGTTTAGTATTCGAGATATAGTCCATTGAACTCAGAAAGTATTCGTTGGCCGGACTAGTGGGTTACATCGGGTGAAAGAGGAACATTTAACGTGTTTGAAATAATTTTTTGAGAATTTTTGCATGTTTAGTATTCGAGATATAGTCCATTGAATTCAGAAAGTATTCGTTGGCCGGACTAGTGGGTTACATCGGGTGAAAGAGGAACATTTAATGTATTTAAAATAATTTTTTGAGAATTTTTGTATGTTTAGTATTCGAGATATAGTCCATTGAACTCAGAAATTATTCGTTGGCCGGACTAGTAGGTTACATTGGGTGTTACAGGCACATTTAACGTGTTTGAAATAATTTTTGAGAATTTTTGTATGTTTAGTATTCGCGATATAGTCCATTTAACTCAAAAATTATTCGTTGGCCGGACTAGTGGGTTACATCGGGTGAAAGAGGAACATTTAACGTATTTAAAATAATTTTTTGAGAATTTTTGTATGTTTAGTATTCGAGATATAGTCCATTGAATTCAGAAATTATTCGTTGGCCGGACTAGTGGGTTACATTGGGTGTTACAGGAACATTTAACGTGTTTGAAATAATTTTTTGAGAATTTTTGCATGTTTAGTATTCGAGATATAGTCCATTGAATTCAGAAAGTATTCGTTGGCCGGACTAGTGGGTTACATTGGGTGTTACAGGCACATTTAACGTGTTTGAAATAATTTTTGAGAATTTTTGTATGTTTAGTATTCGCTATATAGTCCATTTAACTCAAAAATTATTCGTTGGCCGGACTAGTGGGTTACATCGGGTGAAAGAGGAACATTTAACGTATTTAAAATAATTTTTTGAGAATTTGTGTATGTTTAGTTTTCGAGATATAGTCCATTGAATTCAGAAAGTATTCGTTGGCCGGACTAGTGGGTTACATCGGGTGAAAGAGGAACATTTAACGTATTTAAAATAATTTTTTGAGAACTTTTGTATGTTTAGTATTCGAGATATAGTCCATTGAAGTCAGAAATTATTCGTTGGCCGGACTAGTGGGTTACATTGGGTGTTACAGGAATATTTAAAGTGTTTGAAATAATTTTTTGAGAATTTTTGTATGTTTAGTTTTCGAGATATAGTCCATTGAACTCAGAAATTATTCGTTGGCCGGACTAGTGGGTTACATTGGGTGTTACAGGAACATTTAACGTGTTTGAAATAATTTTTTGAGAATTTTTGTATGTTTAGTATTCGAGATATAGTCCATTGAATTCAGAAAGTATTCGTTGGCCGGACTAGTGGGTTACATTGGGTGTTACAGGCACATTTAACGTGTTTGAAATAATTTTTGAGAATTTTTGTATGTTTAGTATTCGCTATATAGTCCATTTAACTCAAAAATTATTCGTTGGCCGGACTAGTGGGTTACATCGGGTGAAAGAGGAACATTTAACGTATTTAAAATAATTTTTTGAGAATTTGTGTATGTTTAGTTTTCGAGATATAGTCCATTGAATTCAGAAAGTATTCGTTGGCCGGACTAGTGGGTTACATCGGGTGAAAGAGGAACATTTAACGTATTTAAAATAATTTTTTGAGAACTTTTGTATGTTTAGTATTCGAGATATAGTCCATTGAAGTCAGAAATTATTCGTTGGCCGGACTAGTGGGTTACATTGGGTGTTACAGGAATATTTAAAGTGTTTGAAATAATTTTTTGAGAATTTTTGTATGTTTAGTTTTCGAGATATAGTCCATTGAACTCAGAAATTATTCGTTGGCCGGACTAGTGGGTTACATTGGGTGTTACAGGAACATTTAACGTGTTTGAAATAATTTTTTGAGAATTTTTGCATGTTTAGTATTCGAGATATAGTCCATTGAATTCAGAAAGTATTCGTTGGCCGGACTAGTGGGTTACATCGGGTGAAAGAGGAACATTTAATGTATTTAAAATAATTTTTTGAGAATTTTTGTATGTTTAGTATTCGAGATATAGTCCATTGAACTCAGAAATTATTCGTTGGCCGGACTAGTGGGTTACATTGGGTGTTACAGGAACATTTAACGTGTTTGAAATAATTTTTTGAGAATTTTTGCATGTTTAGTATTCGAGATATAGTCCATTGAATTCAGAAAGTATTCGTTGGCCGGACTAGTGGGTTACATCGGGTGAAAGAGGAACATTTAACGTATTTAAAATAATTTTTTGAGAATTTTTGTATGTTTAGTTTTCGAGATATAGTCCATTGAATTCAGAAAGTATTCGTTGGCCGGACTAGTGGGTTACATCGGGTGAAAGAGGAACATTTAACGTATTTAAAATAATTTTTTGAGAACTTTTGTATGTTTAGTATTCGAGATATAGTCCATTGAAGTCAGAAATTATTCGTTGGCCGGACTAGTGGGTTACATTGGGTGTTACAGGAATATTTAAAGTGTTTGAAATAATTTTTTGAGAATTTTTGTATGTTTAGTTTTCGAGATATAGTCCATTGAACTCAGAAATTATTCGTTGGCCGGACTAGTGGGTTACATTGGGTGTTACAGGAACATTTAACGTGTTTGAAATAATTTTTTGAGAATTTTTGCATGTTTAGTATTCGAGATATAGTCCATTGAATTCAGAAAGTATTCGTTGGCCGGACTAGTGGGTTACATCGGGTGAAAGAGGAACATTTAACGTATTTAAAATAATTTTTTGAGAATTTTTGTATGTTTAGTTTTCGAGATATAGTCCATTGAATTCAGAAAGTATTCGTTGGCCGGACTAGTGGGTTACATCGGGTGAAAGAGGAACATTTAACGTATTTAAAATAATTTTTTGAGAACTTTTGTATGTTTAGTATTCGAGATATAGTCCATTGAAGTCAGAAATTATTCGTTGGCCGGACTAGTGGGTTACATTGGGTGTTACAGGAATATTTAAAGTGTTTGAAATAATTTTTTGAGAATTTTTGTATGTTTAGTTTTCGAGATATAGTCCATTGAACTCAGAAATTATTCGTTGGCCGGACTAGTGGGTTACATTGGGTGTTACAGGAACATTTAACGTGTTTGAAATAATTTTTTGAGAATTTTTGCATGTTTAGTATTCGAGATATAGTCCATTGAATTCAGAAAGTATTCGTTGGCCGGACTAGTGGGTTACATCGGGTGAAAGAGGAACATTTAATGTATTTAAAATAATTTTTTGAGAATTTTTGTATGTTTAGTATTCGAGATATAGTCCATTGAACTCAGAAATTATTCGTTGGCCGGACTAGTGGGTTACATTGGGTGTTACAGGAACATTTAACGTGTTTGAAATAATTTTTTGAGAATTTTTGCATGTTTAGTATTCGAGATGTAGTCCATTGAATTCAGAAAGTATTTGTTGGCCGGACTAGTGGGTTACATCGGGTGAAAGAGGAACATTTAACGTATTTAAAATAATTTTTTGAGAATTTTTGTATGTTTAGTTTTCGAGATATAGTCCATTGAATTCAGAAAGTATTCGTTGGCCGGACTAGTGGGTTACATCGGGTGAAAGAGGAACATTTAACGTATTTAAAATAATTTTTTGAGAACTTTTGTATGTTTAGTATTCGAGATATAGTCCATTGAAGTCAGAAATTATTCGTTGGCCGGACTAGTGGGTTACATTGGGTGTTACAGGAATATTTAAAGTGTTTGAAATAATTTTTTGAGAATTTTTGTATGTTTAGTTTTCGAGATATAGTCCATTGAACTCAGAAATTATTCGTTGGCCGGACTAGTGGGTTACATTGGGTGTTACAGGAACATTTAACGTGTTTGAAATAATTTTTTGAGAATTTTTGCATGTTTAGTATTCGAGATATAGTCCATTGAATTCAGAAAGTATTCGTTGGCCGGACTAGTGGGTTACATCGGGTGAAAGAGGAACATTTAACGTATTTAAAATAATTTTTTGAGAATTTTTGTATGTTTAGTTTTCGAGATATAGTCCATTGAATTCAGAAAGTATTCGTTGGCCGGACTAGTGGGTTACATCGGGTGAAAGAGGAACATTTAACGTATTTAAAATAATTTTTTGAGAACTTTTGTATGTTTAGTATTCGAGATATAGTCCATTGAAGTCAGAAATTATTCGTTGGCCGGACTAGTGGGTTACATTGGGTGTTACAGGAATATTTAAAGTGTTTGAAATAATTTTTTGAGAATTTTTGTATGTTTAGTTTTCGAGATATAGTCCATTGAACTCAGAAATTATTCGTTGGCCGGACTAGTGGGTTACATTGGGTGTTACAGGAACATTTAACGTGTTTGAAATAATTTTTTGAGAATTTTTGCATGTTTAGTATTCGAGATATAGTCCATTGAATTCAGAAAGTATTCGTTGGCCGGACTAGTGGGTTACATCGGGTGAAAGAGGAACATTTAACGTATTTAAAATAATTTTTTGAGAATTTTTGTATGTTTAGTTTTCGAGATATAGTCCATTGAATTCAGAAAGTATTCGTTGGCCGGACTAGTGGGTTACATCGGGTGAAAGAGGAACATTTAACGTATTTAAAATAATTTTTTGAGAACTTTTGTATGTTTAGTATTCGAGATATAGTCCATTGAAGTCAGAAATTATTCGTTGGCCGGACTAGTGGGTTACATTGGGTGTTACAGGAATATTTAAAGTGTTTGAAATAATTTTTTGAGAATTTTTGTATGTTTAGTTTTCGAGATATAGTCCATTGAACTCAGAAATTATTCGTTGGCCGGACTAGTGGGTTACATTGGGTGTTACAGGAACATTTAACGTGTTTGAAATAATTTTTTGAGAATTTTTGCATGTTTAGTATTCGAGATATAGTCCATTGAATTCAGAAAGTATTCGTTGGCCGGACTAGTGGGTTACATCGGGTGAAAGAGGAACATTTAATGTATTTAAAATAATTTTTGGAGAATTTTTGTATGTTTAGTATTCGAGATATAGTCCATTGAACTCAGAAATTATTCGTTGGCCGGACTAGTAGGTTACATTGGGTGTTACAGGCACATTTAACGTGTTTGAAATAATTTTTGAGAATTTTTGTATGTTTAGTATTCGCTATATAGTCCATTTAACTCAAAAATTATTCGTTGGCCGGACTAGTGGGTTACATCGGGTGAAAGAGGAACATTTAACGTGTTTGAAATAATTTTTTGAGAATTTTTGCATGTTTAGTATTCGAGATATAGTCCATTGAATTCAGAAAGTATTCGTTGGCCGGACTAGTGGGTTACATCGGGTGAAAGACGAACATTTAATGTATTTAAAATAATTTTTTGAGAATTTTTGTATGTTTAGTATTCGAGATATAGTCCATTGAACTCAGAAATTATTCGTTGGCCGGACTAGTGGGTTACATTGGGTGTTACAGGAACATTTAACGTGTTTGAAATAATTTTTTGAGAATTTTTGCATGTTTAGTATTCGAGATGTAGTCCATTGAATTCAGAAAGTATTTGTTGGCCGGACTAGTGGGTTACATCGGGTGAAAGAGGAACATTTAACGTATTTAAAATAATTTTTTGAGAATTTTTGTATGTTTAGTTTTCGAGATATAGTCCATTGAATTCAGAAAGTATTCGTTGGCCGGACTAGTGGGTTACATCGGGTGAAAGAGGAACATTTAACGTATTTAAAATAATTTTTTGAGAACTTTTGTATGTTTAGTATTCGAGATATAGTCCATTGAAGTCAGAAATTATTCGTTGGCCGGACTAGTGGGTTACATTGGGTGTTACAGGAACATTTAACGTGTTTGAAATAATTTTTTGAGAATTTTTGCATGTTTAGTATTCGAGATATAGTCCATTGAATTCAGAAAGTATTCGTTGGCCGGACTAGTGGGTTACATCGGGTGAAAGAGGAACATTTAACGTATTTAAAATAATTTTTTGAGAATTTTTGTATGTTTAGTTTTCGAGATATAGTCCATTGAATTCAGAAAGTATTCGTTGGCCGGACTAGTGGGTTACATCGGGTGAAAGAGGAACATTTAACGTATTTAAAATAATTTTTTGAGAACTTTTGTATGTTTAGTATTCGAGATATAGTCCATTGAAGTCAGAAATTATTCGTTGGCCGGACTAGTGGGTTACATTGGGTGTTACAGGAATATTTAAAGTGTTTGAAATAATTTTTTGAGAATTTTTGTATGTTTAGTTTTCGAGATATAGTCCATTGAACTCAGAAATTATTCGTTGGCCGGACTAGTGGGTTACATTGGGTGTTACAGGAAGATTTAACGTGTTTGAAATAATTTGTTGAGAATTTTTGCATGTTTAGTATTCGCGATATAGTCCATTTAACTCAAAAATTATTCGTTGGCTGGACTAGTGGGTTACATCGGGTGAAAGAGGAACATTTAACGTACTTAAAATAATTTTTTGAGAATTTTTGTATGTTTAGTATTCGAAATATAGTCCATTGAATTCAGAAAGTATTCGTTGGCCGGACTAGTGGGTTACATCGGGTGAAAGAGGAACATTTAACGTATTTAAAATAATTTTTTGAGAATTTGTGTATGTTTAGTTTTCGAGATATAGTCCATTGAATTCAGAAAGTATTCGTTGGCCGGACTAGTGGGTTACATCGGATGAAAGAGGAACATTTAACGAATTTAAAATAATTTTTTGAGAATTTTTGTATGTTTCGTATTCGAGATATAGTCCATTGAACTCAGAAATTATTCGTTGGCCGGACTAATGGGTTACATTGGGTGAAAGAGGAACATTTAACGTATTTAAAATAATTTTTGAGAATTTTTGTATGTTTAGTTTTCGAGATATAGTCCATTGAATTCAGAAAGTATTCGTTGGCCGGACTAGTGGGTTACATCGGGTGAAAGAGGAACATTTAACGTATTTAAAATAATTTTTTGAGAATTTGTGTATGTTTAGTTTTCGAGATATAGTCCATTGAATTCAGAAAGTATTCGTTGGCCGGACTAGTGGGTTACATCGGATGAAAGAGGAACATTTAACGAATTTAAAATAATTTTTTGAGAATTTTTGTATGTTTCGTATTCGAGATATAGTCCATTGAACTCAGAAATTATTCGTTGGCCGGACTAATGGGTTACATTGGGTGAAAGAGGAACATTTAACGTATTTAAAATAATTTTTGAGAATTTTTGTATGTTTAGTTTTCGAGATATAGTCCATTGAATTCAGAAAGTATTCGTTGGCCGGACTAGTGGGTTACATCGGGTGAAAGAGGAACATTTAACGTATTTAAAATAATTTTTTGAGAATTTGTGTATGTTTAGTTTTCGAGATATAGTCCATTGAATTCAGAAAGTATTCGTTGGCCGGACTAGTGGGTTACATCGGATGAAAGAGGAACATTTAACGAATTTAAAATAATTTTTTGAGAATTTTTGTATGTTCAGTATTCGAGATATAGTCCATTAGAATTCAAAAAGTATTCGTTGGCCGGTTTAGTGGGTTACATCGGGTGTTACAGGAACATTTAACGTATTTAAAATAATTTTTTGAGAATTTTTGTATGTTTAGTATTCGAGATATAGTCCATTGAACTCAGAAAGTATTCGTTGGCCGGACTAGTGGGTTACATCGGGTGAAAGAGGAACATTTAACGTGTTTGAAATAATTTTTTGAGAATTTTTGCATGTTTAGTATTCGAGATATAGTCCATTGAATTCAGAAAGTATTCGTTGGCCGGACTAGTGGGTTACATCGGGTGAAAGAGGAACATTTAATGTATTTAAAATAATTTTTTGAGAATTTTTGTATGTTTAGTATTCGAGATATAGTCCATTGAACTCAGAAATTATTCGTTGGCCGGACTAGTAGGTTACATTGGGTGTTACAGGCACATTTAACGTGTTTGAAATAATTTTTGAGAATTTTTGTATGTTTAGTATTCGCGATATAGTCCATTTAACTCAAAAATTATTCGTTGGCCGGACTAGTGGGTTACATCGGGTGAAAGAGGAACATTTAACGTATTTAAAATAATTTTTTGAGAATTTTTGTATGTTTAGTATTCGAGATATAGTCCATTGAATTCAGAAATTATTCGTTGGCCGGACTAGTGGGTTACATTGGGTGTTACAGGAACATTTAACGTGTTTGAAATAATTTGTTGAGAATTTTTGCATGTTTAGTATTCGAGATATAGTCCATTGAATTCAGAAAGTATTCGTTGGCCGGACTAGTGGGTTACATCGGGTGAAAGAGGAACATTTAATGTATTTAAAATAATTTTTTGAGAATTTTTGTATGTTTAGTATTCGAGATATAGTCCATTGAACTCAGAAATTATTCGTTGGCCGGACTAGTAGGTTACATTGGGTGTTACAGGCACATTTAACGTGTTTGAAATAATTTTTGAGAATTTTTGTATGTTTAGTATTCGCTATATAGTCCATTTAACTCAAAAATTATTCGTTGGCCGGACTAGTGGGTTACATCGGGTGAAAGAGGAACATTTAACGTATTTAAAATAATTTTTTGAGAATTTTTGTATGTTTAGTATTCGAGATATAGTCCATTGAACTCAGAAATTATTCGTTGGCCGGACTAGTGGGTTACATTGGGTGTTACAGGAACATTTAACGTGTTTGAAATAATTTTTTGAGAATTTTTGCATGTTTAGTATTCGAGATGTAGTCCATTGAATTCAGAAAGTATTTGTTGGCCGGACTAGTGGGTTACATCGGGTGAAAGACAGTGTTGTGCCTGTTTTTTACGTTACGTAATATACTCGGTTTTTTACATGTAAAATACGTATTTTACACATAACAATTTTTTACAAAATGTAAAATACAAAAACTATTCGTTACTAATTCAAAATTACTTATAGTTCATAAGCTCAATTCTTACGTATCTATAAAGGAAATTGGATATAGGTATGATGTAAAATGAGAATTGAACTTTAAATAATTGAATTAAATTGAATTTGTTTATAATTCTTCTAATTTATTAATTATAATTAAAAGTAAAATATTTGTACAAAAATATAAATATAAACAATTTTTGTAACAGATTACATTAAAATGATAGCATTAATATTGAATGAGTTCGATGATTAATCGTTTTACACTTCAATCCCATAGTGTTGTGGATTTTGTTTTTCTATTCTAAAAAATAAGTTAGTAGCTGAGAAACAAACCATATTTTATTTGAAAAAAAAAATATTATTTTATGTTTTTCTACAAATATTTCACTTTTAATTATAATTAATAAATTAGAAATAATATAAATAAATTCAAAAATTTTAAATCCATTTCGCATTTTACATCAATATCCAATTTTTTTTCATATACGTAAGAATTGATGTTTTTGAATTAGTTACGAATATTTTACGCAGTGTTCCTCGCAGTAATCGCATTTGCGAAGTGTATATTTGGATAACGACTTTTGTAGTTATGCTTATGTCGTATTTTATATTAATTTAACTTAGCATCTTTTATTAATATAGTTTTTATCGAATAAAATTAAATGTATTAATATGATACAAATTTACGTTTCGTATATTAAGGTTTGCGACTTTACTAAGGTTTTTAAATACGAATTTGATTTTATACAATATTATACGTTTTATACAGTAATTTAAGTATATTACCATTTTTTACGTAAAAAATGTATAAAACAGTTTTTTACATACAATTGCACAACACTGGTGAAAGAGGAACATTTAACGTATTTAAAATAATTTTTTGAGAACTTTTGTATGTTTAGTATTCGAGATATAGTCCATTGAAGTCAGAAATTATTCGTTGGCCGGACTAGTGGGTTACATTGGGTGTTACAGGAACATTTAACGTGTTTGAAATAATTTTTTGAGAATTTTTGCATGTTTAGTATTCGAGATATAGTCCATTGAATTCAGAAAGTATTCGTTGGCCGGACTAGTGGGTTACATCGAGTGAAAGAGGAACATTTAATGTATTTAAAATAATTTTTTGAGAATTTTTGTATGTTTAGTATTCGAGATATAGTCCATTGAACTCAGAAATTATTCGTTGGCCGGACTAGTGGGTTACATCGGGTGAAAGAGGAACATTTAACGTACTTAAAATAATTTTTTGAGAATTTTTGTATGTTTAGTATTCGAGATATAGTCCATTGAACTCAGAAATTATTCGTTGGCCGGACTAGTAGGTTACATTGGGTGTTACAGGCACATTTAACGTGTTTGAAATAATTTTTGAGAATTTTTGTATGTTTAGTATTCGCGATATAGTCCATTTAACTCAAAAATTATTCGTTGGCCGGACTAGTGGGTTACATCGGGTGAAAGAGGAACATTTAACGTATTTAAAATAATTTTTTGAGAATTTTTGTATGTTTAGTATTCGAGATATAGTCCATTGAATTCAGAAAGTATTCGTTGGCCGGACTAGTGGGTTACATCGGGTGAAAGAGGAACATTTAACGTATTTAAAATAATTTTTTGAGAATTTGTGTATGTTTAGTTTTCGAGATATAGTCCATTGAATTCAGAAAGTATTCGTTGGCCGGACTAGTGGGTTACATCGGGTGAAAGAGGAACATTTAACGTACTTAAAATAATTTTTTGAGAATTTTTGTATGTTTAGTATTCGAGATATAGTCCATTGAACTCAGAAATTATTCGTTGGCCGGACTAGTGGGTTACATTGGGTGTTACAGGAACATTTAACGTGTTTGAAATAATTTTTTGAGAATTTTTGCATGTTTAGTATTCGAGATGTAGTCCATTGAATTCAGAAAGTATTTGTTGGCCGGACTAGTGGGTTACATCGGGTGAAAGAGGAACATTTAACGTATTTAAAATAATTTTTTGAGAATTTTTGTATGTTTAGTATTCGAGATATAGTCCATTGAACTCAGAAATTATTCGTTGGCCGGACAAGTGGGTTACATTGGGTGTTAAAGGAACATTTAACGTATTTAAAATAATTTTTTGAGAATTTTTGTATGTTTAGTATTCGAGATATAGTCCATTGAACTCAGAAAGTATTCGTTGGCCGGACTAGTGGGTTACATCGGGTGAAAGAGGAACATTTAACGTGTTTGAAATAATTTTTTGAGAATTTTTGTATGTTTAGTTTTCGAGATATAGTCCATTGAACTCAGAAATTATTCGTTGGCCGGACTAGTGGGTTACATCGGGTGAAAGAGGAACATTTAACGTATTTAAAATAATTTTTTGAGAATTTTTGTATGTTTAGTATTCGAGATATAGTCCATTAAATTCAGAAAGTATTCGTTGGCCGGACTAGTGGGTTACATCGGGTGAAAGAGGAACATTTAACGTATTTAAAATAATTTTTACAGAATTTTTGTATGTTTAGTATTCGAGATATAGTCCATTAAATTCAGAAAGTATTCGTTGGCCGGACTAGTGGGTTACATCGGGTGAAAGAGGAACATTTAACGTACTTAAAATAATTTTTTGAGAATTTTTGTATGTTTAGTATTCGAGATATAGTCCATTGAACTCAGAAATTATTCGTTGGCCGGACTAGTGGGTTACATTGGGTGTTACAGGAACATTTAACGTGTTTGAAATAATTTTTTGAGAATTTTTGCATGTTTAGTATTCGAGATGTAGTCCATTGAATTCAGAAAGTATTTGTTGGCCGGACTAGTGGGTTACATCGGGTGAAAGAGGAACATTTAACGTATTTAAAATAATTTTTTGAGAATTTTTGTATGTTTAGTATTCGAAATATAGTCCATTGAATTCAGAAAGTATTCGTTGGCCGGACTAGTGGGTTACATCGGATGAAAGAGGAACATTTAACGAATTTAAAATAATTTTTTGAGAATTTTTGTATGTTTCGTATTCGAGATATAGTCCATTGAATTCAGAAAGTATTCGTTGGCCGGACTAGTGGGTTACATCGGGTGAAAGAGGAACATTTAACGTACTTAAAATAATTTTTTGAGAATTTTTGTATGTTTAGTATTCGAGATATAGTCCATTGAACTCAGAAATTATTCGTTGGCCGGACTAGTGGGTTACATCGGGTGAAAGAGGAACATTTAACGTATTTAAAATAATTTTTTGAGAATTTTTGTATGTTTAGTATTCGAGATATAGTCCATTGAATTCAGAAAGTATTCGTTGGCCGGACTAGTGGGTTACATCGGGTGAAAGAGGAACATTTAACGAATTTAAAATAATTTTTTGAGAATTTTTGTATGTTTGGTATTCGAGATATAGTCCATTGAATTCAGAAAGTATTCGTTGGCCGGACTAGTGGGTTACATCGGGTGAAAGAGGAACATTTAACGTATTTAAAATAATTTTTTGAGAATTTTTGTATGTTTGGTATTCGAGATATAGTCCATTGAACTCAGAAATTATTTGTTGGCCGGACTAGTGGGTTACATTGGGTGAAAGAGGAACATTTAACGTGTTTGAAATAATTTTTTGAGAATTTTTGTATGTTTAGTATTCGAGAACTCTGTTTAGTATTCATTGAACTCAGAAATTATTCGTTGGCCGGACTAGTGGGTTACATTGGGTGTTACAGGAACATTTAACGTGTTTGAAATAATTTTTTGAGAATTTTTGTATGTTTGGTATTCGAGATATAGTCCATTGAATTCAGAAAGTATTCGTTGGCCGGACTAGTGGGTTACATCGGGTGAAAGAGGAACATTTAACGTATTTAAAATAATTTTTTGAGAATTTTTGTATGTTTGGTATTCGAGATATAGTCCATTGAATTCAGAAAGTATTCGTTGGCCGGACTAGTGGGTTACATCGGGTGAAAGAGGAACATTTAACGTATTTAAAATAATTTTTTGAGAATTTTTGTATGTTTGGTATTCGAGATATAGTCCATTGAACTCAGAAATTATTTGTTGGCCGGACTAGTGGGTTACATTGGGTGAAAGAGGAACATTTAACGTGTTTGAAATAATTTTTTGGGAATTTTTGTATGTTTAGTATTCGAGAACTCTGTTTAGTATTCATTGAACTCAGAAATTATTCGTTGGCCGGACAAGTGGGTTACATTGGGTGTTAAAGGAACATTTAACGTGTTTGAAATAATTTTTTGAGAATTTTAATTGTATTGTCAACATAAAATTAACACATAATGATTTATTTCAAGAAGCGGAATGTCTTATTACTAAGGTCGTAACTGCATTGTACGAGGGCAATACAAATCTTGCAGAAAATTTACGTTACGATGCATTATTTTCTATTAAAAAAAATCTAAATTACGATTTTGGTTTAGAAAGTAATTGCGAATGTAATGTTACGCAAATAACAGATTTCTTTTTTAAAAAGAACCCTTCTTGCATCGCGGAATTTTTCTGCGACATTTGCAGGAAGTTGACTGTGGAAAATAGACCTTACATTTCCATAGATATTGTAAAACTGGAAAAAATTGGCATTCAAAATCTAGGAAAAAGTTTTTCAGCGATTCCTCAAAAAAGATGTTGCGGTTTAAATTTATTATCGCCAAATACCCAATTAAGTCAATACGCAATAATTAATACTGAGTATCTTAACAGCCAAACACAAAAACCCATAGCCTTGCAGCATATTCCACAAACAATAAAAATTGAAAACAAGGTATTAAAAATTAATTCCACAATCAGTTATCAACCAAATCACTACACTGCCTATTGTAAAAAAAATGATTACTGGGAAGAATTTGATGACCTTAAAGAAAATGTGGTTAAAATCAGAAATTCCTCAAAATGTGTAACTCCTCATTTCCTTTGTTACACTATGTGTAATTAAGACGAAATGTCTCCTAAATAAAATTGCATTATTTTCATAGCTGGCCTACTCATTGAAGTAAATCTGTGAATCTTACAAAAAACTATTGTATCATATCATAAACACCACCTTCGAACCAAAACTAATTAGAATGTTAAAAAATGCTCGAAATATAAATTATGCAACCAATTAAGATTATTATTTTTTCTTCCATTCAAGTCGTTTTTCCATTAACTTTCTTCTATTCCTTCGCAACAAGCCAGACAAACAAAGAGATCCTAAATTGAAAAAAGTATATCTCAACTCCACCTCATAGAAAAATTCTAGCCCGACCAACGAATAGCTCCTGACTTTGAAGGACTATATCTCAACTAAGTCGCAAAAGCAAATTATGTAAAAAACTCTCAAATTACTATAAAACTTCCATCATCATCAGCCATAAGCCCCTAGTTCCACCAACGAGTATTTGCTGAGTTTGAAGAAGTATTCTCTAATTCTCAATTGACTATATCTCGAAAACTAAATATACAAAAATTCTCAAAAAATTATTTCAAACACGTTAAATGTTCCTGTAACACCCAATGTAACCCATTAGTCCGGCCAACGAATAATTTCTGAGTTCAATGAATACTCAACAGAGTTCTCAAATACTAAACATACAAAAATTCTCAAAAAATTATTTCAAATACGTTAAATGTTCCTCTTTCACCCGATGTAACCCACTAGTCCGGCCAACGAATACTTTCTGAATTCAATGGACTATATCTCGAATACCAAACATACAAAAATTCTCAAAAAATTATTTTAAATACGTTAAATGTTCCTCTTTCACCCGATGTAACCCACTAGTCCGGCCAACGAATACTTTCTGAATTCAATGGACTATATCTCGAATACTAAACATACAAAAATTCTCAAAAAATTATTTCAAATACGTTAAATGTTCTTCTTTCACCCGATGTAACATCCTAGTCCGGCCATTTAATATCTGATGTTTTTGATGGACTATATTGCAACTTTATTCCTTAGAAAAATTCTAACATAATCTCAAAATTATTTTGAATCACCAGGCTAAAGCTATTAGTTCGATCATAAAATAAATCACGTACAATTTCTTAAAAATATAATCGGGGATTGGTAAATAATTAATATAATTTTTTTGTCTTGGCCCCGAAAATTTTTCTTTTTTCATATTATCATGAAAAAACAACAATTTTACTCTCAGCCCCGAAAAAGTTTGTGCGTGATAGTTTTCGATGTCATGACAGTAAATATTTTCTGGGCTGAGAGTAAAAATGTCGAACTTTTCGGGGCTGATAGTCAAAAATTTCATGATATGTGGAGATTTTTTGGGCTGAGAGTAAAAAAATGTCATGATAGCAACAACTAGTGTTGCCATCGCATTTATCGGGGATGGAATTTGGGCTATCTTCACATACATATGACAATGCTCCATGCCATACGGCAAAAAAGCCACCGAATATTTAAGGACTAACGACATCCAAATCCTTGATTGGCCAGCGAATAGGCAAGATATGAATCCCTTCGAAAATATCTGGGATATTCTTAAAGAAAAATTACCAGAAAAGTGCCCGCGAACCCAATAAAAATTGATCGAAGCGATGAAAGAAGTCTAGAAAAATGACGCCGATCTACCCACCAAAGTCAAAAATGCAATAAGTGAAATTCCCCGTACGATAGAATTATTAAAAAATGCTAAAGGAATGTTCAACAAGTATTAATAAATGTAGTTATCATGAAATGTTTTAACTTTTATTTGAAAAATTAATTTTTTAAAGCAATAATCTTCCAAATATCTAAATGTGATAATAATTTGGCCACATCTGTAGTTCTATGATACGTTGTTTTTGAATCTGCATTATCAACATTTTTTGGTTGGTAAATCTTATTAATTACACCATAATCTGCATTATCGACAGACATCTGCTGGTACAGGTTACTTGTTACATCCGAATCTGTATTATCGACATTTTTCAGCTGGAGCGAGTCGGCTAACTTTAACAGTATATGGAAAATGTCATAAAAGAGCAGATTTTTGGAAAAACAAATTAAATTTGCTTTTAAAATTATTATTTTTTGTTTTTTAGTTCTATACAATATTTACTCAAAAAATAAATCATATAGTTACTTTTGCAGCACCCTGTATAGAAAAATTGTCTAAAATAACCTATTTTAGAGTTTAAACAAAATTTAGTAAATTGCAACATAATTTTCTCGTGTTCTTCCCAAACCGTTTGGAAATTGTTTAATCTTTACAATGAAACCATCAGAGGAGACTCATGGACTTCTCTAGGATAAGAGTTAACGATAATCTAAAAAAAGTTCAAGCTCATTAACAGTGTAAATTGTTAACAGTGTAAATTGTTGGTATGATTTTTGGTATGGATTTCACAATCAGTTCAGGTTTCATATGCCACTGGCCCTTCCTGCGCTAAACGTTTAATATTTTTATCGTTAATCTATTGTCATTGAAATTTGGTAATCACCACACTCACTTTTAATGATTTATTTTAGTTAAATTTCACGCTAGATTAACAGAAATCTTCTGAAATTCCTAGTAGATAACAACTAGGTACTTGTATTTATTTCAGGTAACTTAGGTAATATTTCAGATCTTTACTTTATTTTTTAAACATTTATCTTATTGTTTTCTTTCGAAACCATAGTCTGAACTTTGAAACTAAGCTATATATAAAAATACTCCACCTTTATAAAGAGCCTACGCCACCCACTTAAAACTATTTATAAAATTTTATATAAATACAAAATAACATAAATAGAAACTTAAACAAGAAAATCGATATGAGTACTAACTAAAAAAAGCTATTTACATAACATAAACCTTATTTAATAATTAAAAAAAAAATCATATTTATTTATAATAAATAATTTATAAAACAAAAATATATTTAATATAAGTATTGATTTTATTTTTGAAATTTTATTTCAAGAATAGAATTTTATTTATAACTTCTTAGAAAATTCAATTTATATAACATTCCCATTAAATGTTTCTATGACAAAGAACTGTACGAAAGGGGTTAGCAAATCTCGCCTAAAAATGCATGAAAGCTTACGACATCAAATTCATATTTCTATTGAGGTAATTTGGAATTTGTTACATCCATAACTGACAAATTTCGCAGTGCGGTGGTTAGTATTCGAAGGTTAGTAAGAAGAAAATAGTATCACAACGTACATGACATGGAAAAAGTTATAATCATCAATATAATAAATAGGAATACATAAAAAGGTAATTATGTTGGATAACATTTTGCATTATATTATAAAAATATTTTATGTGCAATGGTATATATTGAATAGATATGTTGTGCAATGCAGCATAAACTGAGAGTTTATTGATACAGGGAGCTTAATGAGATTTGTGAATATATAAAGGAGCAGCAGTGCTTGCTAACCATAAGAATGCTTTCAGTATTATTATGCTAGATGGTGAGAATAAAACTACCGGCAACTTCGTATTTAGCCGAAGGATCGACTCATTGGAACGGGACCACAAAAGGTGCCACTTATTAATCAGTGGTCTACCGGTTGTCGCAGATTAATTATTTTATGCTAATAAAGTTTATCCATACTAAGCCAAAAAATACAACAACACCTATGTTTGCGAGGTGAGAACTCAAGACACACTACAATTTATTTTGTCTTCTCGTTTGGTTTTAAATAGTAATGGAAAATAACAAGATTGACATTTAATTGATTTCTAAATTGTCAGAAATGACTTTTATATTGACAGAACAGAAAATAATTCTTGCCACCCAAATATCTCAATGACAAATAGAAAACTAAAAGGAAACTAGATTTTTGATGTATTCGGCGTTGGGAGCAGGGCTGTCACTTTACTACAATTGGAGTAAATATACTACAGTTTTATGATTCTAGAAATTCAGTAGCCACTAATTAAAATCTACTCCAGTTAATCTTAGTTAAAATTCTGCAACTAAAATTCACCCTAAAGTTAAGTACCAAATGAACGCACCTACTTAAATAAAAAACACAGCTATTATTGCTAAGCAATTGTAGTGTAGCTAACTTTATAGAAAAAGTTGGTTTTCTTTTCGAACCCACTGAACTGAACTCATTGCAAATAATTTTTAAATTGTTATGTGATATGTGTGATAATAAATAGAAACGTTACTTTCCAGCGATTTCTAAAAACGTGTAAGAAAAGGTTATGTTTTGCATAATTGTAATTTCGTTATAACCACAACATTCAATTATTTTAATGCTGGTTCTTCTAGGCTAAAGGAACCATTAGAAAATCTGGAGATTATCCAACGTAAAAAATACAATGAAAAATATAAACCCGAATGGGAATTAATTTTTTCGTGGCTCAGAAAAGTCGACGAAAAGGCCTTTTCCAACGTTTGCTTTAAAGTTTTGTCAAACAATAAATGTCATCTTAGTAGAAATGAGAAGAACAACAAATCACACGTCAGAAATATCAACGTTAAAAATCATATTTTTAGTCAGGAAATTTAAAAAAATACTCAGTTTTCGTTGATGATCAACGAAACTATTTACGTCTCTACGACAAAATGTTTAGTGGTGGTTGCGTGCTTCTTCGTTGTAGAGAAAAACTGCATTTATGACTGTTTTCTTGGCTTCCTCGAACTAATTGGTTCTAACACACAAGATATTTTTAATGCAAGTGGTTTGTGACACTTCGTAGAGTCTGAAATTCCCATCGAGAATATTGTGGCTTTAGCCGTAGAAAATGCATCCGTTACGACTGGGCATTTGAATGGAGTGGTGTCGAAATTTTTAAACATAAATAAAGATTTGTTTTTTTAAGAAGTATATGCCACTCTTTACATCTATCTGCATCAGCGGCTGCATTTCGCACATAACCCTAAAAGACAAAGATCCAATACTGAATTCCAAGAATATTTTAATATTAAGAGCCATAAAATCTTAAAACGAAGTACCACTCGATGGCTTTCCTACGAAAGCGTCGTAAATAGAATCATAGAACAAACTGAAGCTTTAAAATATTATTTTGGCCTTTATAATTATGAGGAACTGCACACCACGAAAGCCGCTGAAATTCAAAATTGTTTAGTCTACCCTCTCAATAAGTTGTATTTACTATTTATGTCGTACGTTCTAAAACTTATAAATAATTTAAATAAAATCTTTCAGTCAGAAAAAACTCAAATTCACATTCTGTACTATCAGATCGAAATACTGTTAAATGATGAAATTTTAAAAAATTTTATTAAACTTGAATTTTTGAATCATACCACGAATTTTTGAAATTCATTTCATTTTGAGGTTTTTAAATTTGCAATTGCAATCAATGGACGAGTAAGAAATAGAAAAGCTTAAATTGACGTTGGTTGATTTTTATATGGAACTCTGCGACCAAATTAAACATAGATTTGACTTAGAAGATAACAAACTCAAACTGCTTCAATGTTCAAATATAAAAGAATTTTATTCAGGAAGCCTAACTTCAATTATGCCGTTGTTAAAATGCTATCCGTTCAGTAATTGCGACGTAGAAATTCTAAATAATGAAATTCGGCGGTTAAAGGCGGTGATACATGTACAGATTTTGCCTTTAAGGCAAAAAAATTTACCTTATACAAAATTGAGAAATGTTCAATTTAAAATTTTTGCCTATAAGGCGATTTAATATGGCCGACTTTTAACCAATCAGCGCGCGCATAATTTTTATGCCTTAAAGGCAAAATCTGTACATGTATCACCGCCTTAATTGGGAATCTCAAAATAGCTAATAAATATTTTGGAGATGTTGTTGAGTTTTGGGTACAATTGAAAACCTACAAAAATATGATGGATGGACCATTATTTGTGGAAATTTCGTGCTACATGCTCAAATTATGTGCTCTCCTACAAAGAACTGCAGCAGCAGCGGAACGCAAATTTTCAAGGCTTAACTTGATCAAAAGCAATTTGAGAAACAGTTTGAACATTAAAACCGTTGAAAATGTTATGTTTGCCAAAGAATTACTAGCGAAAAACAAACCTTGCTGAGAGCTTTCAGATACACCAGGTTTATTGCAATTTGCCAAAAAATTTAATTTTACTGATGGAGAATATAATCTGAACAATTAAAAATAAAAATCACCATCTTAGAATATTGATGATGATTGTTATTTTTAATTTTACAGATTATGTTCCCTGAATGTGTGCAATTATAAAATTAAGTTTACTAAGTTTGTATAATTTAAAATGAATTTTGATTTTGTTTTTATGTTTGAAAAATGAAATAAGATAACATTTGGTTTAAAAAAAAATCTGCTCCACAAATAATGAATCTACTCCGAATTTTTCCTCTAATCTACTCCATATTTTTCTTGTTGAAGTGAAAGCACTGGCTGGGAGCACAAAAATGCTTCGGGATGAGACAAAATATCTCTTTCCGAAACTATGTATAAACCGACATGCAAACCATGGTTAGGGGTGACACATTACAAAAAAGGAATTTTCATTAACAGAAATGCAACAGTTGTGAGCTCTCCACCCCCTGTCGGCCCATCTTCCATGCCAGTATAGTCTGGCATGAAGCAATGCAATGTACAGAATATTGTGCTAAAATGTCCGCGATTTGACACGTGATTGTGTAAGGTAAGGGCTTGAAAAGCGAACCGCGGGAGAGTTAGGAATGCTTCGGCCCAGACAGATTGCAAATATTAAAAAAGAAATCAAGAATTACAATGCTCCGTTCCAAAAACTTATAATGATTTATCAAAGCATTTAGTAAGAACTTAAGTGATAGTTGAGGACCCAAAGGCATGTATCTGGTATATATTAAGGTTTTCTAATGGATCGAGAAGAAAAGATAGAATTTTTTAGTTCATAATCGTTTTTTTCCGTAAATGCTATACTTCTAAAAATATTTACGAAAAAATAAAAAGCTACTATGAAAGCTGCCACTTCCGGTACACCGATTTCAGGCAAAATTTTGGGCTCCCCAAATTAAGAAAAAAAGCTAAATTATGAAGCTTGATCTCGATCGGTAAAATCTTCTGAGCTCTAGAGAGGACACACACATTTAGTATACACGGAACAACCCATTTATACACAGAGGTTTTTTAAAAAACTATTCGCTGAACTTCGGTGATATAGCGAAAGGTAAATCAGCGGTGGAGTAATAGTTATGGGTCTATTAAACTTGGCAACTTATCATCATCTATCACAAATTGGACATTTTCCAGAACTCTCTCCAACACTGATAAAGGACTTCTATATTTATCATCCGAATTTAATTTATATTGCATGAGAACATTTTTTCAAATTGGTAGTTTTCATCCCAGCGAAATTAAAATTAATCGCTTAATTAATGCTGAGATCCGAGTTTTCAATTAACTTTGACAGTCAGGTTTCTCTTTTTAAAATTTTTTATAGTAATTTTAGTTGTAATTTATGGTTCTAAACCTTTCGTATAAAATTTTTAATTTAATAGTTTTAGTGGATTTTAAGAAGTAACAAAATCATAATTTATAATAAAAAAAATATTTTCCGACATACAATTTGTATCTGCATTATCGACATTAATCGGCTGTCATTTAATCTTCATTATATCTAATCTGCATTATCGGTGATTTCCGGCTGGGTATTTCTTAACCGTTTTATATGTTTTATTCAACCGAATTATCCCGGACTCCCAAAATGAACATGGACCTGAAAATTTTTCCAGGTGCGAGTACTATTAAGACCATTCATTTGGACCTATTTTCAGCCATGACACATTAAACGGTCAATTTTTAAAAAATTTCAAATTTTGTGTGTGCGATATATTCAATCAAGTTTTCCTGGACTCCCAACATGAAAATTGACCTGACGTTTTTTAAATTATAATTATTAGCAGACACTTCATTTAAAAAATTCCCCAAACATGCCACTATAGATGCATTTTACGTCTCACCTTCCTAAACATCTACGTAATACAACACTTAGAGAAATTTGGTTTGGTATATTAGTTTTAATTGATTCGAATGAAAATTCCTTATTTTAAGTTTTTTAGCCGGTTTTTAGGAAAAACAAAATGAAAATTTCTAATATAAATAATCTGGCATACAATTTTTATCTGCATTATCGACATTTTTCGGCTGGAGTCGGCTAACTTTAATAGGGTCAAGTCTCCTAAATTTTCATTTATAAATTGTAATTGAGGTTATTTCCCTAATTTCTGCAATTGAAATGCATTTCCATGCATGACAGCTAAATTGAGAAATGATGAATGGATTGTTGATTAGAATGATACATTAACAAACAAAACTTTTAATGTCTTCTTCATCTTCATGGTGAGAAAAAGAGATCGAACAAGAAAGTTACTTTTCCTCATTAACTAATCGCTTTTTCCACAGACCATAAATTGTCAAAATATTAACGGGAATTAAAAAATTGGAATTGGTAAATATAGAAGAAAAAATCGAACTGGAGTACGTTGTATAACATCAGTTCGCTCTTGTGGTCCTTCTATTATTAGAACATATAACATAACCTTAACCTGTAGAATTAGGGAACATCGTTACGATAAAACGATAAATCATGTAGAGAATGGTTTCGAGAATTCAAAAATTATGATTTCAGTGTTGAAGATAAGCCTCGCTTAAGACAGCCAAAAAAGATCTGACTAAAACACAAGAGGGGCTTGCCGGTTCATCGGGGGTGACCCACTAATCAGTTTCCGTATGACTGAAATCTAGGGGCATGATTCAAAAGCAAGCCAATTGGGTCTCTTATGTATTGAAACCAAGAGACGTGGAAATGCGATTTTTTTCAGGTGAGCAGTTGCACCAAAGACAATATACGATAACCTCAAGAGGAAAAAATACTACGCTTTGCCCCGGCAATCCTTGCCATTGATCCATAAAGACGAACATTCATGGTTCGAAGGTTATGTTGTGCATCTGGTGGAACCAGAGGCGATGTGTACTATGAGTTGTTACAACCTGGTGATTCTATTAGAGGCGAGCAGTACAGACTACAACTAATTCGTTTGAGCGAGATATGAGGAAAGGCATGTTAAAGTTATTCTTCTGCATGACGAGGGTCGGCCTCACATTGCAAAAGTCGTAAACAATTATTTGGAAACGCTCAAGTGTGATATTTTACCGCACCCACCGTATTCTCCGGACATTGCTCATTCTGATGACTTGTTGTTCCGACGGCCGCAACACGATTTGACAGATCACCGGTTCAATTCTTTCGAAGAAATTGAAAATTGGCTTCAAACTTGGATCGCCTCAAAAGACTAAACGTTTTTCCGAGATGGGATTTAAAAATTGAGGAGGTGGGAAAACGAGGTGTACTATGAAATCCCGTTTTTCGAAATTGCAGTTTCAAAATCCCGGTTTCAAAATCTCGGTTTTCAAAATTTCGATTTTCTTTTCTTCTAGTTCTAAACCCTTAATTTTCAAAAAATAATTTTTTGTTAATTCGAGCCGGCCGGAATAATAATATTTTAACATAAAAATAAGATATCTTGCCCGAAGAATTACTAGAAAATTTTTTTTGTTTTCGAATATAATTTATTATAGGGGCAGAACCCGAATGTCAAAATTCCACGTATCAAGTGATACATTTTGGTGAAGGAAAATTTTATTAAGCAAATTCATTATGATTTGATAAAAAAAAAATTACGAAATATTCCTTAAAACAAATTAAAAAAATTATATTTCCAAAAACGAAAAAAACCCCTTCGAAACATTCGGCCTTTCGACACATTCGGCCCTTCGTAATTTTGCCGTTCGAAATTCAGCCCTTTGATATCATGCCCATTTGTAGAAGCTTCCATAACTCTCGCGGGCACGCGGGAATTCGCATCTCTCCTCCTCTCCGTTTAGCCCTCCGAGGGTTTTTAGAAAAAAATTCCAGGGGTTCGAAAACAGGTTGGGAGGAATAAAGGAGCACTTTTACTAGTTTTATTCTAAGTAAATGATTCGAATTCAAAACTGATTATTTGATACAGTCCTAGAATACGGTCGATAGGGATGGAACTTGACAATTTCTTTACTGGTTATGTTAAAACTCTACAAGTAAGGTCTAAATGGGATTCTAAAATGATTTTTTGCTAAAGCTCTAGAATATGGCCATTAGCGACAGAACTTGGCTATTTCTTGACAGATTAAGATTCTAAATTGATTTTTTGACTACTTAGTCAAAAAAACAATTTAGAATCTTAATCTGTTAAGAAATAGCCAAGTTCTGTCGCTAATGGCCATATTCTAGAGCTTTAGCAAAAAATCATTTTAGAATCCCATTTAGACCTTACTTGTAGAGTTTTAACATAACCATTTTATTTATTTATTGAATTATATCGCCCTTTTTGCCAGATAGACAAAGCTTTATCAAAAAATCATTTAATAATCCATTTCCATCGCACGTGACGAATTTCAACATAATCGATTAAAAAATGGCCTAGTTCCATCTCTAATGACAATATTCCAGAACTTTATCAAACATCATTTTAAAATCCGATTAAGATCCCACATGTCGATTTTCAACATAATCGGTTAAGAAATGGCTAGGTTTCATCCCTAACCGCCTTATTCCAGAACTTTATCAAAAACGTATTTCTTGAATCCCATGAAACGACGCAACGTGATGCAACGTTTGCTTGTCATCCCAAGATTGGTAAACCATGGTAACACCCTGGTTAAAAAAAAAAAACGCGGGAAAAGTACCGGAAGATTTTTGGGTATAAAAATAAAATTTTGGAAGCACGGAAAAAGAGGGTTAGTTAAAGTTAGTTGATGAGTCGGTTTAGATTTTAAAATCGTGACTCATATTTTTTTTTTTGTAAATTGGTCGGTATCAGCAGACTACAGTGTGCAATTGATCAACATAATTTAACATCCTAAAGATTGTGGGATAAATTAATAAATTGTGCACCCAAATAATTTTTTTTTGTATTTAAATCGCCGAGAAAAAAAAATCGAATCAACCTTTTATGATACAGCAAATTCTTTTAAACCACCCTTCTGTGAGGTTTCAAAAAATTTCACAGCCCTTGCCTAGTACTGATATGTTAGCACCGCTGTCTCACAGTCCAATATACGTTTTATCTACGATTTACAAATGAATATAAGGTCGATTGTCCTTTTGCGAACTCGGCGATCTTTCCAGTATTGTTTATTACGATTCCATTTAGAATAACGAGATTGAGTAAGAAATTTACCGCCCGGTAAAGTTTGTGTTGGAGTGTCAGAGAAAGATTTTTGTTGATCTTTATTTAAGTTCGTCTGAGTAATTCGGGGTCCGTATTCGAAGCTGCTTCTACATGATTGTTCGTCTGGGCGGGGGGAGAGATATTTGCAAATCGCACCCCCGCTCTCCGGTTTTCCGAGGGCGAATTACATTTAAAGCAATGAATTTGACGGTAGCCTCTTGACCCATATGCAGCGCACGTAATTGACCAATCTGGGCGACGATTCTCATTAACTTCAGAGCTACCACGATGATTAGGGTTTGTATTAGAACTTGAAATATCCGGCCGATTGAAAGTCTGTTTGGAAAATCTTCCATCAGTTCGATTGAAAGTCGATAAATTAGACGGTTCCTGATACGAATTATGAGGTAATGAATGATTTGTAGAGGGTAAGGAAGCCATGAATTCTGAATGTGACATTGCTTGCCAAACCTGTTCGGAGGCACATAACGAATGCAGCGATTTGCGTTGATGGCACATGAGCTCAGGTACAAAACCTGTCCTGGCCCACGTATCCTCATGCGCAGTGCATTTGCTAAACAATTCGTCTACGCTAGCAACAGTTATATCGGTCAATTTATCTTATAACCCAGCACGCATATTTCGACGAAGGATTCTTGTTCGAATTTGGTAAGAGGCGTTTCTAGCTGAAGGGTCATTGCGATAAAATCATGGTAAAAGTCAACGAAACTTTCTTGATAGTTCTGTTTTCGGGTTTCAAGTTGCGCTCTTATATCGTCGTCCGTTTTTAAACGTTGAAACCCCTTCTTTAGTTCTAGTTTTAGTTTATCCCAAGTAATGTGAGGATTACGCTCTATGAACGTCCAGTACCATTCATTTGCGTTACCTTTAAGGATGTAGTGTAAATCCGTAACTAGTCTGTGAGTGGAGATATTTTCTGATCTTGCCATGTATTCTACTCGAGCCAAAAATCTTTTAATGTGTACTCTCTTCAGAGTACCACTATAACTTATGTCCCATTTTGAAAGTAACTTTTGGGGAGATCTGTAAAAATGCCTTAAATCGGAATTTTTGGAAAGATGAGGAAATTCTTCCATGGTTGGAACACGATTTCTGAATCCTTCCGAGCTTTCGTGTGTTTTTGAGGTACCTATTTGTGAATGAGGTGAACTATTAGGTTGACCATGCGCAGTACTATTATGTTGTTGCTTGTCGGTATTTTGCTCAGGACCACTCTTGCCGGTATTATCACTAGTTTTGGTCTTAGGTATGAACTTGCCGGAATTGGTTGTGTCATCACTAGCAGCATCAGATGAATCATCTATATCTTCCAGTTCAATATGTTCCTCAACTTTGTTGAGGTTAATCTGGGAGAGGTCATGCACGAAGTTAATTAGCTGGCAGATTTTTTCTAAACTATGCGTAACTGGGACGCGAACTACTTTAGACTATTTAAGGCGTGTAAATCTTGCTTGAATATGAAGTAATCGCGATTGTAATTTCTTTAACCTGTCATCACAAATTCATTGAATTCAAGGTGATCTAGATCCATGTTGAAAAATTTATAGAAAATTCACAAAAATAAAAATGGTAAAATGTAAATTTGCCGCGACCAATTTGGGATTGTGTTAAGGTATGCCCTTTAAATCGTAAAGCTGAACACACACTGCTGAGCACCCCTAATTGTAACCGATAAATAATACAAAATACTAATACATAATAATAAATGGTAAAAATAATGATAATAATAAAGCTTCAAGCTAAGTCTTTCGATAATTTTCGTACCTATAAAAATATAATATCTGGAAGCTTTAAACTATATGACGCAAAACAAAATCAAATAATTTAATTATATTTTTGTATTTATATGTATAAAAGGATGAAGTTATATGTAAGTGTGACCACAGAGCTTTTTTCTTTAGGACCTACATGTATAATTTCAACTAAATCGGATAAAAATGGCCTAGTTCATAGCGATGGCCATATTTCAGAACTTTACTAAAAATTCATTTTAGAAATACATTTCCATCGCAAGTGTAGAATTTCACCAAAATCGGTTTAGAAATGGCCATGTTCCATCCCTAATAGCCATTTTCTAGAACTTTATCGCAAACTCATTTTTGAATTTTGTCAAAAATCATTCAAGATTCCCATTTTCCCACATGTCAAATTTTAAAAATTCAAACCGGGATTTCCTAAAAATCGGGATTTTTTCTTATTCAAAACCGGGATTTCGTTACACACCCGGGAAAAAGTCGTAAGCAGCGATGGACAGTATTTAACTAAATAAATGAACATTTTATCTTAAAATAAATGCATTTTTAAAATTAAAAAAACGGACCGAATTAATTTGTACTACCAATAATTTTTGATATTCATCGTAATTTCGTTAACCATATCCAATCAAACTTTTTCAATCTCTACAGGTAATGATACATCATCAAAAACATGTTATTGGATGTGTAATTATCTAAACTGAGATAATTTTCTTTTATTTATAGAAACACTCAAATTTTACTGTTTTATGTGAATTTAAATTATCTTTTTAAACGAATTAGTACAAAAATTATTTTATATGAATTACGAATCCTAAATACAAAAAAAAATATAAAATTAATAAAAATAAATAATTACATTTTTTACAATAATAAAAGTAATAAACTAACTATTGAGGTTAAAATATTTTTAATTAGCGTTCGCTTTATTTTTGCTTTTCTACAACTCAGTCGTCAATCACAATCAGAGAAATTCGATTACAAAGCCTTCACTCAAAACACTCGATACTGCTGCAGCTAAATAGTGTTCATTTCCAAATTTTATATATAAAATGTAAACGTGTAAAATATTTACAAAAAAACAATAAAAAAAATAAAAAAATAATTAAATATTATGTATGTTAAGTGTTATTATTAATGATATGATAAATAATATTTCCTAAGGCATATAAGAACCTTGAATCAAAATTGTTTCATTTTATTATTATTAGAAATATTATTATTAATTTTGTTTATTATTTATTTTTAAATTACATGTACTTAGATTATTATTATTGTTATTATTTTTTTGTATGTACACACATATCCATGTAGATGTTCATTATATTTACAATTTATTATTATTGTTATATATATTATATTTTATATACGAGTACGAGTGCATACGTAAGAAATATAATAAGAATGAGATTATCGTCTATAAAATTCTGATTCTCGTCGTAATAATAATAAAATAATTTTAATGTTAAAAAATATAAATAATAACGATTTCACATTATTATTATATATTATGTATATTATATTGATGATGACCATAAGCTGGGTCAATAACATTATTCAACATCAAATTAGATGACAACGATTGTGTTTGGCTTGCGCGATCAAAATCTAACAAATCGTATTTTTAAAACGCTTTTCAAGCAAACCTTTGTAATTGCCTCGATGACATTGAAAATGTTTTTAAAAATATCACGTCGGATTGTATAATAATATATATAAATGTGCGAGTATGTAATATACATATATATGGAAGTACTCGAATTTTATGCAATTCAATAAAAATTGCCCTTGGCACTTTTCACTTTTGTATTACTAATAATTACTTTTTGAGTTCTGTTCACTAAAAAGAGAACATTTTGGTAGATGGGAAACCCATTTTGCGATATTGAAGGTAAAGATATTCTTCTACAACAGTCTCTATAATGTCGAGTTTAAAACTGTTTTCACAAGTGCCAACCAGGGAAATATACGCACTTCAAGCTGTAAAAGATAGCGGAAACTTTCCAGCAGAAAAAAATGTCTTCATTATTCACCACTAGAGGCAGCACTCGATTGATTGATTGGAGCGAGCGACCATAAGTAAGATTCCCGGTTGATGCTGGGCCTATGGATGCATTATCGTTTACCGATTTACCGTATTAAATATATTACCGAAAATTAATTCAATGTCAGTATATCCCTTTTCCTACCAGACAACATTTTTTTTTGCTTTCATTTAAGACTAAACCCACACAAATGTGTATTTAAAAAATAATTCATTGTCTTAAGGATTTTAACGGATCTTAGTTAAATCGGAATTATTTTTGAAAAAAACATTATAAGTTATTATTTGTTTTTTCTGTGTGGGGTTTGCTAGTACTCCCTTCAGGCACCTCCCCGGGTGGCGGATAGGGGAATGATTGCCAGATATGGTAGGTACGGCTAGATATGGTGGCTAAGAGGGTGCTTAGTCGTTAGTATGTGAACTCCGAATTTGGCGTCATTCGGTTTAAACCCATAGCCTTCCTATGATAACGCAGATCTCTGTCATAGGCGACCGTTAATTTCTCGTGCTACTCGTGGGAATAAAATAAAAATTTAAGATCAAAAATAATGATGAAAATAATAGCCTAATAATATTAGGAAACGAGACGGATGCGTCTATTAAAGCATCAAATCAACCGGGCCGCTCCATATCTTCTTCGGGTGCTAGTACTATAGATTCTGGGGGGAAACAACCCTTGGCAAATAAAGGGAACAACTTTCCTAAGAGCATGAAAATGTTGAGATCACCACCTCCACATTTAAGTAGACGTACACTACAAGTAGAGACAATTGTGCCAACAGCGACTGCCTCCACAGTAACTGCAAAAGACGCAGTCTCCACTGAAAAAGGAACTTCATTACAAATGCCGAGTGCATCAACAAACATTATAAGCAGCGAGGATCTGTTAACCAAGTTTCAGAAAATGGAGAAACTAATCGCGCAGCTGAGTAATGAAGTTGCTGAACTGAAGAGAGAAAACTCTACACTAAAAAATATAAAACAGGTTAAAAATAGTAAAGCTGAAGTTTCAGCACGAGCTAACAACCTGCCTGTCAACCATATTCAGCCATCAACCAGTCAACATCATTCAAATAATTCCAACTGGCTGCTGCAGCAATTTTCAGTCTCTCAACAAAATAGATTTAATGCTCTGAGTATAGAGGATTATTTCACAGATGAGGAAGAACTAGAAGAAGAAGTTCCCAGAGCTAATAACAGAAATCCGACGACGAAATCCGTAGACGTACAAAAACGAAAACTCCCCTAAAAAATAATACACAAAGTGTGAACAGTAACACTGAACAGAAAAACCCAAAAATACCATTGTGGAGGCAATGTGAGCAATATCAACAATTTCGAACTTTTTCGACAAAAAATAATAAAAAACACTAGTGAATCAACTAATTTTAAGGCGCTCTCAAATAGTGACATTAGAATTACCTTTCAAAATGAAAATGATTACAGAAATATCAAAAAATTACTGGAAGAATTAAAAAATGAATCTAGCAACCAACTAGAAAATATTCAATATCACACCTACCAGCTGAAGAGTGAAAATGCCTATCGAGTGGTTATCAGAGGCTTACCTTCTTCTATTAGTCACGATGAAATTAAAGCAGACTTAGAAAAAATGGGACATGCAGTCGCAGGTATTACCAACATATACAAAATGGTCACAATTGATGGTGTAAAAGTTAGGAAACACTTTCCATAGTTTTACATCGACTTATCACAAAAAGACAACAATAAAGAAGTATACAATATTAAGAAACTTGCGTACTGTATAGTCAAAATTGAGCCACCTAACAAGACAAGGGGAATTCCACAATGTACGAATTGTCAACAACTTGGACATACCAAGAGCTTTTGCTATCGTCAAACCAAATGCGTTAAATGCGCGGAAAATCACCACACGACAACATGCAAGAAAACACCAGATATCGCGCCTTCTTGTGCTCTTTGTCAACAACAAGGGCATACTTCAAATTATAATGGATGCCGTGTATATCAGAGCAAAATTAAAGGTCAACAGAATAATAGAACAAGCGCAGTGCAGCGATTACAAACCAAAGTTGCTAAACCACAAACAGCAGTCACACCATCCACAGTTGGATTATCCTATGCGCAAATCACCAACGAGTCTAATAACATTGAAATTATTAAAATGCTTAGCCAAATTCAACAGTCACTTAGTCAGTTAGCAGAGAGGGTGGCAAAACTAGAAATCTATATCTATCCACCAAGCGAAAAAGTCAACATACTCACAAATGATTAACTCGTTCCTACGCATTGTAGCTTGGAACGCTAATGGGCTCAACCAACGAGCCCAAGAACTGGAAATATTTCTCCATACAAACAACATTGATATTGTGCTGATTTCAGAGACGCACTTCTCCAACAAAAGCTTTATCAGAATAAGGGGTTTTAATTCCTACTGGACAACCCATCCTAGTGAAAGAGCCAGAGGTGGTTCAGCAGTACTAATTAAAAATAATATCAAACATAATCAACAAGAGGATATTCGTGAAAACTATTTGCAAGCAACTGTTATCTCATGCCAAATATTTACATTAGATCATCCACTCCAAATTGTATCAGAGGATTTTCAACAAAATCGCGGATAGAGTGCATGTTGGGGAAACAAATTCTAAATCAGCGTTTGGAAACCTCAAGACCTAAAAGAGATGCTTCAGGCCAAGTTACTGTCGTAGGGCATTGTATTGTCTACAAAAACTCAGTACCAAAGGGAAAACGGAAAACTCGAAAAATTTGTGATATGTGCAATCTTCTCAATTTTGACGATTGTTACTACGAAATGTGTGTCTTGTACCGAATAATTCTGTTTTTATTATATTCTATTCAAAGTTTCTGTTATTTTGATTTTTGAAATACATAATTGACTTTTATAAACTGATTTTTAATTTGGATCGGAAAGGAAACTCTAATTTCTCAAATTTGGCTAAAGGTTACCGGGGTAACCCAATATTGACTAAAAGATATAGTTTGTAAATAGATGAAAATTTATAGTACCGTTAGAGAAATAGTTGTTTATGACAGTAATTCTTAACAGGGGGGCCGCGCCCCCCTAGGGGTACGTAAGAAGTTTGCCGGGGGCCGCCAAAGTTTGCAAAATTTCCTTCAGAATATAGTGGAGGAGTGATTCTGTATTTTTTGGAAGAAAACGGTCCACCGGAAGTGGCAGCTCGGCCAATTCGGCCCGTGATTTAGGTTTTCTCCAATTATGTCTTTTTCGTGGTTTTCGGGAATGCTAATTAGGAATATGACATCCGTTTTAATATCCGAGATGGAGAAATTTTGTATGTGCGAGGTGTCATTTTTAGTACCTCCTACTAATATCTACGCCTATAATGCTGACATGGGTCTCATTTTCGTGGTTTCCGGGGTACTTCTTACATTACTGACTTGTTTTTTGCAAGACGTGACGAAGGGAGTGGGCGACCGTGTTGTTTTGGTACCTAACTACTATCTACGCCGTTATGTCGTATGTTATGTGATTAGCATCCTGAAAATGACATCCATGCTGACATGACTTTTTTTCGCAAGTCAAGATGGTGGATTTTGATACTTAATTATACTAATTGCGCCTATAATATGGATATGGATGTCATTTTCGGCAAACAAATCAATTGATTGTGTTATAGATCATTTGTGTGTTATAAGTTTTTCCACACGAGTAAGTTTAGAAATGGGTTTATATAAAATTAATGGCATGCTTGAATTTAAGAGGTCCATCCCATGGATCAAGCGGTCCCTTCTTATAAGTCTCTACGCCATTCATCCAATCGAATTCTAATATACTCGTAGCATAGGTATTTTGTATCAAAATGAGCACCTTTACGTAATATTTTTAAAGGGGTTGTTACGACTGTGTTGGTCGCAACCATCTTCTCTTATTTTTTTTATTCACCTCGAATGTGTTATGAACGCACTCTCGACGTTTTGTTTTGTGCCCCATCGCGTGGTGGCGCAGAGGTGAGAAAGAATGGGGGAAAGAGAGAGCAATGCGCATCGAGTGTGTGCAAAGTAAAACGTTTTGGAATGTTTTTTCTTATATGCCTCTCTTTTATACCAACGAAAATTTGATATAAAGGAGAGACAGAGAAGAGAGATTAATTTCTTCTAGAACGTTTTACGAGTTGTGCGGCGCTCGAATTTTTTTTTGATTATGACAGTCGAGTTGTGATTTTTAAATATTATAGTCGAGTGTTGATTTTTGGTCGAGTTTGGAAGTTTGTTTTGAGCGAGTTTTTGATTTATGTATAAAATTCAATTAGAGTTTTTTTGTTTTATAGTTTTCCTTTGATTACAAATAAAGTAAAATTGTTCAGGGTGACTCTGAGTTTCTAATTAATTTATAAATAAAATCATAAAGATGGTAAATGACAAATAAAATATGTAGTGATTATAAACGATATAACTTGTGTTTTTGTTGACGCCACGATATATTTATGGAAACGGGAAAAACAAGATCGTATGTGAAATGAGTGAGGGAGATTAACAAAAACTTGTGTAAAGTGAAATTAACGACGATAATCTCATTGAGTTTTTTGGGATTAATTACTAATTTTGGGTTGGATGGTTAAAATTGCGGCCAAATATAAAATTAAAAAGAAAACATATTTATATATACATACATAGAGGAAAATAAGAGGTACCGCCATTTTCAACGGGTAACACAATTTACTAACGGTGGCCGTTTGTCTTCGGCTATCACGTTTTCTGCGAAGGTGGTTTTATATTTACGGGTGGCCAGGTGAGGCCACTTCACTTGCTTTATTTGTGGTTTACGGCGGAAGACGCCCAACAATTATTTACGGGTGGCCAGGCGAGGCCATTTTTAATTGTTATCGGTGGTCTGCCGCAACGATACGGTAGCCAACCGGCTATTGTTTATTTTTTGATTTTTGGTGTCGGGGAAAGGCCCCGCCGCATTTGGGTAGCCAACCGGTTGCCCGTGTTTTTGTAACGGGGAAAGGCCTCGCAACAGGTTGAGGTCAGTATATTTTACCGGCGGTTGGGCCGCACCGGTGGAGCACGCGGTAAACGGCACCAAGGCCGCAACCCATTTTTTTTGGTATCGGGGAAAGGCCCCGCAACGGTCCGGGTGGGGCAAGGCCACCTGCGGCATGACGGCTGCGCAAGGCCGCAACAGTTTTTTTATATATCATATATAGTGTTAAGGTACGATTTTTGTTTCTAATTTGCCTTACATTATTTTTTCTATTTTTTTTTAATTTTCTTAAATTTTTTGATTTTATTTATATATATATATATTTAAATTTTATTTTAAATTTCAAATTTAAATTTTTGTGATCGAGCGCCGCACAGCGGGTGCACGCTCGGTACACATTGCTCTCTCTCTCGTTCTCTCTTGTCGTGGTACGGGGGGAAAGGAAGTTGTTTCGCTTTGTTTTCTTTTTTTTGTTTTCTTTAAAAAAAAAAAATTATAAATAAAATGATTATTAAAATTTTTTTGGTGTGGTATGATGGGAGTGGAGACTCCCTCTGTGTCGGTTTAGTGTTTGCGGTCCCTTGGTGCCCGCATCCAATTTCGTAACCGGGGCTTTGCCCTGTTTGAATTCGAATGGATGCGCGCACCAAGGCACCTCTACCGGTTTATAATTTTGTTGTGTTCGTTCCTCAGGTTCCGGCCGACGAATTTCGGCGGAACTCGGTTTTATTATTATTTGCGTTCACCTAACTTTCTGTATGATCACGGTGTAAGCCAGGAGCGTCATGCAAGCCTCAAACCCCACGACCTTAGCACTTCTCCCTGAGAACGTAGCCGGCAAAAATCACCGTGGAGGCCTCTGCATGCGCTTAGTGAAATCTGCAGGTTGGCAGTAGCCAGCCTGTAACAGGGTTGGTCTAATATTTTTAAAGGGTGTTTGAGCCGCTCACCATATCGTCATTAAATTTTTACCATGTAAAAGTTGCATGTACAGGATAGGGAAAGAGATGATATGAAACTAGTGACAGGCTTGAATCCGAGGGGTCTGTCCCCTGGATCAAGGAACCCTCCTAGGTGTTCACACCATTTATCTAACTTGATCCAAATTTTTCACAGGGAATTTATATTAAAATGAGCAGGTTTTTGTAATTTTTATGGAGGGGTACGCCCCCTGAATATACCTGCCCCAGGTATACCTGAATCGCCTGAAATGTGTTTTTCGATTTATAATGTCAAATCGCCCAAATCATTGCTGTCGCTGTCAAACTAATTATTTTAGCCAAACGACAAGCAATTGGTCGTTATACACCTCAAGTACGAAATAAAAGTGCATCACTAACTTCACTGCCAGTTCATACGACGGATAAAAATCTCGGATTTTTCTCATCTAATTTTTTCATCTTTTTTATATTGAAGCGTGTCTGTTGTATAATTACAGTATAACTCGCTGTCAGAAACAGACAAGCAACGGAAAGCCAGACAATGGATAATTTATCCAATCAATACACGAAGTGCCTTCAAATTCAAAAGAAAAACACAAGGAATGTGCTGAAAATTACAAATCTGTTCAAATCTATTTTAAACTAGAAATTATCGTACTTTACAAATTTAATTCGATCAACACAAAGAACTAATTCGATTGGTTAGAACGGCCTTTGAACAAATGCCAGCTGATGACCAGAAAGCTGTAGTTAGAGAGCTTTTTTTACTCTAAAGTGCCAGGTGTAGTAAACACATGGAATGCATTAGCGAAATTGTTTTAACGTCACAAACACGGTAAAGCAGTTGATTGACATCCCAATTTATATTCAACCGGTCGAATAGCACATTCAGTACTGAAACTGCCATCGGCACACAAAACAGCATTGGAAGCGCTTCATGGAACATTAAAACATTTGAGACGAAATTATCAGCGGTATAGCGCATTCATTATACAACTACAACATAATGCATCCACAACGTTTCGCAAAACAATTATTGGATATTGGAAATGGTAAAATAGCAATTTACGAATCCATACGATTGATTCATAAAATTTTTCTAAATATCGCACTAAGTTAGCAGCCTGAAAATTGGTGTGTCTATCATTCTTCTTTTATCTATCTACCACGACTGCTCCACGGCTGCTACCGTACCAGGTTCTTAGTTAAAAAGATGAGGAACAATATCGTCAAAGCTACAATTCTAAGCGGAAGATTTAAGCCAGAAGAAATACTGTTGCCACAAATCCTAATGATTCAGAAAGATATGCCATTAGAATTAAAACGTTTGCAGTTTCCGGTACGACTCGGATTTGCAACCATCAATAAAGCACAATCACTACAAATGTGTGAACTATGTATGTGGCATGCTCACGGGTCGGAAAACCGTTATTTGTACACATACCTGACGGAAAAACAAAAAATATTTTGTACCCAAAAGGACTTCAATATCCAGAATTATAAATAAATACTTTCTTTCATTGTGTGGCATTGCAATGCATGCCGGGATTTGTACTAAATATACTATTGCTTTCAATTGAAAATCACGCGAACGAAGTCGCTGACAACAGCTAGTATTATATATATAAAAAAATTATTATAGATAATTTAACAAATATAAATTATTATTAAAAAAATGGGGGCCACAAAAAAATATGAATTATTTGGTGGGCCGCGAGTAAAAAAAGGTTAAGAACCACTGGTTTATGATAACAGAATGTATTTCAACTTAAATGAGATTTTGGCATTCCTAGCCCCCCGAGCCAATTTTTCAATGATAAATGAGAAATTTTGTGCATTGAAAACGAAAAGGTTATCCGGGTAACCCACGATAGACATAAGGGTAGAAAAAATCACCCGATATAACCGCAAAATCACACACATTTGTGTGAGTTGATATAATTTTGAACAAATAATTTTTTCTCTGGTAGAAAAAGGGATATCAGAACATATGACTCCTAAATTTGACTCCCCCCCCCCCAATATTTATATATATATATATATATATATATATATATATATATAATGCTTCTGTACGTGTGTATGTGACTGATGACTGAACTCCTTATGTGTGTTTGAGTGGGTCCCTGGATGGTGGATAAATTTCACTAACCCCCCCCCCCCCAATCTTTATATATATAATTATTTTGTACGTGTGTATGTGACTGAACTCCTCCTGTATTTCAGATCGTTCCTGGAAGGTTTAGATTCTCATTGGACCCGGTAGATGGCGCTGTGATCGGGTTCTAAGATTGTTTTTAATGTATTGACGAAAATTTCCTTTTTTTTAATTGTCTCGAGTATCAGAATATATACCTCCAAAATTTTATTTAAAGGGGTTGAATTATGCCGATATATTGTAATTAATATGTAAAAAAAAATATCTCTGCCAGTACCAGAGAATAAATATTTGTAGGAATCCAAATTTCGTGGTCTAACGGAAAACATGGTTTTTAGAAGGATGCACTCTAGTGTGCGAGTGGACTACGATACTATAAATATTATCAAAAATTTAAAAAAACACGCTGTATCGAAAAATATGATTTTAGAGGGTTCCACTTCCTTATGGGTACTTTTTTGAGAGTTCAACTATGGAAATGTAATTAAATTCCAGTATCACTCCAGCACGAATCAATAAATATTAAAAGAAATACGAAAAGTGTGGCGAAGTTTTATCCTATGCCACCCACACACGAAGTGCAGCCTAAACGGACCTGTAAACAATTTTCTAACTGTGTAACAAATTTGTAATTGATTGTGCTACAATTGCTGGTGTAACATTAGGGTCATTGGCAAGCTAGTGTTTAGTCGTATAGTATTACGGAGTTTACGAAAACGGATTTGTGAAACTACATACTATCCAGTACATGGATTCTGTTCTGACGAGATACCATGAAACGAAATGGAATTATTTTTAATCTTGATTTAACGTTGAAAAACAATTGTTGAACCCGATACTTTTGAAAAAATAGTGGAATGGTCAAATTAGTGGTAATTAGAACTTCAAAACGAAGTTCTAATTACCTCAAGAGATTTCATTCCTCCATTAAGGAGTGCATGAGGAAACGAATTATTTGAAGATGAGCTGGGATGCAAGAAAAATAAAATGGCTTGATGAATGGTACAGACGCTTAAATTTGATGACCGGTTATAAAATTATGAAAAAAAAACGAAGTAGAAGGTTTCGCCTAAGCTCAAAGGAACAAGCGAAGTTTGCTTTCAATTTGAAGTTTGTGAATTTGAAAAACAAACATTGAAGTTTAAACTTTCGAGACGTAGTACTCTACTTTATAAAATTTAACCAAAAGAACATCACCAGTAACCCGATCTTATCCCGAGCGTATCACCCATCATCAAACAAAAATAATAATAAAAGTTAATTTCTTTTTATATTATATCGAGAAAACCGGCAGCAATGAAAAGCGGGGGTGAAACAATAAAAAGATTTTTAATAATTAATTTGCCATTTTTGTTTTTGTTGTTGTTGTTGTTGTTGTTGTATTGTTTCTCCGCACACCCCGATTATTTCACCGTCCGCATCACACCGTCCGCAGTGTATTTATATAACGTTTTTCGACTGCGATGCGAGTTACACAAAAGTATTGATTTTTGTATCTTGGTTGCCATTAGCACCAGCAATGGGGTAATATTCCGTCGTCCGTCCGCTAATAAAGATAGCAGATTCTTTTTGTTTGTTTTTTGTTTGCGTCCTTGCCATGGATGTTTTTTTTGTATATTGTTGTTGTTCTCGTATATTGTGTTTGGAAAACTCTGCTACACATTGTATACGTTAGAGCGTACTAAAACGCTCAGAGGCTTTAGCACATTTTTTTTTGTTTTGTATTTAACAACCGACAACATATTATTTTTTATTATTTGTATTTATAAAATATTTTTAACAAACTTTATGTTATATAAACTCGTTTTTTGTTGTTGTTATGTAGAAAATAATATAAAAACAAAAAAAATATATAACATATAAAAAATAATAATATATAAATATAAATAATAAACATAAAAAGCAGAGAAAATGGGAAAAGCACTTTGTAAGCAGTAAGTAGTGAAAATGTGGAAATACAACGAAGTCGTAGAAAAAAAAAAAACTGTGTATGCGGAAAATCAATAACACTGGGCGCCGAAAATATAAAGAAAAAATTTATAACTTTTCATGCTTTTTTGTTATTATTATTTATTTATTATTTTCTTTTTATTTAATTTTTTTTATATATTATATTTATAATTTTTTTTATTATTATTATTATTACTATAGAGTTTTTTTTGTATATATAACAACTAAATAAGCAGCAGAGTGGTACGTATATTGGTCGTTTTTCATAAAACGTATACAAGAAAAAATGTAAGGGATGTTGGAATAAATTTGTTTTTTTGGGGTCGTTGAAGTTTGCTAGTACAATAAAATAAAATATTAAAAAAAATATTTAATATATACAATTTTTTTTTGTTAAATAATTTATAAATGAAATGTTAATAACCAATGTTGTTATACTCAACTGTATACTAAATAAAGAGAAGAATAAATGAAAATTTAAGATTTTTTTTTTTTGGTTGATGTACGAAAAACTTGGGGTGGTAATCCCGACGGATTTTATAATTTCACAGAAATTTTTTAGAACGAAAAAACCAACAGCATAACAACAATATGCGAACTAAACAAAAAGAAAAAAAAACCGCAAGATTTCGTCTTTACTTGTGGTACAAATTGTTTGCTGCTTTGTTCGAATTGCCAGTCGGAAAACAATCAAATTTTGGAAGTATGCCATAGTAAATATGTATAAGGACGTTTACATAATAAAGATAATAAAGGAGAAAGACAGTTTAATTCATCAAAATGACCCAAAATTATCTTTGTTAAATGGAAAAATTATTGTAACCTGTTTGTGTAATAACGAACATTTGACAATATTACCTTCTTTGTCTAGCACGACTCATGTAATGATAATGTTGATATTAGCTTGAAAGACTTACCTGGAAAGAAAAAAAGGAACAAATTAGTGACTTGAAAGTTGTTTTTTATAAAATTTATAATATATTAATGTATGTTATGTTGTAGTTTTGCGCCAAAACCAACACCTTGAGAAAACCAGACAGAACAAACATTCTGAGATTTCTGTACTGTGTAGTTTTAAAGAACCCATTGCCTCCTGATCCGTCATCTTAAAATTACACTTCACGCTTTCTTTTAATTATTAACTGTACCTATTACGGTATGTACAACGGGTTAAGTTAATTGATTGTAATACACCATTTACATACCTCTTACTATTTTCAAGAAAATCGAAGTGCAATTTTAATTTTGACAAATTTTCATTTCATCTAGTTGAAGATCCGCAGCTTGGCTAAATTAAATTTTAACGTCGTCTCCACAAATCAGATAAACATTTTATAAGAGAAAAATATCCACATTTATTTTTGGATATTTCCTCATTGAGGAGCGATAAGGTTCGTTGGTCTAGAAGATCTATATACCAGCCCAAATGTCAACCTCGAACTTTGGTGGCCGAGAAACGGCGGCAAAACCGAACATCAAGAACCTAGCAAATGATGTTCTTTTGACCGACCCACTAACAGTTTCGTTAAAGTCGAAGAATCTTTAGGTCACCACCTAGGCAAATAAATCCCGCGACTCAGCAGAATAACGAAAATACTGAACGCATGGAAAACGTGAGCCAAGAAAACAATCACGATGTCTCTAGAGAAAACGCTGATTTAAAACAATCATTAGAAAACACAATGCAACACAATGAACAGCTATTCAAAGAAGTCCAACAGCTTAATGAAGAAATTTCTGTACTCAAAAATTATAATCAATGCAAAGAAAATGCTATAGCTATCTATGAAACAGATGAAGGTGGATTGGGGTATGACACGTGTTTTATACGAAGGCAAACTGAACGTCAAAAGAAAAAATGAAAAACAGAATCCTCGGAACCTGATAAGAAAACCAAAAACCCCAATGACCTGATCGGTCATCCACGAACCCAGTGAACGTACATAAGAACGTATTTATTTATTTATTTTATTTAATATAAATGTTTGAAGTTCTTATGAACTTATTACATTAGTGGCAACTACTTATTTTAATTTATTTCTAGTTTATTAATTGAATTAACCTATAGGTGTGCCGCAACATTTTAGCGATTCATCAACTTGAAATTGGCAAAAAATAGAATTTTGATATTATTAAGGTGAAGAAAAGTATTTTTTCCGAAACACGGCAGGGGATTTAGATTTTTTAACGTTATTACTTAACGAATTCCACATGCTAACTCCCCTCACAAAAAATGATGAATTCAACAGATTACTTTTGTTAATAGCCGGAGTCAAAAGATGAATGCGACGATTGGAAGACGAAACCAATTTCCCTACAATATAGGTGGGTTGTTTATACTTTAAGAACTTGAAAATGTATAAACAAACTCGAAACTCATAGAATTCAGCAAGAGAACAACCAAGTAACGAATTAGCAAAATTTGAGATGTGGTCGTACTTTCTTAGCCCATATACATATCTCACACAAGAATTAAATATCAATCGAAGTTCATTAAAGTACTTCTTCTTTAATTCAAAGAAGACAATATCGCCGTACAAAAAATGTGGAAGGATGTAAGATTTCACCAATTGGAGTCTAAGATTGGTATTAAAACACTTCGTGGTAGCCCATAACATTCTTAATAAAAAAATTACTCGATTACAAACTGTTTCGATGTGGTAACTCCAGCATAAGCACTTGTCAAAAGTTAAGCCTAAATTATTCACAGAATCAGAGAAATCAACCTCCTCTCCTAGTACGCTGATTTTAGGTAGGTTGTGCGTATCACGAATTGTAGAAGATATAATAATAGATTTGGTTTTCCCAGCATTAAGTTCCAGATTATTTTCTATAGACCATTTTGTAATCAATTGAATTTCGAAATTAACAGTTCCGATAGAATTTGTTATCTCGTTGGGCCTACAAAATCTATAAATTTGCAGGTCGTCCGCGAAAAGGTGATATTTGCATTGAGTGATAACTGCAGGTAGGTTGTTTATATACATCATGAATAGAAAAGGACCTAATACCGAACCCTGGGGAACGCCGCAATTAGTATAAGAAGAGCTTGAGATTCCTGAATTAGTTCTAACCAATTGCGATCGATTTGATAGATATGACAAAACCAAACGACAAGCCGACATTGAAAATTTAAAACTGTTACGAAGCTTGCTAACCAAAATTGAATGATCAATTTTATCGAAAGCTTTACTGAAGTCAAGAAGAACCAGCGTACAAAGATAACCCTTATCTATGGCCCTGCGGATGTCGTCATTGATATGTAGTAAAGCACTATTAGTGCTGAAATGACGTCTGTAAGCAGACTGGTACATTGATAGTAAATTTTCCGATTCAACGTAAGTTAGTATTTGTGACTGTAGTATTTTTTCAAAAACTTTAGACAAAGCACGTATCACTGCTACCGTAAGAGAGACCACTGTGCAACCGGTTACAAAACCCAAAATAATAAACCAAGGAAAAGTGCAGGATCAACCAATAATCAACCAATACATAAACAGATACCACCTCCAACCATTAAAATACTTAATGTTAGTAAATACGAAAGAATTAAAAAAATCGTAAAGCTAGTTCCACACGATATAAATATAAAGTCACTGCACTGAATAATAACGTTTTTAAAGTGAATGCACTTGACCCAGAAACCTACAGAATGTTATCAAGCGGAATCACTGCTCAAAACATCAAACGGTTCACCTTTGAAAGCAAACCTGAGTAACCAATTAAAGTCATGGCCAGAGGGCTACATAATACTTGCCCAAACAAACTTAGCCAAAAAGGATTCAAAATCCTAATTGCTGTGAACATACTAAAGAAAAAGGTCACTAAAAAAGTAAACGGTATAACCACACACATACACACACACAAATTCTGTAATAGGGAGCTTAGATGCGCAAATTGCGTTGAGAAACATCCATCAAAAGTGTGCAACAAAAGTAAGAACGAACCAGTGAAGTTCATACACTGTGGTAATCATCACTCAGCAAATTACAGTAGCCAAAGAGCTGCAAATAATGAGAAACAATAAGAGAAATCGAACAAGTAATAATTTTCAACCTAGGATGCAATCCGATCCAAAACAAATCCATCTAGCTGAACAAAAATATCAAAATAGCACCGAGTCAGGAAAACCATGTCCTGCAAGAAATACTTCAGAAGCTTAACGCTATCAATTCATAGACTATGAACACTGGAAAGTACATCGATGGGCCAACATAAAAAATAACAGTTGCGACAAGTAAAACAGAGGTAGCCCAGATATAGCCCAAAAAAGAAGACTACATTAAACTTCTTAAATCGCTTGGTAATAATTTTATTATTGGAGGCGACTTTAACACGAAACACATATCCTGGGGATCAAATCGAACTATTCCCTAAGGAAGAGACAGCTATTTAAAGCAGGCAGGACATTAAACCATTAGTTTCATTCCAGTAGAAAGCCAACCTACTGGTCTACGGACCAACATAAAATTTCTGACCCTCTGGATGTCTATATATCAAGTGGTATCTCCGAAAATTACTTAACAGTCAAAAATCAAGAAGGGCTATCGTCAGACCATGACGTCAGACCAGTGACGCGATAATGAGGAAAGCAAACCCTTTAAGACTAACAAATGACAAAACAAATTGGGAATACTTTCGGCAGCTAGTCAAAGAAAGCGTCAATCTACAGGTGCACATCTCGAACGCTTACACGATAGAAGAAGAACTGTGTTACGAATCCACGGCAATAACATTGCTCGTTTTCAGTTTTATTTTGAATTTTTAATCTCATTATAGTCGTTTAATTAATGTATTTTACTGATTTCCATTCTGTTCTATGTTTTTTTACCCCTCCTATAGTATTACAAAAACGTCGAATAATTTTGAGAGCGAGACGAATGCGCACCTTGTGCGTGTGTGCGAATGGCTAAAATATAGAGGAATATTTCTTTTGTGGTTTCTTGTTTTGGTACGATGCGCGGCGGAGACTTTGTGCAAGTGACATGCAAGAAAAACAAAAAATATTGTTCTAGATTTTTGGTGCGAGAGTTTTTTGCAGTTCAGTTTGGAATTTTGACGATGTGAAGTCGAATTCAATTTTAAAGTAAAGGTCCGGTTGTAAATTTCATTAAAGTCGGGTGCGATTTTTTATATGGCAAAGATACACAAACCTTTACAAAAATAAGAACTTCCTTAGGTCTCTTCTTGGCAGCTTGGTTTCGTACTGATAAAAAGTTGGTCTGCTCATTAGGTTGCAACGAACAAACTGCAAAAATTAAGGCGGCCAATTGAGGCTCGTCGCACATCTACGGTTATGGGTGGCCAACAACTTGACCAGTTGCATTTTATAAAGGCGGGAAGACATTTGTAAAAATATATAAAATGCGGGAAGACGCCCTAAATTTTTGAGAACGACGAGAGGACACCGCAATCCATTTCAGCAGACAAGGACGCCGAACAGGTACCATTTTTTTTATTGTATTTAATTAAATTCAATTTGAACTTCTATCTATTTTCCATTTTCAAATTTTTATTTTTTTAATTTTTTTATATTTAAATATAAATTTTTGGTATAATCAAGAGCCATAACGGTTTGGTACGCACTCAGGGTGCACATTGGCTTCGCCTCTAAATTTCGGTCGTCCATTTTCTGGTTTTTATTTCTTTTAATTTTACTTTTATTTACTTTAATTTTTTTTACTTTTCATTTCTTTCGGCCGGTAATTTCTTTTTGCCCTCTTTTTCCTGTATCTTAGGTATAATTTATATAATAATAAAAACAAAGGTCGGCGATTCCTGGCATTCGGTGTTATTTTCTTTTCTCATTCATCGGCTTCGAGTTGTTTTCCGTGCTTATTCTTGTTTCGTACTTATCCTTATTTTTTCATAAAATGAATTACTAAATATTTTTCGTGTTGGTATGATGGGAGGGGGATTCTCATTTTGTGTTGATTCTGTATTTGCAGGCTGGGCTTGCCACTCCCGGCTCGGAGTGGCAAATCAAGCATATGTGTCGTCCATTCGGGAACGACCGTAAAATCTACACGGTCTCAGTGTGACATTCTGGTAGTCTCAAGCTGCCAGTGTGAATTGCGGGAGATTACCTAGAGGTCTCTTTTGGGCGAAGCGAGGATTTGTCTGGTGGAGAAACGTCCCCACTTTCTTATGCTGCTTCGCTGTGGCTGGCTCCAAATTTACTACGGTTTATTTAAGAATTGAAGAATTAGGCAAAAATTATTCAATATTAGTAGTAAATTACTTATGTTTTACGATTCTAATTTATCCGTTTGGAATGTGAAATCAAATTAATTTTATAGAAATATTTTATTTAATTTTTATAGAAACGTAATAAGTTGAAGACGTCGTTTTTATACTGAAGAAGAGACCGCCGAATTAATTTTTAATACCTGGTCAGATTCGGAAGATGGATTTGATGAAGATGATATATACGAAGAAGTGGTGGTGGAAACAATCGCGGAGGACTTACATGAATATATGGAACTGGAAGTTGAATATGAAATTGTGGCTAAAGATGTAAATGAGGCTTTTGATATTGCAAATATGGAAATGATTTTTGCCGAAAGTGTGCCTGAATTTAGCAATACAGAGCTTTGAACGAATTAAAGCAATTAATAGAAAAATGTTCACGAATTATGTGAAAAAAAAGGATTTTGAAATAACTTCAGCACATACGTTTTTAGGGGCCTCTGATGTTACGGAAGACCAAATAAATTTAGGTACACCATTATTATTTTTCAATTATTTCTTCGACGACAGTATAGTGGCAAATATTGTTGAAGAGACAAATTTATACCTATTTCAGAAAAAATCCGGATTTTATAGGGATATACCCGTTTACTTCAGTTGCACCAACACTCGAAGATATTGCCATCCGAAATTGGGTACTGCTATAGTCCAAGAAACGATGCCATCAAGAACATTTGACGCAATTAGACAAAACATTCACTTTAATAATAATGAGAGAATGCTTCCTAGAACTTACCCAGACCACGACCGAATGTACAAAATAAGGCCACTGGAAGAGTGTCTTTGGAAGAATGTTTATCGATTTATCAACAAATGTGTTCAACAAAAACTCGATCACTCTTGAAGCAGTATTTACCTGTTAAACCACATAAATGGGAATTTAAAATTTTCGTTTTATGTGGAATTTCCGGTTTTGCGTATAATTTAGAATTATATACTGGTCAAGGAAATGATCACGGAAAACGGCCAAGGACCGACCAAAATTAGGAATCGGTTTCCAATGATGTAATTCGTCTTGCACGAATAATTCCTTCAAACATGAATTATAAGTTATTTTTTGATAACTATTATTCGGGTGTACTATGAAATCCCGGTTTTCAAAATTTTGGTTTCGAAATCCGGGTTTTCTCTTCTTCTAGTTCTAAAGTCTTGATTTTGAAAAAAATGTTTTTTATTAATTCGAGCCAGCCGGACTAATAATATTTTTACATAAAAATAAGATATCTTGCACAAAAACTTTCTAGAAAATATCCCAAATTTGAGCCTAAGGCTAAAAATTTAAACTACGAAGATGGGGCTTGAAATGTTGCTTAATGTCTAAATAAAAAAACTTAAGCCTACTGATTTGTTTTGGGCTATAGAGTACTTGTATTTCTATAGACCTAAAAATAAGAAATAAAAAAGTTTGAGCCCAAAAATGTATATCACGCTCACTAATTGTTATCGTAGATGAGAAATAGGTGCATAGAGAGAGAGCACAAAACAAAATGGAGCACCAGACCAGCGTGTTTTGGTTCTCTCGTATTTACTTTATAATTTTTTTTTTATTTCGTTGCATATTCTTGGGACGAAATTTTGTTGCATTTTTCTATATAATGCGATACCAAAAACATCTTCGATGTTAAAACCAAGGCTGCGAAGTCAGTTTCGTGGAGTCGGTGCTATTTTATCGGAGTCGAAGTCGGTAAAAACTGAACTCTCATTTTTTTACCAAATTACAACAACAGTGCCATATATTGACACATGGTCTAGAATCAGTTGAATTTCTAGTTTTTGATGGTTTTGCAAGATTAATAAAAAAAGCAATATTCCTGTTAATCCTCCTTCTGTTAATTTTGAAATGCAATAATTGTAATAAGGCTGACAGCTTCGACAACTCTCACGGGCACGCGGAAGGCGCTGTTCTCCCCCCGGCTAGCCCTCCGAGGGCTTTAGATTTGAACTTCAAGGGACGTAGGAGTCGGGATCGGCAAACATGTTGCGTACGTAGAAGCGGATTATCTAGAATCTATTAATGACACCTACTGAAAAGAAAAATAATTGCATTATTTTGTTATGCGAGATTTTGTACTTGCAAGATTTTGTAATTGCAACATTGTGTAGTTGCAAGATTAATAAAAAAAAAGGAATATTTTGTTAATGCAACATTTTATATAGATCTCAGAAAAACTATTGACTTGTCGAATTTCATCAAAATATATTAAGAAATGGCCAAATTCCATTCCATTCCTACTAGCCATTTTCTAGAACTTTATCGCAAACTCATTTTTGAATTTTGTCAAAAAATCATTCCCACGTGTCAAATTTTAAAAATTCAAACCGGGACTTCCTAAAAATCGGGGTTTTTTGTTTATCCAAAACCAGGATTTTGAAAACCGGGATTTATAAAAAACCGGGATTTCGTTACACACCCCTATTATTCGTCTATCCCATTACTAACCGAATTGCTAAAACTCAACAAACACGCTCTTTGTTTGAAATGGTGTCTAATATCTAGAGAAACCAAATAACTGTAGTTCAATGGAAAGACACAAAGATTGTCACTCTAATGTCTACATTTGTCGGTAGAATTCCACTGCATTAGTCGACGAGATGGGAGGAAAATTCTGGCACTATCAATATTGACTGTGCCAATAGTGAAGGAATATAATAAATTTATGGGGGATGTAGACCTGCTGGAGGCCAATTTAGAACGTTATAAAATTAAAATAAGATTAAAAAATTGTATATGATCATATGCTTGATCTCACTGCTCACAGTAGCAAATGCTTGGATACTTTACAAACGAGTAGAAAAACAACGTGGTACAACCGAGAAGAAACTGTTAGGTCTGGCAGATTTTAAAGAAAAAAAAATCGGAAACTTTAATGAAATATGCAGATCCAGTAAGTGATCGAATAGACTTAAAAAGGAAGAAAGCTTCAGTAGCTCAGCTACCTCCAAAACAAAATTGTAAACCGCCAAGTTGCAATACGCTTGGGTCTCTATGTTGTCCAAATGCAACGTCTGGCTGTGATAATGTTTCATTAACCGAACCGAAGGAAATCGCAAATGCGGCCAATGAACATTACTCAGCACCTTCTCGAAAATATTCGAAAAAATTATAAAATTTAGATTATTAAAGTTTTTGGATAAAATTAGTTTTTTGGACCAGAGGCACTTTGGGTTTATAGGAAATTCCTCTACTGAAAAAGCACTCATTTCTTTTTTAACGCTCGTGCATCATTGTTTAAATGGAAACCTCAAAGTTTCTGCCCTTTTAATTGGCTTTAGTTATAATATATCGGAATCCGAGGGGTGGCAATTTCATTTTTCAATGTTATCTACAAAACCGAAGCCAAAGTGATTGTATCACTAATATCTACAGCAATGAAAATATAGTTAATATAGGAGTTCCACAGGGCTCGGTATTAGGGCCTCTTCTTTTTTTTGATTTACTGCAATTCGATATTCGATTTTAAATTGCATGGCAACATTGTCGCTTTTGCTGACGGCACTTCTATATTCCAAACCAGACATGGATTCGTTGGAAAGGAATATCAAGGCTAATATGAGATTATTAAAGATATGGTTTTACGTGCATGATATGATTCTCAGCCCTAAGTCTAAAATGCTGTATTTCAACGTGGGTGATGGAATTCAGGATCTAAACCCACAAACGTATCACTTGTTGGCTTGCAATGAGTCTAATTGTAACGAACTTTGTATTGCTATTGGAACCATAAGAACGTTCAAATATTTAGTGATTCATTTATAGACTCTACCAATTAAACTTTAAAGATCATGCAGCCTATTTAACAAAGAAACTTCGCCATGCATTTTAAGGCCATTTTTTATTTACGAAACATTTGAAACAATTATTAAAACAGTTTTTGAGAAATACTACTGAAATTAGCAGAAATTTGAGCAAAAATGGCATTGTCGTCATTTCAGTCGAAATTTCATCAGAAAAACTACTTTATCGATATATTGAGATCATAATAATATGACAACTGTATTATCGTCATTTGTGCCGAAATTTCGGCAGAAAACTACTTTATCGACATATTGTGACGGAATCAATACTATCATTAAACTTCATTACCGACATTCCAGGTGAAATGTCCTTAGGAAACTGCATTGCCGATTTTTTTTAAAGGGAAACGAAAAGAAATTGTGCTGAAAAACGACTTTATCGACATATTGTGAGGGAATCAATAATATCATAAAACTTCATTATGGACATTTCGGACGAAATTTCATTATAAAACTGAATTACCGACAAACTTATATAGAGAAACGAAAACTAGAAGATTTTTTAAATAAATAAACTAAATATTTTAACAAATTTTAAAATCATATTCAAATCGGTTCAGCGACATATTATGATAATTATAAATTTTGTACAACTATAATTTATAACGTGTCTATCAGAATCCGCGAGGCTCACATAATTTTTTTGTCGTATAAGCGAGTTAAAATTCTAGGCTCGGGCCTACAAACAGAATATCTATGTAAAGTTTGAGGCCAAAGTTTATGTGGGATCATAGTTAGATATCGAAAATCATCAACCATGTCTGAAATCACCTTTTCTGTATATTTGAAATTTAATATATTATTTATGAAAATATTAAACATAACCTTAAGAATTTACTACTACATTTTAAATTATAAGCACATTTAAATAAATTTATATAATTTTATCGATTCGATTTACTTATTTATTTTTAAACATTTTGTTAAATAATTATTTAATTTGTCCCTTCTATTTTGTCGATAATGCAGATTTCGAATGAATTTACTTCGGTAAGGTTTTTGTGAATGCATTTTGATTGTAAACAATTGAAATTTACTATGCTTGCAAAACGTCGATAATACAGTTTTTTTACAGAACGTGGTCAAAAACAACAAAAAAAGTCTGCTTGCCGATGTATATAAAGGAGGTTGATAATGCATTTTTTTTTGTTGAATTTTTCTGCTAACTTCAGTAGCATTATTTAGGGCCCAGAAAAGTTTTGTAAGCTATAGACGATTTTCATATAAATTTATATGGGGTCATATCGAAGTGGGAAGACCTTTAAGTACCTTACTATAAGTTAACCTTAATATTGGTTGTTTACATAAACGAGAAAAAAAAACTGCGATGGGATATTTTGTTGTTGTGTTCATAATATAATTCGTGTTATAGAGGTAATTGGGATAGAATAGAATTGCTTCGTGTAAATAATAATAAAAAAAATTCCTGGGATGAAAAACTGGGATAAGATCATACACTTATGTCTGCTGAGACACACTCGTATGTAAAAAATATTTAAGTATCGATTAAGAAAGGTTAATTGGCGACATGAAATTATTTCTGAATCAAAAATCTTTTCTCTTTACCTTCAAAAAAAAAAAAAAAAAATTTAATTAAATTAAGTCGTAAAAACACATGACTTTAAGAAATCAAAAAAGAATTATCTAAAATAAAAAATTTTTTTTTGTTAAATTAAAAATAAATAAATATTTGGATTTAACAATAACAAGAAATATAAAGCCTTTCTTTTATTACTATCATTATTTTTTTTCTTTACTCACGTAAAAAATACTTTTATTTAAAATATATTATTATTTTATAGTGGAGGCGCCAACTTCTTTTGATGTTAAAATTTAAAAAAAAAAATATTTTTATTTTTAATTTTAATGTAATATTAATTTTTCATTTATACATTTTTTTTTGTTTTATGACGAAAAATTATATAAAAAATTTAGGAGCTGAAATGTATTGTTGTATTCTTGTGTGCTTATTTATTTATGAACACAAAAATAAAATTAATTTTTAATTTTCAATTTTTTTTTTTAATATTCTCGCGTCTTTTTATTTTATAAATATTATGATTTAAAAATTATATTTTATAATTTTCCAAAAAACACATATTGTATTCATGCTGTGTGTGTGTGTTAATTAATATTAATATTTCAATATAATTTTTTAACAATTTTGTTGTTTGGTATTAAATATTATATTTAAGTAATTGAAATGTGTTATGTTCGTTTATAATAAATCGCGTACTCGTATAGCAGCTATAGGTGGAATGGTGCTGTTCTACACACACACACATTACATTTTATATTATTGGTATGGGCGGGTTTTACTTATTTATGTACCAGTGATTAAGTTATTTACCAAATCATAATGTTATTTTTTTACATACTAAAGTTGAAAATTTTCTTAATCTAAGAATTTATTACATTACGATTTGTGATGTAACACCGAGGTGATACTTTTCTATATAACATCTGATTTCTATCTCGCGTATCATAACAACAACAATTTTTTTTTTATTAATTTTATTGATTTCATATAAAACGAAAAATAAATTTTCTATTTTTCTTCTAGTTTTTGATTATAAAAAAAAAATTGTTGATGAAACAAAAAAAAAAATATTTTTTGGCGCCAAGTAATTTACTAACGCTTTTAGTTTTAATGCATTTTTAGATCTTTTTATAAAAAAAACCATTTATATTTTAAGACATTTTTTATTTAATTTAAACTAATAATATTTTATTTATTTATTATTATGTATACATATACAAATGGGTAGTGGGGATTTTAAAAATACATGTAGACGTAATTATGATAATGTTGTGTAATTGGTGTTGATTATCAAGTTGCGCGGTTACGAGTTAGAAATTAGCTGGCGACTGAATATTGCATCTCGAATCATTGTATTACCTATTCTGGTACTTATTTTATACAAATTTAATCACTGTTTGAAATAGTTAGGTTTAGTTTCTTTAATTTATAGGAAATAAGCACCGTGTACAGACTACGAACTTTGACCTAAATTAGTCTGATTTAAGCAATTCACATTTTGAGGTAATCTCACATTATGGGCTAATCTCGTATAACTAAAACATGCGCAAACTACGGATTATGATCTAGGTTAGTGACCTAATCCCACATTATTTTGTAGTGTGCATGCGTGACTTTTATTGATCTGATTTTTTAGACGCACAGGCACACTGACATAAACTAACTCAAAGATCAGTGTATTAAACGCTCGATGCAATGTTACATCAGGAACAGATATATCGATACAAATCATTTCGGAAGAGGAGCTTATAGCGGTGTTACCGGGTTTATAATTATTATGTTAATAACACTCACTATATTTTTAATTATAATTAACTATTTATTTATTATAAAATGTTATTTATTGTTTATAAAATATTATTATAATCTTAGTTCACAAAACACAAAATGGTGTGAACGATTGTTCACGGCTTTTACTTTATATAATTATTATTTTTGAGACCGTGTCTCTTTAACTTCTAAAACCCGACTGTCCTTTTTCGTTTCTTATTTTGCTTCGTGTAATTATTTGAAATCTCGATATTTATCGATACTCGATAAATATCGAGATTCGCGTATGTAGGTGGCGAAATAGCTATATTCAGCAAAACGAGCAATGCCTCGTAATTAAGCGGCGCGGTGTATAAATAGTTTTGCTACGAGGAGTGCCACGAAGTGAAAAGGATTTTTAGGATTTTGAGCCGCTACAAGCTAATAATTAATAACGCAAAGGATGCAGAACGGTTATCCATCTGTGGCCCAGATAACTGTATACGTTAATAGGAAACTGCATCATATCATTCTGGAATTGCACAATTACTTTCCACTCCGAAACAACCGTATGAGAGGAGAAGCACGAATGAGGAAATTCAAAGTAAAACTTCAGAAAACTACGGTACAAATAAAGAATCCAAATGGAACATCTTCAACGGCCACAGGTATACAGCAATATAATCATGGTACGTCATTTCAAGATCTACTAAGGAGAGCAGGTGTTAAACTAAAGTACAGGGACGCCTTTTTCCACCCCCGGGAGAACTGATAGTTCCATATGATTAAGTACATAAGAGATAACTAAGTGAATAAATAAAAAAAAAAATGAAAATTGCTTTTCAATTTTTGTTATTATGTGAGTACTAAACATAGTAGATACTAAACATAGTAGTAGATGAGCACGTTTAACGTGCGTTTAAAAAATTCGCGTAATCAAAATCATAAAAACAGATTTCACGTTGTTTAAAAAGTCTTACTGTCGACGTAATAACAGACGTAATAATTTAAAGTGATCACAGTAAATTAGTGTTAAAGTGTCAAAAAGTATTCTATTACAATGTAAGAATTCCAAAACCAAGCAGAAACTGCAGAACAGATAGAGAGTAGCAAAATTATGGCAAAATCACAAGATAACCATCCGTGTCTGATTTTGAGAGAAAATGTTGCCGAAAATTATAAGCAATACAATAATGAATTTCGTGGAAAATTAAATGAAAATCCACCACTGACAGCTACATTTTCAAAAAAAAAAACCGCATCCACATTGGCAGAAGGAGAATGATCAACAGTCCTCATCCGGAGAACGACAACCTGAGGTTCCTGCAAATAGTAAGAATCCGAAGAATAAATAGCGAGATAGAAAGTGCTGAAGAATTGCTAGAGGAACATTCACCAAAGGCCACAATGGAAAGCACGTACGAGAAATTGCGTATTTTAATGGATAAAATCACAACCCTTCTTGACGAGATTTGCGTAAAATCTTTTAAAAATGTGGCAATTGGGAAATCAAATTACTTCACCTTCGATTATTACGTAAAGACAAGGATGTATAATAAAGATGTAACACATAGAATACAGGAAATTTTAGCAGGCATGAAAGATATCACATAATTTCATCAAGAACAAACGATGCATTGCAATATGAGACTACCGAAATTAGAGTTACCAAAGTTCTATGGTGACTATTGGAGATGGTCAATTTTCCGAAATTTGTATTGCCAAATTGTTCACGAAAATAAACAAATACTAAACGCAGTTAAAATCTCGTATTTAAAAACATGTATTGGTGGCTCTGCGGCAAAAATAATCAGTAACCTGGAGATAACAAACGACAACTACAACATAGCATGGTACCTGCTAAATGATAGGTACGAAAATAAAAGGCTGCTTGCTCACAAGCAGTTAGACATTTTCTTACGATTACCTATAAGCTATCCCAGAAATCAGGAGAAGCCCTAAAAGAATTGCATGATACAACAAAAGAAGTTCTAAATGCATAAAAAGGATTAGGACTTGATACATCTACCTGGGACTTATTCATAACGCATATATTACTAAATAAGGTTGATAGTAAAACCAGCAAACTGAATGAAATGCAGTTAGAGAATCCCAGAAAGGTAGAGGATCTCAAAGATTTTCTCCGATTTTTGGAACAACGGTTTCTCTCACTTGAAACGTATAAAACATTCACCAGAAACAGCAAACCTTATGAAGTACGTCCAACACAGCATACAATTGTTAGGAACTTATACATCAATATGGAGAATACTATAAGAACTAATTGTCGACACTGCGATGGAAATCTTAAACTTAGTCAATGTGCGAATTTCAAAAAAATTAAACGTACACGAAAGAACACAGCTCATCCAAATGCTAACGTTATGTAGAATTTGCTTTGAGAAACAAAGCACTACAACTTACAAAAGTGGCGAGAAATGTAACGTTTGCATAACGTTAACAACCCAACTAAGTTGAACATGCTCTCTCATAATTCAAACAACGAAGATACACTTCAAACTCTGCTTGGTACGGCATTAATTACAGCACATAGGGATAACCAAGAACCAATAACTTTGCGAGCCTTGATTAACTCCGGTTCGCAACGTACCTTCATCATAAAAGGTGTTGCAAATTTACTCAACGTAAGGAAGAAGAAAACAAATATTGCCATATCAGGAATGGGTGGACTCAAAGTAGGAGTTTATAAAAACATAATAGAATTCGATGTAGCTCCGAGATTTGACAGTTCGATCAACTGACGCTAAATTTAACACAAACAAATTTAAGCATCTACAAAACATAAAATTGGCAGATCCAAAGTTTAATGAACCAAGTCAAATCGACATTATAATTGGAGCTGACTATTATCCAGCAATTGTGTTGAACAACATAATAAAGGGAAATGAACGAGAACTCATGGCGCAAGAGACCGAGCTTGGTTGGATAATAATCAAGCAATTAAAACTAGCTTGGTATCAACAAAACCGATCAGTGAACATTACAGTTACTCGTACAGAATGAAAGCATAGCTGATCATACAACACGAACGGAAGAAGAGGAGAGAGCTGACGAACATTTTGTAAGAACCGTGCGACGTGATTCCAATGGCAGGTGTATTGTAAACTTATCCTTGGAAGAAAACGTTCCGACACTAGGAGAATCACTAAAAACGGCCATTGCCAGACTAATTCAATTTGAAAGACGGTTCGCTAGAGATGTGAACTTTAAACAAAGATATATGGATTTCATAGGAGAATGCTTGAAATTAAAACATATGGCACCAGTGAACCAACCATCCACGTGTCAAAGAATGAATCCAGCAACCTAATAGAAGAAACGGCGTACCAAGGTACAAAATGGCATTTTATACCGCCTGGAACACCACATTTTGGTGGTTTGAACTCGCGGCCTCTCTCTATAATTTCTAGTGAAAGCACACCTTTCATTTTGGCAACCGGATATTTTCTATTTTGGAGATCATTGCTAATGGTGCCAGAAGACAATTATAGCGAAATAAAGCACAATCGATTATCTAGATAGGAATTTCTACAACAACTGAAGCAGCATTTCTGGAAGCACTGGCACACGGACTATTTGAACTCACTTCAACAACGATACAAATGAAGGCAAGTGCAACCAAATATTGCCAAGGATCAAATTGTACTAATAAATAACAAAGAAGGTTATCCCAGTTCATGGCCAATGGGAAAGGTGGTGAAGGTTCATCCAGGTGCTGATGGTAATGTCATAGTGATATCAGTAAAACATAAGAATGGTATTACAAAACATTTGCTAAGAAATTTGTGCCCTTTGCCAATCGATGACATCATATATTCTGCACCACAAGCACAACCAAACGAGAATCAATTTGATAGAGAGGAAAATATAACATCGGCCGGAAGAGCGACAAGAAGCATGAAAGCCAACCACTGTGGATTGAGTTACGTTACGAACAACATGACAAACAATAGAACGCAATCAGTAAGGAAAGCGAAACCAATGAGGTTGGTGGCATTAATTAAGGCCATTATATTTTGTCATGTTGTTCCACCAGTGGTCCGTTCGGAATATAAAGCAAGAATATTGTTACGGTGACACCTAGATTAGAATAGAATAAGTTAATTTCATTAATTTTTCAATTGCAATTATGATTTATACTCAACATTTAGGCGTCATTTCTATACTAACATATTTGCTCTATTATTGATGCGCATTTAGGATTATTCTAGAAACAAATATTTTGGTATATAAAGGCGCGCGTTGACGTGGAATGCTGAGTCTTATTTTAAACGTGATACAGTGAAGGTTAAATAGAAAGATTGTTAAAGTGATTATTAAAGCGATTATTAAAGTGATAATTAAAAAGTGTGTTATAATTATAATAATTAATTGTGAATTTTGTATTGTATAATAAATTGTGTGAGTGAAGCAGTTGTATTTATTCACAATCCAGTGATTCAAACCTTGAGTGACAAGGCAAAATCGTAACAATATTCTAGTTCAAGCAGAGGCTGAACTTAACTATAGTAATAGAGGAGTGCGTTTTGAGCTAACCTGATCCATCATAAGCGATTTTTTTTTTGTTTTGTTTATTTTTTCAACTAAATGGAAATTAATTCTGCTTAATCATTATAATGAATGTTTCTTACATATTGTTACGATCTCCCCTATTGGTATTGGGTAGACAAGAGGTTTTTTATAGAAAAATTGCTGAATTAACTTATAGAACTTAATTAATATCTTTTATGCAAGTTTGATGACATCTGGGGGTTAGTAGTAGTACTAAATAATCTCAGTTTATTGTGTAGCAGATTATAAAAGTGTGGAAAAGAACATCTAGGTGAATCTAGAATATTCCACTAATCCGCTTCCGGCGCGGTCAATACAATTGTAAGGGTATGAAGTAAAGTTCTTAGAAAAAAAAATCTTACCGGTGCTAGAGACTGACCCTCACAATTGAGTCATGAACTTATTTTGCAATAATTGTATGTAATTAATATTACAATTTTGAACCAGGAGTAACAATTGTGAGCTTAATTTTGAGATGATCCTAGGACCAAGAAAATTTATAAGCAAGAAATTTGATTTGGTATTCTTCCATTTTACGCAGCAACTTTATAAAGTCCATCATTAAACACTAATTCATCTTCACCGCATACCAATGCGGAGTTTTAAATTTTATGCCTTTTCAACGATTTAATCGCAGTCGCTTGCAAATAGCTGCTTGGGTGACTCCTAGCTGAACTGCAAGCTCTTATTGCGATTGCGTTGAGTCTTTATCTAGTAGGGATTGCAATTCTGCATCTTCAAACTTTCGAGGTTATCCAGAGAGTGGCTGGTCACTAAGATCGAAATGACCACTTCTAAAACGTTTGTACAAAAATAAAAAATAAAAGAAAAAAATAAAAGAAGAAGAGACAAAAAATAAGCAATAAAAATTAATCTATTGATCGCAACTGTCTATTGTTTATACGGAAAAATTAATAATAAAGAAGGGGAAGGAGGATAGCAGGTAAGCTGGGACGGTACTAGGTCATTTCTTAACCTATATTAATGGAATTTTGTATGTTGGATGAAAATGAAATTCTTAAATGATTTTTGGAAGAAGTTTTGAAATATAACGACCTGGGTCGAAACTTGGTCATTTTGTATCCGATTTTGATGGGATTGGGTATATTCGATGGAAATGGGATTTCCTCCCTATTTCCTGGGATCCCTCCCATGGACGAATATAACCACCTGTGACGGAACTCGGTCATTTGTTGGATATTTGTATAGACTTCCGGGCTACAATCCTCGATATCTTCATATACTGCATTGGTTCAGTTACCGTGATCCGTGATGTTTATCATCCAATAAAAAATCTCTGAATTTGCAGTAACCATATAATAGGTTTTTGCTTCCTTGATCTAAAGCTCAAGTTCAATTCTAATGGAACGCGAAATATTTTATGGGAAGAAATTGTATTGCGACCAATTATACATATATTCTCAAAGTAAGTTAATAGCTGATTCTTTTCTTGATATAAACAACTGCGCCGAGTTATGTTTAGCGGTGGATTGAGCGAATTAACGTCCGTTCAGTTCATAAGTGGGTGGTGATAAATGTTTGTTGAGAAATCTGAAAAATCATTTCGCCATATTTTGAGGACGATTTTATTATCCATTGGTGTTTCTCCAGAGTCATTACGAATTACGCTGCTACGTAGGTGGAAGCCTAAGGCTGATGATACAACGATATTGATCTCTAAAGTTTACCTTTTCAATGTTAAGTGCTCTTTGCTTGTACCATTTGCACTTTGCTAGATGGAAGGAATATTTACATTTAACTGACGGTCTTCTAAATCTATAATTCCAGTGAAATGTCATGCATTTATGGATGCGTTTGTATAGGAAATATGTGCTTGAAACCAATGAATTGTACAACATAACTAGCTCAATGGTTCTTGTCTTTTTTTTGTTTAAAAACAGACCCTACCGAGTTGATCAAGACAATCTCATGATGTTGTTTCTAATCTTTTCAAATTATATTTGACGGTTGCGAAGCCAAAATCCTAGATTTATACCTCGTCGCTTTGCCCGGTAGGTAGGTCCACATGAATAAAGCGGTGTGATGAAAACGATTAAAGAGAAATTTTGCTTACGTTTATTAGCATTACGTGTCAGGGCATAAGTTATTGGCGCCGCATAACTAATACGACATCAGCTTCAGTTCTCCAGATAAGTGGTGGCGGAAACAGGGGTTCATTTTCTAGCAAGGTATGAAAACGCGTTTCACGTTTTCATGTTATAATTGCGAGGAAATTCTGACACATAGAGGTGTAATTTAGGAAAATTTCGATAATTCATTGATGCCACTATGGTCATTTGATTCAATGCATTTTCGATATATTGAATTGAAGAATGTTGAAGAATGTTGATCAACGGTGATGTATTTCGGCTGATAAAGCGAAGACATTATCTGCATTATCGACGTTTTTATCTTTCGGCTAACTTTAATAAGGTTTATTCTTTGCCACTCTAAAGAAAGACAATTTCAACTTTTTTACTGTTTGGTTCCTCTGTTTCTGGTATGCTCTTCTGAGCTTGTGCATAGAGGATCTACGTTTCCTTAGATTAGAGTTCCACCGACTATTTCGTCTCTTAGCTGCTCTTTTCTTAGGAATTGAGTTGTTGCAGACACGTTTTAACTGTGCTGCAATATAAGCTTGAAGCAAGTAAAAATAAAATTTGAAGATTAATTTTTAATTTAATTGGCACTAATTAAATTAATTTCGAAAAATGAAACAAAATGAAAGATTTACAATATCTTGCTGATCGAGATTTGATTTAATACAATTTCACGTATCATTTGAGCTACCAAGCTGTAAATATTAAGGATGGATAGAAAACATTTAAAAAAAATTGACAAAGACATTCGAATCCATATATCCATTCAAGTTCAATAATTGTGCCTTATTTGGTTCAGATTGGTTGTTATCTTTTATCTAAAAGATTAGGCCAAATTTATGTAAATTCCTATACTAATTTTAAGCGTACAGTGGCTCCCACTTTCGAACTAAAATTATGATGTATTGTACTTTAGTAGAAAGATTGATTTACAATTTACTTTCAAAGATTCGGGAATACTGTTCTTGGGGAAAAATTGTATATTAGTCCCAAATTTACCATAATGGTGTTGTACATGAGGATATACTCCCTCCGGCCAAATGTCAAATTGTAATTAAAATTAAATAAAAAGGAATAACATTTCTTCCTCTAGAAAATTAATAATTTAGAATTACATGCATTGTGTCGTATACATGTAGTAGCATCGCCAACATTACTACCACCGCATAAAATATACATGTATAATACATATAATTTAGATCTAAAAATATATAAAATAAAAAAAAACTTTTTATATTTTCGTATTGTTTGCTACACAGAAAAATGATTTTTCTAAAATAACTGGCAGAATGTATAAGCAGCACAGAATGGTATATGGTAACGTGTACATAAAAATGAAGAAGGAAAAATTATTTTTCTATTTATTTTTTCCACCCACCATAGTACGATAAAGTATCATTAATTTCATCTGCAATGGATAATGCTGCTGCTACTGCCGCTGCTACTACTTCTGCTATGCTGCTATATCGTATTTATATATATATATATATATGAAACGAGACGACGAGATGTTTATGCTCTATACCAAGTTTATTAGAGGGATAATAATATTTCATATATTATTATTATTTTCACCACTGTAATTTACTATATGTATACATATATTATTTATTTTCTATATATGCTTACTGAATATTTATTATTATTATTACTATTATTATTATACAATAAAATGAAATATTATATTCTATACAGTTTTGTTTATATTTATTTTATAATAACAGAAAACATTAAGGTTATTTTTCCTCGGCGATATAAAGCTTTTATATGGAACAGCAACAACGACAATAAACCCAAAAGCATTTCTACTGCTGCTGCTATACTCGTATGTATATATATATATTTAATTTATATATAAAAATAAATAAATAATATATTATGTAGATATATAATATATTATATAATATAAATAAAATACAGTATTTTGTTGATTTTCGTAATGAATTTTATAAAAATGGAAGAAAATTACGAGCATGTACGTAACGTATCGTAGTACGTATACGTACATAGCAATGAGGATTCATTATTAATGCATTATTTTATTATTATTATATAAATATAATTTTTTTTATAAGTTTTTATATTTTATTCGAAATAAAATTTCAAAACGAGCAAAAATAAATATTTGATGAGCTTTTTGCATTCTCTCCGTTTCTGTGCGCTATAATAACCATATCTAATGCGCAAAGCTCCCCCTTGTACCTACAACAATCTACATAATATAAATTTCTTTCGCTTATAAATACAATATTTATATATATTTAAGTATAGTATATATTATACCAGTGTATATTATACGAGAATTTTCGACCGTCATATATAAATGAATTAAAAATTTCTTATAAATAATAAGAATTAAAAGAAAAAACTAAATAAATATTGACGAAAGATAGACATGAAGTTTGTACTTTTTGTAATGTTAAGCTTTTTAATTTTTGGTTCGAAAAAATCAAATAAAGTGCCACTGGGAATTATACAGTACGTGATGAGAAAGTTTTTTTCATTCTTGCAAATTGTGTTTATTTATAGGTTGGAAATTTTGTGCACCTCATAGTGAATTGAACTAACGCCCATTGTTAAGAAGTTCTTTTGTTTAAAATATAAATCAACCCAGATATAATACATTCCAATTTTTTGGAATTAATAATTATATTTCTTAAATTATTTAATTGGTCGTATTGAAATATGCCACATCGGGATAGTATGAGAAATGGTTCGTACCAGGGATAATTTTATACTTTTTTCGATACATTCCAGCAATTTTTAATACTTTTGAGACAATTTATTTACTTTTTTATTTATTTATTTATGCATAATAACATATAATATTTACAATAACGGTTAAAAATGTACAAAATTTAGAGCTAAAATTTATTTAATATCTAAGTAATGCTTAGCCGGGAAGATATTGGCAAGTATCTATTCAATTTGTGAGGAACAAAGTAAAGAATTTACCTTGAAAATATTTTCTGTACTTTTACCTATACTTCGCTAATATATTATATTATAAACGTCTATGTCACTGACTCACTCGAGAATGCACAGGGTGATCAAAAAAAAAAAAGTTTTTTCTATATTATAACGTCTATGTCACTGACTCACTGACTACTGGAACATACTTGATGCCTAAGTAATTGCGAGACATGTTCGCTTACATTTGTATTTTTTGCCAGCCCGCTCAATCCCTCATATTATGGCAGGATCATCTAGGAGGTTTTATACTCGACTTCATGCGACAACACAGTGAATCTATATCGATCATCTATCTTCATGATATCAATTTTATTCTCAAAAAGCACGGAATGCCATGCGGTTCAGTTGTTTGCCTGTTCCAAGCGGTAACCCACCCCCTACCGATGAAAAAGATCAAATTTATGATGAAGAAAAAGAAACACGATTGCCAGTCGAACAAATTGGAAAGGTCAAAAAATTATGATTGCAGTTGAAAATAATCACGCACAATCTGATTTTTATCGATGGTCCCGGTGGCTCAGGAAAGACCTTCTCATACACAACTGTAATGGCAAACTTTCGAGGTGAGGGAAAAACTGTGCTGCCATTTGCAACAGCCGGAATAGCAGCCACTTTACTTAACGGAGGACGTACGATTCATAGTGGATTTAAACTTCCAGTGACACTTCTTGAAAATTCAATCTCATCAATGCGAATGACATCTCCAGAAGCTGCAATTTTGCGTGAGGCTGCTCTTATTGTTATCGATGAAATTACAGTGATCTCTAAGAATGGTGTCCGCTGCATTAATAAGCTGTTGTGAGAGGTGATGGAAAATGACATTAGCTTCGGAGTTAAAGTTTGGTCCTTGGCGGTGATTTTCGTCAGACGCTACCAGTCGTTCAAAGAGGAACGCGCACTGAAATCATCGAATGCTGTATTAAATCAAGCCCTCTATGGAACCAGTTTGAACAACTTTCTTCGACCATTTATGAGGAGGACACAATTCAAATTCAGACCAAAATGATCACAAGTCAAGATCTAATCAGTGTCATTTTTAATAATATTGAGCAAATGTCAACAGATGAGCTCTCAAAAAGAGTTGAGTTGTTTTTTACGACTGCATTCAACGTGACGAAGATCGTGTTTCATATTATAGAATCAAATAAAAAGTAGATAAATATATAAGTTTAGGAAATGTGAGTTAAAATTTAATTTAAACAATATTATAATTAAAATCGTGTTATTAAATTATTTGATTATTTTTTAATTTTCCCAATAGACCGACAACAACTGTTGATCAATTCGAAATTTTCTCTTGAATGAAATGGAGTGAGTTATCAGTGTATTTAATTTCTGATTCTGCAGGTCCTTCAGAGAAACCTGTACATGGTTGGAAAAGTGAGATTATGTTAAAATTTTTGCAATTTAAATATATTAACTATCCTACTTCTGAATCATCATCTTTTTTATTTATAAAATTCCGATGCTCGATTGCATTATTATAACAAAATTATAAATAAATTTCATTTAACAACTTCAAACAAAAAAGTTTGACGGTTTTTCGTTGGCAGCTAAATAAAACTACATCATAAATAATATGACTCGATATTATCGGAAAAAAACACTATCGAAAAAATCATAACACTATCGAAAATATCATAACAGTCTTCTATCGATTACGTCTTCATCCAGACCAAGAAAATGAACACCATATCAGAGGTAGCCGCCCAAGTGGTTGCACTAACTGATACGGGGCAAAATCAAAGTGAAGTGGATCGACAGCTAAATTTGAGCCGATTCTGGTGGCTACAGACAGCGACAAGAATTTGAGGTGAAGGTGATACCTTGTGTTCATCCCTGGAGCGAATACTGGCCATCGACCAAGAGGATGGACTTCTTAACGGTACATTGAGGAAGTACTCGAAGATAACGTCGTACCTTTTACCGGGTTTATTGGTTAAAACATCCTGTTCATGCAGGATAATGCGAGACCGTGTACAGTTGGTATAGTGTACCAGTGCCTTCAATCCCATCGAACATTTATGGGACGAGCTGAAAAAAAAAAATCGAGTCAGAACTATTGCTCCAACGAGGCGCTGCAACTGGCGATCGCAGAGGAATGGGAGGCGATACCTCAAGATTTGGTGAAAACTTTGGTGAAATTAATAAACATTGAATGGACGCTGTCAACTTCTTTTTTATAAAAATGTTTTTTACTCACTTTCATGGTTTAATTTGATTTTTACCACTAATTTTCATGCTGACAAATTCACAAAAACATGTACTTCAGATGTTGGCTCCAAAAATCACTTTGATGGCACGGTATAAGTACAAAAAAGGTACCACTGGACAGGTGGTAAAATAGACTTTGAATCTGCATTCAAGAAAATAACACAAACATTGGATTTTTTGATATTTTTGAACTTTTGTTGAAAATTGATTAATGTGCGAATTTTTTGCACCCAAGTGTATCTATTTTGATAAATGGTAATTAATCAGCATTTTGTGTTTAATTAGTTTCAACAAGAGTACTAAAACAAGTTACTTAGATGTATTTACTGTTGTAGATCCGCTTTGCTCGTTTAGTAATCAAACCAAAGATGGTTGCTTCATGCCAACGATCTTATCGTAATCTCAACAATATTAATATTTCAAAGCCGAGAACTTTATCCAGCGATAGAATGAGAAGCATTAATTAAAGTTCTACGTAACTTGTTGCAAAATGTTAAATCAGGTAGTCTGTTTTGGATGTGTTCGTGGTACGCGAAAATATAAAAAGAAAAAATGATAAAAAAATTTAGTCTTAGTTACAATCGAATAGTCCAGATAGAACAAAACATTTGTGATAGAAAACCCAGAAATTTGAAAAAAGATTAAATGAAAAAGTAATTTGTAGCGCCAATACTAAATATTCAAACTAACAAGAAGTGTTTATTTTAATTGATCCAAAGAAGTCATCAAGCAGCGTCGATCCACAAAAAATTTGCTCCCACCAACCAAATATCTCAATGACAAATAGAAAACTCAAAGGGAACCAGATTTTCTTAGTGAACTGTTAGTGTCCGGAATCTCCATTTTTGATGTATTCGGCGTTGGGAGCACAAAAATGCCTCGGGATGAGAAAAAATATCTATGTATAAACCGAGATACAAACCATGGTTAACTCGAAACCGTAGTTATGAAACCAGTAATGTGTCTATAGCATAATGTGCCTTTAGCAAAACAGAGTGTCTATGAGAAGCTCGGTCTTCACTTGCAAAATTTTGTTATGACGATAGAATGTCATGAACATAATTGTATTTTTTACACTCACAACTATTAACACCAAAATGTATGTAAAATCATTTTGTGTTCTCTGTTTCGTTTAATTGAGAGTCAAATATAAATTTTCTACTCATTCTGTCCAGTATTCACCTGTCATGACAAAAACATCAGCAATTTTACTAAATTTTCTCATTCTCACGGTGCAATGCGCATGATCAGATTTAATACACTAAAACCTCGATCTGCGTCGTTTCGATTTGCGTCGTTTTTGAAATTACGTCACCCTTGAATTTTCGTTCATTTCTTTAAATTTTATATAAAGGGAATTCCCAATTTTGATCTGTATCTGTTTTTCTATATTTTTCTGTTTTTCTAAAGAAAATGTTTCACTATTTAGTACTAATTATACATACATAAAAATATGAATGTACATATAGAGAAATATATTCCAAATTTTCCTCTTTATCGGGGCCCAATTACAGACGCAGATCGAGGTTTTAGTGTACAAATATATTTTGTCATGGCATTCTAGCGTCATGACGAAATTTTGCGAGTGAAGACCGAGCAAGAGTGCTTTTGAACAGAAAATAAAAAAATATTGCAAATTTCGTGTTTGTTAAGTGTTCCCTATCATGATTTGTGAAATCATCGCCAGCTTGATTTGAAATTTTCATAGTGCTAAACATTTTGATAACGTTGGTCCCGATTTTACTCAACAAATCCCAACTGTTGGGTGTCCGTCCTGAAAGCGCCCAATCACTTAGAATTTACAATTTTTTTTTTGTTTATCGACATCCATGTATCAAAATTTGACTCAACTTAACTTTAATTTAAAGGGGAAAAAGGACCAAAAAATGCAAAGAGGTAGTTTGTGTACCAAATAGAACGATTTGGTTGGTTGGTTCTAAAATCGCCTTTAAAGTTAAAGTAGAATATTTCTGTATAGTTCTGCCCCGCTACTTAGGAACCAAAATAGTTAAATGCTTAACTTTGAAATGTTGGCTAGAACAAGGGACGAGATCATGGAATCCGACTGGAAAAATCAATTGTTTCAAAATATTGCAGGTGGACAAATACAAAAAGTAAGCAAAATGCTCAAAGTTGGCTTGACTGAAAACTCAAATAAGTGAAAGTTTAACTGCATATTTGTATTCGAGAAATAAGTCACTATCGAGTAATTTTGATCGGAAATGTTTTATCGGTAGAAATTGAATTTCGAAAATTTTCGGGCAGATTTGTCATTGCTCTTAAAATATTACAGAAATTTCATTTATGCATGAAAATAAGTTCCGTTTAAATTTTGTGGTTGTACGTCGCGACAAGAATAATTTTAATGGAAAGTCATTAAATTTAGAGCGATCATTCAGACCAAGGTACTAGAGCCTTGCGTCTAATTCAAGAGAAATTTGAAAAATATTGAGGATTTTCGCCATTGTTTATTGACACTGATATTGTGTTAACCCAACCTTTTAGCGAAATTGGATTAAACTTATAGATACTCCTTTTCAATTTTAGATCTATTATTTAGATTTTACAACGATAATTTAAACCAATAACAGACTAATGCTATGTTAAATCAAAGAGTTGCATTTGCCCCGTGCAAAATTTTGTGCTTGGCTCAACATATGCCTAACATAAGCCTAAGCTAGTACTTCATGAAATCCAATGGATTGCATTATTTTTATTATTTTCTTCTACAAAAGTTGCCCCATCAACAGATAGATTGTGAGTGATAATTCTTGTATCTTCTCAAAAACACTAAAAATGGCTTGAAAGTATCATTTCATACAGCTAAAGTATCGAAAAACATCCCTGGTGCCTGGTACGCAGCTGAAGTGAAATAAAATCTTACGTATAGAAATTCAAAGTAATTTTGTAAAAAATCATTTTATTTCTTTTCTTTTTAATCATTTTAGCTCCACGGGTTGGTAGCGGGTCGCCTTGGTCTTGGAATTATTTCACGATAACTGGTTGAACAATATCTTTTAGTACTTTCTTTTTTTTTTTTAATTTTTAGGAATCATCATCTTGAGTTTCTTCGAACCATTTAATTTTCTCATCGATCAGACTGTAAGCGTAGCGTTCCAATTCATTCCGTGAGTCTACACGTTCTTTGGGTTTTTTTATCTTATCTTTATTTTTTATTTTAGTCTAGCGAACAATTTTTGATCTTTAGAAGCGACAATTTATTCTCGGTTTCTACTCTCCTTATATTCGGCGGATATTTGTACAATATCATAGGCATCGATTTCAAATGATATTTCAATTTGTGGGATACCACGTGATGTTTGCTGGAAGTCCAGCCAAATCGAATTTACTAAATAAATGGTTTTATCTTTGGTCATTGGACGTTACGTTTACCTTCGTACAGTTGGATGATTACGGTATGATGGTTATCTAGAATGCGGTTGAGAACATTTGTGATTTTATTTTTGCAACAGCTTTTTTTGTGATTTATAGCTCAGGATATGATTCGTCGTTAGTCCCAAACAGTTGTTTGACCAGTTGTCTTTTCAGAATACGAGTAGATTAACCGACTAACACTATTTCATCAACAATCTTTTGTTCATATCGCACATTTTAATACTCGTACTTTTTTTTGGTTTCAATATTGAACGGAACGACTCAATCTGAATACGAACTTGGTAAATTGATGATAGATCACGGCACGATTGTCCTTGTGGATATCCTTAGCATACTCTTCTTTTTCTAATACAATTTTAAGAAATATTTGAGTACAAATTGAGATATTTTACATTATACCTGATTAATTTAATAGAAAAATTTTACTTTTAAAAGTATCATAAAACTGCTAAAAAAGTTAAAAAAAACTATGAAAGCAAATCATCACTTCCTGGATTGTTTATAGTTAGCGAGAGATCATAGTCTCATGCAATTTTGGGAGATTTTAATGGGGCGTCTAGTTAGTATTCAACCATATATAGAAGTTCAAACTAGGCCTCGCAATACCGGACAAGTGGTGCAGTGGTTAAAGCTTTGGCATTTGGTCCGGGAGGTACTGGGTTCGAATCCCACCAGAGGCTGGATGCAAAAAGCAAATTTTCGTGTGGGTGATGTTAATAACCACAACTAAGACCCTCTGGACAAATAGATCAGATTAATAAATAATCATAGCAGAACAATCATTCTAGAAAAATTCCGAAAACAACATATTGCAACCACATTTATAATAGGAAAATTCCCAAAACTACGGCGTATTGTGGTAAATTAGGTAAAACCATTTTAAGAATAGAATATACATAAGTGCATTATCTTTACCTTCATTTCTATCTTTTTATTGGTTAAAAATATATGTATATATATATAAGCGCATATACATAGTATATTTAGTTTAAGAATCCTTTTTGTTTAAAATAGGTGGTGGGGAATCTTAGTATAAATAAATAAAAATTTAGAGTATAAGTTTTAGTATAAAAAAAACGTGTAAATAAAATAAGCAAAAAATAAAATCGAATCATAAAACAAAAAATTCATTTATCATTTCATCACCCTTTGTTGGAGTGCAGAATTCAGCGCCGACCCGCCTTATGTACAGGTTGACATGGAGCTTGCAATGTGCAGGTGGTAAACTGTAAAAGTGTGTATCGTTGGTGGTATGTGCGTGAATGAAAAGGGAAGTATTAATTGACCTTCAAGGGACTTTAAATCCACTGGACGATTTATATTTTGTATCTCTAAAAAAAATTCTATTTAAATAATGGGAGATATGTGTTTCCTATACCAACACTTTCTTTCTTTAGCCTTACATCAGCCGGCCTGCTAGTGGAATCCGAAAATCAACCCAAGTGAAATAAATCCCAAAAAATCCCAAATATGTTGCATGCAATAAACGTTAAACAATCAATAGGATTTTGCAACAAGTTTCAATTAAACAATCTGTTCAATATATTGGAGGTGGTTAGGTTTCATGGAATGCTCATGACATAGTCTCTTAACCGGGCAAACAAATCGAAAGATTTCTGGAGTCGGCTACATAAATAGCGAGTCTTTTACACAAAGGAGTTGTTGCAACAAATTTCAATTCAGGAATCTGTTCAACAAATTTCAAAAGATTGACCCCACATGGTGGTATGTATAAGTGACTCTTAGAAGTTGCTTGTTGTATCAAACCGCGAATATTGCAGGTTGTTAACTGCATCACACTGATGAAAGTTGCAAGTAGTATAGAGAGCAGAATGAAAATACATTTGAAACGATAATGTATGATATAATTCAACAATGGCTAGATTTAGTTCCGCTGCAATTGATTGAACAAAAAACTTGCCAATTGAAACTCGTAGGGCTATTTCGCGGCCACGAATAAAGTCCCTATGCATACAAATCGATGGTAAGTTATCGTTTAAGAAAATCACGGAATATGTCAGTCAAAAATTAGTCAAAATAAATAAGGTAGATGCCGTAGATGCCAACGATAAAAAATGAATATAGGAGAACATATATATAGAGGAATCCCGTTAATAATCCTCCGGATAAACAGCAAGAATGAATATGTCACGTTTCAACTGAGGCAGGTATTTATTCATTTGCTTCCGAATTATACATTTTTTGATAAGATAACGATAACGTAGAACATGCAACACGTGTTTTTCGCATGCAGTCATTTCCGCAAATGTCACTAAAGTTTCTTGTTAGTTAGGTTTCGTATTCACCAAATCTAACAAAAATTAAATCGTACAAGGAGGAGTATAGTAGCAATGGCCACTAAAGCAAGTGTATAAATTCTAAATGAATTTTTGGTTTTCAGAATTAGAATATACTCTGTCTTAATATACAGGCGTAATACATTTTTTAATATCCAGATATATTTACATATTGTTTTCCGCTTAACCTCTCAGTGAAAACCTTCAGATCCACGGTTACCATATAATATGGAATTGTTATATAAATTACCACAACAAATCGAAGACCTAAACAATTTCGAATGGTTAAACAACTTTTCAACCCTTACAAATCTCAATGGACATAACTTATAAGTGAGAAACGAAAAAAAAGAAAACTAAACCTCATAAATCAATTCTGTAACACACAGAAGAACCACGATACATCCAGAAGTAGGAATAAAACAACTCTTACATAACACAATCAGGCAGCGCACAACCGATACTACATGTTCCCAATAAAATACCAACAAAACCAGGAAAAATGCTTTAAAGTAGAAAAATATTATGAAGAGTACAAATCCAAGAAGTATAAGAAGGAAACGAAATCACAACAACAACAACAAAATATCTTACTTCCTTCTCTGCAAAAAGTAAATTCATAAAATGTTTATAATTCTTGTGAAGGGCAACATATTTTCTGTATTATTTTGTGTTGTGTGCTTTAAAAATGAAAAGGAATTTTGTATTTCAATATTCAAGTTCAAAACCAAAAAAAAAAAAAAAACTTTTCTTCTGTTGAACTACGTACGTACTACGTACGTACCCACCCGTATTTTCTCTTTCTCGGTCGGTCACCATCTCATTTACTTTGTTGTTGCTCTTGTTGATGTTATATATTATTGTTGTTTTGTATTTATAGTAGTTTAGAGTGTTTTTGTTGTTTTGAAAATACAAAACACAAACAACTCACAAAATTTTTTTAAGTCTGCTCTGTATTCGGATACTGAGTAGGTGTGGGTTGTATATGATTTTGAATTTACTGACCTATCTTAAAATTTATACACTTGAGACATTTTTCTGACCAACAACTACTACACACATACATATATGTATGTACATGTATATGCAAACCATGCACAAATGTACGTACACATTCTACATAATATGAGTGTTCTATGAGCTTTTTGCCGTATACACATCGGATTTATTGAAACAAGAAGTCGATTCATATAAGAACGAGAATAATTTTTTTAATGTGTGATACATAAGAGTGTGTAGCCTTTATATATACAAATTGCTTTGTATGTAGATTTTGTGATGTACAGTTTAATGTGTATAGTGTGTAGTGAGATGTAGTAAACGAAGAAAGTTTAATTTTAATGAATGAAATTTTTTGTTGCACGATTTTTCTCAGGTTGTTTTCCTGAGATAACGAATATTTTTACTATGAAAACGTATTTTTTGGTATTTGATTATGGTTTTATTTTTATTCATAGCTTTTAAGTATTATCTACACAAAGGCAGAATGGAATATTGATAGAATAATATTTTATTTGGTATAAAGGTGAGAAATGAGTTTTTAATTTGTTTAGCATTTTACTCGGATTAACCTAAATTTGTTGAATCGGCAAGTTGAATGTGTAAAAAATTATTAACTGTAAACTTTGTTGGTTTTACTCGAATCAGGGGACGTATTCTTGAAATCGGTGGAAATTTCCCCAATCGGAATACAATTTGCTCCAAAATTCTCCATATAATTCGAACTTTTCGCCGACTACTTTAATCATTTTTTTAAATATTTATACCAAACTGTTCCCAAAGCAATTCTATGCTCAGCGATTCCACACGAAAATGACAGAATTTTGTCTTCGCCCAAATTTTTAGGAAACTTCAGGAAAATATTCTCTGAATAAAGAAACATGAAAAGTGATTGTTTTTTTTAAGACACCTTCATTTAGGCCCGAAATTTTAATATTTTAATTATTTGTCTGGAAATATCTCAATTTTATTGGCAAACTTCAACGAATCGACTGGTATACGTGAAGTGCTCGTGAATCGTATGTAAGGTAATGCTTTAGAGGCAATTCATGAGCTCTCGAGTATACTAGTAAATTCGTTGAAGTTTGACTACAAAACTGAAATATTTCCAGATAAATTTCATCTGGAATTTTCTGGATTCGACTCGGCTGCGAGTCACGACTACTTGACGTATACCACCGGTTTCGTTAAAGTTTGGTTATTAATCTGAGTTATTTTCACAAAAATTTAAGTTGGGATTATCTGGACATAATCGTTTGACTATCGTCTCACAGGCGATTCATGAGCACAGGACGAATACCTCAGGATTCGATAAAGTGTGTACTACAAAACTGAGATATTTCCTGAATAATTTTGCCTGGAATTATCTGGAAATAGTCTCGCCTGAATTCTGGAAATCACTTAAAATGTAGTCAAATTTCAACGAATCCTGCAGTATACGCTCATGAATCGCCTGTAAGAAAAGATTCAAACGAATATATCCAGATAATTCCTTATAGTATTAGAGTTTTTCTGTGTTTCTCGCAGTATGCATAAGCCAAACTTCAAACGACAATATCCATAATTGAGTTTCAGCTTTATCTTTTTCAGCTGAGGATAGGGCTGTCAGGCTTCCAAACAATTGGAAAATAACTTAAAAAGACATAAAAAAAAATTTTAATTTCTTGCTGAATGTTATAAACGTCATGACATGTTATCATGGCACTGTTTACTGTCGCGATATTGATATTTTTTGGGCTTGGATAATAAACACTCACGATAGTGATAGTTTAGTGTTGCCATTACGTTTTTAGGGCTGAGTATCGGGCTAGCTTAATATACGTAACTTCTCTAGGTAAATGTTTCCTTCTGAATAGTAACCACAGGGTGAACCATCTACTGGTCTGTTTTTTAATTATATTCTATGATAACAGTTTTTGAAACGATTTGCTTGAAATTTTGACAGCTCGTTAGTCTTATATTTTGCATCATGTATTTGCTTGGAGGGCGTTTCGAAATATTGAAAACTTATTTCAAAGTAAGTGTTGTGTAGCTGAAATCGTGCGAATTTTGAAAAGAAATATGGGCCATGAAAGAACGCCAAGCGAAACCGCTATAGTGAAATTGGTGGAGAAAGTTCGTGAGAAAGGTTTGCTTGCTATTGGATTATCGAAGTAGTCTCCGAGCTCGTACAGTGCGCTCGCATGGTCCATAGTGTAGGACAAAAACCATCGACCTTAACTCGACGCCGAAAGCAAATGACCATCCGCTTCGATATCAGTTCTCTGCGAAGGCCATACACCACCTTCATAATAAAGTCGATTTTGGTCGAAAATTGGCTAATTTGATTAGAAGCCAATGCGTCCACCAAGAGTGAATGTTTGGTGTGGATTTTTTAGAGTGGTGACATAATTGGCCCATTTTTCTTCGAAAACACTGGTGGAAACGCCGTCACCGTCAATGGCATCCGTTACAGAACCATCTTTTTAAGGCTTCAAATCAACGGTATGAATGTGATGTGGTATGGTTTCATCAAGATGGTGCCATATGAAAATTAGCTTTATGGACGTCATTATATGTTTCGGCAAATGATAGTCGTAATTTGTGCCTTAATACACTGATTTCAAAAACTTACACCATTCAGAATTGCATAATTTACGAAACGATTCATATTCGTTGATCTATGGGCGCCTTTATGTTTGAGGTTCGTTCGTTCGTTCTGACAATTTTTTCGGCTAATAATATTGCTCAAAAATAACGATTTTTTTGTTCTGGATTTTTTCAAAAGAGATGATTGGTCGAAAAAACGACCGAACTAACAACCATAAAGGCGCCTTAAGGTGAAAAAATAGTGCCCATACAGCATTTTTTATCCGTTCAACACTGCCAATATTCCTTCACATTGCAAGACCGTTATACGTTTGTATTTTGTCTACTGCAGAGTCAGTAAGTTTTCCTCTCCTACCGATAGGCTTGTTATCTGAAAGTTTAGGATGAGAGGTTTTGAGCTTTCTTAGTATGTTGTCCATCATTTTTTAGATAAGTTACATAATCTAGTTTTTTTCATATCAACCTCATCCCCATACGGTTTCCCTTTTATCATTCTCTTAGAAGCTTTCTGGAGTCGCCATATCCAAGGCAGTGAATATACCTAACATTATACTTGTCGATATAGAGTGGGAAAAAGTGCTCCAACTCCGCAATCTACTTTTCGCTTCGACAACTCTTCAATTACTTGATTACGAACTTCATCGCCATATTGTATAACTATTTTTTTTATCGTATGCGGAGATTTTGGGATTTCTTTATAATTTTTAGCTTTAAACAAAATTCGGAGATTATAGGAAAGTGCAATTTTATTAAACGATATGTTATCCTGTGCTGTTAGGCGCGCAATAACGGCTGGAAATGTATCATCAACTTTTTGAAGTAAAACTTCTTTAGGCACGCTTGACTTGGGGACTAAGCTGGCAAATGCGTTACGAAAAGTGTAATCGAACGAGGCGAACGAAACAATAGACGGAAAACGAAATCATTTTCCTTTAGTATCAGGATGTGCCATGACAATTCATAAATCCCTAGGTGGAACATTAGTTGATACCATTTTATTTTAATCATTGGTTAAAAAAATGGGATAATAAGAAAATAGGAAAATTGGAAAATTGGTAAATGGAAAATTGGAAAAATTGGAAAATTGGAAAATTGGAAATTTCGAAATTTGCAAAATTGGAAAATTTGAAAATTTGTAAATTGGAAAATTGGAAAATTTTAAAATTGGAAAATTAGAAAATTGGAAAACAGGTAAATGGAAAATTGGAAAATAGGAATATATGAAAATATGAAAATATGAAAATATGAAAATATGAAAATATAAAAATATGAAAATATGAAAATATGAAAATATGAAAATATGAAAATATGAAAATATGAAAATATGAAAATATGAAAATATGAAAATATGAAAATATGAAAATATGAAAATATGAAAATATGAAAATATGAAAATATGAAAATATGAAAATATGAAAATATGAAAATATGAAAATATGAAAATATGAAAATATGAAAATATGAAAATATGAAAATATGAAAATATGAAAATATGAAAATATGAAAATATGAAAATATGAAAATATGAAAATATGAAAATATGAAAATATGAAAATATGAAAATATGAAAATATGAAAATATGAAAATATGAAAATATGAAAATATGAAAATATGAAAATATGAAAATATGAAAATATGAAAATATGAAAATATGAAAATATGAAAATATGAAAATATGAAAATATGAAAATATGAAAATATGAAAATATGAAAATATGAAAATATGAAAATATGAAAATATGAAAATATGAAAATATGAAAATATGAAAATATGAAAATATGAAAATATGAAAATATGAAAATATGAAAATATGAAAATATGAAAATATGAAAATATGAAAATATGAAAATATGAAAGTATGAATGTATGAAAATATGAAAATATGAAAATATGAAAATATGAAAATATGAAAATATGAAAATATGAAAATATGAAAATATGAAAATATGATGATATGAAAATTGGTAAATTGGAAAACTGGTAAATTGGAAAATTGGAAAATTGGAAAATTGAAAAATTCGAAAATTGGAAAATTGGACAATTGGAAAATTGGAAAATTGAAAAATTGAAAAATTGAAAAATTGAAAAATTGAAAAATTGAAAAATTGCAAAATTGCAAAATAGGAAAATAAAAAATATGAAAATAGGAAATTTTGAAAGTTGGTAAATTGGAAAATTGGAAAATTTGTAAATTGGAAAATTGAAAAACAGGAAAATTGGAAAGTCATAATATAGACTTCTATGTCACTGACTGACTCACTCGAGAACGCACAGGGTGACCAAAATTTTTTTTTTCTATACTATAACATCTATGTCACTCACTAACTTACTCACTCCAGAACGCACAGGGTGACCAAAAAAAATTCGTCCGTGTGATATATTTTATATATGTATTTTTTCTATATTATAGCTCCATTTCACACGAGGTATCACAGAAACCGATTCTTTCGTCGTTTCTTTCCCCGATTGCCTATGATACAGGTTTTAATGCGACTTAAACATATTTTCGATGAAACCACATGATGTACTGTGGTTATACATAAATGAAATAAAAAATATTTCAAGGCTATTTTTACTATGCGAAGAGATTTCAAAAATGGTTTTTTTGTCCATTTTGTGACACATACATAAACATTGTCTATTACGACTAGTTGGCCTTGAAAAAGTTACCAAGTTACAAGGTTACCTCTTGTGGCATCAGACATAAACGGCTAGGTGACACTCGAGAACGCAAAGGGTGACCAATTTTTTTTCCAATATTATAATTTTTCTATATTATATTATAAATATTAAATATATATTAGAAGTTTTACTTCAGTAGTGTGGTCTAAAGCACACTTAATTTTTTTTATAAAATATGTTGCTATATTAGAGCTCAAATTCAAAATAGATTCCGTGGTTGTGCTACTTCTGCTACTGGTTGTCGGTTCATTGATCAATGCTGGGTCGCCTTCGACAATCTCCCTCTTTAACAAATTAATTTTGTGTTGAGATTTAAAGTGAGCATGCATAAAACTTGTGCTGCCACCACTACATTTAATGGATTTTCCACACTGTTTGCACACGCTTTCATTTTTGTCTTTAGTTCGTTTAAAATATTCCCAGATTGAATTTTTACTCATGGCTCTATACAATGGTAGTTTAAGTTATAAATACAAAATTAAATTTATAAAATACTTTAATTTACCTTGCCAACGAAACAAATAACAGAACTTAGGATAACCAGGCTCAGGAACTTTTACAGGATTTAATAGTGTTTTTATATAGCGAGCTATAACAATGTTATTTTATATTGTATTTTCTCAGCACAACTATTTACGAAACGAAACAAAAATGTTGAAGAAAATACAACTACAATACGTATATATATACAGAACTCTGTAAACACCAAAATATAAACGAAATAAAATGAATAAGATATATTCGTGAAATACAGTTAGAAGAGTAATTTCGTATACATCTACATATGTTAAACATTTTACCATTGACGTGCACATGGATATTTTACATTTGTAGCAGAGGTAGTATTTTTGAAGAATTAAATTAAATTAAAAAAACTTTATTTTTGGTTAATTTATAAAAAAAAATTGAAATAACCACTTAAATTAAAACATATCGCAATTTTTTTTCTTATCGAAATACAGGCAAAAAAAATTATTTTACAGGTAATTCGGTAATGTCTTTATGGTCAATTTACCGGTAAACCGATAAACCGATTTACAGGCAATGCAAACACTAGTTACGACCCTATGGTCATAACATTTCGTTCTTATACTTTTTATTTTAAATTTTTTTAAATCTAGTATAGTCTTTTGAATAATGCTGATGGCATTGTCATCTGTAGTGTGATATGGATGTTAAAATTCTTTGTGCAGTGTGCATGGGGCGTAATCATCTGTTCTATGTTTACTTGACTCACCCTATTATATTACATATAGCCATCGAGAGAGTAATTTTGAGAGCGTGACCAAATGTGCACCTTGTGCGTGTGTGCGACTAATAATAAGATGTAGAGGAATATTTTTTATGTATGTTTCTCGTTCTTATATATGAAATTGAGGCGCGGTGTGAAAGAGTGTGAAAGTGACGCGCACAAAAACAAACAAAATATGGTTCTAAAAACTTTTGGTGCGAGAAATTTTTTTTGGGTCTCGTTTTGGTTTTATATAAATTAAGTTAAGTTTGGATTTTCAAAAATTGACTAGTTGTGTTTTATATGGTTTTGGCGGGACAACGCCCCATAAATTATTTGCAGGTGGCCAGTTGAGGCCACTTCATTTTTCCTGCGGTTTCGGCGACGGACGCCCAACGTACAGGTGGCAAATCGGCCATTTGTAGAATATTTTTTTTTACGGTTAAGGCGGAAGGGCGCCCATCGTTGTGTTTTATGGTTTTTGGCGAGCCAGTGCTCAACTTATTTTGACTGTCTATCGAGGCGTAATACCAAATTTTGACGGCCTATGAAGAAGTGCAGTAACGCCCAACATTTTTATTTACGGCGGCCAGTCGAGGCTAAATACCGGTGGACGTGCCGCCACGTTGGATTCGTTTTATTACACAAAGGCGGGAGACGCCCAAACTTACCGGGGGAGCCCAACAGAAGGCCGGAAGGTACCCCAATTTTTTTTTTTATTATTTTTTTTTTAAATTTTTTTTTTGTTTTCTATTTTTCCACTTAAAATCCAAATTTCAAATGTTTTTTATCCGTTTTTAATAACTTTTTATATTGTAATTGAGCGCCATAATTGTTGTTTGGCACGCGTGTTGGACACATTGGTCTCGCCATTAAAATTACTCGCTATCGTTGTTTGTATTTTGGCAAGTTTTCTCTTCTTCGTTTTTCTGTCGGACAGAATTCATTTTCTAATAAAAATTCGTACGGCGTTCAATTCCTTTCTGCATTCGGGTTTATTTTTTTTCATTCATCGACTAATTCTGACCAGGTACATTCTCGTATGTATTTTTGTTTCGTTATTTTTATTATTTTTATAATAAAATGAATTACTAAATTTTATACGGGTCGGTATGTTGGGAGGGGGAATCGCATTTCGTGTCGGTGTCATATAAACAGGCTGGGCTTGTCACTCCCCTTCATCACCTTGGGAGGACATCCACAGGGTCGGATTGACAAGTCTAGAATTAATATGTGTCGCCGATTCGGGGACGACCGTAAAATCCACGCGGTCTCCCTGTGGCACTTCGATAGTTTCGAGCTGTCGGAGAGTGTATTGTGGGGGAATCGCCGGAGGAATCTTCGGGTGAAGAAATGACTAGTATGTTGAAAAGATGTCCCTATCCTATTATGCTGCTTCGTTGTGGCTGCGCATCGGCCTTCCGGTGTCGATGGGTCATTTAGGGAGTCTCTTCAGCAGACTGGGTACATGTCACTCGGTTAGATCCAGTCGTCGCCGGATGGACACACCCTCTCTCTCTCTGGCACTATATCCCATCAAAGGATTTGGCCGCCTCAAATGAGGTTTCATAAGCATATTTGCATTTCGGATAATGAGTGATTAATTCATTGATCCTAAACCAGCCGTGAAATTTTTTTCCTTGTCACCACCGGGAATCGAACCCGGAACCTCCGGTCGCTGGAGCAAGCATACTGACCACTTTGCCACCGGGGCGGCAATGGACACACCCGGTTATTATTAAATTTATCTGACGTTCCTCAAATTTCGTCTGGTGTCCGTAATATAATTTCAGTTTTTTCTTTAATTTGCTTTTTAATTTTGACTCTGTTCCACGGTGTAGGCCAGGAGCACGCAAGCCTCAACTTTCCCACGACCCAAGACCCTCAGATCTGGCCGGCAAAATCTCCGTGAGTTAGGCCGCTGTGTACTCTGTTAAATCTGCGGGTTGGCTGCGAGCCATCCGTAACAGTACATATATTCCGCCCATTATACGACACACAGTCATTTCCTCGCCGTGCACAAGAACTTGGCTTTTCACAGATTTCAACTTGACGAATTTTGCGTCGGAACTTGGGCCTATTCCCGTCTACACAAGTTTCAACTGACCCAGGAGATGACTATAGACGACGCCATTTGTTGGCTGACTGGGCGTCGGATTGTTTGGAAGAGGACCCCAATATTGGTCGAAAAATCATCTTTAGCAACGAGGCGCATTTTTCGAGGAACGGCTATGTTAAGAAACAAAATTACAGTATATAGGGCGACATCGACCCGCATGAGGTTCACTAGGTGACATTGCATCCACGAAAAATTACTGTTTGGGGCAGATTTTGGACCGGCGGCGTCATTGGTTCGTACTTTTTTAAAACGACCTTAGTGAGGACATCACAATCAACGGCGATCGCTACAGAACGATACTAACCGGTTTCTTTTGACTCAATTGGAATGATATGGAGGTAAACATCATGTGTCTAGCAGGACGGGGCTACTTGCTACGTAGCAGATGCAACGTAAACATCGACCCGCCCAAATTGGAAAACCCTTTACATTAGAAATGATAACCTCCATCGAGACTTAAATATGGAATATGTCAGCGATGAAATACACAAAATTTACAAGGAGTCATGTATTGTAACTGAAGATCATAACAACCAGGAGCTGCAGAATTTTACGATCTATTCCCAGGTTAATTTTTTGGTCGGGGCCAATTCGCACAAATAAAAATCGAACCAAACTTCCCAAGATAATATCCCATATGGGATGTCCAATGCTACAACATTTGTTGTTTTAATATGTAAATAATATTTTATTAATTTTATAATCCGCTAGACAAGACGGAGGTGCAAAGAGCGCTTTTCTATACAATTCACCATAAATATTTATAGAGGCCACATATGGCCTTGTACTTTTGTTATATAATTAAATAAATTGATTCAATATTTAATTTTACAACATAGTATATAAACGAAAAATAAAAAAATATTTATAATATTAATAAATTAATAAATAAATAAAAAGTTATAAATTATTTTTTATAGTTTACATCTACCAATATATAATTTGTACAGCTCTATGTAGGAATCACGCTATGTTGATTGCTACTCCATACGAACGCAACATATTTCCTGTTGCTTGATAAAACAGCATCATCTCTCAAAAAAAAATAAATCTTTATACCGATCTTTAAGTGGATGCGATAATTATTTTATATACCGAGTAGTAAATTTTTATAATAATTTGGGTGCGAAAGTTTCGAAATTTCATATGTACAAAATTTTGCAATTGGTCGATATACGGCCATGTACCGGTGGTAACTTGTAATTATTGGTCGTAAATTTCTGGTAATCTCATTAAATATTATTAAGATGTTGTTTAATTTTATGGCATATCGAATGACACATCTGTACACGTCATGTACATTATTACACAGAGAGGTCCATTTAGTCGAGTGAAAGAGATAACTTTGTATACTATATATTTTTTGGATGGGTGTTTATAACCACACATTATAAAATTTATATTCCCCTCAGACGGTTTTCGTATTCCCTACATACTCGATGAGCAGTACATCATTATGTACGCTCTGTGCTATAATTATTTCCGAATACATTAGAATACATATAAGTCTACAACCTCCCAGAAAACGATGTAGATGTATAATGGCATATGATGCATATATGCTAAAATAAATTGTTATGTTAAACTTTTTATTTTTTGTGTATAAATTTAAAGCTTCTTGAAGATTTTTTTTTTTTTTTTTTTTTGTTGTATATACTCGTAATATAAAGCAAAACCTTTACGTAACCGTTATAATCGCGGTGTTATTATTATTTAGAAAAAGATAAGTAGCGCGCGATAGTTTCTTTTGTGTGTATAGCTGTATCTAAGATTATGCATATACAAAAAAAAAATAAAAAACGATTTATATGAATTATTTTATTGTTATTATTAAAAAAATAAAAATCTATATATTTACACAGACTACGGAGAAAAATGCTGCATTTAATTAGAAATTTATTGAGATTTATGCGAATGATACGGAATATATAAATATTTTAATCTTTTTATTTACCGGAATAAAATATTGTTATTATTTTGATTACATTTTTATAAAAAAATATTGTTCGTATACTCAACTCACTCGTGTACAATTATAGTTTTCGAAATATAATCACTGTGCGAGGTTGTTCTGTAGGTATATTCATTATTTTATTAAGAATCCACATATCTTCACATATATTCAGGTTCAAAGTTCATAAAATTGAGCTATCCCCGCTAACTTTTTTTTGTGCAGCGTAGTAAACTTAATCTTTCTCAGTTTGAGAATTATAGGAACATGTTATTAAGAAAATGGATACATTATCAAATAAGCAATACTTTTCGTCCCTTCACTTTTAAAACTATATCTAACACTAGTTTGTACATATCTTGATTTAAGAATAAAATTCTCATATTGAGAAATTTCTCAATATGAGAATTTTTATTCTTACATCAAGATATGTACAAACTAGTGCTAGATAGAGTATAAATTAATACATGTTCACTATTATCTATATAGATAAGAGAAAGCATGTTGGTGTTTGATCACTATACAATTCTAAACCATTTCAACGGATCTGAACCGAATATGACACAATTACGAAATTGTATGGAATTTGAATCTAGGCAGATATATTTAGGTTTTTTCGATTGTAATGGTGTTATATTGAATGTTCCGTGTATTGGTCTAAGTCAAAAATTCAGATATATTTAATTCGATTTGAAATAAGTTATCGTGTGCTTTTCGAATAAAACACAATCTATTATTTTGTTAATTAAAACTTAACGTTTGATCAAACTTAAATTGACTCAAAAAATTCTTTCTTAGAACTAAATTACTATTAAACCAACCAAACATAAAAAAAAGTATATATTTTGGTAAATAAAGCAAATAATGACATTTAGGCGGATTAATAATTGATATTTTAGGTATTATTTGGATGGTTCACAAACCAAACCGATTAACTCCAATTTTTGAATTTTTTAAAATTTTAATACCAAAGCACTTAATTGGCCTAACTGTTTATATTCAAAACAAATTTTTGTAATAATAAATGTTAAAATCACTAAGTAACAAAATTAAAAGTAACTAAAGTTGCAATTTACAAGGAATTTAAAAAATCATTTTTGGATTTTCTCATTTTTCTCAACTTCTTGTTTTATGGAGTTAATCGTTTTGGCAAATAGGCATCTATTTAAAAATTTTAGTTAGGATTTTCTAGAATGTGTTTATCAAGAATGTTATTATGTTTTCCTGATATGTCTAAATTAGGACTATCTACACTTGGGTGCAAAAAATTCCCACAGTATGTCAAATTAAATATCATTTCATCACCTATCCAATGATACCAAGTATATGATACCAAGTATTTTCTTTTAAAAATCAGGACAATACCAACAATCCGAAAACACTCGTTCCAGGTACCATAGGTTGCGGAACTTATGGCAGATATAAAAGTGTACGTATTAAGGGAATTGTCATCATTCGCATATCCAACGCTTAGCCCGACGGTTTTCTATCGATTACGTCTTCATCCGGAAAAAGGAAATGAATACCACAATCCGGAGATAACCGTTGAAGTGGTTGCACTAATTGAATCCGGGCAGAACCAAAGTGAGGTGGCTCGTCAACTAAATTTCGATTCTCCGTTCGTCAAGTGTAGCAAAGATATCAAGAAATCGGTTGCTACAGAAGGCAACAGGGATCTGGCCGACCTCGTGTACAACAGCGTGATGACCGCTTTATTGTGATTACGTAATTTGAATGCGGTGCAACTAGGACAGCGGCTTCAACAAGTTCGTGAAATCGAAATCAGTCTTCTTCACACATTCCAGCAAACGGGCCAAATTAATCCCAGGTCACCGACGAGCCCGCCTTCAGTTCTCTTGAGTGCATTATGATTGGACAGAAGAAGAATGGAGAACAGTCCTGTTCTCTGTCGAGTGCAGGATGTGTTTACATGGCAACGATGGACGAGGAAGGTGGTACAGAAGATCAGGAGAGCGATTTGCATAATGTTGCATTGAAGAACGTGTCTCGTATGGTCCTGCCAGGAGCCGCATACGGCTGGTATATTCTACCAGTACCTTCAAGAAGTGGATTTGCCTATTATGGAGAGGCCAGCACAAAGGTCGGACCTCAATTCCATATAATATGTCTGGGATTACGAGCTGAAAAAAAGAGTTCGAGTAAGTAATATTGCTCCAACGAGTCTCGAAGATCTGAAACAGGCGATCGCAGAGGAATGAGAGGAGTTACTTTAAAATTTGGTGAAAACTTTGGTGAAATCAATGAAACATCGAATGTAAGCTGTCATCCGAGCTAGGGGAGGGAATACTTCGTATCCATTCGTAGAAAATGATGCTGTCAGCAAAACGATGCAAAGCAATTGGGTCAAAAAATAAAGAAGCATTAAGCTTAATTATTTTAAAATTAGCACCAGATCTAGCGCAAGCGTTCAAGGTAATAAAAAACTCAAAAGTGCTGTGGGAAACAATAAAGGGCCGTTTTCAAGGTACTACAGAGGACTAGTTGATGCATTTAACACTCGATTTAATTCGATTAAAAATGAGCCAAATGAAAATATTGAAAATTACCTTACAAGAGCACAGAATAATTAAAAATATTTTGAGCCTCAGGGCTGCAAGGGGTCGAGTACCTGCCGTAGGTAATCACCAAAATAATGTCACAAAGTTGGCTAAAGCAGATCATTGCTCAAAACTACCGCTATAGTGCTGAGCACTGAAAGATTTTTTCTTTTTAAATAAGAATTTTGTTACGAATAGTTTAGTTCACAAATCCGCCATTTTGACGCTGGTGGCTTATACATAGAACACATACGTGTCGAATTTCATTGAAAAGGTCTTGAGAAATGTCACAAATTTCGAATCGATTTGTGGGTTTTAAATAGAAATTTTCGATTTTACAACATTTTTTAGATTTTCTAAGTTCGACCCACCCAGGGCTGGGCCGAAGATCTGATTACCTCGCGAATTTTCAGTCCCTATTTATTTATATAAATTTTAATGTTTAACGCATTTGCTGCTATCGACGCTACAAGTTTTTTTTTTTTTTCTAAAAGAAAAGAAAATTTTCAAGAAAGTGATCAATAATCCAAAGCAGTGACTCCGCTAACATAAAACAGATGACAGTATATGTCCAACCCTATCGTTCGATTAGAAACATATTCACAACGACAAATTTTCTTTCAAAACATAATTTCATGGAATATTTGCCACCTTTTCAATCGCTGAAAAATCTTTTGTGGTGCTTGTATGCAAAAACTTTCAAAACAATACAACCTCGATGTTACAGCACCCCAAATCGTGTCATCGCCCGAACCCACACACATCTATGTTAAAAGAAAATCATTTTTTGGTGCCTGAAAAATAATTTAGAATTTCCCCCACTAAAATACGTTATGCACTATATGTCATACTACAAATGTACAGAGTATTACAAAAACAAAAAAGAAACTATTTTCCAACTTGGAAAATGTTATTTTTCTCGTTTTACACTCTCCTCGCATATAAATGAGTTTTTCCATTGCGATGATATTCGTTTCGTTGGAATAACATAACTGTAATAAATGTAACGTAAATATATAACAACACAACACAATAAGAAAATGCACAGTAGTTTTTCCGAATTTTTCTATTTTTTTTTTCTGTTCGTCGGTCTATCCACATTCGTATTATTATATTGTTACGAGAGTTGTGAGGTACACATACGAGTGGAGTGCACATTCAGCATGGAGAGATGAGGTTAGATTTTCATTGCATTATTAATGTTGGTGTTATATATGGTGATCATTAAAAAAAATTTTTGTTTTTCGTTTTCTAGGAATGGAAATTGTTTTTCTTTTTCTACTGTTCTCGAGTTTATACATGTATTCAACCATTTTTATATATTTTAAAATAAAATTAAACTGGAAAAATGTTTTTTATATTTTTGCAATTTTATAAATAAATAAATATATTATGGTTTATATACATGTATGTTGTATAGCTACATACATATGTACTATATATGTATATAGAATGCACACACAGAGTGAGAGCAAATATATTCTTTTGTGTATATTATTGATATGAGATGGTGGCGTATATACGTTAGAGGCTCCTCTACCACCGAGTATCGAGACGAGAGATATGGTTTTATGTTTTGGTTTTTAAAAATTGATTATTTAGGCAAAAAATGTATATGTGGCATACATATCTCCTTTATATTTTTAGTGGGTGTTATCTTTGCAATAGTCCTACATATATTTTTGTCGTACACCAGTATTATAGGGACATGTACATTTGGATCAATCATTTCAATGTTGATTTTCATATGCGACGTTATCGAGAATTTTCAATTCGTACCCATTCGTATATGTTGTGTATATGACTGGATGGAAATGTGACGGAGGTTTTAATTTCTTCGCATAATCGATTTTTATTTTATCGTGAGATGAACATGGAATTGAAAATTATGTTATGTCTGGTATATTTTTGGTATACAAATTTTGTTATTAGTCACTCCCGTACATTTTTTATATTCGAATATTTAAGGGGGGGGGGGGGGGGGGGGGGGGGTCTTGACGCTCTATTTTAAGCCTTTTTATGATAATTTTTTTTTCATAGTATAGTTAATTCAATTTATTCATAGATTATACACATGATTAGAAGTTGTTTCAAGAATATTTCCTTAAATTTTTAGCTTAAAATAATTAAAATTGAACTCGTAACAGCAAATTCTCGGAATCTCTTCGAAAAAAAAGGTGATTTGCGGTGGCCATCAGAATTAGTCATCAATGGATCATCTAAAAGCAAAAAATCAAAAAGTTTTGGATAAGTATCTCGACGTCACGACCTCATATTTTGTGCACTTAAAGAGGGTGCAAAACATGAAAAGGATCTGACGAGTAGATTTTGAGTTGCAGTGGCCACCGCTTTTAAAAATATTAGTTTCGAGAAAAACGCGTTTAAAGTTTTAGTAACGATGTTTCGTGTATACTCACACAGAATCATCGATCCCAGGGCCATAAAGTATCTCCGGCAATATTCCTCCGATCGATCTGAAATTTTAACTGGATATTCTTAAAGAGTTGTACAATCAAATAAGAAAATAAAAAAAAAATTTTCAAGACCCTAGCCCCCCCCCAAATTAGTTTTGTTAATATGGAATGTGAATTAAATCAAAAATTATTGATTTGATTTTTTCTTATCTAATGCAAACCGGCCTCTAGTAATGCTGTAAAGCAAATACGAGGTCGATTGCAAATGAGGATAAAGCAAAAAATTGAGAAAGTAATTCTTACCGTCAGAACAGTTCTCATAACACAAATATGACGATTAGAAACCACAGAGGCCTCACTATTCACTTGGTATGAATATAACAATTTTTTGGGAGTAGTTAAAAACCAAGACACAAAACTCATTACGATAGAAGCTAGATGTTGGAAAGATGAGGTCAATTCTTGTAGTGTTTGACAGAATATTGTCTGAATAGGCAGCGAAAGTTATTCGTTGTGCATAAGGTATCCATGCAGAACGCGCGTCAATCAATGAAGTGTGGTCGTCACGTAGAAGTTAGGAAGCTAACGAACAAGATGGCCCTTAAAGTCACTAAAAGCTCATTGGCTTAGTGAGAAATGTTCCTCGGTCATGAAACTTGCCAACACTTTAGTCCAAATTATGTGATTAATAAAAAATATAACGGCTGAGAAAACAGTTTCAAGAGTCAGTCGGGCCAACAATTGATTTTATAAATTATAGATACACATAATTATAGACATATTAGAAGTGGTGGGATAGCTCGAGATAGTGCTAGAACATTTCGTTTTAAAAAGTCATTAAATAATTATTCTTTCAAAACATGTAAACAACTAGCTGCAATCAGGATATCATAAGGCTGACACAAATAAGGAGATAACCACTGCGAAGAGCAAATGCATCGCGCTATTTATCTATTAGACGACCAATAATAGGTTTCAGATACAACTACAGAAGTCGTTATAGGTTTCAAGTATGAAGAGGAATCAGTTGTTACATTCAAGTGGTTGTAGGCCGAACAAAATGTGACGTCCTTAATTTTATTAGAAGCAATATAATTAAATAGCATTTTAAACTACCAGAGGAAAGATACCATACCATTTCCGCAGAGTATATCTGAAAAATTGGTTCCCTTTGTTAAACCATATTTCTCTCATTCAAGTCGACGCGGCATTTGCGAGGTTGCATAAGCAACAAGGCCGCATCGACGAAGGAATTCCACACCGCAATGCGAGTTATGAAGAGACAAATGAAAAAGGTTTACAATTTACCTTCTAGCTCAGATGAACAGTAAAGGATCCGCCCACCGGCGGAAATGAAAAATAAAAGATGCATGACTTTATAGCAGTCAAACTGGCCGTGCGCATATGTAAGCGATGACCTATATTAAATTCGAAACGCACCCAAAACCGATACCACAGAATATACAGAAGCGACATAACTCCATTTTTGTATGAATTTCTTTCGAATCGAATATTTGACTTTCTGCATAAAAATGGGAGTGGTAAAAATAGTTTAGATAGGTAGATAATAGATAGCGCTAGTAGTTTTCAAAAAATTAAAATTGATTATAAAATCTTCGCAGTGCGATACTAAAATTGCTTGCGGATACTAATTCCCTCAATTTAAAGAATATACTGAAGAATATTGTCGAATGTATTAGTAGAGAATGGTGATACATCTCAATCACTTCGAATCAACCTGTACGCATCATTTTTATATGATATGCATATTGTAAAGGAAATTGACAAAATTACAACAAATGATGATGTTCCAGCACAGTGACAATAATTTATTGCTATGCTCGACTCGATGCTAAAATTGATTCGAAATTGGGACAAGTTGTAATGGGAACGGAACCTTTGTCTCCGTATCAACAGCTAGTTGAAAAAATTGATTTTCTCTCGGCTCGTTCGGAAGCTCTCACTGGTACTGTAGAAAGACAATATACAGCTAAAGCACAAAAAGTGAAAATAATTGAGAGTACTACTAAAAAATGTGTGGAAAGCATAAACATTTTTCTTTTTATAGTCACCCGACAAAGTTGAGAATCCAGAATAATCCGAAATTATGAAATTTAAATTTATAATAAAAAGCCAAAAATTTCCATTAATCAATAGTTGTTGAATTCGATGTACAATAAGTAGGGATTACCGAAGATTACAAGTAAAAATGGTCGAGTACATGAAATCGCTACATTGATCCGCTTTATATCATCGACAAATTTAATAGCATTTTGTCGGTCTAACTCGCTGGCCTCAGCTGAATTGAACCACGATGGACAGTCGGTGTGGTAAATTCTGACCACGTAGTTCGGGGAAAAAGGCGACACTATTTTTTACTCGGTCTGAGTATATTCGATCGAAACTATTTGACATCCATGCCACAGAATATAGTACATTGTGTGCTCGTGCTAAATTTGTAGCCTCGATCGAATCATTTTCATTAACCCTTTGAGTGCCAAGGAGTGCGATCGCGCTCCTCAATACACTGGCTGAAATCATGTTGGCACTCAAAGGGTTAATAATAATACTCACTGTTTGACAAAATGATCTCGAACAATTTGACAAATAGTCGAAGAGAGAGAATTTATTTTTACACTTCTAAAAATGATTTTTTTCAAATTTAGAGCCATCTATTGGCGTTCATAGGAACTATGTATTTTTTTATTTTATTTATTTTTTCAAAGAATAATTTTCAAAGAAAATATTTATTCAGTTACGCTTTTTAACCATTTCTTTTACTTTTCTCGCAAGGTCGTAATCATTCATTTTGATTATTTTTTCAAGGTCAAATTTTACACATAACGAATTTTAAACTTTACCGGTTAAGGCCTACACATCAACATTAGCATCGAAATACCAGGCGTATGCACACAGACATTAAAAACCCGCGAAGATGAAGCCCTTCTTGCAAATACAGCGCAAGCACACCGTGGTTCACCATATCGTGATAACAGGTGATGAGAACAGGAACGAAGGTTATGCCGCTTATCGGAATTTCTCGTCTCTTGCTCGCTTCATATGGTAAGAAAGAAAGATGTCGATGTGGAGATTTAAGGGGACTTAATTCTTTCACGATACCGGATCTTTACCCGATACCCCACATTTAAAACTCCTCCGTGCATTTGTATGGATACTCGATCCTCTCCAAAATCGATCTCGTCAAAGCATATCAGGTAATTCCAGTCACATGCGAGGATGTACACAAAAACGGCAATTATGACCACATTTTGCCTCCTCTAATGACTTCATTTGAATGAATTAAAGGCATTACGAAATTCTCAGCTCCAACCACAATTAAACGAATTTAGTAGTTTATCGGCTTGGTAAATTACTACCTTCGGTTAATACCGAAACTATATAGCTAAAACGATCGCCGCAATCCACGAACACTTGACCGCTCTACTAAAGAAGTCCAAAACGCCTTAAATCTGCTCTTTATCCGACGAATGCCAAGATGTGTTTTTAATATTTACGAAATTGGTTACATCGATTTATTGGCACAAGTTCAATATCATTACCGACGCATCAAATACCTCTATTAGAACTGTTTTACAGGAACACCACATTACAAGTGTTAAGAACCCTTGGGATTTTTCTTGAAAAAGCTCTTAAATACTCTCATAAGAAAAATTATTCTGGGAATTTAACATTTGCACTGACTGCAATCCGCTGACTAGAGCAATTCAAACTAAACCAACGTAAAAGCAAGACATGCAAGGCATTTCACTTCATTCTGGAATCAGCGCAATTCGTAAATTGAATGTTGCTCGATATTTCTGGCCTAGTTTAAACAAAGACGTGAACAATTGAACACGATCTTGTTTAGTCTGCCAACGATCGAAAATTCAACGGCATGCTAAGGCACTGATTGAACAATTCGAAATTCATCCTAGTCGATTCAAACAGGTCCATTTGATATTATAACCGATCAAGGAAGGCAGTTTGAGTCTAAATTTTTTGCTGAACTAACGAAACTTCTTGACTCACATTGATTCGCACAACATCATATCCCGAAACGAAGCATGGTTGAACGATTTCCTCGACAGCTTAAACCTGCTCTCAAAACTCGAAGCGAAACAACACAATTCTCCTCTACCAGCAACCATCGTTGACTGATCAATTACGCAACACTATGCCAAATCCTATCCCCACGACCACACGAGAATCGCAACAAAATAATATTTTTATTTCAAACACGTTCGATAAATGCGATCTTGGCTTTGTAAGAGTCGATAAGGTACGCAGCGGACAAAACGGACTATAACCACCAAACGAAAAATCAAAAATAAAGAACAATGAAGGCGAGTTCATTGTTGTGTTCATTCCGTTCGTTGTGTTTTTTTTTGTTAAACAATAGGATTTGTCGCAAATGACGTTTTATTTCTTTGGTATTTTTTTTCATCAAGTTTATCTATCTTCAACTTTTTTACCGACGGAACATGGCAAGAAAAAGACAACATGATATATTATCTAATAGAAGAAACAGACAGACACGTTTTCGCAATGTTTATTTTGTAGTCAAGTACGTTGTTCATTTTGTGTTTTGATGTTTTGTTTATGAATTTTTTTATTATTTTTGTTTATGAAAAACTCCAAAACTACAAAACGCAATACTACAAAAGTCAAAATCTTCGATTTTTCGACGAAAGGTGAAATAAAATTGTTCTGCATTTTTTCCATCAACAATGAACCCATAAAAAATACTGTAGAAAAAATACCGAACGAAAGGAACGGAACGAACACAATGAACTAACCCAGTGAATCCGCCTTGAGTATCTGGAACACGCAAGTCCGTCCGAATCAATCCCTACAAAATCCACGCGTAATTTTTAATCGTTTTTCAAACTAGAAGGAGGTATGTAGCAGATATTGTTAAAGTTAGCCAACTCGCTCCAGCCGAAAAATGTCGATACTGCAGATCCGGCTGTAACAACTGAAATGTACGCGCCAAAAGTGCCGATAATGCAGATTCGGCTGTAATAACAAAACATATACAAGCCGAAAAAGTCGATAATGCAGATTCAAAAACAACTTGTATTGTTTGAATATAAAAGTCGGTAAGGAAGATTCGTAATTTTGATGTTAAACAGTAATTACTTTTTAAATCAAAAATGTTTATTTCGGTTCATCAACGTATATTATTCAAAATTAAATTTTTTTATTAAATGCATTAAAACTATAATTAAAAAACTATTTTAATAGGGAGAAAACTCAATGGTATATATCAAGCAAAACTTCAAAAATTTCCGGTCAATTTCCATGTGAAGAGTCCGAAAATTTCTATAAATAAATCGCACACACAAAATTTGAAAAATTCTAAAAATTGACCGTTTAAAGTGCCATGGCAACTGAAAGATCTTATTGATGGTCACACCTGGAAAAAGATTCAGGTCGTATGTTATGTTGGAAGTCCGGGAAAACTTGATTGAATATATTGCAAAAAAAAATTGAAAATTTCTAAATATTGATCGTTTAAGGTGTGACATGGCTGGAAATAGATTCAAATGAAAGGTCTTATTGATGCTCACATTTGAAAATTTGTGATGATTTTTAGAAATTTTCAAATTTTGTGTGTGCGATATATTCAATCGAGTTTTTTCGGACTTTCAACATAGAAATCGAGCTTTTAAATGGTAGTTATTAGATGACGTGACATTTAAAAAATTCTCCAAACTAACTATAAATGTATTTCACGTTTTAACTCCAAACATGTAATACAGCACTTGGAAAATTTGGTTATTTTGTTCCAAACGAAAATTTCTTATTTTAAATTTCTTAGCTGGTTTTAAGGAAGAACAAAATAAAATTTGCAAGATAAATAATTACATTTAGACATTAAATTCGTATCTGCATTATCGACATTTTTCGGCTGGAATGTTACCGACAAAAACAGCTATTATTTTCGTTTGATTAGTTGATTAGTTTCGTTTGATCTGCATTATCGACATTTTTCGACTCGAGTCGGCTAACTTTAATAGGGTATGTAGCAGCCCAATTATTTAAATATAACTTTCATTATTTCAAACACCGAAAGTCAAAAATCAAATCAAAATTATCGTGAGCAAAATGGCCGTACGCATATACAAGCGATGACATAAATGCCATTCAAAACGCACCCAAAACTGATATTCGTAGCCCTAGATGATACGCCGAGTATACAAACAAACGAAATAAGTTACGAAAAATGGAATTGTCAATGAAAATATTTATTCAATTTTCGATGATTTTGATGCATATTCTTTGAAGCTTTTATGGCTTGAAAAAAATCACTTAAAGTGAAACTGAAACCTTACACCTTTTTCTTTACTCAGAGTGTTCTTTACTCCCAAAAGTTACAATCGATTTGTGGAAAAACTTTAAAAGCATATTTAATTTGTAAATGAATTTCCACTATAAATTATCGATAAATAAATAAATTATAAGTCTTACTTGTGTCTGTAAAGTCTTGATATTCCAAAAGTTCAAAAATATGTGTTAATAATATCGAAGTTTATCAATGTCCACAATATCAAGATATTTTGGCGATACTAAATACTCGCAAATTTTTAAACTAATTTAATCAAACGTGACCTACATCACAGAAGAATTATCCATTATTTGAAATAGTGTCGGCTTACCTGAAAATATATAAAAAAAAAAATTATTAGAAATTATTTACATAAATCAAAATTTATAATTTAAATAATTATTATTTGAACATGTTAAACTAAAAGCTTAAATTGGTAAAATAATGTTCGTAAATTTTAATAATTGAAACCTTTTGACCCACCCACTCTCATTTTCTAAATTTGATACCTACATTTGACAGATGTCACTTTTCAATACCGCTGTAAGTCTAGTACGCAGTTCGACTTCACGTGGAATCTTCATACGGTTTTATCAAAGTGAAATGAGAAATTAAAAATTTCACTTCAGTTTTGATTTTGTAGTACTCAGTTTATCAGCGAAAAAAATGAAGTGTATTCAATACATCAAAGATGGCGCGCATAAACTCTCCAAATTTATTTTCACTCAAAAATATGTTTTGCCACATTATTTTCACGTGAAACTTTGACATTTGCTGGTGTTTGATAAAACCGAGCTTTTTTTAGAGAAATACTATTTATTTATAAAAAAAAAGCATCGTAATTATAAAAATGTGTTTTTACGCGACAACAAATTTGACGAATTATCTGTAGATAATTCAATTAAATTTAAAAAAGTTTCTCGCGCATCCAGCCCTAAGAAGAAATGGAAATGGTATGATAGTGTACTGTTCTTGATCCATGTGGATACGTCAAATAAAAATAATTATAACAAGTAGAAAATTGCCGAATACTCAATAATAACCATTCTTCTCGAATTTTGAGAGCCAGCTAGGTTCTGATAGTAGTAATACTTTATCACCAATGCCGAATACACCACCTAAAAATAAAAAACAAATCGGATGCAGTAGACGATTCTACGAAATGAAGAAATTAATAAAAATTGCTAAGCAATCGTTTGCAAGCTCAGAAGAAATCGTGAAGACCACGGTCACATTATTTTTTGATACAATGTCGGCACAGGTAAATGAGGCCAAAATTTCATCTGCTATGATGATCGACTTCGTTTCGCCAACCACCCGGTACCATTACATTGTCCTCATTAATGTGATCCACAAAACTATTTGAGAAGAAGTTGGCAGAGTCCAACCATGAATAACCAATGTCACTCGTACAACTTTCTCGGCATTCTCTGGGAGCATATTTTTATGAATTTTCGAGTACACAAAATTTATCGGTTAATAAAAATTATCTTCGGCGGGGGTTCAAATCGAGAACGCTTGATTTGAACACCCACCGAAGATAATTTTTATTAGACAATTCTTTATCTTTTAGTAGAAGGTGACCGGACAAGTGGCGCAGTGGTTAAAGCTACGGCACTTAGATCGGCAGCTACTGGGTTCGAATCCCATCAGAGGCTAGATGCAAATCAAATTTTCATCATCGATTACAATCGGTGATGCTAATAAACACAACTAAGGCCCTCTGATGGAGTGCAGAATTCAGCGCCGACCCGCCGCAATATACAGGTTGACATGGAGCTTGCAATGTGCAGGTGGTATACAACTATACTGTAGTTGTGTGAGTAGGTGAATGGGTTAATGATGTGGCGTAAATGCGTGATATCATAATGGACTAACAATGGCCTAAGTGCCAACCACTGAAACTTAGTAGGAGGTGCCCAGGATTAGAGCCCTACCATCATAACAAGTCGTGATTTTGACTCCCATATGAACGGCCGAATTGATGGCCGAAAATACATAGTTACTCGCCTTCAGTCGGCAGAGACAGAAAATGCTGCTCAATTCATCCCAAATAATTTGACACACCTCTATATTTTACGATTCATTTAAAATAGTTATATGCTTACATTAGTGTCAAAACCAATCTTACTTCAGGAAAAATGGAGTCCGAATAATTTCTTGTTTTAATAAAGTGTGTGAGATTTCGAATTGGATTAGTCCCATCCAAGTGGCTTTCCTAAATTGCTCCAAATATTTTTCTTCAATTTTGAGAAACAGTTTCGAGAAGAAGCCGTAAATATTTCACGGTTTTGGTACCCGTCTCGTTTTAGTTGATGTTCAATATGACCAGGGTCATTTAACTCCAACATTATGCAGTTTTGCACAAAGTAAATTTTAATTTAGCTATAAATAAAATAATTAATTTTTTTACATGCAATTCTGCACTTTTGGATTTTATAAAATATTCAAATTGATATATGATCATATATAATATAAAAAACAACAACAAGAAACTATCAAAATTGTATATAAACAACAAAAAATAAATGGACAATTCAGTTCTAATCAAACTCTACTATATGCTTTTATTACAATATTCCGTTATTAGCCCTCACCCGTGGAAAGGTCGGAATTAAAAGTGTATTAAAAGTGTTAAATTAGTTCAAGCTGCGGTTGAACTAAACACTATCAATTTTGAGGAGGGGGTCAACAAAACCCTACGTATCTCCGAACACCCTGAACACAGCAATGTCCAAATCAATAGGGCACTTTCCCATCAATTGCTTGAACTTTTAGGCCCGTAAGTTTGAACAAGGAAAATTTTTCGAAAAATCCGTGGGTAAAAAAATCCATGGATTTTTCCATGGTTTAAATTGGTAAGTTTAAACGACGATTAAATGGCGATGTTTTTTTTGAACATCGCACACATGGTTACCAACAAATGCTCGAAAAAAGAAAAAGTTACTAAATTTTGATTTCATTTTGATATACGTAAAACCAAAGTGATAATTGTAAATAATTGTGTTTTCAATAGGAAAAAGCGGATAACCTCTATTTTATGAATAATAAATAAAAAAAAAACCTAATATAAAAACCAGTCGTCAAAATATTTGTATCAAAATATTTGTAAAATGTGTATCGATCATTGAAACCGGATAATAACAACAGTGAAATGGAAAATAGCAGAATCATTCCCACTGTCATTCCCACTGTAATGAAGTGCTCGTTTATAATACGTGAAATGTTAAATGTGTGAAAAACTACGCTCGTGATCATCAACCGTGCATCATATTTATGAATGAAATTGATGCAATTGGAGGTCGTCGTTTTTCATGAACAGGCATGTTTTAAAAATTCTTGTCCAACCTATCGTCAAACATGGTGAAATTAATTATGAAGCCATTGTTAAATTGTCGGATAATTTTAACGATGCCACTTTAATAAATGTTCGTGCAGAGGCGGGGCGCTGTTGTTCGAGCAGAATGGAAATACCTGATTCAGGTAGACGATGCGAATCAGAATTTCGACTGGTTATAAGGTGGAACCAGATTCCATGCATTGCCTGTGTAGGATTTCTCATAATTTGATGATACGATCGAGTGGTGGTTTATGAATACAAGTAAAACCTCAACCAGTCAAAACTTAAGAGCTTAAGTTGTGCTCTATTTGGACCACTTAAGGGAGCGGTACGACCACCAACATTTTAGAGGTCAGTTGTTTATTTGTGACGAGAAACATATATAATTTTTGTGATTGTAGCACTAACCGAAGTGGTGCAACCGGCGTGTAACTTAAGCTTTTAAGTCGTGACTGGTTTAGGTATAAGTCTTTCAATAAACAAATGGTAAAGTTTTTAACTAAACAATTTCGTTTTACTTTAGATTACTATTTATGTTGACATTCAAGCCGACCTTCATCAAAATATTTTGATCAAAATGAATTTTCGTCTCCAATCTCGATGCTGGCCAAAGGATTTGCAATTTGTAAGTAAAATTGGATAATTGTCGAAACAATTTATTAATAAAATTATTTTGTGCCGCCAGTAAATTTCAATCAAGATATACCAATCTTGGTAACATTCTATTCCCGTATACCGTCTCATATCAATGCTACACGATGGTGAATTTTTCCAAGAAGACGTCGAGCCAGGAGCAACCAGTAAAATAATGCCATTCACTGTTGACGAATTAATTCTGATTGCATACGCGGGATTTGGGGCGCGGTTTTTGTCCCGAAAATCATTCGATGGCACAAGGATTAAATTTACCACTAGATAAGTCAACAGATTTACATTTATAAAGAGGGGGACGATCTCCACGACTATTTCAACCTATTCAAGATTTTACTCGCGAAGTAATTGAAGATGGGCCAACATTATCGATAAAACAAATACGATCGATTACGATATTTGGACGAATCAAATAGTAAAAGTAAAATATGTATTTTAAAATTTGTATTTTTTATAAAGTAAGACAATTAATAAAACTACACTGAAAGAAAAAGAACTTAGTTTTCTTTGGTTATTTTATTTTGTGCTCTCTGGATGAGCAAATATCATTATATAAACAGGTATCGCACAACGGAAATCTAGGTAGACATCATACAATTGACCAAAACCAACAAAGCTTTGTATTAATTTTATCCCACAATTCAAAAGATAAACATTTTTGCTCTTCGAACAAATTTATCATAATCCAATTCACGGAAACTACGATTCCCGCACTCCCAATTTAGATTATTGGGACATACATTTCCAATCGAACGGCAATGAAACGTGGCCTTCCTAAAATTATGTAAATAAAATAGTAAATTTGACATAAAGAATTGCACATCGTAAAATTTAGGTGCTTCTTCGAGAAAAACAATAACATTTTGTAAAATAAAATAAAAAAAAAATTACAGAGAGTAAATAAAATCAAGTTAATTTGACAATGACAATTCGAAAATTCGAAAAAAATTCGGACGAAAAAATCATAGAAAAATAAAAATAATACATCGAAATCGGTGGATTTTTAAAATAACCATGGATCAAATAATCCTCGTTTAAACTTACCAAACCGAGGGTAAATCCTCGGTTGTGGATTAATCTTCATTCAAACTTACGGGCCTTAGTGAAAAAATTAAGTTGATCTCTCTATCCGTTCTCAAGTCATCGTAGACACAGACGGACAGACGGCAAACCGAAACCATATAGCATTTTTTTAAACAAAAATGCTTAAAAAGGTGCATTAGTTTTTTTCGCTTTGCTGGCGTAAAATAAAATTTTCGCTCGCCTCCAAAATTAAACAGATAAATATTCCATAAAAAATTAATTTGTAGAATTTCGTAAAACTTTAACGCACATTCTAAATATTTGAAATTAACAAAATTTTCATTCGACATATTTAACACAAATAACACATATATAACACAAATAATTATGAAACATCAAAAATTTAGCTTACGTTTATAGTACCTGCAGATAAATACGCAGTGAAAAATGTGTAGAGTAAAAGAGAGACATCTATATTTTATTACGGAACATATCAATTTCACTAGCTAAACTGCGTGTGTCACTTTTGTAAAAACAAAAAATTTCATTTCACGCCAGCTGCGTTCTAGGCAATAAACTAAAAAAATCGTCCAAACTACAAAAAATATTGAAAATATTTTAAACTTCCATACAAAGTGTAATCACAATACCTTAGCGAATTATTATGTTTCACTACGCATATTTTTGTAGTTTGGTCACTGCAGTCTAATTCTTCGACCTAATTTTTTTAGTTTAAAGAATTCAATGTTTCATTAGTTCGAAACCAAACTTCAAACGGGTTGGCAACCCCACCTCACCATAAATGAAAAATCATAACAGAAAAAACATAAAATTGATTGAATGCAATTCCAAATTAGTGTTTGTGGCGACATCTAACATTTCATTTTAAAAACTACCATCATTTTACTATATCCTATTTTATATCATGTTAAAAATAAATCGGATGTTGGCCATAAGAACATATACGTTACTTGTATGCGATACGAGAACGACAAATATTTGTATGTAATTTTATGTAGGGGCATTTTTTCGTTGGGAAAATGTCTTTTCATTTTTATATTTTGTATAATTTTATATTATTATTATTTTTAGTTAGGAACATTACACTAAAAAAAATTCAAAACACACACACACAATCACAAAAAGTTTAGAATTACAGGAAAATACAAAAAAAAACGATCTATATAATTTTCCATAAACATTTATGAATTTTCATCAGAACAAATTCCAAAGTACTCGTGTACTATATTCGGTAATTTTTATAACAATGTTGTTTGGGTTTTTATTATACATACCATCATAAATATTTATTAGATATTTTTATTACTTATATTATACAATAATTTTGTTGTTGTTGTTTTATACTCGTCTTGTGTTGTATAAAGTACGAGTAGTTGCTATTAGGAAATTATTTAGAAAATAACATCAACAACCAATAAGTGTGAAATCGATACAAAATTTTATTTTAGTTTTGACCCATAAAAGAATAGTTCAAATATAAAACTTATTTGCTTTTAGTTTAAGGAAATTATTTAATTTTCAAAAAAAAAAAAAAAAAATAGAATATAAAAAAAACTTGGAAATAGAAAAACAGAAAACATTTATTTTTAGTCTTTTAAGGTTATTTTATGGAAAAAAATTGTAATTTATTAAAATATATATTTTTTTAATGTATAATAATATATAAATAATTTATGAGGCTATTAGAAAATTGGAATACACAAAGTTATAATTTAATATATTTTCAAAACAACGACGACGTACGTTTACAATACCACCAACTTAATTAATATTAGATGTATTTTCGATAAAACAATAAAATAATAATAGAAAATTGTTGTTCTTGTTTAGTTTAGTTTTTAGTGGTACGACATTTTTTTTGATTACTATGTAGTTGGTTCCGGAGGATACACATTTTGTGTGTTAACTTACGCTAAAAGGCTTTTTACGGTTAATTATTTTTGTCGCGATAATTTTTCCGTACGTCATGCTATAGACTCGTAGCTCCTAGAAAATATAATTTTATAATTTTGTCGTTTCGAAATAATTTTTTCGTAAGGCTTCTTTATTTGAAATTGACCTGAAGAAAGAAAGGTTACGAGTTTTGATTATGCAAAAAATGGTAGTTATTCAGCTTATTTTAATACATAATTTGCTGTAGCTTATTATAACGGGCGTAAGGTTGAATAAAATGTTTGATAATGATTTTTCGTAAATTAATTTAAAAGTTGTCATGCAGAATGTTGATAACTAGATGTTGTATAAAATAGCTTTAAGTTTGCAGCAGAAATAATGTGCTTTTGTTATTCACCGCTAGAGGCATCACTATCACAAAAACGATTTTTTCTGCTTATATTTTTTGAAATCATTCTTGAAAATTTATGAAATTTTTAGCCCAAGTGAATTATTTCCCAGAAAAAAGAATTCCAGATTTATTGCATGAAATAAATGTTGCACAATCAATAGGTTTTTGCAACAAGTTTCAATTAAAAAAGATGTTCAAGAAGATTCAAAAGAATGACATGTGGGTAAGATTTCTGGAATGTTCGTGATACGTTCTCCTAACGGGACAGGACAAACTAATCGAACGATTCTCGGGTCGTTGTTAAACATATTTCTTAATTGAAAAACCTATTGAATGTGCAACGTTGATTGCATGCAACAAATTTAGGATTTTTTTGCATAATTTTTAAGTTTTAGAAAGTTTTATGAAAATCAAAGAATTTATGAAACCGAAGAGAAAATATATGTAAAAACGTTTTGAGATGAAAAAAGTTAATTTTTCTTTGAAAAACGATTTGCGTATATACAAATACGCTAAAGCGGATTCAGTGTTGCGTTCTTTCGTTTCTTTCTTCCTTCTGAAAATTTTTTAAACCAATTTCATTGGTTAAAAATGACGTTTTTTTCCTTGTGATATTTTTTCAGCAATTTGGATTGATTAAAAAAAAATCCAGAAGGAAGAAAGGAACGTACGAAACTACGAACACAACACTGAATCCGCCTTAAAATGTATACACTCATCCCTCACTCTGCAGGGTAGATACGTTAAGAGAAAAATCATGTAAATCGAAATGGTGTAAATCGAGGCATAGTGTTCATTCAAAATTTTAAGATAGGTTGTTCACCTATACAGTTTAGACCGTGTAAACTTAGTCAACGAATTTAAAGAATCGCACATATCCCTACACACCGTGTAAAACGAAACAAAGGTTTCATGCAAAAAGTGACATAAATTAACATGTAAAAAAAGAGTAAACAAAAAAAACAGTCCGGTTATTAAAACTCTTACAGTGCTTTCAAAATTTACAATCCGTTTTCATTTTTTCTTCGGCACTTTTATACCATCTAGATTCGCTGATAAAAATTTCATCAATCGACATTTCTTGATTTACTATGGTTATCAATTCAATTTGATGCGGAGGAATTCTCAACATTTGTATGGCTTGGCTTAGATCTTTCAACACTTCTGCATAATGACAAAAAGCGGGTTTTACAGATTTTTGAAATTTCAAAGCCCGTTCATTATCAAGAAATCTGTTTAAAAAATAAATTTGCAATTCCTTACCTATTCAAAGCCCCTCACGTACTATATGTGCGGTAAATGGTTCTGATGCATTATCATTTTCGGAACTGTTTTTGACAATATCAAGCAGCGCTTGACTTATTATGCCTTTAAGATTAGTATTCGAAATTTCATTTTCCTCGAACAATTCTTCAATATCATGTGTATTAAGATCCTGAAATCATTCATGAACTGAGGTACTACTAACGGGCTAAATGATTTTTCAACTTGCATTTGTTTGCTGCAACATATTTTACACATTTAAGAATTGTAAAAAATTAGCTACACTTCAGGCAATGTAAGTTGAAAATTTTTATCCATTTTTTTTAAAACATAAGCAAATGATTTTCTAATATCATAGGATTGAAATGTAAAAATTATGCCTTGATCTTGAGGTTGAATTAACTAGGTGGTATTCGGCAGTACAAACTCAATTTGTATATTTGGATGCTGCAAATTTACTGAACGACTAGAAGAATTGTTAAGCAATAAAATAACTTTGAATTCAAGATTTTTTTTCCTAAGTAATTTTTGACTTCAGGTACAAAGCCTTCAGGTACTTGTTCCAAAATACCAATCTTCGAATATTGCTCATGCCATCAAAACCTTTTTGTTTGTGGTCTATTAATAAACAATGGCTTTAATATAAAAATACCTGATGAGTTTCTAGAAAAAAGTATGTCACCCGACTTTTCAGGTTTCGACAGTTATGTTGTTTTCGGCGCTTTCTTCCAGAACCTGTCTCAACTGCATTAAATACGTATGCGTTGTCTTTGATAATTTTGGCGGATTTTTGTGGATATTCCTTTGCTGATTTTTCATCACCCCTGTAATTTTACCCTTAAGTTGCAGGTTATGTCGTTTTTTGAATTTCTCGAACCGCCTTTTATTCGCACTGAATGTCGTTGTAAATTGATCTGGCTCCTTTTCTTTGAGCTAATTAATAATTTGTAATGTATTTTATAGCATTTGAATCTATTGGTATTCACTTTTTGCCATTATCGGCAATCCAAAAAATAAGAGCCTTTTCTACTATCTCGATAAGATCATCTCGTTTATAGGTATAGAGTTTTGTACTCAGCGCAATTCCATTGGCCACACTTTTTCTTATAGAACCTTCTGCTCGCTTTATAGTTCTTATTGTTGACTCATTCATTCGACAGTGTTTCGCTATAAATGAAGGGCCTTGTCCGTATTTTAACCTGTCTAATATTTTACTTTTTTTCCAATCAAATTCCTTGTCTTTGTGTTGAAATTGCACTTATTTTTCCTTTTTTCGACATTATTTATTCACCTTTTCTTAATTGCAAAAAAAAAATACATATTTTAAAAAATAATAGTTTTTTTTATTATTTAAACCATGCAAAAGCCAAATCGAGTACCGTGCAAATCGAGGGATGGGTACTTAAATTCCCATAATCATCATAATGCAAATAAATGACAAACAAAAAAAAAGTCGCCTGCGTAGGTAGCACTCCATAAATTGTTAAAGTCATTTTAATGTGAAATGTTTTCAGTTTTATAACAAAAGTAGAAAAACCCCCAGTAACTATCCTGGGCTTATATTTTTATGATAGCTGGGATCACAATTTATATACATTAGCAACTACGACAAACAATTGTAAAATAAACAGCCCGAACAAATCCACAACATAATAGCAGCGCTAAGAATACTAGGTCCCTTTAGCACGTTTTCGGATTTTCAAAACACCGGTCAAAAAGCAACGACCACATTAACTATTTTCTGAGAAATTTGGAGCAGTTATTGTTGCACCAGGCAGGAGAGATAGAGAAGCTTAACTAAAATTTCAAAAAAGATAACGCAGCTCGGAAAACTAAGAAATATCTGGAGATCAAAATAGCGGAACTAAAAAGTGTACAATGAATATGTGGATGGTAACACAAAATCAAAGAATTTCAGCCACAAATGGAATTGGTGCACCAATAGGACAAAAACAGACAAAAGGAATGAAAACGGTATTCAAGAAATATTCACGACATGCGGCACCTAAATGAATCATCCTTTCCATCAAAACCAACTTCAAACGCAACAAAAAAAAAATTAAGATTTAGCTTCGTCCCGACTGAGGTGTCCGACACCAAACGTCACAGAAAATGAGAACCCATAAATAAACAAACCTATCCACCGCCAGTCACTCAATCTGACACAGCAGCAGTCAAACTCTGAATTTCAGCAAAGTAAACTTTCAATATTCCGACAAAAGTGACTGACGAGATACTGGCAAGAAACAACCGATCCAGACCAAATTAAAAAAACATGAAAATTGGTCTACCACGGGCAGAACTTCTACATTTTCATAGATGCTACACTAAATGTGTTGGTTTAACTATACAACCCGCGAGTGACTAAACGCCAATTCAAATATCTTCATCCTACAAAAAAATAGACAACGAGTTACGACGTATGTATATTTTAAAGTTTCCAACCCAAGAGAAATATAACAGACAAGCAAATTATATTTACGGAGAAATATTATTAAAAAACGTAAAGAATGAGTTAAGATGGATAATATCTGGTGTGAGATCATGAAACCGGACCGTAAAAATCAACTGTTCCAAAATATTCAATGGACAAACATAAAAAAACTAGAAAAATGATAGTTGGTTTAAATATTTTGTATGAAAACACAAATAAATGAAAGTTTAACCGCAAAATTAAATTCGACCATTATTTCATAATCGAGCAATTGTGTACGGAAATGTTCTACCGGAAGATATTGAATTTCGAAAATCTTCTAGCAGATTGATCATTGCTCTTAAAATGATATACAATTTCCAATTTTACATTAGCCCCCTGGTTGTCTAACTCAAAACAGCAGCATACAGATCACTAGACTAAATAATCAAAAGTCGAAGAGTTACACTCTGAAAGAAACCAAACTGCTGAAGAGCAAGAAGGCGTAAAGAAATATGAACAAACTTTAAATTGAAAAAAGATTCAAAAAGGACGAAGACTTTAAGAATCAATATTACAAATTCATGAACGGATAATACCCATCTTAACAACATGCAATACATGTCTTCCTTCAAAACAGCAACAGACACATCCGTAAACGAAATGATGTACGTCTGTAACTTATTTGGCTACAAAGCATTACAACAATTAGTTACGATCAATTTACAAAAGATGTGCGCCGATAGTGGTAGACATTTCTATTAAGATCTTCATGTCATCAGTATAGACAGAAATATCCGTGTGTGTTCCTGTATGTGTTCAACATCATTAATGCGGTGAACGGCTCAGACGTTAAAGACCGAAAAAACTTTACACGGCATTTTCGATATTGAAGGCAAGATTCAAGCCAAACCAGGAAGCCAGGTGGGAACCGCACAGTTCTAAGCTTGAACAATATTACCTTGTGAGGCATTTAGATGTGTTGAAGTCCATTGTAATCACATCAAGCTTCTTACCGCTTTCCAGAATATTAGTAGTATGTGATATGAATTCAATTATTTTAGTGACAGAAAAGCGGTTTACAATAGAAGAATAAGGCGTTGATAACAATGCATTCAGAATGTTTTGGAATACAGGAAAATATACCGATTGTTCTTTAGTTGGAAATATCAGACCTGCAGGCCCTTTTTGAGGACAGGAATAAAAAAATTGTCTGTCCATATATGAGGGTCGATCAATAAGTACCCGTGTTTGAAAACAGATGGAGTTGCTGAGGGAAGTTAACATTACCATCATGTACTATCATCTGTCAAACGACACCGTACTAAATGTCAGTTGTATCACTTGTACGATATCGATCCGTAATTCGCTTTTATGTGGATTCTGTCTATGGGGACAGTCACCGTCTATGACAACCAGGTTCAACGAATTTAAACGTGGTCGTACAACTGTTTCTGATGATGAGCGACCAGGAGGCAGACGTTGTTACCGATGTTATCGTTGAAAAGGAGCAGAAGCCATAGGCGTATCGTACGGAATGGCAATTCATATTTTAATTGATAAAATAAGTGTGAGAAAAGTGTCGGCCCGATGGGTGTCGCGATTGCTCATTTCAACCGCTAATTCATCCAGAATTGTCGAGGCCAAATTTCCTGAATTGCACTACGAATTACTGCCACACCCATCGTACGCGCCCGACCTGGCTCCCTGTGATTTCTTTCTGTTCCCCAACATGAAAACGAGGAGGTTATCGCCTAGAATGAAGCGCGTTTTGCAGAGCTTGAGAAATCGTATTTTTTGAAGGGGTTAAGCAGAAACGTTGAGGAAAATGTATCAACCTAAACGGAGATTACGTTGAAAATTAAAAAAAAAAAAACAATTCTAAAACTTGCGTCGTCATTCCTAAGACGGGTCGATCCTCGTAGATGGAAAAATTAAGTTACTATCACGTTGTGGAAGGAAGGGCTGCCAATGTGTGAAATTTGTGATTTAAAACCTCATCAAAACTGAGAGCCGACTACACAGTAAACATAATTGAAATTTCCACCTCAAGGCATGCCGCTCGTTCATAAGCCTTTTCTAAAGAAAGCTTCGAAAACTTGTCGGCTTCGATGGTCCCAGGAGCACTTAAATTAGACCAGGGAAATATTTCCACATTTGAAGGTGAAAGAGTACTAATCCAATTGAAAATATGTTGTGCTATTTTGAAGCATAAAATCTGTGAAAGTAATCCGCAAACGATCTGGGACCTAGAAAAACAAATTAAAATTGCTTGGAGAGGCATTAGTGAGACGTCATTCAATATATGGAATAAAATATATTTAATCAAGTTTGCGTTGAGTTTTTTCTGATTGCGTAAACGGTTTTCATATAAAACATTTAACTGGCGCACAAATAGCCGGTCGTTAGTCATTTTTTTGTGCAACCGGGCATAAGACCATGAATTTTTAAACCAAATAATATTTTGAATAAATATTGAGCTAAACATTAACAAAAAAATGCTTTTTGGTGTTACTAACAACTCAGTTTGTGAAAAATTGGTTTTAATTGAGAAATCTTAGATGTCCGGATTTTTATGTTCAGGGGGTCAATTCGCGTTCCGTGAAATAATGAAAATGAAAAGTTTTTTTCATTAGCAACCGAGTAGGTTTGCATTCCCCATAAGAAATTTTGATTTCACACAGTAAAATTTAAAATTTACGTGCGAATAATTCAAGCTACTAGATTGCCAATGAAAAAAACTTGTTACGACTCTGTTGTCTTAACAAGACATTTTTGTAAATTTGTTTCTATTCTCCACGGTTTCTTGCGTCCGGGTTTTTGTTGTCTAAACGTGGTTTCTTGCGTCCGGGTTTTCACTGTCTAAACGTGGTTTCTTGGTGGATGGATTCTTGTGTGTTTTCTTCTGTTATGTTGGCAACGGAACGAAAATGGGAGAGAAAGAGAGAACAATGCGCATCGAGTGTGTGCAAAGTAAAACGTTTTGGAAGAAATGTTTTTCTTATATATCTATCTCTTTTATATCAACGAAAATTTGATATAAAGGAGAGACAGAGAAGAGAGATTAATTTCTTCTAGAACGTTTTACGAGTTGTGCGGGGCTCGATTTTTTTTTGGTTTGACATTCGAGTCTTGATTTTGGTTAATTAAAGTCGTTTTGATTTATATACAGTCAAATTTAGTTTTTGGTTGATAAATTCTTTTCGAGTTTCGATTTTTTTTTGTGAATTAATTAAGTCTTGGTTGTAATGTTGTAAAGGAAAAATATAACAATAAAGTTTTGCTGTTTTGAAAAATAAATAAAGAAAATAAAAGTTGAGTTCGCGTAATAGTTGGTGCTCAAGTTTAGTTTAGAGCAATTAAGTTTTTTTTTGGTAAATGAACTTTAATAAAGATAAAATTGTAAAACTTTATATTTTTGTTTATACTTGGTGACGTGAATCAAAATTTCAACTTTGATTTGAGTGAAATGAAAATAAAAAAACCACCGTGCTTGTGTTTATTGTCGATATCCCCTCGCCTCCCAACGTAAAAGGTGTTCAATAAGTTTGATTAAATAGAAAAATATACGTTATCGTCTAATGGGGGATAGTTTTAATCATATCTAAAAGTGCCGTATCAACAACGAGCTAAGTTTACCACTAGAAAAAATTTGAAGTCGTTCATTTTACGGGTTTTGGTGGTTATTGTTGGTTGGCGAGACCACGCCCAGCAATCAATCTACCGGGGGCCGGTTGAGGCCACGTCATCAAAACTACAGTTGGATCACAGGTTGAATAAATTTATTGAGTATTAATTTGTGTGACGACTCCATTCGAAAGTGAGACAAAATTATAAAACAGATATTTAAGTGCTGCATAAATACTGTGGAGTTGTTGGCGGTTTTGATATACCGGTCGGTGTAACATTGCAACTAACGGGTGGCCAACCAGCACCTCGTGTTTTAGTGGTATCGGGGAGAGGCCCCGCAACACCCGACCGCTCAAGGTCGCAACAACGGGTAGCCATCCGGCTATTCACTGATTTTTGGGGTATCGGGGAAAGGCCCCGCAATATAGTGCCCAACCAGGCAAGCGCTCGAGCGCAAAGGCGGGGAGTCGCCCAACGACGGCACCAAGGCCGCACCGGTCCGGGTAACGGGGAGAGGCCTCGCAATAATAACGGCCGCGCAAGGCCGCAACAGTTTTTGTATTGTTAAGGTACGATTTTTTTTTGATTTTTTTAATTTTTTCTTATTTCATTTTTGGTATTTTTCTTTAAATTTTAATTCTAAATTTTGTTAAATTTGTATATCAACATTTTGTTTTGTAATCGAGCGCCGCACAGCGGGTGCACGCTCGATGCGCATTGCTGTTCTCTCTCTCGCTCTCTCTCTCGTTCCCTCCTTTTTTCTTTTTCGGGAAGTTGTTTCCTATGGTGTTTTTTTTTTGTTTTACTGTAAATAAAATGAAATATTAAATTTTTTTTCGGTCGGTATGATGGGAGCGGAGACTCCCTCTGTGTCGGTGCAGTGTTGATTGCGGTCTCTTGGTGCCCGCATCCAGTTTCGTAACCAAGGCTCGACCTTGTTTGAGTTCGAATGGATGCGCGCACCAAGGCACCTCTCTCCTATTTATAATTTTGAGTTGTTCGTTCCTCAGGTTCCGGCCGACGAATTTCGGCGGAACTCCAGTTTATATTATTATTTGCGTTTCATTTTTTTTAAAATTATCTGTATGATCACGGTGTAAGTCAGGAGCCCTGTATGCCTCAAACCCCACGACCTTAGCACTTCTCCCTGAGAACGTAGCCGGCAAAATATCACCGTGGAGGCCTCTGCAGGTGCTTAGTGAAAATCTGCAGGTTGGCAGTAGCCAGCCTGTAACAAACTTTTCATTTTCATTATTTCACGGAATTCGAATTGACTCCCAGTACTGTATAACGATATCAGCTAGTTTGGTTAAAACTTTTAATTTATTAGGTAAGGTAAAATATTTAATTTAGACTTCACAAGATTTTGATTTTGGCTGTTCACCCATAATTTCAAAATTCGTAAAAATTACAATTATAACGAGAAGGAATACTTTCCAATGTGTAGAACTTCGTAATATCGAATAATATAAAGAAATGCATTTCAAAGGGTAAATTAATTTTACTTACCGTTCACGTCATTTTATATCAATAAAATGTCTAAACGAAAAACAGTTTCAAATGATACTGATGCTAAATATTAGACCCGAACTTAAATAAAGTTTACGAACAGCTCTTTCACTTAAAAATAAGGAATTAAGGGTTGCAAATAAACAAAATAAAAAATAATTACGAAATTTCCAATTTTTCCGTTATTTCTAGACTTGTTCTTAAGAGAAATTATTTTGGATCAATTCTGCTCAAGCAATTGTAAACGGCGGCGATAATAATAATTATCATGTAAAATACTGAAATTAACAGCGGGCGTTAATCATCAAAACAGGGGAAATTTTGACGTGGAATATTCGCAAACACAACCACATGAAATTAAGTGATTTACAATTGCAACTTGTAATTTACCAGTGAACAGTTAAAGTAAGCGTAGAAAAAGTGAAGCGAATTAGTGAGCAGCGAACGAATGAAAGTTGAAAAGCGACTTGCTGTACAAATTAAAAGTGTTGAAAAATAAAGTTTGTTACCGAAATCACTGAGTGTTTTTAGTTGCATGATCGTGTACGAATCCATATCGAACGCCCGAAATTCGTAACATTTGATGTCAGAAGTGGAATATTGAAAATAACAGCAATGGTTAAAAACATAAGCACATACACACTAGGCTAAGGCAATAAGAGCGAGCTGGCTTCGAGACTGCAGAACGCTATAGATTATGCTAATAAAGATGGCGACAATCATTACCGACGCCAGGACCATCAGAGATACCGCCAACTACCCCAAACGATAAGCAGAAAGTTCAGCTTTGCGAAAAAGAAGTTAAAAGTAAGGCAGCCGGAGCGATAGGGTAAAAACAAACAACCATAACAATACAACCATCCGCCTATTCTCGAACAGCAGAAAACCTCCTTGGATATGGGAGACATGATGCAGGCAATTTTGCTGCAATTAAATGTAATGGACGCTAAATTCAGTGCCGAGTTTAAACAGCAGGCTGCAAAATCCGAGCAGCAAAGCTCCGAATTAGATCAACTTCGCATCGAGCAAGGAGTAAAATTAGTCCAGCAAGGTGTAAAAATCGACCAGCAAGATGAGCACCAAATTGCATAAATGGCAGAGATACGTAAACAGCAAAGCGGGCAGAATGAACAACTCAACGAATCCAGCGTACCCGATCTTCAAATTAACGAGGTAACAGGAGAAATAGAGTCTCTGGAGGTGAAACTCGACGGCCAGTTCAAGAAGCTTGACAATAAAATTAAGCAAATGGAGGCGAGTCCTAAAGTATCCCAGATTCGACGGTGAAATCCCAAACGAGAATTTTGAAGTTCCAAGCGGTGGTAAAGCACAATTATTAGGGTACAGGGGAGCAGCGGCAGATGTTGTGCAAACTGTCTCCAATAGAAATGGATATCGCCGGCTTGTTTCCAGAAACAAAAGATGGTAATCTTTACATCAGCAGCAAGTGGGCGGAAGCCTATCCTATTGTAAATCAGGAAGCCTGGACAACAGCCAGCACATTTATGAACAATTGAACTTGCAGTTTTGGAGTATCATAAGAACTAAACTCGATTCAAGGTAGAAATTTCGAGTCACCCGGGTTTCAAGAACTATGCAAAATTCTTACCATAAACTGATGCCATAATGATTATGGCCAACTCAATACTTTTTATGGCAACATTTTTAACACACCTTCAAAAAATAGTATGCGTTGAGAAATATTTTTCGCACACTACCACAATTTTATGGTTGAAAAAATATTATAGTGAAATGTTAGTGAAAATTTTGTTTCGTTAAAATGGTTTATTTTCAAATTTTTTTAAGTTATGTTGCCCCCAATCTGTCACTATTTTGACTACAAATTTTGCTATAAAAACAGACAAAAGTTGTTACCTTTGTGGTTTTAACATAATTTAAATATACACTTCTCGTTTCGGTTTCCCAGTACTTTTTACTGAAAAAGATTTGTTTCACTGTGGAATCCATGCATTAGTGAGCAGTGAAAAAGTAAATTGCCGTGCGAATTAAAGGTGTTGAAAAATTAAGTTTGTAACTCAAATCGCTGAGTGTTTTTAGTTGCAAAATCGTGTACGAATCTTTAACGAACGTCCGAAAATCGTTGCAATTTTTTTGAATTTGAATAATCGTCAAAAATGGAACATAAACTAAGTCGAATGTTGAAAATGGTGATGGTACATCACAGTCTAGGACAGACTGCTGCGGATAAATTAAATTGGTTTAACAAAATTAAGTCAACGAGCCTAGGAAGTAAATTTAAAAATCAACTAAGAAAATCGAGTTTTTCTATGAGGTTTTTTGCTAAACCAGTTTAACTAATCCGCAGTTTGTCTAGAAAGCGTTTATTTTTTTCCGTTAGAATTAGTTTCTGTATTAAAGAGAAATTTAGTAATTATTTGTTATTCGAAGTTTTTCACCACTCTGCCCCAGACACGTGAATTTTTCCCTAAACCTAATCCTAGGAAATTTTTTCGAACTTTATGAAATAATTCAAGTGAAAATATTTTTGCAGTAAAAGAATCACTATTCGGGAATAGGAAGAGTTCCACCCAATCTTGATTGTGACATGTTTAAGATAATTTTCGTTGAATACCCATGGATTTGTATATCTACAGCAACCGTGTCAAAATTATCATTCATTTTGACATTTGTTTATTCACTCCATCAATTGGCTGTACTCACACACAGATAATTTAGGTTTTTTTTAAAGGCATGAAATTAAATAATTTGTTGCATAAATGCACACATAAAAAACAGGCTATAAAAACACTACATCAATTCCGATGCAACAAGTGTTTGGATATCACACACAATTTATGAAAATAAATTTAACAGAACTAATGTGGTGCATTATTTGGCTTTTGCAATATGTATGCTGTACGCATTTATCGTAGGTATGAGAGCGGAGTACAACCGATTACGTATACTGTTCGAATGTGGTGGGAAAATCCATTCCACATATACGCAGATGCATATTTTAATGAATGAGACCTCGTACTGCGATTTAAATATTTCATTCAACACATTAAACACTGCCCACACTATTTACGCTGCATAACATAATATTGACACAAATTTCCGTCACAATTACAAATAATTACGGAAATTATACGCGCGAGAACCAAAAAAAAAAATTAAAAAAAAAAAAAAATTCATCACCCCCATTTTAACAGAAATGCATCCAAAAACGGTCACCAAACCATTATCATTTTTCCATTTTCAACAGTATCAAAATCAAATGATTTGTACTCGTAGGTTATATATCGCGGCGCGAAATATAATGGAAATTGGGAAAATCAGTTAATCGAATATCAGTTAAATTTCACACATCTACATAATTATTTGGTGTTTTTATTTAAATCTGATACCCACTACCGAAAAAAAAACGTCGGGAGGTGGAAAAACGCACAAAAAATATGATTCGAACCAACACAATGTATATGGATAAAGCGGGTGAGATTTTTTTTTTGCGCCATACCTTAATCAGTTGACATTTTCACACAATTTTTGTATAGTTTTTATAAATGTGTGCCGTACATACAACAAAAAAAAATTGCGATGAATAAAATGAAAATTGAAAAATTTGATGTATTAATAACTTTGGTTAACCGCAAGTGTGAAAAATCCCGTAATAAACCTTTTTTTTTACGTACGTACATTGTTGTTGTTAATGTTTGGATACATTTTTTGAGGTTTTTAATTTTTTAACTTTTCCATTCCGAACAGAAATTTCTGTGTTATAGAATCATAACATCAACATAATACGGGATGGAAAACATACCCAAAAAAAAATGTGTTCGGGGGTTGTTTTTTTTTTGAATTTTTTGGGTGATGGAAATGTATATATTATATAAGCTGAAAATATGAAAATTGAAATAAAAATTATTAATTTAATAATATTTATTATATCCAGATGCATTTTTCAACAATTTGAATTAAATGGTTTTTAATCTGGAAAACATTGAATATTAAATATAATTGAACACAAACCAAAAAAAAACGCACAGCAACAACACTAAATATTATCCCTACATAATAATGGACCGTAATAGTGCTAGCTATAATAAATATTTTTTCTAAATTGGCGATATATTTGTCTGTTTATGTCATTTATCTGCGATTTACAACTATGCTGAACGATTTCATTTTCAACATGATTAATTTTTATTAACATATTAGAATTTGAGTGCTTTATTGTTTCGCTGAGTGTTAATTTTAATTTTTGAGTTTTGATCGAAATGAAGTATGTATGTAGTTCTTTACACATATCTTATTCCAGGTACGAAATTATATTTCCGACTTCAACCGAACTGGCGTAAAACTATTTTAAAAATCGAATATTCATCATATACATGAAATAAAAAATTAAGAAAGAAAAAACTGAATGGTCTAAGATCAAATTTTATTTACTACTCATACTCGTCCTACCAAACAACTCAGCTACCACAATAGGTTTTCCATATAGCCTTTCCCTCTAACTAAAGCTCTTCTCAGCAAATCAGGTAAGGAGTATAAATTTTTAAAAAATTTTAATGCAGGATTGTTTATCAACAGTTTTTAGGAGGGAGAAGCTAAATTTTTCCGGAAAATTACCCCATTTTCCGGGAATATTTTCACTTAAAAAATAATTGCGTATTATTTTATTCAAAACTGTACGTAAAAATGTGTAATTTTTAAAAAAAATTTGATATTAGGATTGTATCTTAACTTATATTTATAATATAAATTTTTTATAGATTTATAATATAAATAAAATATTATTGGTATTACCAATAAATGTTCAAATAGATGGCTTCTATCGAACACTTTATGCATTAATCACTACTCAATAATGATATGCACGGAAAATATACTATATACAATTAGGTATTTATCAGGTAGGTAAAAAAAAAATATTTCTCGAAACACCACTGAACTAAAATATCGATAATATTCGAGTTTCTCGCATATGGTACTACTAAATTAGGTGTAAATTGTATGATCGCTCTTCAATTTGACATTTACTATTATTTATGTCAAAGTGATGCGGTATACAATTAGATAAGTATTATTATTCTAATATTAAATAACTTTTATAATATTATTAATAAAATAACAATTTTACATTATATAATTTAAAGTAAATTATATAATTTAAATAGGGAATTAAATTTAAAGTTTTATGTATTTTAGCAAGTAAAAGGCAGGCTGCCAACTTTACCGATGATTTATTTCAGGGATGATTTATTTAGATAAATATTTAATTTTGGCCGCCGTTGACTCATCAGAGTCAAATTTAGGGAGTAAGGTGACTTTGTATATTGGGCGTTTTAGAATGGTTCCATTAGGTTATTTTAGGGATACAATTCGGATGAGCTGATCTTTCCCGGGATGGGTCTCACAAATTCTAGCGAGTGGCCATTTGGTGGGTGGCAGATTCCGGTCTCGCAGTAATACGAGATCTCCTTTGGTAAGCTGATGATTCTCTTTATGCCACTTATAAAATTTGTTCAGTGATGTGACATATTCTTGAACCATTGCTTCCAAAATCCTTGGATCAATTGTTGAATCAATTGCCATCATGGTTATCGGCTGCATAATTAAAAAATGTGATGGCGTAAGGGGATATCATTCGTCATCTTGAAGGTCTCCTAGAGGCCTTGAATTTAATAATGCCTCTATTTGTTTGTTAATGGTCAGGAACTCTTCGTATGTACATAAGTATATACACCTCTCCAATCACGCGACGTAAATGGTATTTACATGATTTGACTGTGGCTTCCCACAGTCCACCAAATGTAGGGGTTGCAGGAGGGATGAAATGTCACTTGATGTGATTATCCGTACATCATGCTTCAATTTGATTTTGTTGGGCGTTATCACAATAAATGTGTTGTGGCAATCCTCGTACGGCACTGAATCGTTTTAGGGATGAAATAAATGTATCCGTGGTCGTATCTGTAACTATTTCTAGCGACGTGGCCCTAGTTGCCATACATACAAATATAACGAGATATGATTTATAGGATTTAGCTCCTCGGCGGTAATGGGTTTTAAGCATAAAGGGGCCAGCTAGATCAATCCCAACTTCAATGAAAGGTCTAGCTGACTGGTTGACTCGCCAGCAAGGAAGTTGACCCATTAGTTGCTGCTCGGGTTTGATGCTGAATCGGTAAAAGGTGATGCATAGGTGAATGACTCGTCGAATCAAATTTTTAGCTCTTGACATATCGTTGTTTACCAAGGTTAGGACCAACTTATGACTGGCGTGCATATTCTTGTAGTGGATTTCTCAAACTATCTGCTCATAATTAAGGTTGGCATTCTCCAAACGTCCCCTCATTCGTATCAACCCATGGTTATCGATATATGGAAATAAAGAAAATATTTTAGATTGTTTTGGTATTGATTTATAATTTAATAACATTATATGTTTCATATTGAATAACTTTAAATAGGTAATGTTCAGCATTTTACATTTCATCTAAGGAAAACCTTTTGCCCAAATTGCGATTTATTTTTCGCGACTGCAGGTTCTTTTTATATCGTAGGATAAATGCCAAATTGTGAGTTAAAGTACGTAAATTTGAAAATGTAGATATCAGCCCCGTTACAACTTCATGATGTTGAGAGGTTGAAATAAAAGTGTAAACGATTTATCGGCTGGATGGTTGATTTATCGGCTGGATTATCACTGCTTGGTACAAAATGCCATTGTGGAGGATTGGTGGCACACATAATTTCCGCAACACGATTTGCTTGAAATGTTTTTAGCACCTTCGGTGGTTTTGACATCCAATGTAAAACGATGGTTGAATCAGTATATACATAAATTAATGCGTCTCTCGTTAACTTAAGAGATTCTAAGGTCAAATTCAACATTCGGACAAGTAACATAGCGCCGTTTAGTTCCAGTTTCGGGATTGTTAGTGCCTTGATGAGTGCAACTCGTGTTTTGGAAATTATTAGGTTTGTTTTAATATTTTCGTCACTTGAAACTATTCGAGAATATATAACGGCAGCATAAGCATCCTTTGATGCATCTTAAAACCCGTGTAGTTCCACTCGATCATCAGTTATAAATCTGGAAAATTTAACATCTGCCAACAGATCTAACTGATCTCGAATTAATAAATAATTCTGCAAGATGTTTGGAGGTAATTCGTCACCTCAATTGATGAATACTAACCATAGTGACTGAAATAAGATCTTCAGCCTAATCGTAATGGGTGATAGTAATCCCAACGGATCGAAAATGCGTGACGTTTCTGATAAATATGTTCGTTTTGTAATCTTGGATGGTGGCTCTGGTAATGATACTCGGAAGTGGAAATAATCTTCTATTGGATTGTACTTTATGCCTAACACTGAAATTACTTGACTATTATCCATAATTTGATATCATTTCGCATAAGGGATGATTTGCCGAAAATTTTCGCATATTGAATCCACCACATTTCATTGGGGACATTTTGTCCTATTGCAATTTTAATGCCAATTCGAGGCTATCACAGCCGGACATTACGTCGTCCATATATAAATCCGTTTTAATGATTTGGCTTGCTTCGGGTTTCGGGATATGTCTTTTCATACTTATCTGCCAAAAAATGTAGTGAAGCGGTGGCTAGAAATGGTGCTTGTGACGTACCGTAGGTTACGGTCTTTAAACGATAATGCGACAATTTAGCGTTGGGATCTTTTCTCCATAGGAGTGGTCTGGAGCGGAAATGGAAATCTGCCTGAACATCTTCTCAATATCGGCGGAAAAAACATATCGGTATTTTTGGAAACGTAACAACAAATTTATCAAATTATCTTGTATTGTTGGCCCGACCATCAAATTATCATTTAATGAGTAGCCGTTTTTTGATTTGGCGAAAGCATCTGGATACCTTTACCACGGGATGATGAGGTAAATAAAAAACTTGCTTATGCCGTTTGGATAATTCATCTTGTGGGACTAACTCCATATGTTCTAACTTCAGATACTCATGCAAAAATTCGGCGTAGGCTGGCTCTAATTTTGGATCTTGGTTTAATCGGTTCTCCAAGGAATAATATCGTCGCAGAGCTTGCGAATAACATTCCCCAACTCCGGGTGCATCGACTTTAAACGAAATTTGAACCATTATTTTATTTTCTTGTAATTTAGTAGTTGCATGAAATATGTCAATAAATTTGTGTTCTTCTTCGGTTAGAGATTTAGCAGGAGTAATTTCTTCAACTTTCCAAAAACGCTCCATTGCAGCTTCTATACGATGAAGAATTTCGGTTGACTCAGCATGAGACGATCTGATATTATGTGTGTTTTGAATGGAAATGGGTACCTTTGAATTAGATGTGATTCCTCCAAGTAGCCACCCGAATTTGGAATTTTGGACACACGGATGCTCGTAACCTTTATGAATTTTACAATCTAATAAAACCCGGAAGAATGGTTCACACCGAAAATGGCAAATTCATCTATATGCGGCTCCACGTAATTGACCAAGAAGGTATTTAAATTTTTGTGCTGGCGACAGGTTTGTATTCTCATGTACCGTTGAAATAAATATATCGTAAAATGAGTGCCATTGTTTCACATCCCCGTGAAAAAATGGAAGATGGTGTCCATTTCTGAAACGACCTTGTCACCCAACGCAAAAATATCATCTTCGAATGAGACAAATCGTTTATAAATATGATGGGTTTTGGTTAAACGAACTGCTAATTCATCGTAGGTAGCGCCTGCACCTTAAGTCGCGATAAAATTCGCAAATTTGGTAAATTGGCCTTTAATCACACTCTTACGCTTCATCAAGGCATCCATTTTAAATTTGAACTTCAATTGGAATTAACGAAACGTTGATCGGATTTTCACTAAACTCTTATTCACTGCACTCTTAAGATTGGTACTAATATTTTGTGAAATTGGTTCAAGCACAAATAAATTTGTAAAACTGGTTTTACCGATTGATGAAATCACAAAATGGTGGTAAAGGTTGTGCAGAACACGTGTCTCAAATTCAAAGGTAAATTTCAAAAACTGAATAATGTTGAGTAACTGGTTTCACTCAGCTTATATATTGTTGGTTATAATTTCACCAGATAGTGAATATTTATTTCCTCTGATGAATCCTGGATAGCTGCTTTCTCACAAAATGGAATGCACGTTGTAGCGCATCCGGCTCGAAGGACCAATAAGTTATAAATAAAATTTGACGCTTAAAGAATTGTTTAAATTCTGGAAAAGCGCGGGTTTGGGTCCCTAATCCTCTAAGGTATACAACGAATTTGTTTAACATTTGTGGCACTATCAGAAGAAGCGATAAGAGCGAAAGAATCTCTAAAAAAAGTGAAAAAATTTCCGGAAAATCAAAAAGTTTTAGCTTCCCTCGCCTAAAAACTGATAGTAAACAATCCTGCATTTAAAAATTTCCAAAATGTATACTCCTTACCTGATTTTATCGATGTATACGTAAAGTAAAATTACGCTGCTGCCACTTCCAGTATTCAAATTTCTATCAAATTTCGCAAGGATCCCCCAACTAATAGAAAAAGTTGAAGTATGACGTAGAGATGCCGAATTTTAGTGAAAAAGATTTTTTTCAAAACTCGTCATTTCGGAAAATTAATATTCAATTTTTCAGTTTATTTAAATGCTAAGAAAAAGCCCCTATGGAAAAGCTGAAACTTTGGGTGGACCGATTTGGACCAAAAATCACTGCGGTCCCTCGTTTTATGGGAAAAGCGAAGTGAGTATGAAGATTTATTCCGAATAGTCAATCCGTCTGGTCTGTAGAGATGCCAAATTTTGTAGAAACTAAGTTTTTTTTAATCAAAACTCTTCATTTCCGATAAAATTTAAAATCTGAACTAATTTTTTTGAAATTCAATTTACAAATCCTTGAATTTTAATCGTTTTTGTCGTAAATGTTATATCCTTGTCAAAATTAAAAAGTTCGTATGGAAGCTGGCACTTCCAGTGAACCGATCTCGGCCAAAAATCAATGGGATCTCCAAATTTATGGTCCCGATCAATCAATCTTTATGTGCTGAACAGCGACCAAATTTTTACTTAAAAACAGTTTTCCCTCAAAAATCGTCGTTTCCGCTTAAATTTTGAAAAACTGATCTGGATGGTTATTGTTGCAAAATTAACTATTACTGTGCTAGTCCACAACCGTTTTTCTCGTAAATGGTATACTTTTCAAAATACTTGTGAAAAAATAAAAGCTCCTTTTCAAGTTGTCACTTCCGGTGGGAAAACGAAAAAGCTCCTATTTCATCGAAAACTCACTGGGATTTCCCAATTCATAGAAAAAGCTTGTTCATAGAAAAAGATGTTTATTTCTTGAGCAATCAATCCATTTAGGCTGTATTTGGGCCGAATTTTTGTTGAAAACAGCTTGTTTTTTGTCAACACTTGTCATTTCCGGCTAAGCTATGGAAAAATATTTTCGTATGGTGTTGTTACAATTTTAATTTAAAATCTTTTAGTTCACAATAGTTTTTCCATAAATGCTACACTTTTCAAAAAATTTATAAATAATTTGCACACTTTTTAAAAATTGAAAAAGATGGACCGATTTTGGCCAAACATAATTGGGATATTTAAATTTATGGAAAAAGTTTAAGTATGAAGTTTTACTCCGATCAATCAATCCGTCTGGGCGGTATAGACGCCAAATTTTTTTTACATACCTTTCAAAATATTTTACAAAAACCAAAAAGACTATTATGGAAGCTGCCACTTCCGGTAGACCAATTGATGGATATTCATTTATCGAATTGTTGAGCTCTTATGTCCCACTCCAAATGCGTAATGTTTGGTATGGTTGACGCATTTCTCTCGCGGTCGGTGGTGCTGACTGCGTCGATGCATCGCATTACTCCTAAGAATACAACATGGATGTAGTTTTGTGAAGCCATAATGTTTTAATGCCATGGTTTGTATTCTGGATTTGCAAATTATATCCATGCTTGGCTCCAATAATCCATTGATTTACAGCTTCTAGTTTGATGAAATAGCTTTCCGCCTTCATGACCTCTGTGCTGCACCTTGGATGTGGAATTGTTACCTTGAGAAACACTGTCGAGTATACAACGTCGCTACGTCACATAATAATAATACTTTTGGTAGTTATTTGCACTTGGTTTGTTCCTAGACCGATACATTAGTTTTAAGTGGTACATGCGAGATGTTAAATTTTTCAGAACTTTTTCGAGGATTTCGTCTGGTAACTCGCTAATCACACGTTTAACATTGTCTTCAATTCTGCAGTTGTTGTTGGTTTATTGGCATAGACGAGAGACTTCACGCATAGCCCCATAAAAATAGTCAAGAGGAATCAAATCGCACAATCTATAGGCAACCAGTTCACCAGACCGAAACGTGAGGTAAATTGCTCACCGAATTCATTTTATGGTTTCAGATTCAGTTCATGCATTTTGAGCAAAAAAAGTTCGAGTTCGGGCTCCATGATTCCACAGATCAATAAACCGCACAAAACAGTATTTTTTTCTGGGTGCATTGGCAGTTGTTGCATTGCCTGTGGCTGTTCATCGCGCCATATGCGGTCATTTTGCTTAGTAACGTATCCATTTAACGAAACATAAGCTATGTTGCAGAACACAATTTTTGGGTAATAAAACAGAGTTTTCTCAAGATGTTCTAAGGTTGTGGATACAAAATTCCAATCGATGGAAACAAATGATCGATATTCCATTTATGATATCATTTCACTGGAAATAATTAAAGCATCTAGTACCTAGAACTACCTGTACATTTAAATTGTTTACACAGTGTTTTGTCGATTAATTTGCGTTTTCTATTTATTTGTGTGAAAAGGCAGACATAAAATGCATTACATCCAACAAATATTTTCAATATTTAAAAACATAAAATTTTATTGTTATTATTGTGTATTACGATGATTACTATTGTGTTCCTTTATTTGGTTGTTATATTTTTTTTTACTTCTAATGTACAAATTTATATATTTCCATTTTATATATTAAAATAAAAACAAAACAAAAACGGAAAATATATTAAATATGAATAATGTATAATATTTTTTTGTTATGACGAATATTTATCAAAAATGTATTATTATTAAAAAAAAAAATTGTATATTTTTATATAACAAAATATTATTTATATTTATGACGTATATAAGATATTGATGTACGTAAACAATTCATACATATTTATGAACATGTATCGGGGGTGTATTTGGTTTGAGCGCAGTGACGGGGCGTGATAATTTTTAATTGGGGGTACTACCACAGAGCACGCATTGCGTAGACCAAGAAATCTTTTTCCTACCTTAAATTTTTTCAACTCTGAACATTATTGAGAAATCACACTGCTAGAAATTAGAAGAGAGAAGACCAAAAATTGACAATTGTTGTTATTATGTAAAGTGACTTTTACTCGAGTCGGGTGAGTTATGTTTATATAATTACAAGTTATCCCCGGCCATGCACTTAATGTGTCTAACGGTATTGTGATATGCACTAAAAATTCATCTGAGGCCCCAAACGTTACTTCGAAGAAACGGAAATTGTCCGATGGTACAATACAACTGTTCGCTAAAATGAAATCAACTGGAAATCCGGCATCAAAAGGACGAGATCCACGGACTAAGTTGGTTAAGCGACAGGAGTGGCCACAACTAATACCATTAGTAAATCCGTCTATAGTGAGGCATTATTCATGGCCATTCAAAGTATTCTTCCCGAAACAGTTGTACAATTGACACCAAAATTATCGTCAGTTTCTTCACCTAAAAAATAGTGACATATTACGAAATTGTACCGGCTTCTTTAAAATCGAAAATTGATTTAAGACATCTGAATCATTCAAATTCTACAATTGTGACTACTAGAACCGTAGAGCTCCACGGAATATACAAAAATTCTTAACAATCGAACCAACCGTTCTCAAGCAAACAAATATTTACGATGAAATAAAATGCGACGTTGTCTGGCGAAACAACAAAAAATACTAGTAAATATTACACCATCCAAACGGAAGGGATCACGCAATATGTAATAATAAACCAACCCAGTTTTGCTCAATCGCCACAGTCGTCGATTATGATAAGCCTAAAGAAATTTACGATTATAAAATCGTAGCCCGATTTAAGTAATACAAATATATTTAATATTCTCATCGTCTTCACCACCAATTATTATAAATCAATAGTCACTACAGATACACGGCTAAATAATCCAAATTCGAAATAAAATTTTGATCCATAATTTACTGGTGAACAAAAATAAACAAAATAAGGTTGTGCTCAAAAATCGAAATGCTATATAAAAGGAATTCCAAACATTATAACGAAAAATTTCCAGGCACTGAAATATGCCCATAGGTTGTTGCCTCGAATCCAAAAGAGAGTAGAACAACTTCGACGATGGGTATGTCATCGCCAACACTAATATACGCTCGATAGTTCAGCTGAACGAACCAGCAATGTAATGTGTAATACAACCCAATTATTAAACCGACTTCAATGCTTACAACATCATCGCCTAACACGTACTCTATATGACGACCACATCTGGACAAAAACTCGAAAAGACGAATTTAAAAAAATGTTATCAAAGCTGGAGATGGTGATCGTACTTCTACCACGACGTACATTTCAAATTACCAGCCACAACCACAATGAAACTAATTACAATTGAAAGGTATATATGCAATCAACGGGCCATCAGGGTTATTAATTTTGAAATACAAATAAAATTATCAAATTTGGGAATATTAATTTGCATTAGTGCAAGTTAAAATGATGTCTTGCAACCTACAATTTTGGCGTACGTTACCTCATCAATAACTAATATAAATATCGTTCATGGTTTCATAGGGATTACACCTGCTAGCACTATTGGTTACTAAATAATCCTCCTGTGGTTTATTCCGGACAAGTTCTTTCATCTTATCCATTCCCATGCTCTTGGTGGCGTTCAGCTCAATTCCTAGATTGAACTTCTGCGCTTAAATTTGTGATCGCCTCCGCAAAGTGCATATACATATATGGATATTGCAGGTTGATTAGCTCATGCCAGTAGAGTTTCTTGAGGAGGACAGAAAAATTTTTAACTTTCATTTTCTTAGAGCTTTGTCTTTTAATAATGAGAATAGGGTTAATAGTGTTAGCGTTTAAACTCCTCCTGCTATTTCAAATCAAACTTCACGTAAGACGAAATTACGCAGAAATATTAATTGATTCTGATATACAAATAACTTTAAAAAGCAGATTAATAATGGGTTTATTCCTCCGAATGTTAAAATGTTTCTCGATGCGCAAACCAAAAACGGGAGATTTAGTTTAGAATTTAAAAATTATTGCTTACCAATATATTACGTAGTAGAGACTCTGCTCTGAAGTTTGTTGCATTAAAATATACATGAGCGCATCCAAGTCGCACGCAAATTTGGATATACATATGTAGCTATGACATATGGAATTAGCTATGGAATAGTTCGACTTTGAGTGAACATTCTGTGAGTCATTCAACAGTAAAAAAGTGGTTTACAAGATTTCGTGATGGTAATTTTAGTCTTAACGACGATCCACGACCAGGTGCAATGATACAATTTGAATACGAAGAACTTAAAGTTTTGCTGGATGAAAATCCGTGTCAAACTTAAAGAACTTGCAGAACATTAGTGTTACTGTGTGATGAGATTGGAAAAGAGTCATTTACGAGTCATTTACGAAAGAGTTTCTGAAACCTGGTGTCAAACTGTTACAGCTGCACATTACCAGGCCCAATTGATCAAATTAAGTGATGCGAGAAAAAAATATTTACGTGCCAAGGAGGAAGGTGGTATTGCTACATGACAATACTCGTCCACAAACAGCACAAGAAACCCAGAAACGAATCTTATCCTAATGCTGGGAAGTTTTACAGGATGCGGCGTATTCTCAAGCCTTAGCTCCCTTTGATTAGCAATTATTCAGAACGATGTCGTCATATTTGAAAGAATTTGTTCACGAAATTTGAAGATGTGCAAAAACAAACTAAACAAATCGTGCATTTTGAGATAACAAGTGAGCAAAAATAAAAAAAATAAAATAAAAGATTGAATCAAAAAAAAAACTGTGTGCTTAGAAATACCACTCAAACTAAAAGACTGAAAAGTCCAGTGGATAGTGTAAAGTTCATAAAACATTCCCCAAGTGCTGGAAAAACGCAAAAAAATTTCCAATAAGAGAAAAAAACAAAGATCCATCAAAACCAGAAAGCAACAGACCAATAAGTTTACTGACAAAGACAGATTTGGTAGTAATACCACATACAGATTTAACATCAATACGATATATGGAAGAAATTTTAAGGCTTCATATTCTTTCCATGAAAAGGCAAATTGGACGTAGATTTTTTTATGAATGATAATGCATAATGAGCTCTAAACACACGCCAGCTTCTTCCATAGCACCGCTTTAATTTAATAAACCATCCTGCGTGAAGTCCAGTTTTAAACACTATAGAGCATATCTGGGATATGTTACAACGGCGTGTAAGAAAACGGACAAGGCAGAACACCTTTTAAAATAAATCACACTTTTTACTGTAAAAACTTATTTTCTCCTTCAACCACCAAAATTATGCCTGATATGTGTGTCTCAGTTTTTGGTTACGTTTCTCGCTAAAACTTCAATAAATCGACAAGGAGTCGTCGTACAGAAATTTTCGCAGTATCCAAGGTTTTTAAATTCTTTATAAAATTGCTAATTTGTCTCCAACAGCAGCATATTTTTTTTCTTTTAGACAATTTTTATTTTTTTTATTGATTGTTTTAATCACATATTTAAAATATTATTTAATGAACCACAACAAGGCTCGATCACAGCACCTCTATTATATAAATTATATACAAAAGGTTTAATTGAAAATCCAAACGTAAGTTCGGAGAAAGTTCGGTAATTGAGAAGAAATGTGAAATAATTCTATTCAGAAAAATGTGGTACCCATCGCATCCGGCGATACCAAAACAAATTAAAAAAACTTCAAAATAAATCTAAGCAATGAACAGCTGCCAAATAAACGGAAATCAAATATCTAGGTGTCCATATTGACGAGTTCTGATATCTCAGTGAACATATAAATTTACAACTGATCAAAGCGAGAAGGGCGAAATGGGAAGTTTAGGCAAATCAATAATAAACTATTTCACTATATTTCAACGCAAATCAATATTCGAAATTTCAGGCAAACAGAATAGACCTACATGATATTCACCTAATACACAAACACATTCAAAGATGCATCCTTTCAGGTAACATTTCAGCTCCCGAATCCTTTATTCAAAATCAGTTGAAATCATTCAGGATAAAGAAGAAATACCGTTCGCTAATTTATCGCTATGATATCAAATAGCTGAATGCGTCGAATGTCTAATGGCCGAATATCGAAGGGCCGAATGTGTCGAAAGGCCGAACGGGTCAAAGGACCAAATGGGCCGAAGGGTCAATTTATTTTTGTTATTTTTTTATTTAATATAATTTATTTTTTATTTTTTGGACCATATACCTATTATCAGAAGGCTGACATAGAGCCGAATGTCTCAGGTGGCGCATGACAAAATTTTCCTTCACCAAAATGTATCGCTGAATGGATACGTGGAATTTCATGAATATGCAAAGATAAAAGATAGTAAAATACATAAATTCATAATTCATTTATGTTTAATAAAAAAAATTTACAAACTATTCCACAAAACAACAAATTTAAAAAATTATATTTATAAAAATAAAAAAAAATCGGCCTTTCGACCCATTCGACATTCGGCACTTTGATACATTCGGCCTTTCGATCGGCAATACAACACATTCGGCCTTTCGTCATTCGGCCCTTTGACATTCGACCTTTTGAAATTCGGTCCTTTGGACCCATTACAGTTTATCATATCAGCCGAACGCAAAATGAAAAGGGCATTGACCCACAGACATTTTTGCAAATTCGGCGACACATAACCAAGGTTCAACACAATATTCAATCGGAAAATACAACAAAAATTCAATAACCAATTAGAAAAAATTAAGTAGTTAAATTTATACTTTAGAAATAATACAATCGGCCAGTTTTTAGTAAGCAAGTTTTAGCAAACTTTTTAAAACCGAAAAACTAACCAACCCATCAACCCAAATATATTTAGCCTGAGAATCCTATGAAAGGTGCAGAGGCTACAAATAAACCCAAATGGATCTTGATTTTCTTAAATATATCATTTATCACTATGTATTATAAAATATTGTTGCTAAAAATAAAGAATTTAAGGCGCGGGAAAACGTTTTTGTTGTGTTTCACATTTTTTCAGAATGTGGTAGGACAGCAAGTGTATCCCAGTAATAAAGTGTGCCAGTGACAAAACGGGTATTTTGTTGTGATATTGTGAAATCGGTGGTGATTGAGTGCCATGTGTGAGCATAATGAGTGTTAGTGTGAACCTCAAGTTATCAAATAAAAGGAAGGAAAAAGAAAGAAATTAAGGTATGATATCAAAGGGCCGAATGTCGAAGGGCCGAATGTCGATGGGCCGAATTTCAAAGGGCCGAATGTGTCGAAGGGCCGAATGTCGAAGGGCCGAATGTCAAAGGGCCGAATGTGGCGAAGGGCCAAATGTGTCGAAGGGCCGAATGGGTCGAAGGGCCGAATTTTTTTTGATTTTTTTTTGTTGTTAGAAATATATTTTTTAATTTTTTTATTAAATTTAATTATTTAATTTAATTTTTATTTTTTGTACCATATACCTATAATCAGAAGGCTGACAAATAGGGCCGAATGTCTCTGGTGGTGCATGTCAAAATTTTCCTTCACCAAAATGTATCGCTGATCGGATACGTGGAATTTCATAAATATTCAAAGATGAAAAATATTAAAATACATAAATTCATAAGAAATTCATTTATGTTTAATAAAAAAAAAATTTACCAAATATTCTATAAAAAAATATGAAAAATAAAAAAATATTCTAATAATCTTAAAATATTTTATTTTGTTATAAAACAATAAATTTAAAAAATTATACATATTTCTAAAAACAAAAAAAAATTCGGCCCTTTGACCCATTCGGCCCTTCGACATTAGGCCCTTTGTACCTATTCCGAAATTAAACGGTCAAATCAGTGTACAAGGGAAAGCGAGAACGACGATAAAAACAATAACTCTACCAAACGAGAAGGTTGAATGTTGAATGGAGCCGTAACGCTACGAATTCAAGTGAGTTGCACTTCCGTTAATCTATTTCTGTTGTTGTTCGTTTTCTTGTCGTTCGATGGTAGGACCACGCTGCGTGTGATCAAGACCACTTATTTTTTGTTGTGACCTACAAAATTAGATTTTTTTTCGTCAACATTGTACGCAATCCGGTCTTAGTAAAACGATAGCTTTGTTATAACGGCGTAACCGAAACCAAGACGGGCAGGTAGACTGGCGCCCATACATGTAAAAGGATATTGGACTCGGAAACCAGCACGTTACAAGTTCGGCGCTACTAACTTATCGTCCTTAACATTTATAACTCCGCTTTATCCTGTTTAACATTCTCTCATAACTAAGTTTAAGATTAGTTCTAACGTATTAAAAAATTCGGTGTGTTGGCAATTACGTATTATATGAAATACCTACAACAAAATGTGTTATACACATTTGGTTTAATTTTTTTGAATAACATCTGAACAATTATTTTAAACACCCCCCGGTAAAACAAAACCGAAACACACAAAACAATAATTTCTTAACTAAAATAAAGAACAAGGCGAGTGTAAAACTAAAATCGATACACACATATACACAATCTAATCTAAATCAACAAATTTACCACTTAGGACGACTGTTATCCTCAATAATATATTATATACGATGTACATACATACAAACATATCCAACACAATTTTCTTATATTACCCAACTCACAGAAATAGAATTGAATAAAATAAAATAATAATTTCCATTCCTACCCAAAATAAAATAAATATAAATATAAAAATAAAAATAAAATATAATATAAAAAAAAAACATAAAAAATTATTATACTTCATTCCCTCCCGCCATGTACATAAGAGCGAGTTCATACGCTGCCATACATACACTACACACTATACAGAGCATTTTGAGTCATTCATGTAATAAAAAACAATTCTAGAATTTCTATAATACATTAAGAAAAAAAAAATAAATTATTTATTTCGGAAAGCACTGAAAACTAATAAACTTTATTATTATTTTTAATAATAATGAAAAAAAAATAACAATAGTAATAATAATAATAAAAAATATATAAATTTATAAAAATGTATGAGTCATTCGGTGAAATAAAATAAAATATATAATTTATATTTTTATAAATTAACTACAGTGGCGTATCATTGGGAAATATATACTTTGGTTTTTATGTTTATGCTATATATAAACCATATATGCTGAATCATGGCAGAGTGGTTTGTATATAGCATATAGATGATATTTTTATGTTTTATATACAGGCCTTATATATTTTCTTAAAACAATAAACAAGGACAGTTTGTTTTGTTGCCAACAACATAAGAAGTTTTTTTGATGGGCAATTTTTACCACCAAAGTTGACAAACCTACTCGTCCATAACTTTTTCTCATCGAATTTACAATAACAACAACAAAAACAATATTTATGACATTTTGCATACTTCAAAAGAAGCTACTGATGTAACAAAAAACCTCAAAACAAAAAATTAATAATAAAAAATTTGTTTCACTCAGTCGATTCGATTTTTTAAATTATTAATTTAATTGATTCGCGGTTGAATTAAAAATATTTTTTTTGTTAGAAATAATTATATTTAATAAAAAAAATTGTTTAATGGAACAATATAATAATTGATTAAATATGTAATTAGATATTGTTATTGTTAAGAAGAGAAATTTAAATTATTGGTACTCAATTTTAAGGTGAATTGGTTTTTCGAAATTTGTTCGATGGTATTTATTCGATAAAGAGTATGGCAGAAAAATAATTGTATTGGCGTGAAATCAAGTAGGTTCTCAATTGTAATTAATTAATTAAAGTCGAACAAAAATTTACATCAATCAAAATAAAAAACTTATTTATTAAATAATAAACCGACCAAAAATTAAAAAAGCAAAATGGTAAAAATAATTAATTCCAAAAAATGAAATCAAAATAAAGAAAACTATAAATAAATACAATATTTAAATTGTTAAATATAAAGTATCGGTTCGTATCCCGAACTGAAAACGAGTTATGTAGGTAGATGGTCTACGTAAAACTCTCTCATATTCTCGAGAATGTGAGATTTTAAAAATTGATTTGAGTCGCGAGAAATTTAATGCACGATTAATTCTCTTCAATAATTAAGTTTATGGGTATATAATTTAATAAATTTTCGGCAAATAATTACTAGCATAGAAAATCAATCTTATCATTTTAGTATGCTGGTTTATATAGCTATGTACTCACAAATTTGTATTACGGATTGCCTCGCATAATATAAAGAATGGTGCAATAATTTCTCCTTACCTGAAAAATAAAAATTAAATTAATGAAATTGTTTATTAATCGTATTAAATTAAAATCTCACAACTAATTTAATTACAGATGTTTAACTAATTAAATAAAATCAAAAATAATCAAAAGCATACTAAAAAGTATTTATTATAACTAATTAAATCTAAGCCGGACTTAGAGTTCTTTAAAATTAATATAGAGAAAGCTTGTAGCAGATAACCAGAATTTTTTTGAGATAAAAAAGCATGTTTGATAATAAGACAAAATGTTTCTCGAAAAGACAGAATATTTATTAAGAAACCCGAAGAAGCTTGAGATCTCGTCTCAAAGATCTTGTCGCCATTTTTTATATTTATTAGAACTTTTTTCTTCGATTAATTTCAATTATTAAATAAAATAAATCAGGAAAACAGGAAAAAAACAGGAAAAAAAAATGAAAAACAAAAATAAAAATTTAATAGTATAAATAAATAATTTTTTTATGTATACATACTACGTAACTTTTGTTACCATAATTTGAAATTTGTTAATTTTTTTAAATTTAAAAATTAAATAAAAATAATGAAGTAATATAAATTAAATAACGTAATTATTAAATTTAAATAATCTAAAAATTATAAAATAATAAGAAAATAATAATTTACGTATAGAAAAAATCTTTAAGTCAATAATATAATAAAAATATTTAAAAATTAACCGGAAATATGAAAAAAAAATTGAAATAAAGAATAAACATAACATTATACAATTTGCAAGCATTATAAACTAAATAAAATTTTGAAATGAAATAATAAAAATATTAGAAATATCAGAAAAATTAAATCAAAATAGATTAAGAACAATATATCATTATATCTTATAAAAATAAGACAAAATTTAAAATAAAATATGAAAAAATAGAAATTATAATGAAATTTTGGTTAATTAAAATAACAATACTAAAAAAAAGTTAAAAACAATAAAATTATGAAAATTGCATCATCATCTTATTAACTTAATCAAATAAATACATAATAATATAATAAAGGATAAAATAAAACTAAAAAAAAGGGTTTTAAAAATCCAAACTACATATTTCAATTTTATCCATAATTTAAATACATTTTTTTAGTTTTAATTAAATATATTTTCTTATTCATTTTTTAAATGAGGTTATTAATTTAGATTAAAATTATTAATTATTTCTTTTTGTGAAGGTAGTTCAAAGTGTTTTCAATATTTTTGTATTTTGATCACTGCAGTCTGATGACACGACCGAATTTTTTAATTTAAAGAATTCAATGTTTCATTCGAAACCAAACTTTGAACGACTTGGTAACCTCACCTTGATGTAAAAGTAAGATCTGACTATCACTCAAAATTTCATATTAAATTTTTATTATAAAATTAAATATTACAATATCAAATCATAAAAAGAGGCAAATTGCAAAAATAATAAAATTAGTATAAAAATTAAAATTAATCAATAAAAATTTGAGAAATAACAAAAATTATTATCACTTAATAAAAACATTTTATTAAAAAATTGTTTTTCGATTTTGCAATAAAATTAAATTTTAGAATATTTTAATTAAAAAACTTGTCCAAAAAGTTCAAAAGATCACTTAATCGTCGTTGTTAGTCGCCTAATAAGTCGAAATCGATCGAGCGATTTTTTAAATTTTTTCGAAAAAATGTTTAATTAAAATATTAAAAAATTTAATTCTATTGCGAAATAAAAAAAAACAAGTGTTTAATAAAATGTATTTAATAAATGTTAGTGTGTTTCGTCAAGTGCGTACGGCAAATAGTGTAAAAATTAAAAATTATTATTATTATATTTAAAACTACAAAATTTATTTTAAATTTAAACAAATAAAATTTAAACTTTTGGAATATAAAAAAGAAACTTAAAATATTAAAAATACTTAATTTATAAATACCAAATTTATAATCGATGTGATGAAATAAATTAAATGATTTTCTTATTTTTATTAATATTTTACTATATATTTTCCATTTAAATGTTTAATTTTCTAAACTTTAATTAATTTTCTTTTTACATGTTATTTTTGCACCTATAAAAAAATTATTTTTTAATTTATTTATGCAACTTACATTATCAATATATGTAATTCTTAATAATTTTAATTCTTCATAAAATTAATTTTTGTAATATTTTATTTATTACTTACAAGTAACATTTTAATTGTAATTCTAATAAAAAATTAATAACTAAAAATATCTATTAAATAAAAAGTAACAAATTTCAATAACAAAAATGACTAGATATATACATAGTTTATGTTAATATAATTTGTCATTTTTAATTTAATACATTATCTTTATTGAAAATAATAAAAAATTATATAAAAAAACGAAGTATTGTAAATTAAATAAAGTAATTATTCAATTAAAATAACGTTATTTAATTTTTAATAATTTTATAACGTTACTTAGTTTTTTTAATATTTATTGTTATATATTTTCTATTTATATTGTACATATTTATAATTTTATAAAATTTAATTAATTTTCTATTATTTTTTTGTAGTTATAAAAACTACTTGACCTTTTACAATTTTTATAAAAAATTAGTACTACACAATTTGCATACAAAATTATGTAAGCGTATAACGATATAAATCTAAATTAATTTAAAATTATTATTCGGTATTAAATTATTTAAAATTTACTACTTTTATAGTTTCTGTTTTTGTTTACCAAACTAAATAATTTGGTACCTTAAAATATTAAATTAAACAAAAACATATTTTAATTTATTAAAATATGTTAATAATGAAGTCCAAATATTCCTTTAAAATACATTAAATTATACATTTAATTTAAGTTTTTTAGTCCTTATAAAATTGTCCTAAATTTTAAGTAATACAAATAATATTAAAATTAAAAAATAAAATATAAAAATTAATATAACAGTCACTGTAATTTTTCAATCATTTTTTTTAAAAATTAGTATAAAAATAAATGTCTATATTTATTAATGAATATAATTTTATAATTGTTTTATTTATAGGTATTTTTTATTTATTTCGTTATACTGTTTTTAATTTTTTAGAATCAATACAAATAACTTTAATTTCAGTAGTAATTTTAATTAAATTTAAAATGTTTGTTTTAAAAACCCTGCAATGCTATTAAAATTTTCTTAGAAAAAATGAACATATTAAAATTACGAAAATTACTTCAAACTTGTTAATTTTGTTAAATAATGACTATATTTAAATAGTGAGAAATTTTTTAAAATTAATAATTTATATCTCTAAGTTTCTATGGATCTATTTTCAATAATGAGTTATTTTTCAATAATAATATAAATTAATTTGAAATTAATTTTAATTTTAACGTTTAATTTTAAATTTATTGTTAATAATTACAAGCATTTTGTTTTAATAGTTTATATTGTTATTTATTTTTTGCTTTCAATTGTAATTATTTACATTTTTAAGTAAAAATGTTGTTGTCGACTTTTATTTAAATTAGTTTTATAATGTGATGTGAAATTTTTTATTTGTGACTTTTAATAATTTTAGATTTTAGTTATTTTAGGGCACTTGCAATTTAATTAAATATAGTTATTTGTCATACTGTTATTTTAATTGTTAAATTATAGTTTCGTTTTTTTGATAATTTTATTTGTTTTGTTAATAATTTAAAAATAATTAAAAAATTAAATAGAAAAAACACACAAAAAATTTTACATACAAATAAAAATTACAAAAATTTGGAAATTTATATATGTATTTTAAAATTTATTATTTCATAATTCGTTGTATATTTTATTGTTGTAACAACTTACTTAATTATTTTTATGGAAATTATTAGTTTATCATTTTTGCAGATTATCTTATGAAATTATAAATATTGTAAAGTAAAAAAATTTACCTATACATAAATAAAAAACTAATATACTGAAATATAATATTTTTTAATTTTTTGTTAATTAATAAATTATATATCATTACTATTCAATATAAATTAACAATAAATTAGAAATAATTTGAGTTATTTATTAACTTATAATTAGTTAGTGAAAGCCTTAAAAACACAGAAATAATTAATTTTTTATCACATAATTACAATAATTAATATTAATTATTTAGTATATTAGTTAAAAAAATGGTGATTTCTTCAAATTTACTAATGTAAACATAATCAAACTACTTTTGTTACAACTGTATCGAAAAGTTTATCATCTAATAGTCTTAAAAGCGAAAATTACAACAATTATTTTTAAAATTTTAAAGTTTGACAAAATTTTTATATTGTATTTTGACTATTTAATTTTTAGTTTGCATTAAAACATTTTAAACAATTTTTTTTTTATAATTATTAATAAATTTATTTTATTTGTCACTTTCAATGTTTATTATTTAATATCATATTTAAAACCATTAATAACGAAATTTTTATAATTTAATCAGTATTCTCTATTTAAAAACTTTAGTGTAATTTTTTGTTATCATTTTTAATTTATTTGGAAAATATTTTATGATACGTTTTATTATTTAATTATAATAATCAATAAATAATTTTTAATAATTTGAATAATTTAAAATAAAATTCATACACTTAATGATTAAAAAAAATTATAAAAGTTTATTATGAGATAAAAGTTTTAAGAAATTTTTATATGTCCTATTTAAATTTAATTAAAATTTTTCTTTGTCTTTGATGGTTTATTATTAATTTATTTTATTATTATTAAGAATTTAAACAGAAATAGAACAAATTAAGTAGTAAAAAAATCAAAAATTACTAAAAATTAAAATTATAAAATCTCTATAATTTTATAAAGTTTATATATAATCTAATAAGATAATCAATGAATAAGGAAATTTAAAAGTTAAAATATAATAGAAAAAATAATTAAGAGTTACTAATAATTAATAATTGTGATTAATATAAAAATTGAAATTTGATTTTTTTGTGATCAATTTTAAATATGTTTTAACAGTTAATTTTAAATTGTCTATATATATATGTATACGTAATTCTTATAATTTTTATTTATTTTATATATTTTTTTTTTAATTAGTCGTATACGAATTAAACAGGATTTACTAAAATTAAATAAACATTTTAAATAGTAATTAGTAACAATTATTATTATGTGTAATTTTTAATTTTATTTTCCATTAGTTAAATTTTATGATTAATTTTTATATTTAATTATACAAATATATTCCATTTATAATTATAAATAGATTATATATAATTTTTTGATTAATTTTAATAGATTTTTTTTACAAAATTAACTTTATTAGAAACATTAACATATTAAAAATACCTTGTTATATAATTATCAAGCTAAATAATTTGTTATATAAAAATATTAAATTAAACAAAAATTTATTTATTTATTTCATTTTTTATTACTATATTGATTTCCAACGAAATATCAGTTTTAGGAAATAATTAAATACAATTATTATTTAATATAAACATATATAAAAAAAAAAAAATAATATACCGCAAAAAAAATTTTTTTTAAATTTTTTCCTAAGTAATTTGTATTATTTCGTAAATTTTGTAAAAATTTAGAATGTTAAATTATTTATATATTACAAAAAATAATCAAAAATGATTGCACAAGCACTAAAACAGAAAATTATAAAGCTCTATAATTTTAGAAAATTTATATTTAATCTAATAAGAAAGTCAATGAACAACAAAAAAATTAAAAGTTAAAATATAATAATAAAAAAATTAAGAGTTACTATTAATTGATTAATATAAAATTTGAAATTTTTGTGATCAATTTTAAATATTTTTGAACAACTAATGTTAAATTATTTATATATTTGTACATAATTCTTATTATTTTTATTTATTTTATATAATCTTTTTTAATTAATCATTAATTATTATTATATTTAAACTAAACTGTTATTATTTGAAAAAAATAACTACAATAAGAATTATTTAATAAATCTAAAAAGCAAAATATGTATAACAATTTTTTTTATTAATTTAATACCATACAAATAATAAAAACTAAACCAATAAAAAAATATACATATAATAATTTATTTAAATGCTAATTAAAATTTTTAATTAATTATAATCTTCATTTAATCGCAAAAATAATTAAATATTAAATTTTATCAATTGTAAAAAATATTTTAATAAATAATGAATTTTAATTATTTAATAATTTACACAAATTGAGTAAGAAAAATAATTAATTAATAATATTATTTAATAAAATACTAATAATTTATTATTTTTTATAATATTTTTATTTTAGTTAAGCAATTTGAACTTAACTTTTGTGAAATAATTCGTAAAATTTTAATTTTCAATTTTTGTACAAATTTATAATTGAAATAATAAAAGTTAAAAATTAAAATTACAAAAATTATTAGTTTTGTATAGGCTATCTGACGTTCTTTCAATACTAAATTTATTACTTAATTGTAAATTAAAGTAAAATTTTAAGAAACATTTTAATTTTTCCTTTAATTTATAAATAGGTTTCTGTTTAGTTTTTCATCAATTTTATTATTTAACATTTTTTTAAAAATAAAATTTGAAATAATTTAAATAATATTTAATGAAATTAATATCAAATTTCTAAAAATTTAAAATTAGCTAATGTGAAAAAGCAAATTTAAAAATTAGAATTTGTTTTATTTTTAATTATTGAAATGTTTACTTAAAATAAAATTCTTAAATCACTCCTATGATTAAATTATTATCCGCTATTTTGTTAATTACTATTTATTTTTTATAAAAGGCTAAATTTGGCCCATTTGATTAGATAGACGTTAGGGCTGACATTTCCCTTGTGATGCATTTTAGAAAAAAAAACTGAGATTTTTGTTGTAACTAAATACTAAAACTAATCAAACAAGTCAAATTTGAAGTTTATTAAAACAACTGAAGAAAGCCCTCCATTTAGAAAGGAAATTAATTATTTTTTATAATTAACAAAAATATAAAAATTTAATAATTTAAAAGATTGTAAAATTCTTGATGTAAAAATTCTAAAAAATATAATTTAGAATTATTTATATGACAAAATTAAAATTTCTTAAAAATTACTTTTCATAAAAACATTTTATTCCAGCATTTTTTAATAAATTTTCATTGTTATTGTTATTTTTAAGAATTTTTTTTTTTAATTTCTCTTTTTATAATTTTAGAATGTTTGAAATAAATAAAAATATTTGTAATTAACGGATATTGGATTATATTTTTTTTTTAGATTATTAAAAAATTGTATTAAATAATAACTTATAATTAATTTAATTTGCGTTATTGCTTTTTGTGCTTTCAGTTATTCAATCATGTAAAATTAATATTTTTTATTTAATTTGGCCAACCCTAAAATACTTTGCAATCAACCTGTCATACTGCAAACAAATTAAAACAACAAGATTTCTTTACTCGTCCACGTCATATCTAGTCATCAATCAAATCGCAATATAATCGCACCAATAACCTAAAAACACAAAACATTCGCGAAGTTACCAAAACTTAAAAATCGTTTTCGGTATTTTCGTTATCTCATAAATTACAACACGAACGATAAAATACACAATTAACGATTTTAATGTTCTCAGTTGTGCTAACCAATTTTACTATTTAGTCAACCTGAAGCTTTGGGTGCGTGTGCGTGTATTTCTCAAAATGTCGATATTTTATTTATTGTTGGTGCTTTACTTATTACTTGTTGTTGGTGTTGTCTTATTCGTTAGACATAGGTACGCGTATTGGAAAAATTTAAAAGTGCCATGGGTTAAATTTGATTATCGCAATTTTACAAATCGGCCACAGAACGGTATACTGTTTAAGCGGTTCTACGATGAATTTAAGCCGCAGCACCCATTTTGTGGATTTTACTTGCTGGGCATGCCGATGGTGCTGGTGACCGACATAGAATTGATAAAACGAATTTTGGTCAAAGATTTTAATGCATTTATGAATCGTGGAAGTAACTTTCATGATCCGAAGGATCCCCTATCGAAGCATTTATTTAATTTGGAAGGCCAGGATTGGAAAAATTTGCGTTCGAAATTATCACCAACGTTTACGTCAGGTAAAATGAAATATATGTTCCCCACAATTGTGGCGATTGGTGAGCACTTTACTGCCACAATAAAACAAGAGATGAAAATATCGAAAGAATTGGAATTAAAAGATTTACTGTCTCGTTTTACAACCGATATTATTGGAAGTGTGGCTTTTGGCATTGAATGCAACAGTTTGCGCGATCCACAATCAAAATTTCGAGAATGTGGCCGTAAAGTTTTTACTCTAACATCACTAGCTCGACTAAAAATTCTGATTATAATGGCCCTACCAAAATTAGCGAAGCGGTTCGATATAAATGCACGAAACGAAGAAAATATTGAATTTTTTATGAACATTACGAAGCAAACGGTCGGACATCGGGAGACGAATAATATACAACGAAACGATTTTATGGATCTACTAATCGGATTGAAATCACTAAATCCGGATAATTTCGATATAAGCCATGTGGCATCTAATTCATTTGTATTTTTCTTGGCTGGATTTGAAACGTCATCCACGGTCATGACATTTGCACTTTTTGAGTTGGCGCGAAATCCCGATATTCAGGAAAAAGCTCGACAAGAAATTAAACGTGTCCTAAAGCAATATAACGGTGAAATAAGCTACGATTCAATGAACGAAATGAAATATGTACTTCAAGTGGTTAATGGTAAGTACCGTATATATAGATACTTATAATTGCGATTTAAAAAATGGTTATTTTCTTTTAGAATCGCTACGAAAATATCCACCGGCTACTGAGCTAGTCCGGTCGGCGGAATATGATTACACCGAGACAACAAGTGGATTTGTATTTAAAAAGGGAACTCGGTTATTTATTCCTGTTTATGCGATCCATCATGATCCGGAATATTATCCAAATCCAGAGGTATTTGATCCGGAACGGTTTGCCGACGATCAAGTACAAAAACGCAATCCATATACATTTTTACCGTTTGGTGACGGTCCTCGAAATTGTATCGGGCTACGATTTGGTGTAATGCAAGCCCGCATAGGATTAATAACACTATTAAGTAACTTTAGATTTTCACCAACGGATAAAACACCAGAACGGATTGATTTTGATCCGAATGGTTTTGTACTGACGAATAAAGGTGGTTTATGGTTGAATGTTGAAGAATTGTAAATCGTAATCACATTAATAATTTTTTTTATATATATAATAGTCAAATTGATAACAAAATATTTTTTTGTCATATAAAAGTGGGTTATTGCTTTTTTTGCCTTAAACATTAGTGTATACTCGAAACTTGATATGTCAACATCAAATCAAAAATATTTTTTATGTAGATAAAAAATGACAGTAATGAAACCGCCTGAATAAAGATTTACCGATATTCAATATAAAGATGAATTTGAAAATGTTCTTTCGGTCATAACTAACGATGCGGAAATTGATTGCACACTGACTATTTTAAAGCAAGAAACAATTTGTTCAAGCTCTACAAAATGGGGGTTAACCCATAAGTAAGCAATATGTATATTCATTTTTACGGCTTTAGTACTTTTAAATGACTTCCTACTTAGTGAAAGAATATGGAAGTAAAATATTTAACAAATAACAAAGAATGTATGAGTGTTAATGCGACTGCATGAAACAAATGCACGAAGTTGCGAAATATGACCAATTCTTGCTGTTTTGCATTGTTTAAGAAACCGGAGTGGTCATTTTATGCGGGATATGAAATCTAACATTGCGCATCTTTCTAGTGAATTAACTCAAACATTTTCTTTTCTGAGTTCTTCTTACCAAGTAGTTTTTACTGGCGGACATTTTCTTTTTTAACTTTTAAAAAGATAAAAAAATATTAATTGTCCAATGAATTTAATATCCGTTGAAGGACAACCTGTACACTGACACGGTGGGTCTACGCTGAATTCTGCACTTCAAGAAAGGGTCTAAGTTTTGTTTATTAACATCACCGATCGTGATCGATGACGAAAATTCGCTTTGCATCCAGCCTCTGGGGGGATTCCCGGTACAATTTCTAATTTCTATTCAAATAAAATAATTTCAGAGGAAGGTTTTGTCAGCCCATTATCTTTTTAATTATAAAACGAAAAGAATTAATAACGAACGAACACTTTTGACAACAAACGTCAAACCAATTTTTTTTATTAGTGAAAAAAAAGTAATATACGAAGTGCCATAATTCAACCAAATTCATCCAAAATTCATCCGAAGTTAGTCCCAACATTTTTTTTTTTGATGTCACCACCATAAAATGACAACCCAGGTTTATTTCAAATGTGGGATTAATTATGTTCACGGAGTTTATATTTTGATGAAAGTTTCAAAAAACTCACCGATCTGCCATATAAAAGCAGACAATATTTGAAACAATTGCTGAATAAAGATTTAATGAAAAATTTTGTTGAAAATAAATTAAAAACCCCTATATATTTTCTGGGTATCATTGAAAGGTCTTTAAAAATACTGTCAATTATTCTGAAGCACCGTATTAATAAAAACCACGCTGGAAGCAGTTGCAATTTTCCTCATTCCCATATAATCATGTACTTTCATCATTTGAAAGGTCTTGGAAAAACCATAAACTTTGTTATAAGCACTTCAGTTGATAAAACCAACGTTTTGGCGCTAGTATATAAATATTGATTGATTATATAATAATAAGTGTCACACTTCTGTGACATGTCCAGCTGGGGGACCCCAGCATAAGCCATCTTGCTTGCTTCGCTCAGTCTGAGGTGGTCACATTTTCTGGAATCCGCTGGACCTTGTAAAGACTGCTTTTCACACGTTAACCACAACTCATCCCCTCCTCTACATCGGCACTTCTTAATCTACGAAAGGTGGTTTGGGGTTAATCACTATTAGCTCACATCCCAACCGCAAAAGAGGTGAATAAAAAAGTGGGTGTCTGTACCAAGTGTACGGACATATGACGTGAATACGTACAACGTTTCGGGAAGGAAACGGCACACGCGATACATCGAAATTTCTGGCGTACGTGAAGAAAGATTGAGCTCACTTAGCATAAAGTGTATTAACGTTCGTTGGGTTCAGAAAAGAAATTAAATAAAACAAATAATTACTGTGTTATAACTGCATTTATTAATGATAGGTCTGTGATACGAAAAGTATTTGAAATAAATGGCATAGAGGATACATCGAGGTTTCTGGTAACGAATGACGAAGTTGACCAACGATCGCTTTAATGTCATCCCACCCTCAAGCACTACAAGTATTTAAATAATCAGTTAATCTTGAAGCAAATTTTGCGAGAATAAATAAATTACAATTTTAGATTTTACACTTAAAACTTTTTAAACCAATAACAGACTAATGCTTTGCTCAGAGATCCATAAGAAAGAGTTGCATTTTGCACGCGGCTCTTACAAAATTTTGCACTTGGCTCGAAATATGAAGCTCAAGCTAGTATAGGGTGGTCCATCTAACGTTTGCAATATAATTTGGCTCTAATTCTCGGTAACGCTCCCCATTACCTGTAAGGGCGGCTCCTTGCTCATTTTCGAAAAAAATGGAGCAATGATGCCGCCTTTCCAAAATCCGCACCAAACAGTCACTATGTGAATGCATCGGCTTCTCTATGGCCACGTGTGGATTTTCTGAGCCCCAAATGCGACAACTTTGCTTGTTGACGTAACCTCTGAGGTGAAAATGAGCTTCGTCGGAAAAAATGGTTTTTTCAGTAAAAAATGCTCATTTTCTTCCTATCTTTCAACAGCCTAATTAGCGAACCGAAAACTCATTACTGAACTCATTACACATCTGCGTGAAATGTTCAATTTTTGAACATGAGTTGATGATGATGGATGCTCAGACACATTCTGAGCAACAGCTTCAATGTTCTCGGCTGTACGCGCTGTAAATCCAGTTTCACGAACTCGCTTCATAAATTAGTCCACAAATTGCCTTGTATAGGCATTTCATTTCTACCGAATTTTCCACGTACATTTCTTACAATTTGGGTAGAAGGCTCACCATTTTGAAAGATAGTTTTCAATATTTCCAAATTTTGTTCAAGCGTAAAGCGACCCATTTCGTAAATGTCAAACATTATACTAATTTTCTGTCATAACACGAATGACGTAGGTGTTGCCACATTCGAAATAACCGGTAGTTGAAATTGCAACCGCTAGATGAATGGGCCACCCGTTACTAGACGGAATCCAAAGGATTGCATTTTATTATTCTTCTCTTCTACAAAAGTTGTCCCATAAACGGATTACGAGTGATACAGCTTGAGTGTCGAAAAAAGTACTATAGTATCGGCAATTTCATCCCTGTGATGAACCTCTCGGCCAAATGTAAATCTCAGTTAGCCAGAAGAAAACAAATATCATCGGCACTAAAGATCACTCTCCTTTATCACAAAATACTAAATTTTTATCTGGTAAAACCACACAAGCACCCGATAATTATTGGAGTATTTTTGTGGTAAAAATAATATGAAGCTGGATTATAATCGGGCAAAACCAAAGTAGTTGAACACAGTTTCAATGTGTGGCCGCTATATCTGTATGCCACTCGTGTTGAGTAGACACACTATTCGTTTCGAAGATGTATGTATATGAAAGATCGCATGTTGCGCTGGAGATTTTTTATAGAAGGATTTAACGTCGTTTGTTTAAAGTCATAATTATCAGCGAAACCCATATAGACCCCTCCTATGCACACCAACATTTTATTTAGAGTTTTTAAAAATGTAACTCGATTATAACCAGAACGTAACTTTAAACTTTTTATAGTAACAACGCCGGATGTGGAACGCCAATGCTGTAAGCTTATCATCAGCCGAAGCAATACTCTTGATAAATAATTTTTGTTAATGAACTTGGATTTGTATATAAAATATGACAAATAAACTTATGGTTGTTCTAAAATTGGTTAGCCAAAAGACTAGAGGCCTGGACAGTGATAAGTACAAATGAGATCGGTGCGAAAGCTCGAATTTCAAAATTCGGTATTATCAAAATCCCAGTTTTTTTAAAATCCCGCTTTCTCAATAACCCATTCTACAAATTTTCGAATTTTTAATTAGGATTATTGCATTTTAACATGAATTTTTGGAATTAGTCTCTCATCTCAATGGGCGATAGCCATTCGTCAACAAATAATCGTCAAATTTGGTATGAATAATTGGATTGGGATTCTAATTTGAATTTTGAATGAAGTTTTGAAAGGTGCGAATTTCTTATTTCCATATTTTGTATATGTTTTTTGGAATTATAATCATAGGAATTTAATGTCTTTTAAAAGTTTGATTTTAGAATCCTAGATTTGGCGAATCGTACCCAACCTGTTCTGAAATTCAGCCATGCTGAATGTAACTAGACCATTTCTGTCAAATTGTGAGTAAATTTGTTATGTAGAACTATGCTGTGCTTGCATAACCCGAAAAAAAGAGAAAATAAAATAAATATAAACCGGGTGTGCCCATCCAAGGACACTCGTGATGAGTCAATGACCCATTGACTCCTTACGCAAGCAAGTTTCGTTATCTAGCCTCCCATTAGTCCTTCTCTGTGACGACTACACATGGGGATGAATAGAAGTAAGGAATGAAATGGAATACCGACATGAAGTGGAACTTAGCTCCTATGATCCATAAAAATTTAGTAATTCATTTTAGTAGAATTCTTACAATAAATATTAAAAAAAAATTAAAAAAAAATACAATTAGGCAAAATTCAGCAGATCAAAGTCAAACTCAGTTACGTCCCTTAAGCTAGCAGAACCAATACAGCAGAACATTATAAGATAGTAATGAGTAATTATAGGCTAATTAAATGTTTCATTAAAAAATTTGGAGCTCCATCCCTTCCAACTAAAACGCGGGTTCTGCTAGCTTTAGAAAAAATTAGCAGAACCCATATCAAAAATGATTTAAAAGCAGGGTGATATGAAATTTCGCTGCCGCTTTGCATTGATACTACTGCTTTAACTTTTAGGCCACGTGCTGAGAGCCTTTCAAAACTAAGTTGCTGCATCCTTGAATGGCCGAAAATTAATTGGGCCGCCAAATCAGGCAGTCCTAAAATAAATGAGATGCGACGACCGTGCGCTCTTAGAGATTGTGGCATATTTCCACCGGTAAAACAATCTGTAACGTAGAAATGCAGTTTTTTCTCGCCGGCAAACAATAAATATTAGACCACGATAGGTAGCCTTGAAATGAAAGGGATGCGGCGACGTTTTTTGACAACCCATAAATTTTACGGGCGATGTCCTTGAATGCCATTCACAAAACTAGGCCATGACTGGCAGCCTTTATGTAATCATTTGCAGCTCATACCTGGAATAAAGATCTCCTATTTTAGGCCACGTAAGACAGCCTTAACAAACTGAATTTCTATTCACAAGCTGTAAGTATTGCAACATATGTTGGCTTACAACCGTTAAAATAGTCTGTCTTGTTATAGCCTCACCACACCAGTTCGCTAAATTCTTTAGTTCGGCTTTCTGGAACAATAATTTGGATACCGATGTTGGTGCCCGTCCAGATTGATTGGAACGCTGTAGTTGGCAAAATTGCAAGCTTAATAGATGATATTTCGTGCAGCCCAAATGCTGTGGTGATGTGGCTAAACTACTTACCGATCTTTTTCAAAAATTGCTCTCGGTAGGAATTCTAGGAGGACTCTTTTATTGTCCTTATACATAAGCATTATAGACCAACTACAAAGTTGTCCTGCGTTTATGAGTCACTGCATTTTCATTGTAAACCTTACTTGTTTGTCTTTCAACATGGTTTCCCCAAAGGTCGCTCCACGATCATTAACCTCATTGGGTTTTCTTGAAGTACATTTAATGTCATGGAAAAAGGGAATGCAGTAAATGCAGTTACCTCAGATTTTAATAATTATTACGTTTAAGCTCAGAGCCCTTGTTTCCATTGCAGCTTCTCCAGTAGGTGGACCCATATCTTATAGACAGAAAGTATCATCTTCAGATCAGGAATATTATCTGCTTTTAGTTCAACATCTGTAACGAATCGCACAATATCTCGTATAATTACCGCCGGTGTGATCACAGCTTTAGCGCGCTGAATAAAATATTAATTTTAATAAATACTTCTTCCACTGTAAATATATAGATCAGGTTCCAATGATCAAATGTCAAAAATGGATCGTGTGTAGGAGAAACCGATGGTAGATAATACAATGAAAACAAAAAAAAATATGGAATGGAGGGTAATCGGCTGCCTATATAAAGATTGGAAATTTTGGTGTAAAGAGGATTTTTGTTTTGGGTTTTGACGAAAAACGAGAAGAGAATATGCAAGAGTATCGTGCATTGAATATATTGTTACGGTGACACCTAGAATAGAATAGAATAACTTAATTTCATTAATTGTTCAATTACATTTATAATTTATACTCAACATTTAGGCGTATTTCTATACTAACATATTTGCTGCGCATTTAAGATTATTCTAGAAACAAATATTTTGGTATATAAGGGCGCGCGTTGATGTGGAATGCTGAGTATTATTTTAAACGTGATACAGTGAAGGTTAAATAGAAAGATTATTAAAGTGATTATTAAAGCGATTATTAAAGTGATAATTAAAAAGTGTGTTATAAGTGTAATAATTAATTGTGAATTTCGTGTTGTATAATAAATTGTGTTGTGTAAATAAATTGTGTGAGTTAAAATTTAAAGCAGTGTATTTATTCACAATCCAGTGATTCGAACCTTGATTGACAAGGCAAAATCGTAACAATTGGTGACAGCGGCGGGATTGTGAATAATAAGGAAAATGATTCTCTACGAATTAAAGCTTGCGCAATTAAAGGAGCAACTGAAGCAGCGAGGTTTGGCTAGTGAAGGCACAAAAGCTAGTTTGGTGGAGCGACTACGTCAGGCCATGGAGAAGGACGGTTTAAATCCAGATGTGTATGATTTCGAGGAGGACAACACGGATGAGATCAGTGTGGACAAGAAAGAAAAGGAAGAACAAACGATGGTCGGAACAACACAAAACCCATCTGGAAGTTTCGATTTATCGCAGTTGATGGCTGCTATGAATATGATGGGACAACAGTTGACGCAACAAGGGGCAGAAATTAAACATCAAATGAAACAGCAGATGGAGCAACAAGGGGCGGACATTAAACATCAAATGAAACAGCAGATGGAGCAACAAGGGGCGGACATTAAACATCAAATGAAACAGCAGATGTTACAAGTGGAGCAACAAGGGGCCGACATTAAACAATCGAACCAGGAAATTAAACAGAAGATTGTACAAATGGAGCAACAAGGAGCGGACATTAAAAACCAAATAGAAGTTGGTCAAAAGAAAATGAACGAGAAGTTTCTGGAGTTATCTTCTACACTACACGGTAAAGTGGAAAAATTGCAAACAGAAGTACACGCAGAAATTCAAAATGTTAAAGGGACGGTTCAACAAAAATTTGAATCGGTTAAACAAGATTTTCAAACGGAAGTTAAACGTCTCGAGAAGGAGCTCCAAGATGTCAAGTCAAATGGAACAACAGGTCAAGTGATCCAGACAGTTAACGCAGTTAAGATAAAACCACCAACATTTGATGGAACAACTTCCTTCAGTATTTTTAAGTTCCAATTCGAAACTGCGATTAAGCAAAATCAGTGGACGGAAGAACAATGTGTTGCAGCATTAATTGTGGCTCTTAAAGGCGAAGCGGCAGAAACACTACAAATCATTCCCGAGCAAGAACGGAACGTTTACATGGGAATTATGAAGGCGTTAGATCGAAAATACGGAAGTGACCACAAACGAGAAATCTATCGCATGGAATTGAAGTGTCGATACCAAAGAGGAGGAGAATCGCTACAGGAATTTTCATCGGCAATTGAGCGGCTCGCGCATTTAGCACATTCAAATATGTCGGCCGATTACATGGAGCGAATTAAAATGGATGCATTCATTGACGGTATTCGAGATCCCGAGACGCGCAGAGCGGTGATGTTGTCACCTAAGGCAACTTTCACGGAAACCATCGCTTGTGCGTTAACAAACGAAACTGCGCAAACCATCATCAAACCAGCAATGAAAATTCGTCGAGTGGAGATTGATTCCAGAATAGACACCGCGCGGGCTACGCCAAGGACAAGAGATGGAAGTGGCAGGATTAAATGCTGGGTATGTGATAGAATGGGCCACATCTCACGGGACTGTTGGGAGATTAAGAAGAAACGAGCAAGGTCGCCATCTCCTATGAAGCGTAGACCAAAGGAGGAGCAGATAGAATCCAGAAAGGAGAGTCAGACGACAGCGGAGTCGTTAAACTAAAAAGAGTCAGTTTGAAGGGGCAGAAGCTGACTCCCACAACCGATTGCCCCATAACCTCCATCCATGTTTCGAGAATAGCAAGGAGCGGTGATAGCTTAACAATTGAAGCCGATATTGATGGGAAGAAATGCATGATCACGCTGGATACGGGAGCAACTCATACGATTGTTCGTGAGGATATTATCGATGGAATTATGGAACCAGCTAATGGAATGAAGTTACGAACGGCGACTGGAGAAAATTCAGCAATAAAAGGGAAAAAGGTCGTAAAAATAAGGATTGGGCGAAATTACTTTCAACACGAGGTGCTGGTTGCAGATATTGTAGACGAAGTCATCTTGGGAATGGACTTCATGAGAACGAATGGCTTCGTGGTGGATGTTGGACGGGGTGTATTAACCTACGATAATATCGAGTTGCCACTTCACGTTAGCGCCGTTATAGGAGAAACGACCAGGCAAATTATAATGGATCATCGGGAGAAGCTGCCACCGAACTCGGAAACAATAGTATGGGCAAGATTGGAAGGAGGTTCTGGGTCACCCAGGTTGTGGGTTGTGGAAGCCAATGAAGCAGAGAGCGGAGCCAGAGAAATTATGATCGGGAAAGTTTTAGTGAAACCAGACAGCGATAATAGAGTACCAATTAGGACTCTAAATCTCTCGGATAAGACGAAAACCATCAAGAAAGGGACAATAATCGGAAAATGTGAAGAAATATCGGCGATAGTGAAGTGCGAGCAGAAAAATCCGATTAAGACGGCTAGCTCGCAAGTGCAGAAAGAGATTATAGATCAACTTATGGAGAAATGGACCGAAGATCTTACCATGGAACAGAAAAGTTTGGCAAAACAATTGCTCGAGCGGTACATGCCAATATTCTGCAGTACATCGGACAATAATGGGAGAACCACAATGGTAAAACATCGAATAGATACAGGAGCAGAAACGCCGATTCGCCAACCACCCAGGAGATTACCTTTGGCAAAGCAAGGAGAAGTGGATCAAATGGTAAAAGATATGCAAGCAGCAGGGGTAATCGAAACATCAAGCAGTCCATGGAGTTCACCAGTGGTGTTAGTCGAGAAAAAGGATGGTACCATGAGATTCTGCGTGGATTACCGAAAATTAAATGCTGTGACGAAAAAGGATAGTTATCCATTGCCAAGGATCGATGACACGTTAGACACATTATCGGGTGCTCGAATATTTTCGACATTAGATCTGCAAAGCGGCTATTGGCAAGTGGAAGTCCAGGAGGAAGATCGCGAGAAAACGGCATTCAGTGTGGGTAACGGATTATGGCAATTTAACGTTATGCCATTCGGATTATGTAACGCCCCTGCGACTTTTGAACGGCTAATGGAGCGCGTGCTAAAGGGATTACATTGGAGGACGTGCCTCGTATATTTGGACGACATCATCGTTATGGGCAAGGATTTCGACGAGCATTTAAGGAATTTGGCAGAGGTTTTGGATCGGATACAAGCCGCCGGATTGAAGCTAAGCCCAAAGAAATGCAAACTATTTAGAACGGAAGTAAAATATTTGGGTCATAAGGTAACAACCAATGGAATCCATACCGATGAAGACAAGATCGCAGCAGTGAAGGAATGGCCACGACCTAAAAACTTACATGAATTACGGAGCTTCCTTGGATTGTGTACCTATTATAGACGATTCGTGCCAGGATTCGCCAATATTGCAAAGAGTTTACACGAGTTAACCAGGAAGAACAAGGCATTCGAATGGAAGGATGATCAAGAAGAGGCATTCGTGGAACTAAGACGACGATTATGCGAAGCACCAATCCTCGCATACCCTATACCCAACGTTAAATTCATTTTGGACACCGATGCAAGTAATGATGGTATAGGAGGAGTATTATCACAGGCAACAAATGGTGAGGAGCGAGTTATTGCATATTACTCCAAGATGTTATCAAAACCGGAACGGAATTATTGTGTAACACGGAAAGAGTTGTTGGCTATAGTGGAATGTGTTAAGCACTTCCATAAGTACCTCTATGGCCAAAAATTTCTTCTACGGACGGATCATGGAGCTTTGCGCTGGTTGTTACAATTCAAAAATCCAGAGGGACAAGTAGCACATTGGATCGAACGTTTGCAAAGCTACGATTTCCAAATTGAACATCGGAAGGGAAGCGCACATGGAAATGCCGACGCATTATCAAGAAGGCCATGTCCCGTGGAATGCAAGCATTGTGGGCGTGTGGAGGGTAAGGAAAACATCATCGATATTCGGCTTATGCAAGTGCTACCTGAAGAGGAATGGACTGATGAAATGATCAAGAAGGAGCAATTACGGGATGCTGACCTATCATTCATCATGAAACATAAGGAAAAAGAACACCGGCCCACATGGAGTGAGATAGCTGACAAAACTCCCATTGTAAAAGCATATTGGGCTCAATGGGATAGCCTCCACATAGAAAATGGATGTTTAAAACGAAAGTGGGAAAGCACGGATGGTAAAGTAAAACAATTGTTGGTAGTGGTGCCAAAAGATCGGATAGCGGAAATCCTCAAGGAGTATCATGGAGGAGCAAGTGGAGGTCACCTAGGGATTAATAAAACATTGGCCAAAATTCGACAACGTTTCTATTGGTCCGGATGTAGACAGTCAGTAGTAGAATGGTGTCGAAGATGTGACCAATGTGCGGCAGTGAAGGGACCAGCACGAAAAAGCCGTGGAACCATGAAACAATATAATGTCGGGGCACCATTTGAGAGAATTGCAATGGATGTGGCGGGGCCATTTCCGACCACCGAGAGCGGAAATAAATATGTGCTAGTAATAATGGATTATTTCAGCAAATGGCCGGAAGTGTACCCCATACCCAATCAGGAAACAACAACAATAGCTGATGCCGTGGTCAACAATTGGATTAGCAGATTTGGTGTACCTATGGAAATTCACACGGATCAAGGCAGGAATTTCGAATCGGTGGTATTTCAGGAGATATGTCAGATGCTTGGAATCAATAAAACAAGGACGACGCCTTTACACCCACAGTCGGACGGTATGGTGGAAAGATTCAATGGCACATTGGAGGAATATCTAGCAAAAGTTGTGGAAAGGAACCAACGCAACTGGGATCGACATATACCAATGTTCCTGATGGCTTACCGATCAGCGGTACATGACACAACAGGAGTGACACCAGCTAAAACCATATTTGGGAACAATCTGCGATTACCGGGAGATTTAAAGTTTGGAGCTGTTCCATCAGCAGCTCTATGCGGACAGGATTACGTCGACCGGATGAAAGAGGAACTCAATGAAATACATCAATTTGTACGGGAGAAAATTCGAATATCAAGTGATCGAATGAAAGCTCGATATGACATACGAGCAAATAATCAAGGCTTCGAGGAAGGGCAATTGGTATGGCTTCACAACCCGCAACGGCACAAGGGATTATCACCGAAGTTGCAACCCACATGGGAAGGACCTTACACTGTCATTAAAAGATTGAACGACGTGGTTTATCGCATACAGAAAGGACGGAAAGGTAAACCAAAGGTGGTGCATTTAGAGCGTTTGGCGCTCTACAGAGGAGGTGATCTGGATCCTGTTCGGGACGAACAGGCTTAGGTGGGGGGTAGTGTTACGGTGACACCTAGAATAGAATAGAATAACTTAATTTCATTAATTGTTCAATTACATTTATAATTTATACTCAACATTTAGGCGTATTTCTATACTAACATATTTGCTGCGCATTTAAGATTATTCTAGAAACAAATATTTTGGTATATAAGGGCGCGCGTTGATGTGGAATGCTGAGTATTATTTTAAACGTGATACAGTGAAGGTTAAATAGAAAGATTATTAAAGTGATTATTAAAGCGATTATTAAAGTGATAATTAAAAAGTGTGTTATAAGTGTAATAATTAATTGTGAATTTCGTGTTGTATAATAAATTGTGTTGTGTAAATAAATTGTGTGAGTTAAAATTTAAAGCAGTGTATTTATTCACAATCCAGTGATTCGAACCTTGATTGACAAGGCAAAATCGTAACAATATGTATTTATAATATAATACAGAAAATAAATAAACTAAAATAAGTTTCTAATGTAATTAAAATGATAAATTAAAATTATAATATGTGTAATGTAAATTAATTATGTAACAACCAAAAATAATAAAAAAAAACCTAAAAAGTTAGTATGTACTCGTGTAAATAAAAATTAAGAAAATTGTGCCATTTTGGGCTGGAACTTATAAAGCTTATTGTTAAGTTAAAACAAATTAAAAGTTATATATATTGATATGAATAAAAGTTATAATAAAGCAAAATAAACTAAAAATCTAAGAAAAGTGATATTTTCTTCTTCGAGTATTAAAACTAAAGACATTGTTTTTTACTTGTGGTACCACTGGTACAAGTTATTATGTATTCGGTGTGAGCAATGTTATTTTGAGGTGCGACACTGTATCTAGTTACAATTAGAAGTGCTGTGAACGTTGCCTGAACTGGCGAAGTGGTCGATATTAATTAGTATATATTCACGACCACCCGCAAATTTTTAAAAAGATTAAACTACACCGATAGTATAGGGCTGCGAACGTGTTCCAGAAATCGAGGTTACGGAAAGAAATGTGTATGTAAATTTTCTCAACGATACGTTTAAGCTGAACCGGCATCAACTTTAAACCGTAATGAGACAGTGGGACTTTATATCACCAACATAATCGTAGAGGAATCAAGATAATTTTGAACGTTGGTTTGCATCAAGGTCATCATCACGAAGAAGGATATATTTTAGCGGATATGGTGATATACAACTATTTATTACATTTTATTATATTACTATATTATTTTGATTCCATATTCTATTTCTGTATTTCTAGTAAGCATTAAGCTTGCGATTTAATTCTTAATTTTAAATACTTTGGTAAATATTAGTCAATTATTGTTGTATGTCATCTTAATGTTAATTTTCTTTTCGATTCTATACCTAACTTAGCATTCTAGTTTTCTAATTTATCAGTTTAATTATTTTCTGTTGTGGGGTAATATTTCGGTATGACTCAGCTGGTATCATCATTTCCATTTCTTTAGTAGTCAGTAAATTTGTACAATGAACGCGGCTGACTAAACTTTTGGGTATAATGGCATGACTGGTTAAATGCAATTTTTTTCGAATTAATCGTAACCACGCATTGTTAATTTTAGGTTTATGTAGCACACTAACTTCGAACAAGAATTTTTGTAATGGCTGTAGGTACCACATGATAAAGATCGAACCTCTCTAACCACTGAAGGCTATCCAAATTTACAGTGTGCCATGTGGTATGCTACCGATCCAAGCCAAAGGTTACACATCTGGAGTGCTCTAAGGTAGACAGTTTTTTCCCATTCTCTTCATTCTATCTATCAACGCTGCTGATATTATTAATAATTCGTCCTTCTCCGTATACGCCGACGGTATAAATGTTTATAGATCCATCTCAACCCCACCGATCCGAATTTATTACGAGTCCGTTGGAGCTACAATGAACTATAAATGTTAGGGTCTCATTGTAAATATTATCAACCGAGCAAACTCTGCTTTCGGTTTCGTGCTTAGCTAAAATAGTTCTCGATCCTTTTATAATGAAGGTGTGGTACAATACACGTAAAAATAAAAGAGGCAGTGCAAAGAAAATGTCTTCGTTTTGTTTAACGTGAGCTAGTCCGGGTGGATGTCTTCAACTTGCTTGGAGCGGCTTCATCAATTGTTTTCTGGCGGTTTCGATTCATCTGTTCTATTTGGTAAGTTAAATTTAAAAACCAATTCTTGTGCGGTAAGAACAGTATTTGCGTTCAGGTGACCTTTGTCATCTTTAATTCGTTTTATTCATTGTTTAAACATTTAAATATTGTTGTTAGAATTATTAATTCTGAATTGTTACTTATTTTTTGTTTTTTTGTTATAGTTTTTCCTCTATTAAAGTTTCTTATTTTCTAATCTGCTTGCACTAAGTATAGACCCAACTGAAAATTTTCTCCCACCTAATAAAATCCCATCAACAAAATAGTAATATTACAGTGGTGACTCCTCTCGCGCGGTCAAGACGGGGTAATTGGTCATTGGAAATTATTATCGATTGAAACAAACTATTAGCAAACCAGAAACTCCCCCTTACATCATGCTGAACAAAATTGCTCACCTTCATATTTAAATCGTTTTTATTTAAACAATAATCGATATTTAACTACCAATGAACAGAAATCTCATATTTACATACATACCAAACGTAGCCGGAAAAAATAATTAATATTAGGTAAAATTTTCAATTTAAATATTTTTTAAAAGTAAGAAGTTGTCTGTATAGTTTACCGAGTCTGGTATAAGTATATGTAGGTACCCGTAGTTCGAAAATAGGCAAAGGAATTTATTTCTCTTTATTAACGAGAAATAAAAATAAAATACCAAAAATTGATATTTAATAGAAAAATCGAAAAAAAAACAAAATGACATAAATAAAAGTAATCAACCAATAAACAAATCGAGAAATGAAAAATTGTCCATGGCCTTATGCACTGTACATAACATATACATCTAGATATATTCAACTCATTTTCTCGTCAATCAAATTTTCATCAACGAAATTTAATTCGTTTTAAAATGCATATTAACAAATCTCTCGTACATATACACATATCGACATAGGTATGATATATGGGGCACCAGCAGCACCCACTCATACGTATATCAATTCACTCACATAACAAATCAAAATACTAGTCGTATACTAAAAAAGTTCATATCCATATCCATCCATCCATCCATCCATCTCCAGTTTTATAAATACGAGTATATATGGCTAGAACAGAATAGAGGGAGTAGAGAAACTTTCGTAAAAAATAAAAATGTTTATAATTTTTATTTATTTTTAAATATTTGATTGAAGGATAATAGGTTTGAGGATAGATAAACGTTATGGGATTCTTTATTTTATTTTAAATTGAAAAACGTTTAGCACATACATTAATATGTGTCTGTACTCGTAGGGCCAAAGACTTGGAGTGCTCTTTGTCGAAATGATAAATTAGTTTCCGAATCATAAAATCATTTGAAATGTTATACGGTGGCAGAATCGGTTTCATGATAAATGTATACACAATAAAATAAAATTACAGACAAATATTATAAATTAAAATAATATTAAATAAATCTGATCTTATTTCTAAATAATTTATGCTTAAGTACGTGATTTCTCTGCAGTATAAAATGAAATAAATGTTGTACGTTTGTACGGTTTTGTAATAAACCGAAATTTATTTTTGTTAGGCGTTAGAAGAAAAAATATTAAATTTGTATTCTTCAATTCTCATATTTTTTCAAAATAACGAACTTAAAAATTTTTTCTGGTTGTCTTAAAAGAAAATGGAAGGGTGAACATGTTGTGGCCAATACCAACTTGATTTCTAAATGGAGATATTAAACCTACCGGTATTTTGCTGAAAACTGCCTCGGTTAATCAAAAATCCTTATTTTCGCTTAAATCTCATTTTTCCAAGAAGCGAAAATTTACTCTTAAAACTTATTTAAGTAATTTTTTGGGTTTTACTTTGCAACATCATTGCAAAAATTCAAATAGCTCCTACGGAAGCTGCCACTTCCGGTACACAAATTACTACTACACTTCGCAAGGATCTCCCAATTTATGGAAAAGCTTCTCTCTAATCTGTTTCGGCTGTGGAGAAAACAAAGACGTCAGCACAGCATTACACACACAGAAAAATTTGTCGGTCTACGGTAGTATAGCGAATGGTAAATGTGTAAAAATCTCAGTCATAAATTTTCATGATTACTTCATACATTTGATGTAAGAGCGACACAATCCAAAATTTTTAATTTTTCAGTAGAGCGATTCGGAAATAACACTCAAAATTGTTTGTAAGAACGACATTTTTCAAAAAAAAAATTTTTTTATTCTTACAGCCTCAGTTGGATCTTAATTTTAGTAATTCTTTAACATTTTGCAAATTTTCTTAGAATAGTTTCCAATATCTATCTATTTCGCGAATTGAGTGATTTTTTAAATGAAATTTTACCTAATTTGCTAGAAATAAGTATGAGTATGGTTTAATACAAAATAATAAAAATATGAATTATTGGGAATCATTTGATTAGAATATTTTAGAAATGAGTGAATTTTGGGTTGTGTCACTGTAGCAGTAAATGAGCGGCTTCGTAAAAGATTACGGCTTCGTTAATAATACTGGAATTTAAACAGCTACAAGCCCAATTGCCGTACTGAAAAAATTCTTATAAGAATTTTGAGTCAAAACTAAAAAATATTCAACAAAATTTATTTTAAACTCACCATAATTGCATGCAAAATTCTTATTCTTAAGTAGTTTTACAGAAAATAATACTACCCGTCCAATATCTCTAATTTGTGTAAAAAGCTATATGTGAAAATTATTTCGTAAATTCGTAATTCCTGTTGAGATAAATTCTGGATATCGTAAAGTTTATTTGAAAATTCCACTGGTTGGAAATAACACCCTTAGGTTGACACAATTAAATGCATTAAATACCAAAGGAGATGGATAGATGTGGAAATGTTAGCCATAGGTTGCCACAAGCAAACAGATCAGGAGCCATTTCCAAAAGAAAGGGACAGATATCCTTTATTGTTCTCGTAAATCAAATCGATTTTATTGGTTTGAGCAGTTTCAGTTTATATAAATTCTGGATATGGTCGAAGAGTCGGAAAATTCTTTTATGTGGAAATGTTAGCTTTAGGTTACACAATCTAATGACTCTTGACTTATCAAATGACTCTTGACTCATAAAATGACTCTTGACTTTTCCGGTTTCTGTCCTCGAAAATCAAATCCATTTTATTGGTTTGAGTAGGTTTAGTTTTAACAAATTTACAAAAGGATATATTGTCCGATCGTATTTCATTTGATTTTTTCAACCTAAGGCTAATCTTCATTATGATATCCAGAATTTATCTAAACTAAAACCACTCAAACCAATAAAATCGATTAAATTTACGACAACGAAAAAAGATACCTTCCCCTCCTTATGAAAATGGCTCGTGACTCATTTGATGGTGTCATCCTAAAGTTAACATTTCCACATAATGAATGAAACTTTCCGACAAATTCTATGATATTCAGAATTTATCCAAACTAAAACCACTCAAACCCATAAAATCGATTAAATTTACGACAACGAAAAAAGATACCTTCCCCTCTTTATGAAAATGGCTCGTGACTCATTTGATAGTGTCAACCTAAGACTAACATTTCCACTAATGGAACTTACCGACAAATTCTAAGATATCCATAATTTATCTAAACTAAAACCACTCAAACCAATAAAATCGATTAAATTTAACAGAACGAAAAAGGATACCTGTCCCTCCTTATGAAAATGGCTCGTGACTCATTTGATGGTGTCACCCTAAGGCTAACATTTTCACATAGTTGAATCTTTCCACTAATTCTATGATATCCAGAAATTTATCTAAACTAAAACCTCTTAAACCCATAAAATCGATTAAATTTACGAGAATGAAAAAGGATACCTGCACCTCCTTAAGAAAATCGCTCGTGACTCATTTGATTGTATCAACGTAAGGCTAACATTTCCACATAATGGAACTTTCTAACAAATTCTATGATATCCAGACCTTATCTAAACTAAAGCCACTCAAACCCATAAAATCGATTAAATTTACGAGAACGAAAAAGATACCTTCCCCTCTTTATGAAAATGGCTCGTGACTCATTTGATAGTGTCAACCTAAGGCTAACATTTCCACATAATGGAACTTTCCGACAAATTCTATGATATCCTGAATTTATCCAAACTAAAACCACTCAAACCCATAAAATCGATTAAATTTACGAGAACGAAAAAGATACCTTCCCCTCTTTATGAAAATGGCTCATGACTCATTTGATAGTGCCAACCTAAGGCTAACTTTTCCGCTAATGGAACTTACCAACAAATTCTAAGATATTCAGAATTTATCCTATACTAAAACTACTCAAACCCATAAAATCGATTAAATTTACGAGAACGAAAAAGATACCTTCCCCTCCTTATGAAATTGGCTCGTGACTCATTTGATTGCATCAATCTAAGGCTAACAGTTCCACATAATAGAACTTTCCGACAAATTCTATGAGATCCAGAATTTATCTAAACTAAAATCACTCAACCCCATATAATCTATTAAATTTACGAGAACGAAGAGGATTCCTTCCCTTCCTTATAAAAATGGCTCTTGACTTATTTGATTGTGTCAACCTAAGGCTAACATAATAGAACTTTCCAACAAATTCTATGATATCCAGAATTTATCTAAACTAAAACCACTTAAATAACACCACGAAAAATGATACCACTATTCTCTGTTTGGAAAAGGCACTTGACTATTATCCTTAGGCTATCATTTCTACGTAATGAAATTTTCAGACAGAATCAGATGTAGTGATTTGAGATTGACATTTCTCAGGAAGGCTACTGATCGGGGAAGTATGAGTATTGCAATCGCCCGTGAACGGAAGAGAGATTTGTGCAGAAGTTGTAAACATGGGAAAGGTATCCTGTATCACTTTCTTCACGGAGGAGCGTACCTCCAGTAGGAAAATATGTGGCACATATAAAGTATTTCAAGGTTGGTTTGGTAATTGGGGGAGAGCAAAAAACGTGTAGAGAACGATCGGCATGGCAGACGGCCTATGGAACAAATTCACAAGTTTTCTATTATTTATTACCCTACTAAAAACAATCGATGGAGATTTCCGACTGGGTAACTCGATTCAGATTTATTTTCTTATGCCTACCACGCCGCCGACATGAAATGCAATTTTTCATACAAAAAAATGACACAAACGAAAACGAAAATGAAAAGTTCGCTGCTAAATTTTATTTTGCAGTACGCAGCACCTACACGCAGGATACATTTTTCACAGCGTTTTTATCTGCCGGTACGATAAAAGTAAGCTAAATTTTTGACGTTTCATAAATATTTGTATTTGTTGTTGCGCTATTTGATGGAGTATCTATCTGCTTAATTCTGGAGAACAGCGAAAATTTCATTTCACTTTAAGCTTAGTACTCAGTTCAAAATGAAATGATATTTTACCGCGGTCTCCAAAAATCTATTTATTTTCGCGTAAAAAAGAAATGAAATTTTATTTGGAGAATCTTTAATTTTAACGTATAAATTTGTAAACATACATAAATGAATTTGTTTATTTTACGAAAATAAATTAAATTGACTTTAATTAGAATTTATAGATTTGTGGTATTAAAAAATTGTTTATTGCCAAACAGAAACAAATGTCAAAATTTCGCGTGACAATAATGTGCCCGAGACATTATTTTCACATGAAAATAATTTGGAGAGTTTATGCGCGCCATCTTTGATGTATTGCCCACACTTTGATTTTTCGCTGGTGAACTGAGTATACTACAAAATGAAAACAGAAGTGGAATTTTTCATTTCTAATTTCACTTTGGTAAAATCGTATGGGAATTTTACGTGAAATCGAACTGAGTACTAGGCTTTAGTTGCAAACTAAGTAGCTTTTAGTAGGGAAACGAAAAATAGAAAATTTGTAAACAAATTTGAAAAAATTCAAATAATATAAAGAATTTTAAAGCAAAATATATTCCGTATGATTTCAAGAATACGCGCCCAGGAGACTCGTGGTGTGCCAGCAGTGGCGGAATGGATTATTGCTGTTTTAATTTGAACGATCTAACCTACTGAGGCAGTACAGGTTTAAGTGGGGAGTAATGGTTTGATCTCACATATTAGTTTAATTCAGCATGGGCGGAACATTTATTCATCAAAAATTGTTCATTTAAATTTTAGAAAATTAATAACGTTTTTTTTGTGAAATTAGTGACATCTAGGTTTAAGTAGTAGCATCAGAGGTGATTTTGTGGCATTGCAGATTATAGTAATCTAGAACATTTATTAATTAAAAATTGTGAATTAATAAATCATTGCGGAAATTATTTGTTGTGGTGTTTTAATGTTAGTGAATTTTGGTAAAATTATTTTGGGAATATTTCAAGAAAATTCCAGTGGTGTAAGTATTACGGTAGTGGTGTAAATGTGTGCAAAATTATGTTATGGTGTATTCGGCAATATTCCAGAAGTGGCGTAAATTATGAAAATTGGTGTTGTAACTGTTAAATTCTATAATTGTATCACCAATCAATTGATACGAACCCTGATTTGATAGGGCCAATTCGCAACAGTATTTTAAAAATTTAAATTAGCACTTTTGAGTCAAGTTATTTTTGTATTTTGACTAAATGTTTTAGACGAGTCCCGATTACAGGTGGACAAAAATAATAATATCTTATTACGATTTTCTTTTTTCTTTTTGAAGTTCGGAATTCTAAATACTATTTAATTAATTAACACCAAAAAAATATATATCTTGCAATATATTAAAACAGCGTTCAGTAAAAATCAATTATTTATAATTATTTCGTACATAAATTTTGATGTCGGGTTTGAAAAATCGTATTCGATTCGAAAGGAAATTAAAATTATTCATTTCAAACAACCGTGGAAATTGTAATGATTTTTTCCACTGAATCTTAATTAATATAAAATTTTTAATATTTTCGTTGTAGCTCAGATTTATAAAATATAATATAAAATATAAATTCCACAACAAAAAAGGGCTTCATGCTTAATAATTAAAATGATGAGAACCGAGAAAACCAAATATTTTTTGGTATATAAGAATGTAATGTATACGACTGGTATCGTAATATACAATATATATAGAATAAATTATTTGTATATAGCCAAGAAGAACAAATTAATTACGGCATTAATTAATGAACCTTTATATATGTATGTATATATGTATGTGTGTATATGTATAATAAAAACAAATGTTCCATATATTAATTAAAAATTTTATTCGGATTTTTAATTTTTGTATAAATTATACAATAAAAAATATAAATAAAATTGAATTAATTAAAATTTAATTAATTTTAGTTGTCTTGCTGTTTAACATTATAAATTTATAATATTGTGCAAGTCTCAGTTTATTATTTTGCACGCGGTCACATATTATTGCAATCGATCCATTTTTTTTTTAACACCCTTGAACCATATACGTATCCATTTATGTATAATTCTTATTTTGTATCCCGACCAAATTGTTTCAATTTTTCCAAGTCATTTCCCCCCAGCCATAAATGGGTGAGTGTGATTTTCTTCTAACGAAATCTAAATCACAATAAACTGTGTTCTGTAGTATAGAAAGAAAATTTTTGCTCAACAACTTTTGCACATTTTTATGGAATCTACTATACACAAATATTGTATAATCCTTATAATAAAATTAATTTATTTTATTTATATAATTAAAATAAATATAATATTATTATAGAAAAAATTAATATTTTGCCATCTACATTTTTATGATATTTAATACGTTTTTATACTTCACCCAGGCCCATAACCCTTATCCCATTTATTCGAAATATCATAGCACATTTCGTATACGTATATTTATATAACTTTTATATAAACATAAACTTATGTTGTTGGTGTGTGTGTGTAAATAACATTACAACATATATACTATACCCGTATGTATAAGTACTTACACATATTTATAACTTTAGCACACGATCTCGGAGATAAAATACTCGTAGTATAAAATATACAATATATTGGGGGGTACGAATAAGTTTTGAGAGATTTGCTAAAGATGGCGTAACAATTAAGTCGCATCAAGCCATCTTGTAACTACATGCATCATTTCCCTCTGCTGCAGAATCATATCGAAAAATGAGTAAGTGTCATTTCGCATGTCAACCTTTGTTGATGCTGTATAAGTTAGCGGAATTTTGACAGCGGAAAATAAGAGATTACACTTCTCGCCGCAAGTGGCAGCACTATCAATAAAGAGAATTAATTTTGTTATGTAATTGATCTCCGAAGTAAAGCAACTCGGTATATGAAATCTTGAAATTTAACAATATTCCGTCTTTCCGCCATTTCTTCCACTAGTAACCAATACTTTCGGTTGTTTTTCTAATAGCTTAGGTCAGACTGAGACTATGTTGGAAATTTGGTAAAAAATCATGGACTAGAATTTTCTGATGTCCTGCGGCCAAATAAGTTATTTTCATATGTGATACGTTTTGTACCGATAGTACTTGGTGGAAATTCATACTTTTTTTTATATTTTAATACACTTAATTTTTTTTTTTTTTAGTTTTATCCACAAATTTTTAGTTTTTATTTTTATGCCATAAACATGTTTTCGTCACTTGGACATCATCAGATGGACTTGGACATCATCAGATCTAGTTCATCTGATGATGTCCAAGTGACGAAAACATGTTTATATAAAAAATAAAAATTTGTGGATAAAACTAAAAAACCAAAAAAATTAAGTGTATTAAAAAAAAAAAAAAATGTTATTTTCTCAGTTTTGATATTGGCCAACAACTGAAAATAACTTATATGGCCTCTACGGCCAAATCAAAAAATTTTAGTGAAAACTCTAGTCCATGAACTTTCCCCAAATTTCCCATATAGTCTCAATATGATCTAAGCTATTAGAAAAACAACCGAAAGTATTGGTTACTAGTGAAAGTTTTTGAGATATTGGCCAAAAACTGAAAATCACTTAAATGGCCGCAGAAAATCAAAAAATTCTAGTTCATCAATTTTCCCGAAATTTCACATATAGTCTCAGTATGACCTAAGCTATTAGAAAAACAACCGAAAGTATTGGATACTATAGTGGAAGAAATGGCGGAAAGACGGAATATTGCTAAATTTCAAGATTTCATATACCGAGTTGCTTTACTTCGGAGATCAATCAATTTGCCATTTTAAGGAACAGTTAATTCTTTATTCCGCTGAGATATTTTATTTAGTGAAAAAAGTGGTACATAATAAATGAGAAATTTTCGCTGGTAATTACATAACAAAATAAATTCTCTTTAGTGATAGTGCTGCCACTTGCGGCGAATAGCCTAATCTCTTATTTTCCGCTGTCAAAATATACAGCATCCATTGTTGATGCTTTTTTGCTTTAATTTGAAGAAAATTGCAGCTAATGGACATCGATTAATGTTTGAAGCATATGGCGAACATATTCCATCAATAAAAACATGTGAATACTGGTTCCGCCGTCTTAAAAGTGACGAATATGACACCAGTGACAAAGAAAGCAAAGTAAGACCAGTAAAGTTTGAAGATGCTGAGTTGTAGGCGTTATTGGACCATTGATTCATAGTTCGGAGTGGTCTACTATGAGCTAGTCCAGTCTAACGAAACCATTACTGGAGAACGTTAACAACAACAATTGATGCAATTAAAATGCCATAAACTTACGACCAATTGTTGTTGAGGTCTTCGAATAAAAACTAACACCACTTTATCTAATATTCGTCTATTACCTCATGGTATCATTGCACTGACTGAGACCTTTCTAATTCCGAGATTGTTCCGATGGAACTTGAAGTATACCAGAGGGATCGTTATATTACTCTTCATGGAGCAGTTGTAGGTGCAGTCCATTGTCTATGATCTTTGTTTATGATTTTCTTGCCACTGATAATGACGTCATGATCGAAGATTCTATGAGATTTAAGTTATGCAGAAAAGCAAATTTCGATTTTCTACCCTAGCTCTTTCTTGAAATAGACTTTTCATTTACTGCTGACGTTTCCGATATTGATAAGTGCCAACGTCTGTTCTATGCCAAGGCCTTTGAGTATCTTCACAGATCTGTGCCATACGTACGCAATAAAAGTTTCAATGAAGCTCTACTGTGAATACGAAGCTTCGAAGCTTGCTCATTGCATACCAAGAAGAACTCGGCAAGTTGAAATCCGAACTACGGTGCAAGAATTATTTCTTAAAATTTTAAGATGGTTCTCTATTCTCAACTATTGCAATATTTCTTTAAACGACCATAGTAAGGTTGCTAATATGTTCGCCTCATTTCTTTTCACATTTCAACATTGCAATTTTACACCTGATTTAAATTATTTTAAGGAATTTGATGGTATAGTATACAACACTCTTCATCAGGTCCTGATGACATTCCACTCATAGTCTTCTTGCGCTGTAGCGAGTCCCTCTCGATTTCCATATGTGCACTGTTTAATTTAGCTTGGCAATGCGATTCTTTTCTACAGCTCTGGAGATCTTATGTAATTCCGATACACAAAAAGAGTCCACGTTCTGATATCACAAATTATTGACCCATCGTAAAATTATGTTATCTACCAAAACTGTTCGAACATCTCATTTACAGTCGGCTGTATGAGTTCTGCAGACTAGGTATATGTGAGACACAGTACGTCCTCCAATGGCGTAGGTATTGTTACCAATTTAGTTTCTTTTATCTCTATCAGGTTGATGCAATTGTTACTGATATAAACAAGGCGTTTAGCAAGATTCCTCATAGTGTCATTTTGCTCTTCTTAGTTTCATCGTTTCTACTAATGATCTATCGGTACTTATCAGAAATTCCTATCTAGACTGCTTTGCAGATGACTGCAAAATATTGCAGGTCAGTTCTTCCACGTCAATTGTAAATTGCACGAGGATGACCGAGATAGGTTTGCTTTGTGGTGCAGCAACAATGGCCTCGAGCTGAATGCAGCCAGATCAAGAGTTTTTGGGGCCTAGAGTAAAAATGTGATGATTTTTTGGGTTGACAGTAAAATATGTCGTAATAGCAATAATTAATGTGTTTTTTATGATTTCATTTTTGCCATCTGTTCCGGGGCTGAAGAACTCCCAACTCTTTCGCGGTTTGATTTTCTTGTCCTATCCTGAATTTGGGTCATGTTCGCATAAATATCAAAATTGGGCCTACTTCACATAATATGTTTATAAATATTATTTCTACTCTCAGTTACGAACATTTCGACTGTCATGACAGTTTCTAGCATCGTGATATCAAGTATTTTCGGGGCTGAGAGTAAAACATGTCATGATAGCAATATTTGGTGTTGCTATCGCATTTTTCGGTAATGGAATTTGGGCTATTTTCACATACATAACTAACGCAACTGTTGAAAAATGAAACTATCGTGATAGAAAATAGTAAGATAGAAACTTGCAAATGTTACAATTTAAAGAAAATTAAATAGTTTAATAAAAAAATTTGTGGTTTGGTCTAATGTTCAAACCTCAAAAATATTAAGGTATTCTAAGAATATTTACTGAATAAAGTATCTGCCAAATATTTTCTATTTTCGATTTGTTAAATCAAAACTTTATCTATCACCATAGAAAAACCGCCATATTTTTAATGCCAGCCCAAAAATAAATCTGTCGTGAAACTATCAATCCCGCATGAACAATTGAACAAAATAAGTAATTAATTTTAACTCCATATCGAATTATTTTGGATATGGCCGCTGACTACATGTTAGGTTTCAGTAGTTGCTATCACACACTTAGGCCAATTGTGGCCCATTGTGACACCACAGGCTCAAAAGCGCAAAAGAGCTGTTATATACTCCAATTCCAGTAGTCCGTTGATTACTACATTCCAAAGAAGGGGAGAGAGAACACCTTCCTGAGGTGTTCCCCAAACACCCGTCTCATGACGGAGATTTCCATCATCTCCGCTATAACTGGGTATTCAATCTTAAGTGACAACAATCCTTCCTTTTTTGCGTTGTTAAAAGTGCACTCGATATCGAAGCCACCAACGAAAATTTCTGAAAATACAGTGACTTCTCAATTTCTCGAACCAACTCGAATATGGACATCCAGCAGCCTTTCCATGATTTTCAGCAGAAATGATGAGATATTGGTCTTAAGTCCTTAGGGCTGCTGTGTGAGCTTCTACACGCTTTCGGGATGAAAATCACCCTAGCGTCCCTCCATTTCTTCGGGATGTACCCCAGATTCAGACACTCTGTGAAAATCTAGTCAGCGGAGCAAGACTCCCGAGTTCTTCTGAATTTCTGCTTGCACTTAAAGGGCTTAACACTTTTAAAAGCCTATTTTATCTACCGTATATTCAGATTATACTCTAAGCACAACAGTTGGGTCCCGTAGTCATCTAAAAACTCACAGTTATCCAAAGACAGATAGCCTGGAACAGTTGGGTTGGTAGAGTGAATCTTTTAAAGCGCGAGGTTTCCGAGACCCTTTCCATTCTATCACTGAAGAGTCTCCACGAATTTCTTTGCGCCTTCCTTGTTTCACGTTTATATTCTCTGAGGCATTGCTTATAGAAGTCCGAGTCTTGACTTTCTCTCGATCTTTGCGCCCTATTGAAAGCAGACCCACAGACTTTTCGGCACACCGCAAGTGCCGAGGTCCACTAAACAGATTTTCGGTTTCCTCTCAGCTTTGTTATTGGGTAGGTCTCCCTCAAAGAGGTATTGCAAGCCCTAGCCTAGTAAGAATAACCACTATTGAATCCAGATCACTACCCGTGTCGGGGAGTCCTGGAACTCTAGATGGAATGCTTCGTCCTAGATTGAGCTGAGGTGAAATAAAATCAGATACCAGAGTAACATTCAGAACCTCCTGCCTATTTCTTATAATACAGGTGGGTTCCTGATCTATATTACTAATAATGAGGTTAGTTTTTAAAAGATATTCAAAAAGTGACTGACCCCTATCATTGATGTCCGAGCTACCCCAGATGGTATGCGTTTGCGTCGCACCCTAGGATAACTCCGACCTTTTTCGCTTCTGCATAACAAACAAGTGCTCTCAGTGTATCTGGCGGCACTGTCTTTTCCCGGTCCAAATATGCGGCTGCAAGCCAGAATCTCCCCGACCTCTGACTTTAAATAGCATTTATATTGGATACATCAGAAAATTATACGACAGAAACGTGTGTTGGGGAATCGGCGGTTTAAGGGCTTCCTGTAGTCATTATTCCGATGCTGGTACAATTCAATGAAATATCTAATTAATTTTAGTTCTGTATCTGATTCATTTGAGTATGGCCCCTCACTTCGAATGACATTTATAACCAGAGCATCAAACCAGCAGCCTTTAAACCTCCGGCTCCCCCACAAATGTTTATGTCGTATAATGCTATGATACTCGTTTATACTCTAATATAAATGACGTTCGGGGGCCATACACAAATTAGTCCGATACAGAATTAAAATTAAATACACATTTAGTTTTACTTTACTTTTTTGGGTTGACAGAAATATTTTTCTCTCGTGATAGTATCATGAGATTTTATTTTTGCGCTGACATTAAAACATGGCGGTTTTTCTTTCAATGACGGAATAATTTTTTTTTGTTGATATACAGAAAATTGTGTCTTTTTAAACATTTTTGGGCTGACGCATGCGTATTGTCTCAAAGTTTGTATATTTTAGTATTGCCATAGATTTTTGGTGGGTTAGAATTTGAGTTTCATATTCATCAAGTATAAGATAAATTAGTCAATCACTACTGAATTGAATTACAGGAGGTTGTCAATTTGTTACCAATTAGTCGACGAGTTGTCAATCATTGCATATTATTGCAAAAACAGGGCAACATCTTTAAGACAAAATTCACCTAAGAAAGAATCACGCTCACGTTCATTGGCATAGTTACATATGAACTATCGCTGACCCGGATGATGTTTAGGCACGGGCACATCAAATGTAATGAGTATATTTCCGTTTCTCGTGTAATTGTAAGCTCAGCAACCAGATATGACTTGCTCTAATTATTGAATTTTGTATATAAATTTGATATATAAACCAAGAAAATTGAATGAAAATTAAGATCATTTCGAAAAATTACACTCGCGAGCAAATAAATTGACTCAAACCTCTGCGCAAACAAAAAGTCATATTTTTTTAAAATGGCTTAACCGATTTTCATAATACATTTTTTTTTGACAGCTTAAATTAAAGCAATTGAAGCAAAATGCGATGTTTCGGTGCAAACAATTGGCGTGCTGCAATCTCCTGTATAACACCACGTTTGCCGATATTTGCCATCGGTCACTTATCAGACGTTGACTTTATTGCTAGAAGAACGCAATTAATGAGAACTCGCTCGTCATCTAAACATGATCCAATCTGCTGTCTCAATAGTATCCAGAACGTTTCAGCAAACTTGTACGTTCAATCGGAAACCACATACCAGCCGGTATCGTTATACATCTCGCGGGTGTCGATATGAAGCAGCAGCTAAGACAAGCGTGGGCTGCCATATCGCTTGAGAGAAAAACAGATCTTGTTTTCGTAATTGGTGGAGGCCATAGAGATCTGGTCGGTAAAAGATCCACACTCGTAGACAAAATTTACGCATATTTTTTTTTGTAATAAAAAAAAAAATACCGCTAGTCAACTTTAATACTACTAGTGTCAAAGGATAGCACATTTATATTTTTATCAGAAACCACCTGGAATAAAGTCTACTGCAGGCCAATAAATATAATTTTTCAAAAATTCTTAATCAAGTGTGCATGTGGTTTGAAATTCAACGCAACGATCGGCTTTTGTACCATTGCATATCAATTATTTGTAAACGCAGTACCACTAGTTTTTGTAAATGTGTTCAAAAGTTAGCACGTACTATAAGATCCATTGTAATATGGCACCCTTTCATGAGCTGGAGGCGGTTAAAGTCGTCACATTGTATCGGGAAGGTTATACTCAAGTACAAATCGCACAAAAATTAGGAATGAACCAGTCTTCGGTTTCACGAATACTTAAGGGATATCGAGAGACCGGAGAATATAAAAGAAAAACCGAAAGTGGACGTAAAAGGTGCACAATCGAGCATGACGGCCGATTTTAAAAAATTAATTCGGTGCGAAATCGAAAGCGTACTGCAACTCAAATGAAAAATGAGTAACTTAGTGCCCGTCAAGTGAATATTAATGCCAGAACAATTAGAAGAAAAATAGTTAAAAAAGAACTGATGAAGGAGTAATCCGAAATTAATATTCTTAAAATAATAAATCATTGTTACTAAAGGGTGACCAAGTTTCGCACTCAGTTTACTTTATTGGACATTAAACCAACCACACGAATGCGTACAGTGCGTACAGAAGAGAATATTGCGTCTGTTTCTGAGAGTGTTGCTGAAGACCGTGAAATGTCGATTCGTCGCCGTTCGCAGCAATTGGGTTTGTGTTATTCGACGACATGGAAGATTTTACGCAAAGATCTTGGTGTAAAACCGTATAAAATACAGCTCCTGCAAGAACTGAAGCCGAACGATCTGCCACAACGTCGAATTTTCAGTGAATGGGCCCTAGAAAAGTTGGAAGAAAATCCGCTTTTTTATCGACAAATTTTGTTCAGCGATGAGGCTCATTTCTGGTTGAATGGCTACGTAAATAAGCAAAATTGCCGCATTTGGAGTGAAGAGCAACCAGAAGCCGTTCAAGAACTGCCCATGCATCCCGAAAAATGCACTGTTTGGTGTGGTTTGTACGCTGGTGGAATCATTGGACCGTATTTTTTCAAAGATGCTGTTGGACGCAACGTTACGGTGAATGGCGATCGCTATCGTTCGATGCTAACAAACTTTTTGTTGCCAAAAATGGAAGAACTGAACTTAGTTGACATGTGGTTTCAACAAGATGGCGCTACATGCCACACAGCTCGCGATTCTATGGCCATTTTGAGGGAAAACTTCGGAGAACAATTCATCTCAAGAAATGGCCCGGTAAGTTGGCCACCAAGATCATGCGATTTGACGCCTTTAGACTATTTTTTGTGGGGCTACGTCAAGTCTAAAGTCTACAGAAATAAGCCAGCAACTATTCCAGTTTTGGAAGACAACATTTCCGAAGAAATTCGGGCTATTCCGGCCGAAATGCTCGAAAAAGTTGCCCAAAATTGGACTTTCCGAATGGACCACCTAAGACGCAGCCGCGGTCAACATTTAAATGAAATTATCTTCAAAAAGTAAATGTCATGGACCAATCTAACGTTTCAAATAAAGAACCGATGAGATTTTGCAAATTTTATGCGTTTTTTTTTAAAAAAAAGTTCTCAAGCTCTTAAAAAATCACCCGTTATAAGGTAATTTTTAATAAAAATAAAAAAATAAAATAACTACGGTTTTTTATTATAAACATTTATAAGTGACAAAATACACAAAAAAAGAAAATATGGATAGCCATATCAACTCATATAGAACAATTAGACAAAGATTAAAAGCCGTTTAGAATTTGGTCATACTCATGCAACTTGAGGAACTGATCAATGGGACACTGCTCCCTTTTAAGATGAGACCAGAATCCAATTATGGAAACCAGATGGACGTAATCTTGTATACAGAAGAGTTGGAGAACGCTACGCAGCAAAATGTAAGCATTGGAGAAGGTTCAATAATGTTTTGGGGTGGAATCAGTTGAAAGGGACGTACGGAGCTGGTGGAGATTTGTTTGACAATGAACGCAGACTGGTATGTTCGCAACATTTTTGGCGATCACGTTTTGCCATATGTGGGCTTCATATGTTATGTTAGTTTTGTGTTAACGCTCTAGTCCACGTAGCTGCAACGGTACATCAATATCTCCAAGATGTCAGCATTCGTGCATTTACTGCGAAATTCTTTGCAAATGTCAGGCAACAAAAAATTACCCGGATTCAGCTATCAGGGTAAAAAAAACTTACACGGGTTGAGCTGTCAGGGTAATATTTTGACATTACTTAAGAAGTCAGAAAAAGAATTGTCATAAAAGACTGCCGGAAAGTGACTCGAAATATAGTCTAAAATCAATTTAGCAGCAGAGAGAGAAAAATTAAAGTTCGAAATAAGCTTATTAAACAAAATTTGGTGTTTAATTGAATCAAACGCTTTAGAAAAATCTAACAGAGTAAGGCAAGTCATTTCTCTTTTACTCATACTACGACGAATATCATCACAAACATTCAGTAAAGGAGTGGTAGTACCGTGGAACCTTCTAAAACCCGATTGAAAAATACTAAGCAAATTAAAGCTATCGATATGAGATTGAATTTGGTTTTTTACTACCAATTCAAACGCCTTGGACAGAAAACTTAAAATGCTAATAAGACGGAAATGGGAAAGCTTTTACTCAACTTCCACTGAGCGGGATATGAAGAGGTCGTTAAAATAAAATTTAAAATATGTAACAAGTACCTTGATACAATAGGAAAATGCGCTTAACTAATTTTTGACTAACCATATCTAGACCAGTGGATTGCGATTTAACTTCCCAAATTGCAAAATGCAAATCAACAGCAGATATATTTGTAAACGAAAAAGAATGAAGGGGTTCGACGGACACTAAATCAATAATGGAAATATCATGGGTTGGACTAGAGCTAGTTAAATAAAGGTTAAAATCATTAGCTTTGAAATCTACAGAAGCAGCCTATTTGCAACTACCAAGGTCCAAGTTGCATACGTTACGCTAAAATATCTTAGAGGGAAGTGAGGGATCTAACTTATCCTTGAAATTTTTTTGCTTAGATACGAATTTAATTTACCACTCTATTTCGAGATTGCTTATAAGCTAGATAAGACAAAGAATTAGGGCTAATTTTCCACAGACGATATTTGGAAAAACGAACAGAAATAGCACTCAGAAAGAAAAAAAATATTGTCCCAAAAAATAGAGCCACAAGTTGATGAAAGGTGAGATTCATCAATTTTAGAAAAATCCCCTAAAGCTGAAACTTTTAGGTTTAGGTCGAGAGTAATAATTAACAAAAAAAAACAAGAAGATCATGATAGAGCCAATACCAAGAGACAATTGATTGAAAATAAATAAATGGAATTATCTGGAGAAGCAACAACGTGATCAATGAGCGAATAAGAACCACCACTTGCGGTAGCGTAAAAGTAAGTGGGCGCTTCAGTATTGTAAACCGAAAGGTTAATGCTACGTAATGTTGGGTATAGAATTAAGGTAGTGAACGTGTTATGAATATATTCCACGTAGCCTGTGAGCAAAGTCCCTGCTGGTACTGGCATCGCGTTAACATCATGTCGAATGTTTTTTTTATTTTCGTTCATTTGTGTTGTGTTCGTTATATGAATGTTCGATACATCGTCGCCATTTTTTTTTCTTATGTTAATAATTTTTATACTCGAATTTTGTGCGTGATTGAATTAAAGTGCAGTGAAAACAAAACAGTACAATTAAAATACTTTCGAAGTCCGTGATTTACATAGATACGTTTAATATTAAATCAAATGTCAGATAAACAAAGAAGTAAATCAAATAAAAATGCATCGTTGCCATCCAATAATCAAGAAAATGTGGCAATTAATTTGTCAACGTATGAAGTTGAAAAAATCGTACCAATGTTTGATCCAGACAATAGTAATTCATTATCCACATCAGTATGGATAAAACGAATCGAAAATCTCGAACAAGCGTATCACTGGAGTCAACTTCGCCAGATGATCAATGCAACCATGCCACTGAATAGTCCGGCAAAAATTTGGTACGAGGGTGCTCAGACCCAAATTTTAACTTGGGAAGATTTTAAACGTCAAATCGAAGAGAACTTCCCAAATCATAATCAACGGATAAAGATATTAAGAAATCTGGATCGGAATAAGAAGATGGATAACGAGTCGATTGAGACTTATTTTCATCGAACCGTACGATTGGCTCGCCAAATAGACTTGGATGATAAAACAATACAAGAATACATTATCCAAGGAATGACATCGTATACCGCCAGAAGTGTAATTATTGCCGCAAAACCGCCAACGTTACCGTCCCTATTAGAACTTATGGTTGAAATAAGCCACTCAAAAGATGAGGATCAGCATGAACGTCGTAATAGAAAACGCAACCATATTGATGTCAGCCGGAATTGTTTTATATGTGGAAACAACGATCATCTAATGTCGAAATGTCCAAAGAGAGCTCAAAGAAAGTGTTTTACCTGTGGTGATGTCGATCATATCAAAAATAACTGTCCAAAAAACAAAATTATTCCGGGGAACGAAATATACGACTGTTAACGGCATCATTAATGAAAACAGCAGAAGTTGATGGTGTCACTTTAGCAGCATTCATCGATATGGGAAGTGATTCACAAAAATAAATGTGAAATATTGATTGTCCCAGATTATATACAACAAGAAGGATTGTTAATAGGTTTGAACTATTTTGATAATCCGAACGTTGAGGTAGTATATGGGAAAGATCAGTTGAAGATCATAGATCGATCAGAAAATGAAAGGGTGACAGAATCGAATCGTTTTGTACTAGGGGACATAAGAGTGGGACAAGATACGTCGGATTATGATACACAACGTCTTAGAAGTATTATAGAACGATACAGTGATTGTTTTTCAGATAATCTTTCGAATATCGGATGTACTTCGATAGAAGAAATGACGATTAATATTAAAGAAAACAAAATAATTCGACGAGTACCGTATCGTGTACCGTATGGTATGCTACCAGAAATGGAACGTGCTATTAAGGAGATGCTGGATGCGAAAATAATAGAACCATCAACATCCAAATATGCCAGCCCTGTCGTGATGGTAACTAAGAAATCAGGTGGATTTCGTTTTTGTGTTGACTATCGAATGCTGAATACAGTTATTCAACGAGAACAATTTACTACACCATTGATTGAAGAGGATTTGCATCGCCTTTGTGGGAAATCCATATTCATCTCATTAGATATGAAATCCGGTTCTACGACCTATAAAACACGATGGTCTTATTTGGTACTTAGACGATATATTGATTGCTGGGACATCTATAGATGAAACATTAAATATATTCGAACAGGTCCTTACAGTGCTGAGACGCAGGGTTTACGTTGAACATTGAGAAATGTAATTTTCTTTCATCCAGAATAACTTACTTGGGTCACGAAATCGATATTAATGGAGTCAAACCAGGGGAAACTAAGGTAGCGGCAGTTACAAAGTTTCCTACTCCCACCAGTATTCGAAATGTTGGTCAATTTCTCTGATCAAGAAAACGCATTCAAAAATTTAAAAACAGCATTAACAACGGAACCTGTGTTAGCTCTATTCGATCCCAAGGCTGTTCTTGAAGTATTTTGTGACGCCTCATCTATTGGTTTGTCTGCTTGTTTAATTCAATTAGATGAAAATCGGTTACCACATGCAGTTGCTTATTTTACTTGTACTACCACACTTGCAGAGGCAATACGACACAGTTTTGAGTTGGAAACACTTGCTGTAGTGGAAACCTTGAAACGTTTTAAGTATTATTTGTTGAACCGCCACTTCATTTTGTATACTGATTGTAAATCGCTAGCCTGCACCAAAATACAAACAGGGTTAAATTCGAAAATTACCAGATGGTGGTTAGCAATCCAGCAGTTTGATTTCGATATTAAATATAGACGAGGGAGTGATATGAGGCATATTGATAGTCTTAGCCGTAATGTATGTAAAATAAATACTGATGGAACCGATTGGATAGTTGCATTACAAACCAAGGATAATAAATTAAAAGAAATTAAGGATGTATTGGAAGGCAAACATGTAGAACGTAAAATCGAAAGACAAGTAAAAACAGATTATCAACTAAAGGATGGCAGGATTTATAGGAAAACTGATAACGGACTAAAATTTGTCGTCCCGTCCATTGAAAGAATATATATTTTACAATATGCTCACGATAAATTAGGACATCGTGCGCTAAATAGAACCAAACAGCATATTCAAAACGATTTTTGGTTTCCAAAAATGACAAATGTTGTGAAGAAATATATTGAACAGTGTGTTCCATGTATGTATGCTACAAGAGGAAAAGATGAAACAAGATATCAATTACATGAAATACCATGTCCAACAATACCGTATCAAGTGGTCCATGCAGACTTTTACGGACCGCTTATTAAGAGTAAAAAACAGAATGAGTACATTATTGCAGTGATATGCAGATTGACAAAGTTTGTTGTGTTGAAACCAGTACGAGCAGCTAACAGTAAAGGCATTATAGTTATTTTGGATGAGGTGGCACAATATCTCGGTATGCCTAAAGTATTGGTAACGGATCGAGGGACTGCTTTTATGTCAAAAAACATTTAAAGAATATTGTGAATATAATTCAATAAAACATTCAGTAGTTGCAGTAAAGACACCACGAGCAAACGGACAAATAGAGAGATGTTTTCGATTGATAGGAGAATCCCTAAAAACATTGTGTAATAAAGAAAATGAGCGGAATTGGGATATCCATTTAAGTACTATACAGTGGGCTATGAATTCTTCAGCTAATAGAACGACTGGCAAGACACCTCAACGTGTGCTATTTGGATTTAATCCTCGTAATGTTTTGGGAAATAAACTATTGTCTGCATTAATGAATTGCATTAATGACTACCTTGTCCGGAGTGGCAAAAAGTTGAGTGATCGGATGTTAGACTACCTTGTCCGGAGTGGCACAAAGTCGAGTATTCGGAAGGTGGATTACCTTATCCGAGTGAATGAAATGAGTAATAGGGGTCGCAATACGAGGCCTGTTTGTACATCGTACAGACAAAGGAATATTCATAAATATCGTTCGTAACGGGCTTATAAGTAGTTTTAGTAATTAACACTGAGGGCAGTGCTGAGTCAGGAAAGGCCGAATGTTGGGTTTAGAATTAAGGTAGTGAACGTGTTATGAATATATTCCACGTAGCCTGTGAGCAAAGTCCCTGCTGGTACTGGCATCGCGTTAATATCATGTCGAATGGGTCAGTTGTACAAGATGACGAGGGTGACCTCGTTCACTTGGCATAGACTAATGTTATAGGGCTAGTAGTTTATATTAGCAGTGTAAGGGTTAATAGTTTACAACATCAATGATAGGGTTAATAGTCTATAGTAGAATAAAATAGGTAGGATCAGAGTAGGTATTTAAAAAGAAAGAGCAGTAATAAATTGACATTGAAGCTAGAATAGTGTCCGCGTTGAGTGCGTTGTGAAAAAGGGCTTACAACTGGCTCAAATAGTAATCGATTAATTTTATACATAATAAAATAATAGTGATAGGAATTACACTACTACATTAAGATATTTAAATAGCTATGAGAAAATAAAGTCTCTTAAGAAATATTAAAATTAAAATCACCCGAAATGAAAACCTCATCATACCGACAGGAAAAATAGCTAAAAAGATACTCAATGTCTTGACTGGATGTCGAAAATGTTTCCGATAAACAAATTTCTTCAATTGGGACCCCATTAAAAGTATGACGAAGTTCGTCAATATTTAAAGTAAGATTCTGAACATTCGAACTAACTACATTAAACATGTTGGACCTAGTCCGAAGCATAGATTTTAATACAACCGAGGGCAAAGAAATACGCTCGGTGGGAATCGCGAGTCAAGGAGCACTTCAACAACAATACTTACATGCGGGATTTCTTTTTTATTACAAAAAAAAAATATGTGGTAATTTTGTCCACGAGTATATATCTAGGACATTCTCTTGGATCATGTAGTGCCCAACGCAGGATATTTAGGACAAAATTTCATATTGATGAATGACAATGCCCGTTGTCACATAGCTCAAACTACGCGGCAGTTCATAGAAGAGGCTCGACTCGCGACGATGAAGTGGCTAGCCTTCAATGCAGACATGAATCCAATTGAGCATTTATGGGACGAAAACGGAGGCTTCGGGCCAGAAATCCGGTACCATCTAACACTAGTGACCAAAAGATTGCGTTGGATGAGGAGTGGGATGTGATCCTCTAAGTATTTGTCAAAACCTTAATAAGATTAATGGGGAACCGCATGCGAGCCGTTGTAGATGCAAGAGGGAGCCAAACTAAGTATTAACCAATAAAAATTGTTTCCGTTTTGATTGAATTTTTTGTTGTATTTTAAATTTAATATCCCCAATATTTTTTTCATAATCATCAATTTTGGTTGCGTTATTAAACCGTATTAAACAAATTCGCCTTTCTGTGAGTGCTGAAGGTTTGAGTCGATTAATTTACTCGCGAGTGTATATCAAGTGTTAGCATTCAGAAAACACTAATTGCTGGACTATTAAGCAAAATATTGAAGAAATTGTAAATTTTACTGGAGCAAAAACAATTGATAGCCTAGAATTGATGTGTTTAATTTTAAATTTCGATAGATAATGATATCCGGGCGCGCATAATAATGAACTTCCTGTTTCTGCATCTGTATGTCATGTTTCCCGTCTAAAAACAGTTCGCTTCTCTGATTTTCATTATTTTATATACAATAAATTAAACAATTTATTAAATGAGATATAATATTAATAATAATAAAATAATAAAAAAAAAACTCTGTATACATTATTCGCTTTTATTCTCGAGTCTCTGATGTCAGACAACTCTAATTCCATGTGTTGGAATTTTTTTAATTTGGTGTTTTTTTTTTTTTTAAATTTTATTTTGAACAAAAAACATAATTTTAAATTATATTTTTTTATGTAATCAAATAAATCGTTAATTTTTTTTTTAAGTTAATAACACAACATTTATTTTATTTTTTTGTATATAGATACAATATATTTTTATATTTTATATATAAATTAATTTTTTTTGTCTGATGTAATTCAACGCTGTGTTGAATACGAGTATGCATATATACAGACACATAAGTGTAGTGTCTTAAAAGTATAGATATAAGACGTTAAAAATGTATAAAATTTGAAGTGAAGGGAAATTTTAAAAATGTAATAATATCTTTCTCTACTTTAGACAAAAAAAAAAAAAGCCAAAAACCAAATATAATTTGATATCGATATCAATTATTTATATTTTTGATACTTTTCGGCCGACGGTGTGTGTAGCGGCACCACCAAACTAATAATAATAATAATTGTAAGTTTACTTTTAATTCACACACGACTCAAGCGCAAAACATACGAAAAATTAGAGCTTACATTACAACAATAACATATAAAAAAAGCTAAGTATATATTTAAATAAATTGATTGATTGATTGATTGATTCTGAATGTACGACCAAGGTCTTACACAGGAGCTCCCGGGTGACGCCGGGCCCACCGTACACTCTTTTTTACATATAACAAAACCGAAGGATTGGATAGGTATGTTAAGTGGGACAGAATCGGCCCGGTTACAGACACCTAGGTATAGCCGATAGTTAGTAACACAAAGACATCACAAAACTAATCTACTTGGGGAAGGATAAAGGTTTAATAGGTTAAATGGATAATGATGGTATTGGTCATCAACAATTGCTTCTTTAAATCAGCAACCTAAGAAAAAATGTTATTATTTTACATGTATCTGGAAATCACCTGAAAATGAATACTATATTAATACTTGTCGATTTCCTAAACAAAACTGGTTTATTGAATCGGCCCGATTACATACACCTAGGTAGAGACGTTATAGTTAGTAACACAAAGACAATACAACTCTAAACTACATAATCAGCAATTAATTTTATAAATAAATATTATTTCACAAGCAATATGTATAATTCCTGAAAATTAATACAAAATTAGTATATTGACCTAAATAATATGCACACTTATTAATTTAATAAAAACCAAAAAAAAAAAAAAAAAAAAAAAAAAAAAATATAATAATAATAATAATAATTAAGGGAAAAGACTCGTTTATTACGTCGGTGCCGGTTTATAAATTTTGAAAAGATGGAATCCTTAATTAGGATGAATTATTGAAATCAAATGAGATAACCGCAGTGGTCAAAATGCAACTCTGGCAAAAATGGGCGGTTTAAAGAAATGTTGGTGCATTTGTTGAGGACCATGGGGGTGGGGACAATTTATAGGATTTTGTATTCTGACCAAATATATTAATAGAATTTTTCTTGGCCAATTAAGATGTCCCTAGAAATTCAAAAACAACTTTAGGTATATGGAGTGTTAGTTGGAGACCATGTTATTTTGACTAATTGGTTAATTGATTGGAATGTGCTACCAAACCAAATTAAGATTCCCAGTTGACGCCGGGCACATCCACATGTTTTTTACATATAACAAGATGGAGGGACAGGAAAGGTGAATTAATTATTATGGAAATTGACCCGGTTCCAGACACCTTAGTAGTCAATAGTTAGTAAATAATTAGTTGAACTGTAATGTAACACAGTTAACACAAGACAACATAATTGGTATAATACCCAGTAATCAGAATTCTAAAAATATATTAAATCTAAATATAAAGACTAAATAGAATCAAAATTATAATTTCAGGAACTTCAACTCTTCTAAATACGAAACAAAATAAAACATTAAATCATATATGTATTTAGAATTATTGATAAGTAACAAATAAATTTCACTTTTACCGAATAAAACCTGTTAAAATATAATATAATTCAGTAATAATAAGTACAGATTTCAAAATAAATTGTGTTAAATATAAGTAAACTTAGAATTCGGCATAATTAAGACTTAAACCAGAATTATCTTCCCCAGCAAAACAAATTTTTTTTCAAATCATAATCAAAACCATTGGCAAAATCTTATGAAAGTCTCCACCCAAAATCTTGATTAGGTAATTTAACCCTGTCGCGGACGCACAATTATTTAAAATGTTTGTTACAGGGTACAATGAAAACAGTAACGCTTCCTCTGGGACACAAAAAAACACATTCAATATTAATCATACGAAAACAACGTCTGTTATTACCGCCGCGTTTTATTTTGTTTGTATCAGCATATACTGACGTGTCCTACGGTAGGTCAATTGAAACGTAGGTATATGCCGACGTGTCCGCGATAGGGTTAAATAATGTTAAAGTAGACATGATATGAAATTTAACCTGAACCAGAAAATAAATTGATAAAGTTAAATAATTAAAGTTGAGTTAGTAAACAAACTTATAAATAAAATACTAAAGTTATGTCTTAGGGTCCTTTCCAAACACCAACCCTTCCGCTCATACGGTCGGTAAAAGCAATTGGAACAGCTTCACTAACTTATTCAAGAAGGAGTCATACAAGACAATAAGTCTACAATAAGTCGGTGTTTACAAAACTCCCCTTAATGCTTAATCAATTACCCAAAGCCGTGACAATTCGCTCTTAAATCTTAAGTTCGTTTTTGAGTAAAACCGGAAAATAATATCAATTAAAATAATAATAACAATAATAATGCAACAAGAAACAATAAACAGTAGCTGTACTTTGTTGAGAAACAGAGCATCTTTGCTCCAGCTGTTTCAGCGCAATTATAGGCTTTTCCAACTAATGCAAAACTGCATTATCTTCAGCCAAAACAAAATTTTAAAATGCTTTAGTTTCTGCTTTAGCCATGGTGGTGTTGTTGTAATTGTCTCAACAAAATACAGCTAATATCCCTCCTCCAGCCCGCCATCACCATCGCGCGGGTAACGAAAAAGAATCACACCAAAAATCCATCCCTGCATGCAACCGGGACCAACACACGCACCCGTGCACCCCACCCAAACCACCCCGTCCTAAAAACAACACCACAACTACAACAATAGTAAAACAATTAATATAAACAAACCATTGACATGTTATAAAATTTATATGTTATCAAATTACAATATTTTAATAAAATTAAACAGTTACAAACCGGAAGACACCACAACCTGTCATTCCTTACACACACCTGCGCGGGCTAGACTCAAACTGAAGCAAAAAATAATAAAAATTTTGTCTGGCAGGAAAAGCGATTTACTTTACAAGGATACCAATACCTATGGTAAAGCATTCGTGACCCGTGCAATATTGCGCACGTTAATGTCACGTCAGTGCAGACAACAAACATATGATTTCGGGTTTTTATCGTTTTCTTAAACAAATGGACAATAAACGAATTACTTTTTTAAATAAAAAGCTTAATTAAGTTTAACCCTTTAACTGTTTAATTTTGTTTCGAAAAATGTTTTTTCCCTGCTTATTATTTTTCAGAGAAGAGAATACAATCTATTGCGAATTAAAATAAATGAAGTTACCAGAGTAACGAAAATTCTAAAATGTTTATTTTTTAAATGATCTATATTTGACCTTCTTCAGGAAAAAAAATAAAATTGATTCGTTGAATAATAATACGTATGTAATATTTTTTATCTTTAAACTTTTTTTCTTCATGACGAGCACACTCGACATTATGCGAAAAATTTTCGTTTTGCTTTGACGAGTATACTCGACATAAACAGTTAAAAAGTTAATAATAAGTATAGTACATAATCTATTTAAATAAATGAATTCCTAAGACCACGGATATTTTAAAATTGTAAATCGAGAAACATAATATCGTAAACAATAATTTGTGAGCTGAATTTCTTTATACATATACGGATATTTAGACGTAACAATTATTTCGTACTAGTACAGACAGATACATAATATTTTGTTAGTAAATATATATATTAACCATTTTATAGTTTTATGTTATATACTCAAATTATTCTATCCTTATTTTGCCGTCGGCTTGAAAAATATATCTGGACGGATTATTTTCACAAATATTTCGACCATAAAATGAAGCATAAAGGGTAAACCATAAAAAAGTGTTTAGTTAAACCAAAGAATCTCTAATTATTATTAGAAATTCTTTGGTTAAACTGTAATTATTGCAGATCTATTCAAACAATCAATCTAAAAATCGACAAATACAATGTGAATTTCCGTTCTGCTGTCTACAGTGACGCAACACGTACAAAAGGACGAAAATGAAACACGGGAATATTTCACCTCTTCATGTTTGTTTATCGTGATACACACCATATTGTATATCCCTCTTTTAACCAAAAAAAAAAAAAAAAATTGGCTCAATTTAAGTCCAAACCACACAAATGCGTGAGCCACAAACCACAGGATGTAATGGCGTTTTTGGTAAAAAACCTCGCTTGATTCGAAGTACAACCAACACAATTATGTGTATAGTATAAGTGCTTCCCTCGGACGAAAATAACCCTGAAAGGAATGCACAAACGCGTAAGCCGTCCGAAAAAACAGACTAAAATAAACCATTGACACGGCACGGCACCCCTGCCGCAACCACACAATTGTGCTACCGGGCAGGAAAAGGGATATACATATTCATACAAACGCACAGATTCACAGAATCATACATAAATGTCTAAACAGTACACACAAATATATTATACACAAATATGATATGAAAAAATAAAATAAAATATAAAAATGAAACTTCTCTGATAGTTTTATGCATCTATATACATAGAGAGTGTATCGAAATATTCTAACGACATAGTGCACTACGCATAGAAATATATCGCGTTATAAATATTTCCACTCCGTTTTATGTATATAAACACATTTCTTCACTGGACATCACAATTTGAATCTCACATTATATGTATTTTTAGTAATTTAAACATAAAAGTGCATTTATGCATTCATGGAATGGTATCAGAATATATACGGAAATAATTATATATTTTACGTATGCATTCTAAACAATTTCACATGCATCCTATAACACCAATAATAATTATTCAAAAGACTAGGTATACATCACATCACTTAATCACATACATATTTTATATAATGTAAAATCACATTTATTATTATTATTAATTTATTTATTTATTTAACATTTACACACAAAAAAAAAAAAAATAAAAATATTTAAATTAAATGGAGGAGCGACAACAAAACACGTCTGCTCCGTTTGAAATTCAAACTCCGACCCGCTAAGTATATATTTAAATAAATAAATAAATATTAAATTTATAAAATATATATATAATGTATGACTTGAAATGTATGCCCGCCAGGGTTGTAATCTTAGCAACAACAACGACTAAAACATAAATGTACGTACACCTCTTTCCTGTATATTTTATTTCTATATGTTATATAAATGCACACTTCCATCCATCGCCACCAAAAAAAAAATTAAATAAATAAACGTACAATAAAACAAATAAATAAATAAACCATACGAGTAAAGTAAACAAAAATATAAATATGAATACACAACAACAAAAACAAACTCCATTCCTCATCGCAGAGAACAAAATATTAAAATATGTACGAAATGTATAGCATTATTACATGTACAGGGATGTGGCAACAACAATTCAGCTACACAAAATGTCATTTATGCAAAAAAGAAATAATTTATTTTTTTAGTTTTAATGCAGAACGCAAATATGTTTTGGCAGAAAAGGATTTGATGTCAAAAATATACGAAAAATCATAAGTAAGTGGCCTTCGTAGCTGTGGAACAAAAAAAAAATCGGCGAGCATACATTTTTTTCTACTCCCAGTCAACGTTTCAATGAAACGTTACTTCTGAGGTCACAAAAATTTAATATAATAGACGCCAGGAAGATTTGGGCATCTGGGTACAATGATTGCTCGTCACCTTAGGTGTTTGGAGGGGCAAATATGCTGTGGCTGACGGCATGGTACTAATTACTCTTCCGTTTTCCACGGGCGTGAAGTTTTTAACAAATAAGAAATATATCATTGTATTAGTGCTACACTGTTAACCACCTAATTTCTTATAAGAATTTTGAGTGGATATATTTCAAAATATACCATAAGCGTCTCCAGAATTCTTCTAAGTCGTCATCAGGAGGTTACAATCGTTCTATGTACTAATTAATAAACTACCCATTTGCCCAGCGGTCTCCTCAATTTTTTATTTAATTTGTATGGCATACCGATTTCACCTGCTTGGGTAGTTTATATATCGGCATCCCATACCAATTAAATAAAAAAATGAAAATTGGGAAGACTGCAGAGCCATGGCAAATAGACAATTTAAAGCACTAGTTATATAGACGAACCGAAACGAAAACGAGCTGATAGATTGATTCAATTCAATTTTTTTTCGTTTCGTTTTCAGTCGAAGTTCACAATAATTGATTGTATTCGTTGTAATTTTCATAAATTGTGAATAATATTTGTGATTTGGTTTACTGGGTTTGTTTTTTTCATCAAACGTCAAACACATAAAAATTAAAATAGCAAAGTCTGTGAAGCTAGCCCGAAAAGTTAGCACATATTTTTTAAAAATGTACATATGGTAATACATTTATCAAATATCAAAACCAAATCTTTTTCCATTGAATAGTACTAAAAAAATGTACAAAACAAAATAATCAATTATTATAATAATAAATATAAAAACATGCACATATTTAAGTCAACGTTCGATAATTTCGTTAATTGATCCATCGTCCAATAATAAATTTTTGTATTATTAAATAAATTAGAACTCAATAATAAATTTATCAAATGGTCGTTTGAGTATTAGCAAGAGTTAGCACGAAAATTTAATATAAAATATAATTGAGATAAATCGATTCGTGCTGAGCTTTTCCAAAAATTTGTCGGACATGAAATTGATTTTAAATTTAAGAATCAATATTGCTCACAAACAAATCATAAGAAAATTCTGAAACTTTTCGAATAATTTCGTAATTGGCCCTTCTTTAATATAAAATCAATTTCATGTCCGACAAATTTTTGGAAAGGCTCAGCATGAACCTTTAGTACTCAACCAATTTCATATAAATCGGAAAATTTCGAAAATGCACAGCACGAATCGATGTTGCTCACAAACAAATCATAAGAAAATTCTGAAACTTTCTGAATAATTTCGTAATTGGCCCTTCTTTAATATAAAATCAATTTCATGCCCGACAAATTTTTGGAAAGGCTCAGCATGAACCTTTAGTACTCAACCAATTTCATATAAATCGGAAATTTTCGAAAATACACAGCACGAATCGATATTGATCACAAACAAATCATAAGAAAATTCTGAAACTTTTCGAATAATTTCGTAATTGGCCCTTCTTTAATATAAAATCAATTTCATGTCCGACAAATTTTTGGAAAGGCTCAGCATGAACCTTAAGTACTCAACCAATTTCAAATAAATCGGAAATTTTCGAAAATGCACAGCACGAATCGATGTTGCTCACAAACAAATAATAAGAAAATTCTGAAACTTTCCGAATAATTTTGTAATTGGCCCTTCTTTAATATAAAATCAATTTCATGTCCGACAAATTTTTGGAAAGGCTCAGCATGAACCTTTAGTACTCAACCAATTTCTTATAAACCGGAAATTTTCGAAAATGCACAGCACGAATCAATGTTGCTCACAAACAAATCATAAGAAAATTCTGAAACTTTTCGAATAATTTCGTAATTGGCCCTTCTTTAATATAAAATCAATTTCATGTCCGACAAATTTTTGGAAAGGCTCAGCATGAACCTTAAGTACTCAACCAAATTCATATAAATCGGAAATTTTCGAAAATGCACAGCACGAATCGATGTTGCTCACAAACAAATCATAAGAAAATTCTGAAACTTTCCGAATAATTTTGTAATTGGCCCTTCTTTAAAATAAAATCAATTTCATGTCCGACAAATTTTTGGAAAGGCTCAGCATGAACCTTTAGTACTCAACCAATTTCTTATAAACCGGAAATTTTCGAAAATGCGCACCACGAATCGATGTTGCTCGCAAACAAATCATAAGAAAATTCTGAAACTTTCCGAATAATTTCGTAATTGGCCTTTTTTTAATATAAAATCAATTTCATGTCCGACGAATTTTTGGAAAGGCTCAGCATGAACCTTAAGTACTCAACCAAATTCATATAAATCGGAAATTTTCGAAAATGCACAGCACGAATCGATGTTGCTCACAAACAAATCATAAGAAAATTCTGAAACTTTCCGAATAATTTTGTAATTGGCCCTTCTTTAATATAAAATCAATTTCATGTCCGACAAATTTTTGGAAAGGCTCAGCATGAACCTTAAGTACTCAACCAAATTCATATAAATCGGAAATTTTCGAAAATGCACAGCACGAATCGATGTTGCTCACAAACAAATCATAAGAAAATTCTGAAACTTTCCGAATAATTTCGTAAATGGCCTTCTTTAATATAAAATCAATTTCATATACGACAAATTTTTGGAAAGGCTCAGCATGAACCTTTAGTACTCAACCAATTTCATATAAATCGGAAAATTTCGAAAATGCACAGCACGAATCAATGTTGCTCGCAAACAAATCATAAGAAAATTCTGAAACTTTCCGAATAATTTAGTAATTGGCCCTTCTTTAATATAAAATCAATTTCATGTCCGACAAATTTTTGGAAAGGCTCAGCATGAACCTTTAGTACTCAACCAATTTCATATAAATCGGAAATTTTCGAAAACGCACAGCACGAATCGATGTTGCTCACAAACAAACCATAAGAAAATTCTGAAACTTTCCGAATAATTTAGTAATTGGCCCTTCTTTAATATATAATATATATCATGTTCGACAAATTTTTGGAAAGGCTCAGCATGAACCTTGAGTACTCAACCAATTTCATATAAATCGGAAATTTTCGAAAACGCACAGCACGAAACGATGTTGCTCACAAACAAATCATAAGAAAATTCTAAAACTTTCCGAATAATTTCGTAAATGGCCCTTCTTTAATATAAAATCAATTTCATGTCCGACAAATTTTTGGAAAGGCTCAGCATGAACCTTTAGTACTCAACTAATTTCATATAAATCGGAAATTTTCGAAAATGCGCACGACGAATCGATGTTGCTCACAAACAAATCATAAGAAAATTCTGAAACTTTCCGAATAATTTCGTAATTGGCCCTTCTTTAATATAAAATCAATTTCATGTCCGACAAATTTTTGGAAATGCTCAGCATGAACCTTTAGTACTCAACAAATTTCATATAAATCGGAAAATTTCGAAAATGCACAGCACGGATCAATGTTGCTCGCAAACAAATCATAAGAAAATTCTGAAACTTTCTGAATAATTTCGTAATTGGCCTTTCTTTAATATAAAATCAATTTCATGTCCGGCAAATTTTTGGAAAGGCTCAGCATGAACCTTTAGTACTCAACCAATTTCATATAAATCGGAAATTTTCGAAAATGCGCACCACGAATCGATGTTGCTCACAAACAAATCATAAGAAAATTCTGAAACTTTCTGAATAATTTCGTAATTGGCCTTTTTTTAATATAAAATCAATTTCATGTCTGACAAATTTTTGGAAAGGCTCAGCATGAACCTTAAGTACTCAACCAAATTCATATAAATCGGAAATTTTCGAAAATGCACAGCACGAATCGATGTTGCTCACAAACAAATCATAAGAAAATTCTGAAACTTTCCGAATAATTTCGTAAATGGCCTTCTTTAATATAAAATCAATTTCATATACGACAAATTTTTGGAAAGGCTCAGCATGAACCTTTAGTACTCAACCAATTTCATATAAATCGGAAATTTTCGAAAACGCACAGCACGAATCGATGTTGCTCACAAACAAACCATAAGAAAATTCTGAAACTTTCCGAATGATTTCGTAAATGGCCTTCTTTAATATAAAATCAATTTCACATACGACAAATTTTTGGAAAGGCTCAGCATGAACCTTTAGTACTCAACCAATTTCATATAAATCGGAAATTTTCGAAAACGCACAGCACGAAACGATGTTGCTCACAAACAAATCATAAGAAAATTCTGAAACTTTCCGAATAATTTCGTAAATGGCCTTCTTTAATATAAAATCAATTTCATATACGACAAATTTTTGGAAAGGCTCAGCATGAACCTTTAGTACTCAACCAATTTCATATAAATCGGAAAATTTCGAAAATGCACAGCACGAAACGATGTTGCTCACAATCAAATCATAAGAAAATTCTGAAACTTTCCGAATAATTTAGTAATTGGCCCTTCTTTAATATAAAATCAATTTCATGTTCGACAAATTTTTGGAAAGGCTCAGCATGAACCTTGAGTACTCAACCAATTTCATATAAATCGGAAATTTTCGAAAATGCACAGCACGAAACGATGATGCTCACAAACAAATCATAAGAAAATTCTGAAACTTTTCGAATAATTTCGTAATTGGCCCTTCTTTAATATAAAATCAATTTCATGGCCGACTAAGTTTTGGAAAGGCTCAGCATGAACCTTTAGTACTCAACCAATTTCATATAAATCGGAAATTTTCGAAAATGCACAGCACGAATCAATGTTGCTCACAAACAAATCATAAGAAAATTCTGAAACTTTCCGAATAATTTCGTAATTGGCCCTTCTTTAATATAAAATCAATTTCATGTCCGACAAATTTTTGGAAATGCTCAGCATGCACCTTTAGTACTCAACCAATTTCATATAAATCGGAAATTTTCGAAAATGCGCACCACGAATCGATGTTGCTCACAAACAAATCATAAGAAAATTCTGAAACTTTCTGAATAATTTCGTAATTGGCCTTTTTTTAATATAAAATCAATTTCATGTCCGACAAATTTTTGGAAAGGCTCAGCATGAACCTTTAGTACTCAACCAATTTCATATAAATCGGAAATTTTCGAAAATGCGCACCACGAATCGATGTTGCTCACAAACAAATCATAAGAAAATTCTGAAACTTTCTGAATAATTTCGTAATTGGCCTTTTTTTAATATAAAATCAATTTCATGTCCGACAAATTTTTGGAAAGGCTCAGCATGAACCTTAAGTACTCAACCAAATTCATATAAATCGGAAATTTTCGAAAATGCACAGCACGAATCGATGTTGCTCACAAACAAATCATAAGAAAATTCTGAAACTTTCCGAATAATTTTGTAATTGGCCCTTCTTTAATATAAAATCAATTTCATGTCCGACAAATTTTTAGAAAGGCTCAGCATGAACCTTTAGTACTCAACCAATTTCTTATAAACCGGAATTTTTCGAAAATGCACAGCACGAATCAATGTTGCTCACAAACAAATCATAAGAAAATTCTGAAACTTTTCGAATAATTTCGTAATTGGCCCTTCTTTAATATAAAATCAATTTCATGTCCAACAAATTTATGGAAAGGCTCAGCATGAACCTTTAGTACTCAACCAATTTCATATAAATCGGAAATTTTCGAAAATGCGCACCACGAATCGATGTTGCTCACAAACAAATCATAAGAAAATTCTGAAACTTTCCGAATAATTTCGTAATTGGCCTTTTTTTAATATAAAATCAATTTCATGTCCGACAAATTTTTGGAAAGGCTCAGCATGAACCTTAAGTACTCAACCAAATTCATATAAATCGGAAAATTTCGAAAATGCACAGCACGAAACGATGTTGCACACAATCAAATCATAAAAAAATTCTGAAACTTTTCGAATAATTTCGTAATTGGCCCTTCTTTAATATAAAATCAATTTCATGTCCGACAAATTTTTGGAAAGGCTCAGCATGAACCTTTACTACTCAACCAATTTCTTATAAACCGGAAATTTTCGAAAATGCACAGCACGAATCAATGTTTCTCACAAACAAATCATAAGAAAATTCTGAAACTTTTCGAATAATTTCGTAATTGGCCCTTCTTTAATATAAAATCAATTTCATGTCCGACAAATTTTTGGAAAGGCTCAGCATGAACCTTTAGTACTCAACCAATTTCATATAAATCGGAAATTTTCGAAAATGCACAGCACGAATCAATGTTGCTCACAAACAAATCATAAGAAAATTCTGAAACTTTCCAAATAATTTCGTAATTGGCCCTTCTTTAATATAAAATCAATTTCATGTCCGACAAATTTTTGGAAAGGCTCAGCATGAACCTTTAGTACTCAACAAATTTCATATAAATCGGAAAATTTCGAAAATGCACAGCACGGATCAATGTTGCTCGCAAACAAATCATAAGAAAATTCTGAAACTTTCCGAATGATTTCGTAATTGGCCCTTCTTTAATATAAAATCAATTTCATGTCCGACAAATTTTTGGAAATGCTCAGCATGCACCTTTAGTACTCAACCAATTTCATATAAATCGGAAATTTTCGAAAATGCACAGCACGAATCGATGTTGCTCACAAACAAATCATAAGAAAATTCTGAAACTTTTCGAGTATTTTCGAGATTGGCCCTTCTTTAATATAAAATCAATTTCATGTCAGACAAATGTTTGGAAAGGCTCAGCATGAACCTTTAGTACTCAACAAATTTCATATAAATTTGAAAATTTCGAAAATGCACAGCACGAATCAATGTTGCTCGCAAACAAATCATAAGAAAATTCTGAAACTTTCTGAATAATTTTGTAATTGGACTTTCTTTAATATAAAATCAATTTCATGTCCGACAAATTTTTGGAAAGGCTCAGCATGAACCTTTAGTACTCAACCAATTTCATATAAATCGAAAAATTTCGAAAATGCACAGCACGAATCAATGTTGCTCGCAAACAAATCATAAGAAAATTCTGAAACTTTCCGAATAATTTCGTAATTGGCCCTTCTTTAATATAAAATCAATTTCATGTCCGACAAATTTTTGGAAAGGCTCAGCATGAACCTTTAGTGCTCAACCAATTTCATATAAATCGGAAAATTTCGAAACTGCACAGCACGAATCGATGTTGCTCACAAACAAATCATAAGAAAATTCTGAAACTTTTCGAGTATTTTCGAGATTGGCCCTTCTTTAATATAAAATCAATTTCATGTCAGACAAATGTTTGGAAAGGCTCAGCATGAACCTTTAGTACTCAACAAATTTCATATAAATTTGAAAATTTCGAAAATGCACAGCACGAATCAATGTTGCTCGCAAACAAATCATAAGAAAATTCTGAAACTTTCTGAATAATTTTGTAATTGGACTTTCTTTAATATAAAATCAATTTCATGTCCGACAAATTTTTGGAAAGGCTCAGCATGAACCTTTAGTACTCAACCAATTTCAAATAAATCGGAAAATTTCGAAAATGCACAACACGGATCGATGTTGCTCACAAACAAATCATAAGTAAATTCTGAAACTTTCCGAATAATTTCGTAAATGGCCCTTCTTTAATATAAAATCAATTTCATGTCCGACAAATTTTTGGAAAGGCTCAGCATGAACCCTAAGTACTCAACCAATTTCATATAAATCGGAAATTTTCGAAAATGCACAGCACGAATCGATGTTGCTCACAAACAAATCATAAGAAAATTCTGAAACTTTCTGAATAACTTCGTAATTGGCCCTTCGTTAATATAAAATCAATTTCATGTCCGACAAATTTTTGGAAAGGCTCAGCATGAACCTTTAGTACTCAACCAATTTCATATAAATCGGAAATTTTCGAAAATGCACAGCACGAATCAATGTTGCTCACAAACAAATCATAAGAAAATTCTGAAACTTTCCAAATAATTTCGTAATTGGCCCTTCTTTAATATAAAATCAATTTCATGTCCGACAAATTTTTGGAAAGGCTCAGCATGAACCTTTAGTACTCAACCAATTTCAAATAAATCGGAAAATTTCGAAAATGCACAGCACGGATCGATGTTGCTCACAAACAAATCATAAGAAAATTCTGAAACTTTCCGAATAATTTCGTAAATGGCCCTTCTTTAATATAAAATCAATTTCATGTCCGACAAATTTTTGGAAAAGCTCGGTACGAATCGATCTATCTCAATTAATTTTTATATTAAATTTTTGTGCTAACTCTAGCTAATGCTCAAACCACCATTATGTTTTAGATAAATTTATTATTGATTCTTCTAATTTATTTAATAATACAAAAATTTATTATTGGACGATGGATCAATTAACGAAATTATCTTTAAATGAAAATGTTGACTTAAGTATGTGCATGTTTTTATATTTATTATTATAATAATTGAATATTTTGTTTTGTACATTTTTTTAGTACTATTCAATGGAAAAAAAAATTTGTGTTGATATTTGATAAATGTATTACCATATGTACATTTTTAAAAATACGTGCTAACTTTTCGTGCTAGCTTCACATCGGTTCGATAAAACTCTTATCACGATTTGATTTATGCTTACTACAAATTTTGTCGTCTCGTTCGTACTACAAGGTCGGTTACTATTTCTACGTTCCAGATAACCGTTCGTTTTAAACTTAAATGTACGGTTTAAATAAAATAGGCCATCCCAGGACGCTTTAGCGTCAATCTCAATGTACTAAATGTCTTGGATCGTGGACTCTGTATGCTCGTCACACATGGTAAATCAAATGGAGTGTGACAACGATTATCATAAGCATCGTCAAGTAGCCAGAGTCTATGCAAGCCGAAGCAGTTGGACGAGTTAAAACTGAGAAAGCCACATTAAATAAAGTATTTATGTTCCTGATCTGAGTAAAAATTTGCTTAGTGTGAATGCAATTACATCAAATGGTGGAGAAGTTAGTTGCACAAAAGACATAGTAGCAGTCAAAGTAAACAGTAAAACCATGTTGTTAAGTACGAAAACTGAAGCCAAGTTTTAAGAGGTAAAGTTGAAAACCAAAGCCCATAAAGAAGTTTTAATTGCTAATGAAAAGATTGCTGTGAAGAAAAGTGAAGAAAAACTCGAGTCTTAAGGTTATTAGGCTTAGTTCATACTGATCTCTGCGAGCCAATTAGTCCAACTACTTGCGATGAATACAGGAGAAACAACGAATGTAATTCAAAGCTCTGTAGTTGAGTCTGAGTGTGGAACTTAAAAGTTTCTAAATTAAAATGTCAGTCAGGAGAAGAATACGTTAGTAACCTTAACAAGAATTGGTGTAGTAAAAAGGAATTGTTCTGTATTACACAACGACTCAGACGTTTCAACTTAAAGAAAAAGCAGAGAATTTTAACAGAACTCTTTTGGAAAAGTCAAAAGCTCTATTAAACGAGACCAATTTCGCATATCTCTTAAACGGAAGTCCTACCAGAACGATGTAAAAATCAGCTACAGAAGCATGGTATAACAAAGTACCAGATCCGTTGAGACTTCAAAATTACAGCGTATGCCAAGAAGCAAGAACACATTAGAAAACTTGACGATCAAAGGCAAAAATGTTTTTTTGTGGGTTAACAGCGAATTCGTGTAGACTCTCAACAAATTCACCCTCAATCCAATAAGAAGTACGATTGAGGAAATGACTGAATCTCGTTGAAGTGAAAGATGTAAAAAATTATCGGAAAAATTGAGGAATTGAATAATACTACGTAATATTTAAGTATCAAGAAGCAAAATATGGACCATAAAAAGGTGACTGAACAGCAGCTATCGAAGAAGCACAGAAAGCTCTAAATGACAACTTAGCTTGGACATTTGTATTTTGTGTAGAAGCTGAAACAGAAAAGGTAAAAGAAGGTGGAAACATAAAGTTAGACTCGTTACTAGAGTTTGCGAACAAAAATATTGCATCACTTATGAAGATACGTTAAGTCCAAAGTAGTAAACGGGAGTCACTTGCACAACAAAATTTGTAAATTACGAAAGGTGGTTTATGGTCTCAAACAAGCGCTTTTAAGTTGGACTAAGATACTTACAAAATTTTGAATATTCCAAGGACTAGAACCCTTAAAGTCAGAAAGATGTTCAAGAATAAAACTGCATCAATGTATGTTGATGGCGGATTATTAATTGGAAACTATCAAAAAGAAAAGAAGAATCTACTATGTGAGCTAAAGGAAGCCTATAGTACTGGACGTGGAAGATGGATCGACTCATGAGTTTTTCATGCCGATAGGAGGTCGTAGTTGTGTTCTCTTTTATCAGAGATCGTAATCTATTGATATTAATTTCCTTTTGCATCCTGCCTCTATCGGCATTAAAACCTGGTACCTCCTGATCCAAGTGCCAAAGCTTTAACCACTGTGCCATTTGGTCGGAAAAACTATTCTACGATAAATCGGTCTACGATTAATTGTTCCACGATAAATTTTTGTACAGGAAATTGTTCTACGGTAAATTGTTCACCATAAACTGACAAATAAATCATCTTCATATATTTTTATGACACTTGAAATTAATGTACGCGCAAAGACGGAACTAGAATAACTTATCACTAGAAACTGCAAATATAACAATGAGCCGAAATAGTAAATATTACTGATTTAAGAATTTACCACGGTTTAAATTTTAATTTTATGAAAGTTCAGGTAACCATTACCCCCAAAGAGTTAATAGTTTATGTAAATTAGCAATGTGTCAAGATGCACGAATATTAAATTTGTATTTCAATTTACAAGTAAATTCTAAATTGTGTATTATATGGGATAAATTTTATGACTCCCACACGGCATACTTCTTCTGTATTTCAATTAAAACTAATTACTCCCAACTCTACTAATATTTGTCTTGAATATTTTTTTTTTCCTATTTTTCTATGGTTCTATTGTCTCTATACAATACAAACTATACTCGTCGTTATGCACTGAGTATAAAATGTATATAGAATTTAGAAGTTTACCATACGATAATCTAAAACTATCTCTTCGTATAAACGACATGTGGACAATATTTTTTTTTTTATTTATTTTATAATTATAACTATTTAGTTTATTTTTTTATATTTTATTTTACAGTATGATGTATCATAAATATTAGTTTTAGATATTTTGTTTTGTTATTTAATATAATTAGATATAGGGATAGATTAAATAATTACTGATTAAATAAAGTAAAAACTATTTAAGTTTCACTTATGTACATTCTAGAATTTTTATCAAATAGAAAATTCTATTATTAAATTATTTAATATTTTTTTTTACATAATTCAATTTTAAGATTTATAAAAGTTTATTATATTATAATATATATTTATATTTTTAATTAACATACGTGTATTGTGTAGTTTTGCTTAGGTTTTAGATTATTGAATTATTTAAAAAAAATCTATATAACATATACCATTGTTGCAAACAAGGGATAATTTTGATTAGAAAAAATAATTGAAATAGGGTGGCCATTATTTGAATTAGGAACTTACAATATTCGTATCTATTTAATTTATCAATGTCCCTTTTTGCCTGATACACTCTTGAATTATAATTTAATTTAAATTGAGTATTAAGTATTTTAAGTGAATTAATTTTTAATTTAAATTTTTAGAATATCAGCTATTATAGTGGCCATTAAATAAAATAGTGGAAATTCGTAATCTAGCGTAAAACGTTATTGTGTAATTATACCTTTTTCGAAAAGGGGTGTTGACCCCACGTTTAGAAATTAATTTTAGATAAATTGGAATGACTAGCATACTCAAAATTAATCAAGAAAGTGAATTCTCAAGGTTTTCAATTCTTGTGCGAAACAGATTTTTTGTGATAAAGATGTTGAACTGCGCGCAACCAAATTACCGCAGCGATGTGTCATAAGTTTTGACATAAATGAAACAATTTTTGTATCATTCTATTGTTGTTGTTGAGTAACAAATTTGAAAAACATAACACATGTATAACCCAATGAACCACTACAGTCAAATACATTACTATTAATATCGTTTTCTGTGGCAAAAAAATCTTGATCCCGCATCAATAATATGACATCATTTTTGATCCAACATGGCTTCTTTGTTTACATTTTTTGTCTTTTTAATTTTTGATCCCGGATCAATTATAAAATCCAAAAAATTTGTTAGATTTTTTGGATTTTATAATTGATCCGGGATCAAAAAATAAAAAGACAAAAAATGTAAACAAAGAAGCCATGTTGGATCAAAAATGACGTCATATTATTGATCCGGGATCAAGATTTTCTGCCACTGAAAACGATTATGTTCCTTTGACGCGAAAATCAATGTATTTTTGATGTAGATCGAAAAATTTGACGTTTCATTGTTCGTTTGCCCAAAAAATCAATGTTTTCTTGATGTACATCAATTTTCGGAACTCGCATTTTTTCCGAAGATTTTACCTCTCCGTACTAATATTGGAAAATGACAAACAAATGGAAAATGACAATTTGGCGTTTATGTTTGTTTCTTTGTGTATAAATAGGTGCATGCCATTTTTGGGATCACAGTAATCTGATTGAACATAACACGTTTCTTTTCCATGTTCTATTTGACACAAGGAAGTTGACATTTTATTAAAAATTGAAAAGAACATTATATAATAATCATATTATCATTCCCCTCAATTTAAAAATTATTAAACATCACTTAACATTGTACTTTAAGTTAATAACAGAACCTAACATTGTATCTAAGACATTATTAATTTTTTAAATTGAATAAACTTAATTTTTCCTAATTGGTTAAGATATCTGCATTCTGCGTTTCTGGCTTGTAATAGATTATTTTTATTAAACTAAAATTCGAGTTTTCATTAATAAAATGATATTTGACATCTATGTGCTTACTTCTCTTGGTAACGATTCCGTTTTCTATTATTTTAATGACACTTTTGATTATTATAAAAAAAGATACACAGTTACTTGTTTTACCTGATCTAAAATTGATCTAGTTCTTCTATTAGGACTTTGAGATAAAGCAAGTCCCAATAAAATTCGGCAGCTGCAATGTATTCTGCCTCCGCACGTGAAAGCGCTACGATATCTTGCTTTCTAGAACACCAACTTATGGGGCCTCCATAAAAATAAATTAAGTATCTAGTGGCACTATTCTGGTAATTCCCCGGGAATTAGGAAAGAATTTATAATGTAATTTCTGTTCAAATATTTTTTTCCGGTCTACTGAGGCGAAAAGCTACCTAGTCTTAATTTTTTTGAAAACAAAATTAAATTGGGAATAATTTTCACTGCCAATTTAGATATGGAAAAATTATTCTCAATTTATAAATATTTACATCAAGCTTTTCTCCTCAGTAGACCGGGAAAAAATATTTGAACAAAAAAGCAACACAACTACAATCCCCTATCGGCATGCAAACCTCATGAACATGAGCAACTCATCTTCCATGTCTAGTACTATAGGCTGGCATTGAGCTATGCAATCCGCTTATGGTAACGTATCTAACTCGAACCTATGAAGAATTGGATGGCAAGGCGTAAAACTCGCACGTGAAAACCAAATCGCGAAAGAGTTGGAAGTGTTTCGGCGCCAGAACGGATTGTAAGGATTAAAATTAATAAAATAAAATAAAAAATAAAAAAAGGATTTTTTATAAGAACTCAGCCATTTTTGAACCGCTATTGGTGGAATTTTGTATGTAGGATGTAAATGGTATTCAACAATGTTTTTCACAAGAAGCTTTGGAATATGACCACCTGGGTCGTAATTCGGGGTGGGACGGTACTTGGCTATTCCTTAACCGATTATGATGAGATTGAGTATGTAGGATGGAATTGGGATTCTAAAACGATTTTTGGCAGACATTCGGGAATGTGGCCATCTGAGATGGGTTTCGGTTATTTCGGTAAAATTGGGATTTTAAAATCATTTTTGGAAGAAGTTTTGAAATATGGCCGCACCTGGGACTGAACTTGGTCCTTTCTTAACCGATTATGAAGTGATTGGATATGTTGAATGGAAATGAGATTCTTAAATGTTTTTTGGAAGAAGTTTTATTATAAGGTCATCTAAGTAGGTAGTTGGCCTGCCGCTCAACCCACTTATTACGTGTGTGGGTCACGTACAACTGATAACAAATTTTAAGGCATCCAGTTTTGCCTGAAACTGTTTTACATAACGAGACGCTTCCTAGAGAATGAATGCCAGCTTCCACTACCCCTAACAGAGAGCTTAAGCTAAACAAATAGTTACGCGGCGCCAATAACTCGCCCTGACATGTTGTATCAATGAACATACGCAAAATTTATTTTGAATCGTTTTCATTACACTGCTTTATTCATTTAGAGTTATCTAGTGAGCAAACCGGGAAGGTACGTATACATGTAGGACTTTGCCCCCAAAACCATAAAATATAATTTAAAATGGTTGACGATATAGAACTGAAAAACTTAAGAAAAAGAATTAACGAAATGTAATGCTATTACAATCAAACATTGCTCTCTGGGAAAAATTACTTACATCAGTAATTGTATCTATTGGGCATCGTATTTGATTACTTAGGTTTCATGAGCATCACTTTGATATTTCGTGTGGCATTATCCATGCCCAAGTGAAGATAAACTGGATTAAACCTTTCTACAAACAACATCATGGCATCCTCCTGAGCAAAATGCTACAATACAATGTCAAAATATTAGTGGGTGTTTCAAATATTCAAGTCAGAGGCGTTCACATACATATTCGGCCCTTCGACATTCGGCCCTTTGACATTCGGCCTTTTGAAATTCGGCCTTTTTTATCCATTCCATTTATTTGGATTAGTCTTTACTACAAGAAAATAGATTTTGGGCACCAAACACACTGCAATTTTACACTGGGCCCGTCGTTATTATACTATTCTGCTGGCTTGAATGGAAAGTAAAAAGTAAAAAAAAAATCGATACTAAGTTATATGGTTCGGTCAGCTGCTAATAGTATTAGCGCGCGTGCATTTGATTTTATTTTGTGTGGTAGCATTGCTATACTTGCCCGGCATATTAATATTTCCAATTGTGATGCTGTGGAATATATGGTTCGATTAATTATTAACGCGGCGGGACATGAAAATTCAACAGATCAAATATGTTTCTGCTGAGTTCAGTCCTACAGAATTTATTTCGCTTAGAGTGTATGTAATTGGGCCAATTCTAGACTAGCACAAATACTGTCCGCAATGCTTTTCGGAGGGCTATGGACATACCTGATAGGAATACGCAATCAGAAGTGGCAACTTCATTGGTTTCTAGACAACTTTATGACAGAGAATCGTTAATTCAACGGGTTTTTGTTTTTCAATGCAATTGGGCCAATTCTGGATTAGTACAATTCGGCCACAATACCTTTCGGATGGCCATAAACATACTTGACAGAGATAGGCAATCAGGAGTGCCAAGTTCATTGGTTTCTATAACATTTCATTTCAGTAAAAAATGTATTCTACGGCCATTGTTGTTCAATGGAATTCAGGCAAATTCTTGATTAGCACAAATTCAACCACAATGTTTTTCGGAATAGGCTATCTGAATTGCTCATTCATGGATTTTAGAACATTTTATTTCTATTGTCCAACACAAATATTATTTAATTTGTATTTTATCTGTTTAATATAGTATCTTTTAGGAGTTCGTTCGTCTCTAGAAAGCGGGTTTTATTTGTTTCGTCTTTAAGGCGAAATTTGAAATTTTCTTTTGATGTTTTTTCGGCTCCTGGACTAATACTAATTTCTTCCCCCATGAACACTAATTTGTAGTTATGTACACATACTGAGACTGACGAGTCGCCTAAGTTCCGGGTCTAATAAAGAAAACACAATTTTTTGGGAAAAATAAATTTTAGTCATCAACATAACTTCCTTCTAGAGCGATCCAGTCAGTCCAATGCCTCACTAACATTTCGATGCCGTTTATGTAGAACGATTTATCTTTGTCTTCCAAATAAGCTTCTGTTTCGGCAATCACTTCTTCATTGGAGCCAAATCTCTTTCCTTTGAGCTTTTTTTGAGGTTTGCAAACAAGTAATAATCGCTGAGGGGCCAAATCTGGCTGGCAATCTTTTTTACGCAATTTCGCTTTACGGAGTTTCAAAACAATTTCATGAATTTTATTTATATTATATGGAGACGCACAGCCTCATTTGGTGGTGCAGAGCGTGGTACATCATCGATGGTTGTACGATCACGTTTAACTTCGCTATGCCAGTCAATTATGGTTGATGTTCCTGGTGCAAAGTCCGCATAACACTTATCAAGCCACTGCTTTGCTTGAACGGCATTTCTTCCCATCAACACGCAGTGTTTAATCAACACACGAAATTCTTTTTTTTCCATTGTTTTGAAATTAAGAAAAGTAACGTCACTAAAACAACTTTAACTTGTAAACTTAATGATCGAAATATCATGCACATTTTAACAGCTATCATTTGAAGGGTGGTAGAAATTAAAAGTTATATGCGTTTGAAATTTGTGGCACCATCTATGTGTCAAACCAAGAACGTTTCAGGAAATGTAATACATGGAAAAGTTGGGGAGAATTTATCAGTTAGAATTTTAACTATAATTTTTAAATTGTTTGCGGCTGTAAAAATTCTTTTCAGTTCCTGGCCAACATCTCGAAAACTACCATGAGTAACCAATACTTTTGGTTGTTTTTGTAAAGACTAAGGTGACACTGCGGCTACATAGGCAATTTGGTGCAAAATTTTCGTTAATGATTTTTTGATTTTCTCAGAAAATCAAAAAATTATAGTGAAAATTCTAATTGATAATGTTCCCAAAAATTCTCATTTGTGGGAGTTTTTGAGATATTATCGATAAGCTGAATCGTAATTATACGGCCGAAAAAAATCAAAATATTTCTTAGAAAATTCTAAACTATCCTTAATTTTATTATTAGATTCGTAAGCTTCCAATCCAAAATTTAAATATATTTGAGCAGGGTTGCAGCTCAAATATATTTATATTTACTTGTATAGACGTGGATGAAAAACGCCGATCATTGACTCATTCCAGTACCTTGTTCCAAATATATATTAGAATTATAATACAATTTTCACAATTATTACAGTTCAAACTTCAATGTAAACCGCATAGAGGAACTAATCAAACCTAATAATCCACATGAAATATTTATTATCCTAGGTCTAGGCGGCCAATTCATCTGACCGAAACGTGAGATAAATTGCTCACTGAACTCATTTCTCAATAAGCCCGTGGTGTCGCGTGAGGTGTGGCATTAGGCGCCGAAACCACATATCGAACAGATTACGGATAGAACAAACATGCATTTGGACAAAAACAATTCCGAAATCAACGGACGTCAGCAAGCGCCATTGACGGTAAGGTTGCGGCCATCGTCATCTTGAAAAAAATACGGACCGACGACCGCGTTCGTGCATTGGCTGTGGCTGCTCATCACACTAAATGCGCACCCATTAAACCAAAAATGAGCAACGTCGCTGAACACAATTTTTCGGTAAAAAAATAGAGTTCCCTCAAGATGTGTTAAGGCCCACTCACCAAAACTTCGAGGCTGTGGCGTGTCGTTCGGCTTGGGTTGTTGCTCAAAATGTATTTGATACCCCTTCAACAGACCAAGATCCTTGCGTTAAACCTTCAACGTGAACATTTTGTCGTCTTCATCAACACTAGCTGCTACATCAGCAATATTTTCCTCTGTACACACTATACGCATACGATTTGGTGGATTGTCTTGTCTTCCTTGTATTCCAAAATTACAAACAATGCCATTGTAAATTTGTTAAGGTCAATGCTGATAGAGCTAATAATTGTTTCCAAAAGTAACTCGTCGGTCAATAAGTTTCGAGGCTAACTACTAAAAATAAATTTGTTTTCGAAAATCGACTTTATCCATCAACAACAAAGTTTCCTGTAAGAGTGATACATTAATTCCAAAGCTTCTCTAACATTTCGATACGTTTTTTTTGTAAAACGATTTATCATTAACCTCAAAATAAGCGCTTCCATACCATTTTTTAAGGTCTTCGAACAGATAGAAATCGCTACGATCCGCATTCGGAGAATACTGTAGGTGATGAAGTATTTCTAACTTCAATTCGTGCAATTTCGATATCGTAACCAACGAATATTGTTGTGATACGATCTTGGTGAAAGAGCACTTTTTGTTTTGTATTTGGGGCTGGTTTATAACAACTTCTTCCTTCAAATGCACCAATAACGCCATGTAGTAGTCGCTGTCTTCCCGTTCATGTTGTCCACTCAGCTGATTGCAAATTGATTCTGGAGTGTAGAAAATAATCTTGTTTACTATGGTTAAATAATTCCAAATAGCGCTCAGAGCCATAGACGCGTTGTTAGGATAAAAAACTGAGTAATATAATTTTATAACGATCTGTTTTTATACAGCATCAGATCTATAGTGTAAAATCACTTCTTAATTGATTTTATATTAAATGAAAAACTTTTAAATTCATTTTTAATTTTTATTTATTAAATGCTTTCTTATTCTTCGACTGTCTCATCTTGATTACCAATTATGTATATCTGTTCAACAACTTATTATTTATGCATATTAAAATACATTTTTGTTTTTATTTTTTAGACGATTATTGTGTATTTTTTTAATTTCATTCTTTATCTTAATCTTTGTTCATTTCATTTCTTTCTATTATTTCGAAAGGTCCAGTGTAATTGCTTTCGAATTTTCTTCTATTTCTTCGCTTGAGATATACTAAATCACCTACTCTAGAATTTGACGGATTGATATCTTTATCACATGTGTACTTCAAATGGTGTGTACTCTGTTTCGGTATGAGGTGTTGCGATGCCTGAAAAAACAAAATATGGAAGTCATTCCTTCCAATTAAAATCTGTTGTAAAATTAGTCAAATATTCATTCGGCACTGTGTGATTTCTCTCTATGGAGCCTTATGTTTCATGATGATATGGTGTAGAGTTGATTTGGTTAATGTTTAATAGTTCACAAATATTTTTCATTACTTCATTTAGAAATTCTGTTCCCATGTCTCATTTTAAAATTTTAAAAATTCCATATTTTAGAATAAATTTCTCTAATATAGCTCTTGCAACTGATATTGCTCATTTTTCTTAACTGGTATCGCTTCATTATAATTTGTAAGTTCACATTGTAATGTAAGAATCTAAATATCTATCTAAATTCATTTGACAATTTAAGAGGACCTACTGTGTCTACTGATACTATTATGAAACTATCTCCTGGTATTTCTGTAATCACCATTTTTTCTTTGATAAATCTGACACCATTCTACGCATACCTTTCCATATAAATCTTTGTTTAATTCTGTACTGATTGTTCTTACTTCTTTTACGCCTGTATGTCCACCTATATTGGTGTCATATGATTTTCTTTTATTAAATTTTTCATATCTTCAGGACTAATAATTCTCTTTCGAGCTTTATATATTAGTATTTTTGAACTATTTTATTTTATTGTAACTATCTTACTTTTCTGCAGACTATTGAACTTTTCTTTAAACTTTTCTATACTTATGTGACTGAAAATTAAATCATTATTTTTGAGCGCTAACTTATTTATTTTCAATTCATGCTGGCCTGTTACTAGTTTCTCTCATTTTGAATCCATTTCCAAAATCGGATTATCACTAATAAATACAGTCACTGTATTTAATTTTTTATTATTTATAGCTCCTAAATTTACTGTTACCCTTCTATGTAAATTCTTTCTCGAGTTATCGAAACTTTCAACTATAAATTGTAAATTTTTTAAATTTGTTATTTCACTAATAGACGTCCACTCCCAAGCATAGAGTTCAAAATGAATTCTTTGTCAAAATTCGGAAATTTCAATATTGGAATTTCAATATTAACTTTGATTAACTTTGAACTATTTAATGGTTTTTCTATCAAATCAAAATCAAGAATGAATTTTCGATAATAATTACAGAAGACTACAAATCTACGTGTGCTGTGTTGTGTCTGTAGGTCACGGATAACTTTTAATAACTTCAAATTTTGATGGATCAGGTTTTCTTCACTAGTAATAAGATGTCCTAAATATTTTACTTCGCTTTTAATTAAATTGCATTTTGATAGATTAATCTTTAGATTACAAAGCTCCACAAAAAAAAAACTCCGGCACTCGAGACGAGAATAGGTGTCCTATATGTTTTTGGGGTCACTGATCACGAATCTGCACTCAGAATTTCCGTATCGCATCAAAATTTTGAATAAATCGCAAAAATCTATGAAAATCGATAAAAAAAGCCCGCCTGCTCGTCAGCCTGCCAGTTCACCTACTCGCATGTCTACCCGCCTGCCTGTCTGTCTGTCCACGATTTTTTACGATTTTTCGCAATTTTTTCGGGACTTTAGTCTGTTTTTTGGCGATTTCTGTTTTTCCTTTTTTATATTTCATTTTTGCATAGAAGCAATTTTGAAAAATTTTTTTGATCCGATACGGCAATTCTGAGTGCAGATTCGTGATCAGCGACCCCAAAAACATAAAGGACACCTATTCTCGTCTCGGGTGCCGGAGTTTTTTTTTTTTTGTGGAGCTGTGTTATTAGACCTTAGTCGCTTTAATACCTTTATTGAATTTGTATTCTGGTGTTTTATAACACATCCATTTATAACACATTCTACTAATAACGTAGAATTCGTGTGAAATTTTGCCACAATGGCTTAAATTTGCTTGCTCAGTAGATCGATTATGACGATCATAAAATGCACAAAGTGCACGAAACAGATTTTTCACGGACACAAATTATGAGAACAATTGAATTTGACAGATGTCGTTAATCACGCGTGATGTGTCAAAAACATATACACCAAAACTAAAGCAGAAAAAAATCAGCACAATCTGTTATGCAGAATGAATTGAATTGAATTTGAATTTTGAATTGGAGACTTGCGAATCTAGTAAGAAAAATAAGGGAGATTATCAATTTTTTAAGTAAAATTTTGATTTTTGCTAAAAACTTTAAGTTTCAGGTTATCGCTAATATTTAAAAAAAATTCCACACGTAACCATCATGAACGGTGGTTTTTCTGATAGCTTAGCTTAGATCATGCTGAGACTAAGACTGTGTGCCTGAAAGCGATTTTTTCGACTAAATTGCCGACTAAACTAAATTAAAGACTGATTCATATCATTCTTTCATAGGTGGCACCAGTATCTTTTAAATATGCTGTGCCTCCGATTGTAAACTAAACTAAATTATGACTTTTCATACGTCTATTGTTTTCAACAACACCAATTTGTTTTATTTAAAACCAAGAAAATAGCAAAACTAAAACAAATGTGGATATGGAAATCGCATTATTCATGACTATGATTATAAATTACAATCGAAATTTAAGAATTAGAATATTTTCTTTTAGGCATTTTTGCTCGCATGCACACGATAAAAAATAATAAAAATAAAAAATGAAAATGACAACTAAATAGTCAAGCAACCTCAGCAGGTCGTCAATTCGCGTTCCGTGAAATAATGAAAATGAAAAGTTTTTTTCATTAGCAATCGAGTAGGTTTGCATTCCCCATAATAAATTTTGATTTCACACAGTAAAATTTAAAACTACATGCGAATAATTCAAACTACTAGATTGCTAATGAAAAAAACTTTTCATATTCATTATTTCACGCTACGCGAATTGAATAGCTGGGAGTCAATTCGCGTTCCATGAAATCATGAAAATGAAAAGTTTTTTTCATTTGCAATCTAGTAGTTTGAATTATTTGCCCGTAATTTTAAATTCCACTGTGTGAAATCATAATTTCTTATGGGCAATTCAAACCTACTCGATTTCAAATGAAAAAAACTTTTCATTTTCATTATTTCATCGAACGCGAATTGACTCCCTGGAGTCTAAATGATAAAACCTGGTGGCTAATAGCATAAGTGTTCATTAATTTAGTTTAGTCGGCAATTTAGTCGAAAAAATCGCTCTCAGACACACAGTCTAAGTGTGAAATTTGAAGAAAACTTATCGGTTGGAATTTTCACTATACCATAATTTGTTGATTTACTGCGATCACATATAAGTTCTTTTCAGGTTCTAGCTAATTTGTCGAAAACCTCCACAAGTAACCAATACGTTCAGTTGCTTTTCTAATCCTTTAGATCATACTAAGACTACATGGAAAAGTTGTGAACAATTTTTCGATTAGAACTTTTACTATAATTTTTTTGATTTTCTGTGGCCATATAAGTGCTTTTCAGTTTAAAGGCAGAAAATCAAAAAATTATTGTGAAAATTCTAACTGATAAGTTTTCCAATACGATCGAAGCTATCACAAAAACAACACATTGTACATATTGGTTACCTGTTAGGGTTTTTGAGGTATTATCGGTTATCTGAATCGTAATCACTCGGCCACAAAAAAGTAAAATATTCTTAAAAAACTCTAAAAGAAAATCTATCTAAAGTTTCTTATTGAATTCGTAAGTTTCCAATCCAAAATTCAAATGCAACCCTGCCCAAAACTCACTTTAGAATCCGTAGCCAAATTTCATCATAATTCGTTAAAAAATTTCAAATACCGAGTTTCTTTACTTTAGAGGTCACTGAATTTATCAATTTGAGGAACACTTTTAAGCTTTTATTCCGCTGGGACGGTTTATTTTGTGAAAAAGAGATATAAAATGAAAATCTACAGAAATTCTCTTTTGTGATAGTGCTGCCACTTGTAACGTATTTCATTACTATTTTTATTTTCTTTGCTGTACCTAGCGGACAAGTATTTAATCGTGCATAAAACCGGTGAATCTAAATAATCTACAAAACATACAAACTGAGTTTTGGGGTTGAATAACATAAGTTTTGGCAAAATGTCATCAGATCAAATAACGATGCACCTGAATTCTTTCAGCTAAACAGTCACAAGTAAATTGCCCCACAACAAAATTTAATAATTAAAATTCTGGAAAATATTTAAATTGCATATTTTAAATGGATCTCTACTCTATTCATATTTTAAAAACAAAAATATTATTTATTTAAATAAAAATATTTTATTTTATGTTACATTCATTCTGTTCATGTTTTACACCCTAAGGATAAATAACCCCATTAATTTCTAATTTTATATAATATGATCTCAAAGGGTTACACAGTAAGAAAATAAATATGTTTTACCTTCCTTGAGCACATAATTCATAGCTTAAGAGAATCAAATATTTACTTACACTGCACACTTTTTAGAGTACATAGCTATACATATTTGTAGAAAAAACTGCGCTTACCTGGAAAGAATTGAAATGAAAAAAAAAAAAATTAGTATCCATTATTTTATCGACTCAATAAATTCTAAATAATTACGGGAACGTCGGACATGCACAATTTTCGTATCTCGAAATTTTTTACTAAAGGTAAATCGAACCTTTATTAATTTTATGTGTGTATGAGTGTGAGGTATTGGTACGGCTACAAAATGTATCCCTGGTTTTTTTAATTTTTGGTTTTTGGCTAGGCCAGGAAATGCATTTTCAATATGTAAGTATTATTTTTATCATTTCATGTAGCCTAAATAAAATAAAAATTTCTACCCGTCTCGATGTACGGGTACACGTATCGAGATATATATGTATAACTATTCGTTTAGGTATAGACTATTCGTTACAAAAATAGATTCATTCTAAAAACTGTATAAAAACCTAGCAGCAGAAATAAAATTCCAAAAAAAAAAAAATCTAAAATTTTCTCATAGATGCTCTGCTCTGCCTTGTGTGTATCAAAAAATATAGAATATCCATCGTATATAAACTATATACACATATCGTTATATACCAAATTCAATATATGTGTATAGATATTTATCTCATCAGACGTATATCCCGATGATAAATTTTTCAAATGAATTATTAAACAAATTCGCAAACAAATTTAATATTGCCTGGGTGGGCTTTTATATATTTCTACATTTTTTGTTTGCCGAATTTTATAAAATTCTCGTATTTATATCGTCGTTGTCGTCATCATACACCATCATCATCGTTGCTAGATCGATGGAGAAGCATTATAAATACGAGCGAGTATATATAGTCCCATATCTATCTACCTATCTAGATTTCTATACATAAAATTATTTTTTTTTTTTTTTATAAATAATGAAAAATAATATAATAAAATAGTTCTTTTGTCAAATACAATCGGCTACTCAAAAATGAAGGACATTTCGATCAATTGCTGTACTCCAACATATATTTTTTATTAATTGATTTCATTATTCTTTAGTTTAATAGCTAATTTTATCACAACCGAATAATACAAATTACAATTCAATTTCGTTCAAATCCATAAAATATTTAACCAAAATTCAATTATTCGTAATTCGATTATATATAATATTTTTAATTATGATTAATATTTACTTTCCGTGTTCCGTTTGAATATTTAACGGGTCCCGATTGTACTATGACAAAGGAGCATAATTACGCTTTATGTGAGACAAAATATTTATGTGAGTATTTACGAGCTTTCCCTCCAACCAAAATACGTAAATCTTCTCAATCAAAATTTGACCAGCTGGTAATGCTTATACAAAATTTAATATCATTGGAGCTTACAATTCGTACAAAGCTAGCAAAAAATCGGTACTGCTAGCTTTAACACGACATTTTAGTTTCTCCAATCTGTTCTCAATAGATTGCAATTAAAAATTGGCAAACTAGCGGCTGACAAAAAAGTGTTTGGAAAGGAAGTAGGCAGCATAAAAATAAATAAAGAATTACGAACGGGTTTTACTTTTGTCTCTATAGTGGCGAAAGTAAATCCACACATACGAAAATAACTAGCTCTGTCTGCTTTTATTTGAAAGTTAACATTTCTCATAAAAATCACTCATATTGAAATATGTTGGTTCATAATTTAACTAAAGAAATCGCTTTAATGCGTTAAATCAAAGAGTATTTTAAACAGAGTAACGACACAAAGGAAAACATATGATCAAAAGATTTTTGGGTCATGCTACTTTAATGGGTTATAAAATACATTTAGACAACTATATTTAGTATAATTTTTATAATTTACGAGTGCTATACCAGGTCGTAATAATTTTAAAAAGATTATGAAGTATTTAACGATTTACTAGTGAATATAATATATTTCGCTAATTCAACTGGTTTTAACTCCACATGTAAGCAAGTACAATTATTCAACTTTATTTTTGTAGTTTGGCCTCTGTCAATAAAGTCTGAAGGGAAACCCGAGCTTTTAAATTAAGAGATTTATCTTTCTTGTTTGTTCTAAAATCTAAACCAAGCATGCTACAAAATACTTGATAATTGACCTCATACAAAACAATTGTCTAACTGCCACCCAGAATAACCAAATAACCAATATACCATTTTCATATTTATTTCTTGTAATAGTGGCCTTTAATCTTAACCCTTTCGCTACTGATGCACATTATAATGTACATGATTTTTAAAGCATTGTATATTTAAACGCCTTAAAGTTATGCTATCAAAACGAGCAATTTTTCTTAACGAAAGTGACGATTCATAATCAGATTGCGACGATATTCAGCTGAGTAACATTAATTTTTTTAACTTTGATGTTGAAGAAGAACGTGGTAGCATTCCCACTCGTAAATCAACTTCGAATAAAATTCGCATAGAAAAGGAGCAGGAAGAAAATCAAATAGACCTTGACGAGTAGAATTCAGAAGTAGTCAACAGGAGTCCAATCGTTTTGGAAAATGGATGTCTCATATCAGACGGTAACAACGAATTTGTTTTAGAAGAAAATATCGATACACAAATTTTTGATGAAACTCGAGGTGATTTCAACATGAAATTAACGGACGGAGGAGATTTATGTTTGGCTACGAGATGGGACAATACACTTAAGCGCCATATCGAAATTCCTCAACCTGAAGTGATAAGTATGTACAACAAAGGTATGGGTGGAGTGGACATACTTGATCAAACCTTATCGTATCATCGCACGTTCATAAAATCCAGAAAATGGAACTTTAATGTGTCATAACGCATTTTCTGGATTTCGCAGTTTCATCGAGCTGGATGAAATACAAAAAGGAAATGCTTCAACGGGGCCAGCAACAAAATAAAATAAAGGACCTGGTGGAATTTCGAATGAAAATTGCTTACTATTTATTGAGTGTAGTAGAAAATATCAAAAAGCGTGGGCGGCCATCCAGTAGTGCACCATATTCAGAGCCCAGTATAAGAAATCGATCTGAAGTTCGTCCAATCCAAGACATTCGATTTGATAGTATTGGACATTGGCCAGAAGCAGATAAAAGTAAAGAAGCTACACGATGCAAACTCTTGGGATGCATAAAAACCATTTAAAAGTTGTTTTATTTTCCCATATAATATAATGTTACTGATTCATTGTTAACCAAAAATGTACATTATAATGTACTTTCCAGATTTCAGACCCTACGGGATGTCACGCCACTTGTCATAAAACGGCATATTTGAGGTCCAAATGAAACAAATCAGCCCAAAAATATTTTTTTTTGATGGTATTTTTAAATCAGTAGTGAAAGGATTAAATCTAAATATATAATCATCAGTATATAAAATGTTTATTTATGTTAAAGTCTGAAATTGACGAATGCCCACATTTACCGGAAAATGTACAAATTTATCAAAACGCTTCGTAAATATGAAGATAGAACTTAAAATATTTAATAATAAACAGTTCCCAACATTTTTATTTTATTAAATTGAAATTATGCGAGTGTACATTCTAAAAATAATGCTCACTTCTAGATGGCGCGATTTAATGTTACGAATAATTTGAATAGCTAAAGGTAAGGTACAAGGTATAAACAATGTTACGACTAGTGATTGCAATCCCGGGATCCCGGGATTCTGGCTCATATTAGAATGACCCGATCCGGAGATTTTTTTAAACGAATCCTGGGATTTTACAAAAGTATAGGTATAATTTAACAATTCTTTTAAATTCATTAATTGACCGCTGACCATTAACAATTTTAGTTTATTCCTTATATTTATATTCTCCTATAGAGAAACCTGATATATTAAATTCTCTTTAAAAAATATTTATCATTGTGTAATATACGTACAAAACGAACTAAAACTGTGTTTCCCCGTTATGGTTAACAAATTCGATTTTTTCATTTTGCTTTAATCAGAAAACATTCAGACTACTCGTTTACTGATTTTTTTCCTTTTCATTTTTATATAAAGCTGAAACGTTAATTCGCGTGTAACTTCGCGTGTGGAATCGGAGCGGGCATTTTCGGGGCACGAATTGTAATTTCCAAGCTTGGGAACAGAAAAGGAGACCACTCGATCGATGCTATTTGTTTTTTAAAGTCATGTTTTAAGAACACGTTCACATGTTTAAGATTATGTGTCGCATCTTACCTAAGCTGTGACAAGTAATGTTTTTTCTTGTCTTTAAAAGAACTTTCATTTGTTTTAATATGGATTTAATTTTTTTGAATAAAAATATTTCTTAGGTTACAGAATTATTTAAAATACGTATAAAAATACGTATTTTTTGTTAATTTGTATATAGCCATCTCGGGATCCCAGGATTTAAAATAACTCAAACCCGTAATTGAGACTAGGAAAAATACAGAAAACGCTACCAGTGGAAAAAAATGAAGCTTGCTTCAGATGCACCCGAGACACTTTTTCCATTTTTAAATTGATAATTTTAATATTAATTGTAGATACATTTATAGTTTTTATATTTTAATGTAATATACAAATAATATTAAACTTTCCAAGATCACTTATCATAAATAATTCATAGAAAAAGCCGCGTAAACTCTAATTCGTAGTAATAAATTTTTCCGCAAGAGCACAGGAGTACAAGTCTCAATCCCGGGATTGGTAAAATGGTCCGGGGTTGCAATCATGTCTTTCCATCGTAAACGAAATCCGATAATTACTTCATACAAAGTCAACAACGAAGTACTGCAAAGAGTCAATGAGGTTATAGACTAAGGTGTTACATTTGTCGAAAAAGCCAGTTTCAATAGGCATATTGAAAATTGTATTGCGAAAGCGAATGCCATGTTCGGATTTATTAAAAGATGGACAGGTGAATTTAAGGATATTCAAACCTTATGTTCACTCTATTTCGCTTATGTTCAATCTCAACTGGAATACGCTGTAACGGTCTGGAGTCTATACTATGCGGTACACAAAAAAAGAATTGAAAGCATTCAAAAGAAATTTCTGATTTTTTTGTTAAAGAAATGTGACTGGGATTACGACCACAACTTACCATTCCATGAAAATATGGCTCGCTTACCTCCATACACAACAAGATGCACGGATTACAAAATATGCATGCTTGAAAATAGACGACTTCTCTTGGGCGCAACTTTTATTGGTAACGTTTTGCTTGGTCACGTAGATTCAGCTTACATCTTGGAAAACATATCAATTCACGTGCCATGCAGAACATTTCGAAACCATGAATTTTTAGCACTTGAACACCATTCCACCAACTATGGAGAAAACAACCCCATTAATAGGATGTCTAAATCTTTCAACTTAATCGACGACCTATTTGACTTCAACTTATCAAAGGACAACTTTAAAAATAACCTTAAAGACTTTTTCTAAATTTTTATTTGTTTAAACCAAAATTTGGTTTATATTTTTTTTTTTCTGTTTTAAAGTTTTTTGTTGTTTTAATATAATTTTAACTATAACTGTAAATAATCTGAAATCATACATGTATATTACAAAATAGATTTCTTTAAATAATAAATAAATAAATCACTAGTTACGGCCACAGTTGGCAAAATATTGAATGTTTAATACAAAAATGGATTTATAATTATACATAACACATTATAAATTACAATCAAAAAGTTTATTTAAATGGTTAATCCTAATTATTTTCAACTTTTAGTTAACTACATTTAGAAAACAATAATCATCTATCCTTTTACAATGCCATCTGTTTTCGTCTTGAACAAGCTCCAAAATATATGTCTACTGACATCTAGCAACATTTGAATAAAGCTTATTTAAAAAAAAAAAAAGTGTATATTTTTTTCGATGTGTAGCGGAAATTTTTTAAACGTTGTTGTTATCTGTCAAAACAATTGTCAACCGAAGCCAAACTCAAAAATATATACATATTTTTCAGTTTGTATGAATGTGTGAAATAAATTATAAATACATTCCACACATTCGTACGAAAAATTGGGCATGAGATTGAAATGAGTCTCATTGTCGGTTGCGGTCGTGAACAAAACATAAGACTACAAAATGGCGTTCGGCACGGAAGCTTGTTTGCTCAAAGGATCGAATGATAAAGTTAGAAGTCGCGAATGGGCGCTTAGCGACGTTAAAAATTTGAAAAATATTTTAATCGTTCTGCAGTTGTGTGAGATCGAAGTAATAATGCAGATAAGATTTGTTTTTGCGACAGCTTCATCCGACCGAAGCATACAACATATATTATTGCTAAATTTAGTAGCCGTCTCCCCTTCTTGTAGGTGGACACATTTTTTCGATTCATGATAGATGACGCTGTAATAACGATATTAAATTTACACTTGCATACGATTCTACAATTCATTTTTTAAATTAAAATTAACACATTTGCAATGTGAATACTTCAAATTAGTCTTAAACAAATTGTATTTCTTAAATTAGGGGGGAAAAAAGTAAAATTAAAAGATAATTAATTTTTTTTAAAAGTTTCGAAGAAATTCCACGTACTTTAAGCTGTAGAATCCAAATCTGCATTAAAAAATAGGGGTTCATATTTTAATTTCAAAGTTACCTAAGCGCCACCTACTAGAAGGGGTACTAATTTTAGCATATAAAGTTCATGCATTTTCCCATTAAATGAAATTTGGCACTTTTTTTGTGGTTTTCTTTCAAGACTAACAACTTGTAACGGAATTCTAGTTAATTCCGTTATCAACCCCTACATAATCTAAAATTCCCCATCGGCATACCCTTCGAGGTAATTATATAATAATTCATAATTAAGTACCATGCCGATATTTCACATTGCTTTTGGGCATACGTTACTCCAATTACGGTATATGTTCGTACTGTGGTTGAATGAACGTAGACCTTAAATAAATGTCACACGATCACTATGTTAGAATCGATAAACGTTTTTAAGGTAAATGGCATGAGTAATGAACTCTGCTATGGAAAATAATTAAAAACTGCAATTATTGATCAATTCAAAAAAAATTTTCCGCATAATATGCAAAATTTTCTTTTTCGCGTGCATCGCGAATTATGAATCGCGTGCATCGTGCGTTATGAATTTTTGTGATGAGACCACAAAAATTTTCTGCAAAATGAGTATAAAGATTGTACAATTTTAGGTGTGAACAGTCAGTTTTTAGACAGACCAACTAGTCTAGTTTAAGTTGGTTTTTTTTTTAAATTTGATTTTTTTTTTGTTTGTTTGAGTTTTGTTTATATTTTTTTTTGTGGTAAAATAAAAGTTTATAACGTAAAATGTGATCGCGTTGAATTTTTTTTTTTTTGGTTGCTCCTGAGGTTCGAAACTGGTCGAACCGTCGCTACAGAGATTGTTGGTAAGTATAGTGTGGTTGGACCTGCAAGTGGAAACCGGGGTGGCGAGGTCCCCTAGCTGCTCTAAGCACAGCTAAGAGCAGGAGTATCGGAAGTAACCCTGCCCATAGGCGGAACACTCCTTTTCTACCAGGGTCCTCCTTTACCTGAGTTAGACGTAGGGTCCACACCGCGAAAGTGTTATTTTTATTTATTATTTTCTTTAGGGATGATGGCACCCTAAAAACCTAAATATGCAACCACGGGAGTAAGCCCATTTTCTATATGGCATAAAACCAACATTTTCGGGCCCGATACCCAATCCCACCTTTCTTCTTTTTTCTTGTGTTTTTCAATGCGGTAATCTAGGCCATTATCCAATATCCCAAAAACCCACGCTATATCCTCTGCCCGACTGAGCTGCGGGAATTTATGCCGCACGGGGTACCGGTGGATAAATGGCAATTCTGTGAAACCGGGTTGGCTTTAGCATAGATAAAGCTTGCCCGTTTCAAACTAAAAAACATTTATTATGCAAAATTGGACTTTATTCCTCAACATAGATTGCATCAAGCGTGATACATTCATTTCAACGCTTCTCCACCATTTCAATGCCTTTTTGTAGAAATATCTTTCTTTCAAGAGCCAAAATATTCGTTTGTTTCGGCAAAATTTATTTTCCTCGACCATTTATGAGGTCTGCGAAAGGAACAGGTATTAGTCGCTGGGACCCAGATCCGTTGACTCAAAACAATACGGAGTGATACGAGTAATACGGTAGATGGGGAAGCTATTAGAACTTCAATGCATGCAATTTTATTATCTTAGCCACCGACTTGTGACAGTATGAATTGTCTTAGTGAAAGAGTATTTTTCAAATGCACAAATAAGAGGCCACGGAGGCCAAAACCTTACCGATAAGATTTTGTGCACTTTTCTTATCCTTTATTGAATAACTCCCTACTACGTTTAAACTCAGAAAATCAACGTATTTTCCCTTCGAAAAACAGTGTTTAATCAACACTTTGAATGGACCTCCAATACAAATAAATCGAATTACTGACGGAATAGAAAAAAATGTGTCAAAACCTGGTTTGATTAATTTTTAATTGGTAGGGGGGGGGGGGGGGTATGTTTGTTATGAGAACATACATATAAATGTTCGATTGGATTCAGATCGGAACTGTTCAGTGACAATCCTACCGGAAAAGGCGGGAGCTCGATTTTTCATTAAGATAAGATCTTCGTCTCTATCCTGATCTGCACGTATTCTCTCGATACATCGTCATACGTTAACTGCACCTCTTTAACGCTATTACGAACAGTTTATCCCGGAACGAGTATTCCAGTAGCACGCAAAAGATCAGACTGAAAGTCAAACGCAGTTCTCCTAAAATAATTTAAATTTGTGGGACTGAAAATAACCGATTTGGGACTGAAGGACCATACGGTTTTTTGGTACACTTTACTATCCCAAAGTAGTACCATTAAATTGATTTTTGGAATACGTTACGCAGACAATAGTTGGTGTATAAAAGTTGAATTTCTTTTTACGATTTTTTTGACCGTAAAATATCAGTAATTTTAGCTAATGTATTAGCAAAAAACGAGCTGATCACGGTAGAGCTATTGCGGTATTATAAAATAATTTTACAATTATTCAGCGAACTTATTGTTTGAAAGATCCTAATTTTTACGTGATCGTGTCGAGAATTTTTACTACTACTTGTAGACAACATCAACTGCTCGAAGAAAACGTTGACAACTACTCGTAATCCACGCCAGTAGTGATTATATGGCAACATATTACGAAACCTTGTCTCTGGAGATTTTAGTTAATTGAAGTTATTATTAAAACTTTCGAAATTACTGGGTAAACTAAACTGCAATTAGAATAAAACCAACTTAAAATTAGTTTTGAAAAACGTCGCATCTGCTGTTTGATTAAATTATGTTATAACTTATTAATTAAACATTAGGATTAGTTTATGAACATTAGAGATATCTATTAATAACTGGCACGAGCTAACCATCAATTTAGTTAGTAGGAAATTTTGACAAATATGTTCCGACTAACTAAATTGATAGATGTCGCTAATGTCCATATACCAGAATGTGAGCGATTAAATTTTTTTAATTTATTTGGCAGTTTTTAATTAACCATCAGAAACAAAATTTCAATGTGACATCTATGAACGACTGGAGTAAACTATCAATTTAGTAAAGACAATTAGTAGTTTTTAGTAGTTTTAATTATTAAATTTAATAATTAAAAATAATCGTGTCCAGAACATAATTAACAATTTGCAGTGCTATCTCTACAGAAATTCGAATCATATATATTTTGCTGACATCTTCTGAAATTTGGCCAAATTAAAAAAAAATATCAATTTGAATTGTTACTTTTTTTTTCCAGTGGATTTATTGTCCTTTGAAGGGGTTTACCGAATTTAATTAAGACCATAAAATAACAGTATATGTAATAATAAAAATAAATAAATAAACTATATATTTACAAAGATAAACAATAATAAGTAGAAACGTGTAGACATTTAATGCAATTTAACAATCACCCTAGAGCAGAAAACGCGAGATATTCGAATGACAATATTCCTTAACAGCTTGTTTAAAATTATGCAAGTCTCGTATTAATTTCACCGGTTCTGGTAGTTTATTATAATTTAGCGGGCCAATATATAGTACCCGTTTCCTATCATATTCATTATTAAACGCTGCTCTACAAATATTATGTGCAAATCGAGTTTGATACATATGGACAGGCGTACGAAATTCCAAGTTATATAAAGTACCGTCACTATTAATAACCTTATGAACATATGCCACAATGGATAAATTGTTCAACGCTAATACCGGAAGAACACCTTTAGCCACACTAGAATATAATTCAAAGGTAGAAAACAAAAGTGGCAATTTATATACTGCTTTAAGAGCTTTATTTTGTTGAGATTGGACCTTACATAACCTAGACTTTGCCGACAGCCCGTAAGCACCAATGCCATAACTAAGCCGCGAGTGAATGAACGCAAAATAAATATTACGCAGTACTGATGTAGGGATAAAATAAGAAAGTTTGCGCATATAGCCAACCAAAGGGGCTATTTTCTGGCAAATGTGATCAATATGGCTTTCCCAATTTAATTTAGAATCAAATATCAAACCTAGATATTTGTAATTGTCAACTGTTTCAATATTTATGTTGGATATACTTAAATTAAAGGTGGTATTAACAGTTTTATGTGCCGATTTAAATAACATAAATTTTGTCTTACTTAAATTTATGGATAGCATATTGCAATTAAAGTATTCATTTAGAACCAACAAATCAGCTTGTACCATTGCGGGAATATCCTCACATTTATTAACATTATATAAAAGTGATGTGTCATCAGCAAATAGTCGAATTTTACCATACAATTTCAATTTACAAATGTCATTTATAAAAATTAGGAACAGTGTTGGACCCAGAACACTACCTTGCGGTACTCCAGAAGTGATTGGTTGAAGAGTACTAGAATGTCCATTAATGGAAACGTATTGCAATCGATTGACCAGATAACTCTTCAATAAATTAAATGGAGTTCCTCTAAACCCATATTCAAACAGCTTCTCAAGTAGGATAGCATGGTCAATACAATCGAACGCCTTACGTAAATCAAGAAACAAAACACCCATATACGATGAATTATTTAATGCAAGATTTATCATATCAACCGTTTCAATCAACGCAATTTCAGTACCAACACCACTACGAAAACCATATTGATATCTATAAAAGAAATTATGTTCTTTCAAAAAATTGTTGATACGATTATTTAAAACTTTCTCCAGTAATTTATCGAAAACGGACAATATTGAAATTGGACGGTAGTTATGAACATCTAGCTTGTCACCACTTTTAAAGACAGGCACTACTTTAGCCACTTCCAAGAATTCAGGATAAATGCCACTGCATATAACTTTATTGAATAGATCTGAGAGAAGATACTTAAATTGATGAATGTCTTAAGAACTGCAGCCGAAATATTATCTGGTCCAGATCCTTTACATGATTCAAGTTCATTGATTAGATTGATTATGTCAGTAGGAGTTGAAGGTTGAAAGAAGCTGGAACTAGATATATACTGTGAACCGTATTAAATTTATTAAAATTTTTATCACTATTAAGCGAATTAGCCAATAAAGAACCACACTCAGCAAAATATTGGTTAAATTTAGCAGTAACTTTACGAACATCATAAATCACAACATTATCATCACGGATTATTTTATAATACCTTTTTTTAGCCCAATACTTTTCCTTAGCTATTTTCTTACTAATATCACTAATTTTGTTTACAAGTATACCGGTGGTAGTTCCATTATTTAAATTACAACGACTCTTCTTTAAACTTTTCAAGAAATTATTTTTTTGCCGAATAAGCTTCCACAGGTCGTAATCAATCCACGGACAGTTCATGGATTTAAGTTTAGCATCTAAATATACAACTTTAGTATATTTGTTTAGTAGCTGCTTGTACTTGTCAATCAATTGTAGAATTACTATATTTGGCTCAACATTGTAGATCTGAATTTCAGATAAGTATGCTGCAAATAATTCATTTATTTTACTATAATTTATTATGTGCTTTTCAAGTTTTTTAACAAGAAACTTATCTCTGTACTTAAATTTCGAAAAAACTATATTATGATCGCTGATGTTCGCATAAATGGTTAGATTAGTAATAGATACTATATTGGTAAATGTGCTGGCTACGTGATCAACGATATTACCACTAGAACTGCGAGTTTCAATAGAATTTGATAACACTAAATCTAAATTACTTAATAAGTGTAAATAATTTTTCGTAATGTTGTTATTTTTATTTATTTGTATATTAATATCACCGACTAGTATCATATCGGATTTATTACTATTTCCACCCAGTAAAATATCAATCCTATCAAAAAATTGAGAGATGTCAGAACTCGGCGGTCGATATACAGCGCATATTTTGGTATTAAAATTGTTTAAGTCTAATAGAATGAATTGAAAATCACACGAACTATCGTCAATGCATACACCAGAATACTTTATGTCGGATCTAATAAACATTGCTACACCGTCACCCAATCTATCATCCCTGCAACTAAAATCACTCGAGTAATTGTTAATATTGAAAAACTGCTTGTCAAATGACTTTATCCATGTTTCAGTGATTACTATAATATGAATGTCGCAAGATAAGACATCTAAAATTTCCAGAAAACTGTCGAATTTCTTTAAATCATGCATACTACGAATGTTAAACTGAATAATATTTGGGAGTTTCGCTTTAGAATTACTCGTAGTCGATACTGTAGCTTGATTAACATAGTCGTCAATATTCAAAAAATACTAGTTAAATATATTCTTATTAGAAACATTTACTTTACCTCCATTCATCGCGGTGGCTATAACAAAAGATAAATAATTCGAGACAACAAGTAGCTCGATCTACATTATTTATATTATAATATAAGTAATAAATTTAATTTTAAGTCGCGCCTTGATAATTGAAGACACAAACCAGCACACAATTGAATTTTTATACCTATTATTAATAGGTATAAAATTGATTATTAACTGAGTGGATTGCACAATTTTTGTTTTTTCTGATTTTCTAATATTGTCATTACGAACATCACTTACACAGGTGCCAACAAAGAGAAAGTAAAATTCCATTAAACTTGACAACTCAAATGTAAACAAACAAAACATGAAATTATTAATTTTGGTTACTATTAACATGATTCCAAAATAGAGAAAATAAAAAATAGTAATATTTTGGCGAAAAAAGACTAGAACTATAGTAATTATGTGAGCAGATAGAACTAAATTAGATATCAGAAGGATATAAGCAAACAAATTATTAAGAAATAAACCATAGAAAATGAAACTAATAAAAAACTTAGCTTTAATGTAGTTGCTCGAAAATGTTGTTTTGTTGTGATGATGTAGTACTGGATTATCCATGTATACGTTGAAGATAACTAATGTCGTTGAGTGAATCAATTCGGTATATCTTGGAATCACTTTGCTGGCGGAGTAAAATATTGTTATCCTGAACCCATAGGTAACGAAAATTATGTTTTAGTTTAAATTTTTTTGCCTCTCCCTACAATTTGGACTTTAGTGATGACAAGTGATGAGTAATAACGATCTTTTGGTTGGGATTACAATTATCTAATGTTAGTTCAAGCTCAGACAAGCACATATTTTTGTTATTTTTACGAACTGTATTGATGATTGCATCTTTTGATTGCTTGTTGGCCAGTCTAACAAGGACGCGTACATTGGAACTACCACTCGCACTGTTATGTTTAATAGTTTTGATTGAAAGCACGTCTGTCATTTGCACCGGAACCTTAAGCAATTTTAATATGCACTCGACGTGACGTTCGTTGGTCCCAGCATTATCAGGTAAGCCAAATATAACGAGGTCATTTCGTATGGTTTCACGGTTTTTTATGTCCAACAAAGCTTCAAATTTCTGCACTTTCTGCTCGTTTGCCATCAGTTTGGATTTCAAATTTTGTAGCTGGATTTTTAGCGACTTATTCTCTTTTGTCACAACATCAATTTTTGATTATTAAATTTAATTAATGTTTTAATTATTAAATTTAATAATTAAAAATAATCGTGTCCAGAACATAATTAAAAATTTGCAGTGCTATCTCTACAGAAATTCGAATCATATATATTTTGCTGACATCTTCTGAAATTTGGCCAAATTAAAAAAAAATATCAATTTGAATTGTTAATACCAAAATAGGCTTAATCCCAGATATTGTGTACTAATTTAAAAATAAAATATAAGCCTAAGAGCCTCAATACTACTCTCATATAGTCCTCTTGTAATTTGTGGCACGAGTTGACTTGTGCTTTCTACATACTATATAATGTAAACTAGTACATTAATTTTATTAGCCGGATCGGTAGTTTGTAACTGTGAGCACGTTTTTTTGTATAACCTCGTGGACAAATTACGAATTAATTCAATAGGTTTGAATCTAATCCAGTTGATTCAATAAAATTATACAGCATAACGTTTGAGCGTAAACATGTTTTACTCGAAGGCAACATATGACTGAAATTTATAGTAACTTAATACAAAACAATAAGCGCGTCACTTACTATACATCAAACTATAATTTATTATTTTATTTTATTCGTTAATGGCTCATATCTACAAAACACAATATATGTATTATACTATATATATGGAATATCAACATCTTTCCCCTCGTCAAAAGAAGACACAAAATATTATTGTTGTGTACTTTAAACAAACTTTAAATATTTTCTCGTTGAGTCTTTTCAACTTTATAGCCCAACTTAATTGTTTCTACATTTTTTTTTTAAACATACAAGGAATATTTTTGTGAATATAAAAAATTACAAAAAAAATTAATTTTATATTTCCACTCTACGAAATTAAAATTATATAAAAAATATAAAAATATTTAAATTATATTTTTTCTCTCGTTTTGTTTTTGTTTCTTCAAAATTTTCTTAGAATTAAATTTTATAATTACACTTTAAATACAAATAAAGCCATAAACATTATACACATTTCATAGAACGTATACTAGAGGCAGCATAAATACAACATAACGCTAGAAGACTAAGTATAGAACGAAATGTACATATGCGAGTAACATAAACTATAATCTTAGAAGTTGTTATTTTCTAAATACGAGTATTTATTTTTACATCAATGGTGTAACAATCTAGATTTAATGAATGGGGTTGAATGATGCAAAGGATCGGGTGTTTCTTTTTTGTACTACTTTGTCTACTCATTTAGAAAACCAAGAGAAGTTAATTTTGGTGTTTTCCCTGCTTGTTATGTTCTATACTCGTACACAACGAATGGAAATAATTAGAAACAGGGGAGGAAATCACAAAACTGAAATATTTCATTTTTACAACCGCATTGGGTAATCAAAATCAAAACGCATATTGTATTGTTTTAAAATGTTGTTATGATTTTTTTGGCGAACCCTTTTCTATTAAATAGTTCCTCGCGGAATTGAAATTATTTTTCGAATCTGAGTACAATTTTGAAAATGTACCGGTTACAATAGTGATGAGAATTTAACAGGTACCCTGTTTTGCCACTTTGGCAGTAGTAAGTTAACTGTGAGGAAATCATTTTTCTGCCGCTACGCATTCGAATAAGAAAAGCGACACGTTTTTTAGAAGTACAAACAAATTTGTATAGGATCAAGATTACAGGAGATATTCTTCCCAGCCCCTCCGGATCGCACTTCAACGGCTAAACACAGTTCAGGAACAAACGAAGTTAATGACGGGGAAAAGGGGAGAAGTGAAGGGGAATTTCCAAACAAGGAAACGAAAAAACGAGGAAACAAAGAAAGCGATGACGAGAAAATGCACAATAGAACCCAAACATTATATGAGGTACTCTCCACACTAGAGTGTGAGATACGAGCTTTTAGCAAAATAACAGTCTCAAATAGAAACCAGATTTTTGAGTGCTTGAGCTCAATTTGTGACGCTGGAAATATTAGAAAATATTATTACAGTAAAAACGGTCAGTGCTGATCGAAACTGCAAAGTCAGAAGCGTTGGTCTTCTTTCAGAATAATAAGAACTTGTCGTAAATTGAAATAATAGCAAAGCTAACAAGAAAGAAGTTGTTTCGAATCATCACCTACGACGTAAAAAGGGATGTTTCAAACGACGAGGTTAAGGTGTCGATTGTCAATCAGAACAATAAAAATGAAGATTTGAAACATAGTTTCAAAACAGTACCAAAATATTCTGCTATGGTCAATTGGGTCAGTGAAATGACACCGGCCGCACGGAATATCTTAATAAAAAATCGTAAAATAGAAATTGGTTGGTCCTCAACAACATTTTATTAGGAACACAAGATGCTTCCAATGTCATGCAGTTTGGCATATTGCAAAATTTAGCAAAAAGGTGAACACTGCTGTGATTTTGGGCATGGCCAGAAGGTCTATCCAAAAAAAGAGAGATGTACCAAATTGTTTTTTCTGTTGTCCAGTCTGCTGGGGGAGAAATAGCAAGGGATAGACAACCAATTAAATCTATATGAGCGGATTATGATCAAAACAATAACTAGTTTCTGTGACAAATGTTCGCCTTGAAGACGTGCTAGAACATCAAAACCGCCGTGCTGGTCAAACGACCTTACCATAAAACGTACTAGAGTTCATAAAATCCAAAAATTTTATCAGAGGGAATCAAACCCTTTGTCGCGTGCACAAAAGAAACGGCATTATGTGTCGTGCTGTAATGAATACATTAAAAACAATAATTTATCAAGCCAAAGCAGCTTAGAGCCATTCATCACGGTAATGGTAACATAACATGTTGAGAAGCTACTATTAAATATCTACTGAACACTCTCTTGTCTGATAGTTACGAGGAAATTGACACAAGTGAACAAACAATATGCCGCGCTCAACGCTACATAGCACCAAACACGAATCGAGCCATGTATTATGACTTCTGTCGGTCTTATGTAAAATACTTGAGAAGTTGATTAGCGGCCGATCGTTGAACATGTTGTTACGACTGTGTTGTCTTAACAAGACATTTTTTGTAAATTTGTTTCTATTCTCCATGGTTTCTTGCGTCCGAGTTTTTCACTGTGTGAACGTGGTGTCTTGGTGGATGGATTCTTGTGTGTTTTCTTCGGTTATGTTGGCAACGGAACAAAAATGGGAGAGAGAGAGATAACCATGCGCATCGAGTGTGTGCAAAGTAAAACGTTTTGAAAAAAATGTTTTTTCTTGTATGTCTCTCTTTTGTACCAACGAAAAATTGGTATAAAGGAGAGACAGAGAAGAGAGATACATTTTCTTCTAAAACGTTTTACGAGCTGTGCGACGCTCGAATATTTTTTTTTGTTTGGTCATTCAGTTGGTAATTTTTGAGAATTCGAGTTGTGATTTTTAAATATTAGAGTCAATTTTTGGTTTTTGAGTGAATTTTACCACACGGAGTATTGGTATTTTGTTCCAAAAGTTCTTTCATGCCATTATTATTTTTTTTATAAATTGAGTGTTTGAAATATATTTAGAAAATATATAATAAATAAAATTCCTTATATATAATATAAAATAAAACTAATTAATTTTTTTTTGCAAAGTGTTAATTTATAAAATGAATTGTAAACATATAAAATATTGTAGTGAATAGAAGGAAAAATATTTTGTTAAGTTTTATTATGTACTTCATCAATCGTCATAGATTTATCATTACGTATATTTCGCATATATAAATCTATTGTGTATATTTATTTATTATATTATAATAGAAAATAATAAAATAATTGTAATGGATAAAAATAAATTGCAAAATTTTGTTTGAAGAATGATTATTGTTGTCTCATGACAAAGTGGTTATTTACCTGAAGGTGGTTCGCCATTTTGTAGTGGCCGCAGTGCAACGGGAAGGTGGATTTTTCGGGTTTGTGCGAGCCAACGCCCAACGTATTTTGGCGGCCAGGCAAGGCCAAAATAGTTTTCGGCATCAAGCCGCAACGATACGGTAGCCAACCGGCTATTGTTTATTTTTGAGTTTTGTGGTATCGGGGAGAGGCCCCGCAACGATACGGTAGCCAACCGGCTATTGTGTATTTTCTTTGAGTTTTGTGGTATCGGGGAGAGGCCCCGCAACATTACGGTAGCCAACCGGCTATTGTATTTTTATTCGGTGGTCTGCCGCAACGCAACGGCACCAAGGCCGCAACCCAATTTTTTATCGGGGAGAGGCCCCGCAACAATAACGGTCGCGCAAGGCCGCAACAAGGTGTTTTTGTATTGTTAAGGTACGATTTTTTTTATTTTTTTCTTATTTCATTTTTGTATTTTTATTTAAATTTTAATTCTAAATTTTGTTAAATTGTTATATAAACATTTTGTTTTGTAATCGAGCGCCGCACAGCGGGTGCGCGCTCGGTACGCGTTGCTTTTTCTCTCTCTCTCGTTTTCTTCTGGTGCGGGTGAAGGGGGAAGCTGTTTCCTTTTGTTGTTTTTTTTCGGCGAATAAAATGAATTACTAAATTTTTCGGTTGAGTATGATGGGAGCGGAGACTCCCTCTGTGTCGGTGCAGTGTTGATTGCGGTCCCTTGGTGCCCGCATCCAATTTCGTAACCAGGGCTCGACCTTGTTTGAGTTCGAATGGATGCGCGCACCAAGGCACCTCTCTCCCTTTTATAATTGTTAAGTTGTTCGTTCCTCAGGTTCCGGCCGACGAATTTCGGCGGAACATTCGGGTTATTATTATTTATTATTTGCGTTTTATTTTATTTAACTTTCTGTATGATCACGGTGTAAGCCAGGAGCCATGCATGCCTCAAACCCCACGACCCTTCGCACTTCTCCCTGAGAACGTAGCCGGCAAAAGATCACCGTGGAGGCCTCTGCATGCGCTTAGTGAATATCTGCAGGTTGGCAGTAGCCAGCCGGTAACAGTGGCGCCCAAACTTGTCGCGAATTGTAATTTTGCTAATTTTTAATTTTTTTATGATTTGTAGCTGCACTCCCTTTGGCGTGCGCGTCCAGTGTCGAAACCGGTGTTTCACACTGTTTGAATTCGCATGGACGCGCACACCAAAGCCAGTCTCCCGGTTGACATTCCCTATCTACGATCGCAACCAGCACGGGCTGTTTGATTGCGCGTAGATGGGGGATGTCATCCCCTATTCTTTGGACATCCGACTTCCGAGCTCTTTCCCATTTCCACTATGTTGTGTCTGATTGTGGTGGAGCTCGGATGTCATTTGTCTGGAGTTTAGTTTAGCTTCATTTCTTCCCTTGCCCCGAAATTTCTCGACCGAAATTTGAGGAACAACAATTTTTATTATTATTATTATTTTTCTTTATTTTCTTTTATTATTTTAGCCGACATGGAGTGGGATTTCCACTCTCATCATACCATCCGTATTTTCGTTTTGGTTTAAATTTGTTTGATATTATATTTGATTTTTTTGATATTTTTGATTATTTTGGTTTAGCTTGGGTTGTATTGGAACCCACGGGTACAGTTAGTACTTCATTTTTTGTATCGTTTTTACTGAATTTATTATTCTGCCTGCATACCACTGGGTGTGTTGGTAGTTTTGGATTTTATTTTTTTTCTTCTCTCGTATCGTTTCAAATTTTAACGAGCCCCTCCAAATTAGGTTCTCATTGAAAAGCGCCACTTTGGGGGGTATCTCGTCCTACCGTCGTTAATCCAATCGTGGGAATACGGGACCCACAAACCACCACAAGGTAACCATCCCTTCCTTTTTATTATTATCTTACTTGTGTTTTTCTTGCTACTTTGCCTCCTTATCTGGGTGTGTTGGTAGTTTCATTAGCTACGTTATTATTATTATTAAATTTTATTTATTAATATTTTTGTATGAATCCAAATCCGTAGTTGGTTATCGCGATTTGATTCATGCGTTGAATTATGTATTATTATGTATTAAAATGATTTTAACGAGCCCCCCCAAAATAGGTTCTCATCGAAAAGCGCCATTTTCGGGGGTATCTCGTCTACATCCGTCGTTAAAAAAAATTGTGGGAATACGGGCCCCACAACCTATTTATAAGGTAACCATTCCTTTTATTATTCTTCCTTTATTACATTTCGTGTTTATATTTTTATATATAGTTATTGTGGGTGTAGTGTAAATATTTATAAATTTTCTTATTTTGAATTAAAATTTTTTGTATTGTTAATAAATTTAATAAAGACTACGTCATTGTTTCTTCGCCAAATTAAATCGAGCAAGTTTATCCCTCTATCCTTCCATCATTAAAAATGTACTTAACATCAGTAGAGCAAGACGAGTTGGCGCTAGGCTTTATGGAGGAACCATCATTATCTGAGAGCGGACTGAAATATACAGGATCCCCATCGGACATCACCATCGACATGTTCCTGTTTCAGGTAGACACCATCGCTTCGTCTCGCGGATTGTCCGACCAAACATTATTATTCGAGCTACATACCATCCTGGAAGATATCGCCTTGCAGTGGTATTGGACATTCCGCAAACATAATCCGAACGCTACATGGACCGATCTACGAAGCGGTATCATCGAGCGTTTTAAAGACCGTCGCACCAATTACGAAATCCGACGAATGGTCGAGGCACGCAAACAACGACCCAACGAAAGTTTTACGGATTTCTACGACCAAGTGTGGAGTTTATCGTTACAATGTCGTACCCCATACTCGGACGAGGAACTCATCGAAATATTAATGGCGAACATGAAGCCAGAACTGCAGTACCATCTTACTGATCGTCTGTTTAGCAGCATTAACGAGCTGATTAAAAGCTGTTCTGCTTGGGAGGAGTCTTTCAGGCGGATCAAAGCTACGGCGGACCCTGCAATCCATCCACGACGCGTGATCAATGAGTCATCAGGCAGTCCGTATGATGATGCTGGAGCGTATGACTCGTATGAGAATAACCCCTTTACTGATGTACTACCTGATAACTCAGTATCCGCAATTCACACGGAGAGCAGGTTTCCATCGGCAGCGGCGAGACGTCCTGGAGGACAGATTCCAGCAGAGAACTCGAGATCAGTTTCGAAATCACAGTCGAACTACGGTAAAAATGTCGTCACCACAACTGCCACTCAGACGAAGCCTACAGAGAATAAATCCACAATCGCAACCCAGACTGATGTTACAACGGACAAATCCACTCAAACCGATTCTGGAGGATGCAGCGAGCAATACGGACGCGGAAATCCGCTCCTATTCGAATCCGACGAAGAAGTAAGCTCGTCTGCCAGTAATGATTCCTTTCCCGATCCTTCTTCCCCATCCAATCCTCTTTCCCTCCCTGTCGCTCTTAAATTTTTCTATAATGCTCCATCATTGGCAAAGTTAGATCGTTTAAAGCGTTCCAAAAAATATTGGAACCGTCGCGTCGCAATGAGAAATGATGTGATTTCCTCCGTTCTATTCTCCGAGGGTAGTGACACTCGGCCTTACGCCCAGGTCTTTAAAAATAAGATTCCTTTTAAGGGTCTTCTCGACAGCGGGGCGAGTGTCAGTGTTCTCGGGAGTGGATCGGAGAAACTTATGTCAAATCCATTTGTTGAATTCCATAACTTTCCTTCCACTATAACTACCGCGAGTGGCCAAGTCCAACGAGTCTTTGGTTATATAAGAGCTAACGTCGAATTTAACGGAGTTACTAAATTTATGAATTTTCACGTTGTCCCTTCCTTGGAACAACCGCTTTATTTGGGTATCGATTTTTGGAATCGTTTTGGAATTTCCCCAAAAATCTCCGCGTTAAATAATTCGGACGAATTAGGTGAAACTACCAACACACCCAAATTTCATATTTTAACATCTGATGATCGTCGTAAATTGGATCTTATCCGCGAATATTTCCCGAGCAGCGATATTTTAGGTTTGGGCCGCACATCCCTCATCACTCATATGATCGATGTCGGTTCCGCAAAACCAGTCAAACAACGTTTTTATTCCGTGTCCCCAGCTATCCAGAAACTCATGTATGCCGAGTTGGATAGGATGTTGTCTTTGGGGGTTATCGAGGAGTCACAAAGTTCCTGGTGTTCACCGGTCACGTTGGTGCGTAAGGCCAATGGGAAAGTTCGTCTGTGCTTAGATGCTAGAGAACTGAACAAGGCAACCGTCAAGGATGCGTATCCGCTGCCCATAATCAACGGATTGTTGAGTCGTTTGGGACACACCCGATTCATTTCGGCGATTGATTTGAAGGATGCCTTTTGGCAGATCCCACTCGACCCAGCATCCCGCGATAAAACAGCGTTTACGGTTCCTGGACGGCCCTTGTATCAGTTCAAGGTGATGCCGTTTGGCTTATGCAACGCACCACAGACGCTTTGTCGCTTGATGCACCGCGTGATCCCGTACCAACTGCACGATAAGGTCTTTGTGTACCTCGATGACCTTCTGGTCACATCCTCCACTCTGGTGGAACATTTCGATTTACTAAAACAGGTTGCTGGATATCTGAAAGACGCTGGTTTAACAATTAATTTGACCAAAAGTAAGTTTGTGTTGAAAGAAGTAGACTATTTAGGTTATATTGTGGGTGACGGCTGCCTCCGTACAAACCCAGATAAATGTAAAGCTATTCTGGAGTACCCTATTCCGAAAACGACGAAACAGATTAGACGTTTTCTGGGAATGTGCGGATGGTACCGTCGCTTCATTCCAAATTTCGCCTCCTTAGCTTCTTCTCTCACCGATCTTACTGGTAAAAACACAAAAGTATGTTGGTCTGCAGCTGCTGATTCTTCTTTTAATGCTCTCAAAACCGCCTTGTCAACTGCCCCAGTTTTAACGCATCCTGATTATACAAAACCCTTTTTTATTCAGTGCGATGCCAGTGCCGTTGGGGTCGGTAGTGTCTTATTTCAGGTGGACGCCGAGGGGGTGGAGCGGCCCATTGAGTTTTATTCCCATAAGCTCAATGCGGCGCAGCGAAACTACTCGGTGACCGAGCTGGAATGCTACGCTGCCGTCCTCAGCGTGCGAAAATTCCGTCCCTACGTAGAAGGCTATCCATTCGTCATTTATACTGACCATTCCAGTTTGCGCTGGTTAATGAGTCAAAAAGACCTCTCCGGACGTTTGGCGAGATGGAGTCTTAAACTCCAAGCGCTGGATTTTCAAATTGGATACCGAAAAGGTTCAGTTAACGTTGTACCTGATGCGCTGTCTCGAGCTTTTCCGGATGAATCCGCTCCTTGTGAGGATGATTCCGAAAGTAAGAGCACGCCTGATCCTGGTGCCCAATTTGAAGATCCAGTCTTGTCGAGTAAAAACATCGACCCTTCCGTGAATGCGTTAATACCTTCTTCAGTCCCCATTCTGCACGTTGATCAAAATTCGGTTGCGTTCCAAGATCCAGATTACGTCGATCAGATCGCGAAAATTCGTTCATTAAAAGATTGTTCGCACAACTACAAAATCCAGGATGATAAATTGTTGATATCCCCTTCGTTCGGTTTTAAATATACGGATACCGACCTTTCGAATTGGAAACTTGTTATTCCTAATTCCTTAACTTCAACGCTTATTGAACAGGCTCACGTACCTCCCACTTCAGCACATTTAGGCGGCAGCAAAACTCTCGAACGCCTTCAGCGTCAATTTTACTGGCCTCAAATGGCAAAGCAAGTTAAACAGTACGTTGCTAGCTGCACTAAATGTAAAATGAACAAAGCGGTTAATTTCTCTACACAACCAGCCATGGGAGCACAGGTTACGTCAACTCGCCCGTTTCAAAAACTGTATGTAGATTTTTTGGGTCCGTATCCACGTTCGAAACTCGGAAATACCTGTATCGTTATCGTTCTGGATCATTATTCGAAATTCGTAGTTGTAAAACCCTTACGCGAGGCGTCTGCCTCATTATTGTGTCGATTTCTAGAAAATGAGGTATTCCTTTTATTCTCCGTACCCGAAATTGTTACCTCCGATAATGGGAAGCAGTTCACCTCGAATCTATTTAAAGACCTGTTAGCTAAATACGGTGTAACCCATTTACGTACGCCGGTGTACTCGCCCCAAAGTAACGCTTCCGAGCGTGTTAATAGAACATTAATTGCCAGTATTCGTTCATATTTGAGCGATCACGACCATAATTTGTGGGACAAAAATTTGCAGGAAATTGCGGCTGCTTTACGTAATGCCATACACGATTCGATACATTATTCCCCTCATTATGTCGTGTTCGGTCAACATATGTCGATGCACGGTTCGGATTACTCACTGCGACGATTACTCGATGGACATGATCCCGGTGAAGTCCATGCATGGGCTAAGCCAGATCGAGTAAATCTGTTAAAGGATCGTATTATACATTATCTGCGTGTGGCATACGAGAAGGGAGCTCAGCATTACAACTTGCGTAGTACTAAGCGCTCTTTTCGAGTTGGACAATCCGTCTTTATACGATCTTTTGCGTTGAGCGATGCGACGAACAAATTCTCCGCGAAATTAGCCGGAAAATTCAAACCCGCGGTAATTTCTGGTAAAGTAGGTCAGGTGGCGTATACCGTCGAAGATTTGAATGGCAAATCTCTAGGCACTTATCATGTTAAAGACATCCGTGTTTAATCGTTTCTCTCTATCTTCATTTTCGTGTTGTTTGTTTTAGGCCCGGCTTATGAGACATCTCAGGGTGTGGGACGTTCCCACGTTTGTTACGACTGTGTTGTCTTAACAAGACATTTTTTGTAAATTTGTTTCTATTCTCCATGGTTTCTTGCGTCCGAGTTTTTCACTGTGTGAACGTGGTGTCTTGGTGGATGGATTCTTGTGTGTTTTCTTCGGTTATGTTGGCAACGGAACAAAAATGGGAGAGAGAGAGATAACCATGCGCATCGAGTGTGTGCAAAGTAAAACGTTTTGAAAAAAATGTTTTTTCTTGTATGTCTCTCTTTTGTACCAACGAAAATTTGGTATAAAGGAGAGACAGAGAAGAGAGATACATTTTCTTCTAAAACGTTTTACGAGCTGTGCGACGCTCGAATATTTTTTTTTGTTTGGTCATTCAGTTGGTAATTTTTGAGAATTCGAGTTGTGATTTTTAAATATTAGAGTCAATTTTTGGTTTTTGAGTGAATTTTACCACACGGAGTATTGGTATTTTGTTCCAAAAATTCTTTCATGCCATTATTATTTTTTTTATAAATTGAGTGTTTGAAATATATTTAGAAAATATATAATAAATAAAATTCCTTATATATAATATAAAATAAAACTAATTAATTTTTTTTTGCAAAGTGTTAATTTATAAAATGAATTGTAAACATATAAAATATTGTAGTGAATAGAAGGAAAAATATTTTGTTAAGTTTTATTATGTACTTCATCAAACGTCATAGATTTATCATTACGTATATTTCGCATATATAAATCTATTGTGTATATTTATTTATTATATTATAATAGAAAATAATAAAATAATTGTGTTGGATAAAAATAAATTGCAAAATTTTGTTTGAAGAATGATTATTGTTGTCTCATGACAAAGTGGTTATTTACCTGAAGGTGGTTCGCCATTTTGTAGTGGCCGCAGTGCAACGGGAAGGTGGATTTTTCGGGTTTGTGCGAGCCAACGCCCAACGTATTTTGGCGGCCAGGCAAGGCCAAAATAGTTTTCGGCATCAAGCCGCAACGATACGGTAGCCAACCGGCTATTGTTTATTTTTGAGTTTTGTGGTATCGGGGAGAGGCCCCGCAACGATACGGTAGCCAACCGGCTATTGTGTATTTTCTTTGAGTTTTGTGGTATCGGGGAGAGGCCCCGCAACATTACGGTAGCCAACCGGCTATTGTATTTTTATTCGGTGGTCTGCCGCAACGCAACGGCGCCAAGGCCGCAACCCAATTTTTTATCGGGGAGAGGCCCCGCAACAATAACGGTCGCGCAAGGCCGCAACAAGGTGTTTTTGTATTGTTAAGGTACGATTTTTTTTATTTTTTTCTTATTTCATTTTTGGTATTTTTATTTAAATTTTAATTCTAAATTTTGTTAAATTGTTATATAAACATTTTGTTTTGTAATCGAGCGCCGCACAGCGGGTGCGCGCTCGGTACGCGTTGCTTTTTCTCTCTCTCTCGTTTTCTTCTGGTGCGGGTGAAGGGGGAAGCTGTTTCCTTTTGTTGTTTTTTTTCGGCGAATAAAATGAATTACTAAATTTTTCGGTTGAGTATGATGGGAGCGGAGACTCCCTCTGTGTCGGTGCAGTGTTGATTGCGGTCCCTTGGTGCCCGCATCCAATTTCGTAACCAGGGCTCGACCTTGTTTGAGTTCGAATGGATGCGCGCACCAAGGCACCTCTCTCCCTTTTATAATTGTTAAGTTGTTCGTTCCTCAGGTTCCGGCCGACGAATTTCGGCGGAACATTCGGGTTATTATTATTTATTATTTGCGTTTTATTTTATTTAACTTTCTGTATGATCACGGTGTAAGCCAGGAGCCATGCATGCCTCAAACCCCACGACCCTTCGCACTTCTCCCTGAGAACGTAGCCGGCAAAAGATCACCGTGGAGGCCTCTGCATGCGCTTAGTGAATATCTGCAGGTTGGCAGTAGCCAGCCGGTAACAATGTTCCAGAGTAGCAGAAGGTCCAGCGAAAAGTGTTCGGTTTCAGAGAAAATAGGTCCACGTTTTTTAGAAACAATTTTGAGCGATATTTTCAAATCGCTCTACTGAAATTTTGGATTGTGCCACTCTTGTAGCAAATGAGCGATATGTGTATGAGTAAATAAAAATTAATTTTGAGTGAAACTCCTTCATTGAATTCGTTCTTTGAATGACCAATAACAGGACATCGTAGAGTTTATACCAAAATTCTATTATATAAAGACATTTATGGATAAATGATATTTCAAATGACACCATTGGCATTCCAAAACGGATTGGTACCGAGAATTTTTTAAGTAGAAATTATTCAATGCACTAAGAGAGTTTGAGTGATTTATTTTTCATAGCCAATAACAAAATATCACAGAGTTTGTCCCAAAATGCCATAACTATCGGATGATGTCTGTATTTGTAACCTTTTACACGACGTTGGTTTGGTTTCCGAACATGTTGATAGCGAAAAATGTTTGTGAGTAAAAATTATTCATTCAGATTTCAGTTCGATGAGTGGCACATATAGAATGGCCAATAACAGGCGATCGTAGTTTCCACTCAAAATTTTGTTTATACAAATGACATACATTTAACCTTTCTTATTAACATCGTTGAAATAATTCCAAAATGGATTGATATCGTACGATTTCTGAGTGGAACTTATTCTAGAGTTTTAGTGAACATGGTAAACGACCATAATACCAGCTTTCCGAGAGATTTAGGCTCAGGTTCAGTGAGTACCTCAAATAAGTTGCTAAATTGTCCATCCAGCCAGCCTGATTGTAGCTTTCTAACCAGAATAGCAAATTTGTATTTCTATTTTGAGTTTGAGTGAAAATTATAAACGGCCATTATCACGCTTTCCCAGAGATTTCGACTCAGGTTCCGTGGTACCGCAAATAGTTGGCTAAATTGTCCATACAGTCAGTCTGATTGGAACTTTATAACCAGGTCAGCAAATTTGTTAAGAATTTTTGTATTTCTTATTAGAGTTTGAGTGAAACTAGTAACGGCCATTGACGTACCTTCCTACAGATTTGGACTCAGGTTCCGTGAACATCTTAAATAGCTTGTGAAATTGCTTAACCAGCTAGCCTGATTGAAACATCCTAACCAGGTCAGCAAATTTGTTAAGAATTTTGTATTTCTATTTTGAGTTTGAGTGAAAATGCTAATCAGTCATTATCACGCCTTTTTAGAGATTTGGACTCAGGTTCTGTGAGCACCTCAAATAGGTTGCTAAAATGTCCATCCAGCAAGCATGATTGAAACTTCCTAACCAGGACAACAAATTTGTTAAGAATTCCTATACATATTTCGATTTAAAGACGTTGAAGATGACGAGCGTACTGGACGTCCCAGCACATCAAAAAGAAAAAAAAAGAAATGATTATGAATTATCGCCGAATCACAATCAGAAAAGACGCTCAGCAGAAACAGCTCGTATTTGTGGCGAAACAATTCAAGGATTTTGTACCACGAAAAAAAGTTTTTCTTAAATTTTTCGCCAACAACTGAACTGTAACGATGCTCCAGGCTCCATCTTCACCGGAGAACATGACGCCATGTGACTTTCTTTTATTTCTAAAAATAAAGAGAACCTTAAATGGCTGTTGTTTCAAGCATTCTTTCCAAAATACGAAAATTCCCGTTACTAGTAGGTGTGTTCAAAAACACCTCGGGGTTCTTTCTAGAATTGGTATTCTGAGATTAATTTTGAATTGGTTTTCTTCATTACATTATGTCTCAATAAATATTCCTTGTTTACATTCAGTAGTGAGATATTATTATTATTGTGAGGTTCTTCATAACAATAAACTCCAGTCCGTTTTGTTTCCGTTGAATTTTGGATACGGTAATTAGTGATTCACAGTGTTGAAACAATTTGGTTGCTATCCGCTTCTGCCCTATTTATGTATCATTCCTCAAAATGAGTGGTTATTTATTTCCAATCCCGCTCGTATGTTGCCTACTTTGTTCGTAATCCTTTTTTTGTATACTATATCGTAATCGGCTGATGATTGGTACTATATCATCTAATAAGATAAAAATTGGGCATGTCTGCTTTAATATATGCATACCAGCAAATGTTGTTTGAGAATAACCTCGAGAATTCAAATCTTTTCAGATTTTCGTAATGGAAGGGACATGTAACTTTTTAATTTTATTTAAGGCATATTAAAAGATAAACACGAATATGCATAACAGAATAAAAAACCTTCGAGATTTTATTACTCAATTTAACTTCACTAAAAATTTGAAATTAAAAAGTGTGATTAATTCAAAAAATTTATTCTCAAAATGAGAAATTTTGTTTAATTTAAGAAAACCATTCTCAACCACTAAACTTAATATATTGGATTCAAGAAATATTTCTCATTTTGAGAAAACGTTAAGTTTAACAACTAGCAGAATATTTATGAAAATGTAATACATACTTATGTATCAAATCTTTAATATATTAAGAACAAAAAACCTTTCGAATGTGATTTTTGATATAAATGGTACCCCAACATAAAAATTGTGTCCAACACAAAAATAAAATCTCCCATCGGATCGAACAGTAACAAGATTAAAAAGACGATTTTTTTTTAATATTGCTGTATTACATCATCAATTACTATTAAATTTTTTTTTGTGGGGGGGTTCGGGTTGTTATATGCAATGCATTCCTTTACTCATTTTCATCCTGATATATGAAACGAACACAAAACGTTGATGTTGAACATGAACACAAAATATAAAATTTTTCTCTGAACGTAGTAAATACATAAATGTGGAACGACTATGTAACACATCTACATACGTACATGTAAAATATCCTTTTTCTCAAACCAACCTTAATAATTTAGCCCGATTTTTCATTTTTGTCTATACGTATGTGTTTGTACCTAGATACGAAACAAAGTCAAATTGTAGCCAAATCTAATGGAAAACTCCATCATAGTGGTAGAAAATTGGTATACGAGTATAGTGCGAGTAGCATGGCACAACAAAAAAATATTGCAAAAAAGGAAATTCTCGATGATTACGATGATAGTGGTTGTTGTGTGGTAATGGTTGATGATGGCGAAGAGTTGGGTGCTAGATCGTTATATCGCATACATTGAAACACAAACAAAAAAAATGATGGGGTGAAAGTTATTCTGCATGGAAAATATTATATTTTTCTCTACTTGATTCCTTTTATTTTGTGATACGGTTTGAATTTTTGGACTAGGGCGCTGGTGTGAATTAGGTGGCCTATAGTGTAGTAGACTGTATACGAACATTGTGATATGGCGGAATGAAGAATATGATTTTTTTTTGTACATTTCGGGGACACAAATTGTACATTTCTTGTACACAATTTAATAAAATAAAAATCGTATGGACCAAAAATGATTTTTACGTTTCGACTGGCACCGAAATGCCAGAGTAATTATTAATCAAAGGTTTTTTCACATTTTTGTTGGTGTATTTCTATTTCGACCCAAATACGATGTGTGATTGGCGTGTCGAGTACCATAAGTAAATCGAATTATTTCCGCCAGTCTTACGAAACACCCTATATATGTAAAATATATTTTTATAATATATAATTTTAATTTTTTTTTATGATTATTGTTATTAAAATTCGAGCAAAAAATGTTTTATTCTTATATAGATATATACATATGTACATACTTGTGTTATATATGGGTAGAGAAATATAATGTAACCCTAATTGTACAAATACATTTTATAGAAAATTATTTTTATATATAAATTTAAAAAAATATAATAATAATGATACTAACAATAGTAATAAAAATATTGAAAAAGACGCGTTTTTAAAACAACAACAACAAACATTTATAATAAAACGAAAAGCTAGCACAACAAAAAAGCCAAAAAACTATACAAAAAAATAAACTTCAATACCGTGTCAGACAGCAAAATTGAACCAAACCAAAACAAAGGCACGTAGATTATTATTATTATTAATAATATTTTTTTATTAAAATTATTGTTATTATTATGATTATTATTAGTTTTATTATTATAAATTTTTTTCCTAAACGTACGAATATAAAAATTTATTTACGTACGTAAAGCAATAATTTGAAAGTTGAAAATGTTGCGCGCTCGTATTACTCGCATCGTTTCATATAAAATAGAACTTGTGTTGTAAACCAAAATAAACCCAAAATAGAAATTTATATAGAATTTCAAGTGAATGCGATTTTCTTGTTGTACCTTGAGATAATAGATTTTACGAATTTTAGGGTCTCGGTGTCGTGCAACAACGTTAATGAATTTGAATAGACATTTTCCATACTATAGAGTTTCGATTTGCAATGTGTTTTAAAATCTTTTCACTGGATGGTGAAACTTTTCACTTTTACTTTCACTTTTATCGGGTTTCAATAATCAACTGTTGAATTTGACGCAAACTGATGAAAATTGAAATTAAAATCATTTTCTTACATAGCAGTGAATTATTTTTACACAAGTCAAAAAAATTAAGCGACCAAGGTTTGTATAACATTATTTTGCAAAGTTTAAATATTAATATGATTAATATTGTTACACGAGGTGCCATAATGACCATGACCTGTCATGTTCTAAACTATGGTTCTTAATAATTGGCGATTCTTGTAACTAAGAATCAATTTTTACATTTTGGTGGTTCTTGGGAATGCTGGGTTCGATGTCTGTCTCAATTCTTAGAATGCTAGAGGCGGCGAAAACATCAAAGATATTTTGTTTTCCTTGCCATAACATTCGTAGTTTTTAACACCAAATCTGAGAATTGTACAATTTCATTTGTCAGGTTCAGTTTGAACAAGATCCTGCTAAATACTGGTTTGTTGGTTTTATATGATTAAAATTTTTAGTTGATGGCCCTAGATGCGGTCTGCCTTATATACTATACTAGCTGGCCCGGCGATTTTTGTCTCGCCCCAAATTACTTCGTCCAAGCAAACACTTTTGTCTTTCACGAAAATTGATTTTTTATAACAGACAAAATCAAACAACTCAACTCAATTTTTAATAGACGATTAAGTTGAGTGGCCATTCCATTCACTTTTTCATCGAATTCAACACTAAAGGCAGGTTTATGGTTGCGTTCGTTCGAGCATTTGTGCGACCAATCATCTCTTGTAGCAAAATCCAGAAGAAAAAAAACGTCATTTTTGAGCAATAAAATTGGTAGAAAAAATTGTCAGAATGAACGAACGCACGCAACCATAAAGGTGGCATAATGTATTGAAAAGTGAATAAAATGTCGATACAAACTTAGGCTATCTATTTGTCATTTGTTAATCGTTCAAACGAACGGCGAACTGAATACATTTGTAGTCGAACGGAATGTCAGTTGGAATCAGAGGAATTCTCGGAATTAGCACATCCACTCCTTTGAATGTACCCTTGATGATCGTCGCTTGAATCAAAAAAAAATCGCTACAAAATCCCGGATGGTTTGGATTGCACAGCATGATTATCGCAGAACTGACCTAGATCATCAAGTTATGTGGTGGTATTCCCGATAAATCAAGCGCATTCAAAAACTCGGTCGGATATAGTTATTTGCTTCGTCTTGATTGGTCACACAGTCAATGGATTTGTAACAATGCATTTCCCCAGAGATTTGGTTTTTAAATCAAGTAATTCAGACATATATTCAGACATAAGTAATTCAGACATATCATATAATTTCTGCGGACGTCCGGAAACACTTTCGTGATAATCTCGACGTCGTAAACATGAAAAACTCGAGGGAAACAAAATCAATCGTTTCGACCGGATTGATTTTGTCAACACGAATTTAACAAAGCGCCAACAGTTGTTTGGGAAAATCGAGTCGTTCTGTAACGTGACTCTCATGTTCGTGGTCAACTGTTACTTCTTCACATAGGGTCACAGACTCGACGATTTCAGTCATGCGTTGAGTTCGTCTGCAGTTGTCGATCTCGGAATGACAGGTAGTGTTTAACGAAAATTGGCGGCCAGCAGAATCATCTGTTACGACTGTGTTATCGTCAACAATACTAGAATTTCATTTTTATTGAATACATCCCCATTATTTGTAAATTTTTGTATTTATTTCCCTCGGTTTTTTTGCGCCCGGGGTTTTTTTTTTGCGTCCGCGTGTAGTTTGGCGTCTACACGCGGTAAATGGTGGATGTATTCCTGTGTGTTTTTTTCTGTTTTGTTGGCAACGGAACGAGAATGGGAGAAAGAGAGAGCGATGTGTATCGAGTGTGTGCAAAGTAAAACGTTTTAGAAAAAAATGTTTTTCTTATATGCTTCTCTTTTATATCAATGCAAATTGGTATAAAGGAGAGACAGAGAAGAGAGATTTTTTTCTTCTAGAACGTTTTGCGAGCTGTGTGGCGCAAGAATTTTTTTTCTTGTGTCATGTTTCGTTTTTTGGTATACATAAAGGACAGTCTAGTTTGTAATTTTGTAAGATTTTTAATTAAAATCTTGAAAATAAAAAAAAATATTAAAGTCTCGTGGCTGTGATTATTAAGTGCAGTCGGAGTTTTGATTTATATACAAAGCTTTTGTTTCATAATAAAAAGTAAAAGTTGAGTTTTTTTGAATTGTTTAAAGTAAAATTAAGTCAAAACTTTTGTAATTTGTGAAGAAAAAAATAAAGAAAACAAAATCGGTCAGAAATATAATTTTTACTTTTACTGGGAGCGAAATGATGTTCTAGTGTTAATTAATAAAACAAGAAATTGATTAAGAAAATTGGTGGTGAATAATTTTGAGAAAATTTTACCGAAATAATAGACAAGATGGATGGAAAAAAAAAAGTTAAATGTGTTTGATTTCAAAATGTGATTTTGGCGATTTAGTGTTTTTTACAATTTGCGGATTTTGCTGGACAATTTTTTTTGATTTTCATGCAAGAGTGGATACCATTTCATTACGTTTCCCATTTCTTGTGTTTATTTTGTAAACGGTTGTGATTAAAACAAGTGTCATAAAAACATCAACCGGTACTGTTGTATAACGGCGAGATAACGCCCAAAATAATTATACAATTTGTGGCGGAAGACGCCCACCCAGTTATTTGCAGTTGGCCAGTTGAGGCCACTTTATTTACGGTTGGCGAGATAACGCCCAACCTATTTCGGCGAGCCAATTTTAGTGGTAACGGGGAAAGGCCCCGCAACATAGTGCCCAACCAGGCAAGCGCTCGAGCGCAAAGGCGGGGAGTCGCCCAACGACGACACCAAGGCCGCACCGGTAGAGTAACGGCACATAAAGCCGCAACGGTCCGGGTAACGGGAGTTGCCTGTGGCATGACGGCCACACAAGGCCGCAACATTATATTTTTTATTATATTAAGGTAACATTTTTTTATTTTTATTTTAATTTCTTTGATTTTATTTTTTTTATATATTTTAAATTTTCTTTTATATTATAATTTTCAAAAAAAAATTTTGTAATCGAGCGCCGCACAGCGGGTGCACGCTCGACGCACATTGCTCTCTCTCTCTCTCTCGTTTTCTCTTATCGTGGTACGGGGAGAAAGGGGAGTTGTTTCTCTTTGTTTTTTTTTCTGATAAGATGAATTACTAATTTTTTGGATTTGGTATGATGGGAGCGGAGACTCCCTCTGTGTCGGCATGTTGATTGCGGTCCCTTGGTGCCCGCATCCAATTTCGTAACCAGGGTTTGTCCCCGTTTGAATTCGAATGGATGCGCGCACCAAGGCACCGTTCTCGGTTTATAATTTTGTTGTGTTCGTTCCTCAGGTTCCGGCCGACGAATTTCGGCGGAACTCTGTTATTATTATTTGCGTTCCCCTAACTTTCTGTATTGATCACGGTGTAAGCCAGGAGCCATGCATGCCTCAAACCCCACGACCCTTCGCAGTTCTCCCTGAGAACGTAGCCGGCAAAATATCACCGTGGAGGCCTCTGCATGCGCTTAGTGAAAATATGCAGGTTGGCAGTAGCCAGCCTGTAACAGTGGCGCCCAAGCCTTCGCGAATTTTTAATAATTTTATATTTTTTATCATTTGTAGCTGCACTCCCTTTGGCGTGCGCGTCCAGTGTCGAAACCGGTGTTTTACACTGTTTGAATTCGCATGGACGCGCACACCAAAGCCAGTCTCCCGGTTGACATTCCCATCTGCGATCGCAACCAGCACGGGCTGTTTGATTGCGCGTAGATGGGGGTGTCATACCCCTATTCTTCGGACATCCGACTTCCGAGCTCCTTCCCATTTCCACTATGTTGTGTCCGATTGTAGTGGAGCTCGGATGTCATTTGTCCGCGGTTTAGTTCCAGTTTCATTTTTTCTTTGCCCCGAAGTTCCTCGAACGGAATTTGAGGAACAACAAATGTATTATTATTATTATTATTCTTTATTTCTTTTATTATTTTAGCCGACGCGGAGTGGGACTCTCACTCTCATCATACCATCCGTTTCGTTGTATTAACTTAAATTTATATTCGATATGTTTATTTGATTTTTTTTGATATTCTGATATTTTTGATTTTGGTTGATTTTTGGGTTGTATTGAAAACCCTCGAGTATTTAGTACTTCAACTTATTATACTTTTCTTTTGGTTGTATTTTGCTGTTTCTGTTCTGCCTGCATACCGCTGGGTGTGTTGGCAGTTTCGGTTCCTATTATTTTTATTCCTTTCTTTATTTTCTTATTTGATTTTTTCTTTGCAATCTTGCATTATTTAGTTGTATAATTTCCCTATCAGCTTACTATTGGGTGTGTTGGTAGTTTGATTTTCGTATCATTCTTATTATTTTTGATTATTTTTTTTTTGTTTTGTTTGTGTATTAAAATGATTTTAACGAGCCCCCCAAAACGTCTTAAGTCACTTCGTAAATCCTTCATCGTTCGATTGAACGCTTCCAATAAACGTTGGTGTGCCTTTGTGCACTCATCCCAGATGATGATTTTGCATTCTTGCAATACCTTGGCCATCACCGAGCTCATGGCAATTGAGCACACGGCTTGTCAATCGTGTGGATATTCATCGGCAACTTCAAAGAAGAATGTGCCGTTCGGCCACCATCCAGCAATGTAGCTATAATTCCCGATGATGTAACAGCTAACGGTATTTGAGATCTCGAGCGAATTGTGGCCATAAGCAATGAAATCAGAAAGGTTTTGTGTGTTCCACCAGGAGCATCGAGGAAGAATATTCCGCCGTTTCCTTCGTCAACTACCTTCATCAATGCGTCGTACACGTTCCTTTGCTCTGCATTCAAAAGCGGAACATTCGTTCGTACTGTTTGGCTCATTGAGTTTCGATCATACACTGGCTCTTGTTGCAATTCACGATTAAATGCGTCGTGTATCGAACGAATTGGTGCTGGTTTACCCAATTTTAACAAATAGCGTCTCTCGTCGCTCAATTCAAGCTCATATTTCGATGTGACAGAGCGAACTCGGTGCAAAGTAGTGTCGTCAGCCATCTCGTCTTTGTATTTGTTCCACAATTCCAATGCGTTCGAGGGATGACATGTCACTATGATGATCGCGACCAATTTACGAATTTGATTTGCTGGCGCAGAAACAGTGGCATCAGCGATTGCTGAATCTCAATATCAATTGTTTCCCAGCAAATTCAGACGTTGGCAAGCCTCTCGATAAGTGGCACACAACACACCATCTATAGTACGAAGCGATTCGAACGAAATAGAACCACGAACATGGAACAAAAGCAAACGAAGATAGAAGCATTCGTCTTGTCGTGGATGAACGGTGTACACACGGCCAAGCGCATCAGTCGAATACACATCGACGTATCCTGCAACAGGTTGACCTTTCATTCGTCGTTGAAACTTCTTCTTCGTCGAATGGTTCCAAGTATATAATAGCGTGGCATTTTCGGTCTGCTCGTTGTACTGCATTAACTTCCGTGAAATAGACACGCTGTCAATTCTCCAAATGCACCCACAAATGATGAATAGTGGGTTGACGTTCGTGTATTGCAAATGAGAAAATATGCCAAATTGCCTCATTGCAACTGACATATAAAGGCTCAATTGGAACTTTGGCACTTCGTCACTTGCATCCAAAGCAGCAAAGCCGAACACAGCCAGGTCGCTACCTACCAATATATGTTGTCAATTGGCCGACGTTGGTTGCATCTCCTTCCAAAACGGTGGAATCTCGTAGATGAATGAACTGCTTGGAACGTAGTTTTGATTGATTGAAGCGGATGAAATTTAAACGTTCCATTTCGATCTTGACATACATATTGACGCAATACTGTTGAAACAATCGATGATATCTCAAAAGAAAAGATGATTGCACTCCTTGTCGCATCATCAACCAATAAGTATAAAAATGCATGGAAATGACCCTTTTATTCGTTTCTTCACCTGAAAATACAACTGACAGCTCAATAACTAGCGGGTCAGCGGATTGACCATCTTTATCTGGAAGTAGTAGCCATCCTCTCCCTGACAAAACATCAATGGATATTGAAGAGCATCATAAGATCGACGTTTTTCGTACACGCACTGCACTGGTCCGTCATCACGCCAGTTTATCACAATATCACGCGATCCCACATTTTCACTAACGTTCTTCACTGCGACATTGCCGATAGTGGGAGCATTATACTCACGTACATGGCCTCCGGTTGGTTTTTTGTCTGATCTGGTGATTATTTGGTGATCATCGGAAGTCATTGTCTCCAAAGTAGTTTTACACAAACGAACCAACGCATTGTGCTCATGCAAAAGACATTGAAGTTCTCCGATTAGCTCTCGTTTTGACGCATTGAAACATACAATACGATATCTTAGTTCAAATTCGGAATTTCCAACGGAATAAATTTGAAGAAACTTATATGTAGTAAAATAAATCTCGGGAAAAAATTATCGAAATCGTAAAAATCACACGGAACTTCATGATGATACCGTTTATGGATGCAATGAACAAAATTCAAATATCATAAAACAAATTCCTATACAAAACGCAATTTTCGATTTTCAGATTTTTTTTTATTTTCCGGTTTTCCTTTTTCCGGTAGTTCCGATTTTCCTACGTAAACCGCCACTCTATTGTGACGAGCAAAGCAAAAAAACGGAATAGGTACAAAGGGCCGAATGTCGAAGGGCCGAATGTCGAATGGCCGAATGTGTCGAAGGGCCGAATGTGTCGAAGGGCCGAATGGGTCGAAGGGCCGATTTTTTTTTTCTTTTTAGAAATATAATTTTTTAAATTTGTTGTTTTATAACAAAATAAAATATTTTAGGAATACATATTAGAATATTTTTATATTTTTTTATTTTTCATATTTTTTTTATAGAATATTTTGTAAATTTTTTTTTATTAAACATAAATGAATTTCTTATGAATTTATGTTTTTTTTATATTTTTCATCTTTGAATATTTATAAATTCCACGTATCCGGTCAGCGATACATTTTGGTGAAGGAAAATTGTGTCATGCGTCACCAGAGACATTCGGCCCCATTTGTCAGCCTTCTGATAATAGGTATATGGTGCAAAAAATAAAAAAAAATAATTAAATTCAATAATTAAATTAAATAAAAAAATAATATAAAGGAACAGCTTTAGTATCGCAGTCAAATTTTTTAACAGTCTGAGCGACGGTGGCGCCACTTTGATCAAAATCGGATTTTTATAACTTAAAAAGTGTGTCTTTGCTTAGCACTTTTTGTGTCTCAAGCTAACTCCATCTATCGGAATAAAAATGAACCAAAATTTAAAATTTTACGTTAAGCCGTGATAAAATAATTTTTAATAAATTAAACAAGGCAAATCTCTGCTTGACAATATTGAAATTACCGTATATTTGATTTGAATTTGTTTATGCTTCGTCAACCTTGCAGACACAGATCAAATAGAGAGTATCGCGCATATGTACCACAAATGTTAGCTTAATTCGTTGCGTACGAGAGGAATCTACGAATATATAGAATCGAATTAAGCATTTGATTTGAATTTGTGCGTGCTTCGTCAACCGTGCAGACACAGACCAAAGAGAAAGTATTGCTCGTATCGCTTCTTCTGATAGATGTACCACAAATGTTAGCTTAATTCGTCGTGTAAGTCCCTATATTATTTCAAATTATTTTGCATCAACAGCATACAAAAATTCCTTGGGGTGAAGGGTGAACCATCTCAAAAATGACGGATTTAAATTACGAATATTTAATAATAATCGCAAGTGACTTAATAAAATTTATTTTGTTTATAAACCATATATTTACATTTTGATTTTAAATTAATCATTTAAAATTATTTATTTTACTAAACATTTAAAAACAGTTCATATGTTACAAATTCAAATTTATTTTATTTATAAAAGTATGTCTAAGATGGCAGTCAATTAAATTAACAATTTTTTAGTTAAAATTATAACCACCAAAAAAAATGTAGAAAAATTTAATCCAAATGCGGAAAAAATTATAAATAATATATAAAAAATTGAAATTTATCTAAAATGGCGTGTGATATGTTTACATTTTTAGTTAAAATTATGACCATTTTGAAAAACAAGTCGCGATAGTCAATTTTGACTGCGATACTAAAGGCTAGCCAAAAAAAATATATTTCTAAAAATAAAAAAAAATTCGGCCCTTCGACCCATTCGGCCCTTTGACATTCGGCCCTTCGACACATTCGGCCCTTCGACACATTCGGCCCTTCGACACATTCGGCCTTTCGACTTTCGGCCCTTCGACTTTCGGCCCTTCGGCATTCGGCCCTTCGACACATTCGGCCCTTTGAAATTCGGCCCTTCGACATTCGGCCCTTTGATATCATACCAAAAAAACAATCATCCAAATCGGTCGTGTCGTTCTCGAGTTTTTGAGAGACTAACGCACGGCAATTGATTTTTATATAAATAGATAAAGAAAATCAATAGATAAAATAATAGATAGGATCAAAAACAAAATACTAATTTGCATACAGCCTTCGGTGGGATTCGAATCCAGTACCTCCTAGCCCAAGCGCCGAAGGTTTACCCACACAAAATTCATACAAAAAAGCTTTTTATTCGATTTTTCGGGTTTTCCGACTTTTCCAGTGGATTTTTTAACCATTTCCTGGCAATTGTGAACACAACAAAAAAAGATTGATCCAAATTGGTTCAGCCGTTCTCAACTGATGCGCACATACATTTTTTACACCATTTTTATATATAGAGATGTAAGTGCAAGGGTGTAAACCCTGACAATTCTTAAACCTCTCAATTTGATTTAGGGCTATGCCGATTTTTATTTATTTATAAACTAGAACCGCGTATGAAATCATAGGCCTTTTAATGCCTTAATATAGCTATTTGTAAATTGATGCGTCTCAATTTGCCAAACATTCGTTGACAGGTGATGTAAGCTTTATTGGCCTTGCTGGTGATATACGTGATGTGGGTGTCCCATATACGTTTCTGCTCAAACATTAACTTAGGTTTGGGTTTATTTGCATAGGATTTTTTTGAAACAGGAAATAAAGTTTTCTAGCAGTTTGTAAAAAAGGTACAGAGGATTATCACCGGGTTAACTTTGAGATCAACGTCCCCACACGAGTCGTTTAGTAGCCTTAGCGCATGATGCATACGCTCCGCTACTTTACTCTGAAATTTTATGAAAGGACTACCCTTTGGGGACCGTCTCTAGACGATGCGTGTGAAATTAGACCTAACTAGAATAGAACTAATATTAGGAATAGTTTAGCACAAACTTCACACGCCTGTACACGGTTTTGAAGTTGAAACTAAATTGACCCTAAACTATCAAACAAATAAAAACTGAGAATGTATTGGTAAAAGTAAAATAAAAATGGCATTTAGGCGAATTTTTTAAATATTTGAATCAATTTTTTATGTTTGGTAAAACATATAGGGGACTAGTTTTGGGTTCATGATACACTTTGCGTTAAATACTGTTCTGTTAATTGTTGCGTTAAATTGTTGCGGGACAATGTTGCGTTAAAATGTCACGTAAAATGATATACAGAAAAACATCGATTTAACGGATTGGGGAGTCCGTTAAATCCGATTGTCTGCTAAATCCGAATGTTTTTAAATTTAATCGACTCGATCGAATTTAATCTACTACGGAACTTAGGCATTTCTTAGCCGATAATGTTGTTATTGGGTATGTTGGATGGAAATATGATTCATAAATTATTTTGGGATGGAATTTTGCCGAATGGAATTGTCCGTTAAATCGAAGGATTACTGTATATCGCTAAAAACAATTTCAAATTTTTCCATGGCCTCCAAAATCACATTCCCAAAATGCACGAACTCCGCAACGAACTGTAGTACTTGGATTTGGATAATCATCGATTTCTTGAAATTAGTGATGACATACGTGATTTTTAATTGTTGACCTAATGTTTTAACAAACCCCGTTCGTTTTTTTGATATGATTTTTGTATGATTTCCTGAAAGGACTAAATTAGAACTATTAAACCCTTTTAAACAATTTAATAAGCAAATGGGATTTACGTGGACAAATAAATACTTTAATAACCTGCGCTATGGGAAGAACTTAAGATTTTCTTAAGAAATTGAACATCCAGAGAATTAATATGCTTAACCTACTTCAGAATTCGATGAAAAACATATTAATTCTCGAGATATTCAATTTCTTAAGAAAATCCCAAATTCTTTGGATGGAAAAGATTATTTATTTTAACTACGCAATTCGAAAAATATTTTTTAAATTTTAGTTGGAAAACAATTCAAATATTTTATTATTTCGCCTAAATGTCATTTTTATTTAATATTTACCAATACACACACTTTCGTTTGTTTTTGTTAGTTTAAGGCTAGTTTAGATCTATCTTCAAAAGCGTCTCTAGACGCTGTGATAGTGGTTATTATATTCTAGGATAGAAGACTCAAGTCAAACAACAAAAATTCTTTGTTTCGTAGTGTTTTCGATATCTGTTGTCAGCTTGTTTAGAGCAACTGTTAGTTTTCTAGTTTTATATGAAGAAAAGGAGTATCGTTAGAGTGTATTGGATCTGACATAATAACACAGTGTTTTCTGCATTCGTTTAGAATAAACGACGTGAATTCTTTAGAACTAATTCCAAACTATAGGTGCTTCTTTGCAGCCTAACAAGTAAAGGTTCTATTAAATCTATACATCGTTGGTATATGTGTCCCTAAAGAGATTGCGTTTAAATCCCAATTCCCCATTATATGTTTTGCCCTCGATGTTTTGGAACTTTCGTAATACTAAAGGTACAACAAAAAATGGTCATTTGATCATAATCGCGCTCCTGAACTTGTCTGTGCTATGCCGCCTTATACTCCATGATATTTCAAAGTTCCGCATAACAAAATTTTGCCTTGGAAATTTGTTCCACAGACTTCCAAGTTCCAACCGCTTCTTCAGCTCATATGGTTTAACGATATATTTGCTGTTTATTTGGTGAGATTCTGCCCGTTGCCCGTGCTTTTTTTAACCGGTAGTATACCGACCCATAATTAATTTATCGATGAACGTAAGATTAAAGGGGCGAACATAATATGTCTTAATTAAATTTGTGTTGTGTGTGACTGTCGTTGCTACAAAGGGAAGCCATTTTTGTCAAACAATTCTACGAGATACATATTGACTAAAGGAATGTGTTCAAATGTCTTTTTTAGTTTTCCTTCAAGTTGCTGTGGTATATTAGGAGCAACGGATGAGGGTTTAGTAAATATTATTTGTTGTGTCGTGTTTGAATGATAGCATTTACATTGTGTTTAGCTTCTCTCTGAGTTATTCAATAATTCACCGAACATAGCGCCAAGAACAAAACCTACTGGGTCTCCAAAACCTTTTTGTTTGTGGGAGGCGATTTTGTTGTTTATTAAATTTATGGTTGTGATTTATCTACTAAGAGGAGGCCAAATATCTTCAGATTTTCTTAGTTCACGAAGCCATACTGATATGGTAATGTAGGTTCTTGTACTTGCATTATTCTTGGTTGAGGTGATTAGATGGTTTATTGGTAATGTTTTGGAGAAATTCCTTGCATCGAGTGATCAGTGTTCGTAATAAGCTTGCATTAAGGATGTCCTGGTTGTCTTGAAAAAAGCCTGAGCACTTGAATGGTGATAATTTTTGTGACGTCTGGCATCACTGGTCAGTTGTTTTTGAAATTCTTTTTTATATTATTTCTCTGCAATAGTGCAACGTTTACAGATTTAACGTAGCATGATGTTGATGTTAATGAAATTTTTTTAAAGTTTGTTATTTCTAAGATCTAAAGCATCGAACATTGATCAATTTTTTATAAAGTTCCCATCAAGATCGTTGCAGAAATTCCATTTATAAATTTGATCGTAGAAACGCAGAAGTTAAAAAAAAACCTTCTCGAATTGTGTGTCTCCTTTAAAAAAATTCGTTACATCCTTCTGTGCACCTTCATCTTAGTCTTATTGATTATTATTTGTGATACCACCTCAACATATTAAATGGTACGCGAGGATAAAGGTTGCCCTTTTGAAAATGATTCCAAGATACTTCACAAATGATGCTATGTTATTTGTTTTTTGGGCCCCTGATAATCACATCATTGGAGAGTGGGAACTCCATACTAGAATAATATAACGGAAGAACTTTATTAAAACTTAGAAACAACCATCCTGCTCAATTAAGATTCATGACACAGCAGCTAGTTATTTCTGTTTCGTTGTTGCAAGTGGGGCTGTCAATGCTATCACTCAAAAAGAATTTGGCCACACTTTTAGTGCCCTCTATATACAAATGAAGATTGCATTTGGAGCTGATTATTTTAAGACCTTCAGCGGCTCTAAAATCATTTCAAAACTGCAATTTGAAGTTAAAATTTCTCTTTCAGCAGCGCTGATGCAAGTACGACTTAATAAACTTCAAGTTTGTTTGGTACAATGTCTAATTGGGTGTTGTCACCGAAATTTACATAAAAAGTTAATTTTACCAATTAAAGCAGGTTTATACTTGTTCTAGTTTTAGCTCACTGCCAATTGCTGTATTACTGCAGCAAGGACAACGTAGTCAAAAGCAAAGCAGCAATTAAACCGCTAGTACGAGAAAGCCGATGGTAAGTAAAACTAACTAAACTAATACACAAATAATATCATGCGTTGTACACGATACTTATGCGCGGCACCATTCAAGCCGGAAAAATAGGAACCGTTCCTGCAGGAACCATACTAACTGAATCGAAAAAACTAATGTGAAAAATAATTAAGGACCTGCACCATCAGAACTAAACCAAACTATATCAAACGCAGTAAGATTAGGTTACGCGGAATCAATCAACGGTAGAGAATGTATTCAAAATGCATCTTATTTTGATTCCGACTGCGTTAAATTCTAATTTAAGTTAGCATCTTTGGGTGAATTTAGCTATATTATTGCTGATATAGCCCTAACTATTCTGTTTTATTCGATTCTGTCTCCTCTGGATCCAGCTAAAAACCATACAGTGAACACCAGATGAAAGTACCGATAAGTATTGTATATAGGTACATATTTAATTTAAAGGCTTAATCAGCGCGTCAAAACGGATTTCCAATATGATAGGCTGAGACGGGTTTTCTGAATCATACTCTAGGGCTGAACTCTAAATTAAATTAAAAATCTTACAATAGTTTGAACATATAAACAAAGGCAAACTAACAGTACAGAAATTTAGGACTGATATATTCAGGTCACCAGTAAATTAATAATAATTATAATTTTTTATAACCTTTATCATCAACTTTCATTTTATTTACCTTAATTATTATATTAATTCGGCCGCCTATGGCTTTTATATCAACAGCAGCAACACAAAACAACAATTCAACGAAATATCATCAATTATTATGATTATATTTTTCTAAATTTAAATGTGTGTGTGTGTGTGTGTGTTAATTATATTTAATATTATTTTATATCTATTAGTCATAATTTTATTTTTATATGATAAACGATCTCTCAATTTAGAAATTTGATCTGAAAAATTTATTCCATTTATAGAAAAAAACAAAATTCTTCCAAATGACCCAGCTTATGCTTAACAGATTTAACCGTTTTTACATAAAACCAAATGTTGTGCCAAATGTAGCCCGCCTTATATATATATATATATATATATATATGGGCTTGCCTGCAAATATGGCAAATTAAAAGTTTTGTTTACGTCTTACAAAAATTATATTATACCGCGAAAAGTATCGCGAGAGGCAGAGAGACCATTCATCTCATGTCAAAATAAATATCACCCAAGTATCAATTTAATTTAATTAAATATTTATTTATTATTTTTTCGGTCTTATGTATTTTTTATATATACTGATGAAAAACAGATTCAATGCCCGTAGTATGTAATTAGAAATTTTGTAATATTATTTAAAATTTAAAATTAACAAAAAAAATATTTTCAATGCTAAATAAACAATTACAATTGTTTATTTATATGTGTGTGTACATAATATTTATATGTACGTTACTACAGAAACCTCGAAATTCAAATTATTTAATTATAATTAAAATTCGGTAAATTACAATTTATAAATCAAAAATATTACATGAAATATATCGAGTATAATAATAATATAATTAAATTAAATTATAATAAAAATTGAGAGAGTTACGTAATTGTGAATTAAAAATTAAACTACGAATGTGTAAAAAAACGATTAGCGGATATGATATCTGGTTGATGCATAAGTTACAGTATGTAAAACATTATTTAAACAAATTTTTATGGAAGTTATATGAAATCACGTAGTCGTGCCTTATGAAAAATTAAGCGAATCTCATATAGATTAGAAAGAGGGCTTCGTCTTTTTTGCACCTCATCTAAAGGTGTTGACCTGAGGTAGCACCTCATTGCAAGAAAATCATAATGTTTTTATCAAATTTCGTTAGGTAATCATTAGATCAGGGTTAGTCAACACTTTTTGGCGTTTGGTCACCAATGTATCATTTTTATTGCAAAAAAACTAAATCAACATTGTATTAATTCAATAAAATCAGGTTCGTCGCTTATTTGGGAATTTCATTTTACAAAATTAATAATAAATCCAATTGGAATATAGCATTTAGATAAAAATATGTACAGTATTGTGCAAAACTTAAGCAACTTTTGCTCCACAATTATTTAAAATACTTTATTTCTGTTTTAATGTTTTGTGTAAAAAATTAGTTCGTAGTTATTTATTCCTTTATATAATGCTTAAAAAAATAAACTAAAAAACTACGTAACAGTTAATTTTCAGTAAAAAAAATGGCTGTGCAAAACAAAAGCAACTTTTACTTCTCTTTACTTTCTACTTTTATTTCACTTTTCTAACGGGACATTTTCAATATTAATTTTTATACAAAAAACAAAAGGATCCTTTCCAGTTGGTTTTGTGAATGCATTAGGCATAGTTGAGATAAAATATTCGTTGCATTATGGGTCGGAACAAATACGACAACATTTTAAAGACTAAAATAATTAATGATTATTATAGTGATGAATTACAAACTAACATCGCAAAAAAATTTAAAATCAACAAATCTATAATTTCGAGACTAATTAAGAACCATAAAACAAGTGGAACGATTGAAAACTTAAATGTCGGCGGCCACCCTCGAAAGACATCACCCCGTACTGATAGAAAAATAGTCAGTTTAATTAAAAAAGTCCATTTAGTTCTTCAAGAGAAATTGTGGGAGCGCTAGGTTTCTGTGTAGATCCTAGCACTGTCCGGAGACGTGCTATAGAAAACAATTTGAAGAATTTTTCTCCATGCAAGAAACCCATTCTTACCAAGAGATACGTTCTAAACCGGTTTGTAGACATTTGACTCCATTGTAACACATTTATTTAATTTTTAATTTATCTCCAGCGTAAATTTTGATAGAACCCATCTTAATTAGACAATAAATAAATGGAACACAGTGTTATTTAGCGATGAGTGTAAGTTTAATTTACAAAATAAGGATGGCAAGTAGAGGGTTCTATTTTTGATGTTACTCATTGCCCGTTTCCCGGGAAAAATAAAATAATTTCCCGGGAAAAAAATTAATTCAAAGGATTATTTGTATATATATTTTATTACATTAGGATCTAGATTAGGATATTTATTTATTCAAATTAAAAATAGATCTAGGTCTACAAAGCTTGTTTTTCTCTTTTTATGCAACGGATGGCTCAGTTGGTTAGAGCGCAGTCTTTACATTGTGTAATAATGGACTATCGCAGGTTCAATCAATTCGAAATAAAAATCAGCCATAATGAAAAATACTTCAATATTAAATTCAAACGTTTAACAATAGTTACCCTTACCGATATCCGATATCAATATCAATATACCGAAACCGAAAGTGTCAGGTTTCATTCAATATCAATATCAATTCGAATATCAATATCGATTCGTCAGTAGAGATTTTCGAATTGCACATACAAGTATTTATTCGCCATTCGTTCAAAAGTATTAATTCGGTAAAAGTTTCAGCTCAATGCGAAAGAAAAACTTTAACTCATATGTTTGATCTGTTTTGAATTCTCTTTCGTATATACATACATTAAAATTGAGAGATGAATACTATAGTAGAAAACATCATAAATTACACTGTGCTTGAATTGCGAACTTTTTTTTCGTGACAAGCTGGGCACCCGGGGGGGTAAACCTAATTCGAGTGTGCTGAATTCAACGGTGCTAGTCCCATTTCAAAGTTAGTCCCCATTTTTGAGATATCGCATTCGACATGTTTTGGCTCTGAGTCAAAATATACACTCATTTTCACGTTGATAGCTCTTGAACCATTAAGATTTTCGTTATACTTTTTACTTGATATTCGAATTGATATTGATATTGAATGAAACCTGACACTTTCGGTTTCGGTATATTGATATTGATATCGGATATCGGTAACTATTGTTGAACGTTTGAATTTAATAGTGAAGTATTTTTCATTATGGCTGATTTTTATTTCGAATTGATTGAACCTGCGATAGTCCATTATTACACAATGTAAAGACTGCGCTCCAACCAACTGAGCCATCCGTTGCATAAAAAGAGAACTACAATTAAACTACTACAAAAAACTAACTGCCGTTCGGCAAAATTTAAGTTTGATTTTTGTATCTACTAATACTTTCTTGCTCAAATGGAATAACCAAATAGTTGGTTTAGTATTGTATTGGTATGGTTTATCGTTCGCGGACAGTAGCTAAAATTGAACGGCTCAAAAAAACACACTAACGTTTTTTGTAAATGCATAAGCTTTTAACATCCATAAAACAAAATATGAAAGGCCTTATAACATTAAACCATTTACGGCCAAAAAATGGCACGACGCCAAATGCCGTCTTGTCCTTGCAATCATTTTTTTGATGGACCAGGACAATGACGTGAAATGCCGTCAAGTGAAAACCAAGTGGAAAAATTTGGACGGTATATCCCGTCTTGTCCCTCCCTATACATAGAGACGGCATATGCCGACTTGTCCACGAACGTGTTAAATATAATTTGTTTTGCGAGAAAGAGTGAATTGTGTATATCGACTAATAATAACACTGTGCTAGTTCAAAAATGTGACAAGCTGGGCACCCGGGGGGTAAACCTAATTCGAGTGTGCTGAATTCAATGGTACTAGTCCCATTTCAAAATTAGTCCCCATTTTTGAGATATCGCATTCGACATGTTTTTGCTCTGATACCCTCATTTTCACGTTAATAGCTCCTAAACCATTAAGATTTTCGTTATACTTTCTTCAGCAAAGTTGTGGCGCAAGCCAAGACAAACAACTTTGCCGAACTTATCAAAACCGAAAAACCACATCTAATTTTTTTTTGCTTTTCATTTCGACGAAAAACACTGTTTTTATCATTTTTAATCATTTTGTTGAATTTAAATCGAGTAGGATCGATCGAATAAACATCGCATCGACAAATATAGATACAATAGAAACTATTTAAAAGAAAGCTAAATCGATTCAGTTGATTTGATGGTGATTTTTCCTAAAAAAAAATTCCTAAAAAATTAACATTTTTCTTCTCTTTGACAAAACAATGGCGTGCCGTTGCGATAGTGGATAAAAATCGTAGATTTTTCCATCCCATCGTTTTAACCAATTATATCACGTAAATTATCACTTTGGGCGGCAGTCCAAACGAGTGACGTAAACACCTACTGTGCTGGAAGTCGAACTCGTATATATACAGTACTGGGTAAAAAAAATTGGGCAAACGTATTTTATTGCAAATTGGAGTCTTTTTTTGCTAAAATTACAAAACTTTTGAACGCAATTGGCTTATTATTTCATTTTAAATACATGTATGACGTAATTTGGTGAAAAAAAATGTACCTGCAATTTAGGGGAAAACCCCGAAAAATGCCAAAATATTCAAAATACGGTGATTGGAGTTAAAGTAATGGAATAAATTAAACACTTACTTTTTAATTTTTTTTTGTTTTTTATTGATTTATAGAAGTTCTATCTTTAATATTAATATTTTGGTGCACCGCCATTTGCTCTTATTACAGCGATACAGAGCAAAAACATGTCGAATGCGATATCTCAAAAATGGGGACTAACTTTGAAATGGGAATAGCACCATTGAATTCAGCGTACTCGAATTAGGTTTACCCCCCGGGTGCCCAGCTTGTCACATTTTTGAACTAGCACAGTGTTATTATTAGTCGATATACACAATTCACTCTTTCTCGCAAAACAAATTATATTTAACACGTTCGTGGACAAGTCGGCATATGCAGTCTCTATGTATAGGGACAAGACGGTATATACCGTCCAAATTTTTCCACTTGGTTTCCACTTGACGGCATTTCACGTCATTGTCCTGGTCCATCAAAAAAAATGATTGCAAGGACAAGACGGCATTTGGCGTCGTGCCTTTTTTTGGCCGTAAATGGTTTAAACTTATAAGGCCTTTCATATTTTGTTTTATGGATGTTAAAAGCTTATGCATTTACAAAAAACGTTAGTGTGTTTTTTTGAGCCGTTCAATTTTGGCTACTGTCCGCGAACGATAAACCATACCAATACAATACTAAACCAACTATTTGGTTATCCCATTTGAGCAAGAAAGTATTAGTAGATACAAAAATCAAACTTAAATTTTGCCGAACATGCCCTTAGTTTTTTGTAGTAGTTTAATTGTAGTTTTTTGTAATACTGGCAACACTAATTTAATAAAATATATTATACAAGAAATGATATTCGATTGATCCCCGTATTGAGAATTTAAATTGTTATTTCAAGTGATTCAGTAAGTTTAATTAGTTATTTTCGTTAATACAAAAACTAATTTCTTTATTTTAATATATAATTTAGAATTGCTGTTTTAATTATGGCTGATTCTGTGTGGAAATATTTTTCAAAAGAAAAAGGAGGCGAACAAGCGAAATGCATGAAATGTGCGAATAAATTATTGAGTTGTAAGTCTGGTCAACCAGTGGATTAATAAGACATTTGCAACATGTTCATAACATTAATATTTAGAAAAGAAATTCAAATGACGATCAAGTTGCTGGTCCAAGTAACGTTGAGTAATCCCTGCAAAATTGATTAAGTCTCTCACACCATTTTTTTCTAAGAAACAGTCTTTACCAGAGATAGTGGCCAGACTTGCGGCCGTTGATGGATTTTCAATCCACGGAATATGCAAAAGTGAGTTCATTCACAAACAATGTGATGAAACTAATTTATGAATATTGTGCTGTGACAAAAAGTGAAGTTATTGTGAAAATAAAATCACATAAAGAAAAGAGTGGAAAATTTAGTCTTACGATTGATTAATGGACAAGTCTACGCAATCGAAGATATTTGAACATCAATGTTCATTTCAATAAGTTATTTATTAATCTAGGACTGGTTAAAATTCGTGGAACTGTACAGCTGAAATAACACTTGACCTGCTTAATAAGAAACTTTCAGAGTTTGCAATTATTTCTTCACACGTTGTTGCATCAACCACTGACGCTGCTGCAGTAATGATCAAATTTGGGATGTTGTCTAATTTTATACACCAATTATGTTATAACCACGGCATACACTTGGCTGTAGTAGACACTATTTATAAAAAAAAATGAAAATCCTATAGTTCGTCACAGTGATTCTTTAGAAAATGAATCTAGTTTTTCCAATGATAACTCTAACGAATCTGAAACTGAAAATGAGAATCTAAATGATTTTGAACCCCTTTTATGTGAAAGAGATGATATAAATGCGGCCTTGGTTAGAAAAATAGTTAAGTTTTTTAAACTTTCGCCAAAAAGAAATTCAATTTTACAAGACCATATAAAAGTAGAGCACGGAATCGAATTTAGTTTACTGTTAGATTGCCGGACCAGATGGGACAGCATTGTGACAATGGTTGAACGATTTTTAAAACTGGCGGACTCAGTAAAAAAAGCATTAAATGACTTGAACTCAATAGAACTGTTTAACGATATTTATGTTTCAGTTTTGAAAAATATTTTGAAGGCTCTTCAACCAATCAAAATAGCGGCAGAAGCATTAGGTAAACGTGATGCAAATTTGATTACAGGTGATGCAATTTTGAAATTTTTATTTGATTCCCTGCGTGACAATAATGATGCAATTTCAAAGGAAATGTTGCTAGCTCTGTCTCTTCGCGTTAAAGAGCGAAGAAATCAAGATCTTGTTACTTTGATTAAATACCTCCAAACCCTCGATTTGCATTCAACCGCTACTCTAGAGCTCCCTTCATCATCAAAAGCTGCAATTGTTCGTTATGCGAATGACTTATTTAATCGTTTATTCAGTGAAGATGTTGATATTGAAATTGAAAGTGAGGATCGTCCCAGGAGGATGATTGTTTAATAGATACAAATATGAAAGATAGATTGGCAATAGCTATAAATGCAGCATATAAACCTAAAAAGTGTGTTGCAACTAAGTATTCAAAAAAAGATCTCAAAAAAGAATTTCAAATGTATGAGAATACGGAAAATATTACAAATAATTTACAAAAGCTACTAGATGCCCTAACTTGCATACAACCAACCTCAATAGAAAGCGAGAGAGTATTTTCTTTGTCATCTAATTTCTGCACTAAACGAAGATCGTCACTTGTGACTCATCTCTAGACTGCCTCACATTTTTAAAAAGTTATTTCCTGAACAAATAAGTTCAAAAAATGTTTACTTGTTCAAGTAAAATTAATTTTTTTTAAATATATATACAAATGAATTTTTTCTTAAATTATGGAAATGAATTATTTATAACTCAAATTATACTTTTTATTTTTTAAAATAAAATGAATTTTATATTTTAAAATAAATTCCGGTTTGTTATTAAAATTCAAATGCAGTTTTGTGCTCTTGTGTTTATATATTTGTTTAAGAAATCAAATTTTTCAATTCCCGGGAAACCGGGAAAAAAATTTCAAATTTCCCGTTTCCCGGGAACAAAAAAATGTCGGGAATTGATACCCTCTAATGGCAAGTGTCATGTTAGGCGAATAAAAGGACAACGCCTGAATCTTCGCTACTGTAAAGGTTAAGCACGGAGGCGGCAATGCAATGGTGTGGACGTGTTTTTCGGCTCAAGGTCTCGGCCCATTTTACGAGATAAGTGAAAAAATGGATCGATTTCTTTATCAAAATATTTTGGAAACACAAATGCTCCCTTACGCGGAATGGGAAATGCCACTTCGATGGGTGTTTCAACACGACAACGACCCGAAACACACATCGAAGTTGGTTAAAGAGTCTTGAATCCCATTGAAAACCTCTTCGGGATTCTTAAACGAAGAGTAGGTAATAAACAACAATATCGCAACAAGGCAGAACTAATGAAAACTTTGAGAGCAGAGTGGGAAAATATACCAATGGCCATAGTTTCAAACCTAATTGAATCAATGCCCCGCAGATGTGCGGAAGTAATTAAAAATAAAGGTTATTTCACTAAGTATTAAGAAGTTGCTTTTGTTTTGCACAGCCAATTAAAATAAATATTTGAATTTTTTTTATTTTTTTTTTTACTGAAAATTAGCCGTTATTTAGTTTTTCAGTTTATATTTGTAAATATTATATAATAAAGGAATAAATAAATATAAACTAATTTTTTACAAAAAACATTAAAACAGAAATAAAGTATTTTAAATGATTGTCGAGCGAAAGTTGCTTATGTTTTGCACAATACTGTATATCTTCTTTCCAAAAAATTGTATCTAAAGTGCCAAGTTATGAAGAAACAAAAAGTCTTCCACGTTAGATACAATTCTTTGAAAAAATATATATTTTTATCTAAAAGGTATATTCCAATTGGATTTATTAATAATTTTGTAAAATGAAATTCTCAAATAAGCGGCGAACCTGATTTTATTGAATTATTACAATTTTAATTTTAAAAATGATCCATTAGTGACCGAACGCCAAAATGTGTTGACCTAACGATTACCTAACGAATTCAATCATCATTTTAGTCAAAACCTTTAGAAAGGATGCTAAAAAGGCGGAGCCTTGAAAAAGCATACATTGTGCAACGGTCTGTTTTGCATTTTATAATTTTATTGTATATCGCCAAAAAACCGTAAACAGAACTCGTGGTGACTTTGCAGTGGAGCAGCAGGCTGCCAGACATGCCGTAATAAAACGTCGGGAAACTACTCAAGGAGTGTCAGAAATACTGGGGTGCTGGGATCCCAAAATCCAATTACGAATTCCCCCCAAACAGAGATGACAGATTATGCAACGCATACGGATCCCGAATTTTACAGGATTCTCCGACGAAAGAAAGAATAACTACATCTAAAATATCCACAGCAACTGAAACTATAATTCCACAAAATCATCCTTCCAAAACTAGAAATGATCTACATCGCTGTAAAAAATACTTTAGAACCAGGCGAGAAACCAAAAGGATTATTTCAGAATCGAAATTACTATGTAATCATGATAACAGACCATATGCGTGGTCATCCTCAGTAACGCTGGTGAAAAGGGCAAACGGGAAGGTTCGTCTATATCTCGATGCTAAAAAGGTGAACTCGGTTACAGTGAAGGACGCTTATCCTTTGCCGTTGATCGATGGGTTGCTAGGTCGGTTGGATAACACACGATTTATAAGTACAATAGACCAAAAAGACGCCTTTTGGCAAATATCCTTCGTCAAGAGATAAGACTGCCTTTACCGTGCCGGGTCGTCCACTCTACCAATTTACCGTCATGCCGTTTGGGTTGTGCAATGCAGCTCAAATGATGTGTCGGTTAATGCACAAGGTAATTCCTCACCACATTCATGATCGCGTCTTTGTTTACCTATAGACGACCTACTAGTGGTATCTACAACTTTTGAGGAGCATTTATCATTATTATCTGAAGTAGCCAGGTTGCTTAAATTAGCAAACCTAACTATAAATGTAGAGAAAAGTAGGTATGTACTACGGGAAACAAAGTATCTAGGTTACGTGATCGGTGAGGGATGCCTCAGAATGGATCCGGACAAGGTTCGAGCCATAGACGAATACCCCGTTCCAAAGACGACTAACCAGATTCGCAGATTCCTGGGGAAAACCGGCTGGTATCGACGTTTTGTTCCCAATTACTCCAGTATAGCTGCTCCTATCACGGATTTACTTCAAAAAACAAGAGCAATCAGTGGAATGTTCAAGCACAAGAAGCAGTTGAAAAAAGCGCTTGTGACAGCACCAGTGCTGGTTAATCCAGATTTTTCCAAACACTTTTTTATACAATGCGACGCATCTACATCAGGAGTAGGGAGTGTATTGTTTCAGCGTTTTGATAATGGAGATGAACATCCCATCGCGCTCATGTCCCATAAGCTGAATAAAGCACAACGTAACTACAGCATCACGGAACTTGAGTGTTTGCTAGCAGTGATGATCATCAAAATATTCAGGCCGTACATTGAGGGATATCCGTTTACCGTGATCACAGACCACTCCCGTTTGCGTTGGTTGATGGATCAGCGGGATTTAACAGGTCGTTTGGCGAGGTGGTGCATGAAACTTCAAGCTTTTGATTTCAATATAGAGTATAGAAAGGGTTCATTGAACGTGGTTCCAGGCAGCTTATCGAGAATTTATGTCGAAATATTGGAAGAATACAACGCTGTCTTACATGTCGGCCTAGAGTCTGCAGCATTCAATGACCAAGAATATGTCGCTCGGATTAAGGCTCTGCAAGAAAATATTACAGCAGTCGACAATTATAAGGTTCAAAATGGTAAAATATACGTGAACACGGGCACTGATATTACTACCGATATACCGTCCTGGCAACTCTTAGTACCAGAGTCCTTAACCAAACAATTAATCGAAGCAGCATATACACCACCTTCCGCGGGACATCAAGATATAGAAAAGACAGTAAATTTGCTGAAAAGATATTATCATTGGCCATAAATGAATGTGACATCTGTAAATGTTCCAAGCCAGTTAATTTTCTAACTCGACCAATGATGGAGAAAATGGTCGAAGTAGTGCGATCATGGCGGCGGCTCTACTTGGATTTTCTAGGGCCCTACCCACGAACGAGAAACGGTTTCACTGACATATTTATATTATTGGATTAGTACAGCCGATTCCCAATGATTTTTCTAATTCGCTCAGCCACCTCGGCAAAAGTTATCTAGAGACTAGAAAAGAAAATATTCCATCTTTTTGATGTTCCTGAGAGCATACTAACCGACAACGGACCCCAGTTTGATTCTAAGCTATGTGCTAAATATTCTCCGCAGGCCAACGCAGTCGAAAGGGTGAAATTGCAGGCACACTAAGGAATACGATTCATGCCAGCACAAGCTTCTCTCCGCATTTTCTCGTATTTGGTCAACACAGAATATTACATGGATCAACGTACCAGTTGATGAGAGAATTAAACTGACTTAATGAAAACCAGTCATATGTTTCCAATAATGCTGATATTTTATCTTCAGTACAAAAAATTGTCTCGAGTCATCTTCGCAAAGCTTATGAACAGAATGCTTCCAATTATAATCTTCATGCGAGGAACATAGTATTTAATGTTGGTCAGGAAGTTTTTGTACGAAACTTTGTGCAGAGTAATGCATCTAAACAATTCTCAGGAAAACTAGCCTTTAAGTTTGTACCGGGTATTATTTTAAATAAGATTGGAAACGTATCGTATGAAATCGGTAATAAATCAGGTAATTTCATTGGGATTTACCATGCTAAAGATATACGCTAACCTGTTTCTGATGTATTATACATATGATAGATTGTACACAGTATACGAGTATATCACATTATGTTTGTTGGAAGTCATCTAGCTCCATTTGTAACTTGAATAGTCCCTACAAAAATATTACAAGCTGGGTCGTCCCCACGATTGTAACCGTTGCTTGGTTACAGTTAGTACACTAACGTTGTAATTTATTATCCTCGCATGACATGCCAGCCGCGCGCGCATTTAAAATTTAGTCGCGCAGTGTACCAATTACAATATAATGTTGAACAGCTGATTTATAGTAAATAAATCGAACATCACAGTGTTGAGGTGGAGTAAAATACGTTTTTATATATATTTTAATTTTCCCCAGAAAATAAATAATATTCTTTACCGGTCAAATCAGTATTTTCACATCTTCTGCATTGATTAAACCGTGTCATTAAATATTATTAGGTAATATTATAAAAATTTAAACCTCTGCACTCTTGAAATTAGAAGAATCCTGCTGGATTCCGATTTTATTGGGAATGTGTTATACTTGGCCTTATAGATTCATCAGACATCACTGAAAATCTTTCACTTTCTTGTTCCGAGAAGCAGACTACTTTATAAATGTATAACCTAGTTTTTAATTTTTTTTACTGCTTCAATTAGTGATGTACTTAAGTACTAATTATAATGTATATTTTTGTGTTTTCGTTCTTTTGTAACTTATAGTATAACAAAAAAATTTATAGTTTTATTTTATTTTTATTTTTAAACGTTTTGCTGTATATTTCTAATATTGAAATCTTAACTGTAATTTTACTAAATCGATTTCTTTAAATAAATAAATAAATCGTTGTAAACACATTGGAATGCAATTAAGAGAATCCGAATATATGGTTGTGTTTGATGCTACCCAAGAGGCTACGAGTATATCTGGCTTAAAACTTTTGAAATCAAATTTCAACAGAGTGAGTGACTGACATCGATCTTGCTACCACTAATGGATATTATGCACGAACCAAGCATATAGATATTAGGCACCATTATGTGCATGACGAGTTGAATTGGAGAAAATTGTTTCTGGATCGGTAAAAATAGGCCGGATGGTAGCGGATGTTATACGAAAACCAGCCAACAATAATTTAAAATTGTTGATCTTTACTTTTTTTGGTGCAAAACATTCGAGGGAGACAAACGGGTTGCAACTCAAAAATATTTTTAGTCCCGCTTTACGAGCTCGCCTATTATAGCTATCATAACTCTAAGATCAAGATCACATTCGCAGTAATCCATCGATTGAGTTCAAACAAAGTTTCTGTATACGTAGTCGTGTATGTTAAACGTATTCGTTTACATATCTTAAATAATTTATTAGGTCGTTTAGACTCGTAAGTGCAGGAAGGTTACTGATATAATAGTAACGGCATTAATATTCTAATTATTATTTTATATATATAAGCAAAATTACAATAAATATTATATAATCCTTGATTTTGTGTGCTGTTATGAATACTCGTACTCGTCGTCTGTATAACTTATACAATTTATGACTATTCATCATAATATCAATAAACTAGACAAGAACATTACAAAGTTGCTGCAGCAGTTAGAATATCGTATTATATATATGTACTTGCAAACACATTGTATGTTAGGTAATAATATAAAGTACATTTTATTATATGAATAAAGAACAAAAATATCTAATTTATTTATTTTAATTAAAAATGTTTCCAATATTTAATTGAATTTTCATTTCAATTTAAATAAAATATAAAAATATTTCTTTATGTCTTACATGCTTATGTATGAGTTGCATAAGACTCTCTTATATACATTTCTAAACGTAATTATTTCAACTTAAACTTAATAATTATGATTATATAAGATATATAAAAATTTATTTTTATTTTATACGACATAAAATAAATTATAATATAAATATTATATAAAATAATAATTTTACCTACATATGTATAAGGTATCAGATTCGGTGTATAGAGGTAAATGACATCTTAAAATCATAAAATAAAAATGCTTTCGTATATGTGAATTTTATAATTCCTGTAAGAATTTTAAATTTCTTTTTTTTCAAGTCTCTTTTCGATTATAGATTATAAATTTATTTATTATATTTATTTATTGAAATGTCATAAAATTAATTTACCAATAATTTCCTAATAACATAGTAAAAAAAATATTTTTAATTTAAATTTATTTTGTGCTTGATGTTAGAATCGAGAAGTCAATTTGAACTTTGAAATTTTTAAGATGTATTCAATAAAATTTGACGTCCCTTAAGCTAGCAGAACCCATACAGCAGAACAATACAAGATATAGTATGGATAATTATAGGCTAACTAAATGCCGCATTAAAAAATTTTGGGCTCCACCCCTTTCAACTAAAACGCGGGTTCTGCTAAAGCTAGCTAAATAGATCTTGATTTGCGTTCTAATTACGGTTTTGGTCCGATTTTCGATTTGGGTTCTGCTAGCTTTGAAATGATAAAGCTTTTTGCATTTTCTAGATCGAGCAGAATAAAAAAATTTAAATAGGGCATTTAATTAGTCTAAAATTAATATTTAATCTTCCAGTTGTTTTTAAATCAGGTTTTGATACGGGTTCTGCTAACTTTTTCGATTTATCATTTTTAGTACAACGTTCAAATGATTTGCAATAGATGTCGCTAGTAGAGATTGAGAACAATTGGGTTTACATTTTTTAAAGCGATGTATTGTCGAAATCAGCGATACAAAATCTAAAATATTTTAATTTAACATTTGGGAATAGAAACTAATACTTGTTTAGTATACGCACAAAAAATATTGCTTAACTTCTGCTGTATTTTAATAAAATTTATGAAAGTAGACGAAAGAAAAATTTCAAGAACATTACACATCATTCCGTTGCCCGTTTATCTCAAAATTTTAAAATTAAGTTTGCCATAAAATGTTGTTTTAAATAAATGAAAATGTTGATACCCAATAAACCAAAATTTAAAGTTCCAAAACAAATATTGACGAGAAATCGTTACAAATATGTCAATTGTGTGAAAATTTGCCAACCTTTTAAAGAAAAATGCGTACTTATTAGAAAAAATTCATCCCCAAGGACGTAGTATAAGCAGGGTCTGCTACAAGCCGCCTTGTGGGTAAGCTTGCGTTTTACCCGTCTAATATTCTAGTACTACTTCTTTAAAAAAAATTAATTAGATTCCAACGAGTGTGAAAAAAATGCTAATTTCATTAATTGTGTTTGTGTTAGTGATATTACCTGGGTAAGACGGAAAATTATCGAAAATGAGAGTTTTCTTTGATATAATTATTAAATCCTATTAAAAATAACTAAAAAAAATAAAACTACTTTATCTCAACTAGTTACATGAATGTTTTGTTTGAGTCAAAATTTTATTTAAAGTTCTCAAAAAAGGGTCTCATACGAAAGGACACATTTCACAACAGGATGTGCTAAAACAGGATGTCACAAAACAGGATATCACAAAACAGTACATGGTACGCTACAGTACATGGTACGAAACAGGACCGATTAAAACAGTACATCACAAAACAGTACATGGTACAGTAGAGTACATGGTACGGAACAGGACCGATTAAAACAGTACATCACAAAACAGTACATGGTACACTAAAGTACATGGTACGGAAGAGTACATCGCAAAACAGTACATATTAAAAGAGAATACCACAAAATAGTTAATAGTCAATTTTATTTTACGGTTTTAATAACTAGTTGTGTGGGTACGGAAAAGTACCATGTCAAAAATTTATTTTTGTATGTTTTTTTAACCAACATACACATTTGTGCATTCCTTTCAAACTTATTTTCGCCCGAAAAAACACTATAACTATACACACAATTGTGTTGGTTGTACTTCAAATCAAGCGATATTTTTTATCAAAAACGCCATTACATACTAGGGTTTTTTACTCACACATTTGTGTGGTTTGGACTTAAATTGAGCCTTTTTTTTGGTTAAAAGAGGGATATATTTATTTATATATTTACTTAAATTTTTGATCTATTTTGCAACGATCAAGTATTAGCGATTTAAATAAAAATAATGTTATATATTGTTAGGTGAAGAGATATTTTATTATAACTTAAAGCAATTATAATTCTATATAGTATACTGTCTAATTACTCAAGGTGAAGGCAAATATCCACTTGATAATATCCTAATTACTAAACGTATTCAATAAAAAAAATTTAACAAATCAAGCTGAAAAAATCCTCCAGCTTAACGTTCAGTAAAATGTACTTTAGTGTACCATGTACTGTTTTGTGATGTACTGTTTTTATCGGTCCTGTTCCGTACCATGTACTGTTTTGTGATGTCCTGTTTTATTACATCCTGTTTTGAAATGTGCCATAGTGAGCGGCTTCGCTCAAAAAACTAGTATTACAGTACTAATTATCAAACTTACTGTACAATTTTGCCTTAATTCAGGGAATGCGCAGCAAAAAATTCTTCTTGTTATGTATTTGGATCTGTATCGTATCTTGTTATGATAAATGATAAGGAAAACATGCTCATATTCAGACAGTAAAAAATAAATCGTATTCATAATTCTAGACAACAAATTATACAGTATAGTAGATAAAAAAATTTATAAAGAATTCTTGAAAATGAAGTATCCCTAGAAACACAACGTCAGGTATATGGCGTGTTACTTGGGGACCATTTAAGTAAAAAAAAAAATATTCAAATGCTCCCCATTCAGGGGAGGGGCCAGTTAATAAATTTAGTATTATGACTGAATAGAATAAACATTTTCAGGCCAACTGAGATATTCCTAGAGATCTAAACAAAACTTCAGGTATATGGGGTGTTAGTTGGGACCCGGATCCGCTCGAAACGCGATATTTTAAAACGCGATATTTCAAAACGCGATATGGTACAAAACGCGATATGGTACACAACGCGATATTTCAAAACGCAATATTTCAAAACGCGTTATGGTACAGAATGTCCATTGCGAAGCGACTCCTATCGATTTTTAAATTCCTATAAACTGAAATTAAATTTCCCCTTCACCCGACTGATATAACCCGATCCTAAATTCCCGTTTTGTACCATATCGCGTTTTGTACCATATCGTGTTTTGAAATATCGCATTTTAAAACAGCGCGTTTTGATAATTCGCGTTTTAAAATATCGCGTTTCAAATGGGACCTGTTGGGACCATGTCAGTAAGAAAATATATTCAGGTGTTCCCCATACAGGGGAGGGCACAGTTAATAAAATATTGGATTATGACCAAATATACTAAAAATGTTCAGGCCAAATGAGATATCCCTAGAGATCTAAATACAACCTCAGGTATATTGGTGTTAGCTGGGGACCATTACAGTTAGAAAATATATTCAGTTGTTCCCCATCCAGAGGAAAGGACAGTTAATGAAATATGGTATTATGACCAAATATAATAAAAATGTTCAGGATTACTGAGATATCCCTAGAGATCTTAACACAACTTCAGGTATATGGGGTGTTAGTTGGAGGTCATTTCAGTTAGAAAATATATTCAGTTGGTCACCATCCAGGGAAAGGGACAGGATATAAAATTTTGTATTATGACAGAATATAATAAAAATTCTTAGGTCAACTGAGGTATTCCTAGAGATCTTAACACAACCTCAGTTTTATCGGGTATTATTTGGGGAACATTTCAGTTGGAAAATATATTCAGTTGCTCCTCAACCAGCGGAGAGGGCAGTTATAATAATTTTTTGCTTAAAAAGACTTAAAATTATGCGGAGTAGAAACATTCAATCCTTAACGTAAGTGTTCGAAAAAACAGAATTTATGTAAAACAACTCTAAATAAAAAGTAAAAACTACAAAAAATAAGAAAGTTTCCCTTTAACCATGTTGAACAGAAATTTATTATTTTATTTAACCTTTTAGTTGGACTAATTACGTTTGGGCGTCACTGTAACAGCGTGTATTCAAAGTATGTAAATATAGCATAAAAATACCTGCCCCAGACTCAACATGGTTTGATCCATGCAGCATTTTTTAGCCAGACTAGCATTCAGCGGCTGTGGAGTTTTTTTTGTGGAACGATGAAAGAGCATGATTTTGCTGCAGATGGTATATTTGTGAGGGTTAGCTTTAAATGGACCAATCGAATGAATTACCAGTGGAAAATATTAATTCAGATGGACGCTTCTGGCGAATTGGTCTCATTTCATTTCCACTTAATTTTTGTCAATTCACAATTTCTAAAGAAGAATTGATTACGAAAGTGTTCCCGAATATTAGCTGCGTTTTTTTTAAAACAATCGAGTAGAGTTCGTGATAGCTATTTGCGATCATTTAATCTTTTACATACATTTGTCCAATTTAAAATTAAAAATTAAATTTTTTTTTAAATACATAATTTAGATTTAATAGAAATCTATGTATAACCAAAAAAATCCATCATAAAAGTTGTAAAGTTTTCTTGTAATATCGTTGTTCTGTATAGTTCTGAACTACTCCGTTATTATTTTGAAAAAATCTGAGGTTTTTATGCCTAATGGAAGTATTTTTTGTTGGTTGTTGTTGTGCACTTGTATTGCTTCCATATATGCTTTTCTTTTACCAAAATTGAAATGACAATGAATAAAATAAATGCAAGAAAACCATACAACTTTGCAATTGTGTTCATTCTCGAATACTCCCCTACAAATGTATTTCTAAAGAAATAAAATCATCCTGAGACGTTGATCAACTACCAGGAAAATCATGGTCAAAAAATGAAATGTTTTCGGCTGTACATTTTTCTAGATTTTGAAATAATCTCCGGGACAATGTTTTAGCAGTTTCGGTAACTCCTTCTTTTGAGCACAATGAAAAAATCTCATCTTGTTCACGCTTATTAAGGTAATTAGGATTCTCAAGAAACTTTAGTAGTGCAATCATCAAATTGTCCCTTCTTTTAAAAATGTGGTTGTTAATTTCACTTAATAATTTTCGACTTATCTCGGATTTGTCTGAAGAGATTTGAACAGAAATTTTAAAATGCCTTTTAACTGGCGTTAGACTATTAAATATATTAGCGGCCACGACATCATCAGTTTTGTGATCCTATAGACGCCCAAGATTGGGATTACTTAACGTTTTTAAAATAGCCGGTTTACATTTTAAAACACGTTCAGTCATACTTTCGATTGTATTCCATCGGGTCTTACCATCTAACAACAACTGTAATTCGTGCGCGTCAGAAATCATTTCTTTAATATTGCTTTGGTGAATACTATTTCGAACCGGAGAGTTTTTGTATAATTTTACAATTCACCTTATTTTTATTATTGTTGTTTTAATCTGCATACTACAATTAGTTTGAATGTTATCTGCAACAAATTCATTTTCAATTAAATCATCTGACCCAAAATCATTATTATCTGAATCCTCATTTGCAACCTCATCGCTTAAGTTGTTACTCGAAGAAACTTTTTTTTTCGTAGAAAACTTTCATTAAAGCCAAGTGAATAGCGTGATTATAGCACAGTTGTTGAAAAGCCGGCGACAACCTACCATATTTCAACATTATGGCCCCATCACTTGTGGTAGAAACAATGTCTGTTTCGTAATTCAAATCAAACGATCGAATTTTACTGGTAACATTTCTATGGCCTTATCAGCAGGGCATGAACCTTCTATTCTCATCAAACCTAAATTTTCTATTGATCCATCGGAAAAATGTAAATGCACCTTTAAATAACGATGATTACGGAATCTCGTCCATTCATCAATAGATATACTAATTTTTTTATATGCCGCTTTCATTTGAATGATCTTGGAAATAATTTGATTTTTGACAGTATCGTGAAATTATTGTTGAAAGTCCATACTTCGCAGCAAGTTTAGAAACAATTCTTGCCAGTATGAGACTTTTATCAGAAGTTGTAAAACACTTGCCGATGCGTTTAATTTATTTGGTTGTCGGTTAAGAAACTGCGCAGCGAGAATATTATTTTAATTTTATCTTCAAGTTATGGACACTTGTTAAATGCCGATCGTTGAAACCCGTCGTTGAGGAGGTCTAACATGCGAGTGACTGCGCAATGGGTGCAGGTAGCTCTATCTTTATCAAGCTTGCGTCTTTTAAAATGTTTCCAAACAACTTCGCTATCATATTCAGACATATCAGTACAATTTGGCGATTAAAAAATCTGTTTTTTATTCCAAATTACCAACAAACCAACCAACAAACTGAGAATTTTATTAATCAAAGCTAACATATAACAAAAAACACTATTTGATTGTAAATATAAATTATTTATGTTGGTTAAAAAACTACAATTAACATTTATGTTATGATTTTATCGGAAAGATTTTTTTGCATGTAAAATTTATTGACAAATGACAAATGATTGATGATTGAAAATTGTTAGGCTAGATTAACCATATACATAAGAGAATTTTGCAATAAAAACATTTTAATGTTTTAAATGACATCTCATCTTGAGCATTAGAAACAACATTTTTTGAAATTTTTATTTTAATTTGTAATAAAAAAATATTGACAATAGGTGTCACATGCCGCTCAAAAAAATTTATTTATCGAGATTCTCGATTACATTTCTCGAGAAATGGGAATCTCGAAAATTTTAAATGTATATTTCTCGCGATTTCGAGAGTAAAAAATTTGAAAATTTTCTCGAGAAGTTGATGTTTTCGTGATTCGTTTCTACATTTTTCGTAAGTAAAAGTTTATTATACCTATACTTGCAATGACATATTAATGACTTCTAATTTTCTATTTTAGTTGTGGAAGAATAATTATTTTTAAATGCATCATGCCACCAAAAAAGCATCAACTGGGAGAAAATTGGCCAAAGCGAAGGAATTAGGGAAAAAGAGCAGCTGAAACTGAAGAACGACGAGAAACTCGCCTTCAGGAAGAGTGCAACAGAGCTACTACTTCCAGAGCCAACGAAACAGAAGAACGACGAGAATCCCGCCTTCAGAAAAAACGAAACGGAAGAACAACGAGAATATCGCCGTCAGGAAGAGCACAACAGAGCTGCAACTTTCCGAGCAAACAAAACTGAAGAACTACGAGAATCTCGCGTTCAGGTAATGCGTGACAGAGCTTCAACTTTAAGAGAATCACAGACGCCCCAATAAGAAATCGAACGACTAGATACTAATCGCTTAAGACTGGCTCGGTCAAGAGCAAGAATCCATTTGAAGTTGGAAGCATTTAATTACGACCAAAACCGGAATCACGAGGACGTAGTTATATGATCAATGATTAAAATTTGGTTGCATTGCCGTGCTTTGAAGTTCGCTAATTGATTGTTCGCTGATTGAGCCATCTGAACCGCTCCCGAGTTACATTTCCGGCACAACTGCAACTTCGAAACACTTTCTGCAAAACATTCGTAAGTACAGCACATGCTTTCAAATGACTTTCGGTGAAACAAACATTGTTAATAGCGCCTGTTACATGCCCACTTTCAAAGTTCAAGGCCAGATATATCACAAAATCGGTTCGTTGCTTCCTGTACTAAATCAAGAGGCAAAGTTTTTGCAAATATATTTTACTGGCAACGAAAAAAGCGAAGTCGAACTGCGAGGCGCAACTAGTACGGCTACCAGACGTGATATAATTTCGAATTTACAAGCAATGTTTCATGAACGCAACGGTTTGATACATTTAGTTAAAACTGCTATGGATAAGATGCCTACAGACGATTATATACACTACCGCTCAAAAGTGTTTAAGCACTGCCAAGAACCGCATAAAACATATAAATACTCAATAAAAAATGAAAATATTTATTTTTTAGGTACATACACACATATTTTAATGGCATTATTCTAAATAAATGTCGAAATTAAAATGCTCAATTTAAATTTTACTTTCATTTATGTGACCTCCCCTTGATTGAACAATCGCAGCGCACAGTCGAGGCATTTTCGCAATAAGTTTTGCCAGAATTTCTGGCGTTATTGAGTTCCAAATTGATTAAAGTTTGTTCCACATAGCAGTAGCTGATGTTGAAGCTGATTGCTGTCTTCCCGGTCCAATTCTTCCTATAGTAACTCAATAGGGTTCAAATCAATGCTCTGGGGAGGCCATTCCATAATTTTAATTGTTCCTTCATCCTCTAAATCGTGAAGATAGCCTTTATATAATTTACATAAATGTTTTGGATCATTATCTTGATGAAAGATAAAATTTTGACTCAAAAGTCGAATTTCTGAAGGTATTGAGTGGTTCTCCAAAATTTGTCGGTACCCTTCTTTTCTTAGTATTCCGTCAATTTTCACAACATCGCCTACACTAGTACCAGCAAAATAGCCCCAAATCATCACTGAACCACCTCCATGCTTTACGGGAGCAGCAATACACTCTTTACTGCCACGTTCATCCACAGACCTTCTCACGAATATTCGTCTTCGGGTACCAAAAAATTCAAATTTGGACTCATCCGTCTATAAAACCGTGTTGCAATCTTCTATCGTCGGTGTTGACGGGCTCATTTAGGCCGCTTTTGCTTATTTTGTTTACTAGTAATCTTTTTGATTGGCCAACATTTAATTCTGCGGTTATTTCTGGGGCTGTTTTGTGTCTATTCGTCTTGCTTGTAAATAATAATTTTCTATTATTAAATGTGTATATTACGTTTTAATTGAAAATCACTGTGGTCTGCCATCAACATCATATTTTTCCGAGAACATAACTTTATTAATTCTTTAAGATTGTAATAAAATAAATGTTTAAGTTCATTAGGGCCTTAAAAATATAAATATGCTTATATACATATTATGTGCATATACGTACAATGTATATAGAAATATAAGGATCCCTCCCGCAGTGTCTTATGATTTCTTCTTTAATTTTCGATCAACGCCATTGAAAAATGTGTTATATTTTTACCATATTCAAATATAGATATTATTATATTCTTATACATAATATACATAGTATGTATGTCTATATATAAATTGTAATATTCTCTGTAGTACAAAAAATATCAATAAAAATGTATACATAAAATTTCTTGTTCAAGCAAACGAACACGTTTTCATTATAAATATTATATTTATTTTATTATTTATTTATTATTTTATTATTATTATTTTTTCGACAAAAATAATTGTTTATTCTATGAAATATATGTGTAGCTAATTCCTTATTATATTTCATTTTATTTTCTACTTTTTCTGTAAACATATTATTAATAATTTACTATATACTCACTAATAATATTTATTTTATGCGTATATATATATATATATATATATATATATATATATATATATATATATATATATATATATATATATATATATATATATATATATAAATATATAGTCTGTGCAAAGTTGAAACTGAAGCTCTACTCTGTAACTTTGGAAAATCACAAATCTTAGCATTTACTCAACAAAACTTTCAGAGTAATAATTTCAGAAGGTTTAGGAACTACAAAAATTTTGCACAGGCGTCTTCTTTTATAAATTTATAAATCAAATAAAAAGCTGAGTATGTCAATTTTCCCCATCCATTTCCCCCCATCGTGATTATTTTTGTTTATTCTTAAGTTATCTACTTACAGTATTAGAATATTAGATTAAAATCCTGATTATGATGATGCTAGAAGTATAACGATGAAAGTTTTTCTGTTAAGAGGCTTCAAAGTGCTTTTCAAAATTCCATATATAAATATGTGTTTCACAAATTTTATGCCTCAAAAATCTTTTGTTTCGTTCTTTGTGAATAAAATTCCTAATCACAACGCTACATTTTTGTGGATATATAACGACATGTGTGCCAAAAAATTAACAAATCTGAAACGATTAAGTACCAAGAATTGAGTCTAAAATATTTCAGAGTTAAAACATTCTTGCTGGCTTTGGTCAGTCAAAGCTGGTTGTGTTGGAAATTGTTTCATGTCATTATGCACATACTATACATATAGCATTTTGGGTTATTGTGGGTGATACCCAGTTATTACTTTTACATCGAGGTGTAACTAACATAATTTTAATAATTAATGCAACATAAGATTGAAAAACGACTAATTTGCTAACTTTCCAGAAGTAAATTTTGAAACCCAAATTGATATTTTTCAAAAACAATTTCGGAACTAACTACCGACCATAAATGGCACAGTGGTTAAAGTTTTCTGATTAAAAGGAACACAACTACGACCCTCTATCGGCGTGCAAAAATGATAGGTTGACCCATATTCCATATCCAGTACGATATGCTGGCACGGAGCTATGCAATGCGCAGATGGTTACTTAAAATCGGTTTTATAGTCATACGTCTTCGATTTCGTATAAGGGGGTAGTGCTTCGGCCCCAAAACAGCTGGCATGGATTAAAACAAAACAAAAAATAAAAAAAATTTGGAACTAAATTTAAATATCAATTTTCGCGTTAGTGGTTTAGTTCTGCACACATCAACATAGTAGCAAATTTTGCATTTTACATAGCGCACTGGATTGCTCCATACCAATTGGTTATTTTGCAGAACCAAATCTAGAACTGATTCTGTAATCCGCGGTTTCATCCAAATTGATCGTCTCAAATGGCTTAGCTTCATACAAATTGACCATAATTCACATTATCGACAGAAAGGGAAAGTATTTAAATACCACGCAACAACAACAAAAATTGGAAAATTAACAAAAGTGACCTGTACAACTTTAAAGAATTTCGTCAAAATCGACCGGGCCGTTTCGAAATGTTAATGAAAATTATTAAAAAATACCGATTTCTGTCATAGTTGGCAATATTCCTGAACTGCCTGCAAAAATCATTACAATATTTTAAATTTAAAAATAATTTTACAAACCTATTTTCATCCACCATGACTAAGTTCATCATGATTTATTAATAAAAAGCCTAGTGCCGGCTTATTGGCCATTTTCCAGTACTACGTACTTAAACCAATTCTATCTTGATCGGTTAATAAATATCATAGTTTCTTCCTAGTTGATCATATGTTCCAGAACTTTCTCAAAAATTTCATTTTAGAAGCACAAACTCTATTTTATCAAGATCGTTAAATAGGCTTAATGGGCTAGTTCCGGGCCATGGGCCGTTCCAGTATACAATCTCTAAAAATCGTTTCAATATTCCATTTGACTTAAGTGGCCTATTCCCGACTCAGTTCCGTCCTAGGTAATTATATTTCAGAAATTTCTACAAAAATATTTTTGAAATTCCCTTTGCTACTAGTTTATGGCATCAACGCAACATGATGCGATGACATGAAACATTACACATCCTCATGCAACATGGTGCAACATGCCGCAAAATTGTAGAAAATCTCGCTGCATGGTGCAAAAGTCAGCACATAGGAAGACTCCTAAACAAAGTTTCTAAAAAATGGAACTCAGAATTCCTTGCTATCGCTTCCTGGAACTGGAACTTCTCCCGATTTTTTATCAAGAAAAGCAAACATCACTAAGGACTCCTATGCTGTTTAAAAACGTAACAGGGCTTCCCCCCCCCCCCCCCCCCCTCATTACTCCCGCCAGGTCTACTACTCCGGAGCTTTACCCTTGGACCTTAAGAGTACTCCCTCGGTTATGAACACCCCCCAGCCATTATGATTAATAATGTCACAATTCGTTTTCATATATTTTCGGGTCTCAAAGGGATGTCTTATCGAGATTTTTCGATTCATCGAAATAAAACTATATCGATATTAAGGCTGTGTGCCAAACCTAAGATAAAAGTCAATTTAGACTGCGGGCCAATAGTCGAGTAAATCGTTGATAACATATGTGCTGGCCCAAATATCTAAGGACGCCATCATGTTCTCCACTGGTTCTGGTACAATTATATTCCAGAACACCATATTTGTGCAACCTAACATGGCCATCGTGGTCATAAATAGCCCAACAAAAGTTCAATGAACACTCGCCGCACTCAACTTTTAAGCTTGGGTATTGACTCGCAACGCTATTACATTTTTCGATTAGTTCTGTTCCTATACAAGGCATATTCGAGCAGAGGTCGAACTAAGGTAATGCAGAGCGCCTTTGTTTACTCTATTAATCATATTACCAATATTCTTCATAAAATTTAATTCGCTATCACGATGCTCTTTCAAGTGCATCCGAGTTGATGTAATGTATCTAGAATGAGAGGGGAAGCACTTACGTGAATAACTAATTAATTGACATTTACTGACGCGTTCAGTTCGATATGATTTTTTGCCCAGAACGACGAACCTCATATTTTAAAGTTGACGGGTGGGTACCAATCAAAATTTTTTTCAAAATTAACAAACTGCCAAAACCGTTTGGGATTCGCAATGAGATGGGATTGCATCAGGCCTATATAATCATTGTAAAGTTCGTTGGTCAATCTATTGAGATCATTGTAAGCTATCGTGCTGTTCGCATCTTCGATGTAGTTGAGTTAATGGATACGTAGGTAGCAGGTCAGGAAGATTGTTGCCTCAAATCAGCCACGAGTCACTTAATCATTTGCATATCGCCGATGGTGCCAATTCTTGTAATTAATAAATCGGTTTTAACATACATATACAGTCTTTTGTCATTGGTCTTTGACTATTACCACGCAAAACACATGCGGCAGTGTAAACGATACAATCCACCCTCAATTTTTAAATAACTTTCTAATAAAGTTTAGTCAAGCTTTTTTAATAGGTAAACTAAAAATTATTTTGCTCCACATATTTATAAATTCCATTAGTTTGATCGATAATTAACATACACGCGTTATACGTGGCATGCCTGTACATTCCGAAAACATTTTGACAACACACGGTGTTACGATATATTTCGTAGCAAAATCGACTTTTAACAATTTCCATTAACTACATGCATTAACATTTTATTCCTTCCATTTAGATAGAGACAGAGAAAAAATATATTATTTTTATCCTTCAACAACGACATAAAAATTAAATTATATTAATTCTAAACTTACATAATCTTGTTTCAAACTAACGACACATAACAACAACAACACCAATAATAACAAAAATGGAATAAAATAAAAATATAATTTATTTAATTATTATAATTTTAGATACAACTACAATCACCATTTTTTTTTGTTTTCATATTTTTAATAATATTTTTTTTATATACTCGTATATAGTTAGCTAGCTAGTTCATAGATATAGTTCTAGAAGTGCTTTATATATTTAATAATGATAATCATAATTCTGTGTGTGGTGTGTATTGTAGTATATATCATATGAACGTACATAGTGTATACGATACACTCCACTCGGTATAATATATAATATGTGTTACATATTTACAGTACGTTTCATAACTATATATCCAATTGTTTTTTTTTTTTAAATAACTTTAATGCATGGCCAGGGTCGGTCCGACTCCACAGGACACACAAAAACTGGCGGATACTCATCGGGTTCATTTTCGTTATTTTCCGCGCATATGTCAAAATTTCTCAAAATGGCTAAAATTTTTATTATTGTGTATTATTATTCGTTTAAGAAGCGAAATTATTTTTTGTGGTAAATTAAATTAAATTTTTAATAAGTGATATTATTAAAATTACTTAAAAATGCCTTGTGCTGTTTATGGCTGTAGCGAAAACGATAAACATTAGAAAGATAGTGAAATATCTTAATATTCGTTTCCGAAGAAAAAAAATGAACGCAACAGGTGGATATTTTTATGCCGGCGACAAAATAAATTTAATATCAATAATGCTTGAATATGTTCAAAGCATTTTACACCAGAGGATATAGCTGTGAACCCGATGTATGTTCAAATAGCGATCAGCGTAAACCGAAGATTGAATGCAAACGTAGTGCCTTCGCTCTTATTGCCTATGAAAAGTACGGTAAAATTGACCAGTTCTCGCAATGCAAGAATGCAGAAGCGAAGTTTACAACCAAGGTAAGCATAAGTTACATTTTTTTAAAGTTGTCATTGTGTTTAAGATTATTGTTGTTGATTAGCGCCACTGAAACTGCTGTAAACGAGTATAATGGAAGTCCTCAAACTTGAGGATTGATGTGGCCGATTCAATAAATATATTAGATGGTGCTGTAAATTCACACAAACTACATTTTCAAATTCAGTTTCCGTGTCAGGCAACAATTGTAGTGTACAAACGGAAGAAGTTATACCAGTGCAAGCCGAAATCGCTGCTTTGAGGAAACAACATTGGAAAAACGATAAAGTAATTGATTACATAAATCGCATCTTCACCAAAGGCCAAGTGATGAAGCTGGAATGCTCAAAACAGCGGGTCAAATTGACAATAAACGATATTTATAACGCCATCTTAATACACGCAGAAGGACCAAGATCATATCGACTGCTCCTTAAGAAGAATGATCCACTATCAGCCGTGATAACTCTTAAGAAATGGTGCGCGAAAATTGAAGTGTAGCAATTAAGCATATTGAAATGTATGCTAAACATCATGATACTAGTGAATATGAAAATTATTGATAACATTTGTGTTCCCTGGTTTGATGAGATAAAGGACGATACTTTAAAAGCTGCCGGATGCATCCAAGTTGGCATGGTATGTGGATTGTTCGGGAACTGGAAACAGCCCATTTATTACGAATACGACCAGATGATCAAAGGAATTCTGTTCGGTATTATAAAATTCATTCAAGCCTGGGGGTTTCATATCATAGCGGTCGTGTGTGATTTGGATTGATCGAATCAAGAATTAAACATAACTGTAAAAGCAACATTGTTTCAAAATTCAGCTGATGTAACGAAAAATATATACCTTCTCGCCGATGTACCGCATCTAAATAAATTGATCAGGAATAATTTTGTTGATAGTGGTTTTATGATTGATGGTGTAGCAATCGATAAAACAAGACAGTTGGCCGCAAATTCAAAGTGTTGGACTTTTCGAGGCACTTCAGTTTTGGATAATCGAAAAAATGAACGAAACTATGTTCACGCAAAATAAATCCTTCTTTTCCAAAAAAAGTTAGAAATGATTTAACAAAATAAAACCTCCAAGCGAATGATTTTTATTTTCTGCAGGTATTATGATGACGAATATTTCTGAAGAAATATTGTACAATGAACTAAAGGCGCAATACGGTATCTCATATCTTCTCACGTTAAGTCTGTACGTACCAAGATAATTTGGAGAATTTTTTTGGTGTTATTCGGGCGAAAGGTGGATTCCATTATCATCCCGATCGTCGTAAATTCATGTATAGACTATGGTCATACATACTTGGTTGAAATGAAGGGAGTATATCTTTAGGTGGTAATACAATGGTCGATGACACACCGGATTTGGATACAGCTGGTAATTTAAGTGGTGAATAGGGGTACTTAGTACCCTGACGTCGAATTGAAATGTAACGTATATGCCAAATGAGGATGAAATAGAATCACTTCAATACGACGGTTTAGAACATCTGGAGAAACAACGGAGAACCCCGAGTTGGTATCAATCAATTATCTGAAGCTGCAATCTACCGGAAATGGAGAAACTTGAATCCATTATCGGGGTTACGTAAAACAATTACTAAAATTGTCAGAAGACTTTATGTGTGAGCAGAAGCTGAAGGAAATTTGTTTCCGATCACGGAGGTTTTTTCGAATTAAAAATTAAAAATCTAAATAGTGACATAGAAAACATTAAATTAAATAAAACGATTACTTGATTAAAAAAAAACACTTTTAAATAAAAATATGTTTTAATTAACTATAATTTCCCATCTTACTATATCTATGTCGAAAACATATCACAGAATGTGGCCATATTGAATTTTTTGTTGATTTTTTTGACAGATGCGCAATGTATTACCTTTATTATGTATATCGTGATCGGAGGCCATGTCACAATAAATTAGACAAAACTATCGATCAGTATTACAGTCATCCCATTATCACTTCCTCATCACTAGAACATTCTAAATTGTTGGCGCATTAAATAAAAACTAGAACTAAGAAAGATAAAATGCATTTGGTATGTCTAGCACGCAAACAAACCAGTAAAATAATATTCCAATTACAAATCATTAACGCTCTCTCTCTCTCTCTCTGGCACTATATCCCATCAAGGGATTTGGCCGCCTCAAATGAGGATTCATAATCATATTTTCATTTCGGATAATGAGTGATTAATTCATTGATCCGAAACCAGCCGTGAAATTTTTTCCTTATCACCATTGGGACCTCCGGTCACTGGAGCAACCACTTTGTTACCGGGGTCATTAACACTATCTCACTATAACGGAATAATGATGGAAAGAATGTCCGAACTACAGGCTTCTGTTCAAATGTATACGACAGATCATTCCAATATACTCGAATGCCGTTAAGATATCGTAGTATTTCTAGCGTTACACTGGTAACATCAATTTTTGTCGGCACTAATCGTTGCCTTTATATGAGTTTTACGACCAAAGGATAACTGTTCACCTCTGCCATAGACCTAAGCCTGATGTACACTTCTTTACTAGTATAATTTTTTCCGTTGATTCACAAGTAGCTGATCGTAACTTGCTTTGTTAGGTTTTACGTTCCAGTGGCACTATTCTGGTAATTCCCCAAGAATAAGGAATTGGGGGAAAAAACATTTATGAAATTGCTATTTACATTTTTATTTTCTGGCGTACTGGGATGAAAAGGTAGTGGTAATTTTTTTGAAAACAAAATTAAATTGGGAATAATTTTCCCTGCCTATTTAGATATGGAAAAAATATTATCAATTTAAAAATATTTACATCAAACTTTTCGCCTCATCAGTAGGCTGGAAATATATTGTTACGTTTTTTTTTGTCCTAACAAGCATTTTTCCCACATACGGTCATTCTTGTTAGTTTACTTCTATGGCGAATCTTACGTTGTGACCAAATAACTTATAATATTCTATAAGGGACATTCCATAGTAAACCTGCAGACAAACATGATTTCGTTAAAAACAAGTACCGCAAAAGTTTCCAGGCGGCAGCACTAAACATTTTTAATAACTGTTTTCTGTGGCACACAAATTTTGATCTATTTTTGATCTTTTTCTGATTCAAAATGGATTTGTTTACATTTTTTGTCTTTTTTTTTTGAAAATAGATCAAAAAAAAATCCAAAAAATTTGTTGGATTTTTTTTTGATCCATTTTCAAAAAGAAAAAGACAAAAAATGTTAACAAATCCAATTTTAATCAAAAAACGATCAAAAATAGATCAAAATTTGTGTGCCACAGAAAACAGTATTATTAAAAATGTTTAGTGCTGCCGCCTGGAAACTTTTGCTATGTTGGGAGAATTTTTTCAATTCATGTCCCTTATAGAATTGTAAGTTATTTGGTTGTGACAGATACCACTGCCACCTGGGTACGAACATGTGGTAATGTTTATGTACTAAAATATTATTGTCATGTGGACATGTTTTTATTAATTCTCGTGTTTTTCCCCACGATGAGGCCGCGCGATCGACGGTTAAAGTGGAGAACGAGGCCAATGTGCATCAGGTGTGCGAATCGGTGCGCTCTAGGGGAATGTTTTTTGTTATATGTTTCTCGTTTTCATCAATATAAATTGATGCAAACGAAAGACAGAGAAGAAAAAACATTATTCTACAACGTTTTGGCGCTTCGTTATGCGGTGCGAGAAGTTTTTGTAAATTCAGTTTCCTGTTGGATACGTTAGCATCTAGTTTCTGGAGTGTGTTCTCCCATATTATAAATATAAAGTGGATTCTGTAATGAGTAGTAAATTAACAAAAAGGTGGTGAAAAAAGTATTGATTATAACCGCATTTTAGATTTTTTTTTAGGATTAATTGTCAGTTTTCTTTTGGTGGGATGAAAGTACATTCCCGTATAAACTCAAAAAGTGATGATTAGAGTTTCGTACAAGAAACACAGTTTTTCGTGGTTGTGAAGAAATAGATAGTGTAATTTCCATTAGCACCCAAAGTTGAAGTGCTCCTGATTTTGGTAGTGATATAATCGTTAAGTTTCCGTTGAAAGGACGTATTTTATTAACTCAATTTATTACGGGCGGCGAGACGAGGGTCATCCGCATTTCATTAACGATCGATCAAGTTCACCACGCTGCCAACGGTACTACATCTTTTAACGGATACTGTTCATTTGTCGGTGGATGTGTGCGCAATTATTACGGGTGGCCGACAGCGTAGCCATTCGCATATCAAAGTGTGCCGAATTATTACTGTTTTGGTACCAAATGTACGAGTGCTGCATACAAATTAGGAGTGACGCATGAAATATATGAGCACCAAATATATAATTTACGGGGGCCATATACCATTTACGTGTGCCGCAATTCAACTTTGACGGTTGTGGCCAATCACAATTTTCATTGTTCATATTGGGGCAAAACAACGCCCACTTAATTCGCTGGTGGCCAGTTGAGGCGAGCCGTATTAACGGAAGCCAACCGGCTATCTGTTTTATTATATATTGGTATCGGGGAAAGGCCCCGCAACGGTCCGGGTGTGGCACCACCTGTGGCATGATAGCACCAAGGCCGCAATAGTAATTTTTTTAAGGTACGATTATTTTTGTTATTTTTTTTTGTTATATTTTAGTTTAAATTTTTTTTAATTCTAAAATTTTTATTTTGATCGAGCATCGCATAACGGGTGTGTTGCGCGCTCGGCGCACATTGGTCTCGCCTCCAGTTTATTTTTCGGCGATTAGGTTTTCGTTTTTTTTAATTTCTTTTGATTCGTAAAATGAATTATTAAATTCCGTTCGATTTAGGTATGATGAAAGGGGATTTCTTTCTCCATGTCGGTGTGGTGTTGGCGGTCCTTTGGTGCCCGCATCCGACATCGAAGCCAGTGCTATGCACGGTTTGAGTTCGGACGGATGCGCGCACCAAGGCACCTCTCTTTCGTAATAACTTTTTTTTCTCTCTTTGTTCGTTCCTCAAGTTCCGGTTTATTTTTTTTTATAATTTGCGTGTTATTTATATTTTTGAAATATCTGTATTAACCATGGTGTAGGCCAGAAGCCCACGCAAGCCTCAAACCCCACGACTCATAGCACTTCTCCCTGAGTAGTAGCCTGCAAAACATCACCGTATGAGGCCTTTGCGTGGTTCAGATGATATCTGCAGGATGGCAGTAGCCATCCTGTAACAATGTTTAAGCAGAAATTACATATTCCTATTCCCGGGGAAATAGCAGAATAGTACCACCGGTAATATGGAGGGGGGGGGGAGGGGGTGATGTTTTGCTCTATCAGTTTGCAATCGTCGTTTGGTGGTTGTTATGGTACACGTATTTTAATAAATTTTCGTATTCCGAACAATTAGGTATCAGTTCCTTCAATTAACTAAAATCGGACATTTCACATTTATGAAACAAAAAATTTCTTACTTACTTCAATTATTTATAGAAAAAACGATTGTTGAAAATTCCTTTGTTCCATAACTATATAACCACAGTAGTTTTTTGATCATTTTATAAAAAAAGTAGTAGTTATAGTCTCTCTGAAAGTCCTTATTACATAGAGAAAAATGCAAATTCCAGCCCTTTTCGAAGTAGGTCTTTCTTTTAGGCAAATCAGGAGAAGAATAATCCACCATCATAATGCTGTTGCTAATTTAATAAACGATTTCACGCGAAATACGCGCTTCTAGGGCAAACATGAGTCATGCCTTCTTAAAGGTAATTGAAAAACATATTGTTCTGCTTTTAATTTAATAATAGGTGTTTTTTATAGATGGAAAAAAAAATTAAAGATGGGCCAGATGATATTCAATATTATTGGAGCTTGTTCGCCAGACCAAATCCAAATGAAAAAATGTTGGGGACTATTAGTTCGAAAAAATTTAGAAGAGTAACAGGCAATTCGAGACAATAAATGATTTAAAATTTGTAACGATATGACATTTCCCTACATACGCAACTAAAATTATTTACATGTCATCGTTGTTCGAGATGATAAGAATATTTTCTCTACGCATACCGAATGTGCATACAAATTGAAAATTAGAAATGCTAGAGATAGATAATCCCGATGTGTGCAAATCTTCTTTTTCAAAAATAAAAAAATTCAATTTTATCGAATAATCTTTAATATCATAAAAAAAACATTCTTTACGTTTTTAAAGATTATTTCTTGCAAATGTTACCCGTAACTGCGGCTAACATGGTCCATTCCGAAGTTCCAATTTTCGAAGACGGGTTCGAGCATTTCGAGTGTTATTTGACCAATGACGCGACTAATGTTGGCTTCTAAATTCTCAATCGTAACCGGTTTATCCATGTAAACTTTGGACTTTACGTGCCTCAAGGGAAAAAAATCTAAAAGTATGATGATCTAGGTAGCCAATTCACTGGTTCGAAGCGTGAAATTAACTATTCACCGAATTGTTCTCGCAATAAAGCCATGATTTCACGGACTGTGTGGCAAGTAGTGCCCTTTTGTTGGAAACAAATGTCGTCGAGATCACGGGCTTCAATTTCAGGCAGCAATTAGTCCGTTATTATAGCGCGATAACGAACGCTATTCACAGTTACGTTCCAGCCGGCCTCATTTTTGAAAAAAAATATGGACCGATGATTCCACCAGCCCATAAACCACAACAAACCGTTGTTTTTCTGGATATAATGGTAACTCTTGAGCCTCTTCGGGTTGCTCTTCAGCCCAAATACGGCAATTTTGCTTAATAACGTAGCCATATTAAACCAGAAATGGGCCTCATCGATGAACATAATTTTGGTCGAAAACAGTGGATCTCATTCAAGCTTTTCTAGAGCCGAAAGACTGAAACGGTGACGATTTGGAAGATCGGCCATCTTCAATTCTTGTACGAGTTGACTTTTATATGCTTTTAAAGCAAGATTGTTAATTACGTAAAATACGTCTAGTTGTTGCATACGACAAGCAAAGCTGTTGAGAACGGCACCGAATCGATTCATCACAGTCATCGCGTATACTCTCAGCTACCGCCGATATATTTTCGTCACTACGTGCTGGATGTGGTCTATATGGTCACGTATTATCCAATAATGAAAATTGGGTTTCAAATTTTTCGATGGTATAGCGAATTGCGGGTTCGTTAGGCTGATTATGTTGACCATAAGTTGCTCAAAGCACATAAAACACATTCCTCGTAGAAAGCTGATTTTCATAATACAGTTGAATAATTTGTAGGCGCTGTGCCGTTTTTATAACAAAAATATTATAACTGTTTGATACGACTCACACGTGATCTGTCATAAAATCAGTACTGAAAAAGTACCTCTAAATGAATCACCCGTTATTACAAAACATGCACAGTGGCGATATTTCTTTATTCGGAGGTAAATTAAAATTTTCATAATAAGTAATATTAAGACCGCTACTAGAATTGAAAGTTCCATATGTTTATGTATTCACAGAAATTATCACAATCGGAATTAATTTTCTCTCAATCGGAATTTATCACAATCGGAATAATTTCGAATTCGATTAATTTCGATTAAATAAGAAAAAAGATTCCAACTTGCGGCCATCGGATTAATTGTAATATAATTTATTACAATTCTAAAAAAAAAATATTATTGTTCAGTAGGGTGATGAAAGTTTACTGTTTGATCGTGGGAATATCTCAAATATCGTACGTGCTGGATGTTGTGAGGATTTAGCGAGTTACTTGGATCCGGCGAAATGTCTAAATATAAAAAAAAAAATGTTTATATTGTTATGTGTACATGGACAGTGGAAGGGGACAAGTAGAATTAAAACCGTTTAATCCAATTATTTATGACTTTTGGTGATGTTTATATTAATTGCTGGAGCCGTTAACCTTAATCGCGGTTATATAAAAAAAAAACAAACGAACGATTTGTATAATGTGGCCATGTACCGATGAAATTTAAAGTTTTTTTTTGATTTGTTCGCCTATATAAATATTTAAAAATCTTTATTTCTAGATAACAGGATTATCAGGACCAGTTGGAATGCGCTTTCTTCTGTGGACTCTTGATAGCCTTGGGTAGCAGGGATGGGCAAGGTAGATTACGCAAGGTAATATACGCAATTGTCGAAATGTAATCTTTTACGTAGATTACAAAGCTATTTTTCAATTTGCTAACGTCGATAATGTAGACAATGTCGACAATTAAGGAAATGAGATTAAGAACTACATTTTCTCACTATTTTTCTACTCCTTTTGATAAAGTTTCTGTTTAGCAATTAGGTAATTATCTACTTGTCCTACCTGAAACTCAAATTATTTTACACTGCACTAAATCACTGAAATTCGTTAGTATATATTCGTTAGTAGATATTCGTCAGTATAGATAAAACCACATTAGAGGTAAAGAAGTCCTTAAATGCTTTCGATTAGTTTAATATTAACCCCATTTCACTAGAAGGTCGGGTGAGATTTGCCAAAATAACACAATAAAATGTAATATTTAACTGTGGGAATAGGGCGGCACATCAATTCAAAATGACAAAAATCTGCAATATTAACCGTCCGTTTGGGTTGCTTTTTCATTTTAAAATAAATTTATACCGTCAAATTAAAATTCCTCGGAAAACTCTAAACAACAAAACAAAATTAACAAGACGCGAGATTTTTCTTAAATAGCTCCAAGCTGAATCGCTCATATAGAGCCGATAGACGCAGATAGAGCCAACGGGGTTGAAGTCCCAAGTTCCAAGTTTAGTAAATATAAATTCCGACGTTACGACAAGCTTTAACATGAAGTAATGACATAGTTTAATTATCAAATGTGTAATGCGGTTCTACAACAGTACACACATCCAATTAAAAGATTGCAGTAATTCCCCAACTAAAATCGAATTTTATACGTCTGCCGTTGTTTGAATGTGTTTTTTGGAACTTTCTCAATAATAACACCAGGCCACTCACCAGTCAAAATTCTACGGCTTGCTAAACAAGAAATGGTAGATAAATACTACTTTCAAAATTATGTTGTTGGTTGTGAATGGTTATACGTATATAAAACCCGAAGAAGCCAAATTATCCAAAATTACGATACATTTACAAAAACTTTTCGACATAATAGTATTAATTAAAATTGCGAAATAGCACTTATTTTGATTTGAGTTCCATCAGATTTAAATTAATTTGCCATGAAATGTGCTTGTAAATTTGCTGAAATATTGGTGGCGTAGGTGCAGGAAGTACTTTCAGGCTGAATTCAGTACTATGTTCTTAAAAAATTTAGTACTTCTTATTTCCTGCCAATATTATCCCTGATAATAATAATAATAGATTATAATAGATTATTCTGTTTGCGCGCCATCTCTTTTCAAATAAATTTATTAATCGTGATGTAAGATTTCTCTACTTTTTCAATCACAGTGAACAATTTTAATATTTTCTAATTCTTTTTGAACATTGTTTAGAAAACTTTACCAATGGAAGCTTAAATACACCTAATTCTGTTTTTACGCGATAGATACGTTCCCAGAAAATTCGCGCAAAAAAAAAATTCACGCAAAAAAAGAAATGGCTTCCATATAAAAGTAAAGGATTGGTTCTACATTTGTAAAATCAACTAAATTAGAGATAGATTAGAGTACACAAAATCCCATTTTTACATGCTTTACACACTATTTTATTTAAATGCTTATTAGATATCTTTATGAGAATAATATTTATTTAGAAAAACAAATAAAAACACATGTAATTAAAGATATTAATTAATTTTATTAAAAAAAATCATATTTTAACAAAACATAACGAAAAAAATTCATTTTAATAAAAAAAGATTGCAAAATAATATATCATAAAATATATTTTTAAGTGCTTTCATCACTGGCTGATGGAACTGATGGAATGCGCACTCGTTTATGTGACACTTGAAAATCACTTTCTTCACTAGAAATATTTTCCACTGCATTTCCATTGCTGCGTAGTGGTGGTGTTTCAGTAGTTTTCGTAAAAAAATCCATTATCAATGGTTGTTTCCCAGTTGTGATAAGACTGTTATGTAATTCTCGATAATTACTCATTAATAATTTTAGGTCACGTTGAAACTTCTCAACTCTTTCCCCAATAGGATCATGCTTGCCAAAATGATCGCTCAATTTAGCAGCTATTTGAAGTCCTTCTTTAATTAGGTCTACGGTGAAGGTAGGAACTTCTTCGTCAGCGACACTGGATTTTTTTTATCACCCAAATAACGCCGAACTTCTGGGACAAAATTTTTAATGAACCATCTCCTAAAAGTTTCAGTTGCCACCCTATTTCCATTAGCCGTCCAGTGGACTGGTAATGTTCTAAAATCTACGCTTTTCATTGACCGTAGTTTTGGAGTTCTATTTACAAGTAAGGGTTTCAGCATCCGATCACCTGAAGCGTTAGAGCAAAATAAAAAGGTCACACGATCCCTGGCCTTAAATCCACATGCAATTTTCTGGGATTGAAAGGCCCGTTTCATCAGCATTCCATACCTGATCCTAACTATAGCCACCATCTTTAACTATTTTGGCTAATTTTAAAGGAAATACTTTAGCTGCTTCCTCATCTGCAGATGCGATTTCACCCTTATTTTTTACATTATGAAGCGCGTGCCTTTGTACAAATAACACCTGTCATCCAACCTGTATTTGCAGAAAATTCAAATTTTTTGACTTTCTGGTCTGAGGGTTGTGGTTAATCTTCTTTCACCTCTTTGTAAATTCGTTATGCCATCTGCTTGATGATATTTCCATCAACTGGTATTCGTTTTTGTGAGCAATCCTCCATCCATAATCTAATACCTTCTTCATTTTGTTTTATGGTTTTTGCGGTAGATTTCGTTAAACTGAAATATTTCCCTACAGAAGTAGCACCGTTTCTGATGGCTAGTCTCTTGATTTTAACTTCCAAAGAAATAGCTTTTATTTTCGTTTGTTTTTCAGCTGACATTGTTAATTGTACCATGAGCTCTCCTATAAAAATAATTCGTTTGCCCGTAATAAATGAATGCAGTTAAAATTATAATTCACATACCGTTTATTGAAATTTGAAAAACTTATAAATTGCTTGTTATAATCTCACACGCAAATGATACCAAATTTGCCACTTTACATATTAATATCACACTGAAAACCCGCACTATACTTTTATCAAAAACTAATAAGGGATAATTAGGGAAATTCCCTGCAGTTGTGTCGTAGATTCTACATGCAGATTTTACACGTTCACCTCCATCTGTCGGTAATTCTATTGTTAGAATGACTGACATATGGCAGTGAACGAGGTTTAAATCATGTACAAAGATGTTTGATTTTGCTAAAAATTTAATCGCGTTAAATCAAATAAAATCGCGTAAAAAAGGAAACAAAATATTTTGTAGAATCGCGTTAAATCAAATTCGCGCAAAAAAAGTTCGCGTAAAAACAGAATTAGGTGTATAAACAACTTCCATTCCCCAAAAAAATAAAACGATTACACCACAGTTCCGTTGAATATGGTAGTTCGGAGTACATCGGTATGAAGTACTGAGAACTCGAGTTATGAAGCTAGCTGCACATCCAAGACAATGCGGTTGATGTTAATTTTACGTTTGTTACCATAATTTTTCTTAAGTTGACCACCTCCATTAGTTGACTAACAAACTCTTTTTGTGGTCAACTTCGAAAGGCTTTGCTGTATAGTAATATTCATTTGCATTAACTAGAATCTCTGGTGGCAGAAGTTCAGAATATGTAAATCATTCAATCACTACTAATATGAAGTATTGTCGACTTGTCTACGATTAGTCGGCGTTGTCTACGATTAGTCGACGAGTATTCGATGAGTATAACGTAAAAATTAGTAGATGACGCGTAAACGGTCATCTGTGTAGGTAAGTCACTTAATGTTACTTTCATTGTTACTTACATTTTTTTTATTGAGCTTCATATTGGGCTCTCGGTTATTTTCAAAAAGAGTTAATAATAAAGAAATAGTATTTATAACTTTTATTGATTAAATTATTGCTTTCTAAATCTACTTGTTTAATATTTCTAAATTGATCTTATTATATAAATTCTTATTAACATTATTATTAGTATTAGTTCGACAGTTAATCTAGATCTTGAACAACCTGTAACAAACCCCGTGGGAGACCTGAGCTTAACCGCGCAAATTAGACACAGTCGTACAGTTCCTGTTCTAGATAAATTTATTCTACGTAACGATATGGTCATCTTAAGCACAACGCTACAAGTTAACCATTGTACATGTCCGGGCGGAAATATCACGAGAAACAATCAATTCATTGGTTAGAAGTACGCACAGCATAATTTTGGCAATAGCAGAAAACAAAGACGGAAAATTTTTTATTTATTTTTTTAAGTACATATTTTATTAATTTTCATAGTTTCAAAAAAGTGAAGATTTAGTTGTGAAATAAGGAAATTTTAAAAAATTGGCTTTTTCCCAAAAACAATTGAATCATGTAACGGTTTTTTATATTTTGCATTTTCTAATGTTTGGCTCTAATATTTTTTTAGCGATAAAATCAAAAAAACGTTTGGATGTATAGTTATGAAACGTACTGTATATTGAATCACTCACACGCAGTGAGTAAATTTTTTAGTTTTTGGAATTGTACTGTAGTGTTGTATGTATTCATATAATAGTTTCGAAAAAAAAATAAAAGGGTTCTCTCTATTGAATTTAATGCTGTAATCTATAATTATTTTTATTATAGTTTTTATATTATTATTACATATTATATAAGGTTATTGTTACGTTTTTAACAAAACTACATACGCACACATAGTTAAAAATAGTTATACACATACATGTGGCTTTTCTGTTCAAGAAATTATATACGATATGAGTACAGTATATTTGCTGGTATGATTAACTTGGAACATAAACTAAAAATATTGCAATTAATTAATTAATTAATTTTAAAAACTACTTTGCGTAGTATGCATATCCTATGCCAAGTATTCTGATATAATGGGATACAATTTAACCCTTCCCCCTTTATTAATATGAACTAATTGAAAATACTGTCGAACGTACAATAACGAACAGAACAGAATAAAATTCTTAAAATGGGTAATATAAATTCGTAATCTTTGATCTAAAAATATCTCTGAAAATATATAAAAATAATTTTATTTTATTTTATATTTCCAAAACGATATAGCTACACATTTAATGTATTATTTCAACATTTAATTACTTACATATTTACCTTACGTAACAAAATAAATAACAAAAAATGGTAAACGTATTTCTAAACAAGATGCAGCCATCATAATTTTTATTTTATATATTTATAATGTAAATGTTTTTTTTTATATAATATATAATTATATATTACGTAAGTGTATATAAATAAAATATGTTTTCGTGCATACATTATATACATATGTACATTTGAGAATGAGACAGAAAATAATAATACATATAATAAAAAAAAATTAACACAACTACAATTTTTCTATAATGATAAATTAGGGGAAGTTAGCCGGAAAAATGTAAAGAAAAATAAACTTGAAAATTTAATAATATATTAAATTTAATAATAAATTATAATTTATTTTTCTCGAAATTAATTAAATATAATATACGTTTAACATATGTAGCGGATAGACATATAATTGTTTGGTAAGATATTTAGTTTGCACGACCAGACTACTACTGGTGGTTAATTCCCATAAATGCGCATGCGTGTGGAATTAAGTTTAAGTGACTATATATTTTTCGAGTTGGAAACATGCAAATGAAAAATTAGGCTTAATAGGTTTAATGGTTAACAATGGTATTGGTCGTCAACAATTGCTTCTTTAAATCAGCACCTAAGAAAAAAAAATATTATTTCAAATGCAACTGGAGATTTCCTGAAAATGAGTAGCGATACAACTGCACAGATTAAGAAATAAAACAGCTAATCAACTCAAAACACTAATGTTATAAGAAAAACGATTCCAAATACAACTAGAGTGCCACTTTAAAAGTCCACTGGACAGGATATTCCGAAGTATATAAACGATAAATACATGCAGTCGACTTTTTAAATCACTATGACCAAATTTTCTCTGGCGAATCTCTGGCGATAAACAAACATATTGGCCCACTGACATAAATAAAATACCAAATATTCTTGACTTTCTCGTATAACAAAGCTAGTTTTAGAGGAATACACGTGCATCGAAAATAGTGAAGGTTAATCACTAGAAGGAAACATAACTATCCTCTTGAGATCAGAGAACTAGTTAAAGGTAAACGGAAAGCTCGTAGAATCTCGCAGCGAACTCGTGCTTCGCAACACAAAAATACCCTCAAAATTCTGTGCAACAAATTAAAACAACAACAAATAAAGAACGAAAGTATAAACAAGCGACTTCGAGGTCTTTCAGAACAAAATGTTGACGATTACTCTAAAAAGAACTAAAATGCATGTGCCACCTATCAAAAAAAAATGACGGTTATTTCTATTGGGTGCTTCTTTGGAAAAGATAACCGTTGTCGAGACAAAGAGCAAATAAAAATACAACGGTCGCAAACAAAGTAGATGACCTAAACATACGGCATGTGACCTTATTAGAACTTAAAACTGAAATCAATAATAACTTAAATATCAGAAAATCTTCAGGTTATGACATAATTACTGAGCAAATTGTGAAAGCCATTCCCGAAAAAGGTTTGCGAAAATTACTTCAAATAATTAATGCAGCCTTCCAATTGAAATATGTTCCACGATTCATAAACCAGGTAAACCAGCAAATGACAAAAAATCATATAGACCGATATCACTACTTCCAGGCATATCAAAAATATTAGAAAAGCTGTTGTTGAAGAGACTCAAACCTATAATAGAGAAGACATTTTTAAGGCCTCCACACGAATTTGGGTATAGAGAAAATCACTCCACAGTTGAACAAGTTCACAGAATAACGGATATCATTGATGCACTTGAGAATACGAAAATATGCTCCAATATTTTGGATTTTTTAATTTCTTTGCTATCGTCAAAGTTTCGCATCAAGAGCTTGAATATAAACTGCATCGAGACCTGCCTAAGCAATTTTATCCAATTGTTAAATCCTACATATCCAGATCGATACTTTAGTGTCTAACTTGAAAACAAGTACTCTAAACCAGTGTTTCTCAACCTTACTTTTTACATCTTAATTTCATATTTATATTAAAATAAAAATTTCATGGACAAATGAAGAAAAATCAGTACACGTCAACTTTACAAACCAAAATGTACTATAAGCTGTACTCCAATGGATCTCAACTCGAACAAAATTAAGGTAAACGTCCATAAAGTGGATCGCTGTACCAATTGTAGATCGTCTAGTCTAATAGGATTTTGTTCAAAATAAGAAAAATATTTGGTTTACAAATGTATAGAGTATCAAGAAATATAAATACAAATGTTATTTTGCTTGTGTTAGTTTTTTGGCGGGATAATTGTTGTACGTATATTAGTTTTATCATTCAGTTATTCAACGGATTGCGCTTAATAAGTTTTTCTTAAGGAATGTGCATTAGCAAAATAAGGTTTTAAGCCGGTTTAATTTACTTTATAGTAGTTTATTAGTAATCCAAGGTAAGTAAATATTTGTTAATTAACCATAAAAACTGTTATTTTTTTTATAAAAAATGACAATTAAGTATAATTTAGGTAGATCCACATTATGTACATGATATTTTTCTACTTGCCCAATTGCGAATCGAGCGATCCAATTTAAGTTCATATCCTTACGATTTTAAATTCAAATTTATTGTATTAATTACTTCAGTAAGTCTACAAAATTTATTTATAGTTTATAACAGACGTTTGTTTTTATAAGATGAGCTATTCTAGGTTTTTCTAAATGTTTTTCTTGTTTTTAGAAAATGAACTTGATTAAACGTACAAATAACTTTCACATTAGACAGGAATGTTAATCAATAAAATTAGAATTAAATCGGGCAAAAATTGTAGATCAAATTTAGAGCAGATTATTTCTGTTGGTATTTTTAATTAATATTAATTTGTACGTCATGTTTATTAAATAAAATTAATAAAGAAATGTATGTTTAAAAAAATTGCATTGATGTCTCAAATGTGGACCGCGCGATTCGAATTAGGTGCTTCTATGAATTATTTTGGTACTGAATGAAGATCTCGGTAAATATTTAATTTTAAATTTTTTTGCTGATAGACAATAGTTTAACAGGAAAAAAATGGCACCTACAAAAGGTGAAGTAAGTAAAGAATATTGTAAAGATTCCTTAAAAAATGATCTGTTTGCTGTGAATAATGGTATGACTGTTCACACGGCCAGTAAAACATTTAAAGTGCCTAAAACCAATTTATATAACCATTTAAAAAAATTAAATGCTGATATAAAACAAGGAGCACCAAGCATTTTTTCAACAGAGCAAGAAGGACACCTGGTTTCCTGGATTGACCACATGACCAAAATTGGGTTTCCCATCAGTAAAGAAATTTTACTGGACTCCGTACAACTACTTGTGGTAAAGATTTACAAATTTCGTACGAATTTCGAAATGGTAGGCCAGGTAAGTAAATTAATCTTCATTAGTACATACATGTAAATTAAACTTACTTATATAAGGATTTCTCCATATAGGTCGGCACTGGTACGAAGGGTTTTTAAAAAGAAATCCTTCTGTATCCAAGAGAGTGGTACAATATTTAATTAAGAGTCGTGCATAAGTGACAGAAACCAAATTAAGAGAATGGTTCACAGAAATCCGATCATACATTGAAAATAATAGCTACCTCTCTATTTTCGATGATCCCGAACGCATTTTTAACTGCGACGAAACGTCATTTTTCTTAAGTCCAAAAGAAAATTCCGTATTGGTTACCAAAGGACAGAAGTCAGTATATTCTTTAGTAGCCAATGATGAAAAAGAAAATGTCACAACGCTAATAATGGGTGATTCGCAAGGAAACTTGGATGGTGGTTGAACTTTACAAGAGAATCCCTTTTAACGTAGCCAAAAGCATGCCAGTCAGTTGGGGAATTCGAAGAAGCGATTCCGGTTGGATGACAGGAGAATTATTCTATGAATATATAGCCAATATTTTCTACCCGTGGCTAATAAGCAAACAAATTAAATTTCCGATTGTCCTTTTTGTCGATGGCCACACATCACACATGACGCTGAATTTGAGTCAATTCTGTAATGAGGAGAAAATCAAACTGGAGAGAAGCGGTTAAGAAATGGCGGATGGAAAAAATGGAGCGCGAATGCGCCGAGAAGACTTTGCACCGTTGCTTTCATCAATTTTAAACAACGAAAGCTTCGAGAACAATTTAAGGAACGGCTTCAAAGTGTGCGGGTTATGTCCTCTTGACGAAAATGCCATAAATTATCTAAAGCTATTAAACAAAATTCAACCAAAGGAAAACATAGACTTTGAAAATCCTCTTGTTGACAAAAAAGGAAAGAGACTCACTACATTTAACCCTCGACCATCTTCAAAAATACATCGGGATTGAGAAATTAAACTCATTCGAAAAATCTTTTGACAGTTGCTGAACCGGTGCCAAAGAAGATATTTCATTATTCCAATATTGGAATGATCTAAAAAGTGGAACCGTCTCGAATGATTCTATTGGTGATCCGAAAGAAGCTACTTTTTTGAATATTACAGAAACAAATTTAAACAATAATATATCAAATATCGACGATATGGAAGTTGATTTTGAGGCACTGTTGGGAAACAACACTGATTTAATATTAAGTATGGACACCGATGGATCAGTAACGATAATCAATGAGTTCCAAACCCCCGTTAAATCAAACGAAAGTCAAATTAATGCTAATCTTCCAACTCCATTTAAGAAAAATCTTATTTGGCCTTCACCTGTTCAATCTACGAACACTAAAAAAAGGAAATTACCTGCAGTCGTATATTCTCAGAACAATGGATTTTATACACAAAATCAAAACTTGATAAAAAGGAAAGAGACCAGAATAAAAAGGAAGAAAGAAAACGAAAACAGATAGAGAAAAGGGAAAATGTTCAGTGTCAATTTAAGGAATCTGCAAAGTCAGAAGAAAAGGAAAGAAGAGAGCCATAAGATGAGCGCGAATTCAAAATTCGTCATTATGTGATAGTAAATTATGAGGGTGAATTTTTTCCTGGTATTGTAGAAGAAAAAAAGAAAGATGAGTATCTTGTAAAGGTGATGTGTATGTCAGGCAATAATTGGAAGTGGCCGGACCAAAATGACGTATGCTGGTACAAAAAGAGCGATGTAATCTAGGCCGTAACAGAACCAACATTAATTAATACGAGAGATAATTAATAATCTATGCAATTTGTTCTGGGGCCGAAGCACTCCCAACTCTTTCGCACTTCACTTTTACCGTCCTACTTTACGCATTGCTTGCCAAATCGAGGACGTACGGCTATAGGTCCGATTTACGTAGAACCATCTGCACATTGCATTGCTCCATGCCAGCCTATAGTACTGACATGGAAGATGGGTCGGTGCACTCCGACAGGGGGTATGTGAATTACTTTGACAGTTTCAATTTACTTTTTATGTGCTATTACAGTTACCTATTTTATTTTAGTTTTTAAAGACGTTATGAAGTTTAGTTTTGATAATCTTTCTGTTATTTTATTTTATTTTTATTTATGCTTGCTTAATTGTTTTATTTATTACATTTCATTTTAATTAAATCTTATTGTTATTTATAATAAACAGGTTTTTCTCTTAAAATTATTCGTTTTTATAAAATAAAGCATGAACTCCTTATGAAATCAACTTATGGGACAGCAAACGATCCGCATTAGGAAATTTAGTTTTTAAGGCGATCCACATTGGGGACCTTGGAATAAATTCACTTTTTGCTAAAATCTGGGTTATACATATAAAAATTATAATTTTTTATAAATTAAATTATGAAAAAATTAATCAAACTTGGTAAAGGCCAAAAACTTTGTCTATATATAAATACAACAATTAATGTAGAAACTGTGCAACCCTTAATTCAAAAATAGCGATCTGCAACTGGTACACTTACCTTATATATGCAAATACCGCCAAATACCTTGGCGTGACCCTCGATGCTAAGCTAAGATGGAAAGAGCACATCAAGAAGAAAAAAGAAAAGTTAAATATCAAGTATAGAAAAGTTTACTGGCTTATGAGTATATATTCTGGTATCCAACCATGGGGTCTGACTTTGGGGTTGTGCTAAGGAAACCAATGTAAAAATGATACAATGCCTCCAAAATAAAGTGCTGCGAGGGATTGTGAATGTCCCGTTATAATTCAACCCGAGCGAGCAGTTAGCCAGTGTATCGTAAACCGAGCGAAGGTTGTACAGAGTCAAATAATCCGGAGTATTAAATGGTTTTTTACTTGGCACACTCCTCCAGTTGTAAAAAAAAAAAACGCAGTGTCCAGAGTAAAACCACTCACGTCGAATAAAAAAACACAGTGTATTCTCGGGTTAAATTATAAAACAGGACCAGTATAAATATTTAGATTACCTCTTGCCTGACGACCCAAACACATTTCGTAGATCTAACATAAAACCATAGTGAGTTGAGACATCTCGACTAGTATTCCACCAAAGTTGAAAAAACTCTTTAAACAGCCATATTATGCTTCTGGAACATGTTTAGCCATGGAACAACTATATGGCAAAATTGTGATGGATGTAGGAATTGGATATATTTAACATAAAAACCTAGTGAGATCGATGATCATCTCGCAAAACATTGATTTGTATTCTGTGGAAATCGAAAATTGCAGTTGGTCGTGTTCCATTCAAATTATTTGAATGAATATTTTTGTTTTTATTTTTTATTTAAATAGTATAATCTTATCACATGATAATTTATTACTAATGATGATAACTCACTTATTTGAAACTATAATAAGTGGAGTGAGTGTGGGTTTACAAGCAATCAATATTCTGCTCCCAATATAATGAACCTTTATTTATTAGATGACTAGCTCACGCGGTTTAATTCTTTTAAGGCGTCTCAGTTCTTGTGTTATGTCAAGAAGTTGTATTGCTTCACTGTTGGTATGTTGCAGTAAAAATCTTTCATGTGTGATGGTAAATGAATGAATAATGTGGAGTTTTTGTTCTAGGACTGAAATTTCCACCAGAGAGGACTGGTTAAAAGCAGCATTTCTGAATAATGAAGGTGTTAACTTCTTCATTGATTGTTCAAAGATGAATGGGAAGGTTGGGGTGGGGACCAGAACTCTTAATAACGAGGTAGATTTGGAAAAAACTAGACCTGTCAAGATCGACACTAATGGTATCACTGCGCTGGCGATATGTCAGTGAGAAGGTGGTTGCGATTACGAGATGGGACACTTCTCACATATGATAACTATCATAGTTGCGAAGATGACGAGGAGGACGAAACTGTTTCTCATTTCTTCAGCTTTCCCAGGATTTGACGTGAAGTTATCCTAGGTTTCGTTGAGAGCTCAAGATGGTTCGATGGATGAGTAGGTGAGGTGAGAAAACGATGTGACACGGTTACGGATCAACCACCCCAACCTAACCTAACCTTACCTAATCTAAATAACTTAAGCAGTTAAATTTACAACCTACTGTAAACTTATTGTTTTTTCATTCCATTTGATACATTTTTTTGAAACAATAAATTTTCTAAACTTATGCGCTTTAAATATAAACCTAAGTGAGTTGGGTGGATTAGGTAGTGCTTCCAAATCAAGGATACTTTCATTCGCCATAGCGCAGTTGTCATCTAGAGAACCAACACCTACAACCAAATAGTATAAAACTCAACCGACTTAAATGGGAGTGCTATGGCTTACTCGTACCAGTGAAGCATCGCAGTTTTTTATATTAAAGGTGGCCAATTTTTTCCTTTTCAATTTCTTCAAGGCGAACGTTACAAATTCTTGATCGGCCTTATCAAATATACAATAATTTCGAGGTTGAAAATTTCCAAAATCTCTTATTTTTATCTTAAACATAATTTGTAACTCATTAATTGCATAAGGTAACGCCTGCCATTGTCCATCCTACAAAGTACTTAAAATTGGTGAGAAATAAAAGTGAAACAAGGAGAAATTTTAATTGGTGATCTCAGACAAGCGTAAAATAATTACTAATCGGATGAACTATCAGTATACTTACACTCGAATGGTTCCAAGGTGTTTATTGTGATAATACGAATATAAATTAATTTATTTATTTTAATAATAAAAAAAAACGTAAAAACCGCACATAAACATTTAATCTAATCTTATCGACATTTCAAAATAAGCATAATATAATAATTTATATAATTAAATGGCCAAATAAAATAATTAATGATATATCTATATTTGTGCAAAATGGGGTGCGGGTGGTGACGTCATAAGATTTGAAAAACACTAAGCCACTAAAAACATACGGATTTTTCACCCGAGGGGGAGAAGCTTTAGACGGTCAACTATTAAATTATTTTGTTTATTACCCCGCGCAGTTTAGCATTTATATGACTTAAATAATTAGCCAGTTCCGCTTATCAGTAAATTGATAATACATGTTTTTTTTTAAATATATTTTTATACATATTTTTGATTAATTATTTAATATTTTAAAAAAATTTTAATTTGTTTATTATAAAATGTAATAAAGATAAAAATTGCGCTATCTCCTGTACACGAATTGATATATTTTGTTGGTATTTTTGTTGGAGGTGAGAACATGCTAGACTTATTATTAAAAATATATTCTTGTATAATGTATTTATTATTTAAAAAAAAAAAAAAAAAAATTAATATATTATCATATAAGTGTATTTAATTTATGTATTCCCTTAAGCACATTACGCAGCGCGATAAGATGTTTATCTTAAATGATTTGCTTTAGTTTTCAATTTTTTACATTCGGTAGATTCGTTTGATGGATGTGTGGTATCGATCGTTAATTTTTTTGTTTTCTTTTTTGGTTTGGATATGATCATATATGCGGATACCTTGTCTTGTCGTGTATAATGCGCACACGTTTGCTTATATTGTTTTTAAGTACCATATGATTGATGATGATTTAATAGGTTTCTGTGTTAACCGATGCTTGCGGTAGGAACGCAATTTACATTCGCTTGCCATCAAATTTGCATTTAATTAAAAATTTATCGTCATTGCACAATTTACCTAATAAAACAAGGGTTTGATAATAGATCTGCAGAGAAAAAATTACCTTGATTTGGCACATTGAGAAGTGTAACCCTAAGGCATTCAACATAATCACGTCGATTATACAACTCGCAGAATTTACTGCGGCGGGAGTTCATTCGATCCGCATTCGTTTCGCATTTAAAATTATTCTCATTAGTGAATCCGACGGATAACTACAATATCGGTTTGCAGTAAAACTGCATTTCCTTAGCTGTCAAAATTTTGTGATTGAATTTAATGTTTTGAGTTTTATAAAATAAATTTTAATAATAAAGTAATTAAATAAAAAAAATTAAAAAATCGTTTAAAATATGGATTCTACCTGTTTTTAAATTTATACAATGAAGAACCGTCGATGAATCGACAGGAAATGAGGAAAGCCGTACGAAACATGCACAAAGACATATTCCAGTTGTCAAATTTCCAATAATTAAAGAATATTTTTGATTTGTGATTGTGATTGCTAATAAATGTGTTTTTTCTAGATGTATTAAAAATTTTAGACTAAATAAAGCTGCCTTTAGGTATGTTTTAAAAGAGTTAAAAAGTCAATTACCTAAAGTGGTAAAATCATCGACCATAACACTAGAATTTAAATTGGCCGCTGCTTTACGGTTTCTCGCTGAAGGCGGGTACCAGAATAGTGTCGGTCAAGACTGTTTTGTTGGGATGGCCCAATTAACGGTTTCCGTCATTTTATCTGAAGTGTTCGAGGTTTTAGAAAATATTTTATGCCCAAAATGGATAACACTTAAAATGAGCGAAGCAGAGAAAGCAGAAGGTAGGCTGTATTGTTACTCGAAATGTAAAATTCCGGGAATTATAATGTGTGTAGATGGAACACACATAAAAATTGCAAAACCAGCAGGGGACAACACACACCTTTTTTATAATCGGAAAGGGTTTTTTAGTTTGAATACGATGATTGTAAGAATCAATCTTTATTACATTTTTCTGTTATATTATATATTTTTATTTATAGATTTGTGACCATAAACAAAGAATAAGATGTGTGGACGCTACTCATCCAGGTTCATCCAGGCGCGAGTCACGACTCATTTATTTGGGGCAACAGCGATGCTTCAGAGTATTTCAAGTCTGCATACAACAGTGGCAATCGGAACCATAGATTGCTTGTTAATGATGCATTTGAATCTTATAAATTGATTTTCATTTCCTAAAATTTAATTAACCTTTAAAAAGGTGACGCTGGATACCCACTGTTGCCTTGGCTAATTACTCCGTTTAGAAGTGCTGGAGTCAACACACCAGAAAGCCGGTTCAATAAAAGCCATAGTTCAGGTCGTAATATCATCGAGCGCACAATAGGGGTATGGAAGAACTGGTGTAGATGCCTTCTTGGTGTAGCCCGTCATTTACACTACACGCCAGAAAAAGCTATAAGAATAATTAATGTAGCAGCAGCATTGCAAATATTCGGATCCATTTTAATGTGCCAGACCCAGAACTCGAAGAACTACCAATTGAAGAAGGAGAGTATGAACCAAATTCACATGAAGACGAAGACTACTCAAGGGAGGCTAATGAATTTAGAAACCAAATATTAATGAATTTTTAAAATAAATTTTTTTTTTAAATTTAAATATTCCATTTATTTATTTAATATAACAAAATTATCAGTCATAAGTTGGGTAAATCACAAAGTTTTTCAGCCTTCTTGGCTATTATCACTTAAATGCTTAAAATTAATTGTTAAATTCCAGTTTAAACACAAATAATAAAAAAAAAATAGAATTCATGGTTGGTTATACAGGGTTATCCAATTCGAGGTTGATAAAGTAGAAATCTGTATACCGACATCTGTCAAAGATAAACGTCAAGTACGCTGTCATTTATTTAGTTGACATTCTGCCATTTAAGAATATGGAGCATTTAACAATCGACCAACGCGTTAAAATTATTAAATCTTATTATAAAAATAATGATTCTGTCGTATCCACATTTCGCGCTTTACGAGCAGAGTATGGTCGTCATAATCGTCCTACAAAGCAAACCATATTGAATACAGTGAATAAATTTGAACAAACTGGATCTGTTACTGATATTGTAAGGTCTGTGCATCATCGAAACATTCGCAATGCTGAAAATATCGCTTCTGTAGCTGAAAGTGTGGAAGAAGATCCAAATTTGTCAATTCCTCGTCGAGCTCAACATTTAGGCCTATCTTATGGCTCATTATGGCGCATTTTGCATCTGGATTTGCATCTTCATCCGTATAACGTCCATTTGACACAAGAGCTAAAGCCTGCTGACCATGGACAACGAAGAACATACGCAAATTGGGTGTTGGAAAAACAGGCCGTCGATGCTGATTTTTCGAACAAAATTTTCTTCAGTGATGAAGCTCATTTTTCGCTTGGTGGATACGTTAATAAGCAAAACTGTAGAATTTGGGGCTCAGAAAATCCACAATTGATTGTAGAGAAGCCATTACACCCGGAAAAAGTCACTGTTTGGTGCGCATTGTGGTCTGGTGGTGTGATTGGGCCGTATTTTTTTGAGAACAACCATAGACGAACCGTTACCGTCAATTCTGAGCGCTATGGCCGCATGTTAACCGATTATTTTTTTACGAAAATCGAAGATTATGATCTTGACGATATGTGGTTCCAGCAGGATGGAGCAACCAGTCACGTAACACGAGCAAATCGAGATCTTTTGCAAGAGAAATTTCCTGGACGTTTGATTTCGCGATTGGCTGATGTCAATTGGCCTCCAAGATCCTGTGATTTAACGCCTTTGGATTTCTTTTTGTGGGGCTACGCGAAAGATCGTGGTTACGCAAACAATCCTCAAACTCTTGACGAATTGAAAACTAATATTCGTAAGGTAATGGCCGAGATACCGCCCGAAATGTGCCGAAAAGTCATTGAAAATTACCTCAAAAGAATCAAGGCCTGTAAGAAGTCCCGTGGAGGACATTTGAATGATATCTTGTTTAACTAAAAATGGCAAGGATCAATCTGTAAAATGAAATAAAAATTACAATACATTCCGAATATTTTGTGTGTTTTTTTTAAGTTTACTTTATCAACTTCGAATTGGATAACCTGTTATAACAAAATTTCAGCCTTCTTGGCTATTCACTCATTTTAAATTTAAAGCTCGAGTTCAGCATTGTGTAACTCAATTTCAAGAATTTTCTCTTTCATCTTGTTTTTTTCTAGCGCAGTGTTCCATTCGCTCGTTGTGCCTTTTATTTTCTTCTACCTGCTGTTGCAAAATCTCGTTGGTATTTCTTTGACGATCACAAAGCCGGCCAATTGCCCTATATATTTTTTTTTTTTGGTTTGTGTTCAGTTCCTGATATTGCTCATTTTGAGTTTTGATGAACTCTTTAATGTTTTCATAAAAATTTTTCTGGATGTCTCTATCTGTTTTTCAACAAGCTTTAACGATTTTGGCCCTTTGGATTGTGTCACTTCTGCCTGATTTCCGATTTCAGCTGGCGTTTCCACTTCATGATTATCATCGGATAATTCGAAGGATGGCGATGGAATCATTTCATTTATATTTGGTAAAGAGGTTTCAATTTGGAAGTTTTCGCTATTTGCCTCATTTAACGTTCGCTTATGTGGAACTCCAAACTTCTTCGCATTTGTTACTCCTTCAACCCAATTACGTAAACAAATAAGTCTTATAACATCCTCCTCCAAAGCGATAAACACAACGATCTTCTTAGGACCGCCACCGGTACTCGCTAGCTCTTGCTTATTATGAGCTAATTTTTTTCTTAAGGAAAATTTATGGTCACTCCAAACCTGGAATTACAATTTAAAAATAAACATAAATATTTAAACTTAATATAATAAAGACCCTCTAACCATTTTCTACTCGGCGGTTTCCTTAATTGGTGACCCTAGCGAATTCAATTCTTGAGTTAATTTTTGCCAAAAATCTTGGATCACATCAACACCTGATTTTGTTAATTTTTTTGCTATATCAGGATGCTGCTTCATCATATCCACCATCTTCTCAAATTGGGATCTATTTGTTGTGCGTTTCCTACAAAAAATCCTCTAAATACTTAATTTTTTGATAATTTAAATTTACAACTTACGCTTTATCCATGATAAAAAAAACTACTACCACACAGCTAGAAATACGCATTAAATATGGGGCGTATTTACAATGACATTTTTTGTATGGAGTGCGTTTCACCCGCGAATTCAGTAATACCAATTTTTCGCACTGCATTACCATCATTCGTTCACTTTTCATTCGACGTATTCAATAATACGTCAAACGTCAAATCCGAATAAAATTCCTTCCGCGGTCAATCCGGCGAGTTGTATAATCGACGTGATTATAGCAGAATTGTCCAGTAGAAAATAAAATTGGTCATAATACAATAGTATTTAGATAAATGTTCTGTTTTATTGTGGAATACGAAAGTGTGGTGAAAAAGAATTCTGCAAACATAGGGAGGCCAGAGCAGGTTGTGTAACGGGGCAGGTTGTTAAATAGAGAATTACTTATAAACTGTTATTTTGAAAATTTTGTGAGTACGAGTTAAATGTTGGATTTATAAATCTTCATTCATGTTCAGTTTGGGAAATTACATTGTGATCAGTTGCATGTGAGTAGAGATAAAGTGGTTTGTTTTGTAAGGATTTGAGGTTAGTTTTTAATAAGAAGAATAGTAATCGCATGCTGTACTTACTTTATCACAGTTTTGAACAATTAATTTTATTGATTTGTTGGTAAATACGTACAAAAATATTGAATTTTGTTGAAAAAACACGTTGGGCAAGTTGTGACGTTTCTGTTGGGGTAAGTTGTGACATGTCACAACGTGCCCCGTTGAAAATCACAACCAGTAAACAAAATAATTTAAAAGGTTTTGAATTAATTTACTTTAAATTACAAGAAAAAAACCAACCGTGGAGAAGTTTCGGCGCATGTTATGGAAGTTGCGGTGAAAAGAGTTTTGACAGCAAGTCACAAAATACGGTCGGTGGCTAAAGATTTAAACATAAATTACCAAACACTCTGGCGGTATGTAAAAAAGGTCCGATCGACTGTAAGTTTAACAGAAGAAGCCACGCATCTTATACAATCCTACGGCTACATAAAAAAAATCGGTTTTTCTGAAGAGAGTATGGAACTTGCTCAAAGACGCAAGGTCACTAGCATATGAGTGCGCTATTTCACTAAATAAGAAAATTCCTGAGTCATGGATTAAAAATAAATTAGCAGGTCCTGATTGGTTATCGAGTTTTCTTAAAAAACATAGCAACCTATCACTTCGAACGCCAGAAGCAACCAGTATAGGTAGAGTAATTGGCTTTAATCGTGTAGCAGTGAACTCATTTTTCGATTTATTGGCCGAAGTAAATAATAGATATCAAGTGAGACGTGGAACTTGAACGAAACCGTTACTCCGATTCAAAAACTGGGAATAATTGCCGAAAAAGAAGTTAAGCAGGTGGCAGGTTTAACTTCAGCAGAAAGGGGACAACTAGTAACGATGTGTGCTGCTGTAAATGCTGTTGGTAATTCCATGCCTCCTCAATTTATTTTTCCAAGGAAGCGGTATCAAAACCATTTTATTTGTGATGGTCCAAATGGATCCATAGGAGCACGCAACAAGTCTGGGTGGATGACCGTAGAGGGATTTTATAAGTTTAACGACCAGTGGTGCTTCTTCTAGATAATCACGAGTTGCATTTGGCACTAAACACAATTAATTTGGCAAAAAAGAACGAGGTAGTTATGTTATCATTCCCTCACCATTGCTCGCACAAATTGTACCCTTTGGACAGGACTGTATTTTTCCACTTTAAAAAGTATTTATCAAACGCTTAAAATGGCTGAATGCGGAATAAACCCGGCAAATCAAAGACGATTCATAATGTTCCTCAGCTCCTAGCCGAGGCACTGCTTAAGGCAAATGCACCTTAAAATATAATTAATGGGTCAGTGGAATCGCACCGTACAATCGGGAAATATTCACCGAGGTGAACTTTTTAGAATCATCTGTTACTGATCGTCCGCAGGATGATTTAGGAACTACCAATACTCAGCCCTTAGAACCGTTTACGGATATAATCGACCAACAGGTATTAAATATTTGTTGCCTAGGTAAAAAGCTCAAATTTAATTTTTTTTTTTTGTAATTTCAGATTCGACATACCTACAGATTGCATTTCGAATGAAATCGTACTGCCTATCGAGTTAGAGCCAATTCCAGCAATTGTAGCAGGCGAAGTAAATACTATTACTCTGGAAATTGATCCCACCATCAGTTTTGAAGAAATCTCGATGGCACAAATACACAATACACATATATATCCTGCAGGAGAGCCTGCTGGGTCGACTTCAGCTGTGAGTGGTATTGTAATTGGATTCAACCCAGAAGCTATTCGTTCATTTCCTAAAGCAGGGCCACGGTCTGTAAAGAAAGAAGGCCGAAAGAAACGAAAAGCTGCCAAGACTGCTAAACCAGAAAAAGAAACTGGAAACACTGAAATGTTACCAAATCGGAAGCAGACTAGTAATATTGCAGGAAAATACAGAATATTTTTGTCTGATTTGCAATGGACCCATATAGCCAGAGCAAACCTGGCGAGAAATGGTGCAGTTCAATAAATGCAAAGATTGGGCACATTTAAAATGCGCTACTAAAAATGTTCCTTATAAATGCTACAAATGCATTTGAAATCTTTAATTATAAATAGATATAAGTTATAAGGAAAGACTGAAAATTCCGTACCTGAGTAAAAGAGTTACAATTTACCCCCCACCCCAAACTAGTATCCCGTGAGGGTGACAACCACCCTGCGAGTAAAATATGTGAGAAAAAATTAATTTTATACAATTTTTTTCTTTTAGTAATTTTTATTTACGCATTTTCTTGGTGATAACAAAGTTTTGTAAAATTGCATGTGAAAAATTTCATTGTAAACCATGTTCCGAGTGAATTCTTGCTAAAATTTTCAGTTTTATATCGGCGCCAATGTAAGCACGTGAAAAAACGACATAAAGTTGACCGTGGGCGGGTCCTTGTTTATAGTAATGCAAAAGGCTAGACTCACCGGAAATTATTCTGGTCGCAGGACAAATGGCATTGGTGTATCAGAGGAAGTCAGAATGGTGCGAGTATTACCACTACATCACCGCGATTGCACTCAGATATAATACGGTACTGATTGTGTTTTGTTGCTCAACCGCCAATCGAGTTCCGTTACAAACCCTTTTTAGGACTCAAGTTTCTCACGAGTCGAGGCATGCCAGATGGAGTCAGTTCATTTAGAAATTCGACGAAAAGAGTTGCTTCAACGAATTGCAGAAACCAATCATTCTGCTCTCGTTGACCTTCGCTTCGCATTTGGCTGGTAGTATTAAGTGTCAAAACTGATGTCATAATAGACTCAACTTGATGCAGCTTTCAATAATATCGGTTTGGCTGCTGTGTGGAACAACAGGCATAATCTGATGTAAATCACCACGAACAATAAATAATAGCTCACCAAATGCCCGATCAGTTTTCATAATCTCACGAAGTATATAGATCGATGCACCTAAGACCTTCCTTAGGCAGCATTGTAACCTGTAACTTGTTTGATGTCAAACGAATCGGCAAAACGGAGTTGTCAAAAAGTGGAACTGGAGGTTTGTAACCATTATGGTCTGTTGAGTCTGTTCTCCCATTAAGAGTGTTGTATTTAAAAGCAATGCCGGCAGTCGCAACTAAAAGAGCGATTCGACCGCGACCTCGCACAAAAGACTTGTGCGAGTGCTTTAGAGAGCATGCAATGCCTAATTTGACGGCATCTGGTTTCACATTGAACTGGAGACTGAAGTCATCCTTAAACTGCCCCAATAGAAACGGACGCGCCTTGTTGGTCGAAACAGAAAATGAAAGAAAAATTATTTTTAGGCTACTGTGGCATTTTATAAGTTACTACTTGTTCTAAACAACAAACCAACTCGTAATCAGTTTATAGCAGGTCATGTGCTATGGTAGCATCCTTGAATGTAAACTATGCGAAGCTAGAAAAGCTCGACATCGCGTGAGCTTACGGAATCCAATCGCGTAGAGAAATTGTGTAGAGTTCGTGTAGAACTGTTGTTCGTGTAGAGAAATTGTCGCGCGATTTGTGGGTTCTTCAAAATAAATGCTTTGGTGATTGGGTGGATGCATTAGGAAGACGTATGACTGTGTGAGACCTATCATGCATTTTATACTCACATAAACACCAAATAACCTCAGAAAGGCTGTGCAAACGACAAATCGTTTTTCGACAATTTAGCAAATTGGTGAACTCGTTCAATTTGAGCTGCTGGGTGCCATTAAATTTAATGAAGTACTTAATAGCTGACAAATATGTGCATATTTCAACGTTGATTTGCATATTAGAAACAGGTAAGAATTGTATGGCACGATAGTTGCTATCGCTACAGACACCTCGAATAAATGCCCTCTCACCTTGGCCGCTCACATTTGGGATTGTTGTTTTGTTGAATTCTTTTGAATTTTTTTTTTTGCATGATAGATTTTCCATGCACGGTGCGTTAAGAGTATTAGCACCGCATGATACGTGCTTCATGATCAAGTCTGACCTAACTAATGCAATTTCGCCAGGCGATAGATTTCGAATTATTTCGTGCCAACCCGGATTCGCTTAGAAGGTTATAGATGATTCGAGTGATTCAAATTTAGCGAAAATTGGCATGGAATCACAGCATTGCATCCGCATGCTTCGCTGTGGTCCGTTGAAGGATGATAGGAACAATCACTGGTATCTCAGGCGGAACATTTTGATAGGCAACTACATTTTCCAATTGATCAGTTACTCCTTGGTATAATTCGCTGCAAAGTCTGGATTGGTTGAAGCAAAGGAAGCTCAAGTTGTTAGCCTCAAGCCTGCTGGAGTGTATGATTAAATTCATCGTGGATGGCTATTTATTGACTTGTATACCTGGATAAGACTCACACTGCAAGTTGGGACTGTCAGCCTGGTACGAGCTGTTGCTGAGAGTCTTCAAGATTTCGCGGATTAATGTGAATGTCACACTCGAATCTGGTTAGCAGTCAGATTATTGTACCAACGGTTGTAGGATTACCGATCGCGTGTGAAGACTAAACTGACTTGAGACGCAGAAGAACTGTTCCAGTCTGTCCAAATCGATTATTTTGTTGAAAGAAGCGGACAATCTGATTGAGAATGAGGGGGAAGTTGCGTGCTATTAATGACGTACAGCTACACATATTTGCGGCTTGTCTTGCGATAATGACTGAACTTTGAAAATGTATCGGCCATGAAATTGATCTGATTTGATTGCGGAACTGGCTATAGTGAGGCGTTTTGGATTACTCATCTCTTGCATAAAGAATGGGTATGCAAGTTCGTTGCCGTTAATTAATTGGCTTTGAAAGTTTAACCTTTCATTTGCAACAGCACTGTGTGAATAAGTATTCGGAGGATCCCTCAGCGAAGAAATTTGTTGATTTGCAGAACTTACACACAACGTAAACTGGTTTCATCAAAATTAAGAGCTACATTTCAGACCGCCTGACTGAATCGGTTTTGCGACAAGTAACGTTGAATGCGGCGTTGGCTTAAGTATGTTTGGTGCTCTTTTTGTGACTAATTAGCACTTTGTTCTCGAATCGCTTGAGCATCTGAGGAAAGTTTCAATTGTCGTGTTCTGTGGTCTGGTGTTGTCGACAATGCTGTTATCTTTCACGATTTAGACGCCTACCAATTTTTTTTTTTCACTTGAAGTTTTTTAAATGCATCGATAATTTTGATCACTTTTTATTAATTAGGACTAAATGTTCTCTTTTGGATAAAAGGAACGAAATCTTCTAGACGAATTAACTAAACAAATAATGGAAACAACTTTCGGGACAACAACCCGAAGTACAGATACTCAGAAAAAAGCGCCGAATTTAAAACGATAGCTAAACCGAATGTTAAAAACGCTATTAATAATTGATAGGAAATTGTTATCAACTACTGCCGTCAACGATTTTGCACCAATCGTACCTTGTGTAGAGAACGAATTTAACTTCTAATATGAACTGATGGGCGTGCCATTTTATTTAAAGGATAAAATCGATTTATAATCGAAGGTAATCGCTGTATGATCGAGGTACCTGAAAGTCTGAATATGGAAAAATTTAAGCGAGACCGAATAATCTCAACTACATAGTAGCAGAGTAAGGCACGTGTTCGTGAATTATTACAGCACGAGATTATTCGACTTTCCTGATTCTCTGTACGTTTCGTAAAGCAACAATCGTCAAATAGGAAATGACATGATTACGTTAATCCATCAAACAAGCGGTAATTGGGCGATAATTTTTATAAAAATAATAAACAATAAAGCTCGAAGCACACTTCCTTGAGGTGCACCACATTTAACAGATAGAGGGTGCCACTTCTCGACATTTGCTGTCATAAATTGTTTCCGGTTATGAAGATATATTCTATACAGTAAAATACTTTACGTAGGTCTAAGAAAAGACCGCATATTAGTACATTTGTTTATCGGAAGCACGATAAATTAAATCCGTAATCTCAATTATAGGGTAAAATCTGTACCAGCACCCTTCCGGAATCTAAATTGATGAGAATATAAGAAGTTCTGCTGAAAATTTGAATCAAACCCGAAATTAGAATGCAAAACAAGATCTAAAAACGAGTGGAGCCCACAAATTTGTAATGGGGCATTTGATTAGGCCATAATGAGCATAAAATTATTTGTACGTCATTAGATTTTGTTTTGCATTCTGATTTTGGTTTTGGTTCGATTTTCGAGGTGAATACTGCTTTGAAGTGGAAAATCATAATGCTTTTTCTAGAACGAACGCATCAAAAATAATTTTAATGGGGCATCAGCCTAAAATTGGACTTTAATTTTCCAATTGTTTTTATAAATAATTGTTGGATATGAGCTCTGCTAACTTTTTTTAAAACTAGCAGAGCTTATCGTTTTAAGTAGAAGGGATGGAGTCCAAAATTGTTTAATAGAGCATTTATCCCTAGCATCTTGTAATGTTAATAATAAAAGCAATTTTTGAGCTGTATGTATCGGTCTACATTTATTACTTTCGACAATAATAAATCGAATTTTTAGATCATGGCTATTTAACCAGAAATTCTAGCTAGCTGAAGAGCCCCCAAATTGAAACGGAATTTGGCAGAAAATCATTAACATTTATTGGACCGTATTTTTATATTAATTCACCCGAAATTATTAAGAACGCTGTAAATATTTTTATATTTGAACGAATGACAAAATCTGTTATCGTCCGTTGAAGAATATTTATGATTTATGTTATCACTCATTCTTAAATTAATTAAATTAAGTTAAATTAATTGTTATGTATTTGAGTTTGATGTTATCATGCGTAATGTAGTTTTAGTCACTATGGCACTGTATTCTGTATACTTTACAAATAAGCGCATGAATGACGAACTTTTAAAGGACCTTAAATCCATTATTAATCGATTTCGTTCTTTAGATCTAACCGGCCCATCTAAATACATTTTTTTTTATAAACAGTATGATTTTATTATTCGCTACATAAGATTTCGTATATGCAGATCATGGGGGAAAAATTAAAATTCGAGAAATACCAAATTAAATATTCATCTAACAAAACCGACCAAAAAAAAAAGAAATTTATTCGTGACGTGTATTTCAGAAGACAACCGATATAATTTCAAGCATTGTATGTGTCAACAACTAAGTACGCGATAGCAAATGCGAATGCACTGTACCACTCATACGCACGTGTTTTTGATAGAGTCGATTCACCGCAAGCCTTCTGTAATATTTTGAGCGATTCGGCACATGCAATTCTTTTTGCAATACAAAAATTGAGAGAAATTCTTTGTTCGATATTTTTATTCATTCCAAAAATCGGGAAACCACCTTGAAATGAACTGACAAAATAGGGCACTGTAAACAAACTAAATGAGAGATTGAGCTCAAATTTCACGTCAAGATAGAGAACAGTGACAAAATAATTTTACAATCCCTTTAAGCAAGCTTTTTAAACGATCAATTCCCGTGACTTTTTTGACAAAGTGCATAAATAAACGAATCAAGTAACCTTAGACATCGTAAAAAAGAAACAGAATGATGTTTTATTCGAGAATGCTGAGACCACAATAGAATAATAATAATTGAAAAGAAGAAATCATTTAACTCTTGAAAAGTGAGACATAAGTCGAAAATTTTGGTTGATGGTTCAAAACATCCCGCCCCTGCTGAAAAGGGGCATTTTAATAACAAAATTACTAACTTCCGTTGGTATGTGGACAGCACAGTTTTACCATTCATATCAGATTAGAGAGTAACATGAACATGAAATATTTCTAAAATTGGTGACGTCATTTTGATACGCTATATATCCGCAGGCAGCTGCCAGTATATGGATAACAGTTTGACTCCCATAAACATTAACGATGATGTGGAAAAGTTCATATCTGAAATATTTTCGTTGGGACTGAAACAATGTATCAATGTCAAGAATTGCAGTAACAACGTGTTGGACCTTGCGTTTGTGCCAATTGATCATGAGATGACCGTACCGTCACAACCTGTGATGATTTAGCTGGATCTTCAACTATTTATCATTTGTCGCTGAATATTTCAGTCTTGTTTGAATTCAGTGAATTAATCGAAAATAATACCGACTCTGTCATCTATAACTTTAAAAGGGGCGATTATGTTTCTTTAAATGCATTTCTAGATGGGTAAAACTGGTCTTCATTTTATAATTGTAATAATATAGACCATATGTTGAACGAATTTTATAAAATTGTTCAAATGGGCATTGAAATATTCATTCTTAGATTGGTTGTTTCAGGTGCCAAGAAGCAACCGTGGTATAACAATGAATTGATAAATTTAAAAAATAGAAAGGATAAGGCTCATAAACTTTATAAACTATTTCCGAATACAGTAAATTACAACCCATTTAAGGTCTTACGTAAAAATTATGTATTTCTTAACCGATTTCTTTACAGTAATTATGTTTTGGAGGTGGAATCACAAATTAAATCGAAACCCAATCATTTTTGGCATTTTGTTAATTTTCCGATTCTGTGATAACATTTTAGATAAGGTTAATTTGTTTGCTGATTTCTTTGAGAGCGTTTATAATCCAGATTCAGGTTCTAATTTCTGTAGCTTGAATAATGTCAGGCGTAATAAAATATGTTCAATGTTTCGTTTGGAAATTGATACAATCTTATCGGAATTGTCAAATCTTGACATTAACCATAGTGCCGGCTTTGATTCGATACCCCCTTTATTTTTAAAATTGACCGGTAACGCAATTGCCGCCCCGTTGTGCTTTCTATTTAATAGAAGTCTAAGAGAGGGATATTTCTCTACTCTTTGGAAGCGATCGCTTATTAAACCTATTTTCAAATCCGGGTTTCGTGGTAATATTGAGAACTATAGGGGTATTTCTATAATTTCAGTCTTACCCAAGTTGTTTGAGAAACTTGTTAAACATCAATTATTCTTTCACGTGAAAACTCTTATCACTCCAAAACAGCATGGTTTCTTTCCAGGCAGATCAACTGTCACTAACTTACTCTTGCTTACAAATTGTGTCTCTAATGCCTTACAGAGGGGTAAAATTGTGCAGGTTGTGTACACTGATTTCTGTAAGGCCTTTGATAAGATTGATCATGACTTGCTGTTGAAGAAACTTGATTCCTTGCATTGTAGTTTTCTCCCACTGGACTGGATCAGATCTTATCTTCGTTCCAGAACTCAGATAGTGGAGATTGGTAGTTTCACGTCCAGAGTTATTGATGTCACTGCGTGAGTGCCTCAAGGTAGTCATTTGGGTCCTATGCTTTCCATACTATTCATCAATGACGTAGTGGATTGTTTGAGTTATTCCGACATCCTCATCTACGCGGACGACATTAAAATTTTTAAAACCATTTCATGCACCAATGACGCAAGAAACTTCCAATCTGGCTTAAATAATTTCAGTATGTGGTGCACAGCTCAGAATTTGACCCTAAACATTTCCAAATGTAAAACAATCCGTTTTACCCGTGCAATTACGCCCGCTAGTTTTGACTTTTTCCTCGATTATTGAAAATGTTGATACGTTTATGGATCTAAGTATAACATTTACGTCGAACTTATCATTCAATAAGCATACATAGATATCTCCATATCTAAAGCGAATTCCATGTTTGGGTTTATTAAAAGGTTTTCGAGGGATTTTCAAGATCCTTATTCTATTAAAATATTATATATCTCGTTTGTGCGTTCGTTGTTGGAATATGGTGCAGCAAATTTGGAATCCGTTGTATGGTAACTGTTCAGACCGAATAGAAAGGGTTCAAAAGCGCTTTTTAAGGTTTTCTTTGCGAATGTTGCCCAGAGATGGGAACTTGCTTGCTTTTATACTCCCACCGTATCGAGGCAGATGTAAATTAATAAATATTGAGCCGCTCTTTATCCGCAGAATCGAAATTGGAGCATTATTGGTTAGGGACATGTTGGTGTCTAAAATTGACTGTCCTGAGATTTTGGTGTTGTACGATATATATACTCCGTTCCGGACCCTTCGCGTTAGAGATTTTCAAATTAAGTTGCCTTATAATAGACATAACTACGGTACATGTGAACCTGTTTATCAATCTGCTGTTTCTTTTAATAAAGTTCGATCGGCTTTTGACTTTAATCTATCTAGGGATGCATTTAAGAATTTAATGTCTAATGTTCTTTTAGATTATTGGTAATTTTTCATGTTTGTTTAATTTTAGTTATTTTATTGTAATTGTAACCAGATTGTATATAAGTATAAAGTTGGTAATAAATAAATAAATTTTTCCTTATTTACGCTTTTTATTTTTTATAATCGGAATTTTTAAAGGTTAATTTTCGGCTAAACTAAATTAAGAACTAGTTCAGATCTGTCACCGACTGGAGATATCTATATTCTAATACGAAAAATACCACTTTCAGTAGTTAAACTGCGTACTGCATTGTCGTACTAGATATTATGTGGTGTAAACTAATAAAATTTATTTGATTGTGTCGATCATTGAACACCTAACGGGCGCTCGAACCTAGTATGATAGGCAATCCTTTTTGAAATCGCCGTTCTTTCGCTCATGAATCTTGGCATGAGCCCGTATCAACTCATCACATAACCCTATCATAAGTTTATGACACCTCATTAGTAAACCCAAACACAGAATTTAGAGGAGCAACTTTTCGGGAAAGCGAAAATATCGAACATAATCAAGAACAGCTTGATAAGTATATGGTACTCACAACATACAAATACATATATTTAAGTAGGTGAAATTTTTATTTGTAAAATTTCATTTTTTTATATTTTAATTAATAAATGAAGCTTCCTGTTCATTATGTTTTTTGCTAGTATAAATAAAAAATTGTAAACACATAAATTACATTCTTAAACCTGTATCATTGTGCCAATTCTTCTTTGAAACACCACTCGATTATGAATTCAAGTGGTGTTTCAAAAATTTCTGAAAATCTGGTGATTAATAGAAAAACTAATGATCACTTTAGTTTAGTCAGCAATTTAGTTAAAACTTTCGATGTTAGGCATCCAGGATAAGTGACTGGTGAAAGCCATTTTGTAACGAAATGTACATTGCGATCAGTCAATGCCAGTGTTTTTTTTTTTTTTTTCTAAAGAACAAAATCGGATATTGTGCCAAATTTAATTTCTTAGGAGGGCTTCATCGGCCGGGATATGGAAAGGAACTGCTATACTCTATAAAGGCAAGGCCACCATTGCACTTTGATAGTCGCCATGCCCAAAATTTACGATTTATATTTTTGTTTGCGGACCATCTAGCGTAATTTTTTGCTATGCTTAAGTTGGGTCTCAGAACGCCAACAAAACACATGCCTGTTTCAATGTTTGGCCCAAAAAAAAGACCACCTTTTACAGATTTTATTTCCTTAAATTTTTATTGGCTGGATTTGAGAGTAGATCCAGCTGTTTCAACTGAAGATTGATTATCGTATGGAATAGCAACCAAAACACCAACAAAATAAAACCGGAAGGTGAGGTTTATGAGCCAATAGCACCGAATAGCGACCGAATATTGCAACATAATGTATACTATTACACATACATTGAGAAAGATCATATTAAGTTAGCGAATTATATGATTAATTCACAAATTGTTTACAAATTTTTTGTTGAATTCAATTTTGCGATTATGGATTTGACAGTGCTAAATTTGTTTATATATTTCAAAAAACGTCGGAAACTACAAAACCAGTTCAATAATAATTATGGAGATTTTAAATAGACAAAATTTTAATAAACAGGTTAGATATAATTTAACTGGAGTTGCGAGTTCACAGATTATCTCTTGGCACTAAATTATGGCTCACAATTATTCAAAACAATTTTTTTTTATCTATTCCAGCCCACTAAACAGGAATCTAAGTGCGAACTTGCCTACCTACTAAACTGGATACGAACCAACCAGACATTTTATCGATATAAAATATCGACATCAAAAAATATTTGTAGACGAAATTGGAGAAACCAACGGCTGCTAGATCTATTTTGGTATCAAAGTGAATCACATCTTAGTTTTTTGATTCCCTCTCGACATCGAACCTCGGCTTATTTCTCTCGGTGAAATACGATCGCTCCAAGGCATTGAACTTCTAGCATCGCCATTGACGAAAAAAAATCACACCAGCATTTGAAAAATTGCCCTCTCATTATCAAACAAAAGACTCAGAATAAACCTTTTAGGTGTTCAAATTTTGTTCGACAACTGAGACTTGAAAGTTAGGAGTTTTGCTGCTGTTTCACTAACCTACTTGATGCACAAAATTAATATTATCGTTTGATTATATTGATGAAAATAATAAATAAATTTTATATTTACATCTAGAGTGCTGATGAAACATCATAAAAACTCCCAACTCTCAAGTCACGGTTTTCGAACAAAATTCGTTGTTCGCTGGTCTTAAAAAACTAAGGAAAATTATTCAAGAGTAATGCTAAGAAGTCTACACTTCAGATTGATTGAATTACTTGGAATACATTCTGTGACGAAATTAATAGTCTTTCTGGCATATAGGATTCTAGTAGAATTAATTGGGACTAAGCCCACAGGGCAATCACTCGCGATACTTTGTGTTGGAGCATATTTTGTTTTGCGCCATACAAAGCGGGTGTTATGAATTTCCTCTCATTCAGCATCACTTACCTCAGGATCATAACTATCTCACCGCTTAGCAAAATGCAGCATGATTTTAAAGTTGGCAAATCATGTGAAAATGCTTCACATGAACTTGTAACTAGAATTGAAGAGTCGCTTAATAATAAAGTTTATCGAAGGTATTATCCTTGTTGGATCGTTTTCTACCATCATTGATGACTATGTAAGGTTCAACATTGACCAGATCATCATGACCTAGATTGAAACCATGCTTACATCTTGCGTTGCTGAGGCTGAACTGAATGATATTATAGTTTCTGTTAGAGTTTCGAAAGGTTTCTTAAACTGCAACAATCTGTCTTTATTATCCAGAGCTATATGCTGATGACTTGGTCTTAACAGTTTCGAGTAAAGATTTAAACGTTTTATCTGACTTAATAGAGCTCGCCCTAGGTATTGTGAAACTGAGGTCCATTGAAAAGGGTTTGCTCGATAATCATTCTAAAACCAGTTTACCGGTCTGTTTGAAGAAACAATTACTAGAAAGAATGTCGTTGGTGTTATCTTGGACACTTGAAATTTTAGCAAACTGCAAAAAGATACTGCCATATTTTGGTAATGTAGAAGAGCATTTCAGAAATCCTGGGGACCGACTCTCAAAATGCTGATCATCATATAAATCACTGGTTTTAACTATGATATTTTACACTTCTGTTGTTTGGTAGCCTGTGGTCAACTTAAATTCGGCTATACTGAAATCTAACAGCCTACGAGGTATAGTTTGCAGAGCCGTTATCTTGTTCCTGTCCCCCTACTTTTTGGCTGAGGTGCATTGAAGTCTGGAATACTCTCGGCTCGATATGGGGCATAGACAAATGTTTACTTACTACACCTCTTCTATACCAGAAACACACATGGTTAATGAATGACAAATTGCTGCCTGAATTTTGCCTCAACAGGCTTTTTCTGTAGTTTACCCATCAACAAGGGACTTATCGTTGTCCCAGAATTTTGACAACTTGCTGTTAGAGTCGATCGTCCTTTTCACTGACGACTCTCACTCAGAATTTGGTGTGGATTTTGGAACCTACTGCCCTTTACTTGATCTTAACTCAACTAGCAGTTTTGATACATACTGTCTCGGACAAAAATAAAATATTATTTTATGTGCAGATAGTAAAGCTGTCCTTAACACGTTGAAGAATTTTCGTACCGTTTTTAAGTTGGTCAAGGCTGCAAACACTTCATCATAGCCTTCACAGTTTTAACAAAAACGTTACGGGCATGTGGGTTCTGGCTCATTGTGGTATTGAGTGTAACCTTGAACTTCACTAATGGTAAAAAAGCATATTGCTAAGCACTTTATCAGTAAAACTAACTGGTTAACTAAGTACGCCCTATCTTTTAAAAAAGCTCATAAAGAATGTGATTTGTTCACGACTCCCTGTGTGACCACTGCCTCGAAGAGGACGATGACCGGCTTTCGAGGTGGCTCGTCCCAGTTTTTTAACTGGAATCACTCCATGTACGTCAACTGTCTTCGCAGCCTTGGTTCAAGCTCTTGTAGTTTGCCAGAGTCGCAGAATACTCTTACGAGTTGTGTTAGATTCCTCGGTTTGTACAATAGGCCCATTGTGGCATTGAGTGCGGAACCTTTCTGGGTTCCAACCAACTATAATAAAAAAATACCTTCCTTTATACTAATTATTATTTTATTCCAATATTTAGTTCCTATTAATTGTTCATAGATGGGGTTATTTTAAGAATATTTAAATTAACATGGAGAAAGCATATAAAATATTTTGCAGAATGTTAAAATCAGAAATTACAAACAATTAACATAATAAATAGTTAACTTTTGCTTAATATTTAGATGGTGCTGCCATCTTTAGTAAAAAAAAGCATCATCAATTATTGTTTGTTGTATTGCTGAAATCAAAGTGCATTGAAGCGATAAAAGTAAACAAAAACGAGGGGTTCTTACATATTTTCAGAAACTATTATAGTAATGACATCTAGGAAAAAAACTAGCAACAATAAATTTCAATTATGATGTTATGTCGCAAATATAATTAAATCATACACGGATTGAATTATGACTTAAGCGACTAAACCTTATAATCGCTTAATAAACCCTTACAAGGGGATACACACCGCAAACAATATTACGGAAATGTCCCGGTCGTAAATTATTTCGTACAAATCTGTCTCAAATAAAGTCAAAAGGTAGTGTGTATCTGAATATAGAGTACATATATAGACTCAATACAAATAACATTACCCCATGGTAAGAAAAGATCTGTTACGTTCTTATATACTGAAAGAACACAGTACATAGCAGATAGAATAAACAAAAATAGTCAACTGGATTGCTATTTAAATCTCTCTGTGCACATACTCGTACATTACTACCATACAGTACATTTGTTGGTTTTTAATGGGGGAAGACTTTTTTTTTTTTTTTTTTTTAAGAAAGAGAATTGAGAATTTTCGTTTTCACATTTTTCTTTTAGAAAAACAAAAAAAAAATGTTATGCTGTAAGAAATATATAACATTCACACGCTAATACCACCTGTTTTTTGTATTCATGTTGTGTGTGTGTGCGCGCTTTTTATAAATCTGCGGATTTATTTTTTCCGTGTACTAGTTTTTTTTTTATTTTGTATTATGTTTTATCAATGAATGAAAATGACTTACCCTTTCTTCTTCGCGTATCATTTCAGCTATTCCTGGTTTAATTTCCATTTCATCGGGATGCGTTAGTGATGTTAAACCCAGTGATTCAAGATTGGGTGGCGGTATGGAAAAATTGGACATGGGAGTAGGTGTCGAAGCCGATTGTAGCATAGAGTTTGGTGTTGGTATGGCAGAGGGTGAAGCAAGCGGATGATTTGGTGAATCAGTATCTAAATGGCGGTCGGGTGTTTCATGGCCACCGAGTGGACTGTCGATACTATTATTTTCGGCCGAGTGCCATTTACGTTTACGTTGACGGCCGGGTGTCGAAGTTTGTGGTATATTACCAGCCGCAATAGCCTCCATTGCTTCGACATCGGCCCAGTCTCGAGCCGATATCATAGATTTTTTGTTATAATGTCGCTCATGATGACTATGGTGGTGACTGGCCGACTTTTCATTAACATTGTTATTATTTACGTTATTACCACTATTTTTGCTACTACTGCTACTATTACCACTCGCCTTATTACTAGAATTACTATTATATTTATTACTACTGCTATTCGTTGGAATAGCGGTCACATCGCCCAATATCGGATGTGGATGAGCCGACGTTGTATTCAGCTCCTGGTCTGGTGTAACATCGGCCAGACCTCGTATTTTAAGCATTTCGGCCACATGCAATAGGGGCCCAATTTGATCTTGATTCACGTTTATTTCACCCTTGTACATAAATTCAACGATGGCTTTAAGCTCAGCCCAGTTCACATCACGCATTATTATAATCGGATGTTGGCACGGATTTTCGACAAAAAGAGTTTGAAAATATGGGCTGCACGCGGACAATACCATTTTATGGGCTTTTATTGAATGGCCATCACAAGCCAACGTGCAATCGACAAACGATTCATTTTGCAAAAGTTGATCGAATACAATCGTTAAATTGGTCTGGTAATTATTCCAGCGTAGACAAAATTCTTGGGACGAAGCCGTGGCGGCTTTAGTTAAGTTGGCTTTATGGTGTTTTGAACTTTTTGAAGGGGTACTTTGATAGGATGAATGACTTGCCGCCGCCGAAGGGGATTCTTGGGTATCCATCACTGACGCGGACGATGATGCAACTGTTGTCGATGATAATGGAATTATTTCTGAGGCTTCGGAAGTCATTATTTATTATTTTTTTATAACTTTAATATTATTTTTAAGTATTAAACACAATTTATACACGTAGTGTAAACACTAACACACACTGATACACTAAAAACTTTTTTTATATTTTTTTTTTAAATTTGTTTGCTTCACCTGTAATTTAACCGGATTTTATTTATCACATTAAATTATTTTAGAACAAACATTTTTAATTTATTTTTAAATTATGTATAAATTTTTTTTTCTAAGAATTAAAAATAAAACAGAAAAACTTAATTAATTAAAATAATATTTATGGATGCTGACTTGATTAGGTTGCGTACAGCACCACGCTTTAAGACCGGCGGGATTATAATAGTGAATTATAAACTCACGGTTCAAAATTGGAATACCGATGTATAATTAATTGTCAAAAACAACAAGAGAAAACGGAGTTAAACAAAAAACAACGGACACCGCACAATTTATATAATTAATTTTTATTTCAATATAAATATAAAAAATAATAAAACAAAAATTAATTATAAAAATTTAACCATTAATCAATCATATAATTATTTATTAATTTTATTTATTATTGAACAAAAAAAAACATAAAATAAAAAATTTATATAGACGTCATAAATTTACTATTTATAATTATAACAACAACAACAAAACAATAATAATATATAAGACCACGTTATAATTAAAAAAAATATACATTTTATACTTTTTTTTTTGTATTAATAAATAAAATTAATTATTTAATCCATATAATTTATGATTTGAATTTAATTACACAAATACAACTACTAAACACAATTTTTATTCATTATTATAATTATATTATTATTTTTCATTTTTATAAATCATCATAATTATTGTAATTAAAATACATTTTTTGTTATTTTACAAATATATTATTGCAAAACTGAATAGCACAATTTTCTTAACTATTTTTATTATAATAATATGTAGATATTTTTATAATTAATTAACACAAAAAAATTATATATATAATAATATGTATATATCGGGAGAGAAAAAATTGAACGAAAAAAATTAAAATTACATTTTACACGCACGACGTTCTATTTGAAACTAAAAAAAATAGAAAAGCTGCTCAATAAAATTCGACGAAGCAAGACAAAAAAAAAACAAAAAAACTAACAAAAATAAATGAAAATCATATTTTATATCGCTTTTCGTTCTCATTTGTTGATATGATATACCGATGAATAGAGAACGCAATATAAACAACAAACCGATTGATTGTTCATCGTGGCGAGGCCGAAGCGGCGTTCGACTAGAACAGTTGAAAATGTGCGCGAAACAACACACAAAAATTATAAAAATATGGAATAATAATAAATTAAAATAAATAAAAAAGTAAAAAGTTAAAAAAACAACGTGGTCTTTTATTTGCGTGAATGTGTTTGTGAATAATAATAATAATAATACATACAAAATAAGTTTTTTTTATTTAATGCCGCTGTCGCTCTTTACTCTTCTTTTTCTTATTTAACTTCTTCTTCGTATTCTTTTACAGAATAAGACAAAAAAAAAAACGTAAACAAAAAATTTATTTTTTTTTTTTCAGATGTTTCTTGTTCTTTCTTCGTTTGCTTTTTATTATTATTTTTGTAACATCATTTGTAATAAATAAAAAAACAAAAAATTATGGGAAAAGACTTTATATATAGGAAAGAAGAAAACACAATAATTATGATGAATGCCGGTCGGAGTCGCAACTCGCAGTAGGCAGATTAACTTCGTGATTTGAATTTTTTACATCCGAGTGGAAAATAGGAAATTGTCTTGAATAATTTTTAGCGAAGTTGATTTTTAATTAAAGAAACTAAATTTATTTGATAAGGTTTTCAAAATAATAAAGTTTTAGCGCTTTTATGGCGCTGGGGTAGTATTTATTTCACCGTGGGTCTTACAGTAAAAATAATCATAATGTTTTTCTCTTTCTTTGTCTAACTTATTTTCAAAATTAAATATATCAAAATAACCGTTTCATTGGAAATTGACAATTGTGGTAGTTTAATGAATTTAGATACAGTTGCTCACAAAATTGAGCGTACACCATTAAAAAAAACATATTTTGTTAAAGAATAAGTACAAAAATAACAATTTAATTGATTTTTTTTTATATTTCGAAATGTTACATATCTCTAAACAAAATTTCTAAAAAAAAATAATAAAGTAAATACAAAAATTCCTAATAAATAGAGAGAAAACAAAAATCACTACATTTCAATGTCACAAAATTGAGCGTACACTTATTGAGAACTGCAAACTTTCCATTCAATTTGCGTAATTTCTTAAAAACGTTATTTGTATAGCGAGTTTTACGTTGGATGGATACTTTTACAATTTATTTGTTAATATTTCGATTAAGAGCCATTACGATAATCTCAGCAAAATTTAAAAATGGAAAGCAAAAGAGGAAAAGTCGATCAATGTACTCGAAAATTGATCATTTAATTGTGCAGTCAGGGAAAATTGTTGCGTGAAATTGGCGAAATTGTCGGCCGACGTCATTCTATAGCGCAGAAAATTATAAACAAATGGAAATATGAGGGAACGCTAAAAAATAAACAAGGTAGAGACAGAAAAAAAATTTTGAGTGAGCAGGACGAGCGATTTATTGTACGTGAGATGAAAAAAAAATCCAAAAGCTAGTGTTCCAAAGCTTACATTGAAAATGTCAGAAGCTACACAAAAAGCCATATCAACAAAAACTGTTCGCCGTGTTTTACGCAAGAATAATTTGAACAGTCGAATTGCTCTCAAAAAACCGATGTTGTCAACCATAAATATCCAGAAACGTCTACAATTTGCTAAAACATACATCAAGGAGCCTCAAAGTTTCTGGGATAAAGTAATATTCACAGATGAAACTAAAGTAAATTTATTTGGCTCAGACGGGAGGAAAACTGTTTGGAGAAAGCCTAATGAATATTTGAAAATGAAGTACTTAGTTTCAACTATAAAACATGGAGGATGATCCTTTATGTTATGGGGTTCTATGGCTGCGAGTGGAGTAGGAAATATGAAATTTATAGAAACAACTATATGAATAAAACAAGATATCTAAACATTTTCAAAAGAAATGTGCGCCCAACTGCAGAAATATTAGGTTTGTTGCTGATTATTATTATCAACAAGATAACGACCCCAAGCATTCTTCATATTTAGTGAAGGAATGGATGCTATAAAACGTTCGCCACCAACTTAAAACTCCACCTCAATCACTGGATTTAAATCCGATTGAGAGTTTGTGGCGGGAAATAAAGATACGGGTTGCAAATAGCAATCCGTCCAATAAAACAGAGCTAAAAAATAGAAGAAAGGGTAAATGGGATTTGAGGCTTTTTATACTAAACAACTGGTGGAATCCATGCCACGTCGTTTACAGGCAGTTATAGACGCTAAAGGTGGCCACACAAAATATTAATACAGTAAAAATTACGAACTTCCCAAAAACTTATCATAAGTGTACGCTCAATTTTGTGAAACTGAAATATTGTGGTTTTTGTTTTCTGTTTAATTATTATGAATTGTAAACCATTTATTATTAATTTTTTTAGAAATTAAGTTTAGAGATATGTAATATTTCGAAATATAAAAAAAATCAATTAAATTGTTGTTTTTGTACTTATTCTTTAACAAAAAATGTTTTTTTTAATGGTGTACGCTCAATTTTGTGACCAACTGTATGTATTTATCCCTTTCGAGTCCTGGGGCTCTATTCTTGAGCTATTACGAAAATTTTTGGTACCGAGTTAGTGTCAAAGTATAACGAAAAACTTAAAATGGTATTCCTGAAATTGGATTCCGAAAATTTTCGCAACGGAACGTTACTAAAATTATTTATTTATTTATTTATTCAAAAAAATATAACGAATTTTGTGCCGAAAAAACGGCAGAAGCAAATTCGCGTAATACATAAAAATACAACATAATCCTAATATTTACAAAATTAAATGATTAAAATGAGAATAAAATGTGATAAAAGCTTACAATAAAATGACTAAGATACTAATACTATTACTACCATTACCATTACTACTACTTTTACTACTAAATTTCAACTTCATAATATGTGACTAAATACATCAAGTTTTATGTAATAACCCTGAATAAATAGGAGATATCAACAGTTTCAAATAGCCATTGTTTAACTCTAGGTAAAAAGGACTTCAAATGAATGTCCTTCCTAATGTAAATTGGTAGCGCATTAAAAAAGGTTGGTGCAGCGACCAGAATAGAGCGTCGGAAGTGGTCATTGAAGAATCTTGGGATGTTACAAAGAAATTGATGGTTACCGCGAAAATTGTAACGAAAATCGCTTCTCATTATTTGTTGACCACTTCGATTAAAAAAAACTCTCAATACCTTATAAACATACAAATGTTTCAACGGCAAAATATTCGTCGTAAAGAATAAATTCCATGATGGTTCAGTTCTTGGTTTCTTTAGATATATTCTCAAAATCATTTTCTGTAGAACATATAAAGGATACGAAGTTGCAGCATAACAACCACCCCAGCACGACAATCCATATTCCAATTTAGCCATAACTAGCGCACGGTAAGCTATTTTTAGAACCGACGGAGGACAATAATCACGAAGAAGGTAGAAAATTCTAGCAGTTGATGACAGATACTGGTGGACTGAATTAACATGCGTTTTCCAATTAAGGCAAGTATCCAAGTGAACACCAAGATATTTAAACGAGTCAACTTGTTCGATATCAAAGCACTCAGAGTGGCAACCACTAGACGCACAATCATACCTGCTGTGATTAGTCACCCGCGGCAAAATAGACGTATTAAAGCTACCAGACAATTTAAACAACATGAATTTAGTTGTCCGGCTTAAGATCAGGCGATGTTTGTCGAACCATGAGAGTAAAACTTTTAAATCAGAATTGATCATCGAAATAACGTTGCTGGGAGAATTCCCACAGTAAGCCAGAGCGATTTTCGCCAGAGAAATTTTCGTAATGGTTTTTTCGTTCCTTATTTCATTTTCGTAATAAAATTATTTAGATTTTTTTTAAATATTCGTAGTTAAAACGCAATAATTTCATACAGTTTGATATCCCAAATTATTTATTAAGAGATATAATGGACATTTTGTTACCTAGATAATAAAAAGGTGATTTCATTTTTTTCTTTATAAAAATGGGTGGTCATTTGGAAAATTTAGATTCATTTTTTAGAACTACCCCGGTTTTAATGTTTTTTTAAATAGAACTCTATTTCTATTTGATGTCCAAAATAATGTTTTGTTCGAGATAATAATAAACGTTCTATTTTTTTCTATACATTTTATTTTCTAAAACAAAGGACATTTTTGTTACTAAACCGTCTCTATCTTAAAAATATGGGAATATCTACAATTGGTAATTTGGGATGAGTTTCTTTTAGGTTTGATCACTTTTATCTTCTGTTTACTACTACTAGTTTAAATTCGGAAAATCCATAAAAAAATATTTTAACTACAAAAATTTAAATATTTTGGCATTTCGTTGTTACAAGTAAAATTAAATTTAACACTTAACTAAGACACGATAACACAAAAAATTATATTATAAAATAAAATATTAAAATTTAATAATACTAAGCACAAAAATACACTATAATAATTTAAAAAAACGTCCGTTTCGCTTAACGTTTTCAATTGGAATGATATTTTTAATCACCTCATTACGAAATGTCATTATTTTTTATTCCCCTCTTTCTTATTTTCGTAATGGTTTCAAGAATATCAATTTATGATTTCTCCATTACGGTTACGAAAATAGTGTTACGAAAATTTTAGGTACCGAAAATTTTCGTAATAGCTCAAGAATAGAACCCCTGATATCACAAATGTGAGGTACTTAATGAAAGAAAACAAAAAAAAAATTTTGATGTAACTAAAGACCAGACCGTACAATTGTGATAATAAATATGTATATACATAAAAAGATTTCGATTTATAAAAATCTACGTGTAGGTTGTCTAGGCTAAAATCATTTTTGTGTAAAAAAACTGTATTATCGACATTTTTAAAATTTAATGTGAGCTGAGTTGTGAGAGTTGATTGTTGCCGTTCATTTTAATTCAGTCTAATTTGGGTATAAATAATTTGGTAAGTTGATATATTTTGGTGATTTACAATTGATTAATGTTATAAACATTCCAAATCCCTCAAACTTAGTTGTGTGTAATGACTGTAGAGCTCAGATTTTTCATGTAAATACATATTTTTCATATAAATGCATATTTGCTCCTAAATTGCATATATTTGCATATATTATAGTGTTTATGATTTATGTACATATTTCTCACTTTTTTAAAGCTTTTCGAATAGTTAATTTCGAGCGAACTAAGCTTTTTTACTCCTTTCCTTTCGTTTTCTGGGTTTTCGATTTTTATTAATCGTATAACACTTTTTATAGGTTTTTGTTGTTTGGGGAATCACAAATAGTTTGACGTTTCATATAAACGGTTGCATTTCCTTTTACTAAAATAAAAAATTTTAAAATAAAGTGTAAAAATGCCGAAAGAAAAGACAAATACATTTAATCGACTGAATATGTTTGCTAGGGATATTGGGGACGGTGTTTTGAAAACTGATGGAAAGATGTTATTGTGTACATTGTGTAACAAAAAAGTTGGATCAGATATCAAATACCAAGTCGAACAACATTTTAAAACCATGCTTCACAAGACACAGTTATCAAAAAAATCCAGTAAACAAAAATTAAATGTTAATACATTAGAAAACGGTAATAGAAAATCACAATTTAACTTACAACTTTGCGAAGCACTTCTTTCAGTGGATATCCCGTTTTGGAAACTTGAAAATCTAGTATTTCGTAAGTTTTTAGAAAACCATACAGGCAACCAAATTCCTCATGAATCCACCTTAAGAAAAAAGTATCTTCCGGTGGCATATGATAAAATTATAAATAAAATAAAGCAGGAGACACATAAGTATACAAAAAAAATTTGGATTTCAATAGATGAGACGACGGTTGTAATGGGTCGATATGTTGCTAACGTAATTGTTGGGATGTTAAATAAGCACAGCTCTGAGAGTCAACCTTTTTTGCTAAACATGAAGCAACTAGATAAAACAAACTCAACTTTCACTGCCGTGAAAGCAAATCAAAGCAATCAAAAGAAAGCTTTCAACATTTCTCTCTTCGATTTTCCATATGTCTCTCAGTCAACTTATGCCGGACCCATTTCCCTCCTTTTTAATTTTACCATAGCCTCTAAGCGTTTGGAAATACCTTGGCGAGTCATGTTTAATGCCTCCGCAAGTTGATCTTGAGTTTGCGTATCATCTTCATCCGATAACGCTTGCAGCGCGGTGTCTTGAAATGTTTTTGGACTTCCGGAGCGCCTCTTTTCCTCAAAGTCAATATTGCCACTTCTGAAGCGTTTAAACCAATCTTCACAGGTAATTTTTGATGGTGCATGTTCGAGGTAGGCCTCGGTAAGCTTCCCGCGAATGCTGTTTGTTTGGCACAAAACTCGATATTTTCGTTCTTAGAAAAAATATATTTGCGTTGCGATATGTTATTACAACTGTCCACGCTATGAACGAAACACAACTTCTTCCATAAATGACAACTAGATGTATCGCTAGCAGTACCTATGTGTGAAACCCGGAAACTTAGTTGCGCACTTGATAATGTCATGCTGCACTCCAACAGATCTCTGTTTTGTCTCAGGCTCTTCTGTTACATGGTCATTTTAGAGTCTTCTTTCTCTAGAATCCGTTGAGCCCTAAAAATTAAGTAGGAACGATATAATTACAAATTTGACTGATAATGTTATATTAAATCTATACATATCACAGTATGGAAATATTTCTTTGACTTAATCGATTATATCAAGCTCGAATTTTTTTGGTACACTCTTTTGCTACTGTACATAATGACCGCGGAAGATTCCTTGTTGGAAAAGCAAAACTTAATAGTCTAGGCTTGACACGTTTTGTTCGCAAAATATGTACAGTTATTTGATTCTTTTTAAAGTGACGACTGCAAATTGAAAAATATTTAGGGAACGGTTACCCCATTTTTAGAACAACTTTCCACTTCAGCAGCACCTTCCGCTTGTTTAGAACCTTAGATGGGATTTTGTGCAATGAAATACATGGTTTTCTGTATGTATGGCATTGTGGAACACCGCAATATTGCCCCGAGATCTCATACTATAAAAGTGAATAGTAATTGTCAACCCACAATAAAAACGCAAAACAGTTGTATATTAAAACTACGATTTCGTATTTACCAAGGAAAGGATATGGAAATATCGATCAAAAGATCGGGCAGGATTAGGAACTAGTTTTGTCAATCATTTCGCAAAAATATAACGGGTCAGATAATAAAAGTGTTACCGGAGAAAGCGGAGGAAACTAGTGCATATAATTAATGCGGCATTTCGACTAAGATATGTACCAAGCCAATGGAAAGTTGCAGAAGTAATTATGATACTTAAGTCGAACAAACATCCGAATGATAAAGCTTCATATAGGACAATTTCTCTGCTACCAACATTATCGAAACTATTTATAAAGGTTCTTCTTAAAAAAAACTAAAACCAATTATTGAAGAAAGGAATCTTATTCCCTCACATCAGTTTGGATTTGAGGAAAAACATTCTACGATAGAACAAGTATATCGAATTACCGATGTAATCGAGAAATCACTAGAAAACAAACAAATATGCTCAACTATATTCTTTGATGTAGCGCAAGCATTCAATAAAGTATGGCACCAGGGGTTAGAATTCAAACTTCATCGAGATCTTCCGGAACAATTTTTTCGAACTTTAAAATCATACATATCAGAGAAGCACTTCCGAGTTAAGTGTGAGAATGAATAGTTCCAACTAAAAAGAATAACAGCAGGAGTACTACAAGTAAGTGTTCTTGGGCCAATCCTTAATCTCCTATATACTAGAGATATACCAACTACAGACACAACAATGGCGACTTTTATCGATGACACGGCAATACTTGCAACAACAAAGTACATCAATGACTTCACTAGTTAATTACAGAAGGCTACTAACCAGATATGTAATTGGACAAAGAAATGGTGAATCAAATTAAATGAAGCAAAATCAATCGAAGTGAACTGTACAAATCTAAAAGTAAATCATATACCAATAATGATAAACTCGATAGTAGTACATTTTAAATGCTAATCTTAGATGGAAGGAACACATAAAAAAGAAGAGAGGCGAACTAAACATAAAATTTAGAAAAATGCATTGGCTCTTAGGGAGACAATCTTAACTAGCGATCCATAACAAACTGCTGCTATACAAACAAATCCTGAAACCTGTATGGAGATATGGTAGCCAACTCTAGGGTTGTGCCAGGAAGACAAATATCAAAATCATTCAAACGGTTCATAATAAAATCCTGCGATGTATTATTGTTAATGCATCGTGGTACATTCGAAACGATAACCTCCATCGAGATCTAAAAACACCTACAACGTCTGCAACAGCATGAAAATCGGGATGCTGACTATACCACACCAACAAGAAAACTGCAAAGAACTAAACCACTGGACTTTTCACGACCAGGAGGTCAGTAGACTTATTGGGGCGAAAAATCTGACACGAAACTGGTTATAATCACTTGATTACGCCGACTAATCAAAATACTTTATTATGCAATGTAAATAACTAAATGGGTACAAAACTCAGACGTAATATAATAAAAAAAAGGCTAAAGGAGAAATTGCAGTAATAGCAGTAGTTAATATGAAGTAAAAATAGATCTATTTTACTTCATATCAACTTTTCAAACTCCGAACGGTACAAAACTGAAATCATATACATAATGCTGCGAGCACTATTCGGATTAACAGTTTCACCAATATGGCAAAATATTAAATAATATTAAATGACAAAATAATACAGACGTTGGACGTTCATCTAGCTTCAAATTTTATTGGGATTTGGGAACAACAACAAATACAACGATGGTACAAAAAGCAAAAGAAATATAATCAAATTATGCAACCTGAAATTGTAGCGAAATATAACTTTTTAATGGGGGGAGGGGGGAGGGGGGGGGTTGTTCATCTCTTGGATCAATATTTAGGTTATTATCGAATTGCGCGAAAATCGAAAAAATGGAACTTGCAAGTTTTTGCACACTTTATTGTGCTACCTACATTCAAAACAAAAAGAATTTAATTCAGAATAAATTAAAAGACATTATGAGCTTACTGAAGTTTAAGCTAGCCTTAGCTGAAAGTTTATTAAAAGTTAATATAGTAAAGCGTGACAGGCACGATCCAGTGATTTTTGGAAATCGTATACAATACCGTCTGCCGGTAGACGTTCGTCTTGATGTAGTAGATCACTTTCCTACTCATGATAACGGTGATTTCTCATTACATAGCAATTATGAAGGATGCAATGGAAGATCACGGATGCATAAAGTATAATAATATAATTAATTAATTGCATTGCAGCGAAATGTGATGATTTATATATTTTGTCTTTTATATAATTTACAACCTTATAGTTATTAAGGAGTGGTAATAAGGAATTTAGTTTACTTTGTACATAGTAATTTAATATTATGGCTAATGAAGTATTTAATTTTATAATCTCTATTAATTGAAATGATAAAAATTTGCAATTTTTCATTATTTGTCACCAATTTTGTCCGGAAGCTAATTCTGACAACGTTTCCGGAAACTCGAAAGTTTGAACCCCTTTATGGTCGGAAATTATCTACAAAACATATAACCCTCAACAATAGTGCGGCAAATATTTTGCGTGAGTCAAAGGGTTATTAATAAATGACTAAATGTATAGTACAGTATGATAAAATCCGTAATGTTTTAAAGGGTTAGGTTAGAAAATTTTTCATGCACTCAGCATTTGGTGACGTAACGGGCATTATTTTGTGGCATAACTAAAGAACTAAATATAATGCGGTCTGGAAATATCGTTTGTTATATGTTGTTTGGATTAGTTGAAATTAGACAAATTCGACAGTTTTCCATGTTTATAATTTATCGTGTTAGCGGGCAATGAATTTGAGCTGCGACACTGGCAGTGAACCCTTGCTTCAAAAATCAGGGCGAAAATAAGTAGCTTTCAGTTAATATGACTAATTTCGATGTATAATTTCAGGTTAAACATCATGTCGGATCATAACTAGATTTCTGGCGCAATTGGATCGGGCCTCAAAATAGAATATCAATGTTAACTTTCAGGTCAAAGTTTATTTGTGATCATGATAAAATTTCTAAAAATTATCAACCTAAAAACATTTTTTTCTCGTGAAATATTTGAAATTCAAAAATTTACGTAACTCTTGTTGTTTATTTGTCGTGGAAGCGGGCTGTACTTTCGGGTTCAAAACTTCAGAAAAGAACAACCGCGGAAAGATACAGCTCAAAAAATATATGGGAAAATGGATAGGCTATGGACGATGGCAGAAAATTCCTTAAACGGGTTCCCAAAATGGCATTAAAACATTGAACCTAATAAACGCAATCTTTAGAATCAAATATGCACCAAAGCCATAGAAGTTCGGGGAAGTCAATCCCAGGTCTAGGCCAGGCGTTTTTCAAAATCTGACTCCGCGATTCGAACTGAGCCATCAATAATTCGCGTTGAGAAACATTGTTTCGAAAACATGTAAGGCTTTTATGAAAGAGATGCTATTCTAGACCCTTACGCCCAATTTACAATGACATAACCAATCCAGAAGTTCTCACGCCCAGCCATTTCCTGATAGGCTTACTACAAAAACGCTCACAATGATTACGTAAAGCCGTAAATCAACACCAAGGGCCTCGTTCTTCTAAGAGAAGATAATTTACCTCCTTCTAAATGGGTGCGAGGCAAAATAGTTGAAACACTCATCCAGGAACAAATGGTCCCATAAGAATCGTTTCAGTGGCTACTACTATTACAATGCGATATACACTGTGCCAAAAAAATAGAACAATGAAATAACACCTTTATAAAAATATCTTGCTCCTAATTGAAGCAAATTTGGTCTTATTTTCTATAATGGAATCCGTTTCATTTTATTTTATGATTTTTTTGAATAAAATAAAAATTGTTTAAAAGAAAAAATATGTTGCTGTTTGAGACTGTAAACGTACTTGCTCGATATTACTGGGTATTTTATCGAAATCTGTTCCGTTTTACTTTTGGTGCAGTGTATTTATTCCTCCCAGCAGTTTTTGTTAATGTTACGTGGTTTAAGAACAGAAAAATAAAAGAACATGCAATGGCAGTTCCACTTCCAGAAGCGACATCAATGTATTAAATTTTTGTATTTTTTTATTTCTTCTAAACTGATTAGATAATTCCTAGTAAAATGGAAAACTCCCCTCCCACCCCCGGCCATTAACTTCCCTCCGGAGTGCCCTATTCTGGCTTTCCCTGGGAATAGGGAATTGGGAAAAATATTTTCATATCATTTTTATCTAAATTGTATTTTTCTGGACTACTGAAAGAATAAGTTTAGTGATAAAATTTTCAAAACCAAGTGAATTGGGAAACTTTTGTTCCACAAAATTTTTATAGGGAAAAATATTTTCCCATTTAACTTTGTTTCGAAAATATTAGCACCAAACATGTTCCGTCAGTAGTCCAGAAAAATTAAGTTTAGGCAAAAATGCTATCAAAATAGTTTTTTCAATTCCCTATTCCCAGGGAAAGCCTGAATAGGGCTACAAAGGTAATTATCCCGGGTCTTTTTCCCTCCGTAATTCCCCGCAACCTCAAATTATTATTAATCCAATCATCTAAGATCATCGTAACACAACCGACATGAAATGGTACAACGTTCCGCAAGATGATGAAACCCGTCGCTAGATATCTAATTCACGAAAAACACGAGACACAAAACGAAACAACATGACGCAACATAGTAAAAAACCGCGAAATATTGTGCAACGTCACGCACTATATGATACAACATGGTTCAATATCTATTAAAATCCCCCAAGACGATGCAATATAAAGCAACATGGTGCAACATCACGCAGCATGTTCCTAAATTATACAATATGGTGCAACGTTCCACAACGTTGTGAAAAATGGGCTTCTAATTGAATTATCCAGAAATTACAGCTTGTTGAGCTATAGACGCAATATAGTGGAACCCCTACAAGATGCAACATCAAACAACAAGTGCAACATCACACAACATGGTGTAATATGACCAAACACGATCCAACATCTTACAATGTAGCGCAACATGGTGCAACATAAACGTGGTGCAACATCACGCAACATGGTGTGGTGCAATATGAAGGCATATACGTTTCCTTGAATCGTAAACTGTCCCACTAAACTTTAACAAAATCGTTCAAGCCAATAAAACGTTAAAATAAGGCTCCAAACGTCCCGGCTCCACCGAGAGACCCTTTAAATGAAATTACGCGAAATAAGAATCTATCAAAATCAGCTGTTGATAATCCATAACGCTGTTCTAACATTATTATAAAAGTCGCATGAGTTGACAAACCACCCAACTGATCGACCTTCTAAACGAATTTACCCAAAATCTGGAGCAATTGTAATCAATTCCTCGCAATTGAACATCTTCCTCCCCCCCCTCTTCACCAATTTTTGGTTTTTGGTAATAAAAAATCGCACCTCCAGCAATTTTTATAAAAATCGTGCTAGCCAAAAAAAATTAAACAAAGGATTTAGAGCCCCACCGGCCAACCCTCTAAACAGATTTTCCAAAAATTAACACTCATCGTAATCGATTCCTGATATTCAAAATCAAATCCCTCTGAAAACCCTCTGAACGAATTTTTCCGAAATCTTGACCAATCGCAATCGATTCCTGACAAAATCGCTCTTCACCAAATTATTAATAAAATCGTTAAAAAAAATAAAAAGTGGGACTCAGGCCCCTCTGGATGACCCCCTAAACTAATTCCTAAATCCAAAATCAGAAACCATAGCTATCGATTCCTGATATTCGAAAAAGCCTCCTCAGCAATATTGATCAAATTCGTTTGAACTGAGAAAAAAATAATAATAAAAAGGAACCTGAACATGAATTCCGGTTCAATAACTAATGAGAATGACAAATGACTTTGTATTTTTTGTTATTAATTTAGTTTGAATTTTTAAAATATTTATATTTTCGGTCCTTTAAGGTAGCTTCATTGCCTGGTTGAAGAAGTAAAACCGATAATTATTAGAAAACTAAGGCAGAAATTATCAATAAATAATGAACTTATTACTCATTGTCATTTATCATTAAACCGGAATTTGCGCCCTGGGCCCCATCGGAGGACCTCCTAAATGAATTTTCCCAAATCCAAGACCCATCGCAATCAATTTATGATACGCGAGAATCCCATTTAGCAATCTTCATGGAAATCTTCCGAGCCGTTTCCGAAACCCACAAAGGGGGGGGGGGGGGGGCTACCAAAGCTTCTGAAATTTTCCGAAAGAGGGTTTTCGAGTAAAAGAAATCGACTTCGATAGTTCTCAATTTTGGAAAAATTCGAAGTCCGGGTTCCGGTATTATTTATATATTGTAGCATTTTCATTTGATGATTAGTGAGGCGGTTTTCGAGTGCAATAAATAGATTGCGATTATTGTGAGTTACCTGGTGGAGGCCGGTTTCCTTTACAGAAAATTTCAGCTCGAGTAACATTGATCAAAATTGGTGATCGGCAAAGGTCTTTCTATGGGACCATTTTGCATGTTTTAGCAGCATTTGTGTGAGATATTTTGCACCATCTTCTTGATGTTGCATTATTTCTCGCGATGTTTCACCAGCATGTTGTAACAGCTTGCATCACACTTCAACATGTTGCATCGTATAGCGTCGTATCATTTAGATGTGTGGGTGCGGCGTTATATTGCATCATGTTTTGCCATATTGTTTTGGTTGTGTTACGGGGAGATATTGTGTGTAAGGTTGCGTTAATCGTATCGATCGAAAATGTTGGTTTTATGAGTGTTAATATGTTGATGTGTATTATTCGTCATTATTCGATAAACTGTATTCAAAACGTAAACTAGGAGCAAACGTTACAGAAATTATTTTATTTTTGAGTGCTAAGATTCGATTGCAATTAGTCCTTATTTCGTGAAAATTCATTTACGGGGTCCTCCAGTAGGACCTGGGTTCCTTTTTTAAATTGTTTTTGGAGTAAACTGCTTTTAATAGAAATTGACGAAGGAGGTTTTCGAGTGCTAGGACTCGATTGTGCTAAGCCCTTTATTCGAGAAAACTTGTTTAATTTGGTGTTATGATTGTGATGAATTTTATTTTTACAGTGTGACGCTCGTTGGTTCTAATATAATCATACGACTGTAATAATAGCTGTCGCGCAGTTGTCTGAACCAGGGTAAACATTTTATTTATTGCAAAATATAGCTTCTACGGGAATAATTTGCAATTAAGATTTTGCAATTTAGAAATGTTTATGTCTGTTAAAACAAATATCAACGTACTATATACGACGTATTGACAAATCTATATGAGAATGTAGAATTCTGAAATCAGAAACTACAACATTTTAATTTTTAAATAAAAATAATGTATAAATATAAATATTTATTTCCAAAAAATTTCGTAATATGTATATAAAATAAACTAAAAAATTTATTTTTTTTGGAAGTCAACCGTCATTGTAAAAACTAAAATAAATATCAAAATATACATGAGTATGTAGTTTGTACGAGTGAAAAACTGAAAATACAAAAACGAAATTCCATCTAGTAAAATTTTTATAAAATAATGTAATATAGAGACAATGTTCTGTTTAAAAATGATGATATGGAAAACGAGTAATACATCTAGGAAAAATATCCAGCCTCCGCATCCAAAAAAAAATAAAAAAAACTCATACCAGAAAACTAATTTTTTTTAGACCTCCTCCCCAATCACCCAATCAAGTTTTCGTAAATGTGGAATATAAATTTCCACGTACGAACACACATTTATGTGTATGCACACAGAAAAATCACCCATTGCATAAAGCACAAATAAAAAATATAACGAAACGAAAAAAAGCTTGAAAAGCTTCAACGTTTTTATGGTACACAGTACCAAATGTTTCTATTTATCTTATAAAAAGCAATCGGTTTTCTATATATTTATTGATTTTGAAATTCTACATCTCTCCTTTTCGTATATTCATACTCGAATGTGTATCTCTGTGCTACGTAGTCGACGTACATGCATATTCCGTTCTATATAGATGTGCACATACGTATGAGAAAACGAACGGCTCTACACACCATCCATATAAATAGGTTCTAAATGTGAATACGTACAATCTCTCTACCAGAATTTTTTTTGTGTTAGCAGCCCCAAAACCTCATTCTTTTTCCAGTAGTATACCAAACAAACGAAAAACACACTCAACGTATGTACTGAGATATTATTTTTCGCCGCGTACGGAATTATACATCTCTATGTTGTACGTACGAGCATATATATATACGTACGTATGTATGTACATCTACTGTACGTCTATGCATATAACCATATATCTGTATGTTTATAATCTATAATAATAAATATATTTGCATGTAAAAAAAATTCTGTATATTTGATAAAATTCATAAAATATAAAAAAATTCTCCATACAACGATTTTTTTCTGCTTAACTAAGATTGTTCGCGTATATTTCGCGAAAAATGAATTCAACAAAAAAAAAGGAGCAGAAAACGGTAAAAAATCCTCGTAGTTTTCCACCATATACCCATATTCGTATAAACGCGAGTGGTACAGGTGTAATTTTTTTTATTGTTTAGGTTTGTTACGTTGTGAACATTTTTTTAGACCTTTTTTTTCTCTGTGCATGTGTACGCCGGCCGTGTACGGGATACGACAAGGCGCGCGCATGAGGATGGTAAATTTTAGCAGGAGTTTTTGTTCTCTCGCGTCTAATTCATTTTAAATGCTTTTTTGTGCAAAGTTGCTTTTGTGCAAAATTAGACTAGACGAATAATAGAAAAATGTATGCCTGTAGGGAAGAGGCTTAGAAAATGTTTTTTTTTTCGATGACACAATACAATAATAATTGATGAATACTCGAGTTTTTATGTTTTGGTGATATTGCGATAGATACACTTCGCGTCACGTACTTACGGGTTTTGAGAATGGAATAAATATCCCGCTGGTTTTTGTTTCACGTTATACTTTTATAGTTGTTTATAGGCTAGGGGAGAATGATTTCGAATTTAAATAGTGGGCATGAGGCGCATTCGATTCAAGTGAAGAGTACTAGTCGTCCCTTGCTACAATTTAGTTACTTCTCATAGACACCAGTAATCAGTCTACCTCGGTAATATTGCAAGGCATTGAAACCTGCACCGACCAAATTAGCCCGCCTCAATGAAACTTATACCATAATTTGTGTATTATTTATTACATTGAATTAGTTAAGTTTGAATTAGTTACAAGACCACCCCTATAACTTCCCTAAGGGTAAACGACACCCCAAAATGATTAGGTGTTTCAAGAACGTCAATTTAACCTACTTTAATTATTTATTACACCAGATTTTACTGCCACGAGATTTTGGGCCAAATCTTGATAGTCTTGTCGAGGCCAACCTTATCCAAGTGTGTAATAAATTATTTTTGTGTCAGGTCAGATGGAATTTGATTGGAAACGGTAAAAGCTTCAAATGTGTAATTTAAAGGTCGATTTAACTACCTTTAATATTACTTATTACAATGCTTTATAATACCATAGACACATATCTGATTTCGTAACTAGGATTATGAAACTATGGTTTGCGAGATGAGAATGGATAACACACTACAGTTCTCATCCCATTTGACAGTTCGTCATATTTCTTAAAATTCTATAATTCGGAGGTTGCGTTTGTGTTAAGTATAAATAAACATGCCAAATAAAAAACTATGTATCAATTATATATATATGCAACAAATTTCAACATATAATATACAAAACTTAATCACAAATTATATATTTTGATTTAACAGCTGGAATATAAAAAAATGATTACATGTTTGTATATGGTTACATGTACTAAAGCAATATTTATAGTTTTAGTTATTCACTAATTGAGCAATTTAGCGCTGTCATCACTAAAATGCTACGGGATGAGAAAAATTATCTCGATCCCGTAACTACGTTAAAACCGAGTTGCAAACCATGGTTAAGGGTGACACAATACAACGAAACCATGGTTAACTCGAAACCATAGTTATGAAACCAGTAATGTGTCTATAGCATAAGATAGCAGAAAATTTCCAGCAGAAAAAATGTGTTTTGCTATTCACCGCTAGAGGCATCAGCTACCATAAAAACATACACCCAGGGTAGTTACAGGGGGGTTTTTCTAACACTTTTGTTAAAAAACTGAAAACATTTCACATTAAAATGACTTCAAAAATGTATGGAGTGCTTTCTACAATGGCCATTTTTTGATGTTGCCCTGTGTTTGCATAATGATGACTATGATAATTTAATTATGTTTTGAGAGTGCTTACACTATAGATTCGGAAATCGTTTTTAAAAGAAAATTAACTTTCATCGCTTCAAAACGTTTAAACATACATTTTCTCTTCTTTTTCATAAATTCTTTGATTTTTCATAAAACTTTCTGCTGAGAATTTTTAATTTGCATAAAAATATCAAAAATTTTCTGTTGGTGTAAAAAAATATCAGCAGAAAAAATTTCATTTTTGTGATAGTGATGCCTCTAGCGGTGAATAGCAAAACACATTTTTTCTGCTGGAAATTTTCTGCTATCTTATACACTATACAGCATCTTATTACACCAGCCCGCAACAGGATATTGGATCAAATATCACTCTACGAACCATGTGGAGGGTAGGTCAACCTGATCCAGGTGTGTAATAAATTTTGTGCCAGGTTACACGGAATTAACTCTAAACGGTTAGTTTTACTACCTTTAATGATTTATTACATCAGAGCGCCACCAGATGTGCGGTCGAACTTGACTTTTTAGATTTTGTAGAGGGCAACGTGACCACGTTCTGGTTTAATTAATTGATATGAAAATGAGTTGATGTTTTTGATCATAATCTAGTTGGGACCTAGTTAACCTTCCACCAACCCTGATTAAACCTTTAGAATCGATAAAAGGGTTTAGTGTAAGTATTGAACTTTTTCGAGGAAGTTGACGATTTTTCTTCAATGTTGTTATCTCGTCTTTAAAATATTCTTGTTGAACTACTCGAATTAAACAATATAAAGCATGTTGAATTTCTTGTTTAGACAAAGGTCCATTAACTTGAGCATTCTTTCTATTTAGATTGTTGGCAAATCTTAAGCAGTGTTACATATAGCATAAGTACGTCACATAACATAACAATATTGTAAATGATACATGTAAACATATTGTAATTATATATGTCATATGATATACCTCATGTAATATACATCATGAAATACGACTCAACAAAAGTCAGTTCATTACTGTACCCCTAATAAAGCACACGCGTTTCTTTATACATCCTAACATATAACATAGTGTCAGATGTGGGGTTAAGTAATCCACTGCTAGCAATTGTTCCCCTAATTTTTCAGCCGCTATGCCGATAATTGTTTTGTCTCGCAGAACAATTTGCTATTTTATTTTCAGACGAAAATACAAGAAATACAACACGAACAACACAGTTTACTCGTACAGGAACTTCAATTGACAATACTCCCAAGCAAACAGAATTTTTTAAATCCAGATTTGGAAAATCCAGAACTATTAAAAACTGCTAAGCAACAATGCAGCACACAATTCAAGTCGTGGTAATGATATAGATTTTATAGGTGCTACTCTTTTCTTACCACAAACCAGGTTTGTATGAATTTTGTTTGTTTGATCAATGCTACGAATATAAATACAAGCTCCGTATGCTTTTTCGGAGGCATCAGCAAAACCGTGGATTTGTATCGACTTCGAGTTGTTACATATTATTCGACGATCGACCTTAATGTTATTAAGAAAATTTAAATTGGATTGAAAACATTTTCAAAGTTGTAATGCATCGTTTGACACAGTTTCATCCCAATCAGTGTTTAATTTCCACAAACTTTGAATGAGTATTTTTGTGGTAACTTGGGACAGATATTTTAATTGTTGGAATATTAAATGTAAAACAATCTTCCTTTGGCTGCCATGCTAGTCCAACAGTTTTGATACATTCGCTGGACGATGTATTTATTTTTAATATTTCACTATCCTGGATAGATATATTTGATAAGATGAGTTCGGCGTTCGAGGACTATTTATGTAACTTAAATCGTCCACGTGCTAACATTTCAATCAATTGCTGTTGCAATATAATTAATTCGTTTTATTCGTCAGTTCCCGTCAAAACGTCGTCAACATAGAAATCACGTTGGGTTACACGACTTGCTTCTGGATAAATTAGTGATTCATCTAGTGCCAATTGTTTCGAAGTTCATATACACCTAAGGATTCGGATTTATCTGCTCTCCAGATGATTCTTAGTAATGATGTTAACAAGGATTTTCCTATACATTTTATTAATATCACTTGTATAAACATATCTATGTTTCCTAAATCGAATTGTAATATCAAAACATGTTTGTTGAACAGTAGGGCCAACCATCATTACTTCGTTTAAAGACAATTGTGATGAAGATTTAGCCGAAGCATCGAAGACTACACGCACCTTTGTTGTAGAACTGGATGGTTTAATTATCGCATGGTGTGGCATATAAAATATAGGGCTTCCCTTTTTTATTGAATGATTAATTAATTTAATTTGCTTCATGTATCCTAAATGAGAATACTTTTTAATAACCTCGCTAAAATATTCCTTAAAATCCAAATTTGAGTCAAGTTTTTGTTCAAGATGTAAACAACGCTTAATGGTTTGTGTTTTTGATTCGCCAAGATTGATGTAATTTTCTCGAAGAGGAATTGAGATTGTATACCGCTCTTATCACGATAGCGAGTATTTAAAAAATATTGCTCACAAGCCACTTCTTCTTTTGAAAGATGTTTCTTTTCGACCGTGAAAACGGTTTCGATTAATAGTGGAAGACCTTCTCTAAGTCGATATTTTTTATGGGAAACAATTTCAAAAAATGTCTCTGCGCCAATTAAAATATCTATTGAACTTGACATATTAAAATGTTGATCTGCAAGTTTTAGATTTGGTGGAATATCCCACAGAGTGATATCAAAATTGGCACTTGGAATTTTATGTGAAATCACTGGGCCGACGCTAAAATTTAAAATAGCTTCGAAATTTGATACGCTAGACTTCAGTGTAGTAGCAATCTCTTCGTCTGGAGATGACTTAGAGTGATTTAACCCTGATATTGAAACTATATTATTCCTACGAGGTAATTTTAATTTGTCTGCAAAATGTTCCGTTACGTAGTTTGTATCATTGCAACTGTCAAGCAATGATCTGCATTCTTGAAGTTTTCCATATACGTCTCTAAGTAAAACAATGGCAGTTGGTAATAATACAGCTTTCGCTGTTGATTTCCTTTCCGTATAAAATTTTAATTGATCGGGCGAAATTTGTTCTTTCTTACTTTCAGGGGTAGACGCAGATTGAGTAACCATTACAGGTTTATTTAAAATTGCTGTCGGTAGCACATGGTGCAATAAAGTATGGTGTTGCTCAGAACAAATTTTACATCCACGAGATGAACAATTTTTAATCGAATGGTTTTTTAAGCAATTGATGCAATATTTTAATTCTTTGATCTTGTCATATCGTTCATGGGTCGACAACAATAGAAATTCAGGGCAATTAAAAATCAAATGATTTTTCTTATTGCAAACACCACAAATCTCAGTGTTCGTACTGACATTGGGTTTAACATAAAATGATGGTTTAGCCTTAAAATGGGATTTAGGTACAGTGTCTGTATTTAAATTTGTTGTTAAAAATGTTCGTGACTCCCGATGTGAAGATAGCCCAAATTTCTATCCCCGAAAATCGAAAAAGTTGCTTATGGCAATACTATAAATGTTTATGTAACTATTGCGATAATTATTTAACAATTATAGCAATAAATCTAAATTTGGCAATTATTCCAGGAAATTTTTTCAATTTTTTTTTTACTTAGTTTGACACTTGAAGAATTGCACAAATTGTGTAAAAGCGGGAGTTTGGGCAGCCCCCATCTTCTAAGGTATACAACGAATTAAAATTGCATTAAAAAATATTTTGTATATACTTATAGTGGATTTTTTTAACATTTGTGGCACTATCAGAAGAAGCAATAAAAACTCTTTGATCTGTGTTAAAGGATTACTATGATTTATAATCTGCTTATTTAATAAATCAAACATCAGTATTTAGATTCTTCCACCGACCTTTAAATTACACATTTGAAGCCTTTACCGTTTGGAACCAATTCCGTGTAACCTGACAGAAAAATAATTTATTACACATCTGATAAGTTTGACCTATCCTCCCCTCAATAAGACTTCTTGAGCAAACTTTGGCCCAAAATTTGGTGCCAGTCTGTTATCGTTAAAATATATATCGTTTTGGTGTGAAATTAACCCTAAGGCAAATTACAACGGGCGCCATCTTTTATGTCGGTATGTAAACATTGAATAACTTTGAAAAAACAACCGATTTCTATATAAGAGGTATTTTTATTCAATTTGGTCCTTTTCAATTTATTTGGGCTAGTTTTTGAATACAACATCAATTAAGTGGTCACCTTTATTGGCCAAAACAAAATGTGTCCTGTTTGCTGCGTTTTCCATTACTTTTTCGAGGATCTCGGGCGGTATAGCGGTGATTTTGGCACGAATGTTTGCCTTGTCCCCGTCAATGGTCTGAGGCTTGCTGGGGGTCCCACAAAAAGAAGTCCGGAGGGGTCAAATCTGGAGATCTGGGTGGCCAATCAATGATGCCTCTTTTTGACATTAGACGTTCAAGGAATATTCGCAGAAACTGAATTATTTGATTTGCAGTGTGGGTCGGATCGTTTTGTTGAAACTAGTAACAGACATAATGAGCCAACATCCACCGATATCGATTTCCATTGACTGCTCGTTTTCTCTGAAAAAATATGGCCCAATGATGAATTTGGCGCAAACTCCACCCCAACAACAATCACTTTTTGGTCATGCAATGGCATTTAATGGATCTCGTGTGGATTCTCCGTTCGCTAAATGCGGCAATTTTGATTATATACGCCGCCAGAGAGTGTGAAATGAGCCTCGTTGGTCATCAAAATTTGCTCCCAAAAATCAGGTGTCAACCATTCGAGCGACCGTTTGGCCGTATTCCTAGCGACCTGGACGGTCGGCCGGCAATATTCTTTGTGTTAATTGCACTTTATACGGAAACAAATGCAAGTCATCAAGACTTTTGGGTTCTGGGCAATGCTTTCTCTGACCGCTTTATCCCGTTCATTGGAAGGTATTGATCGTTGATGAACGACATGTTGACGTTCTCTCACTGTCCCGTGATGAACAAAATTCGACACCAAACGACGAATAGTGTTGTCTGACGGTGCCTGTTGGCCTGGGTTGAGTTCACACAACTGAACGACTATTTTCAATGTACAGCATCACTATTTCAGGGAGCAAATGATTGACAGCCTCCATGAAGTATTCTCTAATATGGGCGCACTCTGGGCATTGAATTGTAAGAGGAACGCTTGTGGTAAACAACTCCTTCGTATTAGTGGATCAATATAGCGAATAGTCAATCCAACACAATGCAATGTACCAAAACACAAAAGAATTTACCCCAGGTCGTACACCATTTTAATAAATAGGCTAATCCACACTCTTCGGAGGCCGATTCAAACATTTTATTTTTAACACGAATACTCCTAAGAGCATTAATCTAAGGAATAGATAACGATAAAAAAAAATGTATTATTATTGATTTTGTAATTTTAATTAAATTTTTAAATTAACTTCAATTTGTTATCCACCATGTATAATGGCATCGTGGCGATGACTGATTGGAGCAAACTCTGGTTAAAATGAAATTTACTTTTTATTAAATAAAAATGTTTGTTCGTTCTTCTTTGCTTTGTATTCGTCGTATCGCTTTTGTTTTCGTTTGAAATGCTCGTCATGATGTTTCCGTCCTGCGCGTATGTACATCCAAGTGGTGAGTTTGCGAGATGTTATCAAAATTGCCCGTTTATGGGTCATCTACTAATTTTTTCATGATCGTATCAACAACGTCGACAACTACTTGTAATCCAGTCCAGAAGTGATCGTGATTGATCTCAAAAATAAATTATACAAAAAGTAAAGAAACATCAGCCAAATAGTTTTCTTAAATCAAGATATTCTATCCTAAAGAAAAAGGTTTATCGCATCAATATGGAAACTATGAAAGCATAGTACACGAAGAAATTCAAAGACATTTATAGCTAATTCTAAAAAGCAATGGGAAATTATTAACTCTGTGGTCGATTAAGAGGCAAAAAGAAATAAATTTTGCATAAAAGATGAAGCTGGCATTGAAGAAACGCGGGGTAGTCGCCAACATGTTTAATAAATTCTTTGTTGAAATACCAACTCATCTCAACAACATCATTGATAAAGTTGTTTGCACTGCTCAGGAGGAATGTGATATGAAGTTCTTCAATTTCATCGAGCCCACCACCGGTTTTTTCTCGCCTGTTGATTCTAGTGGGTTCGGTGAATTATCAAATAGAACTTTAAAACAAATCGCGGGAAACATTTTGTCACCAAAAGGAATTTTCCCGACTCAGATGAAAAGTGCTGTAATTATACCTCTTTTTTAAAAATGGCGACTCACTAACATGTCTAATTACCGAGCTATTTCCAAATTATCCGGATTCTCTAAAAATCTGGAGAAATTATGAAAAAAAGAATTCTTGAGTACCTAAACAAAACAAATTTTCAGAGCAATTGTCAATTAGGGTTACCTTATTTGAATACTGAAGATGTCCTCTTGGGTTACTTTACTGATGTGTATGCTAACTTGAATTCAAACCGGAAAGTTGACCGTCTTTTTATTGATGTTACAAAGCATTTGATACTGTTAATCACGTGTTACTATTGGCAAAAATTATCCATGGCTGGATTTCGCGGTGTTCTATTTGACATGCTGAACTCATTCTTATCGTTTTGTCCACAAACTGTTATGATTTTGAGTATGCCATTTGTGGGGTACCTCAAGGATCGGTATTGGGTCCTATTTTATTTCTGGTCTATGTTAACTCGCTGTGCAATCTTAAATTTAAAAGAAAAGTTGTGACGTTTGCCGACGACACAGATTTTTCCTATCAAGCTGAGAACTGGAACCAAATTGTATTGAAAGTAAGTATCTGACAATTTTAAAAACATAGTTCAATATCCATAGTATGGTTTTCAGTTGTAAAACTCGATTCATGCCATTTTTGATGCACAGCCAAACTGATGGTACCCCAGATGTTATAACTCTACATTCGTCCTAATGTGATTTCAATCGGTGTGATGATAAGTGTGTATTGATTAAAAAAGTGGGAGTGTTCAAGTATTTGGGAGTCTTTATTGATACGAAATTGAATTTTGAAGCCCATATTGAAAAGCTTTCTAATCAAATGAAATCTAAAATTAGGAAATTTTACATTTTGCGACATTGTGTCCCAATTCTATTAAAATCTGTATACTTTGCTTTAATTTACTCGAGGCTAGATTATGGTCTACCTCTTTGGGGTGGCGCTGTCTATGAGTCACTAAAAAAATTAATTGTGGCTCAAAAATACGTAATTCGTATCATGTACAGTAAACGATCTGACCACACTTTTTCTTTATTCATTGATAATAAAATACTACCGTTGAGATATTGAATTCCAAATGTATGGAGTAGTTGGGAAGTTGATTGTGTAGAAGTTAGTGTCGATTATCATAATTGTTGTGACATAGATTGACGCTAAATGGAAGAATTTCCTACGATTGTGTATATTGTGTCCAATATATACGGAACAATCACAATACACCATTCCAATTGAAAAAACCAAAGTAAAAATATAAAAATTCGTGAATTCGAAAAGTTTAATTGTTAAAATAGACTATAGATGGAAATGTGAAAAATCAAATTTCGTACGCTACGCAGTAATTCGCTAGTAGTACAACTACATGGTATTGTTCTATATATATAGACAATATTTCAATGTAATAAACAACATCAGTCGTCGCGACCTGATGAGAAGACTGATTATTTCAAGTCATTAGTCTCATCTGTTCGAAACTGATTGTTGTGGTTCTTACACATTAGCCATCTATAAGTCAAAAAAAAATTCAAATTTTAAATAGCCTTGAGGAACAGAATACACTTAATAAGTTAATTCTGTATCAACTCAATCTGCTGGAAATACCAAGTTCCAAAATAGCTAAAAATAAATAATGTCTGCAATACATAGTTCAATTCATAATTTCAGACCAGAAACCAGACATCAAAAGTACTCATTATGAATAGCCATATGGAATGCAAACCAGATTAACACAACACCTAGCAGAATTAAAACTATTTTGATATTTATCTAGCAGCTACTAAGAAAATTGATATTTATCTAGCAGCTCCTATGTATCAATCTGGAGATATAACTTGTTACCATACCACACAACCAGCAGAACGGGCAAGAGGAGGGTCAGGTTTATTTATAAGGGATAATATTTATCATCATGAAGAATTAAAAATAGAAAAGGAATCCAGGCAAGTAACCACCATGACGGTTAAATTTGGTCATCATAACACCTGTGCAATATATTGCCCCCTACGGTATAACCTAAAGAAAGAAGACTACATTAACTTGTTCCAGAAATTAGGAAGTAACTTCATTATCGGAGGTGACTTTAATGCAAAAAAATACCTTCTGCGGGGTTCAAGATTAACCTCTCCAAACGGCAAAGAACTACTTGCAGCTGGCCAAAACTCAAGCTGCGACTTTTACTCAGGAGGGTAGCCAACGTACTGGTCATCTGTACCTAACAAAATCCCAGGCCTTATAGGTTTCATTCTCCTGTTATTATGACGGTTAGTGAAAATTGTAATAGAAAAAACAAATTCACCACAGCTCACAAACAACAAAACAAATTCCGATTTATTTAATGTGATTTAATATTGTTACGGTGACACCTAGATTAGAATAGAATAAGTTATTTCAATAATTGTTCAATTGGATTTGTGTATTAGTTCAACATTTAGGCTTCATTTGTTAATTAAAATATTTGTTCAACTTTTGGAGAGCATTCAGGATTTTTCTAGAAACAAATATTTTGGTATATTATAAAGGCGTAAATTGATGTGAAATGATGAGTCTTATTTCAAACGCGATATAGTGAAGGTTAAATAGAGTGATTATTAAAGTGATAATTAAATAGTGTGTTATAATAATTGGAATATTTTGTTGTTAATTTTGAGTCGTGGAAATAAATTTGTTTGTGTTCAAATTTAAAGCAGTTATTTTTATTCACAATCCAGAGATTCGAACCTTGAGTGACAAGGCGAGAACGTAACAATATTTCAAATTTTTAATCTAAAAAATTGTTAAAAACAGTTAGAATTAGTTGTAAGTAATTATAAATGTAATTTTCACGTATTTTTGAAGTGCGCAACTTACTTTATTACGACTCCATTTAGTTTAAGTCAGTATATGAGTAAATATAAACTTGTTGGCCGCTAGGGCAATTAGACCAATTACCTTAGCCACGTAAAATAAAATGAAAATTGAGTTTCTAATGTTATTTCCTTGGTTGTTGATGTTGTCTACATTGTCGACGTCATATGGACGCAAAAAATCGCAATGTTATTTACGTAATAAATTAGGTGTTGGCGACCACGCAATAAACTAACGACTATACAGATACTAATCGTGATGTCTTGGACGATTACTAAGTTCGAAAAATGCACAGACACTAAAAATCTATGCGTGTGAAGTTTTTCACACTTTATTTCACACGTATACGTATACGAATCATATTGGAATTCGTAAAATCCAATTGAATTCTAATTGATTTATTATTGTATTAGTGCATGTGTACACTGTTATGAACTGAATTATTTTTTCAGGAAAAATGTCATTAAAATTAACTAGGGATTTTTAAGTAAAATTTAAATATTAATTTAGTTAGAATTTGGTAGTGTTCGATATTGTGATTATTTTAATTTAACATAATATGAATATATTTTTTATATGTGTGTTGATTAAATAAAAATTCTCGTTAATCCATATTTTCCTCACCGTTCGATTGTTGTCTTGTCAAATTTTTTTTGATTACATGTTCTTATACGCATTTTGCAGCTGCAACAACATTATTGAAAGTAGCAACGAGGAAAATTTTTCATGACCAACATAACTTTTCAAAGAAGCATTCCTGAGGTTACGCCAAAAGGTTGTTCATGGCTTTTTTAATTAGTTTATGTAAATTGATAACATTTACTAACTATGCAAATGTGATACAATTCATATCGTGACGGTTCGATAACGTTATTAGGTAAAATTTGTGTAATAACATAAAATATATGTACATATATGTGTATATTTTCTGGTACTAAAATATTAGTACATAAACCAAAGACACAAACCTTAAAAGCCAAGTACTTTGCTTAATACTAAAATCATTAACTCTAATTAGAATTCTAATTTGATTTAATTATCGAAATATAAGTACATATTAGTGTCTGTAGGGTAATAGTAAAATTGTAAGCAACAAATTTGATTTTCTTCGAAAAAAAATTCGTGAACACTTTGAAACCCAGATTAGAGGATCATATATAGGCGGAGGATCATATAAAGGATGAGGAATTTAAGTGGCTACTATACGCACTATAGGAACCTGAGGAACCCTCAACATCTCTGGTAAGGAGTGTTAATGGCCATTTTCACTTCCAAGACAAATTTAAATATGTTCGAAAAAAAATCGTGAACACTTTGGAACTGGGGTTGGGGGATCATATATAGGCTCATCCAATAAGGAATTTAATTATCTATCAGACGCACTATCGGAACCTGAATCAACATCTCTGGTAAGGAGTGTTAATGGCCATTTTCACTTCCAAGACATATTTGAGTTTCTTCGAAAAAAAATCGTGGACACTTTGGGACCCTGGTTGGGGGATCACATATAGGCTCATCGGATGAGGAATTCAATTATCTATTAGACACACTATCGGAACCTGAATCAACATCTCTGGTAAGGAGTGTTAATGGCCATTTTCACTTCCAAGACATATTTGAGTTTCTTCGAAAAAAAATCGTGGACACTTTGGGACCCTGGTTGGGGGATCACATATAGGCTCACCAGATGAGGAATTTAATTATCTATTAGAGACACTATCGGAACCTGAGTCAAGATCTCTGGTAAGGAGTGTTAATGGCCATTTTCACTTCCAAGACAAATTTGAGTTTCTTCGAAAAAAATTCGTGAACCCTTTGGGACCCTGGTTGGGGGATCACATATAGGCTCACCAGATGAGGAATTTAATTATCTATTAGACACACTATCGGAACCTGAGTCAAGATCTCTGGTAAGGAGTGTTAATGGCCATTTTCACTTCCAAGACAAATTTAAGTTTCTTCGAAAAAAATTCGTGGACCCTTTGGGACCCTGGTTGGGGGATCACGTATAGCCTCATCGAATGAGGAATTTAATTATCTATTAGACACACTATTGGAACCTGAATCATCATCTCTAGTAAGGAGTGTTAATGGCCATTTTCACTTCCAAGACAAATTTGAGTTTCTTCGAAAAAAATTCGTGGACAGTTTGTAACCCTGGTTGGGGGATCACTTATAGCCTCATCGTTTGAGGAATTTAATTATCTATTAGACGCACTATTGGTACCTGAATCAACATCTCTGGTAAGGAGTGTTAATGGCCATTTTCACTTCCAAGACAAATTTAAATATGTTCGAAAAAAAATCGTGAACACTTTGGAACTGGGGTTGGGGGATCATATATAGGCTCATCCAATAAGGAATTTAATTATCTATCAGACGCACTATCGGAACCTGAATCAACATCTCTGGTAAGGAGTGTTAATGGCCATTTTCACTTCCAAGACATATTTGAGTTTCTTCGAAAAAAATCGTGGACACTTTGGGACCCTGGTTGGGGGATCATATATAGGCTCATCAGATGAGGAATTTAATTAACTATTAGAGACACTATCGGAACTTGAATCAACATCTCTGGTAAGGAGTGTTAATGGCCATTTTCACTTCCAAGACATATTTGAGTTTCTTCGAAAAAAAATCGTGGACACTTTGGGACCCTGGTTGGGGGATCATGTATAAGCTCATCAGATAAGGGATTTAATTATCTGTTAGACACACTATCGGAACCTGAATCAACATCTCTGGTAAGGAGTGTTAATGGCCATTTTCACTTCCAAGACATATTTCAGTTTCTTCGAAAAAAAATCGTGGACACTTTGGGACCCTGGTTGGGGGATCACATATAGGCTCACCAGATGAGGAATTTTACTATCTATTAGACACAATATCGGAACCTGAATCAACATCTCTGGTAAGAGGTGTTAATGGCCATTTTCACTTCCAAGACAATTTTGAGTCTCTTCGAAAAAAAATCGTGGACAGTTTGGGACCCTGGTTGGGGGATCACTTACAGGCTCATCGTTTGAGAAATTCAATTATCTATTAGACACACTATCGGAACCTGAATCAACATCTCTGGTAAGGAGTGTTAATTGCCATTTTCACTTCCAAGACAAATTTGAGTTTCTTCGAGAAAAAAAATCGTGGACATTTTGGGACCCTGGTTGGGGGATCACTTATAGGCTCATCAGATGAGAAATTTAATTATCTATTAGACACACTATCGGAACCTGAATCAACATCTCTGGTAAGGAGTGTTAATGGCCATTTTCACTTCCAAGACAAATTTAAGTTTCTTCGGTGTAGCATACCTCATTTATATAGCGGCAATGACATATCATATTAGTTTAGTTTGCTTTGCTCTTTCTATACCATAATAATTGACACTTTTTAGATACTTTTATTCTATTGGTATAAACGTGATATGTATATGTTTTTTTTTTCAAAAATAATTCAGATTTAACTGAGATCCATTAAAATCCGGAATACATTACAAACCGCCAAAATATATAAAAATATATAAAATATATAAAAATATATAAAATATATAAAAATATATAAAAATTAAAAATCTCCGGCCGTAGTTTTGAAATGCAGTAATTGTAGAGGCTAACGGCTTCCATAACTCTCACGGGCACGCGGGACGTCGCTGCGTCCCCCCCTCCCCCCGCTTAGCCCTCCGAGGGGCTTTAGATTTGAATTTCGGGGGACGTAGGAGCCGGGATCTTCAAACATGTCGCACTGCGCGCCGCACGTACGAGCGGATTATATAGAATCTATTAATTACACCAATATGGCGTTTTTTTTTATCTTAAAAAACAAAATGTAATATTTAATATTTTTTTTAAAATCCCGACTTTTGTCTAAAAATCATCATTATTTATTATTTCTTAACTTGTCATCTACACTTTAGCCAAAATAGTTCATATGTACAAATTCAAATTTATTTTATTTATAAAAATATCTAGATGGCAGTCAATCAAATTAACAATTTTTTAGTAAAAATTATAACCACCTAAAAAAATTGTAGAAAAATTTAATCCAAAAGCGGAAAAAATTATAAATAATATATAAAAAATTTAAATTTATCTAACATGGCGTCTGATATGTTTACATTTTTAGTTAAAATTATGACCATTTAAAAAAAATGTCGCGACAGTCAATTTTGACTGCGATACTAAAGGCTAGCCGAAAATAGAATTCAGGTTGTAACAAAAGTGTTTCTATATCCCTTATCCGGCCAAAAAATTAATATTTCGTAATTAATTTCTTATTTACCTGCTAAAATTTGTAGAAGAAAACAATTTTCTATATGTAAATACCCCATTATAGTATACATTCAAAAAAATTCGGTATCGGTATGTCCCTTTTCAGGCCAGAATTTTTCTTAAGTTTAAGTCCACCACTCACAAATGTGTATGTAAAAAATGGCGGTTTGTAATGTATTCCGGATTTTAATGGATCTCAGTTAAATCTGAATTATTTTTGAAAAAAAACATATACATATCACGTTTATACCAATAGAATAAAAGTATCTAAAAAGTGTCAATTTATATGGTATAGAAAGAGCAAAGCAAACTAAACTAATATGATATGTCATTGCCGCTATATAAATGAGGTATGCTACACGAGATTTTAGTTTCTGGTAGTTTCAAACTAAGTCCCAAAGTGATCACAATTTTTTTTCGAAAATATTTAAATTTGTCTTGGAACTGAAAATGGCCATTAACACTCCTTACCAGAGATGTTGATTCAGGTTCCAATAGTGCGTCTAATAGATTATTAAATTCCTCATTCGATGAGGCTATAAGTGATCCTCCAACCAGGGTCCCAAAGTGTCCACGAATTTTTTTCGAAGAAACTCAAATTTGTCTTGGAAGTGAAAATGGCCATTAACACTCCTTACCAGAGATCTTGACTCAGGTTCCGATAGTGTCTCTAATAGATAATTAAATTCCCCATCTGGTGAGCCTATACATGATCCCCCAACCAGGGTCCCAAACTGTCCACGAATTTTTTTCGAAGAAACTTAAATTTGTCTTGGAAGTGAAAATGGCCATTAACACTCCTTACCAGAGATCTTGACTCAGGTTCCGATAGTGTCTCTAATAGATAATTAAATTCCTCATCTGGTGAGCCTATACATAATCCCCCAACCAGGGTCCCAAAGTGTCCACGATTTTTTTCGAAGAAACTCAAATATGTCTTGGAAGTGAAAATGGCCATTAACACTCCTTACCAGAGATGTTGATTCAGGTTCCGATAGTGTGTCTAACAGACAACTAAATTCCTCATCTGATGAGCCTATAAGTGATCCCCCAACCAGGGTCCCAAACTGTCCACGAATTTTTTTCGAAGAAACTCAAATTTGTCTTGGAAGTGAAAATGGCCATTAACACTCCTTACCAGAGATCTTGACTCAGGTTCCGATAGTGTCTCTAATAGATAATTAAATTCCTCATCCGATGAGCTTATACATGATCCCCCAACCAGGGTCCCAAACTCTCCACGAATTTTTTTCGAAGAAACTTAAATTTGTCTTGGAAGTGAAAATGGCCATTAACACTCCTTACCAGAGATCTTGACTCAGGTTCCGATAGTGTCTCTAATAGATAATTAAATTCCTCATCTGGTGAGCCTATACATGATCCCCCAACCAGGGTCCCAAACTGTCCACGAATTTTTTTCGAAGAAACTCAAATTTGTCTTGGAAGTGAAAATGGCCATTAACACTCCTTACCAGGGATGTTGATTCAGGTTTCGATAGTGTGTCTAACAGATAACTAAATTCCTCATCTGGTGAGTCTATATGTGATCCCCCAACCAGGGTCCCAAAGTGTCCACGATTTTTTTTCGAAGAAACTCAAATATGTCTTGGAAGTGAAAATGGCCATTAACACTCCTTACCAGAGATGTTGATTCAGGTTCCAATAGTGCGTCTAATAGATAATTAAATTCCTCATCTGATGAGCCTATAAGTGATCCCCCAACCAGGGTCCCAAAGTGTCCACGATTTTTTTTCGAAGAAACTCAAATATGTCTTGGAAGTGAAAATGGCCATTAACACTCCTTACCAGAGATGTTGATTCCGGTTCCGATAGTGCGTCTAATAGATAATTAAATTCCTCATCTGATGAGCCTATAAGTGATCCCCCAACCAGGGTTCCAAAGTGTCCATGATTTTTTTCTTCGAAGAAACTCAAATTTGTATTGGAACTGAAAATGGCCATTAACACTCCTTACCAGAGATTTTAGGGCCTGGGTCTAACAACTTATTAAATTCCTCGAGCCTGAATTCTATTTTTTAATGATTCATCTTTTTTCAATTTTTTAATGATTCATTAGGAATAAACTCTTAATAATTTTTCCTTGTCCTATTCTTAGGCAACAATAGTTAAGATCTAGCATAGTATGAAAAATTTCAGCTAGAATAAAAGCTATAAAGCATCCTTTATTTAACCTTCTACTCGACAATGGATAAATATTATTTGATCAATCAAAATATGATTTTAAATTGTTCAATAAAGGGATGAAACAATAGACAAAAATATAGTATAGTTGATTTTGCTATATTTAACTGAATCGCTATAACTTTTTTTTATTTCTATATTTTATTATATTACAATCAATTGAAAAAATTTTTAGTACACACTGACGTAATTGGTTTTAGTACTAATTTTCGTATAGGAACAGTCATGTTTTCTAATTAGATTTTAATTTAACAGTGTTACACTAATACAATGATAAAAGTGTGAATTTGTGAAAAACTTCACACGCATAAAAATCTAACGGTGACATTACAAGTCATGAGAAAATGTGTTCGAAGGGTTATGAGACGATTCGAGAAGCACTGTGTAATATTCTCGATATAAATAAACTTATGGCATTTTCTTCAATTGTATGGATTCCCAAACCAAGTACCGCACTACATTGTACATGATTTATTATATGTAAAAAAATATCTAATTTTCTAAATTTTTAGTTTTTATTTTTAGTGAGATATAAGCGTTCTGTTTACTTTGTGCTATCGATGTTTTGTCCGAATCTATTCGTATATATGATATAGGACGTAGGTACGAATAGTTTTTTGTAGTTTTATATTTTATTTCAATTTCCTCCGTTTCAATCGCCTTTTCCATTCTACACATGCATTACATAAATTCATTTCGTATATTATATGATGGTTCGTTCTCTGGTATGTAGCGTTTTTCCGTCCAAATCAAATAAAAAATAAAATAGAAAAATCGCGGAATATATAGACAAAAATATTTTTAACTATAGCCTTTGGATACATTTTCTCTTTGGATAAATAATTTTTTTTTTTCTATCTGTATCTATTTTATTTTTAGCATACAAAGTTTTTGTGTATCTGCTATATTTCTTTTTTATCCCGGTAACAATTCGACAAATTGTAATATTTTTATAGGAGATAGGAGGAAAAAAAAATACCGGGAAAAACAAATATTCATGTACATAAAATAGGACTCGTAGATACAGAAAAGATTATTAGATTTTGCTATAGTTTTATCCTTACTATACATACGAGTATGTGTAGGTATAGGTATATTATGTGGAAATGTGTAGAGGGTGCATACCCAATTCTCTGTTGAATGGATATTTAAAATTCAATTTGTTTAAAAATTTTATACATTTTTTTAAAATAATTGTTTTATGTTTTTGAAATAGATATGATAAATATAAAACAAAATTCCATCATAAACAATTATATTTTGAACTACGATCGCCTCAAATACCACGCAAAACCCACTCTTCCCACAAACCTTGCAAAAAAGATTTCGAGCCCGATCTTACAATTTTCGATATTTTTTTACTGTTAAAATAATGTGCTAGTCACTCGGTGTTTTTAGTAAAATAATCGTCGCAATGATATAAAAAAATTATCGGCCAACAAAAAATGAATTTAAATTATTTTATATTTTTATTTTATTATATTCTATTTGTGATTATCTAGCGTTGATAAAAAATAAATTTGATTAAAATTTTATTCTATTTAGTAACACAATAATAATATTTAGACAGGTACACCTAGTTGAACGTGTGCGCAGGTACACAAAGTTGGTCAAGCTTTATTTTAAAAGATTTTACGATTTGATTTAAAATACTTGCAGAAGTGTTTGCGTCACTTTTGGCCTTTACTTAGTATTAATGTCGCAAATATTGTACTTAAACTCGAAATAAGATGGTTGCTATCTGCAAATTTACGTTTGCCAGCCTCAGAGTATTTTTTAAGCATTTCTTAGTAAGCCGTAAGTTTCTTGTTCTGCAGATTTATTAGAGTATCATTATACCGCAGCAGCATTATTGTTTGAAAGCAATTGGGACAAAATTTTATAAAAAGTTGATATCGATATGTAAGTTTTACTAAATATTTTGATTGGGTGGGGCGCCAGTTCGTTTTGGACACCAGTATCATTTAGATTTTCACTATTTAAGATGGTTTCCAAGAATACATGATAAGTATCATTGGCAATGAAGTCGATCGATGTCACAGGTCCTGGAGAAGGCCCTTGTAAAATTAAATCACTAACTTCACTTGAAGACAGAGTGGATGAGGTTGAAATTGAGTCAGCTGTAGTAGCTACAATTGATGATTTTATATTAGAGCAAGACTCATCAAAAATACAAGTCACAGCACCACATCCACAACAGCGACACCATGCCTTCTGCGAATAGATTTCCCATTCAGCAACAGCAATCAATCAGCATTGTAACATTATCCACAAGCCAAAATACAAATACCCCACAATCTAGAAGCAGAACCATCCAGCAACAAATCTATATCTATCCAATCATCAAGATATATCATTCAATAAGAAGGCGTGTTTTAGACAATCTATTGAAACTACTGTACCTTGATTTCTAATTATCAACAATAACACTTCTCTTCCAACCACTAGCTCCAATACTAGCAATGGGTCGCCGTACGATGGTTGTATTGGAGTTTGTGCTGCTTCAATTCTAATAAAAACGTATGAACATGTCTTGAAATCTGCAATTGCGGTTTTTACAGGTTTTAAATTTTGCATCACTTCCCTTTTACTTGATATGAATTTGTGTTCATAAATCTGCGTAGTTGATGAATTGAAAAATTGTACGAGTAATAAAATCGTGGTATCCGTTACCATTTCTGACGTCGTCCCTCTTAAGTCGGATTTATATATCGTCCTCATTCTTAAGAGAATAGTAGGAAGAACTTCCGTTCATTTTTCCGCAATATAGCATTTTAAAACCGATTTTAAATCACGAATGGATGTTGGACTTCTTACGAATTTGAAACCGGAAGGTCTGCCTAATTACCTAAACAGTAAGGACACAAAAAGTCGTTTCTGATCAGTGATTATACACTCAGTTCCAAAAAAAGCCACACACGATAAATTTATTTCTCTCTCTATTTATTCTGCTCTTCATAATTTTGTAATAGAAAAAAACTAGAAAAAACTTGTTTGAAATTACCGTTATATTTTATTTTACCAAAAAAAAAAATTTGTTGCATAGAAAATATTAGTTGTTTCGCGTAATTGAACTAAAACGGTGGTATAAGTAAATAATTGGTTTGCAAATATGGTGTTTACTGAAGCCCAAAAATTAAAAATAATTAGACTGAAGGCGGAAAATAAATTAAATCGCGAGGTTTCACGTTTGATTCATTGCAATGAATCGTCGGTGCGACGTTTTATAAAAAAATATGAAAAATTGGAGACTTTGAAAAGAAAGGTTGGCAGTGGCCCTCGGAGAATCACAAACTTACACCTGGACAACACCATAAAACATATTTGTTTGCGAAATCGCTTAATACCGGTACCCAAACTAAAATCAGTATAAGTACGCTGACATGAAGGTTGAAAGAGAGAGAATTTATTAGCAGCCGCCCGGTAAAACTTCAAACCACTTCAAATGGGCAAAATACCACGGAAATTGGGACGTAAATATTTGGAAACAGGTTATTTTCACTGACGAGAAAAAATTTAACTTGATAGGAGCCGATAGGGGCTGTATAGTACAACGTAGAAAAGGCGAAAGATATTCGGATGAGTGTATTTTACATACAGTGAAACATTCTCCGTCTGTTATGGTCTGGGGTGAACACCAGACTACATCTAGAATGGTGTAGGGTCAATTTTAATGGCTGAAGGTACAATTAATGCCGAAAAGTATAAAAAACTAGAAATTGACGCGGTAATCCAAAATATTGAAGAACTCTACAGTTTCGAGCCACATGTCATCTTTAAAGATGATTCCGCACCATGTCACAGAGCCCGTGCAGTAAGTATAATTTAGAAAATTCCATCGAAATATGGTTTGAAATGTATTTATAATGTTTTAGGTAATAGATTTGAAATACAGGTTGGGAACTAATAGCCTATTATGGCTGGAAAACAGCCCAGATCTCAACCACATCAAAAATGTTTGGCAAATAATGGGCAAATATGTTGCGCAAAAATGGCCGAAAACAATATTCTGAACGTCTGGAATTGGTGAAAAAGGCTCGAGGTGGATCAAAAAAATATTAGGTCAGTTAATTATGGACCTTTAAATTTTTTTATTTGAAATACAAGAAATTATATTTAAAAATTATTCCTAATTATTTAATAAATTAAATATTTAAAAAAGGTGAAATTTGGAACTTAAATAAAAATCTTCGTTTGGCTAAACTTAGTGGTCTCAAGAAAACTGAAGCATTTTCATTTCTTAAAACTGCAAACTCTATGAAAATCCGTTTAGGATCATGGAAAAAGAAATTAAAAATGTATAAACACATAATAATTTCTATGACTGGACAAAAAACATCGATACTTTAGTGAAAATCAACCATTGAATCAAACTTTTAGTTAATTTTTACGTGCGGCTTTTTTTTTGGAACTGAGTGTATATTAGGGATGATATTGCTAAGATATCAAAAGTAATGAATTTTTAAGGAATGGAGTACTGAATCTAAATTGAAAGTACTTTCCGCGCATTTACCTACTTCACCAATAATTGGCTAATTGTAAACAAGTAAATTTCAAGACAAATTCAATTCAATCTGTTTTGACTCACATCAAAATAGCTTTTTGCAGGACATGACAGAAAAAATTCTTTCGCATTTTTGTGGTAATTAACCACCGAGGCATTAAAACTGCACCAATCCTATAATGCTCGATTTTATTTGAGAACATAAACTGCATCTGTTTATTAGACAGTAATCAAAATTAAGCAGGTTGCTCCACGTCAAGGATCTCTACCATTAGCATCATTATTATTTCTAAGCCTGGAACTGTGGAATGGAAAGGGGTGCGTTAAGTTCTACCTAACTATTGGATCACTTTGAACACATTAATTTCGTGTTTGTACACCATAGTGTTTCAAAGTGTTCCCAAAAAATTCACTGCAACCCGAAAAGAAACCTTTCAGTCAAAGATGAAAAAGAGGAAAAAAAAATATATTAAGATGAAGCTTGTTTTCCGAATAGAACGATTTGGCAATATTCTCCGTCATATTTTTTTAAAATTTAAAATATAAAATCACGATTACGGCAACTTTATGTAAACCTGCGTCAAAATTTTCCGGACAAATTTGACTGAGAGTTTTGAAAGAGAGTAAAACCCAACCAAAACAATCCACCTTGAAGTTATCATAGGCTTTCATCCCACGATTAAATAAAAATACCAATAGCAGCGTAAGTGTTAAAAATTCCTCAGATTTTTCACCTTTATATAATACGTATTTCTCACTCCTTGATTTTTTTCTCATCCCATACTTCTTCTTTTTATTCAAAGCAATATTTTGTTTGAAAATTGATTTTTTATTAATGAACTCCGTAGGAAGAAACAAATTGTACTTTTAAAATCTAAAGAGAGTCAACTGATTCTTCAGCAAGATTGTAACTGAACCAGCTAACTAACCTAATGGCTATCTCAAGCCCAAGTGATAAATTCCGTTGTTCGTGGAAGAAACCATAATTCATATATACGTGACACGGGAAACGTACTTTTCCGTTGAAAAATATAAAAATTGTACTGCCAAAGGAATTAAAAGATCTGCAGATTTGTTGATTTTTCTAAATTCTAGACTCCTGACATTTAAGTGTCAGTTCCGCAAAAAAAATCGTCAAAGTTCGTCAAAAAAGATCGGCAGAACTGTTATTGCAAATAGTTTCTGTACTCTGTTGGCCAATTTCTAATGAAACATGAAGTTCCACTGATCGTGAAAATTCTCACTATATATTCGAATATACCTGACAAGGAAAACGTATTTGTTCTACTGCTTAAGGATTTAAACGGTTCGCAGATTTGTTGATTTAAATAAGAGACTCTTTTGGTCATCTACAAAAACTGTCGATCTATTGATCGACTCATCTATATGAACCTGCTATCCATCTGGTGAGCATTGTCGTGGAATTTGTCAAAAAGTTCGTATATCTCTGTTTAAACGCTACAAAAGGAAATGTAATAATAAATAAAATGTTAAATTTTTGAGTTCAAATCGTCATAAACAGACTCGTTACATATGGCCGGTATAAATTCACCAGTAGAGTGCATGAACTATTGGTAATGATAAATCGGTGGACTTTTTAGTAGAACATGAAAACCCATCCCGGACAAATTTTCGTTGTTCAAATTCGTAAAATATCGTACAACTCTCAGTCAAATTTAAATAGCGAGGACTTTCTTGTTAATTGAGTCGACTTACTCTCTCGTTTGCTTGCTATAGGAGTCTATAACTTTCCTAAATTATCTAATTTACGAACCTTTTAAGCCTTATGGCTTTAGCATTTCTCTATTTTTCAACGGAACTGATACTCGATACTCTTCCCGTGTCGCTATGTCACATAGCGTGAATTCCCACGACTAGCGGGTTCTCTTACTAGCACCGTACATGGGCATTGGAGTCTAGAAGTTATCTAAATTAACAAATTTGCTGGCCTTTTAAATCCTTAGGCTAGGAATACATGTTTCAAGTTTATATGAATTGTGGCGATTCTCACGATCTATGGAATTTATTACTTGGACTCGAGACCGCCAGAAAGGTACAGCACACAATTTCACTCTCTAAAATATTACTTTAAATATAAAATATAATATGGGATAAGAAAATCAAAAATTGTATGAGATGAAATAAAGTGGGCTGAAAGTTTTCATAACTTTAAGGTGGATCCAAATACCCTATTTTGTAAACAAATCTATCCCTTCGCACGTTGTGTGTTCTCGTGTGCAATACAAAAAATATTCATTTCGCTTTAAATTTTGACACAGAGATACAAACTCATGCTTAATTTTTTTTTTTTTTGTCCAATAAGGAAAACTTTGCTGTTTATTTTTTTGATATTTACAATTTTTTTACAAAAAATCAAATTTTATTTTGTGAGTTCGTTTTAGAAAAATAAAAAACATAATGATAATCAGCTTACTTCATTTATAAGTGCGTCTAATTTTTCCCGACAAAGCACACACTGAGGGCATTGAAAGAGACCAACTAACCAATCAAAATATTTTATTTGGGAACAAACTTTTTTTATAATTCCTTTGTTCCCTTTTGAATTAAAATATGTTTCTGACGCAGAGAATGAATAATGTTGACTCAGAGATGCCAATTCACAAAACAAGAATTTTAAATCATTTGTGATTGTTTGGACAAATTTCAGCTAACTTCACTTCAAAGTGCGATAAACTTTTCAGGAAAATTCTGACACACGTAACATATACATTCGACTTTAGCGATAACTGAAAAAGTAGGAGATTTTCGATATTTCACGTTAGCGAGTTCATGTTGGTGAATGCTCAGACACATCCTCAGCAACAGCTGTAATGTTCTCGGTTGTACGTGTTGTAAATGCACGTGCACTTGTTGGTTTATCCAATAACAATCCAATTTTACGAGCTCCCTTCACAAATTGATCCAAATTGCCTTGAAGCCATTTCATTTCTACTGAATTTTCCTTGTAAATTTCTTACAGTTTGGGTAGAAGACTCCCCACTTTGAAAGTAACTTTTCAATAATTTCCCAATTTTGTTCAAGCGTAAAGCGACCCATTTCGTAAATGTCAAACATTAAACAAATTTTGTGTCATAACACGAATGATGTAAGTGTTGCCATACTCAAAAAATCAGTTACTTGAAATTGCAAACGCCAGATGGCTACCCCATGCATTTTGTTATTCTTTTCTTCTACAAAAATGCCCCATAAACGGATAATTTTTGAATTTTCTCAAAAGTACCGAAAATGGCACAAAAGTATCTAAGTACTTTCTATACCGCCAGAGTATCGATAAGAGTACTATAGTATCGGAAATATCATCCCTGGTGTATATCGCGGTGCTCCTAGTCGACAGATTAAATTTTCGTAAAACGCTCGTGTTATATTTTCATTCGTCCTATCAACCACGCTACCACGGGTATTACCTCTACCCATCTTTAGATTCTATCAATACAAGTAAGCAATAGCTGTATCCCTGCGATCTAGCTAATATTAAGACTATGTCTATGTTAATATGTTGAAAATTGTGAAAATGATTAAAAATTTCTTGTCTTAAGTCTTTCATAATGTATGTTATCTTTCACTTCGCTACAATATATGTGTCACAGCCGAGTAGTACTTATTGGAGTCAAGAGCTTATCTGCGACGATATCTTTCCCCGATATATGACGAATATCGGTCGAGAACTGGACGATGAAATCTATCTGGCGGAGTTGTCGAGATGAAGCTTTCTCAGGTTTTTGTTGAAATGCGAAAGTCAACGGCTTATAGTTCGTGTAAATGACGAAATTTCAACTTTGAGCTTAAATCGAAAATATTTTACCGCCGCATAAACGGTCAGCAATTCCCAGTCGTAGACGCTAAATCCAATCTGTAGCGACATCCAATCTGTACCTGTGTTGTACTCATTCATTATTAATCGTAGTCAACATTCAGCGAAAAATTTTCGTCAATTCTTATACCTAGGTTTAACCTTAAACTAAGAATTATTTAAAAATGTATATCAGTTTTCATAGCATAAAGCAATGTCAACCGATATAGTGCTATTACTTTTAGCCGTTACAATTCAAAAATTGTTCCGTTTCCGTTACTAGCCGCGTGGAGGCAAGTACCGTCCGGGTACCCGGTCCACTATTACGAAATGTTCCTTTCTTTTAAGATATTGACCAGTTCAGCACAATATTGCCGAAACCTTCGTTGCTTAGTAGTGCTGGCAATGGTGACTCCTGTAGGTTTATGTTACCCAGCCACTTTTGTTTTAATGACAAGACTGTCACCTCGTTACATTCGAAAAGTAGGTGATTGACGTCTTCTACTTCTGAACCACATGAACGTTGACATTGGTTTGTTATATTAAATCTGTCTCCCTTCCATTGGGTGATTCATTCCACCTTCGTTGCCATAGATCAATCGGCATTTCCTCGATTTCTCTTTAATTATTAAATTGATCATGCCTAATATCTGCAGCATGCACTTGGTCACCTATAATATGTTGGGCTCTTCTTCTTAATTAGTACATGAGCGCTCGCTTTTTGAGTAGAATATCTACAGGGAGCACGCCGGCCAGAACCACAACAGCATCTTTAGACACTTTTCGGTAGGCCTTTGTTACTCTTAATAGGATATTCCTCTGAGCACTTTCCAATGATCTAATATGGTGACAGTTTAACCTGTCGTACCACCCACCCGCTGCATACGTGAAGAGCGCCTGCGCCACACCTTTGTAAATTAATACAATAATTTAATAATTTAGTTTATTTAATACAAGTCCCCATCCCTCTCTTGACACTCGCGCCAAGGAGTGGAATGGTTTCTTGTCGTTTTCACAGACTCTTAATACGTGAGATGCTACTCCCATTCGTTCATCGATGTCAACTCCTAGATATCTAACGCACTTGACCATTTTCATGGTTCAACCGTTTAATGATACAGTTGAAGGTCGATTTGAGTCAAATTTGTCTTTAAGCTGCAGCATCACTGTGTTCTCTGCAGATAGTGACATTTTATGTAAATCGCACCATTGTATCATATTGTTAATGGCGACTTGACCCTGGCGCTGAAGTTCGAGCCTCGAACTGCCATGCGCCAGAATGACTATCATCTGCGAATGCTATTTCATCCATGTTATCCATCATGCTCGTGTTAAACACGATGTTCCAGACTAAGGGACCTAGGATTGAGCCTTGAGGGCATCCTTTTGTTATTTTTTTTTTTGATACAGAAGCTTTGATATATACCCATAACATATTTCGAACTTTGGGCTTTGACAGTGTTTGTTAGGCGGACTATCGCATCCTCAGTTGACATGCTATACGTCGGAATCCGAATTGTTTGTCCGAGAATAGTCCACTCTGTTCGAATCGTGTAGAAATACGAACTGCTAGTAACCCTTCTAGGAGTTTCTCCGTGACAGGTACCAGCATGATTGATCTATACGACTTCGAAGAAAATGGATCTATATCACCAGGTTTCAAGATTATAATCATTTCACCTTTTTCCACACCTTAGGTAAGTAGCCAAACTTCAGACAGTTGTTTAATAATTTTACTATGGTAGTCCCTATAATGGGCCAAGCCAGTTGGATTATTTCAGCGTTCAAGTTGTCAAGTCCAGGAGAATTATCAGTGTTGTACTATTGCTCCCAAGGCATAATCAGAAGCGTCCACCATTACTGATAATGGCTGTGTCGCAGATTAGCCATAATTGCTGCATTCGCCAGTTCTTGTTTGCCAGTAACCAAAAACCATCGTGTCTCTTACTTTGGTTGGCTCTTTAAACTCGGTAAGAGCAGTAATTTTATTAGTTAACAGCATGATGCAAATGATTACAGATTCAGATTAATACATACCGTTCATGTGTCTCAAAGAACCTTATGTTTTTCAAAGCAACGTTTAAATAAAACAACAACAATATTCAGATCTAACTAAATATATTTCACAAAAAACGAATCAAAAATATAATTATTATTACTGGACACCAACACGACCTTGAGATTTTAAAAATTTATTTAACTGCTTTGTAAAAAATTCAACGGGTTTCGTTGTATATTCTTTGTGTTTGCTCGTAAGATGATCATGCAACGCTTCTTCATTCATACACGAGTTAGGTAAAACTTCATAACACAGTAAACATTTTGGCTTTGGTTTCGCCTCGTCGCCGATGTGGGTGAAACCAAATTTTAAAAATTCATCCGAATATTTTTGACCCATTGATTTACGTCCCGGAGTAGATTTTCGCGATGATTTCGGAGTTTGTGGTTTTTCGATTTGTTGAACTGGCGGCACATCCACCACCGTGGTAGAAACGTGTTGCAATTTCGTTTCAACTATTTCTAATTGTTCTGTAGGTGCTTTGAAAGTTTGTCGTGTTTTGGGAGCAGTTTTAGATTTTCGCGGTGTTTTCGGAGTTTGTGGTTTTTCAATTTGTTCTACTTGCGGCAAATCCACCATGGTAGAAATGTGGCGAAATTTTTTTTCAACTATTTCAAATTGTTCGGTAGTTTCTCTGAAAGTTTGTCGCGTTTTGGGATGAGTGACTTTCTTTGGCGAGGTATAGCTCTGCTCCATCATGCTGCTATTATTTAATGATCTTCTAGATTTAATTTTAGCTTTTTCTATTTTTTCTAATTGTTTAGCAAAAAATTCTATCGGCTTTTCCTTATATTCTGCATGTTTCGACATAAGATGTTCGTGTAGCGCAGACTCGTGCATACTAGAATTCGGCAATATCTCGTAGCACAAAAGGCATTTTGGTTTCGGCTTTGCCGTTTCGTCCCCAATGCAAGTGAAACCAAATTTTAGAAACTCTTCCGAATATTGCCTATTAATCGATTTGCGTGTCGGAGTGGCAGTATTAATCATGGACTTTCTTCGTGTAGATGACGTGACGGGCGATGATGGGATATCTTCAACCGTCCAATCCATTGAGATTGACCGACGTACTTTATTCTGAGCTTTTTCCAATTTATCGAGTTGTTTCTCAAAAAACGCACGAGATTTATTTCTATACTCTTTATGCTTTAAATTAAGGTGGGCCTGAAGAAATTCGGGCGTCAAGTGATTATTGTTGAATACCTGATAACATATCAAACATTTTGGTTTCGGGCATGACACAGGGCCGATACATGTGAAACCATATTCCAAAAATCGTAATAAATTCTGATTAGATTTCGGTTTTGTAGGTGACAAAAAAGATGAGTCTGTTGTTATTTCGTGTATACTCTGTCGGCATTGCGGTTTGAAAAAGCTGCGGTTCATCCTGTAATAGAAAGTTTAAATAAATTAATTAAAAATTTAAAATCTTGATTAATACGTGCTAAATTAATTATAATTATAAAGGCGTTAAATCGCGCGATCTCGGTGGCCAGTTTACATCATCACAACGCGAGATAACCATGCCCTCAAATTGCTCGTACAGAATGTTCATCGTGGTATGCGCTGTGTGGTACGTAGCGTCGTTGTGTTGAAACCACATGGAACGACATCCATATCATCCATTGATAATAATTTTGTACTTTTCCGGTGAATGTGGGCATTCGTCTTTATTCGGACTTTAACCGTAACATATATAATACAAAATTAAACTACAAATAAAGAAGCAAAAATTTATTAATTAAGAAATAACCTACCTGAAGTAGTTTGTTATGAAAACCCTTTTGCTTGCAATATTGTGGTACGATATTCCTGAAAGATGAAACATGCCTTGTCAAAAATACTATTGCTTCTTGATAACTTATATAAATAATAGAACAATTTTAATCCTGAAAAGTATGAGATAGGAGAAAAGTGTGAAAGAATAAGTAATAATAAATAATAATTAAATGAGAATCCCATTTCGCTCCACCATAACCAATTTCAAGATGTAGGTTGGCAATAACCCTGAACTTGCTCTTAAAATCCATTGAGAATCCCATTTCCATTGCACAATACGAATGTATGAGTCTACTATAGAATGATTAGAATCTTAATATCTCCTGTATTTTCAAATATTTAATACTTTATTCAATCACCCAAAAAAAGAGTTGCCAAGAAAGTAGAACAACAAATGATACTCTACGAAAAATTATGATCGCAGTTACTAATAAAATAAATAATTAAATATATTACTAAACAAAACTCACAATGGGAGCTTCAGGGGCGTTATGTTGTACCATCACATTTTCAGACTTTCGACTTAGTTTATGTCTCATTTTTCTAAAGCAAAATGATATGCGCTTTCACCTAAATAATTATACAAAAAGTACTACACTTCGACACACGTCTCATCACAACCGTATCACAGTAACCGTAGACATCAAAAAATAGAAATAGCAAGATGTTTTATTCGGGCATGCTGAGACTATAGAGACATAAAATAAGTCCAAAGTCGAAAATTGTGATGATATACAACATCCCACCCCCTAGTTAGAGAATTTAAATTAAATTGGCGCCGATTTCACTAATCATGGTGCCAACAGTTGGGGGCGTGAAAATGCCCAATGACTCAATGATCTGTGATGACGGTCAAGTATGACAAGTACATATTTAGACATTTAGACTGAAATTATGTAACAATTCAAAGATGAATTTTATGTGGCATGTCTGAGATAAATCGTATATCACACGTTTAACAAAAAATAAATGAATATGTGTCGTCCTGATTTATTTTAAAAAAGCAATATATAGTACATATTAAGCACCAATAAATATAAAAATCATACCGGGATATATATTTACAGTGCTGGAATCCCAAATGACTGAACTTTGAACTTTTGTCGAATACAGAAATATAAAATAACATTAAAAGATTTTCTTTACTTACGAATTCACCAAAAAAAGTTGTTATTTCAACACCGAAGATAATAAGACGAATGGTTAGTAAAATATACATTAAATATACATCTTAATTATTTACCCAGATAATCTAAAAAAACTCGTGATAGAATAAAAAGATTTGGGACATTGTCATGAAAGATGAAATGTATAAGAGATCAATCACACTAGCCTTCAATCGTAGACAGTCATTGAACGCCACATTTGAGGTACAAATGTGATTTGTCACATGTTTAAGATTTATCGTTTTATACGAAACGTACCGGTCGCGGAGGCCTCATTAGGTCCCACTCGTCTAGCACAAACACCGTAGACTATGCCTCAGTACAAGGCGTCAATCGGCCTTTCTGAAAAAACTGGTCTGTGCAATACCAAATTTAAATCTAGAACTGCGCTAAACTAATAAATGGAAAACGCAATCCATCAGATAACACTAGCCCTAAAAACCCATTTAACAGATGAAACATATCTTTCTCTCTCTCTCTCTCTCTCTCTGTCTGACATTATATCCAATCAAGGGATTTGGCCGCCTCACATGAGGTTTCATAATCATATTTTCATTTCGAATAATGAGTGATTGATCCTAAACCAGCCGTGAAATTTTTCCCTTGTCACCACCGATCAAACATCTGACCCCCTAAAATGACTCAAGTAATAAATCAACTAGCGGCACTTAGAAACAACAAAAGCCTCGTTACAGTGACACGTTGAAGACTAGTGGTTGACCGTTAACTGCGCGAATGAAGATACGGCAACAACTTTTGCTATGTTAAAGTAATGCGACACAGCAATCTTGAAAATATTGAGCAACGAAGATATCTCGCACTAATGGTCAAAAGCAAAGGGCTCCGAAACGAAGCATGAATGATACTGCTGAGGATAGGTAAAATTGGAATTTACAATTAACCAGTTGTATCCCACCAAAAATAGTTGAGAACCTTAAAGGTCCCTACTACAGTGTTAAGGCGTTAATCACCGTTTGGCACCCTTTTATGTTAAGTTTGATTGCTCAGTAGTTATAATCTCAAATACCGACAATATTGAGATGATTTGTGTTAAAATCAACACGGGTTATACGAACAAACACATTTATATTTATAAGAAGAAATCAGAATCCTTCTATAATGAAGGTCGGCCGGCGATCATTGTTCTGGTGACCCCAAAACCATTGCTGGCTTTTTCGCAAACTTTTTTAATAGTGCCAACTCCAATAATGATGTCGAGCCTAATGCACTTCAATTACATGAATAACAGCGCTCTAGCGTCTCCGGTCTCTATTCAAATCGATCTTGAAACTGTGGTAAGGAGCATCAACAAGCTCAAAAGATGATTTTCCCGCTGGCCTCGATGGATTGCCGTCTATCGTTTTAAAAAACTGTGTTGGTAAATTAGCGCAGCCACTTACAATTCTGTTCCAAAAGTCGATCTCGGAAGATTTCCATCAATATGGAAAGACTCTTTTATAATTTCACCCCATAAGAAGGGAAGTAAATCAGACGTCTCTAACTATAGGTCATTTACTTTCAATGTAAAACATTACTTTTAATGAATCAGCATGGCTTCCTTAGAGAACGATCCACTACAACCTATCTAACCGAATTTGTATCTGATACTTTGAACATTATGGAAGTTGATGTTATTACCACGGATTTCAGCAAGGCGTTTGACATAGGGTTTCCCATAAGATAATTTTGTTTAAACTCAGGGCCCTTGTGGAATCTTATCGGAGGATACGTAGGTATCAGGTGATCTTTAGGTCATCCTTATCTGCTCCTTTTATAGCTACTTCCTGGGTACCGCAAGGCAGTCATTTTGGGCCTATTTTTTTCAATTTATCCATCAACGATGTCGATTTCATGATTAAAAACTCGTCAATTTCCATTTATGCTGACGATATGAAAATTTACAGACAAATTTCAAGTTCAACCGATGTTAAACTATTGCAGAATGACCTCAATAACTTCATAATTTGGTGTACTAAAAATAATCTAGATCTGAATGTGAGTAAATGCCAATGCATAACATACTCAAGAAAACGTGCAAACTCCATTAGCCGAGAGTATACCATCAAAAGCGCTGTGGTTGTAAAAGTTTTAACCATACCGGGACTTAGGTGTGATTTGTGACCGCGAACTTAACTTTAGAGATCACATCGATTTTATTGTCAACAAACTCTTCGCTTGGATTTGTGAAACGCTGGTCTAAAGAATTTGTGAACCCTTATGTTACGAGGGCTCTTTATATGACATTTGTTCGGCCCCTGCTTGAGTATTCTAGTCAGGTCCCCATACCATGAAGTGCACATACGAAGAATTGAAGCGGTACAACGTAGTTTTTTGCACTTTGCTCTGCGCGGATCACCTGGGGTGGATGTTTACAATTTGCCAACTTATCTCGACCGATTGGAGCTTATTAACTTGAAGCCACTAAGTAAGCAACGATCTGTTGCAGACATCGTCTTCATTCATCAACTGTTATCTGGCTGTATAGATTCTGCAGCTCTACTCGAAAAGGTAAATCTTAATGTTAATACTCGTGCTTTGAGAACGATACCAGCTTATAGACCTACGGCCAGAATGAGCCTATAAAATACTCTAATAAATATTTCGAACTTTTTGACTACCACATCAGTAAACTCGAAATTAAGCAATTATTATTTGCTACCAATACATAAAATAATTTTTGTTTTATTTTTAGATTAGTTGCTTTTTTATACTTTCATCTATTTGACTTAAATACTCTATTGAGTATTTATAAATTTTATGCTCTCTCTATTTGCGTTTCTTAATTTTATTTTTTTTTTATTTTTTTTTTTGATTTCTCTTTTTTTTGTCTTTTATTTTTTCTTCCCGTTTTAAATGCTTGCTCTAAGCAAACCAGCGGTCGTTTTCTCCTTTTTTACGGCGGGGTATCATTCTCCTAAATTTAGTACATATAGATTCAGCCGTCATTTTCACAGCTTTTTTAATACATTTTTTATTTCGATTAATATTAATTTATTTTTTGCCGTTTTCTTTCTTTTTTAATTTTTAATTTAATAGAATGATATCCTTGTTTATAATTCCCCGGAATTATATTCAAAAAATAATAATAATGTTGATGGTGACTCCCCGCGTGCGGTCAGGGAGGGATGATTGGTCGTTGGGAATTATTATTATTATTATTAGAACAGGGCTCGGTGGATCCACTAAATGACTCCTGCTAACTTCTCCGCCTCTTTAAATTATTATTTATATCGAAGAACTGAAGTTAATCTATAGCAATCTCAATGTTTTCTGTAACAGAAATGTTGGACGTCTACCAAAGAAAGGCAAGGACACTGTAAATTTTATAGTGGCCTACTTTCCCTGGGACGAGGACGATTCCTAGCCTGTCATACCACGCAACTTTAATCTTTCGTTGTAAAACTCAACATTAAAAATTTATAATCGAGTGCAATATGAATTCACACCACATAGTTTGGGGAAGTACCGATATCAAAATACGAGATAAGTCACTTTTTGAGCATTGTTTATCAAATTTAGCTAAATAACACAGGAAACGACGCCACATTCATAAATATCGTATGGCAAGAGGCCCTGGTTCTGATGTTAAAGATCGAAATAACACCAAATCATTCTTATGTTTGGAAGCGGAGATCCTCCTCTCAGTACTCGTATATTGAATTTATGTAATAGGAAAATACCCATATATTAATCGGATTTGCGTTAGAGATATTCACTGGTGGAATCATGATTTTGAGGTCGAAGAGAGAAGTTCGTAAACTATTCGTCTTAACTCCCTACCGGGCAATTCTCTCTAGATATAATAAAGCGTTAAAAAGTAACAAAAGATAGTTGGAGAGAGGAATTGTAGAAGTTGATAAGGTCCCGTCGGTGTCGACTACACAAAACTCAATTCATAATTTCACATCTGAGCCCTGAGGAATCAGACGCTAATCTGCCTAACAAAGCTCTGAAAACCTGCCTCAAATCAGCTTTCCAGAAGATTCTACGGTTCGTTCAGAGACGTGAATAGAAATCCAAAACTAACTTCCCGCGAAATCAAAGAAATAACAAATGTTTCTGTTTCTACGCATACAATTTGTCGACGGTTACGCGAAAAAGGAAAAATTAGCTGTATCCAGAGAAAGAAACGCTTCATAAGTGAAACAAATATGAAGAAAAGATTGCAATTTGCTAAAAAATATAGGAATAAAGGCTTAGAATTTTGGAATCATGTGCTATGGTCAGATGAGAGCAAATTTTAACTCTTCGATACCAAAAAACGAGATAGAATTTCCGGATCCGTTTATGCAGCTCAAAATATAAAAGCCACAATAAAGCACAGTGGTGGATCTATTATGGTATGGGGGCGTTTCGCTGGAAGTGGAGTTGGTAATTTGTGTTTAATTGATAATATTATGACAGGAGGTGTATATGTGGACTTATTGAAAGAAAATTTAAAAGACTCAATACGCAAAATTTGGTTACCACGGCGGTTTATCTCCCATCAAGACAATGATCCCAAACATACTTCCAAACTTATCACGCCATATTTTATAAAAAATAAAATCAAATTATTGGAATGGCCTCCTCAGAGCCCGGTTCTTAATCCAATAGGAAACCTCTGGATGATGTTGGACGAAAAATTGCCATTTGAGCGCTCAAATAAAAACGATTTTTTTTAATAACTTAAGCCGCATGGAAACAAAAATCGCCTGAAACTACTTCAAATCTAATAAAAAGTATGCCACGGCACCTAGAAGCAGTTATCAAATCTGGAGGAGGACATACCAAATATTACCCAATCTAGATGATCAAAAAATGCTAATGTTTATCTTGTTAAATGAATATGTTCACTTTATTTTGTCTTAGTGATGAACAAGCAATCTTTTTAATTTATTTTATTATAAATAAGGTAGAAAGTATTTTGGTGTTTTAAATTACTAAATTAATAAATAATAGCCCAAAAAGTATTTTACGATTGAAAACTTAGTACATATTTATTTTATTTGTTCAAGGCTGGGAAGACAAGTTTATTATAAATAGTATGTGTTCACTTAATTTTGTCACCCTCTGTATATGTATTTAACTGAAAGGTTTTTTTTTTTTTTTTTTTTTTTTTTTAATTAAGCGAGGATGCAAACTTTTCTATTAAAAGGTTTTTCGGGATGTTTTTCGGGCCAGCTTCATATACATGTGTAAATAAATTAATTGTTTGCAAATTTGATTGTTGCAAACGACTATGATTTCGAACTTAATTTACACCGGCCACATGGTTTAAGCCTCGGCATTTGAACCGGGAGGTACTAGGTTCGAATCCCACTAGAGCTGGATGCATAGCAAATTTTCGTCATCGATTGCGATCGGTGATGTTAGCAAACTCATTTAAGACCCTCTGTTGGAAAGCAGAATTCAGGGGAATTAATTGACCTTAATTAGAAATTAAATCCGCTGGATAATTAATGCTTACTTTTTAAAAAAAGTGTATGCTGTACAATCAAGTTAAAAAAAATTTAACATCTATGATTAATTTTTAATATAGTTTATTTGTATTTAATTAATTATTATATAACATAAAAGAATAATAATGTGTATAGATCATTTAGAACATTGCCAAACATAATATTTTGTTAAGTGAAATAATATTCAATGATCAAAAAATAATGAATAACTAATTCTAATAAAAATTAAAACTATTACAAAAATAATACATAAAACTGAATAATTTTTTTATTAAAACTTGCACTTGGTTACTATTCTACAAGTTGTTTATTAAAATACTTTTAGGTTATGCAACTTATTTAATAAAATACTGCTTTAATTTACGTTAATTATATATAGGCAACCCTCCAAGAACACGGTATTCGAAGAACACGGTTTCGAAGAACACGGATACCCATTTCCTCAAACTACACGGTTACTAACAACACGATTTTCGTTATTCTCTTTTATTTTGTCTTTTGTATATCATAACAAAAAATAAAACGTAACGTTTTTTTATTTTCTTTTTTGTAGTCTTGAACAACACGGTTTTAAAGAACACGGAACGAATTAATCGTGTTCTTTGAGGGTTTCATGTAATACACGAAACCGCAAAATTAATTTTTTTCTTATACCGTGATTACAATTGTTACAGAATACTGCTAAATTAATGGGTGTTTTTAAAGTTGAGGTTCCTACCTTGTTACCGTATATTATAGTTATAAAAAATATTTGTGCCGCAAAATCTAATGCATTTTGACGAAACTCCGATATAGGATTATATTTTTTAAACATTCTCAGAAGTAGCAAGCTGTGAAAGCAATGCAGATTCAAATCTCTTCACAAGAAATTATTCGTTGGTCAGGAGTTGTTCGTTTGCACCAATTGTTTTTTAGCTGTGGTTTAATTTAAACAGATTTTGATTAAATTATAAATACTACTAGCTGACCCGGCAAACGTTGTTCTGCCATATAAATTATTTCTAGTGAATGTTTTTGGTTGTTAAATAAAAAAATAACGAATGTATTGTAATTGTGTGGGGATGAGATCTATGCCGGAAAGAGGAATGGAGCTCTGTAGACGATGGCCGCCGATAAAAACAAAAAAAACACCAACCATTCATTTTCTTAATTCAAAGTATTTCATTAATGTAACGAACATATTCATTGTTTGATCTCTTAAAAGTTAATGTCGAGTTCACGTATGCGACCAAAAAATGATTCGCGAATCAAAGGAAAATTAAATCATTGAAAACATATACAAATTTCCCCGTCCGAGATGAAATAACTTTAACTTTGGGAAAATTTTGATCGGAAGCATCCAACATAATAAAAAAAAATTACAAATTATGAGTAATAATGCGACATAATTACGCTCAAAGATTGGCTTGATTCGCGAATCATTTTTTGATCGCATACGTGAACTCGACATAAATGTAAAGTGAAAAAAGTAATACATTTTTTATCCTAAAGTAGGAAAATGAAATAAGGAAAATCAATATTGATTTCGAAGAGTAATTGAGTGTACGATATTTTTTGTCAATCCGTCTTTGTCCGTGTGAAAAACATGTTGTTGTTAAATCTAAGCCGCAAACACACATCGTTTGGCCTTGCGACTTATTGATTGTCATTGCGAATGCCTCCTCCTATTTCTAATGGGAAATTGAACGCGTTTGAATTCAATTGGCACGTCTGTGAGAATCATTGGAATTCGTTACAGCCAAACATTTTCGGCTCGGAATTTACCATTCAATATGGTAGCTTCGATAATTTTTTTTATCAATTTTTTAATGACCAATCGCGTGCCATTGTACAACCGTGGTGGGTTCAAATTCCGAAGTAAAATAACAGTAGATCCATGGTGGCATGCCTGCAAAATTTAGTGAATTAGAAAACTCTGTTGATAATTTACAGCTTCATTGGCATCGCAAACTATATCGATCGATTTGTATGATACCAAGTTGCCTGGCAACGACTGCTGTATCTTGAAGTTTAAATCGTCGACATCCACATTTTTTGCTGTCAAAATGGCTCTTTCTGCTAGCCACGCATGATTTCGCGAATCAACGATTGTGCAGAAATTAGTGGGCAATTTTATGCATTCAGTATTTTCATAGACAGGAACTTTTCCATCGCCGATATCTAACAATTGGTTCGAGAATGTGTCAGCGGATGATTTCCACAATGGCGATAATTTCACGCAAGCCTTGATCTCATCAGCGAACGTTGAACGTGGAATGACGGGAAGTGTTTGTCTGAAATCACCTGAAAGGAGTAACAGAGTGCAGCCGAATAGTTTTTCGTTTTTTTATATCTTTGAGTGTTCTGTTCAACGCCTCAAGAGAATGTTTGTGTGGCATATTATAGTGCATTCATTCCAGATGATAATTTTGCATTGTTTCTGCAATGTGGCCATGGAAGCTGTTCTGCCTCCATCCAATAAAGTTGCTGCAATGCCAGATGATGCAACGGCCAATGCGATGCCTTTATTTAATCGTATTTCGGCGAGAATTAGCGAAACGAGAAATGTTTAGCCAGTTCCACCTGGTGCATCAAAAAAAAATAATCTACCTTGTCCGGCCGAACCTGCCAGCATATTGCGGTCGTAAATGGTTTTTTTGTTCATGAGTCAGTAGTGAGACATTGCGAGTAACAATCACTACCATTTCTGCAGTATCGTACTGCATTGATTTAGCAGACTCATACCAAAATGACTGAGTGGTAAATTGGCAATGACAACGCAAAGATCCTCGATAGCAATCAATGCTTCATTATGTGTAGCGTCGGTGAATGTATTTTTTGTCTTTGAATCTTTGTGCTTATCCCACAACGTCCCCCGGGAAATATGTAGTCAATACTGTAGCGAATAGTAGACGAATTTGTGTTGCTGTACAGCCCAATGCTCCTTTATAGCAAGCATATCGTTCCAGTAATTGCCGTCTTCGAGCAAACCGAGTGCAAGGCATGCATCTTTATATGTTGGATAGTGTTGTCCATTCACTTTGCATATATCTTGAAATGACAATGGGCCGGTGACATTAACCAACAACAGTCACAGAGAGAAACACTCAATCTGGCTTGGAGTGACTGTAAATACTCGGCCCAAAGTGTTTGATTTGAATATTCTGGGGCACGCATCAATTGGTGTGCCTAGCTTGCGGGGTATCCATTTTTTTGTTTGATTCCATGTGAAATTCCGTGGTAATTCGGAATAGATTAGTGTTCGTGCAAAGATACCAAAAGTATCCGCACGATTACACAATTCAAAAAATTCGGCGAGTGTAGTTTTTGGTTGATTTATGGCATGCTCAATTGCTATCTCGCTGGTGAAAAGTACGCGCTGACTGTTTTCAAGATGGACGGCTAAATGTATAACTGCTGGGTCCCGTCCATGAATTGAGAAACCAAAGATACGCCAGATAGCTTCATTGAAGCTGATGTACCGGCCAATTTGGTAGCGCATTATTTCGTCATTTTCATTCAATCGAGGAGCATTCACATCGGTATTTTGAATTTGAAACACAGCCATATCACTGCCTTTATTTACATAGTTGCAAATGTATTTGATGCTCTTCACCGAATTGCAAAACTCAACATTAATATGAGCATTGAATGTTTTCCATTAATTTTGATTAATTGATTTTTGCATTAATATGCACATTTTCCATCTGTCATGTAAGGCGATAAACGATCATCACATGGGCCATGTATCATGTTTGTGATAATAATATCGAACAGTAATTGATCAGTAGACGGATCTGGAATTTCAGCGGAAATTACACTATCGATTTCCTCAAGGCGTATTTTGTCGACTAACCAAATCAAAATGTGTGCATGAGGTAATCCTCGTTGCCATTCCACCGGATACATCTAGCAACGTGTGGGACCGAATACGTGTAATTTTGTAATGAAACTCATTAAAGACTTCAATTTTTGTTGAACCCCTGGACCCCTTTGTTCTTTTAGTATTTAACCACCTTTTTTACAATCATAAGACACGTATATATTTCTTATAAATTAAAATGAATCGTACAAAATTATGCGCGCACTGCGTTGTGATATATAACAAATGCAGAATAAAATGTCAAAATGACGCAACACTACTCGTGAATGACTTGTGTGTATATCGATGTGGATGAAAGTTCGATGAGGCGGATATAGCGCCATGTATCATTCAACAACATAAATAATTTCGTTCTGTTTGAAATACGAACGACGGTTAAATTATTTGGATATTGTTCTTCCAAAAATACTAAAATCGCAATTATTAAATGGAGGGGTGGAAGTAGGAAGACAATTTTTTTCCTCGATAGGGACACCCTAATCACCTAGCGGTATCAAATATACTTTACGACCTATTCTAATCGGTCTAGCCATTTCGGAGGAGTGCGACCACAAATACCGTGACACGAGATTTTTATATACATATTAGATTTACAAGTTGCATCATAAAGTGAGTTAAGCTTGAAACAGAACAAGAGCGACAACGTCAACCGTCGACGAATAAATAAAAAATATCGCCACGATATCGCTGTAGCTAACAGAGCAAGAGCGTCAGCGTATGGCGATAAAAAACACCACAAACGTCATAACTACGACATATTTTATTTATGTCACAATGGATTCTAAAAGTTAGCATACTCGAATTATAAAAATTGTATTATCAACTTATATATATACAAGAAACAGTTGGCAAAATTGTTTCGCGGGCGATAAAAATAGAAATAGACTCTAACGTGGCATTTCATTCGACCAAGGAATGGAAGTTGGTATTCAATTCAATTTTTGGTCAAAAAAAGCAACCAATGAATTCGTATAATTTATTTTTGAAAGTTGGTAGTGTTTGACATTTGCGATATTGTTTGACGGTAGTATTTTTGCGATTATTTTTGTTTGTATGAATCCATTATAAACAATACACCATGCCACAATTATTATTTTATTGAAAACAATGTAATATTAAAAATGTTTAACGAAAAAAGTCAATACAAAAGGCTTGTCATTAGTATGTATCAATTTTGTAGAAAATGTCAAAAAATCAAAATAAAATATACAAAACATACATTTAGAACAAAAAAATTAATTTGGAAAACTCTAGTGACAAGCACAGTAACTAAAAAATAGAATTGGAATGACAATACCATCAACTCTGTAGGAATTCAATGAATTCCAAATTGGCATTGATTACATAGCATTGTTGTTGTAAATTGGTAAATGAAATATCGCTTAAATTTATTTCAACGAAAAAATCGTTGTCGCCAGCTTCGATGGTTGTGTTTGTATTGCAAATTTCGGTGTTTTATAATATGACAGGCGACTTCGCTCGTCATCTTCGTTCTTGTTTCGTAAAAAACAGATTCAAAATTTGATAAACCTATTGAATTATATTTTATACTTTACGAGATTTTAAAGTTTCTAATACAAAATTCAGGGGTCTCGTCAAACTGCACTGTTGACCAATGACCATACTATCAATATACGAAAAATAATTTGACCTTATATACAAACTATCAACACAATGTCTTAGCGAATTATTTTAAATTCGCTAAATAATAGTTAACCTTAGGTTTTATTGAAATTTCCCTTCGATATAATTATTGTATTAGATTTAGACGCAACTTCATCGCAAATAGATTTGATGCATGCTTTTTATATAAATGTGATACACGATTCTTTCGTATAAGCCATGTAAAGGTTACATCGAAAAACGCTACAAAATTTCTGAGTGTAAGCAAAAGACTTGAAATGAAGGCCACAATATTCAAGTAAGCCTGGTTACGGTAAGAAGACGTCTTAAAGAAAAATATTTATATGTAAGAATACTTGCAAAAGAGCTTGCTTAAATACTGAACATCGCAAAAATTACAATGTGCGAGATCAAGTTGATTGGAATGTTGAGGATTGATCGCGCTTTCAGTAAACCGATGAGTTGCGATTTTGCTTGTATAGCTCTGATCGCCGAGTATGTAACAATTGTGGTTTATTGTTATTTGGCGGGTTGTACTGTTTGAATGTATCATGTTCCGTACAATGTTATAGTAAAAGTATTATTGTTAATGAACATCCCCCGTAAATGATTTTTGTTTTTCATTCATCACAATTTGCTAAAATTCAGTTTATGGTCAACGGGTCCGCTTTATTTATTATATTTTTGCTCTCAAAGAAAAATTGAAAAAAGGAAAAAAGAATAGTGAATATTAGATGGGGAAAAAATAATTTGTTTTTGGTCGGTCATAAATTCGGTAACGATACGATATTTTAGAAAGGAGGTAAGTTCTGTTGATCGTGATAATAGTACAAAAATATGTACTGGTTAATATGTACTGTGGCACTATTCCGAGTTTCCCTGGGAATAGCATTTTTCACAAAATTTAATTTTGCTGGCCTACTGATTGAATTAGTTTAGTGTAAAAATTTACAAAATAAAGATTATGTTTTGGGAAACTTTTGTACCACAAAATTTTTAGATGGAAAAATAGTTCCCCATTTAACTTTGTTTCGAGAGTGTTTACACCAAACTGATGGAATTAGTAGGCCAAAAAATAAAATTTTGAAAAAAATGGTATGAAAATATTTTTCCCAATTTCCCATGCCACTGGTGCGGCAAATAGTGTTCTGTGTAATTCCCTACATAAAAGCATATATTCTGTATAATTTTTTTTTCGAGCTTGATGATCTTAAATAATTAGACCATGACATTGCCGTTCGGGTAAATTTCACAAGTGAGATTAATTTTGTTAAGTGTGCAGTTATTTAGACATCTGGTACCGTGTAATCATGCCCTATAAAAATTTATATAACTTGTAAAAACAAAGGAGACGTATCCCTTAGAAGTTTTACTGTGCCGAATATTTTCTTTCTTGCCAGCAGGACACATAAACTATTGTGCGTTCGTATCTACATAAAGGAATAGCGTATACCGAGACTTAACTTGTGCGGCGGTGATGACCTTTTGAAACAAAGTGCACACAAAACTGCTAAGATATTTTGGTATTTTTTTTTTGTTTACTTATTTTCTGTCTCGAACTTTTGTTATTATTTGCGATTTCTTTTCTAAAAATTTATTAATTGTAAGATTTTGGCTGGTTAATTATGTAAGTTTACGCCACTTCATATGGTTGTGATATTTTTTTATCTTTAATCGATTTTCTTGGGTGTTGAAAACTAGTATTTCTTTTCATCTGTCATCTCATTATTTGGTTATATCTTCTTTTGCTAAATGGCACACTAAAGCGAGTGAAATAATGGAGCTGGGCCTCTGTAGACTAGGGTCGACGTCAGCTTAGATATTTTCTTAATATTTTTCTTTTTGCTGTGGATCATTTCAGAATGGGGGGGGGTATGTAATAATGGGATGTAATCATTTAATCGACGCTTCATTTTACCGAATTATGGTCCGTTAAATCGAGGTTTTATCATTTGCGTTATAGATATTAGGTCGAAATTGGTCCACCGGAAGTGGCACCTTAAACAGAACCTTTTTGTTGTTTTTGCAATTATTTTGAAAAGTTTATCAAAATTTACTTTACGTATACATCGAGAAAATCAGATATGGAGTACAAATTTTTAAAATTTTTAAGTGCAGGATTTTTTATCAATAGTTTTGGAAGGAGGAGGAAGTTAAATTTTTCCGGAAAATTACCCCATTTTATAGGAAAAATTTCGGTAAAAAAAAATATTGCGTATTATTTCAATCAAAATACGTACAAATTTGTAATTTAAAAAAAAAATTGATATTAGAATTGTAGTTTAACAGTTTTTCGACAGTACAAGTAATTTTTCCGGGAAAATTTTGCAATTTTTCCAGGAAAATTTTGAAATTTTTTCAATTTTTCTTTACTTAGTATAAAATTATAAAAATAAAATTTGACACTTGAAAAATTGTATAATTTCTGGAAAAGCGGGGGTTTGGGGTCCCATCCTCTAAGGTATACAACGAATTAAAATTACATTAAAAAACAAATCATAATTACAAAAGTTGATTTTTTTAACATTTGTGGCATTGTCAGAAGAAGCGTTAAGAGCAATAAAAACTCTTTGATCTGTGTCTGCAAGGTTGATGAAGCAATTATTATTCATAAAAATAAAATAAAAAAGTGAAAGAAAGTTTGATTTTCCATCAAAAAAAAACATAGCAAAATGTATACTGCTTACCTGATGTTCTCGATTAATACGTAAAGTAAATTCACGCCAGTTTATCATTTATGAGAAAACCAATAATGAACTAAACGATTCCAAATTTATTTGGCAATAATATCGGTTCAGATCAAATTTCAAAAATTTATGCGAATAGGATAATTTTTGACAATAAATAATGGGTTTCAACTTAAATTCGACCTCTGTGCAGCCCTGGCGGATTGAGTGATCGGAATGAAAGCTGGAAGTGGTAGCTTTTATAAGAGATTTTCGGTTTTTGCAAATATTTTAAAAAGTACATATATGTAAATTAAATTTCAAACAGAATTTGTTAAGATAATTTGTTTAAACTTTACCGGATATGACAAGTGTTGATAAATTGTAGTTTACCAAAATTTGGGATATTCTCTATATTCCAGACGGATTAACTGTTCGGAACTTAACCTCCAAGTTAACCATTTTCCATTAATTGGGAGATTCTTGCAAAATTGAGTGAAGAAAATTGGTGTTTCGGAAGTGGTAGCTTCTATGAGAGCCTTTTCAAGTTTGCATTGATGTTGGAAAGTTTACCATTTAGAAAAAACGACAAGAATTAAAATATACAAATAAATTAAAAAATTTAATTTTCAGCAACGGTTGCCTTTGTTGGTGTTCTGAAATTTAAGCAGGAATTTTTGGTTATAGAGTTGTCCAAATGAGACCCAGGAAATGAAAAAAATAATTTTGTAAAGACGCCATGTTTTTTCTCTCATTTCATATCACTTTGTTAATTGAATGTTTGCCATTTATCGGTATGGAGTCGTATTCGACTGAAGATCGTGTTAAAGTTATTCAAGAGCACTACAAAAATGATGAACAAATAAGAACACGTTTCGCTCAAATGAAATAACCATCGGTCGTTTCGTGTGCAAATTCGAGGCAACGGGTTCTGTGGTGGATGCACCAAAGCCTGGCAGCGTCGATCACTTGAATTGAGCATTTCAAGGACCAGTTGGACATGAACTTACACGCATACAAGATACAATTAACCCAGATCACGCAATAGATCATCAAAAACGAGTGTTCACCGATTGGTCCTTAGAGCACCGTACAATTGATTACCAATTTCATCAAAAATCATTTTCATGCGATGAGGCGCATTTCACGTTGAATGGAACAGTAAACAAGCAAAACTGTCGCACTTGGCTCAACGGGGATCCATGTGAATATCAAGAGCTGCCATTGCATCCTAAAAAGCAACTGTTTGGTGTGCTTTGTGGTCAAAAGGCATCATCGTACCTAATTTTTTTGAAAATGAGGACAAACAAATTAAAATAAACAAAAATTTGCACGCGCCGGCACAACTGTGTGTGCTGTCACATGAAATACACAAACAAAAAACTTCAAAAAAAACGTAAATTTTTTAAATTCCATACTAAATTCCATACTACAAAATATCAAAGACACAAAAGTATCGATTTTGGACAAAAATAATATTCTTTCTCTTTCACGTTTTTGCTTTATTTTTATAAGTTTTTTCATAAGTATCTCCAGTTTCCTGAGACAGATGGGCGTGCAAATACACACACAGCTGTGCGTGTAAATTTTGTGACACTTTAATTTCTTATTGGTTTTAATTGTAAAGTTTTTAATTATTAAATTAAATTTTTATAAATTATTGTACAAAATAAGTGACCGCAATAACAACAAATTGGAATTTTTGTGACGATTTTCTTTGGCGGGTAGTATGGATTTCCGTGTACTTACATGATTGTGTCCATAGAAAGAGTGTGGTTTTTGCAAGCGAATGTAAACGGAATTCCGTTAGCATTGTATATTGGGACAGACAAAAAATTTCTATATGTATTAAAATAAAGTGATATTTATACTTGTTACGGTTAAAGTGCGAAATCGATGAATGTGAGAATAAAAAATGGAAAAATTGCTAAGTATAATGTTACAAAACTGTTTAAATTGGAAATTTCATTACCGAAATGATTCACTCAACTGTTTTATAGTATTACTACCAAGATACCTGATATGAGAAACAGCATCGCTAATTCTTTTGGACACGTAGTAAATTGCCGTAACCTCACCTAGGCCGCCATAAGACCAATAAACTAAACTTAATCTTTGTAGCAGCGGAAATTAATAAAGATGCCGTTAGGAAAACACTTTTGGAGCAATATTTAATAGAATAAACAAAGTTTATAAATTTTATTTTCGTCCGCTATGCAGATTTTACATTTCAACCGTAACATACTCGTAACATCATTTCAACCGTAACATACTCGTAACATCATACTCTTATAAGGTAAGGTTTAAAATTCTAAGCGAATTGTCATTTTCAAATGTTTTCGAAATAGCAACGTCCAGAAAAAAAAACTATTAACCTATTAAATTTGTTTTCATATATAAAATTAAAATAAAATCGAATTCATCGTTGAAATTGACTCGTAAAATAATACAACTAATCCACTACCATCGATTGTTCGGGTTCCCCGTTATTAGTGTTAAATATATCTGGAAGATTGTTAAAAATCGGTTCAAACTGTGAGAATTTTACTCTCAAATTGAGATCCTCAAGTTTGCGCGATTTAATTTCGAACGAAATTTTATTGATTTTATCGTAGATATTTGTATTGTACGCAAATAGTAATCTCTCGAGAGCTAATTTTTGCAATTTGGCATAATTTGAATTATCAATGTCATGCCAAAACTTTAAAATATTTGTTGCAGTTATATCTTCAATCGCATTAAATTGACTTTTCAGAGTAAGGTCGGACTTCAGGTCAACTAAATTATAGCCCAAGTCTTCCGGAGCCGATTGATGATTTTTTTTTGCAAACGGATCCATAATCCAATCAAATGTCTCATCTAAATAATTCAATTTACAATTGTTACAAATTTCTTTTAAACAAATTTTTAATAAAGAAGATACCGAGTCACTTAATTTTTCGGTTTGGAGGAGCTTTTGTAGTGTACAAAAAGTGGTATTGCCTGGTATACTGGATTCGATCTGTTGCGTATCACATTCGATTAAATTGATAATTCTCTCAATTGCTTTTTTATAAACGGTATCGTTTGAATTGCAATCATTTCGCAATTCTTCAAGGCGTGTGCATACGCCACAAAAAAAGGCACAGAAAACAATTTCAAATCCAGATAATGAGCCAGACGCGGTACTTGTCGAAGTAGAACTCATAAATGTAAAACGATGACGGTTCGAATAATAATTACGTAGAATTTTGCTTACATTAAGCCAGTCATGGTTACTGCTTCTCAAAAGCTCGGATTCGTCATTGGTTAGATCAGTCGTTAACAAATCGAAATTTGAACCAATCAATTTAAATTCATTAATTCTCACGATTAAACTCTTGAAAGCTTTGACCGATGTAATATTAGTCATTAAATCGAATACATTCAAGTTTATTTTAATGAACATAATTGGGTTGGTTCGAAATCCTTCCTTTATTTTAAGCATCCATTTTGTTTCATTGTAGTAGCAGATTCCAAGGCATTTTTCCAAGTCAATTTGATTCGTGTTCATAAATATAAAAAAATGTACGGCATTATTCTCATCTTTATCCCAGAAAAGCACTTCTTCATATAACTTATTGTCGAGAAAAAAACTAACGAATATGACATGATTTTCTCGCACTGTCACCAATTTTAAGTAATAATACTTAGATGCTCTAACATGATCGATAACTCGTTGTTCTATATCCGTTTCAATATTGGCAATTCCAGTTTTTATGTCGTCATTGCTCGCACTTAATAGGTCCGAATTGGTTTGACCGGATATTTTAAAAACATCTGTAATTAAATCGTTGTAGACGATTGGTGGATAACACGTTTTGCCAATTGCATAGCAAATTCTATAAAATATTTCCTTTTCGTTTGATTTTTGTTTAACTTTTTGTTTCTGCGTGAGTGGTTTACGGTTAATTAAATCTATTGCTTCCAATTTCTTAAAGTATGTCGGTGGTTTGCGATTTAAATTCTTATGATTAGTTTTTAAGTGGTCTTTGCAATATGCTGTTAAAAAACTGGACTCTTTTTTATCGCTAACCAATGTTTTGCACGACAAACATTTATAATTCTTTAATAATTTAGTAAACCCATAGTTTAACAATGAGTCAGATAAATTTGAGTCGACATCTGAAGAAGTACTGGGTTGATTGTTCTGAATAGAAGCACTCATCGTTAATATAACTCCTGAAAACATTTAGGCAAGCAGTATTAGAATATGATTTTATTAGTTTCGATAGAAATTAATGAAAAACGGCAATACGACTCATGGAGTAATGATAATATGGTGTAATTTGTTTAACTTTGGTGTAACTTGGTAAAATTGTAAGTGTAATTATTGCACTGCCAATTAGAATAGTTTGTTTATCATATGATTTAATTTGTGCACTGCAGAAAGACAATGAATGAAGAAGCAATGATTTAATTTATTTGGAACTAACTTACCTTAAAATTATAGTTGCGAAATGGGTTATTTGCAAGGTAGGGAACCCACCTGAAAGATAAAAGAGTTTGTATTAGTGTTGCTATACAAAAGTTCAAATTCTGGTGGTAATATTTTTGTCAGTAAATTGAAGCATGGGCAGCTGTTATTAAAGCTTACTAAACAAACAACATATAACCCTCAAATTACTTAATAATTTAGCACGCGGTACACTTTTTTTTAGCGCCATTTTGGAATTAGCTTCCAAAACTAGAATACCTACGTACCAGTATTATATTCTATTTTCAAAAATAATTTTCATAGTCACATTAAAATCATATCCGTGTTTAATACTGCCGTTGTCGAACCGAATTCCCTACCAACAGCTTGATTACGTCTTTAATGCCATTATTTAATTTTTTCATCTTAATGTATATTATTGCCTATGTATTCATGAAAGATGTGACAAACATCAACAAAGAGTGAGTTGAAAAAAAAACTTTCTGATAATTCCAATATCATAATGGTGCTTTTGGCTTTACATTGCATGTATAAGTATTATATCCGAAACGACTAGTAATTTTGCATGTATAAGTAATAAAATAAAAAATGATATGGTAAGAGACCCATGACGGCGACCCTATAGATATGTATAGGATATTCCTGGAATATCTACAACCAAATATCAAATTATATCTGAGAGCGATTATATTTCAGAATTATGCGGACGTATGCCCTTCCTATATATTCGACACTAAAGGCCGATACTTGGATCTTAGTCACAGAAACGACTAGGGCTAATCGCAGCAAAGTCATTTCCTAACTACTAAAATATATATTGAAAATGTTAGTCACAATTAAGGACACACTCTAGAATAGGTTTCGTTAGTTTATTAAATTGGGTAAAACATATGATAACCTAAAAATTCCGTTAACAATCTAAAAACTTAATAAATTCAGGAGCAGAATCTTTATGGGCTTGTTATATAGACGAAAACGAAACGGACCGAAACAAAACGAACGAATTAAATACTTGAAAACATTCTAAACCAATTATATAGAGGAAACGAAACGAAAACGACCGGAGAAATTGATTCAATTCAATTCCGTTTCGTCTTGGCGGTTATACAATACTGGTTATGCTGCATTTATACTATTGTTTTCGAGGTTGTTTTCAGTTTTTAGTTTTTGTTGTTGTTTTCCCATATAAAAACTTCTCGATACTATCAAGCTCACTGGGTCCAAAACAATGTTCGAAATCAAAAAAAGATGTAGCGCCTTCATCTTTTTTACATAAATTTCGGTTTTTGTTCCGCGGTTCATAGTAAAAAAAATTTAATAAAATGGTACGTGACCGTTCAGTAAAAAATCGAAATAGTTGGAAATAGCGATACATATCGATTTTTTAAATATATGTATTTTTAATTTTTTTATTTTTATTACTATTTTTAATTTAAATTGATATATTAAATAAAAAAAAATTCATTGTAATATTTATATATATTTAATAGTTTCTGGTAGTTTTATTAAATAAACAAATTAAAGTTATCGACACATCGATATTTATTTGATATGTCAAAGTGTCAAAATATTCTGCGATTTAATTTGGTGTAGATATTGATAAAAAACTATTTTTAATCAGTTCTTTAGTAGTTAGCCAGAACATTTTTTAAGTTTGTTTAACCTAAACGATTTAACATTTGTAATTACATGTTTTAGTAATTACATGTTTTAGTGTTACAAAGTTCGGCTAAATCAGTTTATCAATTACGTATCTTTAAAAATCGTTTCGAATCATTCGGAGAAAGGAATTCGTGGTCCGATTACGCGTTATATTAAAATATGTACGATATGTATATTTTCCTATTTCTTTACAGATATATTTGACAATACACTGCAACCATCATCCTGCAATATCCATTCGTTTCCCCAGATTAAAGGTGCGTGTTACTCTCTTGTGGAATTTACTGACGAAGTTAACTATCAAATATACTACTATCAACATTCAACAGTACAGTTCGTCTTTATGAGTGGACTAGTGAGTAGTGATAAAGATTTAAGGCTAGAGTGTAGCCATTTTAACAATGTTATGGCCTTATATCTAAAGAAAAAAAAATGACTTTATATTAGTCGGAGATTTAATGCGATCGTTCCTTGGGGCGGATAATAACAATTATTTCTATGCCAGAAAGGTAGTGCGGCCACAACTGACGAAGAACGCCAACAAATGCCTGAGGTGGCTCATGATAATGATGGGGGACTTAATAAATGTATTCCGTCATGGATCATTGGTTATGCAGAACGTGGGCGAATGTACTACGCCAACATCCGGATACGTGCTCTACGGCACAGTGAGTGGAGCGATCGGTTTAATAACACAAATTCCACCTGCTTTTTAAGAACTGTTGCACACACTTCATGAACGATTAACGCATACAAAATCAGTTGGCAAAATCGATCACGCAACTTGGCCAAGCTTCAATTCCGAAATGAAGAAGGAACCGTGTGAGGGTTTTATTCACGGGGATTTAGTCGAGAGCTTTTCAGTTTTAAACCGAGAAAAAATGAGGGAGACTATATTTGGATTGTAAATTGAAGCAAATGGCACAAAAAAAGAGGCGACCGTAGATGATATAATAAAAATTGTACAGGATTTGACGAGGATACATTGGAGACATCGACGCAGTCCGAACCTCCCATAAACAGTGAATAATATTTAGATTAAAAATTTAGTTTTGCTTCTATATTTGTTTTGGTTTAAAAATGTTACTTGTACAAATTATAAAATCTTTATTATCGAATAAAACAAAAAAACCAATTTTGAATTTATAAGCGTCTTTTAACTTTTTAGCCATTCCATGATCTTATCCACCCCTAAGCTCTTGCCTCGACGAATTCATCATCTTCCTCGTCATTTCTATTATCGTTACTTGTTTGTTCGTCTCTCTGTTCTGCTTCAAGGTATAAAGCATCGCTGGGATCAAGAATTACATGCAAGCCATTAGTCAATTCGCCCACCCAGCTTAATTCAAGTAAAAATTCCTTATCGCGGGCTGGATCATGAATTTGATAAATATTCTGTAAAAAACAAAAATAAATCACTATAAACGACATAATAATAACTGAAATTATAAATTTTTACCGCTTTATTTAATAATTGGTTTGCTTGTTTAATATTCCTTCAGTGTTAATTTCAATTAATGATTCAATATTATTCTTAGCGATTTGCTTAGCTTTGCCAATTGCGTATCCGTAATATCCGCACGAGAAACCCGAAGGCTCAAGCATATAATATAGAGCTCAGCTCCTTGAGCCGACCACGATGATGACATAACGGAAACACCGAAATAGTCGAACATCACTGAATAAACGATCATTCAACAAGGAATTTCTTTATTGAAGAACATACGATGGTTTGCTGCTTCTTGCCTAGCGACGTCGACTAAAGCATGGCCATCGGATATAACCCCAGCAAAAGTCTAATATAAAAAATTAAATTAACGGAATTTACCTTAACTACACAAACTTACCAGACCAATACCATTCATCGCCAATAGTAAAAATTCGCGTAAATAAATTGTTTCATATAACTTTGACTATACAATTTTCCCAACTGCAAACACCACTCCATCCTGTCCACGTAGAGCTATGGCCGTTCCACTATTTTCGACCGCTTTAGCAGCATAATCGATTTGAAATACACGACCATCGGGGGAAAATTGAGACGCTGACAAATCATACTGTAAAGTTTAGAGATAACCTAGCATAAGTAACCACGATTTTCTGAATAAATTATATTTATTTACACCGGTTTCAACAGAACTCATTTTTTGAAAACTGATTCGTGCTTGTAATAATTAAGATATAATATTTTATTATGTTTAATTTAATTGAAAAAAGCTGGATAGACTAATATAATTTTCACAAACAGTTATGGCACTTTGACCTCAAAACAAATATGGAGCATAGGGATACAATCGAAAACTATCAGTTAGTTTTTGATGTTGCTTCACGATAAGCTGAAAACAACCCCGAAAACACCTTAGAAAACAATAGTATAAATGCAGCATTATGTTTTTTTTTACCATACAAGCACTTATGTCAAATTTTAAAACGCATGAAAATATAAATTTGATTCTTTCTAGATCCACGTGAATTAAAAAAGGTACTTGTCTTCGCGACAAGTATCAGCGTGAATTAAAAAGAAAACACCAGCCATCTCGATGCTAGATTGTTCCATACTTGGAGTCATTTCGACAGCCTCATGTTTTTAAAACATTGTGTAAGTTCTCATTTTTTGTTAATGTAATAAATCATAAATTATTGAATTTTATTTGGCCCTAAAAAAGCGACAAGATAAGCTATAGGTTCCATTACAAATTACTTAGTCCAAAAACATTAAGAATACCACTAGATTTATTTCGATAGTTTCATTTTTATATAAATAAAATTAACCTAAAAAAATGGTTTGGTTATTTTTTTTTATTGTAAGAACGAACAAATTATGTTGTTAAAATATTTACTTGCCATGGCACAGCTCCAACCCCATTAGAGAATTCTTTTAAATCTAAAGGTTGATTTATTTCATCCCTCCATTGGCCTTCCAGCACTTCGCCATTTGCTAACGTCCCATCACCATAATTTAAAGGACAGTATTGTACCAACGGCTGGTTTGTCTTGTGTGACTTAATAAAACTGGGCAAATAGACGGTAGCCAACACAATGCGAGTCTAAAGAACTCGCCATCTTAGAACCAAAATTTCGAAGGCATTTTCTATTGTTTTTCGAGCTCTTGAAATGCGTTAATTGAATATCAATATATCGTCCGATAAAAAATTACCTGGAAATAACCTCATTAAATTTTCCATTAGATGGAAGGCCGCATCACCTGAAATTAAATTGGTTTATTTTATACAATATATGTAGTTCATGTTAACAACTTACCGATAAAATAGTTAGTGGTTTACAGCTGTATTTAGCAGTAATTTATTAGACAGAATAGCTCACCCGAACTGTGACCGTTTTTAAAATTCCTCCGTCGCTGTCAATACCAGAGAAGCCTGCATCTACCATAACAAAGTTATAATTAGAATTGCAAACTGCCAACAATGCTATAGATTAGAACCACCATTCTATGGTTTGTAGTTGTGTATCATGATCCGCTGTTTGATAGTAGACGAATGGCAATATGTTTGCTATCAATGGGCGCTTTCAGGGCACCCAACAGTTGGCAACACGTTGAGTAAAATCGCGGCCAACGCTATGAAAATGTTTAGCACTATGAAATTTTTAAATCGAATTGGCGATGATTTTACTAATCATGATAGGGGAAGCGCCCAATGGCTCCGACACAATTGGTTCATTCGTCAGATTAAGATGACAAAAAAAAAAAGAATCCCGAGGATAGGTAACTGAAAATAAGATTGGTATATAATTGTTTCATGTACGATAACATTTATATGTGTACTCATTAAATTCCATACTTACATTAATGTCACAGCAACTTTCATTTCCGGAGAAATAGCTTTTTTGAGTTTTGTTGGAGCTGGATATTCACTAAGGACAATAAAAAGTGGAACGTGTTGACCGACATGTGGGTGTACTTAAAAAATTGCTCCGGACCATCCTTCTTGAAGAAAATGACTTTAAAAAATCCCAATTCATCTCGGGATTTATTTGTAGACCGAACTCCCCAACGCCGTACACGCCGATATTTGTTTTTTCCAATTTTTATAATTAGCAATAACACTAATAAATGAAAGTCCATATCCATATTTATAATAACTGTTTATTATTTTAATTAGTTTTTACACACACGAGTAATCACACGTTAAATAATATAAAAACAAATGTCAAAATGATTTCATCAATTCGCCTATATAACCATGTTTCTTTCGTCTTTTTGTTTCGTTACATTCGGTCCGTTTCGTTTTTATGTATACATCTAGCCCGCCCATTACTATATGAATTTGTTTGTGAGACAATGGGCCATTCCACACGAGCGTTTTTTGTATTTTGGTATTTTTTTTAAACCAATGTTTTGTTCTGCTCTCTCTTAAATAAAATGTTAACTAAAATGAGTCAAAAATGTCCTTGAAATATTTTTTATTTCATTTATGTTTGAGTTGTGTGATTGCACAAAAAATGTGTTTAAGTCGCAATTAAAACTTGTATCATAGGTAAACGAGGAAAGAAACGAAGAAAAATCCGGGATTGTTTTTTTTACGTGTAGAATGGGCCAATGGAACAAAACCAGTAAAATTGTTGTTAATAACATAACATAAAATGCGTGTAACTTGAAAAAGGCAAGCTAAAAAAATAGCATTTTTGTTTTTGGAAAGTACTAATCAAAGTAGTAGTTAGATTTGTTTTCGATGCGTATACTACGAAATCCCGGTTTTCAAAATCCCGGTTTCAAAATCCCGGTTTTAAAAATCCCGGTTTTCAAAATTCAGGTTTTTCAAATCTCAGTTTTCTTTGCTCGTAGTTCTAAAGTCGTGATTTTGAAAAAAAAAAATATTTTTTATTAATCGGCCGGACTAATAATATTTTAACATAAAAATAAGATATATTGCCTAAAAATTTACTAGAAAAAACCAAGGCTGCTAATATTTGAAATGTAATAGTTGTAGAGGCTAACGGCTTCGATAACTCTCACGGGCTCACGGGAGGCAGCTGCGCCCCACCCCCCCCCCCCCCAGCATAGCCCCCCGAGGGGCTTTAGATTTGAACTTCGAGAGACGTAGGAGCCGGGATTAGCAAAAATATCGCACTGCGTGTCGCACGTAGGAGCGGATTATATAGAATCTACTAATGACACCTACTAAAAAGAAAAATATTTGCACTATTTGGAATTGCAAGATTTTGTAGTTACAAGATTACTAAAAAAAGCAATATGTGTTAACGCAACATTTTGAAATGCAATATTTTATATCGATCCCAGAAAAACTATTTCACTAAATATTCATTATTTCATTATAAAATAATCAAAATAAATGGAATTATTTCGGAAAACAAAATTTAAAAAAACAAGATTATGTCCAAAAAAAATGTTGGTAAATTTTATTTTATAAGGTAAGAATTCAAAAAACAAGCTTGAATGCAAAACAAAATTTTGCCTTGCAGGCAAAAACCCCAATCCCGGTTTTTTCAATTTAAAAATTCGATTAAATAGCTGTTCGATATTTTCGCGATGGCCATATTCCAGAACTTTATCAAAAAATCATTTTAGAAATCGATTTCCATCGCACGTGTAGAATTTCAACAAAATCGGTTAAGAAATGGCCGAATGCCATCCATATTACCCATTTTCTAGAAATTTATCTTTGAATTTTTTGACTTATAGATGGCTAATGTGTAAGAATCACAACAATCAGTTTCGAACAGACGAGATTAATGATTTGAAAAAATCAGTCTTCTCATCAGGTCGCGACGACTGATGTTGTTTATTACATTGAAATATTTTCTATATATATAGACCATACCATGTAGTTGTACTACTAGCGAATTACTGCGTAGCGTACGAAATTTTTTGATTCTTTCACATTTCCATCTATATTCTATTTTAACAATTAACTTTTCGAATTCACGAATTTTTTATATTTTACTTTGGTTTTTATCAATTGTAATGGTGTATTGTGATTGTTCCGTATATTGGTCTATTTCAGCACTCTCGAATTAATTACACAACCGTAGGAAATTCTTCCATTTGCGTCAATCTGTATGACAACGACCATGATAATCGACACCTACTTATACACAATCAACTTCCCAACCACCCCATACATTTTTCTTTCCTTTAACGCTGGATCGCGGATAAATTTGAATTTTTTGACTTATAGATGGCTAATGTGTAAGAATCACAACAATCAGTTTCGAACAGACGAGATTAATGATTTGAAAAAATCAGTCTTCTCATCAGGTCGCGACGACTGATGTTGTTTATTACATTGAAATATTTTCTATATATATAGACCATACCATGTAGTTGTACTACTAGCGAATTACTGCGTAGCGTACGAAATTTTTTGATTCTGAGAGTGCTGAAATAGACCAATATACGGAACAATCACAATACACCATTACAATTGATAAAAACCAAAGTAAAAAAAAAAGAAATTTATCGCAAACTCATTTTTGAATTTTGTCAAAAAATCATATAAGTCCCATTTTCTCAGACGTCAAATTTCAAAAATTCAAACCGGGATTTCCTAAGACTTGGGTTTTTTTTAATACAAAAGCGGGATTTTGAAAACCAGTATACCAATTTTGTCCCGAAATGTGTGAAACGAAATGAGTGTAACCGGAATGATATAGTAGTAGCATATGTATTTGTGGTAGTTTCGTGCGTATCATTGTTTTTCTGCATATGCAAGTCACGTGGCATTCTTTTTTTGTTTATTCATATTAACTCTTTCAGTGCAAACATGATTTCGGCTAGTGTATTGAGGAACACGATTGCGCTTTTTGGCACTCAAAGAGTTAACCATTGTAAACGCCATATTTTTTCGTTGTTTATGTATTTTCGATTTTTTTATAATTTCTAAAATTTATGAAATTTAAAATAAATTTACCTATAAAATTTTATTTATACATATAAAATTAATTTATGATAAAAGAAAATAATAAATATAAAATATATTAGCATGTTAAATAATGATACTCCACAGCTCGAGAGCAGACGTAATGTGCTGAGAAAAGGATATAAGCACCATAAAAATTAAACCGATTCGCCCGGATCGCGTTATTTTGGTGCTGTTCATCATACAAATGACACAAATACGAACAAAAGAAAAATAGAAATACAAAGACATAATTGTGTATTATACACTGTGTACGTATTCGATTTTTTTTGCTTCACTCATTTTAAATGAGTAACTCACGAGACAAAATCGATATACAGGATTTTAAAAACCGGGATTTTGAAAACCGGGATTTCGTTACACACCCGTTTTTCATACGTGGCAAAAAATTAAATTTTAATTGTACCATTAGAATAAGGCCATTTTTCATTATTATGTTATCACCAAAGGATCTTGCAAATTTCAAGATTTATTAATATTGAAATTTACAAACTATTATTTTTAAATGAGGAGCGATATAGCAGCAGAGTTATAGCTGCAAAAATTGGGAGAAGCAAAACAATAGTTAAAATTTTAAAAAAAACTGAGGGTTATAGAAAAACAAGGCCTACGCTTATCGAGCCACTTTAGTGAAAAAATTCAATACGGAGGGGCGGTTAATTTTCACAAGGCGGAATAACGGTCTGGCGGGCTGTTTTCTATTAAGGAATGACCAAATTAATATTTGGAAGTTCAAAAATGACCGATCATGTAAAAATATGCGATGCCTCAATTCAGAAATATTTTTGGATCAGCTCGGTTGGTTTACACGATATTGGGGTAGATACTCGATCGGCTAGCAAGCAAGCAATTTGCTAGCCGAAATCCTGACTATTCAATCAATTAAACCAAGGAAATTTTTGTTTATTTTTGCGATCTTAAGCCTTGTTCTCATTAATCAAGTTAGTTGAATTCAAGTAACTTGAATCTACAAGACCGATATGAACGCGGTATTTTACTTGAATTCAAATTAATTTCACTTTATTTCAAGTATCAAGTAAAGTAGAAATTTTGTATTTAAGTTGAGCAGTCTTAGATGAGCTTCATTATACAATTTATTAGTGTGGAAAGTATTTTATTAAAAAAGTGAGGTTAAAATTGAAGACAAAAATGAAGTGGAGTTGTGCAGAAATTATAAATTTTTTGGAAATTTACCAATCCTTCTGTGAAATGAAGTTCTGTGGAACATCGACTTAACTGTAAATCACGACCGAAAAGCCCGAGATGAAAATTTCCAAAAAGGCTAAACTCGGATATGGACTACTGGCGTGCTGGCTCTAGAGTTTGTGTATTAGCTCGAGTTTTGTTGTTGTTGGTCAAGTAATCAGCATAAAATGATTTTAATGCGGTTATTTTAGATTCGACATATGTTTTTGTTTTTCTTCTGTCTACATCATTTTCAAAGTTGTTGTTATGCTAAAACAACGATTCAGATATTTCTTGTTCCTTGCGGTGTAGGAGATTTTCAATTACTCTGTTTTTATTCGATGTTACTGGATTGCTTTATTGATTGAGTTTATCTGATTTTCTTACCAAAGAATATTCTAAACTCAAATCGTTCCATCTTGATTTTATCAAATTGCTAGAAAAAGTTTTGTAGTACGACATACGTACCTTATATACTTGCCTTATACGCTTATCGTGCCAATATCTAACAGGCTTTTCTTGTTTATCATTTTCTGTTCAAAAATTTAACTATGTGTGGGTATTTCGTTAATTAGCGCTAGCAAGTTAAAAGAAGGTGGAAGAAAGTTGTCTATTAACGGCGTTCTTTCAGTAACCGGACATACAATGTGAAGGACCCTTCGCAGATATTCGTATTTCAAAACCCCGCTAAAGCAAGTAAGCATGCCCAGGATTGAACAATAATGGAAGCAAGACAGTCAAACCTTTCTACCAACCAGACCGTCGACGTATTCTACCTGGAAATCAATTTAATCTTGCTAAGGATAGATTCCAACATTTGAATTGGCTGACGAGGTCAACCACGATGATGGACTATGACCGCCAACCGCATCTCCTAGATAATAAACTTGCGGAAATCGCATTTTCAGATTTCAAAAGAGGAAATGTAATATGTAGTCCAGAACGGGAAACACTTCAGTTATAGTGTACGATCTGATTAATAAAATCACCAATCTTTTCAAATTACAAGAAACTGTTGATTACGTTCTTCATTTTCTTAATAATAATTGTAGAACATTAAAAGTGAACATAAAAAACCGAGGCAATCACGAAGTTAAATATCGAACTTATCCACCAACTTCTAATTAATTACGTTTTAATTAGAAGTTGTTGGATAAGTTCGATATTTATTTAAGTTGAACTTTGCGGAATCCATCAAAACATCCAGACATCTTAACCAGTCAAAGTCGAGTGGCAATGTCGATTACCGCCCGCTACTAATAAACCTGGATCGCCAAAACTTATTAAGAACGACATACAACAAAATTTTTCTGTGTATTTGCAACCCAGGGCATATTTGGCCAGGCATGCAAGGTATGACTGCGACCGCATACTTACACCGAAGAGTGCACTGTAACACAAATTGCCGTCGATCTTAAAAAATAAATATTTTTTAAAATTTAATTCCTAAAAAAATGTGAGTGACTTAGTACGGAAGTTTGGGCATCTTTGTAACCAACGGATGAAATCGACTTAAGCCATCACACCCTATCGATATTGTCCCTACCAATTTCTTAGTGCTCTAAACCTGCACCGATCAAATTAGCCCGCCTCAATGAAACCTGTGCTATAATTTGTTACACATTTATTACAATTTATTACAACAACTCCCGATTTTATTACAGTTACCGTTTTCGAGGAACGAGTGGTCGCTTTAGCTTGTAATTAAACCTACACCGCCAAAATTGTAACTTTTGATGTAGCTGTGATATCGGGATGGTTCTTGGACCAGAATTTATTACAAATTAATTACATTGATTAAATAGTTCAAGATCAACCCTATATCTTGACTAAGGGTAAATTTCACCCCAAACGGTTATTTATGACAAAACATCGAATTTACCAATATTAATAAATTATTACTCCAGAAGGCCACCAGATATTTACTACCATATATACTCTTTCCACCTTGTGGAGTGCAGATCAACCTTATCCAGGTGTGTAATACATTAAATATGTGTCAGGTTACACGGAATTGGCTCCAAACCGTAAAGGTTTCAAACGCCTAGTTTATAGTTCAATTGTAACATCTTCAACAATTTATTACACCAGACCGCCACCATACATTGAGTCAAATGTTACTCCTGGAACCTTGTGGAGAGCAGATCAACCTTATACAGGTGTGTAATAAATTATCTTTGTATCAGGTTACGCGGAATTGGGTCCAAACGGTAAAGGGTTCAACCGTTTGGAGCCAATTCCGTCTAACTTGACACAAAGATAATTTAATACACATCTGTATAAGGTTAATCTGCCCCCTACAAGGTTCCAGGAGTAACATTTGACTCAATATCTGGTGGCGGTCTGGTGTAATAAATTGTTGAAGGTGATAAAATCGAACTTTAAATTAGACGTTTGAAGCCTTTACGGTTTGGAGCCAATTCCGTGTAACCTGACACATATTAAGTGTATTACACACCTGTTTAAGATTGATCTGCCCTCCACAAGGTCCAAGGAGTAACATTTGACGCAATATCTAGTGGCGGTCTTGTGTAATAAATTGTTGAAGGTGATAAAATCGATGTTTTTGTCATAAATAATTGTTTGGGGTGAAATTTACCCTTAGTCAAGATATAGGGTCGATCTTGTACTATTTATTCAATGTAATTAATTTGTAATACATTCTGGTCCAAGAACCATCTCGATATCACAGCTACATCAAAAGTTACAATTTTGGCGGTGTAGGTTTAATTACAAGCTAAACCGACCACTCGTTCCTCGAAAACGGTAACTGTAATAAAATCGGGAGTTGTTGTAATAAATTGTAATAAATGTGTAACAAATTATAGTACAGGTTTCATCGAGGCGGGCTAATTTGGTCGGTGCAGGTTTAGAGCACTCAATTTCTTCACTCTTTGCGGCTTTGATTCTCGTATCTCAATTGGGGAGGGATTAGTCGTGAGGTTTGGGGTGATAACAAAGAACCTAGATTACCGCAAATTTCAAATAAAATTGGACACAAGAAAACATTTAGAGATCACATAAAACACGGGGGCAAAAACCCTGTACCGAACTCTCTTATCCAAGAGAAAGTGTAGATTTCCAAGTTTCAGTCTCTACTGTCCAGATAGATTGAGTGATCGGGGTGAAACTTCATGCATAAGCTTTTTTAGTAAGTAGAGAGAACTCAGTGACTTTTGAAAGAAAACGGTCCACCGGAAGTGGAAACTTCCATACGAACTTTTTCGTTTTTTGCAAATATTTTGAAAAGAATATCATTTACAAAAAAAAATACTGAGTGTTATAGGTGTATCGTTTGCCAAATTGAACTGGCTGAAAGGGTGGGTCATTTGTTAGACAGTGGAGTGTAATAGAAAGGATGTTTGTTTTGACGAAGTATGCTCCACACTTTCCAGATGGGAATACCGAGTTATGAAACTACATTTCTTATGCTTCTAGTCGGTTCCTCTTCAAACAGTACTAGAACCTGTTCATCGACAGCAATATTATGTCGCGTTATAATCTCACTTGGTTCATTAAAATTTAAATTACCGGTTTCGCGTAAGCGTCGATAAGTATTTTGGAAGGTGTGGCGGCTGGGTAATCGTCTATCAGGAAAGCGAGGTAAATCCTTTGTGCGGCAGGAACGACGCAATTAGCGCTTCCATATGCCATCAAAATGTCAGCGTATTCTTCATTAGAGAATGTAGCCATTGTAGCAATAATAACAAAACTTAACCACAACACTTAAAAACTTAACGAAAACATAATAACAATATTAGAACAGAATGAAACTTTAACAAACGCGTTTGAATACAGAGACAGTGATATGTCGAGTCGACTAAACACAATAGAAAAATATCAATGAATAAAAATGCGTTTCAATGAAAAATACAGAGGATGCATTTCACTGTGCGAGAGGGAGATAGCAAACTTTACCTGCTTCGCGCGTATTTTTTAAATAAAAACCAGTTTTTATCTCGAATATCGAATATCAGGCTGATGTGTCTCGATACACACATTTTGTGATTTAGTAAAGTGTTTGAAAGGGTTTTTATGGCATATTGCATATCGTTGGAAAGGGGATAGACTAGAAAACTGAAAATGAAAAAAGAGTTCGAAGATCACGATCACTTTTAGTTTTTTTTTTTATTGCAATGTAAAGTTGAGTTTTAAGTTTTCTTTTGCCTTTTTCAAACATTTTAAGAATAAATAAAAAAGAAAATAGATGTTATTTGGGACGGATTTAGAATTTGATAGAACCATACAATAGTAAACGTAAGAGTTAATATTTAATTTGGAGCCTATACCAATAATTAAAAAATAAAATAAAATTTGAATGCTAAATATTGCGATTTTTCAAAATAAAGATTAAAAAGTTAAAATAAAAAAATCCGTATGGCCAAAAATGAGTTAGTGGGATTTAAGAGATAACAAATTACACATCCTTTCAGCCAATTCAATTTGGCAAACGATGCACGAAACACCCAATATAATAAAAAATTCTAAATTAATTTTTGTAACAATACCGTTCGAGATCAATTTTACAAAATTTAAGCGGAAGTGACGTTTTTTGACAAGCGACCATTTTAAAATGAAAATCTGCCCCTGTGAAAACCAGAAGGACACCGAAAGTGACAGCTTCCAGTGGAGTTTTTTCGGTTTACCACCTGAAGTGACAGCTCCTGAATCATTTATGAGAAAATTTGTGATAAACTAACAGATTTTAAATAATTTTTGCAACCACACCATACCGGTCCAGATCAATTTTCCACAATTTAAAAGGAAATAACGATTTTTGTTAAACAATGTTTTTCAGTAAAAATTTGGGTTACTGGGTTACTTCTGTAAATCCACTTCCTTACCCATATGGACTAATTACGTTAACTAATTTGCAATTTTTAATAATTCATTCGTAATTTCAGTTTTTATTATTGAAATTAAAGCACGCACCAACTCATTCGATGACATTTCAAACAACTACATACTTGATTAAATTAACTTGAAAAAATATGAACGCAAACTTTAATTCAAGTACTTGAAATCAAGTAACTTGACTAATGAGAACGAGACTTTATAGTAAAATTTACGGCTTCAAAAATTTAACAGCAAATTTTTGTGTTGTTCTACTGTGCAATCGCAAAAAAAAAAAACAAAAAGCTTATTGAAAATAAAATTTGAAATATAAATTTCCTTGGTAAAATTGATCGAGTAGTCAGGATTTCGGCTACCAAATTGCTTGCTTGCTAACCAATCGAGTATCTACCCCAATATCCTCGCAAAAATAGCAATATCCTGGAGAGACAGCAATGCCTAGAAAAATTAGTTTTAACCTATTAAATTTGTTTTTAAATAATATCGATCTCATTGATCGGGTTCCCCGTTATTAGTGTTAAATATATCTGGAAGATTGTTAAAAATCGGTTCAAACTGTGAGAATTTTACTCTCAAATTGAGATCCTCAAGTTTGCGCGATTTAATTTCTAACGAAATGTTATTGATTTTATCGTAGATATTTGTATTGTACGCAAATAGTAATCTCTCGAGAGCTAATTTTTGCAATTTGGCATAATTTGAATTATCAATGTCATGCCAAAACTTTAAAATATTTGTTGCAGTTATATCTTCAATCGCATTAAATTGTCTTTTCAGAGTAAGGTCCGACTTCAGGTCAACTAAATTATAGCCTAAGTCTACCGCAGCTGATTGATGAGTTCCTTTAGCAAAAGGATCCATAATCCAATCAAATGTCTCATCAAAATAATTCAATTTACAATTGTTACAAATTTCTTTTAAACAATTTTCTAATAAAGAAGATAACGAGTCACTTAGCCTAAAGGTTTGGAGGAAGATTCGCAGTGTACAAATAGTGGTACTGCGTGGTATACCGGATTCGATTTGTGGCATATCACATTCGATTAGATTGACAATTCTCTCAATTGCATGTTTATAAAAGATATCGTTTGAATTGCAATCACTTCGCAACTCTTCTAGGCGGGTGCATACGTCACAAAAAAAGGCACAATAAACAATGTCCAATCCAGTTAATGAGCCAGACGCAGTACTTGTCGAAGTAGAACTCATAAATGTAAAAAGAGGACGGTTCAATAAATAATTCCGTAGAATTGTGCTTACATTAAGCCAGTCATGGTTACTGCTTCTCAAAAGCTCGGATTCGTCATCGGTTAGATCAGTCGATAACAAATTGAAATTTGAACCAATCAATTTAAATTCATTAATTTTCACGATTAAACTGTTGAAAGCACTGAACGATGTAATATTAGTCATTAAATCGTATACATTCAAGTTTATTTTAATGAACATAATTGGGTTGGTTCGAAATCCTTCCTTTATTTTAAGCATCCATTCTGTTTTATTGTAGTAGCAGATTCCAAGGCATTTCTCCAAGTCAATTTGATTCGTGTTCATAAATATAAAAAATTGTTCGGCATTATTCTCATCTTTCTCCCAGAAAAGCACTTCTTCATATAACTTATTGTCCAGAAAAAAACTAACGAATATGACATGATTTTCTCGCACTGTCACTAATTTTAAGTAATAATACTTAGATGCTCTAACATGATCGATAACTCGTTCTTCTATATCCGTTTCAATATTGGCAATTCCAGTTTTTATGTCATCATTACTCGCACTTAACAAGTTCGAATTAGTTCGACCAGATATTTTAAAAATATTTTTGATCAAATCGTTGTAGACGATTGGTGGATAATACTTTTTGCAAATTGCATAGCAAATTCTATAAAATATTTCATTTTCGTTTGAATTTTGTTCAACTTTTTGTTTCCGCGTGGGTCGTTTACGGTTAATTAAATCTAATGCTTCCAATTTCTTAAAGTATATCAGTGTTTTGCGATTTAAATTCTTATGATTAATTTTTAAGTGGTCTTTGCAAAATACTGTTAAAAAACTCATATCCTTTTTATTGCTAACCAATGCCTGGCACAACAAACATTTATAATGCTTTAAATGTTTAGTAAACCCATATCTTAACAATATATCAGTTAAATTTGAGTCGATATTCGAAGAGGTACTGGGTTGATTGTTTTGATTATAAACACTCATCGTTAATATAACTCCTGAAAACATTTAGGCAAGTAGTATTAGAATATGATTTTATTAGTTTCGATAGAATATAATGAAAACCAGCAACATGACTGATGAAATAATGATAATATAGTGTAATTTGTATAACTTTGGTGTAGCTTGCCAATATTGTGAGTGTAATTATTGCACTGTCAATTAGAATAGTTTGTTTAACATATGATTTAATTTATGCACAGCACAAAGACAATGAATGAAGAAACGATGACTTAATTTATTTGAAAATAACTTACCGTAAAATTATATTTGGGGATGTGTTATTTGTAGAGAAGACAGAACTCCTGGAAGATGAAAGCATTTGTATTAGTGTTGCTATATGCAAGAATTCGATTTCTGGTGGTAATATTTTTGTCAGTAAATTGAAATTTTTGATATCATTTGAGATACGCAAAGAATCAAATCGAATTCAATTGCCATAATAATTCGAATATTCCGGGAATTAGAGCGAATATAATAAACGGATTATTGTCATGACCGAGGAGTAAATGACCGCGGTGTACAGTACCGGGCATAATGGCAGGAGGAAGTTGTCTTTATTCTTCTCTTCTTTTAAGCATGGTTGTTGCTTTGTCTGCAAGGAACGAAGCAATAGCTATATTAAATTAGACGATAAGACGATAGATATGCGTTGTTTTTGTTGTAAATTATATCATATGAAATCATACATATTAGCTTTTATCTAAAATTTGTAAAGAATGATGCACTAAATGTTTTCATTAGTTATATGGCAAATTCAGAAAGCCTTGATGAATCAGGCATAAAATCTGGTATAAGATAACTGTAGTAAAAAAATTACAACAAGAATGTGTTTGACGTATCACTCTAAACATAACAGCAATGAACGCCGCACTACCAACTAAGATTTACCCGCATCCAGTGTGATAGCCACCATAACGATATCTAACAAACGTAACATATAATTTTTGGATTAAGGGGACATAGCACCTTCAAAATTGAAAAAAAAGTTTTTCAAAGAATTTTTTTTTTAATGGAATAAAAAGAGATATATTTTAATGAAACTTTCCATTGACATTTTATTTAACTGAAAGCACAAAAAAAAATTTTTTAGATTCTTTTTAGCTCAAGGTCATCTGCTACAAGGGTTTTCCAAAAACACTGAAAATTCGCGGCGTGCATCATAACTACTCTCAGAAACGTCTGATTCAGCATTAAATCGCCCTTGGAATGAACTAAAAAGGAATTGGTTGAAAAATTTAAAAATAGCGGCATTTTTTCGAAAAAATTTCGAATTTTTCTTTTTTTGTCCCCCTCAATTAGTTGTAACTCAAAAAATTGAAAGCCAATTATTCCTTCCTTAGTTCATTCTGAGCAGAAATATATGTAGATCAACGTGTTAAAATTTTAGAACGATTGGATAAGTTGTTTTTTCTCAATCTTGCACGCCAACTTGAAAAACGTCATTTCGAGATAACCGCGTATAAAAACGACTTTGGCGCGCTTCGCAATAAATAAAATAAAATTTTTTACTTGAGATTTTCATGTTTATATCATTAAAATCATGTTTTTAAACGTTCATTCTAACATATGCTATCATAAAAAAAATGTCGATTTTTTGAAAATTTGAAGGTGCTATGTCGAGAACAAAAAACAATTCAAAGCTTAAATATAACTATAGATAGAACAGAGACATTCGTCAGCACGGCAGACACACACACAGAGCAAGCAGAGAGATAAATACAGAAGCTTTTGAGTTTTTAAATTTTTTCAGAGCAAATAAATAAATTTGGTTTTATTTTCTTTCTAAGAGCTCCGATATTGCCTCTGTTGCCTCTCTTAACAATATTGAATGTTTTTCCATTAAAACATCTGCCGAAGCTATACACCGTAAAATATATACTCGGATGGTTGGATATATTAATTGAAACAGAGTTTTTCCGAAATATATTTGTCGAACGCAACAGAGTTTTGTTTTACTACGAGGGCAAATCAAAAAGTCTTGCAATATCATATGAAAAAAAAGAGTGAGAGAGACAGCAATATTTTTATTTTTCGACATAATCTCCTTTAAGGTTTATACATTTGTCACATCGATCAATTAACTTACCTAAACCCTCTAAAAAAAAAGATTTCTTTTGCTCCATAAAATATTCATTTACAACAGACTGTACTTCATAGTCACTGGAAAATTTCCGGCCCCTTAGTGTTTTTTTCAAATTGGGAAAGAGAAGTAGTCACTGGGTGCCAAGTCTAGACTGTACGGTGGATGCGGAATTTCCACGAAGCCGCAGTCCTTTAATGCAGCTTGAGCAATATTAGCCTTGCGCACTGGTGTATTGTCGTGAAGAAGCAAGATTTTTTTCCTAACTTTCCTTGGCCGTTTTTCCCGGATCGCTTTTTTCAATTTTCGCAAAACCTCTGCGTAATATATGCCTGTGATTGTGGTTTTCGGTGGCATATAATCGATTATCAAAATTCCTTCAGCATCCCAAAAAATTGTTGCCAAAACCTTACCAGCAGACGGTTGAGTTTTGAATTTCTTTGGTGGCGGTTCACTACGTTTAATCCATTGCATCGATTCTTGTTTGGATTCCAGATCCCAGTGATGAAGCCATGTTTCATCGCCTGTTATTATGTTACCCAAGAAATTTTCTGGATCTGCTTTGTACATATCTAAAATCGCCTTTGAAGTTTAAACACGCATTTTTTTTTGTTCAGCATTCAACAAACGGGGAACCCATCGCGCACTTACTTTCGACATGTGAAGGTGGTCATGTAATATAGTATATGTGGTACCGTATGAAAGAGAAAGTCTCCACGCTAACCGCGGAACAGAAATACGCCGGTCCTCCAATACAATAGAATCAGCCAAAATTACGTTTTCATGGCTAATAGCATCTGCTGGCCGACCCGAGCGGTTATCGTCTTATAATGACTCCCAACCACTTTTGAATAATTTTACCCACTTTGTTACTGTGGCATATGATGGTGCAGATTCGCCGTAAACTTTTGATATATAGTTGAATATATAAATTGCATTTCGTCCATCTTTATAGAAAAATTTAGTAACGGCGCGATATTCAATTTCATTCATTTTAAGAAAAATTCAAAACACATGTTACTAAATTGACAAAAACAAACGAACCGTAAAATTTACATCGAAATGTTCTTCTAGAAGTTTCATCGTGACAAAAAATGGTTTTGAAAAATATATTGTTGTCTCACTCACTCGTTTTTTTCATATGATATTGCAAGACTTTTTGATATACCCTCGTATGTCTGTTCTCTCTATATATAATATTCTAACGCAACCACTTTCAGTGATCTCTTCCAAGCAGTCCTCGCGTTAGAAGTACAGAGCCAGTGCTATTCGGGGGCCGTGGCCTAAGAGGTTTCTCCGTTTGTTTGAGAAATCGTGTATTTCGCTAAAATACTTTAATTCAGTAATAAAACAATTCAGTGTGCAATAGTACGGGTTGCAAACGACGGGTTGCTAGAAAATAAAGATTTTATTACAACATTTACCAACGGTGAAGTACGCCAGAATCAGTTCCGGGCCAATGAGTTTTAGTTATAAACCAGCTTAGACTAGATAACCGGACCAATTGAGCTAAAATCAGTACAGCAACTTGAATCATCTAAATAGAAAATAACAGACTTGTTCAGCTTGGTCTTAAAATCCTGTGGAAACCACAAAGCTCTATACAGATATCTAATAAAGAAAACACATATCATTAGCCAACTATACTAATTTCTGTATTGAAGATTTGAACGTTTCAAGAATTAGCCGTGCCTCATAAGTTCATGCTCCGTAACACTGCACTCTATCTGTAAGCAACAATACAAAATGAACTTATATAAATGATTTCAACTGTAGTCGAAGATATGTGAATAAAATACAATATTTTGTGCGACAGCCCCACGAAAAGCCTTGCCACATTGCCAGAAAAAATGGGACCTTTTTGTAGTTTGAGGCTGTGGGCCAAAAGTCAGGTAAAAGTCAATTTTAAGTAAATTTTTTGGTATATTCATTTATTTTTCAAAAACTCTATGGCAAACTGATGAAAAAATCTGTTCTAAATCCGATTTTTTACCATAGTAAACGATTTACCCGACTATTAGCCCGCAGCCTGAGTACCAAATTAGAATTCTAAGATAATTTAGAATTCAAGCGAACTTCTGAATGTTTAACACAATCTAATTTAGTAATCGTTCCCCCAACAATAGTTAAAACGATAAGGTCATTTTAGTTTCTACGATTAATATGAAAACTAAGTTAGTTTTATATGGATTAACATGTAGGCTCTTTTATCACAATGTAAAGAGCTGGTTGCATCAGCCCGGAGAGGCGTTACAATATGATCATCACCATAGCCCTGAGCGATGAACCCGAAAAGCTGGAGTTTAAATAGGAGCGCATCGATAACCACCACCACATCGTAGAATGCAACGACAAAATACAAGAAGGTACTCGTGAGAAATTATTTCTTATTAATTGAATTTTTGAACCTAGTAATGAGCTCACATGCAGTACCATTTCGCAGAACTAATCTACGCCGTAAACATGCTGCGTGGTACTTTGGTGAAGTTATATGTAAAAAGTGCTTTCTAATAAAGCCGCAAATAAAATTAATCGTATCACGGCTCGAAATCGAAACCGCAGGAAGCTTTGGCAAATGAAAAGTGATTCAGCCTTACGTGTGCCAAACTTAAGGTAAATCTTTTACTATGATAAAAACCGGTTTTAGGACAAAATTTTCCGTTTGCCATAGGCTTTTCGAAAAATAATTGAATTTACCGAAAAATTTACGGAAAATTGACATTTACCTTATGTTGGCACACAGCATGAGAAGAATTATAATTCTATTCGATGTGTGACAAAAACATTCGTTTCGAGTTTTAAAGGTATTCTCTAATTACTCAGGGAAACTATAAATAGGCATGCCTTTTCAAGAATGGATACATCCGAATGTAATACAATGGCTGTGTCCGAATACGAGGGTTGCCTTTTATATTTCGGGATTGGACAACCCTAGTGTTGCAATCTGGCAACTGACAGCTCTATCGTAAAGTTTGACATTTTTGAGATTATACGTACTCTTCTTTTGAGATTATACGTTTTGACATTCGAGCGCTATTTGTGTTGTTTACAGTACTCATTAACTCAACATCTCAGCGAAAAAATGGAATTAAATCGTGAACATTTTCGTGCGATTATTTTTTACAACTTTCGACGTGGATTAAGGCAGCAAGAGTGCATGGATGAACTTAATTCAATTTTTGGCGAAGAAGCTCCATCAAGGACCAGTGTTTATCGATGGTATGGTGAATTCAATCGAGGTCGTAGTTAATTCCAAGACAAATTTCGTGAAGGTCGTCCAGAATCAGTTGTTGTTCCGGAAACCATTGATGCTCTGCGCGAACTGATATTGCAAGATCGTCATGTGCCCTATCGTGAGATTGAGACAGCCTTAGGCATTAGTGGGACCAGCATACATTCAATATTGCATAAACATTTGAATGTCAAAAAAATTTGTTCGCGTTGGATCCCACACAATTTGTCAATCGCTCAAAAAAAGGCTCGTGTCGATTGGTCGAAAGAAAAGCTCAAAAAATACGATCGCGGTGCTTCAAAACACGTCTATGACATAGTGACAGGCGATGAATCGTGGATTTACGCGTATGAGCCCGAAAGTAAACAGCAGTCGACTGTATGGGTGTTTCAAGATGAGCCGAATCCAACAAAAGTTGATCGCGCACGAAGCACTTGCAAGCAAATGATCGCCTATTTTTTCGGTAAAAATGGACATGTCGCAACCGTACCACTAGAACAACGCACAACAGTCAATTCTGAGTGGTGCATAACCATTTGTTTGCCAGTTGTCTTCCAAGAAATCAGAAAAACCAACTGCCGAAGACGGATCACTCTTCACCACGACAATGCAAGTTCTCACACATCGGCTCAAACAACTGCATTTGTGAGCACTCAAAACATCGATTTGATGAGTCATCCGTCGTATAGTCCTGACTTGTCACCAAATGACTTCTTTTTATTCCCGTACGTAAATAACAAACTAAGAGGTTAACGTTTTTCGACACCTGAAGAAGCGGTTGCTGCGTTCAGAATGCATGTTTTGGAGATACCTCAATCAGAGTGGAAAAAATGCTCGACAATTGGTTCAAACGCATGCAAAAGTGTGTAGATCTTCATGGGGAATATTTTGAAAAACAATAAAGCGATTTTCGATGATTAACATTTATTTTTGTTCTCTAATTCCGAAATATAAAAGGCAGCCCTCGTAGTCGGGTAATAATCAATTTTAAGTAAATTTTTCGGTGAACTAATCGAGAAATCTGTTCTAAACCCGGTTTTTACCGTAGTAAACAATTTACCCAACTATTGGTACGCACCTAATTCCATAATGCGACTGGACTATTAGGTTGTTACATAAAACTAACTAAGGATACGGGCCAATAGTCGGGTAAATCGTTTACTATGGTAAAAATCGTATTAAAACAGATTTTTCGATCAGTTTGCTGTAGAGTTTTTTTCTAAAATAAATGAATTTACCGAAAAATTTAATTAAAATTGACTTTTACCCGACTATCAGCCCGCGACCGAATTTACAAAAACAGTAACATATGACAAAACTTACCTGAAGTAGTTTGCTATGGAAAATTCGTTATTTGCAATGTTGTGGCACAGTTTTCTGGAAAGATGAAAAACTTTATTGTTAGTATTGTGCTATTTTGCTAATCACTACATTGGCTGCGTGTCAATTTTTTGGTAAATTCAATTATTTTCCAAAAACTCTATGGAAAAATATGTCCTAAAATATGTAAGTCCTAAATATAAATATATCCGTTCCTTTATATCAAAGACGAACTATGTCCGAAACTATAAATCTACTCAAGATTTTATTTTAGTTGGTGACATTAACATAACTGTTAATAAAAAATTTAACTTAATCTCAGAATATAACGCAACTTTGCTCTATCATGGAATGATTGTAACAAACACTTTCTTTACCAGACCGGTGAGCCGTAATATTTTAGACCACTCTGTTAGTAGTTTTCATAATATTGAGCAAGTTCGGAATTTTACAATTGAAGCTGTCATAAGTAATCATAGTTTTGTACTCTCGAAATTTCGCTTCACGCCTAAATATTTTACTCGGACACTAACGAAAAGATACGTTAATTATAAAAAGGTTAATCAGTCCTTTGAATATTTTTTAATGATTACCGTATTTGACGTCAGAAATCCTGAGTCTACTCTTGAACGGATTTTTAATTTGTATAATAAACTTGATCTGAATTTTCCGTATTGAAGTAAATAAATGTAAAAATGCAAGTGTTTATCCTTGGATGACTCTTGATCTCTGGGATTTAATTAAACTTAAAAACCGTACGTTGAAGCGTTTTAAAAAGAACAGTACTAATTTAGAACTGAAACATGAATTGTATTTGCTATATAGTAAGATCCAAAACGGAAAATATTTTGCAAAGAAGCGGTATTTTAACAATTTATGTAATTATTTGAGCCAAAAAGAAATCTGGAAATAGTTAAATCATTTCATGGAAAATAACTCTAATAATAGGATACACTCCGTTATTTGTATCAACAAGTAGGTCCCAGTAGCCCCCCCCCCCCCAGACTCAGATGATTTAAATAAATTTCACACTATGGCGCCTAGTATTAATTCATCTTTTTTTCGCCCACTTCCTGCAGCGAAATATCGAATTTAATTTCAGCTCTCAGTAATACAAAGGGTGGTGGTTATGATAACATTAGTAATGTGGTTCTGAAGAATTATTCGCCAATATTTTCACAATTACTAGCTGATCTATTTAATGTGGTTTTCGAAACCGGTGTTTACCCCGATTTTCTTAAAATTGCTAAAGTGACGCCAATCTTTAAGTCTGGAAATTCCAAAATAGTTAATAATTATCGTCCAATTTCAGTTTTGTCGGTATTTGACAAAATTTTAGTAAAAATTATTGCTAACCGGATGATCGATTTTCTAAATAAAATCTAATTTTTTCTATTCTCGTCAGCATGGACTTCGACAAGGTTCTGGTACAAATTGGGCCCTAACAGACATTACTGTAATTTTGTCAGGCAAAACTATGTCTGGCTTGATCTTCGTAAAGCTTTTGATTGTATAGATCACAGTTTACTTCTTCCGAAATTACAAATTTATGGCTTCCGTGGCCTATCACACAAACTTTTAGAAAGCTACATTAGTAATCGAAAGCAGTTTGTGATTTTAAATTTAAAAGCCACTTTAGGTGTGAACTGTCGTGTTCCTCAAAGGAGTGTCCTTGGCCATATGTTATTCTTAGTTTACGTAAATAATATGGTCAATTTACCGCTCACGGATGATATTAGAATGTTTGCTGACGATACGGCCCTCTTCTATGAATCCAGGGTTTGTCAGTAAGCAATGTCACAAATGAGGGATGATATTAATTACTTTTAGATTTTCTGCATCTGAAAATAATATCAGTAAATTTTAAAAAAACGAAATATATAATTTTTCACTCCCCACGCCTACGACACATTGATTTGAACCACTTCAAGTAGTAAGTTGCACCATAGAGCGAGTAGACCCATTCAAGTACCTTGGTGTAACATTCGATAAGCATATGACGTGGGATGGCCATATTAATTCTATTTGTATTAAAGTTAGCCCTTTCATTTGCTTGATTAGAAAATTGACTGATTTTGTTCCAGTACATGTGTTAAAATTTATTTCTTATTTATTCATACACGATTCTCATACGCTTCTTCTACCTTTGGCTCAGCAGTTAAAGAGAAACTGAATAAATTACAGATTTTGCAAAGCTGTAAAGCAATGTATAAACTGCCTCACCTGTTTCCTACTGTAGAGCGTTGCTATATAGGCATTCTTCCAATTAAAGCTGTGTTTTGACACTCAAAAGCAAATCACTACATTTTGATTTGTATATTGTATCAAGAAGAGTATCAGATAGAACTGCTGATGATTCGTCATTTTTATGTCTATAATTTCTTTTCTAAATTGCAGATGGCAGTAATATTCGTAAAAAAATTTTCGAGATTAAGAGATTTAACGAAATGTTGAATGTGTAATTTAATAATAAAATAATAAATTAATTCTTACCAATAGCCCGAAATATAATTTTTAATTGATATTATTGGATATTTTTTTTGTTTATAATGCCATCTATATCCAAAGAATGGAACCACCGACATATAATGACGTCATACAGCAAAATTTTTAATGCATTTAGGCCATTAGTATTCTAGGTGCACTGCTTTCGAAGAGTAGTAATTACAAATAACTATTAATAACAATTTGTGATAAATATTTAAGTATTTTTTTATTATTGTGTTAGAACATTTTCTGACGTCATGTGATAAAATTATTCATTCATATAAAATATACAGAGGCCGTAAAATCAATTTGTCCATTGGAGAAAATTTTTGTATTTAGAATATTGCATATACTGATGAAAAAATGGTTTCTCTACATATCGCATAAAAAGGACGAGAAATAGTTTTTCATGTGAAATGTATTATTTTTTAAATTATAAACTTAGTTATATATATACGGGTATGTTCTGTTATACTGATTGCACATATATACGGGTTACGTACTGAGATGATGATATACGAATTTTATTAAACAAAAAAAAAATACATGATTTTTTGTTTATATGCATGTGTGTATAGTTCATGGGATAAAAATGACTATTTTTGAAAAACTAAATTCATTGAAACTTATATATTTTGTATGGCGCATACACATACCCCATTTACGTATATAGTTTTATATACGTACATGCGAGTCTATATACAAAAACATATATTGAAAATAAAAATATCAAAAAGACTGAGTAAGGAGAACTACTGCAGGGAATTTATTTTTAAGTAATTCTCATTCAGTGGACAGGCCAAATTGATAATTTATTTATATAAATATTTTGTTGTTGTTGCAAACGTTTCGTTTAAATATACAAAAACTAGGACTACAATATATCTATAGATACTATAGGACATTTCAATAGATTGCAATAATAATAATATTAATAATAACAAATTCTCGCAACACAACGGTGTGATGCGACTGAAAATTTAAACTTTTATTTTACTTCTACTATAAAGAAGTATGTTAACCTAGCCTTGCTAGAGAGGCATCTATACATATTAACATGTAAATTGTACGAGTGAATACGGTTTTTGTTTGCAAAGCTTCATTTTATGATATGATGAACACAATAAAGAAAATAAAAAGTTGTTTCCAAAATATGGTCGTACGTGCAACGTTAGAAGAATGGATACATGGTGATTTTAATAATGTTACTAATTTCGGGCGTGCCCTACCATTTCCTACAGGTTTTTACAAATAAATCACTCCGCGTTTAAATTACAAATTTTATTTACACCAACAGTTTAAGACTTCTTCAAAAATTCTCTATTTCACAATTTATCACAATTAACTTTTACAGTTTACTTTCGGCACTGTTCACTTTTAACTTCTTAATAGTGCTCACTGGTTAACCAACTGGTTATGTCAACACTTTCATCTCAAGACCGACGCGTACACTTTATCACGTCTCTCCATCACGGCCTTCTGGATCGTACTAGAACCGTGGGTTAGGCCTCCCAAAGTTCTTTCCTTCAATCAGTAAGCCAATTCCATATTCGACTCTACTTGCCGGGCACTCCTTTCTCGCAGCCTTCCAATTTTTGAAATTGGACTGAGATTTGCCTCTGGTCTTGGTCGTTTCTTGAACACTTTATGGTTTTCTGTATTCCCGTTCTCGCATTTTCTCACCACTTTTCTTGTTGCTTTCATTGGTTTTCAGGCTGCCCATAAAACGCCGAATACATTACTGTGAACACTCTCGGTCGTACTGTCGTAATATTTTCTTGATATTTATAATAGATTTTTGTTTAAGGGGACATAGCACCTTCAAAATTGAAAAAAAAAGTTTTTCAAAGATTTTTTTTTTAATGGAATAAAAAGAGATATCTTTTAATGAAACTTTCCATTGACATTTTATTTAACTGAAAAAACAAAAAAAAATTTTTAGATTTTTTTTGGCCCAAGGTCATCTGCTACAAGGGTTTTCCAAAAACACTAAAATTCGCGGCGTGGATCATAACTACTCTCAGAAACATCTAAAAAACAAAAAAAAACGGAGTTTTATTCAGCATTAAATCGCCCTTGGAATGAACTAAAAGGAAACAAATTGGTTGAAAAATAAAAAATAGCGGCATTTTTTCGAAAAATTTTCGAATTTTTCTTTTTTTGTCCCCCCCAATTAGTTGTAACTCAAAAAATTGAAAGCCGATTATTCCTTCCGTAGTTCATTCTGAGCAGAAATATATGTAGATCAACGTGTTAAAATTTTAGAACGATTGGATAAGTTGTTTTTCTCAATCTTGCACGCCAACTTGAAAAACGTCATTTCGAGATAACCGCGTTTAAAGTTCGTCATTTCGAGATAACCGCGTATAAAAACGACTTTGGCGCTTCGCAATAAATAAAATAAATTTTTTTTTTTTGAGATTTTCATGTTTATATCATTAAAATCATGTTTTTAAACGTTCATTCTAACATATTCTATCATAAAAAAAATTTCGATTTTTTGAAAATTTGAAGGTGCTATGTCGCCTTAATATAAAAAAAAACATTTAACAACAATTAAATTAAAACTGTTCTGTGATAATTAATTTAAAACAATTCTATTTTTTAACTGGAGTCCGTTTTCAGAGTATTTCTACTCCTTTGTACTATATTCTTTAACTATTTATGAATGAATATTTATGAATAGTTAAAGAATATAGATTGACAAAGATGTAAAAATACTCCGAAACCGGTCTCTAGTTAAAAACTAAAAAAATTTAAATTAATTATCACAGAAAAGTTTTAACTTGTTGTTAAATGTTTTTATTTTATTAAACAAAAAATTTTATAGATATTTTAAAAAATAAAAATCTGTTATAATTATTATTGTGATAAAAAGTCGGCAATTCTTAATATGTTACTTGGCCCTGCATTTGACGGTTGTAATTTTCAGTGAATCACCGAAGTACAGATTTTACAAATTCAAAATGCTACTATCGATGTAGTTGAACAAAATTTTTCGAGTTTGTAAGAGGATTTGAATAGTAGAACAAAGAAGTTGGGTAAAAGGCAAATTTTAAATTAGTGCTGCTGGATCTTAGATGAAAATTCAAATATGACAGCTGAATTGCAAGATCAACGCTAACGAAAAAAGTATATAGCAAGCTGTAATGTTTGTCTTTGGGACGCCTCATATGTATGTTGAAACTATCCGAACAAAACAACAAAAATTTTATTTCTCCAGAGGGTAAAATATTTTGCCTTCTGCTGCTTGCCTTGAAGTTGTGCAAGATTTATTTGGAGCAGAGCCAACTATAATTCGAGAAAGGGCCTTGGGTTTGGTTGATAGAATGACGAAGAAGTCTTACTTAAATAATAGTTCAAGAAATGTTGATTCCAGGAAAACAATATTATTGCTATACAATGATCAGCTCAAACACCGGATTTTGATTTGGCTAAGAGCCTATTGGGTGGATTAACTTAACTTCCAATACTCAAAGATAAAATAGAATCATGGGAAAATGTTAACATCAAGACAAGGTTACCAAGAAGCTCGATGTTTGGTTTCGACCTAATGAATTCTTTAATCTAATAATTCAGTTATTTTATCAGACTGCAGTGACCAAATTACAAAAACATTCAAGATACTTTAAACTTACGTACGAAGTATAATCATAATGTCTTAGCGAATTATTATTCCTAAGACATAAATACAATAAAATTCGTGGTTACGAAGGGGTTAACAAATGCAGCGCGAAACGTAATAATTCGCTAAGACATTGTGATTAAAATTTGTATGTAAGGTAAAAGTATTTTCAATTTCTTTTTTCATTAAATCGTAATCAAACTTCCAACGCCTTGGTGATCCCACTTTGGTGTCAGGTTGTCGTTCAGAATAACATAAAATTTCATTATGGAAAATGTGAAGCTTGTTTGTGCCGCACAAATCGACACCATCGGAAAAAGTCAAAAATTAGTGAATTATATGTGCCGAAGATACAACTTAGGAACCAAAAATAAATGATAATTTATAACAAAAACCGTAATTATTTAATAAAAACCACACGAGAACCAGCAAATAAAAGTTCATCAAAACTACGAATTTTCGTAATAAGCCTTCCGGTAACTCGCGAGCAAAAAAACGCTAAAATTTCAAAATAAATAGAAAAAATACTTATGTCACCCTAATTGGATTAATAGTGTTATTAATAGTGATTTGATCAGATGATGAAAATTTCCTTTTGCATTCTGCCCCTATCGGGATTCGAACCCGGTACCTCCCGACCCAAACGCCAAATCTTTAACCAATGTGCCGTTTGGTCGGTAACGTAAAGCTTATTAAGTTATAAAAGTTAATCATGAAAGTAGTAAACGTTAAGATTTCAAATAAACTTTGAGTAGTACATGAACATTAATTACCAACAGTAAACAGAAAAAAAATTCAGAGTAATATAATTAGGTCTGGAAAAACTTGATGCACCATAAAAATGAGAAAACAATATTGTGTTTGTTAGTATGTAGATAAATATATATAAAAAATTAATGCAATTAAATATTTATATAAAAACTTTATTATTATGAAACATTTTTATAGTCTACGAAAAAATCGCCGTAGCGCGAAAATATATAGAAAAATTATAAACTACAAAAATTATCAAGAGAAAATGTTAAAGGAAAACGAAACAAAAAATTTAAAGTGCCCATAGTCTCTATATCGTAATTATTTCACGGTATTACGTCTGGCTGGAAAATATTAAATTTTTTATGTTTTAGCGGAAATATAACGAATACAACCGTATGTTAAACCCGGTGCGAATACAACCGTATGTTAAACCCGGTGTGCCGTTATTTTTTTCCATGACTACTCTGAAAAATGGACTCTCGCACGCCAATAAGGCAAAAAGCGACTTACTTTGTGTTCGCAAAGCAAATCGAATTGAGAAAACATTCCATTTAGAAAATTTCAAAAATGTATTGCCTAAAATTACATAAAACGTTACGCGATTTAATTGTTTTAGGACATATTACGTTTTCAAAAAATGGTTTAGTTCGTAACTATACATAGGGTGCGCGCGACTGACTGTATTATGTTGAAGGGGATGAAAGAGCATTAAAACCTTGGTAAATACTACTATTACGGATTTTCGAAATGTTATAGCATTACGACGTTTATGTTGGATTGTTGGGGTTTTATTTAACAAAATGTAATCTGAAGCCACCTCCATAGTAATTGTCATCTAAAACCTTGCTAAATTTCAAATCCAAATTTTAAATCCAAACCTTTTATTCGACGGCTCAAGCTTTCTCATATTTGTTCAGCTACCACACTAACCCTTCCGCGTGGAATGACGTACCGTGTGCATCATGCATAAAATCATCTCTACTTCGTCAGCCACGTGTACGTCCTTACAAAATACGAACTTTAACAAGACACCGTGAGATGCTATTTGTACAAAGGAAATCCAGCACAATGCAGAGATATTTTTTTAAAAAACTAAAGTCATGACGTACACATGTACTTTACTCCACACGGAAGGGTTAATTTCGATTATAAAACGGACACGAATTCTACGTTTTTCAGTCAGTAATATCGCGGTGGCTGACACTTGGCTGGGCCAGTGAATTCTGAATTACACCAACAAGTTATAACAAAGTAACAACATTTTATACTTAATAAACACATTTTTTATTAATCACTTGTTTTTTGTTTCGCAGTTATTTTGAATAATTTTCAAAAAGTTAAAAAAATCACTCGATCGATTTCGACTTGTTAGGTCATCATCAGGAGTATCTACTGATTTGTATTAGTAAAAATTTTGTTATATAGCAGAAAAAAGCAAAATATAAACAAAAGAAGGAGGGACAGAAAATAAGCAATAAAAATTAATTATTTTCAAACAGTGTTCCATCACCAGTAGCCTTTTTTTAACATCAGACAATATTTTTTTAAATAAAAATGACTGGTGAAAAAGGCAAACGAGATTTGGTTTTTAATTTCTAATGGGCTAGTTATATAGACGAAAACGAAACGGTCTGAAATGACACGAAACGAAAGACGAAAGAGATATGGTTATATAGACGAATTGTTGAAACGGTTTTGATATTTTCATATTTGTTTTTAATTTTATATTATTTGAAGTTTACTTCTCGTGTGTATGAAAACTAACGTGGAAAATCCGTTTTATATTTGGCAAACTAAATAGAAATACACAAAATGTGTAAATTTATACACAATATAAAATATTTTGACAATTTGACATAAGTGCTACTAAGGATAACAAAAAAAAACATAACCGATATTGTATAACCGCAAAGACGAAACGAAAACAAATTGAATTGAATCAATTTCTCCGTTCGTTTCTTCTATATAATTCGTTTAGTATGTTTTCATGTATTCAATTCGTTCGTTTCGTTTCGGTCCGTTTCGTTTTCGGTTATATAACTAGCCCATAAAACAAATTTGTTATAAAAATGTAAAGGAAATTCAAAAGAAAACGATTTTACCCGGATTTAAAGATTTTTCGCGAGTGCGAATGCATATTTTTTTCGACAGATGCGAATACGAAAAAACGAATCCACGCAGGGCTCTAGTATGTAGTCGCGTATTTTCGAAAATCTTGGTTGTTATGAATAACAATATTGATTTCTATCATTAGTTTTATAATAAATGTGGTTATCGCCCTCGTTAACATAGCAGGAAGAATGTTTGATCTGTTATTCGAGTATCCTGGGTTCGATTCCAGGTAATGAGCAATAAAAAATTGTGACTTGGTGTTATTGTGTCATATTTATATGTTCGCCCCTTTTTGATTTTCAAGCCATAGTTGTTATGGTTTTTTCCAATAATTTATCAATCTAACATATTTAAATGCCATAAAGTTTCGCCAAAAATTTTGAAAATTGATTTCCTGGAATACCAGAAATTTATTTCAAGAAGTGATAATTTCGAGAAAATTTGTTTAAGGAGTCCCCCGTGGGACCGGGTAACTATTTTTATAAAAATTGTTGTGGACGTTTTCGAGTGTCAGGCCAGCGACTGTATGCAATATGATTTCATGAAATCAATTAGACAATCTGTCCATCATGTTCCACAATAGAACATAGTCATTTCTCATAGATTTGGAACGAACTCAGATTTTATGATGAAAATGAGAATCTAATAAAAATTCTGGACATGCCAACGGACAAAGTAACTTAATTTCATATTCACTCTGTTTGTATGTTAGAATAGAATTCCAAAATGAAATCTGTATACAATTCTGCCATATGGAAACCAAGTCTCAATCGATTGGGATGGAACTCGGTTGCTATTATGAAAATATTCAATTTGATTGCAAACAACTGTGGGTTCTGTAAATTGGCCATTTCGAATATAACTAAGCCGCTGAATAACCAAGTGCTGCGTAATTCATCACCGGTAAAAAAACGATTTAGTAATAAATACAGAGGAGTGTTAAAGTGCGGTTACCTATACCAGTTGAAAAAGGAATGACGATTCCCACAAGATGAAACAAAGAAAACGATGATTCGTAAAAATAAAAGAAATGTGCTTAATAGATTTGTTCCGACGTTGCATAATGTTAATAACTTTATGGTTTAGTAAATAACCTGTAGCAATAAAGTATAGGCCAATTTCATAGATTTAACTGTGTTCGTAAATTTTCCAAAGCAAAAATACATAAATCATGTAATGCCACAAGAAATTGTAAATTCAACCAAACGATCGACATTCAGTATTCTAGGGACTCGTTTTTAGCTCATATATGCGATTTCTACGTGTTGTCAAATATTATTGTACTAAAATCATCAACTTTACAAACAACTAGAGTACAATTGCTGATTATATTGATTTTTTGCATCCATTGGAAATATACGTTCCGATTCTAAATTATACTTTAATACTATAGAGTTGTACAAAATACACGATCACCTAGTATTTTTCTCACTGATTCGGGTACTCACCAGTAGTAAATGTGTATAATTAAAATGTGTAAATGTGAATGTGTAAATGTGTATGTGAATGTGTTAATTTATTTACTATTTTGAAAGGATTGACTAATCTGCTAAAAAAATTCTGAAATTCAATTGCTGCAAAATATAACTTATTGCATAGCAAATTTTACTCCAACTATGATTATTTTCGAACTTTTAATATTAATTTACTAATACTTTGTAACAATTGATTGTTCAACTGATAACTATCTGATTACAACTTAGAAAAGGTAGAACAGTAAAACCCGACTGAGAAGAAAAATGACTAAACTATGATAGTAAGAGTACGTCCATGAAATCGATTATCAACTGTTAGGGTATCCAAATAAACTCAGCCAAATAAATGCTGGTTATCTGCAACGACAGATTAATTCATGAAACCGTCAATTCGCTATTTAACTTAATAAAGTGGTGTGATTCGAAAATTTTTAATTTATTAGATGCAATAGAAAAATTGGATAACGAAACAAGTACAATTTTAATAGAACACCACATAGCATGCACACTATTAAAGAATTGATTATAAAAAATTTCTAAGTCAAATGTCAAATATTCACATTCTTATTGTAATACCCTTATATTAAATATACAAAAAAATATTAATTATTTATCACATAAAACTAAAATGATAACTTTTTTTTTTTGTAATTCGTAGTCGATAATTATCGTTACGGGAATATAATTATAAATTATTTATTATATATAATTTATTTAGGCTATTTAATTAGTTAATTATCAAATGGAAAGTTTAATATAAATGTATATTTGATATGATTCTTATAGAACGATGTAGTCTACCGTTATCGGAGTAAGAGCAACAAATAAACGTATTATTAAGATGAATATTTAAGTAGATCCAGTGCACAAAAATTGTAATTTATATTACATACCGCACCAGGTATGTACGTACTATGTTCCTATCTGACGATGATGTACTACCGCATTTATTTTCTAGAAATGATTTTTTTAATTTTTTACGAACAAAATTTATCTAGAATTTTAAAATGTATGCTTTATTCATTTAAAATAATGTGTCTATATACATAACCTAACTAGTAGCAGAACTAGTTCTACTATCGTATAATAAAACATTATGAAAAAAAAGAATAAAAACTGTATTTTGGTAAATAAATTATTAATAGAATTCATCAATTTTAGTTGTGAAATTATAGCAAAAAAAAAAAATTTTTAAGGAAATTTAAAATTTATTTCACAAGCCTTATATAGAGTTGTTCATTCCCAATTTATGTTTCTATTTTTATGCAAACTATAAAATCTAATCAAATGACCACAATCTCTTGTTTAAATAATATTCTAATTTAACAAAAACTAAAACTACACAACAAAAAAAAATAATATAAATTGCCTTCAGTTTAAACAACAACTACGAAGAGATGAAAATGTTTATATTGTATTTTCGTGTACAAAATTTGTTGTGCTAAGCTAGTTGGCTGGTTCTATACACTGGGTGTCCCGGTTAGGGATCCCCTAATCCATAACAGAGATATTACGACATGCATTTTTTATAGCCAGACATTGGGTTTGGTAGGAGATATTACAGAGATTTGTAGGCGACATTAAAAACTGATTTTTGAAATTAATTTAAAAGAAAAAAAAAAAATTAAGAAACCAAATATTTTCTTACTTTTTTCAAAAATCAGGTTTTAAAGGTTGTAAACCGATTTTTGAACACTCTAAATCTTATCAATAATTGAGCCTTACACCAGAAACTCCCCTAAAGCAGGACACTCTGTACAATATACCGAGGTATTCGGATAAACTTAGGGAAATGGGAATCGCATTGAAGGAAATCCAATCAAAATACATAAATATGGTATTTTATATTTATGTACAATATGCTATACAGTTGAGTTATGCAATTCAATTAAAATTCACCAAAACGATACAAATAGCTACCAATATTGTTATTTCAATTTGCAACTTATTTACTTGATTGATGAAGCCGAAGAAAAAACAAATAATTCGACTCCAAAACTGATACTCAAAAACCGGAAAAAGGAGTTATGTGATACAGTTAACTCGTTGTACCAAAAACAACATCAGTGGGTCTATTCTGGTTTTCTCTCGGAATAAGGAATTGAAGATTAGGAAAAAAAATCTTTGCGGGACTTTTTCCCAATTTTTCCCCCAAATTTCTGAAAGAGAAAAAGAAATTTAGTTTAAATGTTAAAGAAATTTACAATAAATTAAAAATGTATTTTTCATTTCTCCTTTCTTACACTCCGTATGTGTATAAAAACATTATTAACATTAAATATGAAATGAAAATTTTGAGATTTTTGGATGATGACGAAGTTGATAAAAAACGATTTTTCGTTTGCTCTGAAAACAATGGCAGGACTATATAGACTCACTCAAGAAATACTGTTTATATTATGCGAAAAACTGTAAAATTTTATGGAGAAAACAAACATACCCAAAAAATGTACACGCCGATTACGCTAGTCGAGTCGCTTGGGTGACTCTTTTAATATGAAACCATAGTCGCCTGCCTTGCCAATATGCCTAATATGTAATTATGTTTATTATCGTAGTCACTTCAAACGACAATCGGCGTATTTTATGATTTTTCTAGTCCCTTAAAATTTCACACACATTGTTCTTTTCGTCTCAAGTCACTTATTGGCATAGCAACTGGTTAATTTATCATACAAATAGCAAATTTTTATTGTCACTTGAAACGACAATCGAATCGACTAGCGTAATCGGGGTATAGAGTCCAAAAACTTCAAATTTTTTGGCAGAAGGTACGGATAATATATGTATATAGACGTTAATTTTGAAAAAAATTTAAATAAATAATTTTAAATTCTATGCTAGGTAAAAAATGGTAAATACATAAAAATGGTGTTGTTGTCACCATGTGCCGGTTTCACAAGCTGTTGTGTGTCAGGCCATTTCGAAATTTTTCAGAATTGCTATCAGACCATTTTTTTTTTTTGGTTTTTTAATAAATATATCTCTATGTGTTTTCTAAATAATTAAATAATTAAAAGAAAAATTCATTCTAAATTATTATTTTATTATCTTTAGTAGAATCATATATTTAACGCACCTAGTAATCAAATTAATTAATCTTTCCTCATTTTATTTCATAATTTCCAAAAAAAAAACATTTAGGAAAAAGTAATCTCAAAACTGCATTAATTAGGGAAAAAATTCCTAAAAAAATATTTCCCAGTCGCCAGAATACACTTTTAGTGAAACATTTCCTAGATGGTATAATGCTGACAATTTATGTTCATTCCTTAATTCCTAGGGAAAGCCAAAATAGACCCACAGGATCAATATAAACCACACGGATGCCTAGGTTAGCAACATCAAATTAAACAAAACCAATTACAACACAAAACTAATTATTACAAATTACACACACAATGAATTAGGAAATATAGTTCCTTGCAAAACTTTTTGTTTCTTAATACAATCAACGGCAAACATAATATCGGTCGAGCATCATATCACTTGTAGAATAAATTTTAAACATAGCTTATCAGCTAAATGTGACGTTCATTTTCTCGGGCCATTGACCTATCAATCATTTACCCCGGCCCTTTAATCTCCGTTCAATATTGATAAATTAATAATAATATTATATTTTTTATACTGATCATAGACAACAGTATTGGATGAAAATTCGAAAATTTTGTGGACTGGGACGGACGCAAATTGGATTTTTGAAATGTGATCAATTGAGACAAAACTAGGTCATTTCTTGATTGTGCCGTAGAACAAGTATCTGACAGGATGTGCCGGTCCCATTCGTACAGCCTGATTACCCATAACAAGAGAAGAATAGGCAAAGAAAGAAGTTTTGTAGGACGGAGTAGGACGGAACAAGACAACACAATTTCAATCTACTATAACAAAGAATGTTTAGCAAAGACTCAACAATTACCTCTTCAAATCAGCACCTAAGAAAAAACTATTATTATTGCACAGGCATCCGGAATTTTCCTGAAATTTAAATTGAAATTAACACCCCTTAGCTTTCTAAGCAATATAGAAATTCATTAATTAATTAATTTAAAAAAAAACCAATACCAATCGTCGCAACATAACAATTCAATAGTGATCCATTAGCTGCACCTGCCGCTCGAAAAAACCTAACCTTCAACCTATTCTTGAAGAATCAATCAATTCACTAAGTGTAGTCAGCTTAGTTAAATCCGGTGAAATACACCACACTTACAGATGTAAATTATTATCACATTTAGATATTTGGAAGGTTATTGCTTTAAAAAGTAAATTTTTCAAATAAAAATTTAAATTTTTTTATGATTTAAATAAATACTTGGTGAGCCTTTAGCATTTTTAAATAATTGTATCCTACGGGGCATTCCACTTATTGCATTTTTGGCTTTGGTCAGTAGCTCGGCATCATTTTCCCAGACTTCATCGCGTCGATCAATTCTGATTTGGTGCGCGGGCACTTTTCTGCTATCTTTTCTTTAAGAATAGAGCAGATATTTTCGCTGGGATTCATATCTGATCTAGTCGCTGACCAATCAAGAATTTGAATGCCGTTGGTCCTTAAAGTTCGGTGAATTTTTTCGCCCATGCTATGGAGCCTTGTCATACATAAAAACTCCGTCCCCGTTAAAATTTTCATTCATAGTCGGTACCAGTTTTGATTGCAGAACAGTTAATTGATTTGCGTTCACTATCCCGTTTACTACATAAAGTACGAAAAGTCCTTTTGATGATATTTCTGACCAATACCCATGACACTAACTGGTTGTTTGACCTGTTGTTGGACACAGGAAGGTAAATATTTTTCTTCTTTTGATCTACGAATAGTTCTGAACATTGGTAGTGTCAAAATCATCATATAGTATCGTTACTGAATGCAACCTAGTTAAGAAATAGAGTTGAAAGAGACATTTATTGAAAAGTGTAACTTTAAAATATTAATAAAAGAAGGACTTTTATTGTTTGTACCTTTTCCCACTCCTTTCTAGACCATGTAAAATGTCCATTTTACATGGTCCTTTGCTCCTTGCGAGGTCATCTTGGACATAGCCCATATTGAAAGTCCAGTTCCCACTGTTCTCTCTGATATATCCACACCAACGTTACGCATTGTACCCCTCAGCTCAGAGACTTACTGGATAACGATCGAGCTTCTTTAGCTTTAGCTTTCCGCATTAAAAATCTGTCTTGCCTGACTGTATTTTTACGATTGCGACCACATTTTCCTCTTCTTCTGCGACTTGTTGAAGACTACGATGTTAATTTTTGCGAAAATTTACTGACGAATGATTGGCTCATTTCTGTTTTCTGGGCTATTTGCGCATGCGCATACTGGACTACATCCAATTACGACGAAATTTTGGCTCTGGTTACAGCACTGATGTCCTTTGCTTTACCCATAGTGAATTTCACTAATATTACAAAAACCACTTTCACTTTTCAAAGTCACAAACGTGACTGAAATTCTTCAGTAAAATATTACTTCTTAAATACTACCCAGTTGTCATAAAATCAAAACAATTCGGAGGTCAAACTAACTGACAGGACAATAAATACTCAGAATTCACATTTTGTCAAAAAGGCGGTTCTCAGGTATTATTGACTCATAAAAGGCGCATTTTCAGGGTATATTAGATTTTTATTGCACGTATTCCTTGGATTGGTCGATATCTACGTTAATCACGTAGCAATTATATATAAAAGATTGCAGTTCGGACTTTGAAAATCACATTACCATGAATTTCGTATGAAGTGATAATAATTTGGACATATCTGTATACGAGATCCAGCTACATCCCTCGATCTTCTCCCCAGTCCCCTTCCGCCTGGAACTAACCTCACCCGTGTTGACACAATGCGATATCTAGACATATATTCAAGCTCCAACGAGTAAAAACGACAAAATTAACCGAGCCTAGCACCAACAAACCCACAGCTTATACAAAACCAAAGCTATATACTCTGTGGCAAACCTATAACCAAAAACGTCAAAGCGCAACGAACATATTATCGGGGATACATCTATCGTAAAGGTTGTACTCACATTCCAAATACTCCCATACACGCCCACAATGCAGATCTGAAAAAATAGGAAAGCCCTGCTACACCTAGAACGACTTCTTTCAACAAAATCCAAGCGGGCACGACAAATTCAATTGGAGTCAAGGAAATTTACTCAAATGCTGAGTCTGATTCCCATGAATTACCGGAAGAAGACGATCCAGAAGCAAACACCCAGTCATAAGTTTACCCAGCAGCATCAGTTAAATTATCTTTTATAATTCCAAAATTGAGGATTATGCCTATACATAGGGTGTTTTTTTAAGCCCTATAGAACTTGAAATTGTAAAAAATAACACAAAAAATTAAATTGTAATCAATTTTTTTAAGATCAATTAATATTTGAAAACAATTTCGGGCGTATGAGCTTCGCGGCTGTTCTTCACGAAACGGTTCTGGACGTCCAATTTCGGCCCACTTTTTCGAGCGCTACTGGCCGTATGTCACGAATAACATGTACCACGCTGGCCTCCAAGGCGTCAATTGTTGCTGGTTTATCAGTATAAACCAGTGACTTTAACAAACCCGCGTTTAGCCAAAAATGAGCCTCATCGCTGAATACAATTTGACGATAAAACAACGGGTGATTGCCAACTGCTCTAAGCCCAATCGGCGAAAGAACAACGCTCATAATGGTCTCGTGGCTTCAATTCCTGCACCAGCTGGATCTTGTACGGGTGTAGGCCAATATCGTTGCTCAAAATTTTGCATGTAGTGGACGGACAGAGCCCCAATTCCTACGAACGACGACGAATCGATTCATTTGCATCTTCTTCCACACTTTCGTTAACAGCGGCGATATTCTCTTTAGTGCGCACATTTCTTCGACGTGTTGATGTTATTGGATCCTCTAGTCTAGAGAATATGTGGTACGAAATCTATCCATAGCTTGCTGAGATGGACGATTATATGCGCCATAAAAATCACCAAGTCGTCTATTCATGATGATTTGCCAGAGTATACGGAGATCTGCCAGAGTATGTTTTTCATAAAAATTTAATTGTTTGTCTTATTTTAACTATTTTAAGTTCTATCAGGCTTAAAAATCACCTTTTATTTGGGGAAACCCCAAAAATAAAAACGCACTGAAGCCGACCTCCCGGGTTATGGTGGAAACGACTTAATTCCTATACTGCAATGAACACCCAAATAACTCAACTTCTATCTTCATACCGTTACAACACAACACAACTCCAAACAACAACTACTCCTTCGATCAGGCGGACATCAAAATGCAACCCCACCGACACATGCAATGTTACGGTACAACATAAATATCGAACAACTGGACGTATATTAGTACAACCACCAACATAACTTACTCATTCAATCACACATCTTCCCATATACATACACCAACATCCATCAGTACAGTCATCGAGCAATAAATATATAAGAGAAATCAAGTAGTGCAAATTTTATAAGCAAGTTTTTCCGAGGTTAATCTTATTTTATAGTTTTCAAAGTAAGATAGATTAACCTCGGAAACTCTACATGAGTCCTCTTATGTATAATTTGCTTTATGGTACAGTACAGTCCCTCACTGCACACCCATATCCAATTTCACCTTTCTCATCCATTCAGCACTACAAAATCCATAGCCAGCGGATGGAAAAACTGTAACACTTCAATATAAACACATAACAGATGCTGAGAGCCAGATCAAGAGAATGCGATGGATGAGAAACCAACGAATTTAACACGGTACATTATTTTGGTGGAAAAAAAATTTCTTTTGCATTTGGACGGTTTTGTCGCAACTTCTTTTTTCAAACACGCCAAGTAACATTCGCGATTCATGTGGTCTTTCCTTTCTCAAGATAGTCGACGAATAAAGAACCTTGGACGCGGCAGAGATTTGCATTATATTATTTTAACTTTTTTAATCGTGTATTTCTCCACAAATTGGGATGCGCTAAAAATTTAATTTAACCACTCAAGTGACGGCTTTTTTCGAGAAAGTGTGTCCACAAATTGGCATGTTTTTTTACATTTCTTTAGAAAATAATTATCAAGTAATCTGAATACAATGCTTTTTTAAATTTTTTTCAAGTCAAGTCACAAAACTTGTTTTTATGTAGCTACACAACCATGAAGACGATATACTAAATTAACTAAGTACGGACCGATCAAACGGCACAGTGGTCAAAGCTTTGGCGTTTGGATCGGGAGGTACTGGGTTCGAATCCCGATAGGAGCAGGATGAAAAAGGAAATACTAGACTGGCATAGAGCTGTGCAATGTGCAGATGGTGAAAACATCGGACCTATTGCCGTACGTCCTCGAATTGGCTGGCAACGGCGTTAAGTAAGGACGGGAAGTGAATCGGAAGAGTTGGGAGAGCCTTGGTCTCACAATAAATTGCAAAACCATTAAAAATAAAAAAAATAAGTAAGGCTGCAATTTTCATGTTTTGATTTAATTCAGCTATAGGGACTTTTACATACAAGTTTATAATTGTGCCTCTTAATTATTTTAATTAAGAATAAAAAATTTAAATAAAATCAATCAAATTGACAATCTGAACGCAAATTTTGTTTGGAATCTGAGACTTTCGAAATAATAACCACAAGATTAAAATATTGGTACATATACAGTCCCTGTTCATTGAATTATGGACACTATTAGTATTTTGGAAATTCCTAATTTCTGTTAATGTTTTATAGAATTATGGACACTATTAGTATTTTGGATATTCCTAATTTCTGTTAATGTTTTATAGTTTAAAATATTTCAAAATAATAAAATGCATTTTGGATCACATATTGTTTTAAGATTATTTTACGACATTCTTAAAAGGTCGCAATAAAATTATTACCTGAAAAGGACTAAAAATATCAATAGCATGCATATTTTACTTTTAGTTTATCCTCTCATTTTATGTTTGACGCGCGATTTGACGAGGTGTTTCTATAAATTTTTTGACTCAACTAAAGTAAGAAATAATCTACGTTGAGTGAATTTATCATTTAGCTAAAAAACTTGTGTTTAAGTTAGTGTGTGTGTGTGTTTGGAAAGTTTTGGATTGAAACATTTATTTTCAAAAATGGGTGGGTGAAACATTTATTTTCAAAAATGGACCTAAGCAATGAAAAAAACATAGTATCGGAGCATTATTAAAAACAAAAAACCATTTATACCGCGAGATCGCAAAAATGGAAAAAGTTTCTGGCTCATCAGTAGTAATTTGGCAAAAAATTCTACATTTTATGAGACCAAAAGAAGAAACAGTAAGGGGTCAGGAAGACAACGCCCAGAACAGACCGGAAAATTATTTAATCGGCCTTAGAAAAGCCCAGAGCAACGACGAGCGAGCTACAAAAGTACGCTAGTGAAGAAGGGATAAAGATATCAGCGATGACATTGCGACGAAAGCTATATGAAAATAATTCAAAATGTAGGCATCCAGCAAAAAAACCCAGACTCACTGAAAAAATGCGGAAAAATGTCTTAGTTGGGCTAACCTTAGTTGGGCAGTGGACAATAGACGACTGGAAGAAGGTAAATCCTATTTTTAAGCACTCATTATATATTTTCAAAATTAAATAAAAAAAATCCCAAATTGAAGTTTTTTAAAATTTATTGGTTATGTTTACTGACGAATGCAAGCTAGAATCCGATACAGAATCGGCCCAGTTCGTCAGAAGGAAACCAGGAGAGAGGTTTAGGGAGAACTGCGTAGTCATAGGAACATAAAACATCCACCATCAGTAATGATATGGAGCTGCATTAGTGGAGATGGACCTTGTCCAATATACTTCGTAGAGGAAACCATGAGAAAAGAACAATATAAAAAGGTATTAGCAGACATCTTATTTCCTTACATGAGGTCACTACCTCAAGATCAATACTCTTACACTTTTATGCAAGATAGAGCTCCTTGCTATACCGCAAAATTAATAGAGAATGGCCTCCTTAAACAAAATATTGACATCCTCTCTCTTAGCCTGGCAATTCTCCGGATTTAAACATTCGAGAATTGCTGGGGCTTACTTAAGTCCAACGTATATAAAACCCCAATCCTACAGTGTTCACCAAAAAAAAAAAAAAATTGAAAAAAATGGAGTGATCAAATTCGCAATATCATTAATACTTGTATTTATGTATAGCATGCCTGAAAGAGTAAAAGCTGTGATTAATAATAAAGGTAGTTTAATCAACTTTTAATTGTTTTCCAATTTATATATACTCAAAATTATTTAATTTCAAAGAATTAAAACATTTAAAAAAATCTTGTTTTTATTTATACATATTTTGATAAAATACTAGAGTTTTTCACTATATTAATAGTGTCCATAATTCAATGAACAAGGACTGTTTGTATATGTACGTTTCTATGTTAGTGCGAATGACATTAAATAATTTTAAATATGTAAATGCAAATTATACTTTAATTAAATAAAATTTAATTTAGTTTTAAAATAAATACAAATTCTATGCTTTTGAGAAAAAAATATTTATTTGGACATCGCGTTTAAAAAAATAACCGCCGAGGTGTGAGGCACCATTCCTCGTAACAAGCAATAGTTAAAACGTAACTATAAAAACTTAATAGGCTTTCACTGAAAAACATAAAATGATTGACAATAGTTCTGTTCGCCAACTAAGCTGATTCTCAGACAGTTTTCTTGTACCAACTGTATTAAAAGGTTAGGACCAAATAAAAAATAATCTTGAGACCATTCAAGAAGAATTAAGAAATTTTCTAAAATTACAAATATAGCAACAAACACATAACAAATGTTCAGAACATTTCTAAATAATCAAACTCAGAAACATTACAACGGGTTCTTTTATATTTACTTCATTGTAAAATGTAAATTCGTTTGTTCATATAATTCTCCCTATACATTTTTGAATTATTGAGCGATATACTATATAGCTACATATTACAATATTTACGAATAACGTATAAAAAAAAACTGGTACAAAATTAACATGATTCTGATAAAACACACAATAAAAAATAAAATCAAAAAAGAAAATCAGTAGCTTAAAACATAATTATGTGATAACGATTTTTATAACTTACCAAGATTATCTCGAAGTTTATTGTTTGTGTATTTTATATCCATTTTAAATTATGATCTCGACAGTCTAACTATACAGTCTATATATACGGTATATAAATCTACAATTATACATTTGTAGGTAGTTTTACGGTCGAGATCCAACTTTATACCGTATGTAGTAGCAGAAAAAATGGAAAATATGTTTCATTTTACAATTATAACTACAGTAGAAACAAATAATTTCAATTAATTCAATTTTTTTATATGTTTTAAAAAATAATAAAAATTATTATAAAAAAAAAAAAAATTATATAAAATACAAACAAAATAAAATTGTTCGAAATATTAAACGTATAAGATCGCACACGAAGCACACGAAATCGTGCCGTGTATTTTATTTTGCCTCAAATTTATTTGTTTTAATTTTACTTGAGATGTGTATAAAATCCAATTGAGCCTGATTTTAGGTTGACTAGAAAGGCGTGATAAACTAAGATTACGCGGTCACAACCACAAATTTATACTACCGGCTGTTACGGCGGTCTCAGTTCGAGGTTTAAGCAGCTTCAATATAACGTGGTGAATGGCTTGGTTTGTAACAGAGAAACTAGATAGTGTCCGTCTAAACTCTCCAAATGCTTATTTAAGTAATAACTCTAAAGGGAACAAAATTCTTTTTACTTAAATTACTTTTATAAAATAACAGGGAAGTAATATAAATCAAAACGTCCAGGGTTTCTATTTTTTCTGTCGGAAGATGCGAAGTATGAAATTATAACATATTTTTGAATTGAAATCTTTCCAAGTTTAATCAAAGATCGCCCCAATAAAGAAAATCAATCCGTACCTGACATTTGTTTTTACTAAGGTAATTTTCCTTTTAGTTTCTTAACCATTTATAACGTAAAAGAAGCTTATAAAAACAATCGGTTACATGGTCAGTTAGCTAAATCAGGACTGTGATGAACATGATGTAATTATGATGATTTTAACGTTTCCGGTTGTATAGTTTCGACTAAGCTATATGATCGTAGGTGAGATTTCGTGAACATGTCTAGAATAGAACCGTAAATGTAAAAAAGTCTTTATAGATAAGTTAAAATCGTTATAATTGAGCTATTTGACCATCTAGGTGAGACTCCGTGACCATTTCTAGAAAATATCGGCCATCCAGAAATGTCCACGGGTTCTCTTTCATTTATTCGAATAGGTCAGAAAATTTTCGATCAATGTTGTAAATTAGGTTCGTAGCTTATTTGGGAATACCTATTTTAAAATTTAAAAAAACTTTAAATAATTGTATTATAATTTCTCGTGTTGATCTTTACAACAACTCCAATAGGGACTTTTTTAAGATAAGATTTGAAGATAGTCTAAAAAATCAATTTCACTACAAGACAAACCCAATTAGATTTTTTTATTTAAATTTAACTGTGTAAATTTTTGACAAATTACAAAGTTTTCGAAAAATGTTTCTAAGGGGTAGTCTCTAGCAGTTGATCAGGTTTGTGGCCTGGACAGACAGCGACTGGGGCCTTACAATGATTGGCTTCATTTATTTTCGAAGCCGAGCGTTTACCTACAAAAAGCAAAGGCAGAAACAAAAAGAAGCCCACAAGAAGAAAATTGCATTTTCGATAATTTATCGAAGTTGTTGCCTCGTTTCGTCTGCTGATTTACCAGATCCTGCTAGAATAAAACATTGTGATATTTCTATTCCATTTCCATCGCCAAATAATTGGTTTTCGATAATTGAAAGAATTTAAGAGTAAGTTGTTTTAGTAGGTTGTGTTATCAATATATAAAATAAAAATAGTCCGTAAACGAAACAGTTGTCAGTTTCCCTTTAGGAAAAAGAAAAACTGAAGTTCTAGCGTGCCACCCCCTGTTTAGTAAAGTGCGATTAAGAACTCTAGGAAATAAAATTCAATTCAGCTGGACACAAGAAATTTAAAAATCTACTTGCAAATTCGTTTTTTTTATAGAATATTTGATTGAATGTTGCTGAACCAGGGATGAAATCATGAAAAAGACCAGACATTTTTAATAAATAAAAATTATTTTGCGACCTATCTAGCTATAGTGGAAAAGTAAATATAAGATCGATAATAATTTATCTATATTAGCAGACTTATCGAATTCAATTTCTAAGGTCGAGAAAAATGTTTATTTGAAATTTTTGTTTATTTGTTTCTTCAGTTCTATTTAACTGGTTTATAATTTATTTAATTAAATTAATCTTCTCTTTAATTATTAAAATGGTGGAAATTTGTAATTAATTTCCAATTTCAAATAATATAAATAAAATATTTTTTTGTAGATTGGTTTAAATGCGTGAAACCTCATATCGCACGTGATGACACAACTCAAAAAAATCAACTTTTTGAGTTAATTCACTAGAAAGATGAGCAATGTAAGATTTCATATCCCGCAATAAAAACATTTTGGTTTTTCATTCACCGAAAATAGCGCGCAAAGTGTCGTTCTTCATATAATTTTGGAATTAAATACATAACGCTAATTACGATTGTATACGTATTTTTTGATTTTGCTCTCTTGCAAAATTTTATTTTTTGAGTTGTGTCACTTTTTTATGTCATATACGATATATGCGTTAAGGCATGGCAAAGGGAAAAGGGTTTTTAATTTTTATTTTCGTTTGTAACAACAAGTAAATCTTTGATGCACCGCGGAGGGATTTTAATCCTGACTATTTTTTAGATTGCTTACGAGAAAGAATTTATCTTTCTCAACAATATTTCTCGAAACAAGTTTGCAATTGCATGGGAAAGTCAGACACGAATATCAATTGATTTGAGATCTAAATCCTATTCAACGACTTGCTCATGTACCAATTATGTAATCATCTCACGTAAACCTTGATCTTTTTTGATCGACTGAAATGTGCGGAATTGTCTCAGTAATCTGTTTCTAGGCAGTATGCTGTTGAAGATTCATAAATTAATTTTTGGGTATGAATTGGGCTGGATTGGGATTCTAACAAATTTTGGTTTTGGGAAGCTGGTTGGCAAGGTTGCCCTTTCCAGGCCAGGTTTGGTTCGGCTATGGTGTAGGGAGGAACTGGATAGTTCCTTGGCAAATTGCTTTCGGATTTGTTTTGTAAAAAAATCCAGAACTTCATCCGGAATTTATGTTGGAGTCTCGATTCAGATGAGCATACCAGATTCGAACATGGTTGGTTAAGGTCCTGTTCGATTTTTGTAAACATTATTTTGCTTGTAATAATTTTGACAGAAAATTGTTTGCAACCAAATTATTATTATCAAATAAATTTTTATTTTTTCAACTCCAAATTTGTAAAATGGCAGAAGAACAAATACGATACAGACGAAGTAAGTAATTAAAACTATTTGAACATATAAAAATTGTTCATATATTTACTTATTCTATATACATACGTATTAATATAATTATTTGGTGCAGTGTCGGAAGAAGAAATAATCCGACTTTTAACGACGAGGATTGCCCACGAAAATCTATTCGGCAAAAAATTTTATAGAAGAAATGAAAACTGGACGTAAGTTGCACAATTTGTTTATTTAAATATTATTCATTATTTAATATTGTAAATATTTCAGAATTATTAGGGATACCGCCAATTTATTGGAATATTCGATTGATCAGTTACGGACCAAGTGGAACAACCTATGGACCTAAGTGGAACAACCTAACAACCAACCTACCCCTTAAACAATAAAAGGTATGTACATATTATGATTTTGTTATAGATATATTCAATAATAGTCAATGGATATTAATTTCTTTTCTTTTTTATTGGAACTAGTAAATCTTCCTACAGTGGTACGTAGTCGACTTGCCCACCTGTTTCAAGCGAGTCCGCATCCTCGTCAGTTGAAGCTGAATGCCACACAGAGCCGGGGACAAGCCGACAGCTAGCCCGTTACTATGTGAGGGAGGGTGACGTAACTCCAGCACGTCACGCTTCCAGGAAAAGAAATATCAACGAGGAGATATGGAAAAAATATAAAAAAGAATGCAAAAGGCATAAAAAAGAGTCAAAATGTTTTTTTAAATTTTTGGAGGGCTATGCAAATTTTACTGGAATACCTTTTGAGCGCCCGTCATCAGATTCCGAGACATCGGATTCCGAATAATTTATTTACCTGCCTAATAAGTCATAATAATTAATATGTTAAATGAATTGTGATAATATTGAATTATTTTTTGTGATAAATGTAAACAAAAGTCTGAAACATTTTTATGTTTAAGTATTTTTTAGAAAAATTGAATTAAACATTATTTACAAAAATTATTATTTTTTTTCTTTATCGGATATTTAAAAAGCTTTCAAATAATTCCTCGCGTAATTGAATTCCGGTTTGCTGATCACTACTTAATGTATCGACAATTTCCTCATCTGTAGGTTCATTGAACGGTTCAAGCTTCTCATTTAATGATAATACAATACCATCATTCGTCAATAAACAGATATTATGGAACGTACAACATGCCGCAATTGTTTTAACAATATTTTCGACTTTGAGTTGTAAAGCACGTCCAAAAATCTATCTCCATCGGACTTTCATTTGTCCAAATGCACGCTCAACAACATTACGAGCAGCGCTAAATGCTTTATTGATATTTTTTTATCATTGTCTAAGCTGCTCTCTTTAAATGGAGTTATGAGAGCAATTGGTTCCATTCTGCATGGGTAACCATTATCGCTCAATAAAAAATAACCTGGCGGTGGATACAATTTCTCCTTGAATACTGGACTGCAACATAGAACCCGAGAATCGTGCACAGAACCCGTATACCCTATGAAGACATCCAGAAACTTATAGCTTGCATCACAAATGGCTTGACACTTGATGGAATATTTTAATTTTCTGTTAATATATTGGTCGTGTAGTCGCACTGGACATACAATTTCAATATGAGTTCCATCGATAGCACCAACTGTCTTCTGAAAAATTGATATTCGTGCCCTTTGATTGAATCTGCGAGCAATATTTGGTAATTCATCTTGCGTAGGCAAAGTTATCACTCGGGGAATTTTATTATCAATTGTAAAATCTAATAATTTGTGAACAATGTTACAAATAGAAGATCTTGCTATATCGGTAGCTGCCCCTACTACTCAGTGACTAGTTCCACTTGCCAACCACAACAAAATTACCAATAATTCCATTTCTGGCCCCCAACTATGATTTTTATTGGGCAAAAATTTGCTGATTTCAATAAATGTTTTTAATGAAATCCTAAGATGCATTCTCGTTACAACATCATCGTATGTTAAGATGGAATGTATAATATTGTTGGTGGAACAGTATACATTGATGGTCGCTGGAATCAATAAAAATCATACCATTAACAAATAACAATACATCCTCAAACAGAGATAACTACCTGTGTTGTAACAAAATTCATTATTAAAGGTCCCGCCTGACTTCGACGATTTCTCATTAGATGCATGTACCAAGTTATCAGGCAAAATATTATTATATTTGGATCAAATTCCACTTCAATCATTTTAGTTTTGTGTTTAGTTAATCACTTTCAGGCACTTAACACAATTTTAAATTAATCGTATGTCTATTTATACATTTTACAAATTTTAAAATGTCAAAATTATTATAGTGTTCGGACAGCAATTGAACTTACTACAAAATATGGAAGAGCAAATTATTTCACTTACGTCAAAATTATTTCATTATTACAGAAATCGAACAGGGCCAAAGAAATTGCCTAGCACAGCCGAACTCCAGAACTTCTTTAAAGTGCATTTTTAAATCCCTCTCCAATTCTGAATACCTGACAAATCAGGTATTCAGAATTGGGTAGGGATTTAAAAATCAAAATACATACAATATATATTTTTGGGATACGACCAAGTTCTATTCAGAATCGTCGAATTGCAGAACTTCATCAAAAAGACACGTTAAAATCCCAATATAAGCTAACCTTTATTATTAGAATTATAGCCCAGCACTGCAAATGAATTGGAAAGTTGTCGGTTAGGAGACGGCCTGGTTCCATTCATTATAGCCGAATTCCAAAATTCCGTCAAATTCGGCTTTGCGGACCGAATTTGATTATCATTTGTTGAGAGATGGCCTCGTTCGATAAAATTAAGCATTATGTTAGATTGCCAATCCAATTCTGCATACCATATTTGACAGTTATTGGTTGAGGAGTGGTAAAGCTACATTGAGCATGGCATAACATGTTCTGTGCATTATAATTAACTTGGTAATTAAACGAGTATTCTTTGGTGACCAACATTAATAAATCATTTGAAATGTTTTCGAAATACGTTAAATTTATTTGAAATATGCAATCCGGTAGTTAATCTGGCATTGAATATCATTGATAAGTTCTCCGGGAACCATTAGATACTAATGGATTTTAGAGTAAGTTTTAATATAATTCAAATAACTATGGTTTCAGGAAATTATATTGTAAGTTGTGGTATTACGGGAGGATTAAATTAATAAATGTTTATATGATTTAGGAAGCCCGAAAATATTAATTTAGAATTAAATTTCCAGATGTACGTGAAATAATATGTTTTTTTCTCAGGTTGCTGATTTAGAGAAGCACTAATACCATCACCAAAAAAAACCTTTCCTTACCTTCCTATTGTTATGTGTAAACAGGCTGTAGGAATAGGCCCGGCATTATCCGGGACACTTGTCCAGGACTTGGTTCTACAGTCCAATCGATCAATCAATTTGTTTCTTACAAAACATTCAAGCCAACTTTTGATTATTTTTCGTAATGTTTTTTATTTGTTCATAGAAATATTTTGAAACAAATGAAAATTAAATTTTTCCAGTCGGATTTCATGATTCTGCTCCAGTTTAATTCACAGTCTATCCAAGCTATTCTTTATTTAAGTACAAAATACTTAAATTTGTTGCTACTTAAGTTTCATTTTTTCCAGAAATTTAGTCCATATTCAAAAATGTTGTGTGTCGCAGTCACCATCGCCACCACCATCCACTTCACCATCATCAAAACCATTGCAAAAAAATATCATCAATATAAAGTAAGATGAGTAAAATAAGAATAATTAGAAAAAAAACTTGTTTTTTCAGAACTCTCAGCTTATGAACAGGGTTTTATTGAGTTAGTTTATGATTTATAAAATAGAGTCTCTTATTTAAATGCGGTTGCTGGTTGAGTGACTAAAATTTTCTTTTCCATCATAACATGTTTTTTAGATTGAGGCGAAGTAAATTTTATAGATGATTCTTTGGCGGCTTATTAACACTTAATCCTTAATGGTTTCTCCTGCAAAGGCTCACGCAGCTGGTAACTACTGGTACTGGTTACTCAGTAAAATTAGGATAATGTTAAACAAAATCTTTTCGTTAGCTTAAGAGCCGATCATGCAAAAAAATGCAATTATTACGAAACCTCATAACCCCTAGAAGGTTAGCGGTCTAAGTTTTTATCATATGAATGTAATACATATGATAAAAGCTTAGAGCTGTATAAAAACATGAAATTAGACGTCATGTATAAATATTATTTATATGTACATGAACTTCGTGATCGTGGCCCACTGATTGTGCCGAAAAACATAATATCCGTTCATAAACATAATCTTTAGTGAACTTCGAAACATTTCAAAAAGTGTTTGTTACATTTACATATTAAACATTATTTTAGCCAAACAACAAATTTATGAACCTCTAATATAGGATGATAAACCGGGCCCAATTTAAAGATCTAAAAATACCCGCACACTTCCGCACATTTTAATTCGTTATAAATAAGTGACAGGTAATTACTAATTAGAAACCACCCACGATTATACCATTATTATCCTGAATTTAATTTAAAAACGGAACACAGAAAAATTTCAAAAACCATAAAAGCACAAAAAAAAAGCTTCGCTGCTTTTTAAATAATAATTACACTAATTTACCCTTTTTGGTTCTATATTTTGTTACTCATAAACTAGTAGAGTGCATTATAATATGGAGTAGAACGCAAATTAAAAATAAACATTGTAATCGAGTTTTTATTGAATAACAATTAATTGATTATAAACATACATATTTTCACACAACAAACCAATAATACTGGAAAAAAATTTCGTACTTTTTTCATTAATTTTGCGTTTGGTTGGTTCGCTGGTGGGTAAGTGGTACGAGTGTAGTAAAAAAACGTATACATTTTTAACTAAAAACTGCACGATGATAACCCAAAATATAAATTCGAAAAAAATGAAAATCGGGTGGAAATTTTTATTTTGATAGACCTACTTGTTGATTTTATTATGTTGATGATGTTTATAAATTAGTTTAACAAAAATTTTAAATCGCGAACAAATAATAATAAAAAAAAATTACATAACTGTTAAGTTTATACCAAACTGTTGAATCCCAATATTTGTTCAAAATAAATCACCTACATGCATTTTATTTTTTTTTTGCATTTTGTGTTGCACATATGCATATGTAATAGAATAATAATTCAACTCGAACTCTATATACATGAATTATACTTTTTGAGGATGGAATACCATCATTCCAAGGCATGTCAGTCTCACACCATATAACGTGCACATATGCACAATTTAACAAAACTGTCGATGATTTTTTTTTTTATATATATATTTGGTGGATTTAATTAATCATAAATTATTCATGTTTTAATTGAGCAAAAAAAATCATTTGTGAACACAAAAAAATAATTACCTTTCGCAATTTAGGATATAATATTTAGCAGCAAATTGAGCGAAACGTTTAGATTTTATTCAAGTACTCGAATTTCAATTTGTAATCTTTGCGGTTTTAATTTGATTTCAAGTGCATGCAAATCTTTTAGAATAGGGAAGACGTGGTTTTAAACGAAAAGGGAATTTTCAATAACACTTAATGGTTTATTAAATTAATATTTTGTGGAAATTTAATTTTTGTTTTTTTTTAAATGTCATTATAACGCTTGAGGATTTTAAAGAGTAAGAGATTTGCCCTAAAATAAAGATATTCTTGAACAAGCCAATGTGATTAAATATTACAGGGTTAGTCATCTATCATCTGTGGTGCGAATCAAAAAAAAAATATTTGATTGATTAATTGATTGGAACGTATAGCCGTGCTTAAACTTATGTTCTGCGACGGTCCCATCTTAAAATTGGTAGTACAAAACATAATAAGTGGGTTAGCACAAGACAATCACAATTCATAAATATACGATATAATTGCAATAGAGGGCGCCACAATTGAAAATCAAAAATGTCATGTGTCAATACCATCTGTCACTAGAAAATTTTCAGACAGAACTGTCATTTAGTTCACTTTTGACAGCCATTGAAACAGACAACCCATTGTCTTTTTGCAAACTTGGAAAAAGGTGAATTTCGTGTGTTAATTAAACAATATTTTTTGCGTGGAAAAACCATTACGCAAACCAAAACAAAGCTGATAAATATTATGGGGACACTTTACCATCGATTAAAATGATTCACAAGTAATTTACTGATTTTCGTTGTGGTCGTACAAGCACACTGTAGCCGAACGTTCAGGACTGAAGATAGCTGAGATAGTAGGCATCTCAGATAAACGTTTGCACAATATATTACACGAACAAAAGCTATCCGCGCGTTGGGTTCTGCGTTTGCTTACAATCGACCAAAAACGCACACGTGTTACAACTTCAGAGGCAGGTTTGGCGATGTACAAGCGAAATAAAAAGGAGTTAGAGGAGTTTTCGTCATTTCACAACTGTGCGGATGAAACATACATCCATCATTATACACCGGAGACGAAAAAACAGTCTAAACAGTGGATTTCTACTAGCAAATCTGCGCCGAAGAAGGCTAAGGAGGTCAAAAAGGTCATGGCCACAGTTTTTTGACATGCACGCGGCATAATCCACATCGATATCGAATAAGGAGAACATCGATGCAACAAACGCCTATTTTGAAGGGTTGGAGAAATCGTATTATTCGGAAGGGATCGTAAAATTGGAAAAACGTTGGACTAAGTGTATTGAGGTAAAAAGCGATAACGTTGTAAAATAAATTTTTTTTGGCCGAAAATATTATTCCTTGTTTCAGTTTTACCAGACTTCTCACTGCGCCCTCGTAATTGAAAAATCCTAAGTATGAAGTGCCATCTTCATCAGCCAATCTATGTGGACTGGAGAAGGGTTGAATTTGTGTAAAGTCTTGTTTTTTAACCGATATATCGGCCTAAATTTTGGAAAACTGTATAGCGATTCAGTGCATGTTTATTGTGACAATTTTAGATAAACTATAAAGAAGGTTTTTAGCTCAATTCGCTCGTCAGTCGACAAATGTTATTTGAGTAGTCTGAAAATATTTTAAATTGTTCAGTGAAAGGTTAAAATAATAGAGACAAATTTAGCCTCGTTCATTTTTTACTTAATTTAACTGAATCGTTAAAAAGATGTGAACAAATATTGTGGCAAATTTAATTTAGAACATTTTAGTTAATAAAATTTAGTTAATAAATTTTAGTTAATACAATTTAGTTGACAATTTAGTCAAAATATTTGCAAAAGGCTCCCATGGAATCTGCCACTTCCTGTGGCTAGATATTGGCGAAAACTCAATGCCTTCTCCAAAATTATGGCATAAACTTTAGCCTGAAGTTTCACCTCAAACAGTCAATCCATCTCGGCTGTAGGGAGGACACGAGAAACGGAGAGAAAATACTAAGCAACTTTCTCATAGTGGAGTAACTACTGTTATGGTTAAAAAAAATTGGACTAACATATGACAACAGATGAAACCCATCAATAGAGTTTGAACTAAATACGTTTTTCATCATCTGTAAATCGGTGATGAAAATAAACAGAACTATGACCCTCAAATGGAGAGGAAAAACCGAAGGTCGACTCATTATCCCTGTCAGAACTATAGGCACTGTTAGTGGTATACCCATCATCCTCGATTTGGCTACTATGTAAAGTACGACTCGAAAAGTGAACAACGAAAAAATTGAACCGCTACGGAGTAGTTGCTGAAATGCAAAATTATTAGATGGAATCACCTTTAAAATTATTTTACTTATAATATATTCTAAAAACAACCGAATGCCGTCCATGTCAAGTATTTATTTAAATAATTTTGAAAATAACTACACCCTAAAACATAAAACAGATTTTAAATTTTTTTTTACACAAATGGACCTAGAAGTTATATAAAAAGTTCAATTTGTGCTAATATTAATTTTTCAATAAACATCAAAAATCAATGAACGATAATTTTGATTATACCAGCAACCAAAGCACCGCTTTTCTCCAATAAAGGACAACCACTTAAATTTCCTTTAAATAATCCTAAACTGTTCTAAGATGCTCTAAACTACTCGAAATCGCTTTTACCGCTCTAACCCGCTCAATGTGGTTCTAAATCTCTCTAAACTGCTCTATATGGCTCTAAATCGCTCAAAATTAATTTAACCCATTCTAAATTGATCTAAATTGCCCTAAATCTTTTCACAACAATGGGCACCGGACATGATGAACGAGTGTATGCAGATCCTTTTCTACGTGCTCCATCGATCAATTTATTTATGTTAACGTCTATGACTAACAACCAAAAGTGACCACTGGCCTTATCAGCGCCTTGTAGATAATAACATTTTTTCACGAGATATATTGCAGAACTTTAAGGTTTTGATGTTTGCGTAAAATACTCGATATCCATCTACGATTCGGAATGTGAACTAAAACTAAATTTACTCCGTTACCATCGATCCCACATATTTAAACTCGTTCAATAAATTTCTCATACCGCGCATCCCCAGAAAAAAATTCTCCGAATGGAAATTTGATTAGTCTTCTTGCGGTCCAAAATGTAAATGTTATTTATCAGCATATATTATGCTAATAACTGACTTGATTGAAAATGTATGACTGCAGAGCTGAGATATACCAAATTCTAAATTATTTTTTTTTAGTTAAAAATACTTGAGCGATAGAATCCCTTTGCCGTACTCCTGGTGTTATTTCAGAGACCTTCGCAAGATTGAATTCATTTTTCATCTTGCAATATGCAGCGCTCATCAATAATTTCCATATGATATCAGTTTTGAAGCAATACTGTATGGATTGTGAACAGAGAGCTCTTTTCAGAACATTTCATCCAACAAAATCCTCAGGGTAAAGGTCTGAGCGGTTGTTAGTAGGTATACTATGAGAGTTCCAGCGCAAAATCCCATGTATTTTTATATGGAGGTTGAAATTTGCAAATTTTGGCTCACGTAGTATGAAAAGTTCTTTATAGATGGCAGCACTAAAAAAACTTTTTCGACAAAGCTCGAAATTTTAAGTTGCAATGATTTTTTCGTTAGATGGCAGCACTATTTTATGTAAGTTTCCGTACTTTTCGCTAGATGGCAGCACTTCAAAAGATATTTGGTTTGTGTTTAGGATAAACTTTGGAAAACTTTTGGTTTTAAATTTCTAATTGATTTATTACTTTTTAAATTATTTCACCCAAAAGTGTTCGAAAGAGGCGCGGGGTGCGACGTCCGACGTGCGATTTACAATATTTAATTTACTAACTGTAACAAATATTAAATTTAAATGATAGTAAATGATTGTTGTTGTTACTGTGTTCGCAAAATATTTAAAGATTAATAAAATTGCATTTTATTTTTTATGTAGGTTAAAGATAAGAAAAGGTAAGTTTCAATTTCTTTCACGAAAAATCATGAGAAGTACAGAATTGTTATTATTATTATATTTTATTTGTATGTACATATGTCGAAATGCATAATATTACTAGATGCGCGCGCACATATAGGAAAATTAAAATTAAACGTAAACATAGTGATATCTGTGACGGAATAAAATGTTATCATTATATTTATTTATTTATTTATAAAATTGTTTACAGTTTATATAATAACTAGACAAATGTAAGAAAATATTCATTAGCCTCTTGGTGTACAATTACTAAGGTTGTGGTATAAGAAAATATTTTAAGGTGATAATTAAAAATTGTATGTGAAGTGAAAAGAATTATTTTGATAAACAAAAAATCAAATCATTCCATCTGTAGTGCTTACAATTAAAAGTGTGTTATAATATTTTATAAAGGTACATCTCATTAAACTTAATAGTGAAATTAAGTGTTAATTCAAAATTAGCAATTAATAATAAATAATTCGGTCAATAAATTTAATAGTGTTAATTAAAAATTGTGTGGAAATGGCAAATATTAAACAAATAGTGTGCAAAACTAAATCGGCTCTCATTAGTGCTACTGACAATCCTGAGGTGTTACAAGATGCTGTTAATCTATGTAATAAAAATTTAAAATATCTTCGAAACAAGCTGCGAAATTGTATCGGTTTAGGAGAAAAAAATAAAACTCAAAATGCTGTTGGTTTATTAACAGGATTTCGAAGTCAAATGAAAATGATGCAGAAAATAAAAAATGGTCAAGTTCAAAAATATCCATCGAGGCGAATAAAATGTACTTATATTCAAACTGCTTTTCAAAACCGAATTAAAACTTTAGCCATGATCAACTTAACTCACACTGATTCAATTAATTTCTTAAATGATTGTCAATCAACTTTTAAGCTTCACATCAAAAAGGTTTTAAAGAATGAAACTGCTTTAAAAGTAAATGGAATATTTTGCGGCGAGTTTAAAATTTGTAATGGTGCTGAAGATAATTTTGAGTTTAAATACATGAATACTAAAAATGATGTGCTCTACAGAGATACCAACATTGATGAATGGTTTACAAAAAATATAAAAGAAACTATATTAAAAGATCTCGAGGATTTTCAACATAAGCAAAGCGGTTGGACTATATCAGCAGTCGTGAACTTAATAATGAATATCAACAAATATACAGCACAATTGGGGTCGACATATATTCCACTACCAAAGAAAATTGCAGCAAAAGGAGCCTGTATCAACGTTCAAAATGATGACAATGCTTGTTTTGCATGGGCAGTTCTATCAGCGTTATTTCCAGTTGAAAAGGATCCACAGCGCACAACAAAATATCCACACTATTCGGAGAAATTCAACTTAACTGGAATTCAGTTCCCAATGACAATTAATCAAATCGCACGCTTTGAAAAGCAAAACAATGTTTCAATCAATGTGTATATTTTGAAACTGTTAAAGACATCGGACTATATTACATTACCAACATATTTAACTAAAAATAAGAGAGATGCACATGTGAATTTACTCTTAATTCAAAATATTTATAGCCAAGATGGTCAAGAAGAAAATGACATAGAAGCAGAATTGAGTGAGCATGAACCGATTAAATATCATTACATATGGATAAAAAGTCTTTCTCGGCTGTTATCAACACAAGTGGGAAACAGGAATGGACAAATAGAATTTTGTGATCGATGTCTACACTATTTTCATTCAAGGGAAATGCTTCTAAAACATAGTGAGAATTGCTTAAAACAAAACAATTGCAAAATTAGGTTGCCTACAAATGAGCAAAAACAGCTTCAGTTTAAAAATTTTAAAAATAAAATAATAGTTCCATTTATTATTTACGCGGATTTAGAATGTATATTAATAAAAGTTGATGTTGGTAATAATTATCAAATGCATGAGCCACATAGCATCGGATATTATGTGAAATGTTCATATGATGATAATCTATCTATGTACAAATCATATCGCGGGAAAGATTGCGTTTCGTGGTTTAGTAAAGAATTAGCCTGTTTGGCTGAAACTTTAGATAATATTATAACTAATCCTGTAGTTGTGAATGATCTAACAACAGAAGAAATTATTTCATTTAAAACAGTCTCAAGATGTCACATATGCGAAAAGCCTTTTGGAAGTGAAGAGATTAGAGTGCGCGATCACTGTCATTTCACCGGTAAGTTTAGAGGAGCCGCACATAATAAATGTAATATTAATTATAAAAATGAGGGTCACACGGTACCAATTGTTTTTCATAACTTAAGTGGTTATGATTCTCATTTTATTATAGAAAGTATAGCATCCGATATGCCAGGTAGAATAAATTTATTGCCGATCAATAAGGAGAAATACATATCGTTTACAAAACATTTGAATTTCCATTTAACAAAATTTCGATTTATAGATTCCTTTAGATTTATGGATAAAAGTTTAGATGAACTATCATCATATTTGAGCACTTTCCCCAATTTAAATTCAGAATTTTCAGAAATTTCAGAAGAAAAATTTTCATTATTAACTAAAAAGGGTATTTACCCATATGACTATTTCGATAGCTCTCAAAAATTTTTAGAAGAAAAACTCCCACCGCTTGAACTTTTCTATAATAAACTTAATGATAGTAATATTAGCGAAAAACAATATATACATGCTCAGAATGTTTACAATAAATTCAACTTATGTAATCTGGGTGAATATTCGGATTTATATCTCAAAACAGATGTATTATTGTTGGTCGATGTTTTCGAACAGTTTCGAGACAGTTCCTATAAAACGTATGGATTAGACCCTGCGCACTATTTTACACTCCCTGGGTATACTTGGGATGCAATGCTAAGGTATACAAATATATCTTTAGAGCTACTTACCGATATAGATATGGTAATGTTTGTAGAGCGCGGAATTAGAGGTGGTTTAAGTCAGTGTACAAAACGTTATGCTAAAGCTAATAATAAATATATCAAACAATATGACTCAACTAAAGAATCCACATATTTAATGTATTATGATATTAATAATCAATATGGTTGGGCAATGTCTCAATATTTACCTTTGGGGGGTTTCAAGTGGTTTGAAAATTTTCAAGATTTTGATGTCAATGAAATTTCTGATGAATCTAACAAGGGGTATATATTAGAAGTTGATATAGAGTATCCTAGCAAATTACATGATATTCACAATGACTTACCATTTTGTCCAGAACACAGATGTGGTCCAGGTTCGAAAGAAGAAAAACTAATGGCCACGCTACATAATAAGACGAAATATGTCATATACTATAGAAAATTAAAGCAAGCTATCCGTTATGGTTTAAAAATAACAAAAATTCATAAGATTCTTGAGTTTGATCAATCAGCATGGTTAAAGTCATATATAGATTTAAATTCATCATTACGAGCACTTGCAAAGAATAACTTTGAAAAAAACCTTTTCAAACTAATGAACAACGCTGTATTTGGGAAAACTATGGAAAATGTTCGAAAACATAGCATTGTAAAGTTAGTGACTAAGTGGTTTGGAAGGTATGGTGCGGAAGCTTTAATTTCGAAGCCGGAATTCAAATCTTCCACAATTTTTAACGAAAATCTAGTTGCTATTGAATTAAACAAATCAGAAATATTTTTTAATAAACCAATATATGTTGGAATGTGTGTTTTAGACATAGCTAAAACCTCACTTTATGACTTTCATTATGACTACATGATCCCACAATTTGGTCAAAATGGTAAAATTTGCTATACTGATACAGATAGTCTCATTTATGAGGTAGCCTGTCCGGATATTTATGAAGTAATTAAGAGAGATTGTCATAAACGTTTTGATACAAGTGACTACTCAGACAATAATATCTGGGGGATACCTTCAATAAATAAAAAAGTGCCTGGTATTATGAAAGATGAGAATAATGGTATAATCATGACTGAGTTTGTAGGATTGAGAGCAAAAATGTATGCGTACAGGGTTCAGGGGGGAGAAAATCATCAAAGTATAGAAAATAAGAAACTTAAAGGCATAAAGAATCAAGTTGTGAAATGTAGAATTACCTTTGATGATTATGTAGACTGTTTAAATAACGAAAAAATTAAAGTAATTTCGCAAAATTTAATTCAATCTAAAAAGCATAATGTAAGTTCTATTACTCAAACCAAAACTGCAATTAATCCCAACGATGATAAGCGATTTCTAATTAAAGGGGATTATGAAACCTTAGCTTGGGGCCATTATAAAATAATGGAAATTGATTGAACTGGAAACAATAATGTTCTTTATTGTATTAATGTATTATATATTTTATTTTTAAATAAATGTAAAAACAAATTATTTTAAACAATATCTGTTTTATTTATCCAAGAGTTGTGAGATGAATTAGATCCAAGCCATTTGACGTAAACCTTACTTACATTTTTCCTCAAGATTTTTTCTACAAGGTAATGTATTAGGATTTTTAGTTTTTTGTAGCTCTTTCTCAAAAATCCGATCTGCACTTATTACAACTTGCAAAATAAAAAATGAGCAAGTAAAAAAAAAATTGAATACTTACATACATGAAATTATTTGCTTGCTGTGACTACTGAATTGAGAGTTTGTGTTGTATAAATTAATATTACTTTTAAAAATTCAGATTTTTTAAGTTTTATTTTTTTGTTTTAACATTTTCTTAATCCTACTACTAACTCTATTTCTAATTGTTTTTAACATTGCCGGAGATTCCTCGAAATAATCAACAATCTTGCCAGTTTGTTTTACTTTGTAGAAAGTATTCATTATCTTAAAATCGTCAAAACTCTTTTCAATTGGAATTTCGGCATAGTATTGAAATTTTCCGACATCTAAATGAGACTTTCCCGCTTTTGTTAAATATTCTCTATTTATAGCAATTGTAGGATCATATTTTACACCATCAATTTCTGTCCAAATATGTAAATGAGTGGCGAGTTTATCATCATACATCATCTTTCCGCATATGATTTTGATATCAAATTTTTGTAAATGTTCAAAAAGCAATAAGCTTGCCGGCAGGCACACAGCGTACATTTGTTCCTTTACAAACTCTTGAGAGACTATGCCTGAAATGAGGCGTGCAATTAAATGTTTATCAGCTGACATCCTGATGTAAACTACTGATTGCAAAAAATGAATTATTGAAGTAATACTTTTTGTTTGTTCTAAAATATTGGGTTTTGACCTTACCCCTTTTATGCAGCCGTTCAGCACAAACTGTTAACCATAAATCAGCAGACACTCCTTGCGATGTTCTAATATAGCTTTTCTTGTCTAGATAATTTTTAAATTTTTCTGTAAGAATGTTTTTCAAAAAAAAAATTATATCAAACTTGGTGCTTAATTCATTAATTAGATTATAGTCTAATTAACTTTATTGCTGTAATGTATTTTATCAAGAGTTTTATATATAACTGAATAAAAAAAAATATTTTTTTTAGTATGTAGTATTAAAAGTGTATGTCTTTTATTTACTGATCGTAGCTTTTCGGATAGATAACATTAGAAAATTTCAAAACGGTTTTTGCGCTTGCATATAAATATAAACAATGCGGTCTTTGATAATATCAAGATGGATGCTGAAAAACATTGTGCATTGGTGCATTCATATTTATATTCCACAATGTAATTAATCGACTGAGTGTGAGTACGCTTTAGCGTGAATATAAAAACTCGCACTTCGCGACCTTTTCAGTTTATAGTAAATTATAAACGTTTTTAAGTAAATTTTTCACATTATGCATTAAAAAATATAAATTTTTCAAGTCGTATGTCTTTGATTTACAAAGGAAATTCATAAATTAAAAAAATTTTAAAGGTTTAAAAATGTTTTAAAAACTTTTCAAAAGTTTTTAAAAGTTTTAAATAGTTTTAGAGTTTTAAAAAAGAGTTTTAAAAAGTTTTAAAAAAGTTGTAAAAAATTTAAAAAAGTTCTAAAAAGTTTTAAAGGTTTAAAAAAGTTTTAAAAACTTTTTAAAAGTTTTAAAATTTTTTAGAAGTTTTAAAAAAGTTGTAAAAAAGTTTTTAAAAAATTTAAAAAGTTTTAAAGGTTTAGAAAAGTTTCAAAAACTTTTTAAAAGTTTCAAAAAGTTTTAAAAAGTTTTAGAGTTTTAAAAAAGAGTTTTGAAAAGTTCTAAAAGTTTTAAAAAAATTTAAAAAAGTTTTAAAAAGTTTTAAAAAAATTTAAAAAAGTTTTAAAAAGCTTTAAATGTTTAAAAAAGTTTTAAAAACTTTTTAAAAGTTTTAAAAAGGTTTAAAAAGTTTTATAGTTTTTAAAAGTTTAAAAATTTATTTATTATTATAGCTTCATAAGTAAAATTTACGTAAACGTCTATGATTTATATAGAAAATGCGGTAAAACGTACTCGCGCGTTTTCGAGTTTGATTTTTTTAGTTTGGCGAAAAATACGTAGACACAACCGTTTATGACTTAAAAAATTAATCATGTTACATATGCTAATTACCTTATTTTTAATTGCATCATGAGAAAAATGACGTAAACGTTTATGACTGATAAAGAAAATGGCATGTTTAATCGCATCATAAGAAAAATTGACGTAATCGTCTATGATTTATATAGAAAATGCGGTGAATATCGAATCCGCGCGGAGCGCGGATTCAATATTCACTCTAAAGCGTAACCGCGCGAAGCGCGGTTACGCTTTAGCGCATTTTCTATATAAATCATAGACGATTACGTCAATTTTTCTTATGATGCGATTAAACATGCCATTTTCTTTATCAGTCATAAACGTTTACGTCATTTTTCTCATGATGCAATTAAAAATAAGGTAATTAGCATATGTAACATGATTAATTTTTTAAGTCATAAACGGTTGTGTCTACGTATTTTTCGCCAAACTAAAAAAATCAAACTCGAAAACGCGCGAGTACGTTTTACCGCATTTTCTATATAAATCATAGACGTTTACGTAAATTTTACTTATGAAGCTATAATAATAAATAAATTTTTAAACTTTTAAAAACTATAAAACTTTTTAAACCTTTTTAAAACTTTTAAAAAGTTTTTAAAACTTTTTTAAACATTTAAAGCTTTTTAAAACTTTTTTAAATTTTTTTAAAACTTTTTAAAACTTTTTTAAATTTTTTTAAAACTTTTAGAACTTTTCAAAACTCTTTTTTAAAACTCTAAAACTTTTTAAAACTTTTTGAAACTTTTAAAAAGTTTTTGAAACTTTTCTAAACCTTTAAAACTTTTTAAATTTTTTAAAAACTTTTTTACAACTTTTTTAAAACTTCTAAAAAATTTTAAAACTTTTAAAAAGTTTTTAAAACTTTTTTAAACCTTTAAAACTTTTTAGAACTTTTTTAAATTTTTTACAACTTTTTTAAAACTTTTTAAAACTCTTTTTTAAAACTCTAAAACTATTTAAAACTTTTAAAAACTTTTGAAAAGTTTTTAAAACATTTTTAAACCTTTAAAATTTTTTTAATTTATGAATTTCCTTTGTAAATCAAAGACATACGACTTGAAAAATTTATATTTTTTAATGCATAATGTGAAAAATTTACTTAAAAACGTTTATAATTTACTATAAACTGAAAAGGTCGCGAAGTGCGAGTTTTTATATTCACGCTAAAGCGTACTCACACTCAGTCGATTAATTACATTGTGGAATATAAATATGAATGCACCAATGCACAATGTTTTTCAGCATCCATCTTGATATTATCAAAGACCGCATTGTTTATATTTATATGCAAGCGCAAAAACCGTTTTGAAATTTTCTAATGTTATCTATCCGAAAAGCTACGATCAGTAAATAAAAGACATACACTTTTAATACTACATACTAAAAAAAATATTTTTTTTTATTCAGTTATATATAAAACTCTTGATAAAATACATTACAGCAATAAAGTTAATTAGACTATAATCTAATTAATGAATTAAGCACCAAGTTTGATATAATTTTTTTTTTGAAAAACATTCTTACAGAAAAATTTAAAAATTATCTAGACAAGAAAAGCTATATTAGAACATCGCAAGGAGTGTCTGCTGATTTATGGTTAACAGTTTGTGCTGAACGGCTGCATAAAAGGGGTAAGGTCAAAACCCAATATTTTAGAACAAACAAAAAGTATTACTTCAATAATTCATTTTTTGCAATCAGTAGTTTACATCAGGATGTCAGCTGATAAACATTTAATTGCACGCCTCATTTCAGGCATAGTCTCTCAAGAGTTTGTAAAGGAACAAATGTACGCTGTGTGCCTGCCGGCAAGCTTATTGCTTTTTGAACATTTACAAAAATTTGATATCAAAATCATATGCGGAAAGATGATGTATGATGATAAACTCGCCACTCATTTACATATTTGGACAGAAATTGATGGTGTAAAATATGATCCTACAATTGCTATAAATAGAGAATATTTAACAAAAGCGGGAAAGTCTCATTTAGATGTCGGAAAATTTCAATACTATGCCGAAATTCCAATTGAAAAGAGTTTTGACGATTTTAAGATAATGAATACTTTCTACAAAGTAAAACAAACTGGCAAGATTGTTGATTATTTCGAGGAATCTCCGGCAATGTTAAAAACAATTAGAAATAGAGTTAGTAGTAGGATTAAGAAAATGTTAAAACAAAAAAATAAAACTTAAAAAATCTGAATTTTTAAAAGTAATATTAATTTATACAACACAAACTCTCAATTCAGTAGTCACAGCAAGCAAATAATTTCATGTATGTAAGTATTCAATTTTTTTTTTACTTGCTCATTTTTTATTTTGCAAGTTGTAATAAGTGCAGATCGGATTTTTGAGAAAGAGCTACAAAAAACTAAAAATCCTAATACATTACCTTGTAGAAAAAATCTTGAGGAAAAATGTAAGTAAGGTTTACGTCAAATGGCTTGGATCTAATTCATCTCACAACTCTTGGATAAATAAAACAGATATTGTTTAAAATAATTTGTTTTTACATTTATTTAAAAATAAAATATATAATACATTAATACAATAAAGAACATTATTGTTTCCAGTTCAATCAATTTCCATTATTTTATAATGGCCCCAAGCTAAGGTTTCATAATCCCCTTTAATTAGAAATCGCTTATCATCGTTGGGATTAATTGCAGTTTTGGTTTGAGTAATAGAACTTACATTATGCTTTTTAGATTGAATTAAATTTTGCGAAATTACTTTAATTTTTTCGTTATTTAAACAGTCTACATAATCATCAAAGGTAATTCTACATTTCACAACTTGATTCTTTATGCCTTTAAGTTTCTTATTTTCTATACTTTGATGATTTTCTCCCCCCTGAACCCTGTACGCATACATTTTTGCTCTCAATCCTACAAACTCAGTCATGATTATACCATTATTCTCATCTTTCATAATACCAGGCACTTTTTTATTTATTGAAGGTATCCCCCAGATATTATTGTCTGAGTAGTCACTTGTATCAAAACGTTTATGACAATCTCTCTTAATTACTTCATAAATATCCGGACAGGCTACCTCATAAATGAGACTATCTGTATCAGTATAGCAAATTTTACCATTTTGACCAAATTGTGGGATCATGTAGTCATAATGAAAGTCATAAAGTGAGGTTTTAGCTATGTCTAAAACACACATTCCAACATATATTGGTTTATTAAAAAATATTTCTGATTTGTTTAATTCAATAGCAACTAGATTTTCGTTAAAAATTGTGGAAGATTTGAATTCCGGCTTCGAAATTAAAGCTTCCGCACCATACCTTCCAAACCACTTAGTCACTAACTTTACAATGCTATGTTTTCGAACATTTTCCATAGTTTTCCCAAATACAGCGTTGTTCATTAGTTTGAAAAGGTTTTTTTCAAAGTTATTCTTTGCAAGTGCTCGTAATGATGAATTTAAATCTATATATGACTTTAACCATGCTGATTGATCAAACTCAAGAATCTTATGAATTTTTGTTATTTTTAAACCATAACGGATAGCTTGCTTTAATTTTCTATAGTATATGACATATTTCGTCTTATTATGTAGCGTGGCCATTAGTTTTTCTTCTTTCGAACCTGGACCACATCTGTGTTCTGGACAAAATGGTAAGTCATTGTGAATATCATGTAATTTGCTAGGATACTCTATATCAACTTCTAATATATACCCCTTGTTAGATTCATCAGAAATTTCATTGACATCAAAATCTTGAAAATTTTCAAACCACTTGAAACCCCCCAAAGGTAAATATTGAGACATTGCCCAACCATATTGATTATTAATATCATAATACATTAAATATGTGGATTCTTTAGTTGAGTCATATTGTTTGATATATTTATTATTAGCTTTAGCATAACGTTTTGTACACTGACTTAAACCACCTCTAATTCCGCGCTCTACAAACATTACCATATCTATATCGGTAAGTAGCTCTAAAGATATATTTGTATACCTTAGCATTGCATCCCAAGTATACCCAGGGAGTGTAAAATAGTGCGCAGGGTCTAATCCATACGTTTTATAGGAACTGTCTCGAAACTGTTCGAAAACATCGACCAACAATAATACATCTGTTTTGAGATATAAATCCGAATATTCACCCAGATTACATAAGTTGAATTTATTGTAAACATTCTGAGCATGTATATATTGTTTTTCGCTAATATTACTATCATTAAGTTTATTATAGAAAAGTTCAAGCGGTGGGAGTTTTTCTTCTAAAAATTTTTGAGAGCTATCGAAATAGTCATATGGGTAAATACCCTTTTTAGTTAATAATGAAAATTTTTCTTCTGAAATTTCTGAAAATTCTGAATTTAAATTGGGGAAAGTGCTCAAATATGATGATAGTTCATCTAAACTTTTATCCATAAATCTAAAGGAATCTATAAATCGAAATTTTGTTAAATGGAAATTCAAATGTTTTGTAAACGATATGTATTTCTCCTTATTGATCGGCAATAAATTTATTCTACCTGGCATATCGGATGCTATACTTTCTATAATAAAATGAGAATCATAACCACTTAAGTTATGAAAAACAATTGGTACCGTGTGACCCTCATTTTTATAATTAATATTACATTTATTATGTGCGGCTCCTCTAAACTTACCGGTGAAATGACAGTGATCGCGCACTCTAATCTCTTCACTTCCAAAAGGCTTTTCGCATATGTGACATCTTGAGACTGTTTTAAATGAAATAATTTCTTCTGTTGTTAGATCATTCACAACTACAGGATTAGTTATAATATTATCTAAAGTTTCAGCCAAACAGGCTAATTCTTTACTAAACCACGAAACGCAATCTTTCCCGCGATATGATTTGTACATAGATAGATTATCATCATATGAACATTTCACATAATATCCGATGCTATGTGGCTCATGCATTTGATAATTATTACCAACATCAACTTTTATTAATATACATTCTAAATCCGCGTAAATAATAAATGGAACTATTATTTTATTTTTAAAATTTTTAAACTGAAGCTGTTTTTGCTCATTTGTAGGCAACCTAATTTTGCAATTGTTTTGTTTTAAGCAATTCTCACTATGTTTTAGAAGCATTTCCCTTGAATGAAAATAGTGTAGACATCGATCACAAAATTCTATTTGTCCATTCCTGTTTCCCACTTGTGTTGATAACAGCCGAGAAAGACTTTTTATCCATATGTAATGATATTTAATCGGTTCATGCTCACTCAATTCTGCTTCTATGTCATTTTCTTCTTGACCATCTTGGCTATAAATATTTTGAATTAAGAGTAAATTCACATGTGCATCTCTCTTATTTTTAGTTAAATATGTTGGTAATGTAATATAGTCCGATGTCTTTAACAGTTTCAAAATATACACATTGATTGAAACATTGTTTTGCTTTTCAAAGCGTGCGATTTGATTAATTGTCATTGGGAACTGAATTCCAGTTAAGTTGAATTTCTCCGAATAGTGTGGATATTTTGTTGTGCGCTGTGGATCCTTTTCAACTGGAAATAACGCTGATAGAACTGCCCATGCAAAACAAGCATTGTCATCATTTTGAACGTTGATACAGGCTCCTTTTGCTGCAATTTTCTTTGGTAGTGGAATATATGTCGACCCCAATTGTGCTGTATATTTGTTGATATTCATTATTAAGTTCACGACTGCTGATATAGTCCAACCGCTTTGCTTATGTTGAAAATCCTCGAGATCTTTTAATATAGTTTCTTTTATATTTTTTGTAAACCATTCATCAATGTTGGTATCTCTGTAGAGCACATCATTTTTAGTATTCATGTATTTAAACTCAAAATTATCTTCAGCACCATTACAAATTTTAAACTCGCCGCAAAATATTCCATTTACTTTTAAAGCAGTTTCATTCTTTAAAACCTTTTTGATGTGAAGCTTAAAAGTTGATTGACAATCATTTAAGAAATTAATTGAATCAGTGTGAGTTAAGTTGATCATGGCTAAAGTTTTAATTCGGTTTTGAAAAGCAGTTTGAATATAAGTACATTTTATTCGCCTCGATGGATATTTTTGAACTTGACCATTTTTTATTTTCTGCATCATTTTCATTTGACTTCGAAATCCTGTTAATAAACCAACAGCATTTTGAGTTTTATTTTTTTCTCCTAAACCGATACAATTTCGCAGCTTGTTTCGAAGATATTTTAAATTTTTATTACATAGATTAACAGCATCTTGTAACACCTCAGGATTGTCAGTAGCACTAATGAGAGCCGATTTAGTTTTGCACACTATTTGTTTAATATTTGCCATTTCCACACAATTTTTAATTAACACTATTAAATTTATTGACCGAATTATTTATTATTAATTGCTAATTTTGAATTAACACTTAATTTCACTATTAAGTTTAATGAGATGTACCTTTATAAAATATTATAACACACTTTTAATTGTAAGCACTACAGATGGAATGATTTGATTTTTTGTTTATCAAAATAATTCTTTTCACTTCACATACAATTTTTAATTATCACCTTAAAATATTTTCTTATACCACAACCTTAGTAATTGTACACCAAGAGGCTAATGAATATTTTCTTACATTTGTCTAGTTATTATATAAACTGTAAACAATTTTATAAATAAATAAATAAATATAATGATAACATTTTATTCCGTCACAGATATCACTATGTTTACGTTTAATTTTAATTTTCCTATATGTGCGCGCGCATCTAGTAATATTATGCATTTCGACATATGTACATACAAATAAAATATAATAATAATAACAATTCTGTACTTCTCATGATTTTTCGTGAAAGAAATTGAAACTTACCTTTTCTTATCTTTAACCTACATAAAAAATAAAATGCAATTTTATTAATCTTTAAATATTTTGCGAACACAGTAACAACAACAATCATTTACTATCATTTAAATTTAATATTTGTTACAGTTAGTAAATTAAATATTGTAAATCGCACGTCGGACGTCGCACCCCGCGCCTCTTTCGAACACTTTTGGGTGAAATAATTTAAAAAGTAATAAATCAATTAGAAATTTAAAACCAAAAGTTTTCCAAAGTTTATCCTAAACACAAACCAAATATCTTTTGAAGTGCTGCCATCTAGCGAAAAGTACGGAAACTTACATAAAATAGTGCTGCCATCTAACGAAAAAATCATTGCAACTTAAAATTTCGAGCTTTGTCGAAAAAGTTTTTTTAGTGCTGCCATCTATAAAGAACTTTTCATACTACGTGAGCCAAAATTTGCAAATTTCAACCTCCATATAAAAATACATGGGATTTTGCGCTGGAACTCTCATAGTATACCTACTGTTGTTAATATGTTTGGACAAGATCCACTGTGGTAACAAAGCTTCCTTTTTAGGCAGTGCGTAAATCAGTGCCGTTTTCCTCTAGGATTCCCTAAATGCAACATACACTTAACACAAATTTGTATCTTTGAAATAACCTTTGCCAAGAAATTCCATCTTAACCCGGGTTCTAGTTTTATATTTTTGCTGCCACCTTTTGTAGGTACTAAGGGGGAGTCATTTCAGCGTTGATTTCGGACTGGAGATAAATGTTCGCTAACAGATGGTGGTGCAGGTTTCAAATTGACTCGTCGGATAACCAAGACACTATATACATACCTCTTCGTATATATATTAGATCAAAATAAATCAACTGTTCTTTACGTTCCAGTGAGCAACAGTGGTTATTAAATTATGAACGATTTTAGTGCTTATTAAAATTAGCCGAGAGTTACCAGCCGAAAATGAAAAAATCGATAATGCAGATAGTGTCTCAACTACTTCAGCCGAAAGTTAAAAAAATTATATTTATATTAAATTGAAATATTCCAACCAAGAGTAACAAACCTAATTTATTAGTTTCATATGTAAATATTAGCAGACCGCAACTGCAAAAAATTGTGAACACTTGACGTTTAAAATCTTGTCTAGAAAAGCTCTATAATTTAAAGCGATTCGTCGATGATTATTGCTGTACATTTTCCAGGTCAACTTTCATATTGGGAGTTCCGAAAAGAGAGAAATATGTTTGGGGTGGCTCTTATGAGATTATGGAGTGGAATTAGCTCTGTGTGAGTTTGGACTATGGTTACGAAATGCATTTCAGAGTATACCGATATTTTAACAATGAAATGATTCTCATAATTTAAGGGTTTTTTGAACATAACCATTAAAAATTTTAATATATGTGTATATATTTTACTAAGCAGAAGTTGAAATGCGATTATGGCGCGGTATGTTGTACCAGCACTTCGAATCGAAATTTGGAAAAAGTCGAATGGCGGTATGTTTTATCATTTTCGAATCGCGATAAATGATAAAGTTTGAAAGTCGAAATTGATACAACATGCCGACTACCGATTCGACTTTTTTCGAATTTCGATTCGAAGTGATAGTACAACATACCGCCCATGGGCTAGATTCAGAATAATATTTTGAATAATAACTTGAGTAATGAAGATAACCAAAAAGAATGCCATATCTGTTTTCACGAAGTCAAAAATTCTCGACAAAGAATTTTAATAATTATCAAGTATTCAACGGTTTGTAATTATCGTTAAATGGTTTGCAATTCGACATTATGCCCGATAGGTACCGATCTGACTGTGCCAAATCGATGGCCGATGATCAAAGGTAGGTTTCGGTTATAGGTTTGGGGTGGGCCTGATGAGGCTATAAGGGTGAAATTTTCCAGATGTTTTCTCTATAGAATCGTTCGTCGATCTGACGATGCCAATTCGATGGCGCATAACCATATGAATATTTTGGTTATATAGGTTTGGGGTGGGTCTTATGTGAGGGTATGGGGATAAAATTTTGATGTTCCTTTGTTTGTCGATAAAATCGTACGTCATTCGAAATTTTGTCAGATAGACACCGATCTGACTATGCCAATTTCATGGCCCATGACCATAGCTATTCATTAATTATAGGTTTGGGGTGGGTCTGATTATATTAGGGGTGACATTTTTACCAAGCCCTGTTGTTAAAATCGTTCGTTATTCGAATTTTTGCCAGACAGACGCTAATCTCACTATGCCAACTCATAGTTAGATTTTGATTATAGTTTTTGGATGGGTCTAATGAGGTTCGTCATTCGAGATTTGATCACATAGACACTAATCTGCTGATCAGCTAATTCGATAGCCCATGACCATAAGTAAATTTTAGGTTATCGATTTGGGCTAGATCTGATGAGGTTATAGGTGTGAAATTTTGATGTTCCCCAACTTTTTTCGCTAAAATCATTCGTCATCCGTTGCATTTTGAATATGGGTTTGGAGTGGGTCTCATTAGGTCGATCGGATTTGTACAGTCAGATCGAAGTCCTTCTGGTAAAATCTTAAAAAACAAACCTGTTATCAGTTAAACGTAACTATTACCAGGCTATTGCATAGATGTCGGTTATTGACATTCTTCGACTGGCAAATTTATGTTTTCTTTTGTTACATTTATATGAGTATTACCAGCGTATTTCGGTCGAATATTGATGTTATCGGTACAATCAGCACTATCGATATTTTTTGTGATGTATTAAGTTGGATCATTTGAAATTTGTACACTCGGCATTTTATGTTGGTTAACGAATTTACATTGCCGACACTATTGGCTTAACTTTTTCGGCCAACTTTAACATTATCTTTTTTTGTCAAAAATGTTACAAAACGCGAATGGGCCAAATCATTTATCGAATCGAAAATCACAAGATTACAATCGCAATAACGCAGCCAAATGGATTCAAACTATTTGGAGATGATAATTTTTGGTAATTTGAAAACTGCTCTAGAAATTTAAATTTATAAAGCTGAATATTAATCTACATAAAACATTAAGCAAAATCATTTTTAAAAATGAATACGATGCGTTTTAACAGACATTTCACAGGATAATTTTGTCAACAGTTTTAATGTTTTACCCACCCAAGATGATTATATGTATATTTCAATTTTAGCATTATATTTTAGAAGAAAACTAGTCTCAAGTAAACTATAATTATTGGTCTAATCATTTTTAAATGTCATTTAGAGTATGTCTAAGAACTCGGCAAAAATAAATATTTAATGCATTATTTTAAACAACTGCTACATGTTGTAGGACGAACATATATAATTCAATCTGCTTTGGCGCAATTTCAGTTTTTATATCAACTAACGCATAAATCAATTGACTTTTCAATTAATATGTATGTGTCAATTTTATCTATTAATAATATTACAGTAACTAATTAACCTAAGAAAAGGGTGTCAGTCAAAATTTAGGTTAGATAGCCACAATTTCAAAGTATGAATTTCATCGCATTGTTCAACCAAACCAAAATTTGTCATTTTTTTATTCAAAAAATACCCTTCAATACACACACCCAGAAAAAAAATATGTAAAAGTGGCAAAAGAATAATTAAAGGGTTGTATGAGTTGAGATGATTGCAAAAAATAAAACGTCAAAAAAACCAAACACAATTTTTGGGGGGTATGACAACTAGGTGGTATTTTTCCATTCAAAAACTATATGTATTTTGATACAGTTCCACAAGATCGAATACACAGGAAGAAAGAATATGATGGTTATACGTTCACAATATAAATAAAAATTAGGGCTGAATATGAAAAATGAATGAAAAAACAAAAAAATTTATATATCATAAATGGGGAAGTTAAAATGTCCAATGTTTTTCATTTCTTCTTCTCAAAAAGCAAAAAAAAAAAAAAATAATATTTCGTTATATTTTTGGTGTGTATGCGATCAATAATAAAACACAATCATCGCCATTGTCTCAAAATTTTACCATCACGTATTTTTTATTTGTATTACATTTTATTGTATAGTATTTTTTTTAACTAAATAAAATTTAAAAAAAACAATTTTGATGAAAATAAGAATGGGGTAAACTAACCACCCACTCATTTTTAATTTTCACCCATTTGATATTTTTTTTTTTTTATTTTCTCGATTTATTTTTTATTATTTTTTTTTTGTTTATAATTTAGAAAACAAAAAATATAATTTGAATTTTTTTTATTTTTATTTTATTATTAAATATTAAAAATATAAAAAGGAGGAAAATGCGAGAACGTTGAATTTCGAAATACAGAAATAAATTGTAAATATTATATTTATAAAATATTTTTTATTGTTATTATTTTTAACATTCTTATTCTATTACTTTTTATGATTATTGTTTATTATATTTTTTCGTTTCTCATTTATTATTTTATTTTATTTGGAAAATATTTCTGGTTTTCATTTATTGATTTTAGCATTAACGACTTTAAAAGTAAGTATAGCTATTGCAGCGTTAACATTGATACGTATTTATCATTAATAAAGCTTTTTATATAACTATGGTTGTCTATACTCGTAGAATGATCGTTCAATTTTGGGAACTTATGACTACCACAGCAAAATTAGCCTTGGTAATATTTGGCACCTTTCTAGGCTTACCACATTTTTTATTTTTACTTAACAATCAAAGTCGTAACCCGTTTTCATGGAAAATATATGTCATTTTTCGTTTAGATTTACTCGGCCGGCTATTGGCAAGCGGAATAAAAGCAGCATTATGCTCTAAATCACTTGTCGATTGCGTATTGTTAATCTGTTTGTATTATTATTTTTATTTTTTGTTAATTTTATTATTAAACTGTAAGCTTTAGGCTGGCATGAGAAATGCAAATTTTCTCATTTTTCTTTCTTGCTCGATTTTTATTCGTACGTATTTGTTGCTTTCATGAATATAATATTGCAAACTAGCAAAGAAAACAGCAGCTAACTGCATTAAAAAGTATATAATTACACATTATTGTTGTAAAAATAATAAATTGTTCAATGTTGATTGGTTTACTGACTAGCCAAGGCGTTGCATTAAGGTTTATGTTGTTGTATTATTATTTATTGAATTTTTTTTTATATGATATAAAAATACAATATAAATAAAATAAAAAATGCAATAATGATAATATAGAAGCATATTATTGAGATTATAATAACGAATTAGATTGAATAATTAGTGCTCCAAGTAAACTAAATACTAAAATTTTGCGTAATACATAAAATGGAAAATGGAGTCGCTAACTTATGATATATTCAAATTTTATAACCAATTATAATAAATTTATGCATCAAAAAGGCATAATCTTTTCTTCCGATTATATCCCACATATGCTCTATCTATAGGATTAAGGTCTGGGCTGCTATCAGGCCAATGCATTACTGGAACATCCTCAAGATATTCCATTACTGCATTTGCGACGTGTGGATGAATATTATTATACATTAACATGGATTCATCTCCGATAAAATGTGCAGAAGGTATCACATGCGGTTCCAAACACCCACCGATATATCAAATTGCATTGATGGTACCGGGATGAATCAGGACTAACTCTGTTCTTGCCGTAAGTGATATTCCACCCTAAACCATAATCGAAACGTCGCTCAAAACACTTTTAGAAATAATACCTGGTGCAAAACGCTTACCTTGACGACGATAGACTCTCGTCCAACGATCTGGTGATAAAAGGTAAAATCTAGACTCGTCGGAGAACAAAACATTGGCCCATTATCCAGTGTTCATGTTCGAGAGCAAATGTTAAACGGGCTCTACAGTTTACTGTGAACAAATCTAGATGCATGGCAGGCCGTTTTGCAGACAAATTGGATCCCTTGATTCGTAAATGCACGGTGCCATCACTAATGGGTGCATCTCGCGAGCTGAGTAGGTCTGATTTGATGCTACGTCCAGTTACGAATCGTTTTCCCAATTCAAAAGTTGCGTAGGTCAAAATCAAAGTAAAACGATTTGTCTTAAGATATTTCTGAAAGATTACAACTTCTTGGGATATGTGTTGGCACTTTCTACTGGCTAGGGGAACACTGGGTTTAATATTAAAAAAGTTGTATAGGTCAAAATTGAATTAACAACAAATTCGTAGTTGTATATGCCAAAATTGGAGTAACAATACAATTTTTCCGGAAAAGTTAGTGGAACACTGGTTTAATATTAAATAAGTTGTATATAGTTAAAGTTGAAGTAAAAATGTTTTGCTCTTAAACACTTCTAAGAGCTCTTGAGATAGGTGATTTCATTTCATGTTAGGCCCAATCAGACATCAACTATCTTTTATATCGAAAATTATTATTAATTAATTTTAAGTTACTGAATAGTTAAAGTGGAACTACTAACTAAAAATATCCAGCTTTATGTGAAACTGATATAAAATCTAATTTTAAATTTTATTACAAAAGGTAGGGAAGAAGATTCGGTCATGGAAGAAGATTCGGCTATACCTAGGTGTCGATCCAATCAATCAATTTTGTTTAGGAAGTCGAAAGTAGTAATTTAGAAGTAAATTTCAGGAAATTTCCAGATGTATGTAAAATAATAATATTTTTCTTCTTAGAATGCTGATTTATAGAAGCAATTATGGAAGAACAATAACGGGTTATCCAATTCGAGGTTGATAAAGTAGAAATCTGTATACCGACATCTGTCAAAGATAAACGTCAAGTACGCTGTCATTTATTTAGTTGACATTCTGCCATTTAAGAATATAGAGCATTTAACAATCGACCAACGCGTTAAAATTATTAAATCTTATTATAAAAATAGTGATTCTGTCGTATCCACATTTCGCGCTTTACGAGCAGATTATGGTCGTCATAATCGTCCTACAAAGCAAACCATATTGAATACAGTGAATAAATTTGAACAAACTGGATCTGTTACTGATATTGTAAGGTCTGTGCATCATCAAAACATTCGCAATGCTGAAAATATCGCTTCTGTAGCTGAAAGTGTGGAAGAAGATCCAAATTTGTCAATTCCTCGTCGAGCTCAACATTTAGGCCTATCTTATGGCTCATTATGGCGCATTTTGCATCTGGATTTGCATCTTCATCCGTATAAAGTCCATTTGACACAAGAGCTAAAGCCTGCTGACCATGGACAACGAAGAACATACGCAAATTGGGTGTTGGAAAAACAGGCCGTCGATGCTGATTTTTCGAACAAAATTTTCTTCAGTGATGAAGCTCATTTTTCGCTTGGTGGATACGTTAATAAGCAAAACTGTAGAATTTGGGGCTCAGAAAATCCACAATTGATTGTAGAGAAGCCATTACACCCGGAAAAAGTCACTGTTTGGTGCGCATTGTGGTCTGGTGGTGTGATTGGGCCGTATTTTTTTGAGAACAACCATGGACGAACCGTTACCGTCAATTCTGAGCGCTATGGCCGCATGTTAACCGATTATTTTTTTACGAAAATCGAAGATTACGATCTTGACGATATGTGGTTCCAGCAGGATGGAGCAACCAGTCACGTAACACGAGCAAATCGAGATCTTTTGCAAGAGAAATTTCCTGGACGTTTGATTTCGCGATTGGCTGATGTCAATTGGCCTCCAAGATCCTGTGATTTAACGCCTTTGGATTTCTTTTTGTAGGGCTACGCGAAAGATCGTGTTTACGCAAACAATCCTCAAACTCTTGACGAATTGAAAACTAATATTCGTAAGGTAATGGCCGAGATACCGCCCGAAATGTGCCGAAAAGTCATTGAAAATTACCTCAAAAGAATCAAGGCCTGTAAGAAGTCCCGTGGAGGACATTTGAATGATATCTTGTTTAACTAAAAATGGCAAGGATCAATCTGTAAAATGAAATAAAAATTACAATACATTCCGAATATTTTGTGTGTTTTTTTTAAGTTTACTTTATCAACCTCGAATTGGATAACCCTGTCATTAACCATTAAACCTATTAAACCATTCCTATTGTTATATGCAAACAAGCTGTTGGAAAAGGGACAGCGTTATGTTGTATTCTACATTATTTAATAGGACAGAAATATTTTGAATAATTTTCCGAAATTATTTGCAATTGGTGAAGCAGTTTTATTTATCGGCACAGTTTTTATATCAATTTCAAGCACTGTTACAGAGCCCAAAATCGTAATGAGCGAAGAATTTTATCTTCCTAATTTTTATTGATTGGGCTCGATAACAGTTTCGGATGTGCCGCTTCAAATTCAGATGCCAATTTAGTATTTGATTCTCTGCCTCCATGGCATCACATGATCTCCGATTTTGCCTCAGCTATAGATTTTTCCCTGGTTTTGGGCCAATTCTCAATTTCAAGGGTAAAAAACTAATTCTTCGTTACAGGCCACTTACATGACGTTCATTGATAATTTAGTAAATATATTGCGGAAAAATATTTCCTCCTTAAAGAAAAACAAAATATTAGATGGTTGTAACAACAAGTACTCAGCTGGTGGGGTAGTGGGCTATGTTAAAACTGGTCTCAATTTTAGTTATGTGACTAAAAATCTATGTACCGCTGATATTGTGCAATTAAATCTAAGTTTTCGAAGTGACGTGTTTTGCATAATATGCGTTTATCGCGAAGAATTTTCTTGCTACGTAAACGGAATTCAAACCAAAAATGTATTTATACTTGGCGATTTCAACATAAAAATCTTAAAATTCTCTATTAATGACCAGGTAAAAAATTATCTAACAATGATGTCTAATTTCAGATTAAAAAGTCTACTTAATACTCCTACTCGTGAAACTTCCTCTACCTTATCATATATTGATCATAATTGTGTTCGTATAAACCTCATTCAAATTATGAGCTCCTAGGGGAATCATTTGATTACAAGCTTTCTGATCATCATTTGATGTCACTTTAAATTAAGCATATGCCAAAATATGTCAAGCAGACAACGTCCGATTACAAAAATAGATTTTCCGAAGTTAAATTCTCTTTTAATGCTTCGTCAGTGGACTTTGCTTCACGAGACTGAGATCCATATACTTTAATGAATAAATGTACTGCGATGCTTACGTCAAAAATAAAGCAATCTTCATTCGAATTTAAACCCGCCCCAGTTTTAGAAAAACTAAACCCTGGATGAGTATTGATTTAATGAAATTAATTGAACTTAAACATAAATTACTGAAACTTTTGCTGAAGCAACCGAATAATGCTAATCTAAGCAAAAGAGTTAAATCACTTCAGCATAAAATGAATAGTAAAATTATGGCTACAAAAGAACAGTATTATAATAATAAGTTCGTGAATGTTAAGAACAATCTAAAAAGTCAATGGCGAATTATTAGCGAAATTGTTGGTAAGCAAAAATCTAATTCTGATATTGTGTCTATTTTAGATGGAGAAGGTAAATTCGTATCGGATCCATTATGCATCACAGAAGTATTTAATTCGTATTTTATTGGTGCACCTCAACTACTGAAACGGTCCATTTTGAGCAGTAGCCATGATTCGGATGGAGACACAGAGATGTTACGACGCAAGATAGCATCTAATTCTCTTTTCTTTTCGGATATCACGCCGCATGAAATTCTTATCTACATTAATAGTTTAGATAAATCAAATTTTTCTGGGTGTGACAATATCAGCAACTATTTAATAAAACAAATTTCGCATTCTATTGTTTATATATTAGCTTATATCTCTAATCTCAGTTTGGAACAAGGAATTTTTACAGATTGCCTTAAAATTGCAACTGTTATTCCTATATTCAAAAAGGGTGATAAAAATGATCCATCTAATTATATCGTTGCTCTCAGTATTTTCGAAGCTATTCGAAAAATGTGTGAAAGCCAGATTGCTTCTATTTTTGAAAGATATTTCCTTCTTCTCTGATCAGCAATATGGGTTTAGGGATAGGAAAAGTACGGAACTTGCGCTGAACAATTTTGTCGACCATATTGTAAAATTTTTAGATTTAGGTGAAAATGTTGCGACTAACTTTATTGATCTCACTAAAGCTTTTGATACGATTGACCACAAAATACTATTATATATAAACTTCATTTCGCAGGAATTCGAGGCGTCGCCTATAATTGGTTTGAATCTTATCTTAAGAATAGGTCGAAGCTGGTAAAAGTTGGCAACAAATATAGTAGTGCTGGAGTCATTCGGTGTGGGGTTCCGCAGGGGTCAGTCTTAGGTCCCATATTATTTATTATTTACATTAACTCAATTTTTCAGTTAAAATCCAAAGGTAGTGTTATTGGTTTAGCAGACGACATCGCAATTACTTATACGGGCCTAACTAATGAGGTCATTGCTAATCAAATAAACTATGATTTGCTGATCTTACGCAGGTGGTTGGATGTTCATTTTATGATTCTGAGTAACAAGTCTAAAGTAATGTTCTTCAAATTAAATGGTTCTATAACTATAGATTCTGACATTATTTATCATTCCAATATTTGTCAGAATTATGAAGTTAATAACGTTACAGCAGTGATCGCCAGCTGATCAGACAATTGCAAACTTCTTGATGTAGTTGACAATTTCAAATATCTGGGTGTAGTCTTGGACTGCAGACTAAATTTCAAATCTCATATTGAAGTGATCCAACATTATATTTATGCTTGTAACAGAAAACTTTATCTGTTAAGACTTTTATGTCCAATAAAAGTTTTATTACAGCTTTATTATGGTTTAGTTCAGTCAAAACTACAGTATGGGGTTAACTGTCTAGGGAGGAGTATATTTAAGCTCGATACAACCTTTGATTGTTGTGCAAAACACGACTATTCGAATCTTATTAAAGCGTGAGAGATTAGCGTCTGCTCTACCATTGTTTCGACTGATAAAAGTTCTTCCATTGAGATATTTGTTTATTTTTAAAGTTCTCAAAATGTTTTTTTAAGAAGTGAAAATTTAAATTTTAAACTACCAAATATAACTTGAGAAGTTTTAATAGGTGTATTTATTCTACACCGAGTAAGTAACATTTTAGAAAATTCTTCGTATTTATTGCACCAGTTGTGTATAATAAGTTGCGGGATTGCATTAAAAATATTTGTCGTTTTGGAGAATTCTTAACTCAATATGGATACTTAAGTTTGATAACATTGAATCACTGTTCGTAGTTTTGTCCTAATTGACAATTTAAATTTAATTTTATTGAAAATTTAATTTTATTGAATATTTTATTCATGCTTTTTTAGTCATATTTTGTAAGTTTTCTACATACATACATATGTACATTCTACATTGCTCACTATCATTTTATATATTATTTATTTTTCAAATTAACTTTTGTCTTTATTTCTAATATTATACTTCTTGCACGTACAAATAAGGAGACTATTTTAATTATATGAACATATTATTTTAATTTTAATTATTTTGGTTTTATATTCCTGTACCCTATTATTGTAATAACAAAAGAAAAAGGAAAAAAGAAAAAATAGTTCTCTTTTTCTTTTTTTGTTATATTAAATAAGGCAGTTGATCTCAAAACTGATTAATAAATCTCAGAGATCTCCTACCTCCATCCTTCTTGTTTTATAAACATTTCAATTTTATTATATTGTATCATTTATTGTATTACATGTTTTATATTGTACCATTTTACAAATGCTTTTTTGGTCAGAGATGGTTGGATGAATAAATAAATAAAATAAAAAATAAAAAAAGAGCAATGCAATATTCAATTACACGGTCAATAATCTTTAATAAACGTAGATTATTGTGGAATATCATCGATCCAGTAAAGGGTCTATTACACATACTATGCTTACACACATCTTCTTGTTATACTTATCCACTGACACAAATGCTCTACGATTCATTGTAAACAGTTTTTGTCTGAAAATATAAGCCCCCAGTATAAAACTTCTACCAAAACATCGAAAACACTAGAATGCAAATTTAGCGATCGAATTTTCAATGATTTATCTAAGTCAATGGGCGCGCACAGGTCCCCTATCATTTTTAGCAAAATCGACGCCTATTTAATTTGAAAATTTCATAGTGCTAAACATTTTCATAATGTTGGCTGCAATTTTACTTAACATGTTATTAACTGTTGGGTGCCCTGAAAGCGATCATTGTAACAGATTGCACATTTGTTGTTTTTTCTAGTGTTGGGTGAATATTATTATATATATTATATTATACAGGATGCGGCAACTTTCTGTTCGTTTTAAAAATGTCTATTTAAAAGATATTTTCGAGAGTATACCTTCCGATTAATAATGGAACAATATTTCATTCAAATTACTGCCCCGGCTGGCTCTGCACTACCACATTCTGTAGACCAAATTTTGCAGTACATTTTCAATCGTTTCACCAACATTTACTTTAATTGCATCTTTCAAAGCCGCAATCTCCTCTCGATGATAAGCGTAACATCATCATTAATGGCTCCTCACAAATAATAGCCCAACGATGTCACGACGTAGCTCCTAGACGGCCAGTTGAAATCACCATATCGTCTGGTAAAGCGGTTTTCGAAGATAGGGCTCAAAGTTTCGATTCTAATGTTGGCTTTGTGGGCAGTGACACCGTCCTGTTGAAACGAAATATCAGACAAGCCTTCCTCTTCAATCTGAAGGAATAAAGTCAGTTAACATGGCACGATACTGGCCGCCATGCACTGCTTCCTAGCTTATTTTCGAAGAAAAATGGCCCTACGCTGCCTTTGGACCATATTCCACAGCAAACAGTGACATCTCCCGTTTTGGGTGTATTGGCTTCTCAATTGTCACGTGTGGATTTTCAGTGTCCCAAATACGGCTATTTAGCTTGTTCACATAACCACCGAGATGAAAATGAGCTTCGTCGTAAAAGATGTTTTTTTTTGGTAAATATTATTTGGAGAATTAGCCCATTCAACGAAGTGAAAACGAAATGGATGATAAACTGTCTTCAATTTTTGAACCCATTGTTGAAAGTAGAGTGGTCTTACTAAGAAATGCGGATGAAATCAGAGAATTAGTTTCAGAAGAGCATTTATATCAATAAAAAAGTTGCAAAATGCAGTTCCCAAAAATTCGAGCTCAAAAATATCGAGGGAGGATGTAAAAAACATATGTTTATAAATCATCCAAAGACACTATTCCTAATTCTATGAAGCCATTCCAAATGGGATTTAAAAGTCCCACCGCAGGTAAAATAGATTTTATAATAGATCTAACGATTATAAAGCCTTAAGACCTCCGATGATGTGTACTAAAAGTTGCATTGCCTAACGAACCTCAAACATTGACTTGCACTTTTAGAGGTTTGCATATATGTACTATATATAAATGTTCTTTCCTAAAGACATCTTTAGAAATTTACAACCCAACATTTTAAGCGAAGGAGATATGTCAATCGGAACCCATACACAAATCTCCTTTACTTAAGATGTTGGATGATGGACATATTTGGTGGTCTCATTGTTGTACTACTTTCTGAGACAAAATACAACTTTGGAATTTGCTAAGGCTAAATTAGTCTATTAGATCTACCTTATTCTAGAAATGATTGAATATTTGAAAGAATAGACGCGTTCATAGATCTTTGGGAAATTTTCTAGGCAGGCACTGCTTTCTCTTTGATTGATATTTGATTGAATGGAAATCGACACCGTTGTGTCGTCAGCACTGTCTGATGTCGCAAGTTATTGAGGTCAGTAAATAATTGATGTAAAGCTAAATCAGGAACAGTGCAGAGGCAAGGACGATATTCGTGATATGAAGTGATTTATTTATTAAATATTCATGCAATAAAATTATTTTGCAAAATAATGAAAAGTCTTAACGACTGATCATCTAAATTTTTCAATACATCGCTCCCAACAGTATGTCATGTAAGTCATGAGTTCACCAGAAGAGCGATTTTTCTGAAATCCGCATTGGCAGAAGAGCATGCATCTCTAGATAGGGTTGGGTTCCTACATTTCCGAGTAATTGAGAATGTATCTGATAGTAAACAAGATCTGAAAGGCCAAGCGCCAACGAGTTGACTGAGCAGATTAAATTCTGTAAATTGTTCAGCAGCTTCGCTGGTGCGATTCCTGCAATTCGAAAATATCAACCGAGTGGCATTGTTTGTGGACCTAAACATCACCCATGATAAATTATATATATGGAGCTCGATAAAATATGGAATTCATGAATAGCGTCGGAATCTATTAGTATTTTTTATTACAAGAATAATCACGAACAATGTTCATCGAATTATCACTAAATTTCATGTCATGCATTTCTAATATTGCATATTCTCTAAACTGTTTCTGTTATTTTAAAATCGTCACATTATCTAACGCAATTTCATAATTAGTATTTTTCAGATGGTGAGTATGTTTACTTTGTTGATTTGATTTCTGTTTAACGAGTTTTATAAAGGGTAGGGGAAAAGTTCGATGATTTTTTCCCGGTAGATGGCTTTACATTCATATTTCTCAGTAACCATTGATCGTATCGGGCAATTTTTATGTGTGTTTGAAAGATGACATTTTAACTTGCACTTTGACATACATTAAAATCGGGGAAGTGAATAAAAAGTTATAACATTTTAAATATGGAGATAAATAATGAAGAAATTCGGCATCTTTTAAAATTTTATTACGACAAAGGTAAAAACGCGGCTCAGGCTTGGGAAAAATGCGCGCGTGCTTTCGTTCTTAAAATATGGATGTGAAAGATGCACCTCACTCTGGTCGACCAACCATTGGAAACGTTGATGAAATCATGCAGAAAATTAAAGAAGACCAATATATAAGCAGCCATGCAATTTGTGAAGAACTAAATAGTGACCACAAAACAGTTTTAAACCATTTGAAAATGGCTGGATACAAAAAAAGCTTGACGTTTGGGTATACCCGTTGAATTAACAATTAACAACGAAACCGAGCCATTTTTAAAGCGAATGATTACTGGTGATGAGCAGTGGATAAGATACGACAACGTTGTGCGAAAGAGATCATGGACGAAACGAGTTGAAGCTTCCCAAACGGTATCAAAGCCAGGAATAGCGCCAACAAAGGTAATGCTGTGTGTTTGGTGGGATTGGAAAGGAATCGTACAGTATGAGGTGCTGCCACCAGGCCAAACGAATGATTATAATCTTTACAATCAGCAACTAACGCGTTTAAGACAAGCAATTCAATTAAAACGTACAGAATTAATCAGCAAAAAAAGCGTTGTGTTCGATCATGATAACGCTAGAAAACACATATCATTGATGACCCGATAGAAACTGAGAGAGTTTGGTTGGGAAGTTTTGATGCACCCACCACATAGTCCTGACCTTGCAACATCGGACTACTATTTGTTCCGGTCCATGCAGAATAGGGTGGACCAAATTTTCGAAAGTTCCAATTTCTAACGGGACACCCCTAGAAATGTGAGGTTATGCTAAAAACTAAAACTAAAACAGAAAAAATATTGGGTCGATCGAACGTCGTTTAGAGGTCGCGACTTGAGCGCGAAGTTCGATAAAAACGGTATTTTTTCAATTTTTCACATTTAAACGAACAGAAAAATGATTTAAATTTTTTTTTTAGACGTAATAAAAATTGCGGTGAATAGAGAAGATAATTACCTTTCCAAAACATCAAAGATAACGAAAATCGGTTATCAAATAGCGAGAATATTGCTAAATTTCCAAAATAGAAAAATAAGACCAACTATTTACTATATTTATTTTTATTATTAATGCATAATGTTTCTTCTATACAATGATATTAAAAATTAATTTTTATGATGAAAATGATCAATCTAGGATGACCTTCTACTCATTAAGGATGTTTTATTATATGTTGCAAACTTCTGTGTGTAGTCATTTACGACTTGTAGTAAAATATTGCATGTCATCAACATTTCTTGTTAATTTCTTATTTTAATCTTGTATTAACTTAACACCACGTTCCGCGATATCATTTACGACTTTTATTTGACTGATAATCTTCCTTCCGTTCTTGAAATTATCATCTTGAGGCCACATATCCGGATTTTGTGTAAGAAAATTTGTGGCAATCTTGAACCGTTTTAAAAAATCGCCAGTGTTTGGCAACAAAATCTGTCGAGATGTCGACAAGGAAGATATAATAAGCTTCAATCCAGTTTCTGCTCTAAAATAATAGCTGCTCCATATTATATTCCTGTATTTGTATTTGTTGTATCGAAGGAAGCCACCACCAAAACGACGGCTGCTCTCTAATCGAATAAGCATTAGAAAAGAGCCTCCGCCATTTCCAAACCAGTTAATCTTGATATTTTGGGAACGCCCAGTAACTGTTCTCCATCTCAATATAAAATAATCACCGGTGAATGATCCACGGTCTCCGTTCCAGACAACTCCGGAAGTAATTTTCCATCCCAATGTGCTACACGTGTTGTAAACTTGAAAGTCGATTTAACTGATGCTGTTGTTCGATTCAAAACGAGTTCATCAATAGAAGGTCCAAAGTCGTGGACTTATATATATCCTTTTGCTGTCACTCTCCGATGACGAAAATAATGCTTGTGAGTCTATTGGCATTGATTTACTTTTTCTTCAAGATATCTTCGTTTACGATTTTTATTTGCCTGCATACGTTCCGATTTCCGTTTTTCTTTTTCAATTTCATATCGACTGGCTCCAGCCAAATATTCGGAACTCCCTTTCACACACAGTGACAAGAGGAATCGCTTTTCGCCTTCACTGGTCATCATGGACAAGGCATTAGTGTGTGCGATATCGAAAATATCATCCAGTTTACTATTAAAGGCAATTTTGCTTTCACGGTTAAGTTTTAAGGTTTAATTTTATTCTTTAGAAGATTTTTCAACCCATCATGCAATTTTTCCAATTTTTCAATGAAATGTCGTTCTTTTTTCACTGGAATTCGTGCTTTTGGCCAAAAAATAGACACTTCTTGCACTTCCTGGATTGTCGAAGCCTTACTTTCACGAATAGTTAATATTACAGTACGGTGATTGTAAAAAGAGACACAACACTTGCTTTTTGATGGTAACTTAGCACCAACAATTTGACAGTACTCATGCCGAAGAAGATAAATTTCTGTAGTGGACCATAAACTAGGTGCCATTTTATCAACTGTAGTAGCACTTTCTTAAAAATATTAATAAAACTGTTAAACGGACTAGATTTAATTATTACAAATTTGTGTCCTTTTTTCGAGAGATTTGGGTTTAAACTGAAATTAATTTGCATTTATTTTGTTTATATATTATTTGATACAATGAAATATATTGGCCATAGCAGGTCATAATTAATGTGGTAGGCGGATTTAAATTTTAAATACAATAACTAATGACGAATGAATCATAAGGACTTAACATAGTTGTTTTTTATGATAATGGCATCATAAAATACGACTATGTTAATTGCTAAACTCATACGGTTTGTTATGACACCATAAAACATTCCATTGTTAATTCGTTATACCTCATTTTTATTTATTTATTTATTTTTTCTGTAATTTTGAATATAAATTCCAGGATTTAAAAAAAACATTTATTTTTTTGGGATTTTCTTAGTTTCGAAAATTGGCAATAATCTCGCTATTTTTTAACCGATTTTCGTTATCTTTGGTGTTTTGGAAAGGTAATTATATCCTCTATTGATTACACTGTGCTTGAATTTCAAACTTTTTTTACGTGACAAGCTGGGCACCCGGGGGGTAAACCTAATTCGACTATGCTGAATTAATTGGTGCTAGTCCCATTTCAAAGTTAGTCCCCATTTTTGAAATATCGCTTTCGACATATTTTGCCTCTGAGACAAATATTTGCCAAAATATACACTCATATTCACGTTGATAGCTCCTGAACCATTAAGATTTTTGTTATGCTTTCTTCAGCAAAGTTGTTGCGCAAGCCAAGACCAACAACTTTGCTGAACATATCAAGGCCGAAAAACGACATCTACAATCACATTTTTGTGTTATTTTATTTTTTGAAACGCAAAAAAATAAAATAACACAAAAATGTGATTGTAGATGTCGTTTTTCGGTCTTGATATGTTCAGCAAAGTTGTTGGTCTTGGCTTGCGCAACAACTTTGCTGAAGAAAGCATAACGAAACTCCTAATGGTTCAGGAGCTATCAACGTGAATATGAGTGTATATTTTGTCAAATATTTGTCTCAGAGGCAAAATATGTCGAAAGCGATATCTTAAAAATGGGGACTAACTTTGAAATGGGACTAGCACCAATGAATTCAGCATAGTCGAATTAGGTTTACCCCCCGGGTGCCCAGCTTGTTGCATTTTTCAACTAGCACAGTGTTATAATTTTTATTTAGTCAGAGAAAAAATGTTAAGTAATTTTTCTGTTCGTTTGAAAGTGAAAAATTGAAAAAATACCGTTTTTATCGAACTTCGCGCTGAAGTCACGTCCTCTAAACGACCTTCGATCGACCCAATATTTTTTCTGTTTAAGTTTTTAGGATAACTTCACATTTCTAGGGGGTGTCCCGTTAGATATCTCAACACTTTTTTTCCCCATACAAACGTGGACCACCCTAATGAAGAACCATCTTAATGGTTTTACATTAAATTCAAGAGGCCTGCGAAAATGAGTTATCTCGATTTTTCGCCTCTAAACAACAGAAGTTCTACAGTGATGTGGTCATGGCTCTACCAGAAAAATGGCAAAAGATCATCGATCAAAATGGCACATATATTTCATTTGAAGTTTAAATGTTGTTTCATTTGAAGAAAGTTCATTTGAAAAAAGAAAATTCTTTGTGTCAATGTCACCCAAAAAAGACCTCGAGCTTTTTTCCGTACTCTTTATGTTGGTAAAAACGTTGTTCCATAAACTGTTTCGTTTAACCAGTATAATTTACGTTACACTCAAATTTCATTTGATAAACCAAATTTGATATTTTCTTAAAAGGAACTGGGTCTTTAAATTTCGAAAATATACTGTCATTCAAACATGCTGCTGGCTCAAACATATGTTTAACGTAAGGAATCAATAAAAAATGTATGCCTATATTTTCAGAGATTTCTATGAAATTGAATTTTTTATGAATCGTAACATCAATTATTTTTTCCGGATAGTTAAGGCTAAGTTTATTAAAATATTTTTAGGTGAGATATTTCTGTCACTCTTGGAGTTTGTAGAGAAAAGTAAAATTGTAATAAAATTTGCTTAAATTTTTTTATATTTTTTGTCTCAAAAAAGAAAGTACTAAATTGTGCTCTTTATACTCAAATAACTCTCATGAATTCAGTAAATATGGATCAAGCTATCATGCTGATATAGCCTACTCAAACTTTGACTTCGATCGATTTCAAATTACATATATGGAACGAGGTTATTTACCGACGTATACCTTTTTCAGAAGTTGTTCTTTTTTATTGGTCTTTAATTTATAAAGCTTTTACCAAGGAATTAGTAATATTACCGATTAAAATTTTGTATAATTCTTCAAAACCCTAACGATGCGTGTAGTCAATCGAGTTAATATATTTGCCAAAATGAGAACACCACCGACAAGGGTACCATGTTATTTTGATTTATATCAAAATAGTTTAGGTCTTCATGGAGTAATAAAATTTGCAAAAGCCAAATACAAGCATTTTATATAATTCATAATCGGAATTCATTTGGGCTGATGCTTCTCATGAACTTGAAAATGAATGATAAAATTATGTTTTGGGATAGCTCTGTCGTACGACAGGCAAAATAATTTGGTTAATTTACAATAATTGTAAATTTTCTTTGCACTTTAGTATTAATGCGTCGTTTGTATACATTAATAATTACTATTGCCAAACAAAAAAAAAAAAAACTTTTTGTTGTATAATTAAAATTAATCGAATTTAATATATTCAAATAAAAAATACAGAAAAATTAATAACCGGCAATAGAAATATAACTCTTTGAACTATATTTGAAAACTTTATTAAATTGTTGTCATTGAATTGAAAACACAAATAAACTAAAAAAAAAATAATTAAATGAATAATTAAGAATAGTTTTTGTTCTATTCCATTTTTCAAATAACATTTACCGACATTTATTTATACAACTAAATAAATGTAGAAACAAAATAATAATCATAATAAAAATAATTGTAGTTAACGTAAAACGTTTTAATTTACACTCAGTTTTGATCTAATTTATTTGGTGCACAAGTACATGGTGCTTCTTTTATTTATATACAGGGTGTCCCAGAAGTGGACGATCCATTGAAGTAGGGTGATTTAAAATTAATTATTATAACAAAATTAATTTTAGAAATCAAGAGTAATCAAGAGTAATTCAGCAACCCTGGGACGCTCGCTAGGGTTCAATCATACATTAATCCGAAAATAACTTAATTACCTTATGTAACCAGGGAGCGCCAGTAAAATAAAAAATAAATGAATAAGTGTTAATTGTTTATCTTTATTTTCAATACGATCTTGAAGTGTACCTTTCCGATAAAATCATATTTACAAACTGTTATCTTCTGTCAAATAAAAAGAAAGGTTTTGTGATGTCTTTTGATTTCCCAAAATTTTTAGACAATTTCGGGGTTATTAAAACAAAGTGTTTTTTTATCTATTTATCAATTATTTTACCAAGAAAAAGTCGTGTTTATTAAAAAATGTACTTAATAAAATTTCGAGTCCCTATTTTAGCACTGCTTTGTTATGAATAAAACGAAATGTTTAAAATAACAATAAATTAAGTATAAAATTTTTTAAGCAAATCTAGTAACCCGAAATAGACAAAATTTGTTGTATAAAACAGAAAACCATTTTGTAATTCATATTAGTAGTGGTCTGTGACTTATTTCCACCGCGAATATGCAGAAGTGCATTTTATTTATGAATACCAGAGACGATACTCCAATCGGGAGCGCTTTCCCAATTACAGTCTTTCAAAAATTACGTTTAATGTACTGCGAAGAAGTCCCTGGTCATCCGAAGAAAGTTGGAAGATCTAGGCAACTTGAAACAGGCGATACTATCTTCGCCTAGAGAAATGATAACAGACAAACCGTCTATAAGTGTTCGTCGTTTATAAGCAGTTAGATCAACAGGGAAGTTTATCTAAGTTTCTTACACAATGACCTGGATTAATTACTTAAAGGCCTTTACAAACACTTTGGAATATGTGGAGCTCCTCCTCTCTAATCACTAGTAGAGAAATAGCACCTAAACGTAAAATATTCAAATCGCAGGATTGGAGGGGGATGAACCGTTACATGACCACCGAAGTCTCCTGATCTAAATCATTTAGCCTTTTTTGTGGGTTTATTAAAAGCTGGTTTCTAAAAAAGCACTAGTAGACGATTTGGGAGGAAATAATCGAAGGGACAAACATTATTAAAAATAGTGAGCGTGAGTTTCGACGGATTAAGATAAATTTTATACGGCGATGCCGATTATGAATACTTCCAAATGGTAACACTTGTTATAATATATAACATTTATTTACAATTGTTAATCATTTTATTTTATTTGACTCGCAAATTTTTCTAATAGTTAGATAACGCTTTGTTTATCTATGTTTGGTTGTAAATGAGCTCCCCTATCACCCTGCTTCGTTTGATTTTCCATTTCTGGGACACCCTGTATAAATTGTCTTGTGACCGAAAAGTAAATTTTAGAGGAGCGTTCATAAAATACTTTCACTTGCTCACGTTATGTATTTTATGTATAATAATATTAATAATTAACCTTTTGTGTCTTAGTTATAAAATTATTTCCAAAATATTCAACATAGTTTGTGGTAGACAGGAAAAAATTAAATTCTTAAGATCAACAAGTAGTATATCCGTATGATACATGCAAAGCTTATATACACACGTATATGTATATAATATGTACTGTTAAAATACGGAAATATAGCTATATATTCGTACATTACATATTGTAGTGTTACTCACTACACAAATTTATAGAGAACTAACAAACTACGTATAGTATAATATGCAGAATTTTATTTATTTGTTATGTATCAATTTGACTTACCTTATAGACGTACGTGTCGGTTACACCTGAAATGATAGCAAATAAAAAAAAGTTTATTGATAATCTTCCAAACAATAAAAGAACTTAATACTAAAACAATGTTTCAAGTATTTGATTATTGACAATTCAAAGTTAAGGATGGAAGACTCTGAGATAAAATATATCTCTAACTTTCTTACCCAAATGAGAGTAATGATGGGGGTAGCTGGCGTTGAATAATGACGGGATGTAATTATACGAGGAATAAAAGGCAGATGAGTAATATGCCCCAATGGCACATTGAGAATACTCTTATTACAAGAATAAAACAACGAAAATAAAAATACATTTTAGATTAACAAAATCGGCCGATGACAAAACCAATGGTCGCACCCTAGTGCAATATTTTGAAATTCACATCGTGCCCCAAATTTTTCTTCTCATAAAATAAAATGCCACTTTTCTAGTTTTTTAGAATTCCCGTCCAGAGCCATACTTGTACAGATCAGTCAAATTAAGTCTTCATACTACAAAGACATTAACGAACTAGAGGTCAGTAGCACAAGTGGAAGAGAGACAGAAAGCAAAATATTCACTTTTTATCTAAACCATGTGATATCACATTTTAAAACCAAAAAATTAAAATGCAAAGAATTTTTCAATACGGTTCGAAGGGCTAATGGGTCGAAAGAAGAACCAATATAGGGGCGTTAAGCGCTCCAAACCAAAACTGTTAACGCGCCTTCTGGAATACTATCCATTGCTAGTTCGGCCTTTATGCAATCGTTTTTAGAATATGTGTTAGCAGTAATACATATAATATTCTACAAAAACATCTCACCAGAAAAAGTATAAATGGGTAACAAAAACTCCTGCGATGACAAGAGTCAAAGTCGAATATATTTATCAATATTCTCTTTGCAACTTGAAGAAGCATGGACATCATGGTTTTGACATGCGTAATTATTCAAATGACAGTTGTCGTTGCCATCACTCCCGTCTTCCAGTTTCTACATCCTAAAATGCGTAGGTCTTGTTCGACGTCGTCCCCGACTGTGCAGTCGGGGTTTTTCTCTACGACGAACACCGGCTGGTTATTGATGGAACACTTTATTAATCATCCGTTGTTGTAGTGACTTTGCAACGTGACCAAGCCATTGAACTCAATTAGATTTATCCAATGATATCGCTATCTCCGAGAAGTTACTTTATTTCGTAGTTGACACGAATCCGATATTTGTTCTTCGCAACTTTAATTGGATCAAATATTGAACGAATGACCGTCCTTTCAAAGGTAGGTCACAATCTACAATCGTTAGAGGTCATGGTCTAACTCTCGCTTCCGAAAGCATGCACGGGCCTTATGAGTGCGAGCTTGCACTGATAATTCTGATTGGGCGTAGAAAACTCGATGTTCCGCATCGATTCGGGCTTTTATTTCTGCCTGCATATTATTCAACGATGTTATAACAGACCCGAAGTATTTAAAGTTTTCAACGCTATCAAACTTATGGTCGCCAATTCCGGATTGGCCGTAGAGATGTTCCTGTTCATTCTTCGGCCAATACACAAGATGTCATCTGCATATCCAAGAATTTGGCTTAATTTGTTAAATATGCTAGTCTGTTAGATTTAAAACTTGTGAAATTTCAACTCTCTTTTAATCACCAAATAATTGGTTTTCGAAATTTGAACGAAATTAGAGAAAGGCACCTTATTGACATTTGTTCCAGTAAATTGTGATAACAAAACAGAATAAATAGTTCATACACAAAACAGTCCTCCATTTCAGTTTAGGAAAAACAGACAAACTTCTATAAAATACAGTGTTGGCATAACGTTATTGTAACGGAACGCAATAACGGAAAACCCGAAATAATTCCAGTAATTTCAATAAAATTGAAAATAACGTTATTTGTAACGTAACGATAAATTTATTTTCCGTTATTTCGTTACAATTAAGGTATTCGAAAAATTTACGACCATAGCTTTTGTAAAGGTAATTTTTATAACCTGGAAACGTTGATAACTCTTGACAACTTGAAATTCTCCAAGAATTAAGTTCTATAGTGTCGCAGCTAATTGAGCGAGCATAATCTCGCAATTATTCCATGTAACGATCTATTTATATTTTTATGTAAACTTCAAATTCCATTCGACCCTTTGTACCAAAAAATAACGTTATAACGGAATGAAATTAATTGATTTTTAAGTTACGTACCAGTAACCATAACCGTAACGAAATTTGATTTACAAATATAACGAAATTAATAACGTTAAATTTTTTTCCGGTATGCCAACACTGATAAAATATCGAAAATGTGATGTTATAACATGTCGCTTACTACATTATACAACTCTAAATTTGTGATCCATAACAAAATTCACATCATGTTTTCCATATAAAGTTTGAACCAATCCAGTGCTTTCCATGATGATCGATGATCGCATCGAAATCACAATTACGTTTTATTCACTTGTTGCGTTCATGTGTTGCATGGGCGACTACTGCGGTCATTATTACTTCATATGCGGTCATTAAGAGAGCGAGTATCGATGAATCGATTAAAGGTGATGCTATGATGCTAAGATGCCTGGAGAGATTAGAAACTTCACTTTTTTATTCTCCAAAATAATGTTTAACAATCATCTCAAGAATATGCTTTCGATGTGACTCACTTTGAATAACCATGTGCCGTTTCGAATATATAACCGGTTGCCTGTTGTATATGACAAAATTGTGTACAGTGCCCGACTAACAAGTTGGCTAAACCGATAAGAGCGCCTAATAGTAAAAAGATCGACTCCGAGAGATTTTAGTGTCCAACATACCGAGTGATTTTTTAGGCTGAAACTTTCAAATGTCTCGGAAAATAAGCACTTCTATTTTTAGGAACCCCTATTTTTTATTGCAGTTTCGGATTCTACGGCTTAAAGTTCGTAATATTTCTTTGAAACATTTTTTTTCGATTTATAATAGATGGCGAAGATTTAATCGCATGTTCCTGGGTTACGATAATAGTTAATTTTAATTCACACGTATTGCAGAATCGTAAGCATAGGTTCTCAGTAAGATAAATCGAAAAAAAATTAATATAAATTTAAATTAACAGCGCCGTCTATCATGAATCGAAAAAAATGTTTCAAAGAAATCCTACGTACTTTAAAGCCTCAACCAGCGAAAACTTAAGAGTTTAAGATGTCCTCCATTTGGGCCACTGAGAGGAGCGATGTTTAGATGTCAGTTGTTTATTTGTGACGAGAAGCCTATAAAATTATGATGACTGTAGCACTAACCGAAATGGTACAAACAGCGTGCAACTTAAGCTCTTAAGTGTTCGCTGGTTAACGCATAAGCCGTAGAATCCGAATCTGTAATAAAAAATAGGTATTCCTATTTTAATTTCTAAGTTACCCTCCGCCCCACCTACAAGAAGGAAAGGAGGGGTAATAATTTTTTGGAATGATTAAATTTTGACAATGGATTTTTTTTTTTCGAAGAGTGCTGTTTTTTCAATATATTTGAAAGTTTCAGCTTAAAAAAAATTACCCGGTATATTATTACCATTTTAACAGCTAAAGAGGCTTATTACTACAGACATTTAGAAGCTAGAAATTTAGTCTGCACGGAACCACACACAGAGATTTTTTTAAAACCCACATTTTTTTACTTCGGCGAATGGTAAATCTGCAAAAATCTTGAGGTCAACATTTTCCATGATTACTATGCTTTATTTTATTACGTTAAAGAAAGTAAAACAATTATTTACGCTTAATCAATTTTCTCGCTGCATACTTGATGATGATTGACACAAAACCAAACTTTACACATGCAATTGAATCGCACAAAATCTGTATTTTGAAAGAATAAATCTAACGATCCCAGCATTCAACAGGATTCATTCAGAAACCAGCATTCGAAAAAAGAAAATGTTTATATTAAAATATATTTGTAGTATCACACTTTATACAATACCAAACATCAGAGCTTTAACTTCTAATATTACAAAAAAAATCAAGATATAAACTGCAAGATATACACTGTGGTTCACTTGATTAGATGCATTTGCAATTTTGCTATTGAAAGTAAATTTTACTCTAATTTCTCGCGGAACCAAGCATATATTTTTAGAGAGAAGAGAAAAATTCGTACTCAGTGATGGATAAAAATTTTAACATTGCAATCTGACTGCAATTTTCTTTGTTGTTTGGAATATTTTGGTTGATTTGAATACACATAGTAAAATTTAAGTATTTGTGAGTAGATTGTACGCAAGCAATAAAGATTGGAATTCACCAAGCTGTGCATGACTTGGAATGTGGATCCGCAAACAATGAATAATAATAAGAAAACAATTATTATTCGGGTGAAAAAAAATTTAACTTGGATGAATCAGATGCTCATAATTATTATTTTCATGATTCGCAAAGAAGAGCAATTTTTGGCTTGCCATCATGTCAGGAGGAGTAATGGTATGGGGTGCAATTTCATATTGGGGCGCTATTAAATTGAGTTTTGTTGAATTGACTGGAAATTCATATAAGGATATGTGGAATCAGTTTTTCCACAAATTCCGGAGCTGTTTGGGCCTCTTCAGTGGATTTTCCAACAGGGTAATGCCCTCGATTACGAGTCAAGACGTTGAGTTATTACCATGGCCACCTTATTCCATTGATTTAAATATCATGGAAAACGTTTGGGGCTCACTCACTCGAAAAGTTTATGTAGGTTTGCAAACAAAACAAATTCAACGAAGAGCCATTTTTTTCTTTTTTTTTTAAGAAAGAATTAATTGCTCAGTGGATTTAATGTCCTTTGAAGGTCAATTAATACCCCCCTTTACATTGACGCAAACACCACCAATTCACACCTTTACAATATACCACCTGCACATTGCAAGCTCCATGTCAACCTCTACATTAACATGAACGGTGGGTCGGCGCTGAATTCTGCACTCCACAGAGGGTCTTAGTTGTGTTTATTAACATCACGGATCGTAATCGATGCCGAAAATTTGCTTGTGCATCCAGCCTCTGGTTTGATTCTAACCCAGTTCCTCCCGGTCCCAGTGGCGAAGCTTTAACCACTGCACCTAAAATCTTTATATGACTCTCTCAAGGACAGGATCTTTAAAGTAATTTTAAAGTAGTACACATTACTACAAATAGCTAGAAAAATTAAAGATTTTCTTAATAAATAAAAAAAAAAAAAAAATATAAATGTTTGTGTTTTCATTATATTTCTAAGTTGCGTCTAAACGTCTACCGAAAAAATAACATTAAATTTGAACTTATCTTAAAAAATTGACAGGCAAGTTAATTTGCTTTTTCAGAATAATTATCAATTATGGATTTATTGAGTAGAGATTTCTCTCTATTTTCAATAAATATTTTCTTGGTTACGGAGAAATTACAGTAAAATTTACATTTAAAAGTAAAATTGCAAGTGCGTCTAATCAAGTGAACCGCAGGGTACATAAAATAAAATGTTCGTTGTCATGCACTCAAACCATCAGAACTGTGATATCTGGCCAACAAACAACTCACAAAATACAAAAGTTGGCTATACATTTCAATCAATCAATTATCTAAATTAAGGACGAGGCACCAAAATTTCTAAGCGTCATCGTTTGTGTAAAACAAAGTTCCGTAATGTCCTGAAAGTTGGCATTCGTTCGAGCAACAAATAGTTATATAACATAATTTTTGAGAAGCTATTGGAGCACTAACTCATTTGCCTAGAAACTGATTTATAAATCTGGAGTTGAATTCTAAAATTTAAAACTTAAGTCTTTAAAGTTAAAAATTGGAATCGGCTCTAATGACACGTTAAAACCATATTCTCGGTTATCGAGTTCAAATTGGTTTTTCATTCTTAAAGAAGAAAATAAGAAAAGAATATAAAAACAAAAAACTGTGCAAAAACCTACGTAATAATCGTACCATAGCTCGTAGCACTAGAAGTTATCTAACAGAATATCTGTTTCCTAAGCGCGATATATCAATAGAAAAATAATTAATTTTGGATCGCAACATGAAACTCGAGACACTGTTTTAATAGCGCCAGAAACCTCCCTATACTAAAGAATTCCGATCAAGAAGTGCAGCCATGAAAGACGGGAATGAAGAGCTTACAACAAACATGATGATTCTCTCTTATGACAAACTTACTCAAAATTTGCGTATTGAATATTTGCGCCATACCCAAACAGTAGAGGAATATACAACATTGATTGAATCAAATATATGCAATCTCATTGAAAACCGCTACCATTTGTCCGCTGCACAAAAACGGCTAGATGATCACTGAAAAATGATTGTGATACATACAGCTCTATTATATCCCTTCTACAGTTGACTAAAGTTGTACTCGTCCGTCACACCGAAAACATCGCCCGTGATTTCAATGAGATTTTCAGCTGAACCAATCATCCACTAACCAATGCTTTAAAGGTATTTACAGCATTTATCACGAGAACTTCTAGACAGCGTTCATTTGTCTAGGGATGCCAAAAAAATCGTTTCACTGTGTAAACTTACAATATTTGAATCTACATATTATATTTAGAACCTTAGTCGAAGGAACAGTATCTGATCGAAATAATAGCTGATGCTTAATTACGCTAATCAGTAAAAGTAATATTGTAACAACGTGCATGTTAAGTCAGATCAAATTTGACATCTTCAAATGATGTTCAATTAGATATAAAACCTGAATTGCCCCTGAATCAAACTAATTTTTGCAGTCGTGTAAGTCATCTGCATGCGCGCCCTTCACAAAGCACACACAGGGCCTTTGCCAGTTTTAAATCGGAAGCTGAACACTGATAATTAGACCATTAACTGTAGAATGATTTGAAAATCAATCGTTCCATTGTTGGTCAAATTAAAGATGCGATTAGTCTGTATGAACCACGAAATTAAGCGACTCCTCCGAAAAAGTATATCAATAAATTTAAATTCAACTGAATTTGACTGCTTGTACACGAGAAAAAATGCCAACAACCACGAATGATCAGCAAAGTATTCCAACAATAGCAGTGAACGGCGTAGAAAGAGACTGACTGCGTAAAAACGTTGAACAACAAGCAGTCTCTTCTTGGAATGTGAAAGCAAGAAAGAAAGATACGTAAATTATTTAACATAGTATTTGACATAAATACATAGTCAACATTTTGAGCCGGTTATAGTACAACAATTTAAAAAATTATTAAATTATGATCTGTTACATCTAAATAAACGACATTGAGCACATATTTTGAACTCAGGAATTTGCCGAAAACTAAACTAATAAGAACTTTCTTTAGTTAATCTAATTAAATAGAACATTATAATTTCAATAATTATCATCAAGTTGTTTATAACTAAAATTAGAACTTAGTAATTCTGAAAAGTCGAGCATTGGCCCTATTCTGGTAATCGCCCGGGAATAGGGAATTGGAAAAAGAATTTACTTATAATTTCTGTTTAATTTTTTTTTTGGCCTACTTAACCTAGCATCTCCACCTGATATAATTTATGTCATTACCATTAACATTATACTAAAAAAATTTAATATGGCGTCGGGTGTAGTAAACGTAACACAAATTTGACATTTGAAAATCATTCGTTTATTGATATTCAACAGCGTCATTTGTCTTATGCCACCAAACCACATCGAAATGTCACCAAAACATAAAATAATTAAAGTTTGTATTGGTTATTGGCTATTGACGCCATTTTAATTTTTACGAAATGTCAAAATATTGTATACCGTCAAGCTTCGCAGATATTGTATACTATGATCGTAACGGTATACTATGATCTTAATGGTGTGACTCGATTGTATTGGCAGGTCGAGAGCTTCGGTATAGGTTAGAAGTATTTTTGAAAACAAAATAAAATTGGGAAAATGTTTCCCTGCAAAAAGTACGAAATGAGGATTTTTTTTACTAAAAAAACTTGTTAGATTCAGGAGAATGTCAAAAAGTGCTTTATTCAAAGTACGTACCATCGCTTATTATCCATTTTTTCCATCTTTCGGGCAATTTATGAATACCACACGAGTAAAAATCTTCTCCTTATGCTGCGAACCATTCATTGAGCCATTGTTTCACGTCTTCATACGAACCAAAGCTCTGCTCAGCAATTACGTGACTCATCGATGCAAACAAGTGGTAGTCGGAAGCCGCAAGGGGTAGAACTTCCCAGCTGAGTGATTCCAACGTGTCGCGAACCGGGTTTGTCGTATGTGAGAGAGCATTGTCATGAAGAAAAATGACTTTATGTTGCCTCTTTCGGTAATCTGGCCTTTTTTCAAGCAACGAATAAACAGCTCATAATAGACCACGCCCTCTGTTCCCATCAAACTCAAAGCATCAACTTTCTGCCAAAGCGATTCGGTTTTGCGGTCGATGTGGATGGTACGCCTGGGTCCACCCATAATTTTTTGCGCTTGGGTTTCTCAAAATAAATTTAATTTTCATTCCCTGTAACTATATGATGCAAAAACGACTTCCTTTTGCACCATGTCACCAAGTCGAAAGTAGAAAATAGTGATGGTACAACATCCCAGCTATAGAGGATATACCTTAAAACCTAATTTTAAGAGCATATTTTTGGTTGCTCAATTCATCATTAAACTAAGTTGTATTTGTACATAACTTCTATGTTCTATGTAAAATTTAAATAACGAATCTGGTTCAAACTTCTAAATCAGTTTCGAACTAAACGACAATTAATGAAATCTGGATCTCAAAACTTCTAAATTTATTGAGATAACTGATAAGATTACTTCTGATAGATTTTTTTTCTCTCTATCTCTCTCTGATACAAATGTTACGTTTTTATACTTTAACTTATGTACTACTAAGACTTTAAGCTTCGGTTAATATGTAAAATGGAATATCTGCTTCAATAATCGGGTGTTGGGTGCAAAAACTCTGATAATTACAAAAATTAAAATTTAAAAAAAAATGGATGCACATCACACTATTGCACCCTTAATATAAATACAACAATATGTTTTCATTAGCCACCAGTAAAATACAACGTTTCTTTATCCTTTGCAAGTTCTTCCGATCCTTCGTTATACTCTTGGTACATACGTATAATCTTTTACTAGGAAGACAAGAATTTCATTTATTCATTTTAATTATTCATGTAAATTTATAATAATACAAAAAATTTCTCTTGCAACATTTTTTTTTTATATTTTTCATTATATATCTTAATTTTATATTGATTTTAATATTTAATTTAAAAATAAAATAATAATATAAAAAATGTGAAACAACAGAAAAAGACGCGAATTTTAAATAACCGTCTGTGAGTCTGAGAAAGGGAAATAATTATAATGCTAATATTAAAACACGTTTTATTCTGTGTTCTTAATTTTTTTTTTTATAATAATGAAATAAAAAAATATGGACAGAAGAAAGTCGAGATTATAAAAATTAAATAACAGAAATGTATAACATTTTCATCCAAGCATTTCGAGAGCACAAACATAGTCGGATGTGTAGTTAATTATTAAAATTTAATGAAGTAATTGAATCTGTAGAAGCACCAAATTAGTTGTACAAATGCAAAGCCCTATCGGTGAATAGATGTCCCTCAATATAACAAGCCACGTTTCCAATTATTCGGACGCATACTAAATATCGCATCATTTATGTGTTACATAAATAACATTTCGATTCGAAACGCAACAAAAAAAAATCTGAATTTTTACTGAATTTCCCTGTAAAAAAATATTTTTAAAAAACACAAACAGGGTTTAATACAATTTTCGCGTACATACACTTTTTCCTTTTCCACAGATTTGTTTTTGTTTCTTTCGTCCATTCCATTTCTCCCAGTTTTCTTTTTTTTTCGATTTATTTTTTTATCAGGATATATTTTTCTCCATTTTTGTAGAAAAAATACGTACGGATATATAAAATATAATAATACAAATATTTTTTTGCAACGCGACGTTATACAGCAATATACGGGTGAGCTTTTTTAAACTTTTCGCGATTTTTTCCATTTCCCATTATCAGCATTATTTTGTGTATTTGCCGTAGTATAAACCGTCATCGTCGTAGTCGTCGTCATGTTCCATGTGTACAGAGAAAATAAAATTAAAAAAGGAATATTTTTTTGAAACAAAATGTAGAAAATAAATATACTACCCTCTAGGCTTTAGTATGATGATCGCCATCGCCAATGACGAGAATCGATGATTATTTAAATGGGAAGAGTTATACGAGTATTTTTATGAATGTACATATTATATTGTATATAACATTTTTCCTGATTTTGCATTTTAATTTGCAATGAACGAGATGAAAAGTTTTCGGCCACACACATGCTCTAATAATAATCTTGAATTTCTAATTAGGTTGATTCGAGGCATTAATAAAACGGTATTTTACTCTTGGCTTTTAGAGAATGAAGCTGAACTTATTTTTTTTTTTTACATAGATTACAAAACCGAGTTGGAGGTCGTCTCGAGGCTAACACATAGATGGTGGGTGCTTCTAATGAGAAATTCATGATTTTTTGGAAGTTCAATCCAACCATTAGTTTACCAGTTACAGTTGTTTTAGTAACGCTACTTTTGTTATTTTCACAATAATGGAAAACAATGAGTTTCTCGTGTTAACGTTGTTTTCAAAGGTGGAAAATACCATTAAAGCAAGTAATGGCTTGGTAAGTGTTATATGGGCTCTGCTCCATCGAAAGAAACCGTTGAATGTTGGTTTGCTGAGATTAAAAGTAGCCATACAAACGCCGATGTTACTGATTGCTCAGGCCGCCCAAATTAGGCAGTTATACCAGTAAAAATAGAAAAAGTGTACAAAATCATTTTGGAAGGCCATAAAGTGAAGTTACGTGAGATTGTTGACACCTTAAAAATATCAAAAGGACAATGATGGAGCCTCGGGCATTATTGAGTAACGTTATATAAGGGAATTCCCCTCATCTACACGCATACTTTTATGTTCAACTTATCTATACGCATAATTATATGTAAAAAAATCGACATTTAAAACCGGCTTAGTCCAATTCATCCAAGAGACGGACCCCTCTCCGAGCTTGTCACCAATTTTATATAACCCCAAATTAAAAATTAATTAAAAAATTAAATTTTAGACAAAATTTCTACCGGGCCCACAAAATTTCTACCGGCGCCCCAGCACCGGGGTACAACTCTTTCAAAAATATCGTAGGGTTCTGGACATCCAACGTTTAGAGAGTCTTTTAATAAGTATGCTCAATCTTTAAAAGTAAATAAAACAAGTTGTGAGATAAAGGTGTTCAAATGTACATCGCGGCTTTGCTTGGTGGCACGAATTCAGGAGGTCCAATTTTGAGAGCTAAATCAGCGAACACACGGCTTTGCCTATGGTCGTTAACCTTAAGTTCCCGAGTCAGTTGAATTTTATAAGGGTGACGATTCAAGCCCCGAAGCAAAATTCGCTAAGTTGAAATCGCAGAAAGGCCAAGTTCTTATGACCGACGTGTAATTGACTGGTACGATTTTCTTGTACACTTTCACTCAGCTGCGATCTTTTCAGTAGATCTTGTGTTTCGGTGACGTACTGGTGTTGGCTGATTCTTTATAGAACCGGTTGATTCGAATTTGGCCGCCAAACGTCAAATAGTCGGCTCGGCAGGACGGTTGTGGTGAAAAAAAATTTGATGTTAAAAAAAATTTGATGATTTGCACACGTTGTTCAACGCTATAATCTTCCATGGTGATTTGTCATCCATTACTGAACAATTCACAAAAAATTTGATAGATATTGCTTTAACGATATGGCTCCTACAACCTAACAAATTTCGAGTGTCTCTATTGTAAGACTCTATACATACCAAAGACGGGTCGATTCAATTGATTGATAACGCAATCCGATTCGTAGAGTATTTCTGAAATAGAGGCGATTCCATTTCCAATTGCTGACGATTACAACCTTATTGAGATAAATCGTTTTTCTCTTCATGTTTACACTTTACATAGAATATGCTTTATTGTATATCCCTTTTCTGGCGGAGTCGCAATTGTGTGAATGACGAAAGAGAATCATGTCAAAAATTTATTTTTGTATTTGAATTTTTGACTTATAGATGGCTAATGTGTAAGAATCAGAACAATCAGTTTCGAACAGATGAGACTAATGATTTGAAAAAATCAGTCTTCTCATCTGGTCGCGACGACTGATGTTGTTTATTACATTGAAATATTGTCTATATACTATATAGAGCAATACCATGTAGTTGTACTACTAGCGAATTACTACGTAGCGTACGAAATTTTGATTCTTTCACATTTCCATCTATATTCTATTTTAACAATTAACTTTTCGAATTCACGAATTTTTATATTTTTATTTTTTATTTTTTATTTTTTTTTTTTACTTTTGGTTTTTATCAATTGTAATGGTGTATTGTGATTGTTCCGTATATTGGTCTGTTTCAGCACTCTCGAATTAATTACACAACCGTAGGAAATTCTTCCATTTGCGTCAATCTGTATGACAACGACTATGATAATCGACACCTACTTGCCAAGGATACCGCCGAAAACTAATTTTTTTGGTTCGTTCCACACGGGTTGTCAAATGAAATCGAGCACGCTTCAAAATAAGTCGTAATAGATTTTTTATTGCTAATTTAAAACCTTATTTTATATTTAAACACAAATTTTTTTGTATTGTTGTATTCTGCTTTCTCAAAAATAAAATTTTAAAATTAAATTTAAAAGTCTACGTCTCAAAAATGGCCTTAAATTTTTTTAATTTCATTTCTATTTTTGTTGAAGCTGCTTCACAAAAAAAAATTTGTAGAAAAATGAGTCGCAATTAAGACTGTGTCCGAATTGAGTGATAAATATTTTCTAGCAAAAATATTTGACACTAACGTGAAAAATTTTTCCTTTTGTGAAATTCTTGTCGTTTTGGTGCCCGAATTGTGTGATAATTTTGTTTGATAAATATTCCGGCCAATTTAATTTTGCTTTAAAAATTGTGATTGTTGTCATTTAAAGATTTAAGATAACTCTATAAATAAGACAAAGATTTAAATCATAAACACAATTTTGTTTATTTTATTTTAACTTTGACTGTGCGAATTGTGTGACAAATATTTTTTAGTACTAAATTTGTGAAAATACTGAACGCACCCGAATTATCACAGTCGTTAGGTATAATAATTTTTGACAGTTGCGTGGTAAAAATTGTCGTATGTACTTTTCAACAGATTATTATGATTAGAAACTGATTAAAGTTATAAAGTTACATTAATTAAAATTAATTTAATACAAAGTTAAAATAAAATAAATAAAATTGTGTTCATAATTTAAATCTTTGTTTTATTTATAGAGTTATCTTAAATCTATAATTGAAAACAATCATAATTTTTAAATCAAAATTAAATTAAATGGCCGGAATTTTTATCAAAAAAAATTATCACACAATTCGGGCAGCAAAACGACAAAAATTTCACAAAAGGAAAAATTTTTCACGTTAGTGTCAAATATTTTTGCTAGAAAATATTTATCACTCAATTCGGACACAGTCTTTGTATCGAATTAATTTTATAAAGCAAAATACAATATTGCTGTTTAGTATTACATCCTTGAGTCCAGATCATTCGCTTTAATCAGTTTCTAATCATAAGAATCTTTTGAAAAGTGCATACGACAGTTATTCTCCGTTTAAATTACCACGCAACTGTCGAAAAATTTTATACCGAACGACTGTGATAATTCGGGTGCGTTCGCTATTTTCACAACTTTAGTACTAAAAAATATTTATTACTCAATTCGGACACAGTCTAAAACCGGTATCGTAGATAAACGGGGACAGAAACGAAGATGAAGCTGCTTCTTGACAACCCGTGTGGAATGGCTCATTGTCTATCTCCATTTTGAGTCACTCTTCATTCATTCAATTCTACCAGATTCGTCATATATAAATGACAAAACAAGTAGATAAATTATTAGAATTTATCCGCGGTCAAGAAACTAGGAGCCATGAAAGGTGGGCCATTCAACATAAGTAAGTATTGATGATCGAACGGTTGATTGATTTTCTTTTTCACGTTTTAAAATTTTAAATTATTTCTACCCTGCTTCAGGCTGGTTTATTAGTAAATGAATACAAAGGAGAAAAAGGATTAATTTCTCGGGATGAAACAGTAGTTGCTGATGAAGATAAATGCAAACTAAACAAAAGAGCAACAAAGGCGGGCCGCAATTCCATTAAAAACTACACATTTTGTTATGAATGAGCTGGTATGCTCAAAACAGAGCGTGCAGTATACGAAATTTCTGTAAACTAGTAAATAAACTAATTATATTCCTACGATTATGCATTTCATCTATTGACGATTGTAAAAGTTAGAAAAGCGCCATTGACGGATCAGATTGAAACTAACTTAACTACAAAAAATGGCATGTGATCGATATGCCGACAAAATCAAGGATTTACATAGATTCATGTTTTGTATTTTACATAAGCCACAAAATCACTAATTGTAGAAAACCTATATTATTTTTAATTAATATATTTAAACAAAATTAAACCAAGCAAAGCTAGCACAGTAAAAAGATGGATTATCGCGAATGTTGCTGATTGTATATTTTCTTTATGCATGCGGCATAAATCTGTTCTAGAATTAAAAGGGCGTAAGTCGACTTATGCCAGAATCGGCTTTTACATACTTTCCGTCTTTTTATTATTAATACAAATTTTTAATGTACTTGCAAAAACAATGAATTGTTTTTATAAATAAAACAGAAAGTATGAAAAAGTTGATTAGGATATATGTATGTCGACTTACGGCTTTTTAATTCTAGAACACAAAATGTCAAAATTTGGAGTTATTATAGTTCAATAAAATTTCGCTACGTGGAATCCGTGATGCTCCAATCGTCCATTGACGATTGTAAAAGTTGGAAAACGCGGCTAAAGGAAAAAACAAAAATTACATTACCTATCCTTCAATCCGCGGTTCAACACTTTGATTCTTTCGAAGTGATTCTTTCCTCGTTTCCTTCTCCTTCACCAACAAACTAATTTTTTGGCGGAAACTTTTTGATTCTTTTTTCAGCAATATTTTTTTTTTTTGGTTCAACTGATACTCGCGCTACTACAAAGATACATATTTCAAGGACACCATGTTTATTTGTCGTTTTTAGGTTAATTTTAGTTTAATTTTTACTTCGAGTGCAAAAAATATATTTTTTCAACCATGGAAGCAGTTTTCGCATCAAATATCAAACATTTTTTACTAGACGAATAAATCAAAAAACCTAATTTTACACATATATGTACATAAAAAAAGAAATGCGCAAAGAAATAAAATGTGACGTCGATTGATTTTTTGAAATCAAGGAATCACGACGAAAGAATCAAAGTGTGGCGTGGCTCAATGACATTTTGTAATAACAAAAAACATGCGTAAAATGCCTTGACGTTTGTTACGAAAACAAAAAAAAAATCAGAAACAGAATACGAACCTTTATTTATTAAAATATCACCAATTTTATACTTTTAATAGAAAAATGTAAAAGAAGCGCCGTGCACTTGGTTTAATTAAAACAAATAACTTTAGCTATTAAATTAATAAATTTGGAAATTTACTATAATATTTATAATTACAGGTAGCCCTCCAAGAACACGGTATTTGAAGAACACGGTTTCGAATAACACGGATACCCATTTTTTAAAATTACACGTGTTCAAACAACAAGATTTTCGTTATTCTATTTTATTTTGTTTTTTGTATATCATAACAAAAATAAAAACTAAAACGTAACGTTTTTTTTATTTTATTTTTTGCAGTCTTGAACAACACGATTTTAATGAACACGGAACGAATTAATCGTGTTCTTGGAGGGTTTTCTGTATATGCAAATGTCACGGTTTATTAATTATTTTTAACACAACTTTAAATGGAAAGAAAAAATTAAGGCATTCCAATTGAAAGTTTGTTTACTTACAAACAAAAGTCAAAAGTTTAGCTCATTTGGTTTAAAAAAATCCACTAGATGGAATCTTAGACTTTAATTGTCATAAAAGAAACCAACTTTTAAATATAAATATTTATAATTACTCTGGTTTTTATCTTTACCGACTTTTTTGTTGAAATATACTGTCAAAACTTCTTTATGAGTCTATAATTATTTATTTGAAATAAAACTATTCAAAAATAACGAACTTAGTCGAGGTCAGAAAAATGAGTCGATACTTTTCTATACAAAACCAGCGTTATGACGTTTCTGTGGTTATTCTGTATACAATTTGCATTGTATAAAGCCGAATTGGATTTAATGTAAGCCAAAAAATTTTTAGGTTTAGGGGGAAACAATACCATTTTATGGTTATGGTGTTTACCACAAGGCGGCTATTTTTACTATTTTTTTGTACCGTATTTAATTTGTCCAATTTCGTAAAGTAAAAAAATAAAAAAAATATTATTAAAATGAACCAAACCGAAGAATTAATTAAATACATTAAAAAAAATTAAAGCCAAAAGTTGTTGCTTTTAGATTCAAAAGCTAAGCTAAGCGGGATTTGCGAAAGCAACACATATTGTTCCGCATAAGTGCAGCTTATCCCGTTTGCTGCTTACCCACACAATTGTGTGGGTAAGCCAAATGAATCATGTCAAATATTTATTTTCGTATGTGTTTTGAATCGACTTACACATTTCAACGCAAAAAATTTAAAACTCTGTAGAACGGGTGTCAAGATTTTACAAACATAAAATTTGTTATTTCATGTGTCTGAAGCCAGAGCAGGATGGTTATATAAAAAATGCATATGGCTTACTCAAATCACAAAATAAGAACCCGCCAAACCAGTTGTTGCTTTTGTATGATGTAACGTTTTAATTTTGTGCAGTAAAATTATAAATTTTTAAAATTATTAATTAAAATACTTTAAAATAATAAAAACATTATCAAATAGTTAGTGGTTTATGTAGTGGTGCATTATATGATAATAAAAATTACAAACTTTTATGTAAAATGAAAAAATACGCCAAAATACGCCTATGAAAATACAGAAAGGAATATCTTACCATCAGTAAGTTTACCAAGTGTTTATATAAAATAAAATGTAAATTGTGTTAAGAAGCTAGTGATTTGTGGTAAATTTATCCTTAATTTAAGTTATAAATCAGAAAAAATTAAGAAAATAATTTTGGTTGTTGGCGTGGGGTTCTTATATTGTTTTTTGTTTTTGTAATCCCGTTGATTAAAATGCTTTCTCTTTTACCCTCCGAATTTGAGACACTTGACAGTTGCTTACACTCATTCTGCACTTTTAAATTCTTTGCAAAAACGCCATTACATACTATACTACTCACACGTTTGTGTGATTTGCACTTTAATTAAGCCAAAAAAAAATTTCTTGGTAGAAAAAGGGTTATGCGAGTACAACCAAATCACAAATAAAATGAATAGCGTTTTCTGTGGCACAAAAATCTTCGATCCCGGATCAATAATTTGACGTAAATTTTTGATCCAACACGGCGTTGTTTACATTTTTTGTCTTGTTATTTTTTGATCCCGGATCAGTTATAAAATCCAAAATATTTGTTGGATTTTTGTTGTTTATTCACACATATAAAAGAACTAAACGTCATGCCATTAATTTCATAGTAAAACAGCATATTTTAAGATTTTTTAAACTTCAGTGTCTTTTATTAAGATTTTAAATTTATTTTAGTTAATTACATAGGAAAAAAAATCATTTCATTTTTGGAAAATAAGGTAAAGAAAATAGAAAATGAAAGAATACGAAAAAACCGTTTTCCCGATAATAGATTTCCGGATAAAAGAGGTTTGTATGTAATCACAAATATAAAAAAATAGAAATGGCACGACGTCTTTTTGACAATTTCACATGATGTTTAGTTTTTTTATATGTGTGAATAAACGTCAACAAAAATCCAACAAATTTTTTGGATTTTATATTGATCCGGGATCAAAAATAAAAAGACAAAAATGTAAAGAAAGCCATATTGGATCAATAATTTACGTCAAATTATTGATCCGGGATCAAGATTTTTTTGCCACAGAAAATGTTATACATAAGCATTAAAAAATTCAAATCACAGATGTCACTAATTAAACAATCGAAGCTTTTGGGAATCACAAATTTAATAAACATAATACAAAAATAAAATAATATTCTTAGGCTACCGGACATTTACTATAAAAATAATATCGTATCTGGATCATTCTCTTCACACACACTATCACGGACACATAAGGATGGACGTTTCACGAAATGAAAATACCAGCAGAAAATTCCAATAAAATTAGTCATCTACGTTCACATCACAAAATATTATGGATTTTAACCATGCCCAACGATATCAAAGAAAATGCTTTGGCGGTAAAATTATTTTGATGGATTGGTTTGTTATCATGCTTGAATTTAGATTATGTCCATGGAGATTGGAACTATAACTTACCAAATGGTTGCGTTACATAAACAATAACAAAGTCAAACCACTAATTAATTTAAACGCAACTTGTTAATTAATAAAATGGTCAGTTAATAAAGAACACTACACAATACACTACACAAAACAATTAAACCAGAAAATTGCACGAAAATTGTTTTAATCACTTTGACGTTTAATAAAAAATTTAATGATAACCAAAGTTGTGATAATTATTTAAGGTTGACTTCGAAACTCAGTAACACGTTTTTACACGAATAATAGATGGCAGCAGTAACCTTTAAAAGTATTATCTTTTAAAAATCATACAACTATCAATACCATTACAAATTACAATGTGTTTATGTGTAAAAACTGTGTGTATATTACAAAACAATGTGTGTATTAATTATAAATTTTAAATTGTTAATTAAATACGTCCGCGCATATACAAAATTAGTTTCCATTATCTGACGTAAGATGGTACTACTATGTACAAAAGATTACATAAAATTGCTTATCAGAGACACAAACCTTCAAATTTAAAAAGGTTGGCTAAAACTTTACAAATTCTTAATTTGTTTATCACAATGTTTCATGAAACTAGCACGTTAATTAATTTATTTAGAACTTATTATTTATTATTTGTATTTAATTATATACGGTGACAATTGAGAAAGTCACGTCGCTTTCTTGCAGCAATTTTTGTTATTCGAATGTTTTAAATAAAGTGCAACAGTACGTATATAGTATATGAATTAGAAAAGTTCATTGGCATTCCCAGTTGTACTAAAGTTCCATGTAACGCGTTTTAGATCAACTTTCTAATTTAAAAACAGTCTGGATGAAGGAGAACTAGTTACAAGTATTAAATTGTGATGCTAAACGTTTAAATACACCTCCTCCGTTGTTCAGCGTATAATCTAATCGCCACCCGTTCATTTAATCGATAACCATAGATCATCATTATCTCGAATGTTTCCTCATTAGTGTACAACATTATAATAAAACTTTTTCAAAGATAATTGTAATCTTATCACAATTACAATTCAAGCCTATTGATATTATCAATTTTTTTTGTTATTACAATGTAGAACACGCTGTAGGATTGCAAAAATTCCTTTGATTTAATGAATATCAATTTTGCTCTGAAACCATACACTTCAAAAAAAATTCTGGGAACAAGAAGTATTTACTTTTAATTGCTTAATCCAAAAGCACGCAAAAGTATAGGTTCTAATTTAAAAAAAAACCCTAACTTTAGTCTGCATCTCAAAAATTAATGAGTTTCAAGGTCATTTAAGATCACTACTTAAAATCTCTACCTGGACCCTTTAACTAATTTCATCATAAGTAATTTTTTCTCTTCTTATCTATTCCAAAGTGAGTGCGTTGTTGTCGAAACAGTGCGAATTTTGAAAAGGCATTTTTAAGCGGCTTTCTTAAACTTAGAGTGGCGTGTTGCGTCGAAAATGCTGGTAACAACGTTACGATTTAAATAATCGATGTTATGCGGATAAGCCGGAAACTCTCAAAAATGGACTTGAAATTGGATTCGTAAGATGGGTTACTGTCAAGCTAGCCGAGGCAGCCACATGAATGAAGTTGTATTCCATCAGTAATCACAAGGTTTGCTCTTGCCAATAAAGCAATAATATTTGGAAAAATATTGATCTAAACCCGCCAAGTGGAACACTATCTTGCATTATTTTAAACGAGCTAATCTCACCCATTTGTTTTGTAAAAATGAAGTTTATCTCCTATATTGTCTCGAAATTGTCATTAAATTGGGTCAAGGTCAATAAATTTTAATAAAAGGAACACATTTGCGTTGGAAATACGAAAATGCAACCTAGGTTGCAAGGAAAATTTACATTTCTTTCACGTAGTGCTTGTGCTCGCCCTACCAACGATCAAAAGTCAACAAATATATCAAAAATCTTAACAAATCAGATGTGACTACCGTCAAAAATGTAATCATACTTGGAACATTTTCCATACCAGAATAAACTCGTATAAAAAAAATCGACTTACAATTTTGGCTTAAGTAAATACAACAGCGAAACTACATGTATGAGCCAGAAAGTCGCACATACAAATTCAATGAAACCAAAATGGATATTTCAGAAACGAGTTATAGATTTTCAAACAGCAAAAATCTGAATATTTACAATCAGCAATGACAACCAGCGAAGCTAAATCCAGACATTCTTGAAACTAATTCACCTCAAATTAAATCAGTCACATTACAGTGACAAGAAGGATGCAAATTTACAAAGGAGAACTAAATCATTGGTAAACACAAAACCAACCCAAATCAAGCTAATTCAGAAGATCATTCATAAAGCAAATCAAATCGTACACTTATCTCACCAAGATCAATCAAATCAAGACATTAAATCAACAAATTTAGTTTATAAACAAACAAAGCCAAATTCACATCAACAATAATTCGTTGCAGCATCTAACAAACCAAAACCAACCTTTAAATAATCCAAACCATAACAGTAAATCATACCCCACTACGCAAACCAAGCAATCCATATTAAACACAAACCAAATACAAATTTAATCTTCAAACACAGAATAAACAGAAAACCAATCATCAAATGAAATCAAACAAACGAGTCCAACGTCTCAATCAGTTGAAAATAAGAACCATCAGGACCCAGACACCTCCATATTAAACGCCCAGACGGTCTCACTACAAATTTGAACTTAGAAACAGAACACATCCAATTTACCGATATATTCAAAATTTTATACATTTTCATAACTGCACTCAGAACAATTACTAAATTACAAAAAGTACTAACCACAAACACGAAAATCTTCCAGAAGATTTTACTTCTTTCAAAAGGGGAGGAATGTTGTGTAATATACCGGAAAAGGTCGATCCATTTATGTGTTTGCCGCATTGTTAAGTAAGGTCATTAAATTTTAACAAAATAAACACAATTGCGTTGAAAATATGAAAATACAACCTAGTTTGCAAAGAAAATGTACCTTTTTTTCCGTAGTGCTTGTATAAAATTTTCATTTTCCCTAAATTCAATTATATCAGACGATCATTTTAGTCATAATCAGTAATTAGTGTCAGTAAAACTCTCTATGTGAAAATATAATTAAAAATAAGTGATCAATAAATATTTAAAGATTTGTTATGTTTAAAAAGCTAAAGTTTAGGTTGATGTCTGAATTTAAAATAGAATTATCACTATACACGTGAAATAGCAGAGCCATCTATGATTTTGAAGAACCGTAATATTAAAAAGAGAGCTTTCAGTAGAGGGGAAGCTTTTATTGAATTACTATAAGAAACCGTGGTAATTGGAAAATTTTTGAACATGAATTTATGAATAAAAAATTAAACAAATCATCTAAATTTTAATTTTATATTTTTAATAAACTATTCAAAGAACACATATTTGAAAATCAGCCATCATAATGTAGTATTTATTTGGTAAATTTAAACTAAAGCGGAGCATAAATTTATTAATTTTCTATAAAAATGAGCTTTCCGTTTAGTTGTGTAGGTTTATAAAGTAAGATAATAGAGGGTGGTGCCGCGGATTATTCTTACATCCAATTTAAAATTTAGTTTTATAAAAATGTAACTTATTTGGTAAATTCTGGTCACATGCACCTCAGAATTTTTGAGATGAACGATGCACTTAATAGCAATCTAAACATTCTCCATTTATAACAAAATTAAAGAGAAAGCGTGAGCTGAAACGAAATTTTATGAATCACCATGTAGAAACAATAATATTATTCATATAATAAAATTTTTACATCAAAATCTATTATTATTTTTGTATACAAAAAATCAACGTTCTCATGGTTTTCTTAATTAAATATTATTACAAAACAGAACAAAACGTAAAAAACTTCAATTTTATTCGATTGCAAAACCGAGCTTTCTGTAATTTGAAAATCCGTTTACAGATGTCTCTGTAATAAATTTACTTGAAATTACAGAAAAGTGTAAAATAATTAAATAACTATTTACGAAAATAAACCATTATTATTGTAAGTTAAGCGCGAAATCTTTAATACAATAATTTAACATAATTAATAAAACTCAAAACAATTATAATTTTTATTTATAATACGGTTGGCATAAATAAAGCTTTTCATCGCAAAATATTTACCATCATAGTTGCTGTGCGCTGAAAAACAATAATAGAAAAATGTCACAATTTTTCCCAATTTTTGTTTTTTTTTAAGTCGATCCAATCCAGGCGGGAATTCTTACAATGTACACGAATTTGATAATACAAGGATTTATTGAGGATTTTTGATGCTAAAGGCCCTCGGCTAAGGTGTATGACAGACAGTTTGTATACATTGTAGTAATTCCGGGCTGGTTCAATAGATTATGCAGATCTACTGTTATTGAAAGGCTGTGCATGTTTCATGTTTCATTTTTATAGCTTCGTTCGTGCACGTTTTCTGGGAACGTTGTTGTGTGGAATTCAATAAAATAACCCAAGGCCTGTGTATCCTGTTACTAACTTAATGGTTTTTGTGAGTATATAAATGGCCCGTGGCTCTATCCATTTTTTGCATGGTTGGCTCATATACGGATACAAAATGTTAAAGCACAAGTCGTACTTTGAACTCGTTTATACAACGAGCTGCCTGCTATAAGACACGCCCGTTACAACCGTCCTAACCTGGAGACCCCCTTTCAATTTGTGTAACAATTTCTATAAGGGTAATTTGAATTAATTTATTAATTTGAAAGCGACATCTTTTAACAGGTTTAGTAATTGCGAAAAGCTTTATCAAATGATAATATTTTTATTTGGTGAAGCTCTGTTTTGTTTATACTACAGGATGAAACAATATAGGCTACGAATTTGTTGCGATGAAAAATCAAATTTTTAACAAGTAACGAAAAAACAGTTTTCGAAGTCTGTCATCAACAATGTTGAAATAGAACCCAAAACACAATAATCCCCATATTACATTGCTACTCCAAAAGCATTTTTTAACGAACGTTTATTTTGGAAAAATAATGCTGACTTTTTTATGGAACACTCTATACTAATTTCTAATTTTCTGTACTTACACATAAACAAATTCTTGTTTCTACAAAAAAAAAAAGAAATTGTGTTAAACTAATTTAAATGTTTTTGCGTTAACTCAACATAATATGACTCAATATTAAAATATGCTTTTCCTGAATATTGAATTAACCATTCACATTGAAAATTCAAACAAAGAATTTATGTTTTTATATACAAAAAAGCTTCTAAAAAAATACTAAAATACACTGGTTGGTATGAAAAAGTACAAAAAGCTTCCCCTCTATGGAAAGCACATGGAAAAAAATGGCGGAATCTTACGGCTCTTATATTACGGAGGCTCTGGAAATAGTCATGCAATAAAAATGTCAATAAATACAAAATAAGAAAAATTTATTTAAAATTTACCAGTTCGGAAACCGCTGTTCGCACAGCCCAATATTACGATGAACTAGAAATAAACCACCAAAAGTGAATCAATACTTGGTCTATTTCCCACGGAGCTAATAATATCCAACACACGGAAGCAACAAATGAGTCGATAGTTCCGATAAACCTTATTTACCACTCTTTATAATACAAACCACAACAATTTATTTCAGTAGTTTCTATTTTGGATTATATGTCTGAAATATTGCCAAACATATTTTGTATGATATTTGAAGTATGAGGTAGCAGATGCGTTGAAGTTTGAATGTCATCTTGACAGTTACCAATAGATTTAAGGAATTGAACAAACTCAATTTCAAGAGGGACAATTCTCGTGTTTTGTGTTAAACTAACACGGTGAAAAGTTGAAAATTTTGACCAATATATAATACAATTCTCAATTACGGTGATACGTGATCCATGGGGTATTACTAGCAAAATTTGTCGAAAGTCACCACGCAACAGAATTGTTTTACCTCCAAATTATTTTTCTCTACTTTCTGTCACAGCCAAATCTATCAATCGATCATGGTATTCTATAATCATGAAATATTTTAAAATAGAATTGTTAAGCGATTTTTGAGCAGGAGCTTTAATTTTAGATTCAATATTTAAGTGTTATAACTCTAACAATGCAATAAGTAACCAAAAGGAAATGGCAAATCCAAAATTATGAAAGCGAAATGTTACAAGAAAGTTTCATTAAAAGATATCTCTTTCTATTATATTAAAAAAAAATCTTTGAAAAACGTTTTTTTTTTCAATTTTGAAGGTGTTACGTCCCCTAAAAAAAAAGTTTTGTGTAAACGAAGAAAAGGACCTCCATATTGGTTACCGCCGATCCAATCTTTGGAACAGTTTGTAGTGTTAATTAATTTAAAACAGCAAAGAAATTGTGGAATAAAATATCAGTTGTTGGCAATATTTGACGTGTTAAACCTGTGTTTCATGTTATAAAAGAACGCGCGCTCCAAAAATCAAAATTTTTTCGACAAAATCGTAAACGTTTAATTAGTGGTGAAACGAAATAAAATATTTAAAATATGAAACATAATTTGTGCTAAGTGATATTTTAAGTCATAATCACGATCTGCAGCGTATATATGCCGTTATTACCTGATAATTAATAAGGAAATGAGTAAGGAATCTACTATATAGACACGAATGATTCAAAAACTGCCGGAGGCAGTTAATCGATATTCGCGAAATTACCTATGTCACGAATTAACGTTAATGATATCGAAAGCCAGTTTTTCTCGCTGGATTTTTGGTTTCTATCATCTGGCATTATGACCGATAAACTAAAATATCACACTGTGCTAGCCGCTGTTGATCCATCAATGCTGTCGCAGTTGCATGAAGTTATCAACGCAACACCAGAGTCCGAAAAATATGATTATATCAAGAAAAATCTAATACCACATTTTTCGGAAAATCAGCAGCGGCGACTAAATTGATTGTTGCCTGAAATGCCGTTGGGTGACCTTAAGCCAAGCCAACTGTTTTATGAAATGCGCATATTTTGAAAGGTCTATGGGCTCAACGTTTTCGTTACCATGCACGTGCAGCCGTAGCTGCCACAGCCGAATCTGTTGAAGAGTTCACCAAAATAACCGACGCTATCATCGACGTTATGCAAAACGCGTACGATTAATTTTGTCGAACCTATAGAGCAGAAACACGAAGCAGTCTTGCAAGTACGGGTTTCCAGGAATAAGAATCAGAGATTGCTCAACTATCAAGGCAAATTGACGAATTACCGTTTCAACGTGGACGATCACGTCCCCGTAATATGTATCGCCCGAATTCGCGACCACGAACATAAACACCTGGTGAGGCAAAAGAATGCTGGTATCATCAAGAATTCGGACGACAATTGCGTAAATGCCGAAGACCTTGTCGGCATAAACGGTCATTTGCGACCAAAACCAAGCCATCACAATGAATCGCACAAGTTTAATAAACAAGTTTAGCTGATTCCGTTTCTTATAAACGGATAAAACATCGGCAATGAAATTTCTCATCGAGTGCGACACTGGTGCGGATGTATCCGTCGTACCTCCAAATATACGAGAAAGAAACAATCCAACGAACTACAAACTTGTTGCAGCAAATGGGTCAACGATTAACAATTGTGGCAGGAAGCGAATTAAGCTCGATCTCAGTTTACGGCGCCACTTCGAATGGTAATTTTATATTGCGGATATCAATACGCCAATTATTGGAGCCGATTTTATTCGAAACTTTGATCTACTCATCGATTTAAAAGAGGGTCATCTGCGGTAGATAATATTACAAGATTATCGACTGCTTATGTGGCCCTATCATTTACAAACAGAGGAAATCAAGACATTTATTTAAAATGGCCTTTCACTGATTTATTAACTGAATTCGTAGACATTACCAAATCGCTACTCCACGAGCCATAAAAAAATCGGATGTCACACACCGTATCGAAATAACAGAACAACCAACGTTCGCGGGGCCACGAAGATTAGATAATCAAAAATTGACCGCAGCAAAGGATGAGTTTGAATATTTGATGAAAATGGGTATTTGTCGCCCTTCTACCAGCAATTGGGCCGGCCCACTACACATGGTTATTAAATCAGATGGGACATGGAGACCATGTGGCGATTACCGTGCTTTAAATGTTCATACAATTCCAGATCGGTATCAGTTACCATATATACATGATTACACAAATATATTAACAGGGAAAACGATCTTTAGCAAAATAGATCTCGAGAAAGCATTCCATCAGGTACCAATACATCCAAAGGATATACCGAAATCTGCCATAACCACTCCATTTGGATGGTATGAGCATAGAAAAATAAGTTGCTAAACTTATTTTTCTATGATATGAGTTTGCATATATGTATGATGTTTGGCTTACGAAATGCACCACAAACGTTTCAACGACTGGTACACGAAGCTTTAAGAGGATTGGAGTTTGTATTCCCGTATTTAGATGATATTCTGATTTCATCGAAAAATTTGACAGAACACGAGCAGCATTTACGATTAGTGTTTGAACGACTAAGGAAATACCGACTGTCTATCAACGTGGCTAAATGTGAATTGGCCGTAGCTGAACTACAATTTTTAGAACATCTTATTTCAAAAAATGGAATATCACCTCTCTCTAGTAAAGTTGATATAATCAAAAACAACCGCAAACTAGTTATGGCAATGAGCTAAAAACTTTTTTTAGCAATGATCAACTACTATTGGAAATTAATACCAAATTGTCATAAACACAAAAATGGTACTGCATTCGATGATTAAGGGTAACGTTAAAAATGATAAGACTATACTAAACTGGACCAATGAAGCTTTCGACAAACGTAGGAACGAACTCGCTACAGCTACTTGTTTGGGTTTTCCGAAAATAAACACCGACATTTCTCTACACGTACATGCTACAAATTTTGCCGTTGAGCTACATTGCATCAAATCGTATAGATGGAAATTTTGAGCCATTGGGTTATTTTTCAAAAAAACTGACAGATTCACAACAAAACTACAGCACATGTGATCGGAAGCTCTTATGGCAATGTACTTAGGTGTCAAACATTCCCGTTATATGCTAGAAAGTGTAGCGGCTTGAAATCCTTTTCACTTCGTGGCACTCCTCGTAGCAAAACTAGCTCGTTTTGCTAATTAGAATTATTTCGCCACCTATATTCGTGAATGTCGATATTTATCGAATATCGATAAATATCGAGATTTCAAATTCACTACACGAAAATAGGAACAAGAAACGAAAAAGTTTAGTCGTGTTTAGGAATTACAGAGACACAGTCTCTTACAAAGAAAATAAAAGTGAAAAGTGCCGAACAGTCGTTCACACACCAACCATTGTTGTGAACTAGAATTATAAATAATAATTAAAGTGATATAATATATATTAAATAAATAAATAGTTTATATATAACAAAAAATAGTCAGTGTTATTAATGTGAACAATTTAAAGCGTGAAACCTGGTAACACCACTATAAAGGAAAAGTATGTCGAATCTACACAGATCACAAACCACTTATCTTCGCTTATCAACAAAATTTTCAAAAACCATCTCAGCCAATTCACAACTGATATTCGGCATATCAGTGGCTGGATCACAAAATTCGTGTTTGACACTGAGTACATACTTTAACTTGTTAAAGCGCGTTGTTTAGTGCTGTTAGTCACGAGTTCTATGTTAAATGTTACTAGAATTACTTGACGCAGCCCTTCTGCACATTACTACAACTTGGCCACAGAATTCTCTTTGTTTTTACATTTTATAAAAAACCTGTTGGCGTTCAATGTGTTAATATTAGTACAGACTGCACCTATTTTAAATTGAGTACTATAAGTTTTACAAACTGAATTGAAAACATCTCGCTGTCACCTTTATATAAACAAGGATTCGTAAGTAATTCATTATAAATTATTTGTGTTAATTTAGATACTAATAAACAGAGATGACTTCAATTTGCGATTACATTGTAACAAGAATTTATGTTTTACAGATTGGAGATTGTATTTCAATGTCAAGTCCGATATTATTATAATAAATGCAACTTTGTTTGCCAGTGAAGTGTAATTTGTTCGTTGAATAAAGTTGATTACAAATGTAATGCAGTTCCGTGCGTTTTATTTAATATGAGAAGTTAATTTATCTCTGTAACACACAACACTACCAATTATCGACATTGTCTACGCAAAAACCAATTGTCTACACTATTTTCGACACCGACGTGTCAATTCGTCTGTGCACTCACTTATTAGATCACACACTTTATTTGTACAGTAAACTTATTAATTTATAAAATGTTGACTCACCGCAAGTAACACGAAATTCACACGTGGTAATTTAACAGGACAAGCTGTCTCGAAGGAATTATGCGGCGATCTAAAAAAAAGTAAACCATTTATAACCAAAGAAGTTCTAGAACGTATATCGTTGTCCTTTTGTTACTAATTTACCAAATACGAGCGAATACTATAAAACATTCCACTCTGCTTCCCATAGTTTTAAAGAGATATTTTCTTGTTCAAAAATTTAATGTATGTAAGTAAATGTTAACGGTGATAAATAAAAATTTCTAATCTTCACAATTTTTCTATACTATATACCACAACTCGAATTGTGTATTCAGTTTCGCCTAATAAATATTTATAACTGATTGAATTAAATAGCAACCAATAACTAACCACCTTAATCACACACCCAATTCCATTTTGCACTGTGCTGGTTACAATTTCCTTTCGTAAGAACAAAAGAAAAACTAATATGCTATCTTTATACTCGTATATGTATTAGATTGTAGTATGTGTGTGTAGCATAAGTTGTTAAAATACCACAGTATTTGTTTCAAGTGCGAAGTATAAATTTTAGTTGTCTATTTCCATTCGATAGTTTTTATGGCATTCGTATGGCCTTTATCAAATTTAAACAGTACTCGAAGATAGATAACAGATAAGAACGCATTCAATAAACGGAAAATTCAAAGTGATTTTTATCTTTCCAAATTTGAATTTTTATACGATGTGGGCTTCATTCTAAATTTTTTTTTTTTTTTGTATAAATTAATTTTAAATGTATCCTTACTATTACGTCATATCCATGATATAAGATAAACAATTTCGTTCTCCTTTTGAAATGTATTGTTGAATGAATGAATTTTTATCAGCGTACATTCGTTGTACATAATATTTGATAATGAAATGATTTATCATGGTTTTCGGTTTGTTTGTGTAGAACTATAAAAAAAAACAATAGTTATGGCTCATAAAGTTCTTTATTCACGAAATGTACATAAATTACGTCATAGTTTGTAGAATAATCGAACGCAAACTGATTTCACATAAACAGCTGTAAGCATTTAGAGTTCAACTTCCAAATCGAGTCAGATAACTTAAGCACATATACAAATTGTGGTAGAACCGAATAAATATACTTTTGGTTGGCCTTCTTGCTAGTATTTGGAGTTTTTGAAGTTTACTCCTTAAGAATTTTCATATATAGCCCGCGGTACACAAATTAGATGGGGAGCGAAATCGGGTGTTAACAAAAAGTGAAGTCGTTATGTTGCCCGTCTATACGCAACATATTTGCAAATAAATTTTGTTTTTTTTTAGTCGAGGCAATGAAGCACTAAAACGGCCAAAAGTTCGAAATTTTTTAGAGCAAGGCGGATCGGAATGCGGTTTGTTGCATTCGCTTCCAAAACTTATTTGTAAAAATCACCCCTATTTTTTTTTTTTTGAACAAACCGGAAATTGCATTGCTGCAGCCAAAAAAGCATTCAAAAAATGCATTTTTTGAGACGGCTTTTGGAAGATTAGAGAACTTTGTAAATAAGAGTCAGAACTAGCCCCACTCGGGTTCCCGGAGGTTTTCGAGGTCGCTGATCACGATTATGATGTTCAAATTGACCCAGAGCCTATCTATCTCGAAAATCACGCGGGGGAAGGAGAGAAACTCGGACACCTGATGCGCTGGAACCTGGATGCGGACGTCATTCCTGACAATTTTCCTGACAATTTCGACAAAAACAACCCGAAAATCATTGTTGGGGCGTTTTTTGGGCCGCTGAATCCAAATTTCACGTCGAAAACGATCCCCTGAGCACCTGGTACATTGGCACCTTTATCTTGACATCGATGTCATTCCCATGAATGTCAACCAAACATGATGTTTTAGAGACGGGTATCAATAGTGCAATGGTGGAATTGTTGATTCTATTTAAATTATGTGAGGAGGGCAGAAATCGAATGAATAGAAAGTCAATATTTATGTAGGTTAGATACGTAACTATATATCAAATTCTTAATCAAGTGACACATCGCTTGTCTGCTCATTTTCTTCGTCATCGACTGATGTATTCATAAATAGAACATCTTCCTCATCTAAGGCCTTTCTCTCTGCCGCAATAACGTTTTGAACTGAATATCTTTCAGTATTGGTGCAAGTTGAGCCTTCACAAATTTTACAGGCAAGATTGCAAGGGAGGCCGTGCTACCTGCAACTACAGGTCTTCAGATTACAATCTCCTGCGTATCCACAGAATATTAGTTCCATAATATTCTTGGGCGCAGGTTTTTTTGAAATTTCCACAGGGACCAGTGTGTCTTCCTTTCTCCACACATCCTTCTGTTGGGTCCATGGTCAGCTGGTCTCCGTGCAGCCAATATTGCACTTGAAAATAGACCCTCTTTAGATGTTGTTGAATGGCGTCTACTGTGGGAAGAATTTTCCCTAAATTTACTCTCCCCTTTACAGCGGTTTTTATATACATACTGGACCTGTACTCTACTAGTAACTAGTCCCATTTTAGCATGTCCTCATCAGGAACATTCCGCTTCGTGAATACCAGTGGAGCACTGTACATTGCCAGGATTAGCTGCGCCCCGTTCTCAAAAATTTCTTCACTTGACAAACCAGCTGCTTTGAACTTCGTAGCATGAGCTTGAAGAACTGGGAATTTCTGGAAGGTCTTGAAAAATTTTGTTTTTCCCTGGTAGTATGTTGCTGAAACGGTATCGCACCCCGTTATTGCATGGAGCAACAAAATATGATCCTCAACTACTGGCATATCAGACAAGTTACGCGAAGAATTTACTTCTTCGGGTTTATTGGGCCTTGCAGGTTTCCCTAAAAATATTTCTCTGTCAACCGGGCGGAGTGCGGTCAATAGTACGGCAACGTTTGTATCTTCGGCGACTATGACTACCTTTTTAGTAGGGTCCCTAGATTCTTTTAGAGCTGTCGTTACAATCGTACGATCAGTATCCGCTGCATATTGGTCTGAAACTATCCCCACTGTGGTCAGTTTGGCACGGAGTATTTCAATAATCTTATTTTTATTGTTTTTATTTTATAAGAATTTATCGTGTTGTAAAGTTGTTTTCTTGAAAATTTTTACGTTCAAATTTGAACTTACATGCTACCGCATGCGATAATAATTTTGCCGAACCATCCATAGTGTTTATAATTTCGTTGACGAGAAAGCTTAGTTTATAATCGCTTTTTACAGTAATTATTAATCGAAAGGGTAGTGTCTTAAAATTTCGTACATTTAACGTTCCTTAAAATAGTGTGAGAAACATGATTGTGGAAATACATACCAAGATACCAAAAATTTACACTGTTAAATTTAAAAATATTCCAATTGGATTTGTTTTGTGGTGAAATTGAAACATATTTAGATAGTCTTTAACATTTCTATTAGAGAAGTCCCTAAATCCCTAATAGTGTCCCTGTAAAGATCAGATAACTTTCTAACGATTTGAAATAAACAGGAGAAAATCGTAAACCAAATTACTAAACTTTTTTTAATTCTAAAGAAGGCTATTTAAGACCATGATTCTACTTTTATATCTCCGATCCTAGAGATGTTCACGGGGTTTCACCTATATAAACGAATAGCTAAATCGAAATCTTGTATGGTGAACAAGATTTAATTATGATGATTTTTAACTAGTCAAGCGTATTTTTAAACAATTATGGTTTTTGATATCAACCTACTTTCTAATTTTTCTATTACCGCTCCTAGAGACGTTCACAGTTTTTAAAATGTATTTTAGAATAGCGTAGTCATAGTTCTAACACTGAAATACAGATGCACATGGATAGTTTATGATGATATTTACTGCGCCATACAGGATACATAGAAATTTCATGAATTTGAATAAATTTTCAAATTTTATTTCACCGATCCTAGAGATGTCCACGGGGTAACAGCCACATGGTTAGATAAATCAGCTAAAACCAATAATATCAATATTGTGAAAATGGGACGCGAATGATGATTTTCACCTTGTTTTTCAAAATTTAAAACTTCTTCATTTTAAATTTTTTTCTCAATTGGAAATTTTGGTATATTCTCCAATAGGATTTTTATCCCATTGACATTCCCAAACAAGCGACGAACCCGATTTATTGTAATAATAAACAAATTACAGAAATCCTAAAGATGTTCACGGGCTCACGTTTATACTTTTGGATAGTTCCAGGTTTCGACTTTCGATAATTCCGGACAAGTTTCGGTTATGTTGATATTTACTTAGAAGTTTCATGAACTAATTTGAATAAATTTTCAAATTTTATTTCACCGATCCTAGAGAAGTGCACGGCGTCTCTGAGAAGTTCCCGGCCTAACAGAGAAAACATAATTTTTTTTTGGAAAAATACATTTTATTCATCAACATAATTTGCTTCTAGAGCGATACAAACAATCCTACGCCTTTTTAACATTTCGATCCTTTTTTTGTTGAACGATTTACCTTTGTCTTCAAAAAAAGTTTCAGTTTAGGCAATCACTTCTTCATTGAAACCAAACCTCTTTCCTGGCGCACATATTGTGAGCAAATGCGGTACCCAATTCGAACACAGCATTCTCATAGACAAATGTTCGACAAACTGCCCCGAGTTTTCCCGTACACTTTCACGCACACCAGCGATGTTTTCGGCAGACCTGGTGTTTCGGTGACATGCAAGTCTTGGCTAACGTAATGTGTGGAACGTTTCCCGAACGGAGCACTGATTTTGAAAATAAAATTTGATGGATTGGACACGTTGTTCACCGCTATTATCCTACATGGTAATTTGCTTTACACTACTGAACAATTCACAACAAATTTGACAGATGTTCGAGCGCCCCTATTGAAAGACACTTTATTTATTTATAACTGCCTTGTAGCAGCCGTTTATCAAACCTTGTAAATATAGCATAAAAAAACCGTGCTCCAGACTCATCGTTTGATCTACGCAGCATTTTTCAGCCAGGCTAACTTCCTGCGGTTGGGTTTTTTTGTGGAACGACGAAAGAGCTATCTTCTATATCCGCGTTTTGCTTTAATAAATCAGCAACCGATTCAATTCGGCCACCAGCTAATTTATATTGAAGAGAAGCAATCATGTTGCGAGACGAATGAAATTTATCAAGGATTCCTCAACATGCATATATAAATCTCGAAAGCTTTCTCCGTGATTTGGCTTGATGCAATGGTTCGCGAACTTCTGCGTCACTCCGCCTATCTTGTTATATGCATGTCTTGTTTCAAGTGTTCCCATTTCAAATCTCCATTTTGCTCCAATAAAAGCCAATATCATTCCAATACAGGGTATTTCAACAGTAAATGTAAATCATTGACCAATTTATCATGGGGAACAAGATTACTAAACGCCAGCCTTGATACTGTGCTTTTTCTGACATTACAGTTTCTCGAGCTGAATTTTTCAAGGTTAGTGTATTGATTGTGATTTTTCTAGAGTCCGTTTTTTCGCCGACTTTCGCCTCGAGAATAGATAATTTGCGAGCCAATTCTATCAAATTCCTATATTTGTCGTTGGAAACCAAATCTTCTGAAACTGGATTTACTCGATCTTTTCTTGCTTTTCTAGAGGAACTTGGTATGTTAGGCTTACGGCTCAGTGTATGCTTTTGAACATCTGGATTAGAGATTCCGGGACCGGTTTGGCTGTGTGCGGGTTTTTCGGCATCAAAACTTGAATACTCATTATCACTGTTATTTATTCCGTCTGTTATTTGTATATCTTCGGGGATTGCATCGGTAAATGATTTGTCACGTCTTACATGTGTTATACGAGTACTCAAAATTCGAATTTAAAGTTCTCTTTAATTACACCAAACTCGATTATTTCTTGAATTTGGCTAATCAAGGCTTTAAGTTTTGCGGTGCAAAATTCTAGTGCTCTCCTTGTCATGTTGTCAATGAGTTATTTCATGAAGAGATTACAATGTCGAACTCTCGTAATTGTAACTCTGCGAATACGGAAAATTCGGTCAGAGAAATCAATTTACTGGTCCTCACATCCCCAGGTTCCCAGACGATCAATTCAGAAAGAGCAAGCTGCAACCAACACCTGCCCAGAATTGCTACGGCGGCAAACTTAAACTATCGATCAAAATTAATTGGGAGCTCAAAATAACCTTCATCAGCAAACCAATCCATTCTTATAAGACGCAAACATACTACAACACCAACAACTGTTCATCCAATAAAATAATTACTCGTACTACTAAATACCAGCCAAATAATGCCAATTTAGAACTAGGAAAAACATACCGCCATCAATCAAATATAAACGATACCAATTTCAACTAAACGACATAACCGAATTTTAAGATACTGGATGCTGCAAAGAAACCTCAAGAAAATGATGTGCTTATTGGAGGAACACCGTACAGAACAACACACGACAGTGGTGCAAACATCAGTATTTTGGGATTAGGCTCTGAATCTTTTTTAGAAAAATTCAACGTTAAAGTTCACCATCTACCATCGTTTCTTAACTCTGCTAGCGGAGAAAAACAACGAATAATTGATCATGTCTTACCCGTACATTATCAAGGAAAACCAAAAAAACTTCATATTGCCCCGGTTGAATTAACTCGTTGTATCTCGCCATGGACTTCTGGAATCTGTTTGGTTTAGTAACAGGCCTAGTAGAAGAATTCGATTTTAAAGAACCGATCCGTGATAATAAGCAACATCCCCTTACACCGAAACTTAGTGCTAGGTTGTCTAGAACTATTGACAGTTCCGTTGCCATTGATTGGAGGATTATTGAGTCGCTTGGATCAGACCATAAGAACATTTTTTTCATTTTTTTTACGGGATCTGTAACAAAATTTTCTAACTGAGTAACAAATTTGTAATTAATTTGTAAAAAAATCCAGTACCATTTTGATTGGATTGTGGCTACAAGTGCTGGTGCAGCATTAGGGTCATGAATAATATACTTTTGGGTGTCCTTCTTGCTATTAGAGCAGCAGTAAAATGCAGCAGCAGAAGAATGGCAGGAGAATGCTGAATTCTCATCATTATTAACAAAGGTTGGCAATGGAAATCGATTGGATGAACAAAAGTTGCAACTGAATGAATCGACATTCTGCTTAGTGACCGAAGCAGATGAACGCTGCCCTAATGGAATTCGATTATTAAATGATAACCATTCAGCCGATGCGTAGCTATAATTTGAGAATCTTTAGTTCATCTGATGAAACATCGGAATCAGTTGCTAATGATGAAATACTTGGGTTTGAAGCTGATCGCGACGCGAGCATCGTACTTATGTAAATCTGCGGGAGCGAATTTACTTAATATCAATAAATAAGTTTTATAATTTTATAATTTGTTGTCACAGCCATCGTTTTCTTCATTAATCGGGCAGACATAGGTATATCTTTTAGATTTCTCGCTAGCAAATTCGGATGAGATGATAGTTTCATTTCAATAAGTTTTCGCAAAGTTAACCGTTGATCTAGATGAACTCCTAAGTATTTTGCGAGATTTGTTTGCGAGAGGTGGACAAGTAAGCTTATTTAATGTGAATGTTACGTGGGCCGATTTCTCTTCATTGACCTTTATCTTCCATTTCGTTAGCTAGATTTCGATGTCATAGATATGTTGTTTCAGAGTTCCGGATGCGAACGTAGACGTCATTGCAAAGACATTGGTAGGGCTGAAGTGATAATTAAATATAACGTTGGGGGTTCCACACTACCTTGTGGAACTTCTGCCAAAATGTTTTTCTCGCACCATTTAGAGATTTTACATAACATCTACGAGTTGACAAATACGACTTCGCAAGTTGATAAATTTCTGGCAATTTAATATTGATTTTATGAATCAGACCCTCGGGCCAAACTTTACCGAATACTTGGGCAATATCCAAGAAGACGGAGGAGGAGCATCTTTTCTCTTCGTATGCTTATATTATTTCTGCAGCTACTCGGTACACTTGCTCAATGGTTCCGTGCTCGACTCTAAAACCATATTGATGATTGAGGATGATTTTATGTAGTTTCGGTTTAGTCTTTTCGATAATTATAGGATCCTTGCCAGGCTTCGGGATCAATTTTATAGTTGACAGTTTCCAGTACTGACAGATATATTCTGATTCATAAATTGAATTGAATATTTGAGCCGGTTGTTCAAAGGCATACTCAGGCACTACTTTCACCTGTATTTCGATCATACCTAGAGTTTGCGAGCTTGGCTGCTGTGGCAGACAGTTTTTCATAATATATAATCCATCTTGTTTTTTGTTGTAGGCGATGTCGTTTGCTTTTCGCCTGGTTGAAGTTGTGGTTTGTTTCAGGCGATCGATTAAATGGTTGTTTGTATTTAGAACATGGCTTTTGGCCTGACCAATAATGTTATAGTAAAACCGGAGAGAGGCCGGAAAATTATTCTAAAAGTGGGTTTGTCTGAGTTTTGCCTCGTTTATTTCACCAGTGACTGTAAAATCAAGGACGTCAGTAGGCTAATAAGTTGGATGGTCACATGTTGCGACATCGTAGTAGGTATGTTTGGCATTAAAGTCACTTCGACCATAAAACGCTGACCCAGAGTTGCAGAATTTTTTTTTGGATATCTGGCGAAACGGTATTAGTTGGAGGGTAATATATTGTAGCGATGACTAATCTTTCTTTAACGAAGTCAACACATACAGAGGTTGCTTGAACTTTCTCAGTGCTATATTCATTTAGAACATAATGGCAAATCCACTTTTTATAATAATAGTAGTTCCTCCGCGAAATAACCATTTATTCTGAAATTATATTTAACTAACCGATTATAGGTTTCACAAACTAGCATAAGATCAATTTTGTGTTTTGTTAAGAAATGTTGTAATTCGAGTTTGTGTTGGATTTTACCATTTGCGTTCTAGTGGCATGTCTTCAGATAATTTATCGGAGTCATTCTAGTTTCTGGATGATATGAGGCGAACAATAGTCATTTGGCATATGCGAAGGTATATTCTGCGCATGTGGTGTAGTTTTATACTGCCGCTTTGACAATCGAATAATATTTCTCTAGACTGGGCACCCCCGATAGTTTGCAGTGTGGTTTACACCGCAATTGCTACATTTGTTTCCCCCTGTGGAGGAGTTCTTTGGTTTTGGGCAACTTTTGGTTTTGTGTAGTTCACAGTCTAAATACTGTATTGGTGCAGTCTAAATACTGTATTGGTTCGGACCTTTTCTTTGACTCTTCAACAGTTATGCTGAATCCAGTTCAACCGTGACCATTGGTTCCGGTTGTTTTAAGCGGTCTATGATTCTATATACATTCTGTATCTTAAATCCATCTTTAATAAGCGCGGCCTGCGTTTTGTTTGTTTCAATTTTGACATCGATGCCACTAATAATGACAGAAAAACCCTTTGAAGACTTCAATCGGTATATTGTTCCGATAATTAATGACTTCTCTATATTCGTTAGCCTCGAGTGTTTGAATATTCACTTAATGTATTTTGCCAAATAAATTAACATATTTTCACAGAGTAAATGAAAGTCAGAAGACAAGACGATTATGAATCATTCCAAAATCCCAAAAGCTCTGAACCTTGATAATATTGGAAATCCGAATACCAAAATTTTCTCACCATCCCTACTCAACTCACTAGCAGCAGGTATTTATTAAAGCCAACCCTGAAATACCAATTTTCCGTTTTTCCCGCATTCAAGAAGACACACATGAAAAATTATTTGTGGTAAACTTTAGTTAAGTACGCCACCATATATTCAACCGCATGTGGTGCACATCTCAAATTCAACACCAAACATGTGCGCAACATAATTCATCAGAAAACATTAGCTTAATCATCTAAATAAAATATGTACTGTAATTTTAATCTTTTTTATGCACACATAACAAATTGTGCTTATTGTCGTAATTATTATTTCTTTCTAAGAATAAGTCATATCGTATTGTAATTGTAAACTAAATAAGAATTCAATTCGTAAGCAAAATTGTCAAAATGTAAAATCTTGACTACAAATAAAACACACTTGTAATTTGTACGCGAATAAAGACACTCGTTGAACATCAGAGTTTTCGTTTTTATTATTTTAATTTTTAAAGTCGATTGGTACGCTCACCCCAAAAAATTGTTACGGTCAACGCAAAAGCCACATCTGACCATAACTCTTTATATTATATAAATTAGGAACCCATGGTGTCCACCCAAAAGGTTTACTACTTTTTGTCAACAGATCGTTTATTTAATGTTTGGAGTTATGTATGAAAAACAATGTCTGCCAAATGTCCGTCTCTCCTGGCCTTACAAATGCGGACTTTTTTGATTACATTGTTCATTACTTTTCACACATTTCACTCCTCTAGCAGTTTGACATGTACCACCGTCCTGTTGGAACCACTTGTTTACCAAACGGTTAGCGTCGCCGTCGATATCTCAATAATGTTCGCCAGAAATTTTCGTAAAAATACATACTTTCATAACCGGCTGTTTTGTTTGTTTAATGTCCACTTAAGTCAAATTGAGCTCCGTCACTCATAATTAGTTTTTCAAGAGAATCCTGATTGACATTGTAAAGCGGCAGCATCTTATTTGCATATGTACCTCGATGCAAATGATCTCTTGGTACAGCAACTCTGGTGTTAATTGAATTTTATTGTTATGTTGATCTTCGAAGTCCAACTTCTTCATCTCGTACACTTTCACGTACAGTCTAAAATCTGACTTCCTCACTAGACTATACTAAATCGAATGTGTGCCGTCTAATGTGCTTTTAACTTTTACTCGTGCTTTCATGTTGTTTCCGATCTATTTATTAACAACTGGTTTACCAAAGTCTTTGTGTTATTATTTGTTTACCGCAGAGGCACTATTTCCACCCCTAGCCCCATTTATACTCTATTACCTAATAAGAAACTTGTTCCATTTTGTCATTGAAAATTTCCAATCACTAATATGCTATTGCACCGCTCTTGCATACTATGTCACATTGGCTGTGGGATGGTCTCACCGAAACCATCGTTTACAGCTTTGTAAATGTTTTCCTCTTTCACAATTAAATTCTGAACGAAATGAATGAAGTAAAAAAATCTTTGTAAGGATGGTAACGAGGGTAAAACCTACATAGATATTTGCTACCATTTGTTGAATTACCACTTTGCACAGCAGAAAAGAAAAATCGAAGAAAAATTATTCGGGTGGTATGAGACGAAATAATAAAATCAAAGTTGTATATAGAATTTCTAGGATACAGAGAAGCAACAGTTATAAATTGATTTAAGTTGATTGGCAGAATTAGATAAAAATCAGGATAATACATTATTTGTTTTTATTGCAACCGTAGGGGAATTAAATCTACAGGTGCGCAATGCGATATATTATATTCTCAAGAATTAATTTTCACTCAATATTTCCAAATAAATTAAAATCACTTAAAATTTTTAGCTTAATACGTTTTAAGTTTATTGATGAATTATTGACACAATTTAATATATTGCAACAGAGAGATGTACCATCAAGAAAGCACTACACATTTGCTAAGCAAATTTAAATAGTTAAAGTTTTATTATTTTGATCCGCATTTGGGCTGGAATCTCGATCAAATTGGGTCTCCTGTACATTTTGTGACGCCTCTCCCGATTCTTTATCGCTAAGCTGTGTAATAAAATACGGTTAAAGTTACACAAAACACAAAAATATAACATTTTTAAATCTCACCAAAAGCTCATTTTGTAGTAGCTCTGTTATATGCTTAATATTCAGGTTCGTGTCGCGTGCAGAAATTTTTCTAAGCGCCGACGATACCATACAAATATCACCTTTCAACTCACTCACGGCGGCTGTAATTTTTTGGGCGTTCGATAGCACCTCAACCGATTGCGTGTATGCATTGTACCGCACGCCAAATGGCCGTTGAATCGAATCAGCAAATAATCTCATCTTTTGTTTGGCCTCCTCAAATGAATCCGTATAGTAGTAAGCGTTTTGATAAGCGGTTATAATACATTCTTCTTTGCACGTGACATCCGGATCAAATCGTTTTATTTTATCGGTGGCGGTGACCGCATGATTAAGTTCAGCGATGGATGAGAGTAGTCCGGCACCAAATACTTTGTACGAATTGTCTGCCTGTCGACAAAGTCCAAACTCGACGGTAAAAAAGTAAAGCTGGAAAATAAAAATTTATTTGGTATATGAAATTCGACTTAATATCCGTCGGCTAAATGAACTTACGGTGGCCAATTTATCAATATCCTCGTCGGCCGCCCCTAACGACGCGAGGCCAATTTCTTGTGAAAATTGTGCAAAACTTGGGTTAGCAAGTAACGGCATATGACCAAGTAACTCATGGCAGCAATCCGGTTCAGGTGTGTAGAACGGATCCGAAGAATGTCGAATGTACTGGGTACAATGAAATACACGAAACGCAAGTCCAGACAAAAAATCACGCGGTGATAAATAACCGGCGACGGGACGCAGTTGAAATCCAGTTTTCCGTTTCAAAAAATTACTTACATCTTGAAGCTGTGGTAAATTATCATAACGATAGCCACAATATTTTTCCAGTTCGGGCCAATTCTCCATGTACTCGGGCACAGCATGTTTTATGTACAGTTTATGAAGTTCTGTGAATACTGTACCCCAAGTCTTAATTTCTTCGGCAGTATATTGAATTTTTGGGATCGGTTTGCCACTAAACACAAAATACAATAAAAATTAATATATCGCGTTCGCCAACCGTCGGTATAATATATACTAACTGTTTATAAGCGTTCGCGATCGATGCAAACGTTTCACGTCGCTTACGATACACCGGATCTTTAAATCCAGGATGATCAGCATCCAAATCGCTTCCATACATCATTACATTTTGTGCCTTATCCAAATCACTAATTTTTCTGGGGAACCAATGCATTTCGCTAAAATCAAAACTTTGGCCAGCTGATAGTGGAGTTGGTGGTAGAAACATATCACTGTCCGTCGATGCCACATTAACAGACTGTACTTCACGTTTTAGCATACGAATCACTTCATCGATATGATTTAAATCGCATTCGATATCTATAAGTACGTCGGCCTACGTACACGAACGATATAACAGTCGATTAGTCCAGCATTCTGGATTCACTAAATATATATACAAAACGTACCTGTTGGTCACTCGAATTTGTGGGTTGAAACTCAATGAACAGAACATTAATCCCAAGTTCTTGGAACACTTGCAGTACCCGGGCTAAACCCCCAACCTGATTTTTTAACGTGAAAATCAATGAGGTCCGCTCGGATGGGGATTTACTCGATAATTTGGTATCCTTTAGTTTGCACACCAGAAAACAAAATTTAAAATTAATTTTAATTTAAAGCTTCGTTTAAAGACGCACATACTTCACTACGTTTTATTTTGTGTAATGGGCTGCCTCCCTTAACAGCCCATTCATGTTCACCGCTATGATATAGCCACAGTCCGAGTAAACCTTTTCCGGAACCACTCATTGCACTTTAATAAATTTTTACTTTTTACTAATTTATCACTCAAATACACTTTTACGGTTAATCACTGTATTTCACTCACTTGGATGTTCACTGTTCGGCACACAAATTGTTCACTGCGATGATTTTACGAAAATCTGCTACTTTTATACTCTACCACCGCACAGAATTTTTTCTTATATCTTTCCCCTTTTTATGTGTTGATACAGTGTTTTCATTTATACTTAACAAAAAGGATATAAATGCTGGCATAGGATGAAATCGAGAAGAAAACTTTTCTAGTTGTTATTTTGCAGCAGTATATACACTGAATAATATCGGGAGGAAAATGTATATTGGGGTGGTACGAGAAAATGAATGAAAAATTAAATCAAAGCTGTATAGATTTAAGATTTGTTGCTTTGTGATCATCCCCCTTACAGCCCAATTTCCCAGTTAACTAGGCCCCGTAACTATGTACTCCCACTGTAATTAGATCATTTTTATTAAATTATTTTGCCTATTCAATTCATCATTTAGGTTATCCATTCTGCAATTTGTTTATTTAAAGTTTTTCATTAAATTAATTTTATTTACTTTGCTGTTCACTCACACACAGACATACACACACACATAACATTAAGCCGTCTGAGATACGCACACAAAAGTGTTTAGTGAAAGAAGAAAAACTCAACAAGTAACACAAATTTCCAATTTCGCCAGATGACCTCAAAATAGAAAAAGACATATCTCGTTGCCTCAACACATAAACGGGTAGAGCTTTTTATTGAACTTCTTAATTTTATTACTTCAATTAAACGCACTCGTAACGAAAAGAAATAAAATTTAAAAATAGATAAAATGGATCTATTTATAGCCGTGTTTTATTATTCGAGTACTATCCGGCGCCGAATAGGGAATTTCTAGTGAAACTGCAGCTAGTATTCACTGGTGTCGCTATACCATAAAAATGAAAATTAAATGCATCCATAAAACAAACTTTTATCGAGCTGAAATATACTAATTGACATTTATTTTGACATGACGCTTGACATTGACTTTTAAAAGCCTTTTCAAATTTCCCATTGAAATGGATAGCGGGCTCTCGATAAATAGGTAGAGCAAAATATTTTTATGTCGATTTTTAACTAAAAAGTTGAATGAAAAAAATATGTTTTGTCATAGAAAATTGGGTGCTCCCATTACATCTATCGGGCGCTAATAAAAAAACATGGTTACATTGAACTTCATCCATAGTGCGACACATTTTATAGAATTGGAATTACAAAATTGGGAATGTGAGCTGTGCAGGGGTTTCCCCCCGGTTATTGGTTAAAATTTCATTGACTAAAATCAAAGATATAAAATTTCAATCTTACAAATTGTTGTTGGGTAAAATTAAATTGATTAAAACCAACAGATTAAACTAAACGAGCCGGTTGACAGGTGAAAGGGTATCGTAAAGAACGTCGTGGGTCGTAAAGAAGGTTAATCACGGTACTACTCAATTTTCATTCAGTCACACATCACCCATTCACCTTGTAACGAAATCGTATTTGTGCTTCGATGTCCATTATCAAATTAACCTTGCAATGGCTTCAAATCGGTGATTCTAGCCGGCTAGGACTCGCCTAGACAAATTATTTAAAAAGAATCGAAACAGTGCAGAACAATAGTATAACAGTTATACAGGGTTATCCAATTCGAGGTTGATAAAGTAGAAATCTGTATACCGACATCTGTCAAAGATAAACGTCAAGTACGCTGTCATTTATTTAGTTGACATTCTGCCATTTAAGAATATGGAGCATTTAACAATCGACCAACGCGTTAAAATTATTAAATCCGTCGATGCTGATTTTTCGAACAAAATTTTCTTCAGTGATGAAGCTCATTTTTCGCTTGGTGGATACGTTAATAAGCAAAACTGTAGAATTTGGGGCTCAGAAAATTCACAATTGATTGTAGAGAAGCCATTACACCCGGAAAAAGTCACTGTTTGGTGCGCATTGTGGTCTGGTGGTGTGATTGGGCCGTAATTTTTTGAGAACAACCATGGACGAACCGTTACCGTCAATTCTGAGCGCTATGGCCGCATGTTAACCGATTATTTTTTTACGAAAAACGAAGATTATGATCTTGACGATTTGTGGTTCCAGCAGGATGGAGCAACCAGTCACGTAACACGAGCAAATCGAGATCTTTTGCAAGAGAAATTTCCTGGACGTTTGATTTCGCGATTGGCTGATGTCAATTGGCCTCCAAGATCCTGTGATTTAACGCCTTTGGATTTCTTTTTGTGGGGCTACGCGAAAGATCGTGTTTACGCAAACAATCCTCAAACTCTTGACGAATTGAAAACTAATATTCGTAAGGTAATGGCCGAGATACCGCCCGAAATGTGCCGAAAAGTCATTGAAAATTACCTCAAAAGAATCAAGGCCTGTAAGAAGTCCCGTGGAGGACATTTGAATGATATCTTGTTTAACTAAAAATGGCAAGGATCAATCTGTAAAATGAAATAAAAATTACAATACATTCCGAATATTTTGTGTGTTTTTTTTAAGTTTACTTTATTAAGCTTGAATTGGATAACCCTTTACTTCTGATTAACAACTTTAAATTGGAACTTAAATAAGAACTTAATTAATAAAGTTTTTTATTGTTGGCTAATCTGACCCTACACCTAAACCTACACTTATAGACTTATGACTAAAATCATACTTAAATATTTTATCAATATAACAAGCTATGTAATTAAATTATAGGGTATTTCTAGTTTACTAGCTGACCCGGTGAACCTCGTTTCGCCCCAAATTTCTTCGTTCCAAGCAAATAATTTTGTCCTTCACCAAAATTGATTTTGATGAGAGAAAAAATCAAACAACTCAACTCAATTCACAATAGAAGATTGAGTTGAGTGGTCGTTCCATTCACTTTTTCCTAGAATTCCACACTTAAGGTAGGTTTATGGTTGCGTTCCTTCGTTCGTTTGGTCATTTGTTCGACCGCAATCATCTCTTTTAGAAAAATCCAAAAGAAAAAAATCGTCATTTTTGAGCAATATGATTGGTCGTAAAAATTCTCAGAACGAACGAACAAACGGGCCATAAACGCGGCGTAATGTATTGAAAAGTGAATAAAATGTCGATTCAAACTCAGGGATCGATAGAAAATTTAGTTGTTTTTTGGATTTTTTCCTCTCAGTGTGGAAATGAATTGAAGTCAGTTGGTATTCAAAATAATGCAATGTATTTTATTCGAGTGAAATTAAAAGGAATCAATACAATGCATTGCGGTAAACAATATTTTTCCATTCATTGACCATGAGAAAAACACGGAATTTCCAGATTTGTTACCGGCTGGCTACTGCCAACCTGCAGATATTCACTAAGCGCATGCAGAGGCCTCCACGGTGATATTTTGCCGGCTACGTTCTCAGGGAGAAGTGCGAAGGGTCGTGGGGTTTGAGGCATGCATGGCTCCTGGCTTACACCGTGATTAATACAGATAATTTAAATAAAAATAAAACGCAAATAATAATAATAAACCCGGATGTTCCGCCGAAATTCGTCGGCCGGAACCTGAGGAACGAACAACTCAAAATTATAAATGGGAGAGAGGTGCCTTGGTGCGCGCATCCATTCGAATTCAAACAGGGCGAAGCCCTGGTTACGAAATTGGATGCGGGCACCAAGGGACCGCAAACACTAAACCGACACAGAGGGAGTCTCCGCTCCCATCATACCGACCGAAAAATTAATTATTTCATTTTATTTTAGAGGAAAAAAAAACACAACAAAAGGAAAACAGCTTCCCCCTCCACCCGCACCAGAAGAAAACGAGAGAGAGAGAGCGAACAATGTGTACCGAGCGTGCACCCGCTGTGCGGCGCTCGATCACAAAATAGTTGAAAATTTAATTTAATATAAAAATATATGTAAAAAAATAAAAATCGAAAAAAAGTTTAAATGAAAAAAAATAAAAATTGTACCTTAATATATATATCCACAATTACTGGTGCGGCCTTGGTGCCGTTATCGTTGCGGCAGACCACCGATACCAAAAACAGAAAACACGAGGGGCCGGTTGGCCACCCGTACCGGTGCGGCTTGATGCCGAAAACTATTTTGGCCTCGCCTGGCCGCCAAAATACGTTGGGCGTTGGGCTCGCCAAAACCCGTCTGGATCAATTATTGGTGGGCGACCTTTTTGCCTTTGGAAACCGTCGTATGAAGAATGGCCTCAACTGGCCACCCGTAAATATATTTAGTTGGGCGTACTTCGCCTTAACTGTAAGTTTGGCCTTGATCGACCACCAACCCACAATGATGTCTCGCCAACCGTAAATATAAAAGTTTGACCATGCGCGGCCTCCGAGTTGTTTCACCAAAACCGCGTCTGACTAATGTTATGGTCTCAATAGACCGCCTTTAAATAAAATGTAGCGGCGTAACTGTTGCAGTATTTTCCGTTTTATAATCGAACACAATCATCGGGTGTTCCTTGTCTTTATTTAAAACAAATGAGTGGCCTCAACTGGCCACCTGTTGAAAATATTGCCTTGATGACAATATTCATTAATAATGAAGAGCCCGTAGATAATTTCTGCACTCGTTGATGTTAACTTTTAACTTATTTAAGGCCACATGGGCGGCTTTCGCCAACATAATACTTATGTATATCTATATAAGTATATACTTTTCGTTATTTAAAACTCCCGCAAACTGCCAATTCGAATTTATATTTTAGATTAGTATTTTTTTTTATTTTTTTATTTTTAGTTTCAACGGTCAACAATTTAACTGTTTGAGGGTTCACCACTAATACAAAACTATATTTTCCTTTTCTTGTGAATATTATCAAAAAAAATTATTTTATTTCACATCAAAATAGATTTACAATCTCACAAAATCAAAAAAACTAGACCCATCTGTTTTTACAAAATAAACCAGACTGCCCAATACAAAAATCGTTCTTAATCACTATTGAGCTTTATAATTATATAACATTTCTTGTGTTTTAAACCACAAATCAAAACTTGACCGTCTCAAATCAAAGAAACCAAAAAAAACTCTCTTTTTTTTATATCAACAATCACAAACTGACTCAATGAAAATCATTACTCGACTGCCACACCCCAAAAAAACATTCGAGCGTCGCACAGCTCGTAAAACGTTTTAGAAGAAAATGCATCTCTCTTCTCTGTCTCTCCTTTATACCAAATTTTCGTTGGTACAAAAGAGAGACATACAAGAAAAAAAACATTTTTTTAAAACGTTTTACTTTGCACACACTCGATGCGCACTGCTCTCTCTTTCTCTACCATTCTCGTTCCGTTGCCAACATAACAGAAGAAAACACACAAGAATCCATCCACCAAGAAATCACGTTCAGACAACAAAAACCCGGACGCAAGAAACCACGTGGAGAATAGAAACAAATTTACAAAAATGTCTTGTTAAGGCCACACAGTCGTAACAGATTTAAACCGCACACTCCCAACGATTGACCTTGCGATTTTTTAATCGGCATAGCGAACGCCAAACGAATGGGGAACTGAATGCGCTTGAAGTCGAGCGGAATGTCAGTTGGAATCAACAAAATTCTCGGGAACAGAACATCTTCTCCTTTGAATTTGTCATTGATGATCGTCGCTTGAATCACGTTGTTCATCAGTTTCTTCACAGCCAATCGCGTTCCGTTACACAATCTCGGATAATTCAGATTACGCATCATGATTATCACAGATTCTACCTTGAGTATCAAGCGCATTCAAAAACTCGGTCGAATAGTTGGTTGCCTCGTCTTGATTGGTCACATATACAGTCAACGGGTTTGTAACAATGCATTTCCCCAGCGAATTGGTTTTGAATCAAGTAATTCAGTCTGTTCCTTGTTCTTCGCGGCCAAAATTGCACGTTTGCTGAGCCAATCATGATTCATAAATAATTTCGGTGGATATTCGGAAACAGCTTCGTGATAAGCTTTTCCTTCGACGTCGTGAACATGCGATGGAAACGAAATCAATCCTGTCAAAACATCAACAGTAATTTGACCATTGCTTAGCACCAACAGTTGTTTGGAAAAGTCAGCAGTTGTTGATGAGTAGTTTTGTAAAGCGACTCTCATGTTCGTGGTCAATTGTCTTCACATAGCGCCACAAACTTGACGATTTCAGACATCCGTTGACAGGTAACGTTTGACGAAAATCTGCGGCCAGCAGAATCATCGCTCCACCAAAACGTCTTGAGTCACTTCGTAAATTCTTCATCGTTCGATTGAAGGCTTTCAATGATCGTTTATGTGCCATTGTGCATTCGTCCCAAATGATGATTTTGCATTCTTGCAATACCTTGGCCATCGCCGAGTTCTTGGCAATTGAGCACACTGACTTGTCATTCGTGTGGATATTCATCGGCGACTTCAACGCAGAATGTGCCAAATTTGCCATCTCGAGCGAATTGTGGCCAAAAGCAATTAAATCAGAAAGGTTTTACCTGTTCCACCGGGAGCATCGAGGAAGAATATTCCGCTGCAACTGCCTTCATCAATGGGTCGAACACGTTCTTGTGCTGTGCATTCAAAAGCGGGACATTCATTTACACTATTTGACTCATTGAATTTCGATCGTACACTTGCTCTCGTTGCAATTCACGATTAAATGCATCGTGCATCAAACGAATTGATGCTGGCACGCCTAATTTTGACAAATAGCTGTCGCACATAAGCACGCACATGTTTTCGATCATAATCAAAGCTTCGTTGCGTATCTCATCGTTCATTTTAGCTCATAATTCGATGTTGCAGTGCGAACTCGATGCAAAATGTCATCAGCCATCTCGTTCTTTTATTTGTTTCACAATTCCAATGCGTTCGATGGATGACACGTCACTATGATGATGGCGAACAATGTACGAATTTGATTTGCCTACCGCAGAAGCAGTGGCATCGGTGATGAGTCCCAATGAGAGTCGTTTTGCAGCAAATTCAGAGGTTCTCAAGCTTCTCGATAAGTGGCGCACAACACACCGTCTATAGTACAAAGCCATTCGAACGAAGTTGGACCATAAACATGGAATAAAAGCGACTGGTTTCAAGCATAATAGCGTATGGCATTCCCCAGTAAAGCAATGTTCATGTGAACGGATCGCTTTGGCAAATTTCGAAGAAATTCGTGAGAGTTGTAGCTGATGGTCGCTCTGCTCGTTGTGTTGCATTAGCTTCCGTGAAATAGACACGTTGTCCATCCTCCAAGTGCATCCACAAATTTTGAACAGGGGGATGACGTTCATGTAATGCAAATCAGAAAATACACCAAATCGCCTCATTGCAACTGACATAACGGCAGAATTGGAATTTTAACAGTTCGTCATTTGCATCCGGAGCAGCAACTCTGAACACGGCCATGTCGCCTTTGTTCACGTATTTGCAGTTAAATTTAATGGAGTTACAGTACTCAATATTGCTGTGGGTTGCAAATGTTTTCGATAGAAGCTTGCAACACGGAACGATCCAGTTATTATCGACCACGATATCCTTTCTTATCACCTCATTGTGACTGTTCTGATATAGTGTGTAGCGAATATTGTACGCTACAAGCGAGGGTTAATATTTGAAGTGGAATCTGAATTCAATTATTTTCGGTTTGCGTTCCATTACAATCCATGTATGTACTAAAATAGAAAACACAATTAAAACCAACAACAACAAATGACAATTAACAAAAAAAAAATACGAGCTTTGTTGGGATGGAGAAATTAGATTTCAGTTAGTAAGTCTGTGAGACTTAAAATGGGTCTTTGAGTTTTTTTGGGAACAATATCGTATACGGTGCAAGCCAGATTAGAATTGAAATCAAACCAAATACAAAAAATACCTACTTACAAAAAAAAACTTTGGTGACATATTTTGTTGAGGCAAATAGAAATGGTAAATACCACTTTGAAAAATATGAATTAAATAAAATAACTAATAGTCAAATTAAGTGAATAATAAATAAATTAAATAAATCACAAATAAATAAAAAAACTGAAACAAGTGAAGGTATCATAAATAGACTTTTACCGAAAGTGGTAGCATAGTGTGTGGTCAAATTTTAGTGTCATGAGAAAATGTGCATTTTTCACGGGACATTTTGATGGCGTAATTATTATTTTTTTTTTTGACCGTGATACTAGGTGTGGTTATAAAACTAATTGCTAATTGTTATAAAAGACCCGAAATAATAAGCTAATATATAAGCTAATATTCGTTAATTAAGCTGATTAAAATGTGTAATAATATATATAAACACTAATAAAAAAAAACGAAGTATAATACATAAAATATTAATAACGAACCATTGCAAATTCGCTTGGCTAATAATTGCAACAATTTAAACCACCTACGCCGGGATCTATGAAATACGATTACCGGTACTATCATACGTTCGAGTTCCGCAAGATTATATACTACACGACGAGCATCTACAATCAACATGTCATTCATATGCAGCAGGATATTGTTTGTGACCACCCTATGCCACTGGTAATTTTTTTTTAATTATAAATACATAATTAAATAATTTTTTTTATATAACATATATAACCATTAGATTAAGGACAGGGTAGTTAGAGTTTTAGATTTACAAATATTTTATTTTTGTGATATAAAAATGTCAACAATTATATGACCTTATTAAAAGTAGTTTCACATAATTCGTTCGTTTTAAATTTTTCATTTCTTGAATTTTATTGTTTTTTTTGACATTTTTATTTGGGTTGCACGAGATGGAGATGGAGTAAATACCATTACATGAGGATGCAGTATGGGTGAGTACGTTTGGGGTCAGTCGAGTGTAGCTTGATTTTCTTTTTGCTTTCCAACTTTAGTATGTCATTTTTTGTTGTTGTTTTAATAATTTTTTTTTTATTTTATCCGGTCTCTCACGACTTGGTCATATTCCATCAAACCCACCCCAGCCCTGAGGCTAGCCGGCATAACGACCGTAAATTCGATGGTAATCCCTGACCAAGTAAATCTGTTAACGAACCGTATACTACGGAACCCGTTACAAGTGGATAACTGCCGTTTCCAATAATTGTGTATGTCAGCAATGGACGCGGATATTGTTTTGTGAATTTCCCATTGGCCGTACACGATGAACCTGGATTGTGATATCCGCACGGACCGTGAATCATGTTTGTGGCGACTAGCGCGAACAACTCCGGGTCTGCTTCTGGATCTGGTATTTCGGTGCTGATGATTGGAACGATTTGAACGTGATGAACAAATCTGGCTGTCCGTAATGCCCCACATACGTCATAGCATCTTGTGCATATTCATGCATATGCCGTGGGCTGCCAACATATGTTGCTATGAGAATGGTACTACTGCTCGGAACTTAGTTTTGATTGATCGAAGAGGTTGAAATTTAAACGTTTCGTTTCGATCGTGACATACATATCAATGCAATCTCTCATATCAACCATCTCCTTGAAATTGCGAATACAACAAAAAAAGATTGAGCCTAATCGGTTCAGCCGTTCTCGACCGATGCGCAAGGAAAGAAAAACTCAATTTTCTTCGAGGTTTTCCGGAAGTTTCCGAGTTTTCTATTAAGATTTCCAATTTTTTTCTTCTAAAAGATCATCTGGATTGGATATGTGCAAAATCCCGTACCATAACATCATTTTTCGATTTTCCGAATTTTCCAATTTTCTTTCGTAAAAACCATCTCCAAGAAATTGGGAATATAGCAAAAAAAGATTGAGCCAAATAGGTTCAGCCGTTTTCAACTGATGCGCAAGAAAATGAAATACAATTTTTTTAGGGTTTATCTGGAAGTTTCCGAGTTTTCCACTCAGATTTTACAATTTTTCTCTTCTAAAGACCATCTGGATCAGATACGTGCACATCCTGTACAAAAACATCATATTTACATTTTTCGACTTTTTCGGTGGATTTTCCCAAAATTTTCTTTCGTAAGAACCATCCTGACAGTTGCGAACACAACAAAAAAAGATGAACCAAATCGGTGCAGCCGTTCTCAACTGATGCGTGCACATACATTTTTTACACCATTTATATAGGCAGCTCCTACGTGTTTTATTAATTCTGCGGGAATCCTATCAATGCCTTACCATTTATAACTTTCAGTGAATCAAAAGTCCGAATAAGGGTCACTTCGCCTCTCCGATCTAGCAGATTCTTGAAACAAGATTGCTATATAAAACATCATCCCCCTCAAAACTGTCGATTGAGTATCTGTTTTGCACTTGAAAGCAGGGGTTTTTGATCCAGATCCACATATATTCATTCTTCTTTTGGGTGGTATTTGGATGCGCCTGAGTGCTCGTTGTGTGACGACCACGAACCAACCATTTTTCACTTATCGTTCACTGATTGTCAAACCAAACAATCCGTGTTCTTGATGCGGTCTCTTCCAATTGTATTTTCCGCTGCGGCAGTAAAGGCTGACTAGATGACTGTCGTGCGGAAATATCATGACTATCCTATGTTGATTATCCATTCAATGTAGGATTGCATGTTAATGCGTTCGTAGTACGATCATTTTCTCTAATATTTTGGGATTCATAATTTGGGGAGAACTCAATTGTTGTTTGATTTAGTCGAATATAGAGAAGTTGTTCGGATTTTCGCATACATATCGACAGTGTTTTGATGGAGCAATCGACGATATCTCAAGATTTCATTTTCAGCGTTTTCACGATAAGATAATGTGATGCGATCCGTCGTATGAACGATAAGTTTCCGTGTCTCGCTGAACATCATAATTTCTGTAATCAATAATTGTATCGCACTTGTATCGTTCTGGTAGTTGCAAAATACGCAATCTGCCTATCTGTCAAGTATAATAGCCGATTCTAACGAATCTCACGTTGAAATACCGAAGCATTAATTAACCGGGCTAACTTCGAAGCTATAGCGTATCAGAAAACTGAAAGGCCGACCACTATCCTATTCTGTGGTAGAACCGCGAAACATAATTAATTGGCGATAACAAATGCTTCAACTAAAATTCTAGATCAAAATATATCTAAACCTAGAAACACATGATAGATACCGTTCTTTTATAGAACGGTCGCTCTCCCGACTTCCATCCCCGTAGTAGCGCTATATTCGCAACGAATCTGGAAAGTTAAAAATAACCAACAGTGTGGCGAGATTATTTTTCGTCTCGTTCAGTGCGGTTTTCGTCCAGGCAAGTCGACAACCGATTAAATTTTATCTCTTAGGATTATGTTGAAAATGTGCTACGAATAGGATATCTCTGTACATTTTATATTGATATATTTCCATCAGGCGTATGATAGCATCCAAAGGAACACATTATGGTGTGTCTTTTCACATTTGACCATTCCATCAAAATTTATAACCATGTGCGTAGTATTAATGGATGGCTCTAAATGTTAGATGATAGTGCGGCAAGGATTCTCACTAATCAAAATTCTATTCAACCTTTCGTTAGAATATGTCATTCGCCAAGGCAAGATTGCATGTGACGCGTTTTATATTACAAATCGAGCACAATGTTAGCTTATGCGGATGACATATTCATCCTGGGTCGCAACATCGTGTCTCTCAAAGAAATTCCATACCAGTTGGACACAACATCCCAACACGTCGGTCTCAACATCAACAAAGCGAAAACCAAATTCATATCTATCGCAAGAAGGCAAACACGTGGAGGATTTTTAACCGACGATACACATTACGGAAAGATAAAAGAGTTTAAATACTTAGTTAGTTAGTGCTCACACTAACAGTTTTAAGTCTCGCTCATATATAAAACATGAGACAGCCAAAAGCTTGCCGATTTTGAGTGTAAATTATTTCTTATGATGCTAGAAGGAAGGGCAAATGTACCGAATGCGTTTGAATCTTTAATCGAAACAATCAAATCATCAAGGCTTAGCAGGCTCAGATACTTTTTATGATCCGATCGAGTAAGGAAGACGAAGATGTACGACAATGGTAGTAATGATCCTAAACGATGATAAATTTACAGTTAGAAAAAATTGATTTATAATGCTGCGTATGAGCATTTTGATGTCACATAGCAGGTTTTTGTTGTATGTAAAGTTATACAAGCAACATAAATAAAATTTTCTCATGCTTTTATTTTAATTTGTTGTAGTAAATTTAATTACATATGACGATGCACAGTTAGCTTCTCCATTCCAATTCAAGTTTTTAACGCTTAACTTGGATATTTGAATAAACAATATTACGGAGTTTCGGCTATTTGATCGGGCATGGAGGCCGCAGCTTTATCACACTACATCATACAAATCATAAATTAGCGTGCAATTTTCGCCTGCTTTTCGTTCCTCGTCTCGATGTGTAGATCGTCCAATCGTTTGTCGTTTCACTAACATATTTGATTTGACAATCAAAGCGACCAACGATATCATTTTTGATATTTACAGTTTTGTTGTTGTACCATGCTAGACAAATTATACACACCTTATGTATAAACATTAATTTATGTTATTTATGTCATGTATTTGCTCGAAATGCAATCTACTGCAATAAATTCAGACTAAACTTGACATTGGTTAACATTTTGATGACCGTGCTTTTTATAATTTAATTTTGGTATGCGATGCATATTTTTACGATTTTAAAGTAATAACATTTACAACTTATATTCTACATATTTTTTATACGTTCATAATATTATGTAAACCGATTTCTTATCACAAGTTTGTATTTCATTTGTCTATACCCAATGGTATGTAGTTATTTTGTGTATGGCAAAGCAAGGTGTCATTGATGCATTCAGTTCGGTGTCAGGTTGTATACGAACAACTTCGAAGGAAAGTAAATTTAGTTTGGTGTGACCAATGACCGATACAATATCGAATTAAGACATCGCTTATTCCACAATAATTTTTGAATGGATTTCAATTTTATCAGGTAATATTATATTAATTGTGTATAACATAACATCGTGGCATATTTTCCAATAATTAATTTTAATTTTTAAATTTTGACATAATTTTTTATTATCTCTCCCGTCTTGTTAGGAGAGTAAATTCCTGTGGAACTTATTTTTAAGCTCTTTGTTGCCACTGTTTTGCTTAATTTACAATGCGCAAAACTGTTCCGAATACTCAGCTATCCTGCACCGACAATTTAGCAGCATGAAGATCTATAAACTAGCAAACACCACTGTTCGTTGGTGTGCGAGTAGTTTACAGTCAAAATACTTTAAATTTTATTGATGTTTTGTTCATTTGGTTTATTTTACTGTACACTAATTACATTGACATACAAATTTAATCAGTAATAATCAATATACCTACACTGCTTATATTTAATAAACATACTAATATTCATTATCTAATCTTTAGTTTCACAGGAGAACTCCACCAACGATAATGTAAGCACATTTTAACGCACCTTGTTTATAATGAAACAAAGACTCATTGCGAATAATTCTGTATATTATTATAGGGCGGGCGGCAGCACAAGGGATAAGATTATCAAAATATTAAATTCCTCAACACTTTCCCGGATATTTAGAATCACAAATGGTTTAATAATATTCGTGTGCATAGTGAAATGTTTAAAATCGTTGACGGATGTCATAAACTCATCGATGGAACCACCACCAAGTTTAAACGCAACTATAAACTATATGGATTTTAATTTGCACGCGATAAGTGTCACACAAGCTGAATATCGTTTGATAGAGAATGCAACTAGACTGTGTGTCGATCGAATTCATGAGGCATACTTAATTTATTTTAACGTTTCAATTTTAAAGCTTCTCATCTTAATACATTTCTTATCCATTTCGTTTATTTGTTGTTGTACGCTTGTGACAATACCTAATCACGATCGTATACCATTAGAGACGCCGTGGATTGCATTGGAAAGTGTTCTAACGTATAGTACCATGTATGCCGCGCTAATATTCGGTACTTTAATCGAGTGGAATAGAATTATTGTAACGTTTTTATTTCTAACTTTCACAACGTGGTTATATGTGTACACCGCGGTCTATAATTTATATTTTAATCATAGGAAGTATGATATATTGTTGCCGAATAAAATTTATCATGTAAATAATAGTTTTCAGTCGACCGGATTTCAAATAGGTCGAACGAAAAAATGATAAAAGTTGTTTTTTTATATAGGGGATTTTTATAGACCACATGCCATCTATTCGATTTTGTTTGAAAACACGAAAAAAATACCCAAGTTGTGAACGAAATTTTATTTTTGCTTTCATTTCTCGTCAAGAGATAGAACTGCGAATGCTAAAGGTGAAATTATTTTTGCGTTATTATGTAGATGTCAGTAAAATTGTTAAAAGGGTATTTTTCTAAAGTGCTCTACATTATCGACAATGTTTCTTGGATACAGAAAATTAGTGTCTGGTTTTCTGATTTTGGTATGACGTTTGTTTTTGATTTAAAATTTATTAAATAAAATCCCCCCATAAATTTGTGGGATTCAAGGATAATAATCCATTGAAAGGATTAATTGTGATGTGTGATTGTCTAGTGCCATATACAGTGGTGCTAAGTAACGAAATCCATGTAATATCACGGCAGTTTAAAACTATCGTGACAGTCAATTTTTTGGAACTGTGACGTTAAAAATAATACATAAATAAAAATTTCAAATACGTCTATTGCCAAATTTATTAAAGCTATTGAGCATTTGAGGTATGACTATAGACATTACTTCTTGTACCGTTTTGTAAGTGCTGGCGATACTACAAGTGGCGCGAGTGGCAAAGAGAAAACAGACTGCAATATACCAACTACTTGGGTTTATAGGTTTTTGGTGGGAATGGGAAGGCATGGGAAGTTTTCATTGTTTGGATAGCTTTATACATTGCTTCTTTCGATGCTCGTGAGATCATCCAAAAACTAAGCCAAATCAAGAAAACCACTACAACCGAAACCCATACTCATCAAAGCGCGGGAATATTGAAGGTGAGTAACTCGAGACAAAAAGGTGGGCTTTCTCTATAATGAAATTATTCTACTTAGAAAGAATTTATTTATGAAGTGGCTCTGATAGTTCGCATACACAGCCGAGCCAAAAGTTCGATGCATGTGTGTGAGTGTCGTCTTGAACAGAATACTCAACCAAGAGCGAAGTACTAAATTCAATACTCCCACGTTTTGTTCCAAGTCGATGCCAACATTTAAAATAAAAAACTACGTTACTTCTTTGGCGTCAGACTCATCAATTTACAGAAAAATTGATGCTTTGGTTTTAAGAGCTCTTTGGTCATAATGTCCGCTATCTGCTCATCTGTTTGCACATACTTCAGTTAGAAAATTCCGTCTTCAAATTTTTCACGAATGAAGTCGATGTGTTTTGTGCGTTTGTGAGACTTCGGATTCTGCACCCGTCTTATTGCGCTCTGATTATAAATGAAAAATACGGCCGCATCGCTTTCGATTTGCTGAAGTTCACTCAGCAAGTTTCGAAGCCAGACCATTTCTTTATGGCGTGTGATGCTGCTATATATTCCGACTCCGTCGTCAAAGCGTAACTGACTTCTGGCGTTCTGATCCCCAGCTGATGACGCTACCTCCAAACATAAAAACGTAGCCCGACGTCGATCGTCACATTTGTGTGTCGCTGGAGTAGTCGGCATTGCTGTATCCGCAGACGTTCAGATCGTTTTTGCCTTCGAAACGAATTCCCGTGTCCATCGAGCCTCGAATGTACTTCAGAATGCTGGCTTTTCTAAGTATCGGTTGACATTTCCAACTGCGAAGCTGCTATTTGGCCGAGTGGCGACGGCCAAATACATCAGACTTCCGACTGCTTCTCGATACGGAAAATCCACTTCCTGGTCGGCCTCAAAATCTGCCAGATTTTGTGAATAGTCCAATGGAGTAGACACTGCATTGCAATCCGTCATGTTAAAACGATCGATGACTTTTCTTGCATATAGTCCTGTTGATTTATGTGAATCGATCCGTCCAATCGCCGATCACTGCAATCAAACCATCGTCGACATAAATTGCAAGGATTAACATACCATTTTTCTTGCCGCAGACGAAAACACACGGATCCGATTCACTTGCTCTGAATCCAAAATTTTTGATAAACGCAGTGAATCTTTTGTACCAACAGCGTGACGCCTGTTTCAGTCCATACAAGCTTTTGGATAGCTTGAACACATTTTCGCTTCCATCGTCATATCCAATCGGCAGGCTCATGTATACATTTTCTTCTATAAATGTCCATTTATAAATGCCGTTTTGATTTCGAATTGCTTCAACCTCATTTGCTTCGCCGCTGCCAATGCCAGGACTGAAGGTTTCTTGATAATCGATATCATATTCTTGCGTGAATCCTTGCACTACCAATCGCGCCTTGTAGCGATCAACGCTTCCGTCCGGATTCTTCTTGATCTTGTAGACCCACCGATTGTCGATTACTCTTTGGTTAGTTGATGCCTTAACCAAAGTCCATGTACGATTTTAATGAGCGAATCGTACTCCTCGTCCATTGCACGCTCCCACTTTTGCGATCATTCTATCGAATCACCTGCCCGTATGTCCTCGGCTCTTCGCTGATTGTCAACATTGCACTGTTTAGCGTCGATGCAAAAAATGTTAGACGCTTCGGTGCCGCAATGGTGCTCCGATCGCGCAATCGCCATAGACAACATTTCTGTTATCAAGATCGCATATCACGCCAAGCTGTACACGTTGTTCTAGCTGATGAAATCGTCTGCGATCTCGTCACTTGCTTTCGCCTTTTCCTCATTCGCGCCAGCTTTTTCTTCAGCGCCGATGTCGAGTGTTGCCATGGATTCGTCCAATAAAAATAACACGTTGCATGATATTTCAAGTTTTTCTCTTTTTGGATTCCATGCTCGTTATGCCTTGGAACGACTGTCGTATCCAACGAAGATACATTTGGTGGCCTTCGCATCGAGTTTCTGTCGCTTTTCCTTTGGAATGTGCACGAAGACTTCCGAACCAAAAATTTGCAAATGGTCAATCTTCACTTCCTTGTTGTGCCACAATTCATACGGTGTTTTCAGATGATCGTGCTCTTTCCAGTTCGATTTAGCACATGTACTGCTAAATTCACCGCCTCGGCCCAAAACTTCTTTTCCATTTGCTTCGCCTGAAGCATTGTTCTCGCTGAATCGACGATCGTCCGCATTTCTCGCTCAGCACACCCGTTTTGTTTAGGTGTGTACGGCACAGTTCGTTGATTCGAAAAATGCCTTTAATTCTGCATTCACAAATTCCGTACCATTGTCAGACCTGACAATACAAAGTTTGTGCTAATCGTCCTTCTGTATCAGCTGGACACACTTCTTGATGCAACTCGCTACTTCAAATTTTTGTTTTATGAAGTAAACGAAACGAAAATGTGAATAATCGTCTTTTAATAACAAGAAGTACCTTGCACCGCCAATTGAGTTTTCCTGGAACGGCCCACACACGTCCGTGTGAATTATCTCGCCGCACAACTTCGACTTCTTCTCGCGACTCTAGAAGCTGCTTCAATGGTGTTTGCCGAAAACACAGCTTCGCATGTAAAATTCTCATTGAAAAATTCAATGTTTAGGCTTTGCAGGAACTTTTTCACATGTTTACTTTTTCGAACTGTGGTGGTTCGTCTGTTTTGAAAAGCATCTGGAACAAATCCTTTCTGCGAACTCCCACTGCAACGATGTTTCCGTTTTTCAGTATTTCGCATCCATCGTTGTCCATGCTCAGTTTATGTCCATGATCTGTCACCTTACCTGATGAAAATAGATTTTCATGCAAGTCCAGTATAAATAGAACCTCCATTACTCGCTTGCGAATCCAATCGTTGCCTTTGAAAGGACGAATACTGATGTCATCTTTGTTTCGAGCCATGATTCTAACACAATTGCCTATTTTCAACGATTCGGATATTTCCGTAAAGTTTTCAAACCAATCACATCGGTGACTCATGTGATTCGTCGCTTCTGAATCGCAATTAAAGCACTTGCCTTTCGGATTGCCGCTTTTATTCGCCGCTTTGTTGTTGTTATTCGACGAATTTCCTTTTTTGTTGTTGTTACTCTTCTTTGGAAAAGTTCGCTTAGCAATCAGCTCTTTCACCTCCTCGACTTGCCCCTGTAACTTGAGACGTATTTCTTCCGCCATCAAACGCGCCTTCATATTTGTTAGGGTTCGATCGGCTGCACTCCCATGCGCTATTGAAATGATTGTATTCGACAGGCATCGAGTCAGATATGATCTCCTTCTGATCTCTCATCTGCTGTACAATTTCTATTGATTTTGATATGAAAGTTGCCATGTCGTCTGATGGCTCTTTCTTGAAGTTGTAGCACTTTTGTTGCAGAAAATAAGTATTACTCTGCGACTTTTGTTCATACGTACTTGTCAGCGCCGTCCACATTACACCTGCTGTCTCACAGCCCATGATTACCCGTATTGACTGTTTTCCGCATGTAGTTGAAATTGTCCGCCTTGCTTTTGCGTCTGTCCTTTTCCAAGTCACATTTTCCGTCGCATAATTTGCCAACAGTTGGTTTATCGATTGTGCCATCAACGTAGTCGAAAAGTTCAGCTGCTTCCAAGATTTGACGGCTCTGGAATTTCCATATCGGCCAATTTTGAACACCCTCCAATTTTTCAAAGCTGGCACATTCACCCTCCATTTTATTTTAATTTTGCTCACCGGCCTCGAAAATCCAGAAAATAATGGTTTTTTTTTTCTTCTGGAATGTTCCACTTGAATTGTGCAACTTCACTGTTTGACCGACCGCTGTGCTGTTCCGCGAAATACCACTAGTAACTTTCCACTCGAAAACGCACTAAATTGATGCACTGAATTGTTGTGGTTTCGCCGTGCACAATTTTATTTTGAAATTCGCTGTTTACCTTTTTTTATCACTTTACAGTTTCTAGTGGGCACATAACCTATTGAAATTCTGGGCACATAACCTATTATTTATCACAAAAATATAGTTTTTTTTATAACTTGAGATGTCGCTAAAAGTAAGGAGAAAGTAAGACAAATTTGCTTGTTGTTTGTAGCCTTTACAGACGTAAGTCTGCCGGATTGGAACGTCACAACAGACAAGTGGAGTTTGACAGGAACTGACTCAATCATCTTGAAAATTCCGAGAGAAAATCGGGGCTCCAACCCTGGAGGGATGCTGGAAGTTTTTTTTTCGAACAGAGAGCAGTGGGTCTTTATGAAAAGGCCATAGTGAAGATTTGTGAGGTACTCAATTGTTGCCAGTAACTCTTAATGAAATCTTTACTATTATTTAAATCAATAATCCCGACCTCCCGAAAAATGTTTGGAAGATTAACAAATATATTAAAGCTAAAGAGAACTCAAGCTTGTATAATAGGGTCACCAACAAAGAAACCTTAGCTCCAATTTAGAGGAGAGCGAATCTATGTCATCGGATGACGAGAACTGAACCAGTGGGGGGCTATTAAAAAAATAATGACTTTTCTAAGCAGTTCTCCTTCTCAGCCTAACTTAATCTTCTTTATAACAATATAGAACCTGTGGCCTCAGAATTAAATAAACTAAATAAAAATCTTAATTTTGTAACCAAAGATATTTCCGTGGCGAGCTGCAGCTGTCGGGAGGGTCACGGGTGGTGGATAGTGAACAGCCTATCGATAGGTAGGTTAGCGGTGAATTAAATAAGAAGCTGTCCCAAACCGCAGCTCTGCCCAGTCGTGAACGGAGCCCTCTGCATACCTGGTGACCTCCAGTTGTATTTAGCCTTGCTTGCGTACATGGATCTCTGCGCAGACCTATATTTCGCCGATATTCGTGGGAGAAACATGGGAAAAAATAAAGAAAATTAAAGGGGCTGGCACCTGTTAAAAACCGAAAGAAGGGAGCAACTCTAACCGTGAAGGTGGGGCTTTATCATCAGGGGCAAGGTTAAGCGACACCTTGGCATCGAAGCTAGGGAAGAATGAGGAAGGAAATAGAGGGGATTGAGGGAGATCCCTCCGGCGCAGCGTCGATACAGGGAGAGACGATCGGCGTTCAAAATTTAAGAAAAACTGGCTACGACCCCTGAGTAGCAGCTTACAGTAGAACAACGAGAATCTGTGACATGGGCTAAAAAAACTGTCGGCTGTGATAGCTCGGAAAGGGCCTTTGTGTCTAAAAGACAGAGGTCCCAGGAAGAGCTGGAAACGGGCGACAGCAAGCGAGCCAAGGTGCAAGCAAACAAGACGTCTGCTCCTAGGGATCAAAAACTGAAGCTATTCAGCAAGATCCTAAAGAAGCACGTGTTGGTGCTAGCCGTCATTGACAGAAGTCAGGAAGATGAGAGCATCACATCAGAGAAGTAGAGGGTAGTGTATAATGCACTAAACCCCATTTTTCTCCGGATCCTGAGAGAAAATCCGGGATCCCTCCCGTCCTGCAGAGATGCGGGATGGTACGGCAGCACTAATGCTCAGACTGACTAAGTCAGATGAGGACTTGGTGTTAATCCAAGAACCTTGGATTAACAATAACAGGATCTGTAGCCTCAGAATGATAGGGTATAAATTACTATAATTTCTTTAAATAAATAAATAAATAAATAAAATAAATAAATAAATTCCTGGGAAAACGAGAGGTAGGATTGGTCGTAGGGAGACTGACACGACACTGTGTTACGGAATCTTCTCGTCGACCAACACGTTTTATTTTTTTTTTGGGGTAGCTTCTGTGGAAATTGGGGGATTCTCTGTCGGCGAGAATATAGAGAAGGATTCCAACAAATCATCGTGTTGAGTTAACCTACACTGAAAACCAATAATACCATCACACTTGATTCACATTTAATCCACTACATCATCATCAATAAAAGAGTTCCTTTACTTCATATCAAACGAATTTAACATAAATATTTATTAAATATAATCATTAAAGAAGAATATAAATTAGAGATACAATATAAAATTATTATTACTACTTTTTTTGTTTTTTTTTTTGTGTTAACTATCGTTTAGGATTACTAATATCAATTTTACCACGCTAGTATCGTATTTAATAAATGAAGAGCAACCAAATAATTTCATAAAATGGATAAAAATAATACAATAAATGACTTACCATCTCATTACAGTTCCAAAGAGTACTCCTGGGATGTTCATGAAACGGGCTACTGAAAGATCTCCAAAATATAATTATTTGGTTCGCCACGCGTACTTATTTAACACGGCACTCAGTCGTATCACGAAAATAAACGTTAACACTTTGAAATACAGTTGGGAGGCTTAAATTACAAACCCCAACAACACAAAAATTTTCTTATTTTAGCATGCACACAAAAAAATCACTTAATAAGATTATGTTTTAGTTTGAGAATAAATATTTTGCTTTGATTTGAATGAATAAAACTACGACTAATCGGACATCCTAATCTTTACACACAAACACAATACACGCGAGTTCCGCAGTTCCGCAATTACGGTTGTGAAACGGTGATTTTTTTCCTCTCGCGCGTTTTAATCCCTTACGGTTTTTTTTTTTTCAATTTAAATATCACCGGGTTATTATTTTTCTTGAGGCTCCGCTAATAACGATTCTCCCAATCGATCGGGCGTGTTTGACTGCCAACTGCTAATACCAAGCGACCAAGAGTCTCTTACTTTAATGGTGTAGAGATTTTGGTATTCCTAAGGTAAACGATCACTGATACTGTTAGAAAATAAACTTTACTCTGACACTATATAATAACTCACCGATTTATTTTAGTTCTGATGGACACAAATAAAACCGATTTACCAACGAGGCAATTATTGTTGAATTGTAAAGCAGCTAGTTCAACTTTCACTTTGGCAGAATTTGCTTCTAATGTAAAACTCGCAATCTAATATAACACCAGTAATTAAGATATTTTCACTGATTTTAATTAACTAAAGAAGTTTGCACATTACCTTGCGGCTGCCTCAACAGAAATAAATTCTACGAAACACCAAAATGTACATCTAACTGAATTTATTTGTCTAGTAATTGCAGATATATAATTGCAACTCATAGACATCTCTTATTACCCTATACATATTTACCAGTTTAATTGTGTATTACTATGTACTAATCTATTTCCTACTGACCATACATATGTATATCCGATATTGACCAACGCAAAGTATATTATGTAAAACCAGAAATCATCACTAAAGAAAATAATAAATATGTTGATTCGCCTAAATCACGTTTGATAATGTTGATGTGTTTCATTATCTAGCGAAGACACCTTTTCTATGAAATCACCTGTCATCTAATAGGCGTAATTAACCACGAATACAGTTGGGTATCTAAATATCAATTCACACTGCTATTAACGTATGTTTCGCGTAACAACTGCCTTTTTGGAAAACATGCGAGAAGACTGGGTCTACAGACGAATAACTTTTGTAGAAGTTGTTTAGACGAAGAGGAGGAATAGACGTTAGATCACTTCCTACTATATGTTCGTGTCCGGCACTGTCATGCAGAAGGCTTAAGTATTTAGGTGTGTACGTTGTGGACAGCCTTTCGGAACTCACGTTTCTGCGGAAGTAAAGGAGAGATAGGATCCTGTGGGATCACAATGGGCCATTACTCGCCTAAGTGTACGATAGCAGCCACCCTAACCTAACCACAGATATTTGGGGTGTAATCTTGACTTTCCTCCTGGTTCCCGGAGAGGTTTTCAAGTCCCCGAAAACCTTGCAGAAACTGGATTGAATTGTGGAAACCATTACAGGAACTGTAATTGAAGTTGTCGTGAAAAGTGAGAAGTTTGGATCTGTAATCTACCGGCTTCCGTAGAACCTGGAGGGGCTTCGAAGCAAAGTAAACTCTAGTTTATGTTGTTGTCTCCTGTTTAGCATTATATGACATATAGAACACGCGTTTGGGTAAATGCACAATGTGCAAAGTTCTGATCACAAAACCTGTAAAGTGCGGGATACTTCAATGGTTCCAGTAAAGAAGAAAGGAGTAAGATCTTATGGTACCACGAAGGACCATATCCAGTGGTGTGGTGTGGTGTCTATAGGTGTATTGATTATATTGTTTTGAACGGGTGGGCTCTACTCTTTGCAAGGGTGAGGGGTGAATCTCGACACTTCGAATAAAACCCAATATTTAGTTTTCGTATTACAATATTTTATTATTCCGTTCATTTGTTTGTTTTAATTTTTAATTTTATTATTTCAAATAATTATTTTATTTTATTTTAATATTACATTTTTTATTAAAATAATCATATTTAGTTCGTGTGTGCATTTATTTAATAATTCTACTGATTATCATAGATTTGTTGTTGTTTTATTAATTAATTTAGAAAATATAAAAAATTATAAATTTTATTATAAAATACCAGTGTGGTTTAATGTATGTATATAGAAATATATCGGTTAGACAAAGGGTTGGGTAGGATTTGTTACAAAACAAAAAATTATTTTGGGCATTTTTTTAAGGCAAAAGGATTGAGTTAGATTATTATTTTTAATATATATTATTTAATAAGGGCATAATTTTACAGCACTATAATAATAATTTATAATTAATACTTAATTTATATAAACCTGTATTTTTGGTAGATATTTGACCAAGAAACTAATAAAAATAACAATTTGTTTTATAGGAAGCTATAGAAGGGAATTAATCACAATATTTAAAAAAAATGTTATCAATGCTCCCTCATTCATTTATTAAATTTATATTTATAGATTAGAATTCAATAATGCGCGGTATTTATTTAGTAATATTCCTAAATAAATTAATATTATTCGTATAATTATGATTCTTATTAAATTTAATTCTATTTATTTTGTATTTTAATTTGTTTTTTGTTATAATATAAAAATATACAATTAAAATTGATATTTAAATTTTTCTTATTTTCTTTTTGAATAATTTTTATAATTTAAAAATATATTTTATTTAATTATTTTATACGATTATACTTACTAATTTTTGCAATTTAATTGTTATAAATTATAATGAATAATCGATTATATTTTAATTTTTCGCTTGTAAAATTTATTTAATTTATTTATAATTAACGTTGGAGCTTACATAGTTTTGGAATGTTTCACTTGTCTCTTTCTGTTGCCTTACCTGCAAATATATTTCAACGGCCTCCGATCGACATCGAGTGATTCGGATAGGAACAATTACTTTTATATTATTACAGTGATACCCAAATACGGCTTATCCAAAACCCACCTTCTTAAAGTGATGGCGACTGTTTTCTGAAGAAGAAAACTATGACAGGGGCATACTACGCATCATTACATGACAAGCTGAAGGCATAAATTGACGGAAAACGTCCACATTTGCAGAAAAAGAATTTGTTTTGAACTGCTTGACTACAATCCCTACTCACCAGATCTAGCCCCAAGCAACTTTTTTTACTCCCTAAGCTAAAAGTTACTCTCGGAGGACAGATATTTTCATCGAATGAGGGGGCCATCACGTACGTAGACAACTATTTTGCAGACGCCGAATACTACTTGAACGGGTTGAAGAGAGAAGTGTATAGACTTACAAGAAAAATGCCCTGTATCTTTGTTAAGTCGGAAACATTTCAGACAACCCTCGTATCTCGGAATTCAGACAAAATTAGACTAAAACCGTTTACGTATAATATCCAATCAAAAGTTCGGTAAATATGAATGGCAGGTTCCAAACTGAGGTGCCCTATTATGAAACCGATCGCATTTCCAATTTTTGCGATTTGGCGGATGCGAATCGCTTTGAATAATTGTATTTCGTAATGCGATAACCTGTTGAATTCTCAAAGTGAGAGAGCCTTAATTTAAATTGCTTGTGCAAAGATAGCGTCTTTATTTGATTAGATTCCAATCCAACAAAATCACTATAGTGACACAAATTTGTTCTAGAATCTCAATCTTACCGCCATTAACTTCTACTAAAATTCACTTAGGAATTCCAATTCAAAAAACCAATCCAACCATATTAAAATTCATTTTACGACTAAAATTTTATTGTACGTAATATTATAAGAAATGACCTTATTTTATTCAGGACGAGCATATTCCAGAACTTTAACCAAAACTTCTAAACGAATTTTATTACGATCGGTCTGAGTACTATTGTTTCAGAACTTTCAACTAGATTTAGAATCCGAAACCCCTTTCGGCAGATCGAACTATATTATTATCGCAAGCTTTCCGTTCAAAGCTTATTTGGTTTTTGGTAAATTACTAAAGTTCCTTTATAATTATCGTCAGACTATCGTTCCCTCCAAGATAAATTAATTCCACCAAAATTAGTTACACATCCCAAACCCAAACTAAAGACATAATTATAATATGATCGATTATGAAGTAGCCTATAATCCCCTTCGAGATGGAAATATTTCAGATTCACCCGTTTAGAATTCTGGAAGTCAAAAAATGCATAAATTATTTGGAACATCAAATAATTTATTTAATATTAGCTATAGCGTAAGCTACAATCCACCAATTTAAACAAAACTGGCTCTTCTAAAAATTTCAAATTTTCGGAGTTAACAGCTGCTATAAAAATTGTTTGAAAATATTCGTTTATAGTTTGGGACATTTTCTTGTTCAAAAATTCCGTATAATTACGCATACAGGGCGTTTTTATTTATATTATTTACAAATTCCGAGAAACCAAAATGAATAAAATTGGGATTTTAAATTCGATGAAATTCGGTTTGAATGAAATATAAACTTTCGAAATAATATGTTGCCAAAGTTTAGGCAGGATGAATGGCCTTAAATTACTTAACGAGTACCGATAAAATTCGGTGGCTGATATTTGTTAAACTCGGTATACATAAATGAATTAAACTGCATAAAACCACAATGAATTTCTACTATTCTTCCCGACTATTTTGTTAAGTTGACTCGCCTTAAAAAATTTTCTGTATTTCTATTAGAATCAATTAACAATTCGTTTTCACATCCACAAACCCGGTGTGTAACGAAATCCCGGTTTTTAAAATCTCGGATTTGTATAAAACAATCCCGATTTTTAGGAAATCCCTGTTTGAATTTTTAAAATTTGACATGTGGGAAAATGAGGGGCTCTTAAATTATTTTTTGACAAAATTCAAAAATGAGTTTGCGATAAAGTTCTAACAAATGGGTAATTGGGATGGAATTTGGCCATTTCTTAAAAAAATTTGTTGAAATTCAATAAAAGCGATGGAAATGGATTTCCAAAATGATTTTTTGATAAAGTTCTGAAATATGGTCATTGCTATGGACCTAGGCCATTTTTAACCGATTTAGTTGAAATTCGACATGTGGGTCCTAAATGGGATTCAAAAAATGCGTTTTTGATAAAGTTCTGGAATAAGCCGGATAGGGATGAAACCTGTCCATATCTTAACCGATTATGTCCATTTCTTAATCGATTATGTTGAAGTTCGTCACGTACGATGGAAATGGGGTTCTTAAATGATTCTCTGATAAAGCGGTGGAATATAGTCAATAGAGATGGAATTTGGCAATTTCTTAACCAATTATAGTTAAATTTGACACGATCTAAATGGGATTATTAAATGATTTTTAGATAAAGCTAGGCGTATTTGGACCCCGAGCGATATAGTTTAGAACTTAGTCAAAAAATCAATTTTTCGATAATTCAATTTTAGCTTACTCTGTCAAGAAATAGCCAAATTCTGTCGCTAATGACCATATTCTAGAGCTTTAGCAAAAAATTATTTTAGAATCCCATTTACACCTTACTTGTAGAGTTTTAACATAATCAGTAAAGAAATGGTGAAGTTCCATCCCTATCGACCGTATTCTAGAACTGTATCAAAAAATCAGTTTTGAATTCGAATCATTCACTTAGAATAAAACTAGTAAAACTGCTCCTTTATTCCCGACATGTTTTTGAACCCCGCTCTCCTGGGATTTTTTCTAAAGGCCCTCGGAGGGCTAAACGGAAGGGGAGGAGCGAAGTGACTTCCCGCGTGCCCGCGAGGGTTATTGAAGTTTCTACAATTCTGTATGATAAATCAAAGGGCTGAATGTCGAAGGACCGAATGTCGAACGGCAAAACTACGAAGGCCGAATGTGTCGAAGGGCCAAATGTGTCAAAGGGGTTACTTTTCGTTTTTGGAAATATAATTTTTTTAATTTGTTTTAAGGAATATTTCGTAACTTTTTTATCAAATACATATATTAATGAATTTGCTTGATAATTTGTTTGTTGATATTTCAGGATTATGGTAACGTACCTAGGATCGCCGTTATGGTTGTCCTGTACGCCTTTATCATAACATATCATATCAATATTAATGAATTTGCTTTATAAAATTTCCCTTCACCAAAATGTATCACTGACTGGATACGTCGAACTTTGTCATTCGGACAAGATATATTATTTTTTTGTTAAGATATTATTAGAACGGTCCGAAATTAATGTAAAATATTTCTTCCAAAATCAAGACTTTAGAATTAAAAGAAACGAAATTATCTTTATAAGATTTATTTAAAAAAGTCTAAAAGAATGTCTATCGTAAAATTTGTAATGCGTGGAATTTCTTTAAACGAGACAAAGATAAACAATTTGAAAAATGTATAAAATTAAACAAAGAATAGAAAACTAGCGGGAATACCAAGAACCTGCAGGATCACCTAAATCGTTTCACCTTAATCGTTGCCATTCCGAGTGTCATAATACAAATGAGACTTGTGTCTTAGACTATGAAGCAATTCCGACACGCTAAAGCTCGATAGTAAACAGATATTAAACAGAAAGTAGAATAAGATAGAGTGCTAATTGGTATTTTAGCTCTAGGTGTTCAACCTTTTACTTTGTTTAACGTCAACGGCGAAGGATTTAAATCATTTGCATAATGCAAGGTACGAAGTTCCAAGACAACGTTGCGAAATAAACTACTGAAAGAATTACTAAATTCTGAGGAGTTATTGTCCACCAACTTAACCTGATTTATGGAGTTCTCGCGCTACCCAAGTAACAATGAAATTTTAGTTTAGCTTTTATAGCAATATTTTGACACTTTTTTGGTCACAGTGACCAGGTTCTATAGTATGACTCAATAGTTAATAGCAATTTAGCATAATTCATATGTCAGGAAATCATTTTTTTTGACCATGACTAAAAAGTATTTAGGTGGGCATTTTACTCACAAAAATAGCAATGCAGCCACTACGACAGCCATTTGGCTTAATTGCAAATGTGTCATCGTAAAAGGTAATATGCTATATTGTGGCTAATTTGCATTGCATGCGGGCAAATTAACACGAAAATAAAATAGCACAATAGTCACCACAGTAAAACGTTAGTATTAACATCAAAACAGTCATCTCAAAAGATGTTACGCTATATTATTGCTTTCGTGGCAGCAAAATAGCAAACAATTACTATATAGTGTTGATCGAAATTAAATGGTTATTTTAGCAAATTAGCTATTTTTTACATCAATTTCAAGTTCTATTTTAACAGGCTCCCTGAATTAAAAAAGGCTGAAATTAAAAAGGTGGACTTAAAAAATATGTTTTTATATGAAAAATGGGACCTTTTTTAAGTCATATTTTTAACACATTTTCTGACTTAACAATGGCATATTTTATGTCATTTTACAAATATATTTTTTAATTCATTTTCAAAATGACTTAAAAAAGGCATATTTTATTTCACATTATAAACATATTTACATTTGTTTTGAATACACATAGAAATGGATGCGTTTCATTAATGAAAATATGAAACATAAATAAGTGGACTTTTTATGCCATTTATAAACACACATTTTATGCTTTTTATAAACACACTTCTTAAATCATTTTTAAAATGACTAATGATATGCGTTAATAACGTCAACTTTTTTTATTTCATTTTCATTACAGATTTTAAGTCAATTTTAAAATGAAATAAAAACGCTGGTTTTAAGTCAGAAAAAACACCATTTTTAAGTCAGCCTTTTTTAATTCGGGTAGCCATTGTAACATTTTTAATATTAGGAAATATAAATACTGACAAAGAAGAGAAGAAAAGCTAATAAACAAATTTCGTGACAAAATAGCAACTTTTATAGCATTTTTGTCATAAGAATAGCTAATTACCTATATACTAGGTAGTCAAGTTAGCATTCTACGCGACTATTTTATCATATTGTCTTTACCGCCTCTACTACAGCATGGCATAGTAATGCGTATTTTGAAAAATTAATTGTTTAATGACAATTTTGTAGTGTGGATAGCCATTTAGTCAGAGGGAAAAGCTATTTTGCTTTTCCGACGACTAATTTGCTAAACATGGTATTGGTAATATTTGGTGGCAAAATAGCATTTCTTCATTGCATTTTTGTCCCCAGAATAAATAATTAGCTGTAGAATAAATATTTAGCAATCCACGTGAATATTATAACATATTGACATTATTGCTTCTACTAAAGCTATTATATCATGGCTGCCATCTTTTTCCGCTATTATACCACGGCTGCCATTTTTCCCCATTAATGCATTATTTATTTTCTTAATTTTCTTCGTTTTTTGCCGTTGTTCATAGAAAAGAAATACGTTTTTATTCTATCTTTCAATTTCCATATTTTTGAATTTGTCCAAAAAATCTATTTTATGTATACATTAAATAAGACGTATTTCTGAGGGGCGTTATGTTTTTAGAGCTACTTTTAAAAACTACCTGATGAAACTTTCTTCCCAACTAGTTTTAGGTCGACAGATGCACGTATTTATTAGAAGATACTTTCATTATTATTTCATTACGCATATGCCTCCGTTATCATGCAATACAAATACAAAATAACTAGATATTTTATAAAAATATGCTTCTACAAATGTTATTTTGTAATTTTTGGAAACAATTTAATTTTTTTTACAGCCATATGGTCATTTTAGATTATTAGCCATGTAAAATGCTTGTTTGACTAAATGGCTACTTGAAACGCTATTATATACCAAATAAATATTTTGCCTTTCAAATGACTAATTTGCCATAAATGTTATTTTGTTTTGAATATTTCAAATAAGCTATAAAACCTATTCGGATGTGTAAATGACTATTATCCCTTTGCCAACCACGACTACGCTCAATTGAAGTACAAACCACACAAATGTGTGAGTAAAAAACATAGTTTGTAATGACGTTTTTGATAAAAAATTTCGCTTGATTTGAAATGCAACTAACACAATTGTGTGTATAGTTATAGGGTTTTTTTTCGGACGAAAATAATGAAAAAATGTATACATAAATGTGTAAGTTGGTTCAAAACACATACAACCATAAATTTTTCACATGATTCATTTGCCTTGCCCACACAATTGAGTGGGCAGGCCGGCAAAGGGTTATACTTTATAGTATTTTTGATCGGAGCCGCTCGAAACGCGATATTTCAAAACGCGATATTCAAAATGCGATATGGTACAAAACGCGATATGGTACAAAACGCGATATTTCAAAACGCGATATGGTACAAAACGCGATATGATACAAAACGCGATATTTCAAAACGCAATATTTCAAAACGCGATATGGGACGAAACGCGACATGGTACGAAACGCGATATTTTAAAACGCGATACTTCAAAACGCGATATAGTACAAAACGCGATATGGTACAGAAGAATATCCGCATGATATCACCCGGTCCTATACTCCCGCTTTTATCGAATTTTAAATTCTTATAAACTGAAATTTTTTCTAAGGAGCGGAGCGACTGGAGCGCAGCGACCCGCCTGATATAACAACGGGCTGTCCTCCCGTTTCTATCGATTTTTAAATTCGTATAAACTGAAGTTTTTTTTTTCCTAACTAAGGAGCGAAGTGCTTACCTGATATAAACCGATCCTATACTCCCGCTAATATCGGTTTTTAAATTCCTATAAACTGAAATTAAATTTCCCTTGTTACAGAATGTATATAACCCGCCTAATATAACCCGATCCTAAATTCCCACTCCTATCAATTTTTAAATTCCTATAAACTGAAATTAAATTTCCCCTTTTCCATAATGTACATTACGAAGCGACGGGAGCGCAGCGATTCGCCTGATATAACCCGATCTTATACTCCTGCTTTTATCAATTTTTAAATTCCTATAAACTGAAATTTTTTCTAACTAAGGAGCGACACGACTGGAGTGCAGTGACCCGCCTGGTATAATCCGTTGCTGTACTAACGAACTGCTAAAGTTTTTCTTTCTAACTAAGGAGCGAAGTGCTCACCTGATATAACCCGATCTTATACTCCCACTCTTATCGATTTTGAAATTGGTATAAACTGAAGTTTTTTTCTAACTAGGGAGCAAACCCTCACCTGATAAAACCCGATCCTATACTCCCGCTAAAATCGGTTTTTAAATTTTTTAAACTGAAATTAAATTTCTCCTGAGATAACCCGATCCTAAACTCCCACTACTATCGATTTTTAAATTCTTATAAATTGAAATTAAATTTCCCCTTCTCCAGAATGTACATTGCGAAGCAAAGGGAGCGCAGCCACCCGCCTGATGTAACCCGATCCTAAACTCCCTCTCCTATCGATTTTTAAATTTTTATAAACTGAATTTAAATTTCCCCTTTTCCAGAATTCACATTGCGAAGTGACGGGAGCGCAACGATTCGTCTGATATAACCCGGTCCCGCTCTTATCGATTTTTAAATTCGTATAAACTGAAGTTTTTTTTCTAACTAGAGAGCGAAGCGCTCACCTGACATAACCCGATCCAATACTCCTGCTAATATCGGTTTTTAAATTCCTATAAACTGAAATTAAATTTCCAATATTTCCAGAATGTACGTTGCGAAGCGACCGGGGCCGACCCGCCTGATATAACCAAATCCTAAACTGCCACTCCTATCCATTTTTAAATTCCTTTGTGGATTATAAAAAAAAAAATGAAATAAAATAATTGAAATAACAGTAATTTTTTTTATTTGCATAAAAGTTGGGATTTGGGGCGGTAGCCCTCAATCTTAAGGTATAAAATGATTTAAAATAATCATAAAAGCATTTGTGCTTCGAAAAAAGAAAATATTTTTTCGCGTTTGGGTTGTCTTTTAAGACCATTTGGGGCATTTAGGGCCACTTGGGATCATTGAGAGCTACTTGGGGTCGTTTCTGGATATGTTCATGACCATATTCGTAATCAGCATTCTAAAGTACCTTAGAATACCGATTTTCAGAATTTTTGGAGGTATATAACCTATTCGGAAGTATAACCACGCAGTTAAAATTTTCGGCCGCCAATTGTTATCAGGTGCAAATTGAATGAAAAATTGAATTTTATTAAAACCTTCAATATTGGGCATTTCTGTATCTTGGACACTTTTATTCAGTCCCTTGAAATTTCATATATTTATTTTTACAAAAATGGTAAAAATATTCTGTATATTGACAACCTCCTTATATTGTAACTTGGACACTTTGAAAATTTTCGTCTAATCTTTAATAAATTACCCTTTATATATTGGACACGAACACTTTTGTTCAATATCAGTAATTCGATTTAATGATAAAAAATATCACGTTTTGTACCATATCGCGTTTTGTGTCGTATCGCATTTTGAAATAACACGTTTCGAGATTCGTGTTTTGTACCATATCGCGTTTTGAAATATCTCGTTCTGAAATGTCGCGTTTTATACCATATCGCGTTTTGTGCCATATCGCGTTTTGTACCATATCGCGTTTTGTACCATATCGCGTTTTGAAATATCGCGTTTTGAAATATCGCGTTTTGAAAAATCGCGTTTTAAAATATCGCGTTTCAAATGGGACCCATTTTTGATGAGCACACAGCATAGCCTAAAAATTTAGCATTTGAGAAAGCTAAAATCATTCCCCACTTTGATCAGCATGACAGTCATTTTGACGTTATCTTGACTTTTTAGCATTTATAGCAACGGAAGTAATACAAATGTTAAAAATCATCCTTGCTACACATGGTACTCCTAGAATTCTGGAAAATGATAATGGCCCACAGTATGCTGCTCGTGAGTTTTTTGAATTCAGCAAAAAATGAAGTATTAAGCATAAGACATAGAGTCGTGATTGCCCAAGATCTAACTGGTTAGCAGAACGAGCAGTTCAGACAGCAAAGCTGATGATGAAAAAGTGTATCAAAGACAACACCGATTTACATCATGCACTGCAAAATTTACGTAATACACCTAGAGATAATTACTTAGAATCTTCCAATTAGAGGCTAATGAGCAGACTAATACGAATAAACCTCCCAATCAGCAATCAACTTTTAGAGCCTAAAGTAATTCAGAAAGTTAAGGAAAACCGGACCGACTTACGAAACAAGCAAACATCGTATGCTGATCAAAATACAAAGATTGTAAAAGAACCGGTATTCAATGAGAATGTATATATTCAAACGGGTCCGAGAAATTGGACAACCGGTACGGTGATCGAAAAGTTGAATGTTCCAAGATCGGTGATGGTGCAATCGGACGACGGAACTGTATACAGACGTAACTCACATCATCTTCGTAAAACCAGACTGGCAAAACCAATCAAACGAAACCGATGCGGATAGAACTGGTAATGAAAAATTCATTGATGGTGATAAGTGATAACCAAGTGATAAATGGTGAGAGATCGGATAACGAGATTAGCGAAAAGGTAACTGGATCAAGAAAAATTAGTCGAGCTTTGAAATAAATAATATATATTGAACGACATGATAGTCTCGAAAAGGAACCAGGGGGTCTATTATGAAATTGGTCGGAAAATACGACACCGTCGGAAAATACGTTGTCGTAAAATCCGATCCGCGGCGGATATTCGTTTTATGAAACATGTATTTTTACAGTCAAACCCGAAATTTTCAGTATATACTTGTCACATTTAAATTTGATTAAAAAAATTTAATAGAGATATGTACTCACATTTAAAAATTTATTAAATTTTTAAATAATTAAATAACATATAAAAAGTATGAACTACGATCTATTTTCCGTGCGTGTATTACAATATCCGTCACCTAACGAGCTGTCGGATTTGACAATTGAATTTTGTCATAAAACCCGCGCGGATCGGATTTTTTAGTTTCATAATATGAATATCCGACGCGAGACGGATTTTCCGACGTCGGAAAAATTTCATAATAGGTGCCCAGAATTAGAACGCACCCGCAAACCAACACCGTTTCTTCTTCTAAATTTCTATTTGGGTTTATGAAACAATCGATTGCCGACAAAAAACAGAAATCGTACTGGGAATATGGACACGAAACCGATGTTATATTGGAAGGTATTCCTCATTTATTTTGATGATTATAATAAAACTATTTTTTTTTTTTTTAGGTGAACGTAACGGGATTTAGAGTCATTTCATCAGAAAATTCATGTGCCGCAACGACTAAGTGCCCTCAGTAAAACCGAACAACTAATATCTGTTCGACGGTTGAGGATCACGGCTAAAACCGTAAATAAACTTTTTTCATCAATTGATTACATTCAGAAAATTGATAAATTTTTATTGGTTCCTGAATTTGTTATTTTATATGAAATTTGAATTTAGGATTCAAGCTTTCAAATCTGGGTATTCGAATCGATTTTTTTTTTGCAAAATTTGCAGCATAAAACGGCTGATTGCATTCAGTAGACGGTAGGTCTCAGCATTATCTCAAGCTGTTTTTCCTCAGCGATGTCGCTATTTCGTACCTCAAAAGCAACGTTCTTGGATGATTATAGACTTCAGTGCAACAAAAATAATTTATTTAACTTGATTTAAGTCAACAAATACTTAAACCAAATATTTTTAGTTTAAAATAATTCAAATTCAATTTTTCAACCACGTTTTAAAATGACAGCTGGATGCATTGCTATGTCACTTTTTTATTTGGTATTTAAGCGAAAGGCTTGCTTTGCTTATTATCATTCAACCACATCTCCAACATTTTAACAAATTTTTTTTCTTCAAATTAATTAAATAATTAATTTTTTTTTTATAATTAGTAATTCTAATTTAGACATGTTAGTACATACAATAAAACTGTATATAATTTTTTTTGTTGTTTTTAATTATTTTATTTATTTAATATTGTTTTTTTTATTTTGTTTCTTGTAAATTCTAAATTTTATTAAATTTATTCCTAATTTTTTTTGTTTTTGTTTTATTGATTAATTTTAATCATAATCATAAATTCATACATTTAAAAAAATAATTGTAATAATATTTAATCATAATATAATAATATTAATAATTAAAAAAAATCTATTCGTAGTTTGCTTTAATTTTGTTTAAGATTAAGTTATGTGTAAAGTATAATAATTTTTAGTTTAATTAATTATTACAATTTTCTTTTTATTTAGATTTTCTATGTTCAATTTTAATTTTTAGTTATACTTAAAATTATTACATTAATTTTTAATTATTTTCGTATATAAAAAAAACCTGATTTTAAAGCAATTCTATATTTTTTTTTCATTATTAATTAATTTTATTTTTATTTTTATAGATATAATACATAATTATAATTTAAAATTACATAATAAAATAATATATTATAAAATATAAAATCGAGTACACAAAAGTAAAATATTTATTTATAAAAGAAGGATACAATAATAAAAAACGTGATCGTCACTTAATTTTAATTTTGACAGATAATTAATTTTAAATAAACACGAAGAAATTATTAAGAAAAAAAAAAATAATAATTTTGGAAGCAAATTGGATTTGGAATTTTAATTATTAAATTTATTTGCGAAATGATTTTGATTTATGTTCTCTTTGGTTGCATGGCACTGGAATTTTCAGGATTGTTTTAATTTAATTTATACTTTATAATTCCAAATTATATATTTTGTGTTTAGTTGGAAAAAATAGTTATAAATCAAATCATATTTGGGCAAATAAACTAATTTAGGAAATCATTAAAAATAAAAACTCAAACATTCACAATAAAATTATAAAAAATTAAAAAAAAAATGTATAAAAAATGTCATATATAAATTAAATATGGCGGCTAATTTATGTCGGCCGCCACATTTATAGCTACCTTTCAATTCCTCATATTATATAAATACTGTTATAATTTTTTTCATGCGTTGGAAATTATTATAATAATTTCCAATTTCAGCCAATCTCGGAAAAACTTATAAAATAATTCTGAATTTTTAATTTTAATTTAATTTGTTTTGTTTGGTTTTGGCAGTGTATATTTTTTAAATATCATTTTAAATTTTAATTTTATTTTACACACAAATTTTAATTTATTAATGTTTTTCTTTTTATGGACGACAAATTATTAATTTATTTCGATAGTGATCTCTTTGTGTTAATTAATTGTTTTGTATTAATTAAGAAATTATTTTTAATTATATATTTTGTTTAAAATTAAATGTTATTTTTAAATTTTAAGGCGATACATAAGGGGGAGGTTTTCGATATGAAGGTGTTACTGGTGATTTGCCGCGTGATTCACGCCCGCCCATAAGTACTGCTGGTGGCGGCACATAATCATCGACATCATCGTTGTCTGTTACAAGAAAAAAATTATTTTTAATTAGTTTTTTTTGTCTAAAACTAAATTGTAGACCATTTTATATCTTACCATCGGGATTTGTGCTTGTATACGATGGAGGCAACAATGGTGGTTTCTCATCTTTCAATATAACCGGACTCTTATTTCCAATCTCGGGCTTCTCGTCCAACTCATCCTGGAATATTACTGGAATACCTTTCGATTTAAACGATCGCCGTTCTTCTTCGTCGCCCAGTTCCATTTTGCCCGTTAAACGTCTACGATGCAAATAGCATGCTATAACCGACGCGAAGATTAACATTGAAATAATTATCACAGCTGGTAATACGAATGTCAATAAATAATCATCCTTGGCCGGTGGTGGTGCCGGTTCATTACTTGGCATCTTATGTATTGGCGTAATAATATCTGGATGATGTATTGTATCGAAGCCTTGGCACGATCCAACCGGAATAAACGAAATATTCAATAGATTAAATTCACTACCGAACTGTTCCCGGACACGATCACGCGTTGTACCATCTGAGTACGTGTAAAAGTTGCGAATCATTTCGATTTCATCGTCGGGACAGTGTGAATGCATTCGATACAGCGTCGTATTATAAAAATTGACTAGCGTATAGTTGAAAATCGGTCGAATTTGTCGTATGTAAATATTCGATGTCGACGGTTCATTAAATACCGACGATAATCTTTCAACAAATCGTCGTTGTGATCCTGAATTATTGAAATTCTCAAACGGTACGCCAAGCGACATTTCAAACTGCATACTAAAATCACGTTTCTGTTGTGGTTTAACCGAAACTACTAGGGCATCGGTTGCAGTGAGTCCACCTCGATCCTCGGCCACCAATAAATATTCCTTTTGTCCAACGTCACCTTGTTTCGGAATACCGTAGAATTCTTCATTTTTCGAATCGAATTGTAACCAATTTTTCGGATCGAGCGGTGTACGATCAGCCGTTAATAACGATAGTTTAAGAACGGGATCATCAGAATCGTAAAAAGTATCTAGTGGCACTTTATAAATAAGTAATTGTCCAACAGTTGCGTGAATAAAATCAACCGCGTTACGTGGTATAGGAGGATAATTTTTAGGCGATGGATTTGTTTCGGTAATCGTTTGAGTTGCTTTTTTGCACGAACCAATAAGTTCAGCGTGTATCGACTTAACCGACATTTCAGGTACAAGAGAATCTGATAATCTGGGCACAGTCAAACGTTTCATAACGTGATCTAATTTATCTTCGGGGCATCGATCTTTCGGTAGTGTTTCATTTGAGTATACGAACGTTGCTGATGTTGGATCCATTGAACCGATACGAATTTCTCGTACCACAATATTCGATGTTGATGTTTCACCTAGCGTTTCGGCAATACCGCGTATAAGTCGAATTTGCCAATCAACATTAGTCCTGAATATCTGAAGTAGACGGACGCCAATACTTATTTCATGATTCTCACTACGATGCGTTCTGTGCTGTTGTACTGTCAAGTCTAATATTTCGGTTACGCTCTTACCACTACTATCGGTCGCTCTTAGATGATAAATCCATTTCGATACAACTTCTTCGAGTGGTAAACCATAAACTTCACGTTTCGCTTCATCAAACTGTACCCATGAGTTTGCTTTTAAGGGAAGGTCGTGCTTATCAAATAGCTCAAGTTTAAGGTTGGTACCATCTTCGGAATCGTAGAATATGTCTAGTGAAATTTTAAGGATGAATGGTTTACCAGAGGTAAGCTGTTGTTTTGGCAAACGATTTTTAATCAATGGTGGATTGTTAACTGGCTCTATAATTTCGAAATATTCCGTTGTGGTCGTCGGCGTAGTAGTTGGAACGGTGGTTGTTGGTGGTGCTAGCGTCGTGGTTGTTGTAGTCGGTGGTTCAGTTTGTATTGTAGTTGGCACTTGAATGGTTGTTGTTGTAGTCGTTTTCTCTGTAGTGGTTGTGGCGGGTGTTGTTGTTGGTTGTTCCGTTGTGGTTGTGGTAGTTGTTGATTGTTCAGTTGTGGTTGTTACTGGTTCAGTTATAGGCACAATAATTTTTTCAGTAGTTTTTACTGACGTTGTTGTGGTGGTTGGTGCACTGATTGGTAATTCGGTGGATGGTAAAAATTCATTATAGTCGTCGTCGTAAACATCTGGATCATAATCATCACCTTCCTCGCGATTTTCTTCTGACTTTACGTGTACTACCGGCAAACTTGGCTCATCGGTGGTCGTAGTTAATACCACTGGTTCTGTGGTTGGTATATACGGTGAACGGCCAGAACTCAAATTGATCTAAAAATTTAATAAACAGACGCTTATAAAGTACTCTAAGGACATTGCAATTTTTTAATTTCAAATTACCCGTGGTTGCACCTTATAAATAATCGGGGTCGTACTTCTCGTTGTTGTTGATGGTTGTGCTTCTTCCGTTGGTATATTGGGTAGGTATTCCTCTTCTTCTTCTTCTTCATCTTCGACATCCTAATTTTACATAAGAGAAAAAGTTGGTTAATTTTTTGATTACGACAATTTTGTGGGGTAGATGAGCGGAATTTGAATTGAATGTTTGCTCTTCCGATGGTTCCTAATTTGGACGAAAAACATCACCTACTGATGTTACAAATTCATACATCAGTGGAACTAAACGAAATGAGACAAGTCAAGAAGATAAAAAATCTTAAAGGAGAATTCGAAGTCTAGTAGAATAAAACCTTTTCGAAAAATCTCATTGCCTGAAGCTCAAGAGGAATTTTACAGTTCCTGAGTATAGTTTGAAGCGGCTGTTCGATGAAAATCAGAGAATGTCATGCAAATGTTGTATGCAACGAAAAGGAGTTACGACCGAGTCATGCCCGAGTTGAAACTGTTAGAATTTGAATTACTACGTAAAGAGAGACGCATTCATCAAACTAACCAAACACAACTAGAAATATAATTTGAGAACCAATTTAATATTTGCTTTCGAAGATGAAAACGCTGCGTCAGCTTGGCTTGGGAACTATTACTCAGATAATATCACTCATACAAAAGGCTTTAAAGAGGCCACGACAAGGCTTTCACTCGCGATAAAAAAGATCATGTTTTCGGACTCAATGTTTCAAATGCCTACAAGTAGGTCGCTGCTCCTAGATTTTATGATCGTATATCAAATAACGCTGGATCTGAAGGCCTAAGTTACTTTAATGGGAACATGTATGAAGGACCCTAAAACATAGTGGGAACAAGATGGGAATATAGATTACAGAGTGAACAAATCCCTTGAATGAAACCACCATTAGTAAATTGAACAGAAGTCGAAAAAACGATGTTGTCGTCTCGTCGACTAGCAAACCGTAATACCAGAAGTCATTTGTTGCCTATTAGCGAGCATTTAAGCCACCTCTTGGGCACGCTATTAGGACCCAGAATTTGTATGACAGAGAGAATGCGGAATTTTCTTAGGAAACGATTTTAGTGGAGTTAGACAATTCTACACACTGATGAATCCGTGTGTAGAATTTTGAATTTTTTCTGATCCGATACAGCAAGTCATTACACGAATTATGTTTGAAATAGAAAATAACTGCGATAAAGAATAATTGCAGGGAGGTGCAGAGACTGATGAGTAAATTGGACCGGTCGGCGGCCAATTTTCGTGGGGTTCTGGGAGAACTTAATTTTTTCTCGAAGGTCGATAGTTATCTACTGCTTTTCACGTTATTATGACTAGTATTGCCGAATGAAACTTAGAGTATTTGAATAGGGTCATTGAAACCGATATATATCTCCGTTCTTGTCAGAGTATCGAAGTTATATGTCAAGGGAATCACCACCACTTGTTTTATCAGACAGAAAGACTCGTACACCATGTGACACTAAGTTGAAGAAGCAAAATCACGAGGCAGTAGAGACGACAAGAAGGAACTCTGGTCTCGCTGGAAAATCCTGCAAGTATTGAGTTTACAAAGAAGTTTGGAAGGGACATACATATTAAGTTAGTGTTAAAATTAATAACGCTCTTCATGGGATTCAGAGGACTCTGGAAAAAAAATACGGCTGTCAAATGGACCAAATGCGTCTTTCTGGTGGCAGGCGGGCCTCCAACAAAGAACGGAGAACTGTTACTTTCTGACTATTTCCCATAAGTGGCGACATTGTGAACTTGTTTAGTGGCTCCTTCACTTCTCGATTGAGAATGATTTTATCCAAGACCATTGTCAGATTTCTCGGAGTCAACTGTTCATTCATTCCCAGTAACCATGCAGCATGACTATAGAGCTGGAAAATATGTGAAACTGTTGTACATGAAGTTGTCTATTGAATTGGTCATTAAATAACAAGAGGCTTATTATTATCATGTTCCTCGATATTGCCGAAGCATTTCATTAAATGGATCGAGTTCACTATTCGGTGTCAGGCAAACATTTAAATGTTGTATTCGATCTAGAGTTTTTTGCTAAGTGAAGTGGTGCTTTGAAGGTAAGGGCTTCATGTGAATTTTAAGACCAGTTTTCTTGTTTTCACGAGACGTAGAAATAATAGCAAATTACTGATTCCTTCATTGTTTAGGCAGTCAGTCAATAGACCAGACTCTATCAAACATCTTGGCAGTACGTTAGTTAGACAGCAAACTTTATTGGGTGCTCTAGCTTGGAACGAGCTTTTAACAACTTCCTGGAACCGTCTGAACGGTCAATCATCTCGATCGTTTGGTGGCTAACTAATAATTTAATTCTTCAATTACGAAACCTAACAAACTTCAGGATATTACAGCAGGGTTATCACCGGAGCCATGCTCTTGAAACAAATTCTTACTTTAAAAACTATTTAGTTCCTACCACCTTTGCATTCATTCATTCCATTCATAGCTCGCTTTGGTGCTTTTTAAATTACTTCTGTTCATCGATACCAGAAACCAGAAGTGATTAATACCAAAATATTAGCGTAGATTGACTTTGGTAAGTGGCAATCGGTGGTTTATCTGCCGATGAAATTGTGGCTTTACGAAAACTTCTAAAAAAGGTGCTCGAGTTCCTAATTTTTTTGACGAATCTTCTAACTCTTCCTCTTATCTGGCGCTACATCCTATGAAGATATTTGGTCACCCCAACAATATTCTGCCAGATAACTCGATCGACAACAAGAGGGCATCAGGCACAATAACCAAGAGTTCAACGATACTGCTTTACGTCGTCCATATATCGAAAAGGGGGACCTCCCCCGAGAGCTCCTGTCTTCATTGATGCCGACCCAGTGTCTGTTTTACGGTACGATTTTTGGAACGTAGAACATGTTCGAGCCAACTCAGCGTTGATAATTTAATTGTTTTAATTATATCAGAATTGTTTAGATCATTTCTGATCTCGAGATTCAGACATAAAACATTTCTCAATTCACGGCAAGCCAGTGTTGTTAGCTTGAAAATGTTAACGATAGCGTATAATTCTCGGTAACTTGAGGTTCGGCAGGGACTGGGTTTTGCACATTTATCACCGATCCCAGGTATTTAAAGTTATTGACCTACCCAGAGAAACACAATCCTCAGAGAAAAAGTTTGATCGGTTGTTGACCTACTTCAATAAATACCGCATTGGTAGGCGCCCAAAACGCGTTCACTGTAAATTGACAACTTGTGAGGAACTACGGTTAGTAAGGGTAGGGCTACTTTCCACTCGTTTGGGATATTGCGAAGCAAATCGATGAAACCAGTTCAAATAGCAGAGGTAATCGCTACCGTTCTTGAACATTCCATTAAAATGCCATCTTCACCAAGTTCCTTATTATTTTTCATTTTAGATATGACTCTGCTATTCATCGTAAAATGACGCTGGAGGAGTCGTCATTTCTACATTGATATTCGTCAGTTCTACATTTCTAGATTGTCCAATGATGACGGGAAATAATTTCGCCACACTGTCAGTCCGTTTGTTTCCAGATACATTGAGAATTGTGCTACTACTTGGATGGAAGCCGATAGCGATTTTAGTTTCGATTTTAGACACTTGTTGTTTGTGCCGTTCACGTTTCATTATTCACACAGTCAGTTGGAGTGTCGCCTAGATTCGCCGTTGAAGCAGTTATAATCGGCAATTTAAGTATGTTCCGATGTTCTTCCACAAACTGGGGTAGTGGTTGGCAGTACAGGGTTGATATTCTAGCTTCGAAGTTAGCCCGGGTAACTTGATTGTTTAATGTTTCGGTATTCCATCGAGATATTCGTTGGAATCGGTTATTATACGTGGTGGATAGTTGGACGACATATTTGGTATTTAAATCCTCTTGTATCTAAATACTTATTGTTCTACGTTCCAGGCAGGATCGAAAGCGTTCACAAATTGCGCGATTGATGTAGGTAAACTTGTTAATCCAAATAGAAACATTATTTTTTATAATTTTGCGAGCTTTTACAAACTGGTTAAAGATTCAAAATACTTTAATAATCTTCTTTGTACTAATTACGGTCACAGTCATGTGGGTTCTTGTTCCTTGTAGTAGGCAAACAAGGCTTGCATCTTTTACCTGCCGTAAGGCGATGCCGTTTATCATGAGTTAGATTTGGGTAGGACTCTTCTTCAAGGATCATTTGTATTGTATGATGCTTCTTGCCAAAGATGTTTTGTGTGAATTCTGCCTCTTTGTGCTGGAGGTTTACGAAACCAATCCATCACAATTCTTTCGTTTAAATTAGTAAAATTAATACAAATCTGATATGACCAATTTTTATTCTTACAATTAGGTTTTGACTCGAAAGTTCCAACTCCGACTATGATTACTTTCAGAAGCTACTCGACAATTTCTTCATCCCCATTTACTTTCTTGGATTCAGAAATTCTTATCAAAAAACATACTAAATACATACTCAATTCTCATAAAATTTCAAGTGATGGAAATTGTCGTTTCAAGTTGTAGCAGTCGTAAGGAAATATTTATAAAGTACGAGGACAAATCAAAAAGTCTTGCAATATCATATGAAAAAAAAGAGTGAGTGAGACAGCAATATTTTTATTTTTCGACATAATCTCCTTTAAGGTTTATACATTTGTCACATCGATCAATTAGCTTGCCTAAACCCTCTAAAAAACAAGATTGCTTTTGCTCCATAAAATATTCATTTACAACAGACTGTACGTCATAGTCAGTGGAAAATTTCCGGCCCCTTAGTGTTTTTTTCAAATTGGGAAACAGAAAGTAGTCACTGGGTGGCAAGTCTGGAGTGTACGGTGGATGCGGAATTTCCATGAAGCCGCAGTCCTTTAATGCAGCTTGAGCAATATTAGCCTTGTGCACTGGTGCATTGTCGTGAAGAAGCAAAATTTTTTTCCTAACTTTCCTTGGCCGTTTTTCCTGGATCGCCCTTTTCAATTTTCGCAAAACCTCTGCGTAATATATGCCTGTGATTGTGGTTTTCGGTGGCATATAATCGATTATCAAAATTCCTTCAGCATCCCAAAAAATTGTTGCCAAAACCTTACCAGCAGACGGTTGAGTTTTGAATTTCTTTGGTGGTGGTTCACTACGTTTAATCCATTGCATCGATTCTTGTTTGGATTCCGGATCACAGTGATGAAGCCATGTTTCATCGCCTGTTATTATGTTATCCAAGAAATTTTCTGGATCTTCTTTGTACATATCTAAAATCGCGTTTGAAGTTTGAACACGCATTTTTTTTTGTTCTGCATTCAACAAACGGAACACCCATCGCGCACTTTCTTTCGACATGTGAAGGTGGTTATGTAATATAGTATATGTGGTACCGTATGAAAGAGAAAGTCTCCACGCTAACCGCGAAACAGAAATACGCCGGTCCTCCAATACAATAGATTCGGCCAAAATTACGTTTTCACGGCTAATAGCATCTGCTGGCCGACCCGAGCGGTTGTCGTCTTCTAATGACTCCCGACTACTTTTGAATAATTTTACCCACCTTGTTACTGTGGCATATGATGGTGCAGATTTGCCGTAAACTTTTGATATATAGTTGAATATATAAATTGCATTTCGTCCATCTTTACAGAAAAATTTAATAACGGCGCGACATTCAATTTCATTCATTTTAAGAAATATTCAAAACCCGTGTTACTAAATTGACAAAAACAAACGAACTGTAAAATTTACATCGAAATGTTCTTCTAGAAGTTTCATCGCGACAAAAAATGGTTTTGAAAAATATATTGTTGTCTCACTCACTCTTTTTTTTCATATGATATTGCAAGACTTTTTGATATACCCTCGTAGCATACTAAAATTTGAAAAATAGCTAGAACGACTTTATTGAACAATTATTTTGTAAGTTTCGATTTAATGATCTAGTAACCAAGAAGATGAGTAGTCCCATCACTTGAAGTGATGCTACTAGAGGAATAGGGGTGTAAATATCCCTGTCTCCGAAAATATTGACTTTTCCTAGCTTCAGGGTTTCCCGCCTTAAATGATTAGTAAAGGTCTAATTTAAATGTAAATTGTTTCAGAAAAGTAGCCTCTAACAAAGAAATTTATTTGTATGTGTGTCTTGAATTCCATCAATGCAATATTGAATATTTTCCTCGCCCATTACCAAATGCATCTATCTCTGAAAAGAATCAAAATAGAATCGAGCGGTCGACTGGAAAAGATTCAGCGACATATCGAAGCTTCTTCCTGAGTTCGATAGTCTAAGGGATATATCCTCATGGTTTTCAAGAGTCGAAGAATATAGTCAAATATATAATATGTCGGATTTAGCTACGCGACACTTTGCACTATTAAAATTAGTTGGATCGGCTAAAGTTTGGTTGGATGGTTTAGGAACAGTCAATTTTGAGTGGCGGGAATGGAGAAAGCTATTACTCGAGAATTTTCCAACAAACGGAAGTGCATTAGAAAGGCAAAGAAGAGCAGAATCATATAAACGGAAAGCAAATGAAGAAATTTTACCATATTACTTTCAAAAGTTATCGTTGTGTTATCAAGCTGGTATGAAGAATGACGAAATTATTGAGTTGATCGTAGAGGGATTGCATGACAGTCGATATTGCAGTTTTTTAGGACCATTAAGAAGATATGATAGACCGTCCGAACTTTTAATTGATTTAAAAGAAACTGACAATTACTACAGGACAGAAAAAAATCAAGTATTAAGAATAGTATAGTTCAACGAATCAATACAAAGAAGTAAATCATATGCGTCATAATACGAATAGCATCAGTTCTATACGGCGAACCAATGGTATGGATACAGCTAACGTTACGAAAAAACTAACTTTTTTTAAGTGTGGTAAAGAGGGTCACTTTGCCAGAAACAGTGGCACGAATAAATTGCCTAGCAATTCTTCAACCTATAATTCATCGAATGAAAAACCAAAAGTGTTACATGTACAGGTTAATACTCATCAGAAATTTTTCAAGAAAGCAGAGACAAATGGCGAAATCATAGATTATTACGTTGATCTGGGAAGCAGTTGTACAGTTTTAAGAAGTGATATTGCAGATCAAATTAGTGTAACCTTTTACAAGGACGAAAATCTTGTTAAATTAAAAAGTTATGGAGGTGCGGAAGTGCAGCCAGTTGGTGTTACAACTCTCGTCATTAAAGTAGGCGATGTATCAGCGAAGGTGAAAGTTTTCATAGTGAAACCTGAATTCCAGAGTGCACCAATTTTAGTTGGGCATTCATTTACCTAATGGTTTGTGGGTCACATACAAGTGGCATTTTGAGAGGGATGAAGTTTTGCATATTGATAGTCGTTTACAAGAAAATGGAACAGCTATCCCGAATTGTGTAATATAGTCAACGAAGAAATCATCTATAGTTCCAGTTGCTAACTTTACCGATAATCCGATTGATATCAAGAAGGGTTCCGTGCTCACCAGAGCTATGGTGTGGAGGCGCTTCGAATTACAATAAAAATGAACGCCAAATTGAAAGCCAACAAATAGTTACATACGATGATAATTCCGAAGTATTTAAAATAATGAACAAATACAAGGGCGTAGTTTCGACAAATATGAGTCAGTTGGGTCTAACTGACAAAGTTCAAATGGAGATGATCGAGAACTTAAAATCAAATGACGTCATCGAAGATTGTTCATCAGAATATGCCAGCCCTATAATATTGGTCAAGAAGAAGACCGGTGAGTATCGTTTATGTATAGATTACAGAAAATTAAATAGTAATACCGTCAAATATCACGATCCCATTACTCGAATAGACGACCAGTTAGATAGGTTAGGAAGATAGAGCTATTTTACGAGTTTAGATTTATACTCAGGTTATTATCAGGTCGCAGTTTCTGAGAAAAGTACAGATAAAACAACTTTTCTAACGCCGGATGGGCATTACCAGTTCTAGCGTATGCCCTTTGGGCTTTGTAATGCCCCAGCGGTATTTCAGCGATTAATTAATACGATTTTGGGTAGATTACGATTTAGTGTAGCAATGGCATATTTTGATGATAGCTATCGAAACAAGGGCAGAAGGAATAGAAAATTTTAAGATTATATTGAATGTTATCCGAGAAAGTAATCTGACAATCAATTTAAGCAAGGGTAGGATTTTGATGAGAAAAATAAATTATCTGGGGTTCGAAATAAGTGGGGATGGAATTCAGCCGGGTCAGGTTAAAATCGAGAGTTTGGTCAGATTTCCACCACCGAAAGATCAAAAGGATGTTTGAAGTTTTATAGGCCTCGCAAGCTATTTTAGACGTTTTGTAAGGAATTTTGCTGTCATAGCGCGTCCACTTACAGATTTATTATCGAAAAAATCGAATTTCATGTGTGAAGATTCTCAACAACAGGCATTTGAGTCGATTAAGAAGGTACTTGTGGCATCGCCTATTTTGAAGGTGTTTCACCCAGCATCAGCTACGGAATTACATACGGATGCCCGTGCAATAGGCCTTGGGGCAGTTTTGCTTCAAAAACAAACGAATGATAAGTTACATCCAGCAGCGCACTATAGTAGAAGGACTACCTCAGAAGAATCTCGATATCATAGCATCGAGCTTGAGGCTTTAGCTATTGTTAGTGCCTTAGATAAGTTCAGAATATATTTATTGGGAATACCGTTCGTAATAAGGACTGATTGTAACAGTTTAAAGTTGATGGAGTCAAAAAGAGATTTAAGGGATCAGTTAATCAAGTTGCAGACGCCTTTTCAAGGTATCCTATAGAAGATGAGAATATATATAGTGATAGGGATAAGCGTAAACACTGATTGGGTAGCTTTTATGCAGAGAGGATGTACGGAAATAGAAGAGATCGTGAAAAACTTAGAAGTGAATGCAGATTTAAAAAATAAATATACGGTTTATAAGGGTAGATTATATAGTATATAATTCCAAAGAAAGATGGAGGTTATACGTTAAAGGGGAATTAAGGTCATATCTGATTAACGAGGCTCACATCAATGTGTCACATATGCGTGTGAACAAAACATTATCAAAGCTAAAGGAAACTTACAATTTTCTCACAATGAGAGAACAAGTTTCTAAGTATATTAATAGATGTATTAATTGTCTCAGGGATTCTTGCATCCACTTGACAAAGGGAACGTTCCGTTCATAACGGTTCATGTAGACCACTTGAAACCGTTTGTGAGAACCAAAGACAAAAGAAAATACTTGTTATGTATTGTGGATGGGTTTTCCAAGTTTACTTGGCTTAAGGCAGTTAAAACGGTAGAATCAGTGGAAACTGCAAGTACATTTTTAGAGTTCATGTTCTGTTATATGGTAGACCGCAACGTATAATTTCAGATAGATGTGGTGCTTTCACGGGAAGACACTTTTTAGAGATGTGTAGGAGTTATAATATCCAGCATGACAAGGTAGGATCGATACACCTCGGGCTAATGGACAAGCTGAGGTTGCCAACAAAACTATTCTAACAGGTTTAAGGACTTTATCTACTGGAGTGGAGTGTAGTGATTGGGATACTAAACTCTTAGAAGTTATGTGGTCAATGAATAATACTCTTCATCGGGTTACGCAAAAGACACCTGCTAATTTAGCCTTTCGATCTGTGCCAAATGGGCCCAAAGACAGTCCACTGACATGCGAGATTAACAGTATAAATTAGGAAGTAGGTAATGTTAGAGAGATAGAGTAAACGATTAGAGGATTACAACAAAAATAGTAAACAAGTGTTAAAAAGTGTACCAAATGCAAAGTGTCAAAGTGTAATAAAGTGTAAAAAAAAGTAAAAAAGTTTATAAAATGTAAAGAGTTTAAAAATTAAAAAGTATGAAAAAAGTGTATGCAAGCGTAAGAAAGTGTGAAAGTTGCTTTTGGATTCCTCGCCGTAACATACTATATGTTTATTTATTTTTATTTTTAAAATAAATTTAATTTAAAAGTTTAACGTGTACGTAAAAAAGAGTTTAAAGAATTGTCTTTATCACTTTAAAGAGAAATAATGATATAATGGAATAGTAGCAGCAGGGCAAAAACGACTTAAATATTTGGAATTAATGGCGTATGCCGAATTTTTAGTAAACAAAGTGTGGAATCCATTACGAATCCCATAAGCGCCTAAAATTCGTAACCATATAAAAAATATGATTAATTTTGATTAAAGGAATGATACAATTGATGCGATTGATCGTTTCTTCGTCTAGACGGGAGCTTAATATTTTAATGGTGAATCAAAAATCCAATTCAATATTCCATCCAATCTACTGTAAGAAAAATAAACAAATATTATTAAATTATTTATTTAAATTAAAAATGTAATAAATATTTTATTTTTATCTATACATATAATTAAATTACGAATTGTATGTACATATATAATAATTAATAATTTATTTACACAAATATGTATTTATTATTAAATAAAAATGTAAATAAATTAAATTGGAAAATTAAAAATTTAACAAATTATCATTGTTATTATATTATTATGATTATTACTATGTTTGGTTATTTAATTAATTTTTTAATAACTTTTAATCCCAAAACAATAAAAAATAAAATGTAAAATGAAAAAGCATAAAAGCTCATGCATAAAACTTATTAAATATTATATATATTATATATTATGAAAACCAATACAAAACCAACAAAAAAAAATTATTTTCTAAAGTGAATAAAAAAGTTAAGTTGTGTCGAAAACCATATCACAAACCATACCAAAAAATGTACAAAAACCAAAAAAAAATATGTAAAATAGAAAAGTTAAAAAGGGAAATTTAGAAAATTCCATAGATAGTAAATATGATGTATGTATATACAAAAAACAAAAAAAAAATATATAAAAAGCACTATGATTGAGTTGAGATAGTATAAAGTTTAAAATGTATTAAAAAAAGCTTATTAAGCGCTCAATCATAGAATACAAAAACTTGAGTAATTTTCCTGGAAATAATTTTCATTTTCCAGAAGCTTTATAATCAAATATATAACACAAAAAAATATTAAATATATATTTTCAGGAGTTTGTATATGTATATGGTTGTTTGTGTATGTTTATATAGCTTATATAGGTGTGGTGGGGCTGGTGAAACTCTATACATATACATATAACTTTACTAGATAGTGAGTTATTACATTGTTGCTTTTTGCATGTTGACCGGAGAGGTTTAAGTTGAAAAGTTTTAATTAGTAGATGTTTGTTCGGTGTGCTTTTATAAAATTTCAAAGCTTTATGATTTATAGCTTTTAAGTGTATGAATGGTTTGTGGTGTGTTTGTAATGTGTGTGTTGAGATTGTCTCAAGTTGCGAATTACATTTTTTTTTGTATATCGTATCTCAATAGGATTATTAATCCCTATGTTTTTTTGTGTGAAAAACATGACAAATACCTAATTAAAGCTCGTACCGGTCAACATGATAATATTAATCCTGAACACATTTTAGTAAAAAAAATTACAAATTTTAGACAAAATTTGTAATTCCATGTATAATAATTTGAACTGCGAATTTTTTAAAATTTCATACAAAATTTTCTTACCTTTGGATCGATCAGATTTTTTGTTGTAATTATATTGTCTTGTAGTAGTGTTGTTGTTTCATAATTATAATTAATGTTAGTTAATTTACTATTTCTACTATTATTATTATTATTATTATTATTATTATTAATATTATGATTATATTCATTCGATGGGGTTGTTGTTAGTAAATGGTTTTTAGAAGACGACGATGAGCCAATTGAAGATGATAACAACAATGACGATGATGATGGTATTGATATTGTTGTTGGCCTAATATTATCCGTAGCAACTACAAATGGGGATGATGGTGACGTTGATGATGGTATTGTAGTTGTTTCATGCATATTAAATTTGAGATCGCCACCGATTGGTATTTTAATTGGTGTACCCGAGGTTGTTACAGTTTTATCAATATCTTCTACAATATAATCATCTTCTGATATGATTGAGTCATCCGATTGACCGTTATCACTACCTAAGCCATTCGATTTCTTCGTTATAATTTCAATTTGTTCACTATCCGTTATCGTTTCCGAAATTGGTATAATATCATCGAATAGTTTATCATCGATTAAGCGATTTTTATGCTTGTCGGTTAATATTTTTGAGAGTTCATCGTCCGATTCTTTCAATTTATTCGTATTGTTCTCAATCGTTTTGATAATGTCGGATTCTAATTTCGATAAACTGTCTTTCATATCATCGTCGAGCATGGTTTTTGTCAATTTTGTCAAGCTTCGTGTGCTCGTATCAATGCCAACATCATCATCATCATTAAATGATTGTAAATTTTTCATTGTTGTTGTTGTTGTCGGCGATGGCGGTGATTCTGATATGCGACTTGTTAATTTATTACTATTATCGTAAGTATTATTGTTACTATTATTACTACTAGCAGAGCGATCATTGTTTTGCTAGAAATGTAAAAAAAACGAAAAAATGCCAAGAAAAGATGATAGAGTATAAAGAAGTTACAAAAATGATACAGCGGCTGTTTTTTTAAGTATACAGACAACAATGTTTGATATTTTTATGTGTTGGCGGCATAAACCGGTCAATGATTATTTTAAATGCAATTCAATTAGTTAAATCTGAATATTAACGCGAAATTATTGAATTACAAAGTTTGTCATTTTTTAATTAAGAACTAGAACGAAAATTACTTTCTAAAGTATCTTATTATACTGATGGTTATTTATGCGACAAATCAAGTATTAGCGATGCGATGTTAGTATGAGTTGCGAGGTAATTTTAATAATTATTGCACTCAGACATGTTTGAGCGGAAACTCTATATGGTATTAAGGTAAGAGGCCGATTGATTTGCGTATTTACAAACATTTTACCTACAGTGATTTTACAATCGTTAACGAAAAAACCAATCTTAGCCGACTACTTCATTTCTGTTAGCCAGAAACCTAAATACAACTTTTTTGAGCGATTCCCCACAAATAAAAATCAACACTCAAAAAAGCCCGAGACAAAGCTGACCAAGAACAGGGAAAGCGATACAAAATTTAAAATGCCAAGGTGCATAAGCTACATACGACATCAACGCCATAATGGAAGTGGTAGATATTGAACCATGCAGCGAACCATACTACGAGATGAAAATTAAATTACTGAACGCCTCATAGATTTTCTTTATCAACAACCATAAAGAAATACATATTAGGCAATGTAACCGAGGATAAATTTGCCAAGCAGTATTTTGGTGAAAAATAAATGCTGTAAAATTTCATTTTGGTGAAAAATAAATGCTACTCGCCGCAAGTGGCAGCACGATCACTAAAAATATTTTTTTTTATGTAATTACCAGCTGGATTTTTTTTTTTATTCACTATGTCTCTTTTTTCACTAAATAAAACATCTCGGCGGAATAACATATTGATAAAAGTGATCCTTATAATGGCAAATTGATTGATCTCTGAGTAAAGGAACTCGGTATATGAAATCTTGAAATTTAACAATATTTCCTCCCTCCGCCATTTCTTAACGAATTACGATGAAATTTGGATAGTAGTATTGATCAGAGATTTTAAAGTAATTTTGGACACAATTCCAGGATCTGGTAGTGCTGGACTAAACTAGCCATTTCATAACCTGTCCTAATGAAAAATGGTATCCGTACATTTTACACGATATAAATAAAATTTATACTGCAAGGAACTTGGCTATTTCTTAATTAAATTTTGTAAAATTTGCATTGCATACACGGAAAATTCGGAAAAAATTTATGGATTAGAATTTTCCATATCTCGAAAAACTTCCACTAGTTACCAATAGGTTGTTTTTGTAATAGCCTAGGACATACTCAGACTACATGGAAAATTTGGGGAAAATTTATGGACTAGAATTTTTGAATTTCTACGGCCATATAAGTTATTAGAAAAACAACCGAACATTTTGGTGACTAGTGGAAGTTTTTGAGATATTGGTCGAAAAACTAAAAATAACTTATATTGCCGCAGATAATCAAAAAATTAAAGTGAAAATTCTAATCCAAATTTTGTTTCCTAATTGTCCCTGTATGCAATGCAAACTTTACAAAATTTAATTAAGAAATAGCTGAGTTCCCTCCAGTTTTATAGTTAAATTTATTTATATCCTGTAAAATGTACAGATAGCATTTTTCATAAGGACTGGTTATGAAATGGCCAGCTTAGTCCAGCACGAACAGATCCTAGAATTTTGTCCAGAACTTACTTTAAAATTTCTGATCAATACTATCACATTTCTATGGGGACAGTGATCCCACACATTGCGGGATAATGGCCCCGCTTTCAAAGCTTATTCACCATAATGATTCATTGCAAAAAAGATTTAGCCAGTAAGAAAATGCACTACTTATTGCCAGTAAGGAGAAGGACCTAAACTCATAAGCCCCTACAGTGCATCAAAAAAAACTACTCCACTGTCTGGAGTACTTTAATCTAGATTCGTAGTGATGGCAACCTCTGGAGAAGATTTTAGGACACTTTTCTTGAATAAAGTCTAGGAATACTCGTTTGAATATAATATATCCCGATATTCAACTCTTTGAATTCTATCGCTATTTTTTTCTATACTGAAAGGTAGATAAATTCATAATTACATTTCTTAATGAAAAACAGACAAAGCCAACTAGAAAAAAAATTTAGTCATTTGATTAGTGATGAAATTATCTGCCTTTCAGTATAGAAAAAAATAGCGATAGAATTCAAAAGAGATGCATATTGGGAATTTCCATTTTTTACCGGATTTAATCTGATGTAACGACATGGTGTATCTACATACAAAATTCGAAAATTTCTAAAAATTTTACGTTTAAAGTGACTTGGCTGAAACGTAGTTGAAATAAAATATTTTACACCGCATCCCCAATAGAAATTTATGACTTGTGTATTTTAACAAGAATACAAAAAATTATTTTGAAAAATGAGGTTCGCAAGTTTTTCCTATTCCTATTAATTCGGTATGCTTTTTATACGACATAAGTCGTAAATTGTGAGTCATAAGCCATAAGTTTTCTATTGGGGATGCGGTGATAGTGATAGTAATATCTTGAAACAATTTCAGAACGCTTTTTATTTAAACTACTTTCCAGTCATGACCCTATGCTGTATAATGCACGATTTACATGTTCCAATTTTTTTTCCCAACAAATTTTTTACTGAAAAGTAGAACTGCACGCAAATAACAAAAAGTTACTAGTTAAAAAGAGTCAGCCATATGTAAACAAAATTTGCTCAAAAAAAAAAAAAGAAAAAATCCAATTTTATTTTACTGGAATTTGTTTCGTGCTCCTCTCGCAAACGAAAATCGTAATATACTTAACCTTTCATTTTTTACTAGAAAAAAAAATTAGAACATGTAAATCGCACATAAGACAGCCGAATTTGCCAGCGAAACATAAGATATAACGCCACTCGCCACAAGTGGTAGTGCTGCCAAAAAAGAGAAATTCTGTTGTTATTTTTCTTTAACATCTATCACTTTACCTCTTCTTTTACAACATAAAACAAACAATCCAGCGGAATAACACTTTAAAGGTGTTCCATAAATTGGTAAATTGATTGAGCTCCGAAGTAAAAAAACTCACTAAATGAAATTTTGTCTATCCTTCTCCGCCAATTCTTAACGAACTATGATGAAATTTGGTTAGTAGTATCGACTAGACTTGGCCATTTCATTAACAATCCGTCAGAAATTTGGTTACAAGATTGATTTTTAATTGAAACATAAATTTTAGTCGAAGTTCTGGTATCTGTCCATTATACACGATTAAAATTGATTCTGGCTATGCTGGAGGGAACTCTCAATTCTTAATCAATAATTGTGAATATATGCATCGCAGGCCTATATTGTAATTCTAATATGTATTTTGATCAAGTTTCTGAAATGAGTCAATGATCGGCGCTTCTCGTTCACTTCATTACAAGTAAATACAAAAATAGTTGTGCAGGACTGCATTTAAATTTTGGAACATTGGAAATTTGGGAATCTAATAAGAATATTAAAAAATAAAAATTGTAATCGATAAATTTTCCTCAAATTTCCTAATAGTCTCAGTACGACCTTAGTAAACGTTTCCCTTCATTTTTTTATAAGATTCGCAAGTTTCCAATCCAAAACCAAAATACAATCTTGTACAACTATTTTGATATTTACTTGTAAAGACCTGCTGCCCTATTCCTGAATACGATACGAAAACGAAAATACAAAATTCATATTTGAATTGAATCAGATTCGTACGATTCTTATTTGAAATTGAATATGAATCTTGTACATTCGTTTCGTATCGTATTCAGGAATACGGCCACTGGACTATAAGCGCCCATCATTGACTCCTTTCAAAATTTCGTTCAAAATTAAAATTAAAATTTCAATATAGACCTGCGATGTAAATTTCACATTTATTCATTAAGAATTAGCCGGGTTCTCTGCAACTGATCAAACGGCACAGTGGTAAAAACTTTGGCGTTTGGATCGAGAGGTACCGGATTCGAATCCCGATAGGGCAAGGATGCCAAATAGATGTTTCAGAGGATGATATGGAGCAATCCGATGTGCAGATGATTCAAAGAAAATCGGGCTTATAGCCGTACGTCCTCGAAGAATTGGCTTGCAAGACGTAAAACTAGGACCGAACCGCGAAAGAGTTGGGAGTGCTTCGGCCCCAGAACAGATTGTAAAGATAAAAAACAAAAAAGTTTCTCCGGTAGACTATGCTAAAAACAATTTTAATCGTATAGAACTTCACCTAAAATTTATGTTTCATTTCAAAAACAATCTAGAAATCAAATTTCATAAGGATTGGTTATTAAATGACCAAGTGTAGTTCAGCATGAGCAGGATTTTGTTCAAAACTCACTTCAGAATCCCAAACCGATACTGCTAACCAAATTTCATCATAATTCGTTAAAAAATGGCAAGATGACACATTGTAAAATTACAAAATTTCATAAACCGAGTTTCTTTACATCGGAGGTCAATCAATTTGTCAGTTTAAGGAACCCTTTTAAGATTTTATTCCGCTGGAATGTTTTAGTTTGTGAAAAACACTTGCAAAATATATTAAAAAATTTCCGTTGGCTATAAAATAACAACCGAAGTACTCTTTTGTTATAGCGTTGCCACTTGTTTTCCGCTGACAATTTTTCGCTGTCTTTATCATGACACTTTAAAAATTAGATTTTTAAAAAATTTCAAATTTTGCATATACGCTACTACATATATTCAAACGAGTTTTCCCGGCCTCTGCACAAAAAAAAGTGGTCTGAAATATTTTCCAGAGATAACCATTACAAAGACCTTTTATTTGAACTACTTTCCAGTCATGTTAAAACCTATCAATTTTTAGAAATTTTCAAATTATGAAACTTTGTATGTACGATATATTCTGAAATGTTTACCAGAGCAAGCGATCATTAAGGTATTTTTTCATTTAAGCTACTTCAGTACCTAGACGGATTAAAATCTCATTTCTTCCTAAAATGTCACTTACGTTGAATTTATCGAAATTTTCAAATTTGCATGCACGAAATAGTCTAACGAGTTTCCCCTGTTGGAAAATGAATTCTTCAGAACAATAATAAAATAGTTTAGTTTGTTAGGTTTAATGGTTTCGGATGAATTTTTTTATTTTGAATATTTTTATTTTCTAACAACATAATAAATAATTTTGGTTATACAAAAATACTATCGGTTGGACAAAAATGGGATTCTAAAATAATTTTTGTTACGAGTTTTAGTTCTCCTACATGCAATTTCATCATGATAGGTTAAAAATGGCCAAGCTCGGTCCCTGTGGGCCCTACTACAGAATTCGACATTAAACAACGCACCGGAGACGAAATTCATCGAAATAAAATGAATAGTCCAACACACTACGGGATCACCCTAACTAGCTAAAAATTACAAAATTATCGAAAAACTTTTAATCGTAAAAAATTATCGTAAATAAAACATCGCATTTTATCGAATTTAAAGCAATTCACGGATTTATTTTAAAATCATTTTCCTGTCATTCTTGCATAAAATAGACCAATGCTAAAAAACGAGTTAGTCGAAATGCGACGACAATTTTTTTTCGATACAATTTTTCTCGACATTTTATCTTTCGATATTTTCAAACAGGAACAATAATTTTAATTAAGATAAATAATTAGATATAATTATATGCCAACTATTTCCGGTCAACAATTGGTGAATTATTTGCCCGCTGAATTGTCGTTTTAGTGAATTATTTTCTCGGTGAATTTATGCTTTCGATGAATTCTTTTTAAAATAGTTTATCGTGCAACCAAAATAACATCACAGATCACTCGAGTGTGACTAAATTTTACTCTATTTTAACGAAAAGCTCTTAAATTTTCTAGTTAAAATAAATTATTCCATTTTTTCATGTTTTAAGTGCTCTAAATTTGTGTCCGAGTTCTAATTCGTTAAAGTCCACCCAAAATATTATATTCCAAGATAATTCACGTAACCATTCCTTAGTAGTGGTCGGATGACATTACGGGATCGGCTCAAAATCCCGAATCACAAAATCTCGAATTATCTCAATCCCGACAAAAAAAATCCCGATTTTCAAAATCAGAAATTTTAAAATCCCGATTTTAAAAATCCGGACTTTAAAAATCCCGATTTCCAAAATCTCGACTTCCAAAATCCCGATTTTCAAAATGCCGATTTTCAAAATCCCGACTTTGCTGAAACTTTAAAAATCCCGACAAAAGTCGAGATTTTAAAAAAATATTAAATATTAAATTTTGTTTTTTCCCTTCACTTTTATTAAGAACCGATTTTTATTAAGAAGCCCTATTAAAAAAAAATATGAATTCGGCCGGCATCGGGCTTTTGAAAATCGGGATTTTGAAAATCGGGATTATGAAAATCGGAATTTTGAAAGACGGGATTTTGAAATTCGGGATTTTGAAAGTCGGGATTTTGAAATTCGGGATTTTGAGCGACAGAATTTTGTGAATCGGGATTTTGATTTCGGGATTTTCAAATTCGGGAAAACGAGCCCAACCCTGACATTATATTTATAGTTTTCCAGATTTTTCAAAAAATCGATGAAAACGCTCGCCCGTTATAAAACTTGAAATATTCATCAAAATTGTGAAGTTAACATCTCCAAGATTGACTCGAATATCATTTGAATTGAAACCCGTCAAAAATGCTCAATTTCTAAATATAATTATTAATATAACGAATCTCAAAAATATACTTTACTTAATTTTTAGAAATACGTCCCGTCCCAAAAATGTCAGCTAAAATTTGTAGATATTTCTAGATTCGGTGGTATACAACATTTAGAATCTTGTCCAATTTTATAATTTGCTTACGAAAATAAATTCCCCGATAAATGAGGTGGCAACACTCTTTAATATCATGACATTTTTGACGATTATCAGCCCTGAATAATGCCACATTTTTACTCTCAGCACCAAAAATATGTAATATCGGCGATGACAAACTATCATAACACAATTTGGGGCTGAGAGTAAAAATATGGCATTTTGATGATACCATGACGACAGAAACATTTTCGAGCTGGGGTAAATAAATGATATTAACTATTTGACCAAATTTATTTTTTCAGAATTAGTATGAAATATATTTTATGTCCGAACATTTGCTTATGTCTGGTGGTAGAGGAGAATTTAGAATAATTTCTGTGATTTTTTCAGAATTTTTTTATGGGATGGAGATAAGATCTATACTCCCTTAAACTCAGTAACTATTCGTTGGCCGGACTATTGGCACATGTCTAGTGATGAAGGAAGATTTAAAGTAATTTTAGTGATTTTTTTAGAGTTTTTCTACGGAGTGGAGTTTGAGATACGAGTTTAGTCCTTTATATTCATCAATTATTCGTTAGCCGGATATCGCCTCTTGCCTAGCGATGGAGGAAGATTTTTATGTATTGTAATTTCTGTGATTTTTTCAGAAGTTTTCTATGGGGCGAAGTTGAGATATAGTTCGTTAAACTTAATTAATTTTCTATGGTCGGACTATCGTTTGACAAACTCAACCCACCCCATAGAAAGTTCGGCCAACGAATATTCTCCGAGTTCAAGTAACTATTTGTTAATATATTTTTTGGAGAGTATAATGTTGTATTTTTTGTGTCCTTACACGTATAATATTTTATAATATTTTAATTAACTCATAATATTTTTGTTTCTTAGCTTTGATTCGGAAATATGTATACTCTAATATACGTTTACTTAATTGTAATTTATTGTCTAATTATTGTAAATTTAAATGTCGCAATAGTATACATAAACTTGTATAGTGTTGCTATAAGCAACTTTTTTTATTTTCGGGGATGGATATTAGGGGTAACAAAGGTTGTAGTTTTTAATAATATCTTTGGGATAATTTTTATTATCATCAGGGGCGGGATGTTGTATAACCTAACAATTTTCGACTTTCGGCTTATTTTATGTCTCCCGTTTTTAGAGTTAAATAATATACTGTTTCATTTTTCAATTATCATTTTTGTGATCTTAGCATGCTCGAATAAAACATCATCCGATTTCTATTTTTCGATGTCGACGGTTACTCGATTTGTTTATTTATACATCACTTGAAATGTTTGTTGGTGATACGTTTATCGACGTATGGAAAAAGAAGAGAACATATTTATACTGAAAGATTGAAAGTGTATAATTATTTGGGTGAAAGTGCATATCATTTTGCTTTAGAAAAAATGAGACATAAACTAAGTCAAAAGTCGAAAAATGTGATAGTACAACAAACCGGCCCAGATTGTGCTACTCGAGGATCTACCCAGAAATTTTTGTTGATGAACTCTCAAGATTGTTTAGCGGATTTACAAACTTTCGCACCATAGGCTCTAAATTCTCCAAATATGAATTTTTTTCTGGTCGGGCTCTAACCGGAAACTGAAAATGTAAGAAATGTGTTCATCGGTCTTGAAAACATCGTGATATATAATTATATTGAAAATTAGAAAAAACTATCCAAAATAATGCGATTATTATTCAAATGTATATTTAGTGAAATTTGTGTTTTTGTGTCCGAGGTCCTTCATTTTTTATTGTTATAGGAACTCGGCGAATGTTTTTTTATAGTATGCCATGCTGCTACGGACTCCGTTGTACGAGTATGGTACAAAGTTAAACATTTCAGGTTACTGATTATTTCTGATAAAGTAAATCAATTTTGAATGGCTAGGACTCCAGAATTCTAATCAAGATACAATAAGAACATTGATTTTACGCTAAAAGTTGTATATCGTTTGCTTTTGTTGTACTAAATATTTCTATATATTTTACAGTACTTCTACATTTGATTTTTTTCGGGAAGAAAACGATCTGCCCTGTTAACAACATTGAGATCATAAATCGTTGGCCGAATAAAGCCATTATTGGTAATGGTCTGTTTTAACTGGTTCACCAACAATTATTTCCAACCCATTATTATACAAACACCCATTACTCCGCAAACGTAAATCGCTTGTTGTATTTAAGAAGCAATTAACATTTTTTTATTAATACCAAAATCTTTGTAATTCAATCGTTCGAAAATCATTAAAATGTACATAATGTTGTTTATGTTATTTAAGTATGTTTGTATTTATGGCGTCATAAAAATAAAAAAATATGTTAAATGATTATAATTTACATACCTTTGTGCAGAAGCACATACGTAGACGTACATACGAGTACGCGTAATGAAATTCTCCTAATGTTTACAAAACGAACATTTTTTTTTTACTCTACAGACCATTTCAATGTTATCCGATTCATTAAAATTATGCGATATTTTTGTTTTCTAATGTGTTATGCATTTAAAATAATCATATCCTGTTTTTATGTATATATAATATAAAAGAATGCTTGTTTGTTTATTTATATGTATGTACAAAGAAAAATAATTCAAAAAAGATTATTTCCTTTTTAACACAATGGCTGAATATAAATGGTTGGCATTTTAAAAATAAAAACCGCATCCAGCCATTGTGTTAAAACTTTTTTTTTTTGTACATCGAGGAGAATATGTTTTGTCTTTTGCGAGAATAGAAATGCAAATAAAGATTTCAATTCTTATTTTGTATATTTTACATATAAATTTTCACTGTATTTTTGTATATATGTATTTATAAATATATAAGGCTGTAATGATGATGATAATGGTGATAGCGATTACATAAAATTATTATAATGAAAAAATAAAAATTCGCGAGTAGACCACAAAAAAAAACCGTCGTCTAGTTGTTTTTCTTCTACCGGGGCGATTTAAATGAGCTTTAGATAACAATATTATGATTATTAAACAAATGAATCTCGAAATTTGCATATTTTTGCTACATTTCGTTATGTTACCTAATGAGGTACATCAGGATAATTTTATTTGATTTTAACTGCAAATCTGAATATGAAGGGTAATGAATCGATACGATTAAAAGCAACACTCTGTAATGGCTATGGTTGCTGGGACGGTTGTCAAAAAACTAAATTTTTCGGGAATCAGGTTGAACCATAATCTCATTCATTTCTTCATACCTCACAAACACATGAAACATAAATTGTTAATTATAAATTGTGCCTCACCAGATAACTGTTGTTACTAGTCCCTGTCTACGGACCGTGGTTTATACGTAGTTTCTGAAGTGCACTGATTCTATTTCACTTTACGAATAATATTAAGCAACGACTGTTACCATCAACCAATAATTTACAAGTATAAGATATTGTTACAATCTCGCCTATGGATTTGATGGGCAAAGAATTCTACGTGGGCGAGACATTTACTCAGAGATTTAAGGTGATTTAAGGTTTAGAAAATTGCAAATATTTTTTTGTGAGACTAATGACATCTAGGTTCAAGTAGTAGCATTAGAGATAGTTTTATAAAAGTTTTGAGATATTAGTACCGTCCAGAATTTATTTTACGCGAAAGTTTAAAAGCAAAAGTGAATAGTGAGAAACATTATTTATGGTTTTTTAAATGAAATAAAATTGTGTGATTTACTGTAAATTCTGGAAAGTAAATTAATATTTATTGTTGTGTTTCTAAGGCTGCGTACCAATCCAAGGGTAAAAGTCTATTTTAAGTACAATACATTATTCGGTAAATTCATTTATTTTTGAAAAACTATGGTAAACTGATCGAAAAATCTGTACTAAAATTGATATTTACCGTAGTAAACGATTTACCCTTGGATTGGTACGCGGGTGACGGTCCAATGAGTATTTGGGGTAAATCGTTTACTATGGTTAAAATCGGATTTAGAACAGATTTTTCGATCAGTTTGCCATAGAATTTTTGGAAAATAAATGAATTTACCGAAAAACTTACATAAAATTGACTTTTACCCGAACATTGGCCCGCAGCCTTAAAATTGAATTTTGGGTGACTATTGGTACGCAGTCTAAGGTATTTTCAGGAATATTACGGAAGCGGTGTAAATCTGAATATTGTTGTAAACCACCAAATTCAATAATGTTTTCACAATCCAGTGATATGAACCGGATTTAACAAGATAAATTAACAATTAGTGATAGCGGGGGGATTGTGAATTTTAGAATTTAACAGTTACGAAGTTAAAATTCCAATTAAAGCAATGTAATTTATCGACGAGTGCTTGCAAAAAACAATTAATTTTGCAACCATACGCCAGGCTATGGAGAATCAAGGATTAGAACCAGATAGTTATGAGTTCGAAGAGGTAATAGAGGAAAAATTAGATGATAAACGTGAGATGGTGGAGACAGTTCCCAGGCTACCTGAACCTTCGATATGTCGCAGTAATTAGCTGTTATAACTCAACAAATAAAACAATGATTGACGCAACCATTGAATCAAAAATTCGATCAACAAAATCAACAATTTGATCAACACACCACGATCAACAAAGTAAAGAGACGCCACAAACAATACAAGATTTGGCGCAGCAAATGGATGGGAAAAATTTCATCAACAAAGTAAAGATTTGACGCCAGTAATGAAGCAATAAATTAATGAAATCAAAAGAGTCAATGAACATATCGAGAAGAAACTGGATCAAATAGGGCGATGGAGCAGAAAGTCGCGCATTCAGGAAACGATTGTGAGCAAGTGGAAATGGTTGTCGGTAATAAGGTGGAACCGGATCATTGGTTGGGAGGAACCATTGGGCTTTGTGGAATCGAGTAATGCGATAAGACAACAGATATGAAGAATCAGCTGAGCCAGCTCAAAAATGATGAGCAATTCAACCGAGATATTGCCACAGCAAAGAAACGGTGCAGCTCAACAGGATGCAGAATCGACGTCTCATAGTAAGCCATTTGTTGGTCAGCGAGCCCCGGAAGGAGATGTGGTGGTAAGTGAGGATGACGGCGTGGTGCCTGGTGGGGTTGATCTTAACGATTTTGGTGCAGGGATTGTTTACGTAACGAAGAATGACAGTAACTCAGGAGGTTCAACAGAAATGTGGTCTAATGCAGTCGAATGTTCAGGATGTTGAACAAAAGTTGCAGTTTCAGGTTCAACGTCTCAGAAAAAGATATTATTTGGCTGAAAGCGAATGGAACAACAATGCAGGTCGTCCAGGCAGTACATTCGAATAAAGTCAAACCACCGTTATTTGATGGCACAACTTCATTTGGGATTTCCAAATTCCCATTTCAAACAGCTGCCAACAGAATGTAATGAAGTGATGTTGCAGAATCAATCGTAGCTTTTAAAGGTAGAGCAGTCAAACAATTTCCGTAAATAGTCGCGACGGTTACAGTGAGATAATGTAGGCACTGGATCGAAAATACGGAAGTTACCACGAAAGAAGTGAATCAAGAGTATAAAACAAGGTAGGTCACCATCTCCAATGCAGCAGAAATCTAAGCAAGACAAAACATTGCCAAAGGACTAGAACCCAAGTAAAGTTTACTTCCACAACTAATTGCCCATAATAGGTGTGGGAAATACTATATGGGATAGGTATGGGAATATATTGATGGGAAAAGTTGTGTGATTACTTTACGTGCAACTTGCAACTTGCAACAGTGCGTTCATCCTAGGTAACGAAGTAGCAAAATCAAGAATTCGGGATACTGATTTTCAGCACGAAGATGCCGATATTGACGATGAGGTAATTCTAGGTATGAACTTTATGAGAACGAATGTCTTCGTGTTGGATGTTGGACGGGAGTCCTTAGCTACGGTTCAAATGTAATAAACTTCAGGCGAATAATAATTGACCACCGAGAAAACCTGTCACCAAAAACAGAAACAATTATTTGGGGAAGATTTGGAGAGAGTTTCACGCAATCTGTGAAGAGGATAATCCGGAACAAGGAATCAAAGAAGTAATGATCAGGAAAGCCATATTAAAACCAAATAGATCTCTAAATCTTTCGAATAAGTTACAAACAGTCAAAGAGTCAATCATCGGAAAATGTGAAGAGGTACATACCATAGTGAAACGTGAACAGAATATGGCGGAAATTGATTGTTTTACTTTAATTTAACGGCGTAAGTTTAGATCACGTATACATCGCCGAAATCGGGTAAGATGAAAATTGTTTACAAAATTTTCTTTGGTTTTTCTTAGGATTGTGTATCTATCGTTTTTAAGAGGTGCAAGCCAAAAATTTCGGAAAACACAACATTTTCCGGGAAAATTTTCAGTTTTTCCAAAAATATTTCTTGTTTTTTTTCTTTCAAAAATTAAAAATCTGCGGATATTATTTATCAAATCTTAATTTTAATTATAAAAATTCGAATTACGAGTGTGTTACGTAATCTCGCATTACAAAATCTCTCGTGAACGGCGAACTAAAATATGGGAGTGAAGGGTGAATTAAAATATGAGTTACTCTAAAATACGGGTTTTTATAATACGGGATTTTGAAATGCGAGATTTTGAAATGCCAGATATCGTATCGCTCCTTTTGCATACTTAAATTGGGAACTCCCCAAAGCCGCTTACCTATCATCTCCTCCGCGCAAGGATAACCCCTGAGTAAAAGAAAAATTCCAAATTTTCGCGTAAAATATTGCAATTTTTCCGAAAATGTTGGAATTTTTTTCCGGAAAATGTGATAGTTTTTCCGAAATTTTTAGCTTGCAACTCTTAAAAACGATAGATACACAATCTTACAAAGAAATTTTTTTAAAAAATTTTCATCTTACCTGATTTACGCGATGTTTACGTCATCTACACTTTAGCCAAATTCACAGACCTTTGATTTTTTAAATTCATAGGCACAAGCACGTTTTAGAATAGTGGGTGAATTTTTTAAAGTGAACCTTTCAAATATCTCGGGAAATAAGCACTCTACGAAAAAAATGTGCGCATTATCAAAAAATTTAATTTTTCCGGGGACACACACATTAGTGTTAAAATTAGTACCCCTCCTCCCCTTCTTGTAGGTGGAGCGGTGGGTAGGTTAGGTTTCAGTAGTTGCTATCGCACAATTAGGCCAATTCTGGTCTTTTGTGATACCACTCATTCACGCCACACCATTAACCCCATTCACCTACTCACAAAACTACAGTATGCCACCTGCACAAGATCCATGTCAACCTGTACATTGACGTAGACGGGGGTCGGCGCTGAATTCTGCACTTCATCAGAGGGTTTAGTAGTATTTATTAACATCACCGATCGTAATCGATGGCGAAAATTCAATTTGCATCCGGTCTCTGATGGGATTCGAATCCAGTACTCCCGGTCCAAGTGCTGAAGGTTTAACCACTGCACCAATTGTCCTTCCTAATTTAAGAAATACAATTTGTTTAAGACTAATTTCAAGTATTTACATTGAAAACGTGTTAATTTTAATTCAAGCGTATTGCAGAATCGTATCGTAAATTTAATATCTTTATAACAGCGCCATCTATCATGAATTGAAAAAAAATATTTCAAAGAAATCTTAGGTACTTTAAGCCGTAGAATCCAAATCTGCAATAAAACAGAGGTTCTTATTTTAATTTCAGTTACCCCCGCTCCACCTAGAAAAAGAGGAGGAGGGGTACTAATTTTAGCACTAATGTATTACGGAATAATTACATTTTTTGATAATGAACATTTTTTTCGTAGAGTGCTTATTTTCCGAGATATTTGAAAGTTCCAGCTTAATAAAATTGCCCAGTATATTTGGGTTTGGGGCTATGGGATTTGGTGTCGGTAGGCTTTATATACACTAATAGAAAAGCCAACTTGTCTCACAACATTCTTGACAAAAACAAGATAATAAATTGAAATTGAAAATTCAAATTCACAGCAAATATGTTGAGAAACCCACACTTGAGCGATGACGGATAATTTAGACCGAGGTACCAGCAATAGAAAAAAACCGAGTTCAGCAGTCTCACGCAGTTTGGGCGTCTCTCTACGTTCAGTGCTATATGTGAATGATTTGAACATTTTGACTAGAGATAAAAGCAATTGAACAATTTGAAAAAAAAAATGTTTACAGTCAATATAGATTGGAGATATTATAGGCCATGAGTATGAAGACCAGCGCCACTGAATTTAGGCACTTAAGTGTAACTTCTGGGCATTCGATTCCAAATCATACCTGGTCATTTATTGAAAGCCGAACACATAGTAAATGTTATCTAAGTCATCAAGAAGTTCTTGGCGATGTGACCGCATCGACATGACTGGACTTCTGAGAAGTGAAACATTGTAGACAAATCAAAAAATTAAGTTAATATTGCCAACAACCGTTTCAAGCCGGTTATTTCAACCATAGTACCAAAAAAATATACGATCAAAGATCAAAAATTCTGTACAAAGCAAGAACGGTTTCAAAACCATTTTCTTGTTGGACGATTTCGAAAAATTGTTCAGATTATTTTCTGGCTCAGATGAAAAAATTGATTTTGCATTTTCAACACACGACTGGTACGAGCAATAAAGGATTTAGAAAATCAACATTGTGACAGGAGTCCATTTAGTATATTTATGATTCTTCTGAGTATTTACTCACAAGAACTTTTTTTATTACTTAAATACCACGAAAAAATCTAAGGCCGTGGACTAAGTCATAATTTTAATAACAAAGTCGTATGTTGTTCGAAAATTACCCTAGTCCAAGGTTTATAGTAACTGATAATCACCGGTACGGATTAGAATCGCTGGTTACCATCGGCGCATGAACCTTAACGTTGACAACTCATCGTTAGATGACCAAGGAAATCACGGTAATGGTTAAAAAACACCAACGCCATTAACAATGTACTGAAGAACTAAAAAGTTGAAAACCATAAGCGTACTGTTCGAAAGGATTTACCGAGTGGAAATTTATATACCGTAACTTTTCAACTTATATGGTAATTTACATATCCTTGTGTAAATAAACTGTCATGCATTTTAGGCCATATAATGTCAAAATTCAACCTTACACGTACTAATCCAGATAATATATTAATAGCGCTATTTTAATAAAATGTCGTGAAATGAAAATCATATCACTTATGTAGGTGTGGCTTCGAGATTACCAATTTCATATAAAAAAAAAACTATATAACATTGCGTGAGTTCAAAAATTTATTTTTTCGTATACATAAAATCAAGATTCGAGATTAAAAATAAATAGGTCAAGTTTTATGTCTGTCATATATATTGTTGAGAGTGACAGTGTTTTAACTTATATATGTATGATATTACTCTAGATTAGCTAATAGACAACAAATTGTCTAACAAATCTAACTTATATCATTTCCGTCAAATTACAGAACTAAATAATAACTTTATATCGACGAGAAAGTTAACCTTAAAAATATATGGTAAATGTCATTCAACCTCCCCCTTAACCTTTTTTGCTGAACATATTTATTATGAAATTAATATACTTCATGGTTCGTTCTAATGGATTTATTAATGTCATCGCATGTTAAAAAATTATGGATGTATAGCAAAATAAGGAAAAGGGAAACTCGTGTATTAATTTTTTTTTGAAATTCCATCAAGTTTCCAATAACTTTCAGTTTTATTTTAAATATATGTTTTATAACTATATACATTAAAATTAAACGTCTAAAACGGTAATTATATGTAATAAATTAAATGTTTATTTTCATAAGTGTTTCTTTATCAATTTACAACTTTCGGATTGATGAATGCCTTCGTACAGCTTTTAAAACCTGCGTCAAACAAATTATCATTTATCAAACTGAAAGCAACGGAGACTTTCGCGTCGTGATGATAAGACCCCCAAATGTATAAGACCAATAAATCATTCAAGCAATCATCATTCCTTGACTGACAAAAAAATTTTAATGTCCCTCGGTCAGCTTTTTTTCTATACTGGGTCCGGGGAAATTTATTTTAAACCATTTAAAAATACGAATACTTAATTTATGTGATTGAGTGGACTCGATCCGGCATTGTATGGTATAAGTCTCGTTGGGTTATTAACGATTTTTGCGTTCGTTAGGATCCTTTTACGGTTGCTTTCAACGGAGACAGATCCGTCTATATTTGTAAAACCCAATACATCGGATCGAAATTGTTAAAAATTTTGCTATAATTCATATGTAAAAATCGAAAATATTCTAGAAACAATTATAGACGCATTTATATAGTCGTTTTCTAATTGCACGTTTAAAGTACTTATGACCAACTGAAATTGTCATTGGAAGGTCACGATCCGACTTTGAGGGCGTATGTACATAGAATAAAAATATTCTTTATATTATTTTTATTTTTAATACATATTAGTTCACCGATGTTAACTTTGTTAACGAACAGATAAAGTTAAACGTTTGTCGAACAGATAAGGTTAAACGTTAATTCTCGTGCCTTTTTCTCCACGTGAGAAATTGCGCATTCTGTAGCTTCAAGATTTTCCGTTTTGAAAAATTAGGTAAGCTTCTTTTTGAAAAATGTCGTTCCGATTAGTACGCATAAATTAAGAATCAATATGTTGAAATATTGGAAAGTATTTCCCTTTGTGTGAATTTTTTAAAATTAAAATTTGAATAAATTTGAAGTTCTCAGCCATTTAAATCTCATATATTCCATCAACTTTAAAATTTTATCAAAAGCGAGTGCTTTGTTTGTAAGTATTTTTTCACATGATAGATTCAATCTGTGTATTGTTTCAAATATCTGCCAAAAGTTCAATAATATCCTTTTAAATAATAATAATTCCCTAAACTTCCGATTAACTAAAATGATGGGCATAAACTGTCCATCCAGTTATTGATAGATGTCTCTAATATGCATAAACCACATAGATTGTTAAATTTTATATTATTTAGTTAATTTTAATTAAACATCAGACGTGGCTTATTTTATGCCATCTATGAACTTTTGCTTCAATATTAAGTATTTCATTTTTATTAGTTTTGGGAAGTACTCAGGGAAAATATAAGTTTGGAAATTAATATAGGGAAATACATTCTGATATTGCAACATATTGATACTGTATACTTGGGTCTAAATCATGGGTCTCATGAGACTTTTCAAAAATAAATTTTTAAAACATCATAGGGAATAAAAGTATCAGGTTCATACAGTAAGGAACTTTTCTAAACGGAATTTCATAAAACTACATAATATACATATACTCTATGTATTCCAGCAAAAGGCAGAATGAGCTGAACTGAGGCGGAACTAAATCATTTCTCAATCGATTTTGTTGATATTCGTAATACAACATTGCAATGGAATTTTAAAATTATTTTGTGGTGAAGTTCTAGAATTTAGTCAACAAGGCGGAAATAGGCCATTTATTAACCGATTTTTATTAGGTTCAGAAAGTAGGATAAAATGGGTTTCTAAGATGATTTCTGAGATGGATGAGCAAATATGTACTAAAATATGGTCAATTAGTCCATATTTCAGCCGATCCTAATAAAATACTGTGGCATCAAAATATGATCTTAAATTAAGTTTTGAAGAACTAAGCCTATACCCGATTAAGATAAAATTTGTACAAATGGCACAACTTGAACTTAACCAATGAAAAGGATTTAACGTTAGAAGTATGAAAATTAAATTGTTAATAAATTTGAAAAGTGGTGTTGTCAAATCTAATCAAACTTTACTATGTTCCTCTCTTTCTCGTCTAGACTGTTTTCAAGTTATCACGTTTTAAAGACATGATTTTCCGAAAATTCGTTCTCTAACTAACAACACATATTCAATCATAACGATAATCATACCGTAGAACAGACACAGATATTCCAATTTTGTTAAGCTCTACAACACAGGGGATAACCCATAACTAAACAACTACTTTAAAGAAAAAATTTACAATTTTAGTACTCTAATGAACCACTAGTTGCCCGCAATTAGAAATCTATATATAAGTATATACAATTGAATATTGTCTGCCGGGAGGGATGTGCCGAATGGGCGTTTCAGCCGCTCAACCGATTTTATAAGCAAGATCGTATAACCTGAAGCGTTTTGAAACAGTTGTATCCCGGAGTTAATGGAGTTTAGGGACTTCGGTAGGAATTGTTTTCTAAAATTTTAATTTTTTTAAATACTATCACGAGAATGAATTTTCAGGGTTATATGAAATCGGTGACATGCTCGAATCAGAGGGATCCTTCTCCTCAGGCAGACCCTCCTTATAAGATTTCACACCTTTCATCCAATCGGATGCGTAGTTTGCGTAGGGATTTTATATCGAAATGAGCAGGTTTTCTTAATATTTTTAAAGGGGTCGGACTCCTGGGTCTAGGGGCTGCCATACATTTTTTTTAATATGTCGATAAAAAAAAATAAACTTTTGTTAATAACGAATATTGCTTCACGCCTGTCTCCATTCACTTGAATTTACGACGTAAGCATGAAGATGGTGGCCAATTTAATCAGAGCTACCAAGAAGTGTCTTTCGATACGAAGCATTGTACGTGTAAAATTGGCTTAGTTAAAAAATTATATTTTGTTTTTCGTTATGTTATTTTCGAACGCAGTATTAGATTTAGGTTTTCAGACTATAAATGTGTCAATCTATGATTAATTTTTGTTTGTAGTTAACGTTTCATTTTTCATTATAAAATGCTGCCGCAGAAAAGATCACTATCATTTGAACAGGTTACAGCAAAGTCGGAGAAGTTTAGACCCGCAAAAATGGCCGAAACAAGTGAAATTGTGATGTAGACACGGCTTGAAAACGATCGAATCAAAACGTCTTCTTCTAGAGCTGCTGAAATAAGTGAACAGCGAACAGACACGGTTGAAAAACAATTACGATATAGTCAATCCATAGAAAAATTCAGAGCTGATGTAAAATTAGCTGCATTCAAAGACTATGATTATAACATGGACTCCAATGTTTCAATGTGGCAAATGGATAATATTTTTTTTTGCATAGTCATGCTTTAAAATTCCACAATGACTCGCCTAGAAAGTCTCGTTCGAATGGAAAAGTCAATTTGCCACATCTAAGTGATTCACCTGAATCTCTTCTAGCTTACGTCTCTGGAATTACTGAATTATCCAAACAAATTCTATAAATCATTCGAAAGTGTAACTCATACTTTCAAATGACAGCTTTACCATAATACCATAATGTGGGATCACTTCTTCCCTGACAACGACTCCAAAAATTGCATTGGAGCAAATGCCATCAGTTGATCGTCATAGTTATTCGAATTTAAACACAGATCATATAATTTACTTCAATACCCAATACTGTTTTGACAAGAAAAAGCCGAACATCATTTTTTACGTGATGCAAACTAATCCACCAACAGGTGTTATTACGTTAAATACGAAGGTTGTCCACTTCTGGAGGAAAAAATTTTTCTTAAAGAAATTAAAGTAAAACGAAAGGATATATTGTAAAAATAATTTATAATAAAAGTTTGTAAGAAGAGGTATAATTATTTGAAAATAAGTGACAAACGTAATGAATCTCCTCAAACTGGATTCCGATTAATATCATTAGAGAGTGTTGATTGCAACTACACGTGTATGATTGCAACTAAACCGACGCCAAAAGATTTCCTGCCATATATACAAAGTTCAAGATAATTCTAATTACGTGCAACGCCGAGGTAGTTTGACTTAAAATTTAAATATTGTAACAATTTAGTGTAAATATTAATTAAACACTCAAGTTACCTAAGGTAAGTTTTGAAACTTTTTTTTACTTACACGTTTATTAAAGTACCTAAATTAAATGATCTAGAGTCGTGTTCAAACGATTTAGCTCGAATCTAGAATATTCACCTGCTAACTCATCAAGTTCACCAATAACATTAAAATGAGCAGCTATACATTTATCCTGGCATTTTGTAACGACTAGAAACGAGCACTCGGTATTTTGGGATAATTATTTTTCAACCGGTCGATCATGTCAAGTTATGCATTTAATTATGGTTGATTTTTTACCATAATTCGGTGTAATTTTAACAACAAAAATAAAAAAAAAACGAGATATAAAAAAAGCTTCCGACATGAACGGAGTTCAGTTAAAAATGGTACGCGGGCACATGGAAATGAAAAAAAAAAGAATAGAAAAAACCCATAAGCCTTAAAATTAAGTACCATATAAATGAATGGATTCCATTTTTTGTTTCCGTGGCTTTTTGTTGCGAATTAATAATTTTATTTTTATTTTAAAAAAATGTGTAATTTATCAAACAATGTATATTACGATTTTATCAAACATATAATTTATTTTTAAAAAACAACAACTTTTAAATATAAAATCTTTTTAAAAAATACAGTATAAGAAACTTTCTTATATTACAACAAATAATTATTTAAAAATTAAAAATGTTTTTTTTTTTTTTAAATTTAAAAAATTAGGAAGACCGGTTTCGGAAATTCTTCCTTCGTCAGTTCCTTTTTTGATACTACTGGAATTACATGTTTTTATATTGCCCTTTTATACCATTTCCATTTATGTGTATTTAATTTTTGCTTCCACTACCGTATGATTACGTCGTATATTTTGTTTGTTCTTGTATTTGTTTTGTCGTTTAGTAGGTGTGGATTATGTCTTTGTTTATATTATATTGTTTATATTAATCCAAGGAAGGAAGAATTTCCGAAAACGGTCTTCCTAATTTTTTAAATTTAAAAAAAAAAAACATTTTAAATTTTTAAATAATTATTTGTTGTAATATAAGAAAGTTTCTTATACTGTATTTTCTAAAAAGTTTTTATATTTAAAAGTTGTTGTTTTTTAAAAATAAATTATATATGTTTGATAAAATCGTAATATACATTATTTGATAAATTACACATTTTTTAAAAATAAAAATAAAATTATTATTCTTAAAATTAAAACTTGTAATAGAGATTATAAAATAAAACTATTGATAATATTGTTGTGAAAATTGCAAATTGGTATAAAAAAATTATGTATTATAGTGATTAAATAAATAAACTTTATAAGAATTTAAATAAAATAAAAAAAAAAACCCAAAATTAATACGTGCTATTTTTAATGATGTGTTTTAATAAAATCCGCTAAGCAAAGTGTATAGATTTTTTTTTCTGAGTTGAAGTTATATGAAATCATAAAGATATATATAATTTATACATATATAAGAATATATAAAATACGCCCGGCATACAATTTTGGGCATAATAAATTCTAATGGTGGGTAACAATTCACCATAGACGAAACTTTACAAAGCACGGTGAGCAGTGTAATCGCGGTAGGAAATGGATTAAATATCGCTTTCCGCATAACAATTTGCCAACGAGGGTAAAATACTACAGGCATTTGGAAATTTTACAAACCACAAAGTATACGAAACCTCTGGATACATCGAACGTTGTTAATTAACCTAGTTATGCTACATATGGAAATAACACGGATGGATTCAAGGACACCATCATAATCAACCTGAATTTTTGTTTTAGTGACGTATGTAATTAACTTTATTCGTTTATTATTTTTCAAATTTAAAATTTAGTATTAGGGATTTATATTGATAATTCATATTTTTTTCTGTTCCTATGTTTATGTGAACGAATTCTCTTTTACTTTTATTTCATTTCAAATCAAAACCGAATTATTTGATTTACTCCATTAAATCATTCTGTGAAGATTTAAATTTGTTTGTTGTTGTTTGTTGTTATCGTAATTCTTGGCACTAGAAATGATCGGTTGATTTTAATTTCATTGGCCGAGAGTACCGATCGCGGTACCATTACGTTATTCTTACGTTAAACTGAAACACTTCACTATTTAGTTGTATATTGGTGATTCTGATACCTGTGTGGTAATCTGAACCCCGTTAGACCGGAAGAGGCTACCCAGCTCAAAAAGTGTTTTACCACACATTGCATAGGCAACCAATCGTTACAAAATGGCGCCGAAACAGGGACCTGAACCCTTGACCTTTGGATTGGACTCTATGGTACTAGAACTGATTATGCAATTAGTGCGTCACCTCTCCAATATCAAACAGGCTATTCTGAATCGTACAACCCTAAATGGGACATTTGTTTTACGGATATGCATCTGGAATTGGATGTCCACGATTTTATTTTTAGAATAGAGTCCTAAGCAAAAAGGGAACAGATCCCTGACTAGTCTAGATGCTGTCCTACCAAAATTTTTAAAAGGTAACGCGGAAAAATAGTACTGGATCTTCGCTAGGAAATTCCCGAATGCTACCTATTTGCAGCTTAGACAAGCTATCCTTCAACGATTTAGCTCAACAGAATCTGAACGGAAAATACGTAGATCAATTGAAACAAAACGGCAAAAGTTCCGAGAACCAATAGCAGATTTTTTGTTGAAGACTGAGAGTTTAAACGCTCGTTTAATAAATCACTTTTCTGAACAGGAACTTCTTGAAATCGTGCGAGAAAATATAACATTAGAATTACAACAAGTTACGTTAACCTTGCAAATATCATCAATAGACGAGCTCCGTGTGATTTGTAAAAAATACGAGAAATTGTGGGTACGTACCCACAGGGCCGTCCACGCTAACGTCGCTAAAGTCAATTCTGTAGAAAAGTTCAGTGATATGGCATATCAGATGGCGTATTCTAACATTCCGCAATCCTCGTCCTTAGATTTCTCTTCCTGCTCAAGTACGAGTCCGCCACGCGTAGATGCTATCTATAAACCTCAACCACAATTAGGGCGCAAGGCAATCGCAAATGCAAACACATCACAAAGTTTCTTCACGTGTTGGAACTGTTATGATATTGGCCATCGCTATCAGGATTGTCCTTTATTACCGCAACATGTATTCTGCTATGGTTGTGGGAGAGACGGGGAAATCAAACCACGGTGTCTTCAATGCCAGAAGCCACAGTTAAAAAGCCAACCGGGTGTAACCAGTTCGAGTCCATTACATCCGGTGCAAATAGCGACTCGAGAACCAACTTTATTAAGAAACTCAAATACGACAACCACCGTGAACCTAACCCCAGGGTATTCGCACTCCGGCTAAAAGTATTTAACACACCAAATTTTAAAATGCACCCTGATTTGTCGTCTGCATGTCCTACGAATACATGCACCCAAACAAATTATGTCCCAAAAATCGTATCCAACGTTCTGACCGAGAAGACAAGTAATACCAAACCTAAAAGTCCAGCAGGATACAAAATTACTGGAGCACAAGACACAAATTAATAAGGGCTTGTGCGGAAACAATTCTGTTCATTCCAGATGATAATCGGCCATTTGTATTAATAGAAATAAAGGGTAAACCTGTGAGAGGTCTGTTAGAAAGTGAAGCTTCGTTGAGTATATTAGGGCAAAGTTCAATGGAGTTCATACAAACATTTGATATTCCATTCAAGAAAATGCAATCAAAAGTAATGACAGCAGATGGTTCGTCAAATAAGATAATAGGAGTTGTAGAAGTCCCAACAAAATTTAATGGAAATACTAAAACATTACCACTATATTTAATACCAACTCTCCAAATTCCACTATACCTCGGTATGGATTTTTGGAATGCATTTCGTATTTCTCCCACGTTAAATTTCCGTCATTTGATAAACACGGTTTAGGTAGGACGATACTAGTGGAACATCATATTGATGTTGGAGATAAACCACCAATTAAACAGCGCCACTATGCTATTTCTCCAGCAATACAAGAATTATTATATCAAGAGTTAGATCGTATGCTAAGCTTGGGGATTATAGAAGAGAGTACGAGCTCTTGGTCATCACCTGTCGTCCTAGTAAGAAAACCAAATAAAATACGTTTATGTCTCGACTCAAGGAAAGTAAACACGATCACCAAGAAGGATGTCTATCCGCTACCTTTGATCAACGGACTTCTTGGAAGATTAACTAATACCACCGTGATATCGATTGGTTGCCTATGCAATGTGTGGTAAAACACTTCTTGAGCTGGGTAGCCTCTTCCGGTCTAACGGGGTTCAGATTACCACACAGGTATCAAAATCACCAATATACAACTAAATAGTGAAGTGTTTCAGTTTAACGTAAGAATAACGTAATGGTATCGCGATCGGTACTCTCGGCCAATGAAATTAAAATCAACCGATCATTTCCAGTGCCAAGAATTACGATAACAACAAACAACAAAAAAAATTTAAACCTTCACAGAATGATTTAATGGAGTAAATCAAATAATTCGGTTTTGATTTGAAATGAAATAAAAATAAAAGAGAATCCATTCACATGAACATAAAAACAGAACAGAAAAAATTATGAATTATCAATATAAATCCCTAATACTAAATTTTAAATTTGAAAAATAATACACGAATAAAATTAATTACATACGTCACCAAAACAAAAATTCAGGTTGATTATGATGGTGTCCTTGAATCCATCTGTGTTATTTCCATATGTAGCATAACCAGGTTAATTAACAATGTTCGACGTATCCAGAGGTTTCGTATACTTTGTGGTTTGTAAAATTTCCAAATGCCTGTAGTATTTTACCCTCGTTGGCAAATTGTTATGCGGAAAGCGATATTTAATCCATTTCCTACCGCGATTACACTGCTCACCGTGGTTTGTAAAGTTTCGTCTATGGTGAATTGTTATCCACCATTAGAATTTATTATGCCCAAAATTGTATGACAGGCGTATTTTATATATTCTTATATAAAAAAAAATCTTCATAGAGATCCACTTTGCTTAGCGGATTTTATTAAAACACATCATTAAAAATAGCACGTATTAATTTTGGGTTTTTTTTTTATTTTATTTAAATTCTTATAAAGTTTATTTATTTAATCACTATAATACATAATTTTTTTATACCAATTTGCAGTTTTCACAACAATATTATCAATAGTTTTATTTTATAATCTCTATTAGAAGTTTTAATTTTAAGGCTTATGGATTTTTTTTCTAATCTTTTTTTTGTTAATTTCCATGTGCCCGCGTACCATTTTTAACTGAACTCCGTTCATGTCGGGAGCTTTTTTATATCTCTCGTTTTTTTTTGTTTTTGTTGTTAAAATTACACCGAATTATGGTAAAAATACCAACCATAATTAAGTGCATAACTTGACATGATCGACCGGTTGAAAAATAATTATCCCAATACCGAGTGCCCGTTTCTAGTCGTTACAATTTCATCATTCACCGTGACTTTGAAGTTCATTTAAAATGAAATTCATAGACCATGAAGTAAAGTTCCAGGACCAATAATAGTGCGTTCGAACTAGATGATCCAGAAACTTCAAATAAATTGGAAAAATGCACTGAATTGAACGAAACTGTAATATATCTCATTTTACAGGTACTAAAGTAAAAAGGAAAAACGATTCAAGAGGAACACGGTATAATGTCTGCCAACACCGAACGTTAAATATGTATCGAAAGGTCTTATTCCATAAATTGTGTTTCTCATATTCAGTAGAAAGTGTTATTGGAATCACGTATCATAAGCACATAATAATAATTAAAGTCAATTTAGAAAAAACTTGGGACTTGTTGTCGAAAACTCACATTCTTAATAGAGTTATCCCACATTCTTAATATTTAAGTTGTCGACTCAAAATCACATTTTTCGAAAACTGATAGTTATCTCAAGGAATTTAAATTTTTTGTCTAATTATGTAGTTCAGTAATAGGGGTTGATTAAACCAGAACCTTACCACGCTCTAGAGAAACGTCTCAAATCGTAATCTCTTCCTAGAACAAAATGTAGCGAAATATGAATTTTGATATCGTGGATGCGGGTTAGCTCAGTAACATGAAATAAGTGACCGAAACTTCGTGGTATAGTTTTAAATCTTTTGTTAAAATAATTTTGAACATAAATAAATTAAATCGTGTATCTAAAGCACATCATCATCATCACATCACCAATGATTACGATAAAATCGGTATATAACGAAATTTTACAATCACCAAAAACTGATAAATAATCATTTAACCGGAAAAATAATATCTGATCGAAAATGAAAATTTTATGTAATCACCATTTAATCCTTTATTAGTTTATTTTCAGGTTTATGCGTTTGCGTTTTGTGTTGCATATACAACCCATAAAAAATTATTAAAATGATATGTTAATTTTATATGGATGATACAGAGTGGATGTTGTTTGTTGTTATTTTTAGTTTTATAGTGGTATGTATCTTGTATATAGGAGATGATTAAATGTGTAATTTTGTCCCCATATTCACTGTGCACTAGCAGGTCGTTTGGGTAAATAACTAGATTTCACATTACTAATAATGTCTGAGTGCGGCACACAACGAGATTTTAATCTTTGCAGACAAATCCTTTTTGAGACTATAAGCTGATTATTATTATTACTGTATATATATATGTACATGTACGTATATACATATTTACATATATGTTTTAAAAATTATTGTTGCAAATATTAAAGTTCGTTTACCCCCCCGCGCACATTATTTTATGTTTTTATATGGAAAAATTACCTAAAAATGGATTATCCATATTTATAAGGAAAATATCGATTCCTATTCACAAAAAATAAACATGAAATCTCTAAAACGTTCTAAACAGAGACGGTAAATAAAATTTATTTTGATCTTAGTATTTGGATTCTAGAAATGTTCAAAAGAAAGATTATAAGTTGTTTGTATATAGTGTGATTTTCATCAAAAAATAGGCGTGGGTGGGTGGTGTAAGTGTTATACATAAAATATATTTCTTTAAACTTGAAATTGTATATATAAATCCATTACGGAAGATAGAAATTATAAAGGTAAGATGTATAGAAAAAAAAATTATCAGAAACACAAAAAAAAATTTAAATGAAAAACTAGAATTATATAGTTGATAGTTCTTTATTGAAACAAAATCTACAAAGTGAAAGAGAGATAGAGAGAAAAAGGTGATATATTTTACTTTATAGTGCATAGCTAAGATAAAATGTCAATAATTTTAATAGTTAAACTATTTTGAGTGAATTATTATAGAAAATAGTTTTATTCTTATAAAATGATAACCACAAAGTTTTTTTTTATTAAAAGTTTATCGTTATAAAATTGTCGTTTATATAGAGCGATATACCTTGCGTGTAGGAAGACAGAATTTGTATATTTTAAATATGCCGGACGAACCAAGCCCTTTTTATAATCCTACTAACTCTTAGTAACTTCCTTAATTTTTCTTGAAAATGCATGATAATAATCACTGTACAAAATTAGAAAGCATTATGACGAGAAAGCAATTGCTTTAAACGTATACCTACCTAATACTATCTAACTTATAATTAAATCTCTACCGCTAAAATTGAAACTTTTGATGTAGCTAGGATATCGGGATGATTTTTGAACCAGAGTTTATTACAAACTAATAACATTTCATAGGTTCGTTCAAGACCACCCCTACAATGTGACTAAGGGTAAATTTCACCCCAAAACGATAATTATCATTAAGCACTTATTAAAATCAATAAAGAGAAGATAATCGATCATTAAGTACCCGTGTTTGAAAATAGGTAGCATTGCTGAGAGAAGTTGTCATTACCATGGCCTGTTGGTACTGTCATCTGTCAAACGACACCATACTAAATTTCAGTCTAATTCTTATTACGCAGCTAGTTGTATCACTCGTGTTGCTCAATAAAATGGAAAAAAGAGCAATATCGATCCGTAATTCGTTTTTTATTTTTTCGTGGAGAAACATGCAAACCTGATTCTCGCAGATTGCCGAACTAAAGTACGCGAAGGAGCAGCGCCCGTAGGCATGTCGTACGGAACGGATATTAATATTTGGAATCATAAAATAAGTGTGAGAAAGGTGTCGGCCCATGAGTACCGTGATTGTTCATTCCTGCCGCTCATTCATCCGGAATTGTCGCTGCCAAATTGCATGAACTGCGCTACGAATTACTACGGTACCCAACGTACTCGATCGACCTGGCTCCCTGCGATTTCTTTCTGTTCCCCAACATGAAACCATGACATGTAGGCAAAAATTCAGCTCAAACGAGGTTATCGCCGAGGCAGAATCTGATTTTGAAGAGTTTGAGAAATCGTATTTTTTGGAGGGGTTAAAGAAAAAGACGTTGGAAAAAGCGTGTCGGCGACCTAAAAGGAGATTGGGTACTTATTGATCGAACCTCGTAATATAATGAGTTCCATCTCATAAGAGTGGTGAATTAAATTTTTTTTGTTGAAATTGAAAAAATAGATTTCAAACATGATTAAAACAAAAACGTCAATTTAACTACATTTAATAATTTATTACATCAGACCGCCACCAGAGTTTGGACCAAATGTTGCTCTAAGAGTCATGTAGATGGCAAATCAACCTTATCCAGGTATGTAATAAACTAGTTTTGTGTCAGGTTAGACAGAATTGGCTGAAGACGGTAAAGGATACAAATATGTAAATAAATGTCGATTTTACTACCTTTAATAATTTATTACACCAGACCGCAATCTAATATTGGATCAAACGTTACTTATTATGGCAGAGAGAGCAGAGATAGACATACAGTGAGTTAAATTAATATTAATAATCTTGACCAAATTCATGTCAAGCAGTTCTTGCAAATCTATCGCAATGTTGGGTAATTTAGATTCTAATGTCGATTTTCATTGAAGAAAAAATAGTACCCTACTGTACCCTATGGTACTCCAACTGCTGTCAAAATGTTTCATTGAAAAAAAATATTACCACGAGGGTAATCTTTTGTTACTCCCGGGGTAATTTTCTATACTCTAGGTTTTTTGGTGGAGTATACGATTTTGTTGTTGTTATAAATCTATTCGCTAATTTTTTTTCTGTCATTTGTCAAAATATGCGGCGCGTTGGTAATTTGATTAGTGAAATTATAAAAATCAAATATAAATAATGAAGTAAACATTAGAGAGTAGTAGAGTAGTACATTTTTGTTCCATTGAAACAAAATGGGAGTAAAAAACGAGGGTAACATTTTGGGAGTGAGAAAAATTCAATGAAAATCGACATAAGGGTTTATTTCAATGTAAACCATGAACAACCAACAACCTCATTTTAAAAGAAGTGTTTAACGTTTCATCATTTTTTGTTTGACAAACAGCCATGCATGATGCTGTTATTGAGCTTTTCCAAGCCTCCGTGTCCCGACAACAACAATTTTAATCGAACGTATCAATTTATTGATCATTCAGACCAATGTGATATTTCCTAACAACGGATGGTTAAAAAGAATGATTTTCGCTACAATTATTTTAAATTTTAAGTTTATTATCGGGATTTCAGACCTACCATTTAATACAATAAAAGACTAAAGCTTTATTATGTCAACAAGTTTCATAGGAAAGTGTTGCATTTCACATAGGGCCATTGCAAAATTTTACACTTGGTTCAAAATATTAAACTAATGGAGTAGCTTTAATCATAATACTGATAACATAACATATTCATAGGAGTCAGAGTTGTTAAACACACTGATCTCTAAATAAAACCCAATGGATTGCATTCCTCGGTTTCGATGCTCAATGGCCAATATCATAAAAGGATTCACTCTAAACATCTCTTCATGGTGATAATTTGGTGGAGTCTCCGTTTTATCTTGATATTGAAGATGAAAAATATTTCTGAATGATGGGTGGTATTTCGGTGCAACTTATATGATTTGTCATGATGGGGATTTATTCAAAAATTAAAAACCGGAGAGTTAAAAAGTCGGACCAAACAAATCAGTATTAAAAGATCACATACGACATAATTTTTCTCTCACTTCAATTTTTGAATTTGTAATAGGCTCGCGAATAGATTTAACATTTTTAAACATGGTAACAGCCCTCGTCGTCGAGCAAATCACACGCATGCTGTTATCCCAAATAATTGACACGCATCAATGGTCACACTTGAAGCAGTTGGAATTTGCCGATCTTCATTACAATCTTCCCAACAAATAGACTTGCTACTCGAAGATGATGCCATTAAGATATTCCAATATAATGGTTACATCTTCGGCAAGGTGGAGAGCAAGAACACCAATCAACTGTCTAGTATAACGGAAACTATATCGAAGATTATGATGACATAGCCGACAACACTCTCATTTCATTTTGAAAAATCAAGGTTGTTTGTTTATCTCGTGAATTAACGCACGAATAGTCAGAATGCGAACGGTACTATGAATCGAGAAAGTATTGCAATGCAGGTAGAATAAACACAGTCATCCTGCTATTCAATGACAACTTATCACCCTTGATAATGTGTTTGTCATGGGTGTACAAATCCTTGCATATACAAGTAAATTCTTAAACATTTCATTTAACCGAAATGCATTTACAGATGACATTCGGAAAACGAACGGGCCAACACATCTTCTTGAACAAATTTAAACATATCTCTACGCAATAAATGGTAAACATTTTTTTAAATTAATTATACCACCCATTTAAAACTGAAAATTATATTTTGTTTCCCGGAAGTAACGCAAGTCCTTTCTATTAGTCCCCGTAAAGATATGTGGCCTGGCTTGGTGAAAGGCTATGGATCATGACTACTGAATAGTGCAAATGTGGTGACCAACTAGATTTCACTGTACTCTTTGCATGAACGACCATCACACGTTGCCCATGCGAAATCGATTGCGTGAGCGACGATTTAACAGCCACAAAGAAATGTGGCTGAATTATTCATGCGGACGCGCGCCATTGCAAACAGATTCGATTGGCGGTTTGAAATATTTTTTGCTTTTGAAGGATGATTTTCAGATTTTCGTTCCGTATATTTTTTGAAGCAAAACTCGGAGGTCGCAGTAAAGGTCAAATTTGCGGTAATCTGAATGCAACGACTGATTTCTTCAATGCGAAGCTGGCAAATGTCTTCAACGATTTGGACATGGATCATCAGTGAACTGTGTCTTGAACCTGACAATTGCACTATTCTACTTCTAAATCTACGCGAACAATGATTCATGCGAAACAGATGGTCTACAAATTCTGGACGGAGGCTGTTAATTTGGCAGTGCATGTAGTGAATCGAGCGCGAACAAGCACAGTGCTTGAAGAATCACCGTATGAATTACGGCATGGTAAAAAGTCGAAAATCAATTATTTGTGGATTTTCGGGACAAAGGTGTTTGTGCACATTCTAAAGCAAGGCATATTTATTAATATCTGTTTTTACAGCCAAACATTTATTTCCCTCTATTCCAATTCCAAAGTTATAAAACCGAACATAATTATGTAGGTATTTAACTTTGATAAAATTAAGCAGGTTTTACTTTAATATATCAAAGCTCAATTTAATTAGCCTCCATTTATTTTTTCTTTGTTTTCTTTAAGCGTCTTCGGTTTTATACAGTGCAAGTGTTGTTGTAAGCTAAGCGGGTTAGCTACTGAAAAGCTGACTACTAAACAGAAGTTGGTTGCTTATAAATTATTTTTATTATTTCTAACATGTCTTGCTCCTAGACACTTTTAGTACATGTTGACAGATTTCTTTTGGCGTCTAATCATTCGATGAAGAATTAAAAGTCATTGCTTTAGTTGTTTATACATTTTCCATCTGCTACTTCAAAAAAAAATACCACACATATAAGTAATTGAGTGCCGATTCTGTTAGTTTTTATTTATACTCGTAATTGATTTTGTCAAAGTTTCCTATTCCAGTGGAGAGGTGGGAATTTTATTTTATTGCGATATATAAATGTCGCCAACAATCTCTTATATATTCAAATATGATCCGAAAAGTGCTTTTGTTTCTTTTAAATTTGTTGGTATCAAATATGATCCTCTTTGTTTCTGGATTTGGTAAAGACATTAGGAAAAGGGTTGTCAATTAGTCCGTTGAATAATAGAAAAAAAATAAGCTCTGTAAGATTTAAACCACCCTAGCCAAATCAAATTCCTCCGTTCTAACAGGCAGGCAGTTATAAAATGCTGCTCATGACAAACCAAACATTACACAAAATATCAAAAATTAATCCCTCTAATATGATAAAGATGAAGAAACCGTGAATTATATTGTTGACCGTAACGGTCAAGACAACGGGAAATGTTTTATTTTAAATATTTTCCAATTTTAATTGAACGTGAATTCGCAGAAAATTTTGAAAATTGGGCCGATTTTTTTAAAATTATTGTTGTAAAGAGAGATAGCAATTAGAGGTATACTTTTCAATCCGTACTATAAATTGTGACCACAAGCCTGTTTTAAGTGATGACATAACTTAAGATGGTAGATAGCCAACTTTACCCCCTAATCACTTGTTGCTCTGTTTCCACGTTAGAGTTTTAATGAAGGAAGGATTCGAAACACTAAATTAAATTCAGTAAATTATTTATTAAGCATTTTACTTAATTACGAGAAACCCACATTATCATCATCGAACAACACATTAGTTTTACACAATATAGTGTTTAATAAAAAAAAACTACATTTGTGGTTACACTTTATAAGATTATTAATAATAAGAACTAAAACATTCTGTTCAGCTAGTTAATTAAATTTGAAATCATCTCATTTCTACCTTTATATAGTGATTTTATTATTTATACTTCATGCCACTCTGTATCATTATCGTTATAAGAATAAATCAAAAAATTTAAATATTCATAATTTTACGTTTTTTTTTTCTAAAATAAAAAATTTAAATGAAAAACCAAAACCAAAAATTAATTAAAAAAAAAAAAAATATTTTGTTAATGTTCAACACACAATATTTCAGTTTCAGTTTTTATGTATGTATAATGTGTGTGTGAATGGTATACGAGCTATAAATGCTGATATATGATCTTAACATATTGTTAGATGTGCATCATGATAGATTTATATACTTTCCCTAAATTCTCTCCTCCTCGAATATACATACACATACAGATCGGTTTAAAAAGCTTTCAAATTATGTAGTACCTACAAAGTTTATTTCTTACAAAAAAAAGAAAACTTTAAAAACGACACAGTACATTTTCGACTGTATAAATAACAATTTCCTACCATTAAAATCACAAAAAAAGGGAAACCCGGAGAAAAAAGTTTCTTGTCATCAAATTTCCATTGTTCGTTTAAAATAAAAATTTTCACATTTATTTTTTAGTATTTTCATATTTTTACATCAAAATATAATAAAAAAAAAAAAATCAAAATCAAAATAAATTGGTTAGTAAAAATACAACAACAAAAACCATGTAAAAAAATTTTCATTTTTTCCGAGAAAATCAAAATCGTTATAAAATTGTTATTACTAGTGGAACCAATTTTGATAAAGACTAGTGCAGAAATTATGTTTCATGTATATCGTATGCACATATTGAGGGAGGAGAGAAAATATTTTCATTTAAATAATATTTTATTTACACTATAATAGGAAAATTTAGGTGGAAAGCCAACTACAAGATAAACTTATTTATAGTTCGATTTCCCCATGTCAAATAAAGTGCTGATTTATTTAACTTTTTGGAATATTTAAAATTATGTTTATTGCAATGGCGTAAAATAATTTTCTTACCTTTTCGCCATGATGGTGGCGATTCCTGTGTTTATTATTTGAAGATTCTGCAGGGATTTCGGTTACTCTGGAAAGAAAAAAAAAGTTTCGGTATTAGTTTTAAAAAGTTGTTTGTCTTAATTAATTGTGCTTATATCACGAGTTCTGAAGGGAAGGGATTCCTTTATGTGAGGTGATGTTGATCCTTTCATTTCGTAATTTCAACTGGTTCGTCTATAAAGGGCATTTTTTTCGTGGAACTATAACTAAAAACTATGTGGGAATCTAAAATAACATACATTTTCACGCATTTTGTGCATATGCTTGATATACAGTTACATTGACAAAGATATAGTAAAAACAAATAATATTAAATGAAATTCCTCGTTGTATGGCCTTTAGCAGTCCAATTATTTAAATAAAAATTTCAAAATTTCATTCTTTCAAAAATCGAATGCCAAAAAATGAAATGACCGTACGGAAAATAATCGGTGACCGTGCGCATATATCAGCGATGACATACACTCCACGAAATAACTATAAGGGACAAAATGAAATTTCAAATTATTTAATGAAACGCATTTTTTTCTTGATGTACAAATGCGTATTTATAATTCATATTTATGTAGTTAAATTTAAGCCATGAAATTATTTTCTACTCCGTTTTGTGTTTTAAACATGTCGAATCGTATCTAATTTGTGCTATTCGTAAAGCGAAATAGGTATAAGGGACAAGTGATAAAAAATTAGTTAAATAAAACTTAATAGTTCAAAATTTAATTTTTTTTTAATTTTTTACGTAAGTATTAAATATATTTAAGAATTTTAAAATATTTTTTTTACCAAAATGGAACATGTTATTAGGTAAAAAAAAAGTAAAATGCCAAAAGGAACCAAATTAAGCGAAGAAGAACAAATACAAGTATTAAGTTTTCGAGAATCCGGATGGACAATACGGGAAATAGGTGCTAGATTAAACCGTGGAAAAAATGTAATTCAAAAATTTGTAACAAATCCGTCAGAATATGTTACTAAAAAAAGATTAGGTCGTAAACCCTTATTGAGCAAAAGAGATAAAAGGGAAATAAAACGCTTAGCCGTTATTAAAAAGACATCTCCAGCTCAAATTCGGCATAAATTAAATCTTCCTGTTTCTACAAGAAGGGTGCAACAAATTTTAAAGGAAAGTGAAAACATTAAATATGATAAACGGCTAGCAAAACCTAAGCTATTACAAAGGCACAAAATTGGGAGACTCAAATTTCCTAAAAAATACAAGTTCTGGGATTCAGAATGGCAATTTGTGTTGTTTAGTGATGAAAAAAAAAATTAACTTAGATGGGCCGGATGGATGCCAAAAGTACTGGAGAGATACTCGTCAAGATCGTGAATATAGGCACCGTAGACATTTTCAAGGTGGTTCACTTATGGCACGGGCTGCATTTGGTCATCGTGGCAAGTCTCCAATATGTTTCATTTTTAATAAAATGACATCTAATGAATATGTCGAATTGCTCAACAATGTTCTTGTCAATTTTGGAGACGAGTTATATGGAAATGAATGAAAATTCCAACAAGACAATGCGCCTATACACAATGCTAAGCATACTAAAAACTTCTTTTCATCAAGTAATATACCAGTTATCGAATGGCCTGCAATTAGTCCCGACTTAAACCCTATAGAAAATCTATGGAGCATACTCTCTCAAAAATTGTATACAGCTGGGCGACAATTCGATAGTATTTTAGAGCTCAAAGTTGCTATTCAAACAGAGTGGAATAACATTGATTCAGCAACTTTATGCAACTTAACAAATTCCATGCCTTATAGGTTAAGTGAAGTAATCCGACTTAAGGGTGATCATATTAATTATTAATAGTTTATTATAATTTAAATAAATATAACTAAAGGTCAATTTTAAGTTTGTCCCTTATAGTAAGTTCGTATGAATTCTATTTATATTATAATTTTAAAATGAAATTAATTTAAAAAAATGAAATTTGGTTTATATTTTCTGTTTATGTCACTAAGCTCATATTTAATAAAAACTATTTTCAAAAATTTCTTTTTCTGTTATTGATTTTTAGTTAATTTTAAGTTGTCCCTTATAGTTATTTCGAGTGTACATGCTTTTCGAAACGCATTCAAAAACGATACTCGTTGCGCTCGGTATGCCGAGTATACAAATAAATAAAATTTGTCACTAAAAAGGGGTTCTCGAGTAATAGGAATAGTAATAGGTCATGATTTCGGAAAATTGTTTAGCCGGTTCAATGGCCAGTCCTTTCGATTTGCACAATTTTGTTAAAATTCGTTTTGGGGTCCAAGGGCGACCCGCCCCTTTTCTTATAAGGTCCCGTTCTAAAATTTTTTCGGCTGAAATTATTTTAACAAAACTTAATGAGGGATTAAGCGTCCTTCGATTGAGTACGAGTATCTTTTTTAATTTTTTTCAGTATGAAAGATTTTGATAAAAGTTGGAGAGTTTTCGAATGCCAGGAAATTGATTTTGGGAAAATCTATTAAGGGGTCTTTAGTAAGTAAATTTTTTTTTCGGATTAAAGGTTTCTAATAAAATATAACGAAGCGTGGTTGTCGAGTGCCAGCAAGTGATTACAAGGCATGATCATATCGGGAAAATTCATCGATTCATTTAGGGATTTTCCAGTGAGGCCACCATGTTGCTTGCATCAAGTTGCATGATATTGCACCATATCGTGGGTTATTGTAATTTGTCGGAGCACACGTCATCAAACGTTAATTTATGATTTATAGTGTGACGTGAATTTTTTTCTAAATGTCCGACTCGCTAAATTGATGGTTAGTTCATACCAGTTATTGATAGATGTCGCTAATGCTCATATACCAAAAGGTGAATAACATTTAGTTATCAATCGCTGTTTAGTGATATTTTGGAGATCTAAAACTTTTAATTTTAAATATACATTACGAACGACTGAAGTAAGCTAACCAAAAATTGGTTAGTCGGCCATTTAGACAAGCAAATTTGCTAGTATAAACAGTATAAATACAAATGTTTTCTATACAAGCTGCATGACAAATGAAAATGACTTTAGACGGAACAAAACCTGCAAAACGCCCGCGAACCGATAACAAACGAGTCAACAAACGTATCTGTAGACAATGACAATGTAGAGAGCTTTTACACTACAATTAAGATTCTCGAGGACGAGATCAGGCGTACGGGCCTGAACGACCTGGGCACTGCTAAATCCAAACTTAATAAAACTGAAACAAAAACACTGTTAGAAATGACGAGCGCAGTTAGAAAGTGCACAGATAATAATTTTAGAGACTATGGAAACTAAACATAAATTCTATTTATAACGACAATCACACGATTAAAGTATCCCTGGAATGATAAAAAAAAATTGTCGAAGCCGTCATTCGCGGAAGTAGTCCGAAACTCAATCAAAAGAACTGCTAAGACTCCGTTTAAAAAGTCTGAACAACAAAAAATGCAATATATTATTGTTAAGCCAAAAGACGCTTCCATACTTTGGAAGCAGCAATGAAGTTAAGTGGAAACTAAAAGAAATAGTAACGCCGCCTGAACTGGAAATACTGATTAAAAAAATTAGGGAGATAAAATGAAATTGAATAATCATCGAAGTTGCAAATGACTCTAATCTAAATGCATTAACTAGTAACTCGGAAATAACAAACGCTGGGCTAGAAACTAGTGTCGCATCACTTAGAATGATCATATATGATGTTAGCAGAGAACTAAAGCAGGAAGAGCTTCCAGCGCTTATAGCAAACAAAATCTGCCTGGAGTGGAACCGAAAGTGATAAAACCTTGTTTTAAAACTGGTCCTAGAGACCAAGACACGAGACATTGGGCCACTGATACGCAAAAAGCTGCTACAAAAGAAAAAGATCTACCTGGGGGTCCTGCAACATTGCTGACTTTCTATTGCTTACTAGGTGTTTCAGATGTCACATGTTTGGACACATAGGAAAGCACTGCAAGTCAGAGACAGTAGTTTGTGGCCATTGCTCAGAAACGGGACATAAGTACAGTAAATGCTCTAAGAAAAATTAAATGCACAAGTGCATCAATTGCATTGAAACCAAAAAACCAACATTCGCACAATGTTACAAACAGAAATTGCCCTGTATCTTAGGAGCTATAACAGCACTTACGAAACGTATTAATTATGGTTAATTTTTTTCTAAGAAATTTAAGTATGAAAAAAGAAACTACATTGTACAAAATGTATATTGTAAATAAACATGCAAGGTGCAATTGCAGTTGCAAGTGAAGTAAGGGAGACAGTCGACTCGCATACAATTAATGTGGTATGTATGCAAGAACCGTACTCGGCACACGGTCGAATAGGAGATATGTCGACAACGGGCATTTGTTGCAACTGGCACAGATGTGGATTACAAATCTGCAATTAGCATTCACAACAACAATATTACCGCCACGAAGCTCACCCAATTCAGTGACTCTCACGGTGTCTGTGTAGAATTGAACACGTTAAGTGGTACTTTCTACATTGTAAGTATCTATTTCTAGGCTAACAATGAAACGGAACCCTATCTACAAAGATTAGAGGTTACACTTAATGCGCTAAAATGAAGACAAATTATGGTGGTGATTTAACCGCCAGGTCATCTCTCTGGTTTGACACAACAACAAATGATATTGGGCTTGAAATTGAATATTTTATAAAGAAGGCGAAGCAAGTACCTACTGCCACAATGGCGAATCAAATATTGATCTCACTTTAGTGACCGCAGTGGTTACAGATAAAGATATCTGGAAAACAGGCGAATACTAGCAACGGAGAAATAATTAAAAGGTTTGCTCTGAAGAGTGCAAAATGGACCCTTCTAAACGACTATCTTTCTGGACAATGGGATCGTATAAATTGGGAAAACCGCTACACAAAAGACTCTGTAAATAGACTTGCTACTACAGTCACCGACAGCATAATTAAAGCCTGTGAAATTGCGATACCAAGGAAAAAGAGATCCAAACGACAAGTCGTGTGGTGCATTCCAAGCCTTAACAGAAAACGTAAAGACGTTCAAAGAAGTCGGAAAGAATTCCAAAACACTAGACAAACAGAGCGGAGAGAAATTAAGAAACAAGCCTACAGGGTATTAAGAAACTCGTATTTTAATGAGATTACACGCGGAGAACAAAAAGCTTTGAAAAGTTTGTGTCTTCACATGGTAATAGAGAGCCATGGGGATTTATTTATAAATACCAAGCGGGTAAAATTAAATACCGGGAGACATTAAGCTAAATTTTATCTCAGGAAACAACAACTACAACATAGCAAGAAACAAACCAACTGCCACTAAACTCCCTGCTTCCTGACGATGATCCTGCAAATGATACAGAAGAGCAAAATTATATACGAGTATTGATGCAGCAGGCTCCTGCGAATGAAAACGATCTACCTTCCAGTGAAGAGGAGGTTGAATTAGCACTGATGAGTAGGAAAAATGGCAAAGCGCCGTCGAAACAGAAGTGCTGAAGGCAGTATGGCCCATTATTGGGATTAAACTAACACACCTGTTCAATAAGTGTTTAGATCTGGGTGTGTTTCTGAAAATCTAGAAAATAGGTAAACTTGTTGTGATCAGAAAAGGAGGAGATAGAAACAAAGCTAACCCGAAAGCGTATAGACCATTGGTCCTTCTTTCGGTTACCGGAAAACTGTTAGAAAAATTAGTAACAGACAGGGTGATAAAAAAATTTAATGCCAGCAGACTCTACTCTGCCAAATAGTTCGGGTTCCGCAAAAAAAAAACACCGGAAGATGCAATCCTAACGCTAATGAACAAAGTTAAAGCTGCAAATTCAAAATACGTGTTAGGACTATTTCTCGATGTTGCAGGTGCCTTCAACAATGTCTGGTAGCACCTCGAAACATATTTATAAAATAATTTTAGATTATTTAAAAGATCGAATAGCGATTATTGAGGACTGGCATGGCAAAATGCAGACAAATTTAACAAAACGATGCCCACAATTGCCCTAATATTTAGAACATCGTGTTCACCGATAGATTCTGCAGCGAGGAAAAAGAAATTGCCTATGCTGACGATAAAGTTATAATCATATATATGTATGGGCACTTCAGACAGGCTCTTGAAAATAAAACTCAGTTGGCACTAAATCGCATGTGGGAATGGTGTATGCAAAATAAACTAGCTCTATCACCCGGAAAAACAGTAAAGATGTTACTAAAAGGTAAATTGAACACAAATAAACCACCTATAGTAAAATTAAATAATGTGAGAATAAAACTGACCAAAACTGTAAAATATCTAGGCGTTAGTATTGATGAGCGTCTTGGTATTACAAGTCACGCCAAAACTATCGCTGAAAAGGCCAAATATAGGTTAGTTACCTCGGTGTGGCGTTTCAGCCTGACAGCTTAATTTAATAAATGACTAAATAATAATAATTCATACATACTATATCGTTCATCCCTGAATTGAAGTGATGAATCATAAATTGGGAAAAATTCATTGGGTGTGACTGCAGTGGATAATAGTTTCGAGGCGTTTCAATCGTTCTGGCCGTTACGTTGCGTTTTCATACTCCACAATAGAACTAGATAGTTTAACAACCAATTGGGATCGAACTCATATTATATGATGACCTAATGGCTCTGAAAAATTCTGATGAGGTAAAAATCTGATTTCAAAATGAGTTCCAGATGTGAGTCTGGAAGATGGATAAATTGAGTGGAAGTAAACGATATCTCAAACGATTGACATGGAACAAAACCGCGGGCTCTGTGGCCATTTCGAGTTCATTTACAATAATATTAATATTAGCAACACTTGCTAGGTATTCAAGTGCCCAACAATTTACAGTTAAAAACAAACTACTTTTGTACCTTTGTTTTTGTGTTGTTATTTTTCTCTTTTCCATTTTCTCGCCTTCTATTTTTGTCAATAATAAACGTACAGACCAAACGGCTTAACTATTTAGGACTAGTATTACATTTGTTAAAATGTCTTATTTTCACAAAAAATTTCACAAAATATTTGATCCTACATACCAATCTTGTACTTCTCGTACTCTCTTAAATTAGAATGAAAAAGCGTGTTTGCTCCCTCCAACACAACAAACGGATCATTTTAAACACCACAAGGAGTAGTTCTCAAACTTAAAAGTGCTGAATCAAGCACAATTTTCTTTACGAATTAAACCTGACACAAGTGTTGAATTATACGTTACCAACTTCCCGATTGAAACAGTTCCGCAAGAAAATAATGTCAATAGGAAGATTTTTAGATTTTGGTTCTAATACTGTCAAATTTATATCAAATAATTTTTAATTTATTTTTTAGATATGCCGCTATTAAACTCAGACGATGAAATGGATGTTTCATATGACGAAAGTCTTGCAGATCCCAATTTCGTGCTTAGTGACACTGAGACTATGGGTAATCGTGATGCTACAACACCCTTTCAAAATAATCAGTTGTTCAACGCTGATAATTTGGATGTTCAAGACACGAAAATAACATCTAATATCAAAAGTTCAACTGCACCACGTAACCGACAATTCTCATACTGTTATTTCTTAAACATTAATGGGTTACGTACACAGGTTTGTCAAAAATGTTTCACAGCGTCTTTAGGTGAAACTGATCGGTTCTCTTTCTTCTACCGCTCAGCATTTAAGAGGAAAGGGACGCTTCTAGAAACAAAATCCCCAGAGAGAAATTTGATGAATTGGTGGGCCACATTAAGATCTTTCCGGCATATGAAAGCTACTTCAGTCGAAGTCACACATCAAAAATGTACCTTAACTCGGATTTAAGCTTGTCAAAAATGTACAGGATGTACTCGAAGGCAAATGCAAAGCCTGTTTCATTATCAAAGTAGTCGGAGATCTTCAGAACACTTGGGCTAAAATTTAAAAAGTCACAAATTGACACTTGTACACAATGCGATGTATTTAATATACAAATTAAGGCAGTCGATGGTACAGATCTGCAGATTCTACTAAAAGAGCAGAAGCATCACCACGAAATGGCAGAATGAACATATGACAACAAAAGAAATGACATTGCTTTAATCTCGGCAACATCAAATGTCTTCGCATTTGATTTGCAGCAATATCAGTATGCTATTATTAACGACAGCTCTATACATTTAATTTGACAATTCATGATTGCGGTACAGGTAAACTTGAATTTAGAAGATATGCATATAACTATTTTTATACATATAAATTATTTTATCTATAGTTGCCTCCTGCCTCTACGGGCATCTAAAGAAATTATCTGCAACTGCTAAGAATATTACATTTTACAGCGACTCATGAACGGGCCAAAATAGGAACTCGTGTGTAGTGCTAATGTTTGCTATTTTCGCATCGGTAACAAATGAAATAGACACGATTGACTATAAATTTTTGGAACCGGGGCATACTCACATGGATATCATGCGATGGCGATCACGCTTTAATTGTGGGAAAAAAAAACGAACAAACATACCGATTCACCACCCGCGGGACTGGTATCAGTTCATTAAAAGTGCCGGTGAGAGAAAAAGCTTTCAGGTTTATGAAATACCACAGAGTTCATCAAATACTACGGTCTCATAGTTAAAACGAAATGCTCTTTTCGGAACGAAGATAACGAACGAAAATGTTTGGCAAAATTTATTACAAAATTCTTACGATGTCGACGAACCATTTAAAGTTATTAATATTCGCAAAAGATGTTTTAACCAGTTAACATATAAAGATATGTCGCATTGCTACGAAAGGCAAGTAAAAATAAACGAGGCGAAGAAGAACTTATTGAGTATGCTTCATTTGATTGGATTCAAAATTTCCATGTTTTTTTCCATGGAACTATGTGATGAAAACATGCCCGACTTCCATCCTGGTTTAACGGAGCCTATCTTTATGATTTTGATAAATTTTAGTTATAATTAAATTGATAATTTTTCCAAAATGTGGAATTTCCATTTGGGTATATTAAATTGGTCATCCTAGCCAAATTTTTTATACGATTTATTTTCTATTTCATTAATAAAATTGAACTTCGCAATTCTTTTGAGGTCTTTCTTTTTGAGGTCAACATGTTTAGATTGATGTACTGAAAATTTGCTATTTTGCATTTAAGCTACTATTATTTGTGACTACAGAACTATGCATTTACATAGTGTTGTCTACTAAGGCTGAATCGTCCTAGTGGAAGCATTCTGGATCGCCAAGAAAGAAAAAATCTCAACAAGTGCGGTCGAATTTGAAGGTTATGCTCATCGTGATCTTCGATTCTAACGGCATAATGCACTATGACACTACGAGTTCTTGACTAAAGGCAACTATAATATTGCCGATCTCATATACATTTTTTCGACAAATTTTATTTTAAAAGAGCGGACGAATGCCAAGTAACCACACCATTCGGACACTTTTTTCATTAAAAAAGTTTAGTTAAGACAACAATTTTGCGCGACATCTATACGTTTCATGAAGTTAAAATTTTTTTATCGATCCTTATTTTCGACGATTGGCACATGCTGGACGCACATGTACAAGTATGTACATACATACTTGTGAAATAAAAACGTAAACAAGAAGCAAGATCAACTTTGAATTTTATCAATGGTTTTTACTTTTCGTAAAATATTTTTTTTTTGTTTTATGTCCTTTTAAAACAAAATTGTTTTGTGTCCTATGTTACCTAAGGAATGAGCTGAGAAAATATTTTATGATACGATAGACTACATTAGAAAGAAGTTATTGTAAATAAGACTTATTATAATTGATTTGAAATTAAGCAAAATATTTTTTTTCAGTTGTATGCAACATTGTTATTCGTATTATTAAGCGAAAATTTGTTAATCCGTCGATATTGATAGTAGGGATAATAAATATGTAGATTATAATTTTTTAATTTTAAAACTAAGGAAGCATACACGTGCCAATTTTATATTGTCCTTACGAGTGTGTATTTAAAAAATTGCATATGAACAAAATCGACCTTGAACTGGTTTATGAACAAGACATTTTTGTTTTATAAACTTATTCTTAGTCGAATACCGTCGATGACGTAAAACTAGTTCTAGCTATAAATAAATATTTTTTTTTGTTTATTCTTGGACCGATTCGATTGGTTTTGATACCGAAAAAAATTTGACAATGATAAAATTTCATAAAACGGCCCCAATTTAGAACTAGTCAGGTATTTAGGAGGCAAGAATATTATTAAATTATAGGAGCCTATTATATTGTAAAATATTATTTCGTTAAACAAACAGCTTCAGATAATTATTTTTATTAAAGCGATGTTCGATAGGAACTAGAAGAAACTCGTGTTTATAGTTGATAAATTTGAAGCTACGAGTAGTTTGATTTCCCTATGTACTGCATTTACTGTAATTCCAAAAAGTTCAATTATCCGCTGAAATATCAAATTTGTTAGAAAACCCGATAGCCCCATTATGATTATTCCTACCACGACTGGTCAAACAAAAAGTCATGGAAATCATTTGCAAGCTTCTTCAAAAATATTAATTGGAATTAAAATTAAAATTAGACAAAATAAAAATATCCTACTAAACAAAATTTTACGTTAGAAACTAGAAATCTAGTTTAAAAAGAGTGACGCCAATATTTCCTCTACATTCATTTTTGCATTATAAATACACATATTACGTTTCGATAAGCACTTCTTGACTGTTAATACAACAGAAAAAAATACAGCTGCTGGCTATTTTTACACTTCATATAATATGCAATTAAGATAAATAAAACAAATATAATTTGTTTAAACAAAATGTTAGTTCAATCACGTTGACTATTCGATCATTAAGGATTAATATATACCTATGTACATACGAATATTCACCCAGTTCCGCAATAGATGGCATTACTCCAGAACTTCTTCCAAAAATCATTTAAAAATCCCATTTCTATCCAACATACTCAATCCTATCATAAACGGTTAAGAAATTGCAGTTTCGCCCCAGATGGCCATATTCCAGAATTTGTTCCAAAAATAATTTAAGAATCCCATTTCCATCCAATATATCCAATCTCATCATAAAAGGTTAAGAAATTACCGAATTCCGTCCCAAGTGCCCTTATTCCAGAACTTTTTCCAAAAAACATTTATGAATCTCATTTCCGACCAACATATGCAATCTCATCATAAGAAGTTACCGAGTTCCGCCCCCAGATGGTCATATTCCAGAATTTCTTCCAAAAATCATTTATGAATCTAATTGCCAACCTATCCAATCCCATCATAATCGGTTAAGAAACTACCAAATTCCGCCCCCAGATGGCCATATGTCATAACTTCTTACAAAAATCATTTAAGAATCCCATTTCCATCCAACATGCAAAATTCCATCATAATCGGTTAAGAAATGACCAAGTTTTGTCCCAGGAGCCCTTATTCCAGAACTTTTTCCAAAAATTATCTATTAATCTCATTGCCAACCATCCAATCCCATCATAATCGGTTAAGAAGTTACAGAGTTCCGCCCCAGATGGGCATAATCCAGAACTTCTTCCAAAAATTATTTAAGAATCCGATTTCCATCCAACATCCCAATCCCATCATAATCGGTTAGGAAATGGCCGAGTTCCGCTATAGATGGCCTTACTCTAGAACTTCTTCTAAAAATTATTTAAAAATCCCATTTCCATGCAACACACCCAATCCCTTCATAATCGGTTAAGAAATTGCAGAGTTCCGCCCGCAGATAGTCATATTCCAGAACTTCTTCCAAAAATCATTTAAAAATCCCATTTCCATCTAACATGCAAAATCCCATCATAATCGGTTAAGAAATGTCCAAGTTCCATCCCAAGTGCCCTTATTCCGGAACATTTTCTAAAAATCCATTATTAATCTCAATTTCGACCAACAGCGCATCCCCAATAGAATTCCTTTAACTTTTTCCTTGCAGATGAGTATGAAAAAAAAACTTGAGAATATTTAATAAAATAACTTTAAAACAAAAAGAATTACCAAGTAGGTAAATGTATCCTTGTAAATAATAACTCACAAACACAACTAAAACTTTCACTTACACAAATACAAAATTCAAATAAATTGAATTACATTTAAAAATAATAAATAATAAAATAAAATTTCTATTTAATTTAATTTGATATTCGACTGTTTTTGTCGACGGTCAAACACCAACTGCAAAAATATGACAGCGTGAAGTTAAAGTTTATGACAAAATAATACGCCCTACACGCTACACACGACCTGATTTGTTCTAGCGGTTTGATGGTTGGATGACGGTTGGATGGATTTTCCACCTGACATCACGCGACAGAAAATTTGTCATACGACAAATCTATACACGACCTGATTTTATATCTGATCTGATCTAATCAGCCTGACGGCCTAACCAAATCAGGCCGTGTGTAGCGTGTAGGGTGTATTATTTTGTCATAAACTTTAACTTCACGCTGTCATATTTTTGCAGTTGGTGTTTGACCGTCGACGACAACAGTCGACTGTCAAATTAAATTAAATAAAATTTCTATTTTATTATTTTTATATTTAATTCAATTTATTTGCATTTTGTATTTGAGTAATTAATTATTGATAAAAATACATAAGTGAAGTGAAAGTTTTAGTTGTGATTGTGAGTTATTATTTACAAGGATGCATAGGTAAGGTAAGCCGTTTTCTTTTAAAGTTATTGTATTATATACCTACATTTTTGTATAAGGAATGTGCATATTTGAATATGGTCGAACGAGATATAATATTCGTACTAAAGTACACATGGCGTCATTTTTCATTTTCTGAATTGTGATCTTTTTATATTATAAATATGTAATTGGAATATATTTTTTATACTATCGTTTCTATATAATACAAAAATAAATTAATGCATATTTAAATTCGCCGCTCGCCGTCGACGCTTGGTGCGTCTAGGCTACCTAGTCCTTAAGTGAATCTGACAGCAAAAAAAATTAAACTTGTAGGGTATATTTTTGTTTATTAATTTTTATTTTCATAAAGTATGCCATGCTAAAATTTCATGGAAAAAAACCCTTCATCGTTCCATACTTTGATTCTTTCGTCGTGATTCTTTCCTCGTTTCCGACCCCTTCACGTACAAACTGTTGTTCGGTAATTTCTTAACCGATTATGATGGGATTGGATATGTTGGTCGGAGATGAGATTCAAAAATGATTTTTGGAAGAAGTTCGGGAATAAGGGCACGTGGGACAGAACTCGGCCATTTCCTAACCGATTATGATGGGATTGGATAAGTTGGATGAAAATGGGATTCTTAAATTATTTTTGGAGAAAGTTCTGGAATATGGCCATCTGGGGCGAAACTATGCAATTTCTTAACCGATTATGATGGGATTGGGTATGTTGGATAAAAATGTGATTTTTAAATGATTTTTTGAATAAGTTCTGGAGTAAGACTATCTATAGCGGAACTCGGCCATTTCCTCACCGATTATGATGGGATTGGGATGTTGAATGGAAATAGGATTCTTAAATGATTTTTGGAAGAAGTTCTGGTATATGGCCATCTGGGGCGGAACTTGGTAATTTCTTAACCGATTATGATGGGACTGGATATGTTGGCAATGAGATTCATTAATGATTTTCGGAAGAAGTTCTGGAAGGGCTCTTGGGACGGAACTCGGCCATTTTTTAACCGATTATGATGGGATTAGATATGTTGGTCGGAAATAAGATTCATAAACGAGTTTTGGAAGAAGATCTGGAATAAGGGCACCTGGGATGGAACTCGGTAATTTCTTAACCGATTATGATGGGATTGGATATGTTGGATGGAAATGGGATTCTTAAATTATTTTTGGAACAAATTCTGGAATATGGCCATCTAGGGCGAAACTCTGCAATTTCTTAACATAGTATGATAGGATTGGGTATGTTGGATGGAAATGGGATTTTTAAATGATTTTTAGAAGAAGTTCTGGAGTAAGGCGATCTATTGCGGAACTGGGTGAATACTCGTATGTACATAGATATCCTTAATGAACGAATAGTCAACGTGATTGAACTAACATTTTGTTTAAACAAATTATATTTGTTTTATTTATCTTAATTGCATATTATATGAAGTGTAAAAATAGCCAGCAGCTGTATATTTTCTCTTGTATTAACAGTCAAGAAGTGCTTATCGAAACGTAATATGTGTATTTATAATGCAAAAATAAATATAGAGGAAATATTGGCGTCACTCTTTTTAAACTAGATTTCTAGTTTCTAACGTAAAATTTTGTTTAGTACGATATTTTTGTTTTGTCTAATTTTAATTTTAATTCCAATTAATATTTTTGAAGAAGCTTGCAAATGATTCCCATGACTTTTTGTGGGACCATACGTGGTAAGAATAATCATAATGGGGCTATCGGGTTTTCTAATAAATTTAATATTTCAGCGGATAATTGAACTTTTTGGAATCACAGTAAATGCAGTAACATAGGGAAATCAAACTAAATTCAAATTTATCAACTATAAACACAGAGTTTAAAATAAGTTGACAAAGAGTGAACACTCGAAACCGGTCCTTGTAAAAACAAAAAAATTTTTTAAAATTTCTTAAATTTTATAATTCTATATCACATAAATGAAAGTGTTTTAACTGTTTTATTATTTATTTATAATTGTATAAAATAAAAATAAACGTTGAATGTTAATCAAAATACAATAATTAAAATTACTGTTTTTGATTATTCGTGAATATAAACACGAGTTTCTTCTAGTTCTTATCGAACATCACTTTAATAAAAATAATCATCTGAAGCTGTTTGTTACACAGTTCATTACACAGAATAGCACGGCATTTTAATTAAAATTAGTTCAAAAATTCGGGGAACAGGGAATACACTCCTTATCTTGCTAGAAACTCAGGAGTAAGAATTATCAGGAATAGAAATGTATCCATATCCAAGAATTTTCAGATTTAATTTATTTTCATAAACTTAAACAAAATGTTTTCTTTCTTCGAAACGAATAGCTGCGCTGGACCAGAAACTTTAGTACATTCAAATATTATTTACTTATATGCTTTTTTCCATTCCTGTTAATAATAAATAAAATTTAATAGATATCGATTGTTGACAAACCGAAAATGTAAACAAATTTTCTTTCGAAATAACAAAATCACTTGAATTACTCATTCAGTACATATATCAAAATGATTAATGATGTCGCGTGTCTATAATGTACGAAAATATAAGCATAAATCTAAGCACAAAATTTCGGTAGCTACCCGTTTATAAGGTAAACGAAATACGATACAGCATACATGAAAATTTATGGGGCAACTAAATAGTATTTCTGTGTTTATAGTATATAGTATTTACGTGTACTTACTCTTCTGTGTATTCCCCATCTTCTGCCTCATTATCGTCTTCATCGTAGTATTCATCTTCTTCATCATATTCACCGGAACCTTCGTCTACGTCACGTTTTGCCCGCGGTACCCGATTATCAACTGGTTTTGTCCAAATGGCCCACAAACCAAATTCTAAATCAGCCAGATCGCTTATTGTCCCATCGGCCATTTGTTCTGCTATCCGATCCACGTGGACCAGCTGTGATGGGAATATCGTTTTACCACAACCAATCTAAATATTACAGAATATTACATTAATACAAAAATATTTTGAGTATATGTCGTTTAATAATGAACCTTACCTGAAACTGTATCCGGCCTAAATATTTATGTCCGCCATCTAATCGACTTAGTCCTCGCCTCGACGATGACTGCGTCATTTCGTAAATATCCTTTCGTGATACATTTTCGAGGTGAATAGCATTCTGAAATTAGGTAAGAATAATAAACAGGGTTAATTAATGTTATTGTATTAATATAGTAAAAGAAAAATCGAAATTTTCCTGGAACTAAGAAAATTTACGTCTTTGTCTATATTTAAAAATACCTAAACATTTTCCCTTCCCCTCCTGTTTTTATTTTTTTTTATTAGGTAAATATTTTTATTTTAAATACAAAAACAACCCAATTTTCACTTTGATCATGTATTGTTTTCGGTTAATTGTGATTGACATTTTGAGAAAAATTAACAAAAGAAAAACAGGTAAAGACTGTAGACTACATTTTTAAAAATAATGTTTCATGTAATCGTATATATTTGTATACAGAAGGTGTTAGCTGTTGAAGGAAATCAATTTTAGCTTTAGGTGATTAGACAAAAGAGGGAAGAAAAAGTTTAAAGTTTAAGTTTTTTGTTTCGTGTGGAAAACAAAATACTGTATATAGGATATATAATCCGATAAAAAAGAGCTTAATCACTTTTTGAGTAACAGAATGAGGTTAGATTAGGAAGTTTATAAACTCCTGCTGATTGAACGCTGCTGGAAGTGAATTAAAAAGTTAAATTATATTACTATGGCGTCACAAAATTTTTTTTCAACAAATTTTGATGAACTATCTAGTACATAAATGCCCTAAAACGGTAATATGTAAAATGTTAGATTTAAAGTTAAAATTTAATACTATCACACCTGGTAATTTAGGAAATTATAAAAGTTTTTGACTAAAATTGTACAAATATTAAGACAGTGCACCTAGAACACTAATGGCTTTATTGCTTAAAATTTTTTCTATATGACGTCATTTTATGTCTACGGTTCCAATCTTTAGATTAGATGGGGTTAGATGGTATCCTATTACAGAAAATCCTCGATTCAACGGACTAATTGGGGAGCCCGTAAATCCGAACGTCCTTTAAATCCGAATGTTTGTAAATTTAATCGACTATAGATTTTGCACTTGTTCTGGAATAGACAGAACTCGTTTATCTCTTAACCGATTATGAAGGGATTTTGTTTGTTTGATAGGAATGAGATTCATAAACAGTTTTTGGAAGAAGTTCTGGAATATGGCCATCTGGGATGAAACTCTTTTATTTCTTAACCGATTATGTTGGAATTGGGTATGTTGGATGAATTCTTAAACGATTTTTGGAAGAAGTTCTGGACCATGACCTCCTACGACAGAAATTGGACATTGTGGATGAAATGAAATTATCAAATAATTTTTGGAAAAATTCTGCAATATGGCCATATGGATTATGCGCTCTTGTATTGCAACTACCTCAAAAGTATACATTTTCGCTTGGTTCTAAAGGTTTTGAAGATCTCATGATCTTAGAAGACATTCTATTCGATGTTGGTGAACAGTTTTTGAGGTCGTTCTTGATAAGAATAATCTAAATTTATCTGAGCCCCTTGTGTAGGGTTCAAAACGTGATTTTTTGTGAGAGTAAGTAGTTGGCCTGCCGCTCAATCCACTAATCCCATGAGTGGATTACGTACTGATGATAGATGTTAAGGCATCCAGCCTTACCAGAAACATGTTAGTATCACGAGCCGCTTGCTTCAAGAAAAACGCCTTCTTATTATCGCGTTCCGCCTTAGTTTAAATTACCGAGTTTCGTGGCTATATTCCAGAATTTCTTAAACAAATCATTTAAGAGTTTTTATCCATTCGACATACTAAATCCTATCTTAATCGGTTAAGAAATGACCGAGTCCTGTCCTAGGTGGCCATATTCCAGAACTTCTTCCAAAAATCATTTAATAATCCCATTTCCATCCAGCATACCCAATCCCATCATAATCAATAACCGTAAAATCGAGGTCTGGTTAATCGGGGTCCGTTAAATCGAGGGTTTACTGTATTTTGACTTGTTAGTCTTAATCATTGCCATTTGCTTGGAGTTGAATTACTATTGTGAATTATAACTTGGTCCGTTTCTAAAGTGTTGTTAAATAATTCAAACGCCATTTATTTCAGTCATAGCCTTTGGAGGTATTGCCCTCTAGAGGAGTGGCTTATTTTCAGATGGCTGGTGTTCTGGAAAATATGTATACGAACGACCAATTAAGAAGTGAACTGGCGTCAATGTGTTTATATCATCGTCTAAATTGACAAAAAGCGGTCTGGAATTCAGGGTCGATCCAATTTGTGCGAATATTTTGTCAACTTCACCGAAGCTTCATAATTCTTCCAAAATCGTCGATGGGTGGAATAAACTTCTACGTAATATTATTCTGAGAAACAAAATTTATAATTGAATCATTGAAATTTGATTTGAATTGTCACTAATAACTTCACGACAAAGAGCACAGCGTGATTCGAAACGGTCAAAAAGTGCTATGAATGAATCCGTCAATAAATCTCCCGCTATTCGAGGTGAATCACCTTTGCGGCGAGGCATACCATACAGAAAAATCAATATAGGATTTATCGGGTTTCAGCCATCTGCTATGGTCTAACTTAGATTGGTTCAGCGTAATCCACACCTGTGGATATGACAGCTCTAACAGGTATGACCCGATTGGTAGGTAAATTGATCAGTATCGTTTGAATAATTTTTGAGGAGTAACTGAGACATATTATACGTTTTGTCTCAGAGTTGTGAATAAAAGTGTATGAGTCCCTAATAATGCTTCATGAGTTGTGCGAACCAGGATCTGTGACGAGATCTTTCTTTGGTAATATAATGGGATGTTTCATAACATCAAATGAAATGGTTGCTCGTTCTATCTGAACGCCAACTCTAAGAATACTATTTTCGTCTATTTTGGTAGAGGTAAATTATTGATTCACTTAATTTCGGCACAACTGAGAAATGTCCTAGGTCTTTCACTTTAGGTTTTAACGTTTGCAATATGCTAGCACCTGAATGATTTTATTAAAATTTGATTTTTTTGTCATAATACCAAATTGTAGGTAACCGTCGTTTGAAATGCCTCCGGAAACACAATTGGTTTCTGGGTTGTTGTTATGTGGCGTCAAAATTTAGTTATTATTTGGAAGACCAGGTTGCCCACAAAAAAATCCAGTAAGTGTGGTAGAGCTTCTAGCCATTACAAAACCATCATTGAATCAATTCACATATAGATATTTGTTTCTCGATCTGGAAGCTACTCTTTTACGCTATCCATTAGGTTTGCGAGAAGAAGTGCCGCGCAGAGTTCCAATTTTGGTATAGTTGCCTGCTTTTGTGTTGGTGCTACCTTGCTTTCGCTACCACAGTCGTCACATCCATAACACCAATATCATTGTTACATGCAACATAAGCAACGACAACGTAAGTATTATGGGATGTATTTTAAAATCCGAACAAATTTATTGGATTTCATGTAAATTTTAGCCATCTTGGTATGGTAATGGACTTTAATTGACTTCGAAAATTTCGCTAATCGTCTAGAATATCTATGGGCAGTGGATCGGCACGATCTAAACAATTTGCCCATGTCCTCTGAAATATTAATTTTACGTAAATTGTTATCGGAGCAACCCAACGTTGAGGGTCAAAATCTTATAAGCTTCTGTCAGCATCTTTGTTTTCAGGGCGATAAGTCGCTCAAGCGTATCCGTTCCGGTCTTCTGATCGTCGACATAAAAATCCATGCCGATGATTCTTTCCGGCGTTGGAAACGTTTGTTGTAGTTATCGGCAATCTGCGTGTTGACGAGAATGGTGCTGTTGCCGTGCCATTTGTTGACGATAAGTATAGACGAAACTCTAGAATGTGTTTAGATGGTTCCTCTCCTCACAAAATTATTTGAGTCTGTATGTTGTTTGGTAACTAATATTTGCTTGAATATTTTTCTAGATCCGCTGAAAAATATGTCACAGAGTTTGTTTGATTGATAGCCCAACGAACGGATTTTCATTTAGAGATCTGCTATATTTGGTTTTGGCCGAGGTACGATAACACATGTTCTACAGTTTAATGGTGCAGTTTTGAGGTTAAATGGTAAAACGACGATGTATCTATCAGGTATCGTGGTTTATTTTGTAATTGTCCATAAAATGGTTTTTACAATCACTTTCTTCTAGGGTTTTGGGCGCGGGTCTTAAAATATCTTCAAGTTTCAAAATTTCGTGACACACTCCTCAATATTGATAGAGGTACTAGTTTATAATTTGTACCGGTTGTTTGTCACATAATGCCCCCGAAATAATCCAACCAAAAATGGTCTCTTGTGCTAGCTGGTAAGATTTTGCACTTTGAACGAGACCTGCTAGAATTAACGACAGGTAATGAACACATCCAATTATAATCACGATCTCGCTAGGCTCGTGGAACATCGGGTTTACTAAGGACAAGTTTTTGAATTCCGCTCATGATAATCTGGTATCTGCGGTTGATGCGAGGTGATCGGTGACGGAACAAGAGAATCGATGAAAATGAGGTATTCGGTTTTTTCGTGAGAATATCTCCAGATCTATGCATCGTCTAGAAGTGCCTACTTTTGTTGAACCTAGCCTAGCTAATCCTAATTTGTGGACGCTCGATAGGGCTAAACCTTCTGAATCTAATCAGTATGACGGCGGCAATTGGTACGTATGCATGGTGGGTGGAGTCAATAAAACTGTGTTTTACCAGCGGATCAGGTTTTCCTTGAATTCACATTTATATCTTTAAATTTAGTGCATTCGTATAAATTGTAGACTGATTGGGTTTTTGAACGCTGTTGGGTGTCTTCATCCAATTTAGTTAAAATTAAATAAATTAACCAATGGTCGCGATCGTTTCCTATATTTCCAAAGCTCGTATGCTTCAAAATAGTTGGCTTTTTTATGGTCAGATGTCGTAAAGATGCCCTAGCCTACCCTCTTAATGCAATCTTAAGGTACTGAAGCTTTTGGAATCCAGTACGGACCTGGATACCGTGCTTGGTTGACACAAAAATATCGTGGAACGATATGGCCATTCTTTATAACCCCCCTTTAAATGTTGGTTGAGTTAAACATGGTAATTTAATGTCACATTGTGAGTGGTTGAGTTCCGTGGCTTAATGTCTTCTGTTGTATTTCAAGTATGCAATAATTGAATTTGAAAATAGCACGGTAATATAGTTCATCGAGTTCTGGGGAAATCGATTCTGCGACAAAGAAACTGGTCTGCTGGCCGGTCATATTTTAATATATGTATTTAGATAGAGAGCATCATTTTATTAACCCTTTGATCTTTGATAAAACGTTTCGTAGGTTTCTATCCATATCTTGGAAGAAAAAATATTTTTCGTCAGATAGTACTAAATATCAAAACACATTTTGCTGTTGGACATTTTCTGCTACCTCATACAGCTAATTTATAATTTATTAAGCTGATTACTGTATTTGGTGGGTTGGGAATACCAGATATTGACCGTCTCGATATTTCCAAATAAACGTAGAAATCGGAATATCGTACGAGTGTATGGTATTATCCTATTAGCAGAAAAAACTATAATTCATAGGAATCTGCTACATCGAACACAAAGCATAAAAAATCTTTCCGCAGACATTAAAAATAATTTATATAATTTTCTTCCCGTCGACAGAATCCCATATAATATTAAGTCGCTCGATAACAAAAAATTTATTGGATCCAAGTTCCACTATTACCCTATAGTAATATAAAACATCGATAGATAGGTAGACATATTGCGATAAGACTTATTTTATTTCCTTCCCGATTTTCCATATCGATATCTACATACGTGAAAATTGCTATATAAGCTACAAAAAAAAAAAAAAAAAATAATTTGGTTACTTACATTTGGTATGGAAAAAAAATTCGATAATTTATTTACAGCTTTATCCTTCTTTTTATCAATTATTTCATTCCATTGATGCGATCGTAAAACCAATGAAAGTAAAATTTTGCTCTCATCTCGGCCACACTTTGAGATTTCCTATATTAAGCACATAAAACAAAAAAGGACGACATGTTAAGTATTTACAAAGTTGGAAAATTTATTGCATTTTACCTTTTCATATAGTCGATGTTCATAATGCGATTCTGTTGTTGTCTCACTAAAAACTACCTGGAAAATAAAAAGAAGAAAAATTGGAATAAATAAAAAAATTTAGTTAATTTGCTGAAAAGTGAAAATTGTGTATAGAGAATTTTTTTTTTATATTGTGGTAGGAAGAAGATTCCATCATATTAAATTTTGCCGGTTTTGGTTTAAAAAAATAAAATTGAGAAAAAAAGGATATGAAAAATGTTCTCCGTGTCATATGTTAACGTGACAATTTAATTAAAAATTTCCATTACACCGAACATTTATGGATACATGTTTGTTGTGTTACATAAAAATATGACGTACGGAACAAAATAATAAAGGTGATATAAAAAAATGTAACATGATAAACATAAAATTCTTTGAAGTTTTTTGTTTGAGAATGAGCTCACTTTTCAAAAAAAAAACGTCAAATTCCAGATGCATTTCATATATACGAGTCTGTGCAAATACACTGCAGTTCACTTGAATAGGAACGACCCTTTTTTGGGGAAATTTTAAAATCGGTCAACCATTTTCAATATTTTTTTCCTTAGAATTATAAGTTTTTCAATAAGCGGTAAATATTAAAGATGAAAAAATATATGTTTTGTGGTGTTTTCTAAAAAAATTATGAATTTGGATGTTCAGTTCACTTGAATAAGAACGATTAACAAATCTTAATAAAAAGTTAGTTTTCTGATTAGAATATAATTATATTCGATTTATTTTTAATAATTAATTTTACATAGTTACTAAACCATTACTACTTGACTTATTGAAAATAGCTTCCTGCTGGAGATGGAGTCATACAAAGATTTTAGGATTCTCCTTCCAGGCTTCATTTATTGGTCTAATAGGCTTTTCTTTGCTGTCGAATTGTTGACCATCTTCGTAAACTTTCCGGACAGCAAACCCCACACGTTTGCTATGCGTGTATTGAGATCGGGAGAATACGGTGGCCACGGCAAATGCTCGTCGTTTTTCTGTGATCTTCGCGGCAATGGTGTTTTGCTAACCGCTTTTCCTCCGTGAAAATAATAGTTAAATCCATCGGGACCATCCAGGTTAAATTTCTTTTCATCAGAGAAAGCGACATGTTTCCATTTTTCAGGCCATGTCATACGTAGCCTTGAGAAATGTAATGTTTTCTTCTTCCTCTTTTGATTTAGGAGCGGTTTCTTACGAAGCTTTCTTCGAATAAGGGTATCTGATTTTTTAATGGCTCGCCTGCACACCAGCTCTCGCTTTGATTTTTGCACAAGAAAGTGCGCAATTGGAAGCTGTCTTTAGTATTGCCCGCTTATCGGCTGCAGATGTAGCCTCAACAGTTCGGCCTTTGCTGTTTAAGCCATATTCATTTGGATTTTTTATAATATTGAAGATTACAGTCTTACTTCTTTCTATTTTATCTGCAATTGCTTGTAGAGAATATTTTTCGCTGTGTAGCATTTGAATTTGGACTATTTCTTCTTTACTAAGTTTTTCCTCCCATTTTTATTATTTTATGTAAAAAAAATCTTGGAAAAAACGATCGTTCCTATTCAAGTGAACTGCAGTGTATATTATGTACAAACATAATCATAAAAAAATCTTCGGTTCATTTGTAATTTAATTTAAATAAAATAAAATAAAAAGAAAAAATGTATGAAAATTGTTATTATCAAATCTACCATAAAATGCATTCAATTCATAAAAAAAAAATTCTTGTCTAAAATATGCAAATCACATATATAGTATGTATACATAATTAGAGCATAACATATGTGTGTACTTTTTCTCTGTATGTATGGATACATAAAAATGTCTATTTTATGGTTATTTAATATAACTTATTCAATTCAATGAAAAAAAAAAAAGAATGAAATTGTTGTAGTAAACATTAAAACATATTAAAGATATAATTGTGATTATTTTACAGTAATATGCGGATTAAAGTACATCATAATAAATACATTGTATTAATGAGATGTAACAATTATGATAAGATTATGTATAAGGCATCAATGAAGTTCAAGTCTAGTACAGCAACGGAGGAATAAATGCGACGTTGCGAAATTAACGGTTGAGATGCCGAACTCCCATGATAGGGGAATGTGCTTAAGCCAACTTATCGTTGGGTAGGTGGGACATAAAATACCATCCGCGGACTATATCTGGCTAGGGAAAGGAACGCCGAACAATAAACCAACCATGCCAAATCGAGAGAAGAATAATGATGCCGTGCAGAAATTCGGATGCCCGGTACCGGCGACTTCGGAAAGTGAGGGAACGGGCTGCCAGTCGTCGATATCTAGCGACTGCAATGCTTTAGTAGTGGTAAGCTTAGCTTCTACAGCAGATTCAAGTATAAGCCCCCTATCTCCAATAGTAGTCGAGGCAATGAAGCACTAAAACGGCCACAAGTTCGAAATTTTTTAGAGCAAGACAGATCGAAATGCGGTTTTTTGCATTCGCTTCCAAAAATTATTTGTAAAAATTGCCCTTATTTTTTTTTTACAGGAAATTGCATTGCTGCACCCAAAAATGCATTCAAAAAATGCATTTTTTGAGACGTCTTTTGGAAGATTAGAGAACTTTGTAAATAAGTCAGAACTAGCCCCACTCGGGTTCCCAGGGGTTTTCTAGGTCGCTGATCACGATTATGATGTTCAAATTGACCCACAGCCAACCTGGAGCTCAGGAACACCGATGAACGTCATCTCCGTGGCACTCTCAGGAGAGAAACTCGGCGCCCGGAGGTTTTTTGGGTCGCTGAATCCAAATATGGCATCAGGGAGATCCCTCCGGACACCTGGTGTACCCGAACCTGGATGCGGACGTCATCCCCGAGAATTTTCCTGACAATATTGGCAAAATAACCCGAAAATTATCGTGCGGGCGTTTATGGGGCGCTGAATCCAAATTTTTCGTCAAAAACGACCCCCCGAACACCTGGTGCACTGGAACCTGGCCCTGAACGACATCTCCGTGGGACTCTTCCAAAATTCACGCGAGGAAGGAGAGAAACTCGGCACCCGGGAGTTTTTTTGGTCGCTGAATCCAAATTTGGCATCGGCGAACACCCCCCGAACACCTGGTGCGCTGGAACCTGGACGCCGACGTCATTCCCGAGAATTTTCCTGACAATATCGACAAAAACAACCTTAAAATCATTGTTGGGCGTTTTTTCGGCCGCTGAATCCAAATTTCACGTCGAAAACGACCCCCTGAACACCTGGTACATTGGCACCCTTATCTTGACATCGATGTCATTCCCATGAATGTCAACCAAACATGATGTTTTAGAGACGGACATTAATACTGCAATATGTGGGTCGAATTGTTGATTCTATTTAAATTATTTTAGGAGGGAAGAAATCGAATAAATAGAAAGTCAATATTTATGTAGGTTAGATACGTAACTATATATCAAATTCCTAATCAAGGACGCATCGCTAGTCTGGTCATTTTCTTCGTCATCGACTGATGTATTCATAAATAGAACATTTTCCTCATCTAAGGCCTCTCTCTCTGCCGCAATAACGTTTTCAACTGAATATCTTTCAGTATTGGTGCAAGTTGAGCCTTCATAAATTTTACAGGCAAGATTGCAAGGGAGGCCGTGCTTCCTGCAACTACAGGTTTTCAGATTACAACCTTCTGCGCATCCACAGAATATTAGTTCTATAATATTCTTGGGTGCAGGTTTTTGTGTCATTTCCACAGGGACCAGTGTGTCGCCTTTCTTTCTCCACCCCCATCCTGCTGTTGGGTCCATGGTCAGCTGGTCTCCGTGCAGCCAATGTTGCACTTGAAATAGACCCTCTGTAGATGTTGTTGAATGGCGTCTACTGTGGGAAGGATTTTCCCTAAATTTACTCTCCCCTTTACAGCGGTTTTTATATACATACTGAACCTGTACTGTACTAGTAACTGGTCCCATTTTAGCTTATCCTCATTACGAACATTCCGCTTCCTGTTCCGCTCCATCAGTGGAGAGCACTGTACATTGCCAGGATTAGCTGCGCCCCGTTCTCAAAAATTTCTTCGCTTGACAAACCAGCTTCTTTGAACTTCGTAGCATGAGCTTGAAATGAGGAAAACCCTCGGAGACGACGGGCCTTAGCCCAGGTTCCGGTGCACTAGGAGTTCGGAGTATCGTTTTCGACGTGAAATTTGAATTAAGCACCCCAAAAAACGTCCCCACAATGATTTTCGGGTTGTTTTTGCCAATATTGTCAGGAAAATTCTCGGGAAGACGTCCGCATCCAGGTTCGGGCACACCAGGTATCCGGGGGTTCTCGCCGATGCCATATTTGGATTCAGCGACCCAAAAAAAAAACCCCGGGCGCCGAGTTTCTTTCCTTCCCCGCGTGATTTTCGGGAGAGTGCCACGGAGATGACGTTCATCGGCGTTCCTGAGCTCCAGGTCGGCTGTGGGTCAATTTGAACATCATAATCGTGATCAGCGACCTAGAAAACCCCTGGGAACCCGAGTGGGGCTAGTTCTGATTTATTTACAAAGTTCTTTAATCTTCCAAAAGCCGTCTCAAAAAAGGCATTTTTTGAATGCATTTTTGGCCGCAGCAATGCAATTTTCGGTTTGTTCAAAAAAAAAAAAAAAATATGGGCAATTTTTACAAATAATTTTTGGAAGCGAATGCAAAAAACCGCATTCCGATCCGTTTTACTCTAAAAAATTTCGAACTTTTGGCCGTTTTAGTGCTTCATTGCCTCGACTAAACACTACATACCAGTAATAGATTGGCCCGCTTGTTCGCCAGACCAAAACCCAATCGAAAATCTTTGAACTAATATTAGCCATTCAATTGATGTTAACATGACTGGATGAAATATCACTCGAAATTATCAAATCATCGGTTTAGAAGTATGCCGAACGGGATTTTAGCTATAGCAGAGAACAAAGGTGGACCAACAGCCTATTAATTTATTTCTTTTGATTAATTTAATGATTTTTTATTGAATTTAAAAAAGTGTATTATATAGTTATCCCAAATGTTGCACAGAAAATATAAGGATTGATAAATGATAGATTTTCAGCGCGTTATTTCCAAAGATTTTATTGCAAAGAATTTCATTATTATTGCTGTTGTTTCATTAGTATTGTATGATATAACCTTATATGTTGGAAACGTAAATAACAGATCAAATACACAAAACTTGTTTATTATAATATGAAATCAATCAAATATCAAACCACCAAATTATAAAAAGAAACCAAGTGAGTTTTCAAAATGCAAAAACGTCAACTTCTATAAGATAAGAGTTTATTCCCACAAGCAAAAAATTAAAAATCGGTTCAACAAATTTCAAAAGATTGACATGTGTGTAAATTCTCAGGAATGATCGTGATACGTTTTCTATACGTTTCTCTAAGTTTATATCGCCGGCCCAGGAATCGTTCGACTCGTTTATCTCGTCAAGAGAACGTATCACGAGCATTCCAGAGAATCACAAACAATCGTTTGAAATTTGTTGAACAGATTTTTTAGCTGAAATTTGTTGCATCAATCCCTTTGTAAAAGACCCGTTATTTATATTGCCGATGTTAGGAATCGATCGATTTGTTTGTCCCGGTAAGGCACTATATCATGAGCATTCTAGAAAACTTACCCACTTGTCAATCTTTTGAAATTTGTTTTAATTGAAACTTGTTGCAAAAACCTATTGATTGTGCAACGTTTATTGCGTGCAACAAGTTTAGGATTTTTTATTGGGACATACTTCACTTGGGTGAAATTGTTTTTTTTTTGTACAAAACAATAAAATTTTGTAACGTTTTTTTTCTGCATTAAAAGTTTGGAAATTTTTTAATCCGTTATTTTAAAAATTCAAAAAACGAGTGCTTATATAGTTATGCAACACACTGTACCTTCAGATAACTCTTTTTATGGGAGAGATTATAATTTTATTAATTTTCGCAAAAACCGTTTACTACTTTAGCTCTTACATTGCCGCTCGAGCTAAACTAAATTTTAACGCGATCCTTAAAAGTAATTTTTATATTTGTTTTTCTTTCACATTTGATTGTTTTAGAAATTAATTTAATTAATATTTCAAATTTCAGTTGGATACTTCTTTAAAATTACCTATAACAAAGCTACAACTTAATAAATCTTCCAATTTAATGATTTTACTACGAAAAACGTGTTGAATTCACGTTATCTAGATAAGAAACTGTAAATTGAATTTTTAGAGAAATTTAGAGAAATCGATCTTTTTCCAGCATTAAAGCAATATACATTTGAATCGAGCTGTATAAAATAGCAGAAATTGAACAGCACGAATTGTTTGAGTTACTCACCACTAGGGGCAGCATCGGCACAAAAATATTTTACGAGTTTTATCGAATAGAATTCGCCTCACAATTTTTTTCATAATTTGATCCAAGTTACCAAAAAACCATAGTTGTTTACACAAGGAAGTTCATCAATTTAACAATAAATATAATGAGCAAGGACCTTGGAAAAATCTAAGCAAATCCAACGGTCAATTGGTAGCCTCTTAAAGAAATACAAATTTGTTAACTTAAATTATTATTTTGGAAAATACATTAGATAATTGTTTACGAATTTATAAATTTTCTGCTGGTTTTAAAACAAGTGCAAGCATTATTTGTAACAGTGCTACCCCTTAGCGATGTATAGCAAAAATATTTTCTGCTGGAAATTTTCTGTTATCTTATTTAGAAAATGTTGTTCATGTTTTTGTGATCCCAGCGAACATAATCTATAAACATGAGCAATATAAGAATCAAAACCCGAGCAGATAGCAAGCACTCATGAATTTTTAAGGTCATTTTAATGTGAAATATTTTCAACTTAAAAAAATGGGGAAGCCAATATGTTGAAGTGTTTGCATTTCTAAAATGAAACATTAAAATTACCGCAATTTTGGTAATTTTAAAAGGATCTCCCAACTAATAGAAAAAGTATAAGAATGAAGTTCCATTCGGATTGCCCATTATCCGAATGGTGAAATAAAGTTTTCCGGCAAAACTTTAAAAATAATATGAACTAAATTTTTTTTGAAAATTAATTTACAATCTTTTGTTTTTAACCTTTTTTTTCGTAAATATACTTTTAAAAACATTTGCAAAAAAAGTGGTGGGCCGATTTTGACAAATGTCATGGCACTGGGATCTCCAAATTTAAACACAAAGCTTACAGTAGCCGAATTTTTACTGCTCTAGTCTTTTGTCAAAAATTATCATTGCCGCTTACATTTTGGAAAAATGAGATGGGCTGATATTCTTGCAAATAATTTAGAATCTTTTAATTCATAATCGCTTTTCTCGTAAATGCTATACTTTTCAAAATATTTACAAAAAACTAAAAACCTCCTATGGAAGCTGCCACTAACTTTGAACTAATGAGAAAAGCTTAAGTTTGGCTTATTCTGCACCCACATATACAAATACACACAGAAATTTAAAAAAACGTCTTTCTTTGACTTCGGCGATATAGCAAATGGTAAAATTAATAAAAATGTCGGGATCAGAATTTTAAATGATTACTATATTTATTTTACTATGTTAAAAAAAGTAAAAGCGTTAGAAAACAAAACCCTATTGTAGCTACGCTGGGTGATAGCTGGTATGATAAATCGGTACAGGGACATATTTTAACAACTCGATTCCTTAAGGTTGCTTATTCGCTCATCAACAGATTTTTTAACAATCCCAGCCCTACACAGCTCTAGCCCTAGTAAGCGGTTTAACAGGTAAAACCATTATTTTTGATCATATAATAATCTATTCTCTACTGGTGCGGTCATTATATGGCCATAAACCACTGCAGCATATGCTCTCTTTGGAGAAGCCATGAAGTTTCATAACGGAGTTGCTGCAGGTTTGGATGTACCTTGGTATTTGGATTTGCTCGATTTAAGATAAGTTAGTTCGTACTTTGTACCATTCTTCAACAATACTGGCGGGTAACTGGCCATCCCACTCTAAATTCTCGACCCACAAACCTTGGAAAAATAGGATAAAATAGACGACTGGCTGCGATAATACTCCTCTCGTCGTAAGAATTGGTTGATTATTTTTAAGTTAACTATAGGAATTGAAAGTACTCGCTTCCTGAACTCAATATAAACCCAGAACCTTAACTGTTGCTGATAATTCTTTCATTTGGATGACTTTCGGGTTTGGATTATCTATACCGCAGTTCAGTTAGGATTTCATTTTTATTCGATATCTATTTTCAATGGAGGCGGGCACTTCCTAGAATATTCGTTATGCGGCTCTTTAATTCATTTGTAGTCACCTACTTACATATTCTTCAATATATGATCTACATCATCTGGGCTTCCACCAAAAACCGGGTTGTCAAGAACGGAGGACTAGAGCAGTGCCTTACCTATGGTCTGAAGCTTAAACTATTTAAACGATAGGCTTGGAGTTTCTCTCCATATGATCCTTTAATATTCTTTGTCTTTACTTGCTATACTCGAACCTGACGAAACATTTTCGTTACGTCAGCTGAAACTGTCATTTTAAATTCTCTAAAACGGCATAAAATATCAAACCAGTTAGCGCTGACCTACCACTAAACTTCATTTAGAGATGTCACAGAATTTGTTTTTTCGTGGCGAAACAATCAAACACAATTCTCGATTTGATCGTAGTGTTTGAGGGTTTGATTATTCCTCTTGGTTCAGCGAACCTTCATTCATCATTCCATTAAATAGAAACTCCAACAGTCTTCTAAAGTTTTCGGTGGAATTTTGAATGGAAATCGCACTAATACTCGTAATATTCTCCCAGATTCTTTTAAAATCCGAAAATCTTCGTAGTAAGCACTCAAAATCTCTTTCTTATAGAGCGGTGATAGTAGTTAACGAAATAATCGTTGGGTTATCCTCAAATTTGCAAACAACCACCCAACCTAAAAGTGTTTTTTGCATAGTAAGTCGGGTATAATCTAATATTCCCTTTTTCTCTAGCAAAATCCGAAGCTCTGTAATTTTAAATCCATTAATCAGGAACAAATGGGGTGCCAGTTTGGTGTTAGCACCCCGATAGTTAAATGTACATAAACACTTATATTAACCCCTGCAGGTGAAATATTCGTAGTTTAGTGTTTTGATCAGATTTTGGATTCCGAGTGAAACTTTGTAAAAATTATCCACTTGCGCTGAGATTGAGATCTAAAAACAAACAAAAGTTAGGGCGAGTATTCTTTCGAGGCGTTAAGCAAGTATGCCACAGCAAAATACCGCAAGGCAAATTTTCATTTAATTTTTGGGATATTTTTGATTTGGGGCTTATTTCATTTTTAACGCAAATTGAAAGATGCAAAAGTACCCCAGGGCAAATTTGGACTTTGATTGTTTTGTAAAAAACGCAAACTAATTGAATGATCTGCGGTTGATAATTTAAAAATATTAAAATTCGTTTATATGAAAATGAAAACACATTACGAAACTATGTTAAAGGTAAATTTAATTGTTTCTTAAATTCCAAACGTAATATTATACATAATTGTAATACACGGTCGCAAGGTAAGAAAAATGGCGAGTTTTACGCCTTGTAATGCAAGGAAGGGCAAAAGGCTTGGTTGATTGTGAACTTATTAGGATGGTTTCGTGGTCTCGTTTTGGTTTAATTGTAAAATGAAAAAATCGGGCCTAATGTCAATTAAATTTGGGACAGTTCAATATTTCTTGTAACGAAATTTTGGCTTTATTTTAGAAAAGTAATTATTATTTACCTCTTACATCTTTGATGCTCTGATAGTCATAGTCTGATACTATTTATGTAGACCAATAATGACGTTTGGCTATTATATTAAACGTAGATCTATAGAACAATTTGCTAGATTTTCTTCTGAATATACACTTTACAACAATTCTTTACCAACTGAGCCAATTTTTAATTATGATAAGCTTATTAGAAAAGTAGTGCAAATTTTCCCGAAAACAGGGGTGGAATTAAATTAAACACGGTTTTAACTTACAAATGTTACATAAACAAGTTGTTTACCCATCTAGTCGAGCAAGCTGCAGAGGTAATAATAATTTTTCTTTTTCATGCTTTACTTCAAGCTCCGAAACTTGGGATTGCATCATTGTGCGCAATCGCAATTTTCATACCTATACGTCTCTATTTGTGTTAAAACATAATTATGTACATAATTGATAAATCAATTTTCGATTCTGTCCATTTTCGATACGAGGGTACATAAATCAGATGCATCAGAAATTATTTACCGATACAACATAATTAGTTTAATGAATTATAAACGATATTCATTATAAATACAAAGATAATTAAAATAAATTACAAAATTCATCGGTCCCATGATCAATAAAATTCCGCCCGGAAATTCATTTTACCAATACATAACATTTCCAACAATACTCAAAATTAATAGAAAACTATAAATCATATTGGGGCATCCATCCAATTTCAAATTGATATGCGCATTTAGTAACATGGTTTGAAATCATTAATATTGAATTTTATGAGATATAGTTTTTGGAAATTTTGATGAACGAACAAAAAACCGTGCTATAAAATTCAATTCCCAAAAGATCACAACACAAAATATTTTTATATTTTTTCGGTTCGTATATTTTGTGATTTAATGATTTTGATGAAGCCAAATTCCAATATGGCGCAACCAATTTAAATTTATAATACCCAATCCAATCAACCCGAAAAGCACAAAAAAGGTTTGAATTTCATATTTCATATTCTAATATTTATCAGAATGTGTTAGGTGCATAGCTGCTTTATTAAGTCATCATATTGCGGTCCATTTCGAGGTTAAACAACAATTTATTATACGATTTATGTTGGCCGCAACTCGAACACAAAAATACCAATCCATATATAATGAGAATAATCAAAGCGAACTTCACTGCAAAATTTATATACATACTTAAATCTAAAGGCATAAATTGCGATTTTATGTTCCACATTAAACGCCCTATTCAAACATTAATTTGCATTTGCAATATAAAATATTTTTTATGGTTATGTTGCATGCGTTAAAAAATATGTTAAAGGAACAGAAATGCATCAATCGTGTTGATAACAATTTATACCATCCATAAATGCAATCAGTTCTGCTGTAAAGTAAATATGTATTGGCTAAGTTGTATGACCGAACATTTCAGAACGCAAGATTCAATTTCAGTTGTTTAAAATCTCTATCGAATGCCTTTTGGTATATAGACGCAAAATTCGAAAATATTTTGGATTTGCAATGGATACCACCCAGATTTCTGATAAAATAGAAAATTATTAGGAGTACGAGATTGTATGTTGATAAAAATAAATCGAAGCTGAGCGTATAAAATATAAAATCGAATATGTATGAACCCCTAGTGTATTATGTCCTTTTTGTCGAAAATAAATTTTAATCCTGGATAACATGCAGATATCTTCTATCGATCTATACACGGAGACAGATGCTACATATTTGCTGTTTTAATTTGAACGATAATCGAGATATATGAAATATAATTGAATTGATGACTGTACATTTGCATTGTCCGAACGTAAATTGTGTATAAAATAATCAGCTAACCTTTTTGGCATCGTAACCTCTACGAGCGTATATAAAAGGTTTCAGAATTACAGTTGTGAACAACAACAAAATATATTTTTAGCACTCTTTTTACAAACGGCACATATCAATTACGTAAATATTCATTTGATTAACATTTTAATTAAAGTAAATGTACACAAGTCGAATATATCAAATTTTGTACTCGTATATTGAATATGCATGCAAAAAAATTAGCATTTAAAAATTTCGCTCAGCAGAATAAAATAAATTCCAAAATTTAATTAAATCGACAAAAAATAAAATGTCTGTTGATTTTATTTAAAACTTTTTATTTAGTTTGATTAAAGTTTTAAATTGATTAAAATACTTTCTGACGAATATTCCGTATTTACATAGGGCGTCTGTAAAATATACTCGTATACCAAAAAAATAAATCACGATGAAATGATGATGGTACACAAACGATATGATTACTCGTTTATTTTATAATTAATTATCCTAATTAATTTCTGTGCCTCCTTTAAATTATACATCATTGTATCAAAATGTGTTTAATATATGTTATCACCACAACCCATATATTGTTGTACAATACAACGTAAAACAGGTTAAGCTCACCTTATCAACGTCAACCACGTTTACCGCATATAACAACACACGATGATGAAACATGAAAAATGTTTTACATGTGGAAAATTTATTTATAAAATTAACGTAAATGGAAAACTAATTAAAAGGAAAATTTCTATGCAAATGAAACAAAAAGAAATTTAAAATTTCAATTAAAATTACAAAATTTTCGTTTTTCATCATGCGGAAAATGAAATTAAAATAAATTAATAAGGGAAGGATCGCGCACAAACTAATTGTGAAATCGTACACTGGTATTGAGTGGATACCTTAGATATGAAATTTGTTAAACAATTAAAACGCAAAAATTTTAAATAAACATTTTTCGGACAGACCTTATGGTGTACCAATAAATTAAACTTCAATGCCTTTAAATATTTATCTTATTTACAGGGTTTTCAGTAGCAGACCGTTTAATTAAATTTTATTAGAAGCGTTGCACAAATTATTTCATTAAGCTTCGGTAAAAATTTCGATATTTTGAATTGCTAATCGATCTGAAAAGGACATGGCCTGTAAGTTTATTAATATAAATTCTATCAATGCCAGGTCTTAAATTATTGTGCTAAGTTTAACCGAACTTTTTTGCGAAAAGTGTAGCACACAATTTATCGACAAGTGGTAGCTACACAAATTAATGAAAAGTGTAGCAATGAAAAAGTGTAAATACCAAACCTTTACTACAAAAGATCATCAAAATCGTCAGATACCTTCAAGCACTTGCTACATGCTCTGGGTCCACCGGAAATTCTAAACATTTTTAATTAGCATTCAGAAAAAAACACCTATATCGATTTAAATAAATACAAAACGTAATATAAAATTCAAAATAAAAACTTATTTCAAGATAGGCGTTTATTCTAAATTTATTTCCGATTTTAAAAATAGAAATATCTGTGGCAATTTAACATTATCACTTAAGTCGAGGAGATAAGTGGTTATGTTGAACTATATTCTAATCAATAGCATTTGCCGTTTTTTCTTTCCCTTCAATTTTTCATCAAAATCCAACTATTTTTGGCCGAGATATAATCAAAAAACTATACCATTTATGTTTTTTATAGGTGTTTGGTATTTATGGAAAACCACTTCATTGATATTTTTTGATATTCTAGCATGAAAAAAGTGTTAAATATCACCAGAAAAACTGAAACTTAGTATATGTACCTATATTGACCAAGCAGACAAAATGACTGCTCTGAAAAAATATTAAAAATTAATTTAAAGGTAACTTTTAATATTCTTTTATAATATTTAAAGTTATAAATATGTTATTATAAATATTAAGCATAATAAAGAAAACGAAAAAAAGTACTTTTGTATCATTATAAATATAATACTAATTGAAATTAAAAAGCAGTCAAAATGACTTCTTTGGGCAATCTAGTGTTAAAACAATATTTTTATTTGTAACATCAGAAATAAATTAAGAATAAACACTTATCTAGAAATAATTTGTTATTTTGAATTTAATTTTGCGTTTGGTATTTATTTAAATCGATATATGTAAGTGTTTTTCTAAATGCTTATTAATACAAAAATATCTAAAATTGTGAACCCGGAGCATGTAACAAGTTCTTGAAGGTGACATTAAACGTAGTTTAAAAACCCCGATATCATGGATCTAAAAATAGTTTAGTTATGTCCCATAATTTATTCACAAATTAATTTAAAATTTAAATTTGGTCCCCTGAAAAGTAGCTAAAGAATAGATAAGTGGTTTGGTTGAATTGCCACATATATTGTTTTATATATCATTTATGTATTTCATGCTACAATCAAAGATAAACCTCTTAACATATATGTTTATCTTTGCTACAATATCAAAAATTATCAATTACAGTAAGTCCTCGACTTACACGAATTTGCTTACGTGAATTCGTACTTCCGTGATTTAAAAAAAAATGAGTTTTTGAGATTTTTCGTGAAATGCCTAGTTTTTTTAAATCTTTTTGCTGCGCTTTATTTCAAGGTTCTCTACTATCGTTTGTTTACGTACGTTCATGCGATAATGAGAACGCGAGAAGAGAGAATAGTTTAGCCGGCTTCGAGGCTCAAGATCCTGATCCAGAACGATTTGCAAAAATTCCAAAAAAAAGTGAATGATGCTATTGCATGTTATACTATCATAAGGCAATCAAAATTGAACCAGTTCTTAAACAACACACTGGAATGATTATGTCTATCTAAATTAATAATAATTTCTAGAAATATTATAAATAATAATGTTTTATTAAATATTTGTATATGTACCTCTATTCTATTTTCACCTACCCTTTAAAACTAACAAAAATTTGTCGACTTTAAGGTTTGTTCGGCTTACCCGATTTTTCGACTTACGCGAAACCCTTCAGAACGAATTAATCACGTAAGTCGAGCACTTACTGTAAGTGGTTTACAATAAAAACCAAACATCTATAAAAACATAAATGGTTTTGTTTTTTGCTGTCTAATTTTGATGAAAAATTGAAAGGAAAGAAAACACGGGAAATACTATCTGTTGGGCTTCTGTTCCAAAATTCTGGTTCCAATCAAAATTAATGTTTGTTTACAACGTTTTATTTTTGGTAATAAAATTATTAAATAAATTTTCCAATACAAAAATTTTTATTTGATTTTATTTAATGTGCTCAGCTCAAAATGTTCCATCAAAGTGACAGAGAAAAAATTTGATAATTTTTTATACAAGTTTTACTAGCAAATAATACGGTGAAAACTCTCCATATTTAAACTGCTTGAAATTCAAATTAAACTATTAAAAACGAGATGGCAGTGTATTTGTTTATCACTCTATAGATAACACAGAAGATGGAAGTGACAATATAGTCAATACATTTTATAAGTTAAATTCAAAATAATTAAATTAAATTATAATAATAACATTAAATGAATTTTAGGTAAATAACAACAGCTGTATGAAAACAATTCAATCTACTACAATTACATATAACAAGATAAGTTGTTTAATTAATTAATTTACAATTCGAATTTCGTTTTTCATAAGACTTAAATTTTAATTCCAGGTTTATTATCCTGAACACTATCCATTAGAAATTAGAATTTAGTTGAACATAACCACTTGTCTTGACTTAAGTGATTATGTTAAATGTATTTAGCAATTTAACATGAAATTACAAATTATCATTCAATACTAAATATATGAAATCATGGACATACCCGGGTATGCTGGTTGTAAATATGAAGTTTAAGTCGTGAAATTTCATAAAAATTCAAATATTCGTCAAAATACATGCTACGTAATGGCCGATACAACAGATCTGCTGACCCGTTGAAGCGAAAATGCGAAATATCAATAAAATGTGACCGAAGGGTGAGGTAAGAAGGAAGGTTTTTCTTATGGATGGATAATGTTGACAGCCGCGAAAGTGTTGTCGGATGTTGGTGTTTTATATATAAAACCATGTTGCCCGTGGCGTTTGATTGTGGGGTGTCACCTACAACACAGTGACTCAAACAATTGTCCCAATGTTTACAAATTTAATTTTGAAGTTGTTTAATATTTTAACATGATATACTAACAACTAAAATAATGTTAATTGTTATTTTTTCAATTCATAGTTTATTTCATATTTTAAGAAAAAAAACACGTACTTACATATTCAACAATGAATAAGACATTATTTTTAAAAAGGAACTAAACCTTATTAGGACAATACTTGGTAATTATTTTAGAGTGTAGCAGAGAAACAAAACTATTTGTTTTAAAATATTTATTACTTTCATCTTTACCTTTAATGCAGACTACTATTCATTTCGGTAGACGCCTAAAACCTCGCTAACCTGTCCAAAATCTAGGTTTGTAAAATATTTGTATACGGTCTTTCGAATACAGTTGAGATGATATCAAGTGAAGCTTGCCCCTTTACAACCTTTCATTTATCCTCATATCTTTATATTTCCTCCATACCCAGTGCCTATACCGTTTGAATGAATGAATATGACGATATTTTAATCTTCTAAAGTCCAATCGCTAGTTTACGATTGAGTTATTGGAACCGTAGTTTCTTGTGCTGTTCCGTTAAGAGGTTTTTTGGTTTTCACCAATCCTTGGCTCTCAATCCTGTTTAGCGCAGACAACGAACTGTTTCGATACTTCCAGAAAATTGTGTCCAGCTGATCCGACTGAAATATTTTTCTTATTCGTCGTTTTGCTCAGGAGAAATAAGAGCTTTACGACCTGATTTATTTATTCATTTATCAAGTAAATACGCCGCTAACACTCGATTAACACGTGAATGACCGACACCAAACTTCTTCGCAATTTGAAGGCAAGCCATGCCCTCCTGACCCCAATAAATAATATTTTTTTGTTATTTCTTGCGTTGCCATCTTCATCTCATGTTAAAATAACCAAAAAAGTAGTATCAAATTCATTAAAACTTAAAAAGACTAATTTCCTCCAGAATTTATAAAAACACAACCGTTTCGTGGAAACATTGTAAAACAATGAATTGTCCAATCCACCAACCCGGTGGCATTTTTCGTTTTTTCCCCTTTATCTATAAAACCGGAAAAATGAAAACCGCTTTTATAAGTAAAGGGGAAAAAACGAAGAATGAGACCGCGGAGTCTAAAGACCTAGTGCGAATTAGTTGATTTGCAATTAACGAATAAAAGAAGGAAAAAATAATAAAAACCAAACGGTATCGCCCCTCTCCTCCTTCTCTCTTTTGTGTACTATGATTTTTCTCTTCCTATAAAAAAATGAGAAATGCATTACCTTGAGATGAGAAAACTAAATAAAAACGTATGTCGCTTAATAGTATCCGAATTTAGCTGCTTAAAACAGTTAACCACGGTTTATTTCGACGATAACTTTCAAGTCGGTAAGTTTAATAAAAATTCTAATATTCGATAAAATACTTGTTACACTATGGCCGATTCCAGAAATCTCAGGGACATTACCAAATGTCGAACAGTTAACCAAATTTAAATAAAAATATTTATAGTCGCATATGGACTTGAATCGTCAAATTCCTGAAAAAAAATCGAATACTAGTCAAAATACTTGCTACACAAAGGTCGATTTCAGGAATCTCAGAGATGTTATCAAATGTGAACATATGCTTAATATTGGACATACTAAACAGCCCAGAACAGTTAACCATAATAAAATAAAAATATTTAGGATGTCTTCCCCATACATTTTAAGTCGTGAAATTGCATACAAATTCAAATGTTTGTCAAAATAACAGTCAAACCTGCTTTTGTAAGGTTTTTTTTATTCAGTACAATCTGCATACTTAAGTTCTTTCAAAATTTCAATCAAATTAGAACATAATTGAATGTGATTAACCTAATTAGTTAATTGACGTTGGCCATTTTGTTTTTTCAATTTTTGGTATTTCATTACATTGATTGCGTCAGGTTCCGTAATGTTATAAGTTTTTTTTTCCTACATGAAAGGTGAAACTTTTTTTATTCGGTGCGGTCTTTATTAACCGCATAAATTTTTTTTTTTAAATGTGTTACGAAAATTATTTTTTATACCTAATCGTGAAGTTTCGGAAGTTTTTTTTATGCGATCCCTATTACCGCATAAAAACAGGTTTGACCGTACTTGCTTAACAGTGGACGACTACTCAAAACAGTTAACTAAATTCGAATAAAAAGATTGAGGGGGGCCCCACAAAAATTTTAATGCGCCAAATTTTTGAAAAAATCAAATATACGTCAAAATACTTACTACCTATACTATGTTCGATTCTAGGAATCTGAGAGACTTTCCCAAGTGTGGGTATGTATATACCTTCTAATAGTGTACAAAGGGAGCTGTACACGACAGTTAATTAAATTTAAATAAAAAAAATTTATTACACTATATAAGTCTTTTTATTTTAATGTGGTTGATAGCAGTCTTAGTAAAATCTGTGGCCATTTGGTAAAATCTCTGAGATTTCTGGAATCAGAGTGCATAAACTATTTGGACACATATTTGAATTTTAAAAAAATTTAAGCCTTACAACTTGTGTGCAGCCGCCCAAAATCTTTTTATTTTGGCTAACTGTTTTCAACAGCTTGACTCCTCCACTATTAGACGACATATGTCCACACTTGTTAACATCTCTGAGATTCTTTAAATCGGCCATAGTGTCGCATATGTCATTTCAAACATTCAAAGAAATAATTATTTTAAACCCAACCTAAGAGTTATTATGATCATATTTGATCCTAATAATCAGTTTTATATAATCCAGTATAAAACGCGTAACAAATTAAAATCACACGCGTAAATTAAATCACATGGAAAATGTTTTTTTTTGCTTTTTCTTAAGGCTTATGTAATAGAAAATACAAAATAGTTTCTATAAAACTTACTGTTTATTAAAAAAAAACCTTTTGTTGGAATCTGATCTGTTACACCACCATAACCTTATTCATTACTGAAACTTCAACAAGGACCTCTTGCTACAGATAATCAATAAATTTTTTTATTTCAACAAAACTTATAAAACAAATATTTGTTTTAAGCCTAAGGCTCCAAGACAAAAGTCGGGACATAGCGGAGTAATGTTGGTAGAGTGAAGTACTGTTAAAGAAAATTTATCGTCAGCTGGTTTCATCAGTAACGATATTTTCGTATTTTACTTTTCATCTTAATAATAATTGTTTCCCTAGTAAAGTCCAGTAGGCAGATGACGTGAAATAAATTTTTCACTGGTTTCCAAAATGGAGGCGAATTTTGGTCGAAAAATAAGGCTTGAGAGTTGGGAATTTTGCTTCTGTTTGGCAAACTAACGAGATGAATATATCGAATTTTATATTTACTTGGTGTAAATAAACATAAAATTTTTTATTTACACCTAGTACGCTTATGAAACAATAGCAAAACTCCCAACTCTCAAGTCACGTGTTTCGAACAAAATCCGCATACAGATAAATTATTCCATGAAAAATTAATTTGTTGATTTTCGTAATATTTTAACGCAGGTAACTACGTTCGAATACTGGAAATCCTCAAAATTTTCCTCTGCCATATTTTAAAACCTTTTCAAATAATTTTTGAAACATAGCACAACTAATAATAATAATTAATGAAATGTCAAAAATCTAGTTTCCTTTTATCGTAGCTGCAGATAAAAAATACAGTTAAAAACGTGTCGAGTTAAACAGGACATCTATATTGTAATATGAAAAATAACAATTTTATTAGCTACACTGCGTACCGCAAAATAAAATTGTGAAGAAATTTAAGTTTCATTTTCGCTTGTCATTTTTATATGTAAAAATTCATTTCACTTCAGCTGCGTACTAGTATATTTGGTACATTTCGGAAAACCTATTCAGAATTATTCCTTTAGAAGAGAAACAAATATTAGTAACAAACTTACAAACTAATTTAGACAAAATGTTAAGGCTGGCGAAAATTTCTAATAATATAGAAGGTTGGAAGGAAATTTTTTACGAATGCGGAATTTTTGTGCTGATTTCAAGAATAAGGTTGCAGATAACGGTCACTAGGCTTCAATGAGGAGCTTAAGCTGTACCTAGTGGTGGCTGTAATCGACCGGGATCAGTTAAAATGGCTGTAGCCGCCACTTACCTATGATGAGCAAACACCCTGGAGCAGCCTCAATCTGACGGAATACGGAATGGTATCGGAACTACGCATTTCGAGTATCCCTAAACGAAAGTAACTAAATATTATTTCATACGTTTTATTTTGTATTGAACTAAACAAACGTAAGCCATATCTTAGAAATCGTACTGTTAAATTTAAAATTCGCATCCATATTCCGAATTCTAGTAAAACAATTTTAATTTCTGAATACATATAGTAGCTCCACTTGACTAAGATTCAGCTTTAAGAAACAGCTTTAACAATGTTACTGAAATTAAATTCGGTAGCAATTTTTTTTTTAATCTAACCAATTTTCTTGTGATATTGTAGTATTAATTTAATAAAGGTACATTTGTTATTTGTTAACGATTTACCATCTGGATGTAGATTAGAGCCAGACTGAAGGTTTTCGCCAAAAAACGGTGTTCCGTGAAGGGCCCAGACCCGAACTTGGATCCCAGAGGAATTTAGTAGTAAAGCTGAGCGATCCAGACCTGCCAATGTCCAAACTCGAAGATTGAAATTGGAAAAGGCAATGGCTGACTAAAAGTCTGCACTGGCGTAGTGTTGTTATCATCTATAAGATCAAAGTAATGACGCTTGGTGCCGGAAGAGGGCACATCGAGTGGTATCTCGCCTTGTTTAACATATCATTCAAATTTTTCAACCATTAGCATCGAGATGTATCATTATCTTTGACTTATAACAGTTAACCTGCCAAACATGATGATCCCACAATGAAATATAGGAAGCTAATTAAAGAATACTTAAAATCGGCTAATAAATCTATCGGTACTGGCCACAATTACCGAAGAATATTTGAAGTTAATAATGGAAACTCGATTTTCCCAAAGCAAAACATTGGTGATAATGTAGATAGTGCCTTAGATTTTCCAGTCGAAAGTAAGCAATTACGATATGGATTGATGTTCATCAAGTAGTAATCAATTTAAATATATTGTTAAGATTGAATCTCGATAGAAAACTTAAATTTAATGTGGTCTGAATTAATAGCGGAAATGAAAAATAGTGGGTAGGTTAGGTTCACTTACACGAATGAATTAATTAAATGCGGCACAATTGTGGGAAAATTTCGCTAATTCAATATATTGACAATTCATTTAATGGCTTGACGTTAAAGATTAACAAGCTTCCTCATTGCCGCCACTATGGTCATTTGATAGGCCATAATGTTAGTCAACTTCGAACAAATTGTGGAGTAATTCTGAGGAAATTGAAATTTCATTGAATGGGCAGGCGTTCCAGACTACCATACTTTCTCATTGATGCTGCAAAGGCCATAGTGTTTCAACTTCGGCGAAATTGTTCGGATACGGGCGTGCAATTTGGCAAAATTTCGCTAATTCGATAGATTAAAAATATATTGAATGGGCTGGCGTTCCAGATTAACGTGCTTTCTGATTGATACCAATATGGGCAAATGAGAAGCCATATGATTAACGTTAGGCAACTTCGGTCAATCGTGGAAAAAGTCTATCAAATGATCATAATGAGATCAATAAGGATCATGTTAATCTGTAACGCAAGATACATATTTATGCCATCCTCATCAAACTTTCAGTTCACTCGAACCGAAGGTAACATTATAATTGTGAAAACGGGTTCCATTTACGGGTTCCGTACAAGTTTAAATATAATTAATTTTTACAGTAGAATCATTGTAAAACGATAATTTTGTTATAATAACGTTGTTGAATAATCGGCAACTTCTGCATTATCGATATTTTTGATTTTTCAGCTGGAAACTTTTGGCTAACAGTAATAGCATTTTTCTCGGCTGACCCAAAATCGCAGGACAAAAGACAATATCACTAGGGTTTCGGGTCTCACAAGCCAAATAGTAAAATGGAGAACAATCCTGTGGTCAATAAAAACTTTTAAGCCATTTAAGCCGACGGGTTCCGATGCCATCATCCTTGGGAGGCTATATTCAAAGACAGCCTAGAATTTTGACACATTTCAAGAAATTAACTGACCAAACAACATATTAATACCTAAGTCAGTGAAAAACCTGTATTTGTGATCTCCAAGATCTTAGGTTTTTAAGCTTTTTTGGTAAGGAAAAATCTGTGCTCTCCACTCACTTATTTCCCCTATTGAGAAATCCTTGGAGTATATAAAACGTGACCCAGGACGATCACACGGGTACCAAAATGTCCGCGGGGCGTGAGCGAATCATTCATATGTTTGATAGATTAAGTTCTTAACAGCTGAATTATGATGGCAAATTTGGATGGATACTCTTTAACAGATTTCTGCTAAATCTGCTAGGGTGCAGTTTTGTGGTGATATTGTGAAGTGGACGGGAATTGGTCATTACCTCTAGGAAGTACAAACAACCCAGGATACGGGGACCGAAGGTCGTTCTAGTTGTGCTGGTTAATGCATTTTCAACGCACATGATAGTGAAGTTTGTGCTAAAACAGTTATTAAAAAATTACACTGTTAAATTTATTATTTTTCCTATTGGAATTTATTTTCAAAAGAAAATTATAAAATTGGACTATTTCTAAATGTTGTGCCGTCGAATCTAGAAATATTTACAGATTCTAGCTTACAATTTTGGGAAGGTAAATCATAGACCTATTCTTAAGATTTAAGTAAAGTATATTTTTGAGATTCGTTGTAATAAAAATTATATTTAGAAATTGAGCATTTTTGACGGGCTTCAAATAATATTCCAGCAAATTCTGGAGATGTCCACGGGATTTCACTAACATTTTCAAAAGGACCATCCAATCTAATGAGGCTTTTAAAGATGTTAGAAACTTCACAGTTTTGACAAATATTTCTTGTTTAATAAAGAGCGAGCTAAATTTTGCTATCCCTATAATAGAATTCAAGTTCACTATCATACTTCACGATCATACTCAATGCTTGTCTAGAATGAAGAAACCATTTTACCAATATTAAAAACTTTACAACAAGTGGTTTTTTTTTGTTTTTTGAAAGTAGATCACCAAATTCCAACTAATTGAATCGAAACTTTACGCCCTACACGTTTTTGGTATTTCCGGCACATAATTCCACTGCGAACCTAACACATTCGAACTAAAATATTTTCCCACATAAATACTTCGCCATGTTCGCATCGTATAAATATACAAGATAGCAGAAACATTTATTTTAATTATCAATTTAGTGTCGCATGGGATCAATGGAATATAATTTAATATTTTATTTTTTTAATTCTAATTAATTAATTGATACATAGCGAACAGCTGTATATTATCTTATTCTACTTGTTGTGTTTCATACGCAATTTACTTGACTTATTCTTTTTCTACATATAGTTAAGAATGCCTTATCAATGTTATGCATATGAAATGGTTGTGTATGGTGTTGTTTACTGATTTATTATAAACAAGTAATTCTATAATAAGCAAATCGATCACTTATTCCTCGGCGAGAACAAGGTTATCTAGGAAATGTTCATTGATAAATTACCAATTTGCCATTAGTTAACAAAAATAATTTATAACAAGCCATAAACAAGAAAGGAAAAAAACGTCTTAGAGCATTGCGTAATTCCTCTGATGTATCTATCCGTATATAAATAACCATACTCTCATCAAGAATAAGTTATTATCTTGTCTTGGTCAATAAATATATTTCCAAGAATACACTAGCACCAACAAAAATAAAACAAAAACATATTTGGGAAGGCAAATTGAAGATTATAAATTAACTTTGACTTGTTTTCCAAACCATTTACACTAAAATAAAATCAACCGGAGAAACTACATGGAAAAGACACAACACCGTACCAGAGTAGTATATACAGCAAGCAAGCATAAAAAAAGCTTGATGATGAGAAAAGTTTTATATATTTATAATTGTTGTTGTTGTTGCCTGTTAATGTATAAAGTTTCTTTTTAATATTTTGCAAAGAAAATCCTATAGAAATTCGTTTTTGCAAAAAAGATAACGACGAGTTTTATAAAATATAATTACGTCTACACATATTACAGAGCTAAAAACTAAATATAAATTATTAAATGCTATATTCTTTTATCTTAATGGATCAATTATAAATAAAATTCTTTAATTACCAACAATTTTATCAAATTTATCGAGGAAATTGTTAGACTGAGATTGATTATACGTTTGCTGCTTATTTAATAGGCCGCGTATAATGAGTCACGTTTACCATTCAAACGATAAATATTTCTTTTCATCCGTAAATCCATAAATTTGCTATACATACATACATATCCAGCAATATTTCCAATTTATATACAACGAGATGCGCGCAATAACATAAATCCTTTCGCAAGCCGAACACGAAAAATGTATACGTTACAACTCTTCGAACCATGAAGGGTATAGGGAAGCAGGCAGTTAGATAATTAATCGAAGTAAAGTTAAAAAAGAGAGTAAAAAAGGATTTTTACATAACGGCAAATTCTAAGAAAACAAAAAGTTTGATTTTCATCTTTAAGTAATGTGATTTTCTATGTATACGATTTTCCCAAGTCTATAAATTTTCTATAGAAGAGCAAAGAGAACAAAAAAAAGAAAACTCAAATTTTAAAAGCATGTCAAACAAAATACAAACGAAGCTTTCATAAATTTTAAAGTAAAAAAAAAAGTTTTGCCTTTTCCTATTTCTTGGTGCTCAAGTATTTTGCTTTCTATATCAATTCCTTAGAATATTCGTATACATGGTATACATCGCACTGGGAAACTATTGAAAACAGTTGTGTACGACAAATAAGTATTTGGGAGGAGGGACATTTTGAGGATTTTTTTTCTAATACACGAAAACTTTACATATTTTTAGTTGGCGTATGATTTTACATTTTTGTACCTGACATGTTTCCCCGAGACTACACCGGAATACATAATAAAAACAAAAACTGATAAAACCGATATGTAAAACGGTAAAAAGGAAATTTAATTTCCTTAAATTAATATAATTGAGGTTACTGGTGTTGGTACGCGACTAATTGAGAATTGAGATGAGAATCGATTATTCCCGCCGAGTTCGTGTGCCGCCTGCGCTCCTTCCCGATTATTAAGCAAATAAATTATTTAATATTTTCACGATGGTTTATCTTCACTATACACTTATAATATAATAAATTTTATATCTACATAAACATTTTCAACAGATAACCCTAAAAGCTTAACCAATATCAATTAAAAACCCTTTTCTCTCCTATTCTTGAATATTCAAATTTAAATCCTTTTTTTTATGGATTGCCCGGGTTACACAATTTTATTTTGCTGTTCATGTTCTTCTCTATTAATTTAACCATTCTTAGGATTCTATTAACCTTTTATATACGGAGAGGCACACAATTAGACCAATTAAAATAAATTTTGTTGTACTCAACTGATAAACCACAATGTTAATCTGTTATAACGACATATTTTACGAGCTTTTTACTGTTGGTATTTTTTGTTGCTGTAAAATTAACAATTCAAAATACGCATAAATCCTTTTAATTTTATTTTGTACGCGCTTAAATGGGAAAATGATTCAATTGAGCGGATGTGTATCGAGAAATGGAAAGGTTCGAAAAAAATTGATTTGTAATTCTGATTCGACGGAGCAGAAGGAACGCGTGTCATCATCGTCCCGTCTAAAAGTACAATTGTCATATTATGATCCTCTTTGGCACTATAATAGCTGCAGAACGGATGGGTGTGTGAATTTGGCACCCATGAATCGAATTTAAAGAATATTTTGAAAGTTTTTTCCACTCCCAAACACGGTACAAAATGAGTGAAATTTAAACCAGCATTATGTGAAATGTGAGTCTAGAGAATTTTATTAATCCGTAGCATTATACCAACATTTTGTACACCCATTAAAGTATTTTGCCGAACCCTAAAAAGAACTAAAATATTTAGTCGTTAAATTTGAGACAGCACGTCCGAAAGCTAATTTAGGAGAAATGAGTTATGCAACTATTTTGTTCGGTAAATATTTGGATGAATTGGGTGGACAACCACCCAATAATCGGTTATGCCCGTAATTATGTTTTACTTACGCATGCCTTCTAAAACGTAACCCATTTAATGAAATTGACAATTAATAGTGACTTACGAAAATTTATATAGTTTAGCTCATAATTTTATAAAGAACTTTTAATATTTCATATGGATGGCAAAAACAAAATATTGGATGAACAAAATTATCAGATGGACAATACTAAAACATATTTATTTAAACTGAAAACTACTAAAAAATTTTAATATTTCAAATTAGTTAGCTTAGAAATTTTGATATTTTGTGCATAGCTGGTGGGCAAAATTCATCAACAGGTGGACATTTCTAGGATACAACTTATTTAATTAAATTGATAATTAATTGTTATTTCTGAACGTTCATAAACATTGTTCAAAAGTTTAGGTAAACATTTCAATATTCCATACATTTTTTGAGAGGTTAGGCAAAATTAATTTGTGAATGGACAAAATTTATTAATTCGTAATCAATTGTAAGACATAACTCAGACAATAATATAGTATTTACGAAAATTCATTTACTTTAACTAGATTTAACTATAGATAAATGAAATAACTCAAAAGATTAAGTGGACGTTTAAATATTCTGTACTTAGGTTCATTGGGATGGGCAAAATTATTATGGGGTGGACAAAATTTTCATCAGGTGCACAATTATAGACCACTACTAGAAAATTAGGAACATTCAAATTATTTAACTTAGAAATTGTATATTCTGTACATAGGTGGTGGACAAAATTCCTCACCACGTGGATAGTTTTAGGACATAACTTATTTAATAAAATTGTTAATAAATGGTGGTTTACGAACAAAAAAAATTTGATATTCTGTATTCTTTCTATTCTAGACCTATAGTCTATTGGAGTAGGCAAAACTAATTATTGGATGAACAAAGTCATCATTAGGTGAACAATTCTAAATCGCCACTTATTTATATAAATTGATGACCAAGTTAAAAATGTACACGGGAATTCTAAAATTTATCAGAGAGAGAACATATCTAATATATTTGACAATTATTAACATTAGGCAAAACTAATTATTGAGTGGACAAATTCTATCAAAGCGAGGCTAATTCTGAGACATTACAGGATTATTTAAATTGACAATAATGTGCTTAATGATTAAGCTCTTTGTGGAAGTGGGCAAAACCAATTATTGGGTTGACAAATTCATCTACATGTGACCCATTTCAAAATATACATCTAACATTTAAAAATGCTTTAGACACAATTAAATAATTAAAATTATAACAAACTTCTTAAATTTTTTTGAGGTGCTGGCTCAAATTTCACTTATTTCTTTTGAAGGTTCGGGGACTGACAAAACAGACCGGCAAATTAAAGATCTCAATCTTACAAGGATAAGAACAAGCCAAGGCGGCTTTTGGAACTAATTTAAAATTAATCTCGCTATCTAAAAGAGCAACTTAATAGTTTAACGCTAGATTGAAGTGTACACTTGGTGTACAGCGGTTGGTAAAACTAACTTTCCTCGCAAATTTCCGCTAAATCCACAACAGCGGTGTGACAGGGTTCATCATTTCGCAACCGTTGTGTCGATCTGTATGGCGCGTACGTTACTTGACACGATAGTTGAAGTGCCTGGCCCATCATCTACCGTGTACACTCTTAAACATTCCCGTGTCCCATCTGGTATTACCATATGGAAATGGAAGCACATCAAAATTATGCACGCCTCCGCGAGAACAATCCTGAACCTCTGCTAGTATAGAATTGGGTTCCCAAACCACCGTAGGATCCTAAAGTTGTATTAACCAAAATTGGATTGATGAACTCGACTGTGTCGAATAATGGATAGAATATCGCCCAATAGAAACGCGAAGCTAATCGTCAAGCAAATGTATTCCGAGTTGACCAGATGTCCTTTGAGAGCTTTTTACAGTACGTACTGCACACAATCTTTTTAAGATTATCTACGGGCCAGATAGGTTATCTAATTCTGTTCGTGGTTAATATAACACAGATTAAATTGCACCACTGTATGTCAGCTTCCTTTGAGCTAAGAAAGTTGCTTCCAGTATCATAAACAGAGTTTTGTCTGATTCGGGAACCGTACCTTCTTGATGGTGTTGTTTCTGAATTAAATATGTTTATTTTCTCAGCTTAAAGAATAAAAAGCACATTTTTCTGCGATTAGAAAATTTATTTTGAGAGTTCTCTCGGTTCTTTTTTGGGAATCCTTTCTAGTAATCGGCATCGAGTTAGAGATCTTCGATATGTCTAATGTCGGTGAGTCTAATTCGGGTCTAGATTGTGAGGCTTCAAATCCGGACGGTTTTTCAAACGTAACCTATAACAGTTTCTGCAGAATTCATCGGGCTTCGCATTTTCCTTGATACGATCCTCAATAGGGTTATTTCAGGGACATAGTTCATTCACTATCTTATGTTTCGCTAGCTTTTAATTTAAAGACTTCCATGCTGGAACTGTAACAGATCAACTTACATCATAGCAAAGCAGCATCTTTTGAAGTAAAGTGCTGCGTGCTGCATCTCAAACAGACATATGTGTAATTCAGGAAGCATACTTTCTCGACGGTGTGGTTTCTGGGTTATAACCAATCGTTAGCAGAATCCTCTACAAAGCGTCAACCGCTTTAAGGTTAGAGCTTGCGTTTTAATTCCCATAATTAAGCGCAACTCTTATTAATGAATGCAGCCCAACAGATGTTGCAGTTGTGCTCGTCACTCTCGAATCAGCGCTTCTATCTTATGATTCGGTTGTGGAGCAGGAGTGCTTTAAGTGGTAGATTGCGATCCAATGCTCATCACACGTTATGGAGGCCCAATATTAATAACATGGGTTTGTCTCTGCTTAACTATCTATAAGCACATTTAAGCTTGAAATCCCTAACAAAGGCTGCGAGCCTATTTTCATCAATTCAGCAAGGAGCGAAGTGATTTATATAAGTTTGTGTTCAATATCGATTATCAATTTAATCATCAATTGGAAACCCATGATATTCTTTTAACATAAACCTCAAAAACCAACTCTTAAACCTTACCGTAATAAGTAGCTTACCAACTGGGAATTATTTTCTTCTGAGCTTGTACTATTTCTGGTAACTTCGGGCGAAGTTCGTTTGACTGATGGCATTTATTTGCTGGCATCATCTTTCACGGACGCAATCACATTAGCTTTCGAAAAATCCTGTCCTTTTAGTACCGAACAAAAGATTTGGAATAAGCCTTCTTGGTGTTCTGATCTTAAAAAAACTTAGAAAAACTGTGAGACTCAACAATAAAAAATTAAACCTTCATAGGTTCATTGGGATAATTCTTTAGACTCACAGGTTATCTGCCAGGCTCAATAAGTCCTGGTTAAAAAATGAATCTTGCAGACTTGATGTGCTACGGCTTCCACATAGCAATCTTACCTCTTCCAAAAAGGAAATTGTTGAACCAACGGTACTGTTATTTTACCCGATTGAATTTATTCTCCTTCCCACCCTAATCAGGTGGCCATGATGGAATCTTTTCTGCTGAATTACAGAATGGGTTTTTTTGTTTCAGGATCACTTATACTTCTATTTTTTCAAGCATGTATTGCTTTTAGAACTGTTCCACAATTTTATAACAGGAATTGAGTTGTTTTCATCCCGAAACCTGGTAAGTCGGATTATAGTGACGCCAGGACATTTTGTCCTATTAGTCTTTCGTCAAGTTTCCTTAAAGCTTTGGAAAGAATTGTTGACAAGTATATTAGAATCGTCATTTATCTATCCTCTCACTAGAGTTGGAAGTTTGTGTAAAACTGATCTGCATGAACTTCTTACAAGGATCGAAAGATCGCTTAGTTTTAAGGGGTTTTTTGTGGGCATCTTCCTTGGTATTGCAGGTGCCATTGACAGTACATGTTTTTCTATCATCATTCTGGATTACACAAATTTAGCATCGACCGAAGCACCGCTACATGGATTGGACCCATGCTTTGGTCTTACATTGCTGTTGTCGTATTGGATTCTCTTAATGCCTCTGTTCAAAATACTAAAGGCTGCCCCAGGGAGGTGTCTATTTCCTCTCTTGTGGTTATTGACTATTGATGAATTACTAGTTAAACTGCAACCTAGCTGTACTGCTCAGAGCTATGCAGATGACTTAGTCGTTTTGGTTTCTAGTTGAACACCTTAATGTACTGTCCGACTTAAAGCAATACGGTCTTCAAGTTATACAGATGTAGTGCCTTGAGAAGGGCTCGTATGCTTCTAATATCAGTCTGCTAGTCTTTACTAGACATGGTACTATTGGCGATCTGTCTGTTCTTTCACTTTTTGGATAGATGATCGCCAGATCGACACAGTAAAACATTTAGAGCATTTGGAAAATATTGCCATTTAATAGGCTAATTCATCTACAAAACTCTATTTCTACCGATGCTATCTTACGCTTCTGTTGGTAGCCTGTGATTAAATCAAATTATGTTATTATGAAACTTGTCGGGCACGGCTTGCGTGACGTGTATTGGCTCGTGGAATACTCTTAGTAGTTTGATTGCAGGGCATAGACAAATCTTCAGTCTATAGTTCTTCTATACCAGAAATCATTACGGTTAATGACAAATTGCTACCAAATCGCTTTCGATAATTCTTTCTCGGTGGTTTGTCCATCGAGAAACTCATGGATGTCTCAAAATTTCAAAAACTGGATATCTGAGTCACTTGTGTACGGGTTTTGAAAACTATTGCCACTCACTTTATCTACGATCTGGGAGTTTAGGTCTAAACTGCAGAGTATTTCGAGCTGATAGCGCTCACACGTTGTGCGATTGACGCTGCTAATCGAAGTATTCAGGCGAAGATATTATTCTGAGTACAAATAGTAAATGTATGCTAAATTTATTACGAAATCCTTTGACCACATCCAAACTAGGCAAGGACTGTAAACATTTTATTAGCCTTCTTTGCTTTAGCAATAATGTCACGGTTATGTGGGCTCTGACTCATTATGATATTGAAGGAAATGACATAGTTAATGATTTAGCTAAAACAAGCTCACTTCTGGAATTCATTGGACCTAAACCGTTGCCACCCTTTAATTATGATAAGAAAGCTTTTAAGAATTGCAATAATTACTAAATAATCTTAAGTTAATAAAATACGCTTAGCTTTGAAGGAAAATGGAAAGCTCAAAGTTTTAGTTTTAAGCTCCATTTACAACTAATGAGACTTGTTCACGATTTCTTGTGTTTCTTTTACAGATAAGATTCAATGTAGGTCAGTCGCGTTCCCTGCCCTGGTTCAAGCTTATGCAGTTTGTCAGAGCTGTCGAGCGCATTTGTATGTTGTGATTCTCATTTTGCACCATGAGTGAGCCCAGTGTATCATTCAGTGCTGGACCTGCTTCGATTCCAGCCACCTTATATTGATGAAATTACTTAAAATGGATTTTGCCTAATGGGCAATCGGTCTTAGAAAACAGCATACATTTTAACCACATCCAAAATTGCTTAAAAATTGAACTTTTGTAAATATAAAAGTTTGCTATGGTCGATTCTGGCCACTGTGGATTCGAATTAAATTACATAATACTCAGCTAGAAATAGCCTTTCTAAGACCGAATCAGGCCAATTTTTAAGGAGAACTCAATTATTTTTGGCATGTATATAATTTGTCACATATCTCAATGTTTAAATGGATCATTGCGATTTTTAGTCTGATTGCTGGCGTCAGAGATCCCAGATTATTTCGGAAAATTGCACAAATATGACAACTATCGTTCGGCGCAGAAATTGGCCACCTACTTTTGTTTAATACCAAAAACAGCCATTTGCATATAAACTTCTTTTTGTAGTAAATACAGTAATTGCTGAACATTCATATGAGGATCTCATTTCGCGTTAATCCGGGTTAGGGATTTTATAAATACCGTAATAAACAATATACGTATTTATACATTTTGCAGCTTGTTTTTTATATTTAAAAACATATTCTAATATCCTTTTTCGCGTTCTAAAATAAGGCAGCTAACACATGTAATGCCACCTTTCATAGTAGAAATTTGAACATGTTGAAAAGAAAATAACGTCCATTGATTAATAATAAACCTTCTCGGTGTGTACATCAAAAGCTTATATAATTTTCCGAATCCCAATACATTTTAAAATTTCATTTCACCATAACTAATCCCGTAACAATAAATTCACGTACACACACACACAATTCATACCATCTTAAATTTTATTGTATTCGAAAGAATCTGTATTCTAGGGAGTATTCTTATCAAAAATTATATTAGATAATTTAAGTTAAAAATGAAGAAAATGCAGAGAAGAACAATAAGAAAAAGGATCAAAACTGTTAAATTACGAGTACATCTTTCGTATTATGATAAATTTTTTCCTTCTGCGCTTTTAAAGCTTTTTTATAAGCTTCTTTCGTTATGCTTTACATTTTGTTTTAATAAATTACACCCAAAAACGACTTAAATATATAATATTTTTTCATTTCGTTTTTGGTGGATTTTCCGATTTTTCACTGTACTTTTTTACTTCAAACATATAGTAGAGTAGAGAAACAAAATTTTGCCGTATACCCCAGAAAATAATACTCGTTTATCAAAACACTGGAAAAACGGAAATAGAAGTCGAATAAATATAAACCTCATTTGTCAAAACTCGCTTTAAATTATTTTACCATTTTTCAGAAAATAAAAATAACTGTAAAATTGTAATTTTCCACAACAATAACAAAAACTTTTAATTAGTTTAAAATCTTCGAAATCAATTTTATTGTATATATACTAAAATTGGGTCCCGCAAAAGTTTGTTGACCTGAGGATATAGTATTACGGTTTTTCCGAATTGTTTTCTATTTTTGGTTGGTGTTTGCCACGGGTACATCATGAAAATTACATCATCATCAATCATATTGGAAATGGAAAATTTTCGTGTACTTTTCCCTCATCGCTATCGTAACATGTAAGCAGTGAGTAAATTAATTTATCTTTCTTGTGTGTTATGGTTGGTTGTCTTGTTTGGTTATAATTTTCTTTTCTATATGGTAACGTTCTTTGTGTAACAACAAGCGATTTTAGAGTGTGAACGAAAACCTTCTTAAAACAATTTATCATTGTCTCAAACATTTTGGTAAGTCAATGTTTTTAAGAGTTTTCGTTTTATGCTTTTTAATTTTTAAAATAGATAAAATTAATTTTTTATTCATTTTCGGTATACAATGTGTATGTACGAGTATAATGGAAAATCTTTTGGGTATATAGATAATGGAAATATAATTTAGAAAATCAATCGAAGCTCTATCTCTATATAGAAAACAAATTAATCGTATTTTAATTGCGCCTTCAGCAAATCTTAGGGGAAATTTTTTCATGCTTGCGTAATTATTTACAGATCGATACAATTTTTGATAATGTATTTCAAAACTGCAAGCTAAGATAATTGTCAAAATTAGCATTTCAATAGCTTGAACATATTTCTCATATGAAGTTATCCTAGTTTTCTCAGCACAGGAAAATTGTTTTATATTAGCTACACGAAACTATTCTATTTCATCCCAGTTTTTCTAGTTTTTCTTTTTATACCTCTATAAGATGATTTTTATAATAAACACGTTCGTAACGTGATACAGTGAATGCTAACCATAAGTGGCCAGCACCAGCAGTATGTGGAAATGTGAGTAAATGACCCACTTCAAAAATCTCAGGTAAAGTGAAATAAAAATTTGTATTAAATTTATACGGAAATCTATAGATAAAATCTATTGCTGGAGGAACATTTTGAGTTGCTCGAAACAGTCACGCATTTACTATCTAAAGCCGAACTTACCATCAATATCAGTAAGAGTCAGTTTGTGTTGCGGGAGGTTAATTATCTTGGTTATATCGTAGGCGACGGTTGCCTCCGCACCAGATAATTATAAAGCGGTCCGGTTGCTTCATACAAAACATAAGATCACTCATCGTTCCACTTACTGACCTCACCGGTAAATCGTTGAAGCTCAAATGGTCTGGGCTCAGGAGGCGAAGAACATCACATCGAATATATTTCGCACAAATTAAATGCAGGTCAGCAAAAATTATTCGAATTATTATATCGAGTAACACATTTACGGTATACACGAACCATACGGAGCATACGACTTCAAGCGTATACGACTTCCAAATTGGCTATCGAAAACCTCCATCAATATTGTACCGGACCCCTTAACCCCTAGAATATAGTGAACTCTACTAAATCTATTATAACTTGTGAGGCGGCGATGCTGGTACTTACAGTATGTGGTTTAAATAAGTCTTCTCTGATGCCCGTTTTACAAATTGATTTAGACTTGCCCTAGTTCTCAGATGAAGAGTATGTCAATCAAATAGAATATGTACGGCTATCAGATTTCGAACACAATTTCGAATTCAAGGCAACAAACTGTTAATCTCCCCAGCCTACGGATTTCGATATATAGACACTGATAGGCTCACACGGAAGCTAGTGGTTCCGATTTCTCTGACTCATGATTTTGTGGCACAGACACATGTTTCTCCTACTTCGGCACATATGAGAGTAGCTAAACCCCTCGAAAAACTCCAACGGCAATTTTATTGGCCGTGCATGTCAAAAGATGTAAAAGTTTTTATCTGAAACTGCATTAAGTGAAAGTGTAAAAGTGTGAATTTCTCGTAAAATAGCATGAAATATAAAACTTTACAATTGAGCACTCGACTTTACTCCCCACAGAGTAATTGTTCGGAGCGAGCAAATAGAACTTTACTTGCCACAATTCGATCGTACCTTGATGATTTTGAACAAACGAATGGGATAATCACATTCAAGAGGTAGCCGCCGCCTTACGAAACGTACGTCACGACACAACGCAACATCACTACATGGGTCGGATTATGTCTTAAGACGAAAGGAACATTTTTTTTATTTTGTTTATTATTTTCCAAAATAGAGCCCCTATTACGAAATTTTTCCGACATCGTAAAATGCGTCTCGCGTCGGATATTCATATTATGAAACTAAAAAAATACGATCCGCCGCGGAAATAGTTATTATGATATAAAAATCCGAGTAACGCGGATTTTACGACAAAAATCAAATGTCAAATCCGACTGCTAGTTAGGTGACGGATATTGTAGTATACGCGAGGAAAATAGATTTTCAGACTTTTTATACGTTATTTAATTATTTAAAAATTTAATAAATTTTAAAATGTAAGTACATATCTCTATTAAATTATTTTAATCACATTTAAATAAAGTATATACTGAAAATTTCAATATTATAGGTCTTCAACAAATGGACAACAGTACGAAATTCTAATTTCGTTTATGGAAAGGAATGAAGGTTTAGCAACCGTAACCGGCTAAATTTTGGAATTAAAACTAATTTCATGTATTCAAGTTTGACAGTAAAAATACATGTTTCATAATACGAATATCCGCCGCGGATCGGATTTTACGACAACGTATTTTCCGACGGCCCAAACTCAAACGGAAAATATAATTTAAAATACAAAAAAAAAACCTAAAAATAGCAATTTTTTTAAAGAATTAAATAAACATAATAAATATTCTAAAATTAAAATATAGGTTTTTCAGATTAAATGAAAGCATTTCCAAATTGAACGAAAATATTTACAAATTAACAGAAACCTTTTTCAAATAAAACGAAACCATTTACAAATTTAATGAAACCTTATGCAATTGGAATGAAACTATTTACAAATGGAATGAAACCTTTTCTAATTACGTGATCGCCTTTGAATTTAATACTGAGATTTATGAAGAATAATCTATAATAACTGTTTTCAATCATTTAAAATTCAACAAATTCAATTTTATTTGGCATTAAAATGCTTTTGGATTTTTCAAACGAACACATTCTCAACTGAAGAATGATGCGCTCGAATTCCAGAATGCATTCAATCACCAAAAATAGATGAATTTTCAATTATCAAATAAAAGAAGAGAGTAAGAATCGAATATTTTGGTTGAGATAAATATAAAATTTTAAGATTTCAACTATTCCCGCTTTTTTATTTCAATAAACCTTTTTCTAGAAAAATTGTGCAATTTTGTTTTGAAAGGCCTGCAAAGTTAGATAAACTTCTCACCACTAGCAACCAGTACCAGACTATTTGTTCCAATTAATAAAACAATCCGCCGATTTATTTGAAATAATAGGTTCAATTAAATATAAATATTACGTCTGCGCAAGTGCGTATAGTTGAATTTGAGTAAAATTTAATTATTAATTTATTTTGAACGAGTTTGTTGCGGGTAAAATATACACAATAATCGCGCACAAGGACTTAATAATGAGCTTTCAAAGAATTAAAACTCAATCGATCAACTATAATTGGAGTGCCATGTTACCAATTATAATTTACTTATAGAAGCTCCCCCCGTCCCCTTTAAAAATCTGGATTTACTATATAACAAAGTTACATATTTGTTCAAAAAAATTATACCTAGACATAGGGCACGTAAATATTTAAACAAAGCACTACGAGTATGTACATATAGACAGACATAATCGATAAACCAATTAATTTTGTATTACTTCATACAAAATAAAATAAAAAAACGCTACATAATGCATCATAAAAAAATTCCCGAACCGCATACACACGATACACGTTAACGTATACGTACGAGCAAAATCACATGCGGAGGAGACGACGCACACAAAAATTACACAAAAAAAAAATCGTGAAATGAATTTTTGATTCAATTCGGCTGAATGTCGCATGTGAATACAGCAAACAAAAATAAAATTTATAAATTTGCTGCGTCTCTGTGATTCAATTTTGATTGAAATGTTTACTATGAAAATGAAATATGATTCAATGTCATTGTCATGTGGAACGATATATTATTGTGTATGGTGAGGGCACAACAAAAACAAAAATATTTTTGCAAAATTGCACAAATTAAATAAATACATATATAGAATTTTAATTTGAGTATATACTTCGTACCTAGGAACTTCAAAATAAGCATTTTAATTGTGTGAAAATTGTTTTGTTTCCGGTAGAGCTTTCGATTCCAGTCATTACGCCATTTGGCGTGCGATGTTTCTGGAGTACATAAAACCGCGCGCAATATAATTTTTTTAAAACTATTTTATTTCATTCAAAACAATTTATAAGTAATAATCTTTTAATTAAAATCTTATTTCATTCAATTTAGTAAAGTATACGATAGATACACATATGAGCTCATATATGTATATACATAAAACTAAAAAATGTTGTTAATTTAACTTTTATCATTTGGCATAAATAAAAGAAATTGGAATGAAGCGTAGCACAGCAAGACTTTATGTATTTTGCCTCCCATTTGATACTATAAAAATCATATATTTTGATTGAAAGTTTATTGTTTATACAAAACTATTATTATTATTATAAACGCAAACTAAAAACTGTAATAAATAATTCTATTTATTTATTTATAAACGATTCGTTATATTCTGTTGCTATTTTATGGTTTTTATATTCGCCAAAGTACGCTAAAAATGACTGACATCATACACGCCGAGTTGATTCTCAATCGATTTAATTTTAGATGGAAAAATTATTATCATTTCTAGGATTTTTTTTTCATGCTTGGCGGAAAATTGATTGATATTAAACATGAACACATACATATATACATATACATACATACATTATGTCAATAAACTTTGATTGAGGTATTAAGTTGAAAATTTGAAAAGAGAAATTAATTTTTTTTCAACCGCACATAAATCTGCGATGTTATGGTGCGGGGAGTTAGATTTGATGCCATTTTAACGTGTTGATTTTCTGTTTAAATACAGACATTGAATTGTTCCCGCAGGCAGCATCCGAATTTTGTGATGGCAAATCTATTATCAATGTTGATATAAGTGAAGAAGTAATGAGCATTTTAAACAATTTTTAACGACCGGTAAAGTGTGTTCTTCGTTTAGGAACTGTACCGGGTGAGGAGAAGGAATGGAAACCATAAAAAACTGGAGAAATAAACGTCCGATCGAAAAATAAAAATTGGTATTCAACACTGTTTGAAAAGATACCGAGGCTCCGCCTTTTTTAGCAACCCATCCACAGGCTTTGATGAAAATGATGATAGGAATTGTTTGGTCTCTTAAGATTAAATGGTAAATAAATTATGAAAATTTGAAAAAAAAATTACCGTGTAATTTATTGCAAGAATATCCATTTCGTATTCATCAAAAATTTCATTACAAATGAATCATTTTTATTGCGAAAAAACTAAATCAAAATTGTACTAATTCATTAAAACCAGGTTCGTCACTTATTTGGGGATTTCGAAATTGCACCTGTCACAAACCGATAACATAGCAGTCGATTTGAAAAAGCAGATATCCAAACCATTCTCGAAATGTTACGAGTTGCTGACCGCCATCAGAGGATACGTTGAGTATAATCCTATAATCCAAAGAACGTCGACATTCGCACGGAAACCATTTATGCCTACGTCGAAAACTCAACCATTCACTCCACCATTGAAACCTCAATAGTCGAATCCATCCTTGTTGTCAAATTATTCAAAACCGCCGATACAAAAAAAAGACTATTCCACTTCCGTAATCTGCTACAATTGCTTCAACCCAGGACATTTGTCAATAAAATGCACAGAGCCACAGAGGACAGAATGTTGCATGAATTGCCTTCGAATGATACACCAAACCGCTGTATGTCCAGAGAAACGAAAAATAAGTGGCGAATCGAAATTTTGCCAAGCCGAATGTCCTTAAAATTGAAGAAACCACCAGCAATCGCACCGTGATCCGTTTGCTGGTGGTCAATACGTGTGTCAAAAATTTATTGCTGCACCAGTAGACGTTGATAACAATAATACTATTCAAACGTTCCTGTCGTAGATCAAAATGTATTGGTGGGCCGTGAAATTTTGTGTAAAGAAGGAAATCGACTTGTGATCGAAGGGGACTACTGTACAATTGAGATTACGGAAAATTTTGACATGGATACTTAAGCGAAATCGAACAAAGTCAAGTAAAAGCTTTGCTGTCGTCACATTCCGATGCTTTCGCTTTAACAGTGTCATCAAACCATATCGTATCGCTTTCGCAAGAAGATTAATTATCTTGAATATTGTGGAAGAATTGTTACAGAACGGCATTATTGGACCTTCTGATTCTCGGTACGGCTCGCCTATAGTCTTAGTCGATAAGAAGAATGGCGAAAGTCGAATGTGAGTAGACTACCGGCAAATGAACAAGGTTACTGTAAAGCAGCAATACCCGATGCCTATTATCGATGAACTGTTTGCATGTCTGTCCGGAAATAAATATTTTAGTACATTGGATATGAAAATGGGCTATCATCATATCGAGGTCGACGTTGATTTGAAGAAGTACACCGCTTGCGTAACGACAGAAGGACATTACGAATATAATCGAATGCCTTTCGGTTTAGTTAACGCACCAGCCGTATTTCAAGCCATGATGACTAAACTCGTTTCGATGATGGATCCTGGTGAAGTGATTGTATACCACGATGATGTGATGACTCACAAGTGTAAATTTCTTGCAACCGAAATCACCTTTTTGAGGCACCAAATCAGTGAAAAAGGAATGTTCCCCGGAGAAGGCAAAATTTGTGCCGTCAATAATTTTTCGCAGCCGTCGACAGTCACCGAAGTCCGACGATTTTTGGGTCTCACCGGATTTTTCCGAATGTTTATTAAGAATTATTCGTTAATTTCACTACACACCGACGACTCTAGTATTGGTCTCGCTTGAGTCCTATTATAATCAGTGGACGGAAAGACATTGAAACCGGTTATATATTATAGTCGTCATTGTACAGACACTGAGAAAAAGTAACACAGCTATGAATTAGAGGTTCTAAGTACCACAGCTATGAATTAGAGGTTCGTTGTGGAATGTCTCGATCGATTTCGAGTATATATTCTTGTAAAACGATTTCGTCTCGTCACTGACTGTTCTGCCATCGCACAAATAAAAGAGAAAACGGAGATGGCACAAATAAAAGAGAAAACCGAGAATCGCAAAATGGTGGATGCGACTACTCGAATATGATTTTGAGACAATTCACCGAACAGGGGATCGCATGGTTCATGTCGATGTGCTGGTTCCATAATGAAAATTGGGATTGATCTAAACGACTGGCTTCTTACCATACAACTATAGGACGAAAATTTGAAGAGAACCATCGCCGTACTCAACGGATATCAGAAATCCGACGATGGAAATCATTTGAGAGGAGAATTTCGACTGAAAGATAATCGTTTGTTCCGAAAGGTGACGAACTAAAATTCGTTGTGCCAAAAGCAGTTCGATTTCGAGTGGTACAACATTTTCACGATAACATGAGGCACTTTGGTATCAAAAAGACAATCGAACGAATTAAAGAAAATTTGTGGTTTCCGAAAATGCGCCGATGTTTGAAATCTTACATTACTGCATGCGTCGAATGTTGTTATATGAAATCCAAGAGAGGAAAATCCGAAGGTCGCCTACACTGTGGAGCAATGGAACCGATACCATTTCGGGTGATGCATATTGACCACCTTGGTCGTTTGTAAAGAGTAAACATGGAAACACACATATCATTGCGATGTCCGATGCTTTTAGTGAGTTTATAATTGTGAGAGCCGTCCGAAATAAAAAACAGCCCCAGTAATCAAATTTTTGAACGACCTTACCCCCTATTTTGGACTCCCGAATCGTATCATTAGTGATAGAGGTACGACTTTTACATCTAATGCCTTCGATAAATATTGTGAATGTAACAATATTCAGCAAATCAAAACGGCAGTTCAAACTCCTTGCACGAACGGACAAATGGAAAGCGCAAACCAGACGATTTTGACTTTTATTTGTACCTCCGTTGAGAATGCAGAAGATTGCGATGAAACACTTCGAGATTTACAAAGGACCATCATCTCTCAAAAGTGCTCAACGACGGCCTTGAGTCCAAATGAACTCGTGTTTGATTTTAAGTTAAACGGCATCATACACAACAGCCCGGTCGCCGCTTTGAATGAAGATCGTGAATTTAAGCCAGAATGCAACATATATGAAAAAAGAGAACACGCTCTACAGAATATTATGAAAGAAAGAGAAGTGGAAAAAGATTCGACCGACAGCATCCCGAAACAAAGAAGCACATTGAAGGAGATATAATCGTCATCGAGAAAGAAAACTCCTCAACCGATGAATCGAAAGTTAGATCCGAAATTCCGCATTAAAAGGGAATGCAAATTAAATCTTGAAAATTTAGTTCAATTTACTGATCCGACAAAATGAAACCTTGGTGCAGTTCACCACCAGAATTGGATGGTATGCAAGAAGATAATTGTTCTAGCGACGACGAGTGGATCGAGGACGAACCAGTATCAGGTTCGGCCGAACTGTCACAAACCAATAGCATAGCAATCGCTCGTCATTCAGGATTCGTTCACAAATGCTAATAACTTTACAAATCCGTGATCAAAATCGTTTGGTTACTACACTCGCGAGCAACTAAATCGACTCAAATCTCCACGCGTACAAAAATGGCTTAACCCATTTTCGTAAACCAACTTTTTTTTTTGACAGAATAATATTTTATCTTTACAAGGAGACCTTTATCATTAAAATGTATACAGTACTTACTCAAATTGAAGCCGTAGCAAATGCGATGTTTCAATGAAAACAATTGGCGTGCCGTAATCTCCTGTATATTTGTCATCATTCACATACCACGTTGACCTGTAAAAATCTCTACCAGTTTCATTCGTTGTTTCCTCAAAATCATGAATACTACTCCAGAAAAAGCCGCACAAGTTATCGCTTTATTGCAAGAAGGGCGTAATCAACGAGAAGTCGCTCTTCAGCTAAACATGGGGCAATCTGCTGTCAATGGAAAAAATACGCTTGAAAGAAGCCAGCCTCACGCCAAGACGGCACCGCTAGAGGCCAAAAATTGACAGTATTACACCGCAAAGAGCGACTCTAATTTGCTCGCGAACACATCAATTGGAGAATCGAGCAATGGAGGTCCGTTCTATTCACTGACGAGTGCAGAATAAGTCTCCATGAGAGTGATAGGAGAGACCGGATCTACCGGCGTTCAGGAGAGCGTTTTTGACAGTGTTGCTTTGCTGAAACAGTCTTGTGCGGCAGCGGTTCGTGCATGAAGTGGGCTGGCTGATCGCTTGAGGGAAAAACAGTTTTTATTTTCGTACCTGGTGGAGGCCGTAAAGTCTGACCGCGGAAAGATATATCGAGGGCATTCTTTCGGATCATGTAGTGCCCCGCGCAGGATATATAAGGAAAGATTTCATATTGGTGCACGATAATGCCCGGTGTCACACACCTCGAACCACTCGGCAGTTCATAGATGAGGTTGGACTCGAGATGATGGAGTGGCCAGCCCTCAGTCCAGGCATGAATCCAATTGAGCATTTATGGGAAGAAAGAGGGTGCGAACCAGAAATTCGGTACCATCTAACATCAGTGAATGCGATGCGATCCCTTAAGTTTTTGTCAAAACCATAATAAGGCCAATGGGGAACCGAATGTAAACCATTGTAGATGCAAATATCTCCAATATTTTTTTCATAATCATCAATTTTGATTCTATTATCATGTAAAATTCATTATACAAAAGTGCTGACCCAATTTTCATGAAAAACATGTCATTTTAAAAATATGTCATTTTATTGAAAAATATGTCATTTTAATTTTTTGGTGTTTTATGAAAATCGTTAAAGCCATTTTAAAAAAAATCGCATTTCTGTAAGCGCTGATGGTTTGAGTCGATTTAGTTGATCGCGAGTGTAATTATTTTCATTTTCATCACTACGTAACAATTTATTGCGAAAATTCGTTAAAATACATACCTATCCATCAGATTTGGAATGTTTATTGAGAATATTGAGAATTGGATAGTAGTTATTTTCGTTTCGTCATTCTTTTGTAAAGATTTTTTGAGAACATTTGTTAAAAACTCATCATTTTCAAACGATTCGAAGGGGAGGGTTGGTCACTAGTTTTTTCGTGTGGTCATCCGTAAGTAACGTATGGTGAAAAATCGTTAAATTCATTCTTCCATCAGATTTGGATTCTTCGGGTATGGGAAGTTGACCACTACTAATAATTTCAATAAATTCAACTGTCGCAATCGTTTACTGAATCCTCAATGACAGTTGACCAACCGATTCCGTTCGGTGGATTTATAAACTTATTAGTATTTATCATCTTTCCAAACATTTCGAATCGTGTAGAAATGATGAATTTTTCACAAATTTTTACAAAACAACTAGTGACCAATCTTTAATGACTAATGGCAAAACGATTGAAACTGTTGGATTTGTAAATAATATTAGTATTGGCCAACTTTCCAGACCCGAACAGTCGGAACGAAACGTGCGAAAATGGTGAGTTTTAACGAATTTACGCATTCACGTGGTGATGGCCAAACGAACACTTTTAGAGACCACTCTTCAATGACAGTTGAAACTTAATTGATTTTACCTTCATGTCATTCGTTCCACATGCAAGAATACGATTCCAATCATAATTTTTATCAAAACCTCCGGATGGGGTGCTAAGAATGCGGAGCAATCCACAAGTAGCAACTTTAAAATTCTAAATGGGAACCCCATGTTCTATTGCAGATTTAAATCATGTGTAATTTTATTTTCGCAAAATTGTGGAAAAAACATGTCTAATCGAAAAAAAACGGGAAAACAGATGCTCATTATTTTTTTAAAAAGGTATCCAGTCACACCAAATTCGACTCCCAATCACTATTGATATATTACTTTTAACCTATAGCGGATGGTTAAAGTTGTACCATTCATGCGAACAAGCAGGCGTATACGCCCCACGCGGCCTGAATGGAAAATCTTCAACTTCATTGTTTTATAATTTGAGGCCGGACAGTTTAATTAATATTTTCGTGAGTGCGGCTATAGCTAAATTCGTGTGTTATGAATAGGTGTTTTATTGGAACCCTCGTGAAGTATAGAATACATGCACTAAAACCGCTATCAAAATTGTGGTTCGAGTATAATAAAAGAAATAAATCAAACAGTGTGTGACAATTTATTATTCCACGTTATTTTACACGAATATCATTGGGTGCTACTTTCAATTCTCAATGTTTTTGGAGTTCTAGTTTTTTTGTGCCTGTCTGTCTTCCGTAGGAGAAAATTAGGTCTGGAAGGTCTAGGCTCTAGACCGATGTTTTTTCCACTGACCCAGTACCAATTTCACTGGTTGGTGGGCCCAACTGTTCAGTTGGCTAATATACTCTCTAACAAGGCCGGCTGATTGGATCTGGGATGAGCCAACCATTGTGCTGTCCATTTTTAAGAAGTTCAAAATTATCTAGCTCACTCATTAGGAAAACAAACATGCTAACTACGCAGAATACTTAGTGACATAGAAAAAAATGACGTTACAATAAAGCAATCAAATCGAGAAAATGAGGAGCTGAAGAAGACCAGACTGGAAGGAGTGTTGGGAACACCTTTCACTAGTTATAACGAAAATAGCACAATTGCCTTTACCTTTACAAGATGCAAGATACATTTATTGGATGAAACTACCGAACCACTGCCTGTACCTCAAAAACACCAGTAACAAGAATAACGCAGGTTGCAATGAAGACAAATGCGTAACCATATCAGAAAAGCTCCGGGATATAAATTAATTACTGGGTAAATGGTGAAATCCAATCCCAAGAAAGGTTTGCGCAAAATGCTTCAAATTGTTGCCGCCCTCGGGATTGAAATAGGTCCCACGGAAATGGATTGTAACAGAAGTAAGTATGATTCCTAAACCAGATAAATCAGCAAACGATAAAAAATCTTATGAAATGATATCACTAAACAGTTGCTGAAGGGGGCTTAAACCAATAATAAAATTTTTTTAATTCTACATCGATTTGGGTTTAGAGAAAAGCTTCCTTATGTTGAAACGTTCACAGAATAATGGATGTCTTTATAAGAATATATGCTCCAGTATTTTATTAGATGTACCTCAAGCTTACGACAATGTTTGGTACAACTGTCTAAGCAATTCTATCATATTATTAAGTCCTTCATTACGTCCTTGATCGACACTTTCGAGTCAAACTTAAAAAGCCGTGGTTCTTAACTCAAATCAAATTCATTATGTAAATATCCAGTTAAATACCTTGGAATAATCCTCGATGCAGATGTAAATGGAAAGAGCAAAAAATAAGAGTAGGAAAAAAAATATAGGAAAATGTACTGGCTCAACCATTATGCACTTGTGGTATCGAACTTAGCGGCTGTGCCAAGAAGAACAATGTACAAATGATACAATCATGAAAGAATTGATGAAAGATCAATTACTACATGACCCTTGAAACGAGCGGAATTTTCACGCATATTGTCGGCATGGCGAATTAACATCAGTTACAGATCAACGTCCTTCAACGTCGCGAAGCACATTGCACGATCTTAACAATCGTTTTCGTCACCGAAAATTGTAGAAGATAAAAGATATTTCGCCACAGGACTAACCGCTTTGAACTCCTCGACGGAAAACATTTGTAATTCCAACCAATACCAACGATCAACATTCGCATCGTGTTACGCGCTGGAGGTGAAGTGAATATGTTGTGGCCAATATCCAACTTTTTTTTATCACAAATGTATACAGATGTAGATCTCGAATACAAACTTAATTTCTAAAGTAAATAATTAAAGTTGGCGGACTTTTGGTAAAACTATCTTAGTATACTCAAAAACCATTATTTCTGCCTAAATTTCAGAAAATCAACAACGCTAACCCTTGTAAATACTAAACTTTTCAACATCATTGCAAAAATTAAAAAGCTTCGATGAACTTGCCACTTTTGAAAGCCAGATTTCCACGAAATTTCGTAAGGATCTCCGGATTAATAAAAAAAAGTTTAAGTATGAAGTTTGATTCATCAGAATCTATCCGGCTGCACTATAGAGATGCCGCATTTTGGTGAAATAAGTATTTTTTAAATTTAGTAAATGATCTGCACAAATTTAGTTAGAAATTAAATTTACAATCTTTTTGTTCTTAATATTATTATTTGCATACAACTATGTAGTCTAACATTTTCAGTGAACCAATTTTGACCAAACATCACTGGGTTTCCCAATTTATGAAAAAAGCTTAAGTATGACGTTTCACAACGATCTTTAATAGCACAAATCGTTATTTTCGCATAAATTTTGGAAAACTGATCTGGACCGGCACAGTTGCAAATTTAACTTGAACCTTTTAGTTCTTAGTCGTTTTTCTCGTAAATGACATTTTCTCAAAATATTTACTTAAAACGAAAAAGCTCCTATGGAAGCTACCACCTCCGCTAGATCGTTATCGGCCAAAAATAACTGCGATTTCCCAATTTGTGGAAAAAGTTAAGTAATAAGTTTCATCCCGATCTAGCTAGCACGAAAAACCAGCCCGAAAAAACCCTTTTCAATTTTGGAGTGTTTCTTTGCTAAATTAAATGCTATCCCGAAAAATTTATTGAAAATGCAAGAAAAACGAGAATTTCATCTCGAAATATCTCGAAGTTGTATTAAATTAATATCGGTGAAAAGGAATAAATATCTCGGTTTTATTTGCTCTATTTAGACTACACATTAAAGTAAAGTATGTGACAACAAACCACCTTACCTGGTAAACTATGTGACACAAAAATTTAGGTGTGTGCTGTTATACAACAAAATAAGTTTTTCTTATTATTTAACTACAGAAGACATAAAACATGTAATCATCATCTGCATACACTGTGTCGATATTGCCTACAAAAATTTAAAAATACTTAAGAATAAGCAAATCAAGCAATGTGTCCTTATAGTTTGATATGGAAAATCAAATAAATTAATTAATTATTTGTAGAAATCCTATGAGATTACCCCATCGGGAAATTAAGTTTAAAACTTAGGTCAATCTATCACCTAAACCATACCAAAAGCTCATCTTGGAATCATGACTTTAACATCCTGATCTTAAGCAATTTGTCCTTATGGTTTCGATATTCCTCATGTTTGATATGATGGGGTAATCTCTAGGATTTCCACAAATAATTAATTTAACCGACTTTTCATATCAAACATGAAGAACATCGAAGTCATAAGAACAAATTGTTTAAGATCAGGATTTTATAGTCATGATTCCAAGATGAGCTTTCGATATGGTTTAGGTGATAGATGGACCTAACTTTTAAACTTAATTTCCCGATGGGGTAATCTCTTAGATTTCCACAAATAATTAATTAATTTAGTTGATTTTCCATATCAAACCATAAGGACAAATTGCTTGATTTGCTTATTCTTAAGTATTTTTAAATTTTTGTGGGCAATCTCAACACAGTGTATGCAGATGATGATTACATGTTTTATGTCTTCTGTAGTTAAATAATAAGAAAAACTTATTTTGTTGTATAACAGCACACATTTAAATTTTTGTGTCACATAGTTTACCAGGTAAGGTGGTTTGTTGTCACATACTTTACTTTAATGTGTAGTCTAAATAGAGCAAATAAAACCGAGATATTTATTCCTTTTCACCGATATTAATTTAATACAACTTCGAGATATTTCGAGATGAAATTCTCGTTTTTCTTGCATTTTCAATAAATTTTTCGGGATAGCATTTAATTTAGTAAAGAAAAACACCAAAATTGAAAAGGTGTTTTCGGGCTGGTTTTTCGTGGCAGCTTCACATACATCTGATTTTGAGCGGTATATTGCTACTTCTTTGAATTTTAATCTTTTAGATCAGGTGGACCGATTTCGGCCAAAAATCAGTGGGAACTCCTAATTTATGAAAAAAAGCTTAAGAAGGAGGTTCCACGTCGATCAGTCAACCCGTATAGCCGGTAGAGAACTAACAACATTTACTCTGCACGACACCACACACAGCAAAAACAAAGACTTTTGAAAAACTACTTTTTTGATTTTTGCGATATAGCAATGGTCGAGTGCAAAAGCTCGCTAAATTTTCTATGGTGCTACGAAGATTAATTAGTGTAGTAATCAGTATCGTTTTAAAACCAACCCAGGAGTAACTTCGAGGACATAGTAGTCGTTCTTTAGTATATCAGATTTTTCCATTTACAGAGCCATATATATTACGAATCGAAAAATAAGTTTTGTACAAAACTTACATACTTAGAGGAGTAGAATCTAAATCTGGAACAAACATGTGGGCATCGTATTTAAAATTTTAAAGTTGCTTCCACTCATCCTCGGAGGTTTGGAGTAGGGATCGAGTTTGATGTCATTGGATAGCTTTGAAAAAATATTGAGCCGTTTTTTTCGGATTTCAATTAGATATTAATTTTTCCAGTTTTCTAGGGTTTCCATACTTCTCTCTCATCCGGTACAGCGGATTCCGAAGTGTATACCGCTGTTTCACAAATCTTCACGTTACGTTTGTGTTAGTCTAATCAGAAAATTTAGTCATCCCAATTGATGGGTTACTACTAAAATTTATTCGCTTAAAACGCTAAATGAGTTATTAAATTGTATGTTTAACGAGAGAATAAGCCAACGAGTGAGAAGAAAAAAAAGGTGGAAAATCGCAAAATTATTGATACATTCCGGTACAAATTATATGTATCCAGGCAGTCATTAGTCACATTTCAAAACCGATTTTAATAAGATTTATTGTCTGATCTTAAGATTGAACTGAATCAAGCACATACTTACATACAAGGAATACCAACATTTCCAACAAAAACATCCAAATTAATTGGGTTTCAATTTAAATTTTATTTATAACTGTGAGTACTCTTCCAATTTACCACACCACCCAAAAAAAAAATTGCCAGAAACTTAATAATCATAACCCTAAAAACGTCGTTTCTATACACACGCACACAAAGCCAATGCTAAACCATTTATTTTATTCATTCAATTAATTAAATCAAATTAAATAAACCGAAATAAATTTTTAATAAATTTGGTTTTGTTTTGTTGTGCAACAACAACAACAATAATATTTATTTTTAAGATAAGAAAAAACTTGGCAAATTATAAGACGTTGGATTTTCTCGACTTACAATTATAGGGTTAGAAGCTATTCGCTGTACGATAGCGTTAAACGTTATGTGCATGTCTGTCGTTATTTTATAAATTCGCTTGGTTTGTTTTGTCTTTATTAGAAATTGAGAAGAAAAAAAAAACTTTACGAAATAATAAAATCTTAAATTGTTTTTATACTTCGTTCTTGTGTATGAATAATTGATTGTGGCTAAAGCAGATTTTTTTTGTTTGTTTGGGCATGAACTAATTAAAATATGTTATATATATAGAGTGTGTTGTGTGACATGCCTTTCAAGTGTTAATTGGTTTAATTTAGTGCATAAGCACGGTTTGTTACCCAATCAGTACCATAACACTTTCGAATAATAAAAAACTTTAGAAAATGCTCTGAACGTATGCATACATAACCCTATACTCGTATATAGTAAATTTACCATCAATATGTAATAAGACAAACTTTATTTTGTATATAGTCGTTATACCACCCAACTTAAACCCCATTACAGTTTGTTTTTATTGTCTGTGATATATATATACGAGTATTGAAATGCACTTAGAAAAACAAATATTGTAGCGCATTTTTTGTGCTTTCAGGGAACATAAAAGCTTTAGACACACTGTATATATGAATACAGTAGTTGCGCACTCTATACAGGTATAGCATTGCAAGGTAATAAAAAAAATTAAAAACTTTTATTTTCTTAGACGATTTTATTGTATCCGTTCGTTGTGTGCTTTTTTCTATAGAGCACCGTCAATATAACAATAAAACGCGATTACGATTTGTTGTTCGTTTAAAAAATTCATAAAAGAAAACTTTTTATCCCAGAATTTTAATGATTTTTCTCGTCGTTTACGAAAGATTTATTAAATTGGGCGGGTGATAAGGAAGGGGAGGAAGCCCGGGGGAGGGGGGGGGGAGATAAAATTGTTCGTATTGCGAAAAAAATAATAATTTTGTGTTTCAGTGTGTGAAGCCACAGTTTTTTTTCAAGCGCGTATATATGATGTAGACAATAAATTGTCAAAGACATTTAACCCGATGACCAGCATTATTTCACACTCTATATCGAAAAACATTAATTGCTTTGTTCTTACAAACATCAAAATCAATAAAAGAAATTATTTATCGTACCCCAGAATATTTTAAAACATCTCTTATATGTATGTGGTGAAAAATACGTCAAATCACAAAAATGATATATGGAATTGGAGGTCGTGGTTAAAAAAAGTTTTGTGGGTGAATATTTTATATTGTTTTTGTTGGTTAAGATACAGGGTTTCAAATTTTGAGAAAAATGATGACCACATCTTTATCATTTTTCTCAAAATTTGAACACTTATACCTCATTTTACGGCGATTCACTATAATGGATTTTCTAATTAAGACATAGTTTTCGATTTACGGCTGTAAATATTCCAAATACGGCCAAACGATAAAAAGTTTGTCAAATATTTTTATTCTCAAAAAGAAAAGGTAGAAATTGAAATAAAATAATAAACCCGCGATATCTCTCTTACAACCCTCAAGCTAGAAAGTTAAAAAATTTGAATTTTCTGCAAATACAGGTCGGGTGATGGATTTTTTTCTTTACAAAGGCACACGCTTTATAATGTAAAAATTAAGGGTGAAATCGCGTCTGCAGATGAGGAGGCAGCTTAAGCATTTCCTTCAAAATTAGCCAAAATAAATTAAAGATTGTGGCTACACTTCGGGTCAGATATGGAATGCTGATGAAACCGGCTTTTTCTGGAAACGAATCCCCTGCCGAACATACGTAAATCCCAGAAAATTGCAAGTGGATTTAAGGTAGCCAAGGATCGTGTGTCCTTTTTATTTTGCTCTCACGCTTCAGGTGATCGGATGCTGAAACCTGAAACCCTTACTTTAGCTCTAAAACCACGGTCAATGAAAGGCTTAGATTTTAGAACATTACCAGTCCACTGGACGGCTAATAGAAATAGGGTGGCAACTGAAATTTTTAGGGGATGTTTCATTAAAAATTTTGTCCCAGAAGTTCGGCGTTATTTGAGCGATAAAGGGCTCCAGTGTCGCTGATGAAGAAGGCCCTACCCTCACCGCAGACCTAATTAAAGAAGGACTTCAAATAGCTGCTAAATTGAGCGATCATTTTGGCAAGCATGATCGTATTGGGGAACGAGCTGAAAAACTTCAACGTGACCTACAATTATTAATGAGTAATTATCGAGAATTACATAACAGTCTTATCACAACCATTGATAATGGATTTTTTTACGAAAACCACTGAAACACCACTACTACTTAGCAATGAAAATGCAGTGGATAATATTTCTAGTGTAGAAAGTGGCTTTCAAGTGTCACATAAACGATATATATATATATATATATATATATATATGTATATATATATATATATATATATATATATATATATATATATATATATATATATATATATATACGGCGATTCCACATGAAAACGACCGGATTCTGTCCTCACCCCCTTCGATTTTTATGAAACTTGCTGAACATGTTCTCTATGGTGTAGAAACACAAAAAATAATTTCTGTTTTTCTCTTTGGCTCTGTACTTTTGAACAGGGGCGCACGCCGTTTTAAGGATTTCGCAAAAATGCAAATTTTTAAATAGATATAGCTCAAAAACTACTTACCGGAATTTAATAAATGAGATCTCATATGAAAGGGATTTAATGGTAGTTTTATAAATAGTTGTTATTAAATTTTTAAACTAATTGGTTGTGTGAGAAAAATAACAATTTTTCAGAAAAATTGATTTTTCAGTATTTTCGACAACAACAACAACCATTTTTTTTATCATTTTTTGCAAGTTTAATCATTTCCCAAACAGGTACAAAAATAAAAAAATAGGTGTTATTTTTCGTTTTTATGATATAATTTTTTAAAAATTCCATGATACACTTACTTTAATGGAAAAAAGAGGGATTTAATCATAAAAATGGTTCTATCATAAAAGAAAACACCGATAACTGCAGTTTTTAAACTTTTATAAAACATGGGTTAACTTATAATTAAAAAAAAATATTTTTATTACAATAAATTTTATCAATTTAATACTTTTTAACTCATTTTAAGTGTCTATTTTATTTTTATCTATTTATACTTATTTTTTTATTTATGATATATGTACAGAATATTAAATATTCCCAGTAAAGTTAAACGGGAAATGGTTATGCAAATTTCTATTACCAATTGTCCATTTGTTTTAATAATAAAAATAAAACAAGTATATACTATTTTTAATTTCATATAAACAATATTTTTATTAAGTAAACATATTTAAAATACAATTTTAACTATTTATTATATTAATAATATTATATTTATTTTTCTAATTTAATACAATGTTGATCTTCACAAAACGAAATTTTTTTAATGTGTAGAGATGTCTTATCAATTGGAACAAAATTATGATTTTGATGAGTACCTGGTATTTGTTTTATTGAGTTATACCGATTTGTTATTTTTCTTTCCATGAATTATAATCTTTGGTACTATAAAACTGTAATTCACTTTTGACTCATTTTGAATAGCCCAAGAATACAGTTCATGTGGTGTGGTTATTTGATTTTCAATCGGCCTTTGTAAACTTGCTCTAGCGGCATTTCTCTTAAGAACACCTCCTAATGCATCACATGGTCCTTTTCCATGGCAGGTTGCGAAGAAGTGCCATTCTGTTTGTATGTTGAAGTCTTCTTTAAAATTACACAAGTTGTAAAAATTCATTCTGTTTTTATATTGTGCTCCAGATCCATCAGAAAAGAAATAAATCTTTTTAACATGACTTGTCTTCGCCTTTATAAAATCAACTAGGCCTTGAATAAATAATCTCACTGCTACATGATTGTGCTTGGTTGACTCCGAGATAGCTATTAAACTGGTGAATTCCAAATTACTATTATTGGAAGAATTTTCGTCCTTATTCTTATAGTAAACTGCAAAAGGATGTATGGTGCACTGAGAATTGGACCAATGAAATCCTTGAACTGCATCTTGATCTATGAATGAGTAATTTTCCGAAAAATCACATATAACAACACATTCATCGTTTTCCAAATTAGACTTCCTATGTTTTAGATACGCTGATTGTTGCTCTGCAATAAATGAATGTGGTAATATGTTTTGTAGTTGCTCACAAAATTTATCAGTAAATTCCAATGTTGATAAAATTGTTGTTTCTATTGTACACCGATCTGTTTGCTGCCATTGTTTATAAGTAATCTCATCTACATCATTTTCTAGTAATTTTGTTGATATTTCCTGATGTAAATTTGTAGTTCCTGGGCAAGATGTACATTCGTTTAAATAGCACGATGTTGTTGAATTTCCGCAAACAATCTGAGATATAAGATCACGATAACTTTCTAAAGAATGAGAAACAAGATTTTTTGTTTTTATGACGTTAAACATCAGTTTAATGTTTTGATGGTATATGCATACGCATGTACAATGTGTGCCACTTGAATTTGCTAGAACGCAGTGTTTTGGACGAGTTGAAGCAAATGTAGAAAATCCAACTTTTATTAATGGATATGTTCTTTAAATAGTTGATGCGCTTCCTTTAAATTACAGAGCACTAATCTTCATTGTTTTGTTATCTTAACTCTATCTGTTGTTATTGTTTCAAAATCTCGTTTTACAGCACACACTCTACTTATTTCATCGTCCTCATAGAAATTCTGCACGAATTCGGCTATTTCAGGATTAATGGTTTTCGATCCACATTTAATGTTCGGTTACGGACATTATGCCGTGCTCCTCCTGAATCTGCTTTGCTCTATTTACTGAATAATGTAACACGTTAAACTCCCGTTCAATTTTTCGAGCAGACCAGCTTTTTGGTGGCGTTGTTAAAACCATGTACCTTTCATTTTGATTTTTACAATTTCCAAACTAGTTTTTCAATTGTAGGATCATTTCATTTATGTCAGCACTAGTTGCGGCATCGGAACTGGAAGGCAGATGAAATATATCCTCTGCTATTTTCGTTGAAACTTCTTGAAATTATTTTGTTTTGTAACATTCAACTCTCATTTTTCTACGATTTTTCAGTGAACTGCCAATGGACAACAACGTATCGTTGAATGATGGAATATCTGGATAAATGTATTTCTCCTCTTCGGTTGCTATTGATGAACTTGATGATCTGCTGGCAGGTGGACAGTCTACATTCGAGTTAATCGTTTGTATTCCAGAGGGCCCTGGATCATTAACACTTAATTTACTTGCACTATAAATGTTTAAGTAACAACCACTGCATATGTATTCACCCATATTAATGATAATTCCTTTCAAGCTAGCTAACTCAATTAAACTATTATGAGCTTTTCGACAGTTTGATTGTTTTTTGAATTTTTGGCACTTAACACACTTAATATTCATACTGAATTCTTATTGTTTTAAAATTTTACTTGATTTAACTTTAAACTCTGGCTTACGAATGACCTAGTTCATACAAATTTCTCTTATTTATACAAAATTATTTTTAGGATTTTTGAAACCAAAATTGTCATTAGCAAGTTTTTACTGCCCGGATAATAAAGATTTATTATCACACTTACTTACGTGGTGAGTCAGTTGGTAATAATAAGTACCCCCTTTTTTTCAAAAAAAAGGATCCCGCCCAGTTCTATTCCCACTTAGGTGACTAATAAGTTGAGATAATAACAAAAACGTAATAAATATATGTTTACCTAAAAACAACTTGAAATTTGTTACTTAGCCGATGACTAATCGCATACGTGCAGCTTACGCCTATAAGCAACACGGACGATCATTCGATCAGTGATTACTAATATACCTGCCTTTGTTGTTTGTCTCCCACTTTTTATTTTTATTTCTTGAAGGATATGTAACTACTTTTTCATACTATAATAACCGACATTCTTATTTTTAGAAATTAGTAGATACTCCTAATGATGATTATAATCCAACAAATGACTCCTTAATAAGTACTAAATTGATAAAATTTATTGTAATAAAAATATTTTTTTAGTTATAAGTTAACCCATGTTTTATAAAAGTTTAAAAATTGCAGTTATCGGTGTTTTCTTTTATGATAGAACCATTTTTATGATTAAATCCCTCTTTTTTGTATGAAAGTAAGTGAAGCATGGAATTTTTAAAAAATTATATCATAAAAACGAAAAATAACACCTATTTTTTTATTTTTGTACCTGTTTGGGAAATGATTAAACTTGCAAAAAATGATAAAAAAATTGGTTGTTGTTGTTGTCGAAAGTACTGAAAAATCAATTTTTCTGAAAAATCGTCGTTTTTTTTACACAACCAATTAGTTTAAAAATTTAATAACAACTATTTATAAAACTACCATTAAATCCCGTTCATATGAGATCTTATTTATTAAAATCCGGTAAGTAGTTTTTGAGCTATATCTATTTAAAAATTTGCATTTTTGCGAAATCCTTAAAACGGCGTGCGCCCCTGTTCAAAAGTACAGAACTAAAGAGTAAAAAAATTTTTTTTTGTGTTTCTACACCATAGAGAACATGTTCAGCAAGTTTCATAAAAATCGAAGGGGGTGAGGACATAATCCGGTCGTTTTCGTGTGGAATCGCTGTATATATATATATATATATATATATATATATATATATATATATATATATATATATATATATATATATATATATATATATATATATATATATATGTATATATATATATATATATATATATACATATATATATATATATATATATATATATATATATATTTATATATATATATATATATATATATATATATATATATATATATATATATATATATATATATATATAAAGGGTTATCCAATTCAAGATTGATAAAGTAAACTTAAAAAAAAACACACAAAATATTCGGAATGTATTGTAATTTTTATTTCATTTTACAGATTGATCCTTGCCATTTTTAGTTAAACAAGATATCATTCAAATGTCCTCCACGGGACTTCTTACAGACCTTGATTCTTTTGAGGTAATTTTCAATGACTTTTCGGCACATTTCGGGCGGTATCTCGGCCATTACCTTACGAATATTAGTTTTCAATTCGTCAAGAGTTTGAGGATTGTTTGCGTAAACACGATCTTTCGCGTAGCCCCACAAAAAGAAATCCAAAGGCGTTAAATCACAGGATCTTGGAGGCCAATTGACATCAGCCAATCGCGAAATCAAACGTCCAGGAAATTTCTTTTTCAAAAGATCTCGATTTGCTCGTGTTACGTGACTGGTTGCTCCATCCTGCTGGAACCACATATCGTCAAGATCATAATCTTCGATTTTCGTAAAAAAATAATCGGTTAACATGCGGCCATAGCGCTCAAAATTGACGGTAACGGTTCGTCCATGGTTGTTCTCAAAAAAATACGGCCCAATCACACCACCAGACCACAATGCGCACCAAACAGTGACTTTTTCCGGGTGTAATGGCTTCTCTACAATCAATTGTGGATTTTCTGAGCCCCAAATTCTACAGTTTTGCTTATTAACGTATCCACCAAGCGAAAAATGAGCTTCATCACTGAAGAAAATTTTGTTCGAAAAATCAGCATCGACGGCCTGTTTTTCCAACACCCAATTTGCGTATATTGGTCGATTGTTAAATGCTCCATATTCTTAAATGGCAGAATGTCAACTAAATAAATGACAGCGTACTTGACGTTTATCTTTGACAGATGTCGGTATACAGATTTCTACTTTATCAACCTCGAATTGGATAACCCTGTATATATATATTGGGGAATTCTTTTTCAAACCAGCCACCCCCTCTGCCCATTTCAATTTTGGAGGAAAAAAAAATTTGAGCACACGAAAAAATTCGTCAAGAAGTCTAGTTTTTGATACCGTTAGGTGTTTTAAAAAGAAAACAAATTCTAACCTCAAAAAACTATTTCAAGTGTGGTATCTCGAAATAAAAAGCCATTTTTTAGACAAAAATGTTCGAAAAAATTATAATTCCTCAATAGTTTTAACCAAATTACTCATTAAAAGTATTTTGGGGATCGCTGAACAAGAATCCGATATCAGTTTCTACATTTTCCGACATCATTTCGGGAAATGATCATGAGAAAATATTTGTCCACCATTTTGGAAACGCAATCTGGAATTTGAATCTTGCATCCGCCATTTTGAATGTAGATTCTGATACCGGATTCTTGTTCAGCGATCCCCAAAATACTTTTAATGAGTAATTTGGTCAAAATTATTGAGAAATTATAATTTTTTCGAACATTTTTGTCTAAAAAATGGCTTTCTATTTCGAGATACCCCACTTTAAACAGTTTTTTTGAGGTTAGAATTTGTTTTCTTTTTAAAACACCTAACGGTATCAAAAACTAGACTTCTTGACGAATTTTTTCGTGTGCTCAAAATTTTTTTTCCTCCAAAATTGAAATGGGCAGAGGGGGTGGCCGGTTTGAAAAAGAATTCCCCATATATATATATATATATATATATATATATATATATATATATATATATATATATATATATATATATATGGGGAATTCTTTTTCAAACCGGCCACCCCCTCTGCCCATTTCAATTTTGGAGGAAAAAAAATTTTGAGCACACGAAAAAATTCGTCAAGAAGTCTAGTTTTTGATACCGTTAGGTGTTTTAAAAAGAAAACAAATTCTAACCTCAAAAAAACTGTTTAAAGTGGGGTATCTCGAAATAGAAAGCCATTTTTTAGACAAAAATGTTCGAAAAAATTATAATTTCTCAATAATTTTGACCAAATTACTCATTAAAAGTATTTTGGGGATCGCTGAACAAGAATCCGGTATCAGAATCTACATTCAAAATGGCGGATGCAAGATTCAAATTCCAGATTGCGTTTCCAAAATGGTGGACAAATATTTTCTCATGATCATTTCCCGAAATGATGTCGGAAAATGTAGAAACTGATATCGGATTCTTGTTCAGCGATCCCCAAAATACTTTTAATGAGTAATTTGGTTAAAACTATTGAGGAATTATAATTTTTTCGAACATTTTTGTCTAAAAAATGGCTTTTTATTTCGAGATACCACACTTGAAATAGTTTTTTGAGGTTAGAATTTGTTTTCTTTTTAAAACACCTAACGGTATCAAAAACTAGACTTCTTGACGAATTTTTTCGTGTGCTCAAATTTTTTTTTCCTCCAAAATTGAAATGGGCAGAGGGGGTGGCTGGTTTGAAAAAGAATTCCCCAATATATATATACAGGGTTATCCAATTCGAGGTTGATAAAGTAGAAATCTGTATACCGACATCTGTCAAAGATAAACGTCAAGTACGCTGTCATTTATTTAGTTGACATTCTGCCATTTAAGAATATGGAGCATTTAACAATCGACCAATATACGCAAATTGGGTGTTGGAAAAACAGGCCGTCGATGCTGATTTTTCGAACAAAATTTTCTTCAGTGATGAAGCTCATTTTTCGCTTGGTGGATACGTTAATAAGCAAAACTGTAGAATTTGGGGCTCAGAAAATCCACAATTGATTGTAGAGAAGCCATTACACCCGGAAAAAGTCACTGTTTGGTGCGCATTGTGGTCTGGTGGTGTGATTGGGCCGTATTTTTTTGAGAACAACCATGGACGAACCGTTACCGTCAATTTTGAGCGCTATGGCCGCATGTTAACCGATTATTTTTTTACGAAAATCGAAGATTATGATCTTGACGATATGTGGTTCCAGCAGGATGGAGCAACCAGTCACGTAACACGAGCAAATCGAGATCTTTTGCAAGAGAAATTTCCTGGACGTTTGATTTCGCGATTGGCTGATGTCAATTGGCCTCCAAGATCCTGTGATTTAACGCCTTTGGATTTCTTTTTGTGGGGCTACGCGAAAGATCGTGTTTACGCAAACAATCCTCAAACTCTTGACGAATTGAAAACTAATATTCGTAAGGTAATGGCCGAGATACCGCCCGAAATGTGCCGAAAAGTCATTGAAAATTACCTCAAAAGAATCAAGGTTTGTAAGAAGTCCCGTGGAGAACATTTGAATGATATCTTGTTTAACTAAAAATGGCAAGGATCAATCTGTAAAATGAAATAAAAATTACAATACATTCCGAATATTTTGTGTGTTTTTTTTAAGTTTACTTTATCAACCTCGAATTGGATAACCCTTTATATATATATATTATATATATTATATATATATATATATATATATATATATATATATATATATATATATATATATATATATATATATATATATATATATATATATATATATATATATATATATATGTATATTAAGAAACTGGCACAAATTATGTATCTTTTTAATTTTTAATTATTATGTATGAGAGCAGTTTTTGTTCAGATTTGACTAATTTCATTTAAATCATCATGATGACTGCACAAACATTTCATACTCAAATTGAAAATACAATTTACTTTAATAAATAATAATTTTTTATTCATAACATTTTTTTTTATGTTTTATTAAAAAATTAAATTTAATCGTAAATTATGATCTTGAAGTATGTTTTGTCATCTTTTGAGTTTTGTAAAATTTTTGTTTATTTATACGAGAACATAATATAATACAAAAATCTTGAGTCATGATATGTTTAATGTTTATGGCTTAGGCACTTTGTTTCAGAATAAGAAGTACTTATTATGTATATATGTATAAATTATTATTTGTTATTGCGAACGGAAATTTGTTACACTTGAGAATAATCTTGGTCTAACTATCTGCATGCACATTATATTCAACACGGGTAAACATAGGATTCGTTCTTATAAAGGCGCGAACAAGCAATTTGTTTATTTTATGTCAGCGCGGTGAAATTACAATTATTACAGTCATACTGGCATAATAAATTGGTATAATGATATAAATGGTACGTGTGATTCATAATATGTCCCTCAACAGAACAAGGGTCAACTAAACATGCTGCGAGTCGATTATGCAAAATAATCAGTATGAAACCCAGAAACCCGACACCGATGCAATAAATAGTAATTTTTTACTTTTATTTATTTTCTATTTTATCTTCTCATATAAACTGTTAAAATAGATCATAACTCTATTTTATCTTCTCATATTAAACAAAATCAGAGCCTGGTTTCATTGGTCCTTCGAGCAGGATGCACCAAGTTTACCAAGTCTTCTAAAAGAATTGAAACAAAAACGATGACATACGCAAAACAAAAACCTATATTTAGAAACTCGTATACGGAATTTAAAGTCGCTGTACCAGGAATATTTAATAACAGACGATATAATTCGAGCGCAAAAAGCAATCCCACCGCTGCAGCCATCTCATAAATCATTTAGTACAAGAAAATAAATAATGGATATATACGACGTTATCAACGTCCGATCGGCCACAATCATCGTCACCCACCAATCAGGGTTTTGGTATTTTAAGAAACAACAAAACAAACCCATAAAGTCAGGTAAAAGTTGTGATTAACAGCACGAAGGAGACAGCAGTAATAAGCTATTTAAAAAGGACGTCAATTACACGTCTTTGCTCAAAGAAATATTTGCATATTAAATCGACCAACTGCACAATGAAATTATGGTAAAAACGAACGAAGATGACCAAACATCCAAATATTTTCAAAAGACTTCCAAGACACCTACAATATAGTGGATGCAACAATCAGCGAGAGAAACACCGGCCACAACGGGATGCGCAAAATTCAAGCTACGTAAAAACTTCGTATCTTAAGTCGCAATTACAGAAAAGTGCAGCTCAACTGATCAGCCACCTTTTAACGACCGGTGAGAATTGCAAAATAGCCTATAACATTGAATGTTATAGAAAAAACGAAAACACGTAAATATTACGGGCAAAGGTGGCAAGAAGCTGGCATTTGCTGACACGCTGTTAACATCAAACTGACACCAAGATTTTCTGGAAACATTTCTGTATAATATCGATGCTTTGATATTTGGCAAGCTCACACAACACTTCCCAAGACCAATATTAACGTAAGAAAATGAAAACATCTAGAAAAGATACAATTAGCCGATCCCCACTACAATCGCTCGCAACCAATTGATTTGGAGCGGACTATTATATGCTTTAATAATAATCAACAACATAAAGCCATAAACGGCTATGGCTCGACATAGGAAATTCGGCTAGATTTTAATTGGCAAACTAGGAAGTAAAACACATCAAACTATAACATTTCAGAGGAAAACCATCTCCCCGAGGACGAAAGAATTCTTTCAAATAAATTTGAGCCACAACCCAGATGGAAGATACCGAGTACACGGTGAGGATCTTTTAAAACGCGTCATAGAAAAATGTATGTTGCCAGATTGTTACAGCTCGAAATGCAGTTGACAACAGATGCATCACACAAGCAGGTTCATGCAGGAATATATCGAGCGGAAGCACATGAAGTTCAAAGTTGTTATATACCGCAATACGCGATGGCCCACCGTGTTCAATGCTTCAGCAAAAACCATCACGGAAGTGTCATTAAATGACTTAACGATGACTGACCCTAAACTACAACTAGATAGACCTTGGGGACATTCTTCTCTGATGGCAACGGCACAAACTTATCTACATTTCAGATGTCGAGAAAATGTACAGATAGGTATGGATTTATAAAGGGGATCTCCGATTCATCTACCACAAGGCACCGTAAGCGATTCATCTACCACAAAGCACTTACAAGCCAGGAGTGGCGTCGAAGAAGTCGATGCAAAAACTACTATTATCAAAATCATCCAGGAATAAAATTTCTCAAAATTTCGAGACTAGAATGAATGGTCGGCTACAAAATTCAAAATTTACCACTGCTAGCCGAAACCCAACAATCTTGGACAAAGACAACATAATATCCATAGCACATAATAACCTTAGCGTTAGCATATTTAAGGAACATACCGTGATTTATTGATGGTAAATGGGCCTTACATAACGTTATTCATGAAAATTTTCAATGATTCCGCCATAAACAACACATGGCGGAACAATTAATGGAAACATTACCAGCTGCCAGAGTACAACCAGCCATTTGCTTATAAGATGCCACCATGTGCGGACATGGAAAGCGTGAGACTAAAACTAAGATGACAAATGACTAAACGATTAGTACAACAACTTCCGGGAGTACTGCATAGTCCGCCGAATACATACACCAAATGCAGCAACGAACCAAATGGTTTTAAGACCCAGTCAAACTTGATGTTAAACGACTTAGTATTAATAACAGACGATCAACTACCTGCCACCAGGTGAAAGTTGAGATGCGTCCTTGAGACTCACGCTGGTAAGGATGATTTGGTTCGAGTCGCCATATTGATAAAAGACTAATTACAAAATTATTAAAGCTACTTATATCGAAGACGAACTGAAAGAAGCATACCCAGCATACCCTTGCATATCAAGACCGGTGATAGAAGTTCAACTATGACATAAACAACTCATCTCCAAAACAATAACCACATAGACTAGCAAAACATGCAAAGATAACAAATCAACAGGCATTAGCAATATTCTGTATGAGCTGCATTCTGGGGCTTGCACAAGCCACCATCCAAATAACTCATTTTAAACAGTCTACCGAGGTACAACTTCGAGGAATTAGACAAGCTCGGAGAAATTATAGCTTTAAAATATCCCACACAGAGTTACAGTTGCAGTTTGTATGGAAATGTCCGGTTTAAAATACAATGTCACTACAGCAATTTCTATGACAATATCAGTATTTAATTTTGCACAATGATTTTATGAAAATCGTTTGAGCCGAAAAAAAATTACAAAGGTCTCTTAAATAAAAGAGCTCGGGCCTACAAATCAACATCAAAATCGTTTGATGCTAACGAAAGTGTTAAAAAAGGAACAGCATCAAAACTTTAATTAGGTAGCGAATGCTACAAATCGGTGTTGTTTCCCATAATAACAAACTTAAAATAACACGATGAAAAAAATCATACCTCACCGCAACGCAACCACCACAACATGGCGCAAGATACCGCAATGTGATGGAGAGTAACGCCAGAATCTAAATAACGCAAAACACGAGACTCACCGCGAAACAACATGCAACACAACATTGTGCAGCATCATGCAACAAGTTGGTGTAAAATAATGCAAAAAGATACAACAACCCAGAACACAATGCAACATCCCGCACTAAGTTGCAATATGGCGAAATAAGATGCAACATGATTCAACATAGCGACACATTATGCAAGAACACGCAGATGAAGGCCAATTTAGAGGACTCTTAAACAAATTTTTCGGAAAACTTAACAATAGGCATTTGACAGGCATTAAATAAAAGAAAAATTTCGGCTCTATAGATTTTGCTAAAAGTTCTATCAAAATTGATCAGGCCGAAAAAAAATTCAAAATGAACCCAGGTGACAGCGAAGGACCTCCGAACAAACTTTCCCGAAATTAGAACTCTTCCAAATAAAATTTTGGTATAAGAAATCTCCTCTTTACAAACTTTTATCAAAATCGTGTGTGCCGAAAAAAATTAAATAAAGGAATCCGAACCACACCGAATGACCCCGTAAATGAATTTTCTTGACAGCACTCATCAGTTGTTGGCTTTCAAAAAAGCTCCTCCTGTAAATTTTATAAAAATTGGCAGAGCCGAACAAAATTAAAGGAAGGGATTCGGGCCGCACCGGCGACTCTTTGAACGAATTTTCCCGAAAATACCACTTCATAATCCAGATGGACACGAAATAGCACACAATTTTTATTAAATTCGTGGGAGCAGAAAAAATTAAAGGAAAGGGCCTGGAGCCCACCGAACGACGAATTTTCCCGAAATCGAATTTTCCCGAAATCTGCACCAATTGCGATCGATTCCTGGTAGTTGAAAACTATTTTCACCAATTTTACCCAAAATCGTAGAGATCAAAAAATAAATTAAAACCGGGACCCGGGAAATTAATATTTCCAAAATCAGGACCCAAAGCAATCGATTCCTGGTACTCGAAAAACCCCACCCGCAATTTTCATCAAAGTCGTTTGAGCTAAGAAAAAAATAGAAAACGAACCTTGGAGCCACTGGAAGATGCCCTAAACGAATTTAGAGATATAATTTTGCTCAGATATCTCAAACACATTACAAGTGGAACACATGACATACAGTGCATGTCATCTGAAAAGGATTTTTTTCATCTTGATCGTTCGTTGGCTTTATTGTGATATGTTTACAGAAGCTTAAAAAACACAGATTTAACGGCTTCATTGGAGAGAATCACTTTCAATCATATTTTAATTTCAGTTTGAGTTTTTTCAGTAATGAATGGACCTTTCTTTGGAAATCATTTTCGATCACTGATTAGGGGCCCAACATTTAGGTGTAAAATCCCTATGCAAAATTCGAATGCGATTTGGTGAATGGTATAGAAACTTATAAGAAGAGGACGCTTCTGATCTAGGAGAAGGACCCCTCGGATTTCAGCAAGCCATTAATTGAAATTATAGAAAAAAATTGTTTACCTACCAAGTGAGGTCTGGTTACTAAAAACCACCACGGGCCACGGAATAGAAACTTAGTGATCGCATAATATGATAACGGTTTCAGTGGCTTCTTCAGGGGCACTATTCTGGCTTTCTTATTGGAATTAGTTTGGTGTAAATATTTTCAAAACAAAGTTAAATGGGAAATATTTTTCCCTATACAAATTTTGTGGAACAAAAGTTCCCCAATTAAATTTGCTTTGAAAATTTGTGCACTAAAGTTATTCCTTCAGTAGGGCAGAAAAATACAATTAAGATAAAAATGCTATGAAAATATTTTTCCCAATTCCCTATTCCCAGAGAAAGCCAGAATAGTGTCACAGGAAATAAAACGACCGGAACTTTATTGAAGATTTATTTTTGCGGTTGTTGTTATAATCCTATGTGATATGCTAATATTATTCCTCGAAGGTGCCCTATATGGAAATAACTCATCTTATAATCAAATCATCACTATAATAAAACTGGAATATATTTATGCGCACAGAAACACATAAATCACCACTTCACCATTCATCATAACAATAAAATATCGCCAAACATGTACGACAGACACATATTTGAAATATATATGTACTTTAAGCGAAATGTCAAATAGTACTATAAAATATTTTATTTTATAGATTGACGCCATAAAAACAAAAAGTTTTATAGTCATTATCGATCTTAAAAAAATAAAATAGAGATACTTAAGCATGTAAGATAAAAAAACAAAACCAACCGTAATAATTTTACTGGGGACGCATAAATATATTTTTGCGCCGGATAAATGATGCTGTACATAAAATAATACGAGGAGTCAGGATAAATATGTATCTGAGTATTTTTGGCATAACCGGGGATTAGAGTATTTTACGAGTTTGTTTACAAGGATTTTTGACATTTTCAAAATATATAGATACAATTTTGAAAAAAATATTCACATACCTGTACATCCTCATCGCCATTTGTGTTTACAAATTGAAAATCCTGTTGGCCGCTAATTAATCCTAATTTTATCCATAAACATCCTAGAAATATTGCTACTCGAACAAAATGACTACTTTTGTTCGATAACATTTTTTTTTATTTGTGCTTTGAACGTTTCAACGCGACGACACTTTAGAAATATATTCTTAGATTCAAGAACAAGAAACACTTTAATTTTGAAAGTAATACATAAAAAATAACCGTTTTTATATATATTCAAAACAAAAACTGATTGTTAGATTTAAAAGAATAAACTATAATGATAAAATTATAAAAATTTTAAGATAACAAAAAAAAACTAAAATCTTATTTTGTATCGTCGTCGTCGTTGTTGACAGTTAAGAAGATGTAATTTTCTTTACTGCATTGTTGATGATGATTTTGTTGATATGCGTTTGTGTTGTTGATTTGATTGTTGTTTAGTCTGAAAGTATACATAAGAAAATTAAATTATTTTATAGACGTTCTTATTTTGATATTCTTATGGAGAAATTAAAAGAGAAATAATAAAGATTTGTTTTCTTAAATTTATGTGATTCTGAAGCAGACGACATCGTGGATAAGAGCTGGAATCTTAAATTTAAATGTTATTATTTGTGCTTGTATGCAGCATTTACATTTTAATAACATAAAACTCGTGCATGTCTCAAGGATGCCTGGAATGACGGGTTAACAAATTGGATATACTCGTACGCAAATTTAAGCTGGATAACTCAAATTTTTATTTTAGAATCACAGATTTATCCTATAAATATGAACAGTGAATAACCAAAATGACATTAAAACATAGACGGTTGAGCAAAAGTGCGTGGATCTAGAAATTTGAAAGGAAGAGAGCTGAATAGAACGAGACAACGAAATATATAAAATAGTCACAACATGTTATCGAATGGCAAATTCCCACACATGTACTGGGAGCTCTCTCGTGATTTGCTTTGGCCAAATCCAATGATGTACGACTGTAAGTTCGGTTTACGATTAATAACCAAATGCGTATTGGAAAGCTATATGCCAGTCTTTGTAACAATTCAAACTAGAATATTTGTTGCAACAAGCCAGAAACTACCAAGTTCGAAATTGGTCAACATGCATGTGATAATTTTTTACGAAGTACATACGTTTCTATTTCTTACATTTTTTCTAAATGTGTATGAAAAAAATAGCTTTTTGACAAAAACTAGGTATTCAAAAATAGTTGACAAAATGTCAATATACATTTTTCAAATGACTCGTCCAAAGACTGTTCACGCTCGACGACAAGTGAGACATATCATATACATAGCATCTTCCATGACATTATCTTAAGCGAATCATTTCTAACAAGTCTTCGATGACTCTTCGATGAGAGCTCCATCAATATTATTTTTATTTTTTTGAATACGGTGTTAATATTTTGTTGGTTCAATTTGTAAGTTAACATTTTTTAATTATTTTCATCGGACAATTTTAGACATAACTTAAATTTTGTATTTGTTTATTTATATTCGACAGAAATGCAAAGTTGAGCCATTTGAAATACCCACACATGTATCGGAGAGATATTTGAAATATGTTTTAAGGTGGCAGCAACTAAATACCATCAGGTTCAATTGCTTTGTTTGGGTTAAGTTTCATTATAATTTTTGGCACCACCTGGAATGGAAAAATATTTTGGCCGTAGTTGATCAGTTTTGGCGAGAATTGAAGAGTTTTGGTTAGTTGCAAAGGGATATCAAGGTTCAAAAATTTTCAGTTGGCAGGAACCATTTTCATCTGAAGGGCAATTGATGTAGTAAGTCTGCGAATAGTTTAACAGCTTCGCTAGTGCGATTTCTGTTGTTCGAAAATCTCAACCAGTGGTTATTGTTAACATTAAAATCTCGAATGAGAACGACCTCAGTAGTGGGGGAGAATGAATTGTGTCGGAGTATGCCAAATTAGGCTATAGTTGAAAGGAACAAGCGAAAATAGGATGGTTTGAAATTTTTAATTCAACCCACAACATATTAAAACCCGGGTTAGAATTAGTAGAGAAACATTTTTAAAAATATAATATTGAAAAACAATTCACCGGGAACGAAAAATCTCAAAAAACAGACAAATACAGCAAATTCATTCAACTCACCTAAATCGATAGTTCACCGAAAATAATTAAAACACATTATTAAAGCGAATAATTAAATCGAGAAATCTAGAATACACATCGGAAACAATCTCAGATTGCTTTTTAAAGAAACAATCAAGGAATAATATAATTCATGTAGTCTGGCCTAAATGAAATGATTTCGGTGAATTACCGTTTTCGGTGAATTGTCGTTTTTGGCGAATTGTCCTTTTCAGTAAATTGAATTACATACTTCGAATTACATTTTTTTAGCGAAACTTAGTCCCTTCGCAACGGTACATTTTATGATCTTAAAAAATATATATGTCCATCAAAAATATGATTAAAATATGATCAATTTTCATATGCCAAACGAAATTCTAACGAATCGCTTTTGCTTCGCTAAGGCGATACGTTTGCGAAGTGTTTCATATATAAATTTCCTCGCTATTCATATAAAAATTTCCTCGCTAAGAGGGACGCTAAACAGTCTATATATATTGTGATAGGAACACCGTAAACGATTCGTTTTTAAGCTGCAAAACGAATTGTTCACGAATTGTATAATGTGTAGTCTTCGTTTTTTGGTTGTAAACGATTCATCTTGTTTAGCGGGAAATTACAGTAATTTAAATTATTTGCAAAAGCTCTCAAAAAAAGTTGTTATGTTACGTGGGCTTAAAACGCCCAGATCTATAAATAACTAACTTTTCACACGATCACTATACTTTACTTACTTCGTAATTGTAAAGTAAAATATGAAACAAAACGATGTTGAGTATTGGGCCGTTCTGACAGTAAATTAAAAAAATTCGTGGCAACTCTAAAAGCGGTAAATTAATTTTTATCGTCAAAAGGTTTAAACATATATTTTCAGTTTCATAATTTTTTTTTCATAAAACTTTCTGCTGAGCATTATTGATTTGCTTAAAAATTTCATAAATTTTCTGCTGTTTCAAAAAATAATGAATGGTGGCGATGAATGGCGGTGAATAGAAAACACACATATTTTCTGTTGGAAATTTTTTGCTATTTTATACAGCATCATTTAAATCAGTTAAATTAACTGAATTTTTTCTGAAGCCGTATTATCAGAATAATTCACTGAGGCTTGGTAAGCAGAACAAATTTTTTTAACTATTATCAAATTATGGGTTGGGCTTGTTTTCCCGACTTTCAAAATCCCGACATTTAAAATTCCGACTATCAAAATACCGATTTTCCAAATCCCAACTTTTAAAATCCCGAATTTCATAATCCCGACTTTCAAAATCCCCATTTTCAAAATCCCGGCTTTCAAATGCCCAATTTTCCACCACTCGATTTTTAATTTTTTTTTTTATGAATTCGGGCACCCACGGGCCGGCTTTTTGAAATGCAATAATTGTAGAGGCTAACGCTCCCTACCGCTTGGTACTTCGAGGGGCTTTAGATTTGAACTTCGTGGGACGTAGGAGCCAAGATCAACAAATTCTAATAAATGTTTGTGAATAGCACCAAAACAATGAACTTAGATAAAGCAGATCATACATTAGGCCGTGAGCCTATCAAATTATTAATACCAGGTGAAAAAGTACTACCAGTAGATATTTCAAGTCAATCGTACCGTTCTGATTGTCGCTACAGGCTCACCTGTGTTTGGCCTAATATATGAGCTGTTTTATTTCATACTTTGCAGAAACCGCTAGTTCCGGAAACCAAACCTGCACCCGAATTCCGGTTCTATGGTAAACCGGAATTTGAAATATTATTATTATGTTCCCCATTAAAATAACGATTCCGATTAGACCAATGGGTTTCGGCTAGTAACATTTAAAGGGGTGGCTTTTTTTGGATTGCTGGGTAGTTTTTGACATTAATTGTTTGCATATTTCAAAGTGGTTGCAGCTGGAAATAAAAATCAAATATTTTTAATAATAAAGCTAAACAAAACTACTAATAATATATAATAATACATGGATTACATAATTTTACGTAATCGAAGAAGAAGAAGACCTTTAAATCGAAGGTAGCCTGTTATAGTATATAAAGTGTTTTAAACCAATTTATATAATTTAAATTTGTTTCCATTAGGTTCCGACTAGTGAAAATTTGACGTATTTTACGGAATGAAAATGATGCATTTGAGACAACAACTGAAGCGGAGTTTCAGAGGATTCATCGTTTAAAGAAAGCCATGTGCAGATTTTTAATCCGTTTTATTGAACCACACATGACACTTCGTACACGTATACACGGATTAAATTGTACACTCAAAATTTTGTGTCCCCTGCGATTTTTATCTGTTGGTAGCTATCAACGATCGATTGGCCAAGATTATTTTATTACTATGTCGCAAACATCGGTATCACGCTTTTTTCGAGGTTTGCCAGATAATTAAAAGTACATTATTAAAATACGTACAATTTAATTTAAACGGTTATGAAGTGGTCCAAATGAAACAACAGTTTTATAGTTTATTTCCAGGAGGTGTAGGATTAATAGATGGGACGCATATATCCATTAGGAAATCTAATAACAAAGTAGAGCACGCGAATTATGCTTTTAGAAAATTCGCACATACAAAAAATGTGCAAATTATATGTGATGCGAATTTAAAAATCCTTAATGTAAATGCAAGGTATGGAGGATCGGTGCATGATAATTTTGTGTGAAACAATTCAATTATCAAACGGAAAATCGTGACAAATTTTGAAAACAGTGGAAGAAATACATTTTTGCTTGGTCATATTTATTATTGTTTTTACTATGAATATTTATTTATATTTTTATGATACTGTATTTTAGGTGACAGCGGATATGGTCAACAACCGTGGCTAAAGACACCATTTGCAGAACCAAGAAGTTCACAGGAGGGAAGCTTTGAATATTACAAATAAAAAACTAGACATATAGTAGAGAGATGTATAGGGGTACTAAAATCGCAATTCCGATGTCTTAGTAGACAACGGTTTCTTATGCACTCGCCTCAAAAAACCTGACTTATAATAACACATAAGCAATTCTTCATAATGTTTTATTGTTGATTGGAATTGCGGCGCTTCCATCAGAGGATGAAATATTATCAGAGATGGAAACAAACGAACGGAGCCAAGTATAGATTCGGCACGAATTGTCAACATTGGAAGAGTATTGAGAGATACCTTGGCCAGTACATCATTTATGAAAATAAACAATTTGTGTTTAAAGACAATACATTCATTTATTTTGAATTTGTGTTCTTAATTAATTCACAACTTATTCGAATTACAGAATTATTTTAATATCACAACTTTTTTTACACGTATTTTTAAATATTGCTGACATATTCTCCCTTTAAGGCGATTAATTCCTGTTCTTTTAATTCAAGTTCCCGTTCCTTAATTTCCAGCCTCTTTTCCTTAAATTAATATTTTCAGTCTCAAATTTTTCGTTTAATTTGAATTTTTTAAATTTAAAAATATTTTGTAGTTTCTAATTTTTCTTTTTGAAGGCTGATTAGCGGGCGATTCTCTTCTATTGTCATTTCACTTCCTTGATTGAGGTGTTTCCTAATGAAATGTTAATTTAATAAAAAGATATTATACACACAATACATTTCGTTACGTTCAATGAGTACAATATACATACTTCCGGGACGGTTCCAGAAAAATCTGTTGTTGTAGGTCTCGTAACCCGGACTTCATCACCATAAAGTTCAGGGGCTCTTGGTCCCCTTCTACGCACCATACAATTTTTATACCAATCGTCTGTTCTAATTGACGCTATAGGCTTACTTGTATTTGGCTCAACATTTGAACTATTTTTCTTCATGGTTCAAAGAAACCACTTGTTCCGGAAAACAAACCTGGTATTAACCACTTGTTCTAATGCCCGTTACCAACTATTCAAATTTTAAGCGAACCCTGCGATTTTGATTGCTACAAATTCACATGTATTTGGTCTAATAAATAATTTACATAAATTTAATAAACTCCATGGGCTAGGATTAAAATATAACTTTAGGAATGATTTTCTAGGCTAATTCACATACATGTCTTGCGGTCAAGGATTTTTTGGAAGTGACCGACAGACTCCATCCATTCGGAGAAGATAGAATTCCTGGTTGGATGAAGTTATTTTTGAAGCGGCATCCATCTTTGGTAGCGGTAGATCCTGTATCAATAGCAAGTGCAACAGTTGCAGCCTCTGATATATATTCGTGGTTCGATACTATTGAAAATTTTCTAACAGAGCATAATAACCGCGAAATTTTAAATGGTCCAAATCTTTAACGGGGATGAGACCAATTTTCTCCTATGACAGAAGACAAAAAATGTGTTAGCTGTAAAAGGATCACGCAATGTCTACGAGATTGATGAAAGGTTAGCCAAATCGAATTTGACGCAAATGTTCACATTTTCAGCCGCAGGAACGCTAACACCCATGGTGATTTACCCCTTTAAACGAGTACCTGAAGAAATTAGAAAATCGTTGCCCAAAGGGTGGGGTATGGGCCTTAGTGACAACGAGTGGGTGACGAGAAACATTCTACGAATATATATTTCAAAAGTTCTTCATCCGCATTTGATTCAACTGGGCACAAAATTCCCTATAACATATTTTGTGGATGGTCATGCAACCCACTTGACATTAGCTGTAAGTGAGCTGTACGTCAAATTAAATATTATTCTGGTAGCATTATACCCGAATGCTACTAGAATTTTACAGCCGGCTGATGTCGCTGCCTTTATAAACCACTGAAAACTGGATGGAATAATACGGTATTAGAATGGCGAAGAAATAATCCGACAAATTCACTGATCAAAGAAAAATTCACCCCACTTTTATTTGAAGTTGAAAAAAGAGTATAAATTAAGAGACTACGCAAAATGGTTTCAAAGCATGTGGTCTCTATCCATTTGATAAACCATTAAAATGTCTAAATGTCTAGGAAGATCCTCAACCAAATCGTATGGCAATTATAATATTCATTCAAGATGATGCATTTAAAACATTTTGTACGACGGTGGGTGATGAAAAGGTTAAATTACTTGAAAGTATAGGCACAGGTGAAATTGAAAAGAAAAACTTCAATGAAGATTTTATTCTTTTATTTAATTTATACCAAAAACTGAAGTGCAAAGTTAATTTAAATCTAACGGTTAGTGAAAAATCAACACAAACTGACTAATAGTTAGATAATTCATTTTTTGATATCAATTCAATTAATGAATTTATAATAGTCAATGATTCTACAATCATGCCAGACCAAGATGTCGTAAATATTCCGAATGTTAGTTCAGTTAGTACGAATTCAACAAATACCGAAGCAAAAACTATCTCGTTTGTAGTCACCTCGCCGCTTTGGAGTAAGCGGGAACAATTAAAATGAGCAACAAACAAAAGTTGAATTGGATAAAGAAAATCGAAAAGCTGAACGAATAAAAAATAAAGAATTGAAAAATGCAGAAAAGATATTTAAAACAAAACGTCCGAGAAAGGAGAATCCAAAAATACGAAAATTGCCTAATACCAGTACTCTAACAGAACCCAATGCGTCAGTCCCAATCGAAAATTCGGCTTTTAACGAACACGTTGATGAACGTACAGATACAGATGTATGAGCAGGCAAATATCCATAACGATCATATTTCGTTACTTGAAGAGACTGTATGCGCAAATGAAAGCAACACTAAACTGTATTCACTAATGATATCGTCACCAAAAGGCAATTCAGCTACTGGCGGTAATAATTACAATAGACAAATATCCACTTCACCCGTCAACGAATACGGAAATATTCTAATCGATCAACTGCCGAACAATCATCACGTTCGTAATCTTTTCTCAAGTGAAACAATACTCGCTATTGGCAATAATGCTTATATTTCTCGACTTGCTGGTTCTGAGAATAGTCCTTAGTCCTTTAATAAGATTGTTTTTTTTATTATTTGAAATATATTTTTGAAGATGCGTAATTTATTTTTTTGATGCGTAATCTTATATTTTACCATCATCGTTAAATTCTTCAATTATCGTGATATCAGCAACACAGACACATCCTATATATAAAGCCTCGAAAGGTCTAACAATGCTGTTAAGGTAATACCTGTAATTGACATTTTTTAAGATAATTATAGTTAATAATAGTTACCTTTGAGGCAAGCACCTTTTAATTTAGCAAACATTTACATGAAAACCTGAGTTTTATATTAAATTATACAGTACACACGATAGTGTTACTAAAACGGTTTACATAACTGGTTGTATCTTAAGGGAAAGTAAATTTGATCGGTTTATAGTTCAATTTAACGCATGATCGACTGCGATCGATGATGAATTTAAAACTAGGTCGCATAAATCAAACACTACAAACTCGTTTATTACCCTCTAATCGGCAAAATTACAAAGCCAATTTATTTCCATTATAGTGTGCTCAAAACAAGTGCATTCACAATTGCTGATCAAATCGATCGCGATCATTGATCTTTTTGTGTTTGTTTTATTACGCGCATTATTTTAGAGAAGAAAACTGCTCGATCACATCTTTTGTTGCTTTTTATTAATCAAATAATATAAAATACTTTAAGTTTTATTTATTTTAAAGCAGAAACAAGATTTTTTTGTTGTTGTTAATTTTACATTTAACGATGATTTATGGAAATTGAAATACTATGTAGCAGCTCTACGTAGCATTATTTTAAGTTTATTTAGTTGAATATTTAAATAGCATGGTGAACACAATTTACACAAACGATGGAAATTTCAATATTGGCACGTTGCTTGGAATTTTCAATTTTGATAATTTAATTAATTTATTCTGTTTGATTATAATATTTACGAGATTTCAGAGGCGGTATTTGTGGTTTTCTCTTACCATTGTGTAATAACAATAATGCTGTCATAAATTTATAATTGACCTCCAATCACCTTGATACTTTGGTTATAAAATAATCCTATCCCACTAAGAAACATCCGCATTTAAAAGTACTAATGATAATAATAAATAGAGAAAAGTTCCATAAAAATAAAATAGAAACGATGTGTTGAACGATAAAAACCATATTATGCCGTATATTCTACCTTGAAAAAATATCTTAATTTCCGTAATGATGGTAGAAAATTTTGTATATTGAGCCGAACGGAAACCCATTAGAAAATATAACAAAAAAAAAATCAAATTGTGCTCGATTATGATTAGAGACCGATATAAAATATTTATTTTATGTAGATTATAAAATTGTAACGTGTGCGCGCGATTTTCTTACCATAATTATTTAGGTTTTTCCAAGAAATATTTTTTATTCCAACCATTGTGTTGTTATAACAAAACTATTCACATTCATAAAGTTGGCTGATGTGTAAAAATCTAATTTTTCAATAGGCAAAGGTAAATTACGTTTCCAAGTTTATATTACATTCTACCAGTGAAGAAATATTTTATTTTCGAACGTGACTTTTAAATAATTTAAGTCTAGATGGTGGTTGGGAATGGGTTTTGTGCTGTTAAAAGTATTATGCTAATATTCGGTGTTGAGTGCGTTTGTAATATAGAATATACATCGATATGGCCGTGATGTCTAAAGAATTTAATTTTAATCAACTATATCTAGGGTAATAGATTACGAAATTTCAATTTGCATAAAGACAAAGTAAACATTTGCATGGCCGCAAACCATGTGCTCCTGTTTATAATATAATAATCTGACTTCATCGGTTTCCGGTCCGAGCTGTAACTTCATATTGTCGCACTGGTTCGCACACTGTTTGGAACCAACTACTGATAATCCATTGGAGTGCTAACACTCATAGTTTCCCTTTGTGCGCTTGCTTAGTGTGTTGAATGTTCAAGTACCAGCGAAGAAACCAGAAGCCAGCATACTCGCTTTGCTTTAATTCTGACAATTAATTCGACCCAGTTTGGATCGAAATTCTTACATATGATTTTTCTTTCAAATCTTTACTTTTACTATCGAAAGAAGATAGCTTATTCTAAACTGTAACTGACGTTACGGCCATCACAGAGAAACACAGCTTGCTAAATCTTGCAGAGCAAACCTTAAACTATTCTAAGGAACCAATGGAGATTCTGAAATGCGACGAGGAAACACACCTAAATATTTTTTCACAGCAAAAAAGTTTTTCGAAATCTGTTTTATTTCATAACTACATAGCCACATTTGATTTCTCTAGCTCAGGATGGTAAATTGCTGAGCTAATCTGTCTAATCTGTCTAATCTATCTAATCAATCTAATCTATCTAATCTATCTAATCTATCTAATCTATCTAATCTATCTAATCTATCTAATCTATCTAATCTATCTAATCTATCTAATCTATCTAATCTATCTAATCTATCTAATCTATCTAATCTATCTAATTTATCTAATCTATCTAATCTATCTAATCTATCTAATCTATCTAATCCATCTAATCTATCTAATCTATCTAATCTATCTAATTTATCTAATCTATCTAATCTATCTAATCTATCTAATCTATCTAATCTATCTAATCTATCTAATCTGTCTAATCTATCTAATCTATCTAATCTATCTAATCTATCTAATCTATCTAATCTATCTAATCTATCTAATCTATCTAATCTATCTAATCTATCTAATCTATCTAATCTATCTAATCTATCTAATCTATATAATCTATATAATCTATCTATCTTAATTAGATCTAATATATCGAGGTTCTAGTGAATCTTCGACACAGGTTAAAAGGTAAGTATATCCATTGGACGGTTGAAAGGGACCCCTTAATCGGCACCTTAGTATGCTGTTGGACTTTCGACCGTTGGCAGGATAACAAGACTGTGCCTAATTGTTTATATTTACTAAGCCAACAATATTGAGCAGCAATCAATTTACGAGTTGCGCGGATGCCAGAATGTGAAGGGTTGCGTAAAGCGCCGAAGTTTTACGCCTTAACAGCTCGGCGATGTAAGGCCTCTAGTTTATAATTCGAACTAGCACAGCATTCGGAACTAGAAATTAAATTCTGTAGTTCTAGGCCTGTTGTTTGTATCTGTATAATTGTGTGATATTCTAAAATAGCTTGAATAATTCAATTGTCGTTTATTCGTCTGATTGTGACGTTTCAATATCGATCGTGTGAGATAAATTGTCAAATGTAATCCAAATGTCTTGCTAGTCTTGGATTATGTTAAGTTTTAGACTAAGTTGGCCTACCAGTAGAGGCTTGTGGTAGGTGTAAATGGTGAAGCCCCAACCTTCAACGAAATATCGAAATTGCTTCACTATAGTAGTAATACCCAATTAAATGCGGAATATTTACGTTCGGCATTCGAGAGCTTTTCGAGGAAGAACCCAAAGGGGCTCCAACAGTCGTTATTGTATTACTGTAAAACAGCTCTATCAGCGGTATTCAATGCGTTGATTATGATTCTGAAATTAGCGTCATTCAACGGATGTGCCAATAGTGCGATTGTACCCATTTGGAGAAGCTCCACAGACGTTAATTCAACGTTATCGGCTATTAACGATAATATTCAGAACTGACTTTGCTTCTTAACTTGCAAACAAGATTTCATCTTCAAAAGTGGGCGTCAAATGCGCGTCGTTACTGGATTCTCATCCACCGGAGAATCAAAAACTACCACCATTTGAAATTCATGAAGAAAACCAATGAAAATCAGTAAATTGCTTGAACTAGGATGGAATTCACAAACTGATAGTTTTTCATTTTAACTTAAATCCAGCAACATCTAAAACGTAAATGCTATATGAAGCCGCTATACTTTGGATCCTATTGGCTGATATTCCTTAGCTACCGTAATCATCAAAAATTTTGTTCAATCTTTTGATGTTGAATTCTAGCTCCAGAGGTGGATAGGCAGAGCCTGTGAGAATATAATTTAAATAAATGTGACCTTAGTTACTAGTATTATTACCATGAAGGCAAAGGTGACACCTATCGCCGCTTGACAAGGCTAAAGGGAAGTGTACTCGATTCACTTCAACATACAAATGACGGTATACCTTTGTGGAACGATCAAGGAAACATTCTAATAGTGGAATTCGCCCCGCCTTTAATCTTGGAAGACATACTGTGCAGATCACACCACTAAAATCCTGGAAACCACAAACAGCCCCAATGGTTAGATATGTACAAAGAAGATGTTCGGATTTGTTCGGATTTGTGCCATGTTCGGATTTGTTAAAAGATGGACAGGTGAATTTAAGGATATTCAAACCTTATGTTCACTCTATTTCGCTTATGTTCGATCTCAACTGGAATACGCTGTAACGGTCTGGAATCCATACTATGCTGTACACATAAAAAGAATTGAAAGCATTCAAAAGAAGTTCCTGATTTTTTTGTTAAAGAAAAGGACTGGGATTACGACCACAACTTACCATTCCATGAAAATGTGGCTCGCTTACCTCCATACACAACAAGATGCACAGATTACAAAATATGCACGCTTGAAAATAGACGACTTCTCTTGGGAGCAGCTTTTATTGGTAACGTTTTGCTTGGTCACGTTGATTCAGCTTACATCTTGGAAAACATATCAATTCACGTGCCATGCAGAACATTTCGAAACCATAAATTTTTAGCACTTGAACACCATTCCACCAACTATGGAGAAAAAAACCCAATTAATAGGATGTCTAAATCTTTCAACTTAATCGACGACCTATTTGACTTCAACTTATCGAAGGACAACTTTAAAAATATCCTTAAAGACTTTTTTCTAAATTTTTAATTGTTTAAACCAAAATTTGGTTTATATTTTTTTTTTATTCTGTTTTAAAGTTTTTTGTTGTTTTAATATAATTTTAACTATAACTGTAAATAATCTGAAATCATACATGTATATTACAAAATAAATTTCTTTAAATAAATAAATAAATAAAGAATACGGCGAATTATGCCAGTCGCGGTATGACCACCTTGGCCTGGCTTACCTCACAAATCTAAAAGGAGAGCTTTAACTACTAAAAACAATTCAATTTTTCATTAATTAAAACGAAGCAAGAATGATGCTGATGACTATTTAATACGAGGGCGGAGTGAGAAGTCTGGTAAAAATGAAACAGAGAGCGCCACAATCGCAAACCCCCATCATATGTCAATATAATCTGTCACTAGTCCAAATTAAAATTTTCAAACAGATTTTTGAATTTTCAAACAGTTCAGTTTTGACAGTCATTAAAAACCCATGAATTTTCAGCAAACATTGAAAAAAGTGAATTTCTTGTGTTAATTAAACATTATTTTTTGCGTGAAAAAACATTACACAAACCAAAACAAAGCTTGATAAATATTATATGCGGACTCTTCAACATCGATTAAAGCTGGTTGACAAAATCCATGATACGGTGTTGCAAGACTGCAGGGTGAAAGAGCACGAGATAGCTGAGATAGTAGGCATCTGCACAATATATTACACGAACATTTATGAAAAAGCTATCTGCGTTTTGGGTGCCGCGTTTGTTTACAATCGACCAAAAATGCAACGTGTGACGCACACTTCAGAGGCAGATTTGGCGATGTTCGAGCAAAATAGAAAGGAGTTTTTGCGTCGTTTCATAACTGTACAACGGAGACCATAACACAGACTACACAGTGGATTGCTACTGGCGAATCTGCGCCGAAGAAGGCTAAGGTGATTTTATCAGCCACAAGGTCATGGCTAGTCTTTTGGGATGCACGCGGTATAATCCACATCGATTACCTTCAAAAGAGGGGAACAGTCAACGGCGATAATTATTGCAACATATTGGACCGTTTCAATGACGTTTTGAATGAAAAATGACCGCATTTGGCGAAGAAAAAAGTTCTCTTCCATCAAGACAATGCACGGGTGTAGTTGCCAAGGCCAAAATCAATGAATTATGCTTCGAATTGCTTCAACATCCGCCATTTTCTCGAGACTTAGCCCCTTGCGACTATTTCCTGTTTCCGAACTTGAATAAATGGCTCGGCCGAAAGAGGTTCGGCTCTAATAAAGAGATCATCGATGCAACAAACGTCTAATTTGTAGGTTGGAGAAATCGTATTATTCGGAAGGGATCAAAAAATTGGAAAAACGTTGGACTAAGTGTATCCAGCTGAAAAGCGACTACGTTGAAAAACAAATTTTTGTTTGGCCGAAAATATTATTCCTTGTTTCATTTTTTCTTCGTCACTCTGAACTAGTTACCATCCTTTAAATTAGCCCAAAATAAAACATTTACCATTTAAATAAAACATTAAACAATAAACCGATTTAATCAAACGGGTTCTGTTTTGCAAAAGTCCTTTAGAAGGTCCTTCGGTAGGGCGAATGTTTTTTGCTTAATTTTTCTTAGGTCAAACAACTTTGATGAAAATTGCTGTAAGAACCCCTAAGAATTGCAGAAAAAGCACTTAGAGGGTCGTCCTCTGGTTGGGCGCCGGTTCTTTTTTTCAGCTCCAGCAACTTTGACCAAAATTGCTGAAAGAGGACTTTTCAGTTCCTGATGAATCCTGATTTCGATAAAATTCACTTAGAGTTCCTTCAGTGGGGTTCGGGTTCCTTTTCTTAATTTTTTTTGAGTCCAAACAAGTTTGACGTAAGTTGCTAAAAGTGGGTATAGTGTCATACCAATTGGGAAGAGCTCGGAATACGGAAAATTTTGTAGGGGGATAAGGGACTCTCCAAACAAAATTCTTCGAGATCCGGGCTTTTCATGAGGGTTCTTTTTAAATTTTTTCTGCTCGAACGATTTTATAATTGTTGGTGAAGGAAAGTTTTCTAGTGTCAATAATCGATTACGATGAGCCCGGATTCAAAGAAAATTTATTTAAGGACGACTCCTCTGGTGGAACTCGGGTTCGGTTTTTTAGTATTTTTTTATTTAGGATTTTGATAAAAAATGGTGAGGAGGGTTTCCAATTCCACAAAGCAATTGCATGTTCATATTTCTGGAAAATTCATTCCGTCATATTTCACTATGTTGCATCATGCTGCACAATGTTTGCTGATGTTGAACCATTTTACAACATATTACACAATGTTGTGTGTCGTATTGCGTCTACATGTTTAGCTTTTGCCGTGGGCCACCATATTGCGTTGTATGTTATTAATTTTTAGAACTAAAATTTGGTATGGTTGATGGAAACGACAATTTAAGATTTTTTTCGGCCTTATCGGACAAACTATTATTTTTAATGGGTCCCACACAATGTTACGACTATTTAAGTCGCAGAAAAACAAAAGAGGCAATCTAGTCACAATATCTATACCACAAAAAAGAAAATATACTGCCCCCCTCCCCACCCCAGGGCACTTGTGTACACAGAGATACACAAACCCTTACAAAAATGAGAAACGACAATCTAAAACAGCGCTGTCCAACTTTCTAATGATCGCGGGCTTAATAATATTTTTAAAGACTTAGCCGGGCCAACATATACTTTATTTAATGCAATAGCTAGATAATAACTTTTCCACATATAATAATATTTATTTATTCACATTATTAATATTTTGGCGAGCCAAATTAAACGAAATTTGCAATTTTGGATGTGGCCCGCGGACCGCCAGTTGGACAGCTCTGATCTAAAATGATTTTAGAAGGAAATTCTGAAATATGGCCAACTTGTACGGAACTACGTCTTTAATAACTGGTTAGGATGGAATTTTGCTTTGTGGATGTAAATAGGTTTTTAAAAATTCAATCGAAGGCAAACAACTTGCTGTGGCCTTCAATTCTGAAGAATCACTTTGAGAAGTTTATCGATAGAGCGAGGTTGATTCAAACTACATTAAACGATCACCGAGACATCTGGAAAAGCCTCTCCGAGATACCTCCGACAAAGTCGAACATTGCCTCTATCCAAATACAAATTTATTGACTGCGGAGAGCACGAGCGTTCTTGGTGCTCTAATGTTGGTATAAAAAGAAACGGGTAAGGTGTAAAAGATTATCTTGAACGCATGTTCAAACGCATTCGGGGTCTCATCGTCCAAGGAATATTTCAAGCATATTATTGCTGCCGCCTTGATGAATCCGGTGAACCGCCGCACACCAATTGCATTCAACTGGTGTTGCAGACCATACTGATCCGTAAAAAATGTTTAATTGTACAAGTCTCCAATTTGGAATTTCCACAGCTCCCGGAATATTCCAGAATCGCATCAACAACTTTCTAGGGGGATACGTTCCTTTCTGGCCTACTTAAATGATCTCTTTGATGCCGCTTCATCGCGACTAGAAAATTCTGGATTATCTGTAGAAGTAGTCACTGCCCAGAAACTCAAGGCTAGTTATCATCGCAGAGGCCCCACATCGCTGGCTGGGCAAATACTCTAAGCGGTGATGGACCACAAGATAACAAATTGCAATAGGCATATACACAAATTTAGTATCATCTGACTTGTAGATATACCCGGAGCTGCCATTGGGGCTGGAGCAGAGCAAATCCGGGTTGTTTCTCTGAAGAAGTAGTCAGTCATTATAACATATCACTACTCTCTGATTGCACTACCAACGCTTCGTTTGTGTATATCACATTTTAATCCAGCATCAATTTTCATTAAAATTTGTTTAGGTGGACATGCGTCCCTTTTGTTGGTTTTTTCAATATCTGTAGTTCTTGCGTTAAATTTAGTTTCATTCTTGTTTTATGAATTTTGTTATTTTTAATGAGTTTCGAAACCTTCAGCTGGAAAACGGTCAGCTTAAAGCTAAGTGGTGCAACCATTTATTTTTATATAACTTGGATAACAAAAGAGTTCCGGATTTGATTATGCAAAATAGTGAATTACGAGGGGTGAATATTTTGTGGCCAACACACGACTTTCTTTACTATACATATATCTCGAAAACACCACACTTAATTTCTAAAGCAAAAAATTAATCTCAAGGGGCTTTGGTAAACATCTTGTGCAATCAAAAAACATTCGATAGATCCCTGCTTAAATTTCGGAAAGAACCCTTGTAGATTAATAATATAATCTTTAAATTTCTTTAAATCTTTAAATTCTGTGTTTTTTTTGTAAATGTTAAACTTTTCAAGATCATTGTTAAAATTGAAAAAGCTTCCAGTGAAGCTGCCACTTCCGGTAACAGATTTCTCCAAAATTTTGAAAGGTTCACCAATTTAATGGAAACAGTTTAGGTATGAAAATTTATTCCGAATAGTTAATCCGGCTGAACTGTAGAAATGCTGAATTTTGGTGAAATATTTTTTTTTATCAAAATTCGTCATTTCCGGTAAAATTTTAAATATGTGTTTGATTTTAATCATTATTTTCACAAACTTTTCAAAACATTTGCAATACACGAAATAGCTTCTATGAAAGCTGCCACTTCCGGTGGTCCGATTTCGAGTTGATTCTAAAATAAGTTCAGGACGTGATAATGGAAAATGGCCAATATTAAAATAACTAAGCCACTTCTTAAAATATTGAAATGAAGCTCGGTTAGTATTATGATAATCGATTCCAAATATGAGGTCAGTTTGATTCTGGAAAAATTAGCAATTTGAAAAATAAGTCATTTGCAAAATTTATGTAGCAATATGAAAATTTGATTCCAATGTAACATCCCATTATGGTTCTGGAAAGTGGCCAATTTTAATGGACGTTGACCATTTCTCAACAAATTGCAATGAACCGTTCGTAAGAATGATGGCCCAATATCAAGATGATAACATAAGGATAAAGCCATATTTTAAAATTGCAATAATATTCAGCAACGTGCAATATTAAATTCAAAACTGTTAAATAATAATTTGAGATTTGTATTTTGCAACACGTTTAGCTAATTTTATTATACGATTACAGCAGACAGCAGCGTATACTAAAGAGCAGCATCTCCTAATCCCTTACATCATAGATAAGCAAATCCAAGAAAAGCACGGGCAAAAATAACATTTCTGCAGAATAAAAATATAATGTTAAAATATAAAATCGACACGGAAACACAAAAACGAAAATAAAAGAATTTTGTTTTCCTTCAAAATGTTCAATTTTCATCCGTGTTAATGTGTAAACGAAACGAAAAAAAAATCGTGTTTATATACCATCGAGGCAGCAGCGCGGGCAACAACAACAAATAAAATATAAACCAAACATAATGTTTGGCTCGTGATGAAAACTCTTTACATTTTCCTTTTCCGTGCACCGCAGTTTTCCCAGTAAGCTGGTATACACTTCTTTAAACATAGGTACATACATACGTACTCGTACACATAAAATATTTACATAGAAATTTGACGAAAAATAAAAGCTGTACCGATAATAACACTAATAATATTCGGAATATATAGTAATCAGAATAAAGTACTGCAGATGTGACGAAATTTTCCGTATATACGGTTTACGTACCCGTACATAATATTTAACCAAGAGAACCGCAATACTCAATTTAAATAAAAGTCACAAAAAATGATTTATCGTAGCGTATAATGGGAGCTGTGCATAAAACCACTGTACCATCAAGATTAGTGTAATGCTGCTGTCTTATCGCATACATAAACCTCGTAAAATTTTATAAAAACTATAAAAACTGCATTTTTTTATGTTCTCGTCTAAACGAGATGAATATCTTGCTGTGCGATAATCTATATTATAGAGTGTGGTGGTTATTGCTTTTTCTCTATTTAATTAATCATCAACGATCATTAAGCAGCGCGCGAATAGAACATACATAATTCCCATTCGGTGTCGGCGGCGCTCCGTACACATTCTTGTATTGTACACAGTCATTGAACCGCTCTCGCTTATGTGACGACAATTCAATATTGTCTATAATATATAATACATGACTTGAATCAAAGATCACGATAAGAATTACATTGTATATTGTATGCAGTGGCAATCAAAATTTTGAAAGTGATTATAAAATCGTTTTTCCCGTTTGGGTCGAAGAACTTCTTTGCGCGCAGCGTTCTTGTTTCGTAAACGTTATCAACGAAATGACAAAACCACATGTTTCGTATACATATAAATAGTTGATATGGATTTTAATCGCGGTCACGTGTTTTGATTATAGATTATCGACTTAAAATTTTAATTTCTTAATAAATCAAATACTTTACAAAGTTTTATATACATACAATCTTAGCGTTTTGTTTGTTTTATTTTTACTTTTATTTCTTCGTTTTCATTTTGATGCTTTGTAATTGAATGTCTTTAACTTCTGCTGTAAAATACGTGAGTTCTATTGTGGAATAAAGAATAACAACAATAGCAGAAAATGTATGGTACGTGAATATACGGTAGGAACGAATGAGGTTACGCCGCGCGGGTGCTTAGAATGTGTCATAAATTTATATGTTTTATTTTAGTTTTATGATTTCGTATAAAAAAACCTATTATGGAGTTAACTTGTTTAAAATCAATATATAAACGTAGTATTTCTAATATGCAGAAGATTTTTAATCTTTAACGTAGTATACTGGCGTACTGGTTTACGAATTTCCACAATCCGTAGTAAATTTGTTTGCTCTAAATTCAAGATATTCGCGTTAATATGCCAAGCGAACTATACGAGTAAATCCAGTTTCACGAAGTTAAATTTTACCAAACAGATTTCTTTATAGTACTTGGTGATGAACCATAATACGAGAATAAGTCAAAGTTGAAAAATAACTGCAATGCTACTTAACTACTCCTCTCATCATTTTTATCAATTTCCGTCCTGCAAAGATTTGCTTATAAACCATTGAGTATCTTCTAATGTAAACTTTAGTTCTCATGGTAAGAATACAACTATATTTTTGAGTCCAGTGTCGCGGCTCTTGAATTTGCACTTAACAATGCCTCTTTATTTAGAAAACTTTTTCCAAGAATTATATTTTCTTTTTTTGTTTTTGACTAAATATCGCAATATTAGATCTTAAATCCCATAGCCTCTTCAAATTTACCCCAGGTCAATCTTTAATTCAAATCGCGATGCATCGAACAGGCATTAGGTCCTTGGTGTAAACAAAGGATTCTATCCCAATTCACAATTGCGCTCTACTGCTTCGGTATTTCGGAAGAGCGCAAAGGATCTGTAGGTGCGGAACAGAGACAGTAGCAGGACAATTCAGAAAGGCTCTTCTGAGAAAACACAATTTTGAGAAATACTATTCCAAGTAAAGGACAATTCAGAGAATACGACAATTTAGGAAAAGAGAAAATTCAGAGAAAACGGTACGGTGATGAAGAATTTCCTAAAATCTTCCTAAATTTAAATTATTTGATAGTATTAGTGAAACTTTCAATTATTGCTTATAATAAATTATTCAACAAAATAATTGAAAATAACATTTGAATTTTTGACTTATAGATAGCTAATGTGTAAGAATCACAACAATCAGTTTCGAACAGATGAGGTTAATGATTTGAAAAAATCAGTCTTCTCATCAGGTCGCGACGACTGATGTTGTTTATTACAATGAAATATTGTCTATATATATAGAGCAATACCATGTAGTTGTACAACAAGCGAATTACTGCGTAGCGTACGAAATTTTTTGATTCTTTCACATTTCCATCTGTATTCTATTTTTAACAATTAACTTTTCGAATTCACGAATTTTTTTATACTTTACTTTGGTTTTTATCAATTTGTAATGGTGTATTGTGATTGTTCCGTATATTGGATTCTTACACATTAGCTATCTATAAGTCAAAAATTCAAATTTATCCGCGATCCAGCGTTAAAGGAAAGAAAAATGTATGGGGTGGTTGGGAAGTTGATTGTGTATAAGTAGGTGTCGATTATCATAGTCGTTGTCATACAGATTGACGCAAATGGAAGAATTTCCTACGGTTGTGTAATTAATTCGAGAGTGCTGAAATAGACCAATATACGGAACAATCACAATACACCATTACAAATTGATAAAAACCAAAGTAAAGTATAAAAAAATTCGTGAATTCGAAAAGTTAATTGTTAAAAATAGAATACAGATGGAAATGTGAAAGAATCAAAAAATTTCGTACGCTACGCAGTAATTCGCTAGTTGTACAACTACATGGTATTGCTCTATATATAGACAATATTTCATTGTAATAAACAACATCAGTCGTCGCGACCTGATGATAAGACTGATTTTTTCAAATCATTAACCTCATCTGTTCGAAACTGATTGTTGTGATTCTTACACATTAGCTATCTATAAGTCAAAAATTCAAATTTATCCGCGATCCAGCGTTAAAGGAAAGAAAAATGTATGGGGTGGTTGGGAAGTTGATTGTGTATAAGTAGGTGTCGATTATCATAGTCGTTGTCATACAGATTGACGCAAATGGAAGAATTTCCTACGGTTGTGTAATTAATTCGAGAGTGCTGAAATAGACCAATATACGGAACAATCACAATACACCATTACAAATTGATAAAAACCAAAGTAAAGTATAAAAAAATTCGTGAATTCGAAAAGTTAATTGTTAAAAATAGAATACAGATGGAAATGTGAAAGAATCAAAAAATTTCGTACGCTACGCAGTAATTCGCTAGTTGTACAACTACATGGTATTGCTCTATATATAGACAATATTTCATTGTAATAAACAACATCAGTCGTCGCGACCTGATGATAAGACTGATTTTTTCAAATCATTAACCTCATCTGTTCGAAACTGATTGTTGTGATTCTTACACATTAGCTATCTATAAGTCAAAAATTCAAATTTATCCGCGATCCAGCGTTAAAGGAAAGAAAAATGTATGGGGTGGTTGGGAAGTTGATTGTGTATAAGTAGGTGTCGATTATCATAGTCGTTGTCATACAGATTGACGCAAATGGAAGAATTTCCTACGGTTGTGTAATTAATTCGAGAGTGCTGAAATAGACCAATATACGGAACAATCACAATACACCATTACAAATTGATAAAAACCAAAGTAAAGTGAAAATAACAATTATAAAAATCATACAATTGATTATTAACAAGCTAAAGCTTTACTAAAGATGAAATAATGTTAAAAAATTACAAATAACCAACTAAAAAATAATAATAAAAATAAACAAAATCATTTTTATTCTAAAATTACTATTCAAACTATAAAACATCACCGAAGAATTTAAATACATAGTCCAATTGAATCGTTTTGCAGTCATAATTTGCTTTCCTAAACCACTTTAAAGTTCGAAGGCATCAATAAGCGAATATTTGTAGATAGATATTGGTCAGTTTAAGCTATGCAAAAAGTTTCAAGAAAATTGCTTGGGGCTATGGGGGTCAAATTTGAATAAAACTCCAATAATTGAATTGCAGATCAATTGAATCATTTTGCATTCATAATTTGCTTTCCTAAACCACTCTAAAGTGGTTTAGGAAAGCAAATTATGAATGTAAAACGATTTAATTGATCTGCAATTCAGTTGTTGAAGTTTTATTCAAATTTGACCCCCAAAGCCCGAAGAGATTTTCTTCAAACTTTTTGTGAACATCGATAAAATCAGGTAAGGAGTATACATTTTCAAAAAAATTTTAAATGTAGGATTGTTTATTAACTAAAGCTAAATTTTTCATTTCCCACCTTACAAATTTTTCACTTCCCACCTTAAATTCCCGCTTTTCCAGAATTTATACAATTTTTAATTGTCAAATTATATTTATAATTTTAAACTAATAAGTAAAAAAAAAAAATTCAAAAATTTCAAAATTTTCCTAGAAAAATTTAATTACATATTTTTTGAATAGTTTTCTAAAATCATTTCCTAAAAAAAACATTTTAACTCATTTTTTTTACTTTTCTTAAAATATTTTGAAAATTAATGAAGCAACGCACATACATCGTATTAAATCAACTTTTATTATTTCATTTTTATCAACTTTTCTTAGCAATATCAATCAATTGAAAACATTTATTTAAATTCAGAAAAAACACTTTTCTTAATTCAACTTTTCTTTACCGACCAAACGGCACAGTGGTTAAAGCTTTGGCGTTTGGATCGGGTTCGAATCCCGATAGGGGCAGGATGCAAAAGGGATTTTTCATCATTTGATTACGATCGATGATGGAAATGAACACAACTATGACCCCTGTCGGAGTGCACAACTCATGGGCCGACCCATCTTCCATGTCAGTACTATAGGCTGGCATGGAGCTATGCAATGTGCAGATGGTTCTACGTAAATCGGACCTATAGCCGTACGTCCTCGATTTGGCAAGCAATGCGTAAAGTGGGACGGTAAAAGTGAACTGCGAAAGAGTTGGGAGTGCTTCGGCCCCAGAACAGATTGCATAGATTAAAACATAAAAAAAAAAAAAAAAAAAAAAACTGAAAATGATTTGGATCATCATTGAATCAATTGTTCATCGTGTAGTCGATCTATTTTTGTGTATTATACTCACTAATACTAAGATACTGTAGAGTTGTAGAGTTTTAGGAAGAAAAACTTCACATTTCTATATAGGCCTGTGAAGTATTTCCTAAACTATTCCTAATTTTTTGTATTTGTTTTTAGGAAATATTTATGAAAAAGTTCACGCGCATGTTTGAGTAACGTTCAGATAAACATTAATTATAAAAATAAGTATGTTTTTAGATGCATCAAAATTGGATTGTGATAATTGGAACTAATACAGATTATGCTCGGACGAGATAACGCTGAAAACTGGAACCAAATGAGTTTGATTTTTTTCCAGAGCATGTTGCAGAAAACAAAATTCGTAGAATTAATTTTTCGCGCGAATATTCAACGAACTTTGCCTTCTCTAAATTGTTTTTACTGTGAATTTTTTTTCTCTGAATTGTCCTTTTCTTTTCTCGGAATTGAAGCTTTCTCTAAACTGTTTTTTCTGAATTATCCTTTTCAACGAATTTTGTTTTGCCGTGAACTGGGTTCTCTATGAACTATTTTTCACTAAATTGTCCTTGTCTCAAAATTATTTTTTTTGGAATTGTCGTTATAAGGGGGCTGAATCGTCAAATTTTATATCGGGAACAACAAAAATTTATCAGTTTTGTTCATTTTTTCCCAAAAATCGAACAAAATTCAAAGCATTTTAGAAACAAAGGAATAAACGGTGGTATTGTTGCTACTTATCCATATCATATCTCGCCCCAGGTTGTGAAATTTAGAGACAATCATTGGTTCCTCAATAGATAGAGCACTAAGCTTGTTATTAAGTATATTGATTTCTGTTATCGATGCAGGAAAGAGCTTGAAATATAGTATACGCCCTGCAACAAAAAAAAACAAAGTTGTTCCACGCACCAAGCACCTTAGCCTAAAAGAACTAAAACAAGCCATCCGAAAAAACGAAATTACTGCAGGACTGTACAAAACATTTGGGAAAACAATGACATTATAGGAGGTTTTTCTTGCATGTGATTTTTGACGAACTTTACCAGTTATCCTTAGGGTAACTATGATGGACAAGATAAAAGGATGCAACACAAGAGATTTGTTATAAAAAAAATGTTGGTAAAATTATAAGAGTACACGGATAAAATAAATATGACGGTCCAAGAAATTTCGAATGCCTGATGACAGGTGGACAAGTGAAACATAAGGAGACTAAGAAAAATAAATTGATTGCAACTATTTGCACGCTGTGTCCGACAGGCTTGGTTGCAGAAACACAAAAAAATTTGAACAATTATGCCTGCCCCAATCAACACATACCTCCACGAAATTAATTTTCAGATTCAAGAAACGTTGCCAACTAGAGTTTTTCAATTCTCGGAAGCCAAGGACCCTCACATAGAGTAATCTTAAAAGTTGGAAGTTCCATAATATTACTGTGAAAATCAGATTTGCCAGTCGAAATTGTACAATGGAATTCGATTGAAAGCGAAGACATAGAATTAATGCGTTATTGAAGTCACGATTACGATAAGCGCTTTTAGCTTCAAGTGGCTCTAGTTTCCAATTCCTCTTGCATTCGCTCGTTGCAGTAACAGGTATTGATATAAGAAACGAATGTTTTTCTCATGATACATTTTTTGAAGCAAGCAGTCAGAATAGAAAATTTAAACTATTTTTTAGCAGCGACGAAAATACCACAAAAACAGGTCCCATTTGAAGCGCGATATTTAAAAACGCGATACAGTACAAAACGCGATATGGTACAAAACGCTAAATATCGCATTATTTCAAAATGAGGAACGGTACAAAACGCGATATGGTAAAGAACGCGATATTTCAAAACACGATATTTCAAAACGCGATATGGTACAAAACGCATTATTTTTCAAAACGCGATGTGGGACAAAACGCGATATTTAAAAATTTAAAATTCGATAGGAGCGGGAGTTTAGGATCGGGTTATATCAGGCGGGTCGCTACGCTCCCGTCGCTTCGCAATGCACATTCTGTACCATATCGCGTTTTGTACCATATCGCGTTTGGTACCATATCGCGTTTTAAAATATCGCGTTTTGCACCATATCTCGTTTTGTCATATCTCGTATCGAAATATCGCGTTTTAAAATATCGCGTTTCGAGCGGATCTCCCAAAAACATAGTGTTTAGGCAAATTTTTAGATGATTATGGAAAAAGAAAAGGTATAGAAATAATTAATTGGAAAATATATTAATAAATAGCCATATCGTGGTGTTGGGTGAATTAATCCACCTGCTTGAGCTATAGGTTCCAAAAGCTCTTCAATTGTGTATGCGAATTCTCAACATATCAGCGGAACAGATATTAAGAAGGTTGGGCAAACTTAAAAAGTTATTTTTTTATTTCTTTAGCTCAGGGACCTCCAAAATCCAGGTAAATATGGACCTAGGTCATTATTATTTGTTATTGTTTGTCAGAATTCTAATAAATTGATCTACAGGCTGATGTTAATTGGACTTTTTTCATATTCATGTATAGTTTCAGGAGAAAGTGATATAAAATTCACGATTAAAAATGAGATTAACCACATAGCCATTTTTTAAAGTGAACTTAGCTTAGAAGGTCCATACGACCAACTTATTGAAATCCTGATAATAATGTCAAGAATGATTGTATACAGATACATTTTTCCCATTCATCGTTTGAAAGGTGTTAGCGCCACCAGGAAATAATAGTTTACTGGTGTAATTCTCCTGAAATTTGTTTTATAGAAGAAGTATGCCTTTCACACGAACCCTGAAAAATGTATGTGAAGTTTGTCCAAATTTCAATGAAAAAAAGCAGCGGCATTGCAATATTATTTCCATCATGCATGAATTGTCAACCCAAAAATCGTGTATCACGTCATTTTCATGATGTCAGCACAAAAAAATATCGGTCGTAATTAAGGTTGTATTGGGATCCTCAGCGCGAGAATGGTCCATATTCGGCCGCTTCATGAACAACCATAATACTTGGTGAAAGTTGAGATTTTCGGCATTGGTCGTAGTCTTTACAAGTAAAAATTGTAAGGAGGTTGTAATTGGATCCTCTCAGAGAGAATGGCCCGTATTTAGCCGCTTTAAGAACAAATACAAATACAAAATACTTGGTAGAAGTTGAAATTTTGGGTTCTGTTCATACTCGTTCCGAGAAAAAGTTTCAGGAGGTCATCAAGGAATCCTCGTAGCGAGAATCACGCATATTCAGCTGCTTTAAGCCAACCATGGTACTTGGTGGTAGTTGAGATTTTGAGTATTGGTCTTACTATGATTTTGGATAGTTGTTTTGGGCTAATATGGGATTTTCCCGACATGAGGATCACCATTGCACTTCTGAACCTATTTATTCGTAACTACTAGCTTTTTAGACTTTTTCATCCGAAAATCATCGTGAGACCGATAAACCATGCCCAAAATCTGAACTATACTTGTTGTTAAAGTGGCTGAATATGGGCCATTCTCTTTCAGCATAATTTTACGGCAACACTGACCAATATCATTTTACCCATCAGTATTTTTAGTTTGTGTGTTTGGCAGCACATGGCTAGTTAAAATACGAAACTTAAAGTATTAAAGAAAGTTTTAGAAATGGACGGAAACCCTTATGATGCCAACGAAATCGTAGTATTACGATACCGATTAGTAAGAAAATCAGGTTGGCGGAGCTGAATGTGTTCACAAAAATTTGTATTATTTATGTCTATAAATTCATATTGAATCTTTGACTTTATGTGAAATTCAGCGTTTATAAAGTTTTATGTCTTGATAGTTATCACAAAAGATGACGATATTCCCAGCGTTAAAAATTATAATTTTTTGGGCTGGAATTTTGAGTCAGCTTTACAAAGGTCCCTCAAAAACCTCATCGAAATGTGGAAAATCGTGGATGACAGCAATTTATCAGCATATTTTACTGAGCCATTTACAGAGAATGTTTTCCAAAATTTCTCAATTTTTCCGCATTCTCTCGGTTATTCAAAGTTTGGTGGGTCGGACCGAAACTCTGATCTCAGTTTTAAATACTTATGAAATCCACAATATTTTTTTTTAAATCCAATACCAATTGGTATTGCCAGAGTTAAAAATTATAACTTTTTGAGCTGGATTTTGAGTCAAATTCACAAAGATCCCACAAAAACCTCATCGAAACGTGCAACATATTTTTCTGAATCGTTTCGCACAGAATGTTTTAAAATTCTCAATTTTTTCGTATTCCCTCGGGGGTGACGGTTTCTTTATCGTAAACAATTCTGTGGTAAAAAGGTAAAACAGCTTATCTCAATTTAAACAATTTTCAAGCGAGCAAGAAAAAACGATTTTTTTTTTGAAATTATTACGATATAATGTAATAATTAGTGAAAAATTATTGGAAAAAAATCAATAAAAAATTAATTAATTAATTTAAAAAAGAGTTTTTTGCTCTCTTGAAAACTGTTTGAAATTGAGATAAGCTGTTTTACCTTTTTACCACAGAATTTATCGTGTTTCAATTTAACGTGAACATTTAAACGTAGAACAGTTTATCGTAGACACAATTTACCGTGAACACAATTTATCGTGGGACAATTTATCAGTTTATCGTGGACAATTTATCGTAAACCAGTTTTATGCGTGGTTCAGTGGGATTTTTTAATGATTTTTGGAAGAAGTTCTGGAATATGGCCATGTGGGAAGGAAATCGGTAGTTTCTTAATCGATTATGATGGGATTGGGTATGTTGGATGGAAATGGGATTATTGAATGATTATTATTGAAATCTATTTTAATTTGGCGTCGCCATATACTTATAAAATGTAATTATATTTGAGACGACGTAAATTGCTGATAGAATTTTCTTCTTCTTTTTTTTTAAGATGTTCCATATTCTGGAGTAGAAGAAATCAAAACGTTTGGCGGATGGCAAAAATATTATAACCAAATATTTAATATATTCATTTAAATAAAATGTAATTTTTTTTAAATAAATAATAAACTCTTTATTTTCGAAAAAACTATTACATATACTAGTTTCATGTGAAAAATACTAGGGAAATCGGCTTAATTTTACGTAGAAAAGTGTTTAAAATTACTATGGAAAAGTGTATAGAAAAACCCGAGTTTCCAACGAAATTCCACCTTCTTTCCTATTTGATTTTTTCTCTTTTTAGTTGGGATGCACAGTGACACCGGGATTTTTGTGACACTTTCTTTGGCGAGTAGTACGGATTTTCGTGTACAGAACATGGTTCTTTCAATAGAAAGGGTGTGATAGATAGATTTACCCGGAGCATCCAATTTTCTATGGCAAAACTTACACTTAGCGCGCTATTTTTACATGTAATTAATTTATGTAACTCTAAACTAAAATTTGTCATTCAACTTTTTAGTTAAAAATCGTAATAAAAATAATTTTTCTCTACCTATTTATCGGGATCCGCTATCGGGAGAGCTATCCATTTCAATGGGAAATTTGAAAAGGCCTTTATTTTGTAAACCCCTGAAACTATTAGAAACTTAATCTTACAATAAAAATTAAAAACGCAGCAAAGTGAATACAGGTTTAAAACGTTACGTGAAAAAAATGTCAGTTGGTATATTTCAAGCAGTTAAATGTTTGTTTTATGGATGAATTTAGTTCTAATTTTTATAGTACAGCGATACCAGTGAATAATAGTTGCAGTATCAGTAGAAATTTCCCATTCGGCGCCGGATAGTGCTCGAGTTATAAAACACGGCTATTTTTCAATCATAATTGTTCGAGTATTGAAACAACAGCGACTAATCTCAAGCAACATAGGTCTAAATTATTGGTCCAATCTGATACTGGTTCCTAGTCACCCAACGTTTTAATTTTTTGCAACAATGGCATGCAGTGCACTTCGTCATATGATGGAGCAGCCATCTTGATATTGATATCGAACTGAAGAAATAACAATCGTTCATTAGTCGTATGTCTGTTAAAAAGTGTTGAAAAATTAATTCGCCATATTTTGAGGACGAACGAAATCGTCCTATATTTGTTGTTTTGGGCCATGAAGATTTCCTTCGTCCTCGAAATATAGCGAAATTATTTTTCAACACTTTTTATTGTATCATAATACAGCGATATCGATATCTAATCTTCACATTTTCGATGTGAAGTGCTTGTTAATTGTGTCATTTTTACATGCACAATCGGTTAGAAAATTTCCTCGCGGTCATGCGGTCGTGGTGAAGTTATTTTGTATTTTGAGATAGATTTCACTGACGTGCGCAATTTTTATTCCAAAACGCTTTGGTTGATTCTTCACCCATCCAGTTATTTTTTGTTTGTGGTTCTAAAAATTTTAAATGTTGTAATAATTTTTCACTGACGAACTGAAGAAATACCTGTATTAATATTATCGAAATGTTTGCAGTTAAAATAATTATATATAATTATATGGCACAGTGGTTAAAGCTTTGGTGTTTGGATCGGTAGGTACCGTGTTCGAATCCCGATAGCGGCAGGATGCAAAGGGAATTTTCTTCCAAAGATTACGATCTGTGATGAAATGGAACACATCTATAACCCCTGTTGGAGTGCAAAACTCATGGGCCGACCCATCTTCTATGCCCGTATAGCATGGATAGGGCTGGCATCGAGCTATGCAAGGTGCAGATGGTAATAAAATCGAACCTATAGCCGTACGTTCTTAAATTGGACGGCAACGGCGTAAAAAAGTAAGGACGGAAAAATCAGACCGCGAAAAAGTTGGGACAGCCTCGGCCCCAGAACAGATTGCGGGGATAATAAAAATAAAAATAATAATAATAATTATAAATAAACAATAGTACTTTCACGCCGTCTTGTATAGTATTTTGCTCTAGTCTGATCAAGTTTACCTAAACTTTGGGTTTAGATATTGGCAAACGAAATATCAAAATTACGTCCATTAAACCCGAATATGCAAATACGGTGTTTAATAGGCGTGCCGATAATCACTAATTGTGATGCTATTATACGATGTTATTTTCAATTAACATTTTTTCCTGTATCGTTTAAATATCTAATTTGTAATAAAGCACTTGTTCAAAGAATTGGTGGATGCTTTCCGTGCGATTGAAGTTGAGTAGTAGGTTCCATTTCGTTTGTTTCAGTTTAAAATATTCAAATTCATTTTTCACTTATTCTTCAGTATATAAAATTCTATTCAATAAACTAATAAACTTTTTATTCGATATTAAGTTTTCGTACTTTATTGAAAATGAGAATGTTTGACGTCAATCGCATTGCATTGGTGTAAATATTCTTTATTTTTTGTAAAATTATAAATTTCTACAAACTATGGGCGCACAGATCTAGATTTTTACCTATTTGCGGTGCTGGCTGGGTAACTCTAAACTAATACGGAAATCGAGAGAAAGCGATGCAAGAGTAATTTTGCTTATGGCCTTTGACACTACATGTCAGGACGAGTTATGACCGCCACAAATCCAATACCACATAAGCATATGTTCTCCAGGCAAAGGATGACGGAAGTGGGTGTTTGACTTATAGCAAAGAGCTTGCTATGTACATGTATATCACTAGTCAGTAATGCACACACGTGTCAACCCAATAAGTGGATTGAGCGGCAAGCCAACTATCTGCTCTCAGAAAAAAGCCTTTTAAGACTTGAGATCTCTAGAACCTTTCGAAGCAAGCTTAAATTCGCACTCTGGACGTAGTTATACTACAAGAGCTTAAATTGTCTAGAAGTTTGATAAGTAACTCCACCGATGGTTACACATTTTACTAGAAAATTTATTTAAAAAAAATTAAAAATACAATTTCACGTTTTTGTCCAAAAGCGAGTACAGTAATTTAACATTGACTATCGTCCAATCAAGATGCGGCTAAGGTGGCCACTTTTCCAGAACTTGTTATAAAAATCATTAAAGAATCTCATTTACAAGGAACGGCCGAGTTCTGTTCCAGGTTTTCATATTCCAGAAATTCTTCCAAAAATCATTCAATAATCCCATTTCCATCCAACATCATAATCGATTAAAAAACTACCGAGTTCCGTCCCACATGGCCATATTCCAGAACTTTTTCCAAAAATCATTTAAGAATCTCACTAATTTTGTTGCCACGCCAAAACCTGTTATACGATTAATTGTGTCCACGATAAACTGTTCTACGATAAATTGTTAACGATAAACTGTTCTACGATAAATTTTTCCACGATAAATTGATTCCGCGATAAATTGTTTCCACGATAAACTGTTCTACGATAAATTGCTCACGATAAATTGTTCACGATAAACTGACAGTAAATCTTCCCTCGAATATATGGAGATAGGTGGGTCGGACCGAAGCTCTGATGTCAGTTTCAAATATGATGATATCGACAATATTTTTTTTCAAATTCAATACCAATTGGTATGGCCAGCGTTAAAAATTATAATTTTTTGGGCTGGAATTTTGAGTCAACTTCACAAAGATCGCTTAGTAATCTCATGGAAATGTGGAAAATCGTGGATGAAAAAAATAAAATTTTACAATGTTAATGTATTATGATCACCATATTTGGCTGAGTCGTTTTGCAGAGAATATTTTGAGTTAGAGGGTCGGACCGAACTTCTGATTTCAGTTTTAAATATGAAAACGACAAAAAAAAATTCAAATTCAATACCAATTGGTATTGCCAGCGTTAAAAATTATAATTTTTCAATTTTTCCGCATTCCTTCGGATATTTAGAGTTGGGTGGGTCGGACCGAAGTTCTGATCTCAGTTTTAAATATGAAATCCACAATTTTTTTTCAGACTTTTATTTTTTTCGCAACATTAATATCCAGAATGCATGTGTAATCCGGAATGCAAATTGCTATCTGCTAATGTTTGGTATTTAAAAGAACAGCCGAACCACGAAAAGTGTTGCGCATTAGTTTTGACATACCGGAAAATGTAAACTATTCCGCTTGAGCTGCTCACCTAAAAGCAAATTGTGTACAGGATCTGTAAAAGGATGAAAACAGACATACAAGCTGAATAAGTCCCAAAATCCAATCAAATTATTGGTTACTCAAACCACTCAATCATTCAAATTGTTTACGGAACCATATTTCCATATCTAATGCCATATCATTTTCCATTCACCCAGCTACAGTATAAAATTCCAAATTCATGTTGTACTTAAATATGAATATGATATCGAAACTTTACATTGTTGTTGTGACTATAAGATATTTATATAAAGCACCACATTATTATATCTTATATGTTGTATTGTGAATTTTATCCAAAAAAAAAAACAACAATCAAGAGATAAATTTGAATATCAATACAAAAATAGAAAAAATTTATCATATCGAAATTTTTATATATACGTTGTGCATGTGTGTGTCTATACATGTGTGAATGAAATTAATGATCATCGTTATCGGTTGTTATCATTTTCTTATTTATCATGGAAACTAAAATATTTGACATAAATTTGTGAACGTTTATGCATGAACTCGTATTTTATCATATACAAACCAGGAGCTGAATCATTCATTGTTGAATGAGATTATAATTAGGAACATTAATTCAACATAAGTATAGACATAAGTACGCGATAATTGGAGACCATAACTAATCATCAAATTAATGATGCTTACGCAGTGTAATGCTGGTACAAAAAAAATCAATTATTATCGTTATATAAAAAATAGAAATTCAGCGTCTCTTGGTGATTATATAAAAGGGTTATTATTATTGATAATTTTTGACCTTTTATTGGGTCTCACATTACAGTACATGGCGATGTAAAGAAGCCGATTTAAATAATGTATTCGCCCTATTTATTTAACTGCAACAGATATTATTTTGATTGTCTTCGACATCATCGACTGACTGACAGTTTGCACCTCAAATGTGTATGCTATACAATACTCGTATGCCAAGCCTCGATTTTTTATGATTATTATGATGTATTTTTTTCTAATTAGTTTAGACTAGAGGCAACCGTCAATAACCAATTTATAGTTAGATGTGTGTATCGGAAACGGTTCAATAAGTTTTGTAAGTTCACTTGAACGTGTATTCGTATACCTAGATATGTACAAAGTTGATACACACACACACGTTTGAATAAATACATATTTTTCTATATAATTTACTTGCATAATTAATTTTTTATTTTTCTACAATTACTCGTACTCGTTATATGAAGAGCCACAGATACGAACTGTATGGTAGGTAAAGCAGTAACCCAATGTTGATGCGGTTGTAATATAAATGTGGTTATAATGCAACCAAAGATGTACACACAAAATGAGTTTACTGTATGAAAATAATTGAAAATCTTTTGTATTACCCGTATGCACTTGCGGTTGTCAAATGAAAATATTATATTTTTAGCTGTACACGAAAATATGAAATCTACATTACAGACGTTAAATTATATACATTTTATGCTGTTTGGCTAGTTTTATGTACATATTTTTTGTCTATTTTAAACATAAAAATGCATATAAATTTTCTATTTTTAAAATATATGACTTTTTTGTGTATAGTGGATAGTTTATTATAGGAATAGCGAGCACATACAATTTTTAAAAAGAAAATCAAAAAATGTATAAATTTGAATATTAAGTGAATGGCAAAGAAATCACGTATCGAATATAAGAGCTGTATGTAGATTTAATATGTGACAAATTTATTATCTATGCAGCTTTATATACACACACACACGTTAGGACTATATAATATTTATCAAGTTATGGAAATATGTAGAAAGACTTTATGCCCTTTTCAATTGTCCATTTAAATTATAAAAAAGCAAAGTATGTATTTAAAAAGGTGTGAGTCACATCGCCGAGTACAATTTCGACGAATGTCTACATCGCCGATAAACCAATTGGCGCTTACACAAACATATCGTTATATATCAATAATAATACAAGCAATAATCGGAAAAGAGGACAATTAGGATTCGGTTTCTCATCCTCTGGCGAGCAAAGCAGTTTATCATTTTATTATCCCATATTTATCCAACATGTCGAATTCCATCATTATTGGTTAAGTAATAGCCGTGTCCCGTTCTAGGTGGCCATATTAAACAAATTCTTTTAGAAATCATTAATGAATTTCATATCCAATAAACTAATCCAAACCCATCGTAATCGGTTAAACACTGTCTGAGTTCCGTCCAAGGTAGCCATATTCCAAAACTTCTTCCATAAATCATTTAAGAATCCCATTTTCATCCAACATATCCAATCTCATCATAATTTGTTAAAATGGGCCGTGTTCCGCCACAAATGACCATATTCTAGAACTTCTTCCAAAAATTATTTAACAATCTCATTTCATCCACAATGATTCCCGAACTTCTTCCAAAAATCATTATAGAATCCTATTTCCATCCAACATACACGTACCACAGATCCCATCATAATCGGTTAAGAATTGGTTCACTTCCGTCCCAGGTGCTCTAATTCCAGAACTATATAGAAAAATCATTTTAGAACTCCATTTCAATCCAACATATCTAATCCCCTCATAATTGAATAAGAAATTGCCGAGTTGTGGCCCAGGAGGCCATATTCCAGAACTTCTTTGACAAATTATTTCAAAACCCCGTCCCAGGTGGCCATATTCTAGAACTTCTTCCAAATATCATTTAAGAATCTCATTTCCATCGAACATATCTAATCCTATCATAATCGGTTAAGAATTGGAAGCACTGATTTTTTTTTGAAAAAAAAAGTTGTTTGTGAATTGTAAAAATTTACGAACTTGAAATATTAAAACTTGAATTTGTTTTAAAATGTTTGAATTTATTCTACATTTAATTGAAGTTACTTTGAAAATACCCAAATTTGCCTTGCAAAAAGGTTGATTTAGAAAAAATTGACAATGAAGTATAAAAAATTGTGGTTGACTTGCAAAAAGTTGTGAATGAACTATAAAAAATTGAATATCATTTTCAAAATTGTGCAAAACCTATTTATATATATATGTAGCGATTATACCGCTTACATTAGTTCGACCCGAAAAACACCTTAATTTGACAGAATAGGGATTTTATGGTGCTAAAGACTCCCTATTACTTAGCCGAAAGTTTCCAGCCGAAAAAGGCCATGCAGATATTGTCTTTGCTATTCCAGCCGAAAAAATATTTTATAGCCGAATTTTATTAATCGATTTACCTAGTTCTACTAACACCTCCAAATAATCAGACTACAACTATAGCCTACATGATAATTTTACCAGATTAGTTCCACCCCGATGACGTGACGTGTAAATTACAATAAATTCAGGTATTTTCGAAAATAGATGAGATTACTAAAGAACATTTTATTATTTTAGTTTCGAAAATTTTGGATTTTCTGGTACGTTACTCAACATTACAACCCTATCCCCTTCAGACTTGCCCAAACTCCGTTTGAGCTTATCACGTTGCGCCCCGTGGCGATAGTAAAACAAAAGTTACATAACATTTTATTAATTTAGTTTTGAGAATTTCGGAATTTCTTATAATTTGCTTCTGACAGGTTTTTGGGGTAGCCTCATTATTTGGAGGTGATTGTGAAACTAGGTATATTGAGTTTTGTAATATAAACAATTTTTTTGGGCTGGGATAGTAAAAACACTATAGGCATTATCATTTTTTGGGCTAGAAGCTTTCGACTAACTTTAATATGTATTATATGTACTAAAGACAGCCAAGTTTACTTTAACCTTGTATAAATCACCAGTACAATTTTCCTAAATGCGTATCAAAAACGTTTTATAAACTTAAGTTTTACTATATACCATATCAAATTTCAATATCCTAAATTTTCTGGAAAAGTCGTGGGAATCCAATCCAACTAAAAAATAATTGTCTCCGAAAAATTCTTCCCAAAACAATTCTTCGCACAAACCATTCTCCACAACAACCAGCCCTCGAAGGATAAGTTTTTAGTTCCTAGCGGAGAATGATTTGTATACAGTAATATATACCACATATTCTAAAAATTCCCTAATATGGTTAGAGTTGAACCAAGAAAAATGTTGTGGGAAGAATTGTTTGGGGACAATTATTAGTAAACAATTTTTTTCTCACTGACAGTGTACGCTTTTCTTTTGTTATTTAATATCGCATTAATTCAATGGAAAACGAGAATGAATACCCATTTATATTGTAATTTGGTAAGGGCCTGGGGCTCTATTCTTGATATCGGGGGAAATTCCTGCATTCGGAATATAATTTTATTTAAAATTCTTTATAATATTCCAATTTTTTCTGGCTACTTTAAACATGTTTTCATATTTGTTTGCAAGTTTTCTATTATTTATAACCCTACTAAAGAAAAAATTCCGGGTAGGTAAATCGATGCGGAATTATTGTTTGGCTGTGTCCCAAACTTAAGGTAAAACTCAATTTTAAACAAATTTTTCGGTAAATTCAATTATTTTTCAAAAACTCTATGGCAAACTGATCGAAAAATTTGTCCTAAAACCGGGTTTACCGTAGTAAACGATTTTCCTTCAATTTTGGCACACAGCCTTATAACTGAAATAAATAATAGAAAACTTGCAAACAATTAGAAAAATGATTAAAGTAGCCGGCGAAACTCTTAATATAAAGAATTTTAAAGCAAATTATATTCCGAATGCGGTAATTTTCACCGATTTCAAGAATAGGGCCCCGGTAATGGATAAATTATCGATAGTTATTTTTTATACTAACGATCACAAAAATTAAAATCGAGAAATTCAATAACTGACAAAACGACCGTGTAAATCGCATATACTGCCGTTGACGTAGCGCCACGCATACACAACAACGAAAAATGACAGTAGAAAGAAACAAAAAGGCGTAATTAAGTTTAGCTGGCGCGTACGTGCACTTTTAAATATTGGAGACGATATCGGTTTTTATTAATTTGAATTTAAATTAAAAGTGAAATATAAAACTTGTGTCTCGGAGTAATGTTACACAAAAGTGAAAATATTGGTGTTTACTATTGACATAACCATATACAACCTCAGTAGGCCTAAATGGTTAGTTTATTTAGCAAATATAATCAGTAGATAGATTACCATAAACTAGCATAAGATTAAGATTGATTATATAGCGTCGGGAACTTTTTTTGGGCAGATTGTTTGGGCCGAATATTTTCAGAATGAATTGGTTCGGGACGAATTGTTCATTTAGGAAAAATCGAATAGTTACGAACTTATGTTGGGTTTCTAATTTTTACTATATGTATTCCAAATATAAATGTTTTATAAAGTAGAATTAAAGTCATTTTAAATTTTATTAAGAAATCTAACGGTCATGTTAACCAATCACATTTCAAAAACTACATAATGCAACCAAAATAATTTCCATTGAGTTCAAATCGATACTTTGGGGTGCCCTCAATGACTTTAAATGCTGCGGGCACTTGCACATCGACTGTCTGATTCCACATCAATGACTCATTGTATTTATCCGAGGTGATTTCCACTACAATATTTCTAAATCTCTACTAGCTGTAACCCCGGATTTAATATTTTGAGAATTGGAATTAAAATGTCAAAAAACTCGCTTTTCGTTCGCCCTTAAAGAAAAAAAATTGTCAGATCAGATACTATCCATGATTCTATTACAATATTTAGGTCGATATAGATAAAATTTATCAATTCTGCTATCAGTTGAGGTTGTTGCCAAGAACGATTTTAATGTTTAAAATAACACCTGGTTGAAATTTTCGAAAATTTAGAACCACGCCGGCGCGGAACAATTTACAGAATTTAATATACTCAGTCAACTTGTTGACGAACCGAACAGGTGTCCTGATAGGTCCAGGCAGTCTTCTAATTGTTAAAATTTATTGGTAAGGTCCATTTCTGACAAATAGTGGTGAATGCTTCTTTGGCCCTTTCTGATCATGCTTTAGTATCAACTAGGTTCCAACCTACCGCAGAATTTTTTAAACTCATTCGACCGAGGATTGCCTGGTATTTTTAAATGCCAACTGTAATCTTATAAATGAATTCTTCAATTCATTTGACTAGTCGACTTGCTTTATCAACAATGAAGTAGATGAAGCTTCTCAACCTATTAACTAAGGCAATAACTAAACCTCAACTACAATTTGACCGTAAGATTCGTGAAAACCTGGTCATAATACCAGATCCATTTGATTCAAATTAAAATCTTGTCTTATCTCCCAAAAAGTATGTTTGGTTTGCAAATTTCCCACTATCTGCCGTGGAAAGGACATGCATATATGCAAATTCAGACATAGCAAATACAACTTTTATTCACACGATCGAAGATTTTGAAAAAATCTTTATAAAACTTACAGTAGACCTATTGTGGAGTTTAACTTTGTCTGAGGTGGGGCTGCTAAATCCTATTTGGAATATATTGATCGAATTCAGAATAGAGCTGTTCTTATGATAAATAATGTATCCATTACATCCGCCATCGACACTTTAGAGCACAGACATAATGTAAGGGCTCCACATATATTTTATAAATTTTATTTTTGTAAGTGAGCATCTCTTCAGAAACTAAATTCCTAAATTCCTGATTTTATCTGCTTTTGTTAGTATGGCTATAGTAGTAGTTTTAGATTTAGGCATCGTTGGTTTGCTTTAGAACGTTCTATTGTAGAACCCAACATATTAAGTCCTCATTTTTTCGCAGAGTGTGACCTCGATAAGAGTAAAGAATAAAGAGTTGCCGTAGAGAACGATTCGCGAAACAATATTTTTTGTTTTCTTAATTAAATAAATTTATTTTAACATTTTCTTGGATCGGCATATTTTGGTGGTTCTATTTTAGTACACGGTTTGTTAAAATTCTTTAAATTCAATGTGCTAGAGGAATCTGAGAAAATAAACTGAAACCGGCTACAAACGTGAGGCGTATAATAAATATTGTAAATAACTTGTCCTAGGTTTTTTAATTTTCAATAAAAGGTCCACTATATTACCGTGATGAAAGTTTTTCAGATGGTCATTTGTTCAAGTAGCGATCGATGACATTGTGCGGCCATTCAATGCTGCTTCTGCAGTCCATCATTATTCGTAATCAGTCGAGAAAAATAAAATTCCGCTTCCATTCTACTTCCAGTGGAATTAAATATGCGTACAACCAGGTGCGAATCACTCTTAGTTAAGCTGTGGGACAATAATAGTACGTACATTTGATTATATATTTGGAAACACAAGCTTAATTTTCATAACTTCGAATTTAATAAAATAACAAGATGGATATGATCGTCTAATTTAAGATATCCCAACCTTGAAAACCAAAACCACTGTGGGCTCGCAGCTGTCTGGTGCCTCAATGGCGATTTAGTATTTGGGATTTTAATGTTGATGGATTTAGATACCAAGGGTGTATTTATTTAAAATGTCAGTAATTGTTGATGTGGTTTTGGTTTATAGTTTGTATGGGTGTGAAATGACGCCGATTTCTCCGCATCAGCATATTACTACTAATCTCATTGATCACAATTACTAAACTTTCTGAAACCTTATTATGTTGCCGTCCTCATAAATATTTTCCAATATTTCAGTCTGACTTAAGAGAAATCTTTGACTTTCAACAAATACTAATCCAAAATTATTTTTATATTGTTACGAATTCAACTCTACACAAGCATATCACTTGATGGTCCAGAGTTTAAGGTATACACCACCAGTCGCGAGTTCGAACACAATGTCAAGTTATAATTTTATTAAGCGATTATTATTCTTAACATCATCGATGTTGTTGGATCAAGTTTTCCTCCAATACTGGTTGGAAATTGGCTTTTAGAATGGCATTCTAAGTGGAGGGGACTGTGGAGTTAACGAATGCAATTGTAAATGGCGGCGATAATTATCATGGAACATATTAGAATTGAGAACGGCATTAATCATCAAGATAGGGAAACTGATGATGTAGAATGTTCACGCATACAGCTAAATGAAAGTGATTTACAATTGCAAAACGTACACATCGCCAGACAAGTAGATAAGCGCGAGTAATTTGGAACGCAGAGACAATTGTAATTTAACCTATTTGTACTGTAGCAAGTCAAAAAGTAAACAGTGCGGAAAGTAGTGAACAGTAAAAGTATGAACAATTAAAATGGACAGAAAAGTGAATTAGTGAGCAGTAAACGAGTGAAATAAAGGTGTAGGAAAATAAAGTTTGTAACTTAAATCGCTGTGTTTTTTTTGCAAAATTGAGTACGAATCCGTATCGGACGCAAATTTAATTTAAAATTTCAATTCCATAATATGGATAGAGCAAAGAATCTTCCAACCAACGTTTAGTTTTAATTGGGTGACAGGTGAAGTTTTAGACGGTCATAGCTCCTTGTAACTGTCAGAGTTTCTGCACCCAACGCGTGATCCTCCGCGATCGTAAAGGTTGATAGTTGCCTTAAATTCTTGCCCTAAATTCTTCGAAGCGCAATTTCTAGGACGATACCTCTACAAAATCTGATTCTTTTTCGTGCATGCACTTTCCAAATTTTCATATGTTGTATCAGTATCAAACACAAAATCACAAGGTCGCTTGAGGCTGTTCGACAAAATTTTGTGCTAGTGACATTACCATAATTCGAAGCATCGGAATTTGAAAATTTTTACTGAAGACGAATTGAACATCTTGCAACTGCAGAAAAATTCGTTCATGCATTTAAATTTAAGATATATATAAAATAATTAGTACAACTCATATCATATATTCTTAGTCACATTTAGATCTGCGTCAGACCTCACACTTACGGTAACTCAAAATACCTGCTTTCAAGTAGTACAACCAATAAGAACATCAAATATTATATTACCTCTCCTTAAGCTACTTCATGTCAAGATGTGAAGAAGCATGAAGCATAACTTAGAAATGTACGAGTATACTAGATAATTTTTGCGAGGGAGAAGTGTAACTAGGCTTGCTGCCAAGGAAAATGATAAAATATTTATGCAGGCGAATGTTTCTTTTTAAAGCAAAATTAGGACAATTAAGAAGGCATTTAAATCATATTATTCCTATAGGCCATTCAATTATTCCTTATAAGAAATTGAATTTACGTTATGGTTCAACCATGGTATAAAAGAAGCAATCGATTCCTATAAAGTTGGCGATAAAACCAAGAAGCCTTCTATAAAGGGCTTGTTGCAACAAGTTTCACAGAAAAAATTAGTTTAACAAATTTCAAAAATTGATATATGGATAGATTCCAGGAATGCTTATCAGAAATGGTCTCTTCATAAGACATATAACGCAAACGATTCGGGAGGTCGGAGATATCAATAACGGTAGTTATAATGGTTGGCGGTTTTGATGAACAAATCGGTGCTCTATATTTTAAACAATTCCTTTGTCGGTAGGTTCTCTGAATAGAAAAGAAGTTCAAGGCAATAAACCCCTTTTGAAAATAGAGAAGAAAAACATTTCTGTTAATCTTTTCCTAATTTTAATTAGGAACTTCTGTCAGTGTGCAACTGAATCTGTTGGTGAATGAAACAAAATTGAGATTTGTTTTGTGAACTTATTTAACCTGGGTTCAAAAAATCTCAATTGAACCAATTTTTTATTCTCATAAATAATAGAGGTTGTACTGAGGCTGAACGATGATATCGCGTATTGGTATATATATGACTAAAATGTTACTTAGCAGGACAATTTGCTATAAGCTCGATATTAATGTAAACCCATATTTATTTACTGGCCGACTACAAATCTCATGGGCTGGAAATAAATCCTCTATTAACCTGTTTCAATATCATTTGTATATTAAATGAAACCAATCTTCGTTTACTGACCGATTTTCTCTACCAATAATTTTCCATTAGTTTTTCCCCATTAAAAGGTTCGTACCTCTTTTCAAATGTACATATATAAATACTCAAGATACCTAAAACTGATCGATACACATACATAAATTTCAATTCGTTCAACGACCTATTACGACGATTCATTCATTCTGCCTGAGCACTGTTGTTTATCGTATATTTTCTTTCGATTTTCTTATACGTTACTCGTATTTATTATAAATATAAATATCTTCAATGTGTATCAAAAGAAATATTATTTGAAGAAACAACATAAATTTCAATAATTCTACACAACGCAAATGACACAAAGGGAATATGTATGGTATTACAGAGAAATTTTTGTATCAACCGCCTACCCAGAGACCGTTGTTGTTATGTGTACGAGCGTTTGGTTTGATATAGAAATGTGTATAATTAATTGGAGAACACACAAAACAGTAACAACACAAAAAAAATAAATTGGGGCACCATTTGGTTGATTGTCTCATGTATATATCGATGAGATGCGCGGTTTGATAAAGGTTTTTTATTTGTCGTTCCGAATGTTCATCAACATAACATAACATATATAAAGTCAATGTATTGCGGGTTTCGTTTATATACGGGATCTCAGATGTTTGTTGGAATATTTTTGATATGTAAACAGGAAATTTTTGTAGGTTTTAAATAAACTACTCCAGAACTCGAGGAGACTACTTTTTTCACATCTGTCAAAATATATATTTTGTGGAATTCTGAAGTGTAATTTTGTAATTTAAATTCCATTCCACACAGACACACAAAACTTATATACAAAGTTGACAAATGATTGAAATGCAATTCCATATTCGATATATGAAAAATGAATTTTTCCAAATGATAAATGATCATTTTTGCCCCGTCACACACGCACGCACACTATAAACCAATAATGATTTTTATTTTGTGTTAACATGTCATCTTATCAGAATTTTCAATATATTCTAAAAATTGTAAATAGGTAATTTATAACCGAAACCACTCGAAACCATACCAATATTATATAAGTATTCCATTTATCTCCTTAAAGGTAGGTGTAACCCAAATATTTTCATTTTTAGTGTGAGTATACATAAATTGACGAATAGGGAGACCCTTTTACGATGGTATATATTTGCTCAAAAACCATTTCAATGTATATGGCAACAAGAATGAACTGTAAGGAAATAAATTTATTTTGGGAACTTCTTAAAAAAAAAATACCAAAAGCATAAAAACTTGAATTTATGTCAATTCAATTTCATCAATCAACTTTATGTTGTGATTTTAATCAATTTCTATGTTATGCATGCTAGTTGTTGGTGTAATTTTTTATACATATTTATTTATAGATTTAATAATAGTTTATGTTTCATAAAAAGTAAAACTAAACAATTTTTTTTTTTAAATTTTATTACGATATTACATAAAAGTTTAATATATTCAGTGTTTGGGTGTGACAAGAAACAGTAGGATACGTCTTAGGTTTTTTTTTTTTGTAAATGAATTTCATTTGGATTTGTACGCGCTGCTGCGCGTTTGAATCAAGCGGTGAAATTTTAGAGGGTAAATTTTTCTTTTTCGTTGAAGTTGTTGAAATCACAAGAATAAACAAATTGAGATCTCAATATACGCGCGCACACACAAGCGGTTAAGTTGAAAAGAGTTTAATGATATGTGTCTTTCGACAGATTGGCACATTTTATGTTTGATGTTTTATTATAATTCGGTACGATAGATATATTGAATAAAAATCTATATGCACGGCATGAAGCTGACGTACTTGAAGATTGTCCTAACTTGCCCTAAACCCACAACAACGTTTTGAATTATAAATAAAATTTAACAGTGTAAAATATATTATTTCGGGAATAATAAAAACCCTTTGTCCTAAGATACTTCTAAGAGCTTACAAGTTTGAGAGTAGGTGTTTTCACTTTGAATTAGACCCGATCCAACAAAAAAAATATGAGTTTTCCGGAAAAGTTAGGGTCTAAAATTCAAAAGTTGTCGAGGTAAAAGTCGAAGTAAAAATTGTCAAAGACCCATTGTTCCCCTAATTTTTCCGGAAAACTGATGTTTTCTAGTTGGAGTGGGTCTACTTTAAAGTAAAAACATATACTCTCAAAGTTGTTACCTCTTAGAAATATTTTAGGACAAAGGGGTTTCACTTCAATTTTTAGCAATACAACTTTCGAATATTAGACCCAGTGTTCCCCTAATTTTTTTCGGAAAGCTCGTGTTTATTAGTTGGATTGGGTCTAGTTCAAGGTGAAAACACTTACTCTCACAGGTGTAACCTCTTAGAAATATCGTAGGACAAAGGGTTTTTACTTCAACTTTTACCTCTACAACTTTTGAATGTTAGACCCAGTGTTCCCGTAATTTTTTCGGAAAGCGCGCGTTTTTTAGTTGGATTGGGTCTAGTTCAAAGTGAAAGCATCTACTCTCACAGGTGTAACCTCTTAGAAATATCTTAGGACAAAGGGTTTTTACTTCGGATTTTGACCACGAAAACCTCCGAATATTAGACACATTGTTCCCCTACTTTTTCCGAAAAACTCATGTTTTATAGTTGGATTGGGTCTAGTTCAAAGTGAAAACTCCTACTCTCAAAGTTGTAACCTTTTATAAGTATCTTAGGACAAAGGATTTTAACTTTGATATTTTTTTCTAAATCTTTTGAATTCTAAACGTAAGTTTATTAATAAATTGATACTTTTTTAATTAAATATATTATTCTAGATTATTAATTTACTAAAATATTATAAATTGATAATTAATTGAAATATTTTAAATTGCCAGTAGTGTTGTATAACAAATATGATATTATTTTACACTGTTTAAATTAGGAACGTCTAGGGCAAAATTCATGTTACCATATAGTCGAGTGAATTTTTCCTAAACTTGTCTTAAAATTGTAGGTCTAAACTTGTCTTAAAATAGGACAAGTTAGGACAAACTTCACTAAAATATGAAGCTGTTGTTTATCGAAGCACTTCGTGATAACACATATGTTTTCGTTTCATATCAGTTCGGTACAGGTGCTAATCTCAGTGGACCTCCGATTAAAATAATGAGCAGGATCTCTAGAATTATCACTTGAAAACCTGATTGTCGAGAACTCTTAATAATGTGGAAAATGTGGTGGTGGAATATGTGCAAGTTATATGGCTCCAAAAATGGAAAATTACCGAAAGTTACCATTCAAGTACTTTTTCATGACGTAACACTAAAAATTGAGCAACATTTATTTTTTTTGGGTGTTTTTTTATTTTACCGTTTGAGTAATTTTTCATTATGGCCCTGCCTAATTGTTATCCCTCCTATATAGCCTTATTACGTCCTTCCTACCTATGGCTCTGAAGCCATGGCCATTTCTCGCCCCTCCTACGGTCCAGTTAAACAAAAAGTAATAATTAATATATTACCCCCAATTAAGATACACCTCCCCTAACCATTGCCACTAAAGGCAATTTATCCAATATTTGAATATTTTAATCGAAATATTCTATATCGTGCCTTATATTATTATATATTCTGCTGGGGTTGGTGCCCTACTCCCTACTTTTTTAAAATTTAATTAAAATTACATAAACATATTTTGTAATATTAATGGATTGGTGGTGTCACAAAATTTTTTAAACGTGCTTGTGGTTGTTTGGGCAAAGAATTAATAAATTGAGTGATATAGCATTTGTTGCTGGTAAATTTTTCGTAATGGAAATTCGCCTAATAATGTTGGGTCATTTTTCATTTTTGTTATCGGGCCATTTATCAAAGAGCACCAATTTATGATGGTCTCAATGAAATCATTTGACATTTCTAATTCTCTATGATTGTTTAACCAGCCCCAACAAATTGGATCCGTTATCAGAAAACATATTAAAGCAACACCGTCGAACATCTTGGACTAGCGTAATCTACCCCGGAACCTGCTAGAGCTTGATCAAATTTTTGCATTTAAAAATTACCAATCTAAAAATAGATCTGTTGAAATAAGTTTCAGCTACAGCCTACCACAACAAAAGTTGATGCTGAGATAGCAAAAATGAAAACTAGATTTTGGTCATCTTGAAAACCGAACACCCAAATTCGATGTAGCCGTACTAGATGATGAAAATGACTGGTTAGTAACATCGGAATTAAACAGCCCGAATTCAAAAATTTAATTTAAATAAAGAAAAACTGCTAGGACAAGGGGAAGCGTGGTTGATCATAAAAAAATGGTAAAGGTAAAGTATGGGATACAAAGAATTTTCGTTTTTTGAAGGACATCCTCCCTGAAGATTGGTTTAAATATTTCTATTAAATATAAGATTTTGCTAGTAACCCTCCTCAATGGAAGAAGTGGTTGTGTTTGAAAGGATACAGAAAACGGATTCCTCGCGTTTGGGGAGAACAATCTTTAAAAAAAATCGAAACCGACCAACCAGTTGTAGCTTATGAAAATACCTTTAATTCAATTCCCTGAATGTCCTTCTCTGCTCAGATTCCATGTTTAGAAAAAAAGGGTAACAATTAAAAGTTATATTAGAAATTTGATATTTGGGCGAAAAACAAATTTGATAGCGTTTAATAACCAGAAAGGGGTTTCGAAAATTTGAAAAGAAAAAAAGTCGTTTCTAAGGAGTAAAATAGGAATAAATAAAAAAACGCATATTTCTTCTTCTCCAAAAGAAAATAAATAGGAATTCATTTACGTTAATAACTATGGACATTAAGTAATTTGAAGGCCTGCGAAATGAAATTTTTTGGTAGAGTTTAAATTTCAGATAACATTTTGATCCTCCTTTGTACCATTCGTATCAGTTAATTACGCGACACCCTGTATATACTTACATACGAACATAATACTTTTATTATGTCTACATCTAAAGTAAGCTAGATGATTTTGATATACACCCAGTACCTTTCAAAGAATTAAAAGAAGTAAAAATCATGAATGTTAAAATGTTAACAAAGCCCAAGGGTATGTATGACCCGATTACCTAATTGCCAAATAATCAAGGCTCTACCAGATAAAGGATTTTGTAAACTATTACACATAATCAATGCGAGCTTTCGGTTAAAATATGTTTCGTGGCAATGGAAAGTAGCACAAGTATAAGAAGCTACCTAACGATAAAATATTTGATTGCTGCCAATTATGTCAAAACTCTTTGAAAAATAATTACTAAAAAAAAAACTTAAACCAATAATTGAAAACCGACAACTAATTCCCCCACATCAACTTGGACTGAAAGAAAAGCATTCCACAATTGAAAAGGTGCATAGAATCACCAGCATTATTGAAAGAACGTAAAAAAGTATGCCTATGCATATTTCTGGACGTCGCCCAAGCATTCGATAAAGTCTGGCATAGTGGACTGGAATTCAAGCTGCATATCTATGCCAGACTAAGATCTTATTTAACCAATAGACATTTTCGTGTAAAATATAAGGATGAATACTCCGAACTAAAGAAAATCTCTGCCGGTGTCACGCAGTGGAGTGTCTTACTACCAATCCTGTCTTTATTATATACAAGGGATATTCCAACAACAAATTAAGGAACCATAGCCACCTTTGCAGATGACACAGCAATCTTGGCGATTGGAAGTAATGTCGCTGATGCAACGAGTAAACTCCAGAAGATTACCAATGCGGTTTGTTCTCCTGAAACCTCCCTTGGAGCTTTTTTTGCCAAATATCGGGTTTCTACCATGACCTATTTTATGATTTGTCATTAATACGGAATCTGGAACACTTAAAAGGACGTATTAAGTTAAAGGTATATCCATAATCTTCAACTTTTGTCTCCACCTTATAACAGTTATCGTTCTCCCAATATAACGAAACCACCACTTTCTGTACTCTTGCAACCCACCGACCACCTTTTCCGGGAAGAGAGAAGAGTAACAGAAAAAACTTTGTTTTTATTATTTATAGTGAAAAGGACCTCTGTACAAAAGGTCATACTAAATAGAATTTTTTCCAGCAAACCCCTCAGTTTGGATCATTTTCTCTTTATTAGAGGCTGATTTGATTATTCAGCAAGTCATTGAAAAGGCAGTAACCATAAGAAGGCTGATAAGACCAATATTGCTACTTTTGGTAGCAAGTTTTTGACACTAACAATACGGTAAAGCCAAAAACCTTCCGCTTTTCAGAGCAAATTAGATCTTATGACGCTAGGTTCTATTAAGGAAGGAGAATTGTGCCGGATGCGTCTGAATTTCAAGATCAAAAATGAGCTGATAACTTCGATATAATTGGAATAAATAAATCATCAAGGCTTAGATGGCTCAATGCGCTACGAATTTACATATTGTATTATTTAATCTCAACCACGACTAAAGTTATTCTTTGCTAACATATACGTGAAATATTTTACCAGATCCAGATTTGAAATGGGAAATTGCCATTGCTTTGATTTCTGTGATGTGATATGAACAGGTGGAGTCTTGATTTTTTGCAAATGATTATACTAATTTTTGACGTGAACATGTTAAGCACAATGTGTAAAAAATTATTGTCAACGAACGGACCTCTGAGGCACAAACAATAATTTCAAAAGTTACGGAAACACCAAATGGTTTCGTAGTTACAAATTGACACTCAAAAACTGTGAAAGTTATGACGTGGTATGATAGCAGTTCAACTGACATTAAAAATTGTCTAACGCACGATAAATAAGAGTTATTAACTTGAATTAACATTCAATAAATGATACTTTTTTCTTCAAACATAGATGTTTATAGAGTCTCGAATGCAGGCAGCTGCTATCTGCGTTATAATCTCAGTAAAAATTCTTCTGCAAAACGTCGGTTTGGATCGATACGACAACATGACTAATTATTTATTTTAAGATTTAAGAATGGCGGCCGTACTTAAAGATTTAAAAATTGGAGCAACAGTTACCATTAAACATACTAAACAGAGTTAAGTCAATACTATAACTTACTGTTATAAAAAATAAAAATCTGGTAGATAGCAAAAGCCGACTTAACTACATAATTTAATTCTGAATTTAACGAAATCGACGACTTGTTTAGTGTACATACTCGAACGGAAAATATATTGTTATATAGGTAAGATAGACGTCAACTTATTTTTGACCCAAACACCCCTAAGTCCTATTCTTGATTCAATACTATCGTGAGAAATCTGAACATTATGATATTGAGACGATCAATGAATTATGATCAATTTCTAGCGCATTTGATTGGTAACAAACGCTCTAAGGCATGGTAGACCTGGTGGTGTAACTCAGCACTATTGACCAAGACAAATTAACGCCTGAAACAATAACCACAGCGCTTAATTTCCGATCCTCTAATAGCGACTCACATGGAAGAGTGTCTAGAACCATTTGTAGGTTCATTAGAAAGAGCTTGTAGTCAACATAAGACAAACTTTCAACACTGTCCATCAATGGGTATGAAGTATCACACACTATTGTATCGCGAGTATGTATCAGTGAAACTCACGTTATAATGACTCTTCAAATATAAAAATTATTGAATATTTATAGCAAGCATTGGTAGCAAAGTGCCATTATAAATTTCAGTTTTTTAAGTGATGATTTGTAATTGAGTTAAAAAACACACATTTCACATATAGCTAATATATATATGAAACATGAAACTCGTTCCTCTGATTTAGAAGTTAAAGACAATTAACGACCGCTTGTCATTTGAGGCAAAAAATTGTATGTTGTATTTAACGAGCGCTTGTCCTGTATCATTGGAATCGATATAACATCTACTATAACTCGTGTGAAAGTCAGGAAAATTCCAGGCATAGTGCCCACTTCAACTATGTTTATGCGATTTCAAACGTGGGAGAAACACAAATTGCTGTTCCTTTCCGTATGAACGATATAAAGAGGCACGAAAATGAGGTCGAGGATCGACCGAGTAGCATCGATCCATCAAGGTGTACTACACTTACTAAGAGAAGGTATGTTGCCATATATTTGAAGGAAGCAGACAACCATACTGATACAAGCAAGACCATCATGGTTACGTCAGATTTGTTTGTTGGATGAATTACTATAGATTTTATTGAGGAAATTTACTCAGTGGCCGGTTTTAAGAAGTGATTTAAAGTTTGAAAGCCTTACTCGTAACCAATATGGTTGATGTCATTCAACTTGTTACTTAAATTAACAGAAGATGTCGTCAGCATTAACAGGGTATTAAGAAATATTTCATAATCATCCGGGATATTAATTTGTTCAAGATTTCTTTCGGATTTTCGGACATTTTTAATGGCACCCATACAATGTTTACGACTTTTTTAGTCGTAGAAAACCAAAGAGGCCAGTTGCTCAAAATATTTCTACAAAAAAGTAGGAACATTTACCCCCCCCCCCCCCCCCCCCATTTTTAACCCCAGGGTTCTGCTGTAAAAATACACAAACCCTTACAACTGATAAACTACTCATCAGGTTGCATGTTCCCAGTTATATGTGTTGGCTTAGTAAACATACATAGTGAGAATTTCCGGCAGTTTCTGGTTTGGTGATATAATTCGCCAAATCGATAAGTTCTTGTTTTGCACTATCGGTACAAAGCAAGGGTTGAATTTTTGCAGTGTGTTCGTTGCGACCTGATGAGTAGACCAACTTTCTATCAGTACGGAACTAAGCTGCTAAGAATAGACCTAAGTAAGTTCTCATTTTTGTAACGGTTGTGTATTTTTACACCAGAATAATGGGGTACGTAAACACATTATTAACTTCCATAAGTATGCAAGGAGTACTTACTGAGTTACTAGAGACATGTCTTTGTGTTCTCAACTTGGGTCAATGCTTTGCAAATTGTAATATTATGTATGACGATGTCCTTACGCTCCATGTTCATACCAATTCTCAGAAAAGGTAATAAACCAACTATTGGGCTGTGATTGTCTAAACAAAAAACGGAAGCGGTATTTATAATTAGAATTGTCTCGCAACTATCAATCAATCGAGTACCTATGGTGGCATATTTCAATGCCAGGTTGTCCTGCAAGGAGCCTACGTAGAATGTGAGTAAATTATCAGCAAAAAACAACAAACTCTACAGAATAACACCGAATGTCGGAAGACATTTATTAATTGGCAATAGTTCATTTGATCCAAAATATATTCTCTTGATCAGGGGTCTATTATGAAATTTATTTGCTTTCGAAAAATTTGATTCGCGGCGAATATTGGTATTATGATTTTTATTTAGCTTTCGGAAATTTCGAAATCGAAAAATTCGCTCTATTATGAAACTTAAAAATAAATTCGATATCGAATTTTACGAAAATGTGATGTCAAAATTCGACCGTAGGTGGCGATAACCGTATTATAATAATCTTTTTTTATCGTGTTAATAAATTCGGTCGTCTATTTTTATATTTTTGAGTTAAGGCAATTATTATTATTGTTTTCAATTTCAATAGATATATTTACCAAGATGCAATTTGTAAAATAATTTACTACAAATAACGTATGTATTTTAATAATATATAAAATTGATTTGACAGATCCACAACAAATGCGATGATTCGCTTTTTTTTCATAATAGCAATATTCGAAGCGTATCGAATTTTTAGATATCGAATTTTTTTAAAGCGAATAATGTTTCATAATAGACCCCCAGAATCATGTTATTAGTCTACCAAGCTTAGAACAACGAGCAAATTATCGTCTGAAGACAAACTTACAACAATTAAGTCAAGGGACTTAAAAATAGCAATTCTTCAGTATAAGTTCTAAAAATTGAGTATTTTTCATAGCTTGATTAGTGAAAATATTATAAAATTACAAAGAAGTTGAAATTAATTTGAATCCTACAGTATATAACTAATCGAAGAGGTCAATTGATTGGTACACGTTCTATAATGATTATTGAACGAGGACATGGTACCTCAACGCCCCATTTTATACACAGTCCACATTTTACACATTGATTTGGAATCTTAATAAATTTTAGTTAGCGGCGAAAATTTAAAATTGTATCAAACAACTAATTTTACAAACATCTATATTCCAAGGAAATTGTGTACTTGGATACAAAATTACCTAAATATTTTACAAAATTCATTATAAAGAGTAAATCAATCAGTTCTAAAACTATTATTAATCGCCGTTTAACATGCAGACCTTGCCTTTTATGATATAGATAATCCGAAGAGTAATACTCCAACCATTTACTAATTGGTTTTTTTTATAGAGGCCTTCTATAAAATATTAATTTTTTTAATCAAAAATTCGTTTTCAAATTTTTTGTAAAATAATACTTCTCATTTTTCTTATTTGACATTGAAACGTATTTCTTTCAGGTTCATGTATGCAATCAAAAACTAATTCGCGAATCAAGCCAATCAGTGAGCGTCATTATTGCTCATAATTTGTTTTTTTTTTCTATTATGTTGGATGCTTGCGATCAAAATTTGCCCAAAGTCAAAATTATTTCATCTCGAGCGGGGAAATTTGTTTATGTTTCCAATGATAATTGGCTTTTGATTCGCGAATCATTTTTTGATCGCATAATACGTGAACTTGCCTTATAAATCAAATAAAGTCAGCATTGCATGCTTAATGGTCATATTATCAGTGTGCAAACAACTTTTCAGGCCCCTTCGCTCACCAAAGAATTTTTTTTTTTCGAAAATACTTGAATCTTCCTATCTTTCTATCATATAAGTAAAAAGCGGTTGGAACCGAAGTCATCTATTCTTGCTTAGGCTTGATGTATGTATACGCTCAATTCAAACAATTAATTCTCATATAAAAGCTATACTTATGAATGAAAACCATATATTAAAATCAAATAAACTTAATTTGCATAAAACATGAATTGTTTGTTTAAATTATCTGTGTAGCTCGCCCTAAAACACCAGATTCCCAAAATCATAAAAATTAAATCTACGAAAATCACATACTATCCCAAATCCATCAAATTAATTACTTTCTACCTTTTCTGTACGGAAATTCTATATCCAAATTTATTTTTATAGCTACTTAGTATGTCAACGGATTAATTCTAGACAATAATTGATTAATTGTATATATTCACCACATATAAGTGGCAAGAAGGTTACAAAGCTAAACATTACATTACATTATAAACCTTTCGTAGTCTAGAAAACGAGCCAAAAATGTATTTATCATGACAACAACAACAACAACACCATAACGTAATAAAATTCTTATCAACGAAATAAATAATAAAATTAATTTCGGTTGGTATTTCATATTTAAGTATGTATGTTGGTATTATGTATGTAATAAAATTTAAGTTTCACATGAAACATAGTCACGTTCAATGTCGGGATCCCGTCATATGTAATAGTATTGTAATGAAATTGTTGTATCCCCATTTAAACGAAAACTAAGTGATCAAATTACAATTTTTTTATTTATCACAACCCAAAGTAGTTTTTCTTCGGTATAAACGTCAATATTATTGCTTGATTGCTGTCAAAACTGTCTATACATTAAAATCAACTATACAGGGTGAACTTTTTAATAAATGCCATGCTTTTATCTCGGAGGCGGTGATGAAAATTTTTCAGTGTCGCGGTGGATATTTCGTGGTGATTTTAAATGACCTTGAATCTTATTAGTTTGGGAGATATTGACGAAAGTTATTGTAGTATTTTCTAAATTAGACTTTTGAATACACCTTTTGAATAAGCAGAAGTTGTTATATCAGAAGTGTAGTAATATCCGAAATCGTTTTAAGCAAATCTTATAAAACAGGAAGATAAAAGAGATCAATATTTTCTTACATTTATTATCAAAGAAAAGAAAAATTGATCTCTTTGGTTTTCCTATTTTATACAATTTGCTTAAAACGATTTCGGGTATTACGACAATTCTGATATAACAACCAATTTTGCTCGAAAAGTTGAATTGGTTGGGTGCATCCAGCTTATCTAGGCCTCATTCAAAAATAGTAGGCCTCACACATCCTATGGGCTATGGATGCAATGTATCTCACTAAAATAATGTAAATATTATCAATGTTTAGTGAGGCAAAAATTTGGTGTCTAATTTTGAGTAAATATTTTTGGTTTCAACCTGTACTTTAATTCACAATTCATTTGTTCTGTTTTCATTTCTTTTAATTGTTTTTATCTTCAAGGTGGGAAGCTTAATAAAGTTAGGAATTTCATATTTACTAAATTATTAAAATCAATGAATGCAATATAACATGAAGATATTGCAGGCTAAATTGAAGATGACGTATATACATCGCCGAAATCGGTTAAGATCAATATTTTTAAAAAAATTTCATTGTAGGATTAAACACATTGTAGGATTAGACACTTATAGGAAATGCAAGCCAAAAATTTCCACATTCTTTGACAATTTTTTTTTTTTTTTTTTTCAATATATAAGGTGTTTGCGCGTGGACCGTCAACTTTTTATTGGCAGATTGGAGGTCATTTGGAAGTTTTCATCCCATAGAACTGATGTCTTAGGTTACCGTGATACTTATAACATCAGTTCTATGGGGTAAAAGCTTCTAAATGACCCCCAATCTGCCACACTTGTCGGTCCACGCGCCAAACACCTTGTACTGACAAATTTTTTAATAAATTTTGATGTTAGAATTGACAATTTATGGTAAAATTTGCAACATTTTCCATGAAAATTTAGAAATTTTCCACAGTGTTTCGAAATATTTTAAAATGTATAACTTTTGGTATTCGGCTATGATTTGATATATCTCAACATTTGACTGTTGCGACGTTTTGTTAAAGTGTTAATTTTTTGAATTAATGTTCCTATAGTAATAAATATAGATTTCCCCTTTTCCAAAATATTTCCCTCCCTGCAGTTATATTAAATTTGCTTCTGGTATTCTACTGCTTTCCTTGGTGGAGGAAATAAATGTTAAGCGGCTTTGGGAGCTCCTAATTTTAGTATGTGAATAACCGAACAAATTTCGAAAAAGTAGTCACTTATGTGTTATCCTTGATGGTGGAGATAAGGAGATGAATGTTAAGAGGATTTGACAAGTTTCCAATTTTAGTATATCATGTATCTACTGAGAGCATTTGTTTTAATTTTTTCTAAAGAAGCGTGGGGCTCGGCAGCCTCATTGTGTAATGTATAACGAATTAAAATAATTAAACTGCAGAAATTTAATAATTTTACATTTATTCAAAAACAGATTTTCATCGTCGTCTCTTCATCATTTACATTTTCATTATCATTATCGACACTATTTGAATTGTGATAATTTTCAGGATTTTCTTGAAAGTTACCTGGATAAAGAATGCCATCATGTTTCATAAAAGATTTAACGGAGTTTTTATTTTTCGTCTTACAAGATTTTAGAATCCTGTACTTCGTAGTTTCGTTTAGCTGGGCTAATCCGAAATAAATATTGGCTTATCCAATAATCCGAAATTATTGTGGTATTTGGTAGAATCAACTTTTTTATTATTCTAATTAAAGTGGCAGAATTTCGTTTTTCAACAAGTATTAAAATGACGACGCATGGCTCCCTTTCAATCGGTAAAAATTAATTTCGTTAACTATTTTATAAGTTCAAGGAAGATAAGAAACTAACCATTCCAAATAAACATTGGCCATCGACGTGGCGTCCGCGATGGTATTCACGCTTGCCAAACTTTTACTCATCAATTTCGTGTTGAATCACTACATCGAACACAACTAAAATCGATAGATACACAATCCTCGAACGATTTTTTTTTTTAAAATTTTATCTTACCCGATTTCAGCAATGTATAAGTTCATTTACGCCATATTGTAACCAGCCCATGTACAATTCTATAACTGGGAGTTCTAATGGACCCTGTTCTGATATTCACAGTGAATAATAATTGTGTTGTCAAACAAATTTCATAAATTTAGATGACTCAACAGTCATCTAAATTTATGAAATTTGCAGAAGCAACCACGGTATAAAAATTTGTGACTCCAAAAACGGAGAGGTTTTTCTATTGAAAAGATAGCTGTTGTAGTTAATCGAGTTGAAGGTGGCTGCTCAAATTCGAAATTAATGAAACAATTTAAGGTGTCGCATGCTTCAATACGCACGATATGAAAAAATAAGAATTTAATTCAAACGGCTTCCAAATAGCAAGGAATTAATAAGAAAACACTGGGATTTTGAAAAAACGCCGATGTTGAGGGAGCAATATTGACTTGGTTCAAGCAGCAGTAAACGAAAATGGTCCAATATCCGGTCCAATTTTGCTTACAGAAACAGCGGAAATTAGAAAGTTGTTGAGTTTAAGTGCACGGAAACTGAATTTTTGTCTTCCGAAAGAGCCACAACATTGTTCTTAGAATTTTTTTGGTGAATCAGCCAGTGTGATGGAACGTGTACGTGATGAATAACTGATGTCTGTTTCGTCCAAAATTCGTACCCAGTGGTATTTACAATGTCTGTGAAACGGGACTTTTCAATAAAATGAAACCGCGGAAAATATTCAAGTTTAAAGGGGAAAATGTATAGGTTATAAAATGTCCAAAGAAGAGGATCTCAGCGCTATTGGAGACCAATATGGATGATACCGACAATTAAAAATTGTTTGTAATAGGAAAAATAAATCAGTGAGGCGTTATAAAATATTAAAACTTTTCTTATGGATCATACAATAAAAAAGCGTGGATAACGTAAGCAAATTTTTGAGGGTGGGTCAAGAAAATTGGATGCCGACTTAAAAAAAAATATCGATTTTTTTTTAATGATGATTTAATGAAATATCGACAGAATTTATTTATAAAACTTATAAGAAAAATCAACAGAGGCAAAAGTAGGACCGTATCGTTGATGGATGGTATCGCAATGATTGCATCAGAACAGCCTGGAATCGTTATAGTAGTAAGACAATAACAAATTGGTTTAGGTATGCAGAATGGCTTTCAGTTCATGATGCTATAGATCCCAAGGCGTTTAACTACGATTAGGACTTAATGTTAGAGGATAAGAAAATTGATTTTATCATGGCCGATATTTTTGTATTAACAGATGAAGAACCCACCTTACAATATATCGATGGCGAGATCATTGAACTGTCTAAGAACAATGTGCCAGAGGATATTCAGATGACACTATTACCGACACATTTGACATTTTGTTCACGGTTAAAAGGTTTGCACAGCTTAATAACTTACTTCAAAATAACTTGATGAAAAAAATCAAAATAGAAGATTGCTTTGAAATAAAGCTTATGTAATTGTTGGACGATTCTTATATATTTCGTGTTATCCAAAATCGCAATTAAATACCCGTAGGGCTGATATAAAGGGGTTTCCAATAGGGACATAACAATTTTGTATTTTAATACGAACGCACCCGCACGTTTTTCATGATCTGTCAACGTCAAAACGTTCGTCAAGGTTAACATTTTTTTCGTGGCAAGGTTCACGAATGAGCAACGTTTGGAAATTACTAAAAATTACTACCGTAATTCCGAGTCAGTGGTCGTAACTTTAAGAGCGCTTACTCCATTGTTCGGTCGTATTTATCGTCCCACCAGACAGGCTGTGCGTGCTATAGTTGATAAATTCGAGTCAAAATGTTCACTATTAGATGATCCTGTGCCAGTGAGACAACGCGAAAATATCGCAGCCGTAAGTGCTTCAGTTCATAATGAGCCAAATCAGTCGATTCCACACATTGTAGCGAATATTGTGTAAAGATCTTGGATTACACCCTTAGAAGATCAAATTAACTCAAGCGTTGAAGCTTCTAGATCATTTGAAGCGCCGAAACTCCTCCGATTGGGCTCTGCTAACGTTTGAAGAAAATCCTAAATTTTTCCAAAAATCATCTTCGGTGATGAAGGTCATTTTTTATCAATAAGCAAAATAAGCATTATTGGACAGCAACATACCCACATATGCTTCAAGAGACTTCATTACAACATCAAAAAGTGACCGTGTGGTGTGGATTTCATGACAGAGGTGTGATTGAACCATATTTTCTCGTCGATGAAAACGATCGCCATGTTACGGTCAACGGAGTTTTATATCGTGCCATATTGGGAAGACTATTTTTGACCATTGACCAGAATTGGATGAACTTGACATCAGTGATATATGGTTCCAACAAGATGGTGCCACATGTCGCACAGCTGGTGTAATCTCGAGAAATGAACCGCTAGTCTCATATTTAAGGGAAATTGGGGTAGATACTTGATTGGCTAGCAAGCAAGCAATTTGCGAGCCATAAACCTGCGGCTACTCAATCAATTTTACCAAGGAAGTTAGATTTTCAAATTATGTTTTTCAAATTTTTTTTTGTTGATTTTTGCAATTGCACAGTAAAACATCACAAACATTTGCTGTTCATTTTTGGAAGCCGCAAAGTTTACTGTGCAATCACCATAAAATGTTTTTTGTAAAACATAATTTGAAAATCAAATTTCCTTGGTAAAATTGATTGAGTAGCCCGGTTGATTGATTGCTACTCCAATTTCCCTTAAATATGAGACTACCGGATCATTTCTCGAGATTACACTAGCTGTGTGGCATATGGCACCATCTTGTTGGAACCATATACCACTGATGTCAAGTTCATCGAATTCTGGCCAAAAATAGTCTTCGCAATATGGCACGATATAAAACGTCGTTGACCGAGTAGCTAGGATTTTGGCTAGTAAATCGCATGTTTGCTAGCCGATCGAGTATCTACCCCATTATGTGGTAAAATTTGAACAAAATTCGCCTATTATGACATTTAGTTATACGACGGATTCCAGTGACATTGTGAATATCGTTTAAGAGAATTTCACTGTCAATACTTTGGTTCATGCAAAATTTTTCGTATTGTCTATGGTTTCAGAGAAATAAGCAAAAGTTGATCTGCATTACACCAAAACAATTTTCTCCGACTTCTAAAGTTGTTACGTCAAATAAAAAAAATAAAATCAATTCTTCTTTGAATTAGCAGTATGTAAAATAAAAATTTGCTTAATAAGTCAAACAAGAATTGATTTTTTAATTTTTATTTGATGTTATAACGAAACTTTGTTACATCTCATATCTCTGAAACCACACACTATACAACATTTTTGTATGAGCAAAAAGAGTATTTATTTATTTATTTCTAATGAACAAAAAAATAACTTTCGTTATTATCTTCCAAACTAATGAGACTTAAGATCACCACTAAACGTCTCCCTCGCAAACACTAAACAATTTTCATTATAAGTAAATTTCTCCTGTCACGCAGCGTTTCCAGAAAACCATGGCATTTATTAAAAAACTCACCCTGTATTTATTGTATAGTATGGAGTTAAATATTTACCGGAAATTAATTTACATAAAAAATCTATAAATTTTTATCATTTCGGTTTAAGTAAATGAAGTAAGCATAAGTCAAATTATATTTATGTATGTATTATACTTTTTATGTGGAGATATTTAAGCTTTGAGTATAAAACTTAAGATAAAAAATTTGTCGATGCGTTAAATTGGTTTTAAAAATAGTTTCTTTTGTAATAAAATAATAATAATTTTATTGGTTTGAATTTTTATTGTTTTTATTTTTAAATCAGTGACATTTTAATTTTTAACGTTTTATGTAATTATATATTATGGCATTTCTAAAAACCGTCAGACAATTTTTTATTGTTTTTGGATATCAAACTAAAATTTTACATAGACGAAATTAGATCAAAAACCGAATTCCGTATTTGTATATCTTCTAGGAATTTCAAGTTTCGATGAACACTGGAAGCAGTTGACTTAAGATATTATTACTTTTAAGCAGTGTAGGTTGAGAATTTAAAAAATTCGAGTTAGATCTTTAGTTGTATAATCTTGTTTTATTTATTTGTTAACTCGTGACACGAGTATATGTTACATATGACAAGAAAATAAAGCAGCAGGAATTAGTTTAACGAAAATTAATGAACGTTTTGTTAAATATTCTACAGTTACGGACAAAAATATTTGGAAATCCGGAAGAAGTTCCAAAAGCATTTGGAAAGGTTGTTTATTTTAAGTAGCGTAACAAATTTTTCAGTTTTAATTATAAAATATTAATTTGAAATTAATGTTTTAATCACAAACAAAAAAAAATTATCAATAAAAGAAATGAAATTTCTTTCGATTTTCCGGTTACATTTGCTACTTGTCACTTGAATTCTGCCCAAACATTTTCAATTACATTAACCTTTCAAAAACTATTGGTATACTTGGTGTGAATTGGTGCGTTGTATTGTTGCAGTAATCAGTCTCCCCCAATGAGATTGTCAACACAAACATGGCCATATAAAAAGTTAAGGTATAGATTTTTATCAACCTTAACAGGCAAAAGGATCAAATCTCCAACACCATTGCAAGAAATACAACCCCAAAACATTCTATTCATATTCGCACGATAAACAATCGTCGATTTGCATGTTCTTTTTCTCGAGAATATACGAACGACTTATGGTAATCTCCATGGATCAAAATTGAACTTTTATCAGTCCACAAAATATTTCCCCAATAATGGAAGGGTTTGTTCCCTTGTTGCAAAACAAAGATCATTCGTCTTTCATTCGAGATAGTTGGTCTATGGGTTTGTCTTCGAACATTTTTTGATGTTTTTAAACATTTTAAACTGACTGTCTTGAACATTTAATAAACTCTATAACTAAACGACATTCAACTGCTTCATTTGTTACCCTCTCTGGTAGCTATCGACCGCTAGTTTTAGGTACATTCTTTAGTTGCAAAGTATTTTCATGTATAATTTCGTTTGCCATTAATCGATGCAACCGAAAATAATGAACCAATAACAATGTTCATTCATCATAATAATACTGATAATAATAAAAATATTTCAAAATAAGGCTTCCCAGAATAAAGATAGCAAGTGCAACCAAAATAAATAAATCGAATCTCTAGGAAATTTTAAAATTTTATTTGGTTTTTTATATTGTAGTATAGTAAATATAGGCAGGTTGTTTACTGCATAAAATCAACACCCTAATGTGACCTTGTTTTCTATAACTATAAAGAGCTGAATTTAGAAAAATTGGCGTATAATTTTGATAGCCATACTAGAAAAGTGAATTAAATGAGGGTAGATATAGTGATTTAAATACAGTGAAATATTTGGTATATCGGAACAACAAGAATCGTCTCAATAACTCAAGCAAACAAATAGTCCACAAACGATCGTTTCAGATATCAAATTCCGATACATCTTGATATTTGTGGTAAATGATTTTCCGGGACGCAATGATCAATACTTCAATACAGTACACTGTAGAACTGCGACAATATACTGGTTAACCTGTTCAGGCTTGTTTACAGTTAAATTGTGCTAAATAAAAATGCGGTGGCAAATTATTAATTTTTGTTGGTTTAGTTTGTTTGTCTGAACCAAAAAATTTATAAATGTCCACAGCCAACGAATGCTCCACTAAAATAGCCGATGAATGCTTTCCTGGTTTTTGAGTCAGAAATTCGTTTTGACATACAATCTCCTACAAGCAAATATGTGTGAGTGACAGATGCGATTCAGGGTCTACACCCAGAGCAGAGTAATTCACTGAAAACGACAAATTACTAGCCGAAACGACATTAACCTATAACGACAATTCATCGAAAACGACATTTTTGTTCGAAAATAATAATTAACCGAAAACAAATGACAGGAAACCATAATTATTAACCGAAACTGATATTGCACGGAAAGCAACAACTTATCCAATCCACCGAATAGATGTCTAACATACTACGAGTACGAGTACTCAGCGATAGGATTTTGTAACATCACTTTTTTCGCTACTATCGAAATTACAGTCTCTTTCATAACAAGTAAATTAGATCGTTTTCTCATTTTTTCATTACCTCCGTCATCTATTTATTGTATAAGTGATACTTTATCGAAAAAGAAAAACATAAACTAGCGAAATTGATAAAAATTTAAGAGAGAGCCGTTCGAGTGCCAAGAGTCTTAATTTTTTGTAGAAAATTCGATCAGGAAATCCATCTGTGCACATGTTCTGATATTTTCCTCCCCATGTTTTCTTTAAATTTTTTCGAATATGAGTTCTGGAGTTAGTTCTGGAACATAGCCATTTCTGAGCCGATCATGATTGTTGAACGTACACGTTTTGAACATTCTGAATAGAAAAATGTAGATGAAACAAATTTTTGACAGCTACTTAAGGTTATCATGATTAGCAACGATGTTAGCGGGTGTAGTATGTACAAGAACTGTGAATTATATCCAATAGCTTTGGGGCTAATCTTACTTTTTCATAGAATTGATCACAAGTCACGTTCTTATTGGTCTTAACACTAAAAATTGATTTAACAGTTTTGACTTTCATTTGATTTTTCTCGGCACTCGAAAGATGAAATTCATTTCAGAAAAATTCTTTCTACTGAAGCATTGATTGGAAGAGAAAAAGTAAGTTCAAAAACTAATTTTAACTTTGTAAGAGAAATAAGCGTTTCGTCAAAATATTCAAATATAATTTTCCATTTCTCACGGGCATCAATATTTTTCATGTTCCAATCATTTAAAATATCCACGTTAATAAAATTGTATAAATATATGTTATTTCGTCCGTATTTATAGAACAGTTTGTGAACAGTTTTTCTTTAAAAATTTGATGGCATTTTCAATTTTCTTTTTGTATCAGGTATATGATTTAATAATATTGGTGTTGGGTGTTCATTATGTACAATCCATTTCTCTAGATATTCTATTGCTTATATGTAAATTTTTATTGAAACTTTCAAAAATATATTTAGTGCTATTTCATCCTTAACCCGTTGAGTGCCAAAAAGCGCGATCGCGCTCCTAAATACACTAGCCGAAAATAGCATGGGCAAGACCGCACTTCTGCTCCCGCACGAACTAATACGATCTCTAATTCATACTTCTCGATATATCAAAGAAAAATTTGTTTCATTTTTATTACTACACACTGGAAAAATAAAATAAAATTGTTTTGAAATACTTTTCGTAAATAAAATTCTTCGAAAAATGAAAAATTTCTATGTTCTCTATAGCAGCGTGGCACTTTTAGCTAATTCTCTAAAAATCATGTTGGCACTCCAGTAGTTAATCAAAAGTGATTCAACTGTAGACGGTACATAATTACCATCCTACCGGTTTTTTAAAATTAAAATCAATTCATTTGGTCATTCAATTGATTTAATATTCATTGTAGCCAAGTTTCGGTCAATTCATTTTCGAATATTTTTTTTTTTTAAATGTAGGACAATTTTTTTCAGACAAAAATGATTTTAATGCCGGATAAAGCTTTACCACACATTCGAGAGCTGCAACCAGTGAGAGCCACCAAACAATAGAATGTCCTAAAATTGATTGGAATTTTTTCTCAACAAACTGGCACAATCCTTTAAATCTTTTAACCCAGACAGTAAAAATATTGTTGTACAGTCATATGAACAATCAATATCTAAAACATGTATACCAACAACGGATAGTTTTTCTACGGATTTTTTTCCGTTTTAAAGAAAAATCGGGGACATTCGGGATCATTTTATTGAAACGGGGACAAGTTTGATAAGAGTTTTATCCGGGGACAGAACATGCAAATCGAGGACAGTTCCCGTGAATCGAAGACGACCTTAGATTTACGCCTCACCATTGTCTTTATCTAATTGGAAAGGCACATGATAACCAAGGTACAACCTGGCGAATAATAAAAAAATCACGTGTGAAATCAGATTTACGCGAAACCAGTACATTACGCAAAAAGTACTGAACAATTTCCAATGTCAAATAAATATTTATCGTCTTTACGTAGATGATTGTTAACAACGCGATTAACTGCAAGCAATCGTTGCGTTTGTTCCACGATTTTGGCCCTGAAAATATGAACTGCTCCCTTATAACACGTCTCATTCAGTAATGAGTAGGGGTTGCAAAGAACCAGGTTTAATGTAAAACCAATTTTACGGTTTTTACAATCTAAAACCCGGTTAATTTATTTTTAATTCCAATTGAGAAACAAAAATTAATTTTAGTATTACAAAAATTAATAAAACCAGGTACAATTTATTAAAATAGTACAAATAGTTAAATAAAAAAATATTTACTGTTTTTGAAAGAAAATAGTATTTTAGAAATATTAGAGAATTTATCGACCAATCACCAAGACGACTTCTAATTTTATTGTAAAAATTCCCTGATACAGAAAAGGTTCTTTCTGACTCCGTTGAAGTTGGTTTAACTGTAAATAAGGGATTGAAAAGCAATTCTAAGTTGTTTGTTCTTTTCCGTGGTGCTTCAATAAAATGACATATTTTTCTAAACATGTTGACATTAACGAATTTTTGTGTAAGTTCAATGTTGATGTTAATCTCCCTATCCTCACCATCCACCAAACTTGGAACACTCGACAAATTGTGGAACATTGCGAACCAAATTAAAACATACCTCGAATGAAATGTCAGGATATTCAACATCATAATATTATTCATTTTCGAGTTCATCATCATATTGGTTATCACAATCAGATTCGTCGAATTTATTTGTTTCTATTGTGGCTTCCACTAATCAGGGTGATTTTTTATATAAAATGTCTGTAACGCCAAGATGGAACCTATGGTTCATACATAGAATAATTTCAGCTTCTGATTCTTTGCCAAATTTAATATTTACTGATGCTCCGTCACATGTTGTGGCCACAAAACCAATCCAAATTTGTTAAGTCGTTGATCAATTAGTTCCCTCATTTTATATGAATTACAACTTCCGTGTATGCGGAGTAAACTTAAATTTATAAATTCTAAATCGGAATTATAAAGATTCAGGTTCAGGTATCTTCTGGCCCGTAGGCTTGTCCACTCATCAAAAGATTTATTGAATTGTTTTGATTTTATTATTTCCTTAAGTTCATTTTCAATTTTTGTAGCATTTAAAATAAGTTCCATTACAGTATTTTTGGAGATTTGGGGTACTCATAACTTTGAGTATTTATTCGTTCCCGAATAAAGATGGATCTAGTAATTTGTCTTATAGACAAACGAACTGTAATTGATTAGACTGAAGACTGATTTGTTAGAAGGTCTGTCTTTGAGCTCTACATCAGCAGTCCCTTCGTTTCCATTCAACTTTTGGTTGACGTTATGCTGGCTCTTTAAATGACTTAATAAAGTCGAAGTTGTTCCACCTTTGCATACTACAATTTTTTTTTCAAATATTGAAATTTGCTTTTTCATTGTGAATTTTTGTCAAATGTCTATGAATTTCCAATAAAAATTATAGATTTGAAATTTAGTAGTTTGTCTTCTTGTGTAAAATTTATGTTAAAGTTTTCGGTTTTCCTTGAAAACCCCAAATGGTTTGGACGCCCTAGAACGGCGAAAGCAATAGATTTAATAGAGAACTATAATAGCGGGATTAGTCAAAAGGCAACTTAAGATCAAGTCAGTTTTGTCAAATAATACTAGTAATTTTATCAAAGAATACGCCTTAATTTTTATGTTGACAGAATAAACTTGGTTCAATGCTATCATAGGACGATTTTTTTCATATCGAAAAACCCGAAATGGAAAAAAAATCATAATACGCCCTAATGGCACCGATTTCGACATTCCGAACATACATTATGTAAAGGAGTAATAAATAATAGGCACGGCAAAAGCATGTGGCCTTTTTTCCGGTTTCGTATGCGTGTCTGAAAGTAGACATTTTAATTTGCACTTTGACATACAAAATATTAAAATCAGTGAAATGAATGAATAAAAAGTTACAAAATTTTAAACATGGAGCTAAATAATGAAAAAATTCGATATATTTTACAATTTTATTATGACAAAGATAAAAACACCACTCAGGCTTGCGACAAAATGTGTGCTGTTTACGGAGAAGGTGCTTTATCAAAATCAGTAGCAAAGAAATGGTTCGCGCGCTATCGTTCTGGAAATATGGATGCCAAATATGCACCTCATTTCATGCCCTGGGCGCAAATTCCGGTTTAATGATAAATGGCAATGAGTAATAATTTCATTATATATTGGTAATTTCTGCATTAGTTTTCAACAGTTCTGCTTCTTTAACGTGCCTCATGAAGCTACCTTAAAGGACCGGAAATATACATATTTTGAAGATTCAAACTAAATGAATGATAAAAAATACAAAGTCATTTGTCATTCTCATTAGTTATTGAACCGGAGTTCATGTCATGGCGAACCAACCATACTGGAAAAGTCGATGAAACCATGCAGAAAATTGAAATAGACCGACATATAAGCAGCCAAGTAATTGGTAAAGAACTAAATATTGATCACAAAACAGTTTTAAACCATTTGAAAATGGCTGGATACGATAAAAGCTTGACGTTTTGGGTACCCATGAATTAACAGTTCAAAATTTAATGGACCGGTTTTCTATCTGCGAAACTCTGCTGAAACGGAACGAACTCGATCCATTTTTAAGGCGAATGATTACTAGTGATGAAAAGTGGATAAGATACGACAACTTTGTGCGAAAAATATCATAGACGAAACGAGGCGAAGCTTCCCAAACGGTATCAAAGCCAGGATTGACGCCAAGAAAGGTAATGCTGTGTGTTTGGTGGGATTGGAAAGGAATCGTGCATTATGAGGTGATGCCACAGGGGCAAACGATTGATTTTAATCTTTACTGTCAGCAACTAACGAGTTTAAGACAAGCAATTCTGTTAAAATGTCGAGAATTGATCAGCAGAAAGGGCATTGTGTTCCATCATGATAACGGTAGACCACATACATCGTTGATGACCCGGCAAAAACTGAGAGAGCTTGGCTGGGAAGTTTTGATGCACCCACCATATAGTCCTGACCTTGCACCATCGGATTATCAAAATGAGTTGTCTCGATTTTTGTCTCTAAACCACAGAATTTCTACAGTGATGGGATCATGGTTCTACCAGAAAAATGGCAAAAGGTCATCGATAAAAATGGCACATATTTGGTTTAATAAAGTTAATTTGAAATAAGAAAATTCTTTGTTTCAATGTCACTGAAAAAAGGCCACTAAGTTTTCCCTTACTCTATATTTGGTTTGTTGCATTAGAAATCTTTTGGGGTTGGATGTTTGCTGTAGAGAATTTGGTGAACTTTTGTGGCACTTTTGCTGAATGTATCAAATAATCACTAACAATTTCCAGTCACTTAGCACGTGTTTTATTACATAGCGATATACAGTGACTAATTTCCGTTGTGTACAATTTCTAACGATATCGCATGTTATAATCTATTTAAGGAACATAACTGGTTTTCAACACGAGATTAACAAGTAAAAAAATTAAGTTTTTCTAATTTCCTGTCTTATAGTCAAAAACCGCACGACTCCCATATAAAAATATTTTCCAAAACGATCACCAAACTATAAAATAAATATTATTAGTAGTTTTTTTTTATTGTATTTTAATTGTAATCGATAACAATATATTTATATTGGATTTATGCAAATTCTGATATCAATTTTTGCAACAATAAAATACAAAATACATATCAGTTATATACGTATAACAACGCTATTAGAATAAATTAGAATATAAATTTATAGTGTTTATTGGATTTTATGTGATTTTGCAATGGAAATTCTTGTATATAAATGGATGTTGGTGTACGAGTAGATTTAATACCGAAACAAAAACAAAAAAAAAATTATTATAGGTGTACGCATATACTAAATTCCGCAATGCCGCACAAACATATTATCCCGCTCGCGGAAATAAAATAGAATATTTTATGCCATATATACGAATGGATTTATGAATGACAAGTGCTTTCACCTTTCCAGCTAAAACATTCACACGCACATAAATTGGGAAGATGTATATATACACGAGTATGTATGTACCCTTGTTTATATACTTAACACTTTACCAAAGTTTAACATAACTTTGGTGTTTATGTACACGATATACATATACGAGCGTGTATATTTTAGGAATAATGAAAAGTTTTCTATATATGGAAAATCCAAAAATCCCTTTTTTCTGTGCTTTTGTACGACTCTATACCGTGGCATATCTCCTTTGTATATTGTATGTTATTATAAGATTTTCATTCACTTGATGAAAACGAAAATGGATTTTCTTTATTTTTTTATTTTTTGTGTTGCGCTACATGAATATTTTGTCGTCGTATCACATTTATTCCATTAGTGTATAGTAATACACTTGCGTGTTTTTCTACAATCTAATAAAATGTATTTATTATAAATGAAAATCATTTTTTATTTATTTTTCCGTTTGTTATACAAAAAGCAAATTGTAACGAAACCGTTATGATAAATTTTCATGAAAAACATTTTTGATTTTGTGTTGTGTTCGGAGATCTGATTATTCTCTATACATTGTGCATAAATGTATATGTTACGGTTAAAGTCCGAAATCGGCGAATATCCACATTTATCAGAAAATGTGCAAATTTACCAAAATCTGTTTCTAAAATTAAAATTTTATGATTTCAAACATACAATTCTAAATTCATTGGCAGCTATAATTATGAGTAAACGTCCATATTTGCTTTCGTTCAGTATGACCCTAGTTGATCGGCTTCGAATGGTAATTTAATCTTCTATTTTACGATTGCGATTTTTTTATAATATTTACTATTTTTTGTATTTTTATTTTTTTAAATGATCACCGGTTGCAATAAAAAAACCGAGTTATCTATCACATTTAATCACACATTTAAGGGAAATACCGACCGATAGATCGAGAGTCCATTTCTCGTAGTCAAGATACATCTCAAAACCTCAACGTATAGTCACATAATAATTGATATTCTTAAAGTAAAAGTGAATACTCAAGATTAACTTTAGATCAATTCACAAAAAAAAAATTCAGCTGGAAATTATTGAAATTTTACTATTTACAATGTGGGAAACTAATCTTACTTAGTCACATGCTCGGAAATTTTGTTACTCGAGAGAATAGCATACAATAAAAAAAAAAAACTTAAACATTTGAAATTAATTAACTCAGCCCCTACGGATTTCACAGAACAGATCGAAAACGTTGTAAATTAGTATTGATGTAAGAAACCAATCTGTTTTTGTTATTAGAGAGAATATCATTGAGTGTAATACAAAATTTAACACTAGATTGACGGAGCGAATCAATTTGACTCATTTACAATGATTCCAATTATTGCTATATATACAGGTCTAAAACCCGATTTAACGAATCGCCGATTAGACGATCTATTATCGAAAGAAAAGTATCCGATCTTACGAAAGCTTAAAAAACTTGAAAATTTATTGCGTAAATGAACCCTGCAACAAATGGATCAAAATTTAATCGAAATGATTAAACTTAAGTACAGAAAAATATTGATGCTAGAGGTAATGGTAAATAGAACAAGCGATAGTGAGAACATAGGAGCAATATTGAAAAAAAATAATATCAAGGTAGCGGCATTTTGAGTGCATGATTCTTGGGATGGAGTTTCCGAAATCAGTATTAAAAAGTCGTGCCGAGAAATTGAATTCATTGTTGATGGTAAACTAGTTTATGAGGATTATGGTTCTTTGGGTTTTCAAAACAATTGAAGAATAGCAGAATTGTTACAATAACTTAACTGATAATTTTATTATATCGATAATTTTAGAACAACCCGAAGAACGCTAAAATCAAAATAATGATAAGGATGAATCAGCCCCTCAAGTAGCCGTTGACAGTGATTCCACTGCTCTCAATCATCTAAAAGCTGTGCACAATTTGAACGATGTAATAACTTGGGCTGAAAATAATTATTTAAACTTAAACGATATTCTATGTGCGGAAAATTAGAATGATAGCTTTAGAAAAAAAAGTGGAAAACTAATTCACTGTGCTAGTTGAAAAATGTGACAAGCTAGGCACCCGGGGGGTAAACCTAATTCGAATACGCTAAGTTCAATGGTGCTAGTCCCATTTCAAAGTTAGTCCCCATTTTTGAGATATCGCATTCGACATGTTTTGGCCCTGAGTCAAAATATACTCTCATTTTCACGTTGATAGCTCTTGAACCATTAAAATTTTTGTTATGCTTTCTTCAGCAAAGTTGTTGCGCAGGTCAAGACCAACAACTTTGCCGAACATATCAAGGCCGAAAAACCACATCTATTTTTTTTTACTTTTCATTTCGATGAAAAATACTGTTTTTATCATTTTTTATCATTTTGTTGATTTTAAATCGAGTAGAATCGATCAAATAAATATTGCATCGACAAATTTAGAGACAATAGAAACTATTTAAAAGAAAGTTAAATCGACTCAGTTGATTTTATGGTGATTTTTCCTAAAAAAAAATTCCTAAAAAATTAACATTTTTCTTCTCTTTGACAAAATTGGTATGCCGTTGCGATAGTGGATAAAAATCCTGGATTTTTCCATCCCATCGTTTTAACCGATTACAACACGTATTACACATAAATTAAGAAACATCTGCATCAATATAACCATCAAATGTCACTGCGCCATTCAATCACAGAAACATACGACGGATCAAAATCACGGATTTTTCTATCCCAGATTATTTTTCAATTTTTTCCAACTTTTTTGTATTCAAAGTGGCGTGTCTGTTTTACGAGGTGAATGTTCAAGTGATAAAACCGAATTCAATTCCCAAAATTTCTGATATCAAATTTGTGCCGAAAAAAACAATTGCATTCGATTTGTCAACGATTTTTCGGAATGTAAGTGCATTCAGCGCGTTGTTGTTGAACATTCCGAAAAATCGATGACAAATTGTTGTTTTTGATAGCTAGAAAGAAAAATGTAAACAAACGCGCCAAATACACTAACATTCCGAAAAATCGTTGACAAATCGAATGCAATTGTTTTTTTCGGCACAAATTTCATTTCAGCTTTCATCACTCGAACATTTACCTCGTTAAGAGGTTTTTTATTTGATATCAATGATTTTGGCACGGCAAATTGAAAATTATATTGAGTTGCGATTCGTTTTATTGGTGTCAGTCAAAACAGTTCACACACACTCGATAGCAATTCATTTTTGATTCCTTAAACAATACAGTAAAATATACATATTTTAATGTGTTAGTTGGAAACAAAATATATGGTAGCTACCCTCTCGCTGATAATCCATCTTCATGCGATGGGAGGTGAGATAAGATCTATTTTTTAAAGAAATCATCATAAAGATTAAAAAAATATCGATGTTATGCAAGGAGACTGTGAAATGTTCAATGTTTTTGGTGATTTTTTCGATCACATCAATTTGTCAGTTTTTTAATTTTTTTTTTTTTTTTGTTATGAAAAAAGGGCTACTAGTAAAAATTCTCTTAGCAATTATAATAATATGACGTATTTATATTTGTTTCATTGTAATACGTTGATTCACAATCATTATGAACTGCAACGGACCGATTTTATGGTGCATTTGAGCTAAAAAATGAAATTTTGCAAAAAATTAAAGTGGCTTTTAAGTTATGGAGGTCAATATCTAAAATATACGAGTTTTCTGGGACAAACGGTTGATGTCATATTGTAGGTGAGGTTTGTGGCTAATAATCCTGAAAATATGAACCAAAAGTTTTGGGCTAATTTTTAGCAATTTGGCCGAATGTGGCCGGCCGATTTGACATTTTTCAGTTTTTAGGCCAAAATGACCTTCAACCTTAATTTTTTGAATTTTTTTTATATGCTATTTGATAGCTGTCTATACCTTTCTAACGATATACATATGTCCGGGGTATGTCAAATAAGTTCAGCGCTGTGGGCGTGGCTAAAATGGTCAAAAATGACCTTTCAGATGGTGGCCGCGGCCAACATGGCAGCTAAATCAAAAAGTTGTAGAACAAAAGTTGCTTAGTCTTTCAAGTACTACAAACCCTGAAAAAATGAGATCAACTGAAAGAAGTACGGACAAACAAACAAACATATTATATACCAAAGCAAGATTATATCGTGACGTCATAGAAAAATTTCCAAATGTCATAACTTTGGTCAAAATCATCCGTTTTAGACGTTTGATGTGTCGTTGAATTGGTATTGACGTCTACAATCATAATTTGCTAGTTAAAAAATAATTGGGGCACTTTTTGGGGCAGTTATACCTGAAAAACTAATTTTTCGTAACTCGTATATACGAGTTCGACTTCCAGCACAGTAGTTGCTTTCGTCATTCGTTTGGACTGCCGTCCAAAGTGATAATTTACCTGATGTAATTGGTTAAAACGATGGGATGGAAAAATCCAGGATTTTTATCCACTATCGCAACGGCACGCCATTGTTTTGTCAAAGAGAAGAAAAATGTTAATTTTTTAGCAATTTTTTTTTAGGAAAAATTACCATAAAATCAACTGAATCGATTTAACTTTCTTTTAAATAGTTTCTATTGTCTCTAAATTTGTCGATGCAACATTTATTTGATCGATTCTACTCGACTTAAATTCAACAAAATGATAAAAAATGATAAAAACAGTATTTTTCGTCGAAATGAAAAGTAAAAAAAATTAGATGTGGTTTTTCGGCCTTCATATATGTTCGGCAAAGTTGTTGGTCTTGACCTGCGCAACAACTTTGCTGAAGAAAGCATAACAAAAATCTTAATAGTTCAAGAGCTATCAACGTGAAAATGAGGGTATATTTTGACTCAGAGCCAAACATGTCGAATGCGATATCTCAAAAATGGGGACTAACTTTGAAATGGGACTAGCACCATTGAATTCAGCTTACTCGAATTAGGTTTAACCCCCAGGTGCCCAGCTTGTCACGAAAAAAAAGTTCGCAATTCAAGCACAGTGTTATTGGCGTATCTTAATTGTACGTACTCATTCGAGATTTTAATTTTTTAACCAAATGAAAATATCAGTATTTTTTGTTTAACTAAAATAAACAAATTATATGTAATGAATTCCTGAACCAAAAATAGTAAATAATTTAATTTTTAAATATGTGCTTTTAAATTTTAAGTTTTATTTTAATAAATTCGAAATTAATTAATTGATATTTCTTAGATATTTCCTAAAATTTTATAAATCTATCTAAAACCCTTTTTAAAAAAGATCCGATTTAATGGCCGATTTTACAAAAGCAAAATTTTTTGTGGTTTTCAGTAAATCAGGTTAGTACTGTATATAGAAAAATTTACATATTTTTTTTTAAACATATGGTTTTTAATAGAAATAAAAAATATTTACAAATACTAATTCCTTCCCCTTCCCTATAACTCCTAAGTTATAAAAACTCATATGTACTATACCTATTTGGACGGATTTGAGTCAAATTAACTCAATAAACATAGTATTTTTAAAGTTGGTAGTTTTACACACATGTAACTTATTTCTTGTGCATATATTTTTTTTTTGTAAACACTCTGATGCGAGAGTTTTTATTTATTTATTTATTTGTTCATTGACATTACAATTTTGATAAAGGAAAAGCACATATGGAAGCAATATAAATGAACAACAACCACAAAAAAAAAATAAAAAAATACTTCCATTAGGCATAAAAACCTCAGATTTTTTCAAAAAACAAATCCACTCCATGCTCATTTGTTACAGAGAACACTGCAAGAAGTGATTACTTACATACTACATACAAAAATAATACAAATGAAAAAAATTATTACAAAAATCGTACTACATGTATTATCATTCAAGCGCGCCACGCTAAATAATCCGCTTTAAAAGATTTAGGCGACGCTAATGTTCAAAAGGTTTTCATGTTCAAATTTGTCAATTTACTACTTGTGACATCGGAGCAGTGAAGATCTTCACCATACAGCTACTAGAAAAAGAAGAGCTTACTTTCTATCTGAAAGTGAATCAAGTGATAGTGATAGTGTTCGTTATAAAACTCCTGGCAAAAACAGAATACGATATATCCCACATTTTGAAGCCGATAGTGAATTAGACACTGCAGATAGATCGGATAATGAAGAAATAACAATTTTTGAAATTACAGTTTTTGCTACTGATGGGACATTATGGGAAACATTGAAAGATCGTAGCAATTTTGGTGGAATTCCCGGTCATACCAAATTCAAAAACGTCTCAGGGCCAACTTCCTATGCCGAAAGAAATATTATACTTGGTACTGTAAAGAGTGCTTTTAATTTGATAAGCGACGAAAGTATATAATAGAATATATAAAATCACACACTGAACTCGAAGCTCGTAAAGTTTTGAAAAAAAAGACTGGACAGTAACAAAATCGCAATTATGGGCCTTTGTAGCAATTTTGTACGCTAGAGGAGCTTATGAGGCAAGACATTTGAAGTATTCGTATTTATGGTCTAAGAAGTCTGTTTTTTCTTCCGAACAATGAGTAGCGATAAGCTCAGAGAAATACTTCGATTTATACGTTTCGATAAGAAAAATGAATGAAGCGAACGACAGACAAATTTGCCTTGATTTCAAAAGTTTGCGAAAATTTTTTTGAGAATAGCGAGGCTTGTTATAAACCTAGCGCAAACATAACAGTCGATGACAAATTGTTCTCAACTAAAGTTAGGTGTCCATTTACTCAATACATGCCGAATAAACCAGACAAATTTGGCATCAAATTCTGGCTAGCTGCGGATGTTAGAAGCAAGTATATTCTCTTGAGCGAACGAGTTTATTGTGTATAAAATCACTGAGCCACATTTAGGTTGTGGACGAAATGCTTGCAAACAGGTTACTCGCAAAAAAAACTTCTTTGGTTGGAACAAGACGAGCAAATAGAAAAGAATTGCTGAAAATTGCAAAAGCCAAAAAGGACAACTTAGCACGATTTTCCACACAACTTTATAAACCGAACGACTGTACTCTTACTATTTTTAAAAGTAAGCCCAATAAAATATTGTATTAATAAAAGCATCGAAGTGTCGATATACTTGATCAAATGGCGCGAAAATATAGTACCAAAGCAGGCTCTCGCAGATGGCCACTTCACGTATTCTAAAATATCTTAGATTTAGCAGCAATAAATACTTGAATTTTATATAAAAACGTCACTAGCAAAAATCTCAAGAAAAGAATTTATTTTACATTTGGCTGAAGAATTAAGCTGTAACTATGGCCATGAAGCCATAAATACTTTCACGCCTCCATCTAATATACAGAATATTGTAAAACGGTTGAATTATAAGTTCAAGCGTCATTCATAACCAATAGACGTAAGGACGTCTGTGCTAAATGTAATAAAAATATCTGCGGAAAATATATTTTAAAAACAGAATACATTTATCGTAAAAATTGTTTTGAATAAAGTTTCTTTAAAATAACATTTTTCTAAACTTCAATTTTGATGTTTGAGTCAAATTGACTCATTTCAGACAAAAAAGTGTTAATCTAGGAAGCCAATGTTACCTAGAACATGCTTAAAACTCTCTAAAAAATTGTTATTCGAGTGGGAATATTTTTGAGAGTATAAAACTCATAAAAATATAAAAAAAAATCTCGGCCGCTACGGATCGCATAGAGGTGATTGTTGTGAGGATACGAATCCGATTTTAGAGCATTTGGCTAAGAAAGATACGGTTTCTTATAGGGCTTCTAAAATTAAATATACTAATTCAGAACTACTTCGATCACCTCTGTGCGATCCGTAGGGGCTGAGTTAAACAATTTCAAATGTTTACGAATTTTTGTATTACAATCGTTGATAATCTCTCTCGAATAACTCCAACTAATAATAAATCTCATAACTTTCCGGGCATGCAGCTAAAGAAGATTGGTTACCAACATCAACTACTAATTCAGAACCATTTCGGCCGCTCGATCATACAGATCCGTAGGGATCCTCCTCCGTGGGGGTTAGATATTCCAAATGTTTAAGAAATGTAGTATAACAAAAATTTCATAGATTTCCGAGCAAGTAGCTAAGTAAGATTGGTTTCCTTCATCAAGTACTAATTCAGAACCAGTGTGATCAGGGACAGTATTCCATATTCGTACGATTCTTATTTAAAATTGAATAGGAATTTTGTTCTTTCGTTTTCGTATCGTATTCAGGAATAGGGCCCAGCTATGTGCGATTCGTAGGATGTTTTGTTTTAAAGAATTTCATATCATAAATTTAATGTTTTTTATCGCATTATCAGCATATTTGACAAAAAAACATTTAATTTATAACATAAATCACACCAGCGAAAAATTCTGACTACTAAAAAATTTCAGATCATAACTTTCACTCAAAAATTTTGTAACAAATTTTGGTTTTACACCTCTGTTAGATTTAGTACACGGTGTTATAAGTTGTCTACTCTTTCCTAGTTGCAACTCGGTTAACTTTTGGGAACGGGTTAACATCGTCAATGTAAATGATTACACGTATACATGCGTAAACGAAATTAAATTTAAAACAAAATACAATCGGCGAAAAAACGAGAAATTACGAATAAATTAAAACGGGAATCTAAAATAATATGAAAGGCTCTCTTTCACTAGCTGTTTCAATTTTTTTTTTCTTCTTTTTGTGGCAAAGTGAGTTCATTGTTAAATATGGCAAATTAAATTTATTAACTATAGTGATGTGCAACGAGTACACCCGGAAATTTCTGATCGGCCAAAAGGAAGAATTGTTACAAAAATGGCGCCGAAAAAGGGACGTAAATAAAAAAAAAATTACGAGAAAAGGTATTATTACAACTGTAATGTTCAAGATGCTCGATGAAACGGAAATCAAAATTTAAAGAACGATCAACGGATCATTGAGAATAATAAAAATCACATTTAAGCACGTTTTGAGATTGAAGTTAACACGTGGATAAATTCGATTTAGGTCCTGGACAAACTGTTTACCTATTTTAATATCCCCAAAGCGATGCTGCTAATAATATCTTTGCAAAATTTTGCCCTAATTATATAAAAGCATTGATTCACCAGAAAATTGGAACTGGGACTTACGTGTGCAAGGATGAAAGTGGTAAAATCTTGCGACTTTTCCATATGCAAAAGATATCAAAGTTTAAAGTTGGTATACAAAAAAAAAACATAGACTCGCTTCGAAATTTTGCTTGCCGTTTAACAGGCCTGCTTATTCGAATCTGCCCTGTAATGATTATGTAAGATCACCCTGTTTTATGCTTATCGATAATCGATAAGTGTAGACGAAAAAGAAAAAATTGAAAAATGTACTAAAATCAGTTTAATAAGATTTGGTACTAGCTTTGGGATTTGCCCAAAATTTGACTATATAAACGGTATTACTCGGTTTACAAAGAAGAGAAGAGAATAAAAACAGAAAAAAAAGAAGAGAGTTAAGTAGAGATTTTCTAAAGCAAGGTGCAGTAAATTCTAAGCCTGAAAATAATCACGAATTTTAATTTTTTGTTTGTGCAATAAAAACTTTATGTAAAACTTAAAAATAAAAAATTTGAAGTTACTTATTATAATAAAATTCAGACTAACATTAAATTTTAAAAATAAATTAGAAAAATTTGTGTAACTATTGAAATGTGATTTACTTATGTGATATATTATCTATAATTCTAGATAAATCGAAATTTAAAAATCAAAATTATTTTTTCTGTTTAATAGTGTTGAAATATTTGTGTTTATTAAAAATTTTCAAATTGTTTTTTCAATTTTAAATACTTTTGGGATGCAGTGTATATTTTGCTTAATGCTTATTTTGGTATAAACTTTATTCCGATTTAAAGGTGGATTCAGTGTTGTGAAAGAATTCCTTCTGATTTTTTTATACCAATTTCATTGATTAAAAATGACGTTTTTTTCTTGTGAATTTTTTTCATTGGTTTAAAAAAATTTCAGAAGTAAGGTAGGAACGAAAAAACGCAATACCGAATCCGTCTTTAATGAACTTGTTTCGATAGTAGTTGAGATATGTTCTAAGAATTTTAAGGAGTTCTAATTTTTACAGTATTAGTTGGTTTCGGTACAACTATTCCCCAGTATGAATTGTTGTCCGATATTAACAGTTCTAGCAAATGTGTTCGATGTACCAGTTTACTGCGGGGTTATGTACGAACTATTGTACTACCACCGTTAAATAATGATAAAATGGCACCGAGAAGAAGAAACAGAACTACGAAATGAATTGTGTTGGTTACTTATCGAACTAATTTTAAATTTAACTATAAAGTGAGAATTTCGTTTTTTCTTTATGTGCAAATTTTTTATTTATTTTGTATTTTGGACTAGTTTCGAGAGTACTCTCTTTGCCAGCAGAAAAGAGTTATTCTAAAAATCAATTCTCTCAATATATCAACAACAAAAAAAAAACGATATCCTCACTTTACAGTTAAATTTAAAATTAAACCTCGTGATAAAAGTGCACAACAGAATAATGGAGAATAATTACCAAACTATCATTCATTATTGGCAAAGACCACTTAGGTCGTATGATAAAGCATACTAGATACGGAATAGCTACAAGATTTTAAGCAAATCATGAGCTATTAGGATGTCAAAGCAATAGCAATGAGTGTATGCAACTGCAGTATGAATGACTCTACTCCGAAAAATTTAAAACTACAAATTTCACTGCCATGAATAATGCTGTAACTATAGTAGAAGTTCCAGTTTCAGTGGCATTAGTATGTCACGGCCTTCCACTGGATCTTTGGGATGGTATATTTTTAATAAATCAAGGAAGATTGGTAACCAGCTAATACTCTGCTGTATCGTGCCGATCATTATGAAGCCATTCATTTAAAGGCCATTGGTGATTAGGACCAAGTGTTGGTTCATCGGGCCGTAAAATATCCTAATGTGGACTTCAATTCGTTCACCATGATTGGGAAACAAATAATTTAATTTTAATTTGCCACCGGTTTCGGTGGTTACACATGAACGTTACACAAGAATTCGTAATTCTGTATCTTCTTCTGGACACTTAATCGTAATTACTCCAGTTCTGAGCGAACTTTTTAATAATACGTGATACGTAAAGTTTCGAATATAGAATGACATCTAAGTCTGAAAAGCTAAATATTCACAAGAATTAAGGTTGCCGTTCAAAATTTTCCACAGGAATTAATTTTCAGGAGTGCATTTAGTCCTCTGTTGAATAATTGGGCTGATTATGTCAAGCTTTTAATCGGACCCTTTTAGTCAGACTTTAACCGTAACATATACTCGTAGACCAAATATATTTGATTACATTCTTATATTGGAGCGACATTTTTATAACGAAATGACTGATCATTTATCATTTCGTATTACAAAACAACTTCATCAAATTTATCACCATTATTATTCATTCATTCGTCTGTGTGTCAATTAAATTGTAATCATCGCGGCGCGTAAAAGTGGAAAACAAAACAAAAATTTCCACTTTTTTAAGTTCTACCATCTCTCATCGCTTCGCAGTGTCCTCCTCTCGGTATTATACACATTACAAAAACAACGAATGAAGCTGTATCACAAATTCTAGAGTGCCTTCTCTAACATTCATCTTGATTATTTTATATGATGCTTATGTTTGCTTTGTTGTTGTTGTATTTCATGGTTGTGGTAATTTTTATTTTTGGGTTATATGTCGAAATTTTCTTTTTTTTTCGTTTTAATATCACAACAAGTGTTACAATTTCATTTAGTTTATGGTGCCTTAAACTTATCAAATCTTCTCTACATACAATAATTGGTTAACACAATTGTTCCTAGAATTTCTAATTTTATAGTTGTTGTTGTTGTTGTATATTTTGACAAAATTAAATTATCATATATTGTCTCATCATTTTATTGTAATTGGGTTTGTTTTTTTGTCTGTGACGAGAATACATTTGGGACATACAACTCTGATTTCCCTTTCGTTTTGGTCGAATCAATTTGATGGTTTGAAACATAGCAACTAAGATTCGTGTGCAGAATTTGAATTATTTTTCTAGGTGTAATTTTAAATGGTTTGAAGCTATCATTACATTTTAGTACCGTATGAAGTTGGCCATTCCTCCATTCCACAAATCGTGTGTCATTTTTAACATTACTTCCTCTTATCACAATTTTTAAATTTTTTCTTTTCAATTTTAGGCTCAGTTGGAAGAAAATTAAAATCAAATATAGATAGGTGTGAAATGTCAATGCATTCCCATCGAGGTCAAATGTGCAAGTAAACATCATACCAGAAATTTTGTAAAACTGTTAAATGTTCTTTATAAATGTAAAGACTAAGAAAAGACCCGTTCAGCAAACTATAGAAGCTGCAGCATTGCCATTGAATTGAATATCGGAAATACAACAATGAATGCTAAAAACCAGGGTTTGGACTGGGTCCAAAAACGGATTTTAACCCCCCAAATTAGAAGCACTCAAAACCGCTAAGGTACCATGAATCAAGGCAAAACTGGTCAAATCGACAGTATACACCAAACCCTTCGACTGCACTAAGAGTGCCATTCCAAAACATAAAAATAGTCAAAACGGGGCGTCCCATTACAAGAATTTTTTTCTTGTACGTCGAAGATCAAATCGATGCCGTGTGTGGTGATGAGGAGCTCGAGCTATAGTATGGTAAACGCACTCAAACGGAAGATTATTGCCTCAGTCGTTCGATCAAGGTTCCAGCCTTCGGTGGCGACAACCACAAACAACTGACCAACTCACACAAGTTACATTATCTACAGGCGAATTTAATGGGTGACGCAGCATTGTTGCTTTAAATTTGGGAGCACCACCATTTGTCATCTTCGAAAGTTGTTACGACTTTTTTTTTGTCATAACAATTATTTCCCTACATACGATCACTCTTAGTATTTTACTTCTATGGCGAATCTTGCGTTGTGTCTGTAGCAATGTCACCTGTATACGAACATGTGGCATTTTCTGTACTAAAATATTTTCTACAATGTGGACATGTTTTTTTTAATTCTCGTGCTTGTCCCTACGATAAGGCCCCGCGCGATCGTCGGTTAAGTGAGAGAGCGAGGAAAATGTGCGCATCGCAATGTAAATTGATGCAAACGAAAGACAGAGAAGACAAAAGATTCTTCTAGAACGTTTTGGCGTTGTTTTCGGCGCGAGAATTTTATGTCAGGAGAGTCTTGCTGGTAATTTTAAACGACGAGTCTCGTTTTGATTTTTGATAAGTGAGGTCGCTAGTCACTTGTGATTAAGAAAAAAAATATATAAATAAAATACAAGAGTGATCTAGATTTTTCTATTGTTATAATTTCGTCGCCCACGATAGCATAGTATAAGTAGAGCGCTTGCTATGTAATTCGGGGGTCCCGGGTTCGATTCCTGGTGGTGACAAAAAAAGTTACGGCTGGGCGTTTTTAATGTGTTATGTTTTACATTGTGCATTGTCTTATATATCTCAAGCCATAGTTATCGGGTTTGCTCCATAAATATTTTTATTTTAAAATATAAATTACAAAAAGTAATAAAATTAAATATATTTCGGATTTTGTTTTAAAAATAAATGTAAAATCACTACATTTTATTGGTGTAAATTTAACTCATAAATTCTATTTTTTTGAGACAAGGGTGGTGTGATATTCTTTGCATTTCAGTTCAAGAAAAGGAAAAGTTGTAATTAAACTAATTCAAACATATTTAATTATATAATAATTAAATTGAATTGTAGTGGTGGTGTTTGTTATATCAAGTAAATTACACTGTGCTTAAAAAGCGAGGTTACAATAAAAATTGTATTGTAAAATTTATCCGGGCGGGGTGACGCCTAATTATCTACGAACGGGTAGCCAACCGGCTATTCGTCATATTTTTTGGGTATTGGGGGGAGGCCCAGCAACGAACGGATAGCCAACCGGTTGCTCATCTTCATATTCGTATTGGGGAGAGGCTCCGCAACTTTACGGGTGGTCAGTTGAGGCCACTCCGCTGGCGACGGATCCGGCGGCCAGCCGTATTATTTGGTAACAAGCTTACCGGCGGTTGGGCCTCACCAGTGGAACATGCAGGGAAACGGCATAACCAAGCCGCAACGGTCCAGGTGCGGCGTACCTGTGGCATAACGGTCGCCCAAGGCCGCAACGGTGCCTTTTTATAGTCAAGGCGAGCCAACGCCCAACGTATTTTGGCGGCCAGTCGAGGCCAATATATTTATCGGCGGGTGGGCCGCAACGTTCTTACGGTTAAGGCGAGGAGACGCCCAACGGTCCGGGGCGGCGGCCCTGTGGCATGACGGTCAACCTATAAAGCCGCAACACAAAGGTAGATCAAAGCGGTCCCAAACGTACCATTTGTTTTATTTTTTATTTATTTCATTTTATTTTTACTTTGATTTTCTTAAATTTCATTTTTTTTATTTTTATTAACTATATATATATTTTTGGTTGTGATCGAGTACCGATTACGGTGATCGTACACACGACCGGGGTGGGCGTTGGTCTCGCGCTTTTCCCGTTATTCACGTGGCGTTATATTTGTTGATTTTTTTCTTGCTGATTTAAGCCTCTAGTTTTATTTTCCCGCTAGGTGGCCATTTTGTTTTCTTTTTCGATGTTTCCTTTTGTATTCGGCCGCAGCTCTTTAATTGTTTGTTTCTATTGTCAATTATCATTTTGTTTATTTATCCTTTTGTGGGTCTCACTATAATTAAAATGAATTGCTAATTTTTCCGGGTTTGGTATGATGAGGGGGGACTCTCATTCTGTGTCGGGCTAGTGTTTGCGGTCCCTTGGTGCCCGCATCCGATTTCGAAACTAGGGCTTTGCTCTTCTAGCACTTCTCTCTCAGTTGTAGCCGGAAAAATCACCGTGTGAGGCCTCTGCGTGTGCTTAGATGAAATGTGCGGGAAGGCAGAAGCCATCCTGTCACAAAGTATAGAACCAAGCCTGTACTACAAATTGAATCAACCGTGGGTTCGGCAAGATCGTCGATACAACGACCAACATGAGTGGTCGACAATATGGGAGATGTAATTAACCCGAGCACAGTATCCATCATGCCAGGATATCATCGATTTCCTGCACGCCCACCCGATGGCAATCATTGAAGATGATGTCTATGACGGGAACCCAATCGATTTAACCGCAGTCACACAAAAAAGCGCCTTCATCATCGTACTCGTCACGAGCTCTCGCATCTTCACGCGTCACGCTGGAAGTCACAATATGTTTCAGCCTGATTAATTCAAGTTTCTTATATTCGAGGAAACGTCAAATCTCGTTCAAGAAAAAGGTTATGCTTGAACTGCCTGCGCAAAGGCCACACCAGCTCGTATTGTAAATCCAGTTTGTGTTGGATTTACAATAAAAGACACCATACGCTTATACATAATTCGAACCTGAATACCGAATCGCCATCTGTCGAATCATCATCACTACAATCACGCTACATCGCTACACATGGATGTACTGCTCGCCCCGGCAATCGCTTTCGTATCGAACTCAAATAAAGACTTCATCTTTCGAGCTCTGTTGGATTTGAGATCACAGGCCAGCTTCATATTGGAGAGTGGATTAGCGAGAAGAACAAATCAGTGGAAATCAGTCACAATCAGTCGAATCTGTGCGAATGAGGCGTCCACGTCACGTTCAATTCAACATGTTTCGTTATGGCTATACCTCTCGTCGTTGAAAACTTTCCCATCTTTATTACTATTTTCCTAACAAAAGAGACAGATTATTTGTAGCTGATGTAATTGGGGTGCTTCAAAACAATGGTTGTATCAGTGGTGTTAGTGGTTCACTTTTCGCCTAAAATATCAAACTTGCTTACCTTCCTCCGGCAAGGAAGAGCGCAACATAACCGATCAACTGTCTAGTTTAACGGCAGCTATCGGAGATTACCATTGACAACACACTCAGGTGTTTTGCGAAATAGACGACGTTTGTTTATCACAAGAATTGACGCACGATGAGTCAGATGCGAACGGCACTACAAAGCTAAATACTGTTGAAACGAAGACGGAAGATACACAGTCTTCCTGCCATTCACTGAAAGATCACCTTTGTTCTGAGTAAAACAAGCTCATGCAGGACTACCTGGAATCGGGTTATATGGAGAAATTGCTAAAACACCAGGAGAGATCGCAGGAATAAACGTGATATCTCCCTCACCATGCTGTGATGTAAAGCAAACTGCGCGTGGTATTCAATGCATCGTATAAAACATCAACCGGCTTGTCGCTCAACCAGAAGCTTTGCATTGGTCTCAAGCTTCAACAATACATCTTCGAAATACTAGCCCGTTTTCGCACTCATAAATTCTTTTTCATTCCAGATACCGCTCGGCACAGAAATTATCAGCGAAACGTGTGGCGACCTGCTCCATATGAACCAGTTCGAGATTATTGTTTGTGCAAGGTTACTTACGGTATCGCCAGCGCTCCGTATCTCGCAATTCTTCGCAAACTCGCATCGAGGAACTTCTACGTCGACGACTTGATGACCGGCTCAGACGACGTCATGGCTTTAATCGAACTTTAGAGACAAATGGTGGAACCGCTCCGATCAAATAGCTTCTCAATGAGATATCACTCGAATTCCGCAAACATCAGGGTGTCGATGCAGTCCAAACACTCGGGCTACATTAGCCTCTTTCGAAAGATTGTTTCGGATTTAACATAAGCTCATCATCGGATGTTTGTGCACCAATCAACCGAACGATTTTGGTAGCAGGCATCCAAAATATTTGATTCACACGGCAGGGTATCTCGTGGGTTTTCGGCATATCGTGGAATCGCATCCCTGAAAATGGTCTAGCATTGTGCTAGTGTACTCCTCGCTAAACTCACGTACAACATAATTCAATCACTGGACGTGCCGCCGGTTCATATGTACGCAACGTGGTACTTACGGTTGGCTACGCAGCTCCACTAATCGCTGCAAAACGATTGTGGGTAATCGGGTTTCCCAAATCATGGATTAGCTTCAACCTACCGATTGGAATTATGTCGACACCAAGCATAACCCCTTATTACTACACCGTCATCCGTTGTGGTGGATAGGTCCTGTATGGCTACGAGAAAATCCAAATCAATGGTCACGCCAAAGAACGAGCGAGGCCTTGAATAACATCGACGAACGAAAAATAAAGCCGATGATCGGAACGACTTTCTGTAACGGTATACAACAAGCTTACGAATTTAATTATTACGGAAGCAAATCATACATACAACGCTAAACGGTGGTCTACAGCTGTTGTTGGCATACTTAAAAAAACACTGTTGAATTTAAGGAGCAAAACCTTGGCGAATTTGGACGTACATAAATGTGTTGTGTGGTTGCACCATCGCGCAACGACGAGCCAGCAACTTATGGCCAATCTTCCATCGCATCATGTCACTCCGTCGAGACCATTGACGTAGACTATGCAGGCGCAATACCCATACAACTATGCAAAGACCGCGACAGTGCATCGACAAAGGGCTACATTTGCATTTTCGTTTGCTTATCTAAGAAAGCCTTACATTTGGAGCTAATAACAACAGAAGTTATAAAGTTAGAAACAAATTATTGCTAATTACTGTATTTTTGTTAGAAAGCTTTTTCGAAGCTGTTCTGAATAGAGAAAATTTTTAGCTTTCTATCGAATTTACATTACATTTTTTTGGTATCAATTTTCAGTATCAAATTCTTTATCTATTATTAATCATCCCAAATTTTGATGAATATTATATTTTAGAACCTAAATTAAGCTGCCTCAGCAATAAACAACCCTCCAGGGAAATTATAAATATAAAACAAAGTACCAACCAAGGACTAACAAGAGATCATTTTTGCATAAAGAAATTACGCATTAAAATAAACCAATAAATAATATTCCTTCCGAAAATTGCTTCGTTAACGGTTCTTTATACACTCTTAAGCATTTACATTTAATGAAATCCTCGATAAACAGGGCCATTCGGCATGTCCATTATGTATATACCAAAGACAAATTCTCACCCAATTAAAATCTAATTTAAAATTTTTTATTTATCTCTCACCTGTGTATTCTTCTTGTCACCGTCGTCGTATACTTTTTATACGTTATAAATTTTCTTATCGTTGTGTTTTTATTTTTTAGTTTTTCTTTTGCGCGCCACAGTATTCTCGTCTCGTTATTGTTTTTCCGTATAATTGAAAAATTAACAAACAAATACAAAACGAAACCAAAAACGGCAATTATTTACAATTGCAAGCACCTGGAAAGACAAGGAAAAGAAAAAAAATTAAATAAATTAATATAAAAAAACGAAATGAAAACATGAAAATTACCTAAACAATATAAAAAATATTCCTAAGAAATTTTCCAAATACAAACAAGTAGAAAAATAAAATGAAGAAATTGTTTTGTTTTCTGTTATGTTAAAAGATAAGAAAAATATTTTCTTTTTATCATAAAAACATAAAAAAATTATTTTTTTTTAAGAATACACAATTATTTCAAGGAAAATGGGGGTTGCTGCCCAAACTACCGCACCACACCAAGCCACGTGTATTCTGCCGGCACATAAAATTTCGATTCCAAATGTTTTTTTTTACACAAACGAGTACAATTCAATCTAGGGTTTGAATCACGTGACAGGTAGGTCGTAAACATAAGATATGTAAAGTAAATTGGACACACTTACACACGCACACATTACACAATGATATGTTATTCCCAAATTAAATTCAAGTTCTGTATTTATCTATGGTTTTATATGGGCAATATATTCGAATGATTTATCGTCATCATTAATAATGATTAAAAGTAGCCGGCCGCTATATTTAATATTTTTGGATGTAACAGACTTGTATGACTTGCGTATTTCGTGTATGTGTGTGTGTGCTTGTTTATATACGTATACGAGTGAAAACCGGGAAAGGTTGGACTATGTGTTTCTTGAGATACTATAAAAGAAAAATTACGTTAGATTTTATTTTTGGTCTTTAATATTTTATTTAATCTTTTCTCATACGTATCACATGATTAATGGTTAGATAAATTCTCTGGAACAAGTGCAAAGATACCGTTCTTTTGATTTATATCGTGATTATTAAATTTAGAGGTTATGTTATGTGGAACAATATAATACTCTGCGGAATCAAAATTGAAAATGTAAGTTAATTAAGGGCATAAGGACTAGAAGACGTGGATTGGGGAATGTGTTGTACTTCGCTTTTCCGGTAATTTCATCTTTCCGGTGTTTTTTAAGGAGTAATGAACCACAATTATAGCAAACTTTTATGGGCAGTCTAATCACCTCCCACTAACATAAACAATTTCTCGATTACGAGTAGTTCATTTTTTAAATTTTACTTTAACAATTACCTACAGCATGCTGCAGTTGGCCGGCCATAAAACAAATGTGTAAGAAAAAATTTTTAGATAAAAAAATTACATCAAATAAGCATATAGGTGTGATTAGCTGAGTAATTGACCAATATATTCCTGAAGGAATCATACAGAAATCAAATATAACAAAATACTGTAAGAAAGAAAAAGATCTCCTCGGACCACGCTCAGGGGGGTAAATATTTAGAAATTCATGACTTATTTTGTGTAGACTGACTTATTTGAAAGTCTACAATAAGTCACCTCACGAGGAGACTTATTGTAGACTTTCTTGGCTTATTTTGTAGGTTTTACAAAAATGACATTTCAAACATTTTTTGATCGTTAGCTGTGATATATGACAACAGTAGAAAAATTATAATTTTTAACTGTAAAATAAAAATATTTTTTTTTTGGATAATGTTCCAAACAACGGACAAAAGTAACCCCAAAAGGAAACTTTATACTTCACGTTGTAAGTGCATTTAAAATTACATATTGTATGTTATTAATCGGAACCGTTTTCTTGTTTTAATCATGAATTATGTTTAAGGGACTGAAGAGGAAACACATGCACTAATTGATTTAAGGATAGAAACAGATTCCTCATTTAAACGGAAAAATGTGGTACCAAAAACTTTATGGGAGTAAGTTTACTATATGTGAGTAATTTTGTGAATTTACAGTTTAATGCGCCATTTTTCTTTATAGACAACTAGCCGAAGATTTAAATATTTCTAAAAGCGGTTGGTTTGAGTGGGACGAACAGCAGGCAAGGGTTCAAAAAAAAACTCCAATTATCACTTAATTTACACACAAAATATTTGTATTTGGGGTTTTTATCCAAAAACGATGTTGTTCCAAAATTTTCTTGTCACCGAATGAAATATTTTTTCTAATTAATTTTTTATGACAGTATTTTAAATCGCGACATCTCGATTTGAACATTATTACCTTTACAATTTTTAGTACAATATGATTTCTTACTTTTAGTTCTAATCTATTACTTATTGATTTTAAATTTATAAACAGTTGTCAAAAAACATAAACAATACAAATCGGATTCAATTTTTGATCGTAAGTAAAATTATACATAATTATGCATGCAAATAAACAAATAAACAAATTTTATTATACAATTTTTTTTCAGATGTATTTTCAGCAGCTGTTCGCTTTCATCCGATCTGCACTCTCAATTTGATTGGGATGACGACGCTTGACATTCAACAGCGGTACAGAATGTGAGAAAAATGGAAAAACCTGGTTTAAACCTACAAAAAACGTAAACAACCTCCAACAAGACAAGGCATGTCCACAAATAAAATAAATTCAAATAATTGGCCATTTTATTCCAAATTAAATGATTTCATCGGTGGCAAACACAACATAGCTCCGACGGTCTTATTGCAGTCGATACTAGATTACGACATTGAATATTTGGACGAAGAGCCAATCACACACACAGAACCGCCATTAACAAATACGCCATCGACAAATGATCTTGATGCTGTATTTATGGCGGATATACCATCAACAGACACGCCGTCAACATCCAGATAGACCATCGCAAAAAAATAAAGATGCGCTTTTGCAATACATGAAGGACAGAGGCCAAAAATATTTTAAAGAATTAAAAAAAAATAATGAATTAATTAAAAAAATACGTAAAACATATTTCCCGGAGGTTGTTTTATCCGATTCAGACTCGGAATAAATCCAAATCATAATTTTAATTATAGTTTGATTATTTTTAAGTTCATAATTTAAGTTTAACTATTATAGGAAATTAAGTATTTGTGATGAATTTAACAAAATAATTGAAATATGTATGTGATGGAATAAAATGTTTATTTATACTAATAAAATTAAATTGTATTTTTACTAGAGAATTGAGGTACAAATAATGTCTCTGAACTGAAGAGCTGATTCTGCGATGTTTGTTACATTTTGATACTTTTCCTCTTCTTCTAGTGTGATTTCATTAGATAAAACGCTTGCTCTATTGCGATCCTCGCCTTACTGTGCAGATGGTTATATTTAAGTTGGGCGTCAGTAAGGTTACTTCCTTTATATGGAGTCATGATTGCTATCGGATTGACGGAGCACTGGTAGCCACTATCTTCAAGTAAATAGTATCCACTGGGAGGGTACTTTGCAAATTTTAAAAGCTTGCTATTTCGCAACATTCGTTGATCATGAACTGATCCTGGGAATCCAATGCACAGATCTATAATTTTTTTTTTGATGGTCACATACAGCTAAAAATATAAATGATTTAAACTTGTATGGTCAAAAAATGAAATTCTTACCTTGAACCTGAATAGAATAGTCTAACTTTCTATTTATATATTCGTCGTGATGACTAATTGGACATTTAATTTTCACATGGCTCCCGTGTATTGCACCAACCGCCTTGTTGAATGCATTTGACGTTGCTCGTAAAGCAAACGCATCACCTATTCCTTCTAGCTCTTCGTGAGTGGGAAAATGAACAATTTTATTTAAAAGTTTTTCAAAATATTTCAAATATTTGTGACAAATTGTAATTGATGTCGTCTTTGGTATGTTCATAGCAACAGACAATGTAACTTGTACCGCTGTAACTTGCCCGCAAGCTAGCCAAAAGAGAAATATTATGAGTTCTATTTCCCTTTGATGGCCGGAACGTTTATCTGGTATCAATTCTAGTACATTTCGAAAAGTAATAAAATTAACTCTCCAATGTTTTTTGCCAAATTGGTATTCCCTCTTATAATTTTTGATATAATTCCAAAACTAAAGTTGGTTGTACAATATTTCAAACCATAGATCAAATATGAATTGGACAATATACAATTCAAACCATAAATACGTTGAATATCTACTCTTCGCATAAGACGAGTATTTCTACATTATGTTTGATGATTTTAGAGTAAAGCCTAATATTCCTATTTACCAATATAGCCAGTAACATCATTTGACGCCGACGATTTTCCATTTTAACAATTTTTCCAAAAAATATTTTCACAAACAATAAAAAAGACCACTAATTATTAAAACTGTGAACTGCCAATTAATGAAATGTAGGGTTATGTTCAAATAAGTCTCGATTTGAATTGGACCACCAGATTACTTATTTCAAGCCGCCATTTTGAATAAGTCAAATAAGTCGACTTATTTCAAAAATAAGCCACGAATTGAACCGCAGTCTTAGTTTGGCGAGGATTTTCGCACAGTATTCACTCGACCCAGAAAAACTTCTTGAACAAACATAATGGAAGCAACTTCACACCGTTACATCAGTGATTGTAAACCGAGCAAAGCGCAACAATCATAATAAGGTTGGATAGCGAATCCCACCAAATCCTTTAAGGGTAAACACCTGAGAAATAGGCATATTCAACAAAAGTACCTATACAGTTGTGTTTAATTAGCCCCAACATAACATACACCTTTGAAATAATGTGATCAATGTGTCTTATAAATGAGGAGTTGGAACAAAAACAACACAAAGTTCCTTGATAAATTCGACTCTTTCAATTTGGCTGTGAAGGCAAGAATACGTAGCGGTAAGCGAGAACGAAAAAACGACATGGATCTACACTTGTGTTCAAAGACAACTTGTTGCTAGTCGACTCACAAAACGAGTCGAAATTCTTTTGGAATCTAATACTCGTAGAATCAGACAATTCACTTATGGATATTTTCATATCATCCGCATATAGAAAACGTTGGTCGAACACAAGGCAATTTACTACATCGATAATGACAATCGATAATAAGAGAGGAAAACCTAATGTAACCTGCGGAATACCTAAAGTGACTCGAAATCTAAAAGATGAGTTTTTGATTTTTCTTTATTGCCAGCAATTAGGCAGCCATGATTTCAACCACCTGACAGGAAGAGACGGGAGAATTTTTAAATTTAAATAAAAATGAGAATATGTTTTATTTATGTTTGTTCTCTCTTCTTCCTCAGAACTCTCGAAACTAGTACGAAAAAAAAAATTAAAAATCAAAAAAATATATCACATAAAAAAAACATATTCTTATTTTTATTTAAATTTAAAAATTAAATCTCGTGATAAAAGGGCAAAGAATTAATGCAAAATAAGAGACTCCCGTCTCAACTTATCGTTCCCGTTCAACTTATTAAGCATATAAAGCAGAATTGAGTCTTGTAAAAAATCCGAACAAATTACATCGAGCTGACAACGGGAGGTAGCATTATGGAATGGATGGCCGCAGAAGGATATCAAATTAGTGACCGTGAATCTGCCAGAGAAAAATAAGTGTTGAGTCGGAGAGATTAATGTATTCAGCTGATAGAAGAAGGATCGGTGGAATAAAGCCTCAAATAACTTGGGGATTGCCGAGAGTATGGCATTTTCGCGGTAGTTGCTGCGATGTCGTACTTTCCTTGACTTTAAAATTGGACGAATAAAGAAGATTTTCCATGGTTCTGGAAAGAATTCATTAAGAGCGTCCTTTACTAAAATAAATTTTAATTTTGAAGCTAACCTAAAATTTAAAATACGCACATGTACAATCATACTACATTATTTTCCTAGTAGTGGTTAATATGTATACTTTTGATCTTTTGTTTAGTTTTGCCAAGTTTTGCTTATGAATGGAAAAAAATCAATATAGTGTATTGTTGTTGGTTTATGGAATGGAATAAAAACGAAACACATAGAAATTAAATACAGTATGTCCTCGACTTATGTGATTAATTCGTTCTGTAGGTTTTCGCGTAAGTCGAAAAATCGCGTAAGTCGAACAAACCTTAAATTCAGCGTACATGGATACATTAAAGTACATAGAACCTACTTACTAAAGAACTGTAAGCATCATCCACTTCTTTGACACTTCGCGACGAATCGTTCTGGATCAGGGGGTCTATTATGGTATTTTCGATAGCGTTTTTTATTCGATACTATCGAAAAAGCGCTATTATGAAATTTTCGACAGCGTTTGTTTTCGATATTATCGAAAAATTTACGACACGTCCTAAGGTGTCGAATATCTTTACGAATACTTAAATTATACTTAAAATATAAAATTTCCGGTTAAATAATTTTAATTATTAAAATTTAATGAGTTTAATTATAAAAAAATTTCGTAATACAATTTTATTGAGATTTTATATTTTCGAAACAATCGAAAATTTCATAATAGCCATTTTCGACGTTATCGAAACGATCGATATTCTCGAAAATAAACGATATCGAAAATACCATAATCGGCCCCCAGGATGTTGAGCGTCGAATCCATCTAAACCATACTCTCTTTCTGCCACCCTCACTGTCGCATGAAAATAATAGTGTGTGTAAACAAACAAAAGTAGAGAACTTAGAAATAAAGCGCAGCTTTAAAAATTTTTTTAATAAAAAATTTAAAAACCTACTCATTTCATCAAAAAAACTCAAAATCCCATTTTTTTTTAAATCACGTAAGTACGAATTCAAGTAAGTCGAATTCGCGTAAGTCGAGGACTTACTGTAATTTGAAGTCAATTAGTGCATTCATGTCCTAATTTCCATGGAAATGTTTTTAAAAATCTCGCGTAAACACAAAATGCATTAATAATGCCTGTATCAACAACGTGAACAAAATGTGTAAGCAAAATAAATAGTTTAGTAAAAATTAGATTTATTTTCGTATGTCCTAACATTCTTACCTTTATAATTCGATCTCTATTGGTTTGGACACTTGCATATTGTAAATTGCAACTTCTGATGTAGTAATGATATAAATATAGTTCCCAGAATTTATTACAATATACATAATTACAATTCAGTGATTACATGAAAACCACCCCTATGAATTGCCTAAGGGAAAATTGTATCCCAGAACAGTTATTATCATCAACCAATCAAGAAATCTTGACCACATCAATCAGATTAGACGGTATTGGCCTCAGATATGTACAAAAATGTCGATTTTAGTGAGTTCAATTATTTATTACACCAGACCGCACCAGATATTGAATCAAACGTTTGTCTTCGATATATGTATAACGATTTATAAGCTCACGATAGAAAAGCCCCATACCATAAATTAATCTGTTACGATTGATATGATGATCAGTGTTGTGCATCAACGCGTATTTCCGAATTGTCTCCATGTTGGTGCCGGAAATAGCGTAGACAATTGATAGGTAGACAATGTCGATAATTTGTAGGATATGTAGAAAATTTGTAGATAATGTAGATTATTATTTTTTTGTTGTTTTTCATTGTTTTTCTGTATGAAAGATGACGACCTTGTATTTTTCCAGTTTAAATTAGGTTTTACCTATTTATTACGCCAATTAAAATTCAATTTTTATTAAACAAATAGGTGAGATTGAAAATCTTGGTCAATCGATGTCTTTAATATTAGTAGAACCATAAGCGATTTACTACGTTTCGCAGTACCAAATGCGGTCTGTCCTGAACATTTTCGAAACAAATACTTCATGTATGATTTTAACATCCGGTTTTGAGCAACGTAACTTATAGCGTAAATGAGTTTTGTTGATTGTTTACTGTTTTGGTTGTATATTTTGATCAAAATTGAATACAAAAAAAAGATGTTTCTTACAGATAATGTAATTTCCCAGACTAAATTTGTCTGATAGCTGTGATGATGATCTTGTCATTAACAAGTATACAGGCTGGTTTTTTTTAATGTAGGTGATATCAATTTTCGCTCGAGTTAGCTCAGGATTAGATTTGACCCAGAGATTCACCAATTGATTATCAACCGACGTTTGTGTTTCCTGGTCCTTTTCCAATGGAGTTATCTTTCTTGAAATTATAGATAGATAAAACAACAACAACTTCATCACTAAAGTCAAGCAACCATTGCTTGGATTATTACAAGGTCTCCGGGTGACCACTTGGGAACATAAGAGAAAAAAGTGAATAATATGAAATGGAATGAAACCTCCTCCCAACTTTCCTCTCCCTCCCCTTCAACCTTCGGCCAGTGTACAAAAGAGGTATGCTCAGAAGCCATGAAAACTGGCTAGGATCAATCATTCATTGATCCATATTCAAAATGATTACAGAAACCAATATTAGAATAAATAATGCAACATGACAAATATCCGACACTAGGCTATCGTAGAGGAACACGAATTTTAAATTGAAAATCAAAACTGTAACAGAAACGTGAAGGCTTAGCAACAATTAGAGAAAAAAGAGAAACGAAATTTTTGGTAATTACTTAATATATTCTCTGGACGCAATGAACAAGGCGTGGGCACACTCCATGTGCTCCTAAATTGTAGATAAAGGGAAAAATAAAGCTTAAAGTATCAGGTGATCCTTCAGTCATATTTTGGCATTTATTAGGATTATGAACTCGTTACTCGAGGAACTTGATCTTTCAATAGGGACGCTCGAAATTTGTTGGGTTACAGCAGCCATGTTGTTCGATATTGTCAAATCTGTTGTAAATTGTTCAGTAGTATATGTCAAATTGCCGCAAATATACAGTAAGTTCCTGCACCTCCCTTCCACAGTTTAATCCTCCCAAGCCCTGTTTAAAACCGAGTTTTATCGTGTAAATGATTTTAAATTTGTTTAAATTTGCTCATTCAACGATTTCGTACTTAACCGTAACCTAAGCCGCACTTTAAACCATATCATATTTTTCAATGTGACGAAAAAATGAATTCCATCTTGAAATGGTTTGTTTGATTACAAAGAAATAATAGAATTTTGAAATTTTTTTTTTACTTTCCGTTCCGTATATTGGTCGCGACCTGATGAGGAGGCTGATTTTTTCAAATCAATAATCTCATCCGTTCGAAACTGATTGTTGTAATTCTTACATATTTTCCATCTATAAGTTAAAATTTAAATTTTGATAATTACTAACAGAAATATAATTTTCGGCATTGCCTACATTCTCTACATTGTTCACGCCATTTCCCTAATTTTCTACATACATTGTTTTCACGTGTAGAATATAAATTATCTACGCGGTGTAGACAATACGGCACAACACTGACGATGATCTGATCGAATTGATTTATGAGCTCCGATATTAGCTCAAATATATATACACAAAATCCAATATAGAAATATTTAAATTTTTACTGTATAAATGGGTGGAGTTTATGCTAAAGGGTAGCAGTACAAAAACTATTCAAAATAATATTTTTAGAGGTGAGGACCCAAAGGAGCTCAAAATTATTCATTTGGAGATTTCAAAAGCTCATAAATAGTTCATAGTTCCGCCTTGTTTTGTTTCTTGCATGATTCCCAGGCTAAGTAACTGAACAAACTTAAAGATTTCCATGCCCTTTAAAATCAATTTCTCTTATAGGTATATATGTACAATACATACATAGGCTTTACATATAATAATAATAATGCCTTGTAAAATAATAAACTAGTGCAACCCAAATATTTTATAACAATCTTAAATATCAAAGCATGTACATATTATATAATAAATAAAAATATACATAATGTGTATCAAAAATTACATCGTTATCGCCTTTGACTGTGTGTCTTCATTGATTCATTTTTTTTTTAAATCGAATCGAAATACAAATCACACAACACAAAAAATTTAATATATTCTACATGTAGATGTACATTAGTATTCTATGTAGAATAAATTAGTATTGGTTCCGATTGTATAATCATAAACAGAATCTACTTAAATATAAGTCCTGCTAACTCCACACATATAAAATAAACAATAACTAAGTAAAGATGTATTGGAATTATTTTTTCCATAGTAATTTTTTTTAAAATAACTAAGTATAAATGTGTTGGTGCAGAAACAAAAAAAATGAGCAAAAACAAATTCAAATTTACGTTGCATTGTTAGTGTAACCAACACACTCTTTGTTAGTTTTCTTTAAATAGGTATCTGTCAATGAGAGAGTAAGCAGGACTTATATTTAAGTAGATTCTGATCATAAATATAGAACACTACCAAATTCATTCATTTTCGTTTTTTTTCTCCAATGTTATTCTCCATTCTTTGTGTAAAATTATTTACACATACACAAACATTTGATTCCCTTCATGTGCTTGCTTGCGCATACCAAACGAGTAATAGCCACCAATCGGAATTTTGCTGAACTTATTTTCATGAACAATTTTGATAAACTATTTTTATTTTTATAATTTATATATTAAAATTGAAAAATATTTAGAAAAGAAGAAAACTAGGCACGAGATTAAGAATTCTAGTTGATTCTTGTGAAAGAATTTTTTGTCTACTGTAGTTGTACATTCCAATCGAACCTGCACAACTTGCTCAAGTTTGAGAGCTAATAACAAAAAATTAAAAGAAAATTTGGGAAAACTAGAAAAACTAGGCACGAGTTTTACATGTTATCCAATGAATATAAAAAAATTCTAGAAGAAAATATTCACACAAGTGCTTATCGAACCTGCACAAGATACCATTACTTTGGTACAAGACCTTCTTAAGCGGGCGAGTTAAGCCTTCAACGCACCTCTTCAATCGGTGCAATTGTATCATGCCCAGCATTCGTTCTGACATTCGATTGGTCCAAAATAAGAAAGTCTCATCCTCAGAGAAGCTTGGTAAATCAAACTCAAAAGGATCGCTTTAAGACCCAGGATTGAGCGGGATGGAAGGAGTTTCATAAACCGAAACCACAAACTTTCCGTTTGAAGTTAATGAACAATCTTTTTGGAGTTAATGTCAAATTCTCTTCAATCTGCAAAAGATAATTGTTGTATACAAAATCATTCAGGATAGAATACTGCCTACAAGCCACGTTGAAACTGGAATAGAACCGATCACCGTTTATTAGTTAAGTTGAAGTACAATATCGTTTAAGTTACCACCCTGTTGAACAATACTCCTATACGAGTTGACCAGGAATTCGTTAAGGGACACATAATCAGCCCTCCTGAAATTAAAATGAGGAGGGAGAGGGGTGAACACCGGATTATGGAATATGCTGGAACACCCGGTAAAATCAACGCCGTAATCTCCAAGCGAGTCACATTCGTACACAAAATTGGATGTAGTTTCTCTTGCATGTTACGGATCCCGTATAGCGTTTCCAAAAAACTCGATAATAGCTTTCACTTGTTCATCGGTCGAGGAACAAATAAATGAAAGGTTAAAGTCGAACAATCATAAGTTATTAACAATTAACACAAGAATTCTTGGTCACTGCAGATTCGATAAATTTACTTACGCACATAGCCGTCCAAACTCGAACCGTAACGATTATATACCGCAACGATTATCACAGAAAATGAAGAAATTTTAACACAAACAACAGCGTTGTAAAGTGCATAATAAGCGATCACTTCACACCAAGCTCCTTAATTCCATCTCAACTTTGTACTGGCCCTTTCTGTATATAAATAAATTGGTTGGGAAGAATTTTTGCAAAAACGATGACAATGAAAGTCCCTATGGCCTTATCCCGAATGCTGCGTGCGTTTTAGTAGAATATGGACCAGCCCGATTTACCGAAGTATTCCGATTCATGGACGTTAATGTAGGATAATGGAGATGTTTGAGCTTCAAATCATGAAATGGCCGTTGATCTGGTGTTTTTAAATTCAATTTCATTGAAACGGTCTTTGGGTAAATCGAGCAACTTAACCTGAACTAACAAACAAATATCTGAGCCATCAATACTATGTTATGGCGGCTCTGTAGTGGTACTCACTTCGTTTGAAATAGTCAATTTTTGACAACAAATATAACAATGTTGGTCGCAAGGACGGTTATTGTGAGCTGTATAAGCCACGTGCCTTGTCATCTCGCAGGCGTCCAATCTCACTACAATCTCCGAGCAAACATGGCAAACTCTCGAGTCACCTGGGACCACATATCACCCCACAGGGATAAAATCGGCTTCAAAATACATCTTCCCCATTATTGCAGAACTTAACTGTGATCAACAAAGGCGGGCAAGTGTATTTTGGTAAATTTCTAGTCATAAATATTACAGCTCGATGTTTTAGGCATGTATTGGATCGAGTATTGGAATTATCACTGCAACTTGCAGTGTCATTCGTACGACAAAATAGAAACATTATGCCTTCATTACGGAATTGAACAACAAATGTTAATCCATCTTCAGCGATACACCTGGAAAATGTTTAAAGGGTTAAGCGACCATCTATTTGAAACCTGACGTACGTTCTGTGTGCCGGCCGCGGTGACCGGTATCTTTCGCAGTATTAGAAGAAGTTCAATGTGACCTGGATCATCTTCAAAAAATCTACATTATTTCACCGATTGAGATCGTCGCGGTCAAACGTCCTAACGGTCTCCTACATCGAGACCTGCACAAATCCACCCCCCAATTTCTGACGAAATGTTCACACAACTCACTGGCAGTAAAGTGTTCAGCATTTTCCAGTAAATTGTAGGCGTTATGCTGGCTATGGATAGGTTGCTTATATTAACGATAGTCTAGTACACTCCAAGGACGAGCACCCCTTCAAAGCGGTCCTAAAACGACTTTTTCAACGTCTGGAGAAATATGGTTTCCGAGTGAAGTTAACCAAATGTAATTTTTTCGCAATGAAGTCAATTATTTGGGAATAATCGTAAAATGCCAGAAAATCAGCACAGATCCATCGAAAATTCAACACAGATCCATCGAATCTTGAATAGAAATATCAATTTGGAATGATCCCACAAATGTCAACATCATTTGACAAATTCAGACGCATTTTCACATCGGAATTACTGCTCACTCATTACGACCAAGCTCTACCTGCAAAACTCTAGCTGATACTGCCAACATGGAAAACGGACCGTCGATTTCCCTCGTCTATCTCTAGGCTAAATGGAGAAAATTATTTTGCATGAGTCGCGAACTCTAACAATATGTGAGAAAAATTACGGCCAAATGGAGAAATGAGGTCGACGTGGTGAACGCAATCACGAACTTCCATCGGTACATCTATGGGAGAAGATTTACACTGGTAACCGACAAAAACCTTTCCTCAGAAATTTTGGGTCGAAAGATGGTATGCCGGTATACACCGCAAATCAAGTTCAACGGTGAGCATCGACATTTTAAATGCGAATCATCGCATCAACCCGAGTAGTAGTTTGGAAGTAAAACACTTCAGAAAGATGACAAAATAATTTTTGGTAATTTTAATGCTCAAATTGGCAGTGTTAGCAAAATACAACGTGACACCATCGGCCCAGACAAAAATTTCCGCAGTATCAACGATGTCAAAACAAGACGCGGATTTATAAATGTAAATGCTAAGCTCAAGGACAAATATCGCTCATTGAGCGAAAATATTGATCACAACAAAGAAGCCAATCACAAAATTCGCGAGCATAAAACCAGGACAAGAAAGATCAAAATGCAATGAAATAGCTCTTAGCAACAATTCATTCAACATAAAACCGTTTAATAAACTTTTATTGCTGTCCAATTAAGAAAGCCGTAGACAATTAACCCCGACAACAACAGTTAGATTTTTATGGGAGTTGTGCGTCCCCTAACGACCTTAAGCATTATGAGAACTTGCTTGCTTTTAACCAGAACAATTTCTCTCAGCGTTAATACTTTTCTGCCTTACATAATGCATTCCTTCCTTGTAACCACTGGCCAAATTTTTCATTATTTGCATCGGTTTATCCAAATAAAATACGAATATTATATTGAATTCTGGGCATCTGTGAGCTCATAAAATTTCATTTTCATAAATAACACAATTTTGTATTTTCTTTTTTTAGACATAGACATAAGACAAGCCCGTATGATGCTTTATTTGGTTTGGACGAAAAATCAGTCTTGAGAATTCTGCTGGTGATATTAATCCCTCATTATACCTCAATCATCCTCCCATTACCTCATTAAATTATTAAAAGACGAGAAAATGTCAGGCCCTGTGGATTTTCTATAAAAATTGAAATAAATATTGTCAACAAATTAGTGCTGCGCTGAAGGGTCGTTTATTTAAAAAAAAACAATCACAAATGGCCACCACATTCATGTGATTAAACAGTTTTTATTTGGAAATCCCTCAAAGGAATACTTTATCCATTAATCTAAAGGAAATTGAAAAAATAGAAAACAATATGTCGCTTTTATAATGAGCTTTTAAGAGGTGTCGTGGGGATAATTTAAGCGATTTGAGTTTTTCTAACTAATTTATAAACAACTTAACTATGTTTATTAAAAGAAAATCGCTTTATGAAAACCTCAATAAAATGGGGTCGGGCATGTGCCATTTCTGTGTTGATGATAGCAATAAATAATAATAATATATCAAAGGAACCGTCGGCCATAAACTTAGCTACTAAAATTTTGGCACAAATTACCGTTATAAAAATTATATCTCGTAAAAACTTAATCTAACAAATATTCAGAGGTTAACTATTACTGCAATTAGCGCAAGGCAATTAAGAAAATAAAAATTAAAAATTAAACTAAATCCAAGGTAATTTTATGTACGTCTCCGTATAAATCCAAGTTCATTCATATTTTCATTTTCATCTGACATAAATTCGCACACAATTTCCTACTTTGCCGCACAAAAAATATTCATGATGATGACTAACCCTCATCATGTGCAAACAATAAACAATACTCCAGTAATATCGAATCCCATCATAAGACTCCTTCTTCGCATTACTCGCGCGTATTTTATTATTGTTTATGTACGAGAGGCACACAAAGCAAAAAGGTTTGTTCCAAAGAAATTAGCAAGACGTACAAAAAACAAATAAAAAAAAATGGTTTTCCTTTATTTGCACAATTTACATATTGCAAAATAATAGTCACAAAAATTATGAATTTTAACCTTGATGCTTGATTAAAAAAAAAAAAAAAATATACGAAAAAGAAATGAATAAGACGACGATAAAATAAAAACTTTAAAGATTTGAAATTGTGCTTTGAATAAATTTTCTTAGGCAAACATAATATTAGTGGTGGCAGTCGAAGAAAATGAAAAGAATATTGTGTGTTATGTATACATGGTTTAATAGTACATATACGCTTACATGGTGCGTGTGAAATCTCAAAAGATTATAGTCTTTATGTGTTCATTATATTTCGGGAATATATTCCCGCTAAATACATTTCGAAAATAAAACATTGAGTTTCGCCATGATGTTATTACCTCCCTGCATCTTATCAATATCGTATTATATGTCGCTATATTTTTGTATGCGCCAAACGTCTTAAAGAAAATATTAACACAACAACAAAAAAATTATCCGAATACAAAGAAATAAAATGAAACATCTGCGCGCTATTCTCATTTTGTGTGTAGGGCGCGCGTTAGATGGAAATGTTTTACATATCGTAATGTTTTTATAGCCTGTGAATAAAATATTGTAATGTAGCAATTCCTTTGTGACCAGGGCGCGTAATATTCAGCTGCTTCGTGTTACAGTCATTGTTAAGGATATGTCCTGTTTGGTACAAAAAAAAATTTTTTTTTTTGATAAGAAAAAATTAAAATTTTACAAAATTCCATTTCTGGTACGTTATTTCCTCTTCAATTGTTGTTTTACATAAACAAGAAAACGGAAAAATAGAAAGAAGTTACCGGAAATCCAACGAATTAAACAAAACGATTATTTTTGATATACTGAGGTTCTTTTTTTATCGATGATCTAATGTATTGTGTGTCTGGGTGGTTTTGAATCATTTGACTCGTATTATGACATAAGCCGCACGTCGCGTATTGACGATTTTTAATGAATAACAAAACAAATATTTTTTTATGCTGCATCGAAAATGCACTCGAGATGTATCGTAAGAATTATATAGTCAATGTTAAATTTACATTGAGCTCTAATTGTATTGTTATGTCTAGTAATTTTTAGGCTTGTGCTTAAATGAGGAATGCTTAAAATTTATTTTAAAACCAGAACCTATTCTTTAAAAAACCATCAAGCATACGTAAAAATAGGCACCGTCAGCGATTACATGAATCAGGAGGCGAATTATGTAAGCATTACGAGTTACGACAAATGACGTGAAAAATCCTTTTTATTTAAAGCATTTTGAGTTAGTCGTATACATTTATAAATTCGAGACAAAAGTCGTACTATCTATTTTTTCTTGTTTTCATTGAAAATTTGTCAAAATAAGTTTGAGTCGAAACTCGTAAGTCGAACTCGTAATGCTTACATAATTCGCCCCCAGAATTTTCATCGGGTATTACCGAATGCGGAGTTTGCGGACGTGTACGGCGTCTTTATCGATACCCGAATCATAGTAGGGTTGTGATGATAAAAGGGCGAGATTATTACTTTTTATTATTGACACCGACAAGGCTAGTTTCACCTTGTAAAGTTGTAAATGCATGGAGGAATGATGAATTAAGAAAAGAACGATGATTAGTAAGTTAGTGACAATGAATCACAAGAAACGAATGACTTTAAAGTCACATTTTTTACGATATCGTCGTACACAGATGGTTCGGTCAAATTAAGATCTTATTGCAACTCTCGTTGCACTAGCAGCTGTTCCACTGCTTCCGACACCCAATCAAGGTACCAGGGAAAATCCACACCCCAGCCATTCTTTTAAGGACGAAACATGCAATTCAATAACTTCAATAAGAATGAGTAAAGGAAGAATGGCAACAAATGCTTTCAAGGTTGTAGTTGATACACACTTCCACGCATTTGTTTCCTGTGCCACCTAGAAAAAACATTTCTACATGGTCTCTCGTATTTCCACATGATCTCTCTGTTCCGTGTTGTCATGCAAATTGAAAGCCTACGCTAAATAGGCCGACGGAACCTGTTAGGCAGTACCTTCTAAGAATAGTAGATAACCGCCAACCGGCTAGCGGCTGGTGCAATTAGAAAAGTGCAATTAAAAAATATTCGAGTTTTACAATAAGTTTTATAAAGCAAAAATAATATCGTAACGTACTGCAGACAGAGAAATATGTTCAGGGGGGGGGGGTTCAGTGTGACTTGTAGTAGCTAACAAGAAGAGGTAACTCGAAACCTCTATAAACCTTTAGAACGAGGTTGACCAGGTTTAAAGCGGGAGGGCACCCGTGATAGTATTATCGGGACTAAATACGACACACTTGATGCCTCTAAATTTGATTTTGTACCGAGCATGATGAACCTTAAGCGCTCAAAATAGTAACATCAAGTTTGTGCTTAATATGGAGGATTCCTTGACTTGTTGAATTACTTTAAAAATGAAGGAATATTCCCTGAACAATTAAAAATTAGAGATTGGTTCTACTTTCCCATAAAATCACAAAGAGCATTCTTCAAATAGACCGATCTGCGTATCAGAAACATTACGTAAGATATGTACTAGAACAAGTCATCTGCAGCAGACTCGATGAAGCCTTCGAAAAAAAACTGGAAATCTTCCAAAGGTAGCAAACATTGTTGCTACACTGTTACTCCGGACATTAACACTGTTCTCAACTCCGCTAGTTTGAGTTGTATCATTATGGTTTTGTCGTCATCATTATGGCCATAATCGGCTCAAGGAATTTTGAAAATGGGTAGAGAGAATCATATCAAATCTAAAGCAATAGCAACAATAATCGAACTTATCAGGAATGGAAAGATGGCCATCCTGCGTCATACTTTCAATAGTTGTGAGGTTAAACCGGCAACATAGTACTTTTGATTGTTTTGAAATGCAGCTCCTGATGCGTCAGGTATGTAATAATTTGCATAGGTTTGGTCACGATGGTTTTTCTTGTCTCCGCGTTTTAAAAAATTGCTGGTCTGCCGTTTATAGTAAGGCAGAAGAAATTATGGTGAAGTTACGGCTTTGGGCATTAATGGTCGATGGTAAGGTTTTTGTAGCATGTAGAACAAATCCAGCAAAACTATAAGTACGGGCAACGAATATTTCACTTCCTTTGTAAAAAACCCTTATTATCAACATGTGGTCTCCAGGATTACATACTGTCAAGAATGACCTAAATATATTTTTCTCAAGACGCAATCCTTTTTTTGTAAGCAAAACTGTTTGTTTGACAGGATTTACTTTTAATTGATGTTCAATCCAGCAGTGCTTAGTCACTATGTTGAGAGCTTCTGACGCGTGACAGTTAGCATAACCTCCATAAAACATCTGCCGCAATGTACAAAAATAGAGAATGCACACTCCATTGAGGATAATCATTAGTGATAGTGAAAAAAAGTTTATCGAACCAACCACACTTCTCCGTTTTAACATAAATCGTTGAAACCGAATAAGGTTGCGGGAGGTTGTAGTTATTTACCGACCACATCTCCTATACTTGTATCTCAAAGAACTATCGAGTCATACTGCTTACAACATATTGCATTTTCAATTTTAATTACCACATAATCAAGGTTGGTTTCCATAGATTACCCTAATAAAAATATGTTAGGCCTCCACACCATCCTTTGGTAATATACCCTATGACACACTTTTAAAATATGCCTGGCATTTTGGAATATACTTCGTATAAATTGCCTCGAAAAATAACGAATAACTGTTCATATAACTGCAGACATTTACAGGCATCAGAAATATGGCGTCAGCATATAGGAAATATGTATCGCTAAATAGGAATCCAGAAAAGACATCCGTATTGCAAAGACATCATATGCAGAGAATTTAAATACTATCACCTGCAAGAAGATGGATCCATAAGTTATTGAAATATGCTGAGCAGCATTTAAATTGACGATGTAAAAACTGGCGTTTAAACTACCGAGGAACCTTAACACTTACAAGATCAACTCTGTAGCACCGAAAAGAAATTCACTGAAAACGACAATTTATTGAAACGCAAATCACCGAAATAGCAATTGATTGGAAATGGCAGTTTACCTAAAGTGACAATTCACCGAAAACGATAATTCACTGAAATCGATAATTCACCGAAATCACCAATTAATCAAAAACGGCATTTCACCGACAACGATAATTCACAGAAAACGACAATTCCCCAAAAACTTCAATTCACCGAAAGAACAATTTACCGAAAACAACAATTCACCGAAAAAACAATTCATCGAAAACGATAATTACCCGAAAAACAATTAACGGAAAACGATAATGAATTATTGTTTAACTGTTTTTCGGTGAATCGCTTAAAAATTAGGGATATTTGACATTTCTAGACATTTAGTTTTCTAAATGGTACTTTCCTTCATGGGCGACTTAGAAAACGAGGAACTATCCAAAACATCCACGATATCCAGCAAAGTGCCCACCAAAAACTAAAAAATAAATAATAAAAAATTAATTATTAATAAATATTAATAAAAAATATGAGATATTTCCATACTTGTGACAAGTGCGTAGAACAGTTTTGCAGGATTTACTCACTCTGTTATCAAGCTGCATTTTACAGAGCGCACTGCTGGATCACTAATTATTTCTAATGAATCTATCAAGGAACCTTTCAATTTTAAGAAACATAGATCCTCCTCTTCCAGCTTTGGCCATTAAAAATTCTGTAACTTTACTGTGTTCTAAGAACGCGGAACAATCCTAATTGTTCGATGGGTAAGAAGCTCCAACTCAGAATTTCGCTTGTAATTTATTTATAAGCTAGAGCTCAATCGACGGACTCAACATTAATGATCAGGTGCAATGTAGCAACACTCTCAGAGTTAGTAATGAAAAGCTCTCCAATATTCTACGCGGAAAGGAGCGATTATTCTGTGTCGATATGTCGTAGAACGTGAAGTCGACGATAGAACATAATCCATGACATTTTACGAGAGAGAGTTCTGGAATTTCTTTTACAAAAGTATGTAAAAAAAAAGAAAAAAACCCTTCTGACTGAAAATTAGAACCCCTCGGCACTATTTTTGAGGTGCCTCGCAATTTATTAAAATTGTTTAAGATTGAAACCACTAGAAATTGCTTCAAATTTTATAAAGACAAAGGTTCAATATCCCCAAATGAAATATTTTTTACTAGTTGATCTAGAAGATAATCAAGCTGGAACGTGAATCCCAACTTCGTCCATTTTATGGCCTGATGATCCTTCATCAAGAGCATTAGCATCAAAACCAATCACCAGAACCATTAATATAACACAGTACTTATTTCGAAAATTCCTTTAAGGAGAAGAAGCAATGGAGAGAAAAATGATGCTACACCCAATAACAAGCTCGAATTCATCGATTCTCGAGAACTGATAACGGTTGCCACATCAATTGAACTGCATTGAATAAGAAACGCACGATGATTAGCAGCAGAGCCGTTAGGAACGATTCTATCCAAATTTGAATTTGTTAGATAGAGTAGTTAGAGTATCCAAATTTGAATTTGTTAGATCAAAATTATGGTAATAACGAGGATTCCCAGGATCCGGGTGTGAGTTAATAGGGCTTTCGGAGATCTGCAACTGATAGTTGACAACCTTTTCAGATATCGGATATTTAAGCGGACGTTTCCGCATTATTGCACATGCACAAGAAAACGCCATGATTTAGGTAAAATCTTGACGATTTCTCGGAATCAGTTGTCACTATTGGTTAAATCAACAGACTCATCTTCTGAACGGATGTGAAGTTTTTAGCAAAATGAAAAATTAACAAAAATTAAAATTTGTTAAATTAACAAAAACAAACCGAAGTCGGTAAAAGCAATGTTAACAATGGAAACCTGACAACAGACAAAATTCTTTTAATTAAAAACTATTATCAAAACTTAATTTTGATTGAAATAAAAAAACTAAAATTACAATTTAAAAATATGTATTTACATAAAAAAGACAAAACATTTAATGAACTTAAATAATGTTAATAAATTGGAGTATCCACTACTAAATAATCAGTTACATATATGTACTGCGTTGGAAAATCGAATCGAATTGAATATTTTGGTGGTTTTTTGGTTCCAGTGTATAAATTATTGGCCAGATCACAAAGATACTACCGAGAAGTGACTAATATCAAATGATGGCATAAGAGGTACCCTTTTAAATAAAAAAACTGGAAGATTTTCACCAGAAACCGTTTTACACGTTTTTTCTCGAAATCAGGATCCATCACCATCGGTTCCTGGTACTCGAAAACCTCCTTCCAGAAATTTTCATTAAAGTCGTTTGAGCTGAACAAAAAAATTAAAAATAAACCCGGTGCTCTCCAGAACACCTCGTAAGTACTCGTAAATCTCCTACCAGTATTTTTCATTAAAATCGTTTGAGCTGAGCAAAAAAATTAAAAATATAGTCGGGCCTCACCAGGAAACCCCTTACACATTTTTTCATAAATTGGTATCCATCGCCATCGGTTCCTGGTACTCGAAAACCTCCTTCCGCACCATGCATTGCTCGAAAAACGACAATAATGGGAAAAGAGACACGCACGAGTGATATTGCAGCACGACAATGCTTCATGCTATCGTACTGCAATTGTCAAATGCATGCCAACGCATTAACAAATGGGAAAATCTCGTAGTTTTTTGATGAGACCAATTTTATTTGAAAAGTCACCTCTTATGCAATCATTTGATATTAGTCGCTTTTCGGTAGTATCTCTGTGATCTGGCCAATAATTAATACACTGGAACCAAAAAATCACCAAAATATTCAATTCGATTCGATTTTCCAACGCAGTACATATATGTAACTGATTATTTAGTAGTGGATACTCCAATTTATTAACATTATTTAATTTCATTAAATGTTTTGTCTTTTTTATATAAATACATATTTTTAAATTGTAATTTTAGTTTTTTTATTTCAATCAAAATTAAGTTTTGATAATAGTTTTTAATTAAAAGAATTTTGTCTGTTTTCAGGTTTCCATTGTTAACATTGCTTTTACCGACTGTTTATTTTTGTTAATTTAACAAATTTTAGTTTTTGTTAATTTTTCATTTTGTTAAAAACTTCACATCCGTTCTTCTGAAACATCTCTCAATGAAGCGTGATTTCTGAATTGGTTACTAGTCCACAAGAAACATTTCTCGAAACCCGTGAGGCAAGAACGCGTATTAATTTTACTTTGCTTGCGCTACACATCCCATAGAGGAGGATTAAGCTGCCTCACTAATGAAGGTTACATAATCATGGCAGACAGGAAGGGGCAACGGTTGCATATGGTCGATATTGTAGTTGCTCTCACATTATCTTTCTCTGTCACACGCGTTTCATTTCAAGCTCATGAAAGAGAGGCGAGCCGTTTTTAAACTTTAAGCATTCAAGTTAGAATATACTGACGAGATTACCAGTTACACGTGGTGAAACAACCGAAGGACAATCTAGAGTTGTGCCACTAATTGCGTTAAACTTGCGAGATGTTACTTTTGCGGTACGATTAAAATATTTGATTGCAATATTCTAACCGCCGTTAATTGTTATGAAATATATTAAAAACATCCTAAGTACCTAGCCAAATTCTAAACAAATGTGTCGTAACCACGTGTCGTAAAGTACAATAATTCATAAGTTCAGCTAAACACGAATTTACCCTAAACAGGAGCATTTCAGAATCAATCAGAATTCTAGGTGCAATTTTGTAGGATGGCTCCAATTCGCATGTCATGACAGCTTTGAGGCAAGCGAGGATAAAATTCGCTCTGTATATGTAACTGGTCTGTTTTTAATATGACCAGATGTGAACTCTAAACTTATTTTTGCTAAATGATGCTGTATGTACTATACAAGAACTGGTTCGGTTTACACTTTGGGATCTTTGTGGCGCTGAGTGCGGATCCTCCTTTTGATTGCATACATTTATTATAAAAAATAAACCAAAAAAGTGAAATTATGAACGACATTCCATTACCCATTAGGCGAGAAAGTGTTTGAATGGAACCGCCATTTATATGTTCAGGACAAATTGAATCCATTTCAGCTCGGGTAAATAATTTATTCTATCTCGAAAACATGGAATGGTTTGAACCTTATAAAAAGTGTTTACCTTTGATCCAATCAACACTAAATTGTTTTTACACAACAACCAGTCCTTCATTCGTCATTTGAATATTATATAGCCATTATCCAGATTGAATAACCGGCCACACTTTATTAAACTTTAAAATGTTTTGTTTGATCAATTCAGATTCTAATTTTAGGTTTCTGTTGATTCATTCTCTTCTTGTATTGGTTCGATTATTTTTTAGTAGTTACGCACACTTAAAGGGATGCCGATTCATTCGAAAGAATCTCACTACTTTACCGTCTCTACAGAAGCCAATCAGAGCTACTTAAATAATGTAAACGGTCTCGCACTGTACGATTATCCATTTTGAATAAAATGATGTCTAAAAAATAACAATGTCAAATTCCAAACACAAAATTTTCAGTTTCAGATATATTATACCGAGGAAATATCGTAAAATAATCAATATATTTTGATATTTTCAGATTAATGGGCCAGTTCTCAGGCACTGGGAGACAATAATACAAAGTTATAAAATTCCATAGCCTTAATTGAATTCTTTCGATTGACAGCTGCGCGAGAATGGTAACACATAAGAAAACGGAGGCATTACGCAGTAATATGATCTTGATTTAAATTCATGGTTGATTTTTGCTGGAAATTATAATTTGTCTTTTGATTTGTTACAAATTATACGTATAAGTTAAATAAGAAAATAAATAAAGCTGAGTTATCTCTCGATGGAAACTGAAAATGTTAAGATATAACTACACTTATAGCCCTGTCTTTTTTATTTTTATTAACGTGCGCACAGCTCTACGATGATCGTTTCGAGGATACTCCTCTATTGCCAAAGATCGAGACTATAGCTTGTTATAATTGAAGGTATGAAGTCAGAAAAGTATATTTAGTTTGAACGATCGTGGTCTTGTCAAATCGTAATCATTAATTGTGTTCAATATTGAACACAGGCACACATTGTGCCTGCTCCAACTGGTAATCTCTGAAAAACGACATGGTGCTGATGCAGACGTCTTTAGCCAAAATGGTAAAGCACAATGCGATAATTTTCTTCGGCTTGAAAATGAAATTAAATCAAACACAGATAAAATAACGGCCATTCAGGTAGACAATGCTAACTTAAAATCTCAATTATCTGCTGTTTCTAATCAATGTTGTTTTCTGGAGCAAGAAATAAACCGGACTAAACTGTTAATATATGGATTGCCTGGCGATGACAGTTTAAATTTAATTGAATTGCTAAACAACTTGTGTACCGTATTGGATTTTCGTTTTACTGCTAACGATATACGTATTATTTACCGTGCAAAATCAAAACTCAAGCTGAAACCCGTGGTTGTTGAATGGAGTACTCGTTTGCTTCACATGAGATTCTTGACCGTCGCTAAACAATTGAAATCAACTATAACCAACGTCAATTTATGTGGTATCAGCTGTAGTCTTGTAGTTACTGATTACCAGCAAAAAATCCATACTGTATGACCATACTTAGAATAAGTAGGTAAGAATGATAATTTTCTTGTATTAAAATGGCATTAGGCATATAATTGGGTACTGGTTGTATAATTGCTAACGCAGTACGAGACAACGATATATTTTGGATTGTTTGCCTTTCCTTGTTACACAATAGCATGCAGCAACCCGATAGCATGATCATTGTTACATTGTGTTGTTTTGTTATTGTTTCCTTCATTCAAAAGTTTTCGTTTAGTATATAGTCGAGCAAAAAAAAATACGGACGTTTTTTTCTTGTTTTCAATATTGTGTAACAAGGAAAGGCAAACAATCTAAAATATATCGTTGTCTCGTACTGCGTTAGCAATTATACAACCAGTACCCAATTATATGCCTAATGCTATTTTAATACAAGAAAATTATCATTCTTACCTACTTATTCTATGGTATGACGCTAAGGTACTTCTTCGAGCAAACCCGAATAATTTTAAGTTCGTTTGGGCTAACCATGGGATTATCTACGCCAAGAAAAATGAGGATAGCGATATTATTAAAATACTCTCGTCGTCTGATTTAGATAAGTTTAAGCAATAATTGTTTTTTTTTCTTTTTCACTTTTTCAATCCATTTACATTTTCTTTTCTTTTAATTTAATTTTTATTTACTTGATTGTTGGTGATTTTAATTTGCCTTGTATAACCTGGAGTTATAATCATGATGGCCTATGGCCTTCGCTATACGAAGGACGCACTGCTCAATATCTGGTAGAGACATTAATGCTTGCCAACTCAACATAACAGTACGCCTAACTGCACTAATAAAGTGTTGGATTTAGTACTCTCGAATCTAAGAACTGGCTCTATTGAAATCAAGCCCTGCTTAGATCACCTATCTAAGGTTGATAGGTATCACCCACCTATGCTTATTGATTTAATAAGCTTTGTTCATAAAAATTTATCACAAATAAGCTTTCAATCTATCAATGTAAGACAACTTAATTATGACCATATTAGAAGCCAACTAGCAGGTATCGATTGGAACCACGAATTCAAAAACGCCAATATGGATGTTAATAGTGTGACCAATATACTTTATTCAAAGTTAAATAATTTTGTAAAACCGAAGCTACTTAAGAATAACCCCTCATCTAAATCGCCCATCTGGTACTCAAATAAATTGAGATACCTAATTACTCGAAAATACAAGTTTCATAAACTGTATAAGTTATATAGGAACGAGCATGATTATAAGATTTTTTCCCAGTTTCGTAGGCAGGTTAAATCTGAAATTCGAACCTGCAATAATAATTATTTAAGAAGTATTGAGCAACAGCTTAAGGCTAATCCTAAATTACTTTGGAGCTTTTCTCATTCTCTAACACCCAGAACGGGTTTCCCTGCCACTATGAAATATGGTATCATAGTTTCCCATAATAGCGATGTTATTTGTAACCTCTTCGCTAACTATTTTGATTCGGTATATACGCCTACTATAGTATTTCAAGTAGTATTTCATCAGGGATAAATACAAATCAAGATTATTATAGTAAGGTGGCATACTTTACATATGATGATGTTTATTCTGTTCTTAATTCGCTTGACACTTGTAAAGGCCCTGGCCCAGATCAAATTCCAAATTATTTTATTTTTCACTTGAAAGAGCAATTAGCGTTACCATTGTCAATAATTTTCAACTTATCGTTAAATTCTGAAGTTTTTCCGACCATATGGAAATCGGCATTTCTCATTCCCGTACTCAAAAAGGGTGACAAAAGCGACATTGTAAATTATAGGCCGATATCAATTCTAAATGCGTTTAGCAAAATATTTGAAAAGTTAGTACATTTTCAGCAAAGTTGACATGGGTCTTCAAGTTGATTGTATTTATACAGATTTTGAGAAAGCTTTTGACTGTGTGTCGCATGACATTTTCATTGATAAATGTTATAAAATTGGATTGTCGTCACAAATATGTAAGTGGTTATCTTCCTATCTACGCAATAGAATCTTGAGTGTTAAATTTAATGGTTCCTTTTCTGTGCCATTTTCACCTACTTCGGCGTTCCACAAGGATCAACTTTAGGACCATTGCTATTTATCATTTTCATTAATGATATTTCTAATTTGTTACAGTGCCCTCACCGATTTTATGCTGATGATTTAAAAATTTATAAACTAATTACTAGCCATTCCGATGCCCTATTATTGCAATCTGATGTTTATATATTGCACTCATGGTGTATAGTAAATGAAAATTTAAACATAAAGAAATGCAATGTTATTTCCGTTAGGAAAAAAAATTTTCCTTTGCTGTATTCTTATGATATATCTGACACAATATTATGTAGGGTAAATCTGATTAACGATTTAGGTGTTATCTTTGATTCTAAATTATCTTTCGATACGCATATTGACAAGTTATGCTGCAAAGCAAATAAAATACTTGGTTTTATTTTTCGTAGAGGAAAGGAATTTCGTGACCCTAATCTACTTATAAGTCTCTTAATTGTTAGGTAAGAAGCTTACTTGAATACCCATCACAAATCTGGAATCCTTTCTATGACAAACACTCAGACCAAATTGAGCGCATACAAAGAAAATTTACTCAGTACCTAGTTTATAAGTCTATGCCGCACGTTGGGCACATTTCCTATGGTATAAGATTGAAAATTTTCAATCTGTTAACCTTGGATAATAGAAGATTAATTCTAGATGAAATGTTACTATACAAAATCGCAAATTTTAAAATTGAAACAACTGTTTTATCTGAGATTATGTTCTATATCCCTGCCTATAATATTCGTAGTAACCAACTTTTCCTGCCTAGAAGATCTAGAACTAATTTAGGTCTAGCTAATTCTATAACCAGATTTCAGGTATTTCACAATGAGTTCTTAAGTTCTTTGGATTTGTTCTTACTGTCACTTTGTGAATACAGATTACATTTCCGCGGCATGTCGATTTGAGTTAGTGCCTTATTTTACAGTTAGTTTACTTAACTCTATGTTTAATTGCTGGGTACCTTGACAGTTTCCGCTAGTTCAGTTTTTGTTTCCTAAGTAGATATTTCAGTCTGTTTTTTTTTGTTATTGTATTTTGCTAGAAAATTTTTATTTTTTTATATTTTTGAATATTTCTATTTAAGTAAAAAAATATGTTAAAACTTGTTATCTTTTTTTTTCTGTAATATTGTGGGACATAAATGGATTTTTTTCCTGTGTGTTTCCCTATGATGGAATTAAAAAAAAAAAAAAAAACATATGTCTCAGTTACAGTGAACTTTTTTAAATTAGGACCTCGCATAAACTATATACAAACAAATAAGAATTGTCGGTTCGCTTCACATCAACGCTTTTCTATGATGATATTATAGCGGCTAGATGCCAATAATATAATCTATACAAATAATAAATAATCATTAAATAACATCTAAATATCGTTAATTTTCTAATTTTATTTAAATCATTTAACAAAACGCGTTCGCCTTATCTATGATTAGATTGGTTTTGAGCACGCAACATTCCATTTACTATACATGGATCTATATGGACTGCTGTTATAAAATGGTCACGTTTTTTTCTACATGCGCCTACATTTAATAACCAACCCTTGTTGATTGCTGATGTTGTTGTTGCTATTTTATAATTTTATTATAACAACAAATTAAAAATTATAATACATTTCTATTCCTCTAGGTCTCAACATACTAAGCATATTTAATTAGCATATAAATTATGATTCCGTATAACATAAATAGAAAATTAGATGTTGGAAAAATGACTGCGTTATGGGTATAGAAATTATTGTTGCATGAAAAGTGCATAAACACATAAGAGCGACATTTGTGATGACATTTTGCGTTTTTCCAGTAATTACGTTTCTAATTAAAATTATATACAAATTGTGCAATTAGTAATTCTAATTTTTTCTATCTGTCTACATACGAGTAAGATGTTATGGTGTGTTAATATAATGCTGCTAACATTTTGAAAATTTATCTTTTCTTGATAAGAAAATACAAACAACGTATTATGTAATATTTATTTTTTTTACCTTGCCGTATCTTACTTTTAGATTTTTTTTATTGTAAGACACGTGTACACACTGTATATCTCAAAACTGTCTAGTGTACCTCTGTAGGTATATGACTAGTTTCATAATAAAGTGTCGTACCATTACATGTATCGTGTCATAAATGTATACCATTTTGAATTATCTGCCACTTTAGAGCCGCACAATTGTGTTGCGCATCACAATACGATAAATACGCTTTTAACCTGAAATAATTATGAACAACAAATAGCCTTCCATGGAAGTAACGGAAACAAAAACAAAATGCTTAGGAGATGGGAAAATAATTTATTGATCGTCCTACATAATAATGGGTTTTTTACAATATTTGTTTTTTTCCCTTTAAGTACGAAATGAAAAGCGTACGGGAAAATTATACGTTCATATACCTATATGGCAGAAAATTGAAAATAAATAGCAAAACAAAAACAAAAAAAATTGTGAAAAGTTTTTAAAAATTAAGCTTTTGTATGTGGTTGTGGGTGGTGTGGTTTTTCAAAGGGAAATTGTTGTTGAGTTGCTTGGCTTTGATTTTTTTGTTTGTTTTAAATTTGTTGGAAAATTATACGGAATATTATTGTTTTTCGTTTTAATTATACTGTTGAGGTTAGTTACCAAACTTTCCAATTACCCCATAAAGCTGCGATTTATATGCTGAACGTAGCATTAAGAGCTTCGGGGAATTTATGTGTAAAATATGTACAAATTTGTTTAGAATTAACTTGCACTAGATTTAAAGTGTAAACATACTCGTAAACATTTATGTTTTTAAACTATTTTGAAGACTCGGTTTAGTTCAGTTTTTGTTACTATTTTAAATTAAGTTTTGTTTTTTAATTGGTCTTTAAATATTTTTAAAATGTTAACATATATCCAAAACCACAAATAGTTCAAATTGAATAAGCTTTGGAGGGTATTTTGTGCTACTTCATAACAAACAGTATTTAAAACTTCTATGTTTTGGAGTTGCTTCGGGATTATTAGCAAGCTTCTATATTTTCTTAATTCAATTTTTCTTCTTCTTTCTTCCTTTTTCCTCTATATACTGCGCTGAATATTCGAGATCTTTCACGGACTTCCGGTTTTGTTCAACACTAATTCTTTTATAATCTGCAATACCATCAAACTGTTATAAAACCATCTTTAACACTACTACTTAAACCTAGATGTCACCAAATCAGAAAAAAATGTCATTAATTTTAGAATTAATTGGACATAGGCGAGGTTGTAACAATAATATTTGTTTGAAAAACGAAGTACCTTATAGCAATTTCTTTCCAAAAAAAAAATTGATTTATAAATCAAAAAAATTGATTTGAAATCAAAAAATTTTGATCGAAATACCGTTGCACGTTCTTTCCAACTAAAAAAATTGATTTTTTTATTGATCGCAATCAATTTTGAAAAATCTGAATATTTCGTTAGATTTATTTTTGACGTTTACAAACATATAAATATGTTCACGTCAAAAATATAAACATAAACACTTCAAAAAATATAAACGTAAACATTATAACTTTTTTACTAGTTGGCCGTGAGAATTTGACATACGAAATAATTTTATTTTTCGAAATAATTTTATTGTTTCGTTTTCACTGTGTTAAAATAATTGTGTTGACAAAAAATTGTGTTGATTTTGTTGACAATAAACTGTCAATATAAAATTTTTGAAAATTGTATGTCAATTTATCAGAGATACACTACCAAAAAAAAAAATCAATCCTGTATCGTGTTCTTTGACATAAAAAAAATCAATTTATTTTTTATTTTTGGAAAGAACTTGCTATTAGCTGTAGCATTGGAAAAATAAAAGATGCATTGTCAGTTGGAATAAAAATTTAATTACCAACATAGAAATCGAATTTTATTAAAATCGTTTAAAATCGGAAGAGTTCCATTTATTTATGTGAAAATGAACCATGAATTTATTTATGTGAAAATGAACCACCAATACTAAACCGAACCCAATTTGGATTTTCATCTCCATTTGAACAAAATTAGCTGAAATATAATCGAATTTAATTTATCTTGGCCATATTCAACAGCTTTCTTCATTTGCATTCAAAGCGAATTAAAGGGCGAGTTCCGATAAGAATATTCAACATTGGCTTTATTCCAGAACTTTACAAAAAAAAATCAATTCTGAATTCCATTTCCGCCATGTAAACCGTTAAGAACGGCCAAGTAATTTGCACAGCAAATCTAAACTAAAATGCTGTTACGATCTCGCCTTAGACGAAACGTTAATTCAGCGTAAATTGGTCAATCGAGGGGTAGGATTTTAATGACATTTAGAAAATTTAATGACATCTACGTTTAAGCACTAGCATTAGAAGTATAGTTCGGTGTAATAACAGTGTAGTGATATTGCAAATTATACCAAATTGCTCTCGGACAATCTGGAATATTCAGGGCGAATATAAATACGAGTGCGACGAACACAGTGAGTGATTTTTGGCGAGTCTTAGTTAATTAATAGTAATTTCCCGTGACTTTCAGCATAAATGGTTTTCTGCGTAATTGTTCAGCATAACATAGAAAATATACAAGAGAATTTTCAGGACGATTGGAGTATTTTTAAAGGTAGAATTTTCTCGTCAAAAAATACTATTGAACAGATATTTCGCTTTATTCTTGATAGCCAAAATTTAGGTAGTTTCCCGTAACTTTAACCAAAAATGATGGTCGATGCCATTGCTCAGCTTCACATAGGGAGGTATGGATGTGATCTCCACCATGTGAATTTCCGTGACGATTGGGGCATTTTTAGTCGTAAATCAAAAAGCCGTAACTACTATGGCTGAAAATTAGAATGGATGATCACACATTAAAAATACCCAGTCGCAATTTTTTTACTGATCACCACCAGAAATCGAACCCGGAACCACCGAATAACAGAGCGAGCACTCTATTTATTAAGTCAACGAGGGCGACACAACATGTGAATTACATAGAATTTATACAAATTTTTCAATAATGGGCGACCAAACCGACACGTGACAGATCATTTGAATTTATAGAATAACACAGGTTTACTATTTTTTGTGATATATGATGTATGACAGTTTTAGTTTCGGCTTTTCAAGTTGAACTCGAGTTCGTCTTAATAAAAAATTAAAACATAAAGTTTACTCCGGACGATATGGTATATTGTCCCAATATCTGCTAAATATTTGCATTTATTTTTTTCGATTTGTTTGTCAATCATCATGTTTCTAGTATGAATTGACATCAAAACTCAAATATTCACAGAAATAACTTTTTTAATAGTTTTTCCCGAGGGAATGGTATCAGACGATCCCTTAATCATCTAATTTTTCCCAATATTATTCGTGTTTTATATAATTTGGTATTTGGGCCCAGCTACTTGGTCCCCAAGTTCCCGGAATGTTCCAATTATTATAGCAATAATCCGCTACAAAATATACTTAATATCGACATAATTTTATTTCGATGAATCGTAAAATCTCCATAGAAAAACTCTTTGGACCCAAAAATTAGTGGAAAACGAATTGTGTTAAAATACAATTCAACGAAATTATTCATAATGGCTGGAGGAGGAAGGAGGTAAATCGAGGAAATGACAGAGGCAAAATGGCCGGGGGTAATCGTGGGATAATAATATGGAGGAATGACCGTGGGGAATGTCAGGGAAAGGGTGCAATATCCAGGCGTAATGTCCCGAGGGTAATATCCCGGAGTAGTGAGTGGGTCTCTTCGGCTGGAGGGTGGTAATTGGCCGAGGGTAATGGTGTTGGTATTATCCGGAGGTAATGCCCTCTTGCAGATGGAACCGTATAATAAACAACATGAATTGGGAGCCATTGGTCGGGAGGAATCATTTGGATTTGTAAGGCCGTTCAAAAATAAAAAAACAAACTACTCGAGATTTTGAATGCTCAACTGTATGCGGAATCAAGGTATATAGTGTGCCATGTATTGTCAGCAGGAACCTGGGGATTTTTTGTCGATAGTGAGTGGGTTTGAAGGCCGATCAGTTGGTGGAGATGCTTTCGATGGTTTTAGTGCTAGTACAAAATGTTTCTGTAACGGAGAATGACAGACAACTTAAGGAGTCATAATACTAGTAATAATACCAGAGGTAATGAGGCGACGTAGAAAATCGAACACAGTGTATACAGTGTAAACTATAGTGTATGGATTATGTCAGTAAATACGACTTAAGAGTAAAATGAAAAATTCGTTGCAAATGCGGCGATGTCTAGACGGGATAACAAGTCATAATATGAGTGAATGCCTGGCAGAATAAATTGAGACCGGTGGATATATGGAACTTATTTCTCAAGATTGCTATAGGAACTGGGAAAGAGTAGTGGCGAGTAAGATCCGAATTGAGGGTCAATGGCCATGAAAAGATGCACAAAAGGCCAGAAATTAAGAGGAGCGTCAGCGATATTAAGTGGAACGGGCTGGATCTAATGCTAAAATTCAAGAGGGTCAGACGAACGCGGCTAAGACCACCAATGAGATGCTGCTTTAGGAGGGATTGATAATGAACACGACACCAAGGATGAGATGTCCGAACAGGTGATGCCGAGTGTAAATAGACACGTGCCGTGGTTGAATTTTCTAGCAGTTGTGGATTGGATTGTTAGCAAGAATAAGGCTGAGATGGGATGAACCCATAAATGGTGACGGTGAAGTTGAATGGCGTCAAAAGACTGTGGCAAGAGAGAAGTTGAATTCGTTAGCACTGGTTTAGGTGGCATAATTTATGCGTGGATTGGTTACTTGGGCGAGCTATTAATTCAGCGTAAAATTGTCAATCAAGGGTTGTAGAGTAGGGTATGATAAATTAATCGGTTTTTAAACAGATTAAACGGCTAATTTCTGAATTAATTGTCGATTATTTTATATAAAAAATACTTTATTGTTCATTTTTTCAATAATTTGACCATTAATCGGGTAGGCATCAATAGTATAATCAGGCATCAATAGTACTCTGTAATTTTGTAAATGTAGGCACTAAAACTTTGCTCACTTTCTTGAAAGTTAGGTGGTACAAATAAATATAAAGAATGAAGTATTTCTAAAATTAAAAAGGGCCACGTATCTTTCATTTGATTTACAAAAAAAAATTATTTCTCAGATTTATCATGTTTTAGTGAAAGAATTGCATACACACATCGTTTCGTCAACTGTGAAATTCATTAATCATTATTATTACCAGTTTCAGAAGTAACCATGTCTAAATAACGGAATTTTTAAAAGTTTACCTTCAGAAATCTCTAAAAAGTCAGTGCAATTATTTCAGCTCAGATTTATTGTTTTTGAAATTCTACTGACAAAACATTATTTAATTAGAAAAAAATGCAACGATTAGATGTTACTAAAAAATTTGAGCGATTATTCAGCTTAAATTTGTTTAATCGGATTAATCAGTTAATCGATTATTTAAAATTATGCGCTCAACGAATTTAAAACTGTAGAACGGGTGTCAAGATTTTACCACAAGCCAGAGCTGGATGGTTACATAAAAAATGCATATGGCTTACTCATATCTCAAAATAAGAATCTGCCAAACCATTCGTTGTTTTTGTATGATGTGACGATTTAATTTTGCAAAGTAAAATTATAAATTATACATTTTTAAAATTATTAATTAAAATAATAAAAACATTATCAAATAGGTAGTGGTTTATGTAGTTGTGCATTATTTGAAAATAAAAATTGCAGACTTTTATGTAAAATGAAATGTATTGTGAAAAAATGCAAAATACGCCTAAGAAAATACAGAAAGGAATATCTTACCATCAATAGGTTAGGTTTCCACCATCACACCAGGTTAGGTTTCCACCATCAGTAAGTTTACTAAGTGTTTATATAAAATAAAATGTAAATTATGTTAAGAAGCTAGTGATTTGTGGTAAATTTATCCTTAATTTAAGTTATAAATCAGAAATAATTAAGAAAACAATTTTATTTGTTGGCGTGGGGTTCTTATATTGTTTTTTGTTTTTGTAATCCCGTTGATTTAGATGCTTTCTCTTTTACCCTCCGAATTTGTGACACTTGACAGTTACTTACACTCATTCTGTACTTTTAAATTCTTTGTATGCGCTAGATAAGTTTAATGACATTTATAAAATCTAGTGACATCTAGGTTTAAGTAGTAGCATTAGAAGTAGTTTTATAACAGTTTAGTGTCAGATTATACCAGATAGCTCGCGGACAATCTGGAGTATTCAGCGCGTTATATAAGTACGAGTGCGACGAACAAAGTGAGTGAGTCTTAAGTTAGTCTTTGGCGAGTCTACGTTACCGGAATATTATAATATTTTACAGGATTTTGAAATACTGGATTTTGGTTATGGGTTTTTGAAATACGGAATTTTTAAAAATTTTGGGATTTCAAATACAGAATTTAGACCGATTTCCTTTAAATCTAAGTAAAAATTGAAATTTTTAGACTTCTGTAAACTTAGTCGACTATAGTGAGAGAATTTGTTGCTCTGGGCATGAATCCCGGTTCAATGACTAATGACTCAATTTTTTGCCATTCATTTAGTTTCAATTTTTTAAATATTTTTTTTTCTTGATTAGCCTGGTTAAAGAAGCAAAATCGATAAATACTTGGAATCTAAGGCAAAAATTATGAATAAATAGTGAACTTATTACTCACTGTCATTTATCATTAAACCGGAATTTGCGCTCTGGCCCGATTATAATTTACATAAATAAAATCTAAATTCTGACATTATATTACGTGTTACAATTAATTAAATTTTGCTACTTAACTATTCTTTAAACAAAGCCAGCCAAGTCGAAATGTTCTTCGCCGCTCATTTTTTCCGCATATTCATAATTGAACAATTATTTAAATAAAACGATTTAATAATTTGAGCACGTTGTTGTGGCGTTAGATGTTGCATAATTAATCCTTATCGACCACTCTCAACGACTGTCAAATGTGAACTGACAAATGTCATCCAAAACAAATTGCCAGCTACACAAATCCGACATGGAACACAAAAAGCACCCTGCATGTATTTGAGTATAGCTGCGGAAAATTCAAACTAAAATGGCTTTAGTAAAAGTAAGTATAAAAGATAACACAAATCTTAAATATGTTTTTCTGTATGAATGTGTGTGGATTCGTTGAGGAATTAGGCTTTAAACACAGTAGCTCATTTAGTTTCGAGCTCAGAAAAGGAAAAAATAATTGTAGTTATATCACTAGATGTTTTGCTGGGTGGGACGGTAAATGCATGATTGATACAACAGAATCTTTCATTTCCTCTCGAATAGAATACCTTTCTGGCGCTCTCAGAGGTTTTGAAATTGTCGATTTCCCCTTGAAGATTTCTAATTGTTGTTCAAAATATTCTTTTATGATAAGACAGAAACATTTATATGTTTTTGAGTTTTTCAAACAATTTATCGAAGGTTTATTTCTAAATTCTACTTCTAATATTGACGTTAATAGTTAATATTTCACGCGAGCCGGTTATTATGTGCATATTTCTCGTGAAACGAGCTGACTGAATTCTGATTCATAGGCGCTTATAAAAAAATATTATTTTCCATAACTACATCATTTAAAAAAAAATGCTTTCTTGAAAATTATAAACATGTGTGGCGATAAAGTCTAAAATTAAGACAACATTGTTATTTGCTAATTTCTACTTTCGCAGGATTTATAGTTTCCTGAGTGTAATTTCTTCATTGCTTAAACACCAAACCACTCTATTAGGTAATTTACATATTTCGCAGATCATTTACCTAACATGCTCTATAAATTATTTACATTAAGTTTTTACAGCATTAAATTGCGAGGTGGTATATTTCTGAAACTATTAGTAACTAGTTGGTTATTACTACATTATCTATTTTACATACAGAAAGTATCATAATTAATTGCTTCTATATAAAAATGCGGCAAACCTTTTCCTGCTTCGAGTATCTATTTTTATGCTTTACCACTAAAATATTTCTTTTGTACATTTTTAAATTTAGACTTGTTTATTACTCATTAAATTAGTCATTGTATATTCTGTATTGGTACGTTCAATTAATTGAAGGCTACTGATGCATGCATTTATTAAAGTCCATACAGAAATTCTGTGATCTCAATATTTTCTATACAAGCATATCATTTTTTAAAAATTATCATCATGCAAGTTAACTATTACCAATTAACACTATTTTAAAGGCGATACATAATTATTACCTATATGTCTTACCAGAAAAAAACTATGATTCTCAACCTAAATATCAACACCATACCACAAGACTTTCATTAATTATTTCGAAAAAAAACGCAACATGATGCCGAGACCAAACAATAGAAAATTGTATGTGATCATAAATAATTTCATCAAAATGATCGTCTTCTCGTATCACGTATACCACCACATCACATACGTGTAACATATAAAAACAAAATCACATCTAGATTAGCGATCGAGAAATTTAACAGCATAAGATAACATTGTTATTAAAGTTTACATAAAAAAGAAAGATCACATATTTATCTTAATTTGGAAATATCATTTTTTTCAGTGTTTTGTTTTCCCATTCGATCACGATCATTTTACCCTTTTTTGGATCAAAATCATGACGATAAAATATAAAGTTTTCGATTACAATGAACTCAAATTATGGGATCGATCAATTGTCAGCTGTGTATTCTAAACTTTGCGTGTGCAATTTCAAAAGATTTTTTTTGTGTTATTATAAGATGATGAGCTGCGTTTTGTATATTTATTTAAGAAAATTGTTTAATAAAAAAAAATACGATCTCGCAATTCTATATGATAGTGCGCTCGCTCGATCATCCATTTTTGTAGATCGCATCAAACAAATAAATTAAATTGGTTTAAACCGATTTCTTATAAAAATAAACAATCATTAGATTGTTTGCCTAATTAATTATAAAAAATGTATAAATTACAATATAATATTATATTTATCTTGTAAAAAATTAGATCATTCGATATATCCTTCCTTGTGCTGGCTGACTGGGTGTGGGGGGTGGGTACAGATATGACCTTAATTGTATATGATTTAAAATAAATAAAACTTGATTAGTGGAGGCACCAAACATTTATTCAAATTATGTAAATACAAATAATTATGAATAATTTATGATGTAGAGTACCAATTAAATATGATTAATATTATGTATCTTGAATGAGTAAAAGTAAATTGTAACAAATGTCGTTTGAAATGAAATTACTGTTTATGGTATACAATTCTCATGTCGTTTATGTTTGAATGGACAGTTTTATTCGGAATTAGGTTAAAAATGTTAATAGCGGCTATTTAAATGCTTATCAATTCGATTGATCACTTGGACATTTATATCTCAAAGGAAAATCAATTTAATTTAAAACACGGTTCAGTTTTTAAAATTATTTTCTTCTATGCAATTTACAAATATTATTTCACTGTAGTGAAGAGGAATCGACCAAATAAATCACTTCAATTTTTTTTTTTAATAAACTTAGAGCAGTCGAATGCGCTTAAAAATAGCGAAACTCAACAATATATACACTCCGCGTCACTTGAATAGGGCCAATATAATTTTTTTAATTTTTTCCATTTTTTTTCCTTTTTTCTTGAGATCTTTGAGAGTAAAACCGTTATTTTTTGAATTTTGTTTAAAATTAGAAATAAAATTTGTGTTTTTAGTTCTTCACTTGAATTGAGCCAACTCCAAAAATTAAAATAATGAACAAAAAACAAAGCGATAATTTAATCAGAAAAACTAGTTTATTTCTTTTACAACTAAACAAAAAACTGAAATTAAATTTCTAGTAGTTGGTACTTCCACCGTTTTTTAAAATCACTTCGTAACCTTGATTTAGAATCGTCGCACAGCGATTTCAAGTAATTAACCCAAATTACACTCCAAGCTGCTTTTATCGCCTCTTTAAGTTACTCAGTGATTTCGAACTGGTTTACTCCCTCGTAAATTTTTCGCCATCCTCAAAGGTTTTCTATGACGTTCAAATCTGGTGAATAAGGGGTTCAATCTCACATCTTGGAAAATTATTTTCCATAATTGCTTTGTAGGACATGCCAGTCTACCTGCCTGTTTGGAAAACTAAATCAATGATTCCAGCCCACGAAATAGCGCCCATTCTATAAAATAGCCTTCTCTGCTGTGATACCAATTCAATATTCTTCTATATTCTTCCTTTCTTAAATCGAGAAAATAATAATTACAGCCATCTGACCCGTGAAATTTTTTTTTTAAGTGAAACTTCTTTAGTACCGCCGGGGTGATTTTTAAAATGTTCTGTTTTATTTTGTTTCTGTATACAGAAAAAAGTGTGTGTACATGGAAATATGTATGCATGTATTGACATTTTTTATACTCGATTGAAAAAATAATAATTTTCTTATTGTTATTTTATTCACAGGTAACTTTCAAGACAATTTTGGAGGTTTAGATTTAATTTTGATTGGCGATCTACGTCAACTACCACCGGTTCGCGCTACTCCGATTTTCAAACAAATCAAGCGACAAATAGCAAGTCCAACACTACGGCGAGGATTGAAATTCTTTGAACTCAGCGAAGTGATGCGACAAGCCAACCGAACTTTTTTAACAATATTAACAAAAATTGGGGATGGACAGCTGTTACATGAGAACGAGTTGGAATTAATTGAATCACGATTTTACTCCGAAGAAGAGGCTGATAGAATTTGTCTACATGGTATACGATTGTTCTTCGATTAACATTCAATTACTGAATGCAATAATAAAGTTTTAAATTCTGCAGTCGAAAAAGTCATTTCACAAGCAACGGATGCGTATATTGGTTGTCAGAGTGTTGAAAAGCACACTTTTATGTGTCAAAAATTACACAAAATGTCAACAATTGATACAGGAGGTTTGCCTTATGAAATTACTTTGGTTATAAATAAACCATACATCATAACAACTAGGCGAATGGTGCGACAGGAAAATTAATTTATATCGAACATAACGACAAAGGAGAGTTAGGTCGTTTATGGCTGGAATTCCCTGGCTGTCCCAAAATTGGTGAAAAAATCCGAAGGAAGGCAGCGGCATCAATACAAAGGCACAATCTTAGTCGACTGGCAGTACTAATCAATCGGAGAACATCCTCTATACCATTAGTGCGTAATAGAACAGTGATCATAAAACGTAATCATTTTCCACTAGTCTCTGCGTGTGCAATAACAATTCATAAGTCCCAGGGAGATTCAAGGGTAACATATTTTTCCGAAAAAAAAATGATAAACAATTTTATCATGGTCGAAGAGCAGCAGTATCCACACTGGAATTGCAAGCTGAATTTCAAAGGCTGAACCTGAATAGACTTGAGACTATTGAGAAATTATTATTTGATTTCATAAATACGAGGAAAGCATTGTCACAATTTACCTTCAACTGCCAGAGTTTACTTGCTCCTAGTTGGCGATTGAACGTCGTAGAGGAAAGACGTGTTTTTGTCTCTCCTCTATATAAATAAGTAATTAATTTAAATATGCCAAAATTAAATAATTAATTAATAATACCTGAATATATAAATAATAATAATAATAATATTAATGATAATTTGTGTGTTTTAAAAGTAGTTAATAAGTGAAAAATGTTACATATTGCATATTTGTATTAATTTGTGTGTTGTGCGCTTGCAATGGTGTAGGATATGTACATAACAATTTTCGTTTATATGTATGTATTTTGATACCGTTGTTTGAATGCATCATGCATTGTAATGCAAATTTTCAATGTGTATGTAGGACTTTTTGATTGCAAAGGATGGAAAGATAAGTGTTTTTCATTTTTTCATTGTTTTACATACTAAATTACATAACACATAACTTTTTCCCTAAATAAATTTTACTTTTAAGTACACATATAAATACATATTTATAACCCATGAAGGTGTAGAGTAGAATTATTCTCATGTTATGGGTTGTTATCCGACCGAATATAGTTTGCGCGAGAAAGGGTTTTTTTCAATTCTGTTAAATACTATCTTTCGTTTTGTGTACTTATTTACTCGTAGTCATATATTATATTTTACATGGATATTAGTATTGGAGGTGTTTGGCGCGCGGGAAATGCATTTCAATAACCACCGAAAATGTGGTTTTGCGATATATAACTCGAAGCCGATCGCAATTATATTCTATAGAATGTAATTGTGTTTGGTTCTGATATAGCATGTTATACGTATATGCGTTTAGCTGTGTCCTATGTATGGGTGTGCAAAGGAACATATGAGATAATAATTAATATTTATTTTACATCATTGTTACATAATTATATATTTGTTGTATACATATTTACGTTTTGTGCTTGTGTGTGCAGATGTTTTACAATACGCGTGTGTAATTCCGTGAGCTAGATTTTTTGTTGTTTTAATCAGCCAAGCTACACACGATTTCAGCTTCTGGTTTCAAATTAAGTCGTGATGGATTTTATTGTTGGTTTCTAATTTTTAAAATTTAATGTCGCAGTAAAAACGGATTTTGTGGGTAAAAGGGGAAAGAAAGGAAGGTGAAGCCGGTCTTACGAAACCGTGTGTAGCATGGCTGAATGGAAAATTAACGCATGCTTTTCGACTGCGAACGCTATTATATCTTGTCTGTATAATGTTAATTGTTTTTCGGTTCATGATGGTAATGTTTTATTTTGTTTCGCATGGTATTGCTGATGTTCATAACCTTGCATGTAGCATGTAGCACGTTTTATGTGGATTTGTTCAGTTTCGTCGGCTTGTTATGTGAATCTTGCTTGGGTGATGATGAGATTGCGATGGGCATCTCTATTTCCTGTATTTACATTTTTAGCGATTTGGCAGGGGGTACACTTCTTCTCTATAATGTGGAGAACTGAGGGGGGGGGGGGGGGGTTAACGAGTGATGCAATATGTGTGATCAATTTACACAGTGGCAGCGGGAATATGGTATAGTTGTTAATTATTGCTAAATGTTGTGGATGTTTTTGTTAAAGTTTATCGTCAATTTAGCTGGGCGGAATTAGAATTTTAGGGTAAGATAATTACGGTAAATTGATGAAAAATTTCCACTAATTAAAAAGAGTCATCTATTATTTAACTCATTAACTATAATTTTATATAATAAAATAATCTGGAGGTTCAGATATAGATGGAAGTGGAAGCTGAGTCTTTTAAGCCTCATAACAAATAAGGCTATTTACTTTGGTTTAGAATAATATTTAATCATTGTTAATACTAATGAAATTTCAAAATAATTATAGTTTAGATTAATCACATTACAGTTCATATACAATATTTATAATAAACATTATTATACAAATAAAATGGAAGTCAACTAATTTAATCTTATTCTTAATCTCTATTATCTAATATGAATGTTGAATAATTATATTATTAGTATTCCAGGTTGTGTACTATATCTACAAATCTCCTAGGTTGATGTTGAGTTGTAGCAAACGATCACTATTATATTAATGCTAGTTTTTAAATTAAATTAAATTTAGAATTAAGTTTATAATATGTTATTGTATGATAGAAAGTATACTTATACTTGGTAAAGTAGTTAAGCTAATTTATGATGCGTGTTGATTAATGACAAATATTCGGGTGTGATAATGTTTTAAAAATGGATTGGAATAATAAAATTAATTTAATCCGGATTTAGGAAAGGATTCCGGAATTAATAGTATCTATGCATCTCAATTTACTAACAAATTTAAATTGTAGGACATTGGTGTTTTGGAAGCAGTTTTGTTGGCTACACTTTCGAATATTGTAAAGTGAAATGGTAGTCATTAATCTTAAGTTAATTTACAGGAAATATTTCGGAAGGCGACCGGGTTAATAACTATTTAAATTTAGTATTTAGTTATAATAAGTTATTATAAGTTAGACAGAAGTAAATATAAGGATATTAGATTAGTTTTATTATCAATATAATTGACAGTTTAGTTATGAGTTTATAACTTGTGGATTGTATATCGAACTATCCATTAAAATTTTTTTTTTTTTTTTTTTTGTTCAAAATTAATTTACTACAAGTTTCCACTGGTTTTTTCAGGGAAATATAATTTTCTGAACAGTCAAGCTTTTTTTGAGTAAATTTTTTGAATGGATAGTGAGATTTTATTTTATTTATTTTATTTTATTTTTATACAATATTGTATTATATTTTAATTATATCATATTTTAATTTTATTATATTTCCAACTTTAACTTCAATATTGAAAAGCAACTGTGCATGTGTAACTTTTTTTTCTTCTCATTTTGCGCGTTATAATCATGTTTTAGTATCTTGTTTTTATGTTTCTTAAAAACTTGAACCGTGAAGTGTAAGTAATAAGGTTGCATATATTAAATAAATTAAGTAGTCAGTAATAAGCATACAGTTTGTTTTCAGGTTTAATAATTAATATATGTTTACTGAGTTATTTTAACGGCCAGTTTGCAGTGAATTTATTAAATGCTAATGGTTTTAGAGAAATGATTAATAATTTAATATTAATTGTTAATATAATTCAATTTATTATTAATATAATTCAAATAACTATGAATTCAGGAAATTTTATTGTAAGTTATGGAGTTGTAGAGGATTAATAAATATTTATATTATTTAGGAAACCGGTAGGGTAGATTAATTAAGAATTAATTTCAGGAATCTTTAGATGTTATGAAGTAATATTTCTTTGAAATATTATTTGCTGGTTGTGTAGATTAGAATTGTGCTTTCATTGTGTTATTAATTATTGGCTTCACCTAGGTATTTGGAACCGGTCTGATCTAATTAATCAATTTTGTTTAGATAGCTGAAAACTAGTATTAATGTAGAATTATATTACAGGAAATTTCCAGATGCACGTGAAATAATATTATTTTTTCTCAGGTTGCTGATTTAGTGAGGCAATTGTTGAAGATCAAAGCAATACCATCGTTATCCATTAAACCTATTAAGCCTTTATCCTTCCTAGTAGATTAGAAGTAGATTAGAATTGTGTTGTGCCGTACGATCGCTAGGTGTCTGCAACCGGATCGTTCCGTCCCCAAAAAAACAAAAAAAAAAAAAACCTTTCCTATCCTTCCTATTGTTATGTGTAAACAGGCTGTAGGAATAGGCCCGGCGTTATCCGGGACTCTTGGCTAGCACTTGGTTCTACAGTCCAATCAATCAATCAATCAACTGCCAGAGTTTACTTGCTCCTGTAGATGATCTTCAATTAGATAAAATATCATCGTCGTCCAATTTTTTGATTTTTTCGGAGACATGGGTGGATAATGACAACATTGTAGAGTTTCCAAATTTCGATAATGTCGTTCAATATAAAAGGCCAAATATAAGGGCAGGTGGAACCCGTTTTGTCACCCCACAAATTGACATCAATGCACTTCAACTGGAACCCTTGTCGGTTCAGGTTTGTAAAGTGGGAGAAATATGTGCTTGCGAAAGCAGACTAGACCATGACACATTTGTAATTATTGTGGCGATTTACATTTCTCCCAACCAATCGATGGAAAATAATATCCACGAAAATTTGATAAAGTATACGCCAAAAGTATCGCGGATAGATACGGCGCTCTCTTTGATTAAATTCCTCAATACAGAATAAAATTTAAAAATGTGCAGCAGCTGTACTGAATCGACAACGCAATCAAAAACTGTTATCGACATAGTCTTTCAACGATATGTTGATAGAACGGAAACTAGAGCATTCGTGTCCTATTTTAGTTACCATAAACCACTCGTGTCATTCGTCGAAATAGAAAACATGGAGTCGGAAATTCGGAATAATAAAATGTTAAAAAAAACTTCGAAATTTTGTTTGTTGTTTTGTATTATGATAAATAAACCTTCTAATTATCACACTCCTCTTACTGCATTCGTATCATTCTCTCGCTGCTTAGATTCCGGAAAGTTTCACTTCTACTGCGTGTGAACCGCACACAATTTTTTTTATCGCTGAACACCAAACGTTTTTTCACGACCCATGGCTTCGAATAAAATCAAAGTAATTTTAAATTTGTAACAACATTTAATTCACGTTATTATAATGCCTAGAACGCAGCTGACGTCAAATGAAATTTTTCATATAAAAATGACGAAAGCGAGAACAAAAATGGAAATTTCGCTGCTAAATTTTATTTTGCAGTACGAGTTTAGCTAGTGCAATTGGTATGTTTCGTATTAAAATATAGATGTCTCTGTTTAACTGTACGCATTTTTTTACTACATTTTCATCATAGAATTAGATTATATAGAATGAATGTAAGCAGCTGTCAAGTGATTCAAATTCGGGGGTAAAAGAGAAAGCGAATAAATCAACAGGGCTCTATTTAGAATTTTTTTCTCGACCGAATGCAATGAAGTTAGGAAGTTAAAATTAAAAAATATGTAAATTGAATTATATTTTTATTCTTCCAATACAAAAAAAAAAAAAAAATTGTTTTTTTCTTTAGTACAATATATTGTAGATTTAAATCTGTGTATTTCCAAATAGTTATTGGTCGTTGGCTCGTTAACAACAAGAAAATGACTCGTTTCTTAAAAATATTCATCGATTCAATTTTGTCTGCGGCATAAAATATTTGTTTTCAAAATGTAACGAGGAAATAATTTAATGTTTACTCATTTTTACATTTTACATCTTGTACATCGAAGCCAATTGGGTTCAATTATTGTATTTTTAATTCCTCACATTAAGCTTATCCTAAAAAAAAAACAAATATGTTTTTCATATTATTTCTATAAAAACTAATAATTATGGTATTCAAAAATAAAAAGTAATTATGAAAAGAAAATCACGTAGTAACATGTGCGTAGTACGCACGTAATAATAAGAAAATGCAGCACTGGCAATATAACAAGTTTACAAAACGAAAATGCCCAACAATAACAACCAAAATTCGTTTCTTAGATTTTTCTGATTTATTACTTAAATAAAGGATAATTTATCACAAATCACTTTCTTAACATAATTTACATTTTATTTCATAAAATCACGTCTAGGTAAACTTACTGATCGTAAGAAACTCCATTCTATAATTTTTTAGGCGTGTTTTGGCAGTTTTTCACAAGACTCTTTATTTTAATAAGAAGTTTTCAATTTTCATTACTAAATGATGCACTACTACACTATACACTAACATTATTAATCATTTTAATTAATAATTTCATGCTTTTTTAAGAGCACAAAATTAAGTCGTCACTTCTTACCAATAGAAAAAGTAGCTTAGTTGGTTTTTTCTTTGACATAAGTAACCGCCATATGCATTTTTTATATAACCATGCTGCTCTGGCTTGTGACACATGAAATAGCAAATTTTGTATGGGAAACAACTTTACATTCATTCAATGGTATACACAGTCTGTGACAAAATTAACCGTCCAACTATATTGATTTACTAAAAACTCTAGTTGTGTCAATATTTTCATATTTTTTCTCAACATTTTGATTGTTTAGAAGCCTACTATATTATTTTTAAATTGAAAGAATTTAGGGAATTCCCGTTTTTAGAAAACAATTTGTTTAATAAACCGATCCCAAATTTGAGTACGACAAAATAAACCGAACGCTTTGGTTGTAATATTTTTTAAGCATAAATCTTTATGTTTTATGATAAACTTGATCAATTGGTATGTATAGATTTATTTTGGTGTACAAACATTTAAAAGAAAAAATGTTAATTAGTTTATTAGATACGACAATGCCTCAATTATCTATGGACCTCCGAGATCGAATTGTTGCGGATAGAAACACCGGATTATCGTACCAACAACTTGATAGCAAATTTACAGTAGCGAAATCTACTGTAAGGGAACTATGCGTGAAATTTGAGCAAATCGGCTCGTTGTTAAACCGTTCTGGTAGTGCCCGTAAACGGAAAACCTCTAAAAGAGATGACGTGATGCTCGTAAGAGAGGTTAAGAAAACCCCAACAAAGTCTGCTAGAGAATTAAAGGAGCAATACAATTTGAATGTTTCAACTCGAATTATTCAACGGCAGCTAAAAGAAAGTGGATTGATCAATTACTACCAACGTCGTAAGCGTTTCATTACAAAGTCAACAAAAAGAGAAGGCTGAGTTTTGTAGCTAAACACCAGGGGAAAGAGAAAGATTATTGACATTCAATTTTATGGTCTGACGACTCCAAATTTGAACTATTTGGGTCAAACAGGCGTGAACGAGTTTGGCCAGGTAGGGGTGAAGGACTCAAAGATAGATTTTTATAGAAGACTGTGAAACAGGGTGGTGGTAGTATTATGATATGGGGGTGCTTCTCAGCTAACGGAGTCGGTGAGCTCGTATTGGTTGACGGGATAATGAAGGGGGACGACTATGTGCAAATATTAAAGCAAAATTTAACAAAATCTGTGCGTAAATTACATCTGGGGCGATGTTACACTTTTCAACAGGATAACGACCCCAAACACACTTCAAAAGTTGCATCGACATTTTCAAAAGAAAAAAACAAAAAAAAAAAAATTAAACTGCCCTAACAAAGCCTAGATCTCAATCCGATTGAGAATTTGTGGTCGATCATCGATCATAATATCCCGACCACTAAAAGGACAAACAAAAGAGAATTTTTCAACTTAATTAAGGAGACATGGGAAAACATTGGGATATAGGTTACATCAAAGCTAGTTGATAGCATGTCAAATATGTTGCAAGCAGTTAAAAACGCTAAAAGAGGACCAACAAAATATTAATGCTTAAATCCTTTGAAATTAGTAGTTAGATTGTTTAGTGAAATGAATAAATCGATTGAAATTTTACATCGAACTGTTTATTTTGTCGCAGCAAAAATAGTCTAAATTATAAAATTAATTAATTTTTCAATTAAAATTTCACTTATTTTGTTTTTTTTTTTAATTGAATTTAAAAATGTTGAATGTACGTTTAATTTCATAAATAAATAAGGATAAAAAAGAAATCTGCTGAAATGTTATACTAAAAATTGTTTTTCGATGAGCGTCGTTCGGTTTATTTTGTCACATACTGTAGTTCTATGGTTTTCATATGCAGGTACGAAAAAATTAAGCTAAATTTTTGACGTTTTGTAATTATTTGTATATGTTGCTGCGCTGTGTATCAAGTGCTTTTAAATATGGCGAATGAACATTTTGTTAATATTGCATATTTAGAATATGCGTTAAAATTTTACGATATTCTACAAACTAATTTTTTATGGAATATGTTTTTATTTGCTTGATTTTGGAGACCAGCGAAAATTTAATTTCACGTCAGCTGCATGCTAGCCTTACCAGTAAAAAAAATGATTTAACGAAAAACAAATTATCAGCTAGTTCAAACAATTACGTCCCTTAAGCTAGCAGAACCCATACAGCAGAACATTACAAGATAGTATGGATAAGTATAGGCTAATTAAATGCTGCATTAAAAAATTTTGGGCTCCACCCCTTTGAAACTAAAACGCAGGTTCTGCTAGCTTTAGAAAAAGTTAGCAGAACTCATATTAAAAACTGATTTAAAAACAATTGGAAAATTAAAGGTTAATTTTAGGCTAATTAAATGCCCTATTTAAATTTTTTTATTCTGCTCGATCTAGAAAGAACCCAAATCGAAAATCGGGCAGTGGGACATTTGAATAGCCCATAGTGAGCCTAAAATTATTTGCTTATCAATAGATCTTGTTTTGCATTCTAATTTCGGTTTTGGTCCGATTTTCGATTTGGGTTCTGTTGGTTTTAGATTAAATGACCTGAAGTCTGGTCAAAAACGGATGGAGCCCAAAATTTTTTAATGGAGCCTTTGAATAGCCCATAGTGAGGCTAAACTTATTTGCTTATCAATAGATCTTGTTTTGCATTCTAATTTCGGTTTTGGTCCGATTTTCGATTTGGGTTCTGCTGGCTTTAGAATAATTTAGATTAAATGACCTGAAGTCTGGTCAAAAACGGGTGAAGCCCAAAATTGTTTAATGGAGCATTTGATTAGCCCATAGTGAGCCTAAAATTATTTGCTTATCAATAAATCTTGTTTTTCGTTCTAATTTCTGTTTTGGTCCGATTTTCGATTTGGGTTTTGCTAGCTTCGAAATGATAAATGCTTTTACATTTTCTAGATCGAACAGAATAAAAAAAATTTAATTAGGGCATTTAATTAGCCTAAAATTAACCTTTAATTTTCCAATTGTTTTTAAATCAGTTTTTGATATGGGTTCTGCAAACTTTTTCTAAAGCTAGCAGAACCCGCGTTTTAGTTGGAAGGGGTGGAGCCCAAATTTTTTTAATGCGGCATTTAATTAGCCTATAATTATCCATACTATCTTGTAATGTTTTGCTATATGGGTTCTGTTAGCTTAAGGGACGTAAGCAATCGACTATTCAAGTGAACAGTGAAAACATACAAATTTTATTTCTTATATTAAACAAAATTCAAAAAATAACGGCTCTATTCTCAGAGATGAACGAATCCCATTAATTGTTTTTGTTATTGATTTCTCTTCCCAACAACGAATGAAAGAGAATAAATTAAGAGAAAAGGAAAATAATAAATTGGAAAATAAAAAAAAATATATTTACCGCACCTCAACTCTTACTATGGGTGAACGTAGGTATCAGGTGATCTTTAGGTCATCAATATCTGCTTCTTTTATAGCTACTTCCGGATGCCGCAAGCCAATCAGCTTGGTCCTATTTTTGCGTCTTATCCATCAACGATGTCGATTTCGTGATCAAAAACTCGTCAATTTCCATTTATGCAGATGATATCAAAATTAACCGACAAATTTCAAGCTCCATGGATGTTGACCTATTACAGAATGATCTTAATAACTTCGAAACTTGGTTTGCTAAAAATAATCTTGATCTAAATGTGATTAAATGCCAATCGATTATTTACTCAAGAAAACGCGCAAATTCCCTTAGTCGAGAGTATACTATCAACAGCGCAGGTGTTGCAAGAATTTTTGCCATACGGGACTTAGGGTTAATCTGTGACCGCAAACTTAACTTTAGAGATCACATCGATTTTATTGTTAACAGAGCAAGCTCTTCGCTTCGATTTGTCAAACGCTGGTCTAAAGAATTTCTGACTCCGTTAAATGTTTATAAAACTAAACCTTAAATTGGATGTAAGAGGAATCCGCAGCAGCACCCTTTATTACCTTACTTTACTGACCTACACAACTAAACGGAGAGCTCATTTTTATAGAAAATTAATAAATGTATGCTCCGCTTTAGTTGAAATTTAATACTACATCATCATGGCTGATTTTCAAATATGTGTTCTTTGAAAATTTTATTAAAAATATAAAATTAAAATTTAAATGATTTGTTTCACTTTTTATTCATAAATTTATGTTAAAAAATTTTCCAATTATCACGGTTTCTTATAGTAATTCAATAAAAGCTTCCTTTCTATTTAAAGCTCTCTTTTTAATATTACGACTCTTTAAAATCATAGATGGCTCTGCAATTGTATAGTAGGTTATTTATAGTTTTTCTTGAGAAAGGCTTTTATATAGTACACTTCATGTCACTCGAATAGGTTCCTTGCGAAATTTGGTGATTTGAGTACCAGAAGTGGCAGTTCCAATAACAGCTTTCCAATTTTTTATAATGAGCATTTGCAAAAAAAAAACGATAAAGAATTACACGATTTACTGTGAGGTTGGCGTTGTTGGTTTTCAGAAATTTAAGCAGGCATAATGTTTTTTGATTATACAAGATAGTTTTACCGAGTTTGGTGTATTCGAGATCTATGTATACATTCGTGGTAAAAGTAAGTCGGGTGTTGCCTACAACATATTCACCCCGCCGTTCTTTTTTTGTACACAAACATAATCTGAGAATCAACCACATAAACTATACGTGTTCAACTATAAAACTATACTTTATCGTATATCATCGACATGTGTGTGGTCTAAAATTGTATAAAAACGTCATGTTAAATCACAAATTGTCTGAAAAACGAGAAATTTAAAAATATTTTTTTTCTAAAAATTTCACGATCAATAACACAACAAAATAATATACACAGAGAGACGACACACGTTTTCGATTCAATCTTTGGAAGTCAAAATCCTTGGAATTGGTTCGTTACGCACAATTTACCTTCTAAAATATATATACTTAATTTTTTATTTCAATTAAACCGAATTTAATATTTAATCTAAAAAATAACTTTTATTAAAATTTATTGTCTTTATATCTTAATTTGTAATTTTATATCTCTTATTGGAAGTATATTGTTCTCCAAAACCACACCCCGAATTTTATGTATTTTTATTTTATTTTTGGGAAATTTTATGCTACCAGCATCTTATATACATTAAGAAATTTATATATTGAGTATGTTATAATTTCGTTACAAAAATTAGTCACAATATTTAACCCTTTTGTACCCCTGGGAATTGCATATATTAATATGTTTAACAGTTCATTCATCAAAGTCGTGCATTCATCATGTTGAGTTAAATTTTAATTTTTTAATATGACTAACAAACGATCATCAGCTTGTGGAAAATTAACAACATATGTGTGCGCGAGAATTTACACTTATACCATATGTACCATCATAGTGTACACAACAAATTTTGATTTAAAAAACTATTTTGAAATTTATAAATCTGCATTCAATTTAAATTATTATTAAATAGGCTAATTCACATATAAACGCGATACAATAAAATAATCAAAATATAAAATGCGATTAAATAACGCACGTCGCCACTTAAGGCCCCGATTCAAGATAACACGTGGTCGATTTTCAAAGCTAAGACACAAAAACATATGTTTTTTTTATCTAGTAGATGGAGCGTACAGTACCATTTTGAAATCTTCATCAAAATTGTAATATTCAAAAAATTTTCATTTTTTTATCTTTTGGAGACATGTGCATCGAAAATAAACATAAAACGAAAGAATGAAAAATGTTTTACAAATCCAAAATTCCAAATACCTAATGGTTTGGTTACAACAACAAACATATGTATATTTTGATTTTTGTTAATTTTCGGTTCTTTGATATATGTTTATGTATTTAGGCGTTTAGGTATTTGTTGTTTTTTGGTTTTTGCAATATTACAATCATAATGAAATAATATCAATTTTTTATAAATAAATCTCGTAGTACGGAGTAACAAAGTAAATGCGATGGTCACCTCAACTCAGGAACTGACCTCATTGAGCTGGATTTAACGTAATGATTTAAATTATTAATATTTCGGGTGAAAATGCACATACATAATTTTAGTCACACAAATATTTACAGACAGGTCTAAAGAGAGTGTTCGTATCCCTTAGGGTGATAATAAAATGTTTTGCTCATTTGATGATTCCGCGAATGATTCAATTATTTGTATATCTATATATATATATAAAACAAAGTCGGGTTAGTTACACCATTTATAACTGAAGAACGGCTGGACCGATTTTTATGATCTTTGTTTTGTTGGATTTGACTCCGTTCCGAATAGCATAATAAATATTAAAACATTGGAAAAATTCACAAAAAAAAAAAGTTATCAAGAAAATTCATTTTCTCATACATTTTGTATGGAATGGCTTTTATGATGATATCTAGAGAATGGATTCACTTATTTCGATGATTTGTTTTTATTTTGTTCGTTCCAATACAGTGGTGGTTTAGGAAAAAAGAAAAGTCGGAAAAACTCAAAAGGGAAGCCCAACAATCTAATAAAAAAAACCTTTTTTTATATGAATTTTGTAGGTGTAGTTTGTATGTGACGAGTGGTGCAGTGGTTAAAGCTTCGGCGCTTGGACCGCAAGGTACTGGTTACGAATCCGACTGGAGGCTACATGCACATTTCTACTTTATTTTATTTTTATCGTTTCCTCTGAACTTTTGCAATTTTGTCTCAACGAAGGACGAGCTCATCAACAAAGTTTTCCCGAACAATATTACTAACCACAAAAATCACAATTGGGTGAGTGAACGAGTAATTCTTGCGGCAAAGAACAAAAATGGGGATCACTTAAATTTCACAATTCAAAATCTAATCGTCGGTCCACTTCATTCCTTCAAATCTATCGACTGTGTGACAAACAAAGACGAATCAACCAACTATCCAACTGAATTTTTAAACTCATTGGATCTGGCTGGCTTGCCCCCACACAATTTACAACTGAAAGTTGGTGTGTTGCCGGGAATCATCATGCTACGAAACCTAAATCAACTAAAACTATATAACGGAACGCGTTTTATTTTGAGAAATCTCAACGAAAGTTCAAAGGTGAGGAAGTTCTCATTCCGAGAATTCTGATTAACCCAACCGATATGCCACTCGAGTTTAAACGAATTCAATTTCCGATTCGTCTTGCATTCGCCATGACGAGCAACAAATCACAAGGCACATCCTTGAGTGTTTGTGCCCTGAATCTAGAAAATGAATGTTTCTCTCACGGCCAATTGTACGTAGCATGTTCACGTGTCGACATACCATCCGCTTTGTTCGATTCTCGCACCTGACAATAAAACAAAAAATGTCGTATATCACAAGATGTTTTACTGAAGGGAATCGACCCTATTGCAACCTACTCAGGAAATAGTTTAAAAGAAAGTAGTGCAACAATGCTACGCGAATCATTTCGAATTAATTCAATAAAACGAAATCCTTGCTGCCACGTGAACTACATTCATTTCAATGTAATTAAAATATATTTCATTTTGATTGAATTTAATTAATTTGGAGTATTCATTTTATCCGACCCGGAGGTCTCGGGTTCAATTCCCGGTAGTGACAAGGAAAAAATTGCACGGCTGGTTTAGAATCAATGAATTAATCACTCATTAGTCACTATCCGAAATGAAAATATGATTATTAAACCTCATTTAAGGCGGCCAAATCTCTTGATGGGGTATAGTGCCAGAGAGAGAGAGAGAGAGAGAGAGAGAGAGAGAGAGAGAGAGAGAGAGAGAGAGAGAGAGAGAGAGAGAGAGAGAGAGAGAGAGAGAGAGAGAGAGAGAGAGAAATTCATTTTATCTTAATAAAACAACTCAATTTAATTAAGCTATAATAACTTTAAGCAACATGTATTGATTTTGAGGCGGTACGAAGTTCGCCGGGTCAGCTAGTATGTAATAAATAATATCTACTGGCCGCGTTAAATTGTTAACCCATACATCTCTTTTGTTGCTGGTTTTACACTTTTGTGTAGACTGGAAGTCTGGTAAATTTCATAAATTATTAAGTCCAGAAGTAGCAAATTTTAAAAACAATTCAAAGTGATATCAAGAGTATAAATGTCTTTCCAAAAATGTATATTGTTTGACTGTTGGTGGTACATTCCATGAAGGGATTTGGCATCTCCAACGATGTTATTTCAAATGTTACTGTTTATAACAAGGATATGAGAGAAACCATAATCGAGTGAGTCTAGATCCCGCTCAACGTGATACAGCCATCGTGTATCAGTTATTCCGTCAGTTCTACTTTCCATTGAATGAATTTTAACTTGCTGGCTCCTGAATTTAGTGAATTTTCAATGACTCCAATTCAACATATCTACTTTTTCGAGATGGTTTCTTATCTCGTAACTCATACATAATTCCGAATTACGAATGAATCGTAATTTTCCATCAGCTCAAGTACAACAAGCCTCTGGATGTCTCTTAACCGTATACGGTTAGCGGGAATTAATAGCGACCACCGATGTAACCGCAGCGCAAAATGCAGATGTTAATTTTAGAATGCCTTCACAAATGTGTAAAAGACAAACCCGATTATTAAAAATCATGAGTTACCCGAGTTACCCGATTATTAAAAATCAAGTGAATGACGCGTTATAATAAAAATAACTTTACTCATTAGGAAGATTTGCGGTAATTGTTTGCAAATTACGAATCAACAAAACGCACCGGATCATTTAACAGTTTGTAAATGGCTTTTGGTTCATTTGTAGGTCGATCTGATGAGCTGGGAATTATAATGGCAAGGTGATTTGTTTCAGGAGAACAACGTTGCGAATTAAATGCCAGATGCCATTAACATATGCTAGTATCAGCTGCACTGGTCTATATTGAGCTCACATATGACGTATTATAAGAATAAATTAAAAAGTATTTGGCCGATAGTCGTCATGCAATTTTAAAGGTTGCCGAAACTTTATCTTTGCTGTATACCTTGAATTAAAAGTCCTTAGTAATTTGCACATACACATCAGATGCTGTCGCACGCCTATTGAAACTTTTAAATAAACTATAAATATGAAGATTTGGTCGGGTGTTACATACGTATGAATGAATTTCACATAAATTGGTACTCGTGGCTAAGATGCGCTCGCTATAAATAACTTTGCTACTACTACGGTTGTTAAGCCAACCTGTGTTAAACAAAGCTATTCCACGATAGATATTACAATTTAATCGATCTTTTTAATAAACAAATATGAATGTAACAAATTCAAAACGTCGAATGGAATTTGAAAATGCCTGGACCAATTTTGATCAAATTCAGTTTTATGGTGGGATTATAAGCCAATCTTAAATTAAACATAAGGTACTTAAATGAATGGATTAGACTGGTTAGGCTGAACGAAACCCGACAATTTTTATTCATTAATAAACGTTAAGTGAATCCCACAACCCATTTTAAATGAAGATGACCATTCTTCGTAACGAGCGAAATTCCAATCCATCCAAACTATCTCCATTGATCATCTCTTTGGCTTTTTTTATTCCAACATAATCTTCTGATATACTTTTTTAAGGGGTATGTGTTTATAATTATTCATCCAATTCAAACGGCATAATCTAATAATCGATAAGGCAAGTTTTTGGAGGTTTCTTAAATAACATACGGGTACAATGTTCGGCAATGAAACCAAATAGCTAAGTTTTTTTGATCGTGTCATTACCGACAGCACATACAACAGTGCAGCTCTTGTATTATAAATCAAATTAGTTCGTTTCCGTTAAACCGTCCAACAAATAAGCTTCACATCAGCGTTGTCAGCGATGAGAAAGTTCGATTACTTAGAATCGATGGTATATGAGCAAAATATAATCTCTATATTGCGCAAGAATCACCGCATGGTAAAATTACATAACCGAGTGTCACACTACAACACCATCTTTCACTACGAATCTATTGAAACAAACCAAATTTTTATGGAAATACGGACTGATTCGACTCTTTAGAATACTAGAGGATTGCTGAGGTAAGATAGCTTATGATAACCGATAGTTTATATAAGATCTATCCTCAAGTTTGCATTTTTTGTCTGTCAGCTTTTAACAGCTGTTCTTGATTTATCTGTATTTTACTAATCTTATAGCAATAAATATTGACGCCCCTTGTATTCACAGCTGGTAATCTGGTAGTTGCTGTAATTGTTACATTTCCATAAGAGAATTTTGATTAGATTATGTTAATTGATTTTGACTCACCGTCGACGAGATTCTCAGTAATGGCTCCACTTAATGTTTGTACTCGACCTCATTCCAAGTTGATTGTCGACTTCTGATAGTTGGTCTCTTCAGTTTATGGACGGTTGAGGACCAGCATAAAATTAGAGATATAGAATTCGTCATTCATATGAACATTTAGCGAGGAATCAGATCGATCATGTACACGCCAACGTCGCCTAAATCAATGAGAAGCAATGGCATATGTAGATTGTACATTGAAACACGTCGATATTGTGGCCGTAATATTTCAGAACTGTTTTCCATTGCATCATTTATGAGACTTCGGCTTGTGTTATGTTCCAAATTATTCCAATATGAATTTGATGAACGATTATTTGATTTTCTCTATAAATGGGACTTGCATGGATGACACACCAGGATTGAAGGATTATTGGCAAGTTCCGGAGAATTGAAGTTGCAAATTAAGAAGCCAATATCATTATTATTAATTCGCCATATTTAGAGTGTACCAAGACTAACGGTATTACAAATAACCAGATATAGGGGCAGGACATGATTGTAATAATTATAGAATTGACCCGGGTTCAGATGTTTAGTAGTCAGAGAAAATTTGTTATATTTGTATAAAACTAGCTGTACGCAGCCCGCTTTGCGTATGGTTTCAAATGAAAGACTATTTTTATTTTTGGTAATATTAAATTAAAATGAAAAATGAAATCAAAAATATTTTAATTATATAAAAATTGATTAATTTGCTCCAATGCTATTTGGTATATACTACAACATTTCTTGTTGATCCTTCAGGTGCAATCACATATATTGATGCCAGTTTTCCTACAAGTGAGCATCCACCATATGATTGACAGTGTCAGAAGCATGGATATTTCAAATTTAAACCACAAACTTCAAATGACTGACCTTGTGATTTGTTAATGGTCATATCAAAAGCTAGACGCATTGGGCATTGTATTCATTTAAAATTAAATATTTGACGGAATTATAGTAGGAATGCTTGGGATTAACTCTTCTTCTCCTTTGTATTTGCCAGCTAATATGGTTGCTCGAATTAAATTTGTCATTAATTTTTTAATAGCAAGTCGGCATTACAAAGTTTTGGTTGGTTAATATTTCGTATTAAAATGATTGGTACACCAATTTTAAATTGAAGAATATGTAGTAGTACTCCAGGCAAATCTAATGAATTTAAAAATTATGTAGGATAATTTACTACTTAGTCTTGATCTATAACACAATCAATTGGTTTGTATGCAAATGTTTCACCAACATTTTTACTTTGAATGGCAGTATTTATATCATTAACGTACTTGTTTTATGCTGTCAATATTGGTCGATAACTTATGATTTGATTTGATTATGATTTGAATTGTTATGCAATATTTGGGTACACACTTTCAATTAATTTTACATTTGGGTGTTTTAAAAAACAAAACTTTTGTGGAAATGTAATTGCATCAGTTGCACTATCAATTTTTCAATTTCCAATGTCTAATAATTGTTTTGGAAATGTTACAGCACATTCATTGTTTTGCAATTGAAAACGTATATTTGTTGTTAAATTTATATTTTTAAATGTTTCTCCAGAAATTATATGGTTTTAAACACGCGTTTAATTCAGCAGCTGGAGTTGATCGGGTTATAAGGGTAGTGCCTGTCTAAAGTTACCTGATATTTATATTGTTGTACCATCAGATATCTGTTGGTAATAGCATAAATCTTGTAATGTTTTATCTAATGCTTCTAATAATTTATGATGTGCCATTGTGCATTATTGCAATATCTTTCCTGATGTTTTTGGAATGTTACATGTTGGACAAGTGTTGGACATATGACATCGGACAAGTGGTTAAAGCTTCGGCACTTGGACCGAGAGGTATTGGGTTCGAATCCCACCAGAGGCTGGATGCAAAGCGAATTTTCGTCATCGATTACGATTGGTGATGTTAATAAACACAACTAAGGCCCTCTGATGGAGTGCAGAATTCAGCGCCGACCCACCGTCCATATCAATGTACAGGTTGACAAGGAGCTTGCAATGTGCAGGTGGTAAACTGAAGTTGAGTGAGTAGGTGAATAGGTGAATGGGTTAATTATGTGGCGTGAATGCGTGGTATCACAATAGACCAAAAATGGCTTAAGTGTCAACCAGTGAAACCTAACCTACATGTTGGTGTTTAAATTATTTGCATATTTAATGGGAGTTTTAGTACTGAATGGGGTCCGCCATCTAATAATGTTCCTGCTATTCTTGAAGAAGCAATTGCTAATGCTATATGTTGATTTGCGATCTTATCAATGTAATTAAAAATTCGAAAAAGCTCCCATAGAAGCTACCACTTCCATTGGCTCACGACCCGTAGAACATATATATATATATATATATATATATATATATATATATATATATATATATATATATATATATATATATATATATATATATATATATATATATACATTTTTATTGAAATCGATGCTGTAGTTTTTGAGTTTATCGACCGAAAATGCTTCTACGGAAGCTGTAACTTCCGGTGGACCATTATCATGACTCATACAACTATACACCAATTTTTATCAAAATTGGTACAGCAGTTCTTAATGTCACAAACACACACGTCATTTTTATACATATATAGAGATTCTGGATATAAAATTTGATCGTTTTTTGAACGGCACAATGACCGGTAACTTAATCAAGAATAACAAATCCTAATTTATTTGATTTTTCTGATAGTTTGCTAGACTTTTTGGATCTTGCATCCCCGCCGTCAAATTCAATAAGTTTATGAAATCTGAGGTAGATTACGCAAACATTATGTCATTACATTATTTAAAGCATTTTGGATGTCGGTTATAAATGTGAGACATAAATTGTAATGATTGATCTGTTTGTTTTCATTAAAAATTGTCAAAACTAGTTTGAGTCGATAAACGTAAATCGTACTGAAGGCTGCCGCTGTGGGTTCAAAAACATTTTTAACTTTGTTATGTTGCACCTAGCTCGTAGAGAACTTTCATGCGGCAGTGCCACATAAAAATTGTTTACGAGCTAGGTGCAACATAACAAAGTTAAAAATGTGTGATATATAATGTAATTGTTCTTGTAAATTATTGTTGTATGCAATTGTTGTTGTACCACCGTTTTGAGATCACACACTTTTAACTTTGTTATTTTGCACCTAGCTCGTAGTTCGTAGACAATTTTCATTCGGTAGCCTTCAGTCTGCTTACATAATTAACTTCCTAGTATACATCTTGAATATACCGAAAAAAAATATGAGCTTGAGATGTAATTTTAAACAACAAATGATCAGATCTGCTTGTATAAAATTATGTATCGCGATTTACGAGATGTAATCAAGGTAAACAAAATAAAATCAATTCTGCGTGAAAATTTCTACAAATGAATTTATTATCCTAACTCACTAAATCAACAACAACAACAACACATAGTTTATTTTTCAATCTCATTCTTTTTGTGTTTATCATTATAATCTATAGTTTTAAGACATTCATACTACTCCAAATTTACACACATCTATACAGAATTGTTACGTACATATAGTTATGATGCATTCATATTTCAGTAAAATACTTATCTTTTCATTCACTAGTAAATAAAATACAAACACATTATTGTATTTATAAAGATTGAAAGAAAATCATCTCAATTTCATACACACCACTACTAAATATTGTTAGTTTCACAGCTGTACATCGATAACGTCCTTTTGCTTTTATCTTCCATATACATTCATATGTACGTAAATAGATATACATCGAAACATTTGAAAACAATACTGAGTTTTATTACTGTGCGTGGAAACTAGCGACATCTGTTGTATTCTGGTAAAACTAATTAGGAATAAAATCAATAAATTTTACAGATTGGTTCTTTACTTTGCTTTCTTTTTTTTACCAAAGGAATTTCGTTTTTTGCTAATTTTTCGGTTAATAATTCAAATTTAGCAAAACGCCACCGTCAATCGTCTCAGATTTTTTTTCTGCGTCTTTTGATATATCACAATCTAAGTTTTGTTGACTAATAACGTCGCAATGGTACCAAAACTTTTGCGATTTTTTTGAATATTGTTCGCTTTGTAATGCCATAGCGGAAAATCTAGAGGGAAAAATGAAAAAAGCCACCGTCAATTTTCCTAAAAAACTTCAATTAAAATTTTAAGATATAAATGTTGGCGATCGGTTGGTTAGTTTTTACGCAATGGTACCACGAAAAGTCGTGTTTTTGCAAAATATGTGAATCGGGGCCTTAAGCCTAAAAAATATTTTAATCAAATGACACACTCCAGACGCATTTCATACAATGAATAGAGATATTTAATTATGCAACACTTGACAAATACGAGTACAATACAAACCGTATACATTAAAAATCGTTTATAAGTATCGTGTACTTAATTTGGAACCGCCGCGTTCACCATTGAAATCTAATTAAAATGCATTTTAAGTGGTTGACAATTATTATTTATTCCTTTGAAGACATAAATTTGGTATCTCAAGCATTACGAATATTTTTTGGATAGAAGATAGTTTTTGGATTACAAAATATACAGACAAAAATTCTGATGTCACTCACACCATCATCGATGATTTATCACGGTTTTGCGTACTTATTAGACATGATTTATTCTAAGAAACTTGCAATGCATTTTAATTGTTGACAGTTTTTGTTTGTTTGATAGTGGTGGTCTATGATATCATCTATATATAAACATATGGAGCCTAATAATTATTCATGCACGAGTTAACGTGAAGGAATTTTTTTTATCTATTCCAAATCGAAAGGGAACGTGCGTATACTCCGACGTGTGCGATATAAAAAAAAACGTAGCACACTCATATAATATTCCAATGATAATGATGATAATAAAACAAATAATCGTCTTATCTTTAAAAATTGTTTCCTATTACTTTACTTAAGAAAGTATACACATTAAGATTAGAGCAAAATACGTTCTCCTAAAAGATATTATATAAATTGTTTTTTAATTAAGAAATTTAAATAAATTCTCGCGCTCTTAATTAAATTCGATCCATTGATTTAATTTAATTTTATTGTTTCACGCTTATTTATGTACAAATCTGTTTAAAAAATATGAATGTGAAAAGATCAAAAGACTGAAAACTAATATAGTTTATAGTGGACACCGTTAGAATTTTAAAGAAAATAGGAAAAAATCAATGACCGATTATTTATTTAATCGCATTTATACAAACGAGGGTGTTCCCTTTATATAAATAAGATTAAAACTTAATGGATTAAGGAACAAATTACTCACCCATAATCGCATATCGCACACATTAATATCGAAATTACATGGGAACGATGGCATCACGCATAAATATAATCGATTTATAGGAATTCCAAATATTCAATTGACATAATTGATTTTTGATTAATTGGATTGATTGGAATCAGACATTTTTTTTTTGGTTTTTATGACACTTGTACATAATAAATGGTGCTGGTTTAATTACATTAACATACAGAGGCGCAACATATTTAATCACTTGTTGAATAATTTGATTTACACGATCGTAATCTTGTTTTATTGTGAATGTGTGCATGAACGATTAAATTTATTGCGTTAATAAATTGTTAAGCCATTATAGGTTTATTTGAACAATATTCCGATTTTTTCTAAAAATCTAATAAAATTTCAACACTTTTTATTAGTCTCTCCACCACTTGCTATAGTTTTTATGTGAGCTATAAGTACCAACCGTTCCTTCCCTCTTTCTCCTCGTCTCTATTCACTTTTCTTTTTTCTATTTAATTTTTGATTCATTTCTGCCCTATGGCTCACCTTATTCGTCTAAATCCAACCACTGAACCTTCGTGTAATTGCCTATTACATTGCACACGGATGTATGCTGTGGGCTTCCTGTAAGCATAGAAGGAAGAATTATCATTCTGCGTAAGTTTTTCGCATTTAAGTCCTCAAATTTAAGGGTTCAAATAAATATCAAACGCTCTGTTTTAATTTTAACATATAGATCCGCTAAAAACTGACTGAAAAATGCACGATAGCAAATGACAGTTTTCATTCAAACGAAGCTGAATTGAATATTTATAAAATTACACAGCAGATATTTTTTTATTTCAATTTGGAACACCTATGGCCATCCTTTCGACCAGTAGCACGGCTTACTCGTTGGTCGTCGGTGCCTTGTACCATCCTGGATGAGCTGCAGTCGGTCTTTTGTCAGCGCTAATAAAAAATTTATAATCATTATTTTTATCATTAGAGAAATACTCTGGAGCAGCTTTCAAGCTGTTAACATAGGGATTACCGCCATGCTGAATTCTCTTTAATCCATAAATTATAAAAGTGTCCAAGTTGGGAATCTGTTGTTTCCTGACGTTAGCTTGTTCAGCGCAATCGACTTTAAAATAAACTCGATGATACATTTGTCCCTGTATTGACGAAGTCATTCAAACGAAAAAATTCTTTAAGTTTTATTTATTGTTGCAAAATAGATCAAAATTTAAATAAATATATAAATAAAATAAATATATTATTTATATATTTATTTATATTTTTATTTAAATTTTTGATCTATTTTGCAACGATCGCGTATTAGCGATTTAAATTAAAATAATGTTATATATTGTTAGGTGAAGGGATATTTTATTAGTAGTAGTTCAGTAACATGTACTTTAGTGCACCAAGTACTATTTTGTGATGTACTGTTTTTATTGGTCCTGTTCCGTACCATGTACTGTTTTGTGATGTCCTGTTTTATTACATCCTGTTTTGAAATGTGCCATAGTGAACGGCTTCGTGATAATATGAACATACTTCTGTCATCGCGCCAAATTATCCGAGGTCGGCGTATTTAATCTGTACATTATAGTTAAAGCCTCTGTTATCCTTATATGATCATAAGGTAGCTCTACAATGTGGCAGCTAACAAAAAGCTCGTCATTATTATTATGATAATTGAAAATATGGACACTCAATTTTTTTTACATGCTTTTGAAATAACATAGTTTAGAAAAACAAAACACATCATTTATTTAGACCTTTTAGATCTTTTTTCTATGTCCTTTTTGCACAGTTTTTTTGAACGGTTTTACGTGGTTTTTTACATTGGTGTACATAGTAAATAATTTTGCAACTTTCACTACAATAATAATTTTTTAAATTGATTTAATTTCACTAGTTTGGGAAAGATTAAATTTATACATTGTTGTTTAGGAAGCCAAAACGAATTAATGAAAAATTTAGAATTAAATTTCAGGAACACTCTTGGAGCATGTGAAATAATATTTATTTTAGGTTGCTGTTTTAAAGAACCAATTGATGAAGACCAATACCATTAAATCTATTAAACCTTCATCGTTCTTTCTAGTAGATTAGAATTGTGTTGTCTTGCGCTGTTCGATCGCTAGCTGTCAACAACCAGGGGTGGCATGTTATAACATCACATTTTCGATACTATATCGAAGTTTAGCTTCTTTAGAACAAAATGTGACACTATTTCACATTTTATATCATTTACCAGGTTGCTAGATTGAAAAATTGTGATATTCTACTCCGTTTCTATCACCAAATAATTTGTTTTCGATACTTGAACGAAATTTGAGAAAGACAACTTGTTCGCATTTGTACTAGTAGGTTGTGATAGCAATAGAAATGAAATACATATTTCATAAATGAAACAGTTGCCCATTTCAGTTTCGGAAAACGAGAAATAAACTTCTCTGAAATATCGAAAATGTGATGTTATAACATGACACCCCAGCTCGTTCCGTCCTAAAAAATATTTTTCGTATCCTTGCCTTTTGTTATATGTAAACTGTAAGAGTAGGCCCGGCGTTATCAGGGAGACTTGTCCAGTACTTCGTCCTACAGTCAATCAATTAATTTTATAATTTTCGGTTTCTTGACATACTGTATATTTTCTCTTGTTTTTCATAAATTTTCTGCTGACTATTGATTTGCTAAATAAATTCATAAGTTTTCTATTGGTTTCTAAAAATATCAGCAGAGAAAATTTATTTTTTGTTATAGGGCTACCTTTAGCAGTTAAAATCAGAAGCACATTTTCTCTGCTGCAAATTTTCTGTTATCTTATAGAGCTGCTGTCGATTTCCTGTTTGATATAGCACGGATATTTTAGATGACCTTTTTGTGGTTTTAGATTTTAACCTCCCGGATCTTATATGGACACAACTTGAGGATAATACACATTAGATTGCTGCGAATGCACGACCTGCAATAGAAACTTTGATTGTTGATAACTTTCAAATTCTGGTTTGATGCAGATCAGTAACGTCAAGAACAATCTAAACACGCAACTTGACTTAGTATTCTAAGAAAAGATTATATTTCGTGTGTGATTATAAAGTGTGTGTCTTTGCTAAATCACATAAAAATAATTCCATCCTGAAAATTGTATTGTTAAATTAAAGAAAAAAAATAAACAGCTCGAGAAATGTATTAAACTATATTACTGTTTGCAGTAAAAAGCTTCACCTATTATTAAATTACATCTACTTTATTGATCATTCCGAAAACCACTGTTTCTATCCATTCTTCAGTTGAAAATATGTTCATTACCAAATTCCCTAGTAGCGAACACAGAGATAACCCCCTGCCTTGGTATATGGAGTTAGGTGTGCCATAGAACTTATATTCAGGCGCCTGTTCGAAAATCACGAAGAATGATGGTGAATATATTAATCATCCCGAAAACCACTTTCTATACATTCTTCAGTTGAAAATCTAAAAAGGACACATTATCTATAATTAAATGTAACAACATCACGGAAGAGGATCGATTAGCCATGTTTAATCAGTTTTGGGCTTTAAAGTGGGGTGAATTAAGAGGCCATTTTTGAGAAAGATCTTGCACGGGTAGCAGATAAACAAATAATTCGATTACGAAATAATAATAATGGTGGGCTTTCTCGACGAACCAATTCAATTATATATTGTTTATGAAAAGTCAACACCACTCATAGATATGTAAAATATGTTTGTCAATAGTTCTAGCATAAGTCAAGGAACATTCATTAACTGATTAAATGCAAATTTGAAACAAGACAGACAGATCAATTCAAAAACTAACGAACCGACGCTTACTACATTCCAAACTATAAGTCTTAAATAGTGAAAATTCAATAACGCAATTCTTTGATCTAAAATGGAATCACATTATTGTAGAGCATCAACCAGTAAACTATAATTGGAGCTGGAAATTGTTTTATATGACAAGAAGGTGAAGGAGGTGTTGGTTTGAGCGAATTTTAAATTTTGACAATACTCGCTCATTTTATTTTAAGCGAAGTTGTTACCAAATTTAAGGAACCCCGCAGAGGAAGTGATATTTCACAGTGATGGATGTACCAACCAAAACCGTAACTCTACACTCTCAAATGAAAATACTTTAAAAAGGCCACATTCAATTGGAGGTAAATTCCATGCACTCGGTTATTGAGAGACAATTAAAATAGAACCATCAGTATTCCGGCTGATTATGTTTATGTCTGTAGACCAGCAAGATTAAAACCTAAACCACGCATTGTTAAACATTTGGAGCACAGTTTCTTCAAAAATTTTAATACGGTAACATTGAACTAAAATTAGGGTTTACTGACGAATGGTTTGATTTGGCTCAACGATTCAATCAAAAAATCAAATCGATAAGCTTTTATAATTTTCCTGGATTATACAATTCTCGCTTGCCGATTAAAAAAGTAAAATTTAATCATCTGCAATCCCTCAAAAGTACTATGTCTCATGATTATCGCTCGTTCTACGACGGTCTTTCTTATATTTATATATAAACCAAATATTATTTATCTTAACACGTTGAACGCCATGGGGGTTACTGGTGACCGGCACATAATTCGAGTAAATTTTTAATGATTTTAATTTCAGCGCCGTGGGGGTCACCAGTGACCTCAGTGAATTAAATGCGTCACAAATGATTACAAAAATTAACTGTTAAGGTATATTTCATCTCCGGAAATTTGGTTTTTGGACTTAGCCAATCTGCAATTTTGGTTCCCGAATAAGGAACTTGTCACTTCCGGTTAATAATAAACAGAAAAATTTATTCAACGGCACCGCAAGCTGATGCAAATAACAATTACGTCAATCTAAAAAAAAGTAAATTACCGTAGTTTACCTTTGTGTCAACACGAATATTTTTCTTCTTCCTTCAACACGTGCATCCAGAAATTACGTGTTATCAAGCAAGTGAACCATTCAGCGTGAAATGAATAATTCTGAAAATTTGCATGCACTGGGCGACAATTAACCTAACGTACACAAGAAAAGAATAATGCAGTGAAGAAGTGTTGCTGAATGCTTCGCAAGAATTGGGAATGTCTTCATGTTTGTTAAAAATTCTCAAAGGAGATTTGTATTATTAGTACCCGTGTAGAATTCAATTGACACAAGAGCTACAACGATCCTGAACGGCAACGAGATTGGAGTGCCCGAGTTGTACACCTCGGTAAAGACGACAACGGCAAAAAAAAAATCATTATAAGCGATGAAGCACATTTCGACGGCTGGCTTTGTCAATAAACAGAATAGCCGCTATTGAGACTCCGAAAACCATCAATTGATACACCAAAAACTACTACACCCTCGCAGAGTAACTGTATGATAGAGGCAATGATGTAACAGTTACTGGTGACCGCTATCGGGACATGTTAGAAAACTGTCTTATGCCCGAGTTGGATCAATTAGGCCTACAGAACAGATGGTTTCAACAAGAGGGTGCCCCATCGCACATAGCTCGTCCTGCGATGAAAATTTTGCGAGAAATTTTCCCCGGCCGAATAATGTCTACAAGTGATGATCTCTACTGGCCCTCACGATCTCTTGACTTCACCTCTTCCGATTTCGTCCTATGGGGGTACTTGAAGCGAAAAGTGTACATCAATAAACCAACCATAACCTCGCAACTGTAGTTGTTGAGCAGAATATTCATTCCACATACTGTGATGTTTATTTTATGTGTTTTTCAAGTGGAATTCAATACAATTAGGGTTGATCAATAAGTACTCGTATTAGGAATGTATATCCATACATTTTTTATTGTTTTGTTTTACAACGTAATCTCCTTTTAGATCGATAAACTTTTCAAAACGTACGTCAAAAAATACGTTTTTTCAAACTCTTCAAAATACGCTTCAGCCTTGGCGATAACCTCGTCGTTTGAGCTGAATTTTTTTCCTCAAAGGCATGTTGAGGAACAGAGAGAAATCGCAGGGAGCCTAGTCAGGCGAGTACGGTGGGTACAGCAGTAATTCGTAGCGCAGTCCAATATCTTGACACGCAAAGTCAACTTCCTTCCAGCAACACCACCTATTTTCAAACACGGGTACTTATTGATTGACCCTCGTACAATAAGTACGAGTATAGAAATAATTGCATCTAAATGAAATACACTGAAATAAAGAAATTACCACTAAGTCGATATACACTCGAATTAAACTTAGAGAAGAGAGAGCTAAATTTATGTGTAGGGGGAAAACAAAACTGAATTTTCGCTCGAACACAAACGAATCAATTTAAACAAAAAATTGAGTACTTCAAAATTGATCGGTAAATTGTACTACTGGGAATTTTTCTTTATATATCACTGAAAAAAAAAATTAAGAGAAAATTGTGGATAAATTAAAATTTAAAGTATTTTGAAAGTCTAGAATGCACTGACATATAAATTTATCAAAAAATATATGCTACAGCATAAAAATAAAAGCAACTTATAAATTCTCACATATTTTTTCCACAGTAAAATTTGTTAAGGAAAATGATCTTGAAATAAGACTAAACTTACCGTTATAATTTTTACAATATTCAATGATCCCAGAGAGGGGACATTGCAAAAATATATTATATCTATAAACCATGGCCACATAATGGAAATTTTAGATTTATTGCGGAAAATACGGCCATAAACACTAGGGTGTATTGATCCCATTTCTGGAGAACTACCGAAACGTTACATTTATTAGGCCTTTTCTACCAGGGCCAATTTTGCATTTGAAATTCGGGTGTTTTGTATTAACACAAGGGTTAAAAAAATATCTCCGAATTTAATTCTAGATTCAGAAGAGAAATTACAAATAACTATAATAGACGCTGTAAAGTCTAAATGTATAGAGCTAAGAACCGTTTACCAATAAAACCGTCTGTGAATATGTAAAGAGTACCCACAGTTTGTCTTTATTTTTACGACGATCAATTACCCTATATATATAAACTATTTGACACTGTGACACAACTGTTCGTTGTCACACGTCCCATACACATAGCATAATCTATCCATAAATATACAGAATTTCAAATTGTATAATAAAAACAAAATTTAAAAATACTGCCCCGATTTATTATCTGAACACACAGTACAGACATACGTATATAAATTCCCACTGATTAATTAAGTAAACAATTAAATCCATAACTTAATCATGATAAATTAATGCAATGACATTATTATGACTAAACTGGTCTTGTACATTTCATGTAAATTCAATGACTTTTCGGTGATCATTGATGGTTCATTCCATTGTTATAAGTACAGCCGTTATAGACTATATTTAGCGAAACATAATCCCATCGCCTGATTCATCATTTTTTTGCCGGTTTATTTTATATCATCTGTTGAGAGTTTTACGATATACATATAAATAAAGAACGATGATTGTGCAAATTATCAGATCAATATAAACAACAATCGTTTAAATTTAAGCGGTACAATTTATACTCTTGTATAAGATGTTATTAAATGTAAGTTACTAAATTGTCTGACCGTACAAGAAACTATTTCATATAATTACCGACCGTTGACCTTTTAAAGAAAAATCTATTTTTATAAATACGTATACTTTTCTCTATTTCCATTCAAGATTTTATTTAATTTGTCTTTCTATATTTTTTCAAATACTACATATAATAAGATCACGAAATATATAATAAGATTATTATCGTATAATATAGTTATATAGCCGCACACACACACACATGCATTACTAAACTAATTATAATTTTATATAAAACATAATGTCGTATACTACTGTAGATGATGCATTCGTTGCAAATGCAAAACATCGTTTCGTTATAAAAAGAAATTTTTAACAAGAACTTCAAAATACTATTTACAGTGACACAATAAATTATTCGGACACTGTTTATGAGGAGTGGGCCATCAAGCGGATTCCTTTAAACAAATACAAACCTACAGATGTGTCTGTGATGCATGGACGAATTTTCAGAAAGTAGACGTGATTGGTGCTTTTCGATTTTTTTTTTAAATTCGCACCGTTTCGGCAACCCGGTACCTACTTTGGAAATAAGGTTTAAGCATTTCCCAACGTTGATCAAGTGGAAATGTACTCATTTCGAACCGCTGAGATATGATACTGTGCTTCTGAATATTTGGAGCGGGAAACAGCTGTCAGTGTCAAAATTACATATAAGTAAAAATAAACCGATAGATGGCACACCCTGTATTTGTGTAAAAGGTTAATTGTCGTTGTGTAAAAGGCAAAATGTGAATTGTCGTTTTCGGTAAACTGTCGGTTTAGGGGAATTGTCGCTTTCAGCAAATCGCCGGCTTCAGTAAATCGTCTTACAACAATCAGCCGAAAGAACAATTTCTCGAAAACGATGATTTACCGAAAAAGACAATTCACCGGAAGCAACAATTCACCAAAAACCACACTTATGTATAATACTTCAAATGAATAGTTATATTGGTTTGCATTTTATAACATATTTCTGTTGAGCGAATGAGGTAATTATGTTAGTTAGTCGTTCGAGTCAAGAGTTCTGATCTCTTAAATTTCTTCCCCGGTTGCGCACAGCTTCCATTTCTCACCACCGGTTTCTTTCTGTTCGAGGTCGAAGTGGATTTACTTTGTGAAAATTGTATTCGAATATGAGTTCGAAATGTAGCTCTGAAATCGTCACCTTTCAATTAACATCAGTCATTCATCACGCGATCATGATGAAAGATCTGGAACGCAGCAAAAAGGAACTAGCCGATCATGATGAGTTCTGTAATACGGCCAACTGTAACGTAACTAGGCCATTCCTTAACCAATCATAATCATCTTGAATGTGTAGATAAGGGATTCTAAACTGATTTTAGGAAGCAGTTCTAGATTATGGTCAACTGAAAGGCCTCTATGACATTTCTTAACCGATAATTATAACATTTAAAATAATTTTTGGAAGTATAGAATATAGCCTCAGACGAAACTAAACCGTTTCTTAATCGATCATGATGAAATTCGGTAGTTAGGATAGAAGTTTGATTCCAAAAATTATTTTTGGGGGAATTCTGGAAAATGGTAAACTGAGACAGGAAGAATAATTTTTATTACCCATGAAATTGTTTATTTTCGATGGAAAAATTTGAGAAGAAATAAATTGCTAAAGTAAGTTTTAATTCATGGAGTGGATTTCAACAGGTATTAAAAACAGACCTACCAGATGAAATATTTTCCTGTTGGTTACTTAGTTTATTGATACTCTGCCCAATCACACAGATTGTATATGATTAGCGAGCATTTCAATGGACTGCACTTATGAAATTTTCATTTTAAGTCATTTTGAGAGCTTAGAATATTTTTACCTGAAAAATGTGGAACTCAATTTAATGATTAAAATGGAATTTCAATAACTTCAATAACAGTGTTGAATGAATGTGAATCTTAGATATGATGAATTTGCCAATCATAAACATAAGGTTTTAAAAACTAGAAACTGCATTCTCGATAATTGGCGCCATTAGTTAAATTTCGATGAATTGATTTCGGCGAATTACCGTTTTTGACATATTATCGTGAACTATCGTTTTCTATTAATTGATGATTTCGATGACTTTTTGATTTCCGAGGATGGTCGTTTTCAGTAAACTGTCATTTTTAGTAAATTGCTCTTAACGGTGATTTAATTTCCAATAAATTGTCATTTTCTGTGAATTGCTTTTCGGTGCATTGTCGTGCTACTTAAAATTGCATATTTTACAAACAAATATTTAATACAGAATGTGATAAATTTAGAAAAATTAAAAATTTGACCGTCTTATTTAAAATTTTTAAATTATTGCTTTTTAAATTTTGTATAAGTTATAATTTAATGTAGATGGTACTGCATTTTCACGTTTCACATTATTTAAATTAATTATATAATTTAAAATTTATACCGTATTTTACCAATTATTTACGTAAAAAATATAAAAAAAAATCACGCCAACTGTACAACACTGGAGAGACATAAACTGTCTACCAGGTGTCATGTGTCAAAAATGTGTTCCTATATTATTGCGGTTGCTGTTACAAATATGTTCTATATACCTTTCGTTAATAGTCCTCCTGGATTGATCGATATAGGTATAATTTGATATCTTATATAATCCGCATTTATCCACTTCCTTAATTCTCTCCGTTATGGTTAGGTCACTTTTTCAAATCTAATGAAACTTTTGAAACTTAACTTGAACCGATCGATTTAGTATATGATTTTTGTTGCAAATCCGTTGATTACCGTTATAACTCAAAATGCGTGGTGTTTTCCTATCACTGCGAATACGTCGCAAAGGCATTTTTCCAAATTCTATTGAAAACACTGTTCTTTTCAATTTCTTATTTATCAAACCTTCAAACTTTTTTAAATATTGCTATAAATAAAAGCAACGAATTCTCCATTAAGATCGCAAAACTTTGTTTGTAGAGGCCACTGTCTGAACCGAACAGTAACTTTCCTCCTTACACGTGTTTGTCAGTCGACAGTAAAGTAGCATTTATGCTATTCACACTTTTTAATACGGGGCCACTTTTCCAATTGGAAAAGAGCTCTGGAAATAGAGCTGTTACATCGAATTACACCATTATTTCATTAGTTTCAATTGTTTCGTTTTTCAGAAAGTTAGCCAACTTGAACGAATATTTAATGCGACAACCAAGAAGCGAGGCAATATTAGTTGGCTAATATTTTTCGGAAAATTTGAGTTTAAGGAAGAAAAAATTGTCACTAATGTTTGGTTCAGCAGTTCGGGTAATTCTGACTAGACCATTGAGCAGGTTCGTGTTCATTTCTATAATTCGCCTAATGAACAACAACAGCATACTGAATTCGTTGGAATCATGCAAATCCTTAAAAATCCAATATACGTTGCTTAATGCAGATTTGGGACCCAGAAAATATTTCCACTTAAAAACTTAGTGTTATCATAAATAAACGCAACTTTCAAAGTATTCAATACAATTCACACAACACGCACAATACGTGGGATGTTCAATAAGTTCGGTAAATCTGTTTGAAATAAATAACGGCAATATAAATTTCATTTTGACAACATATTTGAAAGATATACACAATTTTGCGATTCGAAATTACTCTCAGGTTTTACGAGTCAGGCAATAATTTTGAACCGCAAGATCGAGTTTATCTTTCAAAATAAAAGTGCAATATTTTCAACTTTTTTAATTGTCAAAAGAAAGAAGATCAAATGTGGCATTATTTCAGAGTTTTCCAAAAAATAATTTTATATTCTTCATACCATACCTCTAGATACAAACCGAATTTGAACAGAATCGCTTATGTTAAAAGACCGAGTTCCATTCAGAATATACCAAAGCTTTTCGAATCCCAATTCTCATTCAAATCGAAATTTAATTCTTTTAAAACTATTTGCCGAGGCACTTGACGAAGCATACTCGTTTTTTTGTTTCACAAAAAATTAAGTTTATGAATATTTTAATTAATTTTTTTTTTCCACAAAGTTTAAAAAATCACTCGATCGATTTCGGCTTGTTAGGCTATCATCAGGAGTAGATACTCAAGGACAAATTAAAATCACTGTCTATTAAGATAAGGAACACTTGATCTTTCCTTCCTGAAAGAAAACGAAGCTGTCTTTTATTATTTTCCATTTTTGTAAAAGTTTTGATGGCATTTTATTTTTATGTGGGTTTAATGAAACGAGTTTGAAACCCTACTTTTTAATTTTAATTAATTCTGTTCCTAAACAGCATTACAACGAATTAATAACCAAGATTAGTTATTGATTCATAAAGACAGTAAAATGTTTCAAATTGTTTAGCGCGGAAACATTCAATATTAAATGGTTAAAGAATTCAGCTAATTGGTTGTTAGTAGCTCTTAGATCATTTGAAGATTAATTATTGTATTTTAGGTGGAAGAATATCATAAGGTTTTTGTTTATAATTAATGAATGTAAGTAATACACAGTTGTTGAGATAAATCCTTAAAATTGTTATAGATATATGAAGAGTCTGACTCCAACTAAGTTTTTTTTAATAGGACTTGCGCAGATGATCTTTTAGCTAGAATAATGTTGATAATTGTTCGATAAAAATTGCAGAGTAAAAGCAACCGTTCTGAATGCATTTCAAGGTCATTATTGTTACTTAGGATGGCGTTTTAATTAATGTTGCCCAATTTAGTTTTTCAAAATCACCTTTCTCATTTTGATAACAAAAGGAAATTAAGATGGAAGGATGGTATTGTGCTATGATGGATAAGACTTGATGAAGATGCAGACTTTGATGATGAAGTGCTTCAATCAAACAGAAATATCAGCAACATCTGTCTAAAAATTATATCCGTCGATAATGTTACTAGTTTTGTCGAAGTGTTATTCTTAAGCCTTATACTAGCCTAGACCAAAGGCTATAGTAATGTAAAAACTGTTTATAAAAATATGTAAAAATATTATAGAAATTTTTTTATAATCTCATGCTACATGAGATTATAAAAAAATTTAAGTTATCAGTCTACATTTATTTATTTTCCCCCGAATAATTTAATTCAGTAAATTTTTAGTGCTTTAACAAACGAAAATGACTGAAAGAATCGAAATGTATACAATTCTACACTGCGAGAAAATATTCTTCAACATTTTCTTGAAATCTTGTCATTACATACATTTGTTTTCACTAAAAGTAAAGCATCTAAATTGTAGGTTATTTATTGGTCAGTATTACCTGAAGAAATTTTTGTATTTTCTAGGATATAATCCTGGAATAATTTTATATACGCAAGGAGAAAAATGCTATTTTGGTCAACAAGATGGACACGAAAATGATTCTGGGTACTCAGAGTACTTAGGTTAGGATGTTGCTAACAGTTGTTCGATATTATTGTCACAGTATTTTCGGATACAATATTGTTCTACTTATATATGGTAATTTTAAATTAGAATGGAGTACCACCATTAGTAAGTCACCTTCACAATTTCCAAATTTTGTTCAAAAATGTGCAAACAAAAGAATTAATTTGTCATAGTGAATAACATTTTCTAGAACAATATACAATTTTCCGCTATTAAGCAATAAAAATTTACACAACATGCTCGATATACGAATAATATATTGCATCACTGTGCAAAGAATATCTATACAAAATATTTTTATTTCTTCCTGTTGCGACACAGAGTGCACGCTACATCTGCTTTGAAAAAATAAAACGATCTCTAAATTAAATGAGAACGTCATAATGTACGTATTTCTCGCCCAGCCACAGTATTATTTACACTAAGAAACCGCGCGAAAAAAATCCATGATCTCATACATTTTTGATTTCGCGTTTATATTCAAAAAGAACCCCCGATTTTTTATGTGCAGTATGTGATCGCGCGATTTTACTTAAATAAAATGTTAACCGCGTGTTTGTTACAAAAATAACTCCGGCGATCATTTCTTTCATTCCGTAAAAAAAAAAATGAAATGGTTAATGATGTACGTTAGTTGAGTGGTGATTCATTCAGGAAATTGATTCAAAATCGAAGAAAGAAATATAAGAAAGAAACCATGTAATGGTTACAACACAGACAGTATTTCTTTCTGTCTTGATGATTTAATTGCGCGATTTTAATAAGTGTACGCAACACAATCGATCATAAAATTTATTGAAGAAAAAAAATACAAAAAAGTTGTTAAATTAAATTAATATTTCTTTGAATTTGTGGTTAGAGTCTCGAAGACAATTTTATATGGATATACATAAAGCGACACAATTTCTTTATATGCTCATAAAATTGATGTGTGAGTAATCGCGTGATTTTCTTTTAAATTTTTAGTAAAAAATGATTGAAATGGTATTTTCAACCTCTCTCCAGTCCTCCCTATATACAAATTACGCAACATTATCGGATATAATCGGTGATGACGTTATAAGGAAGGAAATAATAAAATTTTATTATAGTTGCAATTATTTGTTACTTCCTAATTTCTAATGTCTTAATTATATCCAATTGTCTTGTATCAATCAAAGATAAGGTTTAAACGAATTTTAATATAAAATCTTAAACCTTTAACGTAGTTAGGTGTGGTGTTGCGCAAGGCCTAAAGATAAGAATTGTTATTCGATAACGAGGCATATGATAGGAATTAAAATTAATTCGAACAATAAAATTTTAGAACAATGTTCGTAAAGTAATTTATATAGATTAGACTTAAATCGTAAGATTAATACGTTTTTCAAAATAATTTCAATAGAAAGCCAAAATTCAATGGGTGATTACCGCCCGAGTTCCATATAACTCAAAATCATGAACCAGAACACATTATAAAGTTGCTTTTCATGTGGATGGATTCCTGTATATGGATTCTTTCTAAATTTATTAACTCAAGCCTTCCTAAGAAATTTAATCACAAGCATGGAAAACCTAATCGTGGACACGCTAAAACAAATAAAGATAATTCGTGGCAAAGTACACGGCTGGTCTACATATGATATTTTGAATTTTCACTGCTGGAATATGACAGAATTGGAAATTTTATTTTATGTGCAATCAGTTTATCAGTAAATACCGAAACTTTGTCAACAAATTTCAATGTAATTGCGCTACGTATCTATTTCTTTTTAAAATTAGCATGACGGTAAGTTCTATTTAGACTTTTAGTAAAATTGATTCATTCTTATAGCAACACCAGCTGTAATATTACTCATATAGATGCTAGTAATAAATGTAACATAGAATGATAACTTTGGCGATGAGTCAAACTTATTCAGCCATTGGCGAACCTTGTGGTGTGAGTAGGATAATAAAAGAAATTGTCTTAAAGATTCTATGTTTTTTATTTGCAACAAAACTATTTTTAAACTTAATCCATAAGCGACAAGCAGGATTTATTTTGCTTAACTAATTTATCACCAACATAGGTCTTAAACCACAGGTCTCATCGATTTAGTGCGTTTGATGCACGAATGCTAGATTTGTTTCTCACTTCAATTGATGAATGTGTGTGTTCCTTATTTAGATGTCCTTACTTTCATACCAAAGGACCTAAGTCTAAAGAAAATAGAACTCATTTTGACAGCTCCAACTTTCGTTACGTTTTTGAGATATTTCATGGAGGACATGTAACTCTCTTTCGCCGGCTACTTTCATCGTTTGTTTTATAATTTGCTTGCAAGTTTTTTATTATTTGGGAGAATAAATCCGCATTGATTTGCCCAGTGGGAAATTTCTACCAATTTTTGTTTAGTAGTGAAATAAATAATACAAGACTTGGAAGTAAATTAGAAAAAAATCGATTAAAGTAGCCGGCGAAAAATTCGAATAAAATAAACAATTGTAATGCAAATTATAATCCGCATGCGGAAATATTCACCGATTTTAAGAATAGCGGCCGAGAACCTAACTATTAAAAAAATTTTTTTTGCCAACCTACACTTTCTCATCAAGGATGGCACATTCATTTCAACGTTTCTCTAATATTTCGATACCTTTTTAGTAAAATTGTTTCAGCAAAATCTCTTTTTTGCACAACCACACTGTTTACAAATGTCGATCTTTCACAAAATAAAGCACCATCCCTTCTACACACCTCTGTTGTCTCGAACAAAAAATCGTAATATGAAGGATCATCACAGCAATTACAATCGCATCGAAGTTTACCTCAAATGCAACCAAACTAAAATTAGATGATACCAAATCGAATTACGCAACCATTGCCAACTGCCATCATACAAAGTGAGTGAGTGAAGCCTTGATACCAAGATTAAACACAAACCGAACCTATGGATAGATAACTGGTTTAGGAACTGGTCAATCGCACGCTTTGCTGTGATTTTTAATTACGACAAAAACTAATGAGGGTTCACCATTTGCCGAAGAAAGTACAAAATAATTTTTTAATTTTAAGTTAAATATCACGTTGGCCTTATGCCGCCTGTCAGTAACTAATGTGAATTAACGTCATATCTGTTTAGCCAATACCGACCAAACAGCATAGTGGTTAGAGCTTTGGCGTTTGGATCGGGAGGTACCGGGTTCGAATCTCGATAGGTGCAGGATGCAAAATGGAATTTTCATCAACAGATTACGATCTTTGATGAAACGAAACACAACTATGACCCCCTGTCGGAGTTCAAAACTCGATTTGGCAATCAATGTGTAAAGTAGGACGTGAAAAGCGAACCGCAAAAGAGTTGGGAGTGCTTCGGCCCCCCAACAGATTGATTAAAATATAAAAAATAAATTATCAAACATAGGGCATAAAACTGGTGAGAGGATTTTCTTCTTAAATTGCGGCGCCAAGCGTATAAACGTTAACAAGTACATTTTTTATTTTGCAAACTAAATGGTGTTTTTTTAAGCCCGATAGACCTGAAATTATTAAAATTTACTTTGAAAATCAGTCGTCGATTCGCGCATTTTATAGACGACTTCATGATTTTTACGGGGCACATAATCGTCCAAGCATAATATGGATGGCATTAATCCGAAGAGATGGGTTTTCAACAACGATCGACTTATTAAAATCAAAATTTGGCAATAAGTTGATTTCAAGAAATGGACCTTTTAATTGGCCTCCAAGATCGTGCGATTTGACACCTTTCGATTATTTCCTGTGGGGTTACGTGAAGTCACTGGTTTTTGCTGATAACCCAGAAACAATTGACGCCTTGGACGCCAGCATTGTTCGAGTTATTCGTGACATATGGCCAGCAGTGCTCGAAAAAGTGGCCGTCCAGAATGCGTTACGTCAAGAACAGCCGCGGTGCTCATAAGACCGAAATCATTTTCAAATATTAATGCCATGTATTGATCTTTCGCATAAAAAAAAATTTGATTACGTTTTTTTTGTGATATTTTTGGCAGTTTCAAGTTCTATCGGGCTTAAAAAACACCCCTTATAAGCGCTCTATGATAAAATTTTAAGTTTCTTTAAATTTTATGTCATTTTATGAAAAATAATAATATAATTTATAGCATAGTTATTTGAAGATTCAAGCGAGATGACTCGAAAAGAAGAATAACTCGTTCGCACTACAAAAATCGTGGCTTTATTTGAAGCCGGTGTAACTAATCGTGAAATTGGACGGATCTGTGATATGACACCAGACTTGGCGTCGATAATTATAAACAAGCAGTGCGAGTCGGCGGGAAGGATCTGGTCGACCAATAAAAACTACAAAAACAGTACAAGCAGTGCTCAATAAATTAAAAGTAGTGTTCCAGTACAAAACTAGATATCAAAACAGATGATAATAAATCGGTTGAAAGCTTATCAACTGAGATCAGGTCAACCTGTTAGAGTTCCGTATCTGCGTTGCCGTATAGAAACTGAACTCAGCGAGGGTCTGTGTAATGTCCTTTTCTCGGATGAATCGCCGTTCAATTTATATGAATCAGATGGCCGACGCAGAGTTTAGCCTTCACCAGGACTGAGATTAAACCCTAACTGGGTGATGTCAATCGAAGCATTTCATGGAGGTTTGGTAAAAATAAGGGATTATAAGACAGATTTGGTTTATACCAGACATCCAGCTTCGATATGTGGAAAAAATTTTAAGGATTCATATGCTTTCCATGAAAAGGCAAATTAGGCATCGTTTTTTATGCAAGATAATGCCCGGCTGCCCATAGGCCTAAACACACGTCAATGTCTGCAAGAGCACCACATTAGTTTAATAAACTATTCTCTACGAAGTCCAGATTTAAAACCTATAGAGCCCTACGGCTACTAGTAAAATTTCTTGTTTTAATGAAACATTGAATTATCCGGAATATTCGATTATCCGGTATCCTCTCATCCCCAAGTATTCCGGATAACAGGGCTTTTACTAAAGTATATTTTCTGTGAATCCCCGAATAATAAAAAATAAATTCGCTTGTGAAAGAGAATTCTCCCGTGCAAAAAAATTCCTAAAAATTAAAATTCCCGTTAAATAAGTGTTCCGGTTAATTGGATGCCGGATAATGGGGTTTTTGCTGTAATATGAAAATTAAAACTTCGCAAAATTTTCAACTAATACTTTCATTAATGAAAATGTGCAAAAAACAATTGCAAATTCAAAATGAATTAAAAAATATATATGAAAGAGAAAATAATGATTAATAAGCAAAAAAAAATCCTAAAAATTAAAATTCTGGTTAACTGAGTGTTCCGATTAATTGGATGTCGGATAATCAGGCTTTTACTGTAATATGAAAATTAAAGCCATTCAAAATTTTCAAAAAAATCATATTTTAATTTACACTTAAAGTTCGATTTATATTATCCGTTCCTTTCAGTTCCTTCATTTATCGTATCAGACAAAAAAAAAAACATTGTTACATGTATTTTCATAGGAGTATTTATATTATCCGTTCCGTTCAGTTCCTGCAAGTACGGAACGGATAATATAAAACTCCAATGAAAAAAAAACATGTAACAATGTTTTCAATTCAATCTTTTCCATCTATATGGAAAATTTTAACAATTTCAATGTTAAAATTTTCCATATAGACTCAGTATGATCTAAGCTATTAGAAAAACAACCAAAAGTATTGGTAACTAGTGACAGTTTTTAAGATATTGGTCAAAAACTGAAAATCACTTATATGGCCGCAGAAAATCAAAAAACTCTAGTGAAAATTCTAGCTCATGAATTTTCCTCAAATTTTCCATATAGTCTCAGTATGACATAAGCTATTAGAAAAACAACCGAAAGTATTGGTTACTAGTGGAAGAAATGGTGGATAGACGGATTATTGTTAAATTTCAATATTTTATATACAGAGTTCCTTTACTTCGGAGATCAATCAATTTACCATTTTAAGGATCACTTTTAATATTTTATTCCGCTGAGATATTTTATTTAGTGAAAAAAATGGTACATAATGAATGAAAAATTTCCGCTTGTAATTACATAACAAAATTAATTCTCTTTAGTGATAGTGCTGCCACTTTCGGCGAGTAGCGCAATTTCGTATTTTCCGCTGTCAAAATTCCGCTATCTTATACAGCATTGAGATGTGTCTGATTTTTTGGTTATGTTTTTCGCTAAAACTTCAATAAATCGACAAGGAGTCGCCGTACAGAAATTTCCACAGCATATAAAATGGCTAATTTGGATTTGGGAATGAAATATCGAGCAAGTTCGTTTCTAATCTCAAACAGCAGCATATTATTTTTTCTTTTAGACAATATTTATTTTACTCTAAAAGTCATAAAAAAAACAAAATAAAATAAAACGGATTCCAGTATCGAAAAGAAGAGAAAATACAAACGTTCAAATCTGGGTATTTTTTTAAAAAAAAAAAAAATTCTGTTGCGTTTTTTTTTTTTGGCGAAATGTATTTTAATGTCAGATATGATGTTGGATTGTTGAGAACACGAAATACGTACAATTTGATTTTAGAGCTGTTACCCTCATGGTGGCATGAATACCACCTCTAATTAATCAAGTGTACGAATTGCACGTATATCGTGAAATCGATACATCATCGTCACATCGATTTGTTATTAAAACTAATTAAGGGGTTCTTTATGGTTTTAGGGATGAGGTTAAAAAATCGAAGCTATCTTAAATTGAAAGGTCATACTTAAACAGCTCTTAATTCTACTCAGCCCTCTCCCTATTATATTTATCGAACAAATTTCGGTTTGCGGATTTCGAGAGATCATAAATAGATCATAATTTTGCAGTAATTTATTTTCCAATTTTTTAAGGAGGGGTCATCTCAAAGGGTGTACTTTTGACCTATATTGTATTAAAAGACGTGTTTTAACTACGTATGCATAACTGTGCAACAAACGAAATTCACCCTAGGGATGTCCGTATCTAATTCGATTAGATTCTTTCGTGACATACTAATAGCAAACTAAATTTGTATTTCGTGTGTCCGATTAACCTGTCACGTTTTTCTTGTGTCGTGATTTTGTAATTTGGCACCTTGCCAAACAAATACATACAGCTTATATCCGAACTTCAAACAGTTTTCAACTGTGACACCTGTTGCCTCGATTTTTGTGGGATGTATTTTAAAAATAGCATCTAATCATTAATACAACATGAAATAGCACTAAATTAAACAGATTCACTAATTTATATGAGTGTTTGCTCTAAATACGGATGAATTAAAATTATCACAATTGTGTGGCGTCAATCTTAAATTAAAATAGTTTTGCGATTATGTTATGTGATCTTTAATAAAATGTGTCGACACATGGAAATTTATCACTAAAAGTGAAACAATGTCTGGTATTCTTCAAGGCAGAGCATTAACAAGAATTATACGTTATGTATTTAACTATTTTTAACATTTGGCTATATGATACAACCTAATTTGTCATAATGACGTAACTTTTATAAACATAATCATATAAGTCACAACTATTATGACATCATGTATGATAAATAAAAAAATGACAATTTTGTGTCCGCACCATATCATCTTGGGAATAGCTCAATAGCCTACCTTAACTCTATGTACGCATGTTGGAATATCATCTTACCTGTAACGAAAAAAAACAAATAATTTAGTTTTTTTGCATAAACTGCTTACGAAGGAAAATTTTATAGCGCCGCCGAGTATCCATCCCAGTACTTTAACCATAATTAATTATAATTAATAATTTATGGTAAATCATTAATTTAATTGAAAATAAAAACAATAACCAATAAATTCTAAACGAAATAGAAATTTATTTAGTTTGAATTTCGTCATTGAATGTGATATGCTTCTGAATGCGTGCAGCACCACCTCGATAGTCATGAGTATGAAAATTTTATAAATTTACTAATTTACAAAACTATCTCGTGGCTAAACTATATATTTATATATAAGAACCTTAATTGAATTTTTATTGAAATTGCTTTCGAGTTGTTGCTATTAACAATGGTTAATGTGCTCAACATTTTTTTTCTTTTCTGTTTGATTGAAATTAATTTTTATTAATTTTATTTTATTAGATTTTATTAGATTTGTGTATGTGACGATAGACATCTTAAAATAAAATGTTTAGGGCCTGTCTAAAAGTGAATGATTAATAGAAGCCATGGTTTATAAACAAGAAAATGTATTATGATTAAATCATTTTCAAAAGTTTTGGTTATTCGTCTTGATTACTTTTTATGCCAAGGAAATTACTTCACGTATGTAAGTTTTCTTTCCCCAGGGTAAGTAAAACAAGAAATTCCGGATACTGCACACCAAGTTTCATTTCATTTTATATATTTATATAAATTAAAGTAGCAAGATAGCATATACATATATATTGCGGCGAATTGTAAAAAGATCTTATTAATTTCTTTCATTTTTATTATCTTTACATTTTTAATTTTAATGATTTTACTTTATATAACAAATTCAATTATATTCCATCGATGGCCATTAAACTGAAGACGTAAACATAAAATGAAAATATTAAAACATCTTGTTCTCAATCTATATGGTGTGTACGAGAATCTGTACCATGTTAACAGTTTCTTCTGTATAAATGGCATGCACCAAATTAGGTAATATCAACTTTCTATAGGTCATGTTCAAAGTTGTTGTATACGCGCAGATATAACAGGACTGTGTGCGAAAATTGGTGTAATTTCCCAAATGTAGCGCGCGTACACAATAAATTAAGACGAGAAAATTATTATTATACAAAAATTTATCGGGAAATTTATATGTGCAGGTAGGCAGGCAGGCAGGTTATATACTCGTACTCGTATATATAAGCAACTGTAATAACCGCGAAAATATAAAATACGCGGATGAGAATGAAACGAGTTTTTCATGTTTTTCGCGATTTAATTTAATTTTTTTTTACATTTTTCGTGTTGTTATCATATTTTGAAATACATTTTTTATATGTCAAATTTATTTTTATCGAATTTTATCACGGGTAATATAACAAATGTACAAACACATATATACATACATGGGCATATAGTTGTGTCGTAATGTTAGATTTGATGACATTTTTTAACGTCAAAATTTCATTTAGGTGATATATTATTATATTTTATTTTTTAGCTCCTGTTATTATAATATGTAAATGCAAAATATACAAATTATGCGTGACATGAAAATCATGAATTAATTTTACTTTGTGTATGATGAAAAATCGTTTTTGGAAAATTACACATAAATACACGGGAAAGGTTGGTTGGGTGGGTACTGGGTATATGCGATGTAATTATACTTGACGAGCAAACAATTTGAATTCGTAATGTGTATTCTTAAATTTAAAATTAATTGTTTATTAGGTAATTTTCTGTTTCATTTTCAAAATGGCACTCATCCGTATAATGATTATGTCGAATAAACCCATTCACAAAATTATTAAACAACAATTCAAGTGTCACTGATCGTTTCATCTACATCAAGGATTTGGTTATTATTTGCATTAAGATTCCCGATGAAAGAAAACTTCACGATAGGCAGCAAATCTCTTAATCTAGGAATTACGTTTTCGGTAATCTTAAAATAAAAATATTTTCATTTGACCTTGGATTGCCCTGGAAGGTGTAAACGTAACTTTCAACGTCCATATATAAATGATGACAGAAATTTCCTTTTATTACTATCCAAAACCAATTCGTAATTACTCAACACTTTCGACTATACTATTCCACGTAATTGGACTAAGATTTAATTCTGGACATCGATCAAATTTAACAAATAGTAAACTAAAGCTATTCCTAGTTCATGTTTTGAATAATCTGATCTAACCGGGTATCCGATATTGGGTAATCGAATCCGTTAAGAAGTGTTTTCTTTAGTTCATTCCGATAAAAAAAACATATAATAGGAAGGAGTCGATTTTTGATTCTCCAATTGGCACAGAAAAAAGTGCGCCCAATTATTAAATTATAGGTTTACAAATGCTTTTAAAACCGCACGAGGTAATCAGGGTAAGACCAAAGCGCAAATTTTCGATTAAAAAAATCAATAAAATATCCATAAAATCCCCAATAAAATTGTACCAGGATCCTGATTTTACTGGGTCACTAAAGGTATGTTTCACTTTGAAACCAAAATAAATCAGCAGGCTTTGCTTTCTCAAATTTCTATAAAAAAATTATTTTTTTATGTTTTGATATTTTTTATCGACAAAATTTGTGCTTGGTTCCTATCCAAAACTTTAGCTTGACTAGCCAAACTACCGATGTGAAACTAGCACGTAGAGTTAGTACGATTTTTTAAAAATTGTACGTATGGCAATATTATTTATCGCAGATCTTAACCAATTATTTTATATCAAATAGTACTAAAAAAAATCATAAAATGTCATAATTTACATATTTTGAAAATTAATTATATTATTTAAGTAAATTATACAAAACAATTAAATAAATTAAAGATAGCCTACATCCACCAAATTTAATCATACATTTAAATTATTACTTTAAAAAATTAAATTGATTTGGGTTCTAAAAGTGGTTTGAGTATTCGTTAGAGTTAGCCCGAAATTTTAAACATATAAGGGAAACGAAAATAACAAAGAAATATAATAAATATACAGAAAATAATATAGAAACTTAATTTAACATTAATTTGAAGTTATTATTTTCAATTTTATCGTATTAGATTATTAATTAAATATTTCATGCAATCGGAAATTTCAAAGGAATCAGCTTTCAACCAGCAAGAATAGGTCAGACGGCAGTACTAATGGTTCGAGCTGGCATTTGTCGGACATGAAATTTAAATTTGGATTAAAATAATATGAAGGTTGGGTGCGGAAACTATTGAAACAACCAAGAAAATTTTATTAAAAAATTATACAACAACAACAAATATGAAAAATCCGAAAACCAAAATCATCTTTCTGAAACAACTGGAAGAAAAATTTACTTCTAAAAAAAATTATGTCGGACAAACTTTGCCCAGTTCGAAACATTAGTATTCCCTTCCCTCAAAATAAAAATTAAAATCATGTCCGACAAATGCTTGGCAGAAATAAGCTCAAACCATTGAATCCTCTCTTTAGACCAAACGGTTGATTTGAAATTTGATTAAGGATTCGTCTACAATAAAAAATTAATTTCATGTCCGACAAATGCCTAGAAGAGGCCAGCCCGAACCATAAGTACTGCCGTCTGACCCATGAGATTGCTTTGAAATTTCTCTAAGAAGTTCATTACGGATTCTTCTACAACAAAAAATTAACTTCATTTCCGACAAATGCCTAGAAGAGGTCAGCTCGAACGATTAGTGCTGCCGTCTGACCCATACGATTGCTTTGAAATTTCTCTAAGAAGTACATTAAGGACTCTTCTACAATAAAAAATGGATTTCATGTCTGATAAATGCTTGACAGAGACTTTTTCGATTTAAGTTTGATCAAATGTTTTATTTTAATTTACATATTTTAAATGGATAAATTTTCCACCAAATTTATTTTGAGCATTTAATTATCGAAATATTTTTCGTGCTAACTTTTAGAAATTCATATTATATTTCACAATTTTTCGTGCTTGTACTAAAATTGCAATATTCAAGATTCAAACCGTGAGTGTTGCCATCGCAAATATCGTGCTAAGTTTACGTGCTAGCTTCACAGACATAGCCAAACTCGGAAATAATTATCGGTGAATATATGCTGATCATTCAATGTACGATTGATTTTGTAAAAATTTTATTTTCATTATCGACAATATTTCGCAATTCTATAAAAATTTTCAGGGTTGGTGTAAAATGAAAATATACTTGGAATACATAATTTTATAAACAAATTTCAATAAAATCGCAGTTTTGTGGCCTTTGAAATTAAAACCAATATATAGATCTTTCATGGTCAGATGGCTTTTGCAACATTTTTCAAGGCAAACAACTAATAATTTTCTACTAGCGCCTAAATGGTGGTTTTTGTAACCAATATTATTTATAAAATTATTGCGTGGCTCAAAACTGTCACGTGATTATATCGTAATAAAAAAATGGATGAATGAATATGATGTGGCCAACCTCGACTCATATGGAATAAGGGCTTAACTCGACATACGCGAAATTTGAGATTCTAATAAAATTTTGGACAGAATTTCATATTTCGCTTATGTCATATAGATACCTTATTCCTTATGACACTCGAGGCATATGGAATAAGGGCTTAACTCGACATAAGCCAAATATGAGATTCTAATGAAATGTATATATTAGAATTTCATATTTCACTTATGTCGAGTTAAGCCCATATTCCATATCCGTCGAGAATGTATTTTCCATGAATGTGTACATAGATTTCAAATACACCACACTTTAGCTGTTTTGCTAAATTTCCAGTAACGGAAAATAATTATTCATCATAGTTGGCTTTTATGTCAGTAGTAATTGTAATCGGAATCGGAATCGGTTTAATGAAAAATTTTTTTTAGTTTTATTTAAGGCCAACTCTACTTTAATTACTACTGATAAATACGCTAACTATGATGAACAATTATTTTCCGTTACTAGAAATTTACAAACAAATATTGCTGAAACTAAAATTGGCTTCTAATATTAAAGCTAAGCGGGGTTTACGAAAGCAAAACAGCTTTTATGTCCCAAGCGAAAAACTAAACTTATCGGACTTTTGGTAAAACTGTTTTGAATGATCAAAAATCATTCCCTGCTTAAATATCAGAAAACCAACAAGTTCACACTTATTGTTTGGAAAATTTAAAGTATGTAGTTCAAATTTATTTAATTTTTTTAATTCTTTGTGGTTTTTTGTAAATGCTAAACTTTTCTACATGGTGAAAGATGAAAAGCTCCCATTGAAGCAGCCACTCCCGGTACACGGTTTTCCACCAAATTTCGCAATGATCTCCCAATTAATGAAAAAATTTAAGTCTGAAGTTTTATTCCGAATAATCAATCCGCCTGTCCTGCAATGGTGTAGAATTTATAGCGAAATTAAGTTGTTTTTACCACACCACGTCATTTCCGGTTACATTAAAAAAATGGTCTTCACTAATGTTGTTTGAAATTTAATTAGCAATTTTTTAATTTTTAATCGTTTCTACTTAACCCTTGTGTTTATACCCACAAAATTTTACTCTAATTTATACCCGACCCACCCAGGTGGCCACGTATATTTAACTCGTTTCTCTATGCTGTTGTAAGTTTTTTTTTTAATTTTATGATCGAAAATGCAAAAAATATATAAACTTGGGATTCCCCGAGTAAAAACAGAAGAACGAAACAAAAGGAAAACACATACATTGGTGGATAAATAAATAAAAATTACTGATTTAGTGATGGATAGTTATTCAACTAAAGCCGCTTTTATGGTTGCTGATTTTCTTTCGTTCGTTCGTTCTGATTATTTTTTTGTCCAATCATATTGCTTAAAAATGACGATGTTAGCAATATGATTGGACAAAAAAATAATCAGAACGAACGAAAGAAAATCAGCAACCATAAAAGCGGCTTAAGAGGTTGTCCGTGTAAAAAAAATATTATATACATATTCATTTTTTAAATAAAATGGTGGAATGAAATAACGAACCAACAAACGCACAATTTCGACGGTAACTATTGCTTTTGGTCATAATTGTTTTATTAAATTGTTTTATATAATATATTTCCGACCGTTTGTCTTACGAAGAACAACAAGCTTATCTTTAACGTTTGGTAGAAGAAAGTGAGGAAGATGAATAAGATCACGATGTGTGTGAATTCTTCGACGATTCATAAGATGAGTGGCTCCCACCAGCTCCACAAGAAAATAACGAGGATTCCGATATTTAAGACGTATAGTTACTGAGAATGTAACAATAAATGTGTCGGAAGAAAAATATAATAACGACGAGGAAAATTGTGAAATCGATGAAACTGAAAGCCGTGACGAAAAAATTTCTTCTAATTATACGACAAAAGATGGAACACTATGGCGGCGGAATCCTCCCCAAAGGCAAACATTGAGACACAATATATTGCGAAATAAAAAAATGGGTATTCTCGTTTGACTAATATGTTTTCTATAAAAGCAATTCAAGTGTATTTTGTCGGACGTAATTTTTAACATTATAATTAGAGAAACAAATAGGAAGGCGAAAGAGACTTACGAAGCATATAATCTAAAAAACGGGGACAAAACCGCAAAAAACTGGAAAATATTAAGTAATGAGGAATTTGAAGCACACTTAGCCGTAATTATAAATGCTGGCGTTTATCGTTCGAATAATGAGTATGCGACAGTATCATGGGCAACAACATCTACACCCCTATATCGTGCAAGCATGGCGTTGAGTCGAAATAGTCGAATATAGAAATTTTTACTCGCGATCTGGTATTGAGTGCATACTTGGTAAACCACTTCCAGTAACGATAACAAATCACAAGAAGACAACTGATACTGCGCGCGATATCAATGGGCTAATTCCTCAAGCAAGTAAATGCTGGTTCACTGGTTGTGTTTATCGTCTAACCCAAAGAGACGCAGGAATACACAAAAGTCGTGTAGTATATGTAAAAGGCCAGTTTGCGTAGAACATGCCAACCCAGCGATAAAGTCTTCTAGATGTAATTAGGTTATAATTGTTTTGAATTTCAAAGCACTTATTATTTTCTAGCCAAACTATTACCAAATGAACTATTTTTATTCTTTTATTTATACAATTTTTATTACTTATTTTTGTAACTGAACTGTTGATATTTGGTGATAAAATAAAATTTGAACTGTGATGAAATTTATAATTTTATATTTGTAATTTGTAATTTATCAGAACTATGAATTTTACAAAAAAAAATCTATTTCCTCATATTTTGTATTGGCCACCCAGGTGGCCGGGTATAAATGACAAGGATAAAAAAAATGGTTTAGCAATAATTCGGAAAAAAAATAGTTAATATTATATTTTTAGGTAAAAATCGATAGAACAAGGCTAAATCTAGGATGTCACAGAGTTTGGTACGTCTAAAACCAGATTTACAACATTTTCAAACATTTAAAGTCTATATGGCCACCCGGATGGCCAGGTACCAGGTATACACACGGGTTAACTGCCATATAATTTTCAAAATATTTGCTCAAAACGAAAAAGCTCCATTGGAAGCTGCCAGTTTCGGTGGACCGGTTTCGGCCAAAAATCGCTGTGACCTTCCAATTTATGAAAAAAGCCAACATAAATTTAGGCTTCCCAGAACCACGCACGCACAGGATCTTTTAAAACTACTACATATTTTGAAAAAATTGTATGACTGACATAGCAGTCATTTGCGCGAACGTGTTAACTTGCATTTTCAAAGTCAAGGGAGAGGTAAAAAAAGTGAGAGAACAAAACAACATAAGTACCAAAAAACTGAACCGATTAGTACCTAATCATAATTTTTGATGCTTACATTCGCAGAAAACTTAACAAACACAACCACAGACAAACATAACATTACACATACTTATATAAAATTGTATACTATACCCCTTATATACATATACGAAAACGTCATGTCTCGTGTCTCGGATTTTGAACAAAATCGACACTCAGATGAGATAGCTCGAAGATGATGAAAAATTTAAGATCAGTTCAGGAAGAAGAGATGCTCGGATATCTGGATGTGAAACCGCATGCAGGATCGTTATTTCAAAGTGAGCAATTTATTAGCCAGCAATAACCAGGATGTCGTAGTCTACAGTGAATTAGAAGGACAACGGATCTTCCAACAGAGGTAATTCCGAAAAAAATATCGTTGTAGGTGCGGCAATACTATCGGATGATTTCGAAGAGCAATAATGATTGCTACGTTCGATTACAATAATTGTTCTGGAAGAAATAATGAGAGCTAACCAGATAAGATGGCGGATGACTTTAGTTGTAGAAGTTGCATCTTTGCTCCTAGGGGATTACACTTTCTGTAATGGAAAGGAGGCAATTGAACATCCAGTAAAATTGGTGATTTGTGTGATGAAACGGTCCAACATGGAACGAAGTCTTGTATAGAAGTTGATTCAGACAGCAAAGAAGGGATGCTGTAGAGAAGGGGTGCTGGACACAAACATAATGGAGATAAATACCTTGTTTTATGAATCAAAAAATACATATGTGGAGAATCTCTCGCAAGGTTGATAGAAGTATGTCGTACGCGGTGTGGAGTGCGATCGGAATGAGAAGGATCGATGAAAATGTGGCACATTTGACACGGAATTGAAAGAAGCGGAAGCAATATAAATTGTATATATAGAGTCGATAAATTGGCGGATGAGAGAAGTCATTGCGACTACAGTTCAAGTGGTGAGAGGGTGTTTTCTGTTATGCCGGCATGGTTGAATAGATGTTGGAGCAAGAGATGTCGAATATCTGAGGCGAGTGACGTGCCTGCATTGGTATCAGTTACAGAGCAGATTAAGCGGAAATGGATAGACCATAGGGAGTAACTGCGAAGCTAGATAGCCTCAAGAGGCGAGGAATAAAATAGATAAATTGGTCCCTGGGGCCAAACGTGAATTAAACGAAAATTGGTCATTTATCGGTTACAAAATTAGTGTCATCAAGGCTAACCACTAATAGTAGTTTTGGTTGTGCTTAAGTGAAATAAATTGTGTGATTTATTGTAAATAGCATAAAGTGAATTAATAAAAAAATAAATGTTGAAATTGTTGTGGTTAATTTTGTTGGTCTAAGCGTTATATGGATATTTCGGCAATTATTGTGAGATTTTAGCGGAATTTTCGGGAATATTCCATGATTGACACATATCATACAACATTTTAGTTTCCCTAATGGATTTTCATCGTGCGTTTTGGCTGTCGCCATGTTATCACCGACATGACGGGGACGTTGTCAACAGAAGTTGAATCCGTCCTGATTTATGGATAAGTTTACCATGACTTAATATCAGTAAATACAGGGTGCAGCAACTGTCAGTTCGTTTTAAAAATGTATATATTTTTCACTCGATTGTATCATTCGCTGTGTGGGCAGTAACTTCGTCCTGTTGAAACCAAATATTCATCAAGTCTTCCACATCAATCGTAAGGAATAAAAAGTCAGTTAACATGGCACGATAACATGTTGACATTGACTGTTACTGGGCCTGTTAGTGTCCAAGCTCATTTTCGATGAAAAAATTCCCTACGGTGCTTCTGGAACATATTACACACCAAACAGTCGTTCGTTTTGAGTGTATTGGTTTCTAAATTGTCACGTCTGTATTTCATGTGCCAACCGAGAATTGGCCCATTCAGCAAAATGAAAACCAAATGGATGATCAACTGCCTTCAATTAGTAAGCCAAGGATCTTGTAGGCCTTAACCCAGGTCTTAATGTAAAATTCTATCACTGATGTTCAATTTTTGTAAATGATGGCGGGTTGAGGTGCGCGGGTTTTGACGCGCCCTTTCATATACAGCAGCAATAATTTCCGTCGAACGAGCTGGACGGCAATAACATGACAGTTGAAAGAACTGTATTCACAAATTACTTTACACTGTTCTCAGTTAGCGCTTCATTTCTACCGAATTTTGTACGGAATATTTGGCAACTGACTCACTACTTTAGATATAAGTTTTCAAAAAATCCCAGCGTGATCAAGCGTATAACCTTATACAGGGTGGTCCAAATGTCTGGGAACGGTGAATTTATTTCGCGCACGAGTGGAAAATCGGAATTCTGATACTGGGGTCTTTAGTAATTTCACCCGAGGAATCGAATGTGCCCATCAGATTTTGGGCCCGATGGGGCCTTATACGAGATATGAGGCCCAACTTTGAAATTTCAAATGCAAACCCATCTTTTTTATTGCAGATTCGGATTCAGCGGGAAATTTTACATCAGAATTTGTTAAAACCAAAAATTGTTTCGTCCATTTTTGGGTCCTATGCAGCGTTTTTTGTTAAAAAGTTAAGGGCATATTTAGCTCGAAGAAGTCAGGAGTGGTAATTGTCGAGAAAAAATGAGGTCTTTCAATGTACCAGCAGAATTCGGGTTTTAACCAATTCGGATGTAAAATTTCCCGCTGAATCCGAATCTGCAATAAAAAAGATGGGTTTGCATTTGAAATTTCAAAGTTGGGCCTCATATCTCGTATAAGGCCCCATCGGGCCCAAATCTGATGGGCCCATTCGATTCCTCGGGTGAAATTACTAAAGACACCAGTATCAGAATTCCGATTTTCCACCCATGCGCGAAATAAATTTACCGTTCCCAGACTTTTGGACCACCCTGTATAAGTGTCCGTGTAATTGTGCATTCTGCTTGTTGACTTGCTAAAATTAGTGATATGCCAGAGATGTTTAGCCTGACATTTTTTTTTATTTAAATGGAAATGACAAATTTTTATAACATTTGAACTTTTTCATAACATTCAAATTTCGGAAAATTCATTTTACTGTTGACATTTTTTTTACTGGTAATTTAAGAACGAAACAGGCGGTAAAGTTAGAACTTTTCAGGATTTTTGAGAATTAGTAGTTGTTCTTTTTCTCTAAAACTATATAAAAATGGAAATGGTGGAACATAAAAAACAGGGTGGTTAATAAAAAAAATTCTAATAAATGTTGAGCTAATAATTTGCACTGTATCTACGTTACTAAAACGAAAATAGGAAGTCGAGAATTTATTGGTAGAGGCAAATATTTCTAAGGGAGGTCATTCAAGATACCGTGAAACAGGCACAAACATGAGTATTGTTTTCGACGGCGGCCACTACTCCGTATTATCCCTTAAACTTAAATTTATTTGCAACATAGCCTCTTGAGGCGCATTACGTGTTTTGGCCGGACAGGGTATTTTCCCTTCCTAAATCAGTTGTAGTGGTCTAGTATAAATATGATATAGAACAAATCATTTTTACTCCAATTTGTCCTTTAAAAGTTCTAATCTTTTACTTTCGTTTACGTAATAAAATGAAGTATAGTAATCACGATAATTTTCGACCTCAAAATTTTTACTGATTCTTTTCGCCATATCGCCATAATCAAAATGGGTTTTTAAAAGATCTCTGTATGTATGGTTCCGTGCAGACTAAATGTCTGTGTCCTCTCTACAGTTCAGACTTAAGCTGTTTTTTATTAATTCGGAGATCCCATTGATTTTGGCTGAAATCTATCCGCCAGAAGTGGCAGCTTGCATAGGAACTTTTTTATTGTTTGTAAATATTTTGTAAAGTATAGCATTTACGAGAAAAACGATCATGCACTTTGGTCTTGATAAATTTACCTTGATGTAAAAAAACACTATATCTTTTTCAAAGTATAACCAGAAATTACAATTTTTGAGTAATACAATTTTTCAATAGAAATTTGGCCATATACAGCCCAAATGGATTGATTAATCGGGATGAAACCTCAAACTTAAGATTTTTCTACAAATAGGAGAATCCAGTGACAGCTTCCATAGGAGCTTTTTCGTTTTTTGCAAATAATTTGGAAAGTATTAGCATTACGTGAAAACGATTATGAACCAAAAAAGTTTCTAAAATTTAGGTGGAAATGACCGTACATATTTGACAAAAAGGAACCAAAAATCAGGTACCTGTACTCGTATAGCCAAGGTGGACTGATTGATCGGGAAGAAACTTTTCATACCTAAGCTTTTTCCACAATTTGGGAGATTGCAGTGAATTTTGGCCGAAATAGGTCCACCGGAAGTGACAGCTTTCAAGGCAGATTTTTTCACCATTAGTGATCGCTTCAATAGGAGCTTTTCCGTTTTTGAATGGATTTTGAAAAGTATATTATTTACGATAAAAGTTGAAAACCTTAGAAAAACGGTTAAGAAATAACAGATTCTGATTGCAACAACACCGGTCCAGATCTTCTTACAAAATTTAAGCGGAAATGACGATTTTTGTTTCTAAACTGCTTTTCAGTAAAACAATTTGGTCCCCACTACGAATAGTTGATCATCAGGATGAAACTTCATACTAAAGCGTTGCATATGTATATCATTTACGAAAATCGATTAAAATAAAAAGATTATAAATTAAATTTCAAACAAAATTAGTTCAGGTCATATTTTAAATTTTACCGGAAATGACGAGTTTTGATAAAAAAAAACTTTATTTCCTGTATACTTATGCATCTCTACAGATCAGGCAGATTAATGATTCGGATTAAAACTTCATACTAAAGCTCTTTTCGTAAATTGCGAGATCGATGCGAAATGTGGTGGACATCTTTGTACCAGAACTGGCAGCGTGCAGGAATAATGATTTTTATTATGTAAACAATTTTTATCACAAATCCAGTAGGTTCCATTTTTTGTTTATAAATTACAATAACTATACCTCTCCATTTTTTAATTCAATAGTTCAGTACATTGTCCGGGGAATTTATATGTTTAGGATGAATTGGATCTAGAACAAAGTGAAAATACCAATACCTATGCGTAAAGTAGAGCGACCTTGAATTATTCAGCTTTTTACCGCTATTACGTCAAGTTTATATAAGAAAAACTTTTAACAAATACTTGGCATTTCATCGCTAAAAGCTACACGCTTTGCTATCTGGCGTATATAGGGTTTTTAAGGTTTTATTTGCACCCTTATATTATTCAACGATATTATATGATCTTTTAAAGTTGGGTTTTAATGAGAAAAGAAAACACAAAATATTCACACCCTTTATGGTATACTTTTCAAATTAGAGCCCGAGATAAAGTTTAAATATCATTGTCACATTTGATTCTTGCGTTGCTAAATTTATACACGCATAATCCTATATAGGATTCACCATGACATCCAAGACCCAAACCCTTATTTATGCGACGAGTTTTTTAAAAGAAAATTATACCAACAACAAGATAAAAATGAGAAAAAGATTAAAAAATTGTGACTCATCCCATCAACATCATCATTTAGCTGTCTTCTTTGTATAGATATACACATAAAAACGATGAAATTCTAAAACCCCAAAGAAAACAAAAAGATTGAGGTAGGTAGTCGCGTAAAGCGACAGTAGAATATTATAAGATGTTGGATACAGATAACGTATATAAATTGTAATATATAAGAGACAACTAAGAATTAACGTAAGGTGATTCCTTTTTTAATTTAAATTTTAAAATTTATTATTAAACAGAAATAATAACATTTTGTTCATGTTTTTGCGCGAATCATGTATCTAGAGCTCGCGATTTTTCGCGTCTTGTGTACTATATATGGAAGAACACGGGTACCTGCTAATTAATCTTCATCAACGCTGTAATATATTTTTCCCATTGCAATAGCTACACACACCAAAAAAAAGTTAATTTACATTTTATTATTTGTTTGCGTTTCGATGAAAAATCATTTAGCAGTCATAAAATATTCAGGCATTCAAAAAAAGCTGGAACAAAAAAAAAATGAAAACGAAACCGTGAAAAGGTGTTAACGGTGTAAGAAGTTCGTTGTTGCTATACCACCTTATATATATATATATATATATATATATATATATATATATATATATATATATATATATATACCTTTTATTTATTTATGAATTGTCATTTAAATCGACATTTACAAATTAAGTGAAAATTGATGGAATAAATAAATTTCCTAAAGTTTATTTGTATACATAATATTATAGATTTTCAACGGGAGTGGGGGGTTTTAAAAGTCAATCAATAAAAATTATTAATTCTGTTACTTGATTTTGATTAAGTCATTTCTGTGTTTTCGATGATTTCGTTGACGCAAAAATAAACACAAAAAATGGAAATTAGAATTTAATCGTTGAAAATTTACGGGTGAATGATTAAAGCGTATACAACAACAAAAAGTTATGTTTAAATTACAATTTTCACATAATGAATGCGAGCAGAGCCACAATCCGTGCATCAAATGAACCGCCAAAAGTGGTATAAATTATCGAGATTTTGTTATGTTTTTGTTGACATTCAATTAAGCTTCGATTAATCAATTAGCATAAATTAAAAATGTGTATTATGTTGTTTGTGTGTTTGCGGTCGCATAAAACACAGTGTTGATACATATATTACATAATGCTGTATGTTATCGCGCGTATATTATCTCTGTTGGTGGTTGAATTGGTAAAAACTAGGTACACAGTAATAAGCTCGTATACGTAACTTGGTAAAAGCTCAACAAATTATACGATAATGATGTTCTGTGTGTATGAAGCACCCGGTATAATAATAAACTTTTTAAGAGCTTTTTGCCATGTGTACAGGTAATTACTTTTTATTTTACTGCAAAACATAATTTTTGTTATTGGTGTTACTTTGTTTAAACTAATTAGAAAAGTTTTGTGATGATAGACATGTTACGAGTACATCGTCGAACAGTAATTTGTGATGTATACATAAGCATATGTAAATGCAATATTATTTAAAACTATAAAATATGTTGCATAAACTGCGACGGCGGGGGTTTTTTGGGTGAAAATTTACAGGTTTAGGCGCACATAAATTTTAATTTCGTGCTAAATGAAAATTTAGAATTGCTTTTGTGTATATGTGGTGTGCGGAGTGTGAACGCGGTGTGGTTTAATTAAAATATGGTCATGTTGTTGATTTGATTGTCTCGTAAATTTTGATTTTGCGTGGAATTAAATTTTACTTTTTTTAATTAGGTGTAATAAAATATTTTTGGTAGACGAGCACGTAATTTTAACGCAAGGTTATTTGGTATAGCTAAGGGAAACGAAGCGCCCATTTAAATTCTATGCTGCCAAAAAATAAAATTTTATTTAGCTGCCTTTTGATTATTTTGATTCTAAATTACTTTGACGTGTATGAAATTGGACTTTATAATACTTTATTGTTTACAATTTAAGACAGTTTCAAAATAACTAAATCTAGTTTCTTTAATTTGCAGGCAGAGGTATGATATGGCCGTTTTTATCATGTAACAATATGATAATGTTAATATTTTTACCAAAAAAATTTCGAAAAATACTTGCTCGTGGTAACGTCAGTTTTTAATTTTTGACCCCTGTACAAAAGTAAGGTGGGTCAATAAAATTGTTTAATCTCTCAATGTTATAAGAAACCGATATGAAGTTTCTAACAGTTGACAAGAAATGTATTAGAAGTGGTAAGGTAATAAACAGTAGGTAAATATTTGTTTGATAAAAAATTAGTTAAGAATGCTTGTGTAGGTTGCATTATAATTTTGGATTGGAAATATGAGAATCTACTAAGAAAATTAGGGGAAATCCTCGTTTAGAATTCGCTAAGTAAATTTTGATTTTCTGCGGCCAAATAATTATGTTTCAAATTATTTTTCTAATTGCTACGGTCATACTGAGATTTCATGGGGAATTTGGGGAAAATGTATCGAAGAATTTTCATTATAATTTTTTGATTTTCTGCAACCATAAATTTATTTTCAGTTTTAGGCCAATATCTCAAAAACTACCACAAGTATCCAATACATTCATTAAAATAAGGCAAACGATTTAAAAAAACTAGAAGCTCAAACATATGAAGAGATAAGGAAGCTTTTATAATTGGATATGATTGATTTTTTTTTTTTTATAAATTTTTGTATTTTTACTGCATTGAGATTGACCAAATCAAGGAGATGTTGCCGAGGTCTCTTATAAAGGAACGCCGAACTTGAAGAACACGAGTTTCGAAGAACACGGATACCTTCCCTTAAATTACACGGTTCGAGTAATTCTTATGAAAAAGAACAAAATATGTATTATATATGTCACTCCTCTTTCACACTCTCGTTTTTTGTAGTCTCGAACAGCACAGTTTCAAAGAACACGGAACCAATTAATCGTGTTCTTCGAGGGTTTCCTGTATTTTATTCTAAGTAATGTGAATTGAAAAAATTAATAAATGTAAAATATCTCTGTGATTTGACCTGTGGGCTAAAATCGATAATTTTAGTTAGGTTAACTTTTAGTTTTATGGAATGTTAGAATATAATTTTGACTACTGTTTTACAACTACATTTACATTTTTTTGTTAACAAATTATTGTAAGGAGCTAAAAGTCACATTTTTATACAATGAACAAGCTTTAAGCAAGAATGTACCGGAAACCCTCGAAGAACACGATTAATTGGTTCCGTGTTCTTTGAAACCGAGACTATAAAAACGGAAAAAAAATATTCTTTTAATTTTTTTTTGTTATGGTATACAAAAAACAATAAAAGAGGAGCGACATATTATATAATACATATTTTATTCATTTTCAAAAGAATTACTCGAAAATCGCGTAGTTTGAAATCGTGTAATTCGAGGGAAAGTACTTGTGTTCCTCGGAATTCGTGTTTTTCAAGAACCGTGTTCTTGGAGGGTTACCTGTATTTTCCATTTTGTTCGATGATATTTTACCATCTTTCTAGCAACTTCATAATTCAGTGAATAAAAAATATTTGGTCATTATTAGCACAAAAATGAACTAAGTGCAATTTCAGGTCATCGTCATAGGTGAAAGTTTTAAAGCTAAGAGTTTTGCTAACTTCGAAATAAATAGTAATCGGATAGTGTTATGTGATGCCAAACTGTATGAAGCCTCATCATAGCGAAGAACAATTCTTTTTTGATTTTCCAATTTTGACCGTTTTTCGTTGATTGCTTCATACAGTTTGATCAGTTGGTTTATTGGGAGTAACTAAAATAAACAAAACGTTGTGGTTTGTACTGGATCATCACACTTGGGCCACGATTGTTTGAGGCTGTTGCTGTAAACAAACCAATTTACTTTTCTACGCCGTAAAATAAAGTAGCAGTTAGTAATCATGGACAATTCTGAACCTCCAGATTTTTGCAGATTCGGAATTCGCTATATCGCCGAAGTCAAAAATAGAGTTTTCAGAAAATTTCTGATCGGGTTAAAACTATATACGAGGGCTGCCTTTAATATTACGGGATTAGAGAACAAAAACAAATATTAATCATCGAAAATCGCTTTATTGTTTTTCAAAATATTCCCCATGAAGATCTATACACTTTTGCATGCGTTTGAACCAATTGTCAAAGCACTTTTTCCACTCTGATTGAGGTATCTCCGAAACATGCATTCTGAACGCAGCAACCGCTTCTTCAGGTGTCGAAAAACGTTGACCTCTCAGTTTGTTTTTTACGTACGGGAATAAAAAGAAGTCATTTGGTGACAAGTCAAGACTATACGGCGGATGACTCATCAAATCGATGTTTTGAGTGCTCAAAAATGCAGTTGTTTGAGCCGATGTGTGATAGCTCGCATTGTGGTGGTGAAGAGTGGTCCGTCTTCGGCAGTTGGTTTTCCTGATTTCTTGGAAGACAACTGGCAAACAAATGGTTGTGTACCACTCATAATTGACTGTTCTGCGTTATTCTAGTGGTACGGTTGCGACATGTCCATTTTTTCCCAAAAAACTGCGATCATTTGCTTGCAAGTGCTTCGTGCGTGAACAACTTTTGTTGGATTCGGCTCATCTTGAAACACCCATACAGTCGACTGCTGCGTTTACTTTCGGGCTCATACGAGTAAATCCACGATTCAGCACCTGTCACTATGTCATAGACGTGTTTTGAAGCACCGCGATCGTATTTTTTGAACTTTTCTTTCGTCCAATCGACACAAGCCTTTTTTGAGCGATTGACAAATTGTGTGGGATCCAACGCGAACAAATTTTTTTGACATTCAAATGTTTATGCAATATTGATTGTATGCTGGTCCCACTAATGCCTAAGGTTGTCTCAATCTCACGATAAGTCACATGACGATCTTGCAATATCAGTTCGCGCACAGCATCAATGGTTTCCGGAACAACAAGTGATTCTGGACGACCTTCACGAAATTCGTCTTGGAGTGAACTACGACCTCGATTGAATTCACCATACCATCGATAAACACTGGTCCTTGATGGAGCTTCATCGCCAAAAATTGATTTAAGTTCATCCTTGCACTCATGGTGCCTTATTCCACGTCGAAAGTTGTAAAAAATAATCGCAGGAAAATGTTCACGATTTAATTCCATTTTTTCGCCGAGATGTTGAGTTAATGAGTACTGTAAACAACACAAATAGCGCTCGAATGTCAAAACGTTCTGAGTACGTATAATCTCAAAAATGTCAAACTTTACGATAGAGCTGTCAGTTGCCAGATTGCAACACTAGGGTTGTCTAATTCCGAAATATAAAAGGCAACCCTTGTACTTCAGAATTTGAAGATTCCCTTTGATTTCTGACTGAAATCAGTCCACTGGACGTTGCTGCTTTTATAGGAGCTTTCTAGTTTTTTGTAAATATTTTGAAAATTGTTTACAAAAACTGTTTTTTAACAAAAATTCGGCCTCTTTACAGCCCAAACAGATTGACTAATCGGATGAAAATTCATACTCAAACTTTTTCATAAAGTGGGAGACCCCATTGTTTTTAGCTCAAATTGGTTCGCCGGAAGTGGCAGCTTCCAAAGGAGCGTTTTAAGTTTTTGCAAACATTTGAAAAGTAGACAGTAATTACGAAAAAATGATTAAAACTGAAAAGATTGTAAATTATGTTTCAAACAAAATTTGTTCAGATCATTATTTTAGATTATACCAGAAATGATGAGTTTTGATAAAAAAATACTCTATTTCACCAAAATTTGGCATCTCTAGAGACCAGGCGGATTGTCTATTCAGAATCAAATTTCATATTCAACCTTTTTCTTTGCGAAATTGCTTGCGAAATTTGGTGGAAATCTGTGAGTGCTTTTCCAATTTTTGCAATGATGTTAAAAAGCTAAGCATTTGCACAAAATGGTAAAAAGTTAAAGATTGCAATAAATTTATAATAATTTGGGGGCGCGTAGCCTAGAAAGATAATAGGACATCATCACCATTGACGTCAGGCAACCGTTGCTTGGGATAGTATACAGCTTAGTTTGATCGCACGGGCACAGCATAAAAGGGAATTGTAAAATGAAAAAAAAATCATCTCCCTCCGGCAAGCTAGTATGCCTCAGTCAGCAGCCTTGGGATCTGGCTCAATGGAATATTTCAACCAATAATATGAAAATAAATATTATAATTTTAACCTCGTTGTGGGGGCCAAATTCTCCAACATGGGAGGTAGCGTCAGTGAAATAAAAAAATAAAAAAAAAAATAAATTAAATTTTTAACAAGGTTGTACCTATGGAACCTGTTAGTTTTCTGAAATTTAAGCTTGTGAAGAGAATAATGATTTTTGGCGATACAAGACCGTTTTACCAAAAGTCCGGTAAATTAAATTTTTCGGAAGTTAATCATTCGTGAAAAAAGTCGGAGTTTGGCCACAACATAATCATAGTAAAATGAGTTATGAACAAATTTTACCTCGAAATTTTTGTAGATTTATTATTCGCTATATCGTCGCAGTATGGAAAAACTTATAAAAAAGTTTATGCGTGTTATGTGTCTGGTGCTGTGCAGACTAAATGTCAGTGCGGCCAAAATCAGTCCAACGGAATGTGCAGCTTTCATAAGACCTATTTCAGATTTTGCAAATATTTTGAAAAGTTTATCATGTACGAGAAAAACGGCTATGAATTGAAGGGGTTAAATTAATTTTGAAACAGTACCGTTTCAGATAAGTTTTCGAAAATTCCAGCGGAAATGACAATATTTGACCAACAACTGTTTTTAGTTCTGAACACAAATTCAGCCTCTATAGTAATTTTTCAATTATCTTTTCATCAAATCCCTTGAACAGGACTTGTGCGTGATAACGATCTAAGGTTAGATTCTGCATATAAGATTTAGAAATGACTGACGATTGAGATGCTGATACTAAGTAACCGAAAGAATAACCCAAATTAACTATGCCGATTGCTTATCTATTCGTTAAGCAACTTGGTTAATTGCTAGGTATATGGTTCAAAACTTAAATTTTTCTTAATGCTAGTTCTTCGATGAAAATAGTACTTAGTTGCTGTCAGTGTAATTGGTTACTCCATAAAGCATTTATCGATAAATGTGTTTATCGTAACTGCTTACGTATTCCTTGACGCATGATCTGATCCGGTTCAGTTCATACTTCGTAAAACAACACACATGAGGTTACTAGATTTAAAAACAAAATTAGTGATTTTCTTTATAAAATTGGAACTGATCCGGATCAATGGGTGCCATGAAATGCAGCAAATGATTGTATTTATCGATAACAGAGAAATAGGACTACATCAGTAGCCTTTAGTAAACCTTTCAAATAGTGAAACTTCTGACTCAGTTAGGGTTTTCAAACCCTCAGCCAGGATACAGAAGGATTTAGGTATTCGACTGTGTGGTTGTGAAAGCTAAAATCATGTTGTATTTTCTAATTTACGCGGCAAACCCATAATTAACATTATACTGGATATTTGATCAAAACCACTATCTGTAATGGTTCCAGGGGTTCCTTGTGTGTAGCTCTATCCGGATACCTTATGCTCAAAATTACATTTAAATTTAATCGTTCAACCATTGAATTTGAATTGCATTTCCATTTTTGTTGACAGTAGACGTGCTGGTAAGGACAAAATCATTTTTTGAAATGCAATGGGTTGGGCAACTACAACTTGAAACTTGTCTATCAATTTTGCAAAATGATTATAAAAGCTATTTAAAACTGCCAGGAGAAAGATAAAAAACGTTTCTACCAATTTTTGCGAGAACATTTCTTCCCTAATCTTTAGAGAAACGAACGTGGTCGATGGAACGTCAAATGATGATTTTAGAAATGACTCTGCATCAACGATTTACAACCAAAGTGAAAAAGGTCTTTCATTCAAAGAGAAAAAGGTCTTTCTGAATTTTCCAAATAACATATTTTTATAGCAAATGCCGCTAATTATAATGAAAAAAAAACACAAAATTTCCATTTAAAACACTAAATTTAATAAACGTTCACTTGTAATAAAGCAATATTATGTAATCCAGTGTCAAGAACTAGTAAAAGTCATAACAACTATAAAACTTATCGTGTATAACATAAAAGGTATTTACATTTCCCATCTATACAAAGGATATAAAATATCACCCAGTTGTCAATGTGAAATCATGTTTATTACCCGCCAGAGCTGCCATAAATAAATACGACAAAAAAAAACCGTCTTTACTCATAAATTAGTCGCCCCCTTGTTTATTCCAAATAAAATCAAATCCAAACTTCTTATGTGCACACTAAATGCATGCAACTTAATATTTATGCGGCTAATCTAGATATTATGTTTTTATTAAATATTAACAAAAATAGAGAGATAAAATTTTGAAATTAAATTAAAATTCTTATTTTTGTTATTTTTAAATTTCACTTTGCCTTGATTTTGACAAACAAGACCACTCTAACACGCATATAAGTTCTAAGGCATAACAATTTCATATTTTTAGTGACGTTAGCATGCTAAGCTATCAAGATAATTGAACGAAAATATCAAGGCGATTGGAAATGAATAGAAATCTATAGGGATTGTCCACAATCTCGAGATAAGACAACTGCTTGAAGCAAAATTGGAAATAAAATATCGTATTGTGGTTCTGTGTGTGGTACATGATTTAGCTATAAATCAATTAAATGAAAGTTTTGTTGTTGGTGTTAGTTGATCAATAATGTCTAGTTTTAGATGGTTTTCTATTAATAAAAATCTTTCACTGTGCCTGCGCGAGTTTAAAAAGGTCAATCAAACAATAAAACGTGACAATTTCTATATTTAATAAATGCAGCCAATCTAAATGATGTTAAAACATCTATCATAAAGTCTCAGCTCGTAAATTTTTTCATTTCTTTTTGGTTTCATTCCATCTTAAACTTGTTAAGATTATTTCATGTATGTTGAAGAATGTACATATTTTCTGAGTAGACGAGAATACATGAAAATAAAAAAGCATAACAATTAATTTTCATTTTTATGTTTATTTTTCATTTCTATGCTCATCTCACTAATTTATATAACAGTTATTAAACATTTATTTTGGATGTTAGTTTTTAATTGTTCGAGTTCCAGGAAAAATAGTTTTTTTTTCGATCTATTTTAAGTGTTTTAGTCCGATCAGGCGTTAAATAAATAGTTATTTTCATTGTAGTTAAAATGATAGTAACAAAATGTGGATCAGTTTCATGCTAGCTTAAAATTTGATTAGTTGATAACCAATTGAATGTAAACTGAATATGAATTGAATATGAATGAATAAGAATTGAATATGAATTGAATATGAATTGAATATGAATTGAATATGAATTGAATATGAATTGAATATGAATTGAATATGAATTGAATATGAATTGAATATGAATTGAATATGAATTGCATATGAATTGAATATGAATTGAATATGAATTGAATATGAATTGAATATGAATTGAATATGAATTGAATATGAATTGAATATGAATTGAATATGAATTGAATATGAATTGAACATGCATTCAATAAGAATTGAATATGAATTGAATATGAATTGAATATGAATTGAATATGAATTGAATAAGAACCGAATATAAATTGAACATGAATTGAATATGCATTGAATATAAATTGAACATGAATTAAATATGCATTGAATATGAATTGAAAACGAATTGAAAATGAATTGAATATGAATTGAAAATGAATTGAAAATGAATTAAATATGAATTGAATATGAATTGAATATGAATTGACTATGAATTGAATATGAATTGAATATGAATTGAATATGAATTGAATGTGAATTGAATGTGAATTGAATGTGAATTGAATATGAATTGAATATGAATTGAATATGAATTGAATTTTAATTAAATATGAATTAAATATGAATTAAATATGAATTGAATATGAATTGAATAAGAATTGAATGCGAATTGAATATGAAATGAATATGAATTATAGTTGATAACCATAGATTATAAATTGATAATGAATTGAATGTGAAGTGAATATGCATTGAATATGAATTGAATATGAATTGAATAAAATTGGATATATCGAATGAACATTGAATGGAATAAGAATGAATTGAATATGAATTGAATATGAATTATATATGAATTGAATATGAATTGAATATGAATTGAATATGATTTGAATATGAATTGAATATGAATTGAATTTTAATTAAATATGAATTGAATATGAATTGAATAAGAATGGAATACGAATTAAATATGAAATGAATATGAATTATAGTTGATAACCATAGATTATAAATTGATAATGAATTGAATATGAATTATATATGAATTGAATATGAATTGAATATGAATTGAATATAAATTGAAAATGAATTGAATATGAATTGAATATGAATTGAATATGAATTGAATATAAATTGAAAATGAATTGAATATGAATTGAATAAGAACCGAATATAAATTGAACATGAATTGAACATGAATTGAATATGAATTGAAAATGAATTGAATATGAATTGAATATGAATTGAATATGAATTAAATATGAATTGATTATGATTTGAATATGAATTGAATATGAATTTAATATGAATTGAATATGAATGAATAAGAATTGAAAATGAATTGAATAAGAAATGAATATGAATTATAGTTGATAACCATAGATTATAAATTGAATATGAATTGAATGTGAAGTGAATATGAATTGAATATGAATTAAAGATGAAATAAAGATCAATTGAATATGAATTGAATATGAATTGAATATGAATTGAATATGAATTGAATATGAATCGAATATGAATTGAATATGAATTGAATATGAATTGAATATGAATTGAATATGAATTGAATATGAATTGAATATGAATTGAATATGAATTGAATACGAATTGAATATGAATTGAATATGAATTGAATATGAATTGAATATGAATTGAATATGAATTGAATATGAACTGAATATGAATTGAATGGGATTTGAATATGAATTGAATATGATTTGAATTTGAATTGAATATGAATTGAATATAAATTGAATATGATATGAATATTAATTGAATATGAATTGAATATGAATGAATAAGAATTGAAAATGAATTGAATAAGAAATGAATATGAATTATAGTTGATAACCATAGATTATAAATTGAATATGAATTGAATGTGAAGTGAATATGAATTGAATATGAATTAAAGATGAAATAAAGATCAATTGAATATGAATTGATTATGAATTGAATATGAATTGAATATGAATTGAATATGAATTGAATATGAATTGAATATGAATTGAATATGAATTGACTATGAATTGAATATGAATTGAATATGAATTGAATATGAATTGAATATGAATTGAATATGAATTGAATATGAATTGAATATGAATTGAATATGAATTGAATATGAATTGAATATGAATTGAATATGAATTGAATATGAATTGAATATGAATTGAATATGAATTGAATATGAATTGAATATGAATTGAATATGAATTGAATATGAATTGAATATGAATTGAATGTGAATTATATATGAATTGAATATGAATTGAATACGAATTGAATAAAATTGAATATGAATTGAATATTGAATACGAATGGAATAAGAATGAATTGAATATGAATTAAATATGAATTTAATATGAATTGAATATGAATTGAATACGAATTGAATTTGAATTTCCGTGTCCCAAATTACTCGCGTTTTTATACTTGTCTATCGCTGTTCGATATTATTATTTTAATTGCATCTGGTGATGCATGTGTATTGCAATAGTAAATTAATTTCATGTGATTCTGTTTGCAAACATTCCACGTCATCAATTCCCATATCTTGATGATAACCACCGTTCTAAATTCCAGTACTTTCCATGATGATTATCGCCATCGAATACCATTGCTTTCTTTATCTCCGTATTTCCCACCACTTGGAATACCATTCTAAATTTCAATTCTCAATCAGTATTGGTGCTGTAATTGATCTGACAATATCGATGATTTTAAGAATAATAATCGCTTCAATAAAATTATAGACTCTGACAAGATTCAAATTTTGGGTTGATAGCAGTTGGTGGTGTACAAGATGTAGAATTTTTTTAAATGTTCCTTATTAGGAAATGGAATTCTTAATATATTTGTATTGCACGAATTACACATCACGCTACTCAAATAATTAACTATACGATTAAGGCTAAGTATAAAGAAAGCTTTTAAAACACACACTTTGAAAATATAAAGGCGCACCGAAATTTTTCCTTATGAATATTGCAATATTTTGATTACAGGTATCGCTCGAGTTACGCGGTACTTGAGTTAGGCGGTTTTGGAGCATTTTTTATATAAAAAGGCAATACCTAATTATAGATGAATGTTTTTAAATAAAAAAGATTATAGGTAATTCACAATATGTCATTTACAATATTTTGAAATAATGGGTTGGGAAAAACCAAATTCAGTATTTTTTTTGATTAGTCGATTCAGTTGTGAGTTATAGCGTTTCAAGGATGGAGGTAAACAAAGAGGATATTCGCTATATTTTACAATATTGCTTCGATGCTTCGATAAAGGCGAAAACGCAAGTCAGGCGGTTAAAATTGTGAATGGTGTCTATGGTCTCATTACTATCACAGCCAATTATGTGCTGTTTTGGTTTCGTGGATTCCGTTTCGGTAATTTCGATATCAAAGATGAACCACCAGATGAAGGCTTATCGCCCAGAAGTTGAAAATAGACCAGAAAACAGTTTTAAACCGTTTGCTTAAGATTGACTTCAAAATAATTTCGCGGGTGCCACACCTGTTGATGAAAAAAAACCGGACGGACTGTGTTTCCATCTGCGAATCCTTGGCCAAGCGGAGCGAAATCGCGCCATTTATGAAGTGGATGGTGACTGGCGACTAGAAATACAGGTCACATACGACAATGTTTATCGGAAACGAGCGTGGTCGAAAGCCGGCGAAGCGCTCCTAACTAGGATTAATGGAAGGACGGTTTTACTGTGTTTGATGCGATTATTAAGGAATCAACTACAATAAGCTTCCACCCAACGGCTATTTAGTTTCTCTAAAGACGCCATTTAGTCTCTCAAAACTCTCCATATATGCACATAAAATCGTTAATTTGCACTAGCTGCAAGTTTTAAGTCATTTGTTTTGTGTATTACATACAGATCCTGATTTTTGGGATTTTTTAAAGTTTCATAATTAATATCAAAGATTAATTGTTGATATTTTCCCTTACCTGGAAAATTATATATTTATTTTTAAATTATTTTATTCAATTGTTTTTCTAGTATAATCCCTAAACTTGTAGACTGTCCGTTGAAGAAGAGAAGGAACTGGTTTACGATATCGCTTGACGAAAAAATTAAGATATTGGACCGAATAAAGAGAGGAGAAAAAATATCAGCCGTTGCAAAGACAAAGAAATATCAGCTGTTGCAAAGATAAAGAATATGAATGAATCGACTTTTATGAAAATAAAAAAGAATGAAGAAAAAATAAGAAAGTATGCTTCAATAGGTCATCTAGTAAAAAACGAAGGTTCAGCAAATAAAAACATAATAAAAACTGAAGAAGCATTTGCAATATGGATAGAAGATTGCACAAATAAAAGAATGCCTTTGAATGGAAACATCATTAGACAAAACGCAACGAAAATATACCACTATTTAAAAAAAAAACTCCGAACTACTACGGAATAGGAAACACCGTCATTTTCTGCAAAAAGCAAGGACTGGCTTGAGAAGTTTAAACAAACATTTTCATTACACAACATCAAATTTAGCTGATACAGAAGTTGCTCAACAATTTACGCTTCAAATCATGACGATTGTAGAAGGTATGGTTATTTGGCGGATCAGATTTTTAATGCGGACGAAACTGATTTGAACTAGAAACATGTCCCTCCTCTACATATATTTCCAAGAATGAGGTAACTATTATTTTCTGTAGTAATGCATCGTGAGATTGTTTAATTCAAAATATAGAATCTGAAGAAAATAAATTACTCACTCAAGTTTGGAAGGAATTTTCAAACCTTGAATGTATAAAAATAGTAACTAATGCTATACCTTAGACCTACAGCACTGAACGCAAGTTGGAAAGCTTTCTTACCGGTGGTGGTCCATAAAGAAAATCTTATGCCAGCGAAAACCACTGAATACAATCGTATAATTAATGCTGGCCGATTGTTGAAGGATTTCATGATATGAATGCTCAAGACGACGATGACCTATTTAAAGAGCAAATCTTGAATGATGAAGAATTCATGCAGCTTGTAACACTTGTGACAGACTGTAAATCAAATCTGAAAAATAATACAGAACAAATTTTGCCAAAATTTTGGCTTATGTTGAATATGGTTTAAATTTAGCGAAGAAATTGGAGTATCATTTTACAAAACTGGATCACTGCAATGAACCTAGAACAACATTTGCAACTAAACTAAATAAGGGTTTGGTTCCTTATAGAAAATTGTTCGCAGATTTGAAGGCACAATTTTCCAGTACTGAACATCCAAATGAAGAAATTCCATGCGATGATGATATTCAGAAATACTGAACGAACGAAATTTTGGCTTGACAGAACTGAAACTCCATAAATTTCGCATTTTGAACGAAACTTTTGTATGTGTTTTGTGTCCAGTTACACGGTTTCCTATTACGCGAAACGCAATATTGTAGTTTGCACTAATCCTGTTTCCACACATGGGTTCGACTTAGGCGGAACAAATTAACCGCGTAACTCGAGGGATACCTGTATTTTACAGTGATATTTATGATCATGAATTTTGTTGTTCTATTTTGCTGGAGAGGGGAACATGGCTATACATCGATCATAATATTTTCTTTTCACAATATCTTGTTGTACGAGATCCATATTATTTATTCTAAACCTTGTATGTAATATTTTGTTTTGTACATAAATACATTTACTTTCCCACGGGAGATATTCGTAGCATAATTCTGAATGTTAATCTCTGTTAGTTTTTTTTCTATATTTATTAATTCGTTTCATCATTTTCATATTTTCGTAAATATCGGATAGTTAGTATGAATGAGATCAATATTTATTCGTTGAATATTTGTGTAAATCGAGATAACAAGACAGTGTATTCCCGCATTTTCACGGAGATAATTTTGTGTAGCTGTAGAATTGAATGCGTGTATGATGGTTTGATAATATGCACCCGGATGCTCTCCAATTCGAATCGAAACATAATTATAGTAAATTTAATAGACTAGGGCGCGTATTCTTAAATCCGCCGATATTTCCGCAAGTGGATTATAATTTGTATTAAAAAATTTTGTATTAGTTGAATTTTTCGCCGGTTACTTTAATCGTTTTTTTCAAATTTGCTTGCAAGTAATTTTCTTTTATTTATTTCACGACTAAACAAATATCAACCGATTTTTGTTTAGTCGTGAAATAAATAAAAGAAAACTTGCAAGCAAATTTGAAAAAACCGATTAAAGTAGCCGGCGAAAAATTCAAGTAATATAAAGAATTTTAATACAAATTATAATCCGCATCCGGATGGATTTCAAGAATACGCGCCCAGTAGGTAGATTCTGGCTTTTCTAAAGGAAAAAGGAATTAGGAAAAATATTTCATAGCTTTTTTGTCAAAAAATATCATTTTCTGGCCTACTGAGAAATGATGATCTAAATTTTTATAATTTAGTAAATATTTTTTCCGTATCAAAATTGGTTAGAAAAAATATTTCCAATTTAATTTGGATGTTTACCATAGTAGCCAGAATTTTTTTTTTTGCAATAAAAGTACTAAGAAAATATTTTTTCTAATTCCTTTTTCCTTGACTATTAGACTACTAGAGCGAGACTATTTATAGTTTCTCATATTTTTTACTTTTGAGGGGGGAATGTGTCCTGAAACATTATTGCGAAGGAAGGTTTATGGTGTACTGCTTGAAGTTACGAGAATGTGCTTCGTAATATTACTGAATTCGTCTAGAAGAAATCTGAAGAAGAATGTGAGTAAGTCGAAGTTAGATACTCAACAGAAGCATTCCACGTAATATTCTAACTTTACATAATATATAGAAGATTTCTTCGAATAATTAGTTGATAATCACATAATTAGGTAGCACAGGAATAATTACATATTTTATTTACTTACGTTTAATATTGAGAAATTGTATACCGAACCGACGAGGAATTGTTTGAATCTTATCCTGCAGAAGGATTACCGATAAAATGTAAATGTTTTAAAATTTTAACACTTCTGTTTCGTATTTATATATTTAGAAAAGATACTGACAGATAGCGAAATACTTTTGTATACTTTTTTAAGTGCCTCCGTGTACTTTTATGTTTACTAACCTAAATTAAAGTTTATTTATCTTACTTTGAAAATTAAAATAAATATAGAAATTGTTAACATTTTGACTCGTGTGAGTTTATATGAATGTGATGCTGATTCCATCATATTTTACTTCCTCGATATTATACATCGGTGTAGTGTGTATGGTAAATGACGAGTATTTTGTTACACAAATAAATTTCCATTTCGACATAAATTCTTGTCATGCTTCCAATACATTGCTACTTTTTGTTGTAAAATGTAAACTGTTCTGCTACTAAATCGGATACACAATTTTTTTGTAAGTTAAATAAATAAAATAAAGAATTTTCCGTTTATATACATATAGTGGATTTTCATTTATGTACGATGTTGCTCGGAAAAACAATAAAATTTTCTTTCACTCTTATACAATTTTCCTTTCAAATAAGCATACAAATGTACGGGAAAAACTAAACATATCGAGCCCGATGCTCTTACATTCCGATGTAATATGTTGAAGTTTTCCATTATTGGATTTGAATATTACTGTACACAAAATCTGATTTGACAGGATTGTTATAAAATTGATGAAAATCTGGAATAATGTATGTATCAATTAAATGTTCTAAACTATTTTTATAAAATCAAAGTGACTTTTTATGTCGAAAATTAACTACTATGTATTTTATGTTCGGTACCGAAAAACAAGCAAAAAAATTGCTGGGATTATTATTAAATTTTTTTTATGGGTTGAATTGTTGTTGTATGAAATTATATGAAATTTAATCCTTTTTCTTAGTATGTGTGTGTGTGTACTGCTGCTGCTGCTACTGATTCTGTGAGAGATCCTTATATATAAAATTCACATAATCTTAAATAAATTACCCAAAATTTTTTTTATATTTTTTATGGTTGTCATAGTATATTTAGTATTTAAGTTCGGTAGATCTGTTTATAATGTTGCCTTTATAATTTGCTTGGGATCACAATTAAGGCATTTTATTTTCGGAGCATTAAAAATGTTTGTTTGAATAAATTTTATTAATGGAATATGAACTTGTGCTGAAAATTAAGGAAATTAATTTTTTTGTAAATTAATAAAAATAAAATACGACTATATATTATGCCTATAATAATATATTTGTACGAGAGGTATAACAATTTTATTTTTGCACTATACGAAAGTTATGCTAATTCAAGAAATTCTACTTTAAAATAATTATAGATGAAAAAAAAAATATGCGGAGGTGTAAAAACGAAACAGGAACAACAGCAAAGAAATCGATTCTATATAGAATTTAACCGGTTCCCGCTCTTAATCATCGCACATTATTTTCTTATTATTTACACCACACATTTGTTTAAAACGCCAGCCATGCCATTAAAAGATCAACAACAACAAACGAAAACCTAAAGAGAAATAAAATGAAACGCACAGTACGACGACTTTAGTATCATAATTCTTGAGATGTAAACGAAAATAAAAATCTTCAAGTGTTTATACAATAAAGTAGACGACTTTTATAGATAAACACACAAGCTATAATCGAAACATTTAGAATCATAAAAATGTATTGTAAACATGTTGGTGGTGGTTGTTTAACTTAATTTGTATAAATATATTCAACCTTTAAGGGTATGCCGGATTCGATCATCTGATCTCCCAAGTTACTACTTTCTGTTTATGTTATTATTTATCGCTTTTAAGTGCTCAACGAAATGTGACAAAATTTTGAAATTTACTGCCAACAGGATAATAACGTTTTCAACTTTATTTGCAGTGCCCTTGAAAATTTGGACTATAATCAGAGGTAATTAAACTTCAATAAATTATACATCAAAACAGACCGCTTTCATCAAAAGAAAAGTATTTTGCAGAAGCCAGTCACATACACATAATTCATTTACACGTGGCCCTGGGAAAGTAATAATAAAGTAAAACTTTGAACGACAAGAATTAAATTTTGATCTCTAATCACAAATTTTGTAATATTTTTCTAACTGTTTAGTTGTTACTTATACAAATTCTATTTATTTATTATAGATTTTTTTTTGATATTGTGGATACTAAAATGGGCGCCTTAGCCCAGGTAATTTTTTTTCATTTTATTTCCTTTGAGTATCTGCCAAACGAAAATTCGTCTAAATTAGTAAATTTATTTGAAATTATTTGGAATCGCATAGGAGCAAATATCATTGGACAATCGCAGAAAAGTCACTCGAGCAAATAAAACATCATTTACAAATTAATAGTCCACAATGTGTCACTGAAAAATACAGATCGTAAGATGCTCATCAATTTCCATTAATGTTTTAGCAAGGACATATCGGATACAAGTTTAATATGATGCAAAAACTCAGTCACCAGAATATATTCCAACAAAAGGTGAATGAAGAAAGGTTGGTAATGAGAACCAAACGAAACTCCTTACGAACTAATGACTCCTTACGCTCCGTCCCTGTCAAAAACTGTATAGCGCATATTATAATGTCAAGCATCGCAATTCAGTTTATCAATAAAATAAATAAAAATGTCAACATATAAACGTACAGGGTGTCCATTCGAAAGGTTGTCCTTGGTACCTCAGGAAGCATGAATGATTTGCATCGAGCATGGTCTCTGAAGTATCAACGAGGTTAACAAAAACAGCAGCACATTTGCCCGCTAGAGTGTCAGCCGTAGGGAGGGTTCTTGTTTTCTGACAATACTTAAAGCTCGCAGGTGCTGCTTATAAATATATATATATATATATATATATATATATATATATATATATATATATATATATATATATATATATATATATATATATATATATATTAAAGTGAGATAATCAAATTGGAAGAAAACACACAAAAAATAACGGTAAGCCAGCTCACTAAAATTCTACCGCCTAATTTTTCTTTGTCCCACAATAATGTCCATTTACAAACAGATGATTGATGCTGCCTATGTATCATGATTACGTTTAGTTATGTATAAAAGAAAATATATAACCACACCCCGATACTAATGATCACCCAAAAATTACATAGATAATGAGAAAGTACAACACAAGTACAATAAAGAAGTATTGATCGCGATTAATACATAATTTGTCCATGTTTGTATATTTGCAAGTGATTGTAACAACCGTGTTAAATGCAAGATATATTATATATATTTATAACAAGCTTTACGCTATACCTGCAGGTTTCGCAGATCAGTGATGGACAAAGAAAAGCTGCGTTCCCGTATGACACGAAAGTGTTAATCTTCTATATATATTTTAGTTTTACCACAAGGAGCAATTTGAACCAAATTGTAACATCCGTTCAACATGAAAGTCGTCAATTGAATTTATTTTCCTCAAAAGTTCATATTGCGATCCATGCAGAATCCTGTGAGACCCAAACAGCAGGTAATGAGGCGAAAATTTAGTCGAGCCATGTATACTGTTACGTAGTGCTCCCTAAATTTCAACATTTCAATATGTGCTTGTTCCATCAGTGAGGTGGTTAACTTAGCTGGACCACATAGTTTCAATGGGGAAATTTCTGAATTTTCATCCCTAGTGTCAGGGATATTTATAAACAGTTTACAGTTACGTACTTGATAATTTGAAATTAGATTTGGATTCTGCTGCAATGTGACTATTTTGGACTGGTATTCTGAATTATCAAATTCAGGGGGTTCTAAATCAATGTGCAAAAGAGATATTTTATTTACATCCAGTTCATTAACAAACATTCTAGACAAACTGTCAGGTACCATATTTTGACTACCTTTCCTATAGATGATTTTAAACCTGTAAGGTTGTAGTTTTAAAGCCCAACGGGCCAGTTGACCTTCCAAGTCCTTTTGACTCATCAACCATGTGAGGCTATTAAAGTCAGTAATGATCGTAAATTCGTAGCCTTTCACATACGGACGGAATTTCTTTACACTTTCGACAGCTACAAGACATTCCAAATAAGTAACAGCATAGTTCCTTTGGGATTTTGTAAGTTTTCTACTCATAAAAGCAATGGGATGCTACTGGCCATCACGAACTTGGAACAATACACTTCCAATGCCGGATTTACAAGCATCATTCTGTATAAAAAACTCGTTCGAGAAGTCCGGGTTAACAAGTAGTGGCGCTGAAGTTAATGCTCGTTTTAGCTCAACGAAAGATTGCTGAGCGGTATCGTTCCAAACTAATTTAGATTCATTGGTGAGTAAATCAGAGATCGGTGCTGCAATGATAGAAAAGTTACGAATGAAACGCAGGTACCACCCAGCCATCCCCAAAAAGCGACGGATTTGTCTAGTGGTTTAAGGCACTGTATATTCAACTAATGCTCGACACTTGTCCGGATCCACTTTAAGGCATTCCTCCCCAATAACATAACCTAAGTATTTAGTTTCCTTGAGCATAAATTTGCTCTTTTCAACATTTATAGTTAGATTTGCCTTTATTAGCAATCTAGCCACTTCTGAGAGGATCTGAAGATGTTCATCAAAAGTTGATGAGACAATCAGCAGATCATCAAGGTACACAAATACTCTGCCATGTCACGACAAAATGGTAAAGTGGACGACCCGGCACAGTGAGTGCAGTCTTATCTCTTGACCCTTGATCGAGGGGTATTTGCCAAAATGCGTCTTTCAGGTCGATGGTACTAATATATTTCGTCTGTTCCAGTCGGCTAAAAAGACCATCGGTCAAAGGTCGATAGTCTCACACCACTATAACCGAGTTCACCTTCCGCGCATCGAGACACAGTCGAATTTTTCCGTTCTGTTTTCTCACGATGCTAACTGGAGATGATCAAGAACTTTGACTTTCTTCGATGACTCCCAATTCTATCGATCTCTTTGTACAGGTCTTGTTGTACCGCTGGAGAAATGGGATAGTATATCTGCTTGATTGGACGGGACCCCTCGAGAATCTTAATCTCATGCTAAATCAAATTAGTGCGGCCTAGCCTAAATTTTTCGCATGAAGGAAAACCACACTGGTAAGCAGTGATTTTTGACGAACAGCAAGGACATGTTCAATATTGGTTGGTGCTGCTACAGCAACGGTGTTAATTTCTTCAAGCATCATTGGTATTAATCCGAAACTGGACCAAAAGTCCAAATTCCAAGATACAGCGGTTGGCTTAATGAAGGAGCAATATGTAATCTAAGATTTTTGACTTTACCACCGTAGGAAATATTTACAAGACAGTGTCCAAGTATGTGTTGAGGTTGTCCATTGGCGGTGGACAGAACAGAAGGCAAATTCCGTTCAGAACGTTTACCCAAAACGGAGATATTAACTCCACTGTCAAGAAGACCTCGACATGGAATGTCATTAATTAAGATGTCAGCGTATGGTGGTCACTCATCCAAATCCAAAGTTAGTGTAGTATCAGAAATCTGCCGTTTAATATTTTGCCTGACTTTGAAATATGTCAGTGATCGATTCCATTTATTGGGCTTACTTGATCTAGAGACAGGTTACAAATTTAAATCTCGTTTTGATTTGGACCTTGCTTTGCTGAGGTATGAGGTGTATTCTTTAATATTTGATAAAATTTCGGGTCGGTGTTCGTCGCACTTTCCTCGAATGAAACTTTGGTTTTCGAAGCTATTTGGGAATTCAGATGCCCCGGTTGCTGAACTAACCATTCCAGTTTCCCTTAGGATAGCAATAGGGACATTTTGGTTTAAGGATTTCCAGAGCTCCACACCCGTAGCAGAATAAATGCCTTTCTTTAGACAGACAATCGGAAAACACATGCCCAGGAATTTTTCAATTCCAATAGATTGGAGAGCTTTTAGGACTGTTATTAAAAAGGAAGGGAGAATTTGTATTAGACGCGCGCTTAAAAGGAGTCGTGATAGCCTGATCATCAAAGATCATCAAAGCGTTGTCCGGCAAAATGATCTTGTAAACCAGGTCGCATATTTCTCCTTAGATATCCGATTGTTTCTAGATCAGAAGGCATAGTTGATAGTTTAAGAGTTTTATTCACTATAACATCATAAAAATCTAAGAATGGTTCCTTAAATTCCTGTTTGGTGCGATCTATATCATACTTGAGTTCGTCATCGGTACGCCTCACACGAAATCTACGGATCATACTAGACCTTAAACTTTGTCATGTCATTTGACAACCTGACTGTCGATAGTCCCAATACTACATAAGAGCTCTATCTCGTAGTAATACGGAGAAATTATTGTTCAACCGTTCGTAAGAAACTTCATTTGCCAACGCCATATTCTCGACTCTATAGAGGAAATTTTGTACTGGCACTCTATCTAGATCAGTACAATGGAACGCAATGCTCCATTCTGTTAATTTAAGCAAATTTCGATTTTCACATTCGTCGATACGCGGCCTAACCGGAGTCTCAGAATCATTCTCATTTGATCCCGAACTCTTATCTTTCGATTTGAAAATTTGTTTACCAGCGGAATCTAACGAGTAGGAAACCTTTAGAAAAAGTTTGAATTTTAGAATAATCTGAATTATTGTTATCTGCTGCATAAGGTTCTAGATGCTTATTTTGAATAAACCACAAATTCAGTTTCTACATAATTCTGTCACAACTAGCATTAACAATGTCTTCATTTCAAGCCTCCACAACCTTATCCTGTTCCTGATCGAGTTTTATTTCGCGTGGTTCCATAAGAGAACTACCACCAGAATCTGTCGAAGCGAACTCAACAACATTAGTATTGAGAGGAGCTATCTGTATTTCAGCCTCAGCCGTCTTTGGATCATCAGGTAGATCGACAACTTTAACTAATGCTTCCCAAAAGTAGAACTGTAAATTTGGAGTTACTGTTAACTTGGTTTTAGGCTCACCACATGTCTGAAGTAACTCTTGGCCTACAGCAGTCACAGATTTAAAAACCGAAATTCTTTCCGACCGATCTCTGATCGTCATCCGACGGATGGACCCCTGAAGTTATATGACAGAATGAGACTTAATACTGAATTTTATTATTTGCTTCACGCAGTAAGAGAACCGACATGAAGTGAAGTAAGTGAAACACTGATATTTTGGAAGATCCGCGCATATCCATTAATACCAAAATCGTTCGTTCACTTGTTCGTAATAAAGTTAATTTCGTTTCAAATTTTTTTTTTAAAATTTAAGTCCATAATGAAAATGGTAAATCTGTCAAAACAACATTTCGTAATATTCGCGTTATTTTTGATAGACAAAATCATTCATTGGAGCCCACCACTATATATAAAAAATTTAGTGCAAAAATTTCAGTCCTGTGGTTGAGTAGCAAACATACGGAGAGCAATACGAGCTCGTTCAGGTCGTTCAAACGAAAATATTGCTACAGTGAGCGAAAGTGTTGCAAAGAAACCACGTTTATCGATTCCACGATGTTCCCAAAATTAATCTTGCCAAAACGACCACATGTGGTTGCAACAGAACTGTACTATAAGTCATACAACTAATGAAACAATCTCAATTTATTGAGAAACAGGGGTCCCAATTATGTAGTATTGTGATCGAAAATTTCATCCAAAGGATCAATTTTTGCAAACGCGATCTTGGTGGGAATTTGACAGATAGCATTTTTACCTACACAAAGTCTCAATAAAAAATGACATACATTTTTAACAAACCGTCTTAAACTTCAAATTTAAAAATGTTCCTACTGGAAGACCCGTTAGAAGAATTGTGGATTTGAAAAATAATGTCAACGAAGCAAGTTGGGAAACATTGGTTGCGGGATGAGACATACAGTGTGATTCAATAGATAACCGTCACGCAATCAAAAGAATCAAATGTCAATTTCTAGCCGATGTGTGTGACATGTGGTTGTTTTTGTTTTGTTTTGGAAAATGAGTCAGAAATTCATGACTTTGTTTCGGTTCATTTGATTATCGCCACCAAACATATTGTCGTTGTTCATGAATCTGAATAGTTAATTTTTTTAAAATGTGAAAGTGAAGTTAAAAATTAGTATTTTTGTTGTTCAGGTTTTAATCAAGATAAGAAAAAGTGTTTAACTTTAGTGCTAAAAGCATATTGGAATCAAGGGCAAAAATAGATGTGTATGGTCAAGAAGGGTTTTCAGGCCGAGTTATAGGACGTAGGATCGGACGAGGCCATGAAGCCATCCTAAATTATTTGAAGGAGGCAAAATATTATGAAGGAAATTTTAACCGTTTTAACTGCACTTATTGTCCGCCGTGCTATTTTAAGTGCCAAACATCTGAAGCGGCTGAAAAAACCACCACTGAATGATGAACGGAAGCAGAAACGATTGGACTTCGCAAAGGAGCATATAACTTGGAATCTCGCATTTTTATAAAGCGAGCACCACAATTTAAAGCGAGCACCGCAAGTTATCCCGATCGTAGAATTTTTCAACGATGCCATACATTCAGCAGGTGGCCGCCACGCGGCTATTTAACATTTTGGTGCGTATTGGTGGAAACTGCCAGCCGAGTCCATTTGTAATTTCTTGTCGATATCGGTCAAATCGGTGAAAACCACAACGTACTGTAAGCCAACCGGCTATCCGTTTATTTAACGATAAAGGCGAGCCAACGCCCACCCTTTTTATTTACCCAAAGGCAAAAAGGTCGCGTTCAACGAGAATTAATATACGGGTTTCGGCGAGCCCGAGCCCAACCCCTAACTTACGGATGGCCAGGTGAGGCCGACTCTCATTCTGTGCCGGGGCCACACGTACAGGCTGGGCTTGTCTTCATCTCCTTGACAGGGCATCCACAGGGTCGGGAGATGACTCCAGCGGATATGTCGTTCTTTCGGGGCGACCGTAAAATCAACGCGGTCTCCTCGTGGCGATTCGGCGGTCTCATGATGTCGAAGTGTGAATTGTGGCAGATTTGTTGGAGGTCTCTCCGGGCGAAGAGAGACCTGGTCTGTTGAGGAGACGTCGCTACCCTATTATGCTATTGGCCTATTGTGGCTGGGTATTCGGGGGGTTTCTTCTGCGGACTGGGCACTTGTCACACGGGGAGATCCAATCGCCTTCGATTTTAGTTAATTTTTTTTATTATTTGCTTTTTAAAATTTTCTGTAAACACGGTGTAGGCCAGAGTTATGCAAGCCTCCAAATGTCCAAGACCCAATACCCTTAGTATTGGGCAAAAAGAGAGCCGGCAAAATCTCCGTGCGTTAGGCCTCTGCATGACTAGTTGATAACTGCGGGTTGGCTGCGAGCCGCCCGTAACATACGTTACTGGAATCTGTTTTCCCCTAAAATCCTTGACCTTCTTATATCACTTTCATGGGTTCTTCAACAAGATAACGCGCCAGTACACTCAGCTCGCGTTATAAAGTCATTCGTCACAAGCCAAAATGTCCAGCTATTGCCTTGGCCACCATATAATCCGAGCTCAAACATAATAGAAAATATTTGGGCCTGGCTCGCACGTAAAGTATACGAAGAAGGGAAATAGTATGATACTAAAGAAGAGCTGATTTTAGAGATTAAAGAGGGCTGAACAGAAATGTCACTCAATTATTTGACGTCATTGTATGACGCACTTAAGGATCGTATTTTTGAAGTTTGAAGAAAAATGGAAGTTCCGCTACATATTAGTAATTATATTTTAATATTGTAAAATTTGCTAACAAATTACACATTATGCTATTATTTCATGTAATTTTTCAAGTGGTGGTAAGCAAATGAACCGGAACAAAATCATACATTTCTGATTCATTTTTCAAAACAAAACAAAAACTCAGTTATCTTGATGTCTGCGATTTTTGCTTTTTGCTGTTGCTCAGTCACAACGTCGGAAATTTAGAACAGCGATTTCTAAACTATGCTCCGCGATCCCGAGTGGAAATGCCAAGTTGCTATTTATCACGTAGTAGAAAGACGAGTTTTTAACTGAAGCAGACACACGATTTTTTTTTACAATGTTCCATTTTTGACAAACTGACAGAGCTAAGTTTGAGAGTAAATTGTATTCAACTGCCATTTTTACTGTTATCCGTTTTATTTGTCGCGTGTACCTTGTTTGTTTTAGCTATTCCTTCTGTTATAATTATCTATTCGTCTGATACATTTTCGTTGCTACCGGATATTTATTAGGTGGGCAAATAGAAACTCGGCTCTGAAGTTGGTTGCATTAAAATATACTTGAAAGCATCCAAATCACCCGCCATTTTGTATTTGAAGAGGATGGATCGCTTATTGGTAAGAGGCAAGGTGTGATGTGTGCGTGAGCTTTGTGTGGCGAGGAAATTTATACCAAATTGGCGAACGCCCAAAAATTGGATAATAAGCAAGTATTTTGAATTCCTGGCTCGCACAGATACACAACTCTAACAACTTTATAGGATTTTTTTGAATAAATATTTGACGTGTAGATATGGTTCTTATTCAATTGTCTCTTATTTATTAAAGTTAAATTATAAACAATTATTGTCACGATAAAAAAAACCAAGGATCATCTGGGCAGTGAAAGGACCAAGTGGCATAGATAGTGTAAATTCTTGAGTGTGTTGATGGGTGAGTAAAGCGCAAGTGAATCGCATCCACGAGTGGATTGCATGACGGAGCTTGCTGGGCATCCAACGTGTGGCAGGCACATTCCATAGGAACTAGTACCCAATCATCATTAAAATTTTCCTAGAACAAGCACTGTGGCCACACGCCTATTCAAAACGAATGATGGTCAACATTCACTGCATAGATGATATTTCGGACAATTTTGAGACATCTCTGGCGCGCGAAACGGGCAACCCGAAAAGATTCAATTTTTTTTCTTATATCAATGTTCAAGGCAATTATCTCTTAGTAAAAAGAACTTATCTCCATAAATACTTGTTATAATGAAAATTTGTCTATAAATATATTTTCGCCATTGGCTTTAATGTCACTTCAGACTCAAAATGTTTGAATAACAAATTTCTTTCCCTAAGAGGTTAGAAAGATGCAAAAAGAGACAAAACTAAACAAAGCTAAAATGATTTATACAGGTGAAATGACTTACGTCAAACTGGTAAAAATAAAAAGAAAATGGAAACCCGTGACAAATATATCGTTAAAAACATAGAAATATTTAACATAAATCAATTTGAACCAACTCAACGATCATAATTGTAAACGTGATACATTTTCTGGTTAGTTGTACACGATGGATGTGGTGGCATAAGAAACTCAATGATTACTAATCAAGATTTTGCATGGTTCTCATCAATTCCGTTATGAGATGAAAACCTGGCGAAATCTCAAGCTTTTATATACAGTTGACGTACTTGGAAATCATATTGAATGACATCCTCATTTGGGTCACATTTAAACATTCCACAACCATGACATAACCCTGGAACTGGTAAACGAAATTGGTATTTAATATGGCTAACTGAAAAACATAATGGAATTGACGTGGCGAACTAAACACCTCTGGGTCAACATTCTACAACAATGGTAGCACCACAGATATAATTTGTATTTGATAGGGCTAACCGAGAAATATCTCATGATCTTGGCTGCCAGTTGACATTAAGAAAACACGGAATAATCCTACATCATAACTTCCATGTACTGTCTTGTTGAGACCACACCATATGCCTTTCGATGGAATATTTGAACCTCGAGGCTTTGGCAGAATTAATTTTGTAGTATTGACAGTGATACTCCCAGTTATACTTAAGCATTTTCCATAAATTAGGAGATTTCAGTGATTTTTGGCCGAAATCGGTGCACCGGAAGTGGCAGCTTCTACAAGAGCTTTTCATTTTATATAAATATTTTCAAAAGCAGTTTGTCTCGCAAAAGTAGGTTTCAAAATTATAAGCAACGTTCTAACTTTGTTTTCGCTGATTTTACCATATTTTATTTAAAAAGTGTTTCGCTTGTGTAAGTGAGTAATCTTCCAAGCGATTTATAAAAAAAAACTGAAAACTATTTTGAATCACGTTTTATGCTCGGCAAAAATAGGTTAAAAATTAATTGGTAACGTCGCCCAGAGTTGAAAGGACTTAATTAAAAAATTGCATGAAATTGTTAAATTTTTCAACAAATCAACCACAGGAATTTTTAAAGTGATAAACGGTTCTAAAATTAAATGCAGCGTAGCACCCATTAAGCGTAAGGATCTATCACGAGTCACTACAATTGAAGAGGATAAAAAAATACCTACCCAAAAATCTCGGCACAAAAAATTCAGGCTAAGCTATGAAATGAGTCCCAGCAATTCGACGTCAACTTCTACGAAAATAATAAGCGCGCTCAATTTGCTCGCAAAATTCCTTTTATAAACAAAATAAATCTGATCAAAAGGATGCTGTTGTATACGGATCATGCTGGATGGTTTTTAACCATAGACTATTGGCATTCAATCCTATGGAGCGACGATCGTAAATTATTATAATCCATAATTTTTTTTTATTTTCACAAATAACTGAATAATAGGGAAAACAAAAAGTAAAATACTTTTTTAACCCATTGAAAACAAAAAGTTGTAGATTAAATTTCAAGCAAAATTAGTTCAGATCATTTTTGAAATATTACTTGAAATGACGACTTTTGACAAAAAAAAATATTTCACCAAAATTCGGCACCTCTTTACAGTCCAAGCGGATTCACTATTCGGAATGAAACTTAAAAAATTAAACTGCTTCCATTAATTGGGAGATCCTTGTGAAATTTGATAGAAATCTGCGTATCGTGGCAGCTTCCATTGAAGATTTTCAAATTTTGCAATGGTGTTGAAAAGTTCTACATTTACAAAAAACGACAAAGAATTAAAAGGTTCAAATAAATTTAAAGATTAAATTTTTAACAAGGGTTGATCTTGTTGGTTTTCCGAAATTTAACCAGGAATAATGATTTTTGATTCACAATACAGTTTGAGCAAAAATCAGGTAGGCCTTATTTTTCGCTAAAGAAATCAAATGTGGTGTATTATCCGTTTCATATATGAAAGAAGTCGGAATCTCTTAAATTTTTGAATTCAAAAATATGGACTTTGAAAAAATTAGGAGATCCCAATGAACCAATACAGATTCTGCAACTTGGTAAGGGAAACACTCAAACACGCACGTTACACATGTAAATGCTCTTGAAATTTTCAGATTTTAAATCTTTAAAGGTATCACTAGACTTTGAGAGCCTAGTCCACCCTCAAAGAATAAGTTGGGCGAAATATTTGAAAATGGTTGGTTTTACACTCACTCTCTGCCATCCAAATGAGACCCATTACCATTTTGTTTAAATTTGAAAAACATTACTATTCCAATCACATTCCAAACCAAATGTCAGTTATTTCATGACAAAAATGGAGCCTGCATAATTACGAGTATTAGTTGGATAAATTTCTGTCATACATAATTTATTTATATCCCCCAATAAAGTTGTACATCCATACAACAGTAGAAAAACTAATTTTTACAACATTAATTGAAATACCGTCGAGAAAATATTGTATACTATTATTTTCCCCATACTGATTGACACATTCCTCGATCGTAAAATGTTTATGTTATGCAACCCCAGTAGAAACAACCACCAGTCACACTCCATTACACTTTTCAACATGCTTATACGTATGTAATGTACGAATTGAAAATCTTATGAAGCAAGACAAGGGTGTAAAATATTATAATATTAGTTTGTGTATACATTGTGGTGTGTACATTGGCATCATATGAAGTTGGAAATTAAATTTTAATTGTTTTTATATATCTGTAACCTCAATCTTTTAAAATTTTTATTGGAAAAGGATTTGAAACTAAAATGAGTAAAACACTTAGAAGCGTTACGTTCTGTCTAGACTACACAACTTCAAAGTATAAAAAAGGTTAACATTTCAATGCATTTTTATAATATTTAATGCTTTTCACATCATCATGATAATTTCATAATATTAAGACATAACTACATACATTATGTTTACTAAGGTTAGTAGAGTAAAGACAAATATTTGATTGACATTTTAAAATTCTAAATATATGTATACAAGAATTCTTATATATTTGACCCAAATAATTTTATTGGTCGTCAACGATCTAAAAATCAAAACAACAATGATGAAATTATATGACCGAATTTTATTGATTGAAATCTCCCAACTATATAAACAAATAAAAGTCAATGTTATATTTACAATAATAATTAATTAATTAATTATTGCGATGTGAAGTATTGATTTGGAAAAAAAAAAATGTGGTCACCCACCTAAATATGTTACATATACGGTGAACACATTAATTGACAGCAATTTTAATTTCCCGTCCCTCATTTTATATTGTGCCATTACAGCACTTTAAAAATCAATTCAGGAAACTAATCAAACCACTTAAATAAATTTGTTAACGCGCAACATCGAACGAAAACCATCGAGGGAGGAAGCACACAAAAATACTTTGAATAATTTATTCATTTCTATTCATTCATCTATATCGAGGAAAATACGGCTTGTCATTACATAATTTTTCGTTTTAAGTTTTCTGTCTCTGTACATGTATATCTAGCCATAAATCGGCAATTTTCTTTTCTCAAATTTATTCACCCAAAACCCAACAACACATCTTATAATACTTACTTGAAAATTATTTATGTAGATGTAGTATGAAGATACTGATGAAAATTGAGGAAAACTTATAGTAGATCTGTAAAGAAAATTAAAAAAAAAAACTTTTTAATATGAAAAAATATAAAATTAAGTTTGTTAGATACAAAGATGAATCGGAAGCAAAATATATTAAAATTCAAATTTACTTTTTACATAAAAGAAAATCAAGAGATCTTAAGAAATATTTGCATGCTCTTATATACCAACGTCGGAATACTTATAAAAAAAATGAAACCCAGATACATCTAATATAGGTCATCAAATAATAGAAAACTAGAAAATGTGTGGTTTTTTCACAACAAATACACCACCAGAAAAGATTTGTCTTGAATGTAATATTGAATATAACAAAAAAAATAAGAAACTGCAACTTATTTTCAACAACACCAACAATAACGTATGAAAAATCTGTGGAAATACACATAAGATGTGTTTTATGTACATAAATAACTCGTACGAAACTAACCGAGCTAAAAAAAAATCAAATTTGTTAACTTTATTGTCAGTGCATTCAACTATTGACGTATTGACGTTTTCGAAAATTAATTTTCATTTACTAACTATTTCTGTTGTGTGTTGAACAGTCAGTCAATATAGAAAAATCATGATGTTAAAAAGAAAATTATTTTTCGGTTTCATATTTGCACAAGAGAATTTGTCGAACAATATTTACATTCTTTATATGTGTAAACAGTTGAAGGTAAGCTGACAGATAAACTAATACTAATATAAAGCTGACAGTAAATTGGTAAATAATAATTTCATGTGTTTTGTCTTCTTGAAATTTTTATTGTAATTGATTTGTTTATGTCTACAGACGTTGGCAATTTATGTGTGACGAGGGATATGAATGAGTTTTAATCAAATGTGGTGGGTTCTTAGCGCGCTATTACAAGAACCGACTTTATTTTTTCCCGTACAATATATAGAATTATTAAAACCAGAAGACATTCAAAGAGGCATCTAAAGCGGTATAACATAATTTATTACAAAGTGTAAGCGAATTACTACTCCGTGATCCCCTAAAAAGATAAACAATTATGTTGAGGAGAAGCAACTCTATCTAGAAACTAATAATAGGAGAATGGGAAATAATTTAGGCGAATTTGATGAACAATTGATGAAAATTTAAAATTGCTACACAAAATAAACCGATTTAAGTGAATTACGGACTCGAAATCAACAGATTAAAGAGATATGTTGAGAAGACCAACTATATCTAGAAATCATTACCAGTGGCCCTATTCTGTCTTTCCCTGGGAATAGGGAATTGGGAAAAATATTTTCATAGCATTTTTGTCTAAATTGTATTTTTCTGGCCTACTGAGGGAACACGTTTGGTGTTAATATTTTTGAAACAAAGTTAAATGGGAAAATGTTTTTCCCAATAAAAATTGTATGGAACAAAAGTTTCCCAATTCAGTTTGTTTTTAAAATGTTTGCACTAAACAAATTCTTTCAGTAGGCCAGAAAAATACAATTTAGACAAAAATGCTATGAAAATATTTTCCCAATTCCCTATTCCCAGGGAAAGACAGAATAGGGCCACTGCTCAATATTGCATTCCCAAATATTCCCAAATCCAAATTAGAGATTTAATAGAGATTTTAGAATTTGCAAAACAATAATTTAATTTATAGTATAGTGATTTGAAGATTCAAGCGAGATGAATCGAAAACAACAATTTTTTCATATTGATTCTAGCGTATTCTGGAGTTTGAGAATTTAATTTATTGGGAACAAATAGTTCCATTTTATAGCAGTTTTGAGGTCGCAATACGTGTTTTAGCTTATAAAAATCAACAGTACAGCAAAATATTTCTCCAATTTCCAAGTATCCGGGAAAGCCACAATGGGTTCTTTACGGAAGAGACAGAGTTGGAAGGAGGATGGAAATGAATCCGAGTTTCATGAATTTATAGGCCAGCTAGAGAGTATACGGATTAAATTTTCCTCACCTTCTCTGATGACTGCCGAGACTACTGTCAGAGTTCAAAACGAATCCAAACAATTGTTCCAACTTGCAGCAGTAAATACAGTATGAGTACAGTATGACCCAATTCTCGGTAAAATTCCGATGCTGTAACATCCTTTTGCACCGCGTGTTTGTTCCTAGTTGAGATTTATGCAATATCATCGAATTGATATTGTTTCAATGGCTATGGTCAACATTCGAGAATCCAGTCGAAGAACGGAACAATCAAAACATTTTTAGGCAAAAAATAAGGGTGGCAATAACCAATTTAGTTCCTTCTTCGTTGGTATTTCTAATGTATTTTTTCTTAATATATGGTAAGCTAATTAAGTATTAAAGTGATAATAATAAAATCTAAGACTACTAGATTAATCGTCTCTATTTATTACAAAATAATTTTTTCGTGATACGTTCATCGAAATGTAGAAAAGAAAGAAAGCTCACAATTATATCCAGTGGCCCTATTCTGGCTTTCCCTGGGAATAGGGAATTGGGAAAAATATTTTCATAGCATTTTTGTCTAAATTGTATTTTTCTGGCCTACTGAAAGAATAAGTTTAGTGCAAAAATTTTCAAAACAAAGTGATTTGGGAAACTTTTGTTCCACAAAATTTTTGTTGGGAAAAATATTTTCCCATTTAACTTTGTTTTGAAAATGTTTGCACTAAACATATTCTTTCAGTAGGCCAGAAAAATACAATTTAGACAAAAATGCTATGAAAATATTTTTCCCAATTGTTGTTGGGGTTGTTGGGATTTTTTTTGAAAAGCAAATAAAATTGGTAATAATTGTCCCCGCAAGCTTTGCTATAGAAATATTATTCCCAATTTATAAAAATTTACACCAAATTTATTTCCTCAGTAGGCCAAAAACAAAATAATTTAAACAGAAATTATATGTAAATTCTTTCCTCAGTTTCCTATTTCCGGGGAATCACTAGAATAGGGCGCCAGAAAGATAAGAAATAATTTAAGCGAAATTTGTTGGATAAACAGAATATTTTGGTTTTCTATTTGCCCAAAAAAAATAGGACGATGGAACCGACATCCCCTCTTTCTTCGAACGATAGTTAATCGAAAAACAATTTAGGCGAATTTAACGATTGACAGAATGAAGATTTTTAATTTCTACTCAAAATAAATCAACATGATTCAGTTTTAGCGTATTACGAACCTGAAACCCGCGGGACTTCTAAAAAAAACAGTAAATGAAATAAGTTAAGATGCATTGTGCGAGTTAATTTAGACGAATTTGAACAAACGATAGAATTATTTTTGATTTCTATTCAAAATGAATCAAACGATGATTCGGTCTAAGCGAATTAGGGATCTAAAATTTCCAGACTCAACGAAAGTTAATGTAATATGTTGAGGAGACCCAAGTCAGAGTAAAAAGCAACACAGAATTGAGAATGCAATTTCTCAAAGGCTCATGTATGACTTTGAGTTCCTTTTTCAAAATGTCTTCGTCAATAAGTGGACATTTTTTTGGGATGTGGTTTAAAACATACCTTTTAGATATTGAGTCTTTTTTTAGTTATTTTTTCTGCCGGTGTGATGAGGTTCATTTGTTTCTTCAATCAATTGTCTCTTAGTATTAGCTCTCGCCATGATAAAACCTAAAAGATTTAGGTTTAGAAATTCTACGAAAATTGATGAATCTCACCTTTCATCAATTTTCGGTTCTATCCGTTGAGACAATTTTTATCTTTTACTTCTTCTACAGATCAAATAGACTATTTTAATTCCTTTATTCATTATGTATTTAATACTTGCATTCCTGTCACTACTATTTATTTTAAGCATAGATCCCTCTCTCCTTTCCTTCGTTTTTAAAAATATCATATTTGGAAAATGGGCCCTAATTCTTGTTCTTTTTCGTTCTTATCAGAATTTAATGTGGGCTCATGGTAACTACACGAAAAATCGCTTTTTGGTTAGACAAACAAATAAAAAACAAGGTTATTTCCACCTGATATGGCCATAGGGTAGTTTCTACATCTTAGTTAGTACATTAGCCTATATGGCTGTATACGTCATTGGGTGGCTATATCTCTAGGTATTTCAGTACAGAACTTAATGAGGGCCTTTTTCGTTTCTCAATTTTCTTTCGGGTTGAGGCTACATTTTTTTTACTATTCATACTTTTTCGGGATGACTACACTTATTTAAAACAACAACTAAAAAATATTCGGGTTCGGGCTAGCTTCATCGACTTGAATTTGACGAATCGTTGAATGAAAATTTTAAATTTCTACTCAAAATAAACCGAACGATGGTTAAGTAAACTACACACCTGAAATCCCCAAATTTCCCAAACAGATAATATGTTGAGAAGACCGCACTATATCTAGAAATCATTGCCAGCATGGTAAGAAAAAATTTATGTGAAATTTATTGGATAAAGTGAATTTTTTATTTTCTAGTTATCCAAAATAAATCGAACGTTGGACTGAAATTCAACTCTGAGCGAATGAAAATCTTTGATTTCTGCTCAAAATAAATCTAAAATCCCCGGATTCCCCAAAAATCAGTAAATGAAATAAGTTAAGATCCATTTCTATGTAAAAACCATTAAATACAAATTATTTTAGGCGGGTTTAAGCAAATTATGGATCCAAAATCCTAAGACTCACCGATAAGTCACTAACTCGGACTAGAAGGTATCACAAGAAGGTAGGTTCTCATAGACTCATGTCTGACTTTGTGTTTTTTTAAAAATCTCTTAAGGTTTAGTTTATAATCCACCTAAAACGAACAAGAGATCGTATGTTCAGTTTAAAAAATCACTCTTAGACATTGAGTGTACGAGGGCAAATCAAAAAGTCTTGCAATATCATATGAAAAAAAAGAGTGAGAGAGACAGCAATATTTTTATTTTTCGACATAATCTCCTTTAAGGTTTATACATTTGTCACATCGATCAATTAACTTACCTAAACCCTCTAAAAAAAAAGATTTCTTTTGCTCCATAAAATATTCATTTACAACAGACTGTACTTCATAGTCACTGGAAAATTTCCGGCCCCTTAGTGTTTTTTTCAAATTGGGAAAGAGAAGTAGTCACTGGGTGCCAAGTCTAGACTGTACGGTGGATGCGGAATTTCCACGAAGCCGCAGTCCTTTAATGCAGCTTGAGCAATATTAGCCTTGCGCACTGGTGTATTGTCGTGAAGAAGCAAGATTTTTTTCCTAACTTTCCTTGGCCGTTTTTCCCGGATCGCTTTTTTCAATTTTCGCAAAACCTCTGCGTAATATATGCCTGTGATTGTGGTTTTCGGTGGCATATAATCGATTATCAAAATTCCTTCAGCATCCCAAAAAATTGTTGCCAAAACCTTACCAGCAGACGGTTGAGTTTTGAATTTCTTTGGTGGTGGTTCACTACGTTTAATCCATTGCATCGATTCTTGTTTGGATTCCAGATCCCAGTGATGAAGCCATGTTTCATCGCCTGTTATTATGTTACCCAAGAAATTTTCTGGATCTGCTTTGTACATATCTAAAATCGCCTTTGAAGTTTAAACACGCATTTTTTTTTGTTCAGCATTCAACAAACGGGGAACCCATCGCGCACTTACTTTCGACATGTGAAGGTGGTCATGTAATATAGTATATGTGGTACCGTATGAAAGAGAAAGTCTCCACGCTAACCGCGGAACAGAAATACGCCGGTCCTCCAATACAATAGAATCAGCCAAAATTACGTTTTCATGGCTAATAGCATCTGCTGGCCGACCCGAGCGGTTATCGTCTTATAATGACTCCCAACCACTTTTGAATAATTTTACCCACTTTGTTACTGTGGCATATGATGGTGCAGATTCGCCGTAAACTTTTGATATATAGTTGAATATATAAATTGCATTTCGTCCATCTTTATAGAAAAATTTAGTAACGGCGCGATATTCAATTTCATTCATTTTAAGAAAAATTCAAAACACATGTTACTAAATTGACAAAAACAAACGAACCGTAAAATTTACATCGAAATGTTCTTCTAGAAGTTTCATCGTGACAAAAAATGGTTTTGAAAAATATATTGTTGTCTCACTCACTCGTTTTTTTCATATGATATTGCAAGACTTTTTGATATACCCTCGTATTTTTAGTTATTTTTCCTGCATGATGAGTTTTTCTTCTCGAGCGATTTCAATTTTGATATTTCTCAAGAAGAGACCGTTTTTTCTCGTAACCATTTAAATATTTTAAATAGCATTGACCTTTCGCTCTATAATACTTAAACTCAAACGTAAGTGGTGATTATCTCATTGATCAGTAAGGTGGTTATCTCAATGACGCTTACTGCTAATAATGTCATTTGTTTTTTTCAATCAATTAACAATTGCGTTCCTCTCTCACTACTATTTATTTTAAACCAAGATCGCCTCATTCGTTCTTCTAAATATCGTATTTGGAAAATGGGCCCCGACTCTCGTTCTTACCTAGCTTATAAGCAATCTCAAAATTGAGTGGTAGGGTTACGAGTTACATCTCTTGATTGTTGATTTTCACAGAATTCAAATACTAGGGCCGACTGGGCTTTACTAAGAAAGCGAAAATAGATGTTTTGATTAATATAAATTTTGACAAATTTAAGACAATCAGAATTTGAAAATTGCAATACGCTGAATTTTACTTGAAGGTTATTAGTCAAATTCCACCTGTAATTTAATTTAGCAATAATTTCTAATTGATGCAATTCCTCCGAACCCTCTGGGGTTTTCAAAAGTTCGAAAGGCGCGATTGAAGTCAAAGGAGATCACTCTCATGCCAAACTTATTCTCGCTCAGGAAGCTCAAATCATTGACGACTCACCAATGACTCATCAGCAACAGCCAAGCATAACACGTAGAAACATTTATCACTAAATCGAAAAAGCTGAATGCACTTTTGTAAAATAAATTATAAAATGTTGCAAAAAGTTTACATACCATTACCGAAAACAAAACATAATTAAAATAATAATCAGTTCACACTAATCAAGCCACATTAAACAAGACGAGTGCCCCAGATATTACCTCGTCCCAGCCCAATGGTTCCAAAAAGCTACTCTCGTGGTTAATAGGATAACTTTATGTAGAATAATTGGTATTCCTATTTCTACAAACACTTGGAATAAAACTGTTTTGGTTGGAATGAAATTGTAAGACATTGTTGTTGTAAAACCACCAAAATAAGACCTTAGTATTCATATTCGGGCCACGAAATAGATAATTGCGACCGAGACATAAAGAAATGCTCAAAATCATTTCCAACCCAGCGAAACCTGCAGTGTGGTACCTTAATTGAAACACATGAAAGCAGCCAGAATAGAAACGGTCAGAAGATATTGTTGGATAAGGGAAGTTATGGGGAACAGTCGCCAACACAAACGGTAGCCTGGGGATTGTGATAATACATAGAAGAAAATTGAATAACGAAGCACATTCAAACTGCAAATACGTTAAGTACACAAACGACATGAAATTGTGGGACAAAACGATACTATTTAATTAAACAACACACAGTACAGTACAAAATAAATTCTCAAAAAATGCATAAATGTCTTGATAAGTAATTTGGCCTCCAAAGAAAGGAATAAACTAAGAAAATAGTACTAGCATACACTAGGGTACTTTAAATCTATTTTAAAAGATACAAGCAAAATCTAGATATTCTCGTCTATAAGTTAATAACAACATCAACGCTTGGCACGCCACGCCAAATATTGTAACTTTCATGAGAAAATTATTGAATCCAGCACCCGGGAAGCCACGTGCCAATTTTGTATTAGTTCCTTGTAATAAAGCTGCAGAAGAGTTAACATTAAAAATAAAATTATTTTTTAACATCTCTACGGAACAACTTCTTTAACTTTGATCTAACATATGTAAATCTTTCGTCTACTTTTAAAATAGAAGAGCCCATGGGCATCGTTATACTGGTTTTGTCAGAGCCCAGTTGCCCTATGTAAATGTTTTTCCAATACCTTATCCCATGAAAAAGCCTGATGCGGGCCTGATTCATTAAAAAATGTACTACAGAAGAAATGTGTTCTAAAATGACCAAGGAATTTTGGCCATAAAAAAATTTCATTTTTTTCACTAAAATGATATTTTGATGATAGCTGGAAACAAGCGTATGTCCATCAGTTTTATTACTAGAGGATTAAAAATGTCCTGTAACTTTTAAGAGACCATGTTTTTATGATATCATAGAATTATAATGCAGCTAAATTAGTAATACATCAAAATTCTATTAAAACTGAAGCGCCCCTTATGGCCCATAAACTAAATTTTTGGTTTATGGGCCATAGAAAATTTCCTGATTTATCTACTTAAATATACAACAAGTATCGAAGAACTGTATTTATTAATTTAACTTTCGATCCTGTTGGGATACATATGTCCCGGTAGACGTTCTATAAGCTTTAAAATCAAAAGTACACATAGGAAATGGTTGAAATTTGTCACACTTTGTAGTTTATGATGAATTTATCAATAAAAAGAAAAAAGAGATGCAAAATTTTTCTTTGTATCTGTTCAGTCTTGGTCAAATCGTGAAAGTGATCACATTGCATGTAGGTTTTTGTCTAACATAGTGGTGAAAACTAGGTATTTTTACTGGCAAAAGCTTCATAAAGTATATACTGTCGTGTGTGGATATAAGAAAGAGTGTTATTATTTTATTTTTACACTTGTATTTAAAAATTTTAGCAGACGGGATACAAATGTCTCACTCGGAATTTTTGGTATATATGTATATGTCCCGTTTGGTTTTATTTGATTTTTGTTTTATTTATCAAACTACAGTAACTATACATAAAAATTATTTTTCTAATATTGTAATAGCCACATACATAATGCGACGAGCATGCACCGAAGATGAACTTCGAACCATTTTAGAAGAGTCAGATGACTATGGGGATTTTTGAAATGGCGGTGAAGATAACTACTCGCGACTCAAATGTCCCGCTAAAAAAACCGTCTGGGACTTATATGTTCCAGAACTTACCGTGCTTTATTTAACAGTTCTTGATTAATAAAATTCAAAATCTACATCCTAATTAGTATTTGTTTTCCGAATCGAAAGGGTTAATAGACAGTGACATTACGCACTAGCATGAACAATATAAGAATACTCTACGCAGCCAGAAGCGATTCAGGATTTTTTAAATTATTAGTGGTAACAAAACTCTCTTCTTTAAATTTTTAAAAATCATGTTCTTTTGAAAATTGATAAATTTTTGCGACAGGTTTTGTGGTATAAAATTTTATAATTTATTTGGGACTATTTATTTTATTTTAAAATGAAAGACTTTAAGAACTTCCAATTTGACCCTAAAATGCTTTTTACTTGAAGAACTCTGGGTTTACAACATTTTTCTAATAATGAGTTTAATAATTGAAAAGTACGGAAGTGCACAAATCTAGCCCTTGATTATCTGTATCTTTTGTTTGAATTTTCTCAATCTCATTTAACAGGCAAGTAATAAAGAATATAAAGGGCGATTTCTTTTCTGTTTGGTTTTTCGTGTATATGTGTCTGACACATCAGGCGTGATTAGCGACATCTTTTAAAATCAATAATTCTCAGTTGGCATTGCCATTTCATCATGGAAAAACTTACACCCGAACACTGATCTATATACATGGATACGACTTGACAAAAACTATATGGTAGTAAAAAAATAGTTCTACGTTTGTGACAGAGACAGAAAAATTTTCTTTTTTTTCTTAAATTCCGAATTTTCGAAAATCAAATAATGTAAACAGAAAACTGGTTCCTATGAGTTTTTGACGTTTGACGTTTGACGTTTTGACGACACGAACTCTTTGTTTTATTCGAAATATTTGCAGGTGTGCATTTGAAATATCAAGGGAAATCGCAAAAAGAAATTTGCATACAAAAACGATACCACATGAATTTAATGAATAAAATGTGATTTATAATTTAAATCATTTGAATATTATTGTTTGTTCATTGACTATAATAATAAAAAACCAATTTCAGAAATTTTCGAAATTAAATCTCTCCTCGATACGGTCCTATCTTTCGGAAATATTTTTTTAAAGCAAGAGGTGTATATAAACGAGCGATATGACTATAAAAAAAGTGCTCCCATTTTTTGCAGTTGTTTTATATGGTTTCTGACATTCATGTCGTATCCATGTAATATAGATCAGTGCACCCGAACAACATTTACAAATTATTGAATATTTTTATCAAAATTTTGTTCAGTGCAAAATGTGTTTCGAGCACTTCGTCTATTTTATAGTCTTCATTATCGACCTACGGTAGCAGCTAGTATTGATGCAGACGACAAAACAACCGTGGATGGTTTTACGCAACAATCTTGGTCCTAATTTTGAAGGCGTATAAAATACAACTCGTGCAACAATTGAAGCAGAACGGCTTGCCACAGCGTCGAAGTTTTGGTGAGTGGGCCTTAGAATATCTTGAGGAAAACCTGTTTTTTACAGTTCACCAAAAATTTGTTTTTAATCTGTTTAAAACCAACCACAATTGTACAATTAGAAGACTGCTCGAAAAATTGAACATCTCTATGGACCACTTAAAAGGTAGCCGTGGCAAACATTTACATGTAATAATCTTTAAAAGGTAAAAGTAAACTAACAACAATAGTATAATTGGAAGACTACGTTAAACGTATCATTAGCGAGATACCAACTAAAATGCGAAAGTGGTGAAAAATTGGATACATTTTTGCAATTTTACTGTTTTTTTTATATTGAAAACCAAACGCTGAAAAAATCGCCCTTTATTACAATATCTCTGAATAATACTCTTTTATAGATCTCAGTACGTTTCTTAATATAGTCCAAAAAGCAAACATATGGTCACCGCTCATGTTTTAAAGATTTGCGAAAACCTTGTTGGTTAAGAAAATTGGTGTAATTGTTGTGGCCAACATCTGACTTTCTTGTACGACAAATGTACAAAGATCTCGAATACACCACATACTTAATTTCTAAACCAAAAATTGAACCTGCCGGATTTGTGATAAAAATTGTTTAGCTTAATCAAAAATTATTCATTCAGAAAATCAACAAGTTTAGATCTTGTTGAAAATTTAATCTTCAATGCAAAAATTGAAGAAGCTCCTATGAAAACCGTCACTTCTGGTACACAGATATCGACCACATATTTCCCATGGATCTTCCTATTTATGGAAAAAAATAGTATGAAGTATTATTCCGAAAAGTCAATCCGCCTCGTAATGCCGAATTTTGTTGAAATAATTTTTTTTTATCGAAACTCGTCATTTCCGGTAAAATTTAAAATATGATCTGAACAAAAATATCATCTGGAAATCTAATTTACAATCATTTTATTTTTAGTCGTTTTTTTCATAAATACTAAAAAGTATATTACTTTCGATGGACCGATCTCGGCGAAAAATCACTGGAATGTCCCAAAAAATTTAAGTATCAAATTTCATCCCAATCAATCAATTCGTATGAGTTACAGGACCAAATTTTTAATGAAAAACAGTTTCGTGAGAAAAATCGTCATTTCCGCTTAAATTTTGGAAAACTTCTGGACCGGTATTGTTGTAAAAATTAAATAAAATCTGTTAGTTCATAATCGTTTATCTTGCATATATATATTTTTCAAAATACATGCAAAAAACAAAAAGCTCTTATTGAAAAAGCTCCTATGGAAGCTGTCTCTTCCGATAGACCGATTGCGGCCAAATGTTACTTGGGTCTCCCAAATTGTAGAAAAAGCTTAGTTATGAAGTTTCATTCCGATCAATCCATCTAGGCCGTATTGAGACGGATTTTCACAAAAACGGGGTTTTCACAAAAATCGTCATTTCCGATTGAATCTTGGAAAATTAATCTAGAACGGTATTGCGGCAAATTTTATTAAGAATCGTTTTTCACGTAAATGAATACTATACTTTTCAAAATATTTGCAAAAAATGAAAATCTCCTATGAAAGCGTCACTTCAGGCAGACCGATTTCTAATCTATGACAAAAGCTTAAGCATGAGTTCCGTCCCACTCAATCAATACAGGGACAGGGGGCCAATTTTTATTTAAACGGATTTTGTCAAAAAACGGTATTTCCGTTTTAATTTTGGAAAAAACAACTGTAGTGCTGCAAATTTAACTTAATAATCTTTTACTTCGTCATGGTTTTTCTCGTAAATGACATATTTTTGAAAATATTCGCAAAATATGAAAAGCACTTATGGAAGCTGCCTTTACCGGTGGACCGACTTTGATTAAAAATCACTAAGATTTCCCAATTTATGGAAAAAGCTTAATTATGAAGCTTCATTCCGATCAATGAATTCGTATGGCTGCAGAGCTTTAACAGACGCCAACGTCTGCACAAACTTACGCACATCGCCCACACAGAGATTTTTTAGAAACTACGTTCTTTTACTTTGGCGATATAGAATGGTAAATCTGTAAGAATCTCGAGGCCCAAATTTTTCATTATCACTATACGAAAGGAAAAAAGGAGTAAGTCGTTAGTATTTAGAAAAATTTATAAAAAAATGCTCAGATAGTTAAGGAATATCTACATCAGTAAAGTGGAATGCCTGTTCAAAAAAGGAGATGACTATACTATACCACGTCCCTTAAGCTAGCAGAACCCATACAGCAAAACATTACAAGATAGTATGGATAATTATAGGCTAATTAAATGCCGCATTAAAAAATTTTGGGCTCAGAACCCATATAAAAAACTGATTTAAAAACAATTGGAAAATTAAAGGTTAATTTTAGGCTAATTAAATGTCCTATTTAAATTTTTTTATTCTGCTCGATCTAGAAAATGGAAAAGGCTTTATCATTTCAAAGCAGCAGAACCCAAATCGAAAATTGGACCAAAATCGAAATTAGAACGCAAAACAAGATCTATTGATAAACAAATAATTTTAGGCTCACTATGGGCTAATCAAATGCTCCATTTGATTTGCGTTCTAATTTCGGTTTTGGTCCGATTTTCGATTTTGGTTCTGCTGGCTTTAGATTAAATGATTTGAAGTCTGGTCAAAAACGGGTGGAGCTCAAAAATATTTCAATGGAGCATTTGATTAGCCTATAGTGAGCCTAAAATTATTTGATTGTAAATATATCTTGTTTTGCATTTTAATTTCGGTTTTGGTCCTATGTTCGATTTGGGTTCTGCTGGCTTTAGATTAAATGACCTGAAGTCTGGTAAAAAACGGGTGGAGCCCAAACATTTTTAATGGGGCATTTGATTAGCCCATATAGTGAGCCTAAAATTATTTGATTGTAAATAGATCTTGTTCTGCGTTCTAATTTCGGTGTTGGTCCGATTTTCGATTTCGGTTCTGCTGGCTTTAGATTAAATGACCTGAAGTCTGGTCAAAAACGGGTGGAGCCCAAAAATATTTGAATGAACCATTTGGTTAGCCCATAGTGAGCCTAAAATTATTTGATTGTAAATATATCTTGTTTTGCGTTCTAATTTCGGTTTTGGTCCTATGTTCGATTTGGGTTCTGCTGGCTTTAGATTAAATGACCTGAATTTTGGTCAAAAATGGACGGAGCCCAAAATTTTTAATGGGGCATTTGATTAGCCCATAGTGAGCCTAAAATTATTTGATTGTTAATAGATTTGGGTTCTGCTAACTTTGAAATGATAAAGCCTTTTCCATTTTTTAGATCGAGCAGAATAAAAAAATTAAATAAGGCAGTTAATTAGCCTAAAATTAACCTTTAATTTTCCAATTGTTTTTAAATCAGTTTTTTATATGGGTTCTACTTATTTTTTTTAAAGCTAGCAGAATCCGCGTTTTAGTTGGAAAGGATGGAACCCAAATTTTTTTTAATGCGGCATTTAATTAGCCTATAATTATCCATACTATCTTGTAATGTTCTGCTGTATGGGTTCTGCTAGCTTTAAGGGACGTAATATACCACAGAAAGTATTAAACAATTTTACCTCCAGGATTCTAATTTATAATTTGCTGCTTATTCCTTTACCAATATCCAGAATATTATTTTAACTATTTAAATTTAATTTAACGCTATACAGCCGATTGACAATTTAAATCCAAATTTTAAAATGACCGACTGTCACATTGAGGTGAATCGGATATGTATAACAATCGACATTGACTAGAAAAATATTAGCATAGCAAATTGTGTGCAAAAAATTTCAGATCCCAAGAAAACATAATCAACAACAATATAGACCAGAAAACGAAAACAAGGCCACCAGACAATAAACCAACATACAATGTGCGGCATACATCAGTAGGAACAAAGAATATACCAAAATAAAAGAGAAAAGCTGGAATCTCGACCCAAAAATTTTACAACAACAAAAAAGATTCCGAGCTAAATAAAAATATTGGTCCATTTCGCCATTCATCTCAACAAAATTCGCATATAATACATTTTCCATTTATCAAATTAAAGGGGGCCCACATTATTATTATACAAAATTTTTGTTGTATATGCTTTGATCACAACAAATAAGTAAACCCCCAATAGCAGCATCAGCGGCGGTAGCAACACAAAACCCGAGACAACGTATACGTATACAACATACGAAACCTATACAGCATTTACACCACAACATAAAAATACCAACTAGGATGGAAGATTCGTATATATTTCCTATATATATATATATATATATATATATATATATATATATATATATATATATATATATATGTACACGAGCACTGTATAATGGTACACATTATATAAAAGAGTTGAGAGCTGTTGGCATGTTTATTTATTTTACCAGACATGAAATGTGTGTGATGGCACCCTCGTTTATTTCATGTTGGTTTGGCTCTATACTTATACTCGTATACGTATTTTACTTATTATAAACGTGTATGTGTACGTGTTTTATACGTTTGTATGTGCATGTATTTGAAAAGTGAACTTTTCGAGGAACTGAAAAATTATGTTGTTGGAAAATTCATTCCCCAATAATTTTTTGTTTGTTTGTATATGTATATTGTATATTTATTTGGAAAATACAGCAACAACAATGAATCATGCTCATGTGGCGCATTATTGAAATTTGTATATTTGGATAAACAAGAAGCATGGAACCGTACACAATACATAATGATTTTTATTTTTTATTTTTTGGAACCATATAGATTTTCTCTATACTCGTATGACTGTATGTACCGTAACGTAAGGCGACGCTCTTTGATATATCTTGTGTAGATATACGACATATGGATTTATATTTATGTACGTTTGGGAAATGAGGATGTGCAAATAAATGTTTAGCTATTTGAGAATTTCGTGTTTAAAATTAGATACAAAATATAAAAAAGTTTTGCTTTGATTTTGTAATTTTGCTACGTTTTGTTCCATTTATGTTTTATTATTGTTGTTAGAAAATTATCCTCTTATTTTACTGTCTATTTGAAGATTTATTTATATGAAATGGAATTTTGCCAGCAAAATATAATATTGCTATGTTCGTTCGCTCCGTTTGTCGAAACTCGAAATTCACAAACGAGAAAGTATAAACGCCATGGATTTATCTTTCCGTAAACGTTTGTTGAATACGAAATTTAGTGCAAAAATAAAAGGAACATTTGTAACAAGTACACGAAAACTATTGCCATCTCTATCTCTATATATGATATTGTGTTAAGTTCGTTGGTAATTGATTTGTGTTGTACAGGTTATATTTTATTAACACATCTCCTGTTTATTTGGGCTATTGTTTATGGAGTCTTGGGGATTATAAATCGGTAAATATTAAATAGGAAACTATTTTCAAAAATGATTTAATAGACTAGGGACATCTCATCATCTCTAATAGACAATGTCATTAACGAATAATTAAAGCAACTTAGCTTTCATGAAGGAAAGCTTATTATTTTGCATTTGCTAAAAGCTTTGAAAAAAATAAGCAACAATGAATTATCTCTCAAAAAATTTAACTTTAACCAAAAAAATTATAAGTTAGATGGTAATATAATTTGTCCTTGATCAAGGTCAAGCTGATCAATTATTAAAATATTTATGTACCTAAGATCAATCTATTTAAACAACTGATAGCCCTTAAATCATCTTTCCATGATCTTTCCTTGTCAATCATCATCCCATCTTACGAGAAGGAATCGATTTCTAATGCAGCTTGGTAGCTCAGGGGGGCTATTTGGGAATTCGATTCGATAATGAGAGTACTAGATTCGTATTGGATTTTAAATCGTTCGTTTAAATTTAATTTCGTTTTAGAATCGTTCAAATCACATTCAAATCAAATATGAATCTTGTACTCTCGTTATCGAATCGAATTCCCAAATAGCTCTCCAGAAGATAAATAAAAGTCTGTGGTACGAAAGGGTTTGAGTTCAAATCGTAGCACTACCAGTACGATTTTTTCCGTTTTGTGAAAAAAATGACATTACGATAAAAAATGTCGGTATGTAAAAAATATCGCTATTTGAAAATGATATAACATACCCATTCGAGTTTTTCGAATTTCGAATCGATCCGAACATATGTATAACATGCCGCTGCTGGTTTAGAAAATTAAAATAATTTTTTTGTGAAATTAGTGACATCTAGGTTTAGGTACTGACATTGGACATAGTTTTCTAAGAGTTTTGTTTTATAGCAGATTTAGTAGTCTAGAACAGAGCCGTCGAGAATTTACTTCTGCATAGATTGAGGCGAGTAGCGAATATTCGATCGGCATATAAACACAAGTGCAACGAACACAATCGGGAATTTTGAGAATCATTCAGAAGATACGGTACAAGATTAAATGCGAAAGTGAACAGTGTGAAATATTATTAGCGGTGCGTTAAGTGAAAAATAAAAATTTTGTGATTTATTATAAATTGTGGAAAGTGAACTAATAATAAGAACAAATAGAAAACTTTTTATTGTTGTATTTTAAGTGAAATATTTGGAAAATTATTCTAAGATTATTTCCAGTATTTTCAGGAATATTCTGGAAGCGTTGTAATTACGAGTATTAGGGGACGATGACCCAAGTAAATAGAAGAAAAGGAGCATGCAATTAATGCACGGTTTAAGAAAGTGCTTCCCGATGAGGACTGGACGGATCAATAAATCCAGCAAGAGCAGTTACTAGACGCGGTACAACATCGATTTAAATTTTAGATAAGACATCCTTAGTGAAGGCCTTTTGGAAACAGTGTGAAAGCCCTCTTTTAGAAAATGTCTGTTTAAACGAATGTGGGCGAGTTCAGATGGCAAAGTTAAACAATTTTTAAAAGTGGAACTAAAAAATATAATTAATCAAATACTTGAGGAGTATCACGGAAAATTAAGTGAAGGCCATCCCGGAATTAATAAACCACTCACAAACATTCATGACCGATTAAATTCGTCCAGATGTAGACAGTTGGTAGAGTGATGTAAGAAAGTGATCAATGTGCAGCAATGAAAAGGCCTACACAATAAATCCGAGGATCAATGCAATAGTGCGCATCATTCGAGAAAATTTGCAAATACGTAACAGGACTATTAGGTATATATTAGTGATAAAGACCTGTTTCTGCAAATGACCAGAGGAGAATCCTATACCCAGTCACGAAAGAACAACTATTGTTGATGTCATAATTAACACTGGAAAAACCGCTATGGAGTTCCGACAGAAATTTACTCAAGCAAAGGATGAAATTTTAAATCGGTGTTATTCCAGGAAAATTGTCGGTTATTTGGCATAAATAATACAAGAACAACGCCTTCACGTCCTTAATTTGGTGGTGTGGCGGAAAGATTTAATAATCTAGAGAATTATTTGGGAAAGGTTGTAAATAAAAATCAGTGCAACTGGGATCGACATAAAAATGCTGCCTTTCGAACAAAAGTACACGACCCGACCCGAAAATTACAGCGATAAAATGCGAGAAGACATCGAATTGAATAAAGGCTGCAAACTCGTAGATTGGATTATGCTCGGAACGAATAGATGGGGGCTATTGTTACGATTTCGGCTATTGGTTTGATAAGCAAATAATTCAGCGTGGGCGAGAGAAGGCATTTATTAAGAGAAAGTTGCTCATTTAAGGTTTAGAAAATTAAAATTTTTATGAGATTAGTGGCATCTAGATTTAAGTAGTAACATTAGAGATAGTTTTATAGCAGATTATAGTCTAGAACAGAACCGTCCTGCAATTACTTCTGTATAAATCCAGGCCAGTCTGGAATTTTCTATCGGTATATAAATAGGAGTGCAACAAACACAAGGGGTTCATCTCAGAGATAGTCATTTTGCCAAAAAAAATTAAAAAATATTACTACAGGTGTAACCCGACTTAACGAATCTCCGATTACACGATACCCGATTTTGCCACATCTGGTTGTACGAAACAAAAGTATTCGATTTTACGAAAGCTAGAAAAATTTGAAAATTTATTGCGTTGCAAGTCACCGTGAGTTATATAACCCCTCAGAATAGCAGAGTTTATGGTACCAATTGATAAACACATTCGGCACTGCATTCTAAACGAATTCCAAAAAGGAAAAACACGTGTAATTATTTGTACAAACGTTTTAGAAGTGGTTATTTCGATCTTAGTGACCAGCCGCGCACTGCACAGCCACGACAGTTTGAAGATACGGAATTGCAAGCTCTACTTGATGATGACTGAACGCAATAAGAGCGTGTAGTTCAGCTAGGACTCACGCAAAAAGATATTTCCAAGCGCTTGCACCAAATGGGAAAAATTCAAAAACTTGGAAGGTGGGTCGCCCCACATGCGTTGACCGAGAACAACCTAGGTCAGCGTATGAACACGTACCTTTCACTGCTTGCCCGACAATAAAAAAAGGACTTCTTGTGGAAAATTGTGGTGGTGAAAAGTGATGAAAAGTATATTTTTTACGGGAACCTCAAACGTAAAAAGTTGTGGATAGATCCCGGCCAACACAGTACATCAACACCGAAACAGAACATCCACTTAAAGAAGGTGTGCTTTATTACAAACTTCTGGAAACTGGTCTGACGGTGACGGAGAAATAGTTCAAAATGCTGGATGCTATGCTTAAATTCTTCGATAATTTTATCGCGTCGAAGCCTGCAAGTTTTTTTTCGCGAAGGCTCTCGTAAAAACGATGGACAATATTTCCAAGTTTAAAAATCTGTAAAAATTACGTCATACACCTATAATAATATAATTTTTAATTATGTACTTTTAAATTTTTAGTTTTATTTTAATAAATTCGAAATTAATGATAGATATTTCTTAGATATTTCCTAAAAATGTAAGATTTTAAAAAATATCAGATTTAACGAATGTCCGATTTTACGAAAGCAAAATTTTATGTGCCTTTCGATAAATCGGATTAATACAGGTTTCCCTCGATTTACGTAAGGAATCGGTACCTGAAAACCCATACGTAAATCGAAATTACGTAAATCGAGCTTTTTTTCATATAAATCCATATGAATAACAGGATACACGTACCAAATAGAGGAAAATTGAAGGTTTTTATATCTCAATGTAAACATTTCCGCTCTAACCAAAGGATTTTCAGATTAAAAACACTTATTTAATTCATTATGTACATATTTAAATATTTTTTAATTACTAAACACGTTATAAAATTTATTTATTCAGTTTTACTAACCTAACTTTCAAACAAAATTTAAAAAAATACACATCAAATTCACGTGAAATTCATTGGACTAACTAAAAATAAAAATTCAGACATACGTATTGGAAAATTAATTCAAATTCAATAGGTATAACAACAACCGATGTTAAGTGTAATTTATATTTACTCCGTTGGTTTTTCTACCGATTTATTTTTAAAAAAATGTTCAATCCGAAGCTGGATTTAGCATCATAAAGCTCTTTGTAGCAGTTTATAGCATGATTAACTCCGTGACACTTTACTGCTACGTTCTGCATCCGTATCATTTAAAGTTAATATTTTCAATCCTGACTCAATATGCTCTAGCGCTTCGTTTAACATTTTGCTAGACAGTTGAACTTCCACAGCTTCTTCAATTTCGTCTTCACTACTGCTAATGCTGTTTCCTTCTAACTCAATTAAATCGTCGTTTGTTAATTCAGGTTCTTGAGATTCCAAAAGCTCGATCAGATCAGCATTTGTAACTTCCTCAAAACCAAGTTGTTGAGCGCACCTGATAATTTAATTCTGAACGATTGCTAAATTATCCGGGTTATTATCTTCTACACATTTCGGCCAAAGCTTTCTCCAAACTTTATTCATCGTCTCTGGTTTTACTTCTTCCCATGAAGCAACAATGTCTTCCAGAGCATTTTTATTGTTATACTGCTTCCAAAATTCCTGAACTGAAACATCCTGATCTGGTTGATCTACTTTTTGGATCAGTTCACGAAAAGTCCGCCTCAGATAATAGGCTTTGAAAGCGGCTATAACTCCCTGATCCATAGGCTGGATCAGTGCTGTTGTATTTTTGGGCAAGTATTGAACTGTGACAGCCCCTGATGGATCGTTTAAATTCTGTGGATGAGATGGCGCGTTATCAAGAAGTAACAGTATTTTGTTGGCTATATTTTTCTTTCGACAGTATTCTTTGACAGCCGGGCAAACATGATTTTGAAACCAATCTTGAAAAAGCTTGGCGGTCATCCATGATTTAAAATTTGATCGCCAAATTACGCCTAAACTGGATTTTGCCGTGTTTTTTAAGGCCCTTGGATTTCCTGATCGATAAATCAATAAAGGTTTGATCTCGAAATCTCCAGATGGATTGCCTCCAACTAACAGAGTTAGGCGTTCTTTTGACAGTTTGTATCCTGGCGCTGTCTTTTCTCTCTGTGCAATGAAGGTCCTTTCAGGCATTCTTTTCCATAATAACCCCGTTTCATCGACATTAAATACTTGTTGTGGGGTGTAGTCGCCTTCTTCTATAAGTTTTTTCAAAGTGCTCCGAAATTCGTTAGCTCCAGCGAGATCTGAACTAGCTGCTTCTCCACTAACCTTAATGTTATGTAGTTCGTGTCTTTTTTTAAATTTTTCCAGCCACCCTTTACTTGCTGTAAAGGTTTCCTCGTTTGAGCTTTCCCTAATTTTTTTTTTAAATCTTCGTGTAAACTTACAGCTTTTCCACGTATAACTAAGCTACTTAATGGCATGTTTCTTCCAGTCTTGTCATCGATCCAAGTCATCAGCAATTTCTCCATACGTTCCATTAACGGACTCCGTATTTTCGTAATATTTATGGCACTTGAACTTGACGCTGCTTGAGATTGCAAGGTAATTTTCTCGGAATTAGCAATTATAGTTTGTACTGTTGATACAGCAAACCCAAGTTCATGTGCAATTTCACTTAATGTTGCTCCATTTTTGAAACGCTTGATTATTTCTGTTTTTTGTTTCAAAGAAATAACTTGACGTTTTTTTTTTATTAGTTTTATCTTAGCAGTTGATGACATTTTGATAACAAAAAAGTAAACTAACAAAAAAATTCAATCTGAACCAAACTAAACGAACTTAAACTATGTACTACTACCAAACAAAATCAACATCTATTCACTAAACAGGTTTATTTAAACTACCTAATTGTGCAAATCTCCGTGCTATATGTACAATACTGTTTGTATTATTAAAAAAAACTAAAAATGTTAACAGTTGTTAAATTTGATGCATTTCACCTTAGTTTCGTTTTTATATGTTGTTAGGACGTTTCCTCTTGTTTACGTAAATCGAAATTTTTACGTAATTGGAATTTGAAAAAACACAATTTGGGTTTTACGTAAAATCGAATTTACGTAATTCGATGTTACGTAAATCGAGGGATTACTGTACTATATTCATTGCATTTATTCAAATGATGTTTAAACAAACCGTTTTCCAGGTATCGCTATTATTCTAGTATTCCCATTAAATTCATTGTAAAAACTATTTTTTTGGGAGCATCGCAAAAATTTTACGACACCTATTTTTTTGTATTCTAATTTAGCTCTCATATTCACTCTTTCATGAATTAAACACAATCGCCTGAAAGTACGCAAAGTACGTGTCTGTACATTCGTACATTTGCACGTCATTATTCGAAACTACCTATTTAACAAAGATCATCACACATCCACATAAAAATATCCAACATATTCAAAAATCTTATCCGGACAAATGGTGCAGTGGTGCAAGCTTCGGCAAGATACAAAGCGAATTTTCATCATCGATTACGATCGGTGATGTTAATAAAACAACTAAGACCCTCTGTTGGAGTGCAGACTTCAGCGCCGACCCACCTTCCACCAGGTGGTATACTGTAATTGCGAATGGATGGTGTATGAGTGAATGAAAAGGGAGTACTATTTAACCTTCAAAGGACATTAATTCACTGGATAATAAATACGTTCTTTAAAAAAAAAATCTTTCTATCCTTTCATTCAAAAATTTTTACTTTTTAATCGCTATTCGTAGTTTCTGTTATTGTGATCGTTATCAATCATCACCAAACTCATAATAAAGATTGTGAAGTAATTCTCAATCGCCTTCCGATTTAAACTCTCAATCAATATGACGATCCTTGCCAGTTACAACAAAATCATCAGCAAATTATTTAACAACTTTACCAGTCCCATGTCAGGTGAACAGCTTAGGTAAACAACGGTAGAAAATATTTTGCCTCATTGAAAAACGCCAATATCTTCTACACCTTCCAACGTGTACTCCCGACCTTTTAAAATAACCTTCGCACAAATAAAATCGTTTATCCACTCACACAATTTTCGTGGAAATCTTAAATCAAGAATAATTTTGTGCAACTTCAAGGAAACCACATAGTCATCCCCCTTCAACATCCAAAAATACTTTAATTTATTATTCTTTTTTCGCACTTAACATTCAAACTTTTCTATATATTTAATTGCTAAGTGACTCCTATGGAAACTATAGATTGTTGAAAGCAACTAATGAATTATTTTCATTCATAATCCCCCAACTCGGATCTCATTCGCTTTTACTGATAGTAAAACATCCGTACTCCTTCTTTTCATCCATCATTTTGGCATCTGTTCATACTTTCCTGAGCACATTGAACAAACTGTGTTGTGCTTAGGTACTCAATAACTGAAGCATTCCGGAACTCATGCGATCCGGTACGAGAATGCTCTAAACTCACAATCATTATCTCACTGCCCTCTCACACCCTGTCCAGACATTCACTTTCTAGAAGAATATTCGCTACACTCAAAATCACATTTGAAAATATACCCCCCTCCCCCATATTTGCATCTCTCTCTCTCTCTCTCTCTCTCTTTCTCTCTCTCTTTATTAAACATACTCTTTTCAACCTTCATTGGGGTGTGGTGTACCATTTATGACACAAAGTCCTTCCAACATTTCTTTTCAGCCTAGCGATAGCTACTTTCAATTTTTCATTTTTTTTTTTTAAATTTGATTATCGACATCCCTTCGTCTTGCAGATGTCGATTGTATGGTTTGTTTCTCGTACTTCAGTGTTATCTCCCTCATGTACATTTCAAATAAAAACCACCCTAGCTTCTATATGCTTGAGTTTTGAGACATTCTTGTAAATTATATTGTAAATTACTAATTATATTAGTAATAGACTTGTAAATTATATTCTCATTCACTAGCACTATAAACTGTGAAGCAAATTAATCCTAGTTTAAGATGTTCAAAACTAAAAGACGATTTTTTGTGTAAATTCATGAAAAACATGCTGCTTGATGGATCCGGCGAGCTGTCTTTTATTGTTGGACTGACGATATTTATCTTATCCAAGTAAATCTACGGTTTACTTAATATGATTTCTTCAGAAAATAAATGACGATCATCTCGATGCAGTCGTGAACTGGGTGCTTAACGATTTTTACTTCAGATCCTCATATGCATTGACATTGATCAGTTATTTTGAATCTCTGAAGGTAGGCTTTAAACTTACCAAGTCCAGAGATAACTTAGCTCATCGAGCTCGTTAAAGCTAATTTCATTTTAAGTTTTTCTTTGATGCAAAGAATAAAGTCCCTACCATTGACCGATTTTTTACACCTTCTTTGCCATAGGCAATCGTCATTCCCTCTATTTCCGATTTTATGTGCACTATCTACAACATATACAGATTCAACTATTTCGTTTAGACTTTTACTTAAGTGAAACAAGTGCGTTCTTTGTTTGTTTTGTATATCCAATGAGAGTACGCTGGCTAGAACCACAACAATATCTTTAGAAACTGTTCGATAAGCCTTTGTTACTCATAGCAGAATATTCCTCTGAGCATTTCCTAGTGATTTGATGTGGTGACAGTTTAGTCTATCATACCATCCAGCCGAGGCATATGTGAATCGCGCCTCCGCCACACCTTTGTAAATTATTATTAGTGTTTTGCGATTCAGTTCACATCTCTCTATTGCTGCTGTTGGAGTGGAATAGTTTCTTAGCGTTTTCACAGACTCTTATATCGATGTTACTCCCATACGTTGATCAAAGTCAACTAATAGATATCCCATATGTTTTGAATATTTTCAAGTTTAAACTGTTTAAAGATACTATTGGAGGTCGGCAAAAATCCAATTTGCCTTTTAGTTGTACCTTTTAGCAACATTACTGTTTTTTTCTGCAGATAGTGATATTTTCCTTACTACGCACCAATCATTCATTCTATTTATTACGACCCTGACGCTGAAGTTCGAGTCTCGAGTTGCCTAGCACCAGAATGACTTTGGCATCCGCGAATTTCACCAAACTCATTAATCTTGGAAAAGTGCATTTTGAACAAAGTAATAAAAACATTTATAATATTAAATGCTCTGGCGATGTCCAGGAATAGATGTTCGGGAAGAATCCTTTCGATTTTGTATCAATGGTACTCGATTGGTTCACTGTATTGGCCGTATGTTGAAAATAGGTAAAAAGAACCAACTTCCGATTGAATTTCAACACATGTGCAGTGCAATAGTAATTGCAGTCTTGGGATTTACAGAACATGCCGCCGATTTTACCATTGGCTGAGTGTATATCTTTTTAAAGTATCTATGTCGTGGTTGGAGATGCGCTGACATATTTCTGATCTAACTATTTTAGCGCCCTGCATGTTGAGGTGGGCGATTCGAAGATTGCTGTTACGCGGTCTTTAATTTTTATTAAACACCATATTTATAGTATTAAATTTAAGCATTAAGGAAGCGCGATAATTATACGCTTATAACCGTGGCCATGTTGTGTACAGTGAGAACAGGTCTCTGTGCGCGCCCTGCAAATCTTTACAATATGACCGTATCGCTGGCACCTAAAGCACCTAGTTGAAGTCACAAACTCACTCTCTCGGCATCGTAACCAGTCCACGTGCAGTCTTCCACACTTTATTATGTTTTTGATTACCGGTTCAACTTACACCACCCAATGAGCGGTTTCTTTATTTTTCGCACCAGTTCTATATAGAGCCTTAAAATCTAATCAAACTAGACCATGCCGCCATGCTCTAAGCTAACATCAAAGATAGTACTTGGAAATCTCTTTTCAGGTACTGGTCTGGGGGCTACTAGTCTCAAGCCTTTTAACATTTTTTGTAAATACTATTTAAGTAGTACATCTGCAGTACTGCACTAGGAACTGACCGCATTTAGCAGCCATTTATATTATCTTTTCTACAGTAATCAAATTTGTTGGTTTCTGATCGCAAGTGCAACTATGGGTCTCCCAGTTTACCAACAACTAGATTAGTTTCAGCAACCACCTTGAGAATTTTTATCTTTATATTTTTAATATCGGTTCTCACGAAACTTAGGCTCTAACATCGTTTAAAAAGAAACGATTTCTATTCTAATTGTTTTTAATGCCTCCAACAACAATTTTAATTGTTAATATTAATTGCAGTATTATTTTTTGCTTTCATCGATCTATTAATAGAAGCCTCCAGATCATTTTTCAGTACACCAGTGTTACTCAAGTTTTGTTTCAGAAACATCAGGTGAATCCATGCTAATATTGAAAGATTGGTTTGCAAAGTATTTTGTCAATAACTCTTTCGCTAGTTCGATAACTGCGGTTTTGATAGATCTTTCAAAAAACGATTGCAATGTACTTGATTTGAAATATTTCAGATTTTGCAAAAATTGCATTAATGCCACTAGCGTTGGATTTTTTCTTTCCTGAATTTTAATTTCCAACTGAGATAGAACATTTTTAGTTATGGAGTATTAAGGGCTTACAATGATTTAAAGAGGAAGTTTCAAATTCCGTGATTAATTAAAAGATTCACGTCACGCCGTAATAATGCTTTTATTGACAATTTGAATGGTTTTAATGTATTTACTATTGCCTCAATATCTGCTATGAGCTTTTCATTAAAAAGCTGCTGTATTTGTAAATCACGTAGAGCATTTTTGACACTATTTTTTAGAAATCAAAATCGGGACAGGGGGTACGGTAAAGGAGCAGTTAGAGAGGTGGTATATCTTTTCAAGCAATATAAATTAATACAATCCTCCGCTCTATATAACCCTGATATAGGGTTAATGAGGTAGGGCTTTAGAAAAATGGTACATTTTTGCATTTCTACTGAGACAGCAGTGGCTATAGTGGCTGAAGTGAGTTAAGCTCGGGTGACTGTTAATATTGCATAAATTATTTCTAAGCTCCTTATTCTTCTATTTCATGTTTGGACCAAATCTGGAAATAATTAGAATGAAAACTTTTGTTTAGTTTTTCTAATTTCAAATCCCGATAAATTTGAGGAATTATGGTGAAAGTCATTAAAATTACAAAAACATCGCAGCTATTTTGCAGTACGCTTTTCACATCCTAGCTTAAGCAGTAACAAAATCGAGGACGTGCGACTATTGGTCCGATTTACGTAGAACTATTTGCACATTGCATAGCTCCTTCGAAGCCTCTAGTACTTACAAGGAGGATGGGTCGGCCCGTGAGTTCCGCACTCCGGAGGGGTGCAAATTTAACTTCTTACAAAGTTTTTATATTTGAAGAGTGCAAATGATGCTTACGTTGCTTATGTGGATTTCGTAAAATATATTTTAGCACCGGTATTCCCCTGGATTGAAGGCATCCATTAAAGTTATGCTTACCTGCAATGAAAAAAAAAACAAAACAATAATTAGAAATTATAGATTTAGGCACAACGCAAAAAATTTAAAATGAACAATCGTTAAATAATTGCTTAAATAAATTCTCAAAATACTACCAATCTACATTGATAGGATTAAATAATAATTGTATGTTGCTGTTTTTTTTTGCTTTTCCGATTCAATTATCAACATGTACCATTAATGCCACAACTCTATTATCCAAAATTAATTCCACCTCAAACCTTCATCCCGAACAATATTCAATCTCGAAACCATTTATTTATATAGGGGACAATAGTAAAATATAAAATATCATCAAAAAAACACATTCCACATTATATCCAAATATACACCACAATGGACCAACAGAACCGAAAATATGAAAATGGGGATAAAACAGAAAAATTAATGAAAATTGGTTTTCTATTGTTATATCTATATAGGACCATTATGAATACTCATGTCGCTTAACCATCAACCATATTTATTCGTTTGTCTGTTTGTTCCCATACTCGTATATGGTCACGTCAATTTTCATTATTTTATAGATATTGCAGTTGCGAGATTTTCTTTCCAATCGAAATTACGACTGATTTTTTGTATGTTGTAGAAAACTGAAATTTTTGTAAAGATTTTTATAATTTTCCGCACATCATAAATTTTCAAGTACAGCATTTTTGCTTTAATATGAACGAGTACGTATTACAGCCAGAAAAATTTGGCACACACAAAAAAAAATCATAATAAAATCATAAAAATGCTGACTTTAACGAAAATATCTTTGGAATCACAATAATCCAAAAAAAAAAAAAAAAAACGAAGGAAATGAAAAGAAAATAGAATTTTCCTTTCGGTCGTTTTCCTTTTTTGATACAAATATTTAATTCCAATCATTGATTTTTATTTTCTTTTTCTTTTATTTTTGGTGGGGTAAACGAATAATTCTTTTTTTATTTTTTTTATTTTAGGGCTATAAATCCGGCATAGTATTTTGTACAATTTGTTGATGTGCTTGCGGGGGATATGGATAGGAGTAAAATGGAAAATTCAAGTTCAAATTAATTAAAACGAACCTTAAATACTTGACGAGGTTATTTATACACAAAGTGTTTTAATTAATTGGAATTTTATGTTGAATGAATTCGCTTAACATACGAATATATTTTTGAATTGAGAAACCAGTTAAAGATTTATTGGTTTAATTCTGTAGGAAAATCGATGAAATTCTTCTTTCTAGCTCCACACACACCAATAAAATATATGTTGTGTAATGTTAACATACATATGTAAGTAAACATGATACAACAACAACAAAAATACTTATCTAATTAATTTTAATTGTTAGATGAAACAAGAACAACACCAACAACAACAACAACAACAAAAATGACTAAATCTTATACAACATTTAATCGTCTTATAGAATCGTTGTTCCTATTGTTATCTTAAAAAAATCTTATTTTAATGAAAATTAATTTTATTCTCTACTGTGTTTTATAATGCTGCCATAATATCTCGAGGAAATTTTTTTTTTATTTAAAAAAAAAAAACGTAGAAAATACGTCTGGGGAAACTGGAAAATATAATTAGGGAATTGTTTTTCAGTGGCGTATATTGTTGTTGTCACTGGATTTTCTATACAAATATAATACTCGGTACTATAATAGAGAAATTGAATCGAATTGAATGAATTTTAATTAGAATTCATAGCGAGTTCTATTTATCTGCATAGTAAGTTAGGAAAAAGGGGAGATTTGTACCAACCTACTCAGTAAGTATATATACAAAGTTTGATATTCTGGATGCGACGCTTTGTTGAGTTTTGGGTTAAATTGACAGGAAATGTTTATTGTCTGAATTTAATTTTTTTTTATTTGTATTTTTGCGGAAAATATTTTAATTACTGGTGAGAGGTGAAGGAGCAATTTTACAAATTTCATAGGGGCCATTGCATTAATTTTTATAGGGTCGTAATTAAGAGTATCACGTGTGCATGCAGTACCTTTCATAATAAATAAATACATTTTCTTTCAAACGTAAATTTTTTTTACTAAATAAAAATAATATTCTTTATTCAAGAAACAGAATATAATAAAAGCTATTATCAAGAAAAACGTTCATAATTCATTAATTATTTATAAAATAACCATTAAGATTTGTTTTAAATTTATAAAATATAATTTTATAAAAATTATATATACACTTTAACGTAAATTGGTTATCTTATATTTAAGAAATTATCTTCTCTGATCAACCAAACACATTCTTATTTTAAGGAACATTTCTGAAACTGATAAAATCGCTTAGTACGAAATTATTTATAATCAGCTATTTTTTTTAACCAGCCGAATTGAATATTACGAAAGCTAAGTATTATGTCTAGGCAAGTAATAATATGCATTGAAAGAAATGTATTTGTTGATTAGAGAACAAAAATTTTGGTAGGTAGTAAATCATGGGAATAGCAATTATGGACACATTACCAGAACTTTTACTAAATCCCGATTGTTTTCAACAATATTAAATATTTTAAAATATATTTTTCATTGTATTACACAACTTGTCCGTTGCGAAAAATCGGCAGGTGAATTGAATAATTTGAAGGGAGAAAATGAAATTAATGATTTCTTTCAGATTCTCCAAAGAATTTTATTCTTATGTACGTTTAAATATCATGCCATGTTTATAGGGTAGAATGTAGGAAAGTTATTGTAGTACTTGCAGATAAATTAGGATGCTTTATTTTATATAGTCAACTTTTCCTACCAAAAGAGAGAAATTGTTATAGATAAAAATAATTAAAATTAGGCCCGGTGTACAATGATATCCCTACCCAGGACATGAGCTTTCGAGCATTCGAAAATTGTAAAGGTTAAGCACCCAAATAAAATAATTCATTCTAAGGATTTGTTTATTAGATTTATTTATTTTAGAAAATTTTGTTACGTATGGTATGTTACGAATATAGCTATTCTCTCACTGAGAAAATATTTTTAGGTTAGTTTTCTTTCTGCAAGAAATAATTTTTTTGTATGGTTGATATCATTTCTTATTTCAAGAATTTTTTTCTTACTTAAATGTTGAGGAATGCTTTATTTCTTTCTATTTCATGAATAGTCAATTGTATAATTTACTTAGCCGTATTTCTGGTTCTCAGTATCATTTCCTTTCTCTTGGTTATGTAACAATAATAATAAAGGGTTATCCAATTCAAGCTTGATAAAGTAAACTTAAAAAAACACACAAAATATTCGGAATGTATTGTAATTTCTATTTCATTTTACAGATTGATCCTTGCCATTTTTAGTTAAACAAGATATCATTCAAATGTCCTCCACGGGACTTCTTACAGGCCTTGATTCTTTTGAGGTAATTTTCAATGACTTTTCGGCACATTTCGGGCGGTATCTCGGCCATTACCTTACGAATATTAGTTTTCAATTCGTCAAGAGTTTGAGGATTGTTTGCGTAAACACGATCTTTCGCGTAGCCCCACAAAAAGAAATCCAAAGGCGTTAAATCACAGGATCTTGGAGGCCAATTGACATCAGCCAATCGCGAAATCAAACGTCCAGGAAATTTCTCTTGCAAAAGATCTCGATTTGCTCGTGTTACGTGACTGGTTGCTCCATCCTGCTGGAACCACATATCGTCAAGATCATAATCTTCGATTTTCGTAAAAAAATAATCGGTTAACATGCGGCCATAGCGCTCAGAATTGACGGTAACGGTTCGTCCATGGTTGTTCTCAAAAAAATACGGCCCAATCACACCACCAGACCACAATGCGCACCAAACAGTGACTTTTTCCGGGTGTAATGGCTTCTCTACAATCAATTGTGGATTTTCTGAGCCCCAAATTCTACAGTTTTGCTTATTAACGTATCCACCAAGCGAAAAATGAGCTTCATCACTGAAGAAAATTTTGTTCGAAAAATCAGCATCGACGGCCTGTTTTTCCAACACCCAATTTGCGTATGTTCTGCTGCGTATGTTGCTCCATATTCTTAAATGGCAGAATGTCAACTAAATAAATGACAGCGTACTTGACGTTTATCTTTGACAGATGTCGGTATACAGATTTCTACTTTATCAACCTCGAATTGGATAACCCTGTATTTAATTTAAGCTAGCTTTTTACAATATTTGCCGTAGGAACTTGGCGAAACACACTTACACTTAATAAACACATTTTATTAAACACTTGTTTTTTATTTAGCAAAAATTAGATTTTTGAATATTTTAATTAAAAAATTTGTTCAAAAAGTTTAAAAATCACTCGCTCGATTTCGACTTGTTAGATCATCAGGAGTATCTACTCCAACAAACTTTTTAATTAAAATATTCAAAAATCTAATTTTTGAGAAATAAAAAACAAGTGTTTAATAAAATGTGTTTATTAAGTTTAAGCCAGGTAATTTTTTGATGAAGTTTTCGTTTCGTTTGATACTCATTATATAATTATTCGACGATTCTAATATATTCCGTGTTATCTGAAAACACAACTAAGTGGGGTTGGAGCCGATATATTCGACATCGCTATAAATTAAATAATTAATTTTGTAGTAAATTTGGGGAAATTAAAAAAGAATCTTGTTTATAACAAAAAAATCTTGTTTTCTTGTTACAAGAAAAAAGAGGTGATTCTTGGCATGCCAGCAGGTATAATAAAGCAGCAATATGCTCGCTTCAACAGTTCGGGAACCCATTCAATGGACCAATCACACAATAATCTGAATATAACCGTGTATGTAACCCCAAATATGAGGCGGCCAAATCCCTATATGAGATGTAGCGCCAGCAAATTAAATAATATAGATAAAACCTGTATATGTTTGGCTATTGGGCTCTCATTAATAGCAGATCATAGGGATCAATAGGTTATATAAGCATTCGTTATTTAGGCCGAAATTCAATAGATCATAATAAAACAATAAATAGACCTCCGAAAAATGTATGAACTCTGGCGATATGTTGAATCGCACAAAAATGAAAATCGCAAAATCACTTTTTCGTGTTTCAAAAATAGTTGGACGTTTTGTAAAATAGTTCAAAACAAAAAATCAACCCGAAATTCTTGGGAATACCCGTATTATGTAATTTTGCCTTAAAAAACCACCAAATCACTAAAAATCAATGTAAAATCGCCGAAAACGCTAAAATGACCAATAGTTCAAAAAATGTTGCTGATTTTTCATTTTGATTAAATAGTGAATTTAAAAAACGAACGTCAACAATATTAACAGGTTTTTATAAACGTTTTCAGTTCCATTTAAAAACACGAATATTAATTTTTAATTTTTTGATCAAAGTATTTAAGTGTTACAACTGAATAATTATTGGATTGGGCTCTTTTGCTCGAATTTCAAAATCGCGAAATCAAAATCATGACTTTCAAAATTCCCATTTTCAAAATCCCGATTTTCAAAAGCCCGATTTTCAAAAGCCCGATTTTCACAAGCCAGATTTAAAAAAAATTGAATTCAGGCTTCCTTATAAAAATCGGATCTTACTAAAAATGAAGATAAAAAAAGAAATTTTAATATTTAATATTTTTAAAAAATCCCTTTTATCGGGATTTTTAAAGTTTCAGCAAAGTCGGGATTTTAAAAATCGGGATTTTGAAAATCTGCATTTTAAAAGTCGAGATTGTGAGAGTCGGGGTTTTAAAGTTCGGAATTTTGAAAATTTGGATTTTTTGTTGTTGTTGAGATTTTGGTATTCGGGATTTTGTGATTCGGGATTTTTAGCCGATCCCGTAATTATTTCATTTTTGTTTGTTTTTTGATCTTTACGTAAATTAATTTTTAAATATTTGATCAAAGTATTTAAGTGTTACAACTGAATAATTATTGGGTTGGGCTCTTTTGCTCTAATTTCAAAATCCCGAAATCAAAATCCCAAATTTTAAAACCCCGAAGCTCAAAATCCCGACTTTTAAAATCCCAACGCTCAAAATTCCGACTTTTAAAATTCCCATTTTCAAAATCCCGATTTTCCAAAGCCCGACTTTCAAAAGATTTAAAAAAAATGAATTAGGACGCCCGCGGGTAGGCTGTTTTTTTTAAATCGGGTTTCTTAATAAAAATCGGTTCTTAATAAAAATGAAGATAAAAAAAATTTAATATTTAATATTTTTAAAAAAATCCCAATTTTTGTCGGGATTTTTAAAATTTCAGCAAAGTCGGGATTTTGAAAATCGGGATTTTGAAAGTCGGGATTTTGAAAGTCGGGATTTTGAAAGTCGGGATTTTGAAAGTCGGGATTTTGAAAGTCGGGATTTTGTTTTTTCGGGATTTTGTGATTCGGGATTTTGAGCCGATCCCATAATTATTACATGTTACGTCAGAAAACGACTTAAGGAAAAGATTACAGGAGGCTGATGGAAAGTGAGCGTGGCATGCGTGGGAAGGATAATAATCGGAGAAGGCAAGGGATTAGTCTAGAGAACGGCGTGGCTTCGAAGAGTGGAAGGACAATATTACAAATTTATATATTGATCCTCCTCAAAAGTTCTAGTCTTATGTGAACTTCGAAGTGGTATGTTACTTTTTGGCCAAATAACGTTTTATTAACACGACTATGCTAGTCTTGTCATTTCAAGGGATTAATTTACTATGAAACCATTGTCGACTACCTTGTTAAAATATGTAATAAGTTTAATATCTTAGTCACGTTAACCGACATATTATATATTATAGTCAGCTTTATTTGTCGCCCTCGTAAGCTTAGTAAGTAGTGTGCTTGCTCTGTGACTCGGGGGTCCCGGTTTCGATTCCTGGTGGTAACTAGTAAAAAAGTTGTGACTGGGTGTTTTTAACGTGTCATATGTTATTTATATATGTTCGTCCATTTTCAGATTTACAGCCATAGTAGTTACGGCTTTGTCCTTAATATTTAATGGCCAATATAAACTGGCTAGTTCGACATACTTACAAATAATAGATTTTTATGGTCACTTGGAACGACAAACGACTACACTAGCATAATCGGACTGTAATATTAATACTTATCACATTTGTGTCTAAAACTAATTGTCTCAAGCATTTCTAGCAATGTTGATCTTACATATTTTTGTCGAATTCCGCTAATAAATTTTATTTAATTATATTTCTCTCCTCGACCCGTGTGGCTACGTGTATTTTTATTGGCTTAACACACAACCAGTCTATAGGTTCATAGTCAAATAAGGTCAAAATGAAGAATCGTTCCAAAATAAAATTAAGTTATTAAATGAAAAATTGTCCAATTTCAACAATGCTGAATCATCCAAATTAAAAATGAAAAATTACCCGAAATTATTATTTTATTTTTTCGGCGGTTGTTCATTTTCTGTTTTACGATTTGGGCGATTTCACATAGCAATTTTTTTGAGTCACGCCATAGAATTAATCAAATTTCTGCCAATACTTAATTTTAGAGTTTGATTAAATCTTTATTTATTTTTGGATCGTTCTGTAATTTTTCTGCGCGATTCGACATAATGAAAATTAATCTAAAAATGTTGGGGAATTATTCATTTTCTGTGTTTAGGTAATCTATGGTTGTGTTCTTTAACTGTAACCAAACTTTGCTCACATTCCAAAATTTCGAAGAGGAACTGAAATGGGAATGAATTATCTCCCTTTCGATTGCGACCAAATTTAGCAGCTTCCCTTTTTAAATATTTGATCTGAGCAATATGTAAACGGATTACTGATAACAGAACATTGTTGGAAGTTTGAAAATTTATAATTCAGTCAACAACTCAATCCAAGGAATTTTTGAGAAATAGTAATTTTTGCTAGAATATTTGATGTAACAAAATCAAAGTCAGAATAAACCAGTATAACAGGATTTCGAATTTCAGATTAATTTTGTTAATTTATTAAAAATCTACTGTCGTTAACTAGTTGCTAAAGCATTGTAGTCGCAAGAGCTTTAGAAAAATGACACAATATATATTCGTCTCATTTTATGGTAATCCGAAAAGCTTCGTGACGGTGCTCTCTGGGAAAGACTAAATTGAATCAAATTTTGGGCTGGGTTAGGGTGTACCTTGCTGATATCAGGCCCCTCTAACGGTGTGATAGGATACCAGGCTCTCTCCAGATCAAGTAGCCTTATCTCGCGAATGTCTGCGCTGATAAGTACCTCTTTCCTCGCAAATCGTAAGACATATTATAGGTTTAAAACAAACCAAAGGGTCCGGCTCTGGAACAAATCCCGGAACTACAGCTGATGGAGCTTTTGCCTATAGCTAGCTGGTAGCTTTCTGTCCTGCGACAGAAATCTCAAAAAGAATCGGGTAACAATTGGTTTCATTTGTTTATTATTGTTACTATTTACAATTTTACAAAACAAAAAAAAACGCTTGCAAAAAAATCAGGTTACAAAAAGGGCCAGGAGTAAACTTTAGGGCTCAGGACGATAGGAGAACACCAATTAGAGTAAGATGGGAAAGACTTGCGTCACCGTCTACCTGAAAATCATGATGGAGAATGTTTTGAACCAACCTCAAGATGACGGTTAGGAACGCTGTATAAAATGTCAAACCGAAGGTTTTCACTAGAGAACCCAGAGGACGGACTATTATGTATTACGAAATGAAATTTGTTTTATTATAGAATTCATAAATTTCTTACTACCGAATGCGAATTTCAAATGAAATTTCCCGGATGTTAAAATATTGTTTCATCCATTTTAGTTTTTATTAAAACCAATCACAACTAAGTAACATTTCAGCAATCGTCTATATAAATTCGTGCCTAATTTCCAAATTCTAATAAAACAACTTTCGTTCTGGAATACAAATCCCATGGCACAAACGGATTTGGATCTCGAGGGAACCTAGAATGCAAGGATGATACTGAGTGATGCAGAACAGCAATTTAGACCTACAACTTCTAAATGGAAGATCGTAAAAACGGTGAACCCAAAGGTTGACTACAGATCAGCTACAATTGAACTAAATAGTCTTTTTAGTGCAGTGACGCTTAAAGTATATACAAACGAAGAACAAGCACACGACCAGCACTCACGAACAACTGGAAGGTTTCCGAAGATCATTCCTTTTTTAATAATTGTTTTCTCGAAAATGAAGTGAGTATAAAACTCACCAATAAATCTATCAATAATCGGCTGTACTAATACAGGATTTTGATGACAGAGTGTACAACTGCATACGAAGGTCGTTTGTGGAAATGTATCGAAATACAAATGTAAGCTCATGGGAGATGTGGAATATGCTATTGAAATCACAACATGCTTATTGTAAGGAAGGATTAATGGAAACTGCTCTGCACTTCCTATCTAACACCTATCTAACCTATCTAACACCTTTACAGCTATCTAAACTTATTTTTAACTTGTTTATTAATAACTAGTTAGTAAACCTGGAAGGCTATAGCTTTGGAGTCGTTGCATGTGCGGATGATGTTGGTTTTGGCGTTTTCGGTAAATATCTTAGCACAACACCTGTGGTACGAACGACAATTCACAAAATACGGAGATGATCCTTACCTCTAGAAAACAAAATTTACCATATGGACCCACCACTTCATCCATTAGCTTAATCTTAAGAGACAAAAGCGCAGTACCTGGGTCTAATTTTAAAGAGCAAGCTAAGCTGGAAACCTAGTATATTAGAAATAGTAAAGAAAGTCGGTATTTGCAAAAGATGCGGTATAGGGGTCGGCTTGAAATATTCTGGTGAACCTAAAGTGTTTCATGATAGTGCCGCATACAGCTATTCTGTACATTTGTGGGGTACTCACTGGAGATACTATCTGATCTGACGCTCTTGGATATCACAGGTAAACAAGTGTTCGCACGAGCTCAGCCGTAAGACACAACTGCAGCTCCAGGTGAAATTACATGAACACAGGACCCTCATCTAACTTAATCTAACTTAAATCTTTAAAATCTTCAAGTATGGTCACTGTTGCCGTTCTTTAATGGGAGACGGTGAGAACAAAAGGACTGGGTGAGAAAACCTGTTCTAAACCCTATGGAAGTGTTAACGTTCGTTTCAATGGTTCAAAAAATGTGTTACGACTTCACGTCCATAACAACGCTTCTCACACTTTGTTTCGTATTGTGATGTCATTGTAATCGGCTGGTTGGTGTCTTTGCTTGAATTCATTGTAATCGGCTGGTTGGTGTCTTTGCTTGAATTCATTGTAATCGGTTGATTGTTGTTGTCTAAATTCACTCTGCTGTATTTTGTTGTTTTTTGTACACCCGTTTTGTTTGACGGTGCGACGGAAAAGATGATGGAGCGAGATCAATGTGCATCCGGGTGTGTGTGTGTGCAATAGCCCGACTTTGTGTTCGAGGAGGATAACAGGAAAAAACAATTTAGAAGTTTTGTGTGGTGCGCGAATTTTGGTTAGTCTGGTTTTGAATTTTATTAAAAATACAGGCTCGTTTTAGATTGTGATGAGTTTACATCTAGTTTTTTTGGAGTGAGTTCTCTCATATTATAAATACAAAATGGATTCTGTAATGAGTAGAAAATTAATAAAAAGTTTGTGAAAAATAAAAAAATATTGATGATAACAGCATTTTAGTTTTTTGTTTTTGAGTGTTAATCATCGGTTTTCTTGTGGGGCAGAAATTACATTCTAAACTCAAAAAGAAAAAAGTGAACATTAGAGTTTCGTACAAGAACAATTTCGTGCAGTTTTTCGTGGTTGTGTGGAAACAGACAGTTTAATTTCCATTACAACCTAAAGTTGAAGTGCTCCTGATTTCAGTGGCGATATAATCGCTAAGAGTACGTTGAAAGGACGTATTTAATTAGCTCAATTTATTACGGGCAGCTGAGATGAGGGTCGTCTGCATTTCATTAACGATCGGACAAGCTCACCACTACGCTGTAATTATAACGGGTGGCCAACAGCGTGGCCATTCGCATATTCAAGTGTGCCGAATTATTTCTTTTCTGCATACAAATTATGAGTGACGCATAAAATATACGGGCACCGAATATATAATTTATATATTTTTACGGGCGTTAGGACATCGGAGCACACAATTTTAACCGACGGTTCGGTTGCATTGCTTCCGCACACATATCTTCAGTTACGGCGGGAAGACGTCCACCATTTTGGTTCATTTATTTATGATTTTGGCGGTACATCGCACAACATTAAATTTACGGTTTAAGGCGAACCAACGCCCAACGGTCGGGGGCGGCGACCCTGTGGCAGGACTGCACCTCAAACTTTTTTTTTATTGGTATCGGTGAAAGGCGTCGCTACGATGGACCTCTTTGTTTTGGTTCAGAGTTAAGGATTTGGTCTTACGGGATTTTGTTTTCCACTTCCTAGGAGGTGAATTTAGCTACTGCGTGCGCTGTTTGAGTTCGAGGGGATGCGCGCACCAAGGCACCTCACTCTGTTATAATTATTTGGTGTCGTTCCTCAAGTTTCGGCCGACGAGTTTCGGCGGAACTCTGGTTTTAATTTTATTTATAATTTACGTTTCTTTCTTTCATTTTTAACTATCTGTAATCACGGTATAGGCCAGGAGTCACGCAAGCCTCAAACCCCATGACCCATAGCGTTTCCCTCTGAGATTTAGCAGGCAAAATCACCGTGGTGGCCTCTGCGTGTTGCTTAGATGACATTGCGGAATGGTGTTGAACCATTCTGTAACAAATGATGCTTTTCTGACGGGTTGAACTTCTTTAACGAACACTGCAGTGTCTTCTAAGCTGAAGTAATTGCGACAGTGGAGACTGGGGACTGGTTGAGGGTAGAGGTATAATGAAATATCAGTAAGGGAAAATTCGTATATTCACTGACAAAGCGCTAAAATCTATTAACGACATGGCAAATCAGTCAATAAGGCAAAGAAATTGAGGGGACATAAGTTCGTTCATTGATTACAACCTGCCTCATATTACCTAGCAGAGTACACGTTGTTATTGCCATAACTAGGCAGATCTAGAAACGAAGCCGTCGTATTACCGTGATTGCGGATGCTATTACAGGACACTGTCTCATACGTAAACACACGAACAAGCTTTCTGTCTTCATACGGGATTACTATCGTAGCTGTGGAGTAATAGGAGGAGGAAATTGAACTGAAGCAGACACCAATTCCTAAGAGTTCTTCTGTTAAATGAGCTACTGGACCTCTGTGAAGTCTGGGGTGGACACCAAGCCAATTTTACGTTTCGTTAAAAGTCCTGATGGTTTCAAACAGTTGGGAAGAAATTATGTGGTGTGACTACTGACCAAACTTTGTCTATGTAGTTGAAAAAAGCGAATTTTACTAGTTTTATCACATTTGAAATTTTATACGTATGTTGGAAAAGTTACCAAAGGTAATTCTGATGTTCTAATCTACTTCTCGTCATCAACAAAAACGCTTCATCAACATGATGCGTGAAAGCTAAATGGTATTATTTGAAAATAGATTTGAAGTTAGTTTTTAAATGAATTATTATGCACGTAAAACATTAAAAATCATCAATTTATAAATTGGAAGTGATCGATTATTTTAACACTAAGTGAGTATTAAATTTAAGTAGCTAAATTGTGTGAAAAACAAATCGATAATTTCCCATCCACTTCCGCTATTTACATTTCAACCGCATAACCATGAAGTCTGAAAAAAGGTATACAACTTTTTAATTGCATTTCCATCCAGTTACTACTTAAAACAAACAATTTTCTATGGTTAATTTTAGAATATTGTTACATTGGCTACACAACGTTTCTAATAATGACTGAATCACTTAATCATCACTAAACTTTTTCTCCGTTCTTTTATATTTTGGGTATTTGTTTCTTTTTTTTGTAATTGAATATGATTATGCTAAACAAATTTTCTGGTTTTTCTTAAACCAAAAAAAAAATTGTTTCCAAAAACGAGATTGATTACAACATTTTTCTAAATACGCGCATCATACACATTACATTTCAAATGAAAAAATTAATTCAATGAACTCTTTTTTTCCGCCAGCTGTTTCATCTCAAATATTCTAAACTCTTATTCTATAAGATTCGAAACTATATAAAATAAAATGATGATTTTTTGGTGTAAATGTTATAATTTACATAAATGTTATAAACAATCGAGATGTGTAATCTAATTTTGTAAATGTAATGTCAAATTGGTCAATTAAGCGTATCAAATCACAATGTTGTAATTTGAGACACCTACAGTAAAACAAAACACATGCGAGAAATATGGTCAAGTATATTTTGTTAAGACAAATAAATTAAATTATTTTCAATTACTAAAGAAAATAAAAAAAAAATTAACGACGAAGCCGTGAAAATTTACATATCGATTTGAATGTTGTTAGAAATACTTCCAGAATGGGTTAAATCGGTACGCGCATATCAAATTTCCTTGTTCATTTCCCTGCTATATACATATAAGTAATTCAAAAGACGAATATATTTTCTAAAATTAGAAAATGAGTTTTTTTTATGATTTATTATACGTAAGTACCTATACATCAACCGTCTTATCTTTGCTATTAATCAACACAATAGAAATCTGACCCTTTATCATCCGTATAAATTTATACGAAATTTGTATATCCAAACCTTTAGGCCTGCGTTGAAATTCTATCAAGTTATTGTTTTGGAATCTTTTTCGTTGTGCAAAAAGAGTGTGTGGTGGGGGGCATAGAAAAATACTGGAACAATGAAAATCAAAATTTGTATGTGTTTATGGATTTTTCTAACGAACCATACTGTGTTTATAACATAATAACATAGACGTACTAGTAATAGTACATTATAGAATTTATTGTGTTTACCCTTATTTTGTTGCAAAATGATATCATCAATTTAGTATAGGTACGCATGCAAAATATAGATTTGCGATAGTTTATGTGTATTTAAGTTTATATATAATATGATAATGAAAGGGTAAATGATTTAGTTTGTCGAGTAGTATAAACTATACTTGTATATGAAGGGAAGCGTCATGCGTGTTCATTCTAACAAAATTTTAAAATTCTATTAAATAATCAGCCTTCATCATAAATCAGCCTTTTTTAATCTAGTCATTCTTTTTTTTCAACGGTGATGTTTCCTCTATCAAACGAATAGAAACGGACGCAGTACTCCTTTCTAAAATAAAAACCTCTTTCCACTGTATAAAATGCTGTCATCATTAAACATTGATAAAAGTTTTGGCTTAGAACCCCTAGAATACAACAACAGCAACCACTGGTTGTCGTAAGAGTCGACTAAAACGGATGAATTGTTGGGCTTCAGCCACATCCCTAAAATTTTCTTCTTTTCTTTTCCGTTCTTTGTAATTGTTATTAGAGTTTGGTTTATGAAAATTGTTTTCTAATTTTATAAATTGTACTTCAATTTTTTATCTTTGGTCGGGGCAGTTTTTCTGCCAAAATGTGTTTTTTAAATTTAACAATAAATAATAAAAATCCTCGTTAAGATAAAATTACCATTCACATTGCCAATGTCCGAGGACTAACAAAAATTGGGCACATCAACATCTCGCAAGACGTAGGCCTGTACTAACGAAACGAATTCTACATCGGATTCAGAAATTATGAATTTTTTCGAAGGTTTGTCAGACAAATGTGATGATATTCGCAACCAAAATCTCTACTGCGAATAAAGTTTAGATGGTGGCTTTAATGCCCAACATAAAGAATAGTTGAATCACCAAGATACGAATTGTCCTGGATACCAAGCGGAGTGGTTTGCCACTTCGCATGACCCCACACAGAATGTTAGTGGCTTCACATTTGAATATCAAAATTCTACAAGAGTCTATATTCTGGCTCTTTGTCTAAAAACAATCCTGCGTTCGATGGAAGCACGTGTCGAGTCTGGCATTGGATCTGACCATAACCTGATAACCGTAAAAATATGTCGAAATACCACCTGAATTCAGACAACAACCAAGGCATCTCTGGCGTTTTAAAGATGCTGAATATGACGGTTTACGGACATTTTTTCAACATTTCCTTTGGGAAAGCCATTATTTGGGTCCGTATTATTAGGGGTACAAATAAGTTTTGAGTTTTTTTTTATAACTTCGAAGCCTTATTCAGGGAAATTGGTACAATGTATTTCATTCAAAGCATTGTTCATCGTGAGCTATGACTTTTTCCCATCTTTCAAGCAGAACACGGGTGCGTCGAAAAAATTCCTCGCAGTGAAACAGTGAAGTGCTGCTCGTCCACGCCATGAATCAACGAACGGAACAACGACAATGTCTGGTGAATATGGCGGGTGAAGTAGAACATTGAAGCGTCTCCAAAGTTTCCTTTGCGACGGTTGCTACTTATAGACGAGCGTTGTCGTGCTGCAAGATCACTCCGAACTGATCCCACCAGATGCACAGCGTTAGCTTCTTGCTATGAATATTCGGGGGTCTATTATGAAACTTATTAGATTTCGAAAAATTCGATTCGCGGCGTATTTTGGTATTATGATTTTTTTTTCTCTCGAATAATTCGAAATCGACAAATTCGCCAGATTATGAAACAAAAAAAAATACGAATCGAATAAAACGGAAATGGGAATTGTGACGTCAAAATCCGACGGGTTTTTAGTTGGCGAATGTCGAATTGTGTGAATTTTGTTTTAAAATAATAATTTTTTTATTGTGTAAATAAATTCGGTCGTGTATTTTCATATTTTTCAATAACTGCAAATTATAATTATTATTATTAAATATCAATAGATATATTTACCAAGATGTAAGTTGTAAAATAATTTACTACAAATGACGTATGTACTTTAGTAATATATAAAAATGATTTGACAAAAACAAATGGACGATTCGCTTTGTTTCATAATAGCAATATTCGAAGCGTATCGAATTTTTAGATATCGAATTTTTCGAAAGCGAATAATGTTTCATAATAGACCCCCGGTTTGACGGTTGACCGGGCTTACCCCATGATTTTCTGCGCGATTTTCTGGTAATGGTAGTGGATCCACTTTCCGTCCCCCGTCAAGATTCGATGTAAAACAACCCATCCAATTTTGTCTTTGAAGCGGTTGTTTAGGCGTGAAAAAGGCGTTCCACGGCTGTTGGCTTGAGTTCATACGGAACGCAATTTCCTTGTTTTTGCACACATCCCATGGTCTTGAGACGATTTTGAATCGCTTGTTGAGTCACTCCCAGAGATTTAGCAAGCCCTTCCTGAGTTTGGCATAAATCATGGTCCAATAACGCTTCCAACTCAGCGTCTTCAAACTTTACTGGTCTCGCCACTTTTAAAACAACGGAACCAGTACTAATATGTTTTATTGATGTTGCAGATTCCCCATATGCTTCACACAGGACACAGCAATCGATGTCCGTCAGCTGCAACTTTCTTCAGATTAAAACAAAAAAAACTATTTTTAGAGCGGAATGATGACGCTTTAACATGAATGTAGTTACAAGATGGCGCGATGCGATTTAATACTAGTTACGCCATCTTTTGTAAATCCCTCAAACCTTATTTGTACTTTCAAAATATAGACTAAATAAATAACGGGTTTTCCAATAGAAACATAACAATTTAGTATTTTAATACGCACCTTGAACCATTTTCATGATCTGTCAACGTCAAAACGTCAGTCCAGGTTTACTAAAAATGTCATGGTGAAATTATTAAAAACTAGTGTCGCAATTGTGAGTCGGTGGTCACAACAAGATTTTCTGGCGTAATAATTATCCCACCAGACAGGCTGTGCGTGCTATAGTGAATAAATTCCAGTGAAAATATTTACTTTTAGATGCCCCCTTGCTAATGAGAGAATCCATCAAGTGCTCTAGTTAAAAATCAGCCAAATCAGTAGACTCCATTCCGTTGGCTTATACCCTTATAAGATCAAATTAGCTCAAGATCTAAAGCCTCTTGATCATTTGAAGCGCCAAAACTGCTCCGATTTCGGTCTGATAAAGTTTGAAGAAAATCATGAATTTCATCGAAAAAAGCAATGAAGCTCATTTTTCTTAATGGCTTTTTCTAAATATGAATTATTGGACAGCGACAAAACCATCTGTGCTTCAAGAGACTCCATTACAACCACAAAAAGTGATCGTGTGGTGTAGATTTCATGCCGGAATGTGATTGGACCAAGTTATTTCGTCGATGAAAATGGTTGCGTTACGGTTAATGGAGTTCACTATCGTTCCTTGTTGGAATCTTATTTTTGGGCAGAATTGGATGGATTTGTCATCAGTGATAAGTGGTTTTAGATAGATGGTGCACATGCCACATAGCTGGTCTGTTTATGGGGTTACGTTAAGTCGTTAGTTTATGCCAACAAGCCAAAAACGTTAGAGGAGCTCAGGGACATTATTGAACGAAAGAGTGGTGGAAAATTGGCTCCAAAAAATCGATCGCTGCAAAGGTGCTCGCGGTGGTCATATGAACCAGATCGAATTAAATTTATAATTAAATGTAACATGTAAAGTCCCTGGAATAAATTTCAGTCCAATATCTCAATCATTCTGTGTTTTATTCAAATATAAAATTATTATATCCTTATTGAAAAATTCGATATATTTCGTCATCATTTTCCAATACCAATCCAAATTTTAAAATCTTTTCAAAAGAAACCAACATGATCGCCTCGTGATTTCTTTTGAAAAATATAAAGCCACACGAAACCCCTGTAAAAACCAGTGCTAAAGAAGCGAAAAGAGCTGATAACAAGAAAGCCGCCAAGGCCTTTCAGCCTTCAAATCTGCAGTCTGAGCTTGGTAGTAGATCCATATTTGCAGGCCTACTTACTGGTAAACACCTTCACATCGAACTCGATCTTAGTCGTCCCCGAAGGAGTTATGCCTCCGTCAATTCCGTATTGTGGCCAAGACATTGTATGCAGCTAGCAAACGATGAAAATGTAAAGCTTCTTATCGCGGTCCATATAATAATGAGTAACTTCTATGTAGATGGCGTATTGGCAGGAGGTAGTACCCTATATAATAGGGTCTATAAGAAGCTCAAGAAGCACAAAATCAACTGATCAGCATACACCAGTCATCTGAATCATCCTAGATATTCGATTCATTAGGATGGTTATCTCCAACCTTAATACAAACCAAAATTTGAATATAAACTCTGTGGATGTCAGGCATCATTTGGGATGAGAAGCTGCCTGAAGATATCAAAAACAAATGCCGCCGATAGTATGTCTCTCTTCCCAACTTAGAGAATTCAACTTCAATTCAATTTTACCAGGAGAATTGCATGGATTTTGTGATGCTTCGGGCATACTGAGGTAAAAAGCTAGTGTCAAATTTTTTGAAAACAAAATTAATTTGAGAATAATTTTCTCTGCCAATTTATGTATGGAAAAATTATTCCCAATTTATAAATATTTAGATCAAACTTTTTTCGAAAAAAATATTTCAACAGAAATTACATATTTATTCTTTCCCCAGTTCCCCATTCCCGGGGTATTACTAGAATAGTGCCACTGGTGGAAGTTTCAGAGTTTTCCTCAATACTTCCTTGCACCCGTGCAATGTTCACATTATTTCGAACTGCACAAGGCATTTATGTATTAAGCTCGAGTCGTATAATGGTTGAAACTTTGTTGTGCTGTAGAATCTGTGTGTTCCGGGAGTGTGGTGTATTCGAGATTAATGTATATGTTACGGTCAAAGTGTATAATCCGGTGATTATATATAATTACCGGTCATTATATAATCTAAAGTGCGTTTGGTAAATTTGTGAAATATCAATGATTTTCCTTTAGTTTTACATTTTAACCGGTTATTATATATAATTACCAAAACTTTTTGATCAATGTGAATAATATGAAAGTTTTTTTTACTTAGTTTAAAATTATAAACAAAATTTGACACTGAAGAATTTAATAAATTCTGGAAAAGCAAACAGGGGTTTGGGACACCTCCTATCCTCTAAGGCAGTGATTCTTAACCTTTTTTATTCGCGGCCCACCAAATAATTCACTTTTTTTTTGTGGCCCCCAATTTTTTAATAATACATAATTTATATTTGTTAAATTATATACACTCTCGAACAACTAAATCGAATTAAACCTCTGCGTGTATAAAAGGCGTATATTTTTTAAAAGCTATTCGATTTTCATAATTACAACTTTTTTTGACAGTTTAGTATTTTACCTTTATAAGGACACCTTTAACATTAAAATCTACACAGTGCTTTTCAAATTAAAGCGTTCGTAGCAAAATGCGATGTTTCGGTGAAAACAATTGGTGTGCTGCAATTTCTTATATAATACCACGTTGACCGATATTTGTCATCAGTCACTTATCAGACGTTATCCTGAATAAATCTCTACCAGTTTCATTTGTTGTTTCTTCTAAAAATCATGAATACTACTCCAGTAAAAGGTACACAAGTTGCTGTTTTATTGCAAGGAGAACGCAATCAACGAGAAGTCGCTCGTCAGCTAAACATGAACCAATCTGCTGTCTCGTCTCAAATGTATTCAGAAGATTTCAGGAAACTGGTACCTTCAATTGAAGATCACACACTAGCCGGTATCGGTGTACATCTGAGAGGGACGACCGATTTATCAGCCTAACTTCAGTGCGAAATCGCCATCTCATGGGCGATGATCTGCAACAGGGGCTAAGACAAGTTCGAGATGGCGATGTTAGTCAATGGACAATAAGAAGACGCTTGAAGAAATTCAATCGCACTCCAAGACGGCTCATTAAAAGCCTAAAATTGACAGCACGCCACCGCAAAAAATGGCTCGGATTTGCTCGCGAACAAATAAATTGGAGCATCGTGCAATGGAGGTCCTTTCTATTCACTGACGAGTGCATAATATGTCTCATGGTAGTGATAGGAGAGACCGGTCTACCAGTGTTCAGTAAAGCGATTTTCGCAGTGCAGTTTCGCTAAAACAGTCGCGTATGGCGGCAGTCGTGCATGGTGTGAACTGACATATCGCTTGAGGGAAAATAGATCTTGTTTTCGTACTTGATGGTGACCGTAGAGGTCGGCTGCCCTCTGAAAGATATATCGAGGACATTCTCTTGGATTATGTAGTGCCCTACGCAGGATATTTAGGGGAAGATTTCATATTAATACATGACAATGCCCGGTGTTACTCAGCTCAAACTTCTCGGCACTTCATGGATGAGGTTGAACTCGATACGATGAAGAGGCGAGCCCTCAGTCCAGACATAAATCTTATCCCATTTATGGGACGAACTAAAACGGAGCGTCCGAGCCGGAAATCCTACTAAGTAGTAACAAATAAAATTGTTTTTGGCTCTAATTTTTTGTTGTAATTTAAAACAAAAATTTATTAAATATCTTCACTATTTTTTTTCTTCATATTATCAATATTGGTAGCGTTTTTATTCAAAATTCGTTATAAAAAAAGTACTGAAGCAATTTTCATGAAAATAATGTCATTTTAAAGTAAAAACATTAGGCTTTCAAAAAAATATTGTCTTGTGAAAATCAGTAAAACCATTTAAAAAAAACGCCATTCTGTGAGCGGTGAAGGTTTGAGTCGATATAGTTGCTTGCGAGTGTATAATAAATTTATTTTTTTCTATTCCTTTATTTTCTATATAAAACTTTCATACTTCACAATTTGGTGTTACGGTTTGAACAAGAGATTTGGCATTATACGCAAAATGTAAACATAAATATATCAAATAACAAAAGACAAAATTTAGTACAGTATATGTGTTACAATAACCGGTTTAGATTTGACATATCTGTTATTTTGGCTCTGGCAACACTAATGTCATTCTTTCTTTGGGAGAAAGTCAGTATATTATTTCTAGTTGACAAAATGAGTCGCTTAACGCTTTGATACCGGTTCGCTCTGTGGGTCTGCGACAAACTCGCACAAGTTGATGAGGATTTTACTCAAAAAATCATCTTTTCGAACAAGGTGCATTTCCATTTCGGCGGATACGTAAACAAATGAAATTGTCGCATTTGGGGATCGGAAACTCAACAAGGATATGTGGAGAAACCAACGCATCTATTGCGTGTTACTGTTTAGTGCGGCTGGTGGCGTGGCAGCATTATTGGGCTATATTTCTTCGAAGATGAGACGGCGCGACCGTTACGGTCAACGGAATCAAATACCGCCACATGTTAACATCTTTTTTGTGGCCATATCTTGAAGATATTGGTTTGGACGACCTTTGGTTCCAGCAAGATGGTGCGCCATGCCACACATCGGGCGTTACAATAGCAAAACTGCGTCAAAAATTCGATGGCCGCATTATCAGACGAAATGGTGATGTGAATTGGCCGGCAAAGAGCTGTAATTTGACGCTTTTGGATTTGTATTTGTGGAGTGCCGTGAAAGGCAAGTGTTATACGGACAAGCCACAAACAATTGAGCATTAGAAAGCCAATATTGAAGCAACCATTGCCGAAATACATCCGCACACAATTCAAAATGTGCTCAGAAATTGAACCAATCGAATGAAGTACGCCAAGGCCAGCCGCGGCTCCTTTTTGAATGAAATCATTTTCCATTTTACTTTCAAACAAAAAAGATTAAATTCCAAATATGTTAAGCCGTTTTTGTTTTACTAAATTTTTAAATCTGAACTTCTTATTGAGACACCTATATGTAAACTAAATTTTCTTAAAAACTTTATAATCAACCAAAGTAAATTCTAAGAAACTGTTAATGCTTAGAATTTAAAAAATAATTTGAATTTTTTTTAACAAAATACGAATGTTCAGTATTTTGTTAAAAAAAATTCAAATTATTTTTTAAATTCTAAGCATTAACAGTTTCTTAGAATTTACTTTGGCTTTCGGCGGTGTAAGTAGCATATTTGCATTTATTTCTTCTGTACTAACAAAGTTGTATGTAGGAAGAAATAACAAATAAATAAAAAAACTAAATAAGGAAACTTTTCTCTCATATTTCACTTTTCAATTCGATATTCGGTTATACGTCAATTTTCTTTTTATTATATGCAGAAGGAAATTTTTCAAATTTTGGCGGCCCCCTTCAAACTTTTCAAGGACCCCTAGGGGGCCGCGGCCCCTCTGTTAAGAATCACTGCTCTAAGGTATACAACGAATTAAAATTACATTAAAAAAAAATTATTTACAAAACTCTTTTTTTTAACATTTGTGACACTATCAGAAGAAGCGATAAGAGCGATAAAACTCTTTGATATGTGTCTGCAAGGTTGACGAAGCAATTATTATTAATAAAAATAAATGAAATAAAATTGTTGATTCAAAATTTCAATTTTAATTTATTAAAAAACGAATTTATCGTCAATTTGTTCAATTTGTGATCCTCATCAGGAGTTTCATGGATATAGAATGCCCGCAATCCTAACGTCAATAAATCAACATCTTACATTATTTTGAAAAAATAAAACAAATTCGTAATTCGTACGTAAACTAAAATTACGCCATTTATTATTATTATAGTTTTAAACTTTCATATTTAACACTTTAAACCAAAGTGTTAAATTAATGGTTTGGTAATTATATATGATCACCGGTAAAAGTGAATAATTCTAAAAAATTTAACATATTAACCGACGCAATTGGTAATTACTTATGTATAATAACCGGTAATTATATATAATAACCAATTATACACTTTAACCGTAACATATACATTCGTGGTAAAAGAAAGTCGTATGTTGGCACATATTCACCCCTTCATTTTTTAATACTGACCAAAACTTAAACGCGGATCAAATTGTCTATCATTACGAATTTATTTCGACTGATTAAGTATATAAATCTCGCAAGGAGACGATTTGTTGTTTTAAATTTGGTTTACCGAGATTTTTCGGTTTGAACCAAAATTACTGAAATTTTTCGATTGGCTATTGAAATCTATCTTCTTTACCTACATTTTTCGGCTGTAACACTTATAATAAAAATTAGAATCTAAACGATAATAAAAAATTCATTGGATGTGAGCAAACTAGAGAGGAGATCTAGTCGAATCAAGTAAAATGTATGTTACTATAGATTCCTGGTAGTTAACATTTCAACTAAATTTTGATAATGTAAAACCGGAATTCTAGTATAAATTTTGTTGCATTTTTTAACCGAAATTCTTTTTTAATTATGAAATAAGCTGTTTTTCTAGTAAAACCATGAGATTTTTAGTTATTTTTTTAACTGAAATTTTAGCAACATTACTGTACTTCACGCTTTTTTAGCTGACTTCTGGTAAGTTAGCGTTGTGTTTCTTATTGGTATTCCAGTAAAAGTATCAGAACTTTTTATTTGGTAGTAAAATTCAACAGGAACTCTATTAAAATTAATAGAAAAATCAATTTAAAAAAAAAAGATAAATACCGATTACATTCACTAGAATTCTTGTAAAATTCTAGTAAACGATTAAATTTTAGTGGAATACTACTAGAATTCAGGTAAATATTATTGTGAGAGAGGTATTATGAGATACTTAGTTATAAAGTGAGAACGTTTTAAGTTACAAACTTTATTGGAATTCTGAGAACATTCCAGAAATTTTGAATTTCACTAGATTTTTACTGGTCATCGCGATTTTTTTATTTTAATTATTAAGTATGCATATACATTTAATAGAATTCCTGTAAAATTTAACAGAAATCATATTTCATTCAAAATAATATGGCGGAATTAGATTTTACTAGAATTTTGCGAGAATTCATGTAAATTAAACTTTTAATGGAATTCTAGTAACAAAATGAACGAGACTTCTGTTGAAATTAGCTAGGCACTTTAGTTTAGAACCAAACAAAAATTTTTAGAATTTTTTTTACCAGAGGCCCAATTCTTGAGTTCCACATCCATTTTCCACATGTAGATATCTGTCAAAATTCCCTTACCATTTCCACATATAATTTATTTATTTATTTATTTTATATTTACCAAACAAGGTACACATATATTGTAAAAATATTCTAATATATAAATTCTTATTTTCTAACAAAATTGTATTTCGTTAACTTATTCTTTCACAATTTTATTTTACTATTTTTTTCTTATTTTGATACTTAAAAATTAAATATTAAATGTTCTTGCTATATTCTTACGGGTTCATACAAACCTACGATTGGTGTGACTCGGAGTACTTAGTGTCCTCACCAATGGTAGTTAGGTAGCAACCCAAACATACAGTCAGTTATATAAACAAAAAATTTATTTAAATTGCGATTTGAAATTTTTCTTATATGTTTGTTTTGTCAAGTTAGTACCTGGCTTGTAAGCGTCAATATGGTTATTAAAAATTTTACATGCTCTATTTATTGGTTCATTCATTCCATAGTTGGTAGGGTGGTGAACTTCTTTTAAGTACTTTGCATGTCGAGTGCGTCCTTGATTTAAAACCACAGCATTTGAAATTTCATCGACGTTGATGTTTTTTTTTAACACGTCAAAAATGAAACTGGCCGCGAGCAAATTTCGTCTTAATGAAAGAGTATCTAAACCTATTAAGTCGAGTCTAGAATTGTAACTTGGTAGATTGGTATAATCTTGCGGATCGAACATATGCCTGAGCACGAACAATAAGAATTGCTTCTGGACTGATTCAAATTTTATTGCATACTCTTCGGTGTATGGCATCCAAGTTACCGAAGCATACTCAAGGATAGATCTCACAAATGAGCAATAGAGTGATTTTGTTACCCATAAGTTGTTGAATTCTTTAGCTCTTCTTTTTATGAAACCCAGTACCCCATATGCCTTTCCCAACGTTACATCATAATGTTTATGGAAATTAACTCGCGTGTCAATTATTACACCTAAATCTCTTATTTCGTCCACTCTTTTCAAACTCCTCTCATCAATTACGTAGTCAATATTATGAAGAACAACTTTCCTTGTAAAACTGATTACGTAACACTTGTCCACATTTAGATCTAATTTATTACTGTTGCACCACGATATCAATTTGTTTAGATTTGATTGTAAACAAATTGCATCGTCTGTATTTTCGATTTTGTGAAATATTTTTAGGTCATCAGCATAGAATAAATGCTTGATGTTTTGCAGTACTGTTGACAAATCTGATATGAAGAGATTGAAGAGTAATGGCCCCAAGTGACTACCTTGTGGAACCCCTGAACTTACTTGTACTGCTTGTGATATGTGGCCTTGAAAGCGAACACATTGAGTTCGGTCTTTTAGATATGAGCTTAACCAGTTGAGTAATGAGCCACCTATCCCCATCAGTTCTAGTTTTTTAATCAACACTTTATGATCCACTCTATCAAAAGCCTTGCTGAAATCAGTGTAAATTGCATCAACCTGAAATCCTTTTTCCATTTGTTTTAATAAGTAAGAAGTAAAGATTGTCAGGTTAGTTGTTACGGATCTACCTTTGATAAATCCATGTTGCTGATCATTAAGATTGGAGACAATGGTTTCTGCAAGCTTATCATGAATTAATTTTTCAAAGAGTTTGGGAATACAAGATAAGACAGCAATTCCTCTGTAGTTAGCTACATTACACCTTCCGCCAGATTTGTAAATTGCTGTCAAAAATGACAATTTCCAAAAACTAGGAAAGATTCCTTCCACTAGAGATCGGTTAAAGATGTAATATAATGGTTTAACTAGAGAGTTTGCACCTTCTTTCAAAAATATGGGCGGAATGCCGTCAGGCCCAGATCCTTTTTTAATGTCCAGACCTTGCAGTCCGGTCAAAATGTCACTCTCTTCCAACTCCACATTCCATAGCTCATAACGGGGTGATATGTTTTCCTGATAGAAATCAGGTAAACTGCTTTCATTGGCTTCTCTTTTATAAATGGATTGAAAACGCTCAGCAAAAAGATCGGAGAGAGTTTTAGGGTTCGAGGACGATATCTCGTTCAAATACATTGTTACTGGGTATCCTTTAGTGTTCCGTTTAGAGTTAACAAAATCATAAAACTTTTTTGGTTCTGAAATTATGTTCTCACCGAGTTGTTTGAGGTAGTTATCGTAAGCTATTCTTGATGCGGACTCAAATTCTTCATATAACTGATGGTGTCGTGTTTTATTGTTCGTTGTTGGATACTTTTTGAAAACTTTGAAAGCTCTGTTTCTTCTATTGCGTAGATTCTTGAGACGTCTGTCTAACCAAGGTTCTTTTCTATTTTCTCTTTGTTTTACCCAGGGAACATGTCTTGAAATAATCCCATCAATAATAGTATGGAATTGATCAATAGTGAAATCTAGGTTGTCATAGGAACATACTTCTTGCCAATTAATCATATCAATTTCAATCTTAATTGAGTTAAAATTAGCTTTTTTGAAATTGCACGCGTATTTCGGTTCGTTTTGAAGTTTACAAGGTGAAGTAGATAGGTTACAGTTGGTTATTAATGCTTTATGATGTATTGAATTAGTGAAGCAAGACTCAGTATCCTCAGCTTCTCTTACGTTACAATGTTCGAAAGCTGTGGCAAATATTAAATCAAGTTGTCTATCGTTACTGTTTTTAATATCAGAGATTTGATACATATTGTTGCCGTAAGTACAATTTAGTAGTCTAATATCAATGTTGTCGTTTGTATTTGTCGGTAAAAGTAAATTTTCATCGTCAGGATCTCTAATAAATTGTAAGTGTGGTCTATTAAAATCTCCAAAAATTAAAATTTCGTTATCGTCATTAATGTTAGTTGAAATTACATTAATTGAATTAAAAATACTTTCATAGATATTTTCGTCCGATGCTGGAGGGACATAGATACAACCAATAATTAATGTTTTGCTGCTGAAATTAATAGTACACCATATCTGTTCAGATAGTGGGTGTATCGGAACGTAGAATTTAGAGTCAGAATTTATTTCGGATGAGGGGATGGACTTGTGAATTGCTAACAATACCCCACCTCCCCTTGTGTTATTTCTTAGATCATAATTTCTGTCTTTTCTATAAACTAGCCAATCAGAATTAAAAATCTCATTGTCAGAAACACTAGAATTAAGCCAGGTCTCTGCCAATGCAAAAATTTTAAACTCTGTGGAATGTAACCTTCGATAGAGGGAGTTTACTTTAGTTCTAATTCCTCCACAATTAGCATAAAAAATATTAAAGCAATGTTGGTCAACATTTATGTCATTATTATTATTTAAATTAGTTTTACTATTATAATCAGTATTGTTGTCAAACCTATCTATGTTGACATTTCTAGAGTTAATCTCTGAAATGCACGTCGTGTCTATTAAAAATTTTTTTTGTTAAAATAAAATTGGTTAAAATTATTCTTACTATTATTCAGGTGATTAATTCTCTCGGTTGTGGTGAAATCTCGGAATGCAGATAGGGTTTTCTCCATATCTTCTTTTGAGATGTCGTATGCCTGGTAAAAGTTGATCAGGATATCTTTTAACTTCTCCACACAAGTTGGAAATCCTTCCTTTCTGAGAATTAATTTAAGGTCTTCGAACGTTGTGCCTCGGAAGCTTGTGCCGGCTTTTAAATCCTTGTACTGGGCAACGTATACTTTTGCCGCTTCCAAGATTTTGTCTTCTCTGAGGCGCCCGACGAGGTATCTTCCATCACCATTAGATGAGATAATACCCATCCTTACTGCTGGTGGAAAGACTGGATCAACGAAAGATGCTGATGAGGAGCCTGAAATTAAACCTCCGTTGGTGTTAGAACTGGGTGAACTTGTGATGTTGATGGTGGGCTGATCCTCGATGTTGTTGGAGTTGAATGAGTTTTTGACTTTGACATTGCTCTCACCCTCAGGATGGATTGTTGGACCTTTTAAAAAATTTGGGTATTTTTCGGTGCTGTTCTTCCGATGGATGGTGTGTCTTGAGGGATCGTTTCGTTTAAAAATTAAGGATGTCGATGGAGGAATGTTGATACTTGAAGGCGGTGTACCGGCGAGTGGTTGAATAGGTGTCGATCGAGCACTCTTGATGCTTGAAGCTTTAGTGGTAACGAGTTGTTGAACGGGTGTCTCGATCCCTGAAGTTGGTGAGCTGGCGAGTGGTTGAACAGTAGTCGATGGAGGTATGATGTCAGATCTGCGGAATTGTTTTGTCCTTGTCATTTTTGAGTGATATGGTGAGCGGGCGTGTCGCTCGAAAGATGAATTGATCTTCAAGTCATGATTTGTCCAGTCCGATTTATAAATTTTTTTCCCGTATATGAAACGCCAACAACCACTATCTTCCTTGTTTTTACCTAGTTTGTCGACTGTCACAAGATTTTTGTTGTGATCCAGTTTGTTCCCGCATTTTTTGTCATTATCGTTTTCGTTATTCCTATTGTTGGCGGACTCGTTTTTCTTCTTGAAGAATTTTTCACAAATCATAATGCCACATGTATGTACATGTATGTACAAAAACTTTATATTCTTGAATCATTCGGAATTTTTTTTATCACAATTTTGTATTTGTTTTAAATAATTAAACTTTATATTTAAAATAACTGTTTAGCTGAAATTTATATTTAAAATAAGATAATCGTCAAGTTAGTAGCATGGGGAATTTTACCACTTACTTTATACCCATTAGTAGAAAATTCAAGAATACATGACTTACAATTTCCGAACGTTTTTATAAATTTTGACAGATATCCACATGTGGAAAATGGATGTCAAATTCAAGAATAGGGCCTCAGATAACCACTAGAGTCCCAGTAAAATAAACACTAGAACTAGAACTAACTAGAACACATAAAAATTTTCGTTTTGATTTTATTTTGACTGGAAATTTAGTACATTTATTTTAAAATTGTAACTAGATTGCAAAATTTTTCTTTACGAGATTTTGTATTCACCGTGTACATTATCAAAATTTTCGGCTTAGTGTATTATTTGTGTCCCTAATCACATTGATACCGGCCCTACTTTGTGATTGTTTGAAGTAGTAGAAAACCACGTGGCCAATGCCTTCTGAAGCTGAGGAAATGTCCCCTACCAAATGACACATAAATAATAACCCTATCCAATTTCCATGACTCAATTTGATTACCTGAATTTTGAATATCACGTCTTTTGGCCGTTTTAAAAAATTAATCATACATTATTGTGTGGCTTTTTTGTGGCCTACGTTATTGTGTGAACATTTTTGATAAAACTTGTTGACCGACTGATCAATATCGATAAACTCTATTTTATTTCCTTATCATAATAACATGTATAAAATAGCAAAATTATTTGAATTTTATATGTGTAATTTAAGATGTTTTCGACAGCTGTTAATATACTATATTTCCATACACTCCTTAATTTTCTGTAATGTCCATCTGTGTAAACTAATTCAAATCATGAACAATCAAGCTTACACAATCTATAATTGATGTCAACCGAGAACAGCTCACGTTTTTAACCAGGAATTACGTAAAACACTAATTGCATGATATAAGATATTTGCACTCAACTCCAGTTTACAACAAAACCTTCTAATTATGTTGCACGGTACAAATTTGACTTAGCCACACTTTCACTTAGATTAAATATTGAGTCATTCAAAAATTGTAAAACAAAAACGAGAAAACAATTCACCCACTTGCGTATTATTTACCTTCGACTTACAGAGTGTCTTTATATGCAAAAGTCATTGTCACAGTATATGTTACCAGCTGATAAAATTAGCCTGTACAAACATCATAATTAACGCTCAAGTTTCACACATCCTGATACTTGGTGTGTACCCATAAAATTTATGTGCCCCACCCTTTTATCTTTACATCAGCCGGTATTTGCATACACAGCACTCTGGATTTTATATTTTTTTTTGTTTTTGTTACTCTTATGTGTCTGGTACTTAGCAAGAGTTGTTTTAATTCATTTCTTTGTTGAACGAGAGATGAAATGGTGTGTGTTGGTAAGGTTGATAGCACAACTTAATACTAGACGACTGATATAACAGGAAATTCCTATTTCAACGTGCAATTTCATATTGGTTGTTTGGTTCTGTACTCTGTTATCTAAATCGTATACGTATTTACATATAGCACATATGTACAAAAAGGAAGTCGAGACAAACGGCAAATAATTTTCACCCGCAAGGTATTTTTAATATTTTCCTGTTTTCCGTGTGTACAAACAAAAGAAATATAGAAAACGATTGTAACAATTTTTTTTTGTTACATATTCTGGAGAATAAGGCGTTACTGTGTTTCTTCAGTTGTAAGTAAATTATTCACGTTGAGAATATTTCGAACCGCCCGTATGTTTACACAAAAAATGGTTCAAGAATAAAAGCGACTACGTAAAGTAAATATTTACGTTACTTAAGAGATTTGTTGGTGTGGTGTTTGTATATATTGTTATTGTACTCGACGGTTTGAAAGAATTATTACATTATCACATTGACGCCAATGACATTATAACGCCTTGCGATTTTTAGAATATGTGAGTAACGCGAAACAATAAAAAAATCTAATAAAAGGCAACACAAATTTATCAAGATGATGAGTGCGCGCGGTGGATTTATGCGCCACCCGAAACTAGAAAAACCGGAAACAATATTACGACATAATAATATACAAGATTATTTTCTTCTCTATTTATAATCAAATTTGTGTATTTTATACGCGTAATATACAAAAATAAAATTTTGTGTAGTTTTTGAAAGTAATTTTAAAAATTTCTTATCAAAAATGTCAATATAGACACGCATCGCTGCGATAAGCAACTATCCAACTTTTACTATATTTACATATTATGATGATAACCGTTTGCGCTCGATTAAGATGGATGAGTTATAGTTTAGGTCGATATCAAAGAGCAACTTCTGTTGTACAAATAATAAACAAATTTTCTATCTTGTAAGTCGTTAACATTGTGCTGGATCGCGTTTACTTATTTTCAAGGTTAATCAAAATAAATTAATCACACACAACACACTTCTTATTTATAATTTTTAGTCGGTTGGCTCCTCAATTTATGTTTAGTGTAATTCACATGATTATACGTATAAAATCTAATCTGCCAAATAATTTTGTACATTGTACGTAATGAATAAATCTCGCAACGGGAGATCGATTGTCCCTTGCCATTGCCATCAACATTGTATGCTTATATGCAAAGAATATATAAGCGTAAAATCTCTTGTGATTATATTTTAAGATGATCTTAAGAATCTTTTCATGATTGTATAGAAGATATGCGCGAGGCATCTACGCTACAAACAATAGAAGGGCAGATCGCGAAGAATACAGAAATAAACCATAAAATTGTGTACATCCTTCTTGCTGTAATTGTTATAAAGTATTTGGCAGTAAACATTTTTATTTTTTTGCTTTATTTTTATTATTAGTGCTGCTGTATATTTCTGTATGTATGTTATTCGTAGCTCGTTCAGATTCAGAGATGCCAAAATGGAAATAAAAAATAAATTATATTAGCAGAAATAATAAAACAGAAATCGTTTTAAGAGATGTACCATATGCAGACTGCATTATAAAGTAATGTACGATTGAACCGTGTAGTTGAAGCAAAATTTAATCTTGGTTCATTATACGATAATAAGAATATGTTGCTATGGACTATTCTTATTCGAGAATGCTGTCATCGTCATTGCCGTTTGTTATCACGAGATGATAAAAACTTCTTCTGACCTCAAATTACTGGTGTCCATTTATCGAATATGTTGTTCCACACATAACCTCCATGTCCTGTCTACACTCTTTATTACAATAAAAACATCAGAAGGTCTTAATGGAAACATTTACAAGTGTAAATATTTCTAATTTCATTTTTGAATAAATGCTAAGCTATTCGTTCGATTTTGAAATGTTGAAATGTCTTGCTCAGTGAATAATTTTTAGAGCTTCCTCCGAAAATATAGGAAATAAAATAAAGTTTTTCTGATTATGGGGCCAGGATTTTCAATTGTAAATATTAGGCGTGCAAGTAAAGAGTGAGCCATCTGTTGGTCCTGTTTTTAATCGATACATTTTAGTAGTTAATGTTATGTTTCATCATGAAGTCGCATTTTGATTGTCCAAACAACGATATTTCGTAAACTACGTGAGAGTTTTGGTCGACATGGACGTCCTACTGAGCGTGCAATTGGCAGACTTATTGATCGTATCAACATGTTCATCCAGTTCGTACTCCTGGTGCAGTAAACATTTCATGGACCACATTACGACGCATTTTGCATGTTGATCTTCATTTGCATCCATACAAAATTCAACTAATTCAAAAATTGAAGCCACCAGACCAGTTTAAATCTTCATCGTTTTGGTAATTGGATGCGTGATTGAAATGATTCGTGTTAATGGGTACGTCAATAAGCAAAATTGTCGAATTTGGGGAGCGAGGAAGCCTCATGTTATTCACGAAACACAAGTTTATCCTCCAAGAGTCAATGTTTGGTGTGGTTTATGGACTGGTGGTATCATTGGGCCGTTTTTCTTTGAAAACTTAACAAGAAACTGCCCTTACAGTGAATGGGGAACGTTATGGCAACAGGTTAACTGGTTTTTTGTGGCCCAAATTGATTGAATTGCGTGACATCGGGTTCAACAATTCATTTATCAAGTGCAACAATTCATTTAATTTCAATAAAATTTGCTGATCGTATAATTACCAGAAATTGTGAAGTCCTTTGGCCAACAAGAAGCCCTCATTTAACACTGCTTTTTTTGTTGAGTTATTTTAAAGGATGGTGTATGCTAATCATCATTTAAAGGATGGTGCAAGCAAAATAGTCGTCGAGCCATTTTTGCTCATCTTCAATTCGTGAACCGCTGGTCTTACAAATATGATGGCATCGATCTGAATAAGTGGTAGTCAGAGGGAGCCAAATCTGAGGTGGAGTTCCTGGGTTGATTTTGCTGTATAATCAACCACGCTATATAATATCACCTTCAAACGGAATTTTTTCCAGCGCATCACTTAATTTGATCAATTGGGCCTGGTAACGTTTAGCTGTAACAGTTTGACCAGATTTCATAAGGTAGTAGTGCATGACTCCTTTACATTCCCACCAGATACACAGTAACACTTTCTTAGCATGAATATTCATTTTTGCAACTGATGTTGTTGGCAGGCCTGAATAATTCCATGGTTTTCTGCATTTAGTATTATCGTACAACATCCACTTTTTATCACAAATGGCTTTGTGCAAAAAATTTTTTTTTTCCTAACTATTTTGCAAGCTCTTCTTGAGCTTGACATAGATCTGTATCGAGTAAAACTTTAACTTTTTCGTCTTCAAATTGTTTTAGTGCACGTGGATAGGGCATGGTTCGAATAATCGATTAATTGATTAATCGGTCAATCAGAGAAAAAATCGATTAATCGATTAATTTATAAGGCTGTCGATTAATCGGTTCTCATATTAATACTCGAAAGAAGCCTAAAAAGCGCATTTTTAACTATGTATAATAATATAGGGCAACCAAAAATATGTTCTTAAAAATAGGTTTTAGGGGTATATCCTCTATCCGGTCTCAAATTATTTAATTGCGAGGCGAAATAGGGTTACTAGATTTAGTTTGCCATGCCAATTGACACATTTTTTTTAATTTTAAATTTATTTTGCGATTGTAAAGTAGAAATACACGAAAAGACTGTTACGCATTTTCCGAGGTCGCAGTCTTTTCATGTATTACTACTTTACAATCGCAAAACAAATTTAAATTTAAAAAAAATGTGTCAATTGGCATGACCAAATAAATCTTGTAACCATAGTTTGCCTCGCAATTAAATAATTTGCGACCGGATAGAGGATATACCCCTTAAACCTATTTTTAAGAGCATATTTTTGGTTGCCCTAATAATAAATATTATAGTTCTCTTTAAAAAGAAAATAAAAACTGTGAGCATATTATACACATTGTAGTTAAATAAAAAAAGCGGTACTTTCCCGTTTTTACTCCAATTTAATTTTTTATTTTTATTTTCGTTATTTTTCACATCGGAGAAAAGAAATTTACTAGGAAACAAACGAAATTCAGTATAAATTGGCTTCTCGACGTTTGATGTTCTATATAGTTGTAGTTTAAAGTACTAAGTAGTTATTAATATTTATTGTGTAGTGTATAGTGATAGTTATTGTGTGTAATGTGAACGGAATCCTTTATCGAGATTTTTATTTGCAATTATTAACAAGTACGAACGTAAGTCTTAAAATTAATTTAAGTGCTTTTAGATTTTAATTTAATAAAATTAGATTTTTAGACAATAATATGGATGACAATAAGAACGAAACCAGTGATTGGATCATATCAAAAGACAGACGATCCGAGATTTGGAAGCATCTATTATTAAACAAAAAAGATAAAAATATATTAAAGTGCAAGCATTGTGATACTGTGTTTAAACTTCATCAATCAACAACAACCTATCGGTATCATTTGGAACACAAGCACAATTTATTGAAAGTGGAACCTTCACCTTCAACATCTCAAAAAAATATAGCACATGGAACAAATACAATAACATCATACTTTTCACAACATTCCACAAAATCCCCAGCATTAGTTCTCGCAAAACTTCCTGCATTAGATCGCATACCGTTCGCTACTCTTGCAAACAGCGATGAAATAAAAAATGGCTGGAAAGCGCAAGGCTTGAAAATGCCTCTTACTGAAAAAGGAATCAGAGCTGCTGTTATGGATTATGCTGTAGAAGTGCAGTTAGGACTAAAACATAAATTGAAATTGAGAATAACTGACAACGAACGATTCTCTTTATCACTTGATGAATGGACATCTAAACGTAATCGGCGATACATGTGCCTTAACGTTCACACAAAGGATTCGCTTATTTATGGACTAGGGGTGATCAGAATAAACGGCTCAATGCCTGCTACAAGCGCAGTTGAAATTGTACAACAAAAATTACGCCACTTTGACATCGATTTACATAAACATATTGTTGCAGTCGTTACCGATGGTGCATCTGTAATGAAAAAGACGGGTCGGCTAATGGGTGTTTATCATCAAGTTTGTAACTCCAATGGAATCTATTTAGCAGTTGTGAATGTGCTTTACAAAAAATTGTCTACAACTACAACCGAAGTTGACTCTGAACATATAGATTATCAAAGTGACAAAAATTTCGATGGTGAGTCAGATTTAGATGAAGATGAGAATGCGAAGAAAGTGAAAAACAGTATTTGATAGATGAAGTTCCGGAATTTAACAACAATGAGTGGGTTATAGCACCGTGCTTTTTGACGATTATCCAGAAAGTTCGAAAAATCGTGCGATTATTTCGGAAATCGCCAGTTATAACGATCTATTGCAGAGAGCATGTATTGCAAAAATAGGGAAAGAATTGACCGCACCAGATGGAATTCTATGTTGGCAATGTTTAAAAGGTTTATGGAATTGCAAGACACTATCACCAGTATATCTGACGTTAGATCCTACAGGGGTGCAGACATGGACAGCGATCATATGCTTGTCGTATTTAAATATAAGTGCAAACTGTCATCTACGTTCAACAGACAAGCACAAAAAACCGTTCGATGGAATGTTGATGCTCTAAAAGACCAAACGTCACTGCAGAGTTACCAATCAGCTGTCATTAACTATCTAGAGCGACCCAGCAACAGCGAAGAAGCTCCTTCTAACATCCAGGAGCAGTGGCACACAATACAATCAGCCATTACCACCGCGGCGCAAAACACTATCGGAAGAAGACCTCCGAGACCCCGCAATGATTGGTTCGATGATCAATGTCGCCTGATCGTCGCAAATAAACAAAAGCTTCGTGAAAAATGGTTGGCTCGCAACACTAGAAGCACACATGCAGAATATCTCCGCGCCAGAAAAGCCACGATTAAATACCTTCGTCAAAAGAAACGCGATCATATGAGATTATGCATCGAAAACATCAGCTTCCAAGCGGAAGTAGGAAATTCAAGGGACTGTTTTGCTAATGCCAGGAATCTCACTAAAGACTTCCACCCAAGAAGTACAGCCATCAAAGACGGGAATGGAGTATTGAGAACAAACGTGGCTGATGTTCTCTCAGTATGGCAAACCTACTTTCAAAATCAACTAAATCGGAATGACGACGTGACCCCCATTAGAGCAATAGCTCCTCCAGGTGATGAGGTCTTCGTCGAATATCCCACAGCAGAGGAAGTAGACGCAGCTATTAGTCGATTGAAAAACGGCAAGGCACCCGGTCTCGATGGAATCCCCGTGGAATTAATTAAACTCGGAGGCGCTACTCTTGCAACAAGTTTATACGATCTCGTCGTTTGTATTTGGGACCAAGAAGAGTTGCCGGAGAATTGGAAGACCGCACTCATATGTCCGTTGCATAAAAAAGGCGACCGTCTTAAATGTGAAAACTATCGTGGTATAGCTCTATTGAACACTGCTTACAAAGTGTTGGCTAATGTTGTACTTGCCAGAGTCATCCCTTTCGCCGAAAACATCATTGGCGACTATCAGTGTGGTTTTCGTCCCAACCGATCGACCACTGATCAGTGTTTCACCATGAGGATGATCTTGGAAAAATGTTGGGAGTACAACATAACCATACATCAATTATATATAGACTTCCGGCAGGCATATGACAGTATAAACCGCGACAACCTTTGGGCCGCGCTCATATGCCTAGGTATTCCAGAGAAACTTGTTTCTCTGTGTAAATTAACAACGTCTGGATCTGCATGTAGAATTGTAATTGAAGGATCTGTGTCAGACTCCTTTCAAATAACATCTGGTGTTCGACAGGGAGATGCATTCGCGCCTGTGCTGTTCAATTTGGCGCTTGAGTACGTAGTGAGGAAAAGCAACATTGAAACTTCGCGCTGTATATTCAATAAATCAGGCCAAATTCTTGGATATGCAGATGATATCGTGCTTCTTGGCCGAAGACCTAGCGACATCAAGGACAGTTTCATACCGCTCAATCGCTGCGCAAGAAGACTTGGTTTGGAGGTGAACAGTACCAAAACGAAATTTTTAACAACACCCAGGAACATCTCTATGGCAAATCTCGAAATTGGCGACCATAATTTTGATAGCGTCGAAAATTTTAAATACCTCGGGTCACTTATAACATCATCAAACGACATGCAGGCAGAAATAAAAGCCCGAATCGCTGCCGGACAACGAGTTTTCTACGCGCAATCAAAATTATTGCGATCTAAACACCTATCGCAGTCGTGCAAGCTCGCACTTTATAAAGCACTGATAAGACCTGTGCTGACTTTCGGAAGCGAGAGCTGGACCATGACCTCTAACGACTGTAGATTATTATCTACCTTCGAAAGGAAGGTCATCCGTTCAATTTTTGGTCCTATTAAAGTTGCGAACAATGAATATCGGATTCGCATGAACCACGAAATAAAGCAACTTCTCGGAGGTAGCGATATTATCGGCTTCATCAAATCTAATCGAGTGAGATGGCTCGGCCACGTTGCAAGATCGCCACAACAACGAATGGTTTACAAAGTGTTCCATCAACAACCAGCCGGAGTACGTCGTAGAGGAAGACCCCGACTGCGCTGGCGTGACGACGTCGAACAAGACCTACTCGTATTAGGATGTCGAAATTGGAGGACGAGAGCGATGGACCGAGAAGGATGGAGGACCATAATGCGGGCGGCAAAATCCCTTCATGGGATGTAAATGCTAGAGAGAGAGAGAGAAACTGGCAAGTGTAGCCCTGCAAAGCCATGCACCATCGACCGAGACAAGTGCTAATCCAAAGGGACCAGGTCCGGCAATGGCATGGAGCGTTGTCGTGTTGCAATGTCGTTCGTTCGTGACTCCTATTCTGGCCGTTTATCGAGCAATGTAGCGTTCGATACGTATTTCAAGCTAAAGTATAAGTCTTATTTGGCTGGCATTCAAGACAAAATCAAATCCCAAACAATTCTGGAAATACTTCAGAACTAAACGTGAAATCGAAGGGTACCCGGCCCCTATGACATATAATAATTTACGCACTTCGAACGCCAAAGAGATAGCAGTCATGTTCGCCGAATTTTTTCAATCTGTATACCGACCAAAGAATAATACTGAATTCACTAATGAAACCAGCCATATAAACATATATATATCACTCCTCCAATTATATCCGTTGACAACATTCTATCAGCCTTGAAAGACTTTGGTTGCGGATGTGGGCCAGGACGACATTCCTTCAGTTATGTTAAAAAGGTTTGCGAATATTTTGGTAGATCCGTTATGTAAGCTTTTCAATCATTCGTTAACATTGGATGTTTTTCCCGAGAAATGGAAAATCTCTAAGATAACACCAATTTTCAAATTCCGGTAAACGAGATGACGTCACATGCTACAGAGGAATATCAACAACATCATCAATTCCTAAACTATTTGAACTGGTCGTATGCAATAGTATTAAATCAACATTAATACGTCATATATCTGTTAACCAGCATGGATTTATGCCATGTCGCTCTACTTTTTCCAATCTTGGTTGAATTCACTAACATATAGTTATAAACGAGATTGAGAAACATAACCAAGTTGATGTGGCATATACAGATTTCAGTTAGGCATTTGACTCTATCTGTCACCATAAAGCACTACAACGCTTGTATACATTTGGATTTTCAATAAAATATATCAACTGGTTCAAGTCATATTTAACAAGTCGTCAGCAACATGTAATAATAGGAAATAAGAAATCTAAAGTTATAAACGTGACTTCTGGTGTTCCCCAAGGATCTCATATTGGACATGGTTTTTTGTTGTTTTCATTGACAGCATAACGAACATAATAAAAAACTCAATTGTTCTCATATTTGCCGATGACGTAAAATTTTTTCATACGATCAAACAAATTCGCGATTCTATCGAACTACAAGAAGACCTCAATAGACTTTGTAGCTGGTGTGACCAAAACTCATTGGATTTGAATATTAACAAATGCAAAATTATGAATTTTCGTCGCAAACGGAATTCAATAATTACCGCATACAACATCAATGGCGTAGAAATTTAGAGGGTATACGAGATTACAGATTTGGGAGTCACCTTCGTTGAAAATATTAGTTTTAACAGGCACATCGATAACTGTATTGCTAAAGGAAACGTTTGGCTTTGTCAAACGAAGGACTCGAGAGTTTAAGGATATAAAAACGGTATGTTCACTATATTTCGCTTATGTAAGATCTCAAGTGGAATACGCCGTAATCGTTTGAAATCCTTACCACAATGTTCACATCAAGAGAATCGAAAGAATACAAAATAAATTTATGTTATTCCTGTTAAAAAAATCTGGTTGGGACTACGACCATAGAGAACCATTCCACGTAAATGTGGCTCGATTACCACCATGTTCAACAAGGTGCAAAGAATGCAATATTTGCACTCTTCGAAATAGACGCCTTCTTCTAGATGCCATTTTCATCGGTAACGTACTACTTGGAACAGAACACTATTCCACCGAGTACGGAGATAACAACGCAATCAATATATCAGTGAGAACATTTAATACAATAAGAGGATCACTTCGACTTCAATTTATCTAAAAACACTTTCAAATCTAACTTGAAAAAATATTTTTCAAATTTATAATTACTTTTGACTGCTTCAAATTTGAAGAACTACCCTTAAAATTTTTAAAATTCAACTTGAAATTGACTTTTTAATATTTTATCTATCTGTAAATTTTAGTAGAGTATCAAAAAAATTTCTGTAATTCTAAGTTTGAAATCATAAATGTATTATATTACTAAATCGATTTCTTGAAATAAATAAATAAATAAGTAGCGTTGCCCATTGACAGTTTCGACCTGTTTCAGCAGCCTATCGTACACGATTCCTTTCTGGTCCCACCAAACGCAGAGCGTTGTCTTTTTCCCGAAGCAATTTGGCCATGCCGTCGATGTTGATGCTTCGCCAGGTGAATGCCACGAATTCTTGCGTTTGGGATTTTAAGAAAAGATCCACTTCTCATCTCCCGTAACAATTTACGACAACAGTCACTAGCACCATCTATGTGTGAAACCCGGATATTTAGTAGAGCGCCTGATATGTATGAGTATATATTAACCTTCCATGAATATCAGTCTATGACCTAATTTTAATATTGGAATTTTTGATTTGTTCTCACTTCCTCGATGAAAGTTAGTTAATCACGGTTCCGAGCTAGATTCCCGCCTGGTGATCATAAACTTAACTGGTATTTTTAATGTGTCTTGTGTCATGTTAGAGATACATAAGCCAAAATTGGCAGCCTGTCTCTAAAATATTTCATTAATTAAAAAATTAAACCTTTCTCGAAACAACCGAAGATGGTTACTATACCGTCTTCGGATGTCTCGAGGACATTTATACTTTTCCACTTAACCTAACAGAGTTGCGATTTTCTTGAAATGAAGACTCAATGTGTTTACCATCTGTGATAAGAGTTGCTTTTTGCGTGGGATGACGGAAGAAAATGAAAATGGTAAAGTTCAAAATTGAGTTAAAAAACATAATAGCGCCAAATAAAACTTCGTAGCAAAAAAATTGAAGTCATGCACTGTTAGCACTAAGTGGTTTTAGTTAGGTGACTCAAACATCAACTTCATGTACTAGTCACTGAACCACGATCTCCGGAATGCTGAAGTCGTGCATTGTTTGCACTAAGTGGTTTTAATTAAGTGATTCAATGACCAATTTTGTGTAATAGCCAGAAAAATGACATCAGTTAGGTGACTCATTGACCAACTTCATGTACTAGCCAGATCTGAATCAATATTTCTGGAAATGGCCCTAATATTGGTCATCCAAATTTGAGCTTAAATGACAATGTACACCTAGAAGATCAAAATTCGTAGCTAAAACCTGAAGTTGTACATTGTTTGCACTAGGTAGTTTTAATTAGGCGAATCAATGACCAATGTCATGCCCCTACCCAGACCTGCATCGCGATCACCTGGAATGGCCAAAATTGGGACAATTTAAGTACAACCCACACAAATGTGTGAGTAAAAAACCATAGTATGTAATGGCGTTTTTGATAAAAAATTTCGCTTGATTTGGAGTACAACCAACACAATTATGTGTATAGTTATAGTATTTTTTCTCGGACGAAAATAAATTAAAAAAGGAATTCACAAATTCCTTTGTTTTTGTTTTCCGGCCTACTGAGGAGAAAAGTTTGATGTAAATATTTACAAAATGGAATTAATTTCTGCATATCTAAATTGGAATGGAAAATTATTCACAATTTAATTTTGTTTTGGAAAAAATTAACACTAGCTTTTTACCTCAGTATGCAAGAATAAAATAGTTTAAATAGAAATTACAAATAAAAAATTTTCCCAGTTCCCTATTTCCGATAAATTACCAGAACAGTGCCACTGGTCCTAACGCACGAATTTTGGTTTTGTTTTACCAATTTGAATCTTCTAGGTCTCCTGCTGTCATTTTTACACAAATTTGGATAACCGTTATCGGCCATTCTCGAGATCGTGTTTCAGGTCTGGCTACTGAAGTTGGTCATTAACTATGTCTACTAACTAGAACCACCTAGTGCTAAAGAAGTACGAATTCGGGTCTTTTAAACGAATTGAAATCTTTCACGTGAACTAATGACATTGTAACTAAAATTTGGAAAGACTTTATTGGTTTGCCTGGATTTCGTGATTGAGGTCTGGTTAGTACATGAATTTGGATTTTGAGTCAACTACCTAAAACTATACCTAGTACAAACAATTCACGGCTGCAGGATTAAGCGTTCCGGAGTCAGTGAATGAAGTGGGTGTTTACAAGTATATACGAGGGAAATAAGAAAAGCTCGCTTAGTTGTCCAGAATTTTTTTTTTTTCGTATTTATTCTTATTCTTCGTTTTTTTTATCTTCTTAACATGATCGCTATTTATTTCAAAGCATATCTTATGCCTAAAGATCCACTTCTCAAAACAGTCTTCAAAATCTTGCTTTTTAAGATTATCAAGTTACTGAGTTTTTTTTAATTTTTGGAAATAACCAGAAATCACAAGGTGCTACATCCGGGGAATATGATGCTTCTCGTATTTGTTCGATGCCAGATATAGCAATGAAGTTACTCGTAATTTTAGCAGTGTGAGCTGGCGAGTTGTCATGATGTAAAAAGTAGCGCCGCAAATCCTCATTCTTCCGGTTTTCCAACAAATTTTTGAAAACTGGGGGTAAGCAGTTTTCGATATACCTTTTTCCAGGGGAATAGCAGCTACAATTTTTGATCGGGTGAAGTAAACTGACAGCCTTACTTTTGTTTCTGATTTTTGTTGCTTAGCTTTTACGGGTGAGTTTGCTCTTGTTGCGCTCCATACCATGCACTGCTGTTTAGTTTCTGGATCGTACTTATAGAACCAAGATTCGTCACCAGCAACGACTTTACTAAAGTTGCTAGACTGTCCATTTTCCAATTTATTTAGGAAAAATTAAGCAAAATACACTCGAGCTTCTTTTTGGGCCTCATTTAAAATTCGTGGAACTCACGGAAAAATGTCCCGTCTGGAATAATCGAAACCACTTGAGAATAGTATATAGAGACAGTGCAATCATTCTATATGCAATTTAGCATTCATTGAATATTTGTATTGGCTTTAGTTTACGCCAAAAACCGAAGACAATCACAGCGAATTTCTGTTTGCGTTGGTGGTGGAATTTCGTCTGATCAATCCTCAGCTATTTTGCGATTTCTTGTCTCCATTTTAACTGATCGTTGTGAAATTTTGAAAAGTCTCATAAAACAATTGCAAAGGATTTGGTATTTTTGATTTAAAAAAAAAAGAAACTTTAAGAGTCACTAACTAAGCGATAAATTTTGTTACTCCCCTCGTATTAGTTTCTATAATAAACGAAAAATTTGCTAACAGCGCCAGAATGGACTAACATGTGAAAATGGTTTTTGATCCGTGACCTACGATATGATTGCACGAGTAATATGAGAAAAATATATAATTAATAATTATTTTATTAATCGGACAAGCCCTAACATTCGAATTATATACGAATACAAATGTCATTACTGTTGTTGTTTATGAAAATATATCGGCCAGGTACTTTAAAATCCGCAGGCAACTCTCGATGTCTCGGATAACTCAATTTTAACAATTCTTTAAGACCTAAATAGTAAAGTTGCAGTCAAATAAATTGTTTTAACAAATTTTTAAAATTTCGTGGGACAATATTTATACCTTCGGGCTAATCCGTAGAAATAATGATTCATAACGTATTTCGCATTTTTGATAAGATATGAGTTATAAGTACGACTCTCAACACATAAATTGAATGTTTCAATTTGTTGTGAAAATGTTAATGATGACTCGATATACAAGGCAACAACCAACCCATCTCTAAAGTTTACATCAAACTACTAAATTATACTTACATGTTGCTATCTATACAGTGGTAGTAAATAACATTTTCCGTGGGCTTATATTTTTACGAAGGTTTATATTTTCTTCTCTATGTTACACATCGAAGGCAACCTTTATAAAATCTTAATTTCGCTCTTTCACAAAACATAATTATTTTATTACAACTTATGGTAATTATGCTTAAGACTCTTATATTTAGATACTCGTACATATTTAATACACTTAGAAGCTAAACCAACATATCAAATCTTAATAATCGTTATATGTGATTTATATTTATATGAATATGATTTATGTACGTCTCATTATGTTGACGCCAGTAATGCTGATATAAATGTCGCGCACTTAACGCGAAAGTGTATGACGAATTATATAAAATATTTTTCTTATCATGCGGTTTCAACGGAAGTATTTGACTGTATATAAAACATATCAAAGTGAGACCTACCACAGATATAAATTTTTCGTTTGATGTTGTTACAACTTTTTTAAACACAAAATTTTAGGTTAGATATTCTAAGAAAAATAAATAAAATATTTCAAGGGTATAAAAATTCGTCGTTTTATATAACCTCCAATTGACTTATATTCGGACCCATACTTACTTCATATAATCTAATGATTGCAAAATATTAAAAGCGAAACGACGAAAATGTTTCCCAATATACGTAAACTTCCAATTAAAAGTTCATTAAACTTTTATAAATTCAAAAATTATGTAGATATTTTCTACAACGAAATTACAACAAAAATGAAAAAAGATTTCGATAATAATTGGATTTTAGAATATCATGAATGTTTAAAATGGTCTTGTGTATGCTCGTAGGTAATCTTGTTATACATCTGCTACATATGTTGATATACAAATTTGGTCTCTGGTCTTTTTAGTATCCATAGCGTCTAAAAAAATCTCGCAAAAATTAAAATATGATATTTTATAAAATGGAAAAAAGCTTCTTGATATGCCTTTAAGTACTTTACTTTTTAACTTGTGTACATGTTGCTAAATCCGAGCAAAATAAATAGCATTTTTCGAATGGTTTCTTATGTATGCATAGGAAATCGACTTTTTGTCCATTTTGTACTTTGTTTAATAAAAGCTTTTTATAAACAAAACAAATATTTTTCTGGATTTTCATCTGGTTCTGTTTAGATGGGAGGAATATTTTACTTTTCCTTAACACAGAATATTTGTTTAAGAATTCTTAAGTAAATATGGTTTTTTACCTAAATTGGGCCTTAAACCCGAACAATGACGGCCGAACCGTGAAAGGTTAAAATTACAATAATTTTTAAGTACGTAAACATTGATTTAACTGATTTGAAAAAAAAATTAATCTTGACCTTCAATAAATTTTGAGGGTCGGTCTGCTATATTTTGATATATTGATTGGATTTGCGTTGACACATATAATTCTGATAAGTAATGCTTACGCACATTTTTAAATTAATCGAAATTTTCAAAAGTACGACAAAAGGCCTAGTAGCAAGTTTGAATTTAAACAAAAGTTCAAAATTTAAGTAATGCCGGATTCACACTTCTTTGTTCATTCATTCAAAAAAATTTTCGATCAACCATCTCTTGTGAAAAAATGGAGAACGTCATTTTGGAGCAATATGATTGGTCGAAAAAATTGTTTGAATGGATGAACGAAGAAGTATGAATCCGGCCTAACGGAAAATAATTCGACAATAGTGACAGTATAGATTTTTGATATAAATTTTTGAGATTCCTTAACATAAAAAATAATAAATTTCTAGTCATTTGTCTACACCTGACTTTCTCATACCACGAATTAATCGAGTAATTGGACTAAAGTACTAAGTACACCGGGCCTATTCCTACAGCCTGTTTACACATAACAAAAGTGGAGGATAAGAAACGTTTTTTAGGACGAAAAAACCTGGTTGCAGACACCTAACGTTTGTACGGCACAAAGACAACACAGTTCTAATATACTAGTAGGAAGAATAAAGGTTTGTTTCTTTCAATCGGTAACATCATCATGAATAGTAATTTATAGTAGCAAGGCATAAATTTCAACAATGCAAATATACAATGGGAGGGAGGCGAAGTCCTAGATGTATACCCCCGCGGTGCTCTCTTAATGAATCAGGCGGTGCAGTGTAGACGAGCAGAGGGAATTCTATTTCTAGTCAGGGACACTACATGTCAGGGCGAGTCACTGGTGCCCCAGCAGATGCCTTAAGATTCTCATCAGTACGTGATTCACACACGTAACAAACGGGTTAAGCGGCAGGCCAATAACTTTCTCATAAAAACAATTAAGTTATGAACCCTAATCAAAGGCCTCTGTTTAGCCTCTTAAGACCTGGAGACTCCAGAACCTTTCGAACCAAGCAAAGAGTTACACATTCGGACGTACTTGCACTAAAAGAGCTTAGATGGTCTGGGAGTGGGATCCATGACACCACCAATGGTTACACTCTTCATTACGCGGTCATCAAAATGGAGGAGAATTTGCCGTTTGCTTCCTCATCCATCGGCGCGTGAAGCATCATATCATCGAATTCCACGTTATCAACATCCGGATATACACGATCAGACTTCGCACTAAGAAATTTAATATCAAGATCGTGAATATACATGCACCCACCGAAGGTAAATCTGATGACATCAAAGATCTATCCTTTGTCGAGCTGGAGGAAGTCATCAATAACAAACCGCACCACGACATCATAATCATCGTGTGGTGACTTTAATGCAAAAATCGGTAGGAGTGCAGAAAATACATCAAAAATGGAGATCGAATGATGGAAGAATGGAAAACCAAATCGAAAGGCTTCACCAGCATATCCGACGTTAGATACTACAGAGATGCAGACATGTCTCAATAGACGTGCAATAGACAAGCACAAAAGAGAGTTCGATGGAATGTCGATGTTCTAAAAGAATAAGCGTTATTGCGAGAGTTACCTATCAGATGTCACTAACTATTTCGAGCGACCCAGTAACAAAGAAAAAGCTCCATCTAATATTTAAGAGCAGTAGCACGCTATACAGTCAGCCATAATCACCGCGGCGCAAAATGCTATCGGAAGAAGACCTCCGATGCTCCACAATGATTGACGCGATGATCAATGAATGCTGCCTGGTCGTCGAAATCAAACGAAAGCTTCGTGAAAAATGGTTGACTCGCAAAACTAAAGCAGTCTAGTACAAAACACACAAGAGAAAAGAAGCGCGATTATATGAGATCATGCATCGAAAACATCAGCTTCCAAGTATCGAAAACATCAGTTTTGCTAACGCCAGCAATCTCACTAAAGACTTCCACCCAAGAAATACAGCCATCAAAGACGGAAATGGAGAGCTGCGAACAAACGTGATGTTCTCTCAGTATCTCAAAACTACTTTCAAAATCTGTCAAATCGGAATGACGAAGTGGCCCTCATAGAGCAATAGCTCCTCAAAGTAAAAAGGTCTTTGTCGAATATCCTACAGTGAAAGAAGTAACAGCTGTTAATAGATTCAAAAATGGAAATGCACCCGGTCTTGGTGGAATTCTTCGCGCAGAATTGATTAAGCTAGAACGCGCTACTCTTCCGATAAATCTATACTATCTTATCGTCTCTAGTTAGGTCCAAGACTGCGCTCATGTCGAAACTATCGTGGTATAGCTCTATTGAACACTGCTTACAAAGTGTTGGCTAATGTTGTGCTTGCCAAACTCATACCTCTCTGCACCGAAAACATTATTGGCGACTATCAAATGTGGTTTTCCTCTCAACCGATCGGTGTTTCACCATATGAAGAAGCGATTGCTGCGTTCAGAATACATGTTTTGGAGATACCTCACTCAGAGTGGAAAAAGTGCTTCGACAATTGGTTCAAACGCATGCAAAAGTGTATAGATCTTCATGGGGATCACACTTTATCACAATAAAGCGATTTTCGATGATTAATATTTGTTTTTGTTCTCTAATCCCGGAATATGAAAGGCAACCCTCGTAACGATTTTCCGTCTCCATTTCCTTCACTTTTAACTTCAGTTGAAAACGTCGATGGCCGACCAGAGCAAGGCAAATCTTCCATCACATCTCGACCGCTTTTGAATGCACTCATATGCACGTATTTTTGATAAAGTCCATTCACCGTAAGCCTTCTGTAACATTTTCAGCGATTCGGCGCACGAAATTATATTTGCAGTACCAAATTTCAGATAAATTGTTTGTTCGATATTTTTATCTATATATCTATATCTATAAAAATGGTGCAAAAAATCTATAGTTGAGAACGGCTGAACCGATTTGGCTCAATCTTTTCTGTTGTGTTCGCAATTACCAGGAGATAGTTCTTACGAAAGAAATTTAAAAAAAAATCCACCGGAAAGTCGGAAAACCCGAAAAATCGAATAAAAAGCCATTTTCATATGAATTTTGTGTGCACATTATTATGAGTTAGGTGGTGCAGTGATTAAAGCTTCGGCGCTTGGGATGGGAGGTACTGGATTCGAATACCACCGGAGGCTGCACGCAAAGTAATATATTTTTTCCGATCTATTTTATCTATTTATCTAAATCTTCTATATATGTATATAAAACCGGCTGAAATGATTTGGCTTAATCTTTTTTTATTGAGTTCGGAATAGTCAGGCGATGGATGGTTCTTACGAAAGAAAATTTTGGGAAAATCCACCGGAAAAGTCGAAAAATCGAAAAATGATGTTTTTGTACAGGATGTCGCACGTATCCGAGATTTTACAATTTTTCTGTTCTAAAAGATGGTCATTTAGAAGAGAAAAATTGTAAAATCTGAGCGAAAAATTCGGAAACTTCCGGCAAAACCCGAAGAAAATAGATTTTTTTCTCTTGTGCATATAGTTGAGAACAGCTGAACCGATTAGGCTCAATCTTTTTTTGTTGTATTCGCAATTGCCAGGAGATGGTTAACGAAACGTTATAATTACATTCGCTTCAATCAATTGAAACTATGTTCCGAGCAGTACAATCATCTGCGCAATGCCATCGCTTCGGACGGGGATGCAACCAACGTCGGTCAATTGGCCATTCTCCCAGCAACTATGTTGGCAGCCCATGGCATATGCATGAATATGTGCAGAATGCCATGACGTATGTGCGGCATTGCGGACAGATTTGTTCATCACGTTCACATGCAATCCAAAATGACCTGAAATTACCGGTAATCTACTGCTATTGTTAATTGAGAAAATCAGATCAGATCAACTCGATTCAATCATCAGCGCCGAAATACCAGATCCACAAACAGACCCGGAGCTCTTCGCGGTAGTCGCAACAAACATGATTCACGATCAGTGCGGAGATCATAATCCAGATTCATCGTGTATGGCCGATGGGAAATGCACAAATGCACAAACCAATATCCGCGTCCGTTGGTGACATACACAATTAGTGGAAACGTCAGTTATCCAATATATCGGCATCGTTCACCCGAAGATGGTGGCACAACAGTCGCAATGAGGTGATAGGAAAAGATATCGTGAGCGATAATCACTGAATCGTTCCGTGTTGCATCTATCGAAAATATTTGCAACACACAGCAATGTTGAATACTGTAATTCCATTTAATTTGTCTAGAAATACGTGAACAAAGGCAGTAACCTGGCAGTGTTCGAAATTGCTGCTCCGGATGTAAATGACGAAGTGTTAAGATTCTAATTGGGCCCTTATGTCAGTTGCAATGAGGCGTTTTGGTGTATTTTCTCATTTGCATTACATGAACGTCATCCCCCTGTTCAAAATTTGTGGATGCACTTGGAGAATGGACAACGTGTCTATTTCACGGAAGCTAAGGCAGCACAACGAGAAGAGTGACCATCAGCTACAACACTCACAAATTTCTTCGAAATTTGCCAAAGCAATCCGTTCGCACGAGCATTGTTTTACTGGGAAATTCATTTCGCTATTATACTTGGAACCAGTTGACGAAGAAGTTTCAACGACGAAAGAAAGATGAACCTGTTACAGGATACGTCGATGTGTATTCGACTGATGCGCTTGGCCGTGTGTACACCGTTCATCCACGACAAGACGAAGGCTTCTATCTTTCGTTTGCTTTTGTTCCATGTTCGTGGTCCTACTTCGTTCGAATCGCTTCATACTATAGAATGTGTGTTGTGCGCCACTTATCGAGAAACTTGAGAACCTTTGAATTTGCAGGAACACGACTCACATTGGGACCCAACACTCGCAGATGCCACTGTTTCTGCGTCGGCAAATCAAATTCGTAGATTGTTCGCGATCATCATAGCGACGTGTCATCCATCAAACGCATTGGAATTGTGGAACAAATACAAGGACGAGATGACTGATAACATTTTCCATCGAGTTCGCACCAACATCGAATTATGAGCTTAAAATGAACGACGAGATACGCAACGAAGCTTTGTTCAGGATCGAAGACATGTACGCGCTTATGATTTGTCGAAATTGGACACGCCAGCACCAATTCGTTTGATGTACGATGCATTTATTCGTGAATTGCAACGAGAGCAAGTGTAAGATCGAAATTCAATGAGCTAAATAGTACAAACGAATGTTCGCTTTTCAATGCACAGCAAAAGAACGTGTACGAAGCATTAACGAAGGCAGTTCACGCTCGAGATGGCACATTCTGTGTTCAAGTTGCCGATGAATATCCACACGAATAACAAGTCAGTGTGATCAATTGCCAAGAACTCGGCGATGGCCACGGTATTCCAGGAATTCAAAATCATCATCTGAGACGAATGCACGATGGTACATAAACGATCATTGGAAGCGTTCAATCGAACGATGAAGGATTTACAAAGTGACTCAAGATATTTTGGTGGAGCGATGATTCTGATGGCCAGCGGTTTTCGTCAAACGTTACCTGTCATTCCGAGATCAACAGCTGCAGATGAACTCAACACATGAAATCGTCAAGTTTGTGGCGCTATGTGAAGAAGTTGCAGTTGACCACGAATATGAGTCGCGTTACAGAACGACTCATCAACTGCTGATTTTACCAAACAACTGTTGGTGCTTAACAATGGTCAAATTCCTGTTGATGTTTTGACAGGATTGATTTCGTTTCCATCGAATTTTTGCATGTTCACGACGTCGAAGGAAGAGCTTATCACGAATCTGTTTCCGCACATCCACTGAAATTGTTTATGAATCATGATTGGCTCAGCAAACGAGCGATTTTGGCAGCGAAGAACAAGGAAAAGTCTGAATTACTTGATTCAAAACCAAATCGCTGGGGAAATGCATTGTTACAAATCCGTTGACAGTGCGACCAATCAAAACAAGAAAACTTTCGACTGAGTATTTTAATGCGCTTGATTTGCCTGGAATACCACTGTATAACTTGATACTCAAGGTAGGATCTGTGATAATCATGCTACGTAATCTGAACCACCCGAGATTGTTTAACGGAACGTGATTGGCTGAGAATAAACTGATGAACAACGTGATTCAAGCGACGATCATCAATGGCAAATTCAAAGGAGAAGATGTTCTAATTCCGAAAATTCTTCTGATTCCAATTGCCATTTCGTTCGACTTCAAGAGCATTCAGTTCCCCATTCATTTGGCGTTCGCTATATGATTAACAAATCACAAGGTAAATCGTTTGGAGTGTGCGGAATAAATCTGAAATTTCCGTGTTTTTCTCATGGTCAATGAATGGAAAAATATTTTTTACCACAATGCATTGTATTGATTCCATTTAAGTTCACTCAAATGAAATACATTGAATTAGTTTGAATTCCAACTGACTTCAATTCATTTCCACACTGAGAGAAAAAATCGAAAAAAACAACTCAAATTTCTATAGATACCTGAGTTTGAATCGACATTTCATTCACTTTTCAATACCATATGCCGCCTTTATGGTTGCTTCTTAATTTTTCCACAAGAGATGATTGGTCGAAAAAACGACGAAACGAACGAATGAACGCAACATAAATTTGCCTTAAATGTTGAATTCGATGGAAATATAATGGAATGTTATTCAACTCAATCTTCTATTGTGAATTGAGTTGAGTTGTTTGATTTTATACCTCATCAAAATCAATTTTCGTGAAGCACAAAATTATTTGCTCGGAGCGAAAAAAATTGGGGCGAAACGAGGTTCGCCGGGTCAGTCGCAAAACACACTTGAAATGAACTAGAGGACAGTTGTGCCAACTTAGCGGCAAAACAAGTTTTACAATCCATTTAAGCGGGCTATTTAAATTACCAATTTTCGTTACTGTTCTGACAGAATGTACAGCGTTAGCATTATCGTTTGAAACTGAACAAAATTCAATTTCGGTTTATGAATAAATGTTTGGCTGTGGGGTGAGAGCGCGTAAAATTTGAAATGCTGGACAAGATATTTTTTAATTTTGATTAAGATCACTTATTAAATCTTGATATTCAATCGAACAGAAAACGGATGAATATTGCATGAACAGGCCCATGTAAGACTTCCCAAACCAAACACTGATCCCATTAACCCAATTTCCATATAATAATAGATCTCATTTGATCACACAATATCTGAACCACATAAACAATTCAACCCCCACATATAATTTATCCTATATAATAAATCATTTCGCTTGCATTTTATATTTTATTCAAATAGCAAACAATAACCGGCATCAGAAATTATCACCGTCAACATAAAAGAGAGATTTCCTATTTTTTTTTCCTAATTCACTCAAATTAAACAGAATCATTAAATCCATACGAACAATAAGAATAATAATAGAACTGTACACAATAAAAAAGATCAAGATCATTGAAAAAATAACATAAAATAAAATACGATTTCAAAGTCAAAGAAATAATTTTATGTGTGGGTGCTGCTGGCTCGAGTCGCTGCTGATAAAGAAAATGTATAGGAAACTAAAAAAATAGAAGATTTTTTATTACAAGTATTTCTGTTTTAAAATTGGTTTAGGCATGGTTATTGTGTATGCTCGTATCGTATATGTACATACAACAGCGTATACGGAAAATTGATTATTCAAATTGTTCATTGTTTTCCTTCAAAAACAAATTTATGAAGGTACACACATAAGATACATAAAAGATATTTGATTTGCATTAGATGAAAATAAAATAAAAGGTAGGTTTTATGTTACTACATCAATATGATGATTAGATTTCGAGTTCACTACAGTTTTATACGTTTATGATGTTTTCGCCCCCCGTCTCGATATAAACGAGACATTTACGAGTTTTGGCACAACTCCTAATGGTCATTGAAATCTATTGCCATCGTTAAAAATTTCTTTTATTTTCACGTTTTTTTTTTTAATTAGCAAACATAATTAAAACGTGAAATGTATACTACTTATTCTGTCATCATGGCCTTAATTTGTTCCTCCTAAGTCATAGGATTAATTGATATTTTAGAAAGGTATTTTACGAGAGGTGCGCTCGATGATAAATGTCGTCTATCGAAAATCATCTGTTTAATTAAATCTTATAAAATACCACCTTCGTTGAGTATTTCCGTTGTTGAATAAAATACACGGCTTACCTGAAACAAAACAAAAACAAACAAATTATTAGACTTAAATATTGATTAAACAAATCGATAACGAATTATTAAGCCGCAGTATTTATTTTTTAAATCAAGTTTCATTAAAATTCAAAGAAATGGCTTAAGACGACGTGTCATTAATCATTTCATCAGAAAACGTATATCCATATACAGAAACTTAGGTAAGTACTGTACACAATGAGTAAGTGTGAAATTCATGAAAGAACTACTTGAAAAAAAAGCAAATCAAATCAAATTATTAACCATCGATTTGTTATATTTCAAGGTAGCACAATGTCTCGAACAGAAACAAAGAAGCATAAGCACAGCTATAGAGTGGAAAGAGTTCTTTGTACCGTCCGTTAAATGTGTGTGGTGTACCCAACAGAATACGAGTGAAAGTATTTTATATTATGCATGTGATATAATTACGAAAAGATATATGATGACATCATCAAATAATTATATTCAAAGATAAGATTAGCCGGCACTGATGAACTTATAATATATTTAGCTTACTTAAGTCACTCATATATACATACATTTTGTGAGACGTTTTGTCATAATATTTGATTGGCTGCATTTAATAATGGAGGAGTAAGTATCGCACATATGCATAATTTACAGATTTGACTTTGGCAAAATTTAAAAAAATATTATGATAAATTACAGAGTGATATTTTATCTCTATGTAAATTAGATAATTATACAATCATTTCGAGAACATGAAAAGTATTTTAATTCGTAGACAGGAAACAGGTTTGATATTTTAGATAAACGATTTGGCTTTATTTAAGTATATCACAAACAGCACCGATTTTAAATAACAATTTAATCGATTGTCAACACGAGCGATTATTTTAAAATATAATGAACCATATATGATCAAGTAGTCAAACGAAGTAGATAAATTAGGTTAAATTTATAATCTTTACGAAATCAGGCATAATGGTTCGACAAAATATTAACTATAGACGAAAATTTGGTATTGCTAAACAAAGACACGTTTGGTGGCGTTTCTCGATATCGAGGGCGCTTCCAACAACGTGAAGGTGGAGGCAATTAGGGAAGGATTGCTGCTACTTGAGATCGAAGACCCAGTAACCAGGCTGATTGATCACTTGCTTGGAAGCAGAAGAGTCATAGCGAGGATGGGGGAAGTTTCCGTCAGGAGACGGGTCGTTCGGGGAACACCCCAGGGAGGTGTCTTCTCTCTCCTTCTTTAGAATGTAGTAATCAATGGACTACTACTGGAATAGGAGAGGGAAGGAATAAGTGTGGTTGCTTATGCCGATGACGTAGCGTAGCTGTCTCGGGTAAGCACCTGGATACAATCAGGGATCGCTATCAATCACTACGAGTTGGGCTAATAGATATGGATTGGGGATTAACCCATCTAAAACAGAGCTGGTCCTTTTCACTAGGAAATATAAAATTCCGGCAATGCTTCCGCCAAGCCTGAATAGTACTAGACTGGTCCTTACTGAAAAGGCCTAGGGATTCTTCTGGACAGTAAGCTCAGCTGGAAACCAAACACGATAGAAAGAGTTAAGAAGGCTACTGTGGTACTCTACTCTTGTAAAAATGCCATTGGAAGAAAATGGGGCTTGAAACCGGAGCTGGTACATTGGCTTTACACGGCAGTTGTAAGGCCCGTACTGCTGTATGGTGTGAGCGTATGGGGACCAGCTCAGGAGACATTAACATAGAGGAACATGATGGGGAAGGTGCAGTAGCCAGCCTGCCTGCTCATTAGTGGGGCGCTGAAAACAACTCCCACTAGTTCCCTAGAGGTCATGGATTCTGTACCTTCTCCCGTTGAATATCCTTGGTAAGCAAATGGCGGTCAATACGGCCGCCCGGCTATCAGCGACTTTGGGGTGGAAGTGCTGTTTGGCTAAATCATGCTGCCACTGGAACTGGCAATTAGAAAACATGAGATTGTACTAGTGAAGACGTACAAAAAATTATCCCACGATTCAATCCAGGAAATAAAAAAAAATCATCAGGCAACACTAATCAATATAAAACTCTATTTGTTCTGGTGTGAAGTTACCCCAGCACAGAATTTGTTTAAATTGATGCAAAATAAACAGTAATTGTGAAGTTAGTCCAGCCCGGTATCTATTAGCAATCACGTTAAATACAAAAATTAAATTCGTTCCATTTAAATTTTGAGAATTTTAATCCTGCAACCGTTATATCTTTATTTGGTTGAGAATTGTACCCAGAAACTGGGCACAATCTCAACATGCGTACCATAAGGGTAATTCAGTGGATACAGCATTACACACCATGGTTCGGGGAATTGAGAAGTCACTGGATTTTAAAAATTCTCGTTGGTGGCGTTTTTCGATATCGAGGGCGCTTTCAACAACGTGAAGGTGGAGGCAATTAGGGAAGGGTTGCTGCCACTTGAGATCGAAGACCCAGTAACCAGGCTGATTGATCACTTGCTTGGAAGCAGAAGGGATATAGCGAGGATGGGGGAAGTTTCAGTCAGTAGACAGGTCTTTCGGGGAGCACCCAAGGGAGATGTCCTCTCACTAAGGAATTAGAGTAGTTGCTTATGCCGATGACGTAGCGATAGCTGTCTCGGGTAAGCACCTGGGTACAATCAGGGATGTGATGCAGAATGCGCTATCAAACACTACGAATTGGGCCAGTAGATGTGGAGTGGAGATTAACCCATCTAAAACAGAGCTAGTCCTTTTCACTAGGAAATATAAAATTCCGGCAATGGTTTCGCCAAGCCTGAATGGTACTAGACTGGTCCTTACTGAAAAGGCGGAATTCCTAGGGATTTTTCTGGAAAGTAAGCTCAGCTGGAAACCAAACACGATAGAAAGAGTTAAGAAGGCTACTGTGGCACTCTACTCTTTTAAAAATGCCATTGGCTTTACACGGCAGTTGTAAGGCCCGTACTGCTGTATGGTGTGAGCGTATGGTGGCCAGCTGTGAAGAAATTAACATACAGGAACATGATGGAGAAGATGCAGCGGCGAGCCTGTCTGCTCATTAGTGGGGCCCTAGAGGTCATGCTGTACCTTCTCCCGTTGGATATCCTTGGTAAGCAAATGGCGGTCAATACGGCCGCCCGGCTATCAGCGACTTTGGGATGGAAGTGCCTGCAAAAAGAGCACTCAACTATAGTCAATTCAGTGCGGCAGGACCTGGCAAATTTGAACTATATAACACCTCTGTTGTGTTTTGGCAAGCTTTTTAAGGTGATTCTTTCCTCTAGGGAGGATTGGAATAGTGGTCTCATTGTGGAGACCGCGACAGCTAAATTCTTCACCGATGGCTCCAAGCTCGATGATAGAGTGGGAGCGGGTGTATTCTGTGCAGAATTAAATGTTAGTTTATCTTTTCGTCAGCCTGAGTACTGCAGTGTGTACCAGGCTGAAGTTTTAGCGATTGAAGAGGTCATAAACTGGTTGAAGCATAATGTAATATCGTTAATTGATATCACTATCTATGTGGACAGTCAGGCGGCCATTCTTTCGCTGAATTCAGTTTCCCTAGCGACAAGGGTGGCGTTGGATTGTCACACATCTCTTTACGAGATGGGTGAACATTTCAATATCCAGTTGGTCTGGGTTCCGGGCCATTCTGACGTTGAGGGAAATTGCAGAGCAGACGAGTTAGCGGTCGTACGGTACGACTCTCCAACTGGCACCAGGGAGAGAATGTGTAGGAAGGCCTATGTCGCAGCAAGCCATAGAAAAGCAGTTGCTTTGACAAATGCTAGGTGGATCGCCAGTTCAACTAGCAGGGTAGCGAAGCAAGTATGGCCTGAGCTGAACTTGAATCGCTCCAAGATCTTAATCACACTAAGAAAGCGTGATTTAGGTAGAATTGTGAAGATAAAAACTGGGCACTGCCTTTTTGGAGAACATGCAAGAAGGCTGGGTCTGCATGCAAATGACTTCTGCAGAAGCTGTATGGACGAGAAGGAGGATGAGACTCTTGCTCACTTCCTTTACTCGACAACCTCTGTGATCTCGAAAGCTGTAATGTGCGCCATCTTTTCCGCTATATTAATAGTACTAAATGGGTTTAAGGGAGTTTATGATGTCGGATCCTGTGGTATCACAATGGGCCATAATTGGCCTAAGAGTGCGATAGCAACCACTGAAACCTAACTTAATCGTTATATCTAAAGAGCTCGTATTTGAACGAACAGTAATTACATTTGACACGGTAAAGATACTTGGCACATTGATACAATATAAACTAGTCGCATTGCGGCTAAGTCACACGGAGATGTCACAGTCATGCCTTACTTTTAGAAAAATTTGAAAAAATCGTTCTGCGACAAATTTGCGAAATTGGGTACTGAGCCAGATAAATCCATTCAACTCGCACTGACACTAAAATTAAATTTACTTAAATTTGACAGAATCAAAATATAAATTTGTCGGATTACTGCTATGTGGTTTTAAGGTGGCCACACTCCACACCACAAAATGTGGTTACAATAAAAGCTTTCCGTGGCAAATTTGAAAAATTGGGCACTAAAATCACATTTAAATTTGACACTAAAAAATATAAATTTGTCGAATTACGGCTATGTAATTTTGAGATAGCCCCACGCATGCCATACTTTAACAAAAATTAGGAAAAAAATCGTTCCGTGGCAACTTTGCGAACCACATAGCCTTAATCAGACTAAATTTATATTTTTAACTTGCCAAATTTAATTGTAATTCTAGTTCATATACGAGTACGAGTTGTATGGATATATCTGGCCAAATGCAGAATTTCGCAAAGTTGCCACGGAACGAATTTTTTCTAATTTTCCTAAAAGTAAGGCATGAATGTGACCATTTTATAACTGAATATATCAGAAACGACACTTAGAAACCACTTTTTTTACAATACTCCTAAAAATAGTTTTCACGTTCGCCAATAGATGTCTCTATTGGATTATTCTGGAATTTCAATTTTATCTCTCTCTCTCTCTGGCTTTCACATCCCATGAAGGGATTTCACCGCCTACACTATGACCCTCCATCTATCTCGATCCATCACTCTCGTCCTCCAGTTTCGACATCCTAATGTTCGTAGATCTTGTTCGATGTCGTCACGCCAGCGTAGTCGGGGCCTTCCTCTACGACGCACTCCGGCTGGTTGTTGGTGAAACGCTTTATTTATCATCCGTGGATACCTTGTAGCGTGGCCAAACCATCTCACTCGATTGGATTTGATGAATCCGTTGATATCGCTGCCTCCAAGGAGTTGCTTTATTTCGTGATTCATACGAATCCGATATTCGTCAATTTTATCGGGTGACTATAAAAAGAAAAAATGTTTATAGGTTCCACAAATTGTTTAGTAGTACTTTCAATTCAATTATTTTCACCACTTTCTTGTGCTCTAGCTTGGGTTTCTTTCTACAGTACCACTGAGAGCTTCCGAACGAACCGAGAGGGAATCAATTACTTATTTCAAATAGATGTTGATATGGTGACAATAGTCAATTTTAGCATCGAGTCCAGCATTACGAATTAGAGTCACAATCCAGCATTCAGCTTCCTTTGGTTACATGTTTAATTTAACATTCAACATACTTATACTTACGCATTTGATGGATTCTGAAAAATGTTTCAAAAATCATTAAACGTCTGTTTTCAACATCTTCATTCATCTTTTAGTGCATTACGCCGTCCTTGATTAATGATGTGGCCAAATACCGTAAAATGCGAGAACACATTGTCTGAATGCCGTTCAAATAAAGTAGTTTATACAAAAACATTTCGATAATTGTCTCATTCCTCAGTGTGATTGAAGAACCCTTGTACACTCAAGTATATTAATCAAGTTCGTCGCTGAAGAGGTTATATATCATTGAAATTGCTGTTGTCGATATACTAACCCTCCAGTAGGCGATTTAAATTTTCCAATGCCGACCCCCCAGGTAAGGATTACGATTTCTGATGCCAAATATCCTCATACATAATACATTATTTAAATAATTTTTGTCGGATGGTTGCATGACTAAACGCAAAAATATAAATACGGCATCGAATCCTGATACTCATACAAATATTTGACCAGTTTGTAAACGCTATCGATCATTTCAATTTTGAAATCGAATTCCTGATATTAACGTTTTTGGATCTTTTTTTCAGTTTTCTTTCAATGTAGCTAATACAACCGATTTATAAGCTCTTCCGGTATATCTTCACTGATATTTAACTTTTGGCGAATATCCGTCGTATAATCGATCATACCAGTTTTATTCACGGTTTCGTGACGTACATACATCCATTCTTGTAGCACAAAAATTCCAACAGCCGAAAATCTAAATGCCAATCCAGATACATATCGGGAAAATTTATCCGTTACATCGGATTTTACTATTTTAGTTTAATTCTTTACACGCTTAATAGTTTAGATCTTTAGTTAGTTTAGATATGGTTTAGATTTTACGAATAACAGCAATAAGGTTGGTGCAGCCAAAATCAAAGTGACATTAAATTGAGAGAGATAAATTGAGAGGAAATTTTAGATGTACACTGCGAAGATTTTATAATCGATTTTATTTTATTGAAAACTATCAGCACTATCTATTATCTACCATTTAAACAATTTTATCACTCCTATTTTGATGTAAAATTTCAATTATTCGAGACGAAAGAAACTCATATAAAAATGGAGTTACATATGTCGCTTCTGTATATATTCTGTGCTATAGCCTTAACCCGACAAGTTTAAGCCTTTAACGTGCCAAGTACCTTCAACGTGTCATATGTACCTTTAGTTCGTTCAAATACGAGTTCTTCAGATATAAGTAATGGTTGCATGGCTAAAATTAAAAAATATTTCATTTCAGTAACAGCTACAATTCCAACAGATCATTTTTAAAAACAACTATACGAACAGAAATAATGGTCTTACTGAATGCCGCAGCTTGCATCAAAACCGGTGCGATTTTTAAACACATTTTTAATTTTTCTAACAAATTTGTAGTAATTTAAAATTTACGAAAGTGCGCTTTTCGAGTGTAATTAAACTGTAAATGGAATTATTAATAAATCTTATCAATCAGGGATCTGTAACCACTAGTTATATACTATCTGTAACGAACATTCAGGCCTATCTAAATTGGTATGTGTAATTCCAATGAAAAGTGTTGGACTCGTCTGAGGATTTTGTAGAAATCGTATACTATTTATATAATGTTGCCATCAAACCACATTGTTAGTCACCAATAATATTTTCGGAAAAGGGAATGATTCTGGCAAGTGGAACAGCTGAGACTGGTCATATGAGTAAGGTCTTCCATTGCTCAGGCGCTACTTCTGCTGAGCTAAATTTGCTGAATATGGGACAATATACAATTTCGCCAGTAGTATAATTATGTTTTTTTATTTTTTCTAAATCTAAAACTATAACACACTATGTATATGTCGCAAAAAAATTGTGAACCTGTGTTAAATCTCTATAAATTCAAATTATCTGTCACGCGTCGGTTAGATCACCCATTTTTAGAAAATCAGAGTAAATCTCAGGTAATTCACATAATTATGTCATCTAACTCAATCATGCAACGGTCCTTCCTCTATCTAGGACAGTACGCCGTTTCGTGATATTTTAACAAGGAGCTGAGATATGGTTTTTTTCGTCAAGTGATGCTGCAAAATCGAAAAGAGTTATTGAATAATATATTTTTCCATACAAATGAATATTTTTTAAAAATGCTCCAATCGGCATGGAAATTCCCCTGGGTAATCTCTGTCATGTAGAAAATTATTTTTGCCTAAAGTAGAAAACTACAAATATGGAAAACAGGAATAAACTTGAACAATTTCGAATTTTCATAAAAATTAAAGGGATTGCTCTTGGCCCATTTCTCATTGGCTGAGGTCTCACTTTACTTGTGTGCAACTCCACTCGTTGTCGTATAATTTAAGTAGCTCTAACATTATTATACATCATTAAAATTTGCAAGGCAAGCAGTATAATACTGGCATTATTTCCGTATTAACCGATTTGTATGTTGTGAGCGGCATTATAGTGACTTGCGTAAGCAAATATCGAATTTCCGATAAATCGAAAAGAATTCATCTGGTGAATTTATAATTGGCCGAGAACTGATAAGGCCCCAATTAAAATTTATACTAGATTACCAAATTTCAAATTTAATCTCATCTTTACCTTTATCAGTTCGTGCAGTTTTGAAAATGTTCGCCAAAGTCTATTCAAGGGAGATGCGATTTGAAATCCCGGAATTTAAAATCCTGGATTTTCAAAATCAGGAAAATGTTTATCAATCAGGGGAATGTTTTTCTATTTTTACGATGAAAATGGAATTTCTATACAAGTTCCGAGTGATTCTGGAAAATGACAAATTTAAATGGAATTAAAGTCATTTCTCAGCTCATTAACCTAGAACTCTGTATAATTAAAATATAATCCTAATATGACTTCCGAATATGAAACTGAAAAATCATCAATTTCAATGTGACTATAGGCCATTTCACAACCTATTCAGAGGAAACGCAATTTATGTATTGAAAACAGACAACATGAATGGGACATGACATGGCTTCTGTAAAATTCCCAAATAGAATTACTGACTGTTTGCAGAGAACTTAGAAATTTCTAGACCAATAGGGATTCTTGATGAAAATTAATTTATGTTGGATTTTCTGGAAAATGAAGAAATTTGAAATGAAATTGCTCAACCGATTTGAATAATCATAATTGGGTTCATTATGAGTTCTGACATAGTTCTGGAAATTGGCTAAATTTAAAGGACCGGATTGTAACTTGGTTTGCATGATAAAATTCATTCATTTCTATCTATTTGTACATTATTGTGCTCATCGATTTTAAAACGAATGGAGCATGAATATGGATATATTAGTACCTTGCTCTCTGCTTTTATTCAATAGTTTATTCTTTTTTTATGGTTTTTTCCGTTGTGATTGTGTAAAGAAACTCTGTAATTAATTTAGTATTGAGTGAAAAGTTATCGTGGATACACGTGCAATCCAATGTGGTAAGTTGTCATATTTATAGATTGAATTTAAGGAATTTTAAATAATTTAAAAGTATATCATTTTGTTAGCACATGTTTAAATTTCAATATAATTTAGATTTTAGTGCAATTTTTTAGAGAGTGTTTGAATAAAAAAAATATAAAAATTGATAACACATAATTTTGTACAAATCGTTCTTATAGTAATGTACATGATTAAGTCCATGGACATGTTTATGTACTTTCCGATTTGATTGTAGTTTAATTTTTAATTTTGTTCTTTAGAAAAATGAGTCGAAAATACCGTACTGAAGAGGAATTAATTAATGTATTAAGCACTTGGGATTCAGATTTAGGAGATTTCATAGATCCAAAACTAAACGAAGAAGATGAATTTGAACAAATTGAAAATAATAATCATATTTAAGAAGAAGGTATTGAGGAGGAAGTTGCTGTATCTCATTTAGACGAAGATGAGTTTGATTCTACCGATGAAGCAAATAACGCCACGAATGCCGTAGTTTTGGCCATAGGGACCGAGAATGAAGAAATTTTAATAGATTTAAATATCAACCTTGAAATAATTGATAATTTGGAAGCATTACAATACACAAGAAAACAAAATATAAAATGGAGCCGCCGTCAATATTAACCAGTTATTCCTAATTTTGTACCAATGAATGATGCAAACATAATAGAAACCGTCAAAACACCTTTACAATATTTTATGAATTATTTACCAGAAATAATATTTGACGAAATCGGTGTTCACACAAATTTATATGCCCAGCAGAATATGGTTGTCGGATATAAACATGCTAACAAAATGGAAATAAAAAAACTTTTTGGATTACAAATAGCTATGGGACTTTTTAAGCTATCGAGAATTCGTTTATATTTTGACAGATCATTAGGAACAGAAATATTCCGAAACACGATGACCAGTGATCGATTTTTTCAGTTGCGTAATAATCTACATATTACGCATAATTTGGAGATTCCCAAGGATTGCCCAGGCCGATTCTATAAAGTTCGGCAAACAATAAAAGCAATATAAAGTAATGTAAAGCAATGTAAAGCAATACATGAGAGGTAAACTTAGCCCTTGGGAATTAAGGTATATGTACTCTGCGGAAAATCAGGTATACCATATGATTTTTTCCTATACTAGTGCGAGAATTCATGGATGTCCAACGACCATATCTCAAAATTTGGATTTTTATCGGCTGCTGTTTTACATTTGGCAAACCGTCTTAAAAATACTGGGCATATTCTTTATTGTGATAATTTTTTCACAACTTACCAACTTTTAGAAATCTTAAGAGACAAACAAGTATACATTGCGGGTACAATACGAATTAAAAAAAAAATAAAAAAAAAATAACCGTTGTAAAATGGATGGATTCAAAGCCAATTTACGTAGCGTCAAATTTTGTTAGAGTTGGAAATGAACAGGAAGTAAGATGGGAAAAAGGGTAAGCTGGGTAAAACAACCAGAAATAATAAAATGTTATAATAATGGAATGGGAGGTGTAGACCTACTACATCAGCTCATTAGTTATTATAGAACATTTATATCCTCCAAAAAGTGGCCTTTACGATTATTCATCCATTTTACTGATTTTGCAGTAACCGCTAGTTGGCTGGAGTACAAAAAGGACTGCATTTAAAATAAAATTAATTAAAAAAAATTGTTAGATTTATACTACATTTCCGCATGTACTTATTTAGTCAATCTTTAAAGCGTGGTCGGCCTTCAAATACGGAAAGTCTAAATTATGATGGTGGCTCGGTCGATTATTTTCCTACATCAAAACGTGTTTTTGAAACAAGGCCTGTGAAAGATGTGCAGTTAGAAAGGTATGATCATATGCCGAAACATGACTAGAAAGAGGAACCTACTCGCTACAAAAATGTTAACTGCAGTAGTCGATCACATTTGTTTTGTGAAAAATGTTTAGTACATTTATGTTTGAACAAAGACCGAAATTGTTTTGAACAGTTTCATCGAACAGCATAAATTTCATATAATATTCTTCTTTATTATTAAGACTTGAATTTCAAAACGGAATGTGATATATTTTTGTGATTTAATTTGAATTTTTTTATTTTATAAGTATCCCAATTTTATAAATTTATAATCAAAAATGCCTAAGATATAATCAATTTATAACTCGTATGTATTATATGAAAAGTACAATTTTTTATTTTTTTTTCAAATATAAATGAATTTTTATAACTGAAATCAGTAACATATTTATTTTGTTTTAATTTTATGAGTATTTTATTTTGAAAAACTTAAAACCACTACTTCGGACTGTACATAAAAATGTATACAATAGCCAAAATCCACCCCCATTGGAATTTTTTATTTGTTTTTGTAATAAGTAATTGTATTATTTTGGATATACATATAAGTACATACTTATACATTTTTCATAACAAAAAAATTGTACAGTACTTAGAAAAAAAGTTCGAACGAAAGGGTTTTAATGGAAAAATGTATGGGTTTTGGAAAATTATCATTTCAAAAGGAACTTAGCCAGTTGTGGCTCAATTGGTAATAAAACTTGACTGGTGTGATAAAAATGTCTAATTTGGATTAAACAAGGAGCTACTTCGTAAGAAGAAAATGGGTTTCAAACATACTTAAGTACTTCATGTGGTTCTGGTAAAAAATTAATTTATAACTTCAGAATAAATTTCTAGAAAATGGCCAATTTGAATAAGACAATCACCTTTTAAGTGACAAATGATATAAATAATAATATTTATTTATGAAAATTAAATATATTCAGGCAACAATCCCAAGAAATTTGGAATGAACCTGAACCAATTGGGATTCTTCACACAGAACTAAAACAAAAGAATATAAAATAATTGTAAAACGTGGGATAGAAGTTATCAACCAAGGTGGTGGAAAATGTAAACAGTTTAGTATTTCCGAAATTGGTCTAGTTGGTATAGTTAAGTAGTTATAATTGATAATTGGAGATTGTATCATACCAAACCTGCATCGTTAGCCTTGTTTTCAGTTTATTCAAATAGGGAAGGAATTTACTTCTAATTCAAGAATAGTGGAAAAATATCAATCTGCTATTTTTAGTAACAACAACAGGAGATCCTAGAAGTGATTCTCGCCTATTCTTCATATGATTAAGGATTGGAGGTTTTCTGAGCCTTAACATATTTGACATATTTGCTGTGTTTTAATATTGGAGCACTATCCGGAGCCAAATGGCAATTTTCTATTGAAACTGCAGCTATTATTCACTGGTGTCGCTGTACTATAAAAATTAAAACTAAATTCATCAATAAAACAAACATTTATCACCTGAAATATATTAATTGACATTTATTTTGACATGACGTTATAAACAAAAATTCATGTTGCTGCGTTTTAATTTTTTATTGTAAGATTTAGTTTCTAATGGTTTCAGGGGTTTACAAAATTAAAAGCCTTTTCAAATTTCCCATTGAAATGGATAGCGCTCCCGATAGCGGCTCCCGATAAATAAGAGAGCCAAGATATTTTTTTATCAATTTTTAACTAAAAAGTTGAATGAAAAATCTTAGTTTAGAGTTAAATAAATTAATTATATGCAATAATAGCGCGCTAAATATAAGTTTTGACATAGAAAATTGGCTGCTCCGGATACAGCTATCGGGCGCTAATAAAAAAACACAGCTATTATCTCAAAATTTACTCTACTATGCGAAATATCTCTAGGAATCATAGGAAAATGAATTATCTCAAATATAATGAAATACCAAAAGGTGGACAAAGGGTAATCTGCGGAACTTGAAACCTATCAGAAATTTATGTAGGAGTGTCTTCAATAAATCCGAGAGAACTATGGCGGCTATAAAAGTACAAGGGACTCCTACAAGGTGAACTGACGAAGAAAATTAAAAAATATGTACAAAAGAAGTCCTGGAAACTTTTCTGCGATAAAATACTTAGAGTGTGAGACATCTGAGCCTCCCTGCGTAGGAAGGTACTCTCTACAAATATAACCTACGTGGGGTATATCATCGGAGTTTTTCATCGATTTTTCAGAAAGCTTTAAGAGCTGGATGTAGTAAACGGATCATGTTGGTGCCAAACGGTTTCAAAGCCATAAAAATTATCCGTACATCCAGATTGGATTTGGTCATCTTTACTAAGAAATATGAATTTCACGTGGTTGCTTCCTTGACTCAGAAAGCACAAACCTCACTTTTAATAATAAATTGAGATTGAGTTGGAAGACAAACATTTTACAAAGTGTTAACACGGCTACAACAGCTTTGTACTCATGCCGAAAAGTCATTTGGAAGAACAACGTGCTATTTTAATAAGACGAATGATCATTTCAACATCTGGAGTTGATCGGGTGCCTAAGCACTCAGACGTCTTGGACAACTACAGGCCGAACAAATTCGCTAGGCATGGTACTTCTTTTCTGCTGCAACCAGACGTGCCTATACATTTGAAACGGCAGAACCGTAAGGCGGAAGAACATTTTCACATGTATATATAGCAAAACAATTCTGGACTAAGCTGAACTTGGGACTCTCCAATACTGACAACAATTTTTCTGTGGAGACGAGGAAAATGGTCATAAAAATGTTACCTTAACCTTAATTTTTATTTTCAAACCCCTGATTTAAAAATAAAATCTGGGGTTCTAACTTCTGGGTAAGTAGTTAAAAATCCTGTTTTAGATTTCTTGAAAATTAACCTTTAAAATTATATTGGGTTATTCTGCGCATCAAAATTCGTTAAGTACACAAATTTTGAAGTTCGATTAAAAAATTCTGTTATTTTATCTTGATTTTAAACTGTGTGGAAAACAAATAATGCACCCAGCGCTTGGAGTGCATCATTTCTTTTCCACTGGCTGAACTTCATAAGCGCTTAGGCCACTGCTTAATAGATTAAAAATACTTCCGTTTATATAACAATTTACACGTGCTTAGTCTTAGAGGGGTAAGGATAACCGAGATTCTTTCAGAAGGACCAGAATTCAAAACTTACGATAACAATTTGTGTTAGAACTAATCACCTCATATAAACCGAATTCGATAATAATCGGTTAAGAACTAGCCGAGTTTCATTGAGTAGGGTTGCAGACCATATAATAGATGAGACATAATATGGGGAAATTCCAATTAGCAAAGCTAATATCGTCCATAATCCATTTTAAAATCCTAAATCAATCCAAAAGTCAGAACTCCACTTTAGTTTATTTAAAATTGTGTCCAAAGTAAATTCTTAAATCGGAATAATGTCCACCAAACCAAATTGAACCAAAAACGGCTAAAATGGCCAAATTCTATCACCACGCATATTTCGAAACTCTATGTAAAATTAATGTTAACATTCCAATCCTGATTGTTAATTGTCTAATTTCCAGAATCTCGTTCAAAATAAATAATAAACCCCCAATTTAAGTATTGAACAATCCAAATTTTACCAAAATCGGCTAACCAATGGCCAAGATCTATTTACCAAGGCCACAACAGAGAACTTGAGTTTAATTTAGTATGAAATTATTTTAAATTTTATTCAAACTACATGTTATATTTCCAATCTGGTTCTTCAAAACGAATACAACCAGCGGGTTAAGATATAACCTACTCTAAAAAATCGTCCTCCAACGTCGGCCAACCTCTAAAAAATCGTCCTAACACGTCATGTTTAATTAAGACAACATTTAAGCTGGATTACAGAACTTGTTTATTTCAAAATTCAAATCCCAACCTAAAAAACGAATTCGATGGGTTCAGCAAAGCTAAATGCCAAAACGTCGGCTAACGTAAGAATAATCGCATTATTCAATCCGAATTTGAATATAATCGGTTGAGAAACTGCCCAATTACGTTCAGCATGGCCATGCTGTAGAACTTCATGCTATAATAACAATCATGTTCTATAAATGCCATATTTTACCTTAGTCGGTTAAGATATGAACCAAAACTTGGGTTAAATGCTAGTGTCACAATCACATATCACGCCATATCGATTGGCTATGTTGCATTCGGCATTCTCATATTTCAGAACTTCTTACGAAACTCTTTATTCCCAATCCTACGAACACACCAAAAACGACATTAGATCAAGACAATCGATGAGTTATACTCAACATTGCAAAATTTCAGAACTTCGTCAAAATACACGATTATGAAATTTTCCTAAAATGCCGAGTTATTCCTAAAAAACAACAACAACAACTAAAAGTTTCATAGTATTGATAAAACTGCGAACTAACGAATAAATTCAAAACTACACATTAAGAAATAATAATATTTTATTATTTCTCAATGCGTAGTTTTTCGAAATTCGTGAGGTGCAGTAGAAGTTAAAACTACGCTTTCAGGCACTTAGGATTGACGATTTTTGAATAAGTAAACGATTTTTGAATATTCTATAGGGAACGATCGTATATTGATATTCCCTGAATTTTCCTAGTTTTCCTAAACACCGGCCATCTTAACGGAAACTTGTTTTGGGCTAGTCACGATCTATTTTACTACAAAATAAGTCATTTTTTGAAAAATGTACGGTTCCTGGCACTTAGGATTGACGATTTTTGAATAAGTTAACGATTTTTGAATATTCTATAGTGAATTATGGTATATTGAGATTCCCAGAATTTTCCTGGTTTGCCTAAACATCGGCCATCCTAACGCAAATTGGTGTTTGGTTAGTCTCGACCTACCCTAACAGTCAATCCTAAGTGCCTGGGACTATAGATTTTTTTAAAATTTACTAACTTTCTGTTAGGATAGGTCAAGACTAACCGAACAGCAGTTTCCGTTAGGATGGCCGGTGTTTAGGAAAACCAGGAGAATTCAGGGAATCTCGATATACGATAATTCCCTATAGAATATTCAAAAATCGTTAAACTTACTCAAAAATCGCCTATCTTTTGTGCCTGAAAGCGTAGTTTCAACTAGTCACAGAAATTTTATTGTTGTTTTGTGATATATTTTTAACTTATAATTCCACTGCACCTCACGAATTTCGAAAAACTACGCATTTTAATAAAATATTATTATTTATTAATGTGTAGTTTTGAATTTATTCGTTAGTTCGCAGTTTTACCAATACTATGAAATTTTTAGTTGTTGTTGTTGTTTTTTAGGAATAACTCGGAAGTTTAGGAAAAACTTCACAACCGTCCAGACGCTTATGAAATTTTTAATGCTTCACGTGTATCAAAATACATCATATAATCTATATTGATTACGTCATGGCTAAAAAGAAACCGTTTCGTAAAATGTAATTTACTTCAACCACACCTGTTTTCGAGTATATTGAGTTAACCTGCGCGCAGAACAAGATCAGGAATTCCAAAAAAGCGATTCTACATTCCATCATCATTGGACCTACGACTATCATTAAACCACGGGATTCCGCGTTTCTAATAGAAAGTGATCTGATTAAACCTTGTGTTTAGTTCCAATCATCTTATATTACGTTAACTTACCTAATATTTTGGTTCCGATGGAAAGTTCGATCTCGAACTCGACAATGACAAAACTAAAACTAAATTTTTCAAGTGGCGCCTAACGACGATTTATTAGCGACTAGACTAAACAATGCAATTTACGATTCGCAGGAATACCCTAAATAATTATTTGATTACAATTTATTTGAACCCGTTTTATTAAGACACAAAACGGTTTCAAAATAAGTATAAATATAGGAAATTCCAAAAAGAAACCTACAGAACACGCCTATAATATGTACTAATGTGCTGCTCTATCCATAATGATTATCAATCGTAAACATCTACAACACACACTATACCAAAAATGAAAATAAATTCAAATAAACAGGATTAAGGAAATCAATTCGTCTATATATGGTTTATATACACAAAGATAAATTCAGCCCCGAATAATACGAAAATAGAAAAAACATACACAACAAACCCATTCATTTTCATCATCAAAAATGGCAGTAAAACATTGAGATAGACGCAAAAAAGCAATTTACCAAATTAAATTTTCAAAACAAAACTTTCTTTATCCCGAATCGCAGTCAGAACACCTATCTATCTATGCCAACCACCCGCATCGCATAACATTAAATTCCAATCGATTTATCTCCTTCTGCGTTTACGAACATGTATGTACCTATAGAAATCTACTGACCGTAAATAGAAATGACATTTTTTTATATAGTTTTCTTACCTTGCCTCCTTTTTTGCGCTCCTTTTGTTTTCTACATTCTGGATCACATAAAAAAGGCACAGATAAAGAAATTTATATTCGTACGATTCGAAAATACATAAAAAAAAACTCCTAAACATATACACGCACAACATATCAAAAGATTTCATTCAATAGATAAAGATAATGACTTTGTTGTTGTCGTCAAAAGAAACAATAAGACAATAAAAAAAAATTTTATGATGGTAGTTGGTAAAAGTATCCAAGTTTATACGGTCAACCCCGATTTTTAGTCGACACGAAACGAAAAAAAAAAACGGTACAGTAAAAATTTAACTATCGTGATTAGATCGGGCGGCGCACACTTCAAAAATTATGGTACAAAGCCGATTTACAAATGAATTAAGATTTAATTCGTCACCTTTAAATCATTTCGAGATACCGCAATAAAAAAAAAAATTCAAAATCGAGTGTGTGGGCCCTGCGTCTTATACTATAAAGACGCACGAGATAATATAAAATAAAATAATTTGCGGTGTCAATTCGTCGTGCCCACGCAATTAAAAATTAAATAAAGCTTAAAATTAAAAGTAAAAGTGTTGCCATTTATAGATTTTGCAAGAGTACTTCTTAATACATCTTAATGTTATAAGTAAGACATGAAACATCTGGAGTTGGTAATATGTTTTTTATTAAACTTATACGGTATTTATATGTAGGGCAGGTGATTATCACAATGGTGAATGCAGATGTAACGTTTTGTTCGAAATATATTTTTGTATGTAGGGGAATTTTAATCGGGGAATTAGTCATGATACCCGATTTTTGATCAAAATTTATCAGACACGTATATTTAAATAAAGATTGCTCGTTATAATCCGGCTTTACGCTCGACCGGATGTTTGATATTTTTATATCAAGTATTTTGTTAAACTTTAATTTAACTCGCAAGGGAAAGTTATTTTTAAGATTACAATTAATGAAAAAAAATATTTAGCCATGATACAGCTTGGGTGAAGTAAGGGTAATGCGATGCAGACTCGTACTCATTAGTTAGTGCCAAAAATGTCAGAAGTTATAATTCTAATGGTAATGCGCTTATTTTACATTTAACTTAATCGAGCTTAATTAAAATTTACATAATTTTAATTTATGAGAAACATGTAAGTATTTCGAAATAAAGATTATTTCGTGACCTGAATTTTATAAATGTACATAGTTATACTTATTAGGGTCAGTGTAAATATCAAAGACTCGCTGGCCCAAAACTTATTTTTTGAAATTAATAACGACCTCGCTTATTGGTTTGGTGAGCATTAATTCACCAGAGGTGGTTCAGTTGATGGTTATGAGATTAATGACATTTTGTGAAATTAGAGACATCTAGATTTAAGTACTAGAAGTATTTTAATCACGGTGTAGTTGTGTAGCAGATTGGAGTGATTAGCCTGGAACAGAACCGAAAGTTCGCAATGAATTTTTTTTTTTTTTTTAATTATTACAACTGAATACAATTCATCTAGTAACTTTTCTTTCTTAATTTAGTCACTTGTGAATGAGAAGAGGCCTATTAGCCAGCTTCATTTATAGGTTATTTACTGAAGTAGTCTTTGCTCTGGTGTCCTTAATCCATTAAATCAATTGGTTTCGTTCTCTGCAATCGTCTTACTGCAGCGTCCAACATACCACGAAGCTCTTCATTTATGTGTTGATAGATACGTTGTCCATGAATTACTGCAAATTTTTTTATTTCTTCTTGAACTGTTGGGATATTTAGGTCCCTATGAAGGTCATCATTCCTAATGTACCACGGAGCGTTAACTTACCACGTAGCACATTGTTTTGAAAAGAGTAGAGTTTTGTACAGCCCCAGAGCTGTATTCCGTAAGTCCATACAGGCTTTAGCACCTGTTGATACAATGGCAATTTATTTTCGGTTGACAATTCCGAATTTTTTCCGAAAAGCCAATACATTTGGCGATATTTGATATTAAGCTCATCTTTTTTCTTTTTAACGTGCTCTTTCCATCTGAGCCTGGTATCTAAGGTCATCCCTAGATATTTAGAAATATTTGCATACGGAATCTGCTGACCGTTAATGATTACAGATTTATAACTGACTTTTAGATTGGTGAAATTCATGTGCGTGGATTTCGATTCATTGAGCCCGATACGCCACATTTTTGTTCATTTTATGATTTTGTCAATCGTTTTGTCAATTGTTCAACAATTTCAGCTCGAGTTCAGAACTAGTAGGCGTGGTATAAAGCATTTCACGTAATTTGATTGGTTTTGAGTTCGTTAGCGAGTATGGAACTATTTATTTCCGATGTCATGTACGCGACATTATAAGTTAAGATTTTACGGCAATGCCAGTAAATTGGAGAGTGTTACAAATATCAAAATACGACCTGGAAAAAACAACAACAAAAATTCCATATAGGCATAAACTTTCATAACTATACAACGCAAATCACCAGTGGTACCGTTGCCAAAATGCATTTATCCAAACAAAAGCATGATGTTCTGGTAGACAAATTATTCTATGTTAAGGGCATATTTTCCTAGTAAGCCTAATGGCAGCATCGACCTTCATGGTCGTAAAAACCCGACGAAAATACTGGAGTCTTTGCCTCAGGAACTTAAACTTTCAAATATGAATTAAAAAACACCAAAAGCGACACCCGTGGCTCAATTCTGGTAATTCCCTGGGAATAGGGAATTGGGGAAAGAATTATTAGAATTTTGTTTTCCATAGCGAAACTGGCAGGGAAAATTATTCCCAAAGTTATTACGTTTTCAATAAAACTCCCACTAACTTTTTACTTTACTATACCAGAAAAAAATTTAAACAGAAATTATATGTAAATTTTTCCCCAGTTCCCTATTCCCGGGGAATTACCAGAATGGTGGAAGCAGTTCTGAAAATAGGTGGGTTAAAATTAGGTATGAGTGGAAGGGTTTTGGAATGGAATGTTCGATGTTTTTCAAGTTAAATTAACCGCGATAAGGGAAATCATAGACTGGCTGAAGTATCACCTAATATAATAATTAGTAAAATATTCGCATTTTTAAGGACAGTCATACCATAGAAAAATAAGTTTACCATAGATTTCTCATTTGTATAAAACGAGAGATAAAAATGAAATTCCAATGTCATGATTGTATTTGTGATTTTACATTGTGCGCAATGTAAAGTCACAAACACAATCAAGACATTGGAATTTAATTTATTTTATACAAATGAGAAATCTATGTTAAACTTATTTTTCTATAGTCATACTTTACTTAAAACGCAAAAATTGAGTGTACTTTGTAAAAAATTACTATTTCATTGCAATCGTACAACGTGATAATTACCCGAAACCATATTTTAAATTCTTAAATATGTAACAAAGAATAGAAATATCTTAACCTCTTTATACATCCAGCTTTGATAAAAGGGCGTAACAATGTTTTAATATTTAATTTATTCGACCCCAAAAAATAAAGGAAACAGGGAAAATGTATATTTAAGGATATAGTTCAACTACTATACATAAACGTTAATTACAACATTAACCAACGTTTTTATTTCTAAGAAATAGAAAATTCTAATTTCATTTCCTCGTACACAACGTTATATAGTAAGTACTCGTCCCATTTTCCATTTTATTTCATTTATTCCCATTTATTATTCTAATTATTATCACATTCTTGAAAATATTGTGTTACTCAACACTAGATACGTAAGATTACGATACATACATAAGAAAAAGCTTTGTAGCATGTAACTTAATAAAAAATTATAGAAAACTTTAACGGGAAAAATTTAACTTTATTACTTTGAATAAACTAGCTTCCAACTTTTCTCTCGCTATATACTATATATTCACAGTCAGTCGTATACAAGTTTTGAGCGTACAGCAAAGTGAAATATTATAACTTTGCGAAAATTTTATATTTTATATAAATGAAGGTAATTTTCTCTTATGTACGAGTATTTTTGTTGTGAAAAACTTTTTCATTTTATTTACTTTTAAAGTTTGCTTAAGGAAATAAAAAGCAGCAAAACCGTATTGTCTGCTTACTTATATATATTTTTCATGTTTCTCTCGAATTTATTCCTGTATATCTTTGTTTTTCTTTACGTTTTTTTTTTTTTTAAGATGAAAGGAAATTTAATATCAGGTGGTTTTAAATATTATGATTGCGGCACTCCATAGTAGGTGTGGCATTTGCATGAAAAAACGCTTTAGAATAACCTGATGCGCGCAATGAGAATATCTACGGTATGGTGTTGTATACGAACGAAATTAAGAAGCTAAAAAATTAATTTTATTTGTAGTACTTAACTTGAGAAGCTTTTTTTATTTTAACTATAATAAGATAACATTTTCTTGTATCTTTATACTTACTTACTTTGGGTACAGAAAGCTCTTACGAGGAAATGTAATGATCAAAGTTATGGTTTTCATTATTACATGAAAAATGTGGTCATGGTTTGTGCTGGTGTTGTTTGTTATTTTATTATTCTCTTTCCTTACAATAATAGGCTTATACATTTAGAACTATACACAATTTTTACTATGCAAGATAATTACTATTGTCACTCATCAGGAATATATGGCCTAAGACACAAACAACTATGATAAGGATTTTGGCCAAATAACTGCAAAATTGAAATCTATCATCGGTTGTTGCCGACCTCAAGAGGTTAAGCCACCACCAATTTACTTTCTCTCTCTCAAGATAATTTAAGTACTCAAGTTTTTAATTGCAACAACAAATCGTGGGTTTAGGTTGGATTTTGTCCATTTTGAATCCGAGCTTCGATGAACAAACAATATATTAATAGATTACTACCTTACAAGATTTAATTCTCCGTCCAAGCGGCATTGTCAATCATATTCCTATTCCTATACCTAATATTACAATGTCTCCCATTTAAAGTGACCCGAAAGCATAATGTTGGATACAGATTAAATATTTCTACCACAGATAGCTTCAAACATGTAGGTTCAATTTTAACCATGATTGATCATCATGGTTAGTATTAAATCTTAGGCGTTGCACAGCACTTTTGTATGCGTTACATGAAACGCGACCTACTTGGTGGTCATTTGGTTTTTGCATTTCTTCGCAGCTTGCGCAGCTGGCAGGTTTGTCTTTATTAGGACATCCCTTGAAGCCATGACGTGAGCGGTCTCTTGGTTTCTCGCACCAGTTCTAAATCGAACCTTACCATGTATCCATCAAGATCAGAACTGACGTCAAAGATAATTACCTTCGGTAATCTCTTTATAGGCGCTGGTTCGGTGGCTACTAGACCCACGCCTTCCAGATCGTTGTTTTCCGTGAAAACTTTCAAATCGGAGGAAGCATCGACAGTAACCGCGACACCTTTCGGGCCGGCGTTCGTTACATAGTGAATCTTTACGTTCGATTCGCTAGGTCGGATAACTCCTTTGATTTTCTTTGTAATCTCGGTGGTCGTTAGGCTGGATTCATTATCCCTTGCTGAGATAATTATCCGTTTTGTTGTCTGTTTTGGCCAGCGTTTTCTGTTTCTCCGTTTCTTTCGCATTTTACCGACCACTTGCCAGTTTCCTCCGTTTCCGTTCGGATCGGTTTCCACGTTTCTGGTTTTTTCCGAATTAGCACTGAGAATTGAATCCCATGCAGCCACCTTTGGTGCCTTTTCCACAGTAACCATTTTTGGTTCGCGGCTGCAAGTACACCTATGGAGGGAGCACGCTCCAGTTTGCCAACAACCAGATTCGTTTCCGCAACCACCTCGAGGATATGGGTTTTCATGTTTTTTATTTGCATAGATAGATCACGAAACTTAGGTTCAGTAAGTTTCGTCTTTTTGACTTGCTCAAGCATCGTTTCAAGAGAAACGATTTCAATCATGAGGTTCTCATGGGGTCGTTCGCTTTTTGCTACTTGACCACTACTGTTTGGCGAAGTGTTTTCAACTTCAGCCGTCGTCTCATCATTGCCGACAAGCTCGGCATCAGAGGTTGAATCATTCAGTTTCTCGTCGAATTTAGCCTTCTTAGAGGCTCGTTGGAAGTCATCTTCTTGCGAAGATTGATCCGGATCACGCCTTGACCCCTTACCCATATCTCTGGGTAATCCGCTAAATAAATTAAGCTACGCTTGTTGTTGGATATTCAAATTAGCTTAAAATATTTACTTCACTCCACTTGATACCACCCAAATCTACTTAAATCCCTGCACTAATTTTAGCCGTGCAGTGGATTTTTATTGCACCTTTACGGTGGAACCACTCCTTCGTTGCCTCCCCTCGGACCACGTAGAGGTATTAGTAGACTTAGTAGTTTTGGTTGTTAGTCTTTAAAAAGACTTTTTATGAAAAATATATATATATATGTATATATATATTTATGTCACTCCTTAAATGTTTTACTCGTTTTATTTTAATTTTAATCGCTTTAATAAGTTATAGGCAGCACTATTAACTTATCTCTGAGGGGCCACCTGAATAAACTGAAAATTGGCCACCTGAATAAACTCCCAATGACAATAACTAGTAGGTCTAGTAAACCATTCGAGAAAATTTTTATGGATATAGTCGGGCAAATTCAACCATCAATCTCCAATAATAAATACATACTTACCATTCAGGACGATCTCTCAAAATATTCTACGGCGATTACATTTCCAAATCAAGAAAATCGAACCATAGCGAAAGCCTTCGTAGAACATTTTATTTGCTCTTTTGGAGCACCGTTAATAATTCTAGCCGACCAAGAGTATGCAAACTTCTTAAGATTGACAAAATACAAACGTCCGCATACCACCCGCAGAGCAACGGTGCACTTGAAAGGTTTCAGCGAACTCTGAGTGAATATCTGAGGAATTTCACGGATGGAGACACCTCTAACTGAGACACATGGCTTCCTTTCGCTATGTTCAGTTACAACTCAACCCCTCATACATCGACAAAGTTCATGCCATTTGAGCTGCTCTACGGAGTTAAGCCCAACATACCTTTATCTGTACAAGGTAAACTTGAGATAAACTATAATTTCGATGATTATGTTAGTGAGCTTAAGAACAGATTGCAAACATCATTTGTCCTAGCCAGAAATAATTTACTCATTCAGAAGGAAAAAATCAAAGAATTTATATGATCAGAATGCTAATTTACAGCTCTTTCATAAAGGTGATTTGATCCTCTTAAAAAACGAGAAACGGAGCAAACTTGATCCCATTTGGACTGGACCGCATAAGGTAATCGAGGTCCTATCAGCTACTAACACTCGAATATTAATTTCGTCAAAGCAAAATAATAGAATGATAAAGAAAATCGTACACAACACCAGACTGAAACTACATTCAGCAGCCGCGGAGGTTGACGATTCCGAGTAGCGAGAAATCTCATTATTACAATAGAACGAAAACAATTGGAAGATATTTGACAGTTTGATTAGTTTTATTAAGAATAATTCAATTTTTATATAAACAATATTTAAGTATGTAATTAATTTTAATTTTGGTAAGTTATGTGAACTAAATTTGTTATTTTTATTTAATATACTTAAATATTGTAATTATTTTGCGGAAGTTAGTTGAACCAAAAAGATTGAAGAGCAAACATCTGAGTAATAATCAAACTTAAAATTAATAAATAAATAAATCTAATGTTTAATTATTTTAAAATAAATCTTTTAAGTAATTGGTTTACCATGTCGCAAATCGTCGTAGAATTGGCATGGTGGACAATTGATGGATTAATTTTAATAAGCTTCTTTCTTTTATAGGGAAAACTTTCTTTTATAGGATAAGAGTAAAGTGTAAGCATAAAAAAATAAGTCTACCATCGATTTCTCATTTGTATAAAACGAGAGATAAAAATGAAATTCCAATGTCATGATTGTATTTGTGATTTTACATTGTGCTATAGTCACAAATACAATCAAGACATAGGAATTTAATTCATTTTATACAAATGAGAAATCTATGTTAAACCTATTTTTCTATGGTGTTAGTAAGTGTGGAAATGTGAGGGCGCGGTTTTCATTGTGGTGTCTGTCTATGAGTCGGCCTGTGTCCTCTCTGCAGCCCAAGTGGATTGACTAATTTGGATGAAGCTTCATACTTGGGCATATTCATGTGTAGTGAGGTCCAAGTGGGGTTTTGGCGAAGGTCAGCGCACCGGATGTAGCAGCTTATCTTATCTTATTTGGGTTACGGTTTCTCGTTTTTTTTATGTTTTTTCAATTAGTTTGGAAGGCAGCATCTTTGAGGAAATCGTTTGATAGCGGCGAAGTAACGATTTTGGTAGTAAACTATTTCTTCGCCATAGCTCTGCGTCCCAGGTTGGTTGACTGCTCAGGATAGAACTTCATACTTGGGTATTAGGGGGGAGGTGGCAACTTCCTTTGGAGCTTTTTCATTTTGGCAATATTTTGATACTTATAGCATTTGTGAAGGGGTCGGTTAGGAAAGGAATAAGTCGATTTTAGGTTGAAGTTGTTGCTGGTCATGATCTGGTAGGTGCGGGAATGTTCTGGATTGGATTTGGAAGAGGAATGGTTCCTGTTGATTTTCTGTTGGTTTGGGCTTCCTTCTTTTTAGCTTGTGTTTTGTATTCCATGGGATTTACGAAAAGGCCAGGCGGATTCTAAATTTACTTGGCATCTTAATTGGTCCAGTACATTTTTCTGGAATTTGGTTGGAATTGCAGATTTTTTATAAAAAAACTGGTTTTCACCAAAAATTGTCTAAGCTCTCGTTTATTTTTGGAATGATTTGTTTCTGAAACAGACATTTTTGTTTGTTTGCAGACAAGCCGACGACTACGGTTTGAGATTGTGTGAATGCCCAGCATACACACACAAACACAGCACTTGACGTGTGCTCCCTAGGTCGATAAGAAAATATTGTACAGGTTTTGGACATGAGAGCTTCATGAGTCAGATGCTGGGAATCCTAAAATTATTTAGTTGCCTCATAACATTACGTAACAAACCTTCTCAAACAAAGTCGCAGATTTCAAAATTGTATTTAATGTCGCATATCGTTGGGAGTGGCCAAGAGAACTGGTCTTGCGGTAATTTTCATTATTCCATTTCATATTTTTGAATTAGGGTACGTCTCTGGCCGCACTATGCATAGATGAGGCTGGTTCTGAGATGTATCAACAATATTTCGTCTAATTTGAGTTTTGGAAACCAAAACGGGAGGCTGTGTAATGAAAACATATCTCCAGTGTACAATAGACCATAAAATTGAGCCATACTAGATTGCAGTTATATCTCATCTCAAAAAGGTATTTAGGCACTTCGGTCCCTTAATCATATATTATTTGCATCTAAATTGACGATCGATTTTCCTTTTTAGAAACCCATACAAAACAAACATCTTAATCAATTCAAAACTCAATTCCATCCAAAAGTCCCATATCATCCTCGAATCAAGAATGAAAAACAAAACGGTAACAACAACATCGGACAAAAAATTATCGTTTCTAGGCCTAAAGTTTATTTTCCCATCTGTTCCGGTTATCACAATCAAAACAAATCAATAGACCAAAAACAAAGTTCTTATTTAATAAAAAGACAAAACGTAAGAAAATATTTATCAACTTACTTTCTCACTGTATAATGTGCTCTCTCCGTTGCTGTTTATTCCCCAGGCAGCCCGAGAAAAACTCGCGGCACTGCAAATAAAAAGCTCGAGATGAGAATATTACGTAGAAAATCCAAACAAAATTTCCTTTTTTTTAGGTTTTCTCTCTCGTGTGCGTGTGTGTTCAAAAGACTCAACACAATATTTTCGCTCACTTTTCCCGATTTTCCTTTTATTTTTATTTTATTATACACACAATTTTATTATATATGCACTAACACAAACACAATGAAAAATTATATCAATATAAACAACACATATACACACTTAATAAATATAAAACAAAAATTTCCACACAAATTTTCTTCTTTTTCCTTTTTTTCGTGTATCGGTTTTCTACTACTACAAGAGAAAATGTCAACGCCGGAAAAATTTGTACGTACTATAAACAATTGAAAATAAAAACATACACAAATTATTTTTTATCACAAAAACAAAACGCACACGATTCAAGAGATAAGAACATTGGATTTCTTATCTTTTTCTCGATGGAAAGTCGAAATGCCATACAGCAAACAACAAAAAATAATTCACTTCTTATTAACGAAATGTCAAACGTGATAATATAAACAACAAAATAATTTTCACACTATGCGGTTGCTAATATCGTCGATACACCTTTTTTTCGTTTGGAAGTGTGCGTGCGGGTGCACTTTCCAACTGTCCAACTTATTCGCTATTTCGACGTTTCGGTCAAACAAATTTTTCACTGTTTTCAATTAAAATCACTGCGGAAAATGTAAATTTACCGAAAATTAATCAAACGCTTAAGATCGGAATCTTAAAAACTTGTATTTTAATTAATTAAATATGTAACAAATAAATAATTCCAGTGTTTTGTTAAATTTTTTTTATTTCGATTTTTTTTGTACGACGCCTTCGACAGAACACAATAAAAGTTAACACAAAACTAGTATGTGAAAATGGTTGTGGATTTAATTCTGGCGATTTCTTTAGGTCTCTTTCGTTTGTTGTCGCTTTTGACAGCTGTTTTTTTTTCGTGTTTTAACAATGTTTTGGTGTTGCATGTGACGACAAAAATTGGTATAAATGAGCTACGAATTGAGCAAAACATATATTCGAAAGTCTAGTGGAGGTTCAAACCGATAACAAACTTTCGTAAATGTGATTTGTTTCTTAACTACTATTTAGTACATAAACGAATCACATTTATTAAAGTTTATTGTTTAGTACATTAGTTCAAAGTAGCTACATTAGATAACACTGTAAATCGTAAAAAGATATATTTAAATAAAAATATTTTTCTAACGCTAAAATTGTTTACTAATTTTTTCAGTTATACAAATTTTACAGTTGTAAACGGATTAAAGAATAAATTATATAGTTTTCGAAATGTATAAAAACATAGGACTGAAAAACGTTGCCGCGAAGCACTTGTAACGACCGACTGCATTAAACGATTGAAGTTTCAAAACTAAATTAAGTTTCTTACATTTGTCTCTCCAATTTGAGCTAAAATTTAAATTTGCAAAATAATTCTAGTCTGGGTAAATAATTTTTATAGTGATTAAATTTTCCGATAAAAATCTCCTGGAAAAATCGGGAGCTGTGATCAAAGAGGATTTCAGAGTATCAAATGCAGTTTGATGTTCCCCAGTCAACTGAAATCCCCTTCCTTTCTTCAGTAAATTGGTCAGAGTAGCACATAGAATAGAGTAGCAATTATAACGTCGGCAAATCACCATGAAGCACAAGAAACTACGAATCTTCCGGACATTTTCGAAGACCAAGGTATTCAATTCCGCGAAGAAATTCTCTGCTCTTTTCAAAGTTTATTGTTAAGCCTGCGCTTTTTAATTTAGAGAGAGATGCTATTCCTATAGTTGAAGTTGTAATGAGCAGATCATCCAAGTTTACGAATACCCACGTGGTTATGAAGATGATGAGGAATGACTTTTTCCATTAATTTTTTTTATGACAAGCTGGGGGTAAACCTAATTCGAGTACGCTGAATTCAATGGTGCTAGTCCCATTTCAAAGTTAGTCCTCATTTTTGAGGTAACGCGTTCGACATTTTTTGGCTCTGAGTCAAAAATTTCTCAAAATATACACTCATATTCACGTTGATAGCTCCTGAACTGTTGCGGCTTGTTGCGCAAGCCAAGACAAACAACTTTGCAGAACATACGAAGGCCGAAAAACGACATCTACATTCACATTTATGTGTTATTTTTTTTTGTTTTTCATTTCGACGGAAAAACACGTTTTTTATCATTTTTTGTCCATTTATTGAATTTAAATCGATCGAATAAGCATCGCATCGACAAATATAGATACAATAGAAACTATTTAAAAGAAAATTAAATTGATTCAGTTGATTTTATTGTGATTTTTCTCAATTCCTAAAAAATTAACGTTTTTTAACTTTTAATTTTAATATTCTGATTCGTTCATGTCATCTTCGCGTTCTTCTTCCTCTTGCAGATTCCAAAAAATGTCACCCAAGAGTGCATCTAGCTTTTTGCCGCTGTACCAATGTTCGAGCCTTGCCGTCACTTGGTGAAAACGCTTGCCGTGCTCATCGGATTCGGCTGGTGATTGTTCGGCGAATTTTTCCACATGACAATGCAAAAAATGTTATTTCAATGACATTCTATCGTTTATATTATGAAAAGCGGTCAGCATATTTTCAATATATCTGCGCCAATCATCTGATTGATTAATTCCGAGAACATTCTTAATAACGTCTTTTACACATTTCCATGCCACAAGCTGTCGTTCAATGAGAGCATTTTCAAACGACGAATATCTGGTCCATTAAGTACTCCTGTAATAAAAAACAAGATGCGAGATGAAATTTCATTTGATCAAAACTTACATTCGAAAAGATGTAAACACCAACCTTCTTTTATTTTCATTCTACTTAGCCGTGGAAAAAGGCGACGCAATTCGACGAATGCATTTCCATCTGGATTCACCGCTTTTATAAATTTTTTAACTACTCCAAGCTTGATATTTAAGTTTGGTAGCAATATTTTTTTAATTGGCACAAGTGGAGCCTCAACGATGCTGTCGTATCGCCATCTAACGTTCTCACGTAAAGCCCAGTTCCGTTCGTTGTATTGGTCGCCTTTAAAACGTGTATTCCTTAAGCACACAAACACATGTTTTTAGTGTAACCCAATTACATGTCACTTAAAAGAGCTAGCATTTTGGTCTTTCCATTGATTGTTTTCATTGATGCATAAGTGCTTTTAGAGGAATCGATAAACAATCGCCAATCTTCGGGATTATATGCATTGTGCATTGTGGATACCAAACCTCGGATATCAGTGCAAAAAGTGAGTGAATTATTCTCAATTTATTTCGAAAAATTCGTAAAACGACGATGACGATTTATTGCTCCATATACCCGAACATTTGGAGCCAAAATGTTCACTTGTTTTAAATCCTTTGACAAAAGAATGGCTTGCCGCTGCGATAGTTTTAGGCGTCGTACCATAATATCCAAACGATTTTGTGAGATTTCAATGTGATTGCATGGAGCAGTGACGTTTCGCCGGTTTCACCTGATTCAAATGTTGTTGGTAAATATTCCTCAGTTGGGTTTGATCTTTCCAGTACAGTTATTTCATCTGAATGCGGCAGCGGTATTTGAGCATTTGTCGTTGCAGTGTATGTCAAAGAACCAATTTTGTTTCTGTTTGTACCGAGAATATAATTCATGCACCCATAACATTGAACTGCATCATGTCCTTGTGGATCGATCCATATCATCGGGACACCAAATGGCATTGCGGCTCCAGTGTTTTGCTATCTATGCAGATGGAAAATGCATGTTGTACAAACAAAAGACGGCGTCCAATTTACACCACTAATAACAGTTTGTGAAAAGTATAGTCGATATAAATCAGCGGTTTCATCACTTATTTTGCGGCGATTGCTCATAATTGTAAACTTTCCACACAGATAACAAAAGCACTTGAGTTTAAAACGCCTATCCATATTATTTATTTCACCAGATTTCACAAGCCGATTTTCACTTTTTTTTGTGTTCTTTTGTCACTTTATATATTTAGATGAAAAACTTTTTATTTTTAATTTTATATTACAATTTTTAGTTCTTACTTATTGTGCCAATTTTTTAACTTTCTTAGAAATATCGATTTCGGAAATAATCTCTTCTTCGGTTTATTTTTTGCTGCACTGTTACATATTTTATTTTGAAGCTCTTTATATACTGAAGCTAGGTGTTTGGTACACGGGTGTGAAGTTTTCCACGGATTCCACGGCTGTGTGTATGTATGTGTGTTACACTGCTAAACCAAAGTCTAATAAGAAATATTAAGATTCTAATAGGAAGATATAGTGATAAATTCGCAGTTAAAGTATTTATATTAAAAATTATTTTATTCAAAAAAATTATTTTAATTTAAATTTAAAAAAATAAAACATGATAAAAACTAAATTTTCTAAATTACAATAAAAATGCGTAAAAATTAAGAACCGAAATTAAACATTGCGTAAAATTTACCTCATACAAGTCAAGGAAAACGGCTTGTAGCTAAAAAACGGCTCGAGCCGTTATCTCGAGCCGTTTTTTAGCTACAAGCCGTTTTCGTTGACTTGTATGAGGTAAATTTTACGCAATGTTGAATGGCCATTATCGGCCATCCACAGAGATGGTGATTCAGGTTTTATTGATGCTGGGCATAGATCATTACATCAAGTTTCAGGAAAACTAAACAAATTTATAGGTATCTCGAGCCGTTTTTTAGCTACAAGCCGTTTTCCTTGACTTGTATGAGGTAAATTTTACGCAATGTTGAGTGGTCATTATCGGCCATCCACAGAGATGGTGATTCAGGTTTTATTGATACTGGGCATATATCATTCATTACATTACCTTTCAAGAATTAACAAATTAACACTTTTAGAATAGGAAAAATCACAAATTAACAATTTTTTCTCCAAATTGGATCCCGGTCGAATAATATATTTAGATTTTTCAAAATGGTGTAAAGTTCAAAAATTTTAAATTTCTTAATGATACTTTTTAAAATAGGATTATGCAAAACGATATAAGTCTAAAAAATATTAGTTTTACATTTTTGTTATTTTCGGGCATTTTCAAAATTATTGAATCATTTAGTGCATGATCACGAAATTTCTTATGAGGAGGAAGTTCGCGTTGGCGTTAATAAAGGGTTATCCAATTCAAGCTTGATAAAGTAAACTTAAAAAAAACACAAAATATTCGGAATGTATTGTAATTTTTATTTCATTTTACAGATTGATCCTTGCCATTTTTAGTTAAACAAGATATCATTCAAATGTCCTCCACGGGACTTCTTACAGGCCTTGATTCTTTTGAGGTAATTTTCAATGACTTTTCGGCACTATTCGGGCGGTATCTCGGCCATTACCTTACGAATATTAGTTTTCAATTCGTCAAGAGTTTGAGGATTGTTTGCGTAAACACGATCTTTCGCGTAGCCCTACAAAAAGAAATCCAAATGCGTTAAATCACAGGATCTTGGAGGCCAATTGACATCAGCCAATCGCGAAATCAAACGTCCAGGAAATTTCTTTTGCAAAAGATCTCGATTTGCTCGTGTTACGTGACTGGTTGCTCCATCCTGCTGGAACCACATATCGTCAAGATCATAATCTTCGATTTTCGTAAAAAAATAATCGGTTAACATGCGGCCATAGCGCTCAGAATTGACGGTAACGGTTCGTCCATGGTTGTTCTCAAAAAAATACGGCCCAATCACACCACCAGACCACAATGCGCACCAAACAGTGACTTTTTCCGGGTGTAATGGCTTCTCTACAATCAATTGTGGATTTTCTGAGGCCCAAATTCTACAGTTTTGCTTATTAACGTATCCACCAAGCGAAAAATGAGCTTCATCACTGAAGAAAATTTTGTTCGAAAAATCAGCATCAGCAGATTTAATAATTTTAACGCGTTGGTCGATTGTTAAATGCTCCATATTCTTAAATGGCAGAATGTCAACTAAATAAATGACAGCGTACTTGACGTTTATCTTTGACAGATGTCGGTATACAGATTTCTACTTTATCAACCTCGAATTGGATAACCCTATATAACAATTTCTGAAAATAAAATTTTTTCTGACATGTCCGTGAAACATTTTTCTTTCAATGTTGAATGAAATAATTTAAATATTTTATAGTCATTTTTGAATTACCCAGTATGCAATTATTCCACTGTGTGGAAAAAACTGCTCAAATGTCGTACAAAATTCCGTACTACAAAATATCAAATACACAAAAATATTGATTTTGGAGAAAAATAATTGTTTTTCTCTTTCTATTTCGCGGTAATATTATTTTCGTTTTATAAGTTTCGATTGTATCTTTTATTTTCAGTTTCTTCTGACAAGTCGACGTGCACGGTTGCACTACATAATTAGTTTTTTTACTTTAAAGTGCTGTGTTTCATTATAATGTTTTTTGATTTGTTAAAGTAAATAATTTTAAATTTAAATATTATTAACTTATTTAGTGATCGCGATGTCCAAAATTTTACTAAAAAGGCAATAGAGATCTGTCTCACAATGGCGTCGTCGCGAAATACATTTACGTAGTAAATTTTCAATGATTTTTTTTTTCAAGATCTCAATATCGTCGGTCGAGTACTTAAGTGTTACAAACGACAAAAACTTGAAATTGAGATAATTGAATCTAAAGTTTAATCGGCTACGAACGTAAGCCTATACACTATTTGTCAAAATAAAATACATTTTCTTAAAATATGCAAAACGTCTCATCTAAAATTAAAAGGAATCTTTAATCAAGCCCACAGTTTAATTTTAAACCGAAATTTAAAATTTTGAAAATTGCGTATGTAACACAAAACCGTTTTTCATATTTTTTATTTGTATGGTATGTATCAGTATTTTCGTTTTTCACGTGTTATTTCAAAACAGAATTATTATTTATGGTAAGAACGTAATTTTGGAAATTTAATGAATCAATAATGCCAGAGAAAATAAAAATTCTTATTTGAAGGCTGTGTGCCAAACTTAAGGTAAATAATTTACTAAGGTAAAAACCGGTTTTAGGACAGATTTTTCGTTCAGTTTGCCATAGAGTTTTTGAAAAACAATTGAAATTATGTTGACCTTAAGTTTGGCACACAGCCGAAGTAGTAGAAATAGAAATGAATGTACATTTTATTCATTATAAAAATAATATAAAATTTAACAATATTAACCGATTCAAACCCAGTATTGAAAAACACTGTCGAAGAATCCCAAACAGCGCAACCGCGCTTTCTCTAAATGAGAGAGGCAGATGAAATGAACATTTTCGAATTTTGTAAATATATATTACACAAAATTCGAAGAAACCAATGGTATTTAGTAACGGTAATTTTCCTTTTATTATGACAACTTGGCTTGTATAGTAATTACAAGTGGAACCTCGGTTTGACGTACCACAACTCGGTGGGGTTACACCCCCATATTATGTTTTTGAATTGAAGCGTCTGTTGACTACTTACACCCCCCCCCATGTTATATGGGGTGTAATCATTTAGTAGCCGCATCAATTTTGCAGAATTGTGGTCCGTTAAATCGAGGTTTTACTGTAGTTGTTGGTAGTTTTGCATGCATTTCATTATGCAACACACTCATAAATACATATTAATTTAAAAATTGTATATGAAAAACTCACGTGTTACTCATGATGCGACGTGCTTTGTTCAACGTTTTTAGAAAAACTAAAACTGCGTATAAATTTTCACTTAACTAATAATAAAATAAAAAATAAAAACTGTGTAACTGTTTCCTATGACAATATTGTATGTTTATATCATACAAATCCTGATTCTGAATTTATAATTTACGTTGTATCCGCAGACAGATCGTATGTTTGTATCATTCAAGCCCTGAACTTAAATTTTGGCTTTATGAATTAGTTGCATATACAGTGAAATTCCGTTTTAGCGAAGTTGACGGGACCAGGAAAAATATTTCGTTATAATGAAACTTCGTTAAACCGAATTAATTTTTTTTATTACATTTTATTTCAGTTCTATTCATATACATTTATTCTAAACATAAAAGTAACATAAAATAACTCAATTTGTATGAAAAATGAAATAAAGCTCTTTTCTAAAGTATGTATTAACAAACGTAGTAATCACATTTCAAGTATTGCTGTACTTTGTACTAAATATATATTATACATATGTAATATGTACCGTATGTACATCTTATAAATTAATAAAATAGTCAGTAATTTTTGACTGCAACAAATTTTTGGTAGCATTTTTTAAAATTTCATTCTCCAGTTTTTGAAGTTTTTCGAAAATATCATCAGATGCTTCGGGTACCGAATAAAAATAATTTTTCACGTCTTCAAGACTTTTTATTGCCTGAGTAAATGATACAGAACGTGATAAAATTTCGGTTTCAGAAGAATCACTTTCAATCTCATTGTCACTCTCATCGAGTAATTCTGAATAACTCGAGGAATGCTCTTTTACATTTTTAATGATTTCACTGTCGGTTAATTCAGCACATGTACATAAGCTATTATCGGTTTCAACGTAATCCGTAAAATCGGCATCGGAATTAACGGAAGCCCATAAACTCAACATTTCATTGTCTATTAGTTGAACCTCAGTTTCATTTTGAACTTCTATTTCAAAAATTAGAGATTTTTTCCAGCATTTTTTAATCGTCATTCTTCTCACATTATTCCAGGCCGAAGTTACCATATCACAGGCCTCTTTCACGTTTACTTTTGTATCGCCAATCATTAAATTTAATAAAATTTTTTGAACAAGTTGGCTTCGATATTGTATTTTTACCGCTTGGATGATTCCCAAATCAAGTAGTTGCAATACTGCAGTGCAATGTGGCGGGAAAAACTCTACTCTAACATTGTCTAAAATACAATTTAAATTATGTGCCGAACAATTATCAATTAGCAGAAGAATTTTTCTTCCTTGCTGATGCATAGATTTATCTAGCTCCATGAGCCAATCATTAAACAAGACTTGCGTCATCCAAGCTCGTTGGTTTGCGCGATAAATACAGGGCAACGACCGTACGTTTTTAAAACATCTTGGTTTTGCAGATTTTCCAATGATCATTGGTTTTAGTTTTTCCGTACCACTAGCATTACAACAGAGAAGTACTGTTAACCTTTGCTTCGACTTCGTTCCTCCTTTGCAAGTTTCATCTAAAAAAGTATACATATGTCAAATTATAGAAAGAGAAATTTATTTAGCATTCAATGCCATTAATGCGTTTTAGTTACCTTTAACAGTAAAGAGTTTTATTCGGCATCAGTTGATAAAATAGTCCCGTTTCATCCGCATTGAAAATATCACAACTGTCATACTCCTTTAATATGTTTCTAATTTCGCCTGCGCGCCATTCATCTACTTTTTGCATAGGGACGCTTTTTTCTTCACCGCAGATTATTTTAAACCCAATGCCGAATCGTTTACGAAACCTATTAAGCCAACCCACGCTGGCTTGAAAATCATTGTGGCTCAATTCTTTGGAAAATTCTAGAGCTTTAGTGCGTATAAGAGGGCCATTTACAGGAATATTTTTGGATCGTAGGTGTTGAAACCACTGAAAAACTGCTCGGTCAATGTCCTCGTACTGTCCAAATCGTATTTTTTTTCGATTTGGTCCAATCGAAGACTCTTTTATTTTATTTTCAATTTTCTTACGATCTTTTATAATTGTCGACAATGTTGACAAAGCAATTTGGAATTCCTTTGCCACTTCGACCTTTTTTTTGCCATCATCTATTTTCCTTAAAATTTTTATTTTTTCTTCTAATGAAAACTGTTTTCGTTTTAGACTCATTTTAAAATAAACACTTGCCTATTAACCAAACTAACAAATTTTTGAAATGAATGACTTTGACATTTCCCTAATTAATGAAATAAATTGTAGTAGAATCATGTGTTTACATGTACACATTTCAAATTTTTAAATGAAATAATGAAATCCATGTAACCTTTAAGCAAACTAGTACAAATTTGCTATTTCAATTCTGTTTTCTTCAAAAAATTGATGTCGATTTTTTTTGAATTTTTGTTCGTTATAGTGAAATTTGCTTCGTTAAAATGAATTTTTTTTAGTAGTACGTCAACCACAGCCAACCAAATTAAAAGTAATACTTCGTTATAATGAAAATTTCGTTATAGTGGTATTCGTTATAAAGGGATTTCACTGTATATTGTACGTGTGTATCATGCAAGCCCCGTTTTATTTTTTTTTGAGATATTACCTTTGTCGCATACGGATTGTATGTTTGTATCATTCAAGTCCTGAACTTACTTTATGCATGTTAGCTTGATCTCATATGGTGTTGGTTGTATGTTTAAATCATTCAAAACTTAATTTTCCTTTTGCGTTTATATTTGTTTTTAATATTGATTGTATGTATGTAACACTTAAGTATTATTCTAATTTTAACTAAAATTTGATAGTAAATTATGTTATTTCCATATGATTAGTTTATGTAACAGATAAGTATTTTTTTTATGTTACCAATTAAGCATATGTAACACTTGGCACACTGGTATCTTTCAATAGGATTGAGATATGAACATTTTGAAACTACCAATTGAAAGATCTCGTTTTTTTAAGTAGGGTGGCACTACTAACTCAAAAACGTCCAAAATGCGTTTGTAACATTTAAGTACTGGGCCGACGATATGCTGGCGGATGCAATACAACGTGGCGGATGCAATACAACGTGGTGGATGCAATGCTCAATTTATGAAATTTAAATATGTAAATAAATTTTCTGTTTTTTTGTACACAAATAAAAAATAATGTGAATAAAAAATTAATATTTATTTTATTGTAAATGAATAATTTTGTTTTATTTCAAATAAGAATTATTTATTCCAATTGGAAAATATATACAAACACGTGCTTTTTGTTTCTGTGGTTTTTTCTCTTTTTAGTTGGGATTCACACCGACACCGGAATTTTTGTGACACTTTTCTTTGGCGGGGAGTACGAATTTCCGCGTGATACACATGGTTCTTTCCATAGAAGCAGAGTTGTTTTAGAACGCGAATGTAAATGGAATTCCGTCGGCAGTACTCCGTCGGCATACTGGGTAGATTTTAATATTCATATTGGATTTTTTAAAACGTGTACTAAACGGTTTGTAACTTTGGTTAACTGATTGTCGTCTTTGCTTTTTTTAGTACTATTTCCTTTAAACGAATGAGACAGAAAATAACAACAAATTTAGTTTATCGCATTTTTTATAACAAAAATTTAATTATTTTGCTTAAACTATAGTTACATTATTATTCAGCTATTAATTTTATTTTAATTTTACTTACATCCGATAAATTTATTAAATAAAAATGCAGAAAATTGGAAAAAATATTTTAATGTGCGTATATTTCTTATTCAATACAAGTTTCGTGATAGCTATATCTGTCTCTTGTTGCTATCTCAATTTTACATGTTCACATATTTGTGAATAAAAATGTTTAATTAATGATCTAGTTTCTATTAAAACATATTCTTTACTCCTATATTAACATGTTAGAATTAAAACTTATTCGATTTATTTACATTTTTATTAAAAACTTTGTAAATTAAAAATCATAACAGTGTATAATACACTAATACTTATACATGCAATAAGAATTTAATTAGATTGAATGAAATTCCAATTAGATTTGTATACGTATAGCCGGAAAAATCCGTGGAATACTTCACGGGCTCGTTTGGTACCATCTTTGGTTTTTAGTTATCGATAATAGTTCGTAAATTGTATTGTTTTTTGTGTAGATTTTGTCGCTAAGTAAATTGTGGGTGTTTTTGTTTTTGTATAATATATTTTCAAGGTGTGAATTTTGGCCGTAATTTGACTCATGACTCATGAGAAATTCGTATACGTACAGTATACAAATGTCTTATGACTCATGAGTCAAATTATACATCTGCAAAATGGGTAAATTTTTATTGAATTTAGTGTATGATTTTCAGTTTTTATGTGTTGTGCGAAACTTGATTTTATGTACTTGTGATGTGTTCTTTGTATCTTATCTGAAATGAGCATCCTGTTTGGTCTAAGTATGCCAACTACCAGTTGTATTTAGCCTTACCTGTGTACATATGTTTCTCGAAATGGCAAGGTAGGAGCCGGATTCTTCTGTGAGAAGCTTTTGCCAAAACTGACAAGACCCTGCCTTTTTGGGGAACATGCGACAAGGCTAGGTCTACAGACGAATGACTTTGTAGAAATTGCATGAACGAAGAGAAGGAAGAGACTTTAGATAACATCCTATGCTCGTGTCCGGCACTATCATACAGAAGGTATAGGTATTTGGCCTTTCAGATCTCGCTGACTGTGGAGTGCGATCAAAGCGATATCTCAAAAATGGGGACTAACTTTGAAATGGGACTAGCACCATTGAATTCAGCGTACTCGAATTAGGTTTACCCCCTGGGTGCCCAGCTTGTCACATTTTTCAACTAGCACAGTGTTATAGGTTCACTTTACTCGGCTCCAAACCAATCCAATACAGAATTTATTACAGATTTAAGCCATATTTTCACTCAGTTGAATTGTAACAGTCCTAATAAATTTTACATATTTGCGGGGGATATGAATGCCAAACATAGTTCTTGGAACAATACTGTAGAAGTTTCAAGAGGGAAAAAATTACGAGATTGGATTAACACGAATTCACAGTTTCATAAACTAAAATGTATTCCCCCAGACAAATCTACTTATCGGAGAACCAAATCTACATTGGATTTAGCATTGATAGACGACCGAATGAAACTATCAAACGAGGCTTATTTAAAGACTGTCAAATACGATAGCGACCACCGAGCATTAGAATTTAGTATTATTACTCAGCAAATCAACGATTCAATAATGGCAAACGCAACAATAAATAACAAAAATAACTCAGAGTAGGTTAGAGGAGTAGATTGGAATAGTTATAGGGATAAGTTGGAAATATATCATTAAAAAAACGAAGAGGACATCGGAACCAAAATTGCTAACAACAGAAACTTAACGAACGACGAAATCGACCAACATTTACTGAACATTGACTCAATGATAAAAAAAACTATGTAAGAAACCAAGACCAATAATTAAGAAAAGGTATATTTAAAAGATTTATATGGGAACAAAATCATATTTAAATTATATAAACAAAATAGTATAATAGTCTCACAAATAGTTATTATTTAATGCATTATTGAACAATATGCAGTAGTCTCTAATGATACAATCCGTTAAATATTTGAGTGCTACGTTTGGTATGTTGTCTGGCCCCGAGGATTTTTTTTTATTTAAACATTTGAAAATGCTTTTGAGTTCATCTATGGTCGTTTGAAGGTTGTTGTTAGTCAAAGTGTTTTGATTTATATAATCTGCGGTCCTTTCATCGTTAAACTCGTCCTTAAAAAATTTATCGATTATTTGTTATGTAAATATTTTAATAGTATTTTCCATTCTCGACTTGTTGTGTTTTTCTGTTTGTTTTTAAATATAAGCTCCAATCACATTTAGCTTATTCTCAGGTTTCAATATTTCGATATTCTCACTATCTGTACGTTTAGTTTTACTTTTATCATTTAAATCAGTTGAGTATTTGTTTTGATAATTAAGCGACAAACTCAAGAACTACTGCATCGATTTTAATAAAAATTTATACATGAGTTCTATGGATCGTGCGCATGGTTCAGGATTTTTTATTTTTTTTATTTGGCCTTTTATTCATCTTTCACGCATCGATCCCCTTTCATACTTCTATCTGATTCATTCTTATAAAATCATACACATTCTTATATACATGCATCCCCATTCGTAATAATTTTGTCAGATTCCTTGCGCTCAATAATTCACACTCAACCAAATTGCGTTTCTTCAAACACTCTTTCCAATTACCATGATTCAATCTCACACGTTCCATTGTTCGTAACATTCTAGCATCTCCTTTGATCTCCTTAAAAAAAGGTCACCTCAAAGAGAACTAACCAGCTCAAAGTACTGCTTGCCTTTCACCTGATATTTTTCAATAAACTCGCTCTCCCATTTTCTCCACAGATTTACCTGAAACATGCGAAGTACATCTCTTTCATCCATTCCTATCACCCAAATTATTTCTAACATCATCATCATTTGTAAAAAGACTCCTCCCTTCTCTCTATCATCTTACACTGCATTTCTGCCTTTCTCTCTGTAGCCTCTCACTCTATTAAAATTATCCCATACATCCTTTGTTGTGGTCCTATGTGTCATTTTGGACACATAGTCCCGTCAACTTTCCCTCTTCGCTCTACGGATAGCCTTTTTCAATCTTGCATTCATTCTTCCATAATTTATTGGATTTACTCTCTCTATTTCATCCTCAAGTTGGTTAACCTCATTTGCTTCATTTGTTATGAGAATCTCATCCATACGTTCTACCCACTTCTTACCATTCAAAATGACCTTACGGTCTATGTCAACATTTACACCACCTAAGCACTGTGCAAGTGACTTGGGCTGCCAGCCCACTAGACATTAATGTTAAGTCTAATGCATTGGCTGTCAACCCCACAGACGGTATCCTTGTTGACTCACCATCGTTCAGGATCACGAGATCGGAATCCAAAATTAGTCGAGTCAACAAGTTTCCACAAGCATCATTTCTTTCACACCCCCAGACTCTTGAATGCGCATTTATATCACCCCCTACAATCAGGGGCAGGATCATGAAATCCGGTACCGCTAAAATGTTGACGGATTTTTTCCGGTTTTGCTCACCTTGGTATCATGAATTCCGTTTAAACGGTAATTTACCGTCAAAAATTATCCGACAGATAGGTAGTTGACGGATGTTACATTATCAAAGACATTTATGTGGTTATAGTCTTTTAGCAAATATTGTTACTAATTTACAAAAAAAAACTAATAATGGAGGGAAGCAATTTAAATGAGTAAGTAAAACTAATTAAAAGTACAGCCATTTAATTACTCAATAAGTAATATATTAATATAAAATATTTTTATGCACAAATTTTAGTTTAAATAATCACAAAATGTCGGCAAACCCGTTACAAAAAAAAATTTTGGTCGATTTTATGAATGACCATCCTGACCTAGCCAAGGGGTTATTAAATACGCAGCAAGGGCGACAGCGGAAAAATCAATTGTGGGCACGGCTAAAAAGCATGTTAAATGCTAATGGACCCCTGTCGAAATCGGAAACCGACTGGAAAAAGGCAAGTAATCAAATAATTAGGTTTTTAATATTTTATGTAAATATGTTAATATTTTTGTTAGTTTAATTTAAAATTATATTATGTGTATGTTATTATGTGTATGTTAATTTAAAATTATTTGATATATTTTGATTCCATTTAAGGTATGGCAAGACCATAAATGGTCCGTCAAAAGGAAACTTCAACACAACAAAAATGAGTTCAAAAAAACAGGAGGAGGACTATGTCAACTTAAATATATTTCGAACGAGGATGACCTTATATCACGAGCGGCTGGTTTAGAGCCCACTATAAGTGGCCTAAATTCTAACAGATTTGGGGCCAATATAAAATTAATTACAGATAATGATATCATCGGACCAACATCGAGTGAAGGTGTTAATAAATTAGACGAGCAGCTTCCCTTGGAGGAGGCAGCGTGTGTGAGTGACGATTTGCTTATTAGTAATCATAACATTTCCGAACCAAACGAGCCGTTAAATAAAATTATGTTATTGCAAAAATCCTTAAGTGTTAACGAAAATTTGTTGTCTAGCTTCACTCGAATGGAAGACCATTTAACAAAGTTGCAGCAACAAAACCAAATAATGATTGATTTAAAAAAAAAGAAACTCGCACTCTTAAGTGAGTCGAACGATTTAAAACGGATGAAATATCTTGATAATCGGAGCAGAGACCAAGAATACCCATTTTAATAATTGTGAAGTCCAATACAATTGTTTATTTAATTTTTATATATTTAAATTATGTGATACAAAAAATGTGAATTAAGCTGTGAATTTTTAAAAAATGAAATAAAATATGAATTTATATAAACAATTACAATTTACTATAATTAATTTAGAAGAGAATTTCTTATTCTATCTCTAATTTGAGATGCAATGCCCCCCCCTAATTCTATGTGAAGGTTCAGTTGTTGTTTCCGGTATTGCAATTAAATTATTAGCTTCTGGTATTATATTGACATCTATTTCAGAAATTCGAAATTGTACACAAATATTGTGCAAAGCTGATGTGACGTTGCATATTTTTACAATTTTCTCAGGTGCGTACCGACACTGTCTTTCGGATAGTAGAATACGCCACCTTCCCTTCCACAAACCAATACATTTTTCCACAATACTCCGAGCTTTCGCATGGACCGTATTATAATTAGCTTCTGGTGAATTTACTTCTGCCGAGCGGTACGGGGTCATGAGCCATGGCTCTAGCGGATACCCTGAGTCACCTGAAAATAATTTTCATGCATATATTATATTGTATTTTAGTTGGTTTAGTTTTATATTGTATTATAATATATTATACCTAATAGAAAAGAATTGGGATATTCTTCATAATACTGTTCCATGTATATTCGTTCTTCACTGTTCGCCCAAACAAAAGAATCGTGGTTGCTACCACCATAGGTTGCATTAATAGCCATTATTTTCATCTCATGGTCGCATATCTAGAAGTTAAATGAAGTCGAATTAACAACCAATCACAAAAATAATTTGTTAATATAATATTGTGACAACTTACCAGCATTGCGTTAAGACTATGACGACCCTTTCGATTTAAAAATGAATGTTCATTTTCATGTAGCTTAAGGAGGTAAATATGGGTTCCATCCACACATCCAACAATGCCGGGAAATTTATATTTATGAAAGAAATGTTCTTTCGTATTTTGCTTTGGTTCGAACTTAATTAATTCGAAACACAGAGTTTGCTCAAGCAAGTTCAACGTTTCATTGAACACAGCTGACACAGTACTCTGTGCCATTCCAATTAGAAAGTCATTACCCACGCCAGATTTCTAATTTCCACTACTTAAAACTTCTAGCGTGAGACACAACTTTAAAATTGGTGGTACTGCTTCTACCGTTTTACCCCATCTAAGGTGTAATTTCTCTTCGACAAATTTAAACGCTTGTTTTGTTAAGCGAAACCGTTGTTTAAATCTATAATTACAAAATACGTATTAATCTTTAATCAAATGAAAGTTATACTAAATTTTACATGTCTTCTTCAAGTAACATCGGAACACTCTTGTCTCTCAGATGTCGGCGGATCGAGCGAGTTGTGCGTTCTTGCACATCACCGTCATCATCGGAAGAATCGGCCTTAAAACTTTCCAAAAAATTCATTCTGAAAATAATAAAAAATTTCAAACCGTAAAAAATGAAATCAACTGTTATATACATATTACATATTTACTTACATAACCTTAAATTTTTTTTAGACGAAACAAATTTCAAGCAGTTTTTTTTTATAATAAAATAATTATATATTATATCTTATATTAATAAGATTAGATAACAAATTTATTTAAATTTATGTACGTTATTGTTATTGTATTAAAAAACTAACTTTTGATCAAAAAAAAAAGAAAATATTTTAAAAAATTATTCTTAATTTCGCATGTAACACCAAAAATAAAAACAAGAAAAGATTGACGAGTTTTTATTTATTGTTTTTTTTTTCGTTTGTATTAGTATTAGTGAAAAAAAAATCCAAGAAACCACCAAAATTTAGGCTAAAAAAAATCCACAAACGTTTTGTCTCAAAACCGGTTTTGTATGGAAAACATAAGAAAATAAAACAAAAAAAATCTTCGTGTAAACACACGGAATAGAATTCTTTATGACTTTTTACTTACAGAAAAGTATGAAAAAAAAACTTGAGCAAAATTTTTTTTTTTTCTCAAGTTTTTTTTCATACTTTTCTGTAAGTAACAGAGCTCTCACAATAGAAAAAAAAATTTGCCTTTACCTTTTGCCTTAAACTTTTACCTTAAGAGTATCTCTCACAATGAGAAAAAAAAATTTAATTGAAACCAACTTCGTTTTATTTATCTTCATACTAATAATATTTTTAAAATTGTATTTTATATTATTAATTATAATGTTAAGATATATTAAACCGGTAAATTAGAACTTATTTGCATTTTAACCATGTTTTGGTTGGAAAATGACAACAAAAACCCTGATTTTGAAATTTAGCTAACTTCATTAGTCTTTCTTAAGGCAAAAGTTTAGAGTTTGCTAACTTTTTCCTTAAGGTAAAAACGAAAACTTTTTTTTTTTGCAAGTTTTATTTTCAAACAAACTTGTAAGGCAAAAGTAAAAGTTTTTCTATTGTGAGAGCTCTGTAAAAAGTCATAAGGAATTCTATTCCGCGGTTCCACACTTTAATTCTTTCAGCGTGATTCTTTCTTCGTTTCTTTCCCCTTCACCAACAAACTAATTTTTTGGCGGGGAAATTGTTGATTCTTTTTTCGTCAATATTTTTTTTTGATTCACTGATTTCTTCGCACTATTACGTAATAAATATTTCAAAAACATCTTGTTATTTGTGGTTTTTGGGTTAATTTTAGTTTAATGTTTGCTTCGAGTGCAAAAAATATATTTTTTCAACCAAGGAAGCAATTTTCGCAGCAAATACTAAATATTTTTTACTATTCGAATACATCAAAAAATATAATTTTACGCACATACATAAAAAAAGAAAGGCTATATTAAAAAAAGGGTGTACCAAAAAAACCGTTCGGATTGTTTGGTTTGCTTATAATAAAAAATAGAAATAAAAATGATTAATTTAAAATATAATTTATATTTAATTTAATATATAATTTAAAATAAAATATATTAATTAAATATTACAGTTTTAAATTAATTATTTTTATTGTTATTTTTAAAATGTATAAGCAAACAAAACAATCCGAACGAATTTTTTGGTACCCCCTACAAATGCGCAAATAAATCAAATGTGGACGTCGATTGATTTTTTGAAATCAGAGAATCACGCTGAAAGAATTAAAGTGTGGCGAGGCACATTGGGTGCGCTGTAAATATATAACAAAAACCACTGAACTTAAATTTTGCTCAATATTTTAACCGTCCGGATTTCTTGATACCGGTTTGTTTACCGGTCGGTTTTGCTAGCGGTGACGTTTTATCGACTACCGACATTTCCGACCGGATTTCATGATCTAGCCCCAGGTCACTTTTACTTTCCACCCAGTCAAGCAAAATTTGAAAATCTCTCAGGTTTTTTTTTCTATCACTCACTGATACAATTGGAGTTGCATATACACTCACAAATAACAAATTGCTGTCCAGATTCCGAGTTTTGGCAGCGATGACCTTGTAGCGGGTAGTTTCTTCAACTATAAGAAACTTCGCACAATTATTCTCAACGGACAATCCTCCGTTCAAATAATTCTTTACAAACGGACAATTCCCCATGTAAAGAATTATTCCAAATAATATACAACAATCTTGTATATACAAATAATGTACATAACATCTTGTACATAGTAATCGTACAACAACACTTGTACATACGAAATTTGTGCACGCAAAATATAATTGAAAATTATATTTTGGTTACAAAACAAAATACCTCTACAATCAAATCATTGAGAGATGCATAAACATCGTATTGATTTTGCACAAACCCAAAATCATGTAAAACGCATTCAACACATACACAATGCCATCGTGCAACAGATGGCATTGCAAACATCTATGTTCATTACAACATACTGTTACGATTTTGCCTTGTCAATCAAGGTTCGAATCACTGGATTGTGAATAAATACACTGCTTCAAATTTGAACTCACACAATTTATTTACACCACACAATTTATTATACAACACAAAATTCACAATTAATTATTATAATTATAACACACTTTTTAATTATCACTTTAATAATCGCTTTAATAATCACTTTAATAATCCTTTTATTTAACCTTCACTGTATCACGTTTAAAATAATACTCAGCATTCCACGTCAACGCGCGCCCTTATATACCAAAATATTTGTTTCTAGAATAATCCTAAATGCGCAGCAAATATATTAGTAAATAAATACGTCTAAATGTTGAATATACATTATAAATGTAATTGAGCAATTAATGAAATTAACTTATTCTATTCTATTCTAGGTGTCACCGTAACACTACCCCCCACCTAAGCCTGTTCGTCCCGAACAGGATCCAGATCACCTCCTCTGTAGAGCGCCAAACGCTCCAAATGCACCACCTTTGGTTTACCTTTCCGTCCTTTCTGTATGCGATAAACCACGTCGTTCAACCTTTTAATGACAGTGTAAGGGCCTTCCCATGTTGGTTGCAACTTCGGTGATAATCCCTTCTGCCGTTGCGGGTTGTGAAGCCATACCAATTGCCCTTCCTCGAAGCCTTGATTGTTTGCTCGTATGTCATATCGAGCTTTCATTCGATCACTTGTTATCCGAATTTTCTCCCGTACAAATTGATGTATTTCATTGAGTTCCTCTTTCATTCGGTCGACATAATCCTGTCCGCATAGAGCTGCTGATGGAACAGCCCCAAATTTTAAATCTCCCGGTAATCGCAGATTGTTCCCAAATATGGTTTTAGCTGGTGTCACTCCTGTTGTGTCATGTACCGCTGATCGGTAGGCCATCAGGAACATCGGTATATGTCGATCCCAGTTACGTTGGTTCCTTTCCACAACCTTTGCTAGATATTCCTCCAATGTGCCATTGAATCCTTCCACCATACCGTCCGACTGTGGGTGTAAAGGCGTCGTTCTCGTTTTATTGATTCCAAGCATCTGACATATCTCCTGAAATACCACCGATTCGAAATTCCTTCCTTGATCCGTGTGAATTTCCATCGGTACACCAAATCTGCTAATCCAATTGTTGACCACGGCATCAGCTATTGTAGTTGTCTCCTGATTGGGTATGGGGTACACTTCCGGCCATTTGCTGAAATAATCCATTATTACTAGCACATATTTTTTTCCGCTCTCGGTGGTCGGAAATGGCCCCGCCACGTCCATTGCAAATCTCTCAAATGGTGCCCCGACATTATATTGTTTCATGGTTCCACGGCTTTTTCGTGCTGGTCCCTTTACTGCCGCACATTGGGCACATCTTCGACACCATTCTACTACTGACTGTCTACATCCGGACCAGTAGAAACGTTGTCGAATTTTGGCTAATGCTTTATTAATCGCTAGGTGACCTCCACATGCTCCTCCATGATACTCCTTGAGGATTTCCGCTATCCGATCTTTTGGCACCACTACCAACAATTGTTTTACTTTACCATCCGTGCTTTCCCACTTTCGTTTTAAACAACCATTTTCTATGTGGAGGCTATCCCATTGAGCCCAATATGCTTTTACAATGGGAGTTTTGTCAGCTATCTCACTCCATGTGGGACGATGTTCCTTTTCCTTATGTTCCATGATGAATGACAGGTCAGCATCCCGTAATTGCTCCTTCTTGATCATTTCATCAGTCCATTCCTCATCAGGTAGCACTTGCATAAGTCGAATATCGATGATGTTTTCCTTACCCTCCACACGCCCACAATGCATGCATTCCACGGGACATGGCCTTCTTGATAATGCGTCGGCATTTCCATGTGCGCTTCCCTTCCGATGTTCAATTTGGAAATCGTAGCTTTGCAAACGTTCGATCCAACGTGCTACTTGTCCCTCTGGATTTTTGAATTGTAACAACCAGCGCAAAGCTCCATGATCCGTCCGTAGAAGAAATTTTTGGCCATAGAGGTACTTATGGAAGTGCTTAACACATTCCACTACAGCCAACAACTCTTTCCGTGTTACACAATAATTCCGTTCCGGTTTTGATAACATCTTGGAGTAATATGCAATAACTCGCTCCTCACCATTTGTTGCCTGTGATAATACTCCTCCTATACCGTCATTACTTGCATCGGTGTCCAAAATGAATTTAATGTTGGGTATAGCGTATGCGAGGATTGATGCCTCTTCCTAATCATCCTTCCATTCGAATGCCTTGTTCTTCCTGGTTAACTCGTGTAAACTCTTTGCAATATTGGCGAATCCTGGCACGAATCGTCTATAATAAGTGCACAATCCAAGGAAGCTCCGTAATTCATGTAAGTTTTTAGGTCGTGGCCATTCCTTCACTGCTGCGATCTTGTCTTCATCGGTATGGATTCCATTGGTTGTTACCTTAGGACCCAAATATTTTACTTCCGTTCTAAATAATTTGCATTTCTTTGGGCTTAGCTTCAATCTGGCGGCTTGTATCCGATCCAAAACCTCTGCCAAATTCCTTAAATGCTCGTCGAAATCCTTGCCCATAACGATGATGTCATCCAAATATACGAGGCACGTCCTCCAATGTAATCCCTTTAGCACGCGCTCCATTAGCCGTTCAAAAGTCGCAGGGGCGTTACATAATCCGAATGGCATAACGTTAAATTGCCATAATCCGTTACCCACACTGAATGCCGTTTTCTCACGATCTTCCTCCTGCCCCCCTATTCCTGAATACGAATACGAATCGAAAATGTACGAATTCGTATAATCGGTATTCCTGAATACGAATACGTATAATTCTAATACGTATACGAAAATGTACGATACGTTCAAAAATTTCCCTTATTCCGCAATACGAATTCGAACAGTTTTTGTACGTTCATGAACGAATTTTTGTACGATGAATATTTAGTTAACGACTCCATAGAAAAATCGAAAATATAAAAGACATTGGGGTCGATTCAGGGATTCGACTTAATTTAATTTAACGAATTTAATTAATTTGATTAATTTAATTAATTTAACGAATTTAATTAATTTGATTAATTTGATTAATTTAATTAATTTAATTAATTTAATTAATTTAATTAATTTAATTAATTTAATAAATTTAATTAATTTAATTAATTTAATTAATTTAATTAATTTAATTATTTTAATTAATTTAATTAAGTTAATTAATTTAATTAATTTAATTTAATTAATGGGGCACTATCACACCATAAGAAATTATTCGGTGATTGAATTTTATTATCAAACCAAACAATTTTGTCGGCCACACAAAAATACAAAATCTTCTATTTAATGGATGCAACAATAATATTATTGTATCCATTTCAAGTAACCAAAACGTCAAAACTCAAAATAGTGTCCAAGTTGTACAATTTTATTGCAGGTAAATCCATTTAAAATAAATTTCCCTTATAGCTAGGACACACACCAAACAATTACGTACGTTCGTATTCAGGAATACCAAAGTATTTTCGTATCGTATTGAATTTTCGTATCGAATACATTTTCGTATCGTATTCAGGAATAGGGCCCCTGGACTTCCACTTGCCAATAGCCGCTTTGCAGATCTAATGTTGAAAATATTCGAGCACCCGATAATGTGTCTAACGTGTCATCGATCCTTGGCAATGGGTAACTATCCTTTTTCGTCACAGCATTTAATTTCCGGTAATCCACGCAGAATCTCATGGTACCATCCTTTTTCTCGACTAACACCACTGGTGAACTCCATGGACTGCTTGATGTTTCGATTACCCCTGCTGCTTGCATATCTTTTACCATTCGATCCACTTCTCCTTGCTTTGCCAATGGTAATCTCCTGGGTGGTTGGCGAATCGGCATTTCTGCTCCTGTATCTATTCGATGTTTTACCATTGTGGTTCTTCCATTATTGTCCGGTGTACTGCAGAATATTGGCATGTACCGCTCGAGCAATTGTTTTGCCAAATTTTTCTGTTCCTTAGTAAGATCTTCGGTCCATTTCTCCATGAGTTGTTCTACAACCTCTTTCTGCCCTTGCGAGTTAGTCGTATTAATCGGACTTTTCTGCTCGCACTTCACAATCGCAGATATTTCTTCGCATTTTCCGATTATTGTCCCTTTCTTGATGATTTTCGTCTTATCCGAGGGATTTAGAGTCCTAATTGGTACTTTATTATCGTTGTCTGGTTTCACTAAAACTTTCGCGATCATAATTTCTCTGGCTCCGCTCTCCGCTTCATTGGCTTCCACAACCCACAACCTGGGTGGCCCAGAACCTCCTTCCAATCTTGCCCATACTATTGTTTCCGAGTTCGGTGGCAGCTTCTCCCGATGATCCATTATAATTTGCCTGCTCGTTTCTCCTATAACGGCGCTAACGTGAAGTGGCAACTCGATATTATCGTAGGTTAATACACCCCGTCCAACATCCACCACGAAGCCATTCGTTCTCATAAAGTCCATCCCCAAGATGACTTCGTCTACAATATCTGCAACCAGCACCTCGTGTTGAAAGTGATTTCGCCCAATCCTTATTTTTACGACCTTTTTCCCTTTTATTGCTGAATTTTCTCCAGTCGCCGTTCGTAACTTTATTCCATTAGCTGGTTCCATAATTCCATCGATAATATCCTCACGGACAATCGTATGAGTTGCTCCCGTATCCAGTGTGATCATGCATTTCTTCTCATCAATATCGGCTTCAATTGTTAAGCTGTCACCGCTCCTTGCTATTCTCGAAACATGGATGGAGGTTATGGGGCAATCGGTTGTGGGAGTCAGCTTCTGCCCCTTCAAACTGACTCTTTTTAGTTTAACGACTCTGCTGTCGTCTGAATCTCCTTTCTGGATTCTATCTGCTCCTCGTTTGATCTACGCTTCATAGGAGATGGCGACCTTGCTCGTTCCTTCTTAATCTCCCAACAGTCCCGTGAGATGTGACCCATTCTATCACATACCCAGCATTTAATCCTGCCACTTCCATCTCTGAACCTTGGCGTAGTCCGCTCGGTGTCTATCCTGGAATCAATCTCCACTCGACGAATTTTCATTGCTGGTTTGATGATGGTTTGCGCAGTTTCGTTTGTTAACGCACAACCGATGGTTTCCGTGAAAGTTGTCTTAGGTGACAACATCACCGCTCTGCGCGTCTCAGGATCTCGAATACCGTCAATAAACGCATCTATTTTAATTCGCTCCATGTAATCGGCCGACATATTTGAATGGGCTAAATGCGCGAGCCGCTCAATTGCCGATGAAAATTCCTGTAGCAATTCTCCTCCTTTTTGGTATCGACCCTTCAATTCCATGCGATAGATTTCTCGTTTGTGGTCACTTCCGTATTTTCGATCTAACGCCTTCATAATTCCCATGTAAACGTTCCGTTCCTGCTCGGGAATGATTTGTAGTGTTTCTGCCGCTTCGCCTTTAAGAGCCACAATTAATGCTGCAACACATTGTTCTTCAGTCCACTGATTTTGTTTAATCGCCGTTTCGAATTGGAACTTAAAAATACTGAAGGATGTTGTTCCATCAAATGTTGGTGGTTTTATCTTAACTGCGTTAACCGTTTGAATCACTTGATGTGTCGTTCCATTCACTTTTACATCTTGGAGCTCCTTCTCGAGACGTTTAACTTCCGTTTGAAAATCTTGTTTAACCGATTCAAATTTTTGTTGAACCGTCCCTTTAACATTTTGAATTTCTGCGTGTACTTCTGTTTGCAGTTTTTCCACTTTACCGTGTAGTGTAGAAGATAACTCCAGAAACTTCTCGTCCATTTTCTTTTGACCAACTTCTATTTGGTTTTTAATGTCCGCTCCTTGTTGCTCCATTTGTACCATCTTCTGTTTAATGTCCACTCCTTGTTGCTCCACTTGAAACATCTGTTGTTTCATATCCTGGTTCGATTGTTTAATTCCCTCCAACTGTTGTCCCATCATTTGATTCATAGCAGCCATCAACTGCGAAAAATTGAAACTTCCAGATGGGTTTTGCGTTGTTTCGACCACCGTTTGTACGTCCTTTTGTTTCTTATCCATACTGATCTCATCCGTTTTTTCCTCCTCGAAATCATACACGTCTGGATCTAAACCTTCCTTCTCCATGGCTTCACGTAGTCGCTCCACCAAACTAACTTTTGTGCCTTCACTGGTCAAACCTCGCCGTGTCAGTTGCTCCTTTAATTGCGCAAGCTTTAATCCGTAGAGAATCATTTTCCTTATTATTCACAATCCCACCGCTGTCACCAATTGTTACGATTTTGCCTTGTCAATCAAGGTTCGAATCACTGGATTGTGAATAAATACACTGCTTCAAATTTGAACTCACACAATTTATTTACACCACACAATTTATTATACAACACAAAATTCACAATTAATTATTATAATTATAACACACTTTTTAATTATCACTTTAATAATCGCTTTAATAATCACTTTAATAATCCTTTTATTTAACCTTCACTGTATCACGTTTAAAATAATACTCAGCATTCCACGTCAACGCGCGCCTTTATTTACCAAAATATTTGTTTCTAGAATAATCCTAAATGCGCAGCAAATATATTAGTATATAAATACGCCTAAATGTTGAGTATACATTATAAATGTAATTGAGCAATTAATGAAATTAACTTATTCTATTCTATTCTAGGTGTCACCGTAACAATACTTTGTATAGGGTGCACCTAAATATTTTGGTGCAGGTTCATAAAAAACAAAACCAGTTTTGTATTGTTTTGTTTTTCGATTTAGGCAAGAAGACAAAAAAATTAAAATTCTTCTGCCTCTTCAATTTGGATTTTTGCCGGAGCAACATAACACGGAGCAGCTAATCACTCACCAGCCAAAAAAAAATAAAAATATTACTTAATACATTTTTTTCATTAATTTTAAAATTAAATTAAAGTTTTTTATTTATATTTTTTTTATTATTATTAACAAGTGCTCCGCTTCACCTTTCGTTGCCGCATCATAAATATATACCCACTACAACCTCGATGCGCTCGAATGTCGGTGTGTCGCACAGGACTAGGCTGATATTGGTTCGCGCCAATATCACCACTCCGCCAAAGCCATCGACCCTCGGTCTGGACAGAAAAGTGTACTCTTTTACCCGAAACGTCTTACCCTCACGCTCCCAAGTTTCACACAAAATCATCACTTTCACATCATTTTTGGCCTGATAAGTCCGCAACATATCGCCATTGGCATAGATGCTGCGGATGTTTATCTGTCCAATTGTCAAGCATTCATTGGATCTTAACGTTTGCTCTGCCATTCAATAGAAAGGAAGAAGGGGAAAAATATTTAAAAGACAAATGGATAATGCTTTTTCCTTCCTTCCCTCTACAATTCATCCCCACTCATACCAGCATCCTCAATTTCACAAATGTCTAACTCATTTGCATTGAGAAAACAGTATCTCCTAAACTTCACGGCCTCTATGTTAATTGCTGCTGTTGCTCCTATCTCGATTCTGGTATTACTTGGTGCTGGTTCCTATGTTTCGATTATTTTGTGTCCTTCTTTTGTTGTATCCTCATTATCATTATTACTATTGTTATTACTGCTGTTGTTGATATTGTTGTTATTAATTTTGTTGTTATTATTATTATTATTATTATTGTAGTTTTTACTGATATGTTTATTATTGTTGTTTCTTGTTGTTTACTCTTCTGCCTCCATATTAGATTGTTGAGTGTTACTGTTATTTGTATTCACCATAATTCGTGTTGTTTCATTCTCAATATTAATGTTTTCTTTGTTACTGTTGTTTTATGGTTGCTTTTGTACTATTTTTGGTAATTGGTTCTGCTATTATTTCGCTGTATAATCTTTTAGACGAAAACCCAGTGATATTGGCATTCTGGTGATAGTAAAATTCTTTGGCCTTAAAATATGTTAACCGTTCATCGGTTTTAATTTTAATGATCGCCTTCTCCATTTGAAATGTCGGACATTTTTGGTCAAAAGCTGTGTGTTCTTCTTTACAGTTTGCGCAATTAACTGGTTCACAAATAGTGCCATCGTGTCCATTTGGAATGTTTTTAGCACATTTTGGGCATACCGGCACCCTTTCAAATTTTGTCTTTGTGTGTCCATATCTCTGGCAGGTGTGACACCTCATTGGATTTGGGTAATATGTACACACGTCCAGTTTCAGAAATCCGGCTCTTATAGTTAAAGGCAGCTCAGTCATATTGAATGTCAATATCAGTAGTGGAGTATCCTTGAGTTCATTATTTACTTTCTGCTTTATCCTGTCAACTTTTATTACCTTTTGTTCAGCAAATCTCGGCAATAAACTACTCCTTTTGTGTTATTTAAAAACTGATGTTCCTCCTCCTGAATATGCATTTCTCCGAGTTTTTTGGTTGCTAACATTTTCGCAATTGCCTCCTCTTTGTCCAATAATACCAAAAGGTCACCATTTCTGGTGCGCTGTGTCTCCTTGATCTGCGTTGTAATCATGGGCAATCCTTTTTCAATGTAAAAAGGTGATACTCCAATAAAAGTTTTATTATTGTCAACCCTTCTAACCACTAAATACGTTTGCGATGATTTTAAGTCATCGAAAAAACTCCTTCTTCTTTTATTTTTACTTTCTTCAAGTCTCATGTATCCTCTGTTATCAATCAAAGGGGTGAAACGATCTTGTAAAAATTCCGGCATCCTGGCCGCAGGCAGTTACCGCGTTAAAAATTAAATCCGGTGTCCAGTGTTGGGACACTGATTGTACGCAAAAAGTACTGTTTTTCTTTGTTTGTGTTGCCACACCACACAAACACTTATTCCACTAATATATATATTTTAATACTACTAACTCTAAAAAAACCAATTAACCAAAATTGCAATAAACAAAAAAAAATAAAAACCAAAAATTAATTACCTTTAATATTAAAAAATCGCAAGGAAAAATTTTTTTGGAGCTTGTCAAATCAACTAGGAAAAAAATTCTGAAAACCCAAAGGAAAACCGAAAAGTCGAAAAAATGCTTTTTGTGTTTCAATTTTGTATGGGACAAGTGGTGCAGTGGGTAAAGCTTCGGCGCTTGGATTAGGAGGTACATGGTTCGAATCCTACGACAGACTGGATGCAAATTATTAATTTGCTTTTTATCCAATCTATTTATTTTATCTCTATCTCGATGTATTCACGAACTCCGTTGCAATACAAATATAATTTTTTTAACAAACACTACAGGAATTAATGGCAATACAAAGATTTGTTTGCCATTACACTACAAATTATTTGATCGTGTATATAGCTACCGACAGTCACACTAATACTTTTCACGAACTCCGTTCGTTGCAATAAATTTATTTTTTAATAAACACAACCGGAATTGCTTTGAATTTATCGTCCATAGTTAATTTCACATAAAAACAGTTCAATTGTTTAAGAACCACATGTAAGTGCATTGAATTAAAATTATTAAAAAGTCATATGATTAAAAAGGCAAAACTACACCCATTGTGTGAATTACAAACAGATTTAATCAAAATGCCGAGGCGTCGTGCAAATATAAGTCGTCGTACACGACAAACAAACCACGTAGGTGCATTACGGTCACAACAAACAACAGAGGAACGCGCAGCACAAATAGAAGAATCTAGACAAAGGATTTCACTTTTACGTGCTAAATCAACAGAAGATAGGCAGAAGAATACTTGCAGGATGCGATGTCATACGTCCGCAATTATGGGCGTTCCGATTTATTATTATATCACATTCACGTGCAATCCGAATTGGATGGAAATTAAAAATTGTTTATTGCCAAGAAAATCCCTACTAATCGACATGACATCACTGCACGAGTGTTTAAACAGAAATTAAAATCTTTGATTGATATTATTGCAAAACACAACGTTTTTGGCTCTGTTCAATGTTGGATGTACTCAATTCAATGGCAAACGCAAGGACTGCCTCATGCTCATATTCTTATATGGTGCATGGAAAAAATTCAGTCAAATCAATTCGACAACATTATATCTGCAGAAATACCCGACTCAACAGATGATCCAGAACTTAACCAAATTTTTACTTAAAATATGGTACATGGTGGAGCATTAAACGTAAATTCGCCATGTATGATCGATGGTAAATACTCTAAAAGATGTCCCAGACAATAATAGCCAATTTAGCCGCCAAAAATAAAGATGTCACTGAAATTAACAATGACATTCAAAACACAATTGCAAGTTGTTAATTATCCAGTTGAATTTTTGAATTCACTTCAACAATATCATTGAGGCCACCATATTAGTTGGAAAATACAAAAGTGAAAACGTATTAATTCCACATATACCAATTTGATATGTCATTTGAGTTTAAACGCACCCAATTTCCTGTACACCTGCAAATGCAAGGTCGATTAATAAATCTCAAGGTCAGTCGTGTGGTTTAAATCTGGAGACGGCATGTTTTGCACACGGACAACTCAACGTTGAATGTTTGCGTGTTGGAAAACCAACATCATTATTTATTTTCGCAAATGACGGGAAAACAAAAAATATTGTTTATCAGAAGGCAATACAATAATATTACATTAAAATTTCAGTAAATAATTTCGTTTAACTTAAAATACTAATCCCGAAGAATTTAAATAAATTATAATATTATGACAAATTCGAATCTGTTTCCGAAGCACATTCACACACTTACACCTAAATTGTTAAGAAATCAAATATAGTCAAAAGCAACGATAGGGCCGGCAACGCGGGCGGGTTCTGCCATTTTATAAATAAATAAAAATTTTAAACTGCGCCACAAAATCAGGCCGGCCAAGGAGTTGTTTATTTGCCGATAAATCGGAGTAGCACGCACTGGCGAGGTCGTTGTTGAAATTCAAAATTGATTATAATGTTAAGCTTTTGTAACAGTTTGTTTTCCACAGGTTATTATTAGCCCAACGCAAACTCCTAAATGAGCACAACCTAACCACCACCAGTGGAAATTTCACTTAATTAGAAATATTTTTTTTTGAGTTGGTACCTAGCCAGCCTTAACCCATCTTGACATAGACGCAAACAAAACACTTATTAATTCAATAAAACAATAAATGTTTGAGGACAAATTTAAACAAAAAATTTATATATCTGTGTTTCACCTGTAAAAAGAAAATGTTCAAGTTCTCTTAAGCGAGATTCCCATTTCCACCCACCATTTTTAATTAGTTGTAATAACGGGGAGAAATTAAGTTAATTAGCTTAAAAAATTTAAGAAAACAAATTTTATTCCGTAAGTAGTTTTTTTATAAACGTTATAATATATTTATGGATTAAAAGTTGATAAGTACAGTGAATTGTTTTCTAACGTATTTTCCAGCTTCTTAATTATTAGATAATTAGCAATATTTTCCAAAAAGCTTATTTTGTCTGAAACTAAAACTTTTATTTTTGTTACATAAAAGTTTATTTTTAAGTGAATAATACCCAAATACACTTTCTTATCATGCATAGATAGAAAGGTGCATCTTATATGCGAGAATAGGAAAGTTTATCAAATCTTGCTTGGTTTTGGTTTTGTCGATATACCATAACCACGATGTCAAGATTAAATTTCATTATGTTTTATACCTTTTTAATTAAATTAATTCACTTGCTGCTATAGGGACAAATCTTATAATTTGACGATGTGACCCCCTCGAAAGATAAGAAATTAACGGAAAAACAATGAAAACATCATCGCGCTATATATCTAATGGCGAGAACAAAATTTAAATATGGGCGACATCCTAATCACCCTCCGAATAATTGTTGTTATTGCTTTGTGAAAAATAACAATAATAAACGGTTTAGCACAAAAAAACAAAACCGTTGACTTGGTTGTTGGGGCGGAAAGAGATTAGACACCGATTAAAAGTAAAATATTTTGCAGTCGCGTTTCTATTCGAATGACGTCATTCTATATACAACATATTTTAAAATATCATACTCCTGCCTGTTTTCCGAATATATCGTTTTCCGATGAAATTTTCAGTATTTCCGTGAAATTAAATTAAGAACCCGAAAAAGGATAAAATATGTTCATAGGGATGTCTTAATTATTATTACACGAAACCGAGTACATGACACCAACAACAATAGCAGCGATTCGTTCGGTACACAAGGATTATGTAAATTAAATTGAGGAAATGATAATGAATTAAAACACAAAACAAAAACTGAAAGCTGGAAAATTTTATTTGTTTTTCGTTTTCGTGTTGTTTATTTTGGAAAAATCACAACCCGGATGATGGAAAATGAGATATTAAATGAATTAACTTTACAATTGAAATTGATGTGATTTTTCATTTTGTGTCGTGTTGTTCGTGTGTTTTCTATTTCCGCAAAAAACAAACAACCGAAACGCCGACAATTTATTATTTTTTTGATTTTAAAAACATGCACCTGTTGCTATGTGGACTGTATGTCGAGTTTAAGATAGTTTTCGATTTTATTATTCGAATATACCCGAACAAATAATTGAGTTAACCTGGAGAAGTGTGTTGTACCATCACTTCGAATCGAAATTTGAAAAAAGCCATATACATTTATTAATAATACTTTGGTTTTAAATGATGAAATTTATCATTTATCGATATTCGAACGCCTTTTTCGAATTTCGATTCGAAGTGATGGTACAACATACCACCCCTGGTAGCAGCAGGGAACTTTTAAATGTATCTTAAAAAAGTGGTTTCACCAAAACACAAACAGGGTGCTCCAGTTAATGGTGCAAAAGTTATTCCACTTTTGGTGTTTCTCAGTGAAATCGCATGGGCACTCACCAAAAAATTAATTTAAAAAAATCAAGAGTTTTTTTGTACTATCTAGAAAAGTGTGCTTTCCAATAAAATCATTTTTATAAGCTGCATTATCTTCTGTCAAATTAAAACTTTGGTTTTGTAAAGTCTTTTTGTTTTTCAATGTTTAAGCGACCATCAATAATTCGAGAAAAAAATTACTTGGCTATTTAAAAGTTTTCTAGCTGCTACCAGGTTAACACAATTATATTTCAAGTTTTTTAATGTGTTTGAGTAGATAAGACAATAATAAATTGGTTTCACGAATTTAGTTGTTCTCTTTGAATACAAGCTATTGAGCTTATCTGTAGAGATACATTTTTGTATCATGACCAATTTGGTTCGAACTATTCACATTACTCAAGATCGTACTTGTAAAACACTCAAAAACTGCTTGGACCATCTGTTCCAAAAAGATTGATGTTATTGTTTGATGGCTTTCTATTTGCCCGATCGATTTTGTGAAATCGCTTCAATATTTGGTCAATTTCGAGTAAAATTCGTCTAAAATGGTACTTAAAAGACGTGAAAATCATGGCCGTATAAATTTCAAAATTATGGGCCCCCTCGTTGTTGCTAGAATCTTGAATTTTGATTATGTTCATCTGCTCCTTGGACAAATGTTGAATTTTTATAACTCGTCCGCAGCACCAACGAAATTCAAAGCATTGTCCGGTATAAATTTCAAAAGGTTTTTCTCTTATTGATATGGATCGAACTAAGGCGGCGAGAAATTGGTTGGTGGAAAGGTCCGGAACGATTTGGTACACAATATATGTTATTTTTCTTTAACTCTGATTCCCAGTTAAAAGTGGAGCACATAAGTCAATGGTGAATGGCTTGGAACCACACGATCTTCTGTGTCGTGATTTTTGGCCATTCGACACAATTTCGGTAAATCTTATTAGCGAGAGATCGATCGGTAATTGGCAGGGCCGGCCTTCCCATAGAACAGTAAGAACAGCTTGCCGGGGCGCAAACATTTCAGGGCGCCAATATATTTAAAAATAAATTTATTTATTAGAAAATATTTAATTTTAAATTACATTTTACTATATACTGCACAACTCTATTAAAAGTTACAGAATAGCTTTACAGTCATTACATTACCATATACCCAAAAATATTTTCATTTTCAGCACAGAATTTTAACGTTGTTCATAGTTCATATGTAAAGAAAACATATCAATAAAAATTCCCCACCATTCCTTATATAAAAGCATCTCGCTCATGAACAGTATTTTTATTCTGTGCGCAAGTGCAACGGCTTGTATTTATACACTTGCGTGGATTTTGAATGAACATAATTTTACGCATACATAGATAATTAAAAAATATATGCCTAATAATGGAGAGCGAATAAAGAATATTCAATATAGAAAAAGGGGAATAGAAAAAAACAGCAAGTCATTTTTTCCACGTCGGTTTCTCTCAATTTTGTGTTTACACTTTCCGTTTGCACAATGCCAATGCCTCCTAAACTACAGGCCTCTTACTACTCTCATTTTTTGCACATGAGGTCAATTTATGTCTACACCGAGACTGCGCAATAATAATACATATTAAGATATTTACACTAACAAAACAACTAGAGAAAGCAACAACAACGTAGACATAGCGTGTCGTCATCATTTGGTGTATGCGGAATGTACTTTAGGAGGCATTGACAATGCACATAATAAAAATACTGTTCATGAGCGAGTTGTTTTTAGATAAGGAATAGTGGGGGATTTTTATTGCATATGAACTATGAACAGTGTTAAAATTCTGTGCTGAAAAATTTTTGAGTGGTACATTGCATTTTTAAAATGTTGTATTTGTAATATAATTTTTTTTTAATTCAAAACAGACGCATTGAATAAAACTGAATCAATCATATTTTTATTTACTGATATTGTGGAGCTAAAAATAATGATGTGATTAAAATTTTATGCAAATTTTAATTATGTATATTTTTTATAAAATAATAAATAAGTTTCATATGATTGTTGTTCATGATTGTCTGGAGAAAAAGTATTGTATTAAAAAAGTTAAGTTTTGTGATGTCATCAAGATATTCATCACATTCACAAAATTGGAAATACATAACTAATTTTTATATCATTATTATTATAAATATAAGAAGTAAAATTATTTTAATAATTTAATAAAAATTCCAAAAACTTAATTCCAAGAATCCTAGTTTCCACAAACTCTAAAAAAAAATAAAACGGAAAATTATTTTTTACGTAAATCTGAAAAAAATGTTCGGGCATCGAAAATTATACTTCTCCTTCTACTATTGTTAATGAACTAAACTAATTGAAGAAAAATCAAAAATAAAGTATAAAACCAAATAAACCGAACCCAAGTATTTTTATTTCCGAAAATTTCGGCATTTTTCTGACATTTTGATGAAATCATCACCGACTTTTGTCATCAAAAGTGTCCGAAATATTTAAATCTTTCCTATGAATGTTGTCGCGAAAACTCGGACAAATGATGAATTTGAATAAACAAAAACTTGTGCATGTGTGAGTGCGCACGTGCTTTCAAATGGAGGGGCTTATGTGGATTAATATTATGACGCGATTATATTTTTAAGGAAATAAAACAAAACGATATTTTAGATTAATATTCAAGATTTTTTATTTGAAATATGTATATTTGTTTTATTAAATCACAATACAACACAAATTTTATCAACAAAAATTATTATTAACTTCTAGAACTATTTTTTTAACACTTTTGTATATTTTATTTTAATTATTAAAAAAATAAAAGTTTCACTTTACACAGATAATGGCGTCGCAAACAAGAATGATTTTTATATCGTGTACATTATTTTATTCTCACCAACACAAGAAATCCAAAATGTCCAACTTTTTCCGACAACTACGTCATATTTTCGGAAAAGATCTAGTACATTAATATTTTTTCCGTTTTGTTATACTTGGGGAAATATGCACAAAATCAAAAATGTACTAAACTATGTACTAACAACGCAGTTAACGAGTAGCGAAATCATTTGTTTCAGTCATGCCACACGAGCATTTTTTGTATTTTGGCATTTTTTTTCTACCAATGTTTTGTTCTGCTCTCTCTTAAATAAAATTTTAACTAAAATGAGTAAAAAATGTCCTTGAAATATTTTTTATTTCATTTATGTTTGAGTTGTGTGGTAGAACAGAAAATTTGTTTAAGTCGCAATTAAAACTTGTATCATAGGTAAACGGGGAAAGAAACGAAGAAAAATGCGGCATTTTTTTTACGTGTGGCATGAGCCTTTCAGTTCATTACACAAAAATTAAAAACGAAGTAAAAGCAACAAACGAAGTGAGTGAGATACACAATAAAATCATATGAAAATCCTGTGCGAAAGACAAAGGAACTTATACGTACTATTTGCTTTTAAATCCGGCCTTACACATACATTTACTATTTCACAATTTAGAAACAGGTGATTGGCGAAACAGAATAAAAATACTCACGTTATATTTATATAAGCAAAAAGCAACGGACAGTTCAGTTCAGTGAGTGAGATTTTCAGTGGTGCATAGCAATTATTAATGTGATTTTGCAAAAAAAAAAATATTTGGTAAATATTTGATTTGTAATTAAATTTTTATTCATTTTTTGAACTGTTTTTGTTGTGTTTGGTGCATTTTTATATCTAAATATAATGTTGTCCAAGCGAAAATTGTCTGGTCACGCTAACAGACAAAAAAAAGCAATTGTCGTTTTCTGTCAAAAAACAACAAAATGCTCTAAATAAATTTTTTAAAGCAGAAAATGCAAACATACAGCAACAAACAATAGCTACCCAAATCAACATTGCCAATGACATTGAAAGTATCAATGTTATTGATGATCCACCACCACAAAATAATTCAAGTTGTGATGATGGATCTGTATTAGGTAGATCAGAAGACGCTGGTGAGGTTTCATTTTCTGAAACGATTTAAAAAAAAATGCCAATTAGTTCAAAATTAGATTTAAATGATCCGGCAGTCTGGCCAGATTTAAATGATAGAATTTTAACCTACCTTGTTGAAAAAGGCCCAAAACAAATCAAAGATATTTGTTATCCTGTGACGTCCGGTAGGAAATTTAATAACAAACATTTTACAAGGATTTTGTCAAATGGGGAAACAGTTGTACGATCGTGGTTAGTGTATTCAGTTTCAAGTGATTCCATTTTTTGTTTTTGTTGTAGGTTATTTAAGAAAAATTCTCTTATTCCAATTAGTAGTATAGGATTCAACAAATGGAATCATATAGCTACGGTTCTTAAAGAACATGAATAGGGGGTCGTTCACATAGAGAATTTTAAAAAATGGACAGAATTTGAACTAAGACTTTCGAAAAACTCCACAATTGATAGCACTTTTCAAAATACTATGGCCAAAGAAGTTCAACATTGGAGAGATGTGTCGAAACGACTTATTATTCTCGTTAAATTCCTTTCAGTGCAATCTTTGGCATTCAGGGGTGGGTCAGACAGATTATACGAGCAAAATAATGGTAATTTTCTAAAGTTAGTGGAAGCTATACCTGAATTTGACGTTGTTCTTTCAGAACACATACGGCGCATAACTAACGGTGAGACGCAAAACAGATATTTGCATAAAAGCATTCAGAATGAGCTTATTTCGATCGTTTCTAATGTTATTGAAAAAAATAATAATATCATAAAAGGAGCAAAATATTTTTCGATAATTGTGGATTGTACTCCAGATCAGAGTCGCAATGAACAATTATCACTCATTATTAGAGTTGTTCATAGAAATCAAAATAATTTTGAAATTATGGAGCTTTTTATGGGTTTTTAAAAGCTACAGACACAACGGGTAAGGGCTTGACTGATTTAGTTTTAGACCGACTAACTTCTCTAGGATTTTCAATTAGTGACTGCAGAGGGCAAGGTTATGATAATGGCTAGAATATGAAGGGAAAACACATTGGAATGCAAGCTCAAATTAAGCATTTAGAACCTAGAGCATTTTTTGTGCAATGTGCTTCACATTCAGCTAACCTAGTTCTTTTGGATTCAGTTCAATGTTCACTTCAAGCTGTAATTTTTTTTTGATACTATCCAATGTTTATATGTGTTTTTTCTAGTTCTGTTTCAAGATGGGACATTAAAAAAAAAATGTCAAAACACTAACTCTAAAACCATTATGTACGACAAGATGGGAAAGTCGCATAGAAGCTTTAAACCCTTAAAATATAGTTTAGATAATATTTATGACGCTTTATTTGAAATAGGAACCGACACGGACAAGGACGGAATAACAAGAATTAACGCGAATAGTTTGTCTCTTAAAATTATTCAATTTGAATTTATTTGTTCTCTATTTATTTGGTATAGTATTTTAGAAAAAATTAATATATTTAGCAAATATTTACAATCACCTGCTATTTGCTTAACGACGGCAGTAAATATGTTACGGGATACAAATCAGTTTTTAACAAATTTAAGAAATGAGGAATAATTTCAGGGGTTTATCCTTCAAGCTAAAGAAATGGCTTTAAAATTAAATGTGCCACCACATTTCCCTGATGCTCCAAGACGCCCCAGTCGAAAAACTCAACTTTTTTCATACGAAGGTAGAGACGAAACTATATCAAATCCTGAACGAAAGTTTAAAGTTGAATGTTATTTCCAAATCCTTGATAGGGCTATTCAATGTGTTAGCGAACGGTTTGAACAAATTTCGGAACACAATAATATTTTCAAATGTTTGCATGATATTTCTGTAGTTTCATTAAATGATCCTGATCTTTTACGTAAATGCCTTTCCCTAGAAAAGCATTTAACTTTCAACTCAAATTCCGATATAGCAGGATTAGAACTATTAGACGAATTTAAAATATTTCAAAGTACAGTTTCAGGAATTTTTTAAGCCCTATAGAATCGTTAGATTTTATATTTAACTAGCTGACCCGGCGAACTTTGTCTCGCCCCAAATTACTTCGTCCGAGCAAACACTTTTGACCTTCACAAAAATTGAATTTAATGAGAGAAAAATCAAACAACTCAACTCAATTCTCAATAGACGTTTGAGTTAGACGATTGAGTGGCCATTCCATTCACTTTTTTACTGAATTCAACACTAAAAGTAGGTTTATGGTTGCGTTCGTTCATTCGGTCATTTGTTCGACCAATCATCTTTTGTACAAAAATCCAGAATCGTCAATTTTGAGCAATATGATTGGTGGAAAAAATTGTCAGAATGAGCGAACGAACGCAATCATAAAGGCGGCATAATGTATTGAAAAGTGAATAAAAGGTCGATTCAAACTTAGGCATCTATCGAAAATTTAGTTGTTTTTTGCAAATTGACTTTGTGATTTGTTAATCGTCATAGCGAACGCCAAAAGAACCGGGAACTGAATGCACTTGTTTTTATATATATAGAAAATAAGATTGTCAAAATTCTACACAACTTATTTTTATAGTAGTATGCAACCAACGCCATCTATTGAAAATAATTCGAAGTGGCTATTTAAATGAATGCTCATTGTCAAAATACAATTTTCATCGGTGGTGTTAAGTGTATTTCCATACAAAATTCCTCTACAAAACGCAATTTTCGATTTTCCAAATTTTTTTTTTTGATTTTTCGGTTTTCCATTTGGTTTCGATTTTTTTCGTGTTTACGGATTTTGAATTTTGGATAAAAAAACAAAGTAGCAGTTTGAATGTAGCCTTCGGTGGGAATCGAATTCAGTACCACCCAATCCACGCGCCGATGCTTTAACCACTGCGTGCACCTGTCTCATATAAAATGTACACTCAAAATTCATATGAAAATGGCTTTTTATTCGATTTTTCGGGTTTTTAGACTTTTCCGGTGAATTTTTTCAAAATTTTGTTTCGTAAGAACCATCTCCTGGCAATTGCAAACACTTTCTGGAGAACGTATCTTTTCCAAGTTAAAAATTATTAAAAATTATTTACTTAGTACCACGAGACAAGAAAGACTTGTAGATTTAGCTAGAATATCTATAGAAAGTGATTTTCTGAGCAACTTGGATTATACTGACTTGATAGACGATTTTGCAAAACTTAAAGCACGGAAAGTAAACTTTAATTAATTAATTAATCTATTTTTACAAAATATTTGTTTTATTTATGTATTTAAATGCACCCGTGAATTTTAGTGCATTTTGTACAAATATTTTTAGTTTATTTTTTGTTATAGATATTTTGTTGTGTATTCGTACGCTGAATTAGTACGATAGTAATATTTAACCTTTTTATTTATTTTTTAAATATATATTTTTGAGGACTATACCTACACTCAGAAAAAAAAAATATGATTGAGCTGATCATAAAAGTGATCATCATTGTTATGATTACATGCAATGATTAAGACAATCATATTATGATACAAACAATCATTTGAAATGATTGTATTTAACACAAAATGATGATATTTATCAAACTATTGATTTAAACCAATGCCTCCTAAACTACAGGCCGCTTACACCAAATGATGACATTGACGACACGCTATGTCTATTTTTGTTGTTTTCTCTAGTTGTTTTGTTAGTATAAATATCTTAACATTATTATTGCGTAGCCTTGGTTTAGACATAACGTGACGTCATATGCGTGAAGTCATATGCGTGACGTCATGTACGTGACGTCATGTGCGTGACGTCACGTACACGACGTCATGTGCGTGACGTGGTGGGCGGGTGGGTGGTGGTGGGTGAGTAGGCGGTGGGGGTGAGTAGGCGGTGGGAGTGATATGGGACTGTGGGAGTAAGATGGTTATATATTCAACCACCCCACTCCCACCTATATATATATATATATATATATATATATATATATATATATATATATATATATATATATATATATATATATATATATATATATATATATATATATATATATATATATATATATATATATATATATATATATATACATATATAGACAAAAAATATATATATATATATATATATATATATATTTGTATATATATATATATATATATATATATATATACTGGTAATCACATGACTTATTGGCATTGCAGCCATGCAACTACAAATTAACATGTAAATATTTAGTGTTTACATATGAATTAATCACCCATTGAGATAGCGAATTTTTATAAATACACTAAACGAATCAAAATTTAATCATGCATTCTGATTACCCTAATCATAGGAGATGAATATGATTACAAGTATCATAATAATAATAAGCTCCGTTTTCAGTGATTGACATAATTAAACAAATAGTATTTCTTATTATTGTATGATAGGGAATATCACAATAATTTTATAATGATTTCTATTATTATTATATGGTAAATGCAATCATGTATTTATCATATTTTTTTTCTGAGTGTACGTGGGACACCTCGTTAAAAAAATGCATTGCAAGTCCTACCTCACGGGTGATATGGAAACGGATTATTTAATGCAAACCTTTCCTTAGGGCGGCATTTTTGAAAAGAGCACGGGGCGCCAAAAGGCCTAGCGCCAGCCCTGGTAATTGGCCAGACCTGTTGGTGACATTTTGTAAGAAGTGTGACTGTGAACCACAATGCAATTGTTTTTTATGCTCGTGCACCATCAAAAGCTTAAATCATGCTACGAAAACATCTGCATGCCGAAAAAATAATATTGGAGGTATGTTTGAATATCGATCAGAAAAAAATAAAACCTAAAATCAACATAAAATCTACGCATAAACATGCAATACACAACATCATGCGACATTTCAAAATCATCGTGAGCCGATTAAGGAAAAACTTGAATTGAAGTAAATATTTTTGTAACGTAAGTGCGCATGGCTTGGCGAAGAAATCGCCAAGGCAGAATAATTCAAATACTGCGGAACAGGACACAATAAAACATCGCAAGCCCCACGTGTGTCTGAAACGCGACGATGCATTCTATCGAGTTTGACCGAGAAACACCAAACGATTATCTGGGTGCTCACAAATGATTTGAAACCAAATTTTTTCTTATTCACCATCTTACTCTTGCAAAATAAAATGGCTTTTGCTATCCTCTGCGGCCTGATAATGTTTCTAAACTTTCAATTTTCGTTTAGCCGCCCTGGTGGCAAAGTGGTCAGCATGCTTGTTCCAGCGACCAAAGGGAACCCGGGCGATTCCCGATGGTGATAAGCAAAAAAAAATTCACATCTGCTTTATGATCAATGAATTAATCACTCATTATCCGAAAAATGAAAATATGATTATGAAACCGAGAGAGATTTTCTTCGTTTATCAAATCATGTCATTGTGGCATAAATGATATTTCGAGTTTACTGCTGGATGTCCTAAATCCCAACACAGTGAATATATCTCTCTTCAAGATTCATGTTGGATCAAGTTTCAGAGTTCCAGCTCCTTCAATGAAAATAATGGTTGTTTCAGTTGTCCTACTGCTATCGTTTTCGCTTATGACGTTGCAAAGCGTTCTGATTTTTATCACAAAGATCCAGGTATTGTATCTATAGGCAGAGCGTACTCTACCTCGCATTCATTTAAAAGGAGAAGATAATTCTATTAGAAGAAGAAGATCCCCTATGTTGATTTGTTGCTTCTTATGTAACCGCTTTGGACGTTATTGCAGCCTTCGAAGATATTCGTTGGTCGATCTCTTCCAAAAGTCTTGTTTTAATTTTTCCAGTAGCTGCTACCCCTTTTAATATTTTAATTAATTGCATTATCTTCGGACACTTTGCTATTGATGAGCCTATTAGGAAGTAGCCTAGTGTAGGTACTTCTAGATCAGTTATGTCATTAGATATTGTTCATAAGGGTCTAGAATTTAGCACTGCATTTATTTGATTTAGAGCCGTTGTCTATTCTTCGAAGGTCAGTGTGGTATTTCTCAAAATTTTCTTCATCTTTTGACTGACTTCATGCCAGCTTCCCATAATCCACCAAATGCGTCCAAAAATCAGGGAACTGCCTAATCAAAGCCAGTATGAGTGAATGGCCTTTATGGTTGCATCCTTGGAGATGGTAGATTTCCCATTAGCGTGAGGTTACACTCTTGATGTGCTCCAAATCTGTGACAAGTAACACATTTTGAAATAACTGTTTTAGTGACATTTTTTGTACGTATGATCCAATACTTCTTACATAGGTATAAGAGCGAAAATTGAATGCTGTTTTCAAGGGTGCGTAATTGATTAATACTCTATCTGAAGTCTTCCATCTACCCGCAGAATTCCATGTTGATGCAAAAAATGGTTTAACTGTTGTAGTAACTTGCTTTGTTTCTTGACTGATTTGTTCTTCAGTTTCTGTTTCCCCCTTGCAAAGTTATACGTTCTGCTTCATGTAGATTATGCTCATCTACATTTTCTTTTTTGCATCTTTTGATAAAGATGTTTACATTCTTTACGATTCTTTTTCGTTTCATAAAGCTTGAAGTTTTTTCTATTAAGTGTATTAATTGGCTGTCTTTCTCGGTGACAGTTGCCATATTTGCATGTTTCAGTAAAGCTTCTTGGTATCTTTCCATCGAATGATAATTTTTATTGTCTTTTAACCATTGTAGTCCAGTCCACCAGATGCTGTGATTCATAAGTTTCTTTGTTGTTATTCCTCGACTAGCACAATCGGCTTTAATATCTTTTGATTTTATATAATGCCATTGATGCGGTACAGTTAAGCTTCGGATTTCTGACACTCGCAACGTAATATATGAATTTTTGAATTTCGCCTTGTATCCATGAAAGTGCTATCGTGGAATCAGTCCATTCTTGAACTAGTTTCAGCTAGGAGGGGTCCGTTTAACTCTAAAAATGGTAAAGATTTTTTGTTTAGTCGGTGCCACTCTTGTATTTGCTGCTATAAGGATGATGTCAACTTGCTCACCTAGCAGGTGTCACTAAATCGATGGACCTCGACGATTTATTCACTTGTAAACCCTATCCATCCGGGGATTTTCATTTCATTAATTCATTAAGCAGGATAAGTTCGTATAGGTCGTATACTCCCCCCCCCCCCCCCTCTCCTCTATTATTATTGGAGCTAGCCATCCTAACGGATCAAATAGTTTGGCCGTTGTCGAGAGGATGGTCCGCTTCGTCATTAATCCATTGTCCGCAGGGAGATCTACATTAAATTCAAAGATGTCCGTATAAGGTTTCCAATAAAGCCCTATAAGCCTCTGCTTCCGGTCCAGGTGACGTTAGTTAGTAATTCTTTATGATTGCTTGTCCACTTCCTTAAATTAAAACCGCCTCTTGGAAGTAGTTGACTTAATTTATTTTGTACCAGCAGTGCTTCTTTTATCATGTCACTCTCTGTCATGAGGTCATCTACCTAGAAATCGGTTTTTATCACCTGGTAAGCAGCTGCGAATGGTTTTTCGCATCCTCTGCTAGTTGATGAAATATTCTGACGGCAAGGCAAGTGACTAATAAGGTTTCGTACGTGACCGTTTTTAATTGGTACTCCTGAAGTTTCTCAGTCGGTGAGTCATACTATAGTATGCGTTGGAAGATCTTGTCTTCTACAGCTATCCATATTGGCCAAAACATTTTTTCAATGTTCAATGTAAACGAGGATTTGTGCTTTCGCCATCTCATAATGATATGCCAAAAGTCTTGTTGTAAGTTTCTACATGCAAGATATCATTTAGCGACTGAGCATTGGTTGTTTTTGCTGAGGCTTAAACACCATGTTACAGGATGGCTATTGCCATCCTGCAGATTTCACTAAGCGCATGCAGAGGTCTCCACGGTGATATTTTGCCGGCTACGTTCTCAGGGAGAAGTGCTAAGGGGGTCGTGGGGTTTGAGGCTTGCATGACGCTCCTAGCTTACACCGTGATTAATACAGAAAGTTAATTTAAAATAAAAAAACGCAAATAATAATAAAAAAAACCGGATGTTCCGCCGAAATTCGTCTGACGGAACCTGAGGAACGAACAACACAATAATCATAAGAAAGAAAGAGAGGTGGCTTGGTGCGCGCATTCATTCGAATTCAAACAGGGCTAAGCCCTGGTTACAAAATTGGATGCGGGCACCAAGGAACTGCAAACACTATGCCGACACAGAGGGAGTCTCCGCTCCCATCATACCATACCAAAAAAAATTAGTAATTCATTTTAACTATACCAAAAAAGAAAAAACCTAACCAAAACAATAATAATTGCAAAAAAAAGAAAAAAACGAAGGAGAAGAAACGAAACGCAAGACGCGAGACCAATGTACATCGAGCGTGAGCCCGTGGTGCGGTGCTCGATTACAAAAAAAAATTTGAGAATTATAATACCAAATTAAATTTAAAATATATAAAAAGAAGTAAAATAAGAAAATTAAAATAAAAATAAAAAAATTGTACCTTAAAACACAATATAATGTTGCGGCCTTGTGCGGCCGCCACAGGTGACCTTGCCCCACCCAGACCGTTGCGGTGCCTTTCACCGATACCAAAAGGAAGGCTGACAGCCGGTTGGCCACCCGATCGTTGCGGGGCCTTTCCCCGATAACAAAATGAATCAAAAAAAACCAAAAATGCCAATGCCCATGTTAATTTTCAGAATTTTGTCATAGTTCTGGCATGGGCAAATATGGCCCCGAAACGTGTGAGTTATAATTTACAATATTTTTGCCATTCAAACGATTACTAATGGAGATTTTGCCCGGTTCTCATCGATCCCGTTATGTTTTTCAGAATGATATATCAAATGCCAATGTGCATGTTAATTTTCAGAATTTTGCCATAGATCTGGCATGGGCAAATATGGCCCCGAAACGTGTGAGTTATAATTTACAATATTTTTGCCATTCAAACGATTACTAATCGAGATTTTGCCCGGTTCTCATAGATCCCGTTATGTTTTTCAGAATGATATATCAAATGCCAATGTGCATGTTAATTTTCAGAATTTTGCCATAGATCTGGCATGGGCAAATATGGCCCCGAAACGTGTGAGTTATAATTTACAGTATTTTTGCCATTCAAACGATTACTAATCGAGATTTTGCCCGGTTCTCATCGATCCCGTTATGTTTTTCAAAATGATATATCAAATGCCAATGTCCATGTTAATTTTCAGAATTTTGTCATAGTTCTGACATGGGCAAATATGGCCCCGAAACGTGTGAGTTATAATTTACAGTATTTTACCATTCAAACGATTACTAATCGAGATTTTGCCCGGTTCTCATCGATCCCGTTATGGTTTCCAGAAAGATATATCAAATGCCAATGTCCATGTTAATTTTCAGAATTTTGTCATAGTTCTGGCATGGGCAAATATGGCCCCGAAACGTGTGAGTTATAATTTATAGTATTTTTGTCATTCAAACGATTACTAATCGAGATTTTGCCCGGTTATCATCGATCCCGTCTAATCGATCTCGATTAGAAATCGTTTGAATGGCAAAATACTGTAAATTATAGCTCAAACGTTTCGGAGCCACATTTGCCCATGTCAGAACTATGACAAAATTCTGAAAATTAACATGGACATTGTCATTTAATATATGTTTCTACAGTATTGAATCTGTTATCAGTTCTTATTTGGAAAAGGAGTGTAAATTCTATCTAAATTACTATCGTTTATCATATCTGAGTGAACTTTTACTTTAGTTCTTCTCTTTCACCATCACCATATTTTATTTCCCCATTTGTAATTAGATGGTGTTTGATGATTCAATAAAATTATTATATTGGTAAAAAGTAAAGTTGATGGTGGATGGTCAAAAAAGTAAATTGATATTTTATACGGCTAACATAGAAACATAGTGGAATCGATGAGTACTTGGCAAAATTTCCAGCAGAGTTAAGTTGTAAATGTTTTTTATGTTTAAATTTAATTTAAATTTTTTAATTCGTTTGTATCAGCTAATTTCCATATTTTTAAAAATAGGAGTTTCTCTAAAATATCTTCTCGCCTAAATGTTTGCTTTTAAGACTATTTTCACTAACACTAGTATACATAGGATTTCGTTAGGAAATATTTCACGGCTGTCTGTAGGAGTGTGAAATTTTTCCTAAACCATTCCTAAAAAAATTTTACACTTAGGATAGATTTAGTAAAATTTCACGCGCATTATAGAAGAAACGAAACGAAAACGAACGGAGAAATTGATTCAATTCAATTTGCTTTCGTTTCGTCTTTGCGGTTATACACTATCGGTTATGATTTTTTTGTTATCCTTACAAGCACATGTCAAATTGTCAAAATATTTTTATATTTTAATTGGATTCAAGCGCAGTGTATTTAGTTTCCCAAAAATAAAATGGATTTTCCGAGTTTGTTTTCATACACACGAGAAGTAAACTTCAAATAATATAAAATTAAAAACAAATATGAAAATGTCAAAACCGTTTTCACTAATTAGTCTATATAACCATGCCTCCTTCGTATTTCCGTTTCATTTCGTTTCGGTCCGTTTCGTTTTCGTCTAGTTATATAGCACATGAAAGTGATATTATATCATTTTAAATTTCACTGATAACGTAAACGTATAATCTCTCATTTTTTTTGAGTGAGATGTAGTTTACGCATTTGTCACAATTCATTACACTCAATGATCCTGTTCAAATTTTATAAGGAAGACTTGATCCAAATTTTGTTTTAGATCAAAAATGTTGAGTTGAAATCTAGTGGGCGCCTCTATGTGTTGTTTCATGTAAAGTGAACTGAACCGGCTCAGATCAACGTCAAGAAATACGGCTATTATCATCGGATGAAACGTCTAATCGAACTTTTATCCTTCCCATCCCATGGATAGGGAGGTTATATTTCAATAGTATATATTTTTATGGGAAGCTCTGCCTATATGACGTATTATATAATACATTATGTATTATTGCATTTTGTATGTATGTTAAGCGCATTTAAATATGATTTTTGTTGCAAGCCAAAAAGATTAAAAATAAAAATATAAAATTACCAACCATCGCACAGAACAGATAAATGAAAATTATCGGTTTACAAAAAAAAATATAAATTTTGTTTAAAATAATTAATTAGTTTCGATATTAATTATTTTAACTAGCATGTTTTTGTTTTTTTATTCCAATTATTCGGTGTTTCAAATTAAATTTGTAGAGTACCTAGATTAATTTAAAATTAATTGGCCGCATAAAATGCCATACGTTCGTTCACGATTTAATTATTTGAAATTTTGTGGTAATCAAACTGAAATTTTGATTTTGCGTTTATGATTCATTAGGATGTTAGTAGAGACACATCACACGCGCTGTATAACCTTAACAGAATTGTTAATCCTTAATTCTCACTTTTAATTTGTTGCAAAATTTAATCAAACTTTTTGAAACATATCTTTACTGTTTTTGTACTTCGTTTCCATAGCGCACAGCTTAATTGTTTTGCTCCTCAACTGTTGCAATTGATCCTTAAGCTTATCGCTTTCCACGTAATTATTATCAAAGAAAAATATATAAATACAATTTTTTGTTTAAATAAATTAAACGAATGATAAGAAAAATATTTAACTTACTTATATTTTCTTGGAATCGTGGTGTCTTATTTGTTGTTATTTTTGCTTACTAATTAATTAGAAACCCGTAAGAAAAATAAAATGAAAAACCACTTTCCTTGTTCCATTAAATTAATTTATTTTCATTTTTTTTTTAAATACGAGTACTTAAAGGAGGTAGCTGAATTTCCCCGAAAAGCGAGAAATAATCAGCAATAACATGGCAGCAAAATAAAATAACAATGCACGATAGACGTAATAATAATCATCACCATAATGATGGAAATTAAGGATAATATGATGATGAAGAAATGAAATGGGAAAATTAAAAAGATGGCAAATGAAAATGAAAGAAAATCATGAAAATGAATTAATTGAGCTGCCTCGTTTTCATTTTTTAAATTGTTTATTATAATTTGGATTGACCAATCGGTAATCAATGTAATTGGTCTCTATTTTAATGGCACTTGTCAGTACTTTGTTTCAAAACAAAAAATGTGAGTGAAAAGTTTTCTAGATCAAAAAATTTCCTAACCATTTGAGACGAACACGCGAGAATAACTATACAATTTACTAAAGTGTTTTAACCCTAGACCCGTGTACTAAAGAGTTTTTCAATTTAGACGGTTCGATGTTGGTAGCCTGAGGCGGCACGGTTGTTTTAGTGGCGTCTGTCTAATCTGGTGTTTTTTTCAGTCACTGATGCCGAATCACCATGAAAAGTTACACGATTGGGCAGCACGTCCAAACGATAAAACATTATTATTAAAATGAATGTTCATTAGTACGTCAAAGGAACGCCTGATCGGCCGAGAATATTGCCGCGGTCCGTGAAAGTAGGGCATACACCCGTACAAGACCCAACAACATTAGAAGCTCAAAGTTAATGATCATAGACAACGCCGATGGTTCGCTGACTGGGCTTCGGAGCGTTTGGAAGGAGACTCCAATTTTCGCCGAAAAATCATCTTTAGTGACAAGGCGCATTTTTGAATGAATGGTTATGTTAACAAGCAAGATTGCCGTAAATGTGACGAAGCCAAACCACACGAGGTTCACCGGGCCGGCGGCGTCATTGATCTGTAATTTTTTGAAAATGACGTTGGTTAGGCCATCGCCATCAATGGTGAGCGCTGCAGAACGATACTGACTGATTTCTTTTGACCCAAATTGAACGATATGGAGGTAAACGACATGTGTTTCCAGCAGGACAGGGCTACGTGCCACGCAACAAGCCGGAATTGACCAGTGCTGGCTTTAAGGCCAACATAATCAATACCATCGCTCAAATTAATTAAAGGATTTCGTTATTATCTCACACACAGCTTGCTTTATTCCATTTCAAGATCTACCCGTCCAACCCTTAAAATAGTTTCTTAATTATTCTGTACTGGGGTACACAGTATTTTAAATAAAAAATTTAGAGAAGAAATAAAATATTAGGTGTGCAAGTAGGTGTGCTGTGTTTATTTCATCGTTACTAGGGCAACCAAAAATATGCTCTTAAAAATAGGTTTTAGAGGTATATCCTCGGTCGGGTCGCAAATTATTTAATTGCGAGGCCAAATATGGTTACTAAATTTATGTTACCATGCCAATTGACACATTTTTCTTAAATTTACATTTGTTTTGCGAAATACATGAAAAGACTGCGGCCTCGGAAAATGTGTAACAGTCTTTTCGTGTATTTCTATTTTACAATCGCAAAACAAATTTAAAATTAAAAAAAATGTGTCAATTGGCATGGCAAAATAAATTTAGTAACCATATTTCGCCTTGCAATTAAATAATTTGTGACCGGATGGAGGATATACCCCTAAACCCTATTTTTAAGAGCATATTTTTGGTTGCCCTAATCGTTACAATTCAAAATTATTTTATTATTTTCATTTAAAAATTAAAAAAAAAATAAAGTTGGAGATTGGGCTCTTTGCCTTTTGCCGGCTCAGATTATGTTGGCGGAATACTCTTAGACGTGTCATCGTATTTTTATTTCATTTCCTCTAGCACTGTATCCGTGATATAACACTTCTCGCAAACTCGAATGTTTGGGTCGACTCGTTGGAAAACGAAACAGGTAGCAAATTCGTACCTAATCAATTTCATGGCAGTTTTTACTGAATTTTGTAGATTGGGCTTTCAAAGTCTGGTTTTGCAATGGTTGGTCGCAAATTCTGGGGGATTTTAGAAAAGTGATTCTTTTATCACAGTTTTTTTTTTGCATAGCAACTTAGTGGTTTATTCAGACCATACAATCTGTATAAGGACCAGGGGCTGCAAAGTCGAGAAGGTCATAAAATAATGTAACATGCCGCCGATTAGTTTTCCGTTTGCAGCGGTAAAGTCTGCTAATTTGGCCAAACGTGCTTCAACTTGACCCTTAGTTTTATTGTAATCTAATATTACTTGCGGTTTTTTTATTACGCCATCTAATTCTTCGTCGCGCAGTTGATAATAAAAGCACGGTTTTCCTAGTATTACTGGCATAACTGGCCACCAAGTGACCACCAAACATCAGAATGTTGCAGTTTCTTGCAGTATACCGCATTCCACAATTTGGTACAACGGGTTCCTCCACAACTATTTTCTTTTGGTGCGGCTCGGATTGGATTATTGTATCTGAACTTCTATTTCTTCCTTATTTCTTACTTTTTAGTTCATTGTGAGCATATCATTCTGAAACTCATGAATATTAGAGTGAACTGGAGATAAACTAACGGGAAATTTCAGTTTAAAATTTTTTTAGGACACTCCAACTACACGAGTCTAGAGTTAATGCTAAAGAACTTTTTTAGTTCCGATCCACAGAGATGTTCACGGAGTCTCACTAATTTGAGCGAATAGCTAAATCAAAGCACTAAGACAGCGATGAACCGAATTTAATTATGATGGGTTCTAACTTATCCAGCGTATTTTTGTGTACGATTCTTGTTTTGGATTTCAAATCTAGACAAAGTTGTTACATTGCAACTTACAAGTTCCAAAAAAAATAAATATTTTTTATTTCTCCGATCCTAGAGATGTTCACGGGGTTTCCTCTATTTGGTTGAATACTTTAAAATGACACCAATTACGGGTTCAAAGTCATTTCGAATATAACAGTTAAAAATACTAAAAAAAAATTTGAATTTCACAAGACAAATCGGTCCATGTAGAGAAAAAGAACCTTTTATGTTAATTTCACCAAAGGTTTAAAATTAAAAAAAAATTTAAATTAAATTTTTTTTTCTAAATTCGACATTTTGATGTCTTCGCCAATTGATTTTGCCTAATTGGCATTTCCAAATAAGCTACGAACCGGAATAATTGTAAACAAAAAATCGAATATCCGGAATCATAGAGAACTTACGTCCCTTAAGCTAGCAGAACCGATACGGCAGAACATTACAAGATAGTATGAATAATTATAGGCTAATTAAATGCTCTAGTAAACAATTTTGGGCTCCATCAGTTCCAACTAAAACACGGGTTCTGCTAGCTTTAGAAAAAGTTAGCAGAACCCATATCAAAAGTGGACTTAAAAACAATTGCAAAATTAAAGGTTAATTTTAGGCTAATTAAATGCCCTATTTAAATTTTTTTATTTTGCTCGCTCTAGGAAAAAAGTAAGGCTTTATCACTTAAAAGCTAACAGAACCAAAATCGAAATTAGAACGCAAGACAAGAACAATTGACATACAAATAATTTTAGGCTCATTATGGCCTAATCAAATGCACCATTACAACAATTTGGGCTCCACTCGTTTTTGACCAAATTTCAGGCCTTTTAATCTAAAGCTAGCAGAACTCTCTCTCTCTCTAGCATTTACATCCCATGAAGGGATTTTGCCGCCCGCACTATGGTCCTCCATCCGTCTCGGTCCATCGTTCTCCAATTTCGACAACCTAATACGAGTAGGTCTTGTTCGACGCCAGCGCAGTCACTGATATTGAATAAAAGTGTTCGTGTCCAATATATAAAGGGTAATTTATTAAAGATTAGACGAAAATTTTCAAAGTGTCCAAGTTACAATATAAAGAGGTTGTCAATATACAGAATATTTTTACCATTTTTGTAAAAATAAATACATATATGAAATTTCAAGGGACTGAATGAAAGTGTCCAAGATACAGAAATGCCCAACATTGAAGGTTTTAATAAAATTCAGTTTTTCATTCAATTTGCACCTGATAACAATTGGCGGCCGAAAATTTTAACTGCGTGGTTATACTTCCGAATAGGTTATATACCTCCAAAAATTCTGAAAATCGGTATTCTAAGGTACTTTAGAATGCTGATTACGAATATGGTCATGAACATATCCAGAAACGACCCCAAGTAGCTCTCAATGATCCCAAGTGGCCCTAAATGCCCCAAATGGTCTTAAAAGACAACCCAAACGCGAAAAAATATTTTCTTTTTTCGAAGCACAAATGCTTTTATGATTATTTTAAATCATTTTATACCTTAAGATTGAGGGCTACCGCCCCAAATCCCATTTTTATTACTGTTACGAGTATTTCAATTATTTTATTTCAATTTTTATTATAATCCACATAGGGGACATTTAATTTTAGTTTAAAGGAATTTAAAAATCGATAAGAGCGGGAGTATAGGACCGGGTTATATCAGACGAATCGCTGTGCTCCCGTCACTTCGCAATTTGCATTCTGGAAAAGGGGAAATTTAATTTCAGTTTATAAAAATTTAAAAATCGATAGAAGAGGGAGTTTAGGATCGGGTTATATTAGGAGGGGGAAAGGGAAATTTAATTTCAGTTTATAAGAATTTAAAAACCGATAGGAGCGGGAGTTTAGAATCGGGTTAAACCAGGCGGGGGATGGGGAAATTTAATTTCAGTTTATAGGAATTTCACAATCGATAAGAGTGGGAGTATAGGATCGGGTTATATCAGATGAGCACCTCGCTCCTTAGTTAGAAAGAAAAATTTCAGCAGTTCGGGAGTACAGCAACGGATTATTCCCGGCGGGTCACTGCACTCCAGTCGCGTCGCTCCTTAGTTAGAAAAAATTTCAGTTTATAGGAACTTAAAAATCGATAAAAGCGGGAGTATAGGACCGGGTTATATCAGACGAATCGCTGCTGAAATCTTGATACTACTTGATACGAATTTAAAAATCGATAGAAACGGGAGGACAGCCCGTTGTTGTATCAGGCGGGTCGCTGCGCTCCAGTCGCTCCTTAGTTAGAAAAAATTTCAGTTTATTGGAACTTCAGTTTATAGGAAAATCAATAAAAGCGGGAGTATAGGACCGGGTGATATCAGGCGGGTCGATGCGCTCTTGTACCTTCGCAATGCACATTTTTCTGTACCATTTCGCGTTTTGTACCATATCGCGTTTTGAAGTATCGCGTTTTAAAATATCGCGTTTTGTACCATGTCGCGTTTTGAAATATTGCGTTTTGAAATATCGCGTTTTGTACCATATCGCGCTTTGTACCATATCGCGTTTTGAAATATCGCTTTTTTTTGTACCATATCGTGTTTTGTACCATATCGCGATTTGAAATATCGCGTTTTGAAATATCGCTTTTTTTTGTACCATATCGCGTTTTGTACCATATCGCGTTTTGAAATATCGCATTTTGAAATATCGCGTTTTATACCATTTCTCGTTTTGTCATATCTCGTTTCGAAATATCGCGTTTTGAAATATCGCGTTTCGAGCGGCTTCGGTTTAGAGATATGTAATATTTCGAATAAAAAAAATCTATTAAATTGTTGTTTTTGTACTTATTCTTTAACAAAATATGTTTTTTTTAATGGTGTACGCTCAATTTTGTGAGCAACTGTATATTTTTCATAAATTTTTTTAAATGAACAACAAATTTTTGGGGTGTGTGTGTGTGAAATAGCGCAAAAGAAATCTAAAATTTTACGAAAAATATAATTTGATATACAAATTTCCTTGGTAAAATTGATCGAGTAGCAAGGATTTTGGCTAGCTAATTGCTTGCTTGCTAGTCGATCGACTATCTACCTCATTAATATGAGCTGTAAAGTGTATCGTATATTGCTTGTTACTCCCTGTAGTTTTTCCAGCTGTAGTTGATTGTAATCCTTAAATTATTGTGGACGCTAGACTTTGCATAAGATTTAGTTCAATAGCCCTCGGAATGGCTGGATACGATGAAAGTTATGAACGAAGAACGCTCGTATTAGTAGTCGTCTGAATAGTGTTAGTGTGAATTTGGCCGTTGATGATGTTATGTGTGATACTCCACTTGAGATCTTACATACGTGTAATATAATGTGCGTAGAGTATGTACATCCGTGAATTCCCCTGTCCACCGCTTAACAAAGCCAAACATGTAGTTAGCTTTAGCAATACATTTATCTATATAACGGGTAAAACTAACGTTTTCAACAAATGTGTAGGAACGCCAACGGGAAGAGATGGGGTCTGAAAGCAGAGCTGGTATACTGGTTCTATATGGCAGTGGTAAGACCTGTGCTGACGTACGGAGTCGACGTGTAGTGTCCAGCTCTGGAGAAGGTGACATATATAAGGATGATGGAGAAGGTGCAAAGAACGGCCTGTATGCTTTTAAGCGGGGCGCTTAGGTCAACACCTACACGTAGGTTATGTTCCATCTTATTCCAATCGAACTTTTTAGTATAAGTAGATGGCAGCCAATGTAGCTACGAGACTCTCAACTGTCTCTCAGTGTCTTCAGGCAGGACAATCGACGATAGTTAGATCGCTAAGAGAAGAACTGGATAATCTACTATAGATTATATTAAACTAACGTTGTGCTTCAATAAACGGAGCCGGAGTCTTCTGCGAGAAGCTTAATGTTAATATTTCTCCCTGACTACGTGTACCATCGTGTACCAGGCTGAAGTGGTGGCAATAGGGAAGTCTTGACATGGTTGAAGCATTACGTGATATCCGTGAGCGATATCACAATCTATGTGGAGAGTCAGGTGGCGGGCAGGTCACTAGAGGCGGCTTGTCTGAAGTCACGGGTGGCACTGGATTGCCGATAACCTCTTAATGAGATGAGCGAGTATTTCAGCATCCAGGTAGTCTGAGCCCTGGTCACTCGGGAAGGCGTAAGCACTTCGGTGCGTGTATGAAAAGTGCGAGATATTTTACGTTACATAAATAGCTCTGAATGATTTCAGCTGGAGTAAAGGGGAAATAGGATCCTGTGATATCACAATTTGCCACTATTGGCCTAAGTGTGCGATAGCAGCCGATCTAACTTAACCTAGCCTACATGTTCTCTTTTCAACTATACTTAATTACAATAATGTCGTTTGATATACCTGAGTACATGTATCCTCTGCATTTCCACCCTTGAATTAACCTGTAAACCGCATATCCTTATATAGTCATAACTATTACAAAACAAACAATATACAAATAACGATTATATCCCATTTGTTTAAATTTAATTGTGTTCATTGGTTCAGTTATAGGTTTCATCCGTATCTAAAAGCACACAAATTATATTTACTTTGCAATTCCTTCTACTATTTTCAAGGAGTGGAAAATTTATTTTTTTCCATTTTGTTTGTATATAAACAACCAATTTTTTTACACACGACTAAATACAGCCAATCAAATAGTGATCACAAATTGGAAAACGTTTGGAAAATATTAGGCCAACTATATTTTATATTTATTTTCGGTTTTGGGATGGTACGAAACTCGTGTTACCAATTTAAGCCTAGATTTGCACTGGTATGCTTAATATTAAAAAAAAAAATTTCCCAACCCATCATTATGACGTCTATAGTGTTGGCTGTTGGAAAGCCATAAGACAATTTCTTTTGTAAATATGTTCGCTATACCATATACATCGTTTGTCACTGGCAATATGATTATAAGGCAACGATAACATATAGCGATGGTGATGATTATAACATACAAAATAATAAGACGACGATGATTACAGACTACTTCTAACACAATTAATATTTGCACAAAAGAACATAATAATATTTTTGTTCCTTATTTGATTATGTTATTATATTTTTATGTTCTCTATATATGATTATTATCATTATTATTTTGTGTATACATCGTTATCGTTATGATTATTATTGTTGCTGCTGTACACGGTACTTTAGTATTTCGTTAAGTTGCCGGGGAGCCGTCACATTTAGCTATATCAAACGAGAAATCTTTATGTTAATTTAAGCGCCATTTTCCACTTTATGCACATCATAAAGCCGCACCGAATAAATTAAAATGAAGCCATAAAATAATGAAGCGTACACCCCCTACCATGTACATGTTTGTCTGTATAGTTTTGTATTGAAATTAATGAAATCCAAATCTGATTCCATGTCAATTTCACTAAATTTTATATTTAATATTCAATTCTCATCATTAATTTTTTTGTTCTGTATATACGAAATAGAAACATGCACCCCCATATTGGATCAGCTCACACCCCGTCCGTATCGCACTCAATTTCCCGCCTTATGATATTTTAGATTTTCATTCAATTTGACATAATCATTTTTGTCTCAATATTATTGGCACCAACTTGTTGATATACATATATAAAAACGAGTCTTGGCGTCAATGCTTATCTATATACATAGCTAGTACATCATCCCATACCGCATACCGAGCATGTTCTAAATATCTCACTGCACAGTGGAATTTTCGTTTTTATTTCTTCCTCGTAATTTGGTATAAAATATTTTTTGGCGGATGTTTGTGGGGTGACATGCGATAATTTTTAGTTTCGAATTAAAATTTAACTACTGTACATGCATATATCCTCTCCCATATATGTTCGTATATTTGATTACATGTTACAATATAATTATTGATTAGTACATATTTTGTTATATACTTGTTGCTATGCAGCATACAATCACACATATATAGAGATTATTTTGTTGATACAGAAAATAACACTATCAACATCCCATATATTATACGAGTATGTGTGTGTGTGTGTGTGTGTGTGTGTAGTGTATATACACATTGGGATATGATTTTCCGCCTTACACATAATTTAACTTGATTATTATGATTTCTCTCGTATGTTGCTGTACACAGTAGATTAAAGATAACAAACAATTGATGATGATGATGATAATATATAGTTAGATGTGACTGATATGATATGTGTTGATAACATTAGATCGGATTCGATGAACATAACATAACCAACAAAATATATCATATATATATACTTACATACAATGTTGATGGAAAATTGGAAAAATATTTTCGAGGGTGTTGCTCTAAATAAAACACGGGGCATGGGAGAGCCAGTGAGGGGTGTGATAAATTAATGACGGAAATTCATGTGATATCCGAACATCAAAAAGGATGTGAGTTTGGGTATGTACATATTGAATTTAATATGCTTTGTTGTTATTTTCGGTTTTTTTTCCGAAATCTCCAACTGAGTGGGTAATTGATAATTTTAATTTGTTTTAATTTAATTTTAATTAAGTTTTATTTATACTATTTATGATGTCATTTATATAGAACACTTAATTAATTTATTTGCTGTTTCGTTTAAAAGCCAAATATTTGAAGGTTCATTTCAAAATATTTTTAGTGGCATTTTCAGGTAATTTAATGTTCCTTGTGCCACTAATACTGTTACGAATTAATTTGAAATATGATTAGTATATTAGAAATGTAATGATTATAAAACTTTGAAGGTATCAAACCTAACAAATAAATTATTGTTTATTTTTCTCAACATCTAGGATTTACGATTTGTGTTTTATGTTTATAAATAGAGTTTTGACATCTATTAGCACTTATATCGAACAAAACTAATGAAAGAAACACAATTTTTTGTGGCGCTAAAAATAAAATGGTTTGGTCTCTTTTTTGTTCACTCAAAATCACTCAAATCAAAATTTAAAATATAAAAAGTTTAATTAATTAGTTACTAGTTTAAAAAAATACCAAACCAATCAATTTGAACCCGTCAATTCTCATTATCCATACCAAGCAGTACGGCACAGTATGCATTGAATATTAACGATGGAATTTAAAAATAGTAAATTGGATATCAAGGCGAATTACGAGAACCAGGCAGGATCTCTATCGCCAACCGCGTAGGAACGAATTCAAGGAAATCAGGAAAACCTCACGGAGATTTAACATTCAATAAGTTGTTTTTTACTTGTTTTATTTATATTACGACTGATTTACGATACGATGCCTTAGGCCTAGAAATCTATGCTGTTGCTTTGTGCCTAAAACTAGGAAACTTAATACAAAAAGTAGGTTGTACAATAAATAAATAGAGATGGCATGAACATTTTTACTTCAGCTTGAGCCACCCATATTGATAGTGCGATACTTCACATTACAAGCAATCTTCCTTCTTGAAGATAAGGCACATCGCTTCCACTTTCAATTCATCAAACTTAGCTTCGCTTCGCCATAACGAATGAAAAATATGGTCAAAAGTACGGTTCTACAATGTTTCTCTATTCGGTCTTCTACCATTTGCACTTATTCGATCTACAAATTTACTTAGCTGCTCTAGCGAGTACATACGTTTTAGCTTTACTTTACCTGCGATTGTAAATCGGTTTGGATCGTCAATATGGGTTATATTCTGTTGCTTAACAGCAGGAGGTTTCTCTGGCCCCCAATCAGCACCACGTATTAGAAAAATTTTGTCGGTTGCAGATGCAGTGTCTGTATGAATTACATTCGATGCACTTACTAAATGCTTTTAGAATTGTAATTCATCGACGGTAATTCAGTGTATCTTTAACTCGCCAATTTTGTGTCGGTGCTATTCTTTCGCTTATCTTATCACAATTTCGACATACTCCTAGGCTAAATTAACCAATATTTTTTCTCATCATTTGAATCTTGTGTAAGGCTCCCGCAGGAGCAGACAAACCTCCAACAACAGTGAGACGCGATAATCGAAGAAACATTTGCACAACATGGGTGAAATGGTGGCCACCCGCTGAATCATAATGCGAAAGATCAAAGAAAAGAATATGGTATCACACAAACCTATACGAAAGATGTCTACGAAAGAAGGTCTCCCTTTTCCAGAATTGTAGTCACAGTCTCTCTGGAGGTATTACCATCGTGATCATTGGTTAATTTAAAATGAATGGTGCCAGGTCATGTAAATAGGTGTGCTCAATAAAGAATGTGCTGGCCTCAATGGGTTGACGTCGTCGTCTGAATTGAGGATCGCGTTAGTCTCAAAAAACGTTATCTTTTCTTCATAAGTCAGTAGAGTAATAGTTCTGTCCATTTACAACGTCGAATAATTCACAGATGTAGCTCGGTTTTGCCAACCTAAGTTTGATCCATTGTCACTTATAATTTAAAGGAACGACTTGATATAAACTGCCGGAAGGCTGCACTGCAATGAATGAATCAATAAACAGAACGACAGCAAGCAAATAAATTGCTTTAGACCTCTACGATTTGATTTCTAAACGTAAATTAGTCCAGCATAGTCGACACCAGCTGATAAGAAAGGCCTGAAAAATGGTACCCGACTGAATGGTAGCTCGGCCATAATAAATTGAAGAATTTCTGCTGCTTGAAACTCCGTTTGCCACACAAATTTTGATCGAGCGCGTTGCGGTTCCATTCCAAGGCCAAACAATTGTGGAATCACTCCATAAATATACGGCATTTTCTCTATCAATTAGAAATTGCAGAACTTTTGGTAAGTGGCAGATGTTCGTTCAGGGAAACTCTATACGTAAAAAAATTTGACCTGGACCAGAATACAGTTTGCTTTGAAATTCTCTATATTATTCGAATTTTTCGCCGGCTAGAGAGGAAAAAGATTTGATTGATTTGTTTTTTTGTATAAATTTAGGTCGCCATAAATTTTAAATCTCAATTTTATAAAAAAAAAACTAAAATTTATTCAATATTGGAAAATTAGATTCTATATGTGTGGTAGAAATTAAATCTAGACACATTTTGAATCAAATTGGGTTGGAAAATACTATTATTTTTAATTAGGCATTGGGCCCTATTTTTAATCGTTGTTTATATTCAGCAATAGTAATTACTATTGCTGAATATAAGCAACGAACAAAATTCGACGGCGGTCGATTTCCATAGTAGGCTCCATTATTTATATTTTAAAAATTTACAATAAACAAGAAAACCAAAGAATAATTAATAAATATTTTTGTTGTTTTGTTAATATCTAATGATTATAATTAATTTTCAACATTGTCGACATTTTCAGCATTGTCGACGTGAGTTATTTAATTTTCGACTTATATTTAATTTTTATATTTAATATTCGACATATATTTTATTTAATTTTCGTGTAACGATCGCGCATGGCACACTTTAATTTTTTTGCTTACAGATTTTGTGGTAGTAATTGTAGTGGATCTAGGTTTGATGTTAATTACAATAGTAAGTGTAAATTTAAATAAGCTGTATATACCTTTATAACCGGTTAGAATTCTCCTACAAAAATTTAACAAAAATAAAAATTGTGAGGCGTTTTGAAAAAGGGAGGATGGGTGACAGTTGATTGCTGGGGCCTATTTAACCATCGTACTTTGCAACTTAGCAATTATCACTTTTCAAAATTTTGTTAAGCAAACATTTATTTTGATAAATTCAACTATGTTGTTCCACAAAGAGAAAATTATATAATGTTATGGTATAAAAAATACATGTTTAGTTTCGAATACATATTAAACAAGTGTCCAGGCGATTTAGACATTAATATTATAGGTTTAAATTAATGTGCTTCATTAAAATATAATTACGTTTTCCAAAACTCCCTTTCTAATCAAAATTATTTGTTGAGTGATAATTATTTTTTTACTAAAACATTTAGCAAATTTGCTGTAGAATTCAGAAGAAATATACTCTTGGACGTTAACGTGTTTTTTTTTCAAGACCAACTAGATGAAATATATTTTACTCATCAAATGGGAATAACAACAAGTTCCTCTTATTATTTGATTTTTTTCTATTCATTTACTTGTTTCGAGATACAGAATTATATACAATGTGATAACTGTTTATTAGTCGATAAATTACTGTGAAACGTACACGTGAATTATTTTTCAATTTATTACACGTAAACAACGACACGATGAGTGAACGTAGCGCTTTGATTTAGCAAAAATTTGCTTAATTAAAGGCTGTTAATTAAAAAGGCAAAGCGGGATAACGCTCCAAAAACCGGATCGATGGGGGTAAGGACTGCAAGCTTGCTGAAATTGATAATCTCATACTTGACATTTTAAAGCGAGATTCTGAAGTGGTAATAGACTTAAATTTACCGGAGAGCTATGGTGAGTCAGGTAGCTTCACCAAATTAAATGAATCAATTAAAGATTCAAAAAAATGCAAAAAAAAAGGAAATGCGAAGAATCAAAAAACGAAAGGAAGTGTCCAAATAGTGATTTCAAGAAAAAATCAAGATCGCCAATTAAAACTTGAGCTGATTAAGGTAGAAATTTACCATCGACGGTTACAATGCCTAAAATTAGAAAGGGAACTTAATTTAACGCCGTCAGAAGTAACAAGTGATTTAGTGCCAGTACGAGATCGACGTACAACATATCCCGAAGCCACAACAGATATAAACTCTGAAATTTTAATTGAGGTTTAAGAATTAGAAAATTAAATTTTTATGTGTTTAACATTTTTATTTTATTATAAATTTGAATTATGTATACAGTTTGTCTGAAGAAAGTTAAAATATTATTTAATTTTTCGATCGCACCAAGATTCATTTCGTGTTCAGCTTCCATTTCCAGCAATAAATTATTGTTGTTTGTTGTTACTACAGTGCCATCAACCATCAATAAATCCTCACTTCTATATTGTCGTGCAAGCAAAATTGTGTATTGTTGAACAAGTGAGTACAATTTTTGCTGCGGTTCTAGGACGTAGTCTTAATTAATTCAAACAAGGGAACTTTTCCTTTAAAATTCCAAAACTATCCTCAACTAGACGACGAGTTGTGTGCATTATTAAAATTCTGGACAGAGGTATCTATTAGTCCTAAATTTTGATTTATCGGTGGGATCAACCAATTTTTAAGTGGATATGCACTGTCGCCTAAAATAACAGCTCCTTCAAAGGGTCTCCAACCACTTTCAAATCTGTAAATATAAAAAAATCTATGTAAATAACATCAGTTGATTTTTTTTTAAATTAGTAATGCATGCTTCCAGGCCAATTGGCATTGACGGCATAAAATAAATTGTTCAGTCCGCATACCATCATTACACTTCGTTACTTGATGGTGCATCAATATTAATTATTGTACCATCAACACATCCACAACCATTTGGAAACCCTCTTTTTATATAAAATTAGGGCCAATGTCCGCCACGTTTTCTGGCCAACACATAATTTTTGGAAATAAATTTTCGACTATTACGTTACAAACGCGACGTACTGTGGTGCAAACAGTCCCCTTTGTAACGCCGTGCAAGGTACCCACACCATGATATTAGCATCCATTGCCAAGCCAATGAAGGCACAGTAATAGTTGTTGTTTTGAAGGCAATGCCTTATTTTTTTGTAGTTTTGTGCTAAAAAACTAAGGTCCCCGATATTTTGTAAAATATATTCTGCTTGTTGATAATTTATCCGGAACGATTCTTTAAATGAAAATTCGTGGGATATTCTAAAATTTATCCTCTTTTGATACATATTTTTATTTCTTACATCGTTTCCGAATAATAATTCTCGTCGAATCATTTTTGGCGACCTAACATACGTATTAAAAGTATCAACTAAAATTATCACAATGCATGCAATGCAAACTTTTATTTAGCAAAAGTTATGAGAAAATATCAAACAACTGAAAAATAAAAACACATTAACTGTTTGTTATTGTGTTATAATTGCAAAGTCTTTGGTACATTTCACTTAGCATTTTGCGTTTCTTCCTTACATTTTGGATTATGGAAATTGTAAATTAATTTGTATTAAATGTTTATATATAAGTAATTTAGTGAAAATAGCAAAAATTTGGGAATATTTCTTGACTAATCAGCAATATAAGAGCAATAAAAACGAAGTTTCAATTGCAAAGTTCTTATAATCTGTAATAGATTTAGCACTAATCACAATAAAGCAAAATGCAAAGTGATTAGTTTTTGGTTAAATAGGCCCCTGTGGCCCTATTCTGGCTTTCCCTGGGAATAGGGAATTGGGAAAAATATTTTCATAGCATTTTGGTCTAAATTGTATTTTTCTGGCCTACTGAGGGAACATGATTGGTGTTAACATTTACGAAACAAAGTTAAATGGGAAAATATTTTTCCCAACAAAAATTTTGTGGAACAAAAGTTTCCCAAATCACTTTGTTTTGAAAATTTTTGCACTAAACTTATTTTTTCAGTAGGCCAGAAAAGTATAATTTTAACAAAAATGCTATGAAAATATTTTTCCCAATTCCCTATTCCCATGGGAAAGCCAGAATACGGCCACTGGTCGTAAAGGTGAACGATCGAGATTTTTTTTGAAAATAAATAGTTAATCCAAAAAATAACGGAAAAAAAAGAAAAAAGAAAACCAACAATAAAATATGCTGTGTTAACCCATTACCGCAAATGACGGCTATTGCCGTCATATTTTTGTTGATATATAGGCAAGTGACGGCTATAGCCGTCCTGCATATTTTAATTAAAAAAAAGAACATCATTCTTTCGAAGTGTACTAATGCATTATTTTGTTAATTATTCAGTAATGAAGAAAAAAATCAAAGAAAAAAAGATGTAACATTCCAGATAACATATCAATTGTTTTTTGTGCGATTTTTCATGATTAGCAATTCGATATATTTCCGTCTTGCAGTTAGGAAAAATATGAGTCCATTGCAAATAAAGCATGATTTGCATTTGAACGTCACTAAACGAATAATACAGCAGATTGAAAACGAGGATATTCATCTGAAATATCAAAAAGTACGTAAACATAAACCACCGAGAGTGAAATTTGCTGAGAAATTTAAATTTCGGGATAAAGATTGGCGGATGAATATAAGTTTATTTTTGATGCACCAGATGGATGCCAGAGTAACCTCAAACAAGTCATTCGCGCAACTTTTCAGGAAGGTCACTATGACATGGTGTGGTTTCTGCTATATTGGGACAAGACCAAAATTTGTTTTGTTTCCTATAAAATGAATACGAAGAAGTATGTGCAGTTATTAGAAGACGTTTTAGTGAATTTTGGGGAGGAAATGTACGGTCAAAGTCGAGCATTTCAGCAGGATAATGCTCCGATACACGCCGCTAAAGATTTTTTTCTATCACGAAATATACCAGTATTGCAGAGGTCTGCTATTAGTCCGGACTTAAACCCCATACAAAATTTGTGGAGCAATCTTAATTAGCAAGTCTACAAAACTGAAGACAGTCATTCAAGAAGAATGGGCTTAAATTGATGTTTGAGTTCTCCAAACGTTAATAAATTCAATGCCACGACAATTGATGGATGCTATTGACAACAATTGAATTTTTACAAACTAAAGGGTTATCCAATTCAAGCTTGATAAAGTAAACTTAAAAAAAACACAAAAAATATTCGGAATGTATTGTAATTTTTATTTCATTTTACAGATTGATCCTTGCCATTTTTAGTTAAACAAGATATCATTCAAATGTCCTCCACGGGACTTCTTACAGGCCTTGATTCTTTTGAGGTAATTTTCAATGACTTTTCGGCACATTTCGGGCGGTATCTCGGCCATTACCTTACGAATATTAGTTTTCAATTCGTCAAGAGTTTGAGGATTGTTTGCGTAAACACGATCTTTCGCGTAGCCCCACAAAAAGAAATCCAAAGGCGTTAAATCAGAGGATCTTGGAGGCCAATTGACATCAGCCAATCGCGAAATCAAACGTCCAGGAAATTTCTCTTGCAAAAGATCTCGATTTGCTCGTGTTACGTGACTGGTTGCTCCATCCTGCTGGAACCACATATCGTCAAGATCATAATCTTCGATTTTCGTAAAAAAAAATCGGTTAACATGCGGCCATAGCGCTCAGAATTGACGGTAACGGTTCGTCCAGGGTTGTTCTAAAAAAATACGGCCCAATCACACCACCAGACCACAATGCGCACCAAACAGTGACTTTTTCCGGGTGTAATGGCTTCTCTACAATCAATTGTGGATTTTCTGAGCCCCAAATTCTACAGTTTTGCTTATTAACGTATCCACCAAGCGAAAAATGAGCTTCATCACTGAAGAAAATTTTGTTCGAAAAATCAGCTTTTATCAGATTTAATAATTTTAACGCGTTGGTCGATTGTTAAGCAATATAAAACGAAGATATTCTTAAATGGCAGAATGTCAACTAAATAAATGACAGCGTACTTGACGTTTATCTTTGACAGACGTCGGTATACAGATTTCTACTTTATCAACCTCGAATTGGATAACCCTGTACTAAAATGCATTTTCTGTTATGAAGAAAATACGTGAATTCTAAGTTTATGGAGGGACAATAAACTAACCGAATTGGAATCCTTATGCAATCTGCAGTGGCCAATGTTCTGACGCAAATGAAAATAAAATAAGAGTTTGCTTACAAAAAAAAAAAAAAAATAAATTGTTTTGTCCGATACAGTTATTTCGCGCATTGTGTTATCTTTTAGGGGCTAGATTATTTTTCCGCAATTTATGAATGAAAATTTATGAAAATTTTATTTCTATGATAAGCACAAGTTTCGTCAGTTTAGCTGGAAAATTTTAAAATTAGGCTAATTATTTTTGATTTCAGGTTTTTCTTTCGTCTTTCAGGCGAAATTTGAAATTTTATGTTCACCTTTTTTCGGTTCCTGGACCAGCACTAATTTTTTCCTCTGAGAAATTATTGGCACAAATTAGGTTTAGTCGGTGTCCAAAGTAAAACGTTTCCCTACTGCAGTTACTCACTTTTCTACAAGACCTCAATATATTGTTTGGCTTCATATCACCCATCATATCTTTGACTATTGTAATAGTTTTGAAACCATATAACAAATAATACTTGATGCTATCAAACCCATAATGATCATCACTGCGGCATATACAGTAAACAATCAAAGCGATAGCGGCGCAGGTCTTATCAATTATATTAAATTAATTAAAATTATAGATGTTTTTGTTATCATCATTCCCGGAGAAATAATATCAATGACAACAATTATTGTATCCGACGCAAACATATATTCACGAGTCTAGAAAATAGAGTAAAAAGATCTTAGGGGGTTTCATGGTGGACGGACACAAAAATAGAAGAATTATAAATAATAAATTCTACAACGAGGGTGGATTTTCACTGAGTTATTTAATTTTCCGTTGTATATAATATATACTCTTAAGTAAATATTCTTAAGGACATGCTACTACTTTACGTCATGTTTTCAATGTTTGTTATTTTTTTTACGTAATAATCATTTAGGGATGGGCGTCGAGGAAATTACAGCAATTTCGAATGAAAATTTGATGACAAACAGCGATAATAACAATAATAATAATCGTAACTATCTGATCGTAACTTTACAATAATAAATTATTATGATGATGATTTATTTTTATGCTCAATTATTGTAGTTGTATACAAAATAATTTGAAAAACTTCTTAAGGCAATATATAAATAATGGAATGCCACAATCAATTAAATAAAGACACGATATTTATGTTCCAACCCAATAAAATCAACAAATGGTTGGGTGGCTCCCTATATTTTTTAGTCTAAATAGTTTTACTGCTTGAAACCTGTTGATATGTCTGTCTGAAAACACATTCAACAGCTTAAACAATTTCGTGTTTATTTTTTTTCGGTTGAACTGTTCAAACTTTTTCTGTTGTATATACAAGGAGCACAGTACTTTTTTGATATTAGTGCTTTTTTGTGTGCTTGCGCTACTAATATTTTTATTTTTCCTAACACGAGTTAAATTGGATAAACAACATACATGTAAGTACTTGTGTAGTGTAGTTTATTATGATGACGATGATGGTGATTATGATAAAGAATTTTTTTTTTTTTTTTTGAATAAAATATAAGTTATCTAAAAAGTTTATTTTGCTGTGCTTATTATGTTGACGGTTGTCGTCGTCATCATCGTGTATGACTGGGAATATTACACGAAAATAAATTTGTTATGATTTAATAATAAATTAACAGAAGGTGCTCCTCTTCGCCTTGTCTGTTGAATTTTTTGTGTACACTTACAATTTATGTACGATAAAGTTTATAATAAACTAACAGCATAATCGATTACAGATGTCACGATGATATTAAAGCATGTACACAGCAAAATTTATATATTCATTGGATTTGCGCGGTTTTACACACACACATAATTTTTATCTTCTGCCACAGCTAAGAAAAACATTTCTTTACTTTAAAGAAAATTAATTTAAAGAGAGATGATCTAATTGTAATTACAAACAATTAATTACTGGGAATAGCAATAACTGAGCTGAACGACGTGTAATGTACAAGAAAGTTAAAATGTAAGTTTTTTTGTATCCCCATTTTGTTGCATGTGGGGTTGCTTATTTGAAAAATATTTAATTTAAACTTCCAATGGAGCGAAGAACACATTTTTAAAATTATTTTTATCTAAATTAAAAATAAAAACATTATTCTTGCAAAACAGCAAATTTCTGTTATGAGTACACTGTAGCAAAACTATATGCATTTAGCTAAACGATAAATAATCTATATTTATAGGGAAATGAACTTTGAAATAAGTAGTATAAAAAAGAAGAAGAAGAATACTTTTTCCAAAAGTTTTCCAATTTTCAGTGATGAAAGATATTTTATTTTAATAATAGATCTCCTTGCTGAAAGCTGCTATTAACTGCTTCTTTTTCGTAACATCGGTGGCGTTGAATATAGGCACAGACGAAGCACTTAAACACTCGAGCAGTTTTAAAATATATTTTGAATTAATCGTGCAAAGAGAGTGTTGCTGGGTTTAGACAGAGGCGGTTGTGAAGTTTGTCCCACCAAAAATCCCGTGTGGTATAGAGCATGTATTAGTAATTACACTGTTACACCAAAATTTTGGCGAAATAACTATATTTATTTATTTCAATTATTTTATGGTACAGCATCACAACAAGGTCATTTAATACATTTACACAGTAATTGCACTGTCATAGCAGCGAAAAACTCTAGAAAAAAAAATAATGATTATAAAAAATACAACAATAATACAGTTTCCCAATAAAAAAATAATAATAATAATGAACCAAAAATATAAGTTATCTACCATTAATATACGCAACACACCCCGTTTTGAACTTTTCCGCCCGAAACATGTGTCTAATGTTGATTGGTATTGAGTTCCATAGTCAAGCACTTCTTACCAAGAATTAACCTTTCATATACCTAGTACAAGTTCTAGGTAAAATTAAGTTACACGTACGCGAAAATTGCGCGAATATTATTGTAGTTTCTCTAATAAATGACTAGGCTGATGTGAGGCAATAATTTTATATATACAAGAACTAAAATTCTAGTATTGAGATAATTTGTTAAGGATCATCCAAAAATTCTATTATAATAGGTATTAATTTATCATAGCGCTTAAGTCTAAACACATATCTTAAACATGAGTTGAAAACACGTTTAAATTTTGATAGTAATTGGGAGTTCAAGTCAGAGAATACCACATCAGAGTTCGGAATTTGTTTCCATTTCTGACAGAATATTATAGCTTGAGACTTTTTAGAATTAATTAGAAGCTGATTGTTAACCGACCAAGATATTATACCAACATAATATCACTGTTAACAAGTGCAACTGCATCATTAATCACCTGTGTTCTATTTCTCCCATCAAAATTAATTTCTCGAAAAATTTGTAGATCATCAGCGAAGGTATGATAGTTACAATATTGAATGGAATCTCCAATATAATTGATATACATGGAAAATAATAAAGGTCCCATAATCGATCCTTGGGGTACGCCCACATTTAGAGAAGGTAAGTAGATCTTACACCATTATCTTCTACAAACAGCGAACGATCTGTAAGGTAAGATAAAATTAAGTTCGATGCCTTGGTAGTAAAATTGAAACGATATCGTAATTTATTATATAAGTTTAAGAATTAGATTGAGTTGAAAGCTTTACTAAAGTCTGGCAAACAAAGTATAAAACAGTTCCTCTTGTCTAGGCTATTTCTAATATGATCAGTTACATTGGTTAGGACGTAGTAGTGCTATGCAAAGCTCTTAACCCTGATTGGAAGGGATTTAGTCCCCAATATAACATTTTATCAGGTCCGAAATAATTCTTTCAAAAATTTTCGAGAGAACCGGAAGTTTTGGAACTATGTTCCAAAATATCATTAAAAACATAAGCTAGATGCGGGATAATGATAGGTGTTAGGAGCCTTACTGCATTAGATCTAAAAGACGCCATGTCTTGCAAGATATCATCATCCGTAATCAGAGAGAACTCAAATTCATTTTCATCATTACCGTTAGAGTTTCGATGGACCGCCCTATTATGTAATTAAGAGTTATTAGCAAGTGTCGGACACGTGACAAATTCCTCATTAGGCTGATGAGGAGAGAATTTAGTTACCTGCTGAATAGAATTTCTCGCAATAAAACCTAGTCTATCCAAATTAATTCAGAGGCTTTTTGTATCCAGCTTCGGGTCTAATTTATGTTGTAGATACTTCCTTTTTGCACTTCGGACCATTTTGTTGAATTGGTGTTTCAGATTTCTATAAGTAAGATTATCACTTTCCAACCGAGATCTTTTCCAAATAGTTTTCGCCATTTAAATCAGTTTTTTTAACTTGGATTTACGCAACAGGTGAAGATAATATTATAAAATTGTACAGCAATCAAGCTGGTCCAGCAAATCTATTGTTCCGAAACCGATCCAGCTCCTCTACTGATTTCACAATTAATTATTTCAGCCGTAACAATAATCATCCCTTTCCGAATGCTTACTTTGTGAATAAGGCCCAATCTCTTCATATTTTTGGCTTTAATTAGGATTCTGTGTTGGCTTTTGCTCAGTTATTCGTTAATATAAATCCTGTTATTCGGCAACGCTGGATCAAATATGGCTAAATTAAGTTGTTTCTCCTTGATATACGATAAATAAGCAGACATGAGCCCATTTTTATTCAGTTGCTTCATAAAGAAGACCATGATAGTTGAGGTACGTACATTACCGCCTGTACTGGGAATTTTCACTAACCAACTAAGCCGCAATTTTAGAAGAAATGTGTGATCATAGATTTGTATGGCATAAGGAATACCATATAGCATTAGTATTTTTTTATCTTTATGCTCTTCTCACTTTTCGAATTGAGCAATGCATTTCTCCAGCATACTAATGCGATCCAACAACTTACTATTTTCCAACGCCATTTCCGTTCTTAGCTCCGCCTTAACGTTATCACAGTATTATGTAATTTGAGGCCACATTAATTCCAGTTTGTTAGCCAACCACTTTTCCAGATCATTACTAGGTATTAGTGTATCCTTAGCCTTTTCTTTAAGTACCATATAAATGAACATAATCCATTTTTTATATTGTCCGTGGCTTTTTGTTGAATATAATTTTATTTTGTAAAAATGTGTATTAATAATAATAATACCCAACGACCAATCACCCCTCCCTGACCGCACGCGGGGAGTCACCAACAACATTATTATTATTTTTTGAATATAATTCCAGGGAATTATAAACAAGGATATCATTCTACTAATTTAAAAGTTAAAAAGAAGAAAATGGCAAAAATAAAATTAATGTTAATCGAATAAAAAATGTATTAATTGAGCTATGATTAAATGAAGAGGCTGAAGCTATATGTAACTAAATTTAGGAGAATGATTGTTGAACCAATTGAAATAAAAAACCACTGGTTCAGAAATACACACTTAACATTTATTTAAATATATCACTACGGATCAATTAACTGTGGATGGCCATCGAAAGTAGTAAACAAGATCGCTGACATTCCAGTTTTCGTCATTGATATAATAAACTACGGATTAGCTGACATTCCAGATTCATCACAAACCTAAAATAAAGAAAACATATTTGGATCAACAACATACACTTACCATTCTACCTGGAACTCTAGCTGCTTAACATCATTTATTAACCTAAAATTAGAATTAGAATTATGTAATCTTATAATTATTATTTATTTATATATACTTTGGTTTTTATCAATTGTAATGGTGTATTGTGATTGTTCCGTATATTGGTCTATTTCAGCACTCTCGAATTAATTACACAACCGTAGGAAATTCTTCCATTTGCGTCAATCTGTATGACAACGACTATGATAATCGATACCTACTTATACACAATCAACTTCCCAACCACCCCATACATTTTTCTTTCCTTTAACGCTGGATCGCGGATAAATTTGAATTTTTTGACTTCCAGCGTTAAAGGAAAGAAAAATGTATGGGGTGGTTGGGAAGTTGATTGTGTATAAGTAGGTATCGATTATCATAGTCGTTGTCATACAGATTGACGCAAATGGAAGAATTTCCTACGGTTGTGTAATTAATTCGAGAGTGCTGAAATAGACCAATATACGGAACAATCACAATACACCATTACAATTGATAAAAACCAAAGTATATATATAAAAATTCGTGAATTCGAAAAGTTAATTGTTAAAATAGAATATAGATGGAAATGTGAAAGAATCAAAAATTTCGTACGCTACGCAGTAATTCGCTAGTAGTACAACTACATGGTATTGCACTATATATATAGACAATATTTCAATGTAATAAACAACATCAGTCGTCGCGACCTGATGAGAAGACTGATTTTTTCAAATCATTAGTCTCATCTGTTCGAAACTGATTGTTGTGATTCTTACACATTAGTCATCTATAAGTCAAAAAATTCAAATATTATTTATTAATTAGTTTTAATACTTATCTTTGTTTTGTATCCATTTATTATGTAAACTTTCTCACATTTCTTGTGAATGTCAATCAATACAAAAATGTCGATCAATTTGTACTAGAATACTAATTGAGAACGAGTGCGATTTATGTAAATTAGTACTAAATCAATAATTGCGCAACATTTTGAATTCGCTGCATTTTAGTACCTTTGCTCAATATTTCTTGTTTTGACAAAACTAATTAATTTACATCAATTTTACGGTTTCTTACATTTTGGCGATCAACGAGGAAACATCGAAGGAACATAACCAGTAGTCGCAGCAATCAATATTAATAAAATAAATTTATAACGATATAGTAAAACTTCGTTGTTATTTGCTATCGTGCTTGATAGAACGAGTACAGTTGCTGGATAAATTTCTACTTTTGCGGGTACAGCTGTGGAACCTTCCAGTCCACGCTATATCTGCATACAATGATAGCCCACCGCAAGAAGGAGAGAACGCCCGTTGGTCTACTTAAAGCAAGCAGATTTGAATGACAGAAAAAAAATAAAAAGAAAAAGAAAGATAAAATAAATAATAAAAACTAAAGATAAGTTAAGAAAAATTAAATGAAGCGGAAATGGGGAGAAAAAATGGTAAAAATTATAAATACTCGATTGAGTATTTAAGTCAAATCGATAAGAAAAAAGTTAATATAAAAAATAAAATAAAAATTAAGTTTATTATGGTTTGTCAACTGGTAGCGAATAATAACTTCTTGATGGCGAATTTGCTAATGTGGTAGTCGAATTGTTCGAAATATTTATTAGTCTCGCGCAGCATTCTTGTAACAGGCTCGTTCTGACCGTAGGTCGTTCTGTGAGGAGCAATTCTGTAAGCTGGTATCGTTCTCAATCCACGAGCATTTACGTTAAGATTTACCTTTTCGAGTAGAGCTGCATAATCAACACCGCCAGATAAAACTTGATGAATGAAGACGATGTCTGCAACAGATCGTCGCTTGCTTAGTGGCTTTAAGTTAACAAGCTCCAAGCGGTCTAGATAAGGAGGCAAATTGTAAACGTCCACCCATGGCAATCCACGCAGAGCAAAGCGCAAGAATCTACGTTGTACCGCTTCAATTCTTCGTGTATGCACTTCATGGTATGGGGACCAAACCTGACTAGCATACTCGAGCAGGGGCCGAACAAATGTCATATAGAGAGCCCTGGTAACATAAGGGTTCAAAAATTCTTTAGACCAGCGTTTCACAAATCCAAGCGAAGAGTTTGCTCTGTTCAATGTAATCTCTAAAGTTAAGTTCGCGATCACAAATTACCCCTAGGTCCCGTATGGTTAAAACTTTTACGACAACAGAACTATTGATGGTATACTCACGACTAATGGAATTTGTGCGTTTTCTTGAGTATGTTATGCATTGGCATTTATTCACATTCAGATCAAGATTATTTTTAGCGCACCAAGTCATAAAGTTATTGAGGTCATTCTGCAATAGGTTGACATCGGTGGCACATGAGATTTGTCTATAAATTTTCATATCGTCTGCATAAATAGAAATTGACGAATTTTTAATCATGAAATCGACATCATTGATGGACAATATGAAAAAATAGGCCCAAGACGACTGCCTTGTGGTACCCCGGAAGTAGCTATAAAAGGAGCAGATATGGATGACCTGAAGATCACCTGATATCTACGTTCCCTAAGATAAGAGTCCACCCATAGTAAGAATTGAGGTCCAAAACCAAGCGCCCGGAGTTTAAACAAAATTATCTTATGGGAAACCCTGTCAAACGCCTTGCTAAAATCCGTGGTAATAACATCAACTTCTTTTCTACATTCCATAATGTTCAAAGTATTAGAAACAAATTCGGTTAGATTGGTTGTAGTAGATCGTCGACTGAGGAAGCCATGCTGATTCATCGAAAACAAGGTTTTACATTGAAAGTAAAGGGAATTGTACACAATACTCTCGAATAACTTGGGGATACAGGATAATTTCGCAATTGGCCTATAGTTAGAGACGTCAGATTTACATCCCTTCTTATGGGTTGGAGTTATAAAAGAGTCTTTCCATATTGATGGGAATATTCCGTAGGAGATCGACTTTTGGAACAGCATTGTAAGTGGCTGCGCTAACTTACCAACACAGTTTTTTTCAAACGATAGAGGGCAATCCACCGGTGTCAGCGGAAAACTCATGTTATAGCTTGTAGATGTTCCTTACCACGATTTCAGGTTCGGCTCAATATCATTATTGGAGTGAGCGCTATTAAAAAAATTTGCGAAAAAGCCAGCAATGGTTGGTGGTCACCAGAACAATGATCGCCAAACTTCATCATAGAAGGATATTCATCTGATTTCTTCTTATAGTTAATGAATTACCAAAAGCGCTTTGGACCAGCCATTATTACTGACTGCATACTACTAATATAATCGTTATAGAGTTCATGAGACATGATCGGAAATGCATTGTAAACGATTACGTAATTTAAGTAATCCGAATCCAATCTCGTCTTAAAGAATTTTTTCCTGTTTTTGTTTCTTTGATTACGCAGTGATCGCAATTCTATGTTGTACCAGGGTGGAACTACCAGTTTGTGTCTTCGTACAGTATAAGGAATGGACTGTTTAAAACAATCAACTATCGCGGCTTAAATATTGAGAGTTTGGGCTTCCAGATTGTGATTATTATCGAGAATGAAGTTAAAGTCGACGTTAGCTAATAATTAATTTAGCTTTTTAAAATTGGCCTTACGGAAATTAAAATTGGGTATAGTAGCACAATTAATGCTAACTCTACATAGTTCTCTGAAAAAAGAAATTAAAAGAGGCGGATGATACAAGTCAATTGTACTAAAAACCAGATTTGTTTCTGAGACCCCCTGCAATTAATTGCGCCGGAAGAGAATGCTAAGTCAAGTTATCTGTTAAGATTGTGTTGCGATCATCCTGTCGCTAACAATTTTCCCGGTTGAGAAAAAAAATTTCGTTGGTAAAATTTTAGTCTACGGAGTAGCTCAATAAAGTCGCTGTGTGAATCGGCTTTGTTGGGTACCTGTTTGACCCGCGCGGCGCGAGTGTCACATAAATGACAGAGCGAGACCAATGTGTATCGTTCTATAAAAGTTGTTAAAAATAAATTTTCAATACACAAAAAAAGTTGTTTTGAGTGTTAAATTCATTATAAAAACAAAATTTATTTGAAACATAAGATTAAAATAGATAATAAGATTAAAAAAATGGTACTTAGATTTGTAATTGTTAGTGGTAAGGGTTAGTAAAATTTCAATAATATGGAATACTAATCTGAAAACGAAATATTCCCAAATAACGTATTTATTATCCAAGTGATAATAATCATACGTAAAAACTAAGATAAAAATTCAAAAAAAATTAATTGGAAATATCTGGCTTTAGACTAATCTAATACTAAATTTAATTATAGTAATACAAGAAAAATTATTTAATAAAAAAAAAAAAAAATTAAAATGATTTTATATCAAAAATTTATGAAAACCGAAATTAGCTTTTATTATTATTGTTATGACGCGAAATACCTTTCTGGAGTTGCGGCCGTTGGTGCGTAGATACAGTTGAGTCCGGACTTAGCGACAATGTGATGTTTTCTTGTTTCTTTTAACACAACGGAGTTTTACAACCATTTTACATATACGTAAAGGTTGTTTATAGCGTGCTCGTATTTTTGCACCACTTTTCAGCCATTTAAGAATATAAAAATTCCCGAAAGTATTTATGGCTTTATTGATGATTAGGTTTTAACTATTTATTAATTATTTATTATTTGTTATTTATCTAAACTATTACTAAATAATTTACTTTTATCACATGGCTAACAATTTAAGAGTAGCACATATTTTGGTATTCACAATTTACTTGACGCACGGTAATGTTTATTATGATTATTAATTTACGTTTGGATATATACCAACTCAAGCCACTGGATTTCACTATGAAATTATATATACAATATATTTTTAAGTTTTTTTTCTTTTATTTTATTTATAATTTTATTTGACAAAATTCAAAATTTGATTGCCAGTTTTAGTTTTCACTATATATAATTATTTATATTGCACTTAAATTTCTACGTTATATATTATCGGATTTGATATTGCAACCTCGTAGGTTTTGTTACGGCTATCTAATAGTCAATCTCGATTTAAGGGGTGCTGACCAATTTTATTTATGCCAATACTTTTGTAAATAGTAGTGCATTTGATGATTCACCCAAAGATCAGTTTGTTGTATACTCGGTGGCAATAAACTTTATATACCTCGTATATAAAGTACATACCTACCTAAATATTAAATGTATTGTATATAAACACAAGTATACTAATTTACATACTTCGTTGTGACGACAGAATGGGATGGTAGTACACACCAGCGTAATAAAATACGATTTGTGGAAGTATATATCTACTATTGTACATTGGTAGTATATAGGTCAGCTGGATTTTTTTTTTCTCGATCGTACGATTTTGGTTATGTACCCAACGATATTTGCAATTGGGTGTAGCTTATATACATGACCAAATATTCATCTTGGCTTTAAATTAATTTCAATATAATTCGTGAGGCCATCGTGACCTGTTATAAAAGGCTGTAAGCATAATATAAGAGAAAAGTTAATCTAAAGTGCGTGCTTATAATTATAAATAAATATCAATTAAAGTGTAATTGTTAATTATACTAGTGATTATAATTATAAAGAAAAAAAAATATAAGAATAATATCTAATAATAAGTGAGGTAAAAAGAGTTTCAAAACTCTAAACAACAAGGCCAAAAGGTTTTAATCCTATTTATATAGGTAAGCTTGGTTTGTTTTTACTCTGTGGGAATTTTTGCCAATTCCAATTTTTTTGTTTTATTCTGGTGATATAGGCTGTGAATAGTTTAAATTAACCCAAAATCGCGGGTGAAGGGGACTAAAGGCCTGACGGTGGCCTCAATGAAACGTGGCCTGGATAAAACGCGGCCCCCATAAAACTTTGGCTGAATAAGGCGTTACCGGAGTAGAGCGTTATTTAAAAAAAAAAACCGTTACCACAATAAATCGTTGCATGAATCGATTCGAGGCAAATAATCGCATCAATTTAAGAACTCTTATCATCTCCAACGCGGGATACGGAAGTTTCGCGATAAGTAGGGACGATACCCGGAATAATTTTCATACCGGTAACCGAACGGTACTTCAAACCATACTACTTGTATGTCCTTGTACAGAATTTCGGTACAACTGACAAAAAAAAATCTAGTCTGTTCTTTCATAATAAGAATGTATAAAAAAAAAATATAGTTTTAACGATAGTTAAGTTAAGTTAGTAAAAAAAAAAAAAAAAAAAAAAAATATATAAATATAAGATTTAGTGATAAAAAAAAAAGCAAAATTTGAAAAAAAAAATGTCTTGAAAAAAAAAAGAAAAGTTAAGTGTAAGCGTTAATACTGCATCGAGAAAGTGTCGGATTAAGTTTAATAATTTTTGTTTCACAGCCACACAGTATTACCGACGAGTACTCTGCGGGAAAACTGGGGTGAGTTTAGTTGTAAGCTTTAACTTATATATATTATAGATATAGTCTATTCACTTTCACGAGTATATTCACAATTATACAATATATAAAAAAAAAAAAAATTTTTTTTTGATCTTACTATATTAATGAAATACATATTATAATTTTTTTTATTAAATCCCAAATTTTTTGTCAATAAATCATATCTCGTAATTTTCCATAACTTTGTACGATGGATATTTTAAGATTGATCTTCGTTGTAATTTTTCATAAATAAATTTTGTCTGTTACTATAATGGAGTAAATTTTGGTTTAAGTATTGGTCAATGGTGTTGTTGGGAATCGGGAGGATGAGTCAAATTTGTTTTTGGTATAGTGAATGTTGAAATAACACAATGGTTTGTAAAGGCCCCATCATCCTTATGTCGGCAAATGAACCCCAATTTTCCACTGACGTCTACCCGACTCGATTGTGTTAGCCGGACATAAGGGGCCTGTAACAGTTTAACAGTCCTCGCTTACAGTTTATTTACTAAGCATAATGTTCACACTCACTTAGAATTCACAAATTATATTATCATACATCATTTTATGAATTAAAACTTCACGTATTATTTATTATTATTCAATATTTATAAAGTAGATGCACACACATTAATAATTAGTTTATGAAATATTGTTATTTTATTTTATTTATTATTATATAGGCATATTGAAGATTTATAGAATAATAAATTGTTTTAACTTATATTAATTTTTTTTTTTTTTTTTAGGAATAGTTATATATAACATATTTTTTGGGGTTTCTTAATAAACCATAATTTTAATTTTAGGTGATTTTAATTAACACAAAAACTTAGAGTTAACGTTCAAAACTCAAACCCGCAGTACTATGTGTACTACTCTCGCCAAAATTTAAAATCGAACTCCCGCATGGTTGAAAGTTTGTCTTTTTATACCTACGTAAAATCCCGTTAATTAATCAAATTTCTCTTTCAGAGTAAAAGAGGAACCAATCATACTACAAACAAAATTATTCATTCATAACCTCTAGTCAGTGGAGTTAAACCCAACATAGTATGTTTGACCAGGAGGCGTGATCGAACCGCAAAACTTGTGCCGAAGATTCGTTACAAGGGGAGTGTCACAAATTTTTTTCAGAACTGGCTAACTTTAATCCACAAGAAAGGATAAAAGAGACATATCAGTTCCTGAAACAATACAAACGAGAAAATTGTCAACAAGGGTCAACATTCATACCAATGCTGCATTGGGAGCTAGAGCTGGCGAAAACTCAAGGAACACCTGTACCGTTAATAATCGAAAAAGATCACTGGCCCATGTAGAAGCCGCCCAGTAGAGAAGAGATACAGAGTATTGTGAATGAAATTAGAAAGGGAATAGCTGCTGGTTTAGATCAGTCATATACATCTCATAGAAAGTTTACCTGAGGAAGGGTGGGCATTTTTAGAAAACATTTTTAAATCTATTTGGATTTCTGATTGTATTCCATATGAATGGATAGAAACGATACAAATACCAATTAAAAAGATATCGAATGCAAAAGCGACGGCTGATTTCAGAAGAATTACGATTACTGATGTTGGGTATCGAATTTACGCAAAATTACTCCTCAATAGATTATCTGAACACATTTATTTATTTATTTAAAAAAGCGTAGGTCAATGTGTTAAGAAAAAAATATTTTGACTACACATATTTTTTTTTTTTCAATGCGATGCCGAATAAATGTTTTGTTTTCACAGAAACTCGGAATTAGACATTATTTTAAAACTAAAATTAAATAAATTTAATTTTATTTAAAGCATATTTAATTATAAATTTAATTTTAAAGCATAGAAATGTCATCCAAAAAAATGAAATGTCAAATTTTGGAAAAAATCGAGCCCCTGCTATGATTGTCATAAGGATGGAGTGACTAAAATTTAGAAAACCGTTTAGAAATAAAAGATCGTTTACGCGTGTATATTCAGAACATCAATGACAAAAAAGAAAAGATTAAACTCGAACAGCACTATGAACTCTGATGAATGTGACACATCGTTATCAGTCAACATGAAACTTGATGAACTGATAGGAATAATGCAAACTAGTTTGTTGGTAAATGGTGTTTCATCTGAAACTGATTTAAAACAAGTGCAAAGCGAGTTAAATGCAAAGCAGTTACAAGAAGTTAAAGATCGTGAATTGGTCAAGCAAATAAGGGAAATCAAACGGCTTCAATTGGAAAATCAACAACTAAGAGATAAATTTAATGACGGAGAAGCGAGCGAACTTGATGACGGGCCAAACAACGGTAGTACAACTGCTAGTGGTGATGACAACCAAGGATTCAGCCGGATGAATCTTAAAGATATTTTAGATTCAATGCAAATGTTCAGTGGTTCAGATTTCTATTCCGTATACATTTTTTTTGAGGAATTTGAGAATATGGCAATTATTATGAAATGGAACGATTTGGAAAAATTCGTGTGTTGTAAAAAGTTATTGGTCGGCTCCGCAAAATTATCAATACTCACATCGAAAGAAATAGATTCCTATAAAAATCTAGTACAATTTTTTAAAGAAGAATTCGTCAAAGAATATACAAATGCTGAAATCCATTCCAAGATGATGGCGCGCACTATAGAACCTAAACAAAAATTTCAAAAATATTTCCTCGCTATGCGGGAAACATGGTTCAACTTCATTAAAAGAGTTTAAGAATAAGCTTCAGATCTACCAGAAATTTAAGTCGAAACAAAGGTCCGGAGCTAGTACATCTCATCAGCGGTTTCAATTGTGGTATAATGAGTCATAGTGGGCGACAATGTAGGAAAGGAATTAAATGCTTCAAATGCAATGAATTTGGCCTTATTGCCCCAAATTGTGTCAAATGAAATCAAAATACAGCCAAATTCGAGAAAATTTCACCATTGACCTCACGATTTGCCACTGCCGTGTCGAATGACGAAAAAATTTTTAACGGAAGAAATTTCAAATGCCTAAAGGTAAATAACTTCAAAGTAAAAGCCTTGATTGATACAGGGAGCGATATCACTTGTGTGGCTAAGAGTACTAATGAGGAAATGGAAAGCTTAAAGCTCAATAGAAATGGTACCACTATTAAATGTGTTGTCAACTTAGCAATGATTACCATTGGCACATTTGATGGATTTTTGGAAGCTGATGGCGAACTATTTGAGGCTCGTATCCATATTTTACCAGATGAAAGTATGCCAGGCCTTAGTGTAATTGTAGGCAATGGGATCAAAATAGAATTAGGAGATCATGAAATCAAAATCTGCAAATTGTTCGATAATATGTTGTCTTATAATTTGTTGGTAACCAGAAGTATTACTCCAAAATAAATGATCTGGCAATGAATTCGGTAAAATAAAAGTTAAAGATGCGCCGTACAAATCCGCCTAGTTTTAAACGACGATTCTCCTATTTTTCAAACACCAAGGAGATTGCCACCTGCGGAAAAGAAAGTGTGGATGAACAAATTCTGAAATGGTTACGAGATAGTATAATTCGTTCTAGTAATTCAGATTTTAATAGCCCAGTTGTACTAGCAAATAAAAAGGATGGAAATAAATGATTATGCGTAGACTATCGACGATTAAATAAGAGGGTAATTTGTGCCTCCGTCTGGCCAGTATGAATTTTTTTTTGTATGCCGTTCGGACTATGCACTTCACCAGCAATATTTAACCGATTTATTCATGTAGTTTTCAAGCCATTAGTCGATAAAAGACTCATCGCAGTGTATATGGATGATATAATTATTCCAACCATCGATTACGAATCAAACATAATTGTTCTAAAAGAAGTACTCAAGACGGCTGCACAATATGGGCTTATGATTAAGTGGAAAAAAAGGTCCTTTTTGTCAACGCGTATCGAGTGTTTAGGCTAAGACATCACAGATGGTACAATAAAACCTTCGGTGGCCAAAATTAAATCAATCATGAAATTTCCTAAACCACAGAATATAAAAGGTCTGCAAAGTTTCCTTGGTCTAACGAGTTATTTTCGTTAATTTATCGAAGGTTTCTCTGATAATGCACGATCACTGTACCAGCTGCCAAAGAAAGACGAAAAGTTTCATTTTGGTCCAAAATTAGAATTAGATTATTAAATAATTTTTTGGAAAAAGTTCTGGAGTATGGCCAGAAATCGTTTAAGAATCCCATGTCCATCCAACATACCCAATCCCATCATAATCGATACTGTATTATTCAAAGAACAGCGAACTGCTCCGATTGGGATTCATCGATATAAAATAAACAATATCGCGCCGCTTTTATTTTTCGTACTCATTTAGAGAAAGCGCGATCGCGCTGTTTGGTATTCTTCGACAGTGATTTTTCAGTACCGTCTGGGACACGGTTATAGATTGATCGCCAAGCCGGTATAATTTACTAGAAATATTGGGGTTTTCGAACTAAACTAAAATAAAATGTAACTTTTAAATCACCCACTGACTTACTTGCTCATCGATCGGATTAAGATGAATGCGCAAATAGGTAATTCGAAAGGTACAGAACATTTTAATTATTTGGTTTCACAATTTTCGTAAACTGTAATAAATTACACCCCATTACACGCCCCTATCCTAAACAGACTTGTGGGGCCACACTGAGCCGTTACTTATTTGGTCTTCACTTTAAATAGTTGTGTAGAACCTTCGACTTACAATAATATCAAAACCACATATTATTTCATATTACATCAAGAGGAATCAAACCGCGTTATAAAATATAAATAATAAAAATCTGTATAGTGAAAATATGATTGGGAAAGTTTCCCTCCTTTTACCAATTGTTGTTGGTGGCTTTAGATGTATTCAAACAAAAACTAAAATAAAATCTTTTGATAAAAAATGAAAATTTGTATATAAATAAATTTAAGTTTTACAAGAATCTGTTTTTTTTCTGTGCTACTGCCGAAGAAAATTGGAAAATAATTCTGTAAAGTGGAAAATCGAATTTTCCTTCTCCAAAACTATATACATAACATTCATAAGAAGTGTTAAAAAGGGAAAAATGGAAAATTGGCTACACATAATTTTTGAAAAGCAGTATAAAAAAGTTTTCCTGTTTTCATAAACTTTTCCTACTTTCCTTCTTCTTTATTAACTTAACCACTTTAAATAGTTTATGATTTGTTTCTTTTTGGCTGTGTGTGTGTAAATTGTGATGATGAGCTGAAGCACGTGATTCGTTTTTACGTAACTTAATTGTATGTACGAGTACGTACGATCCATCCAAAATAATTGTATGCGTTAGCCGCCTTAAACCTGGCGCATTTTGCGATAAACTTGTTATCGTTTGTGAATCTATAAAAAAGTATATTTTCATGTCAACAGAAAGGATAACTATTTTCCTTGACGTATAAATTTAATGTGTGAAATTATGCATATGTGTTTTATGATTGTGATGTCTTTACGAGTGTGTAGTTCATAACATTTCTCTTAAGCATTTTAATACAATTAATAGATTGACATTAAATGTGTAAACTAAAATGAAACATTATAACTTTTTGCGTTTATCATTGTTAGAACCAAAAATACGGATGAGAGAGTATCTCGACGATTGTCACCGACCAAACGGCACTGTGGTTAATTGGCGGTTTCATTGGGATGTAATGGGTTCGAATGCCAATAGGGGTATAGGATTGCGAATGGTACTCTTCATCATCTGATTATACGATCAGTGATGTAAATGAACAAAATACGTCAGTTCTACAATAGGCTGATAAGGAGCTGTGCGTCCTTGATTTAGCTACTGAGAAACAAACAAGATTGATCTAAAAACTATCTATAAACTAAAATTTGACTAAATAAACTCACGGTTGATCTCTTTGATTCGCAATATAAATAAAGGGTCGTACATTCCAAATTTGTTGCAAGACGATCAAATTTAAAAACTCGTTCGTCAAATTTCAAAAGATTGATATGTGGATAGGGTTTGTTGAATGCTTGTGGTATTGCTCATTCAAACAAACCGAGAGTGATGTTTCTGGTGTCTGAAGCGTCCAAAAAACAAAATAATAATCAAACATAGTTTCTCAAAGCTCGTTTTTGTATCACAAGCTAGTAATAAACAGATATTTTTCAATTTCTATGTGATAAAAATGTTTCGAAACTACCAGATATTTATATAAATTATTGCATGCTTTAACAAATTAAGAAATTCAAGAGCTTTTCAGTAATAGCTCTTCCGAAATAATAACACGAATCAACTTACCCTTAACTGTGAAGATCATATTATAAAAATGACACGAAAAACTGACTTTCAATAGACATATACGACAACACCCGGCAGAATGTTGTGTTCTATCTAGAAATAATGGAGTAAATCTATTCCTCTTCTCTAAACCTAGTCGTCCAACATAAAAATTAAAATTGAAAGCAAATTTTTCAAACGTATTGAAATAACAGTGAAGTATGCGGCTAGAGGAAATAACTATCTAAATGCACTTTAACATTCCTTCGGACGATGTCATCCTTCAGTTTCTCATTGTCCTTAGGCCAAGTCAGCCTGTCGTCGATATCATTTTTTGAATCGATGTGGTCCATTAATATTTAGATGCAGATTATCTTACTTCAAAAATAACGCAAGCAAATTTAAAAAATCTTTGCAAACCGATTCGAAATAAATTTCCTAAAATATTGTTGCAACTCAACGTTTGGTATCCTGTTCCTGTTGCTTACCTATCAATTTTTGAACTACTGTATTTTCTTTTGTTTTAAAATCTCACTTGCATTGAAAATCGTTGGCAAAAGACATTAAATGTGATACAAAATGCACAATTGCAAAATAATCATTTAAATGGAAATGAGATTTTTGTTTTTCCGATTCCTTGAAAGTTTTGTACAATTTCCCTAAAAAACAAAAAATAGAAAATGCAAAACCAATTGTGTTTTGATTTCCTGTAGCACAACAACTATTGTTTATGAAATTATAAAGTAAACATTACGGAACCATTTTAAATAGATTTTATAAGCAAAATCATATTTTCAGGAGATATTTGTCTTCGTACGATATTTGTGTGCATTTTACAAGTGGATATTGATTGCCAATACCTTGTCACCACATTATGTAGTTATACTGCACGTACCTAAAAATACGTATACGTGGGCATACCCGAAATAATAAATAGACTTTTACTAATGATTCCATGAAAATATTATATAACCTAAACGTTTATAAAGAACAATCGAGGTGTGTAGTGTTTGTACAAGAAGTAGAAAAAATACCAAAACTTTTTTATTTTTTATTAGAAAAGCAAACAATAAATTCCTAAAAATAAACATTTAGAGAGCCTATTACATAATAGAAATAAACAACAGGTCGGACTATTTTTGATGCATGCATTGACGTACGATATATCAAAATTTTAGTGATTGTGGCTAAACCACCAACCAATTTCAGCTTTTGTTATGTATAGCTAACTTACTTGCTTTTATTAGAACTTAGAAATTACTTGAACAGTAGAATTCAAAAAATTTAAATTAATCCTGTGTATACTTAGGGTGTCTAATGCTAAAGCACTTAAATTTTAAAATACAAGTACCTTAGTAAATGAAGATGGCTCTTAATTAAACAGATTCACCAATACGTTGAGTTATAGATTTTTTATAAAAAATACAAATTGAAAATAAGTAATTTGTTCTTCCTTTCCGGTCATTTGAAATTTTTAAATTATGCATTCTGTTTAAATATTTTGGTATCGTAGGCTCTTAGCAAAGCTTCGAATTTTGAAATGGCATTATACACTTCGTGACTTACTGTAAGCTGCCTCAAATTGTCTTGAATGAATAATTGTCTTATGAAGAATATCAATTCTAATCTCCTCATAAGACAGCACAATCCATGGCCAAATTTTGTATAGCGTTAAAAGAATGCAATAGACTGGCCCTCCCAAAAAACATTCAAAAATACCAATTTTTTTAAGTTTAGCCTGCTTTGCGTTATGGAAATGGCAGCGTAACATAAAAAATTAGATTCACGGAAAATTAGTAGTTTTGATAATGTTCTTTGCGGTTACTCTGTTAGTCAGAGACTAAAGAACATCGTTACGGTTGACACAATGCTGGAACACTTAGCATTCAACTCTTACTTATTGGCCAACAAAAAACATTTAGTGCTAAATTTATTGTGGCACGATGCAGCAATAATTCTGCCGCTCGCAGCACGATGCGTTCTTCTCCTTTCCAACTTTTATGGTGCTACCAGGTGATTATTTCTATACAATAATTTTAAGTAGCTGACTGCGCTGTATAACTTTGCATTTACGGCAACCCAGACTAAAATGTCATTCAGAATAATTTTTTGGTATTGAAGATTCATGCTCGTCGGTTAAAACCCACACACATTAAACATAAAACAAATACCAACGATTAAAACACATCTCGATTTATTTTAATTTACCGCTAAATTATTGGAAATAAATCAACACTTCAGCAAGTTGAGCGATTCATTTTCCATTGATCGTGACGATCAATTAAATCAAGCGATTGGTGTCCATTTTCACTGCATAGAAAAATGAACATATGATCAAACCGTGAAAATATTTTTGTGTTTTCGAATATAAAACGTGATAATTAATGTTAGTTAAAATGTATCCTGCCAAACTTTCTCGTATTCGTAATACTCTAATGAAGCGTATAATGGATTTGACAACGTCTCTTAAGCTAGCAGAACCCATATAGCAGAACATTACAAGATAGTACGGATAATTATAGGCTAATTATAGGCTAATTAAATGCCGCATTAAAAAATTTTGGGCTACACCCCTTCCAACTAAAACGCGGGTTCTGCTAGCTTAAGAAAAAGTTAGCAGAACCCATATCAAAATCTGATTTAAAAACAATTGGAAAATTACCGGTTAATTTTAGGCTAATTAAATGCCCTATTTAAATTTTTTTATTCTGCTCGATCTACAAAATGCAAAAGGCTTTATCATTTCAAAGCTAGCAAAACCCAAATCGAAAATCGGACCAAAACCGAAATTAGAATGCAAAATAAGATCTATTGATAAGCAAATAATTTTAGGCTCACTATGGGCTATTCAAATGCCCCATTAAAAAATTTTGGGCTCCACCCGTTTTTGACCAGACTTCAGGTCATTTAATCAAAGGCCAGCAGAACCCAAATCGAAAATCGGACCAAAACTGAAATTAGAATGCAAAACAAGATCTATTGATAAGCAAATAATTTTAGGCTCACTATGGGCTAATCAGACGCTCCATTAAAAAATTTTGGGCTCCACCCGTTTTTGATCAGACTTCAGGTCATTTAATCTAAAGCCAGCAGAACCCAAATCGAAAATCGGACCAAAACTGAAATTAGAATGCAAAACAAGATCTATTGATAAGCAAATAATTATAGGCTCACTATGGGCTATTAAAATGCCCCATTAAAAAATTTTGGGCTCCACCCATTTTTGACCAGACTTCAGGTCATTTAATCTAAAGCCAGCAGAACCCAAATCGAAAATCGTACTAAAACTGAAATTAGAATGCAAAACAAGATCTATTGATAAGCAAATAATGTTAGGCTCACTATGGGCTAATCAAATGACCAATTAAAAATTTTGGGCTCCACCCGTTTTTGACCAGACTTCAGGTCATTTAATCTAAAGCCAGCAGAACCCAAATCGAAAATCGGACCAAAACTGAAATTAGAATGCAAAACAAGATCTATTGATAAGCAAATAATTTTAGGCTCACTATGGGCTATTCAAATGCCCCATTAAACAATTTTGGGCTCCTCCCGTTTTTGACCAGACTTCAGGTCATTTAATCTAAAGCCAGCAGAACCCAAATCGAAAATCGAACCAAAACTGAAATTAGAATGCAAAACAAGATCTATCAATAAGCAAATAATTTTAGGCTCACTATGGGCTAATCAAATGCCCCATCAAAAAATTTTGGGCTCCACCCGTTTTTGACCAGACTTCAGGTCATTTAATCTAAAGCCAGCAGAACCCAAATCGAAAATCGGACCAAAACTGAAATTAGAATGCAAAACAAATCTATTGATAAGCGAATAATTTTAGGCTCACTATGGGCTATTTAAATGCCCCATTAAAAAATTTTAGGCTCCTCCCGTTTTTGACCAGACTTCAGGTCATTTAATCTAAAGCCAGCAGAACCCAAATCGAAAATCGGACCAAAACTGAAATTAGAATGCAAAACAAGATCTATTGATAAGCAAATAATTTTAGGCTCACTATGGGCTAATCAAATGCCCCATTAAAAAATTTTGGGCTCCACCCGTTTTTGACCAGACTTCAGGTCATTTAATCTAAAGCCAGCAGAACCCAAATCGAAAATCGGACTAAAACTGAAATTAGAATGCAAAACAAATCTATTGATAAGCGAATAATTTTAGGTTCACTATGGGCTATTCAAATGCCCCATTAAAAAATTTTGGGCTCCTCCCGTTTTTGACCAGACTTCAGGTCATTTAATCTAAAGCCAGCAGAACCCAAATCGAAAATCGGACCAAAACTGAAATTAGAATGCAAAACAAGATCTATTGATAAGCAAATAATTTTAGGCTCACTATGGGCTATTCAAATGTCCCATTAAACAATTTTGGGCTCCTCCCGTTTTTGACCAGACTTCAGGTCATTTAATCTAAAGCCAGCAGAACCCAAATCGAAAATCGGACCAAAACTGAAATTAGAATGCAAAACAAGATCTATTGATAAGCGAATAGTTTTAGGCTCACTATGGGCTATTTAAATGTCCCATTAAAAATGTTTGGGCTCCTCCCGTTTTTGACCAGACTGGTCATTTAATCGAAAGCCAGCAGAACCCAAATCGAAAATCGGACCAAAACTGAAATTAGAATGCAAAACAAGATCTATTGATAAGCAAATAATTTTAGGCTCACTATGGGCTAATCAAATGCCCTATTAAAAAATTTTGCGCTCCAACCGTTTTTGACCAGACTTCAGGTCATTTAATCTAAAGCCAGCAGAACCCAAATCGAAAATCGGACCAAAACTGAAATTAGAATGCAAAACAAATCTATTGATAAGCGAATAATTTTAGGCTCACTATGGGCTATTTAAATGCCCCATTAAAAAATTTTAGGCTCCTCCCGTTTTTGACCAGACTTCAGGTCATTTAATCTAAAGCCAGCAGAACCCAAATCGAAAATCGGACCAAAACTGAAATTAGAATGCAAAACAAGATCTATTGATAAGCAAATAATTTTAGGCTCACTATGGGCTAATCAAATGCCCCATTAAAAAATTTTGGGCTCCACCCGTTTTTGACCAGACTTCAGGTCATTTAATCTAAAGCCAGCAGAACCCAAATCGAAAATCGGACCAAAACTGAAATTAGAATGCAAAACAAGATCTATTGATAAGCAAATAATTTTAGGCTCACTATGGGCTAATCAAATGCCCCATTAAAAAATTTTGGGCTCCACCCGTTTTTGACCAGACTTCAGGTCATTTAATCTAAAGCCAGCAGAACCCAAATCGAAAATCGGACTAAAACTGAAATTAGAATGCAAAACAAATCTATTGATAAGCGAATAATTTTAGGTTCACTATGGGCTATTCAAATGCCCCATTAAAAAATTTTGGGCTCCTTCCGTTTTTGACCAGACTTCAGGTCATTTAATCTAAAGCCAGCAGAACCCAAATCGAAAATCGGACCAAAACTGAAATTAGAATGCAAAACAAGATCTATTGATAAGCAAATAATTTTAGGCTCACTATGGGCTATTTAAATGTCCCATTAAACAATTTTGGGCTCCTCCCGTTTTTGACCAGACTTCAGGTCATTTAATCTAAAGCCAGCAGAACCCAAATCGAAAATCGGACCAAAACTGAAATTAGAATGCAAAACAAATCTATTGATAAGCGAATAATTTTAGGCTCACTATGGGCTATTTAAATGCCCCATTAAAAAATTTTAGGCTCCTCCCGTTTTTGACCAGACTTCAGGTCATTTAATCTAAAGCCAGCAGAACCCAAATCGAAAATCGGACCAAAACTGAAATTAGAATGCAAAACAAGATCTATTGATAAGCAAATAATTTTAGGCTCACTATGGGCTAATCAAATGCCCCATTAAAAAATTTTGGGCTCCACCCGTTTTTGACCAGACTTCAGGTCATTTAATCTAAAGCCAGCAGAACCCAAATCGAAAATCGGACCAAAACTGAAATTAGAATGCAAAACAAGATCTATTGATAAGCAAATAATTTTAGGCTCACTATGGGCTAATCAAATGCCCCATTAAAAAATTTTGGGCTCCACCCGTTTTTGACCAGACTTCAGGTCATTTAATCTAAAGCCAGCAGAACCCAAATCGAAAATCGGACTAAAACTGAAATTAGAATGCAAAACAAATCTATTGATAAGCGAATAATTTTAGGTTCACTATGGGCTATTCAAATGCCCCATTAAAAAATTTTGGGCTCCTCCCGTTTTTGACCAGACTTCAGGTCATTTAATCTAAAGCCAGCAGAACCCAAATCGAAAATCGGACCAAAACTGAAATTAGAATGCAAAACAAGATCTATTGATAAGCAAATAATTTTAGGCTCACTATGGGCTATTTAAATGTCCCATTAAACAATTTTGGGCTCCTCCCGTTTTTGACCAGACTTCAGGTCATTTAATCTAAAGCCAGCAGAACCCAAATCGAAAATCGGACCAAAACTGAAATTAGAATGCAAAACAAGATCTATTGATAAGCAAATAATTTTAGGCTCACTATGGGCTATTCAAATGCCCCATTAAAAAATTTTGCGCTCCAACCGTTTTTGACCACACTTCAGGTCATTTAATCTAAAGCCAGCAGAACCCAAATCGAAAATCGGACCAAAACTGAAATTAGAATACAAAACCAGATCTATCAATAAGCAAATAATTTTAGGCTCACTATGGGCTAATCAAATGCCCTATTAAAAAATTTTGCGCTCCAACCGTTTTTGACCAGACTTCAGGTCATTTAATCTAAAGCCAGCAGAACCCAAATCGAAAATCGGACCAAAACTGAATTGATAAGCAAATAATTTTAGGCTCACTATGGGCTATTCAAATGCCCCATTACAAAATTTTGGGCTCCACCCGTTTTTGACCAGACTTCAGGTCATTTAATCTTAAATCTATCATTAAAGTCTGGTCAAAAACGGTTGGAGCCCAAAATTTTTTAATGGGGCATTTGAATAGCCCATAGTGAGCCTAAAATTATTTACTTATCAATAGATCTTGTTTTGCGTTCTAATCTCGGTTTTGGTTCGATTTGCGATTTGGGTTTTGCTGGCTTTAGATTAAATGACCTGAAGTCTGGTCAAAAACGGGTGGAGCCCAAAATTTTTTAATGGGGCATTTGAATAGCCCATAGTGAGCCTAAAATTATTTACTTATCAATAGATCTTGTTTTGCGTTCTAATCTCGGTTTTGGTTCGATTTGCGATTTGGGTTTTGCTGGCTTTAGATTAAATGACCTGAAGTCTGGTCAAAAACGGGTGGAGCCCAAAATTTTTTAATGGGGCATTTGAATAGCCCATAGTGAGCTCAAAATTATTTGCTTATCAATAGATCTTATTTTGCATTCTAATTTCGGTTTTGGTCCGATTTTCGATTTGGGTTTTGCTAGCTTTGAAATGATAAAGCCTTTTGCATTTTGTAGATCGAGCAGAATAAAAAAATTTAAATAGAATGAATTTAAATTTTAAATTCAAATGAATTTGATTTTTGCCGATAAATAGTTGACTGTACAAAATATTTTTGCCCCAGAGAAATTTACAGCACGGACAACTAGAGGCCCAATCGGAGCAAGGCATTTCGAAAACAAACTTGTTGTCCGAACTAATTGGCAGAATCAAACGAAGCAGGGTGATAGGGGGGGGGGGGGCAACCCGAAAATTATGCGCAACACAATTTAACACAATTACAAAAGTGCGACAAACAATTGTTAGAAATGAATTCAGAGAAGAAGAATTGTACTACAAACAATTGTGTACAGAAACAATTGTACACTGAACAATTCTTCGAAAGGACTCGTAATGCATATTAAAATTTATTGATCAATTTTCTCTAATTGTTCAATTTTGTGATATACGGAAAACAAACCAGGACAACTTCAGGTAAAAACAAAATTGTATCGATATTAAGCAGAATTTGAAGCGAATTATTGTGATGAGGAGCTTCATTTATTTAAATCAAATTGAATTGTTATAGTAATTCGAACATCTCGGGCAAATGGTGTGTTGGATATGAGCTTAAATTTGAAAATCTGAATCTAAAACTTATTACACACTAATTGTCGCAAAAAATTGAAAACCTGTGTTAAATTTCTATAAATTCAACTTATCTGGCACGCAATGGTTGCCCATTTTTAAAAAATCGTGTAAATTCCACGTAATTCACGGATGTGAAGTTTTCAACAAAATGAAAAATTAACAAAAACTAAAATTTATTAAATTAACAAAAATAAACAGTCGGTAAAAGCAATGTTAACAATGGAAACCTGACAACAGACAAATTTCATTTAGTTAAAAACTATTATCAAAACTTAATTTTGATTGAAATAAAAAAACTAAAATTACAATTTTAAAATATGTAATTACATAAGAAAGACAAAACATTTAATGTAATTAAATAATGTTAATAAATTGGAGTATCCACTACTAAATAATCAGCTACATATATGAACATTGCCACAGCAGGGATATCAATCAAATGATGGCATAAGAGGTGCTCTTTGAAATAAAATTGGTCTCATCAAAAAACTACGAGCTTTTTCTATTTGTTAATGCGTTGGAAAATCGAATCGCATTGAATATTTTGGTGATTTTTGGGCTTCACTGTATTTATTCGAGGCCAGAACACAGAGATACTACCGAGAAGTGACTAATATCAAATGATGGCATGAGAGGTGCCCTTTGAAATGAAATTGGTCAGGATCGAAAAAATCGTGTAAGGGGTTTTCTGGTGAGCCCCGGGTTTTATGTTTTATTTTTTTCTCCGCTCTAACGATTTTAATGACAATTGGAAGGAGGTTTTCTAGTACCAGAAACCGATGGCGGTGGATACTGATTTCGGCAAAAATGTGTAAGGGTTTTCCTGGCGAGGCCCGTCTTTATTTTTAATTTTTTTGCTCAGCCCAAACGATTTTAATGAAAAATACTGGAAGGAGGATTCCGAATACTAGGAACCGATGGCAATGGACCCTGATTTCGGGAAAAAAAATTGTAAGGCGTTTTTTGTAAGGCTGGTGAGCCCCGGCTTTAGTTTTATTTTTTTTTCTTCGCTCTAACGATTTTAATGACAATTGCGAGAAGGATATTTTCTAGTACCAGGAGCTGATTACGATGGATCCTGATATCGGAAAAAATCGTGTAAGAGCTTTTCTGGTGAGCCCCGGGTTTTATTTTTTATTTTTTTCTCCGCTCTAACGATTTTAATGACAATTGGAAGAAGGAGGTTTTCGAGTACCAGGAACCGATGGCGGTGGATAATGATTTCGGAAAATATGTGTAAGGGGTTTCCTGGCGAGGCCCGATGTAATTTTTTGCTCAGCCCAAACGACTTTAATGAAAAATACTTGAAGGAGGATTTCGAATACCAGGAACCGATGGCAATGGATCCTGATTTCGGAAAAAAACGTATAAGGGGTTTTCTGGTGAACCCCGGGTTTATTTTTATTTTCTTCTCCGCTCTAACGATTTAAATGACAATTGCTAGAAGGAAGTTTTCTAGTACCAGGAACCGATGGTAGTGAATACTGATTTGATGAGACCAATTTTATTTCAAAGGGCACCTCTCATGCCATCGTTTGATATTAGTCACTTCTCGGTAGTATCTCTGTGATCTGGCCTATAATAAATACACTGAAACCGAAAAATCACCAAAACATTCAATGCGATTCGATTTTCCAACGCATTAACAAATGGGAAAAGCTCGTAGTTTTTTGATGAGACCAATTTTTTTTCAAAGAGCACCTCTTATGCCATCATTTGATATCCCTGCTGTGGCAATGTTCATATATGTAGCTGATTATTTAGTAGTGGATACTCCAATTTATTAACATTATTTAATTACATTAAATGTTTTGTCTTTCTTATGTAATTACATATTTTTAAATTGTAATTTTAGTTTTTTTTATTTCAATCAAAATTAAGTTTTGATAATAGTTTTTAATTAAACGAAATTTGTCTGTTGTCAGGTTTCCATTGTTAACATTGCTTTTACCGACTGTTTATTTTTGTTAATTTAACAAATTTTAGTTTTTGTTAATTTTTCATTTTGTTGAAAACTTCACATCCGTAAAGATTGTAAATTAAATTTCAAACAAAATTTGCTAAGCGAGTTTTGATAAAAAAAACCTTTAATTCACTACAATTTGGTAGTCCAAGATTGACTATTTGAAATAAGACTTCATACTTTAACTTTTTTCATTAATTGGGAGATCCTTGCGAAATTTGGTGGAAAACTGTTTACCAGAAGGGGCTGTTTTAAAGAGAGCTTTGCAAAGGTGTTGAGAAGTTTAGCATTTACAAAAAATGACAAAAAATTAAAAGATTTAATACTTTATAAATTAAATTTTTGATTCAACCAGGGTTGACCTGTTGGCTTTCTGAAATTTAAGCTGGAAAAATGTTTTTCGATTATATAAGTTTCGCAAAAGTCTGGTAAGTTTAATTTTCCGCTTTAGGAATCAAGTGTGGTGTAATCGCGATCTACGTATACATTCGTGGTAAAAGTAAGTCGGACGTTGGCCACAACATATTCCCCCTTCCATTTATATGTAACTAATAGTAAAATAGAGTTAAAACTGTTTATTCTAATATTCAAGAACGCTGGTTTGATGATGCGATTGAGTTTTATTTAATCATGCCGTTTAGAAACTGGATCAAAAGTTTTCATCATTAACTTGTAGAAAAACAAAATGGTGGTACCTTAATATAGAATTGAGAAACGAACTGATACAGCAGCCCGGATTCTGTTCGCGACTGCTAATTATATATTGTCGACACATTTCTGCCCACAATAATGACGCTTCAACCACCATCGCTGGTAAAAAGACACCCTCTATCGTCATACAAATAAGTCATATAGGTTTGCCTTTGTCTTTGGGTTTAGAGAGACAACGAATTTTGAAAGTTGATGATTTATAATGATAATGTTGTTAATGAAAGAATAGAAATTTTTTATTTTTGATGATGATGAATAGCCAACTAACGAGGAAAACCATAGATAATTTTCCATATTGCTGTTATGTTTTTTTATATAATACATGTAGATTATATTGTAAACAGATTATATTACAAACTATATGTATTCTACAATTTTTTTTAGCACGCGTAATTTATCATAAATAATAAACTCGCATGTAGTCATCATGAGCGTATAATAAACCAACAAACTTTCAATACTGTACATCGGTTGTTATCATATTTGAGTTTTAATTTATAAATTTTAGACGATGATAGGGTTATTGTTTGATGTTCCACGTGCTATTCGATTTTATATTGAGTCGCGGGGCAATTTCCCAGAATACATCGCACAAAATATATTTTTATATCCAAACCACCCACTCACAGCTGCACTAGTTTTATGTTTTGTGTATGAGCTGTATATCAACACTAATGGATAAAAAAACTTGTCGTGCTAGAAGAATGATGAAAGTATATATATGTATTTTATATATGGATGGAATTAAGTAATAGGATATTTAGAGAGACAGACAACAAGTAGTTTTTCCACAACAAGTAGTAGTTTTATATTTTTTGCGTTTGGTATTGGTATATTTCACTAAATTGAGACACCAACCAATAAAATTTTATTTTATTTCATCAAACGGAAAATTTTCTTTATTCCAATGAAAATTCTTTTGGGAAAACTTTTTTGTATTTTGTGTTGTGTGGCAAAGTAGATTGGAATTTTTTTTATACACTTTTCAGTTTGTGAGGTCGCATAAATACAATTTCGTTTTGCAATTCTAAAATGGAAAATTGATTTTATTTTTATTTTATTTTCGGTTGTTTGTTAAATGAGAAATTTGCATGTTCGATCTAAATGAAAATCGTTTTGGAGTAAATTAATTTAATTGAATTTATTTCTAGAAAATATATTTTTTGTTGTTGTTTCCCCTACACTTGTTGAACGCTGGTTTTTGTGTAATTGTAATGGATTCATTTTCTGAAAAGTCCTGGGATGATTTAATTGTGCAGTGTATAGAAATGGAAATTAAAATGATTAGGGTAATTACAGTTTTACGACATTACGTCACCACACGTACCGTCATACATCGTTATATATGGATAGCACAAAAAATTTCAATAACATGGAAAATCTTATATCAATTTTCCTTCTAATGCTGAAAAATTCCTGTCGTCATGTTTCTTTATTATATTCCATTTATTTTAGTGTGGATTTTCCTTGTCTTGTACATGCACGTATATAAAATTGACTATAGAAATAAAATGATCTCAACGGCGCCAAACAATCGTTATATAATCGTTTTAGTTGACTATAACAGTCGGGTGTACACATATACAGGAATCTACTGGGCACAAAATAATTTTCGAGGTTAAAACCCGAATTGTTTTTAAAATCACGAATCCCAATCATAAATCAACATTGTCGACAGTCTAATTTCTAATCTCAATCTAATCTTCAGATGATATTGTTATAAATGCCCTACATTATAAAGTAGATTTATATCAATTTACATTTCACACTTTGAGTCTCCCCCTTTTTATGTATTACAATCTTAATTCATTTTCATTCATTCGACACCGAAAACAATATTGGATGTTGTTGCGTTCCAATATTTTTGGGATTGGCATAAAAACAAGCTTTCTTGCATTTCCGATCTACTCACCATAACATATCTCAATTATAATAAATATATAATTTTTTTTCCAAAAAATTATCTCACTCCTTTTTTCGACTTCCATCCCGAAAGGCAAGTAAAAGAAACAAAAAAATCTACATATCCTCTCACTAACGAATACACATGAGACCAATGAATTGGTATCAAATTCAGAAATGAAAAAGGATCAAAAAAATAACTCTGCGGTCAAATGAATTTATTTCATTTTGATTTATAATATTCTTCTTCCATCTACTTGTTATTTTGTTTTCAAACCAAGTGTCATATTCTTCGTAATCACATACTCGTACACACACATACATGTATCTATATAAAAATCTTCTTATCTTTATTATCAACTGTCAAGAAAATAAAAGTAATATGTGTACAGAAAGAATCTTAAGAAGAAAATTCAATAAAGATATTTTCAACTTTGAATATAAATTTTTTTATTTTTGATTTATATTTCTTCTGTATATACAGTTATACACTTTACACACATGATTTTTAAATCTTATGTGAATTCATGTAAGGAATTTGATTCGTTACTTTATTATGGATAAATTAAGGATTCATGACTTTTTATGGTGTTGGATATTACTCAGTAATGTTAGGGTCCCGAAAAAGTCGTTAAAAAATGTTTTTGAAAGTCTAGCTTTAAATATCGCCATAGCAAAATCAACTTGCTAACATTTAATTTCTATTCGAAATAAAAACAATTTTGATTACTGAGTGGAAATTTATGAAGATACGATAACGAGTTGAGGAAAATTCAAAAGTTGGAACAGTAACGGGGCACGAGAGAATTATATTCGTAAATGAGTTATATTCACCTTAAATCCATAAATGATGTCCGTTACGCCAGCCGGAACCAAACTAACAAGTAACACAACTCATTGTGTACTAAACGATTTTTAAGCCGGAACTTTATAAATTCAGCGGAACCATACCTTCTACAAAAAAACTAAATATGGCACAAAAAGCACACTGTATTCTGTATCATTGGACACTATATGATTTTTGGCCAAAACCTTACAATTCCAGCCAAAATCTAATAAAACTAGCCCGAACCATACTACGGCCAAACCATCTATGGCGCAAAAAGCACAATGGATTGGGCTTCATAGTGTAGTAATTGATTTTTCAGCCAGAACCTTCTAATTCCATCCAAAACTTTATAAATCACGGAACCATAACCTCTATTCTCTCTTCCTCTGGCACTATATCCCATCAAGGGATTTGGCCACCTCAAATGAGGTTTCATAATCATATTTTCATTTCGGATAATGAGTGATTAATTCATTGATCCTAAACCAGCCGTGAAATTTTTTTTCCTTGTCACCACCGGGAATCGAATCCGGGACCTCCGGTCGCAAGAGCAAGCATGCTGACCACTTTGCCACCGATAACCTCTTCGTCCGAACTAATTATGGCGCAATATCGCGCATCATCCTGCACTATATGATTTTTCGGTCGAATCCTTATAATTTCAGCCAGAACCTTATAAAGCCAGCCGGAACTATGTATATCAGCCGGAACCAAATCAACTGTGGCACAACAAGCACAATGTATTGTGCATCGTTGTGCACTATATCATTTTTTAGGCAGAGCCTTATAAAGCCAGACAAAAAAGGCTAAGATGGCACATACTAATTACTAATTACTAATTTCTAATTACTAATTACTAATTACTAATTACTAATTACTAATTACTAATTACTAATTACTAATTACTAATTACTAATTACTAATTACTAATTACTAATTACTAATTACTAATTACTAATTACTAATTACTAATTACTAATTACTAATTACTGATTACTAATTACTAATTACTGATTACTAATTACTAATTACTAATTACTAATTACTAATTACTAATTACTAATTCCTAATTACTAATTACTAATTACTAATTACTAATTACTAATTACTAATTACTAATTACTAATTACTAATTACTAATTACTAATTACTAATTACTAATTACTAATTACTAATTACTAATTACTAATTACTAATTACTAATTACTAATTACTAATTACTAATTACTAATTACTAATTACTAATTACTAATTACTAATTACTAATTACTAATTACTAATTACTAATTACTAATTACTAATTACTAATTACTAATTACTAATTACTAATTACTAATTACTAATTACTAATTACTAATTACTAATTACTAATTACTAATTACTAATTACTAATTTCTAATTACTAATTACTAATTATTAATTACTAATTACTATTTCAAGATCTGGGCGCCCTGTAGGAATGTAGACCTAGTGCGAATAATAAAGAAGCAAGAGTCCGTGTGGGGTTTGCTAGTTCCCCCATCGGGCGCCTCCCCAGTTGGCAGATAGGGAACAGTCCGCCAGATATGGCAGGTACCGGGGAAATCAAATACTCGGGGCGGACCAAAAACTGGTACACCCAAGCTAAAGTGGTACTACATACACCAATAGCTGCATGGCTATGGGGAAGCTTAGTCGCTAGTATGTGAACTCCGAATTTGGTAGCATTCGGTTTAAACACATAGCCTTCCTATGATAAGAGCTCTGTCATAGGTGACCGTTATTTCTTGTGCTACTCGTGGGATTAAAAATGAATAAGAACAATTTAAAACCAACAATAAATGAGAGCGCTGCTTCTCAGACAGCATCAAGACACCAGGAAGAGGTAGCTTCACATGCACCAGAGCTAGATGCAAAGCATAAGGCAAGTAAGGACGTGCTCATGATCGATCTACCGTCGGGTAGCGATGAATATATGAATGAGCCGGCAGAAGGAAAAATCCTGCTCAAACAGAATATAAATGGCAACAGGATGAGCTTAAATTACCACACAGAAGTGGACTTGGAAGAAAGGCAGAATTTCCGATTGAAACAGTCCCCAGGGCATTATTAAAACAATGAAGCAAGTAGCCAGCCGGCTAAAGAATACTTCCATGGGAGCTAAAAATAGAATACTTCAGCTCGAAGAAGTAGTGGAGGATATACTCTGGACCAGGAGCAGGCGTCGAAAAGACGAAAAGGTTCAGAAGCCGAAAGAAATGAAGCTAAATCAAGCTTTTACGTTAAAAACGTCGCAGGGGAATAAAAAGAGAGGCAGAGACGTGCCTCTGTGGAAGAATCGGACGAGGAAATAAGACCGAGACTACAAGCATAGACAGATGAACCAAACAATCGGGTCTATGTTGGTGGGAAAGGGCAGAGGAATAATCATGGAGACAGCGGGCTTAATATAATTTATACAGCTCATACCGCGGAGAGAACCCAATCAGTGAAAAAGAAACCCGGTATTAAAAGAAAAATGGGGAAGAAAAAAATAAGGAAGACTCATCGCGAAGCGGTTATAGTGCAACGAGCTGAAGGCAAAACCTACGCTGATGTGCTGAGTTCCAAGAATCTCTGCGCGAAGCAATAGGGCCAGATGGAGAAATCCGAGGGCTGGTGCCACGTATGAAGCTTGAAATAATCGATCTGGATAGCCTTACAACAGTGGCAGAAGTAACGGCAGCTGTTGTGCGAGATGCTGGCAAGGAGGAACCTGGAGAGATTAAGATCACATTATTTGACTTTGACAGACGAGGTCAGAAGAAGGCAGTGGTTGAGACCAATGCAAGAGCCACCTTGACGCTCTTGGAGCGAGGGAGAATGAAAGTTGGCTGCGCCTTCGGCCGCGTTAAGAAGAGGGTGGAGGTTCAGAGATGCTATAAGTGCCTAGAGTATGGACATATAATGGGAGGCTGCAAAGAATCTGTTCGCAGTGGAAACTGTTTTAGATGCTGTCAGGATGGGCATAGGGCTGCGGCATGTACATCCCAACCAAAATGCCTTTTTTGCATGGCCAACCCCAACCACATACAAGGTTCGGGTGGTTGTAGAGTTTCAGAGAGGCGCTGGAGACCGGGAGAAAAATGATCCGATGTGGGTCCTTCAAGGAAACCTGAATGGGTATAGGGTTGCGCATAATATCCTCACGCAACTCGTATACGACGAAAAAGCAGAGCTGGCTGTGATTAGTGAATAATATCAAAACCCGGATACGCCTAAGTGGTATTCGGACTCACTGAACACAGCAGCAATATGGGTGGTTGACCAGAATAAAATACTGGGGCGGAATCATGAAATACGACCGGAAAAATTTAAACGGATTTAAAAATATTTTCAAATTTTATAGATTAAAAGTATTCAAATTTACTATGATAGATGCAGACTGATGTATAAATGCAACTTCTATAATGTTTTAAGAGCAATGGTTATTCTCCTACAAGATTTTCGAAATTCATTTCGAATTTCAAATTTCTTGCCCCAGGTTCGTCGCCACTTCATTTTATGAGATGGCATTGAAGTCTTTTGTATTTCAAAATTGTAAAAATTCCGGAAATATATAATTATTTTGATGTATACAGGGGCAAGATCATGAAATCCGACCGGAAAAATGAATTGTTAGAAAATATTTCAATGGACAAATACAAAAAAATTCGAAAGATGGTCAAAGTTGGCGCAGATATTTTGTATAAAAACTCAAATACATGAAAGTTTAACATAAAAATTTAATTCGACAACTTTTTCATAGCCGAGCAGTTTTAAACGGAAATGTTGTACCGGTAAAAAATGAATTTCGAAAATCTTGTAGAAGATTAGCCATTGTTCTTCAAATATTATAGAAGTTGCATTTATAAATCAGTCTGCATCCATCATGGTAAATTTGAATACTTTTAATCTAATAAGTTTCAAAGTATTTTTAAATCCGTTTAAATTTTCCGATCGTATTTCATGATTCCGCCCCTGGTCTTAGAGTGGGGCATGCCGCAACGAGGTTCCAGAGGTAGGGTTATAATGGAATTGGTGTCAAGACTGGATCTGTCGTTCTTAATAGAGAAACAACATCGACGTACCAAATACCAGGATTTGGAAACTACATACCAGTTATAACCGTGGTAACACTACGACTGTCATCTCTCGCATCAGAGAATAATGGATTGTTACACGGGAAGCGATCATAACTATATATAACCTTCCAAATATACGGTACTTGGCAAGGGCAGCAAGTGATAACACCGGAAAAGAGGGGATGGACTATGAATAAGTTTGACATTACCAACTAATAGATTTTCTAGACCGAAACCGAGCGTTAGTCAAATACGTCGAGCACAAAGCAGCAAAAAAAGAGCTTGGTAGAGCCATCCGGAATAGTAAACACCGATACTGGTAGACAATGTGTGACGTGGTCACTGAAATATACTGAAGGTTGTGGCTAGCAGTTACCCGAATATAATACTGGACATATTTAATAAGTGTCTATTGGCAGGAGAGTTCCCCACGCGATGGAAAGAGGCAAGACTAACGCTAGTCAAAAAGGACGCGAGAGGAGACCCTGATTTACCATCAACATACAGACTTCTTTGTATGATGGACACGATGGGAAAGTTACTGGAGAAACTGCTGAAACCCAGGTTGGAAACAGCATGGGGACATTCGACGATTAATGCAATAATGGAGGTGATCAATTCGGTTGAGAGAGCAGCATCAAACAAAACTACTCGGTTTTCTTGTTACTCTGGACGTCAGGAACGCCTTTAAGGCTCGATTTATATTATCCGTTCCTTTCAATTCATTCATTTTTCGTATCAGACAAAAAAAAACATTGTTACATGTATTTTCATAGGAGTATTTATATTATCCGTTCCGTTCAGTTCCTGCAAGTACGGAACGGATAATATAAATACTCCAATGAAAAAAACATGTAACAATGTTTTTTTTTGTCTGATACGAAAAATGAAGGAACTGAAAGGAACGGATAATATAAATCGAGCGTAATTCGGCGAGCTTGGAGGACATTATCGAGGCGCTCAGATGAACGTTTTGGAAAAGCAATGTCAAACTTCACCGATCAATAATGGCGGGAATGAAAATTTAGTTCGTTTACAAACGGGGGCAACCAACGAAGATAAAACCACTTGTGGAGCCGAGTAAAAGGAAGTTGTTCGCGCCACTTAAGAGTGATGAAAGTATGCAAAGTAAGAGATGGAGTGCTAAGGTTACTAGGCAAGAAAATCCTCAGAAAACCCTTACTAACAAGGAGGACGGAAACAAGAAGCGAAATACCACGACGTCTATGTCGGATAAGGAAACAGACTCGCCAAATACACTGGGTGAAATGGTATCGAACATACGTCAAACTTATGTATAGTGGAGACCTATTGCTGGAGCTACAAACTACAGGAAACCAGCAGAAGACCACAATATTTCGAGAGCAACTATCGAAAGCGATCGGGGGCAATGCTCAAGTTAAAACTTTGACCCAGGATGCGCTACTGGTGATCAAAGACATGGACGAGGCTACTACATCTGAAGACATGAGAGAGGCTCTGGAAGCATAGTTTGAAGGGGTGAATGGTGTCTGTATTGTTAAATCACTCACAAAGGCCTACCGAGGAACGCAGACAACGACTGTTAGCCTCCCTAACACTATGGTTGGGAAAGTACTAAAAGTGGGTAAAGTTAGAATCGGCTGGGTTTCCTGACGAATCCGGGAAAAATAGAGTTGCGTAGATACTTTAAATGCCACGGTTATAGGCATATAAACTGTAGAAGTGAAGTCGAAAGATCTAATATCTGCAGGAGATGTGGTGAAGAAGGGCACTTTGCTAAGACATGGCACAAAGATTCAAAATGCATGATATGCGACGAAACGGCCAAAGGCTGTAGCAAACACGTAACTGGTAGCGTTAGATGTCCGGCTTACCTGAAAGCGCTGCAAATAAAGCGTTGGAAATGAAATTCATCCAAGGCAATCTTAACCACTGTGAGGCTGCCCAGGACCTGCTGCAGCATTCCATACAGGAAGTGGAAGCGGACATTGTAATAGTGTGTGAGCAATACAGGAACTTTCATAGACGGTGTTGGGCTTCAGATATCGAATCAAGCTGCTTTTTGGGCTTGTGGTACCTACCCCCTACAAAAAATAGGTGAGAGTATTGGGTCCGGGTTTGCCAGGGCTAAAATGACCGGCATATTTATTTATCTCTGCTATACGCACCTCCTAGTGCCTCAACTGAAAAATTAATTTAAAACATTTCTCGATCAATTAACGGATGATAGCCAAGTATGTAGAGAAACCAGTAGCAAAGGTACAGCATTGTTAGAAGCATTCGCATCACTATCCAGGTCGTATTAATGAATACAGGAAATACACCTTTCTGTAGAGGAAATGCAACCTCGATCTTTGACCTAACGTTTAAGAGCTACTGTCTGGCCGATAGAGGAGTATCATGGAGGGTGAGTATTCTATATACGCATAGTGATCATCAATATCAACTGACGGATAGTGGAGCCCAAAGGACTATAGTTAGACACTGGTAGAGAATTGGATGAAAGTACGCAGCGTTCGATGAGTACATCTTCCGTCTCATGATGGAGGATCTTACCCTATCTGGTACCACAAATAACAAAGCTGTCTAGCTTATGTTACAAGAGCCTGTGATGCAGCAATGCCAAGAAGGATGGTGGATAATTGTAAAAATCCGATCTTCTAGTGGAACGACGAGATTTTGAACGCGAGAAGGCGATACCAGCGTGCTATAGACATGTCGAAAACTCTTCGACAACGATATTGTAAAGCTCGATCGGAGCTCAAGCATGCTATCAAATTAAGAAAGAGAAAGTGCTTTCGCGAACTGTGCGAGAAGGTCGACCGCGATCCCTCGAGTAACCCCTACCCCACATGCCCGGAAATTCTGTCTGACATAGTAAGTCACCTGTTCCCGCAGCAACCCGATTGTGTATTACTGTTGTACCACCAGTTACTGAGGAGGATGTTCTGAAGGCATGTGTCAGAGTAAGTAACAATAAAGCCCCTGGCTCGGATAACATTCCGAATATTTAAAGGTTAAAGCATACCCAAACATATTAACGGAAGTATATACTGCATCCTTATATTTGAAGGGATGTTTCCTTGTAAATGGAAGGAACAGAGACTGGTACTGTTGCCGAAAGGCGACAAAGCACCAGGTGAGCCGCCCTCCTGGCGTTCAGTCTGTCTTGTTGGATACGGCAGGCAAAACCCTATAGCTAGAGCGGGAAACCTAGCATTGCAACAGTATGGCTTTCGAAAGGCGCACTCAACAGTGGATGCGATTAAATAAGTTGTAGATACGGCGCACCAGGCGATATCCGGTTCTCGATGGCTACGTTGGTAGTAAAAAATACTGTGCCATAGTTACATTGGACGTGAAAAACGCATTCAACATGGCAAATTAGAGCTGAAAATTTAACGCACTTACACGGATGAAGGTACCGAAGTACCTGCTGGGACTAGTTTCCAGCTACTTTAGCGAGAGGATCTTGATTTATGATATTGAGGAAACTAAAAAAGAAAACTTACGAGGTGACTGGTGGGGTTCCTCAAAGATTAGTGTTAGGCCCAACACTCTGGAATGTGATGTACGATGGTGTACTTCGACTCCCCATACTAAGTGATGTAGTAGTTGGCGGAAAACACAGAGAAGAGATTGTGGAGATCTGGGGCCCTATCATGGTATCCGCGGCGAATCGTAAATTATTTCGATATGTTCTTTTCGACCCGCTTCAACTTTCATATCATGAATTCCGCTATTGATACATTTTTTCTATTATTACTTACATGGTTAATTATAAAGTTTTATTATTTGAAAGTGCAAAACACAACAAACAATTGCCAACACAATAAAGAATTGTCAATCAAAAAAATATCCACCATATTTTTGATGGCGGAACTTGTCTAGCTATCGAATAGATGGCGAAAAGGTATCGTGTTTGGTGATACCAATTTCACGATATCGTGTGAAAATTGTTTCGCGGCGGAAATCATGATAGGGCCCCTGTAATAAGACGGTGAACACAAAACAGAGACTGTCCTTATTACTAGCAGAAAAGTAACCTTAGAGATTGGGGCCCAATAAATTGTTAGTCAACCATCCATCAGGTACCTAGGGTTAATGATCGATTACTGGGGCCCTATTCCTGAATACGAATACGAACAAAAATTGTACGAATTCGTATGATTGGTATTCCTGAATACGAATACGTATAATTCTAATACGAATACGAAAATGAATGATACGTTCAAAAATTTCCCTTATTCCGCAATACGAATTCGAACAGTTTTTGTACGTGCATGAACGAAGTTTTGTTCGATATATATTTTGTTAACGACTCCATAGAAAAACTCAAAATTAAACTGTTTATAAGTTAAATAACATTATTTTGATTTTTAGATTAGGTACATAAAGGGTTAGATAGTATATTTAGGGCTAGATAAAATATTTTATAGAAAATTCTAAAATCCAAAATTCTAACAGTATAATCCTTAGTCCAACTTATGTAAGAGTACAAAGTAATGCATGTACTATTTGTTGAAGTGGTATTAAGAACATACTAGGCATACCGAAATTTTATCAGAATCAGTATTGAGAATTAGATGCAGAAATTAATAGAACTTTAACGGGCCCTCACAAAGCTTCACAAAAAATGCATCTATAGATAAGGAGCTTTAGACTAATCAATTTGAGATTGATGTACGATTTCAAACAATTATTATATTTATTTTCATTTTAACATAAATCATTTTATTTTCGTTTTCAACAAAATTTCAAATAACATACTCGTAACGGCGGCTTTAAAATTGATGAAACTAAATTATGGAAACCTAAAATATTAAAAATAATTAATAAATCCGTACAATATTATTTTGAACATCCATTTCAAGTATAAGCGAAATAATATACGAAACAACATTTTTCTTTTTTGACGTTTACTTTGATCAAGTTGTAAAATTTTATAGTAGGTTAAATCATTTAAAATAAATTTCCCTTATAGCAAGGACACACACCAAACAATTACGTTCGTTCGTATTTAGAAATACCAAAGTATTTTCGTATCGAATACATTTTCGTATCGTATTCAGGAATAGGGCCCAGATTATCATTTAAGACACACCTCACTGCCTCCATAGAGCGAGCAAGGAGAGTTAATGCGGCACTAGCACGGATAATGCCAAACACAAGAAGGGTGCGGATGAGTAGCAGAGTTCTGCTTACATTTATTACCCCAATTACCATAGTCGTATCACGTCATATTTTGTGACTATAGTCACATCGCTTACTTTTTCTATTCTTATAGTCGCAACTTACGCCTATTGTCGTTTTATACGACTATTGTCACATCGTTTTCTTATGTGACTGTGAAATGGAGGGTCGTACAACATGAACAAAACTATTTAAATACAATACACATTTTTATTTATGAATATTTTTTGTAATACATACAATTTATTACAATTTATTTTGTAATTCATCTTACGAATATTTTACTGCATAAGATAAATTTATCATTCTAATTTCTAATTTCATTCTACTTTCTCTCCCGTTGAAAATTTGGATGGCCCAAACCACCCATTCTCAATTTTTAATTACAATGGAAAATTACAAATTTTTTACGTGGTAGATATTTTGCCTTCACCATAAATTATACCCCTATTATGGTTTTCGCATTTTACATTCCCGGCGAATCCAACTCGTCAAATATACAATTTGGTATTATGGTTTTCGCATTTGACATTCCCGGCGAATCCAACTCACATTTTTGGATTATGATATTCACCTAAACGAGCTGAACTGTCAAAATGATTCGCCATCTTTTTGCAGGCGAATCTTATAAAATTGGTTTTCTGTTTTCATTTCTCAGTCAAAATCAAACAATGGAGGTTCACGTGTAAGTAATTATATTTTTATAACATGTAGAAAACAACAAATCCCAGCCAATTTTCGAAATTAACGGGAGATGGACAAAAATACCGATATTGCAATGGGAATTCCCAGCTTTAAAAAAATAGACACATTTGACCGTAATGTTAAATAACTTGGGCCTCTTATAAAATAATGTACCAGGCAGAGTAAACGGATGACATTGGTCCCTTAACGATTTTCGCATCTGTGCCATGTTAATATTTTCATCTGGTTTATTAGAAAAAGATAGAACGACAGATAACATAATTTTAAACTGATTTTAGATTAATTGAAAAAAAAATTTAATTTATAAACACAAAATCTGAATCATATATGATTACAACAACACAATTATTGACAAAAAACCACAAACGTCAAAAAAAATTGTTATAAAAATTATTATTCGGCTAGTGTTACTAGATGTGCACTCGCCAAAATAAAGGCGAAAACCATAATACGAAAACCCAACTCACACGGATTTAAGATTCACCGTGAATCGTTCGGCGAGGCGAAAACCATAATAGAAGTATTATTGTACGGGTTCTAGAAATTAATTTAATCATTAAATAATTAGATTTTACTTACCTATTTTCAATTTACGTGCATTTACAATAAAATATTCGTAAATATTTTGATTTTTGACATCGAATGGCATGTCAAATTTAGGGAAATTATTAGTGCTGCCCGATATTTCTATTGTAGTATGCGTGTCGTTTAAAACGACTGTGAGAATGGCAAATTTAAAGTGAAGTGACACGACTATAGTCACTTCACATGAAGTGATGCGACTATGGTAATTGCGGTATATAATGATGTATGGGGCACTAATTTGGGTCAACTCGTTGGAAAAGGATACTTATAGACAAAAAGTAGCAACAGTTCAGAGGCTAAGCGCTCTGAAAGTATTGTGCGCATTTCGGACGGTATCAGAAGACGCTGTGTGTGTTCTTGCGGGAATGCCCCCAATAGATATACTGGCCAAAGAGTGCCAAACCATTTACCACCAGTCAAGGAACAAAAGCAGAGAACCACCGATAAGCGCGGGCTGAGACGATCACTGTATGGCAGAGTGGATAGAGTGAGTTGACGAATGGTATATATGGTGGACCCATCGCCTGATAACCTACATCAAGGCTTGGCTAAACAGGCGAAACGGAGAAGTAGATTATCATCTTATGCAGTGTCTGACAGTTCATGGTTGCTTTAGATCATACCTGTTCAGATTCAAACCCAAAATTTACAGGATTGCCCTTCATGCATCGGAGCAACGGAGAATGTAGATTACGTAGTATTCGAGTTTCCACGATAACCGCAATGCCATAAGCGGAAGTGTCTCACGGATAGTGGAAGAGTTGAGACGCCTTGAAAGGAGCAGGAATTCAGTAAGGAGTTAATTCCAGCCATTTAGGGGCAGCGTAAGCCGAGCCTGCCTCGCGAAGTAGAACACTTTAAGAATCCGACACTTTCGCGTGTTTGATATATGGGTTCATACGTGAAGTCCATCGAAGTTCCCCCCCCCCCCCCCCCCCCCCCCCCACCGCCATTAGAAAAGAACACACTCACACACAAACTCGATAACAAAAAAATTGTTTCTAAAACATGACACCTTGTTTACTTGTGCAGCATACTAATGTTTTATAGCATCAGCTAAAAAATGTAAATTAACGAGTTTGGCATTTTGTATAAACAATATTCATTACTAACGGTGAATTACCGTTCGAAATAAATGTCTGCAGATATGTTAGTGTGTCTGTGTCGTTTCTACACTCCACAGTCCTTTAGCATATAATTTAATGAAATATTTAGTGCAAGTGGTAATAGTTTTAGTTTTTTGCAACCGCGAGTGTTTCTGTGTTGTTGTTATTGCTTAGTTTATTGGTTTGTGTTGTGTTTGGTTAGTCTAAAAAAAAAGTTAAAAAAAGAAAATATTTTGTTTTAATGGTTAGTGAAAAGTGTACAAAAATTGTTAAGAAAATGGACTGATGATCAACATTTTCTATAGTATTCAGATGATTGTTGGTAAGTCATTGTATTTGACAATCTTTGTAATTCCATTTAAATATTTTTAAGGGACCTGATAATTTTTGTTTGACTTGCCTTTAATGCATCACTAATATTATCTTTGAAAAAATCAGTGCGTGAAAATGTTGACTATCCTTAGAGTTTTTATCTATCATTATAAAACGGGCTGATAGAAGAATTGTCACGATAGTTGTAATTGATGTTGCATTTCATTTTTCCGTGATCACAATTTGGTTGGCTTCACTTAAATGTCGTTGTTTAAACTATTCGTTGTTGTCGACGAGTATAGTCAACGTTATCGACGAGTTGTCGACGCGGTCATGTAAAAATTAATAGATGTCGTGTAGTGACCCTTCTCTCACATAAGAATTAGAATTTCGTGTGTTGGTAGAACGTTGTTTTGATGGGAATATTACCATTTAAGCAAAATATATAGACTGGATGAATGTGATGGTGACTCTGTTCCAGGGAAATCAATCATAAAGACTAGTATTGTGAATTTAAATGCGGTCGTATGAACACCTATGATGCCGAACGCTCAAGGCGTTCAAAGGAGGTTGATAATTCAGAAAACATCATAAAAATTTACGAAAATACACACTCCATGTATCTGTCGATGTATGCATATTGTAATTGTAAATCACAATTGTTTATGATTATTTGCGCCGGTTAATTTCATGATGACTATCGTTATCGATTACAATTACGCTCGTTATTCCAGTATTTCACTCCACATGAAATGTCATTGTAATATCCAATTTTCAATCAATATTATAGGAATACTGGATCCGGTAAAATCGTATTACCCTGGGATGGGCTCAAACCAGCAACCATTGGTATGGTAACCCTTAGTTTGTATGTATATCTTAACCACACGGTCACAGAGTGTTATCGTAACCGAGTAGAATTCGTTACTCTACCCTCACCCTAAATATGTTCGTTTCGGACAGTCGTACATATAGTTGTCTATATTGATGAAAGTTTTCATGTTATTTGTGGGACCTTTGATGATTTTATAAGTTTCTTCCCAACTTTGTTGTAATTTCAGTGACATTCCTGTGGTTGTATAAAAAAACTTAAATCCGCTTCTGCAAAACCCTTTTTATCCGTTCTTATCTTGTATCTCTTTTGCACGTACTGGTGCTATTTGTTCACTGGATTTTTACTTTTTAAATGGACTGTATATTTTAGATTTTATTTCAATTTACATGTTGACATGTGGGTTGTTGTATACTTAATAATTTCACTACCAACCTATAACAACCGAATACGTGTACATATTGTTTTTTACGCCAACTTTAATGAAAAATATTATTTTTATTAATCGTTTTTGGTTGTTAGTGTTTCTTATAAGAATTTAGATATGCCAGCCTCCTTGAAATGCTAGTTTTTTCAATTACATATTATAATAATAATATTAATTAGTTTGTTAACAATGTCAATATAAAAATTAAAATAAAATTTACATCGATAAGTACATTTGTTTGAATTCATATAAAGTAACTTAATATATTATAAACAACATAAAAAACTTATTTCTAATTAAAATTTCTTTGGTTAATTCTCTAACGGAAACTTAGCCAACTTAGAATTACTTCTTTTAAATATGCCGGTCTTAGTTTTTACTTCGACGACTCTGATGTTATCGTCTTTACAGGGAAAAACATTTGTTACCAAACCCAACATCCAATGCGTAGATGGAAGATTGTCATCTGAGACCAGCATCCTAAATCATTTATCTTTAAATTTTAATCTTCTTCAATTTATAACGTTGCTGAAGCGTATGTAAATTTTCAGTGCAAAATCGCTTCCACAAGCTTTGAACCAGCCGAGTAACTCGCTTCCAATTTGACAATATATTAATTGGACTTTCTACACAAGAAGATCCTGCAGGAGCCACAATGGGTCCACCTGTTAAAAATGTACTGGTGTTAATGGCTCCGGGTCATTAGGTATACAGACGATAGAATGGTAAGTGGGTGCCAATTAAGAATTCCTTCAATTTGTACGACTAAGGTGTGTAATTCTTCATAAGTAAGGACACTTCCTGATGCAATTTTTCGAAGTTGAAATTTTAACGATTTTACCAATGATTCCCAGAGCCCGCCAAAATTAGGGGATCGAGGCGGAATAAATTTCCAAATAATGCCTTCTGCACCACAATATTTAATAATTTCGTTCGACTCATTTTCTGCTTGAAAAAATTGACGCTGTCGTGCAAGCTCATTATTTGCACCCTTAAAATTAGTTGCGTTGTCCGACCAAATTATTTCACACTTACCTCTTCGGTAAATATATTGCTTCAAACAGGCAATGAAACATTCACAAAAAATAATTTGCAATTTATTGTTATCGCCATTAGCCGATTCTCCGATTTTTAGTAGTAATCCGTCATCTATCTTCTGCGAGTGTCACTGCGAACAAGAACTTTACCAGTGGCGATTTGAGATGGAATTTCACGCCGACCCGGTTGTCTGACTCCTCAGGTATATCTTCATAACCTCTTGTATGACGACACATTCATCAGTCTCGCATTAGCTTTGTTAAAACTATGTTTGAACCGCATTCCTCCAGATGTTACTAGTATAGTATACACTCTCCTTTGACTACCGCAAAACCACCGGTCACTGTTAGCAAATTCTAACAAACAATATCATCAACCTGTTCTAGATTTACCATATCAGGACGAACAACTGGGGCATTTTCCCCCTTTCACTAGCTTACGCCATTCATAACTAATGGAAGTTAATTTTACGGATCAAGTGTTGTCCCTCCTCGTCTTGCTAAACGTCTAACTGTCTCATTTTTTTGCTTTTATTGCTTCGTGTGTAAGTTTCTTTTGGGCGCTGTGCTTGACTGTTTAAAATTCATCGTGTAATGTTCGGGTTGTTGGCATCGGATACATCGAGTCAAGCAAAACCGTCGTTTTCGTCCTTTAGTTAGCTTGTCGTTTTTTCTTCATCTCCTATTTTATAACCATCCTTAATGGCGTGATGTTCTTCGAACCCTGCTTGCGCAACTTATCTGAATCAGTTGCTAGACGTGCTCTAGCTGAATGCTCTGGCATATTATAAAGCCAACACCTATTCTTGATCATAGTTTTACCTCAATTATTGATTCTCAAATGAGGTTTTTTTATTTTTATTTTTTATTTATTCAACTTTATTAGACAAAATGTAACAATTCATTATAACTATAAATTCATATCTACATTAAATATTCAGTCGCTCGAACCAATGCTGGTTGTAGCGCAACCTTACAATAAATTATTTTCTGTGAACTATCAAGAACTCAGTTTAAAAATTTACTTCAAAATTATTACAATTTATACAATATTGGTGTAATATTAAAATAAAACATTAAATTTACATTCATTCATGATTTTATGACATTGCTGATAAGTCCTCAATGCAGATTCGATAACTATTTTGACCCTTCAAATGTTCTGTCAGTTTGATTTTAAACGTTTTGAGAGATTCAATATATTTAATATTGGATGGAAGTGAATTGAATTTATTAAGACGATTTAGAGATTTATTATTGGATGTGTTTGATGTAAAGGAATCAATTACAAAATTTCACCTTCTTCTTGTTTCATATCTATGACGATCATGTATTTTGACCAATTGAAAACTGTGATTTATCTGATTATTTACTATTTTGTATATTAAGATTATTATCTCTCGATCGATTAGGAAATGGAGAACTTAAAATTCTTCAAACAGCTTTTGCGTTGGATAACGTATGGGCGTACAAATGACGCTTTTTGCAGCTCGTTTCTGCAATAATTCTAACTTGTTTATCAGGTAGTTTGGACAGCCACTCCAAATCGGGTTTAGATAAATCAAACGCGATTGAATGAATGCAAAGTACAGGAGTAACAAGGATTTTTTAGAAAGTATGTGTTTGGTTCTGTTTATAGCAAATATATAAGGTAGTATAGGCTTTTTTATTTTTTCGACGTGACACGACCAATTAAATTTACAATCTATCACCAGACCTAGATAATTCCACTTAGTAACCCTTTCAATCACAAAAGGGCTATAAGTGATTGGATACATATTTACACATTTGGATCCAACAGCTTGTTTTCAAATACTATGTATTTCGTTTTATCATGATTTAGGAGACGATGATTGGTCTTAAACCACTTACAAAGTATTCTTAAATCATTTTGTATTTTGGATATCAGAGATTCTATGGTTTTGGCTTCATAAGCAACAACAGCATCGTCCGCATTCTTCCCTCTAAGCTGATGTCAGTAATATCATTAACAAAAATTATGAATAATGCGGGACCTAGTATCGAGCCCTGGGGAACTTTAAGATTCAGCAGTATTTCATTACTTTTACTCTCTTCTATTTTAACAATCTGTCTTCTGTTACATAGATAACTTCCAAATAATTTTACCTGAATGTTGGTAAGCCCCATATCTTTTAATTTAAATAGTAGAATGTCAGGATGTACCATATCAAAGGCTTTGCGAATATCTAGAAACAGACAGGCACAGAACATTTTCTTTTCAAAGCTTTTACTCAAAGAATCCGTTAAACTTAGGCAGGCAGCCGTGGTGTGGGACTTGGCCCGAAAGCCGAATTGCCATTTGCTTATTACAGTATTTATTTCTAAGAACGGATTTAGTCTAAGCAGTATAATCTTTTCAAATATTTTTGAAATGGAAGACAAAATCGTTATAGGGCGGTAGTTAGATATATCAATTTCACTTGCAGCTTTATGAATCGGAAGTTCTTTGCCTATTTTACAAATATCTGGAAATATGCCCGTCTCAAAAGGGTCATTTACATATAAAGCCAGTACTGGAGATATGATGCTAACCGTGTATCGTAGAAATTTAGCAGAGATTCCATCCATTCCAGTAGCAGCATTCATGTTTAAATTCAAAATTATATTCCGCACTTCTTGTTCGGTAATATAATCAAAATCTTTATGAGCTAGTGCTTCAAAAAAAACCCAAGGTAGATGATATATTACCAAAGTAGTTATTATAGAGATTGACTATTTCATTATTACTCGTTACTATACTATCAGTGTCAACTAAAGCCCAATCTTTGGTGAATCTGGTTTTGTTGAATATAATTTCATTCAAAAAATTCCAAAGTTGCTTGGGTTTGTTTATATGTATACAGACAAAATCAGAATTCAGCTTTCTCTTTGCTTTTTTTTATTTCAGTAGCTACCAACAAGCTCAGCACTTTGTGACGATTTACTATATATACATCCGCAGGATATAATCATTTTAACTTAAAAAATTTATCCCGCTCAGTGATGATACTTAAACTATTATTTGTCATCCATTCATGTTGGTTATGTTTCCCTTGTCTTTTTTTAATTATCTTTGTGTTGTTATAAACTAGCTGTTTAACATTTCCCACAAAATCATTAATGTTAGTAGCACTAGAGATCCTATTCCAAATAGGATCATCATAAATTTTTTCATAATTAAAGACTTTCAGAAATTCCCAACTAGACTTTTTTGGCACATTAATTTTAGAAACCTGAAGAAACAGAACGCGGTGATCCGAGAAGTGACTATCAGCAATATTTTAAGTCGTACCTGTAACGTAACAGATCGGTTAAAATATGATCTATTTCTAGGTTTATTATCGTCGCAGGTGCATTACCGTGAGCTTGATGCGCCAAATTCATTACCTCTCTTTTTAGACCTTGTAGGCTCTTCCTACTTAATTCCGGCTTGCTTTGGATTTATATTATGCTTATAGTTCTCTGACGTGTGACTATCTTCACCTAAGTTCCAACCCCGTCATGACCCGCTCTTAGCTCTTTTCTATTGCAGGTACAGTTTGAAGCCACTTGCAGCTTTCTCTGATCGAAGAGCCAAAATGAGTGCGATCAGCTGCTTCCCAGCGCCTCTAACAATTGTGCTGTGAGCTCCCGGCAACTAGTTCTATTGAAAACGTATTATTTAACTGGCGAGTTCCAATAGTTTGTGAGGAATGCACGTCTACGCTTGCCTCAATTTCTTTGATATTATTTTCAAACTCCTGGAATCGACCGTCAACTTCTTTTTCAAGATTCTCAGATCTTGCTGTTGATTAGGCGCTTTGTTCGTCCTTTAGCGTCCTTTGAAATACCATTATATCTCCAATTGTCAATCAGTATTGGAAGGCCTATGGTATCCAGCTTTGACGTTGTGACAAGAAAAGCAATGATCAAATGATACAAGGCTTTCAAAATGAAGTCCCCGCAGTACTTTCGTGCATAATGTATCATTAGGCATTCACAGATTGTGAATGCCTAATGATACATTATGAACGAAAAACTTCATAAGAACTTAAAGTTACGTCGAAATATGCTGGAACTGGGCAATTCTAACTCTAGAGTAAGAAATTATTGTAAACGGACTAACCAATAGGTTCTTCATCATCAACATTCATTCTTGATCCGCCAACATCAACGAAGAGTTAAAATAATAATTGCTCAATAAAGTATTGTGCCAATTTGAACTCGAACAAGCGGCGTAATGTATGGTATTGTATAGCTCTTAACCAATCACTACCGAGTACTATAAATATATAGAATGGGTGCTGTTTTATCAATTTTAAAATTTCAGTTGTATGTCGCTTTAGTTTTAGGACTTGTTTGAATAGAAAATGTAGTACACTCAGTAAAAAAAAATTGGACAGGAAAATTCTTAGAACAAAATAGTGAATTAAATTAGAAGCATTTCACCGTAAATGATATTTTCTAATCCCCTGGTACATAATATCAAAAAAATTTAATTTGAGCAACATTTTTTTTGTTTTGGCAAAATTTAATTAAATTTTTCATCCGTTTAAAAAACAAAACAATTTTCATATATCCTTAATATGAAATTGTGCCGCACATAAAACTGTGTATGTTGATGACAATGGTACGTATAAGACTTGTTTACTAAAACCATTTCTGTATTTTATTTATTTTTTTTTTCAGGAATTTTATTGTCATTTTCATAATTCGGGAAAAATATTTGAGTGAGACACGAACATTTTAATTTAATTAAGAAGACGCATACGAGCCAAGAATGTCTTTATACAGTTCAAATTATTTGGAAAATATGTGTATTCATAATTCGCGTTACTAAAATTTAATATCAGGAGAATTGCGGTTTAAAATTACCTGTGCTTAAATCAAAATTAAATCTGTTTAGTGTAACACGCCTAATGGTGTGAGGCATTTATTATTAATATAAATGTGGAATGTAATTAGATTTGTGTATAAATAACACTCAATAACGTAAATTTTTCCACTCCTCACTTCCACTTCAAGCATATAACTGAACCTTAAATATTGTTGTTAATTTACAAAAAAAAAAAAAAAACATAGTTTAAAATCATTTTCATTCTTTTGATAACAGAGATATACAAATTAAACGTATACCTAAGTTTTATGTTAACATGTAATATGATAATAATTATTGTTGTCAATTAATCATATTTATGTAACAAAAGTAAATTAAATCTACTCGTACTTCATCCCACTTAAATCATTTCTTTAGTTTTGAAACTATTTTCGTAGCAATTTTCCTAACCCCTTTACTTGTATATTATGCCACCACCACCTCAAAACCAATATAAGGTAATATACCTAATCTTCTAAATATATATCAACCTGTTTCCTATACCTTGGTTCACGTGTATCTACTGCAGTATAGAGTAGGAGAAAACATTTTTCATCTTTCATACGTATCCTTTTTATCTGTTCAAAAAATTTAATTTGGTTTTGTTGTTGGCTTAGAAATGAAATGTTATGATTTCCTTTGAAAATAAACATCGAAAAAAGCAACAAACGCCTGCTGATATACGAATCTAGGAAAAATGAAAGCTTTTGTGTGATTTCTTCTGTAAAATTTTGATGGCAAAATTATTTTTATTTTTTGTGTCTGCGAATATTTCGATTAGTAACAATTAACTTTGTTGTAAATAATATAATCGAATGAATGATTTTTTTTTGATTAACCTAATTTTGTAGTATTTTGTAATACGATTTATGGACGATCGGACGAACTCAGAAAATTCATCAATTGACGAAACGCATCCGGATCGCTATTTGTTTCAAGACAATTCAGTATTTTGAATTCGCTGGGCTCACTGTTGGGTATTTACAATGTACTGAATTTCTTTTTTCAAATTTTTTGCATTTACACTGCCTTTATTTTTTTCTGTTTGCGTCTTGAACAAGCTCTGAATAAACGTTTACTGACATCTAGCTACATTTGAGAAAGAAAATAATTTAAAAGTGTAGGTAAATAATTTTTGGTAGGGTAATAAATACGTGCCATCTATTATCAAATCTTTCCCATTTTACACGATTCCTTAGTTGTCAAACAATCTAGAAAATATCATTTACTTTTGAAGACCAAAAATCTTTGATAACTCGTGATTCGCTTAACGAAGATAAGGGTTAGATCAAATAATGAACGATTTCATGTAAAAACTACTTTCATTACATTTTTTAGCGTTTAATATTACTACCATTTGTGACGACCTATCTGTGATCAAAGCAGATCAGAATTGATTGGAGAGCTCCATTGGCTGGAATTCTGTTTCTTGAATTTAACGAATCGAAATACATGTTATTTGTAATCGACACAATCTAATCGATGCGAAAATCTTAGAATAATTTTTGACTACAATTTCGATCTCGTCATATGTCAGCGAAATAAACCTCTGCTGGATGTTAATTTAATTCTGTTCATCATTTATACCATCATTATCATTCTTTTACAATTTTGTAACCGATTTGTTGTGTTGCGGAATCAAATGCATTCGTGTATTTTATTCTTACCATATAGAGCCGCGATACCACCTGCGCCACTTGGTGTCGTGCCCGTCAAAGCAAACATATTTTTTAATCTTTTTGAGAATGTTGGGTTTCGTTTGTGCTGAATCGTACAGTTTTAAGATATCGCTTTCTTGTATAAAATATGACTGTTCTACGTGCGTGTGACGTAATCATAACTCAGCAAAAATTGTTGATAACTCGGAATCTGGAGAAAGTATTTAACCTTGAACGAGGACAAACTCTGGGGCATTGCTTCACAGAGTTTACCACACATAGCTCTTTTGTGCTGATGAGTAATTTCGCCGATTTTTTCAAAGTAGAATGTGAGGTTAGATCAACCTAGATTGCAGCGAAATGCATTTAACAGGCGACAGAATTTTACAATGACTGCGTTTACCAATATATGTACTTCAACACGTAAGAGCATAATTTGCATACCATTTGAATCATTCCGATTAGTGTTACGACTATCCAAACTAAACAACTGACCTCTAAAATTTCGGCACCAAAGAACTAGTCCAAACAGAGTACATGCTCGCTGGTTACACTATAAAGTTATGTTCGAGCGATTCTCGCGTTCGCCCGGTAATTGAATCGACCCTACTTCGGGCGGGCTTCAGGTTGATCATCTTTAATTTCTGTTTCATAATCAAAACATACAAATGTACCATAAACATGTTCTGGATGTACAGGATCAGTGCAAAGCACTTGCTCCGAAATAATACGAACCATTCACGCACACAAGACGTCAAGACAAAATTGGCTTAATTTAAAATGCCTGATAATTATTATAAATAATAAATAAAATTTTTATAGCGTTTTATTTGACGTTTCCAGCAAAAGTTTTGTAAGGCAAAGTTATTTACGGATATCGAGAACAGAATGGTGACAAAATTGCGCCTTCGACATTCGTTATGCAAACTGACACACATCAACCGGAGAAAAATTTAAATCTGGATTTATGGACGATTACCAATGTTTTTCGATAGATTATCGTTACGACAACCTTGGTAAGGAGCTAGGCATATTATACCAGTGCGTTTCACCGACGACTCTTATGAAACTTCATTAAATTTTTTTTTTAATTTCGGCAATTTTCTAAAGTCTCATAATTTTTAGCTGTTATAGTTTTTCTCCATTTGGTGAAAAAGTCAATTCTTATTAATTTTTCATTGTTTACTTACATAATGTAGCTTAAAATAAGCATATGTAAATCACATTTAATTTACTTGTAAAAAACCGTGTAAATTACATCGTGTAATTTACGCGCCCAACAGTGGCTGGACCTCTAGCAGAGCTAGAACTCGCAATTGGAGTTGTATATGTCGTATGGTATTATGTGTAGGTGCAGCAAATACTGCACATATGAATTCCGATTTTTCGTTTGGTTAGTTAATTTTCCAGGCCTTCGGAAACATGTTGTTAAAGTAATATCGTCACTCGTAAAGAAGGATAATGAAGATTTTGCATCATAGCGACGTTACCGTCAATCGTCTGGAGAACTGAAAAGTACTAGCAATTAATGCACATGCCTCTTTCTGTGTGAAATAAATAATTTATATAGTTTTTAAATGGTATGGTATCAAAGGGCCGAATGTCGAAGGGCCGAATGTTGAAGGGCCAAATTTCAAAGGGCTCAATGTGTCGAAGGGCCGAATGTCGAAGACATTCATAAGAAATTCATTCATTATGTTTAATAAAAAAAAATTTCAAAATATTCCAAAAAACAACAAATTTAAAAACTTATATTTCTAAAAACAAAAAAAAAGACTGCTCTTCGGCCCATTCGGCCCTTTGATACATTCGGCTCTTCAACACATTCGGACATTCGATATTCAGCCTTTTGAAATTCGGCCCTTTGTATTCATACCTTCTATATGATCCGTTTAGTGAACAATTTTTTTTTTTCCAGAAAAGATAATTTTCTCAGTATGGGAAAATAGAAAATAAACTTCGGAAAACTAATAAAAATTGTTTTTTGTTTTATTTCATTGTTTTTTATTTAAAAGAAAATTCGATGCATATATGAATCAGTGCGCAAAAGGGTACCGAAAAAATTAATTTTTGTTTTTATTGAAGAACATAAGTCTGTGTCGCATTTTTCACAAACCACGTATGTTTGAGAATCACAACTTGGATTTTTACAGCGCAATCGGGTTTCATTCCAAATGGGAAAGTGGTTTATAGTATCTAATCGAGTATCTTTGGTAGGTAATGGTTGTACATTTTATCTCTTCTTTTTTTCTTCATACTCCAGTTGTACTTCGGATGGTGTTCCCCGCTTAGCAATGGTAGGTGCGCTTATTGTCAACAAAGTTCGAGCTAATTCTATTCTAAAATCGACTAGTTTCGTTCGTGAATTTTTATTCGATATTCGGTGTAGAAGCCAAACATTTATAATAGTGACATCTAATAAATGGTAAAAGAGTCTCATGTACCATTTGCGCGTTTTCATTTTTATTTTGTATCGAACAATGAGGCTATCAAGTAAATCAACCCCTCTCATATGTCGGTTGTATTGCTTTATAATAGTCGGACAAGGAATCTGAATCCTCTCTTTGTTTTTACGATCATATCTATCAACAATATTAATTGGTTCGATGCCCACAAAGGATGACAGTAGTGTGACAACCTTATTGTCCTTTCAATAGACATTGTATATTTCTGTTCCTTCAAAATTACAGATACATTCATCGGAGGTTCCTCTTTTCAGTTTCTTCATTTCGGTATCGGTTGGAATTTTGCACGAAAGAATTCTATTGCGTCTCACAGTTCCAAGTGAGTGAATACCATCTTTGGCTAAATATCCTACAACTGGGACGGATGTATAATATTTATCAAAGTAAACTTTGTATTTCAATTTATTTTGATGTCTCTAGCAAGTCGCACCACCACGTTACTACTTGCGCCAAAATCTGGTTCATGTGAAAAGCGTTTCGCTGGGTCATATTCAGTTTCAGAATAAATTTCAAATTTGTAGCAAAATCCGAAAACTCCTGAGAGAACAAACAATTTGTAACCCCATTTGTGCGGCTTTAGCGGTAAGTATTGCTTTAGATGATGCCGAGCTTTTGTGGCACAAATTTGCTCATCAATGGATAGCATTTCCTAGGAATTTGTAAAAGTTAATAGTTGCGTCTATTACCGGACGTAACTTTTGAAGTTTATCATTAGCTTGTGTCAAATTGTTATTAAAATGTAAAAACGATCGTATTTTTTCGAAAGACTTCTGGCTAATCGAATTGCGGATAATGTCCATCCCAACATTTTCATTCCAATACATTCTCATATTCGAATGAGTACAAGTCGATGACATAACGCAAATGCCTAAATATCTCAAAAGCTCATTTTTTGACAAATTGAAAGGGTTGCCAATGTGCTTAGAAAAACTGTATTTCATCGTTTCTTCAATGATTTTCTCAATAAGGTCGTCATCGAAAAAAAAATCGGAAGAACTGAAATGGAGTTTCTAATTCTTTAATGGATGATGGCAATTCAAAATTAATTCCTGAAAAGTTGCAGGGTACGTTTTGGATGTGTTTTCGTCTCCATCTAAGCTCTTTTAGTTTAGAGGCTTCTGTTTTGTCGTCAGCTATTAATTCTTCAGGAGAAACAATGGTCTCATCTTCATCACTGTTCTCGTCTATTTCATTCTTGCTGGCATCAAGAATATTTTCAATAAAATCCAATAATTCGTCGTTTTACATATTTTGTAAGTCCAAAATTTTAGACCCATCTTTATAAATAAGAGGCATCTAAAATAGAAAATTGAACCCCGCATTAGAAATAAAAAAAAGATAAGGTGGACAAACACAGAAAGAGCACCAGGAAACCAACATACCAACTAACACATATTTCATAATTACACAAACTCTTTAACCAAAACGTTTACCCAAAATGCGCAGTGATTCATATATGAATCGCATAATTTTAACCGTATTACAGAATCACTGTACACAAAAATATCCATTAATCTACAAAAGTAGACACACAACACTACAATAATGCGAAAAAAAAATTAATTTAGACATACCTTGATATCGATTAATTAATTATTATAAATCAAACAGACCAGAAATCACTTATAATGTTTATACTAACACTTGTTACATCACACTGCTCTAAACGCAAATAAAAACCAATTTTATGGAAATTAAAAGAAGAAATTCTACAAATGGGATTCCCCTTAATATAAATCAAGCAAACAATTTTTATATTTCTTATGTTGCACAAATGATAACAATGAAAATAGAAACGATTCATATATGAATCATTGCGCACTGTATAGGGTTTATGTTTTGTATCTTTAATCATTTTCTGTGACAGCAAAATATTGATCCCGGATCAATAACATGACGTAATTTTTGATCCAACATGGCTTCTTTGTTTATATTTTTTGTCTTTTTATTTTTTGATCCCGGATCAATTAAAAAATCCAAACAATTTGTTGGATTTTTTGACGTTTACTCACACAATATCACAATATGTGTGAGTAAACGTCAAAAAAAATCCAACAAATTTTTCGGATTTTTTAATTGATCCGGGATCAAAAAATAAAACATAAAAAATGTAAACAAAGAAGCCATGTTGGATCAAAATGACGTCAATTATTGATCCGGGATCAATATTTTGCTGTCACAGAAAATGATATTAAAGAAACTGATATTAAAGTGAAGTGGAATGGATTTAATAATCAGAGCAGAATATAAAGTGTTTGATTGGCAATAATGATAAATTTTTGAGGTTATGGTATTTTATGGTGTGATTGCAAATGGTGGAAATAAATCAAAGACTCAATCCTGATTTTATTCACTACTATATTTTAGTACATATATAAAAATATAGTTATTCTAGCACCCACGTATGTCGTGGAAATACGATACGCCAAAAAGCAAATTTGAAAATTATTTAATTACTCTTTCATTACTTATAACATGTAGGTTTGATTCCTTGGTAAACTATTTTTGGGAATCACAGTTTTATAAAACTAACTAAACACATTTAGACAGCACATACCGTAAATCAAGTATTCCTGTACTTGGTTTGTTTAAATTATACACCAGAAGAAATTTCAACATAAACAAATAATTACTTATAAGTAATTCTTTGTTTATGCTGAAATTAATTGTGATGTATATTTTCATTGGTTTGTAAACTACTGGCCGCTTACACCAACTGATGGATGTCGACACGCTAAGTCGACGGTTCAACGTATATTATCCAGATGGCAGATAAATTTCAGCACATAAAAAGGAAAATTACACAAAATAGAAACAAAATGATCATACAATATTCTCTGCTCTCTCACGGTTCTATTTATATTTTTGTAGTTATTAGTCCAGGGAAGTTAGGAAAAATAGCGGAAATTTTTAGGGACAGCAGATATCGAGATGCAGTTTTCTGTATTGTGTTCAGGACGGTCCCAGAAAAGAAGTCTATATTGTCTGGTTTAGGCATTTTTTGAAAAATGCCTTCTGGACCGGAAAATACATTTTCCAATTGCATCATTACTTGCACCATTATAGGAACGACTGGAAACTCGGAAAAATCGCTCGGAAATCGTTACTCGGAGGTTTTCGTGGCCGCCAAACTCGATTCTGGCATTGGAATTACCCGAGGGTACGGTGTTGGCTCTGTGGAGGTGCGCGGGGTGAATTGGGGGAGAAATGGCAGCGTCCATGAAAATCGCTCCAAACTCGTTACTCGGAGGTTTTGGGGAGAGAATGACCCCCGGATACCCCCGCAGAGCCGCCCCCGAGCGCTCCCAATGCCAGAATTGAATTCGTCATCCCCGAAAACCCCCGAGTAACGAGTTTGGAGCAATTTTCATGCACGCTGCTATTTCTCCCCTTATTCATCTCCGCGCACCCCCACAGAGCAACTCCCGTGGACCCCGAGTAATTCTAATGCCAGAATCTAGTTCGGTAGTCCCAAAAACCCCCGAGTAACGAGTTCCAAGTGATTTTCCGAGTTTCCAGTCGTTCCTATAATGGTGTAAGTAATGCTGCAATTCGAAAATGCATTTTCCGGCCCAGAAGGCATTTTTTCAAAAAATGCCTGAACCAGACAATAAAGACATTTTTCCTGGGACCTTCCTGAACACAATGCAGAAAACCGCATCTCGATATCTGCTGTCCCTACAAGTTTCCGCTATTCCAGTCGATTTTCATCTAAATGCCCTGGACTATATCTAAACAGGCACATTTCTTTAAATTCTCACAACTTCTTGAATATGGATACGAAAAATTCATATTATGAATTAAGAAAATCAATTACACCGTCGTAATAAAGTGTCAAGGTGTATTATTTTTACTTAATTATGCTGCCATCTAGTTGTCGACTTACATTGACGTCATCAGCCAAAAATGAATGTTGTCACAGGCCAGTACTACAGAAGGCACTGATAATTTAAACAAACCCAGTTCGGCAATACCTGATTTACGGTATTTGTTGTCTAAATTTGTTTGTCGTTGTTTGGGGCAGGCAGCGAGTTTGGTGCCCTATCCTTTGCATGTGGAAAGAGTGATTGCGATGAAAAATCCGCCAATTAATAAAAATGAATGAAAAACCAGTTTTAAGATCGGTGCAGAATAATTGTGGTTGATGATGACTAGAGTTGAATTTTAATGATGGAGAAACAAGCCGCATTATTGATACAATGGAACCATATTCTAATTTCTTAAAATCTAAATTGTCATTTTAATATGTTAGCCAAAAAAACGTAGAAAAATAGATTTATAGATTTGTTTGCTTTTGGTGAGGAATGTTTATTGGTGGTTGCTTTTTGAGATTGCCCACATATTTTTGATAGCGAGGGGGTTGGTTTTGGCTTTTGTCACTCTGGGTGTGTTTTGTTTAGTGCGTTCAGTGATTTGAACTTGACGAGATGAGAGAAGTATGCTTGATTTTCAGAAGAATTCGTGTGCAGGTTGGAAACTTTGGGATGTACTTGTGGTGAGAATTAGTATTGTGATTGGTGGTTTTGGGCTGCCCACAAGATGGCGGAGGGATTTTTAATTTGTTATTTTCTTGTGCTAGTAGGTGCTTTGGTTTGAATTTTAAATTTGCTAATTAAAAATACTTTATATACTTGTATTATTTAAAGCAGTTGAAGCTTACAATATAGGCTCGTGTAGTGAGATGTTGTGGATTACTATCTTCTGTGTGAAATGGAACCATAGTACATAATAAATATTTATGCAATTCTTCTCTTAGGTAGGTTGCCAAACTAAAGAAGCGATTATTGAATATCAATACCTTTAGTAATCCTTATTCTTGCTCTTGCAAGAGCATTATGTGGATGATATAAGACAATAGCAGTTTTTTAACGTTTATTTTTAACTGGATGCAGGCCGGACTTTTAGACTGTCCTAGCTCCTTGTAACGGTCAGGTTTTCCGTGTGCAATGCGCAATCTTCAATTAAAGAATGACAGCTGCCTTAAATTTGTGCATTTTATAATCCAACGCATATTATAAACTTATATGAATTGACCGTTTCTACTCTTCCTGGCGTAATGAATAATCAATTTTGTTCTTTAATTTTATAGAATCTTTACCTCTAAGTTACCACTTTTCCGGCCCGTATACACAATTGTGTATGTTAATTTCAATGAAATAATATGGAAAACAAATTTGTAAAACTCAAAAGGGTTAATCTGTAAAATACGTAGGGTTCTGCAATATCTATGCGGTGTGTTAGGCTGCCTTAATCTTTTGTGAGGCTGGGGTTATGTATTATTCGCCGTGAATCCTATACAATAACTGGATGGTAATATACCATGCTTCATCCCAAGCTTGACAGCAATACTCTATACATATACTCTAATAAAGGTTATATATATATATATATCTGGAAAACCTGATTTAATATACCTTTTTCATATTATATTGAAGCTGACTTGGCCAATGCGGCGATTTGCTTATTTTATTTTGATTTGAACAACAAGCTAACGAATTGAGTAAGAACTCAGGAGCACATGATCTTTTACCACGAAAAATATTCGATGTGAATTCCTTTTTGCGAGAACGTGCATATTTGCGTTTTCTTCTCGTTAAACTTAACCTGGCCTCTTATCTGTTCCGTTGCGGAACCATACCGTGAGCACCTGCGGATTTTAGGAGTTTCCGATATGTAAATTTGAGTGAGCGCTTTGTGATATGCCATGAATTTATCGGCGGGTCACCATGCTTGCAAAGAAGATGGCCATAATAATCTGCATATCTGCAGACATTTAATAAAAGTTTTAACAGTCAAATGTTTTTACTTTTAACCGGATGCTATACCCGTATCATGTGTATTCGAACTGAGAGAATTCTCAGGATCAGCGGAACTTCATGTTTCGTTATAAATTTGTAAACAAGGTACAGAAACTATTGGTATAAATAAATTAGCAGACCTTTTACAAGACGGACCCATCCCTGACTAATTTTCATTGCTGAAATTCATAAATGTCGTAAAACGTTCACCCAAATACATTACAGTACCGGAAGTAGCAGCTTCCATAAAGCGTAAAAGCTCTACACTTTTGCAATAATTTTGTAAAGTTTAGCATCTACAAATACGACAAAGAATTAAAATATTCAATTACATAAATTAAAGCGGGAATTTCAATTTGAGAATTGTAACGGTTTGCCTTTTTACAACACACCCACGAATATTTTAAATAGTAAATCCAAATTTTTAATTTCTTATAAATTAAAATGGTGAAAAAATACTGATAGAAGCGACTTCTCAAATGTGTTATTTTTGTTATAAAATACAAAGGTTTCTTGTAGTCTGTCTATGAAAACTTTCATTACGTTCAACTGCTCAATGTACTCATAACTATGTTAAAAAAAGAGTGAGTCTATTAGTACTCTCAAGGAGATGTGTAAACGTGGCGTGTGTAGTTCGTGAGTACACTTTACTTTGAAGGAAGAAGGAATGCAATTTTACTAACCAGAGTTTTTCATTTGTTTATTATCGTTAAATTGGTCTATTACTCTTTCGGTATAATTGACGCAATTGGATTATGGTAGCTAAATAAGATATACTGTCGACTCTAACTTTTCTAGTTTTCATTGAAAAACTGCACAATGGTCGTCCCATATCTCATAGTAGATATATTTCGATCTGAGTTCATGTGGAAATGTAATTCGTCTCACCGGAAGTTTATAACTGGTTCAGCTTGATTAACAGCAGAATTAATATTGAAATCCCCGCTCATAATGATCGGCAAAAGATGATCGTCTCCTTGGAGAATTTTTACAATTTTTTTTAGAATGTGGAGGAAGGGCGAGATGTATGAACTTCATTATGTCTTCGACAGATTTATTCGGCGAGGTGAATACAACTACAGAAAGCATCTTATTTCCATTGAGAAGCTGAAGTTCAGCCGTGTATATATCATCAAAGGGTTGTGTTGTTACGCACATCCCATTTGTTTGTCCAACGATGATTTCCTTATGCGAGGTGACTGTATAAGTTCTATTGCTACTCCAGCAGCCTACTGACTCAACTGAACGCATCCATCAAAATTAGTAATATTTACATGCTCGTCATTGCGTAGCCAGACTGTATCAGTTAAGTCGAGGTGAGGGAGACCTGAGACTCTGGCAGTTCAATGTTAAGAACCAGACGTCATTATTATCTCGTACAAAATTCGCCATTACAACCTGAGCTATACTTAGCGGATTTGCAGTGAGGCTCGATAGCCCATTTTGAAGAAGACCCATTGAGGCCCCATTTTTACATCCATGGTTGAAGACATGATCATCGATAGTCGTTGTGATGAACAGTCCTTCGAGACTCGTTACTCGTGATAAAGCAATATACACAAGTTGCTGACTGAGTCTTTTATCGTAAGAGTATATAATGACTATCTCGTTATTGGTACCACCCTGTGAGGCAAGAATTGTGGTGGCTCATGCAGGTATGACTGGAAAATGATTACGCTTAACATTGATTGTCCGATTGTTCTTTCGATTACCATAGTTGAGCTTTTTCTAGTAATGGGCACCAAACATCGGTCGATATTTGTTTTCTGCGCCCATCCACCTTTAAGCCGCCTGGCCATTTTGCCAATTTGTGAATTTGTACCGAAATCCATCCAGAGTCGTTTGACATTTTTTACTGTTGACGTTTTCATCGTTCTCGTTGTCCCGGTCAGGATGGCTGCATTCGATATACCTCAGACAGCCAATAGTTCCATTCGCCAGTCCATCTGTTTCGTCAATATTGGTTTTGAGAAAGTAAGGCGACCTATGACCATTGGAAGTTCGTACGGCAAATTATTTGTGTCCTCTATGCTCATTTTATGGAGCTTTTGACGGAATTGCTACTACGGCACTCTTCAACTGACCGCAGCATTCAAACGTAGAAATATTAATATGCTCGTCAGTGCGAAGCCAGGTCTCGGAAAGCAAATGAATTGAGCATCCCTGCGTGACTGTGACCTGAGACTCTGGCAGTTCAATGTTATAAACGAGACATCATTATTACCCCATTTAGTAAAAGACATGATCATTGATAGCCGACGTGATGAACAGCCCATAGAGACTCGTTACTCGTGATAAAGCAAGATACACAAGTTGTTGACTGTGTTTTTAATCGTATAAGAGTATGAAATTTCGTATTCGTAATTCGTATTTCGTAACGTAATTTTTTTAAGATTTTTCTGATCGATGGAAATGTCGATGGCTTCTGTTTCATTTTTTAAATGGGTTTTTACTTTTCCCTACTATTATACATATATAGACACAATCATGCCATGTATAGTACAAAATTGTTTTTATTGAGTTTGTTGCTTTTTTTCAAACAAAGTAGGTACGTCATTTCCGTTCGTTTCATTTACAAGTTTACTCTAATACAAAAATTTTTGGTAGGCGCGAGTAAAGATGTTTACACATCAAAAATCTGAGCCACTATTTGGAAAATATGTGTGGCAAAAGTTAAATTTTTTCTGGTTGGAACTTCATAATTTTTAAAAACTTACCCCTTTCCTAATAAAAGTTTCATTAACCCTTCAAGTACTTACATGTATGAGTATATATGTACATAATCGAGCTTCCACATAAAAAAATGTACAGACCAATATTTGACAGTTCATGAACCAAATAATATGTATAATAAAACCGATTTAAATAAAATTATCTAAACACATAAAAACAAATTATTTGGATAACAATAAAGATAAACAAATAAAACTGGAAATCCCTTCTTTTACATCCCTTCTGTCTCTACACGATGATGACAATACAGCACATCCCCTATAATTTATCTTAGATATTTCAACTCGTATCATCGAAAATCATAATGATATAGAAATAATTTAAAACAATACAACGTTCTGTAGGTTAGGTGGTGTATAATTTTCAACATAACACATAATATTTAGGGTGGTACGACATATTTATCATATAGACATATATACGGGGGGGGGGGGGGGGGGGGAAGTGTATACAAAAGATAATAATATTTCAATTCAGTGAATTAAAGACGACAATTTCAACAAGGCATCGTGTATAAGGTCAGATGAAATACTAATTGAAATTGAATTATTTTTATATAATTTACGGGTGTATTTGTCGTGTAAGAGGAGCCAAAGTATTTTTTTATCGATTGGTGCCGGTTAAATGTTATTTTGTTTTATCTTACATCAACTTTAAATTACCTCAGCGGCAGTCTATAATTAGATTGGAACTATATGTCCACATAAAGAGACAAATCTCTTCGGACGTCTCTAACTTTTCGTCGTTGTCCTAAATTATTAAATTTTATTTTGACATCCCACAAAAATAAAATAAGTTTTTGTATTTTCCTAATTATACAAACTTTTTCCTAATTATTATTCATAATTTGAACTTTTCAAAAGCTCGGTGAATTCCAAAAAAAAAAATAATAATTTGTAACAACAATAATAATTATATGACGATCATGTACTTTTTTGTGTTTCTAGTAATTAAAACTATTTAAACTTGTTGTACAATTTTACGTTTATATGAAATTATGAATGATAAAAAGATATAAACACCGAACCAACCACTTGTTGAAATCCAACAAGTTTTACTACTAAACATTATGTACAGTGGGTTGGTGTTGATTTTAGTTTTTGTGTAGTTTCGTTCGAGATTGAAGATAAAATTAAGTCATTTAGAAAAAAATAAACTTAAAACGCTCTCTGCTGTAGCTTTTTTTATAGCATTATCCATAATTACTTTATAGTAATGAACATAAAAAATTTAGTCATGAATATTAATGTCGAATTTTGTTAAGGAAATTGTTTAAGTTTTAGATGATTAGTATGTTGGCTGGCAGTGACATGAGGGGAGTAAAATTTTATACAAAACTTGTCCACGATTGTGTTAATTTTACAAAACGTTTTTATAGGTTATATTAAAATAATAATTATATTTTGTGTCTGGTCGATTAAATCAAATAAAAAACAGCAATAATAATATAGTTACAAGTTAAATTTTTATAAATTTGTTGGAAAATATTATAATTTTATGGAAATTTGTATGTATTTTATACTGTTTTTGTTGTTGTTTTCGTATACTAAGTTCAATTGAGTAGAAAATTTTCTACTTTTAATTTTTCACTTTAGATTAATTTGTGATAAAATTATTTCATAATTTTATTGAAGGATAGGAATATAAAATACAGCCAGTGATTGTGCACTATACATTGATTATTGTACATAGAAATATACCCAGCCCTTCATACAATTATTATTTTGATTTACATATAAATTTGATATGCAAAATAAATAATATAAATTGAGTTGATTATATCAGTAACACACAGTATTTGCGAATATTTTCAAATAAATATTTTCCGAAACTGATTCAGTCATCCGATAAAAATTTGATAGGTTTCACACCAAAAAATAAACACGAAAGGGAGTTTACTATACGGATACACACACGCATTATACAGTTGTTTGTGGAACCCTCTTTTCAACTCGGTTTAGTTGTTATCAAATCAACACCCGCATATCTTATCAGTAAATTAAAAATGTTCAAATTGTCACATATTTTGTCTGATTCAATTAAAAAATGTTGTTATTGTTATTGTGAAAAAATTGTATTTCGAAATTTGCATAAAATCGATCAAAAACTTTACTCGGATCCACTATGACCATTGTGGTGTTATACTGTGATTTTAATTGCATATCCTTTTTATTTTGTCAAATTTCGAATGACCATTTCAAGATACGAAGCAATTTTTTTTAGAACAGTGACTACCTCTTCTATATAGCCCTAAATTTGTTTGTTTTCACAACATTGTCAAACTATTTTGTGTTTGTTTGTTATGACAAGGAAGAGACAGAGCAGTCTAGAACTGGTTGACTTTTTTGATAGTGTTCCAACTCCAGAGACATCGGACGAAGAATAAATTGCAAACGATAACATAGATTTGTATCTCGTTTTTGGATTGCGATGAGGACGAACAAATAAAGCAGATAACCACAAACTTAGGTTATAAAACAAAAGATTTACAAGTATCTGACGAATGCAATAAAAGATGGCTTGACAGTCCCAAACATCAGAAAACCTTCGCAATCATCTATCACAAAAACTTGTACCAAAAACGTTAATGAATATTATTGTAGCTAAAACAAATCGAGAAGCGCGGCAATATTATATTTCGAACCGCAATACAGCGAAACGACCACGAATTTTGTATAATACAAAATCCGATGAAATTTATGCTCTTATCGGTATTCTAATACCGGTGTAAAGTACTTACGGTTAATGAAAAGTGTAGACTCAAAAAGTGTAGATACAAAAAAAAAAAAAAATTTAAAATTAACAAATATAAAATAAATCGATCAAAATTAAAAAATAGAAGCTAGATACAGTGTTTTAATACAAAAACAAAAAAATTTCGAGGATAAAACGTGACCAGTATCACACTACATCAAATCAATAATTAAAATTATTAGAATAAATAAAAAATATTGAGAATCACAGTACTACAATAATAAGTTCATATAGTATACCTTCTTTAAAAAAGAAATTTTAAAGTCTTTTTAACTGAGAAAATCTTCGGAACCACAAGTGGGGTTTAGTGTCCCCCCTTGTGATGGTATCTAGAGTTTGTAAAAAAATTCTAGACAATTTGCATGTTATGATTGCCGATATGGCCCTCCACGTGGACGCGTCTTTGGCCAAATTCACTTAATTCTTTAATAATTTGAAAAATCATCGGAACAATGAGCGCCGAGTGTAGAATTTAATGTTCTCAACTTGACATGGTATCTAAAATTTGTACAAAAGTTTCAATACAATTTACATGTTGTGACTGGTGATATGGTCGTAGCTGGCTCTACATATAAAACCAAAATATGGCCAAAGGCGCTTCCACGTGTAGGGCCATATCGTCAGCACAACCTGCAAATTGTCTTGAAATTTGTTGAAGAAATTTCAGACCCCAAACTTAGTTGAAAACAGTAAATTCCACACTCGGCACTCATTGTTCCGAAAATTTTTTGAATTATTAAATAATATGAAAGAATTAAGCAAATTTGGCCCTTAAAGACACTTCCACGGGTAGAGCCATATCGCCAATCACAACAAGCAAATTGTCTACAATTTGTTTACAAACTCCAGACACCATTACAAGTGAAGAACACTAAATCCCACACTCGGTACTTGTGGTTCCGAAGATTTTCTGAATTAAAAAGACATTAAAATTATTTTTTTAAAGAAGGTACATAAACTTATTATTGTAGTACTGTGATTCTCAATATTTTTTGTTCATTTTAATAATTTTAATTATTGATTTGATGTTGAGTAATATTGGTCACGTATTATTTTGGCAATTTTTTTGTTTTTGTATTAAAACACTGTATCCAGCTTTTGTTTTTTAATTTTGATAGATTTACTATATATTTTGCCTCATATGCGTCTTATAATAATTTTAATCAAACCACGTAGTTATTTCGAATTCCAAACTTTTTCTTTTGCAGTTATACTTTTTGATAATTTGTGTATCTACACTTCTTGAGTCTACACTTTTCGTTAAAATGTATAGCTACACTTTTCATTAACGTTAAGTACTTCACACCGGTATTCTAATGCATGCTGGTGTCCATAAGAATTGGGATGAGCGATTAGCCGAATTGTATACCATCTGGATAACCGTCCATTTTATGCAGCTGTAATGTCTCTAGAGAGAGTATAGGAATTATTAAGGGTGCTGTGGTTCGATAGTTTTCAAACCAGATCGGAACGGTTGAAAACTGACAAATTAGCAGCATTCCATTATGTCTGGAACATGTTCTTAGCAAATATCCGAGAACCATACAAGCCATCTTCGAAACAATAGATAAACAACTGGTTTTAACGCGAGGAATGATCCTTTAATCGGTATATACCGTCAAAACCATGCAAGTACGGAATTAAAATATTTTGGCTATGTGATGCTAAAATCTCGTACCCGTTGAATGCTGAGGTGTATGTGGGTAAACAACGGAACGAGTCTCGTTAAAATAATTACGCTCTAAATTTGCTCAATCGATTTCCATCATTATTTAAAATACAAACACAAGTAGTTTTAGAAACAATCACAAAACCGTTACCAGATAAAACCGTAATGGGATTAAACAACGAAATTTAAGACAAAAGGCTTCTTGCGCAACCAACTTTCGAGAGGACAGATACCTATTGATATGTTACTAGGCGCGGACATAAATGGTGGAATAATCCTTAAAGACATAAGAGATCCGCAACAGAAATGCATTGCATTGAAATCTGGTGGATAATATCGGGTCGTCTAAGTCTCTACAATAAAACGCCATCATGAAACTGCCGTGTCTTATCACGTTACGTGATTTAGATAAACCCATAAATCAGGAGAACTATGCATCCGCAACGAACACTAATAACTAAGGAGATGTAACGTGAGGAACACTATACGAGAAGACTTACAGAAGATTACAAAACGGGCGTTATGGAGTCAAGATTCTTTTAAAAAAGAAGCATAATTTATGAGAGATTATCATAAATTCATGAGTGAATGAATGAATACATTAAACTAAAACGTGTGGAGCAGATACGCGATGATTTGACGTTGGATCCTTCACGTACTTACTACTTACCGCATAGAAAAACAATACAGCCGAACCACATTCCAATCTACAACTAATAATATGGCGACCTTTTTAGAATCAGAAAATCCAAACGTATAGACTAAATACCGGTTACGGTATGTATGTTTCGTATTTTAATACGGAACGGTATTCGCAACATATTTAGCTCAGAGACTGGAGGAGGGTTTAAATTGACAAAATGTAACAACAACATATTAGGATGGTTCGCTTCAGTCTATGAAAATATTATTCCCAATTGGGAATAATATTTTCATAGCATTTTTGTTAAATTTATACTTTCCTGGCCTACTGAAAGAATAAGTTTAGAGCAAAAATATTCAAAACAAAGTGATTTGGGAAACTTTTGTTCCACAAAATTTTTATAGGGAAAAATATTTTCCCATTTAACTTTGTTTCGAAAATATTAACACCAATCATGTTCCCTCAGTAGGCCAGAAAAATACAATTTAGACAAAAAAGCTATGAAAATATTTTTCCCAATTCCCTATTCCCAGGGAAGGCCAGAATAGGGCCACAGATTTGGAAAATATTACAATTGATCGGTGCGACACATCAAGTCAAGCATACACTGCAACAGTTTATGCCAAATCTAAAAATATAATAGAAAAAAAGTAGCACTCTATAATCAGACAACTCACTTCCGATTTTAGTAATGAAAACAAAACATACTGCTGGACCCGATATTGGGATGGATAAATAGGAAACCTCAAAATTACAAGACTGTCGACAGATCGTTTTTCATCATAATAACAAAAATCAGTACAATAACAGCTCTCAACCAGTTTGTCGATGGCGAAGGCTAATTAAGAGTTGGAGGAAGACTATAGATAACGTATGTAGGAGAGTAAAAGGATCGACCTTGCAATGGGAATTAATGGAACTATAACTGAAACAGTCTTGCCATTTTATCCATCCACTAACAGTGGAGTAGATTAGCTGGTCCCATCAGTTTAAAATGATACAAAGGGCGCTTCATATGCATGGCCGCAAATGCAGTTCACTCCAAACTCGTCAGCGATTTAACAAAGAAAGATTTCAGCGCAGCCTTTAAACGTTTCATATGTCTAAAATTATTCTGCGATTGTGGTAAAGATTTTGTGGGCGCTAGTACAATATTAAAGAAGCAAGCTCCGCAACAAAGTAATGAATTAGTTGCTAAACGAGGCTGCAGATGATTTCCAAGTATCGTTATGGAACAATACACTGGGCATTTAGTAACGATTGTCGTATCATTAGAAGATTGCAAATTGTACTTCAAAGTAGCAGGATATCCGTCAGACTCTTTCTTGAAATTGATGAACTGCCAACATCGCTTCGGGCCTGCGATTTTGTCAGATTATATACGGCTGATTTAGTTTTGATAAAGTTTATGAGCCAAATCATTGTAAACTTCACTAAAACTAAAATAATCTGTACGATAGAATAAAAGTTGACGGTCTGAGTTTCAAAATTATTATTATTAATTAGAATTGGGTTAAAATTGAGGTTTGCTAGCAATCTTAAGTTTCCCAAAATCATTGTACGAAAATTATAGCGAGGCAGAGCCTCAGGATTAGCGTTAACATTAAAAGCACCAGCATATGTCATTAAAATTAGATTTTGTATTGTTTCTTTCCTTAAATGCCCCTAAAATGTATGCAACGTTGTACGCAACGTTTGTTTCTTAAATAAATTTCAGTACTAAAATTTTGTATAATTTGCTTACTAAACTTTGTGTAAGTTAATTAATATTTTTTGTATTTTCCACTATTGCAAACCTTACATTTATAATAAATTAATGTCCACTTATTTTGAACACACTTTTTATTTCGTGATTGGCCATGGAAAAAATAATTATCAAAAATAAGCGTCATTGCGGCGTAAAAACAAATAAACATCGTTTGACTTACTTTTTCAAATTTTTAATATTTTTAAACTAAATTTTACATTTTCTACGTCATTTCAAGTCATTAGGTTTCTTAACACCTTGGTGCACAAATATTTCGCTGTTTAAAGGTAAAATATTGAAAAAATTGACTACGTTTTAAAAAAACGATAAACTTGGAAACCTGACAAACTAAACATTTTATGAAGTCGGATTTGAAGTTCTTGTCGAGCAGATTTGTTTTTTGTCCTTTTTAATATTCTATTACAAAGTTATATATTTTAATATTTTGAATGATATTGTTCAAGTAAAGCGCGATTTACATGATGAAAAAATGTTGGGCAGCAAAAAAAGAAGAGTTTGGTATATTAAAATTTTCGTGTGTATGACAAGAAAAGAATACCATCGTGCAAAAATTTTGCTGTGCGTTTTTGTCTTTTTTTTGAGCAAATGCTGCCATAAAATAAAAATACTGCCATAAAATATAATCGACCCGAGTGTATTTTATGGCAACGAATATTATTTATGGCATACTTCTTTCTCAATTCAACTAATGCATGTATTCCACAGTGAAACAATATTTTTCAGTAAAAAATATTGAAAAACCGAAAAGAGAAGAGTATACATATTAAAATTACGTTAGAGTGACTAAGACAACAAATGTTGTCATAAAAGAGTTTCATACATTTTATGGCAACATTTTCCCCAGTAAATTTTACTGAATTTATTTTTTGTTTCTTTCTAACAACTAAAGGATTTATATTTTTATCTCGTATTAATTTTACTGAAAAAAGTTGTTTCATTGTGGAATACCAGCATAATGCGAAAATTTTATATTGTGTGCAGCTCTAAACACACAGCAAACATTTTGCTGGTACAAGATTTTTTCATCATTTAAATCGCGCTTAAATGTGGAACATGGTCGCCAGTGAATCAGCAGCATGGTGCTTATCTTTCGATTGATATATAAACCAGACTATCAGAGATGGAAAGCATTAATGGAGTAAGACGAAACTTATGAAAAAATGTGCCAGCCGCACGATATTCGAATATATTCAACATTATAAGCATGAATTATGAGTATAAACATGTAAGTCCAAAAGTCTAGAAGCACACGAAAATTAAAAAAATTGAAGACAAAAATTAAAACTTTGAATTTTGCCAGCAACTGCAATTTTAAACAAATAAATTCATGCTTATCAAATACTTTACAAAAAAAATAACAAATTTTCTCATATACGTATACGCTATGTATGTGTTGGTTAGTTATTTCCCTAAATGTTGCTCTTAGGTAAAAAAAATAGTACAATTAGGCGAATAAAAATAAAAATATCCAATACAATCGAAACATTGATATAAAAATTAGAAAACAATTAGGCGAATACAAATAAAATTTTGTAACACAAACAGCTGCGTTTTACCGAAAATAATCCAGTTGAGTTCGCGATAGTTTAATTAAAAAATTAATTTTTTTAAATTAAATAAATTAGATTTAATCATCCTCTAAGTATAATCAAAAAAATCCATCATAAAAGTTGTATGGTTTTCTTGTAATATCTCTGTTCTGCATAGTTCTGAACTACTCCGTTATTATACAGAACGGTATTATATAGAAAGGTCGGTATCTGGGGTCGGTCATATGAATATCAAGCAGCAACTGCAACAGTTGTTGCACGAAACTTCAATGAAAAATTTTGTTCTACAGAAGTCAAAAGTCCCATACATAGACATGGTTTTTTTATAATGTCCTTGGTATGTACTTTAATACAAAAATGCCAAATGGTCGGTCATATGAATAGCGAGCAGCAACTGCAACAGTTGTTGCATGAAACTTGTCTTCTCTAGAACAATTTTTTTCATTGAAGTTTCGTGCAACAACTACTATTGCAGTTACTGCTTGTTATTCATATGACCGACTCCAGGAACCGACCATTTGGCATTTTTGTATTAAAGTGCATACTAAGGCCATTATAAAAAACCATGTCTATATATGGGCCTTTTGACTTCTGTAGAACCAAATTTTTAATTCAAGTTTCGTGCGACAACTGTTGCAGTTATTGCTTGTTATTGATATGACCGACCCCATAGAATGGTTGGTATTAAAGATTGTATTAAAGTACTTAATTTACTCAATTAATTTTAATTATTAATTTATTTTTATCACGCAACAATTGTTGCCAGTATTCCTCCTAAATGTATACTATTTGTATATTCGCACACATGTATAGTTTTTGTTATTGTGTAGAAATTTGACTTCGGTATAAATTCGGATAATCATGTATTAATCCGTCAAATATCCCTTTAGTGATTTATTAACACAATTGTGTGGGTAGGGCAAAAGTACCATGTCAAAAATTTAGTTCTGTATGTTTTTTGAACCAACTTACACATTTGCGAATTCGTTTTTAACTTATTTTCGTCCGAAAAAAAACACTATATCTATACACACAATTGTGTTGGTTTTACTTCAAATCAAGCGAAATTTTTTATCAACAACGATATTACATACTATGGTTTTTTACTCACACATTTGTGTGGGTTGGACTAAAACTAAGCCAATTTTTTTGTTTTCTTGGTTGAAAAAGGCATATACATTTAGCTTCATCCTAAAGAGTGAATTTGGTCAATTGGTAATTTTTTGTGTTTAAAAGTTGTTTTTTGAGCACATCGTGTTTGACAATTTGAATAGCAAAATAGCAGTGTTCAGTTATATGTAAATTCTTAACTTTAGAATTAATAGCAAAATTTGAATGCCTAAAATAAAGATCATCTATACAAGACGAAGTCGTACGTGTTATTCTAAGCAGAACTTAAGACTTAAGTGTAAAATTTTAGCACTAAGCATTTTCATATGATCAATATAACAATTAAGTTTTCTATTGACAATACCACTTACACGCTTACAGAGTGCCGCTGTTACATTTACCTATTACAATACTCATAGATGTTCACATTCAAATATTTAATTTTTGTATCGTGCAGGCGATTTCATAGCATTTTCCAAACTTACGTAGTACGTACACAATAAAAGTTCAAAATCGAAAAAAATATCAAACAAAGCTATTTCAAATTGAATAAATTTGATACATAAGAAATTTTTGTGCACCAATTTTGCAAGAATTTTCCTTTCATTTTCTTTGCCAGTCTTATTATTTTTAAATTGATTCTGAATTTTTTTTTTGTGTACACGAGGAGCACCCATATTTTCGTCTAAATATTTTATTGAATAAATGTGTTGTTTGTTCTGCTATTGTAGCTGTTTCAATTGATAAGTTATACAGTAATTGTACATTGTTAAAAACTACACACACACACACACAATTGGAAAATAATAACAATTTGATCGGATGCACCAATATACTCGTATATATGCTTTGTATGACACATTACATCTTTTATATTGATGGTGTTAAAAAGATCTTACCAGACTCTAATTTCAATGTCTCTATATACTCGTATCATATCAAAACAACCCCGCTTATCTTACAAATAATATGTATTTCGCAGAAAGTATTCTCATATCACATATGTGAATAAAATCGTGCCAGAATCCCATCTCTGTGTTGCGATATAATATTTCACTCAATTATACTTATCAACTCGCGTTTATATGTTGGCGTTCGTATAATACAGATTTAGATAATTCAAGGAAAATTGTATTAATTTAAAAATTTTCATGGTTTTTAATTCAGTGACAATTTTATTAGAAATAATTTAATTAAAAATTGACACCATTTACGACAGATAATAAAATTTACGAAAAAATTATGAAAATTCGTACAAAAATTTTCCTCGTACGAGTGTGTATGTGATGGAAAAAGGAAACGGATGGAAAATGTATGAATGGTAGAATGAGTATATGACACAGAACCATAGTCATATTCTCGCAAATTTGGTTATGAGGTATGACAAGTCAACAATTTTTCGTACACACCTTAACATTTTATACACAAAACAGAAAATATTATGTAGCCATTCAATGTAGTAGTTACCTTCTTAAATTTATTTTTATAGTATTTTCTATCTTGAAATCTAGAAAGGTACTTGAAAATTAATTTTCCAATAAAAGGATCATCATTATTAATTTAATAAGAATTATGGAAAATAACAATTAAAAAGTGAATCGAGAAAGGTGTATTCAAGTGGTTTAATGAATAATTCATTTTACAAAATTTTTAAACAAGGATCTACTTCAATGTTCAGCCTCAAAGCAAAAAATATTTATGGGGTATTTAAAAATGTCCTATTTATTTTAAATTTTAGAGTGAGTTGCGAACATTTCAAAATAAGCACTTTTGAACCAGCAACGCAGATTATGCAGTAAAAGCACAGAATATATTTATAACCAGTAGAGACATTGCGTAGAGCAAGCAATTTTTTTCCTACCTTAAATTTTTTATGGGAAACATAACTTTTAAATATGAATATTAATAATTACAGTAATGATTTTATGTTAACTGTTTGTTATTTGTTGAAATATGCCGTCAAATCTTCATTGTGAGAACATAATTGTTTAGTAAAATAGCGTAATGTCTATTCTGCTTATATACAAATATATTCTGTAGTAAAAGTATGACTAAATCAAGTTGCAACATAAGAATTGGTCCGTGCCTACCCCTCCATTAAAAATTATAGGACTGTAGGGTTCAATAACGTACTATTAAAATTTAATATTAAAACACAAGTGTTATAGCTTGTTTGCTATAATTGAAGCACGCGTCTTACTCATTCGAGTGCTTTATTAGAAGTCAAGTACAGCTAGACTGGCTCATGACAGTTACATTATTATCTGCAGTGTTGCCAGACCGGTTTATTATTATGATGAGACATAACAATTTCCCACGCTTAATTGAAGCTAATGGAAATGTAATATTATTTTTTTTTTATGTAACATCGATTGAAATTTAATAATTATTTAATTGGAAATGTAATCTCTTAAATAGGTAGGTCTATTGCACGGAAAAAAACTCTCTAACTCGAAGAAAATAGTCAATGATATAAGAAAAATGAGCTCTTCATTTTCAGCTAAGAATTTTATTTCTCAACATAAACTTTAATATTCTTGATTTAAGGTTTAATTTATACGTTGAACCAAACTTTAAACGTTTGTTAGAAGAAATTTAATGTACAAAATGAAGAAAATATGGTTTCTATTCAGAATATTGTCTTTGTTTTTACTAATAATTAGTTCTTCAGTTAAGAATTATTATACAGTTTAAAGAAATGATTCTTAAAATGGTTGTTTCACTATTTTATTTTAAAACTAAATATTCTTGATTTGATATGATTGTGAAGTACATACCAAAAATAATACCAAAAATTTACACTGTTAAATTTAAAAATATTCCAATTGGATTTGTTTTGTGTTGAAATTGAAACATTTTTAGATAATCTTTAACATTTATATTACAGAAGTCCCTAAGTCACTAATAGTGTCGCTGTAAAGATCAAATAATTTTCTAACGATTTGAGATAAACACGAGAAAATTGTAGATCGATTTACTAAACTTTTTTTAATTCTAAAGAAAGCTATTTAAGACCATGTTTCTATTTTTATATCTCCGGTCCTAGAGATGTTCACGGGGTTTCACCTATACGACCAAATAGCTAAATCAAAACCCCACGTGTGTGGTGAACAAGATTTAATTATGATGATTTTTAACAAGTTCAGCGCATTTTTAAACAACTATGGTTTTTGATTTCAATCTATTTTCTAATTTTTCTACTACCCCTCCTAGAGACGTTCACAGTTTTCAAAATGTAATTTAGGATAGCGTAGATAACATTGCAACACTGAAATGAAGATGGATAGTTTATGATGATATTTACTATGCCATACACGCTACTTAAAAATTTCATGAATTTTAATACATTTTCAAATTTTATTTCACCGATCCTGGAGATGTTCACGGGGTCTCACCCACATGGTTAGATAGATAAGGTAAAACCCTATGAGTGTGATGAATGAGATCTAATTATGATGATTTTTAACTTGCCCAGAGACATTTTTAAGTTTTCGGTTATATCCCATATACCAGAAATGTCACGGGATCTCTTTAATATATTCGAATAGGTCAGAAAATTACCTATCAATATTGTGAAAACAGGACACGAACGATGATTTTCACCATGTTTTTCAAAATTTAAAACTTCTTCATTTTCAATTTATTCCTCAATTGGAAATTTTGGTATTTTCTCCAATAGGATTTTTACCCCATTGACATTCCCAAACAAGCAATGAACCCGATTTATTGTAATAATAATCAAATAACTGAAATCCTAGAGATGTTCACGGACTCACGTTTATACTATTGGATAGTACAAGGTTTCGACTTTCGATAGTTCCGGAAAGGGTTCGGTTATGATGATATTTACAGTGCCACACACGACTTAGAAGTTTAATGAAATAATTTGAGTAAATTTTCAAAATTTATTTTACCGAACGTAGAAATGTTCACGGGATCTCACATACATGGTGAGATAGATCAGTCAAAACCCTATGAGTGTGGTGAATGGGATCTAATTATGATGATTTTTAACTTGTGCAGAGACATTTTTACGTTTTCGGTTATATCCCATATACCAGAAATGTTCACGAGATCTCTTTCATATATTCGAATAGGTCAGAAAATTACCTATCAATATTGTGAAAACAGGACACGAACGATGATTTTGACCTTGTTTTTCAAAATTTAAAACTTCTTCATTTTCAATTTATTCCTCAATTGGAAATTTTGGTATTTTCTCCAATAGGATTTTTACCACATTGACATTCCCAAACAAGCGACGAACCCGATTTATTGTAATAATAATCAAATAACTGAAATCCTGTAGATGTTCACGGACTCACGTTTATACTATTGGATAGTACAAGGTTTCGACTTTCGATAGTTCCGGAAAGGGTTCGGTTATGATGATATTTACAGTGCCACACACGACTTAGAAGTTTCATGAAATAATTTGAGTAAATTTTCAAAATTTATTTTACCGAACGTAGAAATGTTCACGGGGTCTCACATACATGGTGAGATAGATCAGTCAAAACCCTATGAGTGTGGTGAATGGGATCTAATTATGATGACGTTTAACTTGTGCAGAGACATTTTTACGTTTTCGGTTATATCCCATATACCAGAAATGTTCACGGGATCTCTTTCATATAATCGAATAGGTCAGAAAATTACCTATCAATATTGTGAAAATGGAGCACGAATGATGATTTTCACCTTGTTTTTCAAAATTTAAAACTTCTTCATTTTCAATTTATTCCTCAATTGGAAATTTTGGTATTTTCTCCAATAGGATTTTTACCACATTGACATTCCCAAACAAGCGACGAACCCGATTTATTGTAATAATAATCAAATAACTGAAATCCTAGAGATGTTCACGGACTCACGTTTATACTATTGGATAGTACAAGGTTTCGACTTTCGATAGTTCCGGACATTGAAATTAGTAAAATACAAGCAAATCTTCGCTTATCAAAAGAAATCATATTTTTAAAAGGCATTATCCATTATGATAATACAATAAAACATTATAAAAGCTACATCATATGGCCTAGCGGAATATGGGAAGAACACGATGATCTGCGCACAACAGTCCGAATGATTTCCAACAGTACAAGGGTGAACCCAACACTAATTATTTATGGGAAATTTTGAAATTTATGTAGCACCTAATACTGAAACTAAGAGCATATACCATAATTATTATGAATTTTTATATATATTGAATTTAAAATTTAGTTTCTAATTTTAATTTGAAGTTATAAACATTAAGATATACAATAAAATACTGTGTTACTGTGTATTGTTTTTTATTTACCACAACGTCTGAAAAGTTCCCGATCTAACATAGAAAACACAATTTTTTTGGGAAAAATACATTTTATTCATCATAATTTCCTCCTAGAGTGATACAATCAGTCAAACGCATATCTATCATTTACATGCCTTTTTGTAGAACGATTTATCTTTATCTTCAAAATAATATTCAGTTTCAGCAATCACTCCTTCATTGAAGCCAAACCTCTTTCCCAGCGCACGGAATCATCGACGTGTTCTCGTTTTTGATCCATTGTGAGCAATGTCATCTATCTCACGCAACTTCACTTTACGGTCTTTCAAAACAATTTCCTGGATTTTTTTATGTTTTCTGGAGTTACAGCCTCATTTGGGGATCTAGACCGTGGTGCATCATCGGTGGTTACCACGTGTTAATTCGACCGTCAATAAACGACCACGTTTGAATTCAGCATAACAGTCAATGATGGTTGATTTTCCTGGTGCAGAGCTCGGATAACACTTATCAAGCTACTGCTTTCCTTAAACGGTATTTTTTTCATCAAAAAGTGTTCAATCAATACGGGAAATTCTTTTTTTTTATTGTTTTGAAATTAACTAAAGTAGCGTCATTAAAACAACTGTAACTTATATATAATCTTAATGATCGAAATGTCATGAAATTTTAACAGGTACCATTTGAAGGTTGGCAGAATTTAAAAATCATATGGGTTAAAAAATTGTGGTGCCATTTATATGGCAGCCCGGAAACTATTCAGGTGATAAAATAATTCAAATGCATTCCATAAAGTTTGGCCTAGTATTCCACAAAGCTCTGTTATTGAGGCTCCACATTTACAGATTTACCATATATCATGGAGGAATTAATAAGTTAGAGGTCTCAAGAAGGCTGAACCAATTTCCCTCGCAAAATTAATCTTATTTTTAAGCTTTTATACATTTATCAACGTAAGGGTAATCAGTATGAGGTAATCAGAACTTCGGTCTAAAAATTGAAAAGTAAAAAAATTGATCCCAAAACAACGAAGGAATCATCATAAAAATCACCCGGTAACTACGAGTAATTTAAAATTAAAGAGATATTAATAAAATTTCTAAATGCAAGGTAAAATCGTCCTAAAAAACCGTACCAGCAAGGTAGAGCCAGCAAGATAGTCAGAATCAAAGTTCATAATAACTCACTATACTCATAGGGGTAAAACTCATGGGGTACTCATGGGGTAAAAATCCTATTGGAGAAAATACCAAAATTTCCAATTGAGGAATAAATTGAAAATGAAGAAGTTTCAAATTTTGAAAAACAAGGTCAAAATCATCATTCGTGTCCTGTTTTCACAATATTGATAGGTAATTTTCTGACCTATTCGAATATATGAAAGAGATCCCGTGAACATTTCTGGTATATGGGATATAACCGAAAACGTAAAAATGTCTCTGCACAAGTTAAAAATCATCATAATTAGATCCCATTCACCACACTCATAGGGTTTTGACTGATCTATCTCACCATGTATGTGAGATCCCGTGAACATTTCTACGTTCGGTAAAATAAATTTTGAAAATTTACTCAAATTATTTCATTAAACTTCTAAGTCGTGTGTGGCACTGTAAATATCATCATAACCGAACCCTTTCCGGAACTATCGAAAGTCGAAACCTTGTACTATCCAATAGTATAAACGTGAGTCCGTGAACATCTCTAGGATTTCAGTTATTTGATTATTATTACAATAAATCGGGTTCGTCGCTTGTTTGGGAATGTCAATGGGGTAAAAATCCTATTGGAGAAAATACCAAAATTTCCAATTGAGGAATAAATTGAAAATGAAGAAGTTTCAAATTTTGAAAAACAAGGTCAAAATCATCATTCGTGTCCTGTTTTCACAATATTGATAGGTAATTTTCTGACCTATTCGAATATATGAAAGAGATCCCGTGATATTTCTGGTATATGGGATATAACCGAAAACGTAAAAATGTCTCTGCACAAGTTAAAAATCATCATAATTAGATCCCATTCACCACACTCATAGGGTTTTGACTGATCTATCTCACCATGTATGTGAGATCCCGTGAACATTTCTACGTTCGGTAAAATAAATTTTGAAAATTTACTCAAATTATTTCATTAAACTTCTAAGTCGTGTGTGGCACTGTAAATATCATCATAACCGAACCCTTTCCGGAACTATCGAAAGTCGAAACCTTGTACTATCCAATAGTATAAACGTGAGTCCATGAACATCTCTAGGATTTCAGTTATTTGATTATTATTACAATAAATCGGGTTCGTCGCTTGTTTGGGAATGTCAATGGGGTAAAAATCCTATTGGAGAAAATACCAAAATTTCCAATTGAGAAATAAATTGAAAATGAAGAAGTTTTAAATTTTGAAAAACAAGGTCAAAATCATCGTTCGTGTCCTGTTTTCACAATATTGATAGGTAATTTTCTGACCTATTCGAATATATGAAAGAGATCCCGTGAACATTTCTTGTATATGGGATATAACCGAAAACTTAAACATGTCTCTGGGCAAGTTAAAAATCATCATAATTAGATCCCATTCATCACACTCATAGGGTTTTACCTTATCTATCTAACCATGTGGGTGAGACCCCGTGAACATCTCCAGGATCGGTGAAATAAAATTTGAAAATTTATTAAAATTCATGAAATTTTTAAGTAGCGTGTATGGCATAGTAAATATCACCATAAACTATCCATCTTCATTTCAGTGTTGCATTGTTATCTCCGCTATCCTAAATTACATTTTGAAAACTGTGAACGTCTCTAGGAGGGGTAGTAGAAAAATTAGAAAATAGATTGAAATCAAAAACCATAGTTGTTTAAAAATGCGCTGAACTTGTTAAAAATCATCATAATTAAATCTTGTTCACCACACACGTGGGGTTTTGATTTAGCTATTTGGTCGTATAGGTGAGACCCCGTGAACATCTCTAGGACCGGAGATATAAAAATAGAAACATGGTCTTAAATAGCTTTCTTTAGAATTAAAAAATGTTTAGTAAATCGATCTACAATTTTCTCGTGTTTATCTCAAATCGTTAGAAAATTATTTGATCTTTACAGCGACACTATTAGGGACTTAGGGACTTCTGTAATATAAATGTTAAAGATTATCTAAAAATGTTTCAATTTCAACACAAAACAAATCCAATTGGAATATTTTTAAATTTAACAGTGTAAATTTTTGGTATTATTTTTGGTATGTACTTCACAATCATGATTTGATCTATAAATCTCTACAAATATTATCATTAGTTTCTTGTTTAGAGAAAGAGAATTATAGATTATCTGGATGTAAGTATATATTTTCTTGAAAATATGTATTAATTTTTCTTATAGAAAGAATTTTTGATTATATATAATCGTACTCATTTCTTCTAGAGAATAAACTTAATCTTGATCAAAGAAAACATTCTTCTTGCCCAATATAGCTTATTTCTTGTTAGAAGAAATCATTTCCTGATTTATTCTTGATTGAATAATATTCTTCTTGTCCACTTTAATCATATTTCTTGTTACCAGAAATATTTTTGTGCATTCTTATTGGATAAATTAAAAATACAATTCAAATTAATATTCGATTTTATTTCTTTATAAAATGCAAATTTTTTATAAAATAAATCTTATAACTATAAATTAAAGATTAATACAAAAATTGATACTTATAAAACGAAATAATATATATGTACATATGAAATCATTTATAATTATTATATATAAAATTAAAGCTATTATTTAAAATTTTCATTCATACGATATATTTGGTTTAAATATTTTAATTCCGTTTGGAAGGGAATGTAGAACAAAAGGTTTTAAATGTGTAACGTAATTCTCAGTGCACCAAATACTTCCATATTTGTTTTGTTCATCACCGACAAAATAAACCCGAAAATGACTATCGTACTTGATTATTTCTACATTTTGAACTATCAAGAAAATCTTTCTATTTATTTTTACAATGTCTATTATTCTTGATAGTTGATTTTTTTCTTTAAACTAAAGGTAACACGATTTTTTTAAAACAGTTTCTTTATATTTTATCATGGAAATACTAATGTTTTCAATTTCTAACAGAGAAAAGGGCATACACAACAAGGGTACAAACAATTAAATTCCAGATCAATCTGAAACAAATAAGAAAAAAATGTTCCTATTTGGAAACAAAACTTCGAATTGTTGCTTTTACCAATCGAAAGCCATCTGCATAAAATAAAATAAAATTGGCCATTCATCAAAAAAGTTTATAATGTTAATGTTTTTTTCTGTTTGGAGATTACTTTGTCGGCCGTCGTGTGTGGCTATCCAGTGCCTCTCGACATCGTCCCATGGGCTAGAGAAATGGTACAAGCATTTCTTAGATCCTTTGAATTCCAGACTTACTTCTGAAATGAACAAAAAAAGAAAAAATATTATTGATTTATAATATCTATGTAGAATACATAAGTTAGTTTTACCTGTATTTGTTGCAGTTGCAGTACAAACTTTTATTTGTTGAGGACGTCTATCTTTTTTTCCAAGTATCCCACCTTTCGATATTTAAAACTTAGATTTTTGTGTTCCAGATGGCTTCGGTCCACCTCTATAATACAACTCCTGAAAAAATGACAAACTTTTGTTTTTATTCATTTACATTACATTATATCGGTGTAATAAATATTACCTTATTTTCTCCAGGAAAAAATGTCGCAATATCTTTAGAAATTTTTTCTAATATTGCCGCCGTTACAGGGCTGTCTACTATACAGTCGACGATCGAAGTAACCAATAGGTCTCTTGCGTCTTCATCCAGATGTGGCGGGGCACTGTTGCCAAATATTTGTAAAATTCTGGAACCTTTTTTGGTTTTGAGAAATTCTTGCAGATTCTGGAAAATAAAAATGTTTATATAATAATTAGTAAGATGTTCACTTAATTTGGGTAATATTTCCAACAAAATCTGATGATGAAAGTTTTACTGTTTCTATGAAAGATACCGAGAATGATTGGTTTTTGATCCAATCCGATAAGTTGGAAGTTCCTGACACGGTCGAACAATTGGGTGATGGATATAGATTAGTCGTTGAATGCCCCTGAAAATAATTATGCAACTAAGCGTTAAGTTTTGTGTATAACAGCTGCATTTTTGTGAAAAATAATCGGGTCGAGTTGGCGATAGTTTTTTTCTAGTTGAGCCAAAGCTAAGTTGGTTGCCGAATAAGTTAGACTAAAGTCTTCTAAGCATAACAAAAAAAATCTATCATCGTTCTATAGTTTTCTTATAATTTTGTATAGCTCTTAACAGTTCCGTATAATAAAAGCGTTGTTCAGAACTCAAAACAACGATATTACATATTGAAGACTATTTGATCTAACTTATTCGACTTAAAAAAAAGTAAATGGTTATTTTAAATTGAATCAACTTGAAAAAAGCTATAACGAACTCATCTCAATTGTTTTTCAGAAAAACGCAGCTAACTAAGGTTAAATTTTACATTTTCTATACGCCATTGTTCAATTTTAAACTTTAATTGAGATTTTGTCCTTAATTGACATAAATCTGGAAACATCTGATCAAGGTCTAAAAAGCTTATCGCTTGAAGGTCTGAAATTTTGTGGAAACCACAGTCTTAAAAAAAATTAAATGATTACTGAGTTAGCATAATATATATCAAAACTAAATACTATCTAATTTTTCTCCTGCTAGCGCCAAATCCCACTCAATCATTTTTGATTTTAGCTCGCTCGTCACAATTGCAGCGGTGTGTGACATTTCTTCCGTCCCAATAAACTCTAAAACAGCGCCATTTTGAAAAAATACATTAAAAACATTTTAGATTTTTTTTAATGGCCGCTACGATTTTTTGAACTCAGGCTGTGTGCCAAACTTAAGGTAAATCGTTTACTACGCTAAAAAGTAGCTGTCTTGTAGTACCAATTTTTAGAGTTTTTGAAAAAATAATTGAATTTACCGAAAAATTTATCTAAAATTGACTTTTACCTCCAGTTTGACACGCAGCCTCAGTATCAAAATGAAAACTAAATGTATAGGTATGTTAAGTTACGTTAACTGCACTCGAAAACAAATTTCAGTAAAAGCAAGTTTCACTTAGTAACACAAATTAAATTTTTAGTTTTGTTAACAAATTGCGCCCGGTGAAACTTTTTTGTAAAGCAACCCTTAATTTGGTAATAGAGATATCTTTTAAGAAAATTTGTTTTTTCAGTGTACGAGATGCCGATAAATAATTTTTATATGTATAGATAATTTAATACCGTAAGAATAGACAAGCGATGACCCATCTAATATAGTTTGTTCAGCCATTGTTCTAATAAGAAAATTAAAATTAAAATACAAAGCATTAACACAAGAATATATGTACTCATCACGAACACTTTCCCACTTAATCGCAAAATCCAAAGTAAAACAAAAGAAAAATGTGAATTTATAACTCTATTTTGTATCGGAATTACTATACACAATTGCAAATTAGTGCTTATAAATATTTTTCATAAAACAAGAATTTAATACTTTTGAATCCAAAATTTTTATTATTAATGATCAACAACACTTATTATATACGATAATAAAAAGAAAACTAATTATTGGTTAATTTTTATCACTAATGAATCACCAAAATCAATGTTTTGCGAATTTAAGTTAAATAAATGCAATTCTCCGAATTAAGATATTGCTGCATTTTTCGTGATGAGTACACACAGACACACACAATTAGCCAAACCACAAAATATTATTATACAACTAAAATAATAAATTACAAATAGTAATTACACTTTAACAAAATTTATTATATTTTGCACTGCTTATAAAGCCGTTATGTATTAGATTACACACTACTCAGCTACGCTGAGTTCAAACAACACTATTTGGTTATAAACTTCGTAGAATATCCTTTTGTGCATTGTTTTTTATTTACTATTATTTAAAAATGCATAATAGGGGATTCCCCGAAATTCATCAATATTACTTTTACAGTAATTTTTATTTTTATATACATAGTTTTTATTTGTTAACCTTTTTCGTTTTCATTTTGTTATACAGGGTTATCCAATTCGAGGTTGATAAAGCAGAAATCTGTATACCGACATCTGTCAAAGATAAACGTCAAGTACGCTGTCATTTATTTAGTTGACATTCTGCCATTTAAGAATATGGAGCATTTAACAATCGACCAACGCGTTAAAATTAAACGCGGAAAAACAGGCCGTCGATGCTGATTTTTCGAACAAAATTTTCTTCAGTGATGAAGCTCATTTTTCGCTTGGTGGATACGTTAATAAGCAAAACTGTAGAATTTGGGGCTCAGAAAATCCACAATTGATTGTAGAGAAGCCATTACACCCGGAAAAAGTCAATGTTTGGTGCGCATTGTGGTCTGGTGGTGTGATTGGGCCGTATTTTTTTGAGAACAACCATGGACAAACCGTTACCGTCAATTCTGAGCGCTATGGCCGCATGTTAACCGATTATTTTTTTACGAAAATCGAAGATTATGATCTTGACGATATGTGGTTCCAGCAGGATGGAGCAACCAGTCACGTAACACGAGCAAATCGATATCTTTTGCAAGAGAAATTTCCTGGACGTTTGATTTCGCGATTGGCTGATGTCAATTGGCCTCCAAGATCCTGTGATTTAACGCCTTTGGATTTCTTTTTGTGGGGCTACGCGAAAGATCGTGTTTACGCAAACAATCCTCAAACTCTTGACGAATTGAAAACTAATATTCGTAAGGTAATGGCCGAGATACCGCCCGAAATGTGCCGAAAAGTCATTGAAAATTACCTCAAAAGAATCAAGGCCTGTAAGAAGTCCCGTGGAGGACATTTGAATGATATCTTGTTTAACTAAAAATGGCAAGGATTAATCTGTAAAATGAAATAAAAATTACAATACATTCCGAATATTTTGTGTGTTTTTTTTAAGTTTACTTTATCAACCTCGAATTGGATAACCCTGGTCCTTGGGACTTACTTTAATTTATTTTAACAAATTTTAAATTAAACCAATTTCTGGATATAGGGCACTAAACACTATTTATTTTTAACACAAAGCACATTAAATATACAAAAAAAATCATAACGTACCTCACCATAAAAAAATTGTTAATAGAATGATAGAAAATACATTTAATTTTGCAATTTGTTCGATCACTTTATTTTTCTTGGAGCAAGAAACACATTTTTCGAATTAGAGTTCTGATTTTCTTGTTATGAAAAAATTAGAATTCATATGAAGAAATATTTTCTTGAATTTAAAAATTTATTTTGATGCGAGAAACGTATCTTTTAATGAGAAGAAAGATACTTAAATGATTAGAGTAACTTGTTTCCAAGAAGAAATTGTTTTTCTTGAACAAATCTATTCGTACTATTGATAAAGAATTTTTGATTTCTTCCTCAACACCATATTTCTTAGTTTAAGATATTTTTGTTTTAACGAGAACTTAATTTCTAAAAGCAGAGTATAATGTGTACTTGTAAATGAGCATTTTTTAATGAAATGCTAATTTTCGATATGAATTCCATAAAGTATAATTTCCAATTAGTATAATGATTATGACAAACTATACATTATCAACCAGTCTCGCCAAAATACTAAACAGTCCTCACACCATAATGCTAGATAGTTCATGAACTACAACTTCTTACGTTCATAAGTCCGAGCTGCACTCAATTGGCTTACAAAGGAACATTTTCAAATTGTGCATGGCCTTGGTTGACCCTGATTACTCCTCCATCAATTTTGCACTGTGGTTTTAAAGTAAGGTAAGTAAGGTAGGTAGGTTGTAAGTAAGGTAGTATGATGGAAAAATACGATTTTACAACCAATTCTGAAACGTAATTGTGGTAAAATTGATCCTCTAACCACCAACCAACATCTAAACTAAAATTATTATTAGATAACAACCAAATATTTTAAATAGAAAATTCGCTTCGTGACTACCAATCCACAACTGATTTCTTGACATCACAACACACACACTATGATAAAAAAATCTTAATCTTGCCATATTGTGCTATATCTCAGGCTTGAAAGAATTTGGTTTTGGCTTTCTTCAGCATAACGTTGGAAAACATGTCATCGTTTTCCGTTCGATGAAAGTGCAATTATGAACACTAAGATTGTGCATCAAACAATTTAATAAGTATTATGATCCTCAGGGTTCATGCACCTACTGAAGATAAATCAGATGACGCCAAAAAAAAAACCATCGTAGGCGACTTTAATGATAAAATCGGTTGGATTGTAGAAACAGCAATATCTATCGACCAAAACAGCTTTCACCAGATCAGTAATAACGATCGCGTCAGAGCTATGGGACTGGCTACTAAATGCATGCATTATAGGATCCATATCGTTAACAACGTAACTTTAGCTAAAAATCTAAGAAATTTTCAGTTTGACGTGAAATTTCATGCAAAAACTATAAATATAAAATACTTAAAATTTATTTGGTTGTTTATATCATTTTTATTAAAGAAATACTCACTACGAATATTCCTTGAATATTTCTTCTTTCAAGATAATATTCTAAAAGTAAATTTATTAAGATCCTCTTGGATAAAGAAATTATATTTGTGTCTAATAAGAAATTATTTTATTTTTGAAATGTGTTTATTTAAGAAAATTTATTATCACAGTTTAAGAAAGCGCTAATTTTCTTAATTTCAGAAAATTTCTACTCATTTCATGATAATCTTCTTTATTTAAATTTTATTCTACTGCACTAAAGAATTCATAGAAACGTTTAATTCAAGAAAAATTAATTCAAATCAATAATTAAAATTCTTCTTGCGTCAAGAAATGTTTCTTTTTTTAAGTAAAAAAAATTTATCACCAAGAAAAAATGGGACGAAATAAGACACTAAATTTTTAAATTAAGAAAAAGAGAATGTTGGACTATAAAGAAATCATTTTCTTTGTGGTAACAAGATTATTTTTTTCCGTGTGCGTATGCGTTTAGATCTACGAACTTCTTGCTGTTGATTTCTTTGAGGCTCATTAGGCGGCTCTTGACTACTCGGCAATTCGGATTCTTGACTACTCAGCAATTCAGCTTCTTGATTCACCGACTTAGGTTGATTTTGAGGAACTGTTTGTTCTAATTGGCGTTCACTATAGTCGTTAGTATTTTGTGTAGACGTGATTGATATGTCGTTTTAGTGTATAGCCATCATCAAGTTGAACAAGATAATGAAGTTCTCCAAATCTTTGTACAACAGTACCAATCTTCCATACTGTTTTATTGTTTCGAGTGTCCACAACTTGAACTCTTTCTTCCACGCTTATTTGTCGCACCCCTGGAATATGTTTTGTAGGTTTAAATTTTATAGGTGGTTTCAATGCATCAAGCCGAATTCGAATACGTCTATATTGAAATATAATGCTGTTGGACATTTCCCTGAATTGAGTGGTGTTGCGCGATAACGTTTCATAATTTCACTGACTTTCTTGTGTAGAGAACCTGGTTCTGATGACATAGCTTTCAATTTACGCTTGAGTGTTTGTACGTTGCGTTCTGCTAACCCGTTTGTACTAGGATGACCTGGAGCAATAAGTTTGTGAAAAATACCGTTTTTGCTGCAGTATACATTTTGAATTGATGACTAGTAAAGATGGTTGCATTATCGGATACCATTATTACCAGAAAACCATGAGTAGCAAAAGTGTCAGAGAGAAGATTTATTGCGTTTGTGTCGTAGGAGCATCTCGAATAACTCGTACTTCTGCCCATCTGGATATTGTATCAACGACGATTAGAAAAAATGACCTTGAAAAGGTCCTGCATAGTCGATGCGTGTATCCTTTCCCAGTTTTCAGCTGGGAGTCTATTATGAAATTTATCCGTCTCGGATTTTTCCGTTAACGGATATATCCGATCCGACACGGATTTACCCTATTATGAAACTTGTATTATCGGTTTGGTAATAAACAAATTGAAGTTGGCAACATTATTTTTTTTCTAAATAATTTGAGGTTACAAAAACAAAATGACATCAATCGGATACAAATACGTCAACTAAATAGCAGTCGGATTTTTTGTAGTGTGAACGGAAAAATCCGATTCGATTTTACTTTTTAGTTTCATAATAGCACGGATATATCCGTTAACAGGATGAGTATGATGAAGTTCTTGAAGAATTTGAGGTTGAAGAATTTTCGGAATCAAGACTCGTTGACCTTTGAAGATAATGCCATTATTGAGTAGTGTATATGTCTTCACTTTCATCGGAGAGAGTAAATTTGACAACATTTTAGAAAGATCTGGATCTTTAGCCGATTCTGATGCTAATGCTTCCGCATTTACGTATTCGTTTGAAATTTCGAAAATTGATAGATAACTTAATTCATTTACCTCTTCGTTTATGATTTTTTCTGTAGACGGTTTTTCTACTAGGTATGTTGCATGAGATAAACAATCGACGTTAGTGTGTTCCGAACCCTTTTTGTAGGCTATTTCGATAGGAATTCAACACAACGCAGTAATCTCGATGATGTTATTGCAGGCATCTTGTTGTGCTGATGAAAAATCCGAGTTAATGGACGATTGCCTGTGACCAGTTGAAATTTTCTACCGTAACACATAAAAAAATGATTAATCGTAAATATAATTGCTAGAGCTTCTCGATCTAGCAAGAGTACCCTTGCAATGCCCGTAGGGCTTGCATTGCATGCTACACTTACTGGTATTTCTGGATCAAAAGTCCTTAAAACCGTATCGCTAGAGATGACGTTTTGAAGTTTTAAAAATGTTGGTTCACAATTTGACGTCCAATAAAATTTTGTATGTTTTTGAAGTAACTGACGTAATGGAAACGTGATTGTAGATAAATCCGGTATGAATTTGGAGTAGTAGGTAACCATACCTAAAAATCTTCTAACATCATCTGCTGTAGCTGGATGTGGCATGTTGACAATACACAGAAAGAAAAAAATAGTATTTTCATATAAAGATTAAACAATTTCATTTAAAGTCAAGGATTGATTTTTAGCCATTGAATGTGTTTGGTTGATTTATTTAATTTAAATTAGATGATTTTAACCAAGCCTTGAAATAATTGTTTCAACTAAAACATTTAATAAAACAAATAATATATTTGTTTGATTTCTAATCAAAATGTTACTGAATTAAATAAATTAATTAGCTAAATTAACTAAATAATTATATAAAACATTTATTTATAATTTGCATTAATGATATATTATTATTTAATGATCTTATTAAATTTATTAATGTTTTATTATACCATGCGCATGTCTAAAGAAATTATACCATATAATTTCTTCGATTTTTTTATTATTAAATATTAGATAATCATATCACTCAAAAAATAGAAAACCAAGAATTTGGCTTTTAGTTGCTTTCGACCAAAAATATTAAAATATTTTTGTTGAAATGTTCGATGATCTCTTCGGACAGCAGTGTGGTCAAAGTATAATTAAATCGCAAATATTTTAAGAATATATATTTAATAAAAACACTTTGACTTAGCGAATTATTATAATTTTGGTAAACAACCCTCAAATTAATGCTGCCTTCATTCATTTGAATTAAATGAACTATGGTACTATTCCATGGAGAAAACAGAAAATTTTTGCTGAACATCAGAGAAAGACAAGAACTAAAATTTACATTAGAGCGACTGAGACACAACATTTTTATTTTATGGTAGAAAAAATTGAGTAAATTTTTAAATCAACAAAAACTAACCTTACATTTTTTAAATAAATAACTAAAAATCTTTATTTTTAAAAATTAACAATTAATTTATATCGCAAAAATTGATAAAAAAGTTAATATCATTTTTGAGATGAGCAATATTTTTTGCTCAATTACTGAGGGTAGTAAGGATTCAAAAGCTAAGGCCAAGGCTAAAGCAAAAAAGCAACGTCAACCAGTTCAACCGTAACAAAATGTAGAGCAACGATAAATGGTAAACTAGATACGGTACCTTTCTTGGATCCCGTATTTGCCGATATAAAATCCAATTTAAGCGATATGATTCGTTCGAATCGGAAATTTTATTCGATTACGATAATCCGTACTGGGATAATACAACAAATGGATTTATGTAAAACTCAATGAGGACGCACCCGTTGTGAAAGAAATTTTATATAAAATACCAAAGGCTGGACTACGGAGGCCTATTAAAATTCGGACAATATTTAGGGAATTCAATATTAGTGATACGCCGTGCGACATGAATAAGTACGTATTTGGCTGGAAACATCTAAGTAAGAAATCGCTCTATAACGATCTTTTTAATTTTAGAATCCTGCAATCAACCGTAGGTGATAGTCACATAAACTTAGATGACAGCGATATAGTAATAATGGATTTCTGGGTGATGATTTTCATAATTAAGCTGATATGAGGAGCCATAAGAGATGGAACTACTGCGTATGACATTCGCATACGATGCAAATGTCGAAATTGAACAAGTGCAAGAGTTGCAAACAAGTGGCGGGTGCTAAACGCACTCAAATCGTAATTGATTCATTGCAATCGCCTGATGGGTCGACGAAAATTGGAATATTCGTATCGATCCCGTCTGGACCTACTTATTGTAAAATTAGACGATTGGCACCGGTTCGCACAGAGGGACAACATGTGAGGGGAACCAGTGAAGCGGTAAAAGCAAATCGGAATGCTGCAGCTAAGCGGAAATCGAAAAAATTAATGCAATTGAAATTACGGAACCTGATCAGCCGCTGTTTAACGAAGAATTGGGATCCGAAAAATCTAAAACTAAAGCTAAATGAATGAAGCTAAAAAAACTAGTGTGTTAATAGCAAATGTGATTGTTAAAGGAAAAAAAAAAACTCGATAATAGAGAGGAATTAGGTGTCGACATTCAAAACGGAGTGGAGAATAACGATGATGTGTTCAACAGAAATACCGATTTCCAAAAGGTTTATGTGGGACGATGATGAAAACTCAGTTTTAAATCTTAACTTGAGTAATGTCACAGAACAATTTATAACCGCAAAAAGTATGTTTGAAATTCTCTAATCTCGTGTTTTTTCTATTTATAATTTTGTTTATTTTTAGATCGAAAGAATTGTCATACCGTATGCTACCAACTCAAAATCATAAATATGAAAGAGCTAATAAAGGTGTCGTGTTGTAAAATTGTAAATGAACTATCACAAGAAATGGTCCGCAAGCTGACGGATTTCGATAAAACGTATCTCAAGAAAGTATCACGTCACTTAAAGAATAATAACGAGTTATTTGATAAGGAGTATTCAACATTTTATGAATTGTACAATTTGTATTTTTTTCTTCTTTTTATAAAAATTAACATATATTTAATTAAAATATTTAATAATAAAAAACATAATAGAAAAAATCGATTCTTCGTATAATTATAAGAACATATATTGTTATACATTGCTATCATTCCATTTTTAATAAATATAATTATTTATATAATATGTATAATAATTATATAAGAATATAATAATTTTTTAATAAAATATTTCTCACAGATGTGAAACTGTAAATCCTGTGTTTTTAATATTTTGTATACGCAGCGTAACGTGATATGTTGAAGTGGAATGTTTGTTTGAATTCGTACTTCATAGGAACCATTTTAGTCTACCCAGTTAAAATACAAAGACGATTATATACCATATGGCCAGCAACAGAAACGTGTACAATCTGTAAAAAAATTAACTTCAAAAACCTAACCAATTAGTCATTGCAATGTCATAACTAGATAGAATACTTGTTTGTAGCCAAAGGAACAAGTTTGGCCTAGTTAAAAACAACCACGTCACAATACAAAGACGATGGCGAGCGATGTGGACAGTTGATATAATTTTGAATTGAGACATTTTTAACGGAAATAAATGTACAACCGGTAGAAATCGAATTTAAAAATCACCTAATCCAGTAGTCATTGCTCTCTGAAATTAAACAGTTATAATGATAAATTTTATTGTGGTATTTTTCCATTTTATTAAAAAAATCATTTATATTTATTATTTAAAACTTTTAGTTTTCAAAAATTATAACCACAAATTATTAAATAATCACAAAAGTTTCTAATCTCCTCTCACAACTGTACACTATAAAAATTTGTATAAAATAAAATTAAAAAGGAGTAGGGATTTTTTTTTCTGTTGGTTGCTTTAAAAAATACTCGAGTTGATATTTTTTTTGAAAAATTTATGGCAACACAACAACAATTTGCTCAGCATGCTATAATCGGATGCGCCTTTTCTCAATAGCCGATCTATATTTTGTCTCGTTTCAATTTTGCTGAGATTTTTGCTGGTAATATTTTTTTCCTGTGGGATAGTACCATTAACAAATGTTAATTCTATGATTTTCCTATTGATTTAGATGATTTATAAGTTGGTTTAGTAAATTCAAATAACAATTGCTAATGAATTTAGTTGAAAACAAACAATGTTTAGATGTTTTAACAAATTCACCGCAAGAAAAACTGTATCTATTATTTTTAATGTTTTAGCGAAACATATTATTTAAAATTCCCAAATATTTAATAAATTCATTTAATTAATTATATAATTTGTAATGCACAAAATCATCTAATTAAGTTTCGGCAAATCTTTTAATTTACATTTCGTATTTTATTTAATGAATAGTTAAACCAAATAAAATATTAAATAAAATCATATAATATATTGTCATTTAATTTAGATTAGATAATTATTCCAGTTTAGTTTTTTCTGTGTAGCTTGAATTTTCGCTGGCGATTTTGAAATTTTGATAAATTAAACAACGTGAAGCAGATGTTCTATTTGAGTTTGAAAAAATGAACATTTACTTTTGTTGATGTGTAGATCATGATCTTTTAGTCGTTGGAGACATTGAATTAAATGCTTTCTCCATTCTTCTTCTGTTGCACCAAGTACGATGATATCGTCGAAGTATGACAAGGTATTCTTCAAACCGGTAAATATTTGTTCAATGATACGATTGAATTCTGATGGTGCCGTTTTTATTCCAAATGAAAGTCGAATTACTTTGTATGTCCCTCTATGGGTTGAGATCGTTTGAATATTACACGATTCTTGACATACTCGAAGATGTAGATACGCTTTATATAAATCAAGACGACATCAAGGTTGTTCAAAATTTCATCAATACGCGGATTGGGTAATTTGCAGATACGAGTTGTGGATTTACCCCAATTTTGTAATCGACACAGAGTCGAAGGCCACCGTCAGCTTTGGGAATAATTACTAGTGGAGATCCCCAGTCACTCCTTTCAACTTTGAAAATAATTCTGGACGCTTCCAAATCTTTAAGCTCTTATCGACACGATCCCCAAGTGCATACGGAACTTCACGTTCCTTGTAAAAAACTGGCTTAGCATCTTTTCGAAGTTGACGTGTAACTTGGAAATTTGGCACACAACCCACTTTTTGAAAAAAATTTGTTGAAAATTATCGATAATATCTGTGATTGACTTTAAATTATTAATTTGAGCATTTATTTTGTTAACACCTAGATTGTCCACTTGCTGGAGGTTAACGTTTAAGTGTCGGATCCAAATACGTCCCAAAAGAGCGTCATACTCATTAGGTAATACGTACATTTCCTCTACCGACCGATGATCTTTGTATTTTACTTGGTTGTAGTGTTGTTGTAATGTTGAACTGTTCGGAGTTTACTTCAAACTTTTGAGGCCGTCCATTTATTTGCACTGTTATGAAATATTTACCAACATCACCTTATCAGTGTAAATTGTGAATATCGAAAATCTGATTTATTCCATAAACCTGGTGGATCACGTTGTCATGACCATCATTTTTATTAATTGAATTGTTGTTTGATGACTTCATTAAAGTTTTTATGCAAACTTGTTGCACATGGCCTTTCTTTCCACATGAATTACAATTAAGGTTATGTCTGTTAGTGCGGCATTCTGTTGTCTTATGATTGTCTCTTCCACATCGTATACATACATTTTCGATACCCAATTGGTTGTAATTCGCTTTGGATGAACGATTTCTTGATCGACTCCTACGATGATTTCAATCTGTAGGCCTGGAGTGAATTTTGTTGACATCATTTATGCTGCTAGGTTGCTTTGAATTGAGTTCACAGCTGTCAATTTTAGAAGCTTCCAAAGATAACGCTTTTCCCACAATCTTTTCAAAATCTAACTCCTCAGATTGAAGGAGTTGTTCACGTATTGTATTATCTTTGAATGAATTGTGTTCGAAGAAAAATATTTGAAATGTCAGCCTTGCATTCACATGTTGACACAAATGAACATTCCGTTATAGCCCGCCGGAGTAATGCCACATAACTAGCCAATGTTTGCTCTTCGATTTGAAGTATTGAAAGAAAACGATGTTGGATTCCTAACATGTTTTTCTTGGGGCACAAATGTGCTTCCAGTTTTTCCATTAACTCATCGTATGAGAACTCTGAAATACTCCTGGGGGCAATCAATGATACAAGCAATTAGAAGTAAGAAGCTCCAATGGAATTCACAAGCATTTGATGGCATAGTGTTTTGTTTGTGAAAACACCCTTCATTGTAAGGTAATTTTCAAACCTTTGTCGATATAATTTAAAATTTTCTTTATTTGCATCGAAGTTCTCAGATGGTGGTAGCATCACTTGCAATGGCGGCTGCTGCGGTTGGGGTTGTTGCTGCATTTGTTGAAAAATAGCATTTGCATTTACTTGTCGTGGCAAATCGTGTTGAGTTTTATAGAAAACTTCTAATAATTGAATTGTTCTTTATTCATTGTGTATTAATATTTTTTTTTTTATTTTAGAAAATTTTCTAATATATTTTTTTCACTTGTCGCCAATTGTTATAGCTTGTTTGCTATAATTGAAACACGCGTCTTATTCATTCGAGTGCTTTATTAGAAGTCAAGTACAACTAGACTGGCTCATGACAGTTACATTATTATCTGCAGTGTTTATTATTATGATGGGACATAACAACAAGGGTCCAAATATTTCTTATATGTAGTACGAAAACTAAAATGTAACATCCTTGTCTTTGATTTTTCTCTACCTTATTGAAATATTAAAATACCTTATAATCGATTATTAGGTTGACACCTATACGAATTAGTAATATATTCTGACTGTAGAGGTTTATACCAGTGTTGTGCCCTATTGTCTACACGCGTAGATAATTAATATTCTACACGTGTAAAAAATGTGTGTAAGAAAATTAGAAAATAGTGTCAACAATGTAGAGAATGTAGACAATGTCGAAAATTATTAATTATGTCCGCTAGTTCATTCTTTCCTCATATTTAAAAATTTGTACCCAAGTTTAGTAGAGCCGTAGTATTGTTTATTCACCTTAGGAGGGTTAAGTAGTGGAAAGGAGGTACGGAAACTTGCCACTTGCCCGTGACAATTACGTCGGCCATTAACAATTCAGTTCATGTTGAGTAGGTAGTAGTACCATACATATGTTATAAGGGTCAGAAAATGTAGTGTTTCGGAAAAATTTATGTTTTTGTATGTATTGTATGCTTTAGCTGTACAATTTCAAAACAAATTACAAAATCATGCTCCTAACAGACCTACTACAATGTTCAACATCATTACCATAATAAAATGGTAAAGCATAAAAAATGTCCCGACAAATGTTAATAGGTTCGTATGACCGTTAGCTCACTGGATATTTCAAGCAAAGTGTTTGCTCTATTATCTCCTATTTAGGAATATAGGGCATCTACTGGATTGAACCATCTAACTCTGTTGGGTGTTATTGCTTTTATTTGCACACCATCACTTGCCGAGTTGTTTCGCTTCTGCTAGCATCATTCATTTCCATGTTACAGATGGTCGCCCGACTTTTTCTTTCCCTTGTGGGTTCCATTCCAGAGAACTTGTCATGTGAGCACTCCATCAGCAACCCTAACTTTACATGTGGTTTGAACATTCTTAGCTTTATGTTGCGGGATAGGACTGATGTGCTCTAGGCTTTGTGTAACATGATGAATGTTATTCTGGCTTTGTTGATTTGTTTTTTTATATCTTCATCTGCGTGCCATTCGTTTTGGCTAGAGTACAACCAAGGTATATAAATTCATTGACCACTCTGTTTCTTGATTGTTGATACATACTGTTGTGGATATTGTTGTGTTTAGTTTCTTCGTCTTGGTTTTCCTGTAATTTATTTTGAAGCCAACTTCTTTTGCTAGGTCTGATAGGTTTTATACTTGATGTTGCATGTCGGCGTGTTTGTGTGTTAGCAGGCATTCGCCATCTGCGTAATCTAGATCATTGAGTTTCTCCGTTAATCCCCATCACTAAAATATTAGGAACAGAGGTGGTCGATATTTGTTTTACTTCTTTACCGTTACAGTATAATTCCCTTTGTTTGCCTTTGTATTGAACTCGATTACTTTTTTGGGATGTTCGATTAATTTTTTTGGGATGCCAATTTCAGAAAGTCCCTTCCATAATCCATATGTGTATTGTATCGAATGAATTTTCGAAATTCTAAAATTAAAAGTAAAATTCTACGTATAGGATGACTATTATTATATCTTTAATGTTATCTTGAGGAGGAATCGTTACAGTCAAGCCATATTTTCGCGGTGTTAGACCGGAATTCCACACTTCTATTACTACTAGTGTTACAGCATTTGCAGTTTTCGACCTATCTCTTTTCATGTTTCAAAGGTATTCCTTCCATTCCTAAACAGATGCATTTCTTATTGTTCTTCTCTTGCCTTTAGAATGTTTTAAGTGTAAAGCCTACGACCACCTCTTGCCATTTTCTTGATTTCTTGTGTCGCATCTTCGTATTGATGTTTCAGCTCCAACGTATTTTCTTGGCACTGAGTTGCTAGTGATCTTCGATTCACTTCCAAATTTTATGACTGATCCAGGGTTTACATCCGAATTCTTGGTACCTGCCCGAGTGTGTTGGGAGCAATTTCGCAGAATGAATTTTTTGTTTCAGCATCTTTTAAAATGTCAATGTTAGATTTTTTTTCTTGATCCGTTTTACAGTGACAAGCTTAATTTGGATATTATCATATGGTGATCACTTTGAACGTCTGTATCACTGGATAATATGATTGATGATCATTGCGTGATCTGTTTGGTTCATTTTTCTGCCATCAGGGTGATGTTCAAGCGTATTTGTGATTATCTTTGGGCGGACATTTACTGACACTTATAAAAATAGTTGGTGTATGGCGCAGAAGTGTAGGAATCGTTCTCTTTTATATTAATTACACACAGAAATCTCCTTCTTTTATATCTTGGTTATTTTCAGTATGTCCTTGTTACTGTGGCTTGTAGTTGTTAATAGAACTCATCCTTTGTCGTTTGATGAGTTTTTTGTTGTCTTTTGTTGGGGCATATCACTGAATAAAATGGTTGTGTTTCGTATTTATGAATGAAATCTTGTCCCGGAAAGTACATTGCACCATTTTATTTGATCTCGTTACAAAATTAACTCGGTTTAATCCAAAGGTCAGAATTACACTATAAAAGATCTTTGACAAAGGTGTTTTATAAAACATTTTTATCAATTTTCTTTGATAATGTAATATGCATGTTTTATAATACTATCGCACTTTTATAAACTGTTTTTATCAAATTTAGCCTCTTGCATTTAAATTTGATAAATTATTTTTGACATATTGCTTATTAAAAGTTGCGACCAAATTCAATTGGGCGGCAAAAACCTAATTTTGATAAAATCTTTTATGTAGTGTAATTTTCAAAAATTATTTGATCAAAATTAAAAAAAAAAAATCATTCAAAAATTTTATGAAACTCCTTTGAGAAAGATCTTTTATAGTGTAATTCCGGCCTATGATATTTCAATCTCACCCATTTGTTTTACAAAAATTGAATTTTAACTGTCAAAATATAGGTAAACCTTATACTGGAAAGCTATAAGATGACGACCTGTAGGCCGATTCTGGTTTTAGGAAAGAATTTTAAATTTATATAGCAGTTTTGTGTTTTTTTTTTCCTATAAGCTTATTCTGACGTTTTTTTCCGCACCTACTTTTTCTGCACCTAAAATTTTTTCCTATTTCGGAAAATAATCTTGTTTCCTAAAGACACCAGAATCGATCGACTGGTACAAAAAAATAATGTAAATAACATAAAAAAAAAAGCAATAATCTACATTGTCTACATATTCTACCAATTCTTGACATTGTCTACTCCAAAATCAATTGTCCACGCTATTTTCGACACCAACATTTCGAAAATACAGAAATACGTGTAGACGCACAACACAGTTGATAATCAATTGGTAAATCCTCGGTCAAATATGATCCTCAACTCACCTGTATTCTTGTTCAAGAAAAGTTTAATCACAATTAAAAATCATTAAGTATTTTTAAATTGTCCGCAAACAACAATGTTTCATTTAAATCCAAAATTATATCTGTATTCCAAAAAAAAAAAAAATCCCTCGCAGGGGGAGGGATCTAGAAGCTCAATCGACTCGGGACAATGTATGTGGAAATTGCTTATGCGATACAATTCAATAAATAATTTTTATTAAAAAACCATAAGGTTTAGTCATTTGCGAGAAAAGCACTGCCGGGTGCGTATATGTCACCACCATTTAGTTTTACCGGAAATTTGCGTTACCGAATTTACCACAAATTTGGGCTACCGAAAGACCTAGTGGTGGCTCCCAAGAAGCAGCTTACAACTAGTTAGTTGTGTACAACCAATTGATGGTTGTCGCATAATTGTCACAACCCGAAATTGCTTGTGAAATGGTTGTCAAATTTTGCAAAAACTTTATTGATAAATTATGTTTGTAGAGTTGTTGTCTCTTATAATATCCACAGCTGAATGGTCACCACAACCAATTAGTTTGTCACATTAGTTCGGACATACATGTCACAACTAAAAAAGCTACCAGTTATGAACTACCACCAATTGGTTCGTTGCGTTGGATGGTACATACATGCCACAACTAATTTGATCACCAATAATGAACTACAATAAATGTTACATTAAATTAGTTGTGAAACAGTTCTAACAACTGGTTACAATCTCCATTTAAGATAAGTTCTTAATGGAGTGCATAATAAGTTGTGAAATTGTGAAATAAACTCAAAACTCATTTTGCGAACTAATTTTGTTGTCGTTTATTTGGTAAGTTGTACATTGGATGTGAAAATTGAGCTTGAAAACTACGAATAGTCATTTTGTTTATATGTCATTTGACAATTTAAGAAGTTACAATTTCACGAAACGTCAGTGCACATTTCAATTCAAAATGTCCAAGCCAAAAATTGATTTTCGAATGGAAAAAATAGAAAAAAGTGACTAGGAATTGGTTAAATTTCCAAGTTCGTAACATAGACATTGTTCCTTGTAAAAGCGCGGTAGTAAAAAATCCACAGTTTCCATTTGAAAGTGTTTTATACTTGAGTAACCAGAACGTGCCTTCATTTCCATTTAACAGCGTAAACGATATCGAAATCATTAGTTTGAATGAAGAATTTGAAAACTTTGTCAACAATATCAAAATTCTAGTGGTGAAAATAGTTTTTCACTAGACTGTTTCACAACCCATTCACAAACAAACATAGTTAGACTAGTTCTCAATACAATTAATCAATATAGAAAGTTCGCTTCGCAACCGATTCCCGGTTTATTTTCTTTAACCTAGTTCCAAACACAACCATTTCACAAAATTGTATTGTTCGTCTTGATGTAGAACGGTTGCAGGCACAACTATACTATAATATGGCGGATTAAATATTTTTATAGAGTCATGACCCGAAACCACCTATCTCAAAGAATTTGTCGATTTCCGAAATAATTTTAATAACTTGGCAGTACCAAAAAACTTAAATGCCTGTCCCTCTACTACCAAAACGTAAGGGGACTGAGAACTAAATCTCGCGACGTCTTTTTAGCAATTCTTACTTCCATTTGATGTTTTTGCACTCACTGAGACCAATTTGAACAGTGATTTCAACAGTAACGAATTTTTTACCTCGGATTTTAACGTCTTCCGGAAAGATGGTTTTTATTGTTCAGACACGAATTTAACCGGTAGAGGGGTTCTTGTTGCAGTTCACATCAATTTTGATAGTCAAATCGTTATCATTCCCAACACTGATAATATAGAGCTAATGTGTGTCAAAATTAAAAATAATAAAAATAATGTTTTTATTTTATGTTGCTATATTCGCCCACTAAGTCAGATTGTAAGCTATCAGCTTCTTACTAATGCTGTTGACTTCGTCCTTGACCTGATGAATACTAAAGATGAAATCTTTGTTCTTGGTGATTTCAATCTCCCCGGACTAATTGGGATTATTCAGATGATAACACTCATTATGTTGCTTCGAATGCACTAACCGCTAAAGAAACTTTGTTCACTGACAATATGTTGAACTCTGGACTATTTCAGATCAGCAATGTTAAGAATGAACAGTCTTGGTGTTTTCCTCTGTTATCGACAATAGCGTCGCTTCTGAATCCAATCTAATCCTCTGTGCCATAGATGTATACCACCCTCCCATTTTGATCACCTTTGGTCTGGAACAAGACAATCTCAATGTCAACTCTATAACTCCATTACGTTTCAATTTTCGTAAGGCCGACTTTGTGAAGCTTAAACAATTATTGGCTAACGCTGACTGTAACATAATTTTAAATGATCATAACGATATAGAAACACAAACAGTCAATTTTTACTCTGCAGTTTTTGAATGTTTTAAACATTCCATTCCGTATACCCGCCAAAAAACTGTATCGCCATCCCCTCCGTGGTATAATAATGAATTACGAACGTTACGTAACCTTAGGAACAAACGTTGGCAAAGATTCCTGAAAACTAAATCTGACTCTGATTACTCTAACTATTTAAATAGTTATAATGATTTCAGTAGTTTGTCTGACGAACTTTATGGGAATTATATCAGACTCATGCAATCCAATCTAATCGCTGAGCCTAAGTGTTTCTGGCGCTTTATCAATATGAAGAAAAAGTCCGACGAATACCCTTCCACTTTCAAATATAAGGATCATTCCTCTAATGATCCTAAAGTCATAACAAATGATTTTGCTAACTTCTTCCGTCTGGCTTTCACAAGCAGTGATTTTAAACCTGATGAATGTTACTTTACATACTTGAATAATTGTAATCAAACAACCTTAACTTCCATTGAAATCGATTATGAATCCGTGGTACAAAAGATTTCCGAACTTAATGATGATTTTTCATCCGGCCCTGACGGTCTACCATCCATCGTCATAAAAAACTGCAGTGATTTTCTTGCTCAGCCACTGACGACACTTTTCCAAAAGTCGCTTTCGCTTGGAATTTTTCCATCCATTTGGAAAAGCTCTTTTATAGTTCCAATTCATAAGAACGGCTGCAAATCAGACATCTGTAATTACCGACCTATTGCAAAATTGTCTAGTATTCCTAAGCTGTTTGAAAGTATTGTGTATGATTCACTGTACTTTCATTGTAAACCGTTGTTTTCCGACAAGCAGCATGGCTTTCTCAAAGCACGGTCCACGACCACAAACCTTATTGAATTCACTTCACAAACACTAAATACGATGGAAGCAGGAAAAGAGGTTGACGTTATTTTCACCGATTTTAGCAAGGCGTTTGACAGGATTTCTCATGAAGTTATTTTGTTTAAGCTTAGGGTCCTTGGCTTTCCTCCCCAAATTCTCCGTTGGGTGGGCTCTTATCTCAAAGGCCGTTTATACTATGTTCTATTCAGGTCATCAGTATCAACTCATATATCAGCAACATCTGGAGTGCCCCAGGGCTGCCATCTGGGGCCAATTTTTTTCATTCTATCAATCAACGACGCTGATTGTTTAATAAAAAATTCATCGATATCTATATACGCCGATGACATGAAGATTTACAAACGGATTTCAAACACTACCGACAAGAGCCTATTACAATCCGACCTCAATAACTTCTCCACTTGGTGTTCAAAGAACAACCTTGATCTGAACGTGGGTAAATGTCAGACAATCACCTACTCTCGAAAACGTGTACAGTCCATTTCTCGCAACTATTACATTAACAGCGATGCAATTACCAGAGCCAGTTCTGTTCGTGATTTGGGAGTCATTTGCGACAGTGAATTGAATTTCAGACAACACATCGATCGTATTATCAATCAAGCCAACTCTGCCCTCGGTTTCATCAAGCGTTGGTCGAAAGAATTCGATGATCCTTATGTTACGAAGGCTCTCTATTCAACATTCGTTCGTCCCCTGCTCGAGTATGCTAGCCAGGTGTGGTCGCCTTATCATGAGGTTCATATTAAGAGGATTGAAACAGTCCAGCGAAGATTTCTTCGCTTTGCTTTACGGGGGCTACCGTGGGTGGACATGTTCAACCTGCCTCCATATCAGGATCGTCTAAAGCTAATTAAATTACAACCACTTAGTAAGCGCCGAGTTGCTGCAGACGTGGTTTTCATTCATCAAATACTAGTGGTCAGCATGCTTGCTCCAGCAACCGGAGGTCCCGGGTTCGATTCCCGGCGGTGACAAGGAAAAATTTTCACGGCTGGTTTAGGATCAATGAATTAATCACTCATTATCCGAAATGAAATTATGATTATGAAACCTCATTTGAGGCGGCCAAATCCCTTGATGGGATGTATAGTGCCAGAGAGAGAGAGAGAGGTATCGATTCTCCAGTTCTGCTTGGTAATTAATCTAAATATAAATTCACGAGATTTAAGAACGGTACCTATGTTTAGAATCGACCCTCATCGAACTGATTACGGAAAGTATGAGCCCGTCTCTAGAATGCTGTTCGAAGCTAATCAGCACTTCCATTCGATCGATTTTAATATGACGAAACGCATGTTGAAAAAACATTTTTATTTTTCTTGATTATAGTTTGATGTTTTATTTAACTTATTTGTTTTTATTTGTTTTATTTTATTCTGCTTTATTTTATCTTGTTTTATCTATTTTAAATCTGCTTGTACTAAGCAGACTCGACTTCCGTTTTCCTTCCGTCTGCGATGGGTATTGTTTTGCTTAACTATTCACTTAGCTATTCATTTATAATCATATTTGATTTTTATACTTTACATATTTAGCCGTTTCAACATTCAATTTTTCAATTTCACTGGTTAGGCAACTCGATATCCTTGTTTATAATTCACTTGAATTATACTCAAAAAAATAATAATAATACAGATGGAGACTCCCCGCGCGCGGTTGGGAGAGGTAATAGGTCGTTGGGATAATAATTATTATTATTATTATTATTATAGGGAGAATACGTGCCACCATTTTGAAAAAAAATCATAACCTACAATCAGCAGTGCATAGATCTTTTAGTTCATATAAATTAAGTTTTTTAATATTTTTTCCTTAAATTAATTTATTTGAAAAAGCAAATAAAATAGGGCGAATCTTTATTTTCAAACTAAAAATGCCTGTTTTCCAGGAAAATTGTTATTTCCCATGCTTTTTCACGTATATGTGCGACAAATAATCAAATTGAATTATATATGAAATTAGATTAATATAATATATTATTATTATTCATTATTATTATATGTTCATACTATCATATAGTTATTCTTTTCAGTTGTGATAAAAGTAGTTTAACAACAGCTTCATCCCCGTTTCACAACAAATTCAAACAGTTGTGTGATATGACCAGTGTTGTTAAGTAGTTTTAGGAGATAAAAACTACCTCTAAAACTACGTGTAGTTAATCAATAAACTACGTAGGCGAGAATCATGAATTAACTACATATTAACTACATGCATTAACTACATGCGTTAACTACAATCGCCCTTCCTTCATTTATATATTGAAAATTATATTATACAATATAATTATATAATTAAATTTTTTATTTATTTTTGAAACTTTAAAATCAAAATAACCACTTTTTTAAGAACAACTTACAAAACACATTCAGTTCACAAAAAATCGAGGTTTATGTCAAAATTTCATTTTCATTCACTCAACAAACGGCAAAATCGAATTTTACGAAAATCAAATGTCAAAATTCGACTGCTCTATAGGTGACGAATATTGTATTTACGAAAACAATAATGTATACTTTTTATTTATTTTTTTAAATAAAATACTTTATTTATTTTTTAAAATGTAAGTTACTCAATTATTTTATAAAAATTGACTAGTTTAATTTATTACAATTAATTTGAATTTTTTTTATTATTTAGCTTAAACCAACACAAATTAGCATCGAATCGGCGGATCAATTTTACGATTTCGTATTTTACGAAATCGAAAAAGATTCATAATAGCTCCCCAGGAATGCGCATGCGTATAAAAACTACATTAACGTCATTAACTACATTAACTACACTTAACTACATTAACTACACTTAACTACATTAACTACAAAACTAAATGGCAAATGTAGTTAATGGTATTTTTTAAAAATATTTACGTAATTTAACAACTCTGGATATGACCATAACTTGCTCACAACGCTGTCACAATGTTGTAACAACCGATTATTTTCGCCAAATTGGCTGTGACAACCACGTGAAGCCGTTGTGATCTACGGTTCGCCACATCCAAATAGCGATGAAATTAGTTGTGACAACGATGTACGGATCGTTTCACAACTGGAAATGCTACTTGGGCTGTGGTCGCCAGGACATTGAAAAACAACTTTAGTGCACGCTTATTGAAATTAGGTGTACAAGGGTTTAGCCTCCACCTACTTAGGTATAATGAGAGAGAATCAGATCCGACTCCATCTTGCCAAAGTGCAAAAATGATATTTAATTTGTTATAATCACCGTAATTAAATTACGTACATGCGTACGAAAAAATTATTTGTAATTTCATAATATTATAGAAATATATTTTTAATAAATTGAAAATTAATTAAATGTTATTGAAATTAAATTTTTCATTTAACACAATAAAGCAGTAAGAACACAATCAAATAATATTTTCTCACATTTTTGGTACTAGGTATTAATTATTATTTCATACTACCTTAATAATGAAGAAAATTGAGTGTGTATTGTTTAATAAAATTAATTCACTTGATAACAAGGTACGAGTACATGTACATAGATCTACATACTTAACATAAGATACAATATTCATCTACTTGAAATATCAATAACCAAAAACAAAATCTGTATAAGTACAAAGTGTTGAAATAGTTTTCAGAAGAAAAAGGAAATTTTTTTTTGTTATAATTTTGTTTAGATTTTTGTTTTTCTTTTTGTAACACACAAAAGAATTTTCTTTTTATGTACATAGAGTACATACACGTATGGTTTTTGTTTTGTGTAAGTTGAAATTAAATAAGATGAAAACTTTGAAATAAAAGTGTTACCACAATAATGAAATAAAAAATCTATTGAATCTTTTTTAATGTACAGTTGATTTGGTACATATTAGTAAATTAATAAATATTTTCTTCAAACCAGCGTACCAAACACACATACGTAATAAATTGAATATCTTATTAGTAGTGAAAATCAGTTGCTGTGAGGACATGTTCCAAGTACAAAATTATCGATAGAAACAAAATGATGTTTTTCTATTTTTCCTCCAATTGTTGTTTACTCCCAATTTATGTTATTTGATAAGCTTTTACCGCATCGATTCAAGAAGCACAAACAATTGTAGTTCCGGATATATTGTTTACAAGCTTTCATTTCCTTTGTATATAAGAAAAGCTAAAATATTAAAAAACAACTCTCTATTTACGTATAGATGGCAAACACTCATATTTGTTTGTTATGGTTTTCCGCTTCGATTTGATGGAACATTGAAGTAAAAATAAAGGGTTAGAATAACAAACCTTCTGAAGAGATAAGATAAATAAAAATAATCAATCAATTTATTTATCAATTTTAATGATGCAATTATATAACGCAAGTTATGTTCTAGAATCTAGATGGCGGTTAATAAGAAAATAAAGGTCTTTGGAAATTTTTTTTTAATGGAACTAGTAAAGTGCGGTATAAATATTGGTACAGGGTGACAGCAAGTACAATAAATTCGGGAAGTGATGGAGTACACTAATCTGAACAAAAAATTATATGACAGCACATATCCATTATTAAGATAATCTAATCGCAAATTACTTAATTAGTTAATGAAACACAGGGACCAACAATAAGGTAAATTGTTAATAAGTATACTTCACACTAATAAAGGGGTGAACAATCTTTATATTTTTCAATATTTTTTTAAAAATGCATTTGTAACGTGATATTTTTTGCAAATTTTCAAAATATTTGGAAAATTTACTGCAATTTCGAGGTATTATTGGCCATACCAGTGTTGTGCGTCTACGCGTAAACAATTCATTTTCGCGTAGACCATGTCGATAATTCGTAGAGTATGTAGAATGTTCGTAGACAATATAGATTATTGCTTTTTTGTTGTTTCTCCATTTTTTTCAGTACGGAGTTGCCAACTCACAGTTTTCCAGTTCAAATTGCGAATTCCGAATATTTTGAAGGTTATAATTTAATTTTTACAAATCAAATAAGTGAGATTATATCACCATCGATCTGACAACAGAACATTTCAGGAGAACCAAAAACCGATCAAATTTAGTTTGCCCGGCGCTGGAATGACTTTATAAAATAAACCAATTTCAGTCGGTTTTTTCAAAAAAAAAAAAAAAAGATTTCGTTGCCAAGAAAAAGCAGATAGAAGGTATTGCACATTGCATATAATTTTATGTAAATAATAAAAATTTTAAAATTATGAACTAAAAAGGAACAGTTTATTTCAAATAATCTTACTAAACGACATTATTCTGAAATTATTTCAAAACAGGGTTGAAAATTACTGGTTTTTTGTTTAGATTTTGCACGGGAGGTTCAATCATTTCCGATTCTTCATCTCTTTCAACATTACTTTCTTGAGTATGTGAAAGTAAATCATAAAACGAGTGACAATCCTGTGACATTAGAGATTTTAAATCCTAGAGATGGTTCTATTATATTGGGTAACCAACTGTGGATAATTTAAAATAGGGGCCACGATTTTGCAACTCGTTTGGAGATATTGAAATGAATAATTAAAATTTATTGAACCCGTATGTCTCAGGATCATTCAAAATTGCATTTATGTCTGTCACATAAATATCTCTGTTTGGTCGGATTGTGGTATATCGTTTAGATTTTGAGCCTGTGAAACCTTTGAAAAACTCACAATGGAGTTGAATTACTTCAAATGGCTCTCTCCGGCTTGTAGACTTGGATGCTTTAACATAATCGCTTGGAAATTCAATTACTCTGGTTCAAAGTTCCGTTCAATGAAACAATGTAGGGAGCCATATTCCATTTGAGTTTGCTCTTTTGTAAGACATATTTGTGTTATTGAAATGGAATGCAAGTTAGCGAAGTTTTGTAGAGCATTTGCCATTTATACAACCGTCTGAAATATTGGAGGATTTTTTATAACGCATCTCAGATAGTGTGTAATATTGAAAACAAATATGGAGGGTGATAGTTTATCTATTTATCACTTAATAACTACCACAGTTGTAAATTATGAAATAATGGCATCAACATTGGTTTTCATAAGTTTGTGTAGCATTTAACACATTTGTGTAGCATAATAATTTGATTCTGTCTTTGGCCTTATAACTTGAATGCTCCTTGCGCGCGCTATCCGAATTCATTGTGTTTCTTCTACTGACTCTCATCGATATTTTTATTTTCATACGCAATACATAATATGCCGCATACAACCTTCTTAGAAGTGAATAGGCTCAGATTTTTGTCTTTGAAAAATTCTGCGAAAACCTTAATTCAAAGACATTGCACATTTCTTTCAAAATTGTCTGATCAAAAATGTCCAAAAATTTGTTCAAAAACTCTTTTTCTCCGGAAAAATTTGACACATTTGTGTTTGCTTTTTGGTTTTTTCCGAATTTGGCAAATTTGGCATTCATTCCGCATGAACTGTTCTTAGCCCAAGAAGCCCATTTTCCCTGTAAATCGACCTAGGCCAATAGTTTTGAGAAACATATTCCAGCATCATTGTACCAAATCCTGACCATTATGCAATCCAACAGTTGAGAACACGTTGAGTAAAATCGCAACCGACTAATGAAAATGTATAGCACTATGAAATTTTCAAATCAAATTGGCGATGATTTCAATAATCATAATAAGGGCTCTGAAAGCGCCCATTGTCTCTGCTGATGACAAAAATTTTACATCACAATTATCATTTTGCAGTAAGGAGCTCCGACAACAAATGCGCTGCATTATTATAATGTCAACTGAAGAAATCGATTTTAAGAAAATTGTAGTTAGCAGATTGTAAAATCTAAATCTAAATAACAAACACTATCGCCATATATTTCATGCACTACATAGAGTAACCTATCAGAGAAATTTAACTTTTTGCCGCTTTTAGATGCCAACATTTGGACATTTCTTTTTGAAAACATAATAATTTCGAAAACAATACGAGACCTAAACTAAACTGTTAAAAAGTTTATTTTGAAATTGTCCAGTTGCAAAACCAGAATTACCAGCAAATCAAAAACCACCAGCTTCTCATGCCTCTGGTAATTCAAATCTGTGCATTCAAATCAAATGTTATTGCCATTTTAAAATTTAGGTCCGAATTTTTAATGTGAGGTAGAAATGAAGTCAAATGGTTCCATTCACAAAGTAGTTCAGGAAAATTTGCTTATTGGTAACAGAAACAATAATTTTCGATATTGTCTACATTCTCTACATTGTCAACGCAATTTTTTAATTGTCTAAGTACATTCTTTTGACGTGTAGACTTTTAACTATCTACGCGGTGTAGACTGTAGACGGCACAACGTTGAGCCTGTAATGTTATTATTTATATTCATAAAACTCACTTTTAACTTTTTATTAATAAAGATTTATTTAGGCTTTTATATTTTATTTTACATGTTTATCATTTTATAAGCTTTGTTGTTTGACCATCAATCGACGGCTCCTCAAACAATAATAATCTTTCAACTCCATCGATTTAATCAATATCTAAAACTTAATATTAATTATTACAATATTTCGTAATGCCTAATAAACATATTTTATTTTTGTTATTAAATCATGATAAAGCAAAATAAATTTTGAAATATAAAATATGTTTATTTTACAAAATACAATTTCATGCAATTTCTCAAAAAATCATTAAATATTTTTCGCGTGTACTTATTTCGAAATGCAAAGTGTATTGCAACGCGAATGATGTCGAAATTTCATGATAAGTGTGTGGCATTACATCCTTCCCCTTTTAGAAAAATTTACCAATTGAAGATTTGTATTTTTTTTTTTTTTTTTTTTTTTATAATTAGCTTCTATAAACATTATCTTGTTATTTTAATTTAGTAATCTTAATTATACTCAAATGAATTCCTCTTAAATTTGTATTTACATTCATATAAAAAAATTGCATTCTTGTTTTTATTTTTTTAGACGATTATTGTGTATTTCTTTAATTTCATTATCTATCTTAATCTTTGAATTCACATCATTTCTTTCCACTATTTCAAAAGGTCCAGTGTAGTTACTTTCAAGCTTTCTTCTCTTACCCCTTTTCAGATAAACGAGATCACCTACGCTGAAATTTCCTGGATTTATTTTTTTGTCTAATTCCTTTTTCCTATTTTCTTTTGTTCTTTGTAATAATTCATTAGCTTTTTTGTGCGCTTCTTGTAATCTAAACCTAACTTCTTCTGCATAATTGTCATAATTATAAATCGGGTTCGTTTTATCAGTATCTATGAATGATGGTATGCTAGCTAACTTTCCAAACACTAATTCATATGGAGTGTATTGTGTATCAGTATGTGGAGTTGTATTATAAGAGAATACAAAGCATGGTAACCATTCATCCCAGTTACCATTGGTAGTGAAATTATTTAAATATTCATTTAAAACTCTATGGTTTCGTTCTATTGAAACCAAGGTTTCATGATGATATGGTGTTGAGTTGACTTGATTGATTTTTAGTAATTCACAAATGTTTTTCATTACTTCATTTAAAAATTCAATTCCCATATCTGTTTTTAAAACCTGGAAAATACCATATTTTAACACAAACTTTTCTACTATTGATTTCGCAATGGTTATGGCTTCTTTATTTATTAATGGAATTACTTCTATGTATTTTGTTAATTCGCATTGTAAAGTTAATATGTATCTAAATCCATTCGAAATCTTTAGTGGTCCTACAGTATCTACTGCTAGTACTTCAAAACTACTTCCTGGTGTTTCTGTAATTTTCATTTTCTCTTTCGTATGCCTGATTATCTTATTCTTTTTGCAAGATTCACACTTATTTATAAAGTCTTTGACCATTCTACTCATATTTTTCCAAACATATCTCTGTTTTATTCTACAGATTGTTCTTTTAACACCTGAGTGACCTCCATTTGGATTCGTGTGATTTTCTAAAGTTATTCCTAACATTTCTTTGGTATCTATTATTCTTTTCGGCGGTTTATAAATTATTATTTTTAAATTATTTTCTTCGTTTTTACCTTTTTTTGAGTTCTGCAGAACATTAAATTTATTTTTGAATTCGTTAATATCTATGTGACTAAAAATTAAATCGTTACTTTTCAGCGCTAGTTTATCTATTTTCAGTTTTTGCATGCAGTTAATTAACTTCTCCAATTTTGAATTCATTTCCATAATTGGATTATTGCTAATCAAAATAGTCACAGTTTTTAACCATTTGTTGTCATTGCCGAATTTATTTATGACCTCTAAATCTTTTGTTACATTTATAAATTTATTATTTTTCAGTTTCTCGCGAGTTTTCTGTTCTTTCATACACAAACCTTAATTCTTTTAATTTGTTGACTTCAGTTATAGATGTACATTCCCAAGCGTAGAGTTGGCTCAGGCTCTTTTCTTGGTACCTCTACACTAAAATCTTTAGAATTTTCATCAAGTTTGTTTTTCATACTTCTGGTGATTACATTAATATTTTCTTTTTTTATTAATGCTTCAGTATCCCAAACTATTCTAGATAAAGCATCTGCATTGATATTTAGTTTACCTTGTTTGAAAATTATTTTAAAATTGAAGTCAATTAGATCTAATCGTATTCTGGTCATTTTAGACGATGGGTTCTTATTTGTAAACAGACTTACAAGTGGTCTGTGGTCAGTTACTACAGTAAATTGTCTACCGTAAAGGTAAGGTTTAAAATAATTTATGGCCCAATGTATAGCTATCCATAGTTCGTGTTTATCCATAGATCTACTTGCGTAGGCAATTGGTAGATCTTTCCCAATTTCACCTTGTGATAAGACAGCACCTAACGTGAAATTTGATGCATCCGTTGTTAGATCAAACTCTTTATCAAAATTTGGATACTGTAAGATTGGTGGATCGATTAATTTTGTTTTTAGTAAATTAAATGCTTTTTCACAATCGTCAGACCAAACAAATGCTGTTCCCTTTTTTAATAGGTTATTTAGAGGTTTCGCTATCAAGGCAAAGTTGTTGATGAACCTTCTATAACAGTTACAGAATGCAACGAATCGGCGTGTACTATCAGAATCGGTTGGGCGTGGATAATTTTTAATCACTTCATATTTCGCAGGGTCAGGCTAACCCCCTCACTTGTGATGTAGTGACCTATATACGTGACTTCCTTTTTTAAGAAATTACATTGATTGATTTTTAAATTATATTCTCTTAATCTTTTAAATATTCTAATTAAATTATTATTGTGGTGTTTCATTCCACAACCAAAAACAATTTTATCATCCACATATAAAAAAGCAAGTTCCTCAAGGCCAGCTAATGCTATTGATAGCATTCTTTGGAAGCTATTGGTGGATATCTTTAGTCCAAACGTAACCTTTTAAATTGAAAGTGTCCTTTATTTGTCGAAAAGGCTGTCATAGGGCGAGATTCCTTCACTAGTTCTATTTGATGAAATGAACTAGTTAGGTAAAGCATTGAAAAATATTTCGCTCGGCCTAAATTATCTAATATGTCCTCTAGACGAGTTAATGGAAATTTATCGTCTATAATTTTTTTATTTAATTGCCTATAATCTACAACTAATCTCCATTTCTTATCGCCCTCAGAAGATTTTTTTGGCACAATTAACAATGGAGAATTGTACGGGCTGATTGAAGGTTCTATTATATCATTATTTAAAAGGTTTTCGATTTCTTTATCTATTTCATTATAATGAGCTTTTGGTAACCTATAGTTTTTTATATAGACAGGAGTACTGTTTTCTTTTAGAATTTCTTGTTTGTAGAAATTGTTTGTTGTTAATGTATCACCTGAAACGTAGAAAACATCTATAAATTCCCTACAAATTTTAAAAATTTCTTTTTTTTTATAATCATTATTATTTTCCATGTTTAATTCTTTAATTATTTTCGTGTACCGTTCTTTATTTGAAATGTTAGTATTTTTAGTGTTCCGTATTATATGATAATTACTTAAATTCTTTAATTTTGGTTCATATTTATCTATTTGCACTGCTTGTTCATTAGTGTTTATTATTCTTATATGTGCAATACCATTCTTAGGAATTTAGCCACTGCAAATAAATACTCCTTTACTTATTTCTTCATTTAAAATTATGCTATCTTCACTTCTTTTAATATTTAGAGCTTTTAAAATTTCTGTTCTCGCTGGTATTGTAAAAGTGTTTTGTGTTGGGAGATTGGTCTCCAAGGGTAGAATAATTTCTTCATCTACTGAGTTAATTGTGATTGTGTAAGTTTCGTAATCAATCTTACATCCATTTTTGCTCAAAAAATGCCTACCTATTATTCCATCAGTGTTTATGGGGAAACCCTTATCTACTATATGTATATTTTGTTTTATAATATGATTATGGAATTTAAAGTTTGTATATACAGTGCCTAATGAATATGTTTCGGAGTCTGTCACTCCCGTTATTCTACATTTATTATTACTATCTATAGCTACATTTTCTTTTAATTTATCCACTTTGCAAACAGTGATATCCGATCGTGTATCAACCAGAAATGTCAAGACGTCTCCGGACAAATCTGATTGTAACATTACCAGACTTCCTGAATTTGCATTTATATGGAAAATTAGTGAATTGCTAACTCGTTTGATTGTTTTGTTATATGTCATATCCTCCTGTGATGTTATCGGAGGAATAACCCCGTTTCCCGAGCTTTGTAATACGTGTTATTTCGGTTTTTGCGATTTTCATTATTATAAATTTGATTTCTATGATTTCGATTATTATAATTTTGATTTCTGTAATCAAAATATGCTTTGTTATAACTATTATTTCGGTTTGAGAAACGATTCGAATTTCGTTGCCCATAGTTTGTATTAGCATGATATGAATTATTTTTGTTCAGATAACTATTACTATTTCTGTAGTTATTATAGTGTTCACTATTATAACTGTTATTGCTCCGACCGGCAATTCTACAGTTCCTATTAAATTTGTTTCTGGTAGATTGAAATATTTGATGTTTAAGTTGTGACACATTTTGTGTGTCTGTTTGAAAATTTTTTGAGGCCTCTCTTGCAACTTCTATAGCCTCAGATAAAGTTTTTGGTCTAGCTGCCATTACAGTGGGTTTTAATATATCTAATCCCTCTTTGAATGCATTTAAACCCAATTGATCCGATATCAAATGTACGGGTTTTTTATCTGCATCAGCTAGGATTTTTACTTGTACACTATTTAGTTCATTAACTAACTTTTCAATCTTTTCTATATAATGTTCTATTTTACCCGTTTGCCTAAGTCTATGTATTTCTGATTGTATCTCTAGTGGAGAACGCCTTAAGCCAAAAGCTTTGTTAAATAGTTCTTTTAATTTCTTAAAAGTCTTTGGTTTTTCTTCTAACGTAATTTTTGATTTTACACTATCACTAATTTTAGCTGCTAACACTATCGCGATCAATTTTGGTTGATCAGCTATTTTTAATTCGTCATGTAGCAATTTGACTAAACTTAAAAAAATTTCTAGCTCCTTGTGTTCACCTGTGAAAGTCGGTTACACTTTAATAACTTCACTAATTTTTAGATCCATTTTCTTCTTAAATGGCATTTAAATATGCATACTCTAAATTAATTTCATATATAATTAATATTATAAATTTGATCACAAACACAGAAGTTATATGTATGTCATAAAAATTATTTGTCGTTTTCAAATCATCTGTTTTGAATTGTAATTTAATAGTAGTCACCACAACAACAACACTCGTTTAAAAATATAAAAAAAAAATTTTCTTTATTCCAAGTATAACAAAATGGAACTCATTTTGACAGTTCCAACTTTCATTACATTATTAAGATATTTCATGGAAGACATGGAACTCGCATAATATCCAGTTCGTTGAGTTACGGGTTTTTGTTCCACAGTTCATAGTAAAACTTGTAATAAAATGAAACTTGACCGTGGAACTTACTTCCAACAATTGTTCCATAAAAGTCGAAATAAGTTGGAAGTAGTGATACTTGGGATACAAATATGTTTTGAAATTGGATATTTCTGACACAATTTTTTTTTTATATAATATATTACTGCTACGTATAATTTTTGTTTTCTTATTTTAGTTTAAGAGTTTATTACTCTTTTTAAATTTGTAACAATTTCTTTTTTTACTTTTTCATACATTTTCTTAATTATATAAATTATTACTAATACTAATATTATAACTATAGTTACCTTAAGATATCCTGACAGGTCCATATTATTTGATAGTTGTAGTTGATGGTTGTTGCTCATGGTTTTCTCCTTATTCCGTAGAGTTTCAAGGCCCCTCACTCAATTGAAGAAATCCATTTTGTATTATATATGTATACCCAAATTTTAAGTGAGGGTTTCCACTCTCGTCTGTCAATTTTTTTTTTATATATGTATATATATAGTGTGGTGCGACGGACACTCAACACTTTAGATTAACTTTTTATTCATTATCAATTTATTTTTTTATATAATAATATTAATTATTATAATTAATGACCATTGCTATTGTTATTAACAAGGTATTTTCACTAACAAGGTATTTCACTAATTTAAACTTTTTTATTGTAAACTCACTGTAGATTCAAGTTCGTATTTGCAAGATCGCCATGTAATGTTATTATTTATATTCATAAAACTCACTTTTAACTTTTTATTAATAAAGATTTATTTAGGCTTTTATATTTTATTTTACATGTTTATCTTTTTATAAGCTTTGTTGTTTGACCGCTCTTCAAACAATAATAATCTTTCAACTCCATCGATTTAATCAATATCTAAAACTTAATATTAATTATTACAATATTTCGTAATGCCTAATAAACATATTTTATTTTTGTTATTAAATCATGATAAAGCAAAATAAATTTTGAAATATAAAATATGTTTATTTTACAAAATACAATTTCATGCAATTTCTCAAAAAATCATGAAATATTTTTCGCGTGTACTTATTTCGAAATGCAAAGTGTATTGCAACGCGAATGATTTCGAAATTTCATGATAAGTGTGTGGCATTACATCCTTCCCCTTTTAGAAAAATTTACCAATTGAAGATTTGTATTTTTTTTTTTTTTTTTTTTTATAATTAGCTTCTATAAACATTATCTTGTTATTTTAATTTAGTAATCTTAATTCTACTTAAATGAATTCATCTTAAATTTGTATTTACATTCATATAAAAAATTACATTCTTGTTTTTATTTTTTTAGACGATTATTGTGTATTTCTTTAATTTCATTATCTATCTTAATCTTTGAATTCACATCATTTCTTTCCACTATTTCAAAAGGTCCAGTGTAGTTACTTTCAAGCTTTCTTCTCTTACCCCTTTTCAGATAAACGAGATCACCTACGCTGAAATTTCCTGGATTTATTTTTTTGTCTAATTCCTTTTTCCTATTTTCTTTTGTTCTTTGTAATAATTCATTAGCTTTTTTGTCATAATTATAAATCGGGTTCGTTTTATCAGTATCTATGAATGATGGTATGCTAGCTAACTTTCCAAACACTAATTCATATGGAGTGTATTGTGTATCAGTATGTGGAGTTGTATTATAAGAGAATACGAAGCATGGTAACCATTCATCCCAGTTACCATTGGTAGTGAAATTATTTAAATATTCATTTAAAATTCTATGGTTTCGTTCTATTGAAACCAAGGTTTCATGATGATATGGTGTTGAGTTGACTTGATTGATTTTTAGTAATTCACAAATGTTTTTCATTACTTCATTTAAAAATTCAATTCCCATATCTGTTTTTAAAACCTGAAAAATACCATATTTTAACACAAACTTTTCTACTATTGATTTCGCAATGGTTATGGCTTCTTTATTTATTAATGGAATTACTTCTATGTATTTTGTTAATTCGCATTGTAAAGTTAATATGTATCTAAATCCATTCGAAATCTTTAGTGGTCCTACAGTATCTACTGCTAGTACTTCAAAACTACTTCCTGGTGTTTCTGTAATTTTCATTTTCTCTTTCGTATGCCTGATTATCTTATTCTTTTTGCAAGATTCACACTTATTTATAAAGTCTTTGACCATTCTACTCATATTTTTCCAAACATATCTCTGTTTTATTCTACAGATTGTTCTTTTAACACCTGAGTGACCTCCATTTGGATTCGTGTGATTTTCTAAAGTTATTCCTAACATTTCTTTGGTATCTATTATTCTTTTCGGCGGTTTATAAATTATTATTTTTAAATTATTTTCTTCGTTTTTACCTTTTTTTGAGTTCTGCAGAACATTAAATTTATTTTTGAATTCGTTAATATCTATGTGACTAAAAATTAAATCGTTACTTTTCAGCGCTAGTTTATCTATTTTCAGTTTTTGCATGCAGTTAATTAACTTCTCCAATTTTGAATTCATTTCCATAATTGGATTATTGCTAATCAAAATAGTCACAGTTTTTAACCATTTGTTGTCATTGCCGAATTTATTTATGACCTCTAAATCTTTTGTTACATTTATAAATTTATTATTTTTCAGTTTCTCGCGAGTTTTCTGTTCTTTCATACACAAACCTTAATTCTTTTAATTTGTTGACTTCAGTTATAGATGTACATTCCCAAGCGTAGAGTTGGCTCAGGCTCTTTTCTTGGTACCTCTACACTAAAATCTTTAGAATTTTCATCAAGTTTGTTTTTCATACTTCTGGTGATTACATTAATATTTTCTTTTTTTATTAATGCTTCAGTATCCCAAACTATTCTAGATAAAGCATCTGCATTGATATTTAGTTTACCTTGTTTGAAAATTATTTTAAAATTGAAGTCAATTAGATCTAATCGTATTCTGGTCATTTTAGACGATGGGTTCTTATTTGTAAACAGACTTACAAGTGGTCTGTGGTCAGTTACTACAGTAAATTGTCTACCGTAAAGGTAAGGTTTAAAATAATTTATGGCCCAATGTATAGCTATCCATAGTTCGTGTTTATCCATAGATCTACTTGCGTAGGCAATTGGTAGATCTTTCCCAATTTCACCTTGTGATAAGACAGCACCTAACGTGAAATTTGATGCATCCGTTGTTAGATCAAACTCTTTATCAAAATTTGGATACTGTAAGATTGGTGGATCGATTAATTTTGTTTTTAGTAAATTAAATGCTTTTTCACAATCGTCAGACCAAACAAATGCTGTTCCCTTTTTTAATAGGTTATTTAGAGGTTTCGCTATCAAGGCAAAGTTGTTGATGAACCTTCTATAACAGTTACAGAATGCAACGAATCGGCGTGTACTATCAGAATCGGTTGGGCGTGGATAATTTTTAATCACTTCATATTTCGCAGGGTCAGGCTAACCCCCTCACTTGTGATGTAGTGACCTATATACGTGACTTCCTTTTTTAAGAAATTACATTGATTGATTTTTAAATTATATTCTCTTAATCTTTTAAATATTCTAATTAAATTATTATTGTGGTGTTTCATTCCACAACCAAAAACAATTTTATCATCCACATATAAAAAAGCAAGTTCCTCAAGGCCAGCTAATGCTATTGATAGCATTCTTTGGAAGCTATTGGTGGATATCTTTAGTCCAAACGTAACCTTTTAAATTGAAAGTGTCCTTTATTTGTCGAAAAGGCTGTCATAGGGCGAGATTCCTTCACTAGTTCTATTTGATGAAATGAACTAGTTAGGTAAAGCATTGAAAAATATTTCGCTCGGCCTAAATTATCTAATATGTCCTCTAGACGAGTTAATGGAAATTTATCGTCTATAATTTTTTTATTTAATTGCCTATAATCTACAACTAATCTCCATTTCTTATCGCCCTCAGAAGATTTTTTTGGCACAATTAACAATGGAGAATTGTACGGGCTGATTGAAGGTTCTATTATATCATTATTTAAAAGGTTTTCGATTTCTTTATCTATTTCATTATAATGAGCTTTTGGTAACCTATAGTTTTTTATATAGACAGGAGTACTGTTTTCTTTTAGAATTTCTTGTTTGTAGAAATTGTTTGTTGTTAATGTATCACCTGAAACGTAGAAAACATCTATAAATTCCCTACAAATTTTAAAAATTTCTTTTTTTTTATAATCATTATTATTTTCCATGTTTAATTCTTTAATTATTTTCGTGTACCGTTCTTTATTTGAAATGTTAGTATTTTTAGTGTTCCGTATTATATGATAATTACTTAAATTCTTTAATTTTGGTTCATATTTATCTATTTGCACTGCTTGTTCATTAGTGTTTATTATTCTTATATGTGCAATACCATTCTTAGGAATTTAGCCACTGCAAATAAATACTCCTTTACTTATTTCTTCATTTAAAATTATGCTATCTTCACTTCTTTTAATATTTAGAGCTTTTAAAATTTCTGTTCTCGCTGGTATTGTAAAAGTGTTTTGTGTTGGGAGATTGGTCTCCAAGGGTAGAATAATTTCTTCATCTACTGAGTTAATTGTGATTGTGTAAGTTTCGTAATCAATCTTACATCCATTTTTGCTCAAAAAATGCCTACCTATTATTCCATCAGTGTTTATGGGGAAACCCTTATCTACTATATGTATATTTTGTTTTATAATATGATTATGGAATTTAAAGTTTGTATATACAGTGCCTAATGAATATGTTTCGGAGTCTGTCACTCCCGTTATTCTACATTTATTATTACTATCTATAGCTACATTTTCTTTTAATTTATCCACTTTGCAAACAGTGATATCCGATCGTGTATCAACCAGAAATGTCAAGACGTCTCCGGACAAATCTGATTGTAACATTACCAGACTTCCTGAATTTGCATTTATATGGAAAATTAGTGAATTGCTAACTCGTTTGATTGTTTTGTTATATGTCATATCCTCCTGTGATGTTATCGGAGGAATAACCCCGTTTCCCGAGCTTTGTAATACGTGTTATTTCGGTTTTTGCGATTTTCATTATTATAAATTTGATTTCTATGATTTCGATTATTATAATTTTGATTTCTGTAATCAAAATATGCTTTGTTATAACTATTATTTCGGTTTGAGAAACGATTCGAATTTCGTTGCCCATAGTTTGTATTAGCATGATATGAATTATTTTTGTTCAGATAACTATTACTATTTCTGTAGTTATTATAGTGTTCACTATTATAACTGTTATTGCTCCGACCGGCAATTCTACAGTTCCTATTAAATTTGTTTCTGGTAGATTGAAATATTTGATGTTTAAGTTGTGACACATTTTGTGTGTCTGTTTGAAAATTTTTTGAGGCCTCTCTTGCAACTTCTATAGCCTCAGATAAAGTTTTTGGTCTAGCTGCCATTACAGTGGGTTTTAATATATCTAATCCCTCTTTGAATGCATTTAAACCCAATTGATCCGATATCAAATGTACGGGTTTTTTATCTGCATCAGCTAGGATTTTTACTTGTACACTATTTAGTTCATTAACTAACTTTTCAATCTTTTCTATATAATGTTCTATTTTACCCGTTTGCCTAAGTCTATGTATTTCTGATTGTATCTCTAGTGGAGAACGCCTTAAGCCAAAAGCTTTGTTAAATAGTTCTTTTAATTTCTTAAAAGTCTTTGGTTTTTCTTCTAACGTAATTTTTGATTTTACACTATCACTAATTTTAGCTGCTAACACTATCGCGATCAATTTTGGTTGATCAGCTATTTTTAATTCGTCATGTAGCAATTTGACTAAACTTAAAAAAATTTCTAGCTCCTTGTGTTCACCTGTGAAAGTCGGTTACACTTTAATAACTTCACTAATTTTTAGATCCATTTTCTTCTTAAATGGCATTTAAATATGCATACTCTAAATTAATTTCATATATAATTAATATTATAAATTTGATCACAAACACAGAAGTTATATGTATGTCATAAAAATTATTTGTCGTTTTCAAATCATCTGTTTTGAATTGTAATTTAATAGTAGTCACCACAACAACAACACTCGTTTAAAAATATAAAAAAAAAATTTTCTTTATTCCAAGTATAACAAAATGGAACTCATTTTGACAGTTCCAACTTTCATTACATTATTAAGATATTTCATGGAAGACATGGAACTCGCATAATATCCAGTTCGTTGAGTTACGGGTTTTTGTTCCACAGTTCATAGTAAAACTTGTAATAAAATGAAACTTGACCGTGGAACTTACTTCCAACAATTGTTCCATAAAAGTCGAAATAAGTTGGAAGTAGTGATACTTGGGATACAAATATGTTTTGAAATTGGATATTTCTGACACAATTTTTTTTTTATATAATATATTACTGCTACGTATAATTTTTGTTTTCTTATTTTAGTTTAAGAGTTTATTACTCTTTTTAAATTTGTAACAATTTCTTTTTTTACTTTTTCATACATTTTCTTAATTATATAAATTATTACTAATACTAATATTATAACTATAGTTACCTTAAGATATCCTGACAGGTCCATATTATTTGATAGTTGTAGTTGATGGTTGTTGCTCATGGTTTTCTCCTTATTCCGTAGAGTTTCAAGGCCCCTCACTCAATTGAAGAAATCCATTTTGTATTATATATGTATACCCAAATTTTAAGTGAGGGTTTCCACTCTCGTCTGTCAATTTTTTTTTTATATATGTATATATATAGTGTGGTGCGACGGACACTCAACACTTTAGATTAACTTTTTATTCATTATCAATTTATTTTTTTATATAATAATATTAATTATTATAATTAATGACCATTGCTATTGTTATTAACAAGGTATTTTCACTAACAAGGTATTTCACTAATTTAAACTTTTTTATTGTAAACTCACTGTAGATTCAAGTTCGTATTTGCAAGATCGCCATGTAATGTTATTATTTATATTCATAAAACTCACTTTTAACTTTTTATTAATAAAGATTTATTTAGGCTTTTATATTTTATTTTACATGTTTATCTTTTTATAAGCTTTGTTGTTTGACCGCTCTTCAAACAATAATAATCTTTCAACTCCATCGATTTAATCAATATCTAAAACTTAATATTAATTATTACAATATTTCGTAATGCCTAATAAACATATTTTATTTTTGTTATTAAATCATGATAAAGCAAAATAAATTTTGAAATATAAAATATGTTTATTTTACAAAATACAATTTCATGCAATTTCTCAAAAAATCATGAAATATTTTTCGCGTGTACTTATTTCGAAATGCAAAGTGTATTGCAACGCGAATGATTTCGAAATTTCATGATAAGTGTGTGGCATTACATCCTTCCCCTTTTAGAAAAATTTACCAATTGAAGATTTGTATTTTTTTTTTTTTTTTTTTTTTATAATTAGCTTCTATAAACATTATCTTGTTATTTTAATTTAGTAATCTTAATTCTACTTAAATGAATTCATCTTAAATTTGTATTTACATTCATATAAAAAATTACATTCTTGTTTTTATTTTTTTAGACGATTATTGTGTATTTCTTTAATTTCATTATCTATCTTAATCTTTGAATTCACATCATTTCTTTCCACTATTTCAAAAGGTCCAGTGTAGTTACTTTCAAGCTTTCTTCTCTTACCCCTTTTCAGATAAACGAGATCACCTACGCTGAAATTTCCTGGATTTATTTTTTTGTCTAATTCCTTTTTCCTATTTTCTTTTGTTCTTTGTAATAATTCATTAGCTTTTTTGTCATAATTATAAATCGGGTTCGTTTTATCAGTATCTATGAATGATGGTATGCTAGCTAACTTTCCAAACACTAATTCATATGGAGTGTATTGTGTATCAGTATGTGGAGTTGTATTATAAGAGAATACGAAGCATGGTAACCATTCATCCCAGTTACCATTGGTAGTGAAATTATTTAAATATTCATTTAAAATTCTATGGTTTCGTTCTATTGAAACCAAGGTTTCATGATGATATGGTGTTGAGTTGACTTGATTGATTTTTAGTAATTCACAAATGTTTTTCATTACTTCATTTAAAAATTCAATTCCCATATCTGTTTTTAAAACCTGGAAAATACCATATTTTAACACAAACTTTTCTACTATTGATTTCGCAATGGTTATGGCTTCTTTATTTATTAATGGAATTACTTCTATGTATTTTGTTAATTCGCATTGTAAAGTTAATATGTATCTAAATCCATTCGAAATCTTTAGTGGTCCTACAGTATCTACTGCTAGTACTTCAAAACTACTTCCTGGTGTTTCTGTAATTTTCATTTTCTCTTTCGTATGCCTGATTATCTTATTCTTTTTGCAAGATTCACACTTATTTATAAAGTCTTTGACCATTCTACTCATATTTTTCCAAACATATCTCTGTTTTATTCTACAGATTGTTCTTTTAACACCTGAGTGACCTCCATTTGGATTCGTGTGATTTTCTAAAGTTATTCCTAACATTTCTTTGGTATCTATTATTCTTTTCGGCGGTTTATAAATTATTATTTTTAAATTATTTTCTTCGTTTTTACCTTTTTTTGAGTTCTGCAGAACATTAAATTTATTTTTGAATTCGTTAATATCTATGTGACTAAAAATTAAATCGTTACTTTTCAGCGCTAGTTTATCTATTTTCAGTTTTTGCATGCAGTTAATTAACTTCTCCAATTTTGAATTCATTTCCATAATTGGATTATTGCTAATCAAAATAGTCACAGTTTTTAACCATTTGTTGTCATTGCCGAATTTATTTATGACCTCTAAATCTTTTGTTACATTTATAAATTTATTATTTTTCAGTTTCTCGCGAGTTTTCTGTTCTTTCATACACAAACCTTAATTCTTTTAATTTGTTGACTTCAGTTATAGATGTACATTCCCAAGCGTAGAGTTGGCTCAGGCTCTTTTCTTGGTACCTCTACACTAAAATCTTTAGAATTTTCATCAAGTTTGTTTTTCATACTTCTGGTGATTACATTAATATTTTCTTTTTTTATTAATGCTTCAGTATCCCAAACTATTCTAGATAAAGCATCTGCATTGATATTTAGTTTACCTTGTTTGAAAATTATTTTAAAATTGAAGTCAATTAGATCTAATCGTATTCTGGTCATTTTAGACGATGGGTTCTTATTTGTAAACAGACTTACAAGTGGTCTGTGGTCAGTTACTACAGTAAATTGTCTACCGTAAAGGTAAGGTTTAAAATAATTTATGGCCCAATGTATAGCTATCCATAGTTCGTGTTTATCCATAGATCTACTTGCGTAGGCAATTGGTAGATCTTTCCCAATTTCACCTTGTGATAAGACAGCACCTAACGTGAAATTTGATGCATCCGTTGTTAGATCAAACTCTTTATCAAAATTTGGATACTGTAAGATTGGTGGATCGATTAATTTTGTTTTTAGTAAATTAAATGCTTTTTCACAATCGTCAGACCAAACAAATGCTGTTCCCTTTTTTAATAGGTTATTTAGAGGTTTCGCTATCAAGGCAAAGTTGTTGATGAACCTTCTATAACAGTTACAGAATGCAACGAATCGGCGTGTACTATCAGAATCGGTTGGGCGTGGATAATTTTTAATCACTTCATATTTCGCAGGGTCAGGCTAACCCCCTCACTTGTGATGTAGTGACCTATATACGTGACTTCCTTTTTTAAGAAATTACATTGATTGATTTTTAAATTATATTCTCTTAATCTTTTAAATATTCTAATTAAATTATTATTGTGGTGTTTCATTCCACAACCAAAAACAATTTTATCATCCACATATAAAAAAGCAAGTTCCTCAAGGCCAGCTAATGCTATTGATAGCATTCTTTGGAAGCTATTGGTGGATATCTTTAGTCCAAACGTAACCTTTTAAATTGAAAGTGTCCTTTATTTGTCGAAAAGGCTGTCATAGGGCGAGATTCCTTCACTAGTTCTATTTGATGAAATGAACTAGTTAGGTAAAGCATTGAAAAATATTTCGCTCGGCCTAAATTATCTAATATGTCCTCTAGACGAGTTAATGGAAATTTATCGTCTATAATTTTTTTATTTAATTGCCTATAATCTACAACTAATCTCCATTTCTTATCGCCCTCAGAAGATTTTTTTGGCACAATTAACAATGGAGAATTGTACGGGCTGATTGAAGGTTCTATTATATCATTATTTAAAAGGTTTTCGATTTCTTTATCTATTTCATTATAATGAGCTTTTGGTAACCTATAGTTTTTTATATAGACAGGAGTACTGTTTTCTTTTAGAATTTCTTGTTTGTAGAAATTGTTTGTTGTTAATGTATCACCTGAAACGTAGAAAACATCTATAAATTCCCTACAAATTTTAAAAATTTCTTTTTTTTTATAATCATTATTATTTTCCATGTTTAATTCTTTAATTATTTTCGTGTACCGTTCTTTATTTGAAATGTTAGTATTTTTAGTGTTCCGTATTATATGATAATTACTTAAATTCTTTAATTTTGGTTCATATTTATCTATTTGCACTGCTTGTTCATTAGTGTTTATTATTCTTATATGTGCAATACCATTCTTAGGAATTTAGCCACTGCAAATAAATACTCCTTTACTTATTTCTTCATTTAAAATTATGCTATCTTCACTTCTTTTAATATTTAGAGCTTTTAAAATTTCTGTTCTCGCTGGTATTGTAAAAGTGTTTTGTGTTGGGAGATTGGTCTCCAAGGGTAGAATAATTTCTTCATCTACTGAGTTAATTGTGATTGTGTAAGTTTCGTAATCAATCTTACATCCATTTTTGCTCAAAAAATGCCTACCTATTATTCCATCAGTGTTTATGGGGAAACCCTTATCTACTATATGTATATTTTGTTTTATAATATGATTATGGAATTTAAAGTTTGTATATACAGTGCCTAATGAATATGTTTCGGAGTCTGTCACTCCCGTTATTCTACATTTATTATTACTATCTATAGCTACATTTTCTTTTAATTTATCCACTTTGCAAACAGTGATATCCGATCGTGTATCAACCAGAAATGTCAAGACGTCTCCGGACAAATCTGATTGTAACATTACCAGACTTCCTGAATTTGCATTTATATGGAAAATTAGTGAATTGCTAACTCGTTTGATTGTTTTGTTATATGTCATATCCTCCTGTGATGTTATCGGAGGAATAACCCCGTTTCCCGAGCTTTGTAATACGTGTTATTTCGGTTTTTGCGATTTTCATTATTATAAATTTGATTTCTATGATTTCGATTATTATAATTTTGATTTCTGTAATCAAAATATGCTTTGTTATAACTATTATTTCGGTTTGAGAAACGATTCGAATTTCGTTGCCCATAGTTTGTATTAGCATGATATGAATTATTTTTGTTCAGATAACTATTACTATTTCTGTAGTTATTATAGTGTTCACTATTATAACTGTTATTGCTCCGACCGGCAATTCTACAGTTCCTATTAAATTTGTTTCTGGTAGATTGAAATATTTGATGTTTAAGTTGTGACACATTTTGTGTGTCTGTTTGAAAATTTTTTGAGGCCTCTCTTGCAACTTCTATAGCCTCAGATAAAGTTTTTGGTCTAGCTGCCATTACAGTGGGTTTTAATATATCTAATCCCTCTTTGAATGCATTTAAACCCAATTGATCCGATATCAAATGTACGGGTTTTTTATCTGCATCAGCTAGGATTTTTACTTGTACACTATTTAGTTCATTAACTAACTTTTCAATCTTTTCTATATAATGTTCTATTTTACCCGTTTGCCTAAGTCTATGTATTTCTGATTGTATCTCTAGTGGAGAACGCCTTAAGCCAAAAGCTTTGTTAAATAGTTCTTTTAATTTCTTAAAAGTCTTTGGTTTTTCTTCTAACGTAATTTTTGATTTTACACTATCACTAATTTTAGCTGCTAACACTATCGCGATCAATTTTGGTTGATCAGCTATTTTTAATTCGTCATGTAGCAATTTGACTAAACTTAAAAAAATTTCTAGCTCCTTGTGTTCACCTGTGAAAGTCGGTTACACTTTAATAACTTCACTAATTTTTAGATCCATTTTCTTCTTAAATGGCATTTAAATATGCATACTCTAAATTAATTTCATATATAATTAATATTATAAATTTGATCACAAACACAGAAGTTATATGTATGTCATAAAAATTATTTGTCGTTTTCAAATCATCTGTTTTGAATTGTAATTTAATAGTAGTCACCACAACAACAACACTCGTTTAAAAATATAAAAAAAAAATTTTCTTTATTCCAAGTATAACAAAATGGAACTCATTTTGACAGTTCCAACTTTCATTACATTATTAAGATATTTCATGGAAGACATGGAACTCGCATAATATCCAGTTCGTTGAGTTACGGGTTTTTGTTCCACAGTTCATAGTAAAACTTGTAATAAAATGAAACTTGACCGTGGAACTTACTTCCAACAATTGTTCCATAAAAGTCGAAATAAGTTGGAAGTAGTGATACTTGGGATACAAATATGTTTTGAAATTGGATATTTCTGACACAATTTTTTTTTTATATAATATATTACTGCTACGTATAATTTTTGTTTTCTTATTTTAGTTTAAGAGTTTATTACTCTTTTTAAATTTGTAACAATTTCTTTTTTTACTTTTTCATACATTTTCTTAATTATATAAATTATTACTAATACTAATATTATAACTATAGTTACCTTAAGATATCCTGACAGGTCCATATTATTTGATAGTTGTAGTTGATGGTTGTTGCTCATGGTTTTCTCCTTATTCCGTAGAGTTTCAAGGCCCCTCACTCAATTGAAGAAATCCATTTTGTATTATATATGTATACCCAAATTTTAAGTGAGGGTTTCCACTCTCGTCTGTCAATTTTTTTTTTATATATGTATATATATAGTGTGGTGCGACGGACACTCAACACTTTAGATTAACTTTTTATTCATTATCAATTTATTTTTTTATATAATAATATTAATTATTATAATTAATGACCATTGCTATTGTTATTAACAAGGTATTTTCACTAACAAGGTATTTCACTAATTTAAACTTTTTTATTGTAAACTCACTGTAGATTCAAGTTCGTATTTGCAAGATCGCCATGTAATGTTATTATTTATATTCATAAAACTCACTTTTAACTTTTTATTAATAAAGATTTATTTAGGCTTTTATATTTTATTTTACATGTTTATCTTTTTATAAGCTTTGTTGTTTGACCGCTCTTCAAACAATAATAATCTTTCAACTCCATCGATTTAATCAATATCTAAAACTTAATATTAATTATTACAATATTTCGTAATGCCTAATAAACATATTTTATTTTTGTTATTAAATCATGATAAAGCAAAATAAATTTTGAAATATAAAATATGTTTATTTTACAAAATACAATTTCATGCAATTTCTCAAAAAATCATGAAATATTTTTCGCGTGTACTTATTTCGAAATGCAAAGTGTATTGCAACGCGAATGATTTCGAAATTTCATGATAAGTGTGTGGCATTACATCCTTCCCCTTTTAGAAAAATTTACCAATTGAAGATTTGTATTTTTTTTTTTTTTTTTTTTTTATAATTAGCTTCTATAAACATTATCTTGTTATTTTAATTTAGTAATCTTAATTCTACTTAAATGAATTCATCTTAAATTTGTATTTACATTCATATAAAAAATTACATTCTTGTTTTTATTTTTTTAGACGATTATTGTGTATTTCTTTAATTTCATTATCTATCTTAATCTTTGAATTCACATCATTTCTTTCCACTATTTCAAAAGGTCCAGTGTAGTTACTTTCAAGCTTTCTTCTCTTACCCCTTTTCAGATAAACGAGATCACCTACGCTGAAATTTCCTGGATTTATTTTTTTGTCTAATTCCTTTTTCCTATTTTCTTTTGTTCTTTGTAATAATTCATTAGCTTTTTTGTCATAATTATAAATCGGGTTCGTTTTATCAGTATCTATGAATGATGGTATGCTAGCTAACTTTCCAAACACTAATTCATATGGAGTGTATTGTGTATCAGTATGTGGAGTTGTATTATAAGAGAATACGAAGCATGGTAACCATTCATCCCAGTTACCATTGGTAGTGAAATTATTTAAATATTCATTTAAAATTCTATGGTTTCGTTCTATTGAAACCAAGGTTTCATGATGATATGGTGTTGAGTTGACTTGATTGATTTTTAGTAATTCACAAATGTTTTTCATTACTTCATTTAAAAATTCAATTCCCATATCTGTTTTTAAAACCTGGAAAATACCATATTTTAACACAAACTTTTCCACTATTGATTTCGCAATGGTTATGGCTTCTTTATTTATTAATGGAATTACTTCTATGTATTTTGTTAATTCGCATTGTAAAGTTAATATGTATCTAAATCCATTCGAAATCTTTAGTGGTCCTACAGTATCTACTGCTAGTACTTCAAAACTACTTCCTGGTGTTTCTGTAATTTTCATTTTCTCTTTCGTATGCCTGATTATCTTATTCTTTTTGCAAGATTCACACTTATTTATAAAGTCTTTGACCATTCTACTCATATTTTTCCAAACATATCTCTGTTTTATTCTACAGATTGTTCTTTTAACACCTGAGTGACCTCCATTTGGATTCGTGTGATTTTCTAAAGTTATTCCTAACATTTCTTTGGTATCTATTATTCTTTTCGGCGGTTTATAAATTATTATTTTTAAATTATTTTCTTCGTTTTTACCTTTTTTTGAGTTCTGCAGAACATTAAATTTATTTTTGAATTCGTTAATATCTATGTGACTAAAAATTAAATCGTTACTTTTCAGCGCTAGTTTATCTATTTTCAGTTTTTGCATGCAGTTAATTAACTTCTCCAATTTTGAATTCATTTCCATAATTGGATTATTGCTAATCAAAATAGTCACAGTTTTTAACCATTTGTTGTCATTGCCGAATTTATTTATGACCTCTAAATCTTTTGTTACATTTATAAATTTATTATTTTTCAGTTTCTCGCGAGTTTTCTGTTCTTTCATACACAAACCTTAATTCTTTTAATTTGTTGACTTCAGTTATAGATGTACATTCCCAAGCGTAGAGTTGGCTCAGGCTCTTTTCTTGGTACCTCTACACTAAAATCTTTAGAATTTTCATCAAGTTTGTTTTTCATACTTCTGGTGATTACATTAATATTTTCTTTTTTTATTAATGCTTCAGTATCCCAAACTATTCTAGATAAAGCATCTGCATTGATATTTAGTTTACCTTGTTTGAAAATTATTTTAAAATTGAAGTCAATTAGATCTAATCGTATTCTGGTCATTTTAGACGATGGGTTCTTATTTGTAAACAGACTTACAAGTGGTCTGTGGTCAGTTACTACAGTAAATTGTCTACCGTAAAGGTAAGGTTTAAAATAATTTATGGCCCAATGTATAGCTATCCATAGTTCGTGTTTATCCATAGATCTACTTGCGTAGGCAATTGGTAGATCTTTCCCAATTTCACCTTGTGATAAGACAGCACCTAACGTGAAATTTGATGCATCCGTTGTTAGATCAAACTCTTTATCAAAATTTGGATACTGTAAGATTGGTGGATCGATTAATTTTGTTTTTAGTAAATTAAATGCTTTTTCACAATCGTCAGACCAAACAAATGCTGTTCCCTTTTTTAATAGGTTATTTAGAGGTTTCGCTATCAAGGCAAAGTTGTTGATGAACCTTCTATAACAGTTACAGAATGCAACGAATCGGCGTGTACTATCAGAATCGGTTGGGCGTGGATAATTTTTAATCACTTCATATTTCGCAGGGTCAGGCTAACCCCCTCACTTGTGATGTAGTGACCTATATACGTGACTTCCTTTTTTAAGAAATTACATTGATTGATTTTTAAATTATATTCTCTTAATCTTTTAAATATTCTAATTAAATTATTATTGTGGTGTTTCATTCCACAACCAAAAACAATTTTATCATCCACATATAAAAAAGCAAGTTCCTCAAGGCCAGCTAATGCTATTGATAGCATTCTTTGGAAGCTATTGGTGGATATCTTTAGTCCAAACGTAACCTTTTAAATTGAAAGTGTCCTTTATTTGTCGAAAAGGCTGTCATAGGGCGAGATTCCTTCACTAGTTCTATTTGATGAAATGAACTAGTTAGGTAAAGCATTGAAAAATATTTCGCTCGGCCTAAATTATCTAATATGTCCTCTAGACGAGTTAATGGAAATTTATCGTCTATAATTTTTTTATTTAATTGCCTATAATCTACAACTAATCTCCATTTCTTATCGCCCTCAGAAGATTTTTTTGGCACAATTAACAATGGAGAATTGTACGGGCTGATTGAAGGTTCTATTATATCATTATTTAAAAGGTTTTCGATTTCTTTATCTATTTCATTATAATGAGCTTTTGGTAACCTATAGTTTTTTATATAGACAGGAGTACTGTTTTCTTTTAGAATTTCTTGTTTGTAGAAATTGTTTGTTGTTAATGTATCACCTGAAACGTAGAAAACATCTATAAATTCCCTACAAATTTTAAAAATTTCTTTTTTTTTATAATCATTATTATTTTCCATGTTTAATTCTTTAATTATTTTCGTGTACCGTTCTTTATTTGAAATGTTAGTATTTTTAGTGTTCCGTATTATATGATAATTACTTAAATTCTTTAATTTTGGTTCATATTTATCTATTTGCACTGCTTGTTCATTAGTGTTTATTATTCTTATATGTGCAATACCATTCTTAGGAATTTAGCCACTGCAAATAAATACTCCTTTACTTATTTCTTCATTTAAAATTATGCTATCTTCACTTCTTTTAATATTTAGAGCTTTTAAAATTTCTGTTCTCGCTGGTATTGTAAAAGTGTTTTGTGTTGGGAGATTGGTCTCCAAGGGTAGAATAATTTCTTCATCTACTGAGTTAATTGTGATTGTGTAAGTTTCGTAATCAATCTTACATCCATTTTTGCTCAAAAAATGCCTACCTATTATTCCATCAGTGTTTATGGGGAAACCCTTATCTACTATATGTATATTTTGTTTTATAATATGATTATGGAATTTAAAGTTTGTATATACAGTGCCTAATGAATATGTTTCGGAGTCTGTCACTCCCGTTATTCTACATTTATTATTACTATCTATAGCTACATTTTCTTTTAATTTATCCACTTTGCAAACAGTGATATCCGATCGTGTATCAACCAGAAATGTCAAGACGTCTCCGGACAAATCTGATTGTAACATTACCAGACTTCCTGAATTTGCATTTATATGGAAAATTAGTGAATTGCTAACTCGTTTGATTGTTTTGTTATATGTCATATCCTCCTGTGATGTTATCGGAGGAATAACCCCGTTTCCCGAGCTTTGTAATACGTGTTATTTCGGTTTTTGCGATTTTCATTATTATAAATTTGATTTCTATGATTTCGATTATTATAATTTTGATTTCTGTAATCAAAATATGCTTTGTTATAACTATTATTTCGGTTTGAGAAACGATTCGAATTTCGTTGCCCATAGTTTGTATTAGCATGATATGAATTATTTTTGTTCAGATAACTATTACTATTTCTGTAGTTATTATAGTGTTCACTATTATAACTGTTATTGCTCCGACCGGCAATTCTACAGTTCCTATTAAATTTGTTTCTGGTAGATTGAAATATTTGATGTTTAAGTTGTGACACATTTTGTGTGTCTGTTTGAAAATTTTTTGAGGCCTCTCTTGCAACTTCTATAGCCTCAGATAAAGTTTTTGGTCTAGCTGCCATTACAGTGGGTTTTAATATATCTAATCCCTCTTTGAATGCATTTAAACCCAATTGATCCGATATCAAATGTACGGGTTTTTTATCTGCATCAGCTAGGATTTTTACTTGTACACTATTTAGTTCATTAACTAACTTTTCAATCTTTTCTATATAATGTTCTATTTTACCCGTTTGCCTAAGTCTATGTATTTCTGATTGTATCTCTAGTGGAGAACGCCTTAAGCCAAAAGCTTTGTTAAATAGTTCTTTTAATTTCTTAAAAGTCTTTGGTTTTTCTTCTAACGTAATTTTTGATTTTACACTATCACTAATTTTAGCTGCTAACACTATCGCGATCAATTTTGGTTGATCAGCTATTTTTAATTCGTCATGTAGCAATTTGACTAAACTTAAAAAAATTTCTAGCTCCTTGTGTTCACCTGTGAAAGTCGGTTACACTTTAATAACTTCACTAATTTTTAGATCCATTTTCTTCTTAAATGGCATTTAAATATGCATACTCTAAATTAATTTCATATATAATTAATATTATAAATTTGATCACAAACACAGAAGTTATATGTATGTCATAAAAATTATTTGTCGTTTTCAAATCATCTGTTTTGAATTGTAATTTAATAGTAGTCACCACAACAACAACACTCGTTTAAAAATATAAAAAAAAAATTTTCTTTATTCCAAGTATAACAAAATGGAACTCATTTTGACAGTTCCAACTTTCATTACATTATTAAGATATTTCATGGAAGACATGGAACTCGCATAATATCCAGTTCGTTGAGTTACGGGTTTTTGTTCCACAGTTCATAGTAAAACTTGTAATAAAATGAAACTTGACCGTGGAACTTACTTCCAACAATTGTTCCATAAAAGTCGAAATAAGTTGGAAGTAGTGATACTTGGGATACAAATATGTTTTGAAATTGGATATTTCTGACACAATTTTTTTTTTATATAATATATTACTGCTACGTATAATTTTTGTTTTCTTATTTTAGTTTAAGAGTTTATTACTCTTTTTAAATTTGTAACAATTTCTTTTTTTACTTTTTCATACATTTTCTTAATTATATAAATTATTACTAATACTAATATTATAACTATAGTTACCTTAAGATATCCTGACAGGTCCATATTATTTGATAGTTGTAGTTGATGGTTGTTGCTCATGGTTTTCTCCTTATTCCGTAGAGTTTCAAGGCCCCTCACTCAATTGAAGAAATCCATTTTGTATTATATATGTATACCCAAATTTTAAGTGAGGGTTTCCACTCTCGTCTGTCAATTTTTTTTTTATATATGTATATATATAGTGTGGTGCGACGGACACTCAACACTTTAGATTAACTTTTTATTCATTATCAATTTATTTTTTTATATAATAATATTAATTATTATAATTAATGACCATTGCTATTGTTATTAACAAGGTATTTTCACTAACAAGGTATTTCACTAATTTAAACTTTTTTATTGTAAACTCACTGTAGATTCAAGTTCGTATTTGCAAGATCGCCATGTAATGTTATTATTTATATTCATAAAACTCACTTTTAACTTTTTATTAATAAAGATTTATTTAGGCTTTTATATTTTATTTTACATGTTTATCTTTTTATAAGCTTTGTTGTTTGACCGCTCTTCAAACAATAATAATCTTTCAACTCCATCGATTTAATCAATATCTAAAACTTAATATTAATTATTACAATATTTCGTAATGCCTAATAAACATATTTTATTTTTGTTATTAAATCATGATAAAGCAAAATAAATTTTGAAATATAAAATATGTTTATTTTACAAAATACAATTTCATGCAATTTCTCAAAAAATCATGAAATATTTTTCGCGTGTACTTATTTCGAAATGCAAAGTGTATTGCAACGCGAATGATTTCGAAATTTCATGATAAGTGTGTGGCATTACATCCTTCCCCTTTTAGAAAAATTTACCAATTGAAGATTTGTATTTTTTTTTTTTTTTTTTTTTATAATTAGCTTCTATAAACATTATCTTGTTATTTTAATTTAGTAATCTTAATTCTACTTAAATGAATTCATCTTAAATTTGTATTTACATTCATATAAAAAATTACATTCTTGTTTTTATTTTTTTAGACGATTATTGTGTATTTCTTTAATTTCATTATCTATCTTAATCTTTGAATTCACATCATTTCTTTCCACTATTTCAAAAGGTCCAGTGTAGTTACTTTCAAGCTTTCTTCTCTTACCCCTTTTCAGATAAACGAGATCACCTACGCTGAAATTTCCTGGATTTATTTTTTTGTCTAATTCCTTTTTCCTATTTTCTTTTGTTCTTTGTAATAATTCATTAGCTTTTTTGTCATAATTATAAATCGGGTTCGTTTTATCAGTATCTATGAATGATGGTATGCTAGCTAACTTTCCAAACACTAATTCATATGGAGTGTATTGTGTATCAGTATGTGGAGTTGTATTATAAGAGAATACGAAGCATGGTAACCATTCATCCCAGTTACCATTGGTAGTGAAATTATTTAAATATTCATTTAAAATTCTATGGTTTCGTTCTATTGAAACCAAGGTTTCATGATGATATGGTGTTGAGTTGACTTGATTGATTTTTAGTAATTCACAAATGTTTTTCATTACTTCATTTAAAAATTCAATTCCCATATCTGTTTTTAAAACCTGGAAAATACCATATTTTAACACAAACTTTTCTACTATTGATTTCGCAATGGTTATGGCTTCTTTATTTATTAATGGAATTACTTCTATGTATTTTGTTAATTCGCATTGTAAAGTTAATATGTATCTAAATCCATTCGAAATCTTTAGTGGTCCTACAGTATCTACTGCTAGTACTTCAAAACTACTTCCTGGTGTTTCTGTAATTTTCATTTTCTCTTTCGTATGCCTGATTATCTTATTCTTTTTGCAAGATTCACACTTATTTATAAAGTCTTTGACCATTCTACTCATATTTTTCCAAACATATCTCTGTTTTATTCTACAGATTGTTCTTTTAACACCTGAGTGACCTCCATTTGGATTCGTGTGATTTTCTAAAGTTATTCCTAACATTTCTTTGGTATCTATTATTCTTTTCGGCGGTTTATAAATTATTATTTTTAAATTATTTTCTTCGTTTTTACCTTTTTTTGAGTTCTGCAGAACATTAAATTTATTTTTGAATTCGTTAATATCTATGTGACTAAAAATTAAATCGTTACTTTTCAGCGCTAGTTTATCTATTTTCAGTTTTTGCATGCAGTTAATTAACTTCTCCAATTTTGAATTCATTTCCATAATTGGATTATTGCTAATCAAAATAGTCACAGTTTTTAACCATTTGTTGTCATTGCCGAATTTATTTATGACCTCTAAATCTTTTGTTACATTTATAAATTTATTATTTTTCAGTTTCTCGCGAGTTTTCTGTTCTTTCATACACAAACCTTAATTCTTTTAATTTGTTGACTTCAGTTATAGATGTACATTCCCAAGCGTAGAGTTGGCTCAGGCTCTTTTCTTGGTACCTCTACACTAAAATTTTTAGAATTTGCATCAAGTTTGTTTTTCATACTTCTGGTGATTACATTAATATTTTCTTTTTTTATTAATGCTTCAGTATCCCAAACTATTCTAGATAAAGCATCTGCATTGATATTTAGTTTACCTTGTTTGAAAATTATTTTAAAATTGAAGTCAATTAGATCTAATCGTATTCTGGTCATTTTAGACGATGGGTTCTTATTTGTAAACAGACTTACAAGTGGTCTGTGGTCAGTTACTACAATAAATTGTCTACCGTAAAGGTAAGGTTTAAAATAATTTTTGGCCCAATGTATAGCTAATAATTCTTTTTCAATAACTGGTTTGTTTAGTTCGTGTTTATCCCTAGATCTACTTGCGTAGGCAATTGGTAGATCTTTCCCAATTTCACCTTGTGATAAGACAGCACCTAACGTGAAATTTGATGCATCCGTTGTTAGATCAAACTCTTTATCAAAATTTGGATACTGTAAGATTGGTGGATCGATTAATTTTGTTTTTAGTAAATTAAATGCTTTTTCACAATCGTCAGACCAAACAAATGCTGTTCCCTTTTTTAATAGGTTATTTAGAGGTTTCGCTATCAAGGCAAAGTTGTTGATGAACCTTCTATAACAGTTACAGAATGCAACGAATCGACGACATCCGCAGGGCCATAGATAAGGGTTATCTTTGTACGCTGGTTCTTCTTGACTTCAGTAAAGCTTTCGATAAAATTGATCATTCAATTTTGGTTAGCAAGCTTCGTAACAGTTTTAAATTTTCAATGTCGGCTTGTCGTTTGGTTTTGTCATATCTATCAAATCGATCGCAATTGGTTAGAACTAATTCAGGAATCTCAAGCTCTTCTTATACTAATTGCGGCGTTCCCCAGGGTTCGGTATTAGGTCCTTTTCTATTCATGATGTATATAAACGACCTACCTGCAGTTATCACTCAATGCAAATATCACCTTTTCGCGGACGACCTGCAAATTTATAGATTTTGTAGGCCCAGCGAGATAACAAATTCTATCGGAACTGTTAATTTCGAAATTCAATTGATTACAAAATGGTCTATAGAAAATAATCTGGAACTTAATGCTGGGAAAACCAAATCTATTATTATATCTTCTACAATTCGTGATACGCACAACCTACCTAAAATCAGCGTACTAGGAGAGGAGGTTGATTTCTCTGATTCTGTGAATAATTTAGGCTTAACTTTTGACAAGTGCTTATGCTGGAGTTACCACATCGAAACAGTTTGTAATCGAGTAATTTTTTTATTAAGAATGTTATGGGCTACCACGAAGTGTTTTAATACCAATCTTAGACTCCAATTGGTGAAATCTTACATCCTTCCACATTTTTTGTACGGCGATATTGTCTTCTTTGAATTAAAGAAGAAGTACTTTAATGAACTTCGATTGATATTTAATTCTTGTGTGAGATATGTATATGGGCTAAGAAAGTACGACCACATCTCAAATTTTGCTAATTCATTACTTGGTTGTTCTCTTGCTGAATTCTATGAGTTTCGAGTTTGTTTATACATTTTCAAGTTCTTAAAGTATAAACAACCCACCTATATTGTAGGGAAATTGGTTTCGTCTTCCAATCGTCGCATTCATCTTTTGACTCCGGCTATTAACAAAAGTAATCTGATGAATTCATCATTTTTTGTGAGGGGAGTTAGCATGTGGAATTCGTTAAGTAATAACGTTAAAAAATCTAAATCCCCTGCCGTGTTTCGGAAAAAATACTTTTCTTCACCTTAATAATATCAAAATTCTATTTTTTGCCAATTTCAAGTTGATGAATCGCTAAAATGTTGCTGCACACCTATAGGTTAATTCAATTAATAAACTAGAAATAAATTAAAATAAGTAGTTGCCACTAATGTAATAAGTTCATAAGAACTTCAAACATTTATATTAAATAAAATAAATATTAAATAAATAAATATTAAATATTACTATCAGAATCGGTTGGGCGTGGATAATTTTTAATCACTTCATATTTCGCAGGGTCAGGCTTAACCCCCTCACTTGTGATGTAGTGACCTATATACGTGAGTTCCTTTTTTAAGAAATTACATTGATTGATTTTTAAATTATATTCTCTTAATCTTTTAAATATTCTAATTAAATTATTATTGTGGTGTTTCATTCCACAACCAAAAACAATTTTATCATCCACATATAAAAAAGCAAGTTCCTCAAGGCCAGCTAATGCTATTGATAGCATTCTTTGGAAGCTATTGGTGGATATCTTTAGTCCAAACGTAACCTTTTAAATTGAAAGTGTCCTTTATTTGTCGAAAAGGCTGTCATAGGGCGAGATTCCTTCACTAGTTCTATTTGATGAAATGAACTAGTTAGGTAAAGCATTGAAAAATATTTCGCTCGGCCTAAATTATCTAATATGTCCTCTAGACGAGTTAATGGAAATTTATCGTCTATAATGTTTTTATTTAATTGCCTATAATCTACAACTAATCTCCATTTCTTATCGCCCTCAGAAGATTTTTTTGGCACAATTAACAATGGAGAATTGTACGGGCTGATTGAAGGTTCTATTATATCATTATTTAAAAGGTTTTCGATTTCTTTATCTATTTCATTATAATGAGCTTTTGGTAACCTATAGTTTTTTATATAGACAGGAGTACTGTTTTCTTTTAGAATTTCTTGTTTGTAGAAATTGTTTGTTGTTAATGTATCACCTGAAACGTAGAAAACATCTATAAATTCCCTACAAATTTTAAAAATTACTTTTTTTTTATAATCATTATTATTTTCCATGTTTAATTCTTTAATTATTTTCGTGTACCGTTCTTTATTTGAAATGTTAGTATTTTTAGTGTTCCGTATTATATGATAATTACTTAAATTCTTTAATTTTGGTTCATATTTATCTATTTGCACTGCTTGTTCATTAGTGTTTATTATTCTTATATGTGCAATACCATTCTTAGGAATTTAGCCACTGCAAATAAATACTCCTTTACTTATTTCTTCATTTAAAATTATGCTATCTTCACTTCTTTTAATATTTAGAGCTTTTAAAATTTCTGTTCTCGCTGGTATTGTAAAAGTGTTTTGTGTTGGGAGATTGGTCTCCAAGGGTAGAATAATTTCTTCATCTACTGTGTTAATTGTGATTGTGTAAGTTTCGTAATCAATCTTACATCCATTTTTGCTCAAAAAATGCCTACCTATTATTCCATCAGTGGTTATGGGGAAATCCTTATCTACTATATGTATATTTTGTTTTATAATATGATTATGGAATTTAAAGTTTGTATATACAGTGCCTAATGAATATGTTTCGGAGTCTGTCACTCCCGTTATTCTACATTTATTATTACTATCTATAGCTACATTTTCTTTTAATTTATCCACTTTGCAAACAGTGATATCCGATCGTGTATCAACCAGAAATGTCAAGACGTCTCCGGACAAATCTGATTGTAACATTACCAGACTTCCTGAATTTGCATTTATATGGAAAATGGTGAATTGCTAACTCGTTTGATTGTTTTGTTATATGTCATATCCTCCTGTGATGTTATCGGAGGAATAACCCCGTTTCCCGAGCTTTGTTATAACTATTATTTCGGTTTGAGAAACGATTCGAATTTCGTTGCCCATAGTTTGTATTAGCATGATATGAATTATTTTTGTTCAGATAACTATTACTATTTCTGTAGTTATTATAGTGTTCACTATTATAACTGTTATTGCTCCGACCGGCAATTCTACAGTTCCTATTAAATTTGTTTCTGGTAGATTGAAATATTTGATGTTTAAGTTGTGACACATTTTGTGTGTCTGTTTGAAAAATTGTTGAGGCCTCTCTTGCAACTTCTATAGCCTCAGATAAAGTTTTTGGTCTAGCTGCCATTACAGTGGGTTTTAATATATCTAATCCCTCTTTGAATGCATTTAAACCCAATTGATCCAATATCAAATGTACGGTTTTTTTATCTGCATCAGCTAGGATTTTTACTTGTACACTATTTAGTTCATTAACTAACTTTTCAATCTTTTCTATATAATGTTCTATTTTACCCGTTTGCCTAAGTCTATGTATTTCTGATTGTATCTCTAGTGGAGAACGCCTTAAGCCAATAGCTTTGTTAAATAGTTCTTTTAATTTCTTAAAATTCTCTGGTTTTTCTTCTAACGTAATTTTTGATTTTACACTATCACTAATTTTAGCTGCTAACACTATCGCGATCAATTTTGGTTGATCAGCTATTTTTAATTCGTCATGTAGCAATTTGACTAAACTTAAAAAAATTTCTAGCTCCTTGTGTTCACCTGTGAAAGTCGGTTACACTTTAATAACTTCACTAATTTTTAGATCCATTTTCTTCTTAAATGGCATTTAAATATGCATACTCTAAATTAATTTCATATATAATTAATATTATAAATTTGATCACAAACACAGAAGTTATATGTATGTCATAAAAATTATTTGTCGTTTTCAAATCATCTGTTTTGAATTGTAATTTAATAGTAGTCACCACAACAACAACACTCGTTTAAAAATATAAAAAAAAAATTTTCTTTATCCCAAGTATAACAAAATGGAAATCATTTTGACAGTTCCAAATTTCATTACATTATTAAGATATTTCATGGAAGACATGGAACTCGCATAATATCCAGTTCGTTGAGTTACGGGTTTTTGTTCCACAGTTCATAGTAAAACTTGTAATAAAATGAAACTTGACCGTGGAACTTACTTCCAACAATTGTTCCATAAAAGTCGAAATAAGTTGAAAGTAGTGATACTTGGGATACAAATATGTTTTGAAATTGGATATTTCTGACACAATTTTTTTTTATATAATATATTACTGCTACGTATTTTTGTTTTCTTATTTTAGTTTAAGAGTTTATTACTCTTGTTAAATTTGTAACAATTTCTTTTTTTACTTTTGCATACATTTTCTTAATTATATAAATTATTACTAATACTAATATTATAACTATAGTTACCTTAAGATATCCTGACAGGTCCATATTATTTGATAGTTGTAGTTGATGGTTGTTGCTCATGGTTTTCTCCTTATTCCGTACAGTTTCAAGGTCCCTCACTCTATTGAAGAAATCCATTTTGTATTATATATGTATACCCAAATTTTAAGTGAGGGTTTCCACTCTCGTCTGTCAATTTTTTTTATATATGTATATATATAGTGTGGTGCGACGGACACTCAACACTTTAGATTAACTTTTTATTCATTATCAATTTATTTTTTTATATAATAATATTAATTATTATAATTAATGACCATTGCTATTGTTATTAACAAGGTATTTTCACTAACAAGGTATTTCACTAATTTAAACTTTTTTAAACTTTTTTATTGTAAACTCACTGTAGATTCAAGTTCGTATTTGCAAGATCGCCATGTAATGTTATTATTTATATTCATAAAACTCACTTTTAACTTTTTATTAATAAAGATTTATTTAGGCTTTTATATTTTATTTTACATGTTTATCTTTTTATAAGCTTTGTTGTTTGACCGCTCTTCAAACAATAATAATCTTTCAACTCCATCGATTTAATCAATATCTAAAACTTAATATTAATTATTACAATATTTCGTAATGCCTAATAAACATATTTTATTTTTGTTATTAAATCATGATAAAGCAAAATAAATTTTGAAATATAAAATATGTTTATTTTACAAAATACAATTTCATGGAATTTCTCAAAAAATCACGAAATATTTTTCGCGTGTACTTATTTCGAAATGCAAAGTGTATTGCAACGCGAATGATTTCGAAATTTCATGATAAGTGTGTGGCATTACAAGCCATACTAATCAGTTACAAATTTACTGAATTAATGGAATTATTCCAATAAACTAAAATTAAGTTGGAGCAAGAATGATATCTACTTCTCGAAATATACGCTTTAAATAATCATTTAAAGAGATTTTTTAATTTGTTTGCGATTTTTAAAGTTTTAATTGATAAGTGTACTCTTCGCCAATTTATAATTTTAAGAGATCCATTGGGTGCCACAGCTCTAAAAATATTTGTATTCTCCATTTTGATGTAAAAGCGTCAAATTCGACATCGCTTGTAAAGAAAAACGACGTGTGCCTATGGTTATTTGCTGACCCGAACTCTTTTTTATTTTTTATGATCGAAATGTGTAATTTGATGAATTAACTTGGAAAAAAAAATTGAGAATAAAATTTATGAAAGAGGCATTTTTTTAATGTCTATAAATTAATCATGAAATATGTAATAAAAACTAAATTCAGCAAATCGTTCACATGAGAAACCGCTTCACCGTCAGTTATAGTCAATTTTCGTCTAACATAAGTTTCTGTCAATATATAGCATTCTGACTCATTCCATACAAAATAATACACCGGACAAATACCAGTAGCCCGATTTTTAAAAGCCGCTATTCTTTTTTCAAAATTCGTTTTCATAACTAAATTAGCTCTACTAAAAAATGACAGAAATTAACTTAAGCGGTTATGCGTTGTGACCACAGATATTGTATGTGAGTAAATTCCTAGATACAAAAAACTTATTCGTAGAATAAGAACACAGTTCTTCTGTAATATGAAATATGTTCAAAACGTTTAGGTTATTCTATTTGATTCCCCTAAGGACATACAATATTAGATAAACTGCTTTGCAAAAAAAAACTCATTAAAAAAATCAAATCTCTTCCAGTTATTCGTTAGTACCAGAAAATATGTTTATCTTTTTAAGGAAAAACAACAAACCACATCCAAAACTATGAAAAGACAAATAGAAAATAGATCGAACGTCACCGTTTGAGAAAGTTTTCCAAAAGTAATTAATCCACAAAATGGGAAGCTTAAAAAATATTAAATTAGGAAGAACCAACTTTGATAATATCACATCAAACAGTACGTAGACTTTCTTGTATTTAGTTTAACTCAATTTATTTGTTTGTGAGCATTTAAAAAAAAACATTTTCATGTTTAATATTTTGCTTTATGATTATTTTTGACATGGTTAAGTCATTCGGAAAATTGTTTTTCTCGTTTTATGTAAATTTTCATTTTGTTCATTTTATGTATAACAAAATATTGATGTAGATTTTTTTGGGGGGATGTGTGTGTGTGTGTGTGTGTGTGTGTATGGGGAGGAATTTTAGTAAATTAAAGTACGAGAATTGTTTTATAAAGTGAAAATATTTCTTTTATCGCAGAGGGATACCCTAGAAGATTTATTCTTTATAACACTTATACAATATTCTTGAAATTCTTGCCTCTATACCCAGTGATTTTGGTAAAAAGGTATTTTTGTTATGTTTCCCAACGTGACGCTAGTAACGGAAAAAATTGGTTGCATAATTTTGTTTTGAGCACACCTTCCATGGCCTGAAGTTCATATTCATATATAGTTATTGTTTTGATATTTATGTTTTATTTTAGATTTGTTTATATATTTATAGATAACATGAAAAGTTATTCATTGTCTCAGATGCTGTACTGCGAACAAAACCGATAAAGGCTTCTGTTCCACGAAATTCTCTTTACAAATAAAACATTTTTGTGGTTGCAATTTATTTGTTTTTTTTTTCAATTATTGTAACATGTTCCAAATAATTCAATTGAATTGAAGTTCACACACAAAATTGCACGCTTTATGAAATTTAATTGCCATTAACAAAGAATTATGAAACTTAATTGTTCATAAAGTTTTAACTGTATATTGAATACATTCAAAAAGCACAAAAGGACCGTGTTGAAATAATCAAATACAAAAGCGCATTGAAACACCCTTGTTGAATAGTTTGAGAAGTGCGTAAATAAGCATTCAGTGATTTTGTTTTGGCTATTATTTAATAGTTTAGTATACTGGATATAAGAAGGGGAACCTGGGTTTTATAGTGGTTTGTTATTGGGTTAATTATATTCCAATGTTATTGTTTTCGAAATCGAATTAGAATGCATTTGATTGCGGTAGAGTGACAACGTAATTGAAAATGTGGCGAACCGAATATCATTCATTGTATCGCCGAAATTTTTTTTAAACCATCTGGGAATCCGCTGACTGCGCATCAAGGGGAAAAGGAATTGCAAAACTCATTAGTCATGAATTATGGTGGAACGGGCCAGATCGGTTAACAATTCAACAAAATATATCGCCAATTAATAATTCTGAATCTGTAATAATAAGTAAACTAAATCCTGAAAAGAATCAAGCGAATTAATGCTGAACCTTATGTTTCCTACATCTGATATTATAATAGAACAGAATACCTCTGACAATTTAAAAATAATAAATGTTCTGATATTTTCAATTTTCATTTTGTTATGTGGCCATACAGTTTTGGAATAATAAGTATTGTTTTATTGTGTATTAAATAAATCACTTGGGTGCAAACTGATTCGCACATTGACCAATTTTCAACAAAAGTTCAAAAATACCAAAAACTCCAATGTTTTTTCTATTTTCCTGAATGCAGATCCTAAGTCTATTTCAACACCTATCCAGTGGTAACTTTTTTGTACTTATACAGTGCAAACAAGTATTTCCTCCCCTCCCCTAAGTTCTCACCAAATCTTGAAGTATTGCCTCCACACTGTGATGCAATGCCAGCTAAGGCCTAATTTCATCAAAATGATCCCTCAGATTCTGAATGAATTCTGATTGTGGAATTTTATTGTTGTCATGCTGATCGATGAAAGCATTTGGACTGTGGTGCCAAAAACCAGTTCAGCCGATGATGTTTTCACCTCCCTACTGAAAACTGACCTCAAAACTAACAAAATGAGGGTAAGATATGCATCCAGTTGGGCGATGATGACACATAATGGCAGCTTTAAGTGTACGATGCCAACGTTCTTCGGATATAACTTGTCATACGCTTTATCTCAAAGCCAAGCAAATCCGACAATTCCGCGAAAAAATGTGATTCGAATTGAGTACCATGGTCTGTGATTATTGACTCTGGCACACCAAATCTAGCGATCCTTGTTGAGTAAATAGCGAATGCAACGGTGTAAGCAGAGGTATCCGGCACTGGAATAGCTCCTGGCCAACGGGTAAATCGATCTATCTAATAGCGTTGTTCCTTCGAAATAGGCGATAGACCATGATATCTAAGTGCAGTTCAGCAAAACATCGACGATCTTGTGTGCAGTACGTGTCGTGTTTAATGGATGGCCAGATGACATGCTTAGACAATAATTTGACCGACGCTTTAACATCTGGGTGTGAAAGATTATGATAAGCTTCAAAAACGAATTTACGAAAGGCTGCTGGAATATATGGTCGTGGTGAATCAGTCGAAACGTCGCCATACAATAAACTTTGTTCGAAGCGTTGTTCAAATTGAATGACGGAAGTTGATTGAAATAAAGTTTGCTGTTTGTATCAAGTTTCAATATATTTTGAAGCTCTTCGTCTTCCTCTTATGATATTGCTATAGCCATGTAATCCACTCTTTCCGGTATATCAATCTGCTCAATACGTGACAAAGTATCCTCGACAACATTGTCCGCACCGGATATGTGGTGAATGTCTGTGGTGAGCTGCCCGATAAATTCAGGTGTCGGAATTGTCTAGGCGATGCCTTGTTAAGGTTATAATTAAACGCAAAAGTCAATGGCTTATGATCGGTATATAACGTAAAGTTACGTTCCTCTAATAAATACATAAAATGCTTAACTCATACGCATAACAACTGTCACGTCAACTGCATCCACCATTATTGCTAAACGAGCGAAAATGGATAGATGAGCTGAAAAAGAACCTTGGCATAATTTTAATTTACATTTCGTGATTGATTTGTCAGTTTCTGGTGTCCATGCGATCGGTGTGTTGCTATTCTTTTTGTATCCTTTCAAAAAATTATTCAGCAGTGATTGACCCGCGGCTCGTTAGGCAAACAACGACGATACAAATGTATCATTCCTAAGAACCGTTTTAGTTGCTTGACAGTATTGGGTCTCTGGAAATCCTGGATAAGTTGAACGCGTTCATAAGTGGGTAAGATACCTTGACTAGTAAAAAATTTAATTTGAGATTGTGCAAATACACACTTGTTGGCATTTATCATGAGACCATGACGTTCTGAGAATCTTTGTGTGCGAACTCTATAATCCACTTAATACGGTATGCATCAAACGTTGAAAGTACTGGGCGGCATTTCGTAAGCCAAAAGTCATTGCAATAGCCGTTTTTGGAATGTCACTGGGCTCTATTTTTATCTCATGATTTGCCTGAATCAAATCTAAACTCGAGAAGACGCAACCTTCAAGACTAGTAGTCTACATTTTTGGATATCTACCAGAAGACCTATTTTGAGTAAATCTGCACCTATAATGGGCAGTGTGACATCCGCGATAATAAATTTCTATATGAATTTTCAACGAAGAAGATATTTAGTTGAAAATTTGACCAAATGCTCGAACTGGAGTGCCATTGGCAGCGAATAAATTAAATGTAGTATCGGTGTTTGACAATTTGGTAAGATTGACAGGAAAAACTGATGCATCAGTTCCTGTATCAATCAAAAATTTGACTCCTGAATTAATTTCAAAAACTGGTAAGCGACTTAATTCTTGATCATCTCTACTTGTCGCCAAAAGTTGATGATCGTTTATGTGTGCTTACAAACTATAGTACAAAAAGTGCCTTGTTATCAAAACGGCTGCGATAAAATCATTCTTGATTACGATTTATTGCACGATTTATTGAAAAGAATTATACAGTGAACGAGTAAATGGCCGCGCTCCTCTTTAATTAATGTGCTAATTTCCGCCAACATCTGTATGCGGAATTTTTTGAATTTATATTCAACTTCGTGTTTTGCTGACATTTCTTTTGATGTAGCCTGCTCGACTGAACTGGCCAGGGTTTGTTTCATGGTCTCAAAAACAGTATCGGCACGTTCGGCAAGTACCAGGAGTGGAACGTCATTCGCAAACAAGGTATGCACCATTTGCACCTGTTGCGAAAGAAGACTCAACCACATTTGTTTCACTGCGGCCTCGCTAAAAGTTACCCGCATTCAATTTAAACTTTGTTAACAGTTGCGACGGTTTCATATCACTCAATGTCAACCCATGCATAATATTATGCAGTTTAGTCTTCTCGGACTCTCCTAACACCCTAATAATCTCCTGTTTAAAGGTAGAGTATGGTTGGTCATTTTTGTCACGAGTAAATAAATCTGCAAAAGTATTATGTAATCTTGAATCTGATGTGCTGACAGCGCGTAATTATTTCGTGCTTTCTATATTTTAATATTTGCGACAGTAAACTGTTGTTCGAGAATCGCGAACCACACGGTAAGATTCTGATTGAATAGCGGCTGATATGGGGTACAATCAAGAAACTTGGTAAATGTGTTCAGTACAAACAGTTTAAGTGATTTCATTAATAAAAGGTGGTGGGATTTGCAGAAACCATTCATAAAAATTATTTCAGAAATTTAACTTGTACAACTAGGGTTGAAATAAGGGTTTTATATTGCCAAATCTGGCTGACATGGAATATGACGCCAGTGCACATTGGTCTTATCAGGTTATATACATATATCTACTTTAAGCTATGTGACTTGAAAACTACGACGTTTTCTTACACATCTGATGCACTTAAACAGATTTTGTATACAAAACTGATGTAATTCGATATTAAATAAGTGTAATAAAAACACGTCTGACTTGTAAAATGTTCGAGACCGGAAGAGACCATTTAATTATTAAATACATTTGACATTCACATAAATAATACACTGAACCAATACCAATACAATAACAGGCCATTTCTTGTTAAAATCTTGTTGGTATATGTAAATCCAAAAAAATGAGAATTCCATACAAAACGAAAAAAAATTACATGGCTACAAAAAAAAAAAAAAAAAAAAAAAAATAATAATTTCTTTATTTGTAATGCCCCTCAGCCTAGGGTATTCAGAGGGCTTCGGCTGTCTCTGTGTACACCTAGGTAACACCAAGGTAGCCGCGTCCTCGTCGCGGGGGGCGGGTACTGCTTCGGCAGTAGCAAAGTGTTACCGGGGACCAAATGCCAGTGGTATAAATTGGCTAAAACAAACAATGAGTACAACAAATACGGGAAGTAATACCTCAGGTGGTACAGCAGCAGATATGCTGACAAATCCACGCTCTTCGGAGGCAGGCCCAGTAGATTCTGGGGTGGGCCAATCATTGTTTAACCCATTTGGACGAAGTACCAATTTACCAAGATCTTCAACTGAAAATATATTTCAGTACGAGAAGGAAAATGCCGAACTCTGTGAACAACTAAGAGAAATAAAGGAATTTACAACTAAATTGAAAGAAGAATTCACAATTTTAAAGAAAGAGAATGAAGAACTCAAAAAAACAGTTGAAACACGTGCAGAACTTGGGAAGACACCCAGCCCTACAATCGAAGATGACATTAATCCATTCCATACGGATGAAGAAAAATTAGAAAGAGAAACAAATTGGATGTTGAAACGGAGTAAAAGACCAAGTAAGAAAAGGAAAGCTCAACACTTACCAGAAATGGCAGAAACTTTACCATCAACTGTAACTCGTCACAACTTCTTTATTGTTAAACTAAAATCCATCGATCTACAACAAAAAGTTTTAACGCAAATGCGCAAAATTAAAACACTTTACACTAAAGATCTGGATATCATCTTGCCGCAAAACCACCGGGAGCATCAAATCCATATAATGCACCGCCTTTCAAAATTCCAATCATAGCTGTATCATGAGGCTAAAAACATAAAACTGTCATCAAACTTTAAATATTTATGGTGCAAAGCCGGACAAATTTACCTAAAGAAATCGGCTGATTCTGACGTCTATCGTATTCACTCCATGAACGATATTTTTCGTATCCAGAACATCATACACTAGCAATTGGATAAAGCGGTTGCTGCTTCGGTATCTAGAATTAAATAATGTAACGTTAAGTAGTTTTTTTATCTTATTATTAGCTCATATTTGTTTTTTATATATTTTTTCCATATTCCAGCTTAACTCTTTATACATTTTGTTGTCAAAAATAATATTTGTTTATATTAATCAGTCAGCTGTTTTGATTCCGGTAATTATTTTTTTTATGGTGGTAGTGTTTGTTATGATTTGGATGATGTTTAAACACTGTTTGAGTTATTTTTTAGTGATTTACTCAAAAAACTTAAAACTTATTTTTTTAACATTTTCAAATTTATTTATAATTAGTCGGAATATTTTGAAATTTACTTGGAATAGATTACTCGTTGTTGTGATTTATCTGGCTGTATTGAAAATGTTGTACTTTGCTCTCACTCTTCAAAATTTGTTTTTCGGTATTTGTTGTATGCATATTGAATTGTTAGTCTTATATTATGAGTAGTGTAATTCACCAAAACATTCAAAGTTTGAAAGCAAACTTCGACATTTTCAATGCTTATTTATCTAGTTTAAAAGTGCAGCCACTTTTAATATTTGTTTCGGAAATCTGGATTTACTCACACGAATCTTCATATTACAGACTGCCAAATTATAATTTCATTGCTTGCTGTAATGATGATTATAGATCTGGTGGTGTTGGTGTGTTTATCAATCAAAATTTAACTGTATCTTCTTTTCATTGTTACAACTGGACCACAGCTGATGTTTTAATTTTAAATGTTACCTTGGGGCGTTATGATTGGACCTTTATCTGCATTTATAGATTTTGTAATAAACCGGTAAACGCGTTTTGTGTCGATATTGAGGAGTTACTTCTATCAATTAATAATAATAACATAGTTATTCTGGGAGACATCAACATAAATTTACTTAATATCAATGAATGCTATAGTTATCTTACCATGTTAGCCTCCCACGGATTTCTAAGTCTTTTAAATGAAGCTACTAGACATTCATCTTGTCTTGATCATGTGTTCATCAAATCAACAAATTCGTTTATTTTTACTGTGGAAAACACACCGATTCATCTATCTGACCACAACTTAATAAAGCTAAACATTTTCGCATCTCAGATCCCTGTGCTTCAAAATAGTGTAGCTGCTAATTTTTCGAGAGTTGACTATAGCCGTCTGAATGCTCGACTACAATCTGAAAGTTGGGCGACTGTTTATGGTGAGAATAACTGCAATATCGCTTTTGATAGGTTCTTATTTATTCTGAAATCGCACATTCGTGAATCTAAGGTAGAATCTTCTGCCCCTACATTAAAAAAACTGAAACCGTGGATGAATTCTTATCTCCTTTTGAAGGTTTATAAATTAAAAAAATTCTCTAGAAAATTACGCCATAATCCCACTAATGCACGTTTGGAAAAATTTGTCAAGAAACTCTCCAAGGAAGTAAATGCTAGAATTAAATTTGTCAAAAATTCATTTTACAAGAAGAAATTTGAGTATGTTAAAAATAGTTCTAAACTCACATGGAAGGCTATTGATGAAGTTCTGGGAACAAATAAAGACAAAAACCGAATCACCAAAATTTACAAATACCAATCTGATGTTCTTATTTCAAATTATCAATCTATAAGTAATGAATTCAATACTTATTTCCTCAACGTTCCATCGGAGATAACAAATAATTTGAACAACACTAACTTTTCGCCTAATTCTCCAGGCTATAGCAGATATGTTTTAGGCTCGACCACTTCACCTAGTATGTCTTGTGTGTTTGATTCGATTAGCGCCAGAGAGATTATAAAAGAGATTAATAGTTTGAAAAATAAACACTCTTGTGGAATTGACGGAATCGACAACCTTATCTTAAAAATTGCGTGTGGTATCTAGTAGATGTTTTAGCTTACCTCTTCAATTTCAGCCTAGAAAGTGGTGTATTTCCAGATGTTTTCAAATCAGCCCTTGTAATTCCAATTCATAAGAAAGGTGATGTGCTATTACTAAATAATTATCGACCTATTTCGTTGCTAAGTTCCTTCTCCAAACTATTTGAGAAAATAATAAAACGTAGATTGCTCGGTTATCTGGAGAAAATCAATTTTTTTAGCCGTAGTCAATTTGGTTTTTTAGCAGGAAGATCCTCTGAAGAAACACTACTACATCACCTCAGTTATGTTTACTCGGCTTTCAACAATTCGCAAAAATCCGCTTCGTTATTTTTAGACATTGCAAAAGCGTTTGACACGGTGGATCACGAGGTTCTTGCAAACAAATTATTAAATATAGGTATCAGAGGTAAAGTTTTTGACTGGTTTGTTAGTTATTTCAACAATCGTAGCCAAATTGTTAAAATAAATGATAAATTTAGTGAACCTGGTTACTTAAATTGCGGCGTTCCGCAGGGATCAGTATTAGGACCTATTCTATTCTTAATCTACATAAATTCTATATTCGACATCGATCTTCTGGGGCACACCACTGCATTTGCGGACGATTTAGCATTAAGTTACACTTCAGCAAACCCTTCGGAATTACAGAACCTAGTTTGCACAGACTTAGTGAATCTTGGTAATTGGTTTTACTACCATCGCCTGGCTCTTAGTAATAAATCCAGAGTAATATTTTTTGGTCAGGCCGCATCTCCCAATTCAAAGGTTTTGTATCATGTTCCATTTTGCTCTGGACACTCATGTTCATCGCAGTGCTTTGAAATTTCCCTCGTAAATGAGTTTAAGTACTTAGGAGTTACCATCGATTCGCAGTTGAAATGGAATTCTCATCTCACCATTGTCAGAAAAAATGTTATTACTGCGGCTTATAAATTCTACCATCTGAAGCAATTATGCCCACCGTCAACACTGCGAGTTCTATATCATGCACTAGTTGAATCTATTATTATGTATGGTATATCAAGCTGGGGTGGGATTTATTTTTCCAATATAGAGGACCTATACATTTCACAAAAACGGATTATTAAATTGATTTATTGTCGGCCTTTAACAACTCCAACAATTCCCTTATTTCGAGATTTGAAATTATTACCTTTAAGATATCTCTATTTTTATAAGGTATTAAAGATGTTTTTTGTTCGGAGTTCCAGTTTCCATAGTCGTATTCATCACACGTATACTTTAAGGAATCCGAACAACTTTGCCGGTTTACGTTGTAATAATGAAAGGTTCAGAAGGTCTTACTTTTATATGGGATTGTATTGGTTTCACAAATTACCAATAGAGTTGAAATTCATTCCGATTGGCCGCAAACACTATTTTGATAAAATGATTCGACATTGGCTGATTAATATAGACAACATTGAAACCTACTTCTAATTTTTCTTTTTTGTATTGTATTCACTAAATATGAGCTGGAATTTTAATTTTATTGTATGTATTATTTATTTATTCTTTTATGATAGTTTTTAATTTATTATTTTTATTTGTACACTTTTGGCAACCTAAATTTCATGATTTTTTTCTTTCTTGCTCCCCCACAGGTTTTAAAAACCTATTAGGAGCTCTAACTTTATTAGAAATAGTTTATGATTTGTATTAATGTATGTAACCTGTTTTTTTTCTAAATAAAGAGAATAATAATAATAATAATACCTTCAAAAGAGGTTTCTAGAAAACAATTAATCATCAATAAACAACAAGCTCTAGAACAACAACAAGCAGCTAAACCAAAAGAAAAACCACCTCCACCAATAAATGACGCTGAGTCCACATCAGAAGTAGAAAAATCACTCAAACTGCAACCAGCTCAACAAAATGAAGCACAGCCAAAGGTAAAAGCCCTACCACCGATTTTTATAGTAGGAGTAACCAACTACTCAGAAATCCAAAGTGTAATGAGTAATGTTACGGAACAAGAGTATAAAATTACTGCTCTGAACAATAATGTATGGAAGATTAACACTTCAAATCCAAACGCATACAGAAACTTGTCAATGAAGCTGAATATGGAAAAATATCAGTGGTACACGTACGAAAATAAAAACGATCGTCCCATCAAGGTCATGGCAAGAGGACTACATCCAACCTGTGAAACTAATTCAATAATGGAGGACCTAGAAAATAAAGGATTTAAAATCCTTGATGCCGTGAACATTATTAAAAAAGAGAGACGTAGCGGAGAGAACCGACTACAACCCGTTTCAAAAAGAGGGCTTCCCCGGTTCATGCTAACCTTTGATAAATCCGAGCAAATAGAAAAAATTTACAATATAACTGGCATACTCAACATGTGAGTAAATATCGAAGCTGTTAAAAGAGGCAGTACAAGAATAGTACAATGTAAAAAATGCCAAGGCTATAACCATACGCAACGATATTGCGCGCGCGATCCAAGATGTGTGAAATGTGCTGAAAAGCACCCAACACAAACTTGCAAACTATCTAAAGAAGAACCAGCAAAATGTATAAATTGTTATGGGCAACATCCAGCAAGCTACCGAGGATGTGAGGTTGCCAAGCAGCTACAGAAAATGAGGGATCAGGTACGCAAACCCCCTCTAAGTCATCCAAACAAGGATCGAGCAAGAAATGAAGCATCTATGCGTAGGTACTAAAAATACGGTACTAAAAATTTCAAAAACACTGTCCAAGCAATTTTAAAGAGCCTTGAGGAACAGAATAAGCTAAATAAGTTAATTCTGGATCGACTTAATCTGCTGGAAATACCAAGCTCCAAAATAGTTAAACATAAATAATGTATGCAATAAATAGTTCAATTCATAATTCCAGAGTAGAAACCAGACATCAAAACTACTCATTAAGAATAGCCATATGGAATGCAAACGGATTAACACAACACCTAGAAGAATTAGAACTATTTTTAAAAACCGAGTAAATTGATATATGCTTAATATCAGAAACACATCTTACCAGCAGCTCCTACGTATCAATCGGGAGATATACTTGTTACCATACCACCCATCCTGCAGAACGAGCAAGAGGAGGGTCAGCTATATTTATTAGAGATAATTTCAAACATCATGAAGAATTAAAAATAGAAAAAGAATCCATGCAAGTAACCGCCGTGACGGTTAAATTTGGTTATCACAACACCTGTAATATATCTGCGATATATTGGCCCCCACGGTATAACCTAAAGAAAGAAGACTACATTAACTTGTTCCGGAAATTAGGAAGTAACTTCATTATTGGAGGTGACTTTAATGCAAAAAATACCTTCTGGGGTTCAAGATTAACGTCTCCAAAAGGCAAAGAGTTACTTGCAGCTGGCCAATATTCAAACTGTGAATTTTATTCAGGAGGGAAACCAACGTACTGGCCAACTGATCCTAACAAAATCCCAGATCTAATAGATTTCTACATCACTAAAGGCATATCGGAACGCTACATCTTCCTAGAAAATGATGAAAGTCTAACATCTGATCATTCTCCTGTTATTATGACGGTTAGTGAAAATGTAATAGAAAAAACAAATTCAGTTCAGCTCACAAACAACAAAACAAATTGGAAACTGTTTAGGCAGTTGGTAGAGGAAAAAATAGAACTTCAAGTGCCAATCAAAAGTGAAAATCAAATAGAAGAAGAACTAGGCAAGCTCCTTGATGTCATACAATGGTCGGCTTGGGAATCCACCCCCAAATTATCATCCAGGAAAGAAAACTCCGTCATTTACCCAATAGAAGTAAGAGAACTAGTGCAGGAAAAACGAAAAGCCCGAAAGAAATGGCAGACTACGCGTGCGCCGCAAGATAAAACCACCTTAAACAACTCGTGCATCAAACTTAAGGCACTCATAAAAAAAGTGAAAAATGAAACAATTGGAAAATACCTTTGTTCCCTAGCTCCAACTAAAGATACCGACTATTCCCTCTGGAAAGCAACAAAAGGGTTAAAACGACCAAAAACGCAGATCCCCCCCAATCAAAACAAACGATGGGAAATGGGCTAAAAGTGCGAAAGATAAAGCTGACCTGTTTGCTGAACATCTTGAAGAAACATTTCAACCTCTAGGTCAGCAGACCAATGACGAAAACACTGCTGATACGCCCAGAATAACTGATTTTGAAGAGTTCAGGCCTGTAACATTAAAAGAACTAAAAGCTGAAATTAAGAACATAAAAGTAAAGAAAGCTCCTGGTTATGATCTGATAACAGGGCAAATAGTAAAGGAGCTGCCTGAAAAAGGTACCCGTAAATTACTGCACATAATCAATGCGTTTCTCAGGAAAAAGCATGTGCCAATGCAGTGGAAAGTAGCAGAAGTAGTATCAACACGTAAATGAAGAGCTTCGTGGTATGTTGGACACTTCACATGCAGTAAGACGATTGCAGAGAACGAAACCAATTGATTTAATGGATTAAGGACACCAGAGCAAAGACTACTTCAGTAAATAACCTATAAATGGAGGCGGCCAATGGGCTTCTTCTCATTCACAAGTGACTAAATTAAGAAAGAAAAATTACTAGATGAATTGTATTCAGTTGTAATAATTTAAATAAACAAAAAAAAAAAAAAATTATTTGTAATAAATAATTTGTATCGTTCAAGTTAAATTCAATAATATATTGCAAGAAATAAATAATGATATTTTGTTATTGAATTATTTAAAACAAAAATTGTTTTGAGAAAACTTTTCATTCAGTAATATTTCAATTAAACTAGCAACTTATTTTTGCACCGTAACAACAAATAAAATAAAAACAAAAATACACGAGATTTTTTACTGTCGCTCTTGCCGCCTTGCGTGCTTTTTTACTTTTTTAGTAAACCAAAATATGTTGAACGGGATGGGTGTACGTCTTTGCGTATGACAACAAAATATTTTGTTTTTATTTTTGTTAAAATAAAACTTGATTTTTAAGTAATGTGGTGTAATAAACCAAAATACATTTTAATCAATCAATACTAATGATAAGCCCAAATGCGTGATTTAGTTGGTTGTACATAATAACTAAAAAAAAAATCCAATTTGATCGACAATTGGATTTTGTTTTGTGGGCTTATGTAAAATTTACAGTAAAGAATTAAAATTACGATACCGATATTGAAACTTGAGAAGGTAAAATAGCACACATAATAATTTTGTGTATTATGTGTACTGTGGTAAAATATTTCTATGTTTTACACTTCATAGCAGGTTACAAAAATAATATACAAAAAACACACGCGAATACAAATTTTATACCCTTTAATCTAAAATTCATTACACAAATAAAATGTGTGAAATTAAGTTCATTATTTTCTTCGGTACTGTATGTCGTGATTACAGTGTTAACATTGAAAAATTTGAAATCCAGTCATTTTTGACTGAAAAAACAGCTAAAACTGAAAAAAAAACAGCTAGAATTCAAGCCAAAGAAAAACTAAATTAAAACCAGCTAAAAAACCAGCTGAAAAAGATTTGATTGTATTTTAATTTTTAGTTCAGATTTTATTATAATAATTACATATTATTTACTAAATAACAATAACGATAAAAACCAAAGTAAAAAAAAATAATATAAAAAAATTCGTGAATTCGAAAAGTTAATTGTTAAAATAGAATATAGATGGAAATGTGAAAGAATCAAAATTTCGTACGCTACGTATTGCTCTATATATATAGAAAATATTTCAATGTAATAAACATCATCAGTCGTCGCGACCTGGGGTGGGATGTTGGAACATCACTTTTTTTCGATATCTATCGAATATTATATCTCTTTTTCTTAAAATAAAATTTTTTGCTATTTCGCTTTTCAATTTTGCTTTCTATATTGCGATCGCACGCTACTAGAATAAATTGTTTATTTATTTCTTTTTTGTTTTTCGATAAAGTATCACTCACAAAAAACGTATGTGATAGAATAAGAGTAGAGCGACATATAATTCCGTCGAATAGGTAGAGATCGCAATAGAAACTACGCAATTGATAAATGGAAAAACTGTAAATTTTATTCGTGATGAAGGAGATGTAAATTTCGATAGTATCGAAAAAAGTGATATTACAACATCCCACCCCTGTGAGAAGACTGATTTTTTCAAATCATTAATCTCGTCTGTTCGAAACTGATTGTTGTGATTCTTACACATTAGCCATCTATAAGTCAAAAAATTTAAATAAATAACAATAATTTCAATTTTTGTAACATAAAATAAATATGAAAATAATAAATTATTATAAAATTATAAAAATATTCCTTACTGTAAATATTAAAGAATAATATCACTAAATTCGTCTTCACAGTCAGCTTACGAGTAAAGATGAAATTTAATGTTCAATTTTTAAATAATAAAAAATTAGAAAACAAAACATTATGATTTATATAATAAAATAATTAAATGTAGTACATACTACAATAATTATATTTAATATTAATATTTTATTGTAGTATGTACTATGTACATACTACAATAACCCTTTTTCAATAAAAAAAAAAACAAAATAGCCCAATTTATAAAAAAAAACATAGAAACATAAAAAACAAAGATAAAGATCAAATGAACTTGTGGAAAAATATTGTAGTGCCCAATAAACATGGGAGACAGATTTCACTATATAATTTCATTTTAGTAAAATAAAATTCAGCCGGAAAAACATTGACTCCAGCCAAAAAAACTGAATCCAGTCAAAAACACAGCCGGCTGGATTTTTTAAATTCTTCCAGCTAAACACAATGATATCCAGCCAAATTTGACTGGAAAACAGTCAAAATGGCAACACTGGTCGTGAAACAAAACCAAAACAAATAATACAAGAGAGCCAAGAGAAATTAAAAATCGTATACGCGCACGTGTAATTGAAAAATTGTGTTGTTACTTTTATCAGTAAGTTGCTAAATGAAAAGTTACTCAATAGGGAAATATATTTTTTGGAAATATTTCTCAAAATATCAATATTTATCGTGATCCTTCAGATAAATTATGTTTGTAGGTAATAAAGCAGATTTATTGGGACAAATGAAAAAAAAATTTTGTCTCATGTAATTTTTTACTTACTCGTATGGCACCCGCGTTTTTGTTTGGATTTACCTATCCAAGCTCATGGAAGTTTTTTATATAGAAAAATGGCCTATTATGTAGTGGTATTGATTATTTAAAAATTAAAATAAATCTTTTAAAAGTAACCAATATTTTTTTATTCTTAAAAAATAATCTCTTAAAATTTAAGAAAATTACTTGACATAAGTAAGGAAAGTATTTTTGAAAATAAAAACAATTTTTTTATTTTTATAAACAAATTTGGCGAAAAAGTTTATTTTAAAAATAAAAAGAATTATCCTTTTGATTTTAAAAACGAGACTTTTCGATTAAAAAATATATGTTTATTTTTTTGATTTTATATGTATATTTTTTTATTTTTACTGGTTTTTTTTTTCTCAGTGTACAAATTAAAATTTTTAATAACAGCATTTTCACATAAAACCACTTAGTATTTTTCCGCTATTCTCTTTCGTTTTAAATATTATAAGCTAGCTTCTAAGTGTACCGAATCTCCCAAGTGACACACCAAGAATCTAGATTCGCCTAGATTTATTCTATATTCTGTTGTAGACTATATTGTTACAATTTTGCCTTGTCAATCAAGGTTTGAATCACTGGATTGTGAATAAATACAACTGCTTCAAATTTGAACTCACACAATTTATTTACACAACACAATTTATTATACAACACAAAATTAACAATTAATTATTACACTTATAACACACTTTTTAATTATCACTTTAATAATCGCTTTAATAACCACTTTAATAATCTTTCTATTTAACCTTCACTGTATCACGTTTAAAATAAAACTCAGGATTCCACGTCAACGCGCCTTTATATACCAAAATATTTGTTTCTAGAATAATCCTAAATGCGCATCAAGCAAATATGTTAGTATAGAAATAACGCCTAAATGTTGAATCAAATCATAAATTATAATTGCAATTGAGCAATTAATAAAATTAACTTATTCTATTCTAATCTAGGTGTCACCGTAACAATATACTCTGCTACACAACAAACTGTTATACAAGGCCTTTAGCAATACTACTACTAAACCCTAGATGTCACCAATCTCACAAAAGATTTACTTAAGTTCTAAGCGTTAAATGAGCAATTTTTGTTGAAAAAATGTCTTGTTTTGTTGAGTAAATTGCCCATCAACCCAATAGGCGAGATCGTAACATTAACCCTACCTAAGCCTGTTCGTCCAGAATAGGATCCAAACTAAGACCTGTGTAAGTTAGTTCGTATAACGCAAACCAATTCAACCTCACCTTCGTCCTTGCCTCCCGATGTCATCTAGCCTTGCCGTTACTCTTTATTGTCCACTGTACCTCCCACTAGACAGCCTTCCTGTGAATTACCAATCACTGCTGCCAATGGCTCTTGCTGCTCTAATAATCACCACTGCTACATCATCTGCAACTCTCACCGCCTTGGCCGGTATCTATAAACGTAGCTGCCACAATTGCTCTCCGGCATCATTCGAGATCATCGCCGCACCTGAAACGATTTTCTTATTTTTCTCTAAATCCTACTTACCGACATCATCCTTGCATTGCAATCCGTGTTTGATTTTGGCATTAGCCTCAACACCTCCAGCATCAGGACCATCAGATGATCCGTTTTAATCCCCATTCACTATGCGGACACTAACTCTCCTGGTTCTTCCTGATTAATAAATTTTTCACTATGAGACATTGATTGTGCGTTCGGGTGAGTATCCAAAATCCCGAGTAGTTCATTACTTTCTTCTTGAACGGCGGCAATATCCCCGTTGAATTGTTCATCATTGTTGAGCTGGTCTCAGCTGATTCTTCTTATCTGCTGTCTTCTCGCTAACACTCGATGAGCCCAATGGCTCCTCCCGACTAATGACACCCACTCCATGATCTTCATCAACCATTTATTATAACTACTCTCCATCGTTTTCTGAATGATCGTCCTTCTGTTCCATATCGATTACATCATCATTTCGATTGTTTCGTTATATGTTCGAGCTTCCATCTAACGTTTTCAAGTCTGTATTGACAATAGATCTTTCCTATTGACCGAAAGCCCACGACTCAGTCGCATTTCATTTAATTTCTGCGATTTCTAGAACTCTATGTTTACTAAACTCATTTCTGCTATCACCAAATTTTTCGAATTTGCCATGTCACAACCGGTTCGTATCACTGAATTGTGAACATCGTTATAGAATTTGGCGGTTACAACACCAATTGTCACAATTTACACACTTACGGAATATTCGCGAAAATATATTCTAAACAATAACCAATCCACTACTGGTATATTCCCGAAATATTTCTACTCCAATTTTCCCACTCATATTTTACCAACACTAAACCACAACAGCAAATAATTTCCATAATTATTTATTAACTCATTTAGTACACAAATTACAATTTTTAATTACATCACTATTTTCACTTACCACAACTTATTGTTTTTCCGTTATTCAGTTTCGCTTTTAATCTTCCGCGTACCGAATCTCCCAACCCAAGTATAACAAAATGGAACTCATTTTGACAGTTCCAACTTTCGTTACATTATTGAGATATGTATTTCATGGAAGACATGGAACTCGCATAATATCCAGTTCGTTCAGTTACGGGTTTTTGTTCCACAGTTCATAGTAAAACTTGTAATAAAATGGAACTTGACCGTGGAACTTAGTTCCAACAATTGTTCCATAAAAGTCGAAATAAGTTGGAAGTAGTGATACTTGGGAAATTACACATAAAGACTGACTCATTTGCTGTGTTGCTTTCAAAAGATTACAACAACAATTGCATTGTATTCAAGCCGATTGTTTTAGAATGTTAAGAAAACAATTTTTAGGATTAGGGGAAATAAAATCATTTTATGGTTATGGTGTTTACCGCAAGGCGTTATTTTTTCTATTTTTCTAAAAAAATTTATATTGAATAATAATTTAGCATTTGTTATTTGATAGCAAACTACCGAATTTAATTTATTCTATTTCATAAAATAAAAAAAAATAAAATAAATATTAAGAAAATGAACCAACACAGAAAAATTAAAACGCATTAAAAAATTAAATCCAAAAGTTGTTGCTTTCACATTTCTTAACTAAGCTAAGCGGATTTGCGAAAACAACACTACTATTGTGTTTGTTGCACTCGTATTTATACAGCGATCGAATATTGTCGATCCGCCTATAGATTTGTTTTAGATTTTATTTCTCATACAGGCCGTCTACTGCGCAGGTTTTAGAAATTGGAGAACTATTGCTTTCCTATATTTTTCCATCGTGGAGCCAGGTGTTGCTCGTCTTTAATTAGTACTAGATCGTTTACCGCTAAATTTGGTTGGATGGTATAATAGCAGTTCTCAATCTGGATGCCTACATCATTTTCCTGAACTAACTCTATGTGCTACAGGCTTAAGTATTTCTAGATTAATTCATGGTAGAGTTGTTTAAAAGGAGCATCTTTCGTGAGTTTTCTTTCGAGTTGCAGCAACCTGGCACTAGCCATCCTTCTGGATTCCCCTAGTTTGACGTGATCATCCTTATATAATTCTCACCTTATATTTTACGTGTGACCCACATTCTACGGTTGATGAGAAATGGTTTTTTACCTTGATTTCTTCTTCGTGTGGTGGGAGTTTTGCGTATGTCTTTGGTTTTTTAAAGTTGAACTGGTTGGAGGCTTTGAAGCTTGTACTATTAACACGATTTAGAAATCTTGCTCTTTCCTACATTGGCATTTTTTTAAACAAATGGTAATGCTCTATTTTACGATGGCTGTTGCACCCAGAAAGGTGTGGATATAGTTGCTGCATTTACTTGCCTCAAGGGCTATATAATTTTTGCACGTGGTATGACTGCTCTGTTTTTTCCCCTCATCGCCTTTAAAGACTGGAATCGTCTTTCCAAAAAATTTAAAAGATTTCTAATTTGGGGACTCCTTTTGGATTTTCCAGCGTTGTTTCAGATAGCAGTATCGAATCCAGATCCAGTGTTATCGTTAATATAAAGACCACGAATGCTTCAAATATAGAGGTCATATTGGATGCTCAAAATTGTGTTGCATCTCTTTTGTGAGTACGCATAGCTCAAACTGATTGCTTGATGCTACTTGAAATGTTGGTAGAGACATCTGTGAACTAAAACAATTATTTGCTAGCAATCGTGGGTTGTTAATAAATAAATAAAATCACAAATAAAATGTGTGAAATTAAGTTCATTATTTTCTTCGGTACGGTATGTCGTCACTCGTGAAACAAAACCAAAACAAATAATACAAGAGAGCCAAGAGAAATTAAAAATCGTATACGCGCACGTGTAATTGAAAAATTGTGTTGTTACTTTTATCAGTAAGTTGCTAAATGAAAAGTTACTCAATAGGGAAATATTTTTATTGGAAATGTTTCACAAAATGTCAATATTTATCGTGATTCTTCAGATAAATTATGTTTGTAGATAATACGCAGATTTATGGGGACAAACTAAGAATTTTTTTTGTCCCATGTAATTTTTTACTTACTCGTCTCGTATGGCACCCGCGTTTTTCTTTGGATTTACCTATACAAGCTCATGAAATTTTTTTTTATATAGAAAAATGGCCTATTATGTAGTGGTATTGACTGAACCTAACTATACAATATAAAGGTCTATTCATACCAATAGACCCAGTTTGACAGACAAAGGTCTATTCGGACCAACAAAAACGCATGTAAACGGGCAGATATAGCCGGACCAATTCTGGAGGAGAACTAAATTGTTTTGGATGCACAGTGCCAAACTAAAGTAAATCATATACTTTGTGTGATAATCTCGTTAGAAATCCATTATGCACAAATTTTACCGTTAGATGCACAAAATTGCATAAAACCGCCGGATTTCTAAAATGGGATTTCTGTCGTGACACACGAATATCGAATCTCTTTTTCCCGGAAAATTTCGACCCAGTTTAGAGCCAGCGTTATCAAAAATGTTCCAGTTATATAACAGAATTTATGTTAAACAATTTAATTGCACTTCACGTAATAATAAAATTGTCGTTCGTGCAATTAAAACACAAAATAAATGCGGGTGGTTTCTGCTGTTGAATTTTAAATCCAAGTTTGTGCGACAAAACTATTTTACATAAGTCCAGATGTTTTTATGTAATACACTAATTTACATTTAATGTGATAATAAATTTTTATTCTACACAACGTATCGGATAGGTTCCCATATATCGCATATATAAGAAGGTAACTAACCCATTCGCCAAAAGTGTTATATCTATATAATGTCAAACAAGTGGTTTAACACAATAATTTTTGTAAAATTAATTTACTTTGATTTCCGCTATAAATAATCATTACAACGAGTACATACATAGCGAATGTAGGTACATTTGTACGGATATGGAGGGAAAAAAGACACTAATTAAAAATATATAATATTCGTACTAATTAAATATTCAAAAACGTAAAATTAAAATTAAATGTATTTTAAATTAATTACTCAGTTGTACGTGTCCAGTATACGTTATGAGTATTCTGTACAAAATATTGTAATTTATAGTGGTTGTAGTAAAGGTAGTTACTTTGTGTGCCATTTCTGATAAGAAACATTTTAGATGTAATCAATAAAAATTAAATTTGTATATTGTTTCGTTCAACCATGAAATGCAGATGCCTCAATGAATGCAATTTGTTAATATGCACAAAATGTTAATAAACCCATCAAACTAATTTAATCAAATTTACGGCTTCAAAACAACATCCATCACGAGATAGCACATAAAAAATCTGTAAAAAACGCGTTATTATCAATTTAAAGCTTTTTTTAATGCTTCCACCGTAGCTTATGTTTCATTGTATTGTGTCAGTGTTTATATACATACATACGTTAGGTACATACGTCGAGCACATATTACATATTTACGATTATGTGTACATTTATTATTTTTTTTTTAATGTTTATTGCACCAATATATTTTGGTTAAATAAAAAGCTTGCGAATGCTTTTTTCCTGTTTTTGTGCGGCTTTTATTAATGCTGTTGGTACATCATGATGATGTTATTATGTATTCATTGATTGAAACCACAAACTTTATAGTAATATACTTGTCAAAATAATATTTTGATAAATAATAATTTAATTGGCATCACAAATAAGCCTATACCTATACTATTTATGAAAAGGCTTTTTACGTTTAACTCATCATCATCAACATCATCATATTATGAAGCATTACAACCCAATACAATTTAATGAATATACAATTCAAAATGAATCCTTGTAAAATTAAATATTTTCTTCTGTTAAAATTATTTTAATGGGCATTTTAGTTCTGTTGCGCGGGGGATGACGGTATAATAATTAAAATGCATAAAAAGGATTCATTTGGTAATGATGAAATAAATAAAAATTAATTTATTTTAATCAACACAAAATTACATCCTAACAAAAAACTGAATATAGTATATGATAAATTGTTTACGTACCAATTCCACAAGGGGGTTGGGGAGCAGTAATAATGGAGACATTTATAATTTTTGGTTGGTTTTAGATGAATCAATTTAATTGATCAAGAAAAACGGCGCCACAGTGTTTTTGTTAGTGTGATTCTTTAAAATTTAATCAAATATTGTCTATGATAAATTAACTCGTACACCGTATGGGGTTCGATAGGAATAAAGTCGAAACTTGTTGCCATACAAGTACATTAATATTGCTGTCTGTTCAATAAATTTCTTAATTTTTTGGATTTCAAGTGACATAATCTAGAATTAAATCGAAATGAACATACTATGGGATAAACATTTTGAGGGTGGTGTTTGCTAATATAACATCAATTTATAGTCTCGGGAGTATCGAGGTTTCAGTCGGCCAAAATAAATTGGGTTGGAAATGACCGTTTTACAGATTCATATCCTCTGGGCCTCGTTTGGGTTCTCATCAAACTTGTTTAATTTAACACCCCGAGATATTACCCTGAAGAGATTTTTACAATCCTCATATAATTGTGGAGTGTGTTGAACAGGCATCAATTTTGATAACTTCGCTTTGGTTTACAAATCCAAAGTTTTGAAGAATGTTATAAATTTGACTGAAGCACCTTAGTCATCACAAATACCGTTATGACACTAGATTCTGATATACTACTGTGGGTAAAAAAACGTAAGACTTTTTAATTTAAATTTCGAGGGGAAAATCATTCGTCGAAATATTTTTTTTCTATGTTGGTATGACTGTCAGTGACATCTGTGTCAAATGTCACATCAAAATAATCATTAATGTTTAGTATACGCTTGTCTTTCTGAAGTACAAAAAATACATTCGGCGATTTTTACAATGAGTGAAATTATTCAACAAAGAAGTTCCATTAAATTTTGTGTGCGGAATCAATTTTGTGGTGCCGAAACGTTCAGAATGTTGCAAAAGGCCTTAGGTGATCATTGTATATCGCGAGCAAGTGTTTTTGATTGGTACCAAACCACGTCAAAGCAAGTCAAAAATCAAGGTGATGTTGACAATTTTCTTCGTTTATCGAGGTGTGGTGCACTCCGAATTCCTTCCGACCGGCCAAACTGTCAACAAGGAATACTATTTGAGTGTTATGCGTCGTTTACGCAAAGCTATTCGTAAAAATAGGCCGGAATTATGGGTCGACAACTCTTGGTTTTTGCACCACGATAATGCACCTTCTCATACTGCATTGGTTTTATGTGATTTTTTCGCCAAAAATTCCACCCATATCGTTCCGCAACCACCGTATTCGCCTGATTTAGCTCTGTATGACTTCTGGCTCTTCAGCAAACTCAAACAACCGCTCCGGGGAAACCATTTTGAGTCAATTGAAGACATTAAACGTGAATCGCTACGCGCATTGGAGGCAATTTCGGAAATTGACTTTAACAACTGTTTCGAGGATTGGAAAAAATATTGGCACAAGTGTATTGAGGCCGGAATGATTACTTTGAGGGGGAAAAATAGATTTAGAGAAATAAATAACGAATTTTAAAATTATGAACAAAGTCTTACGTTTTTTTGCCCACAGTAGTACTTTCTTCATTCCGATTTAGATATAGAAAATATATTTCCATTATTTTTACGTTTATTTAGAGCCTTTATTGTTCATGGACGTGTGCGGGCTGGCATTGCCCTGGTGGAACACGACGCCACCCCTATTGACAAGTTCTGGCAACTTCCGGTTGATTGATGCCTTTAGTCGGTCCAATTGTTGGTAGTATAGGTTCGAATTGAGCTTTTGGCCATTGTGCAGTAAAGCTCATAGTAGATGATTCCCTCTCAAAGTCTCAACTGAATCGATCAATCGCAACACTGACAAAAGAATTTCTTTAGTACATGAATCCCTAATCTCCAACGACAACTGCAACAAATACATCACTAGCGAAAAAATAATGGAAATATATTTCCTCAACCCATTATTTGTGGCTTTTGTTTGAAGCTGGCGTAAATTCTATACTAGGAAACGTCAGTGATGGCCAAGCAACACTAATTTTATCTGACTCCAAAATAGAAAGAAATTTATTTATCATTTATAAACTATTTGTTTGACATTTATTTTGACATTACTCGAACTTTTCATTAACGAAGTGCCTACCCCTCCACTATGCCGACAAGAGGGATCTTAGGACCTTAGAGCACCAATTGAGTGGAATCACACAAGAAAATACAAGCATTGATGAGTTTTATGCCAATACCAACCATCAGTTTTCACTGATTGGTAACAAAATTAAGACGGAGGACTATTCAGTGGATACAATCGAGGTGTTGATAGAAACATACAGAAATCGTGATTTGGACGTATTCATAAGGGGACTCAATGGCGAGTTAAGCAGAACGCTGATGATCCAACACCCATAAAATCTTCCTGAGGCATATACATCACGCCTAGATTTCCAAAACTTTGAATTATCGTAACATAGTAATCCATGAAAAGAGTTTAAATAATCCGGTTGTAGCCTCGATTAACCAATTAGCCTCATACCCAGCGAACGTACAAAAGAAACCGGTTAATATCCCGTTGCCACAAAGAAACATTGCCTACAACATCCAGCATCAGAACAATAGATTGCCGCCTCTACGACCAGCGGGACCAAAACCACCAACACCTATGTCAATCGATCCATCCACCCAGTAAAGGCTAGTCAATTATATGAACCGGCCTACGTATCAACAAGAGTACGGACAAATAATCAAAATAATCAGCAAAGTTACCAACCCGCATACAAACGCGAACGCTCCGATCAAAATATACCAAGAAAGAACCAAAGGGTCTACCATTTAGAAGCCGAAGTAGATGAAGAATTATATAATCAGATGATTTCCGACGAGATTTCCGGCTTGGACATAGGCGATCAAGAGGAAGAACAAGAAATTGAAAACACCGAGCTAAATTTTATGATGGATGCATCTCTAGCGGACCATACTTAGAATACAGAACTAGAGACAAAAAGTTACTCAAATTCCTCATCGACGATGATAATCATATGACGATGATGTCGACGAATTTAACCTTCCAATGTGAGCTCAAATTCCCAGTGCTTGTTTATCGAAAACAATTTTTGAAATAAATGTAATACATATATGTGGGATAAAAATTACTGGAACCGAAATTTAGAAACGAACGTGCCATATTTAAAATTAAAATCACCGTCGCCAACCGTTAGTAATGACGTTTATCTTGAAATAATTGAGCAAGGCGATCAAGATAAGATTATTTATTGTCAGAGCCGAACGTATATTTTAAATTCACAAAGGCAGAAAAGCAATTTAAAGCTTTACTTTGCCCCCACTGCCAAATATCCACTTTTGTATTATGATAAGCTCATTAACTTAAAGAATAGGGGAGCTAAGGCGAATAATGCTCGGCCTTAAAAAATGATAAAATTATTTTACACACATTTTGGTGTTAATATTTGTGAGTGTAACAATGACAAAATTTGGCGAGTGAAGACCAAGCTTAAAGTTATTTTTCACTTCTATTTAGAAAAATGCAAGAATTAGTTCGCAATGATTAACCAATATTTCGAAAGTTCTTTTGAGACAAACTACTGAGAAAATAAAAGACATTGTTTTAAACAAAACAGGAACATCAATATCTTCAATTCCAAAATTGTTTAGTAGCGTATTGTATGCGTACCTTCAAACCATTGATTCCTTGACATATTTCAAATAATCAACATGGGTTAATTTAAAAAGAATCATCATCAACAAGAACCGTATGGCCCAATATAAAAATGTTTCATTGCCATTCTCGTAGGAATATGATTTGCCGAAAATTATTGATATCATTTTTAGTTGGTAAAGTAAAGGCTTATAATCACTAAAAAGGAACCATCAGCCGTATGGTAGTTTTGCCGCAAATGGCCAAATTCCATATGGCCTCATTTAAGAATATGCGAGAAGCGTGCGATTCTCCTGGGAATATGATTTGCCAAAAATCATTGTTTATGGTTTGAATATCCTATGGTAAGGACTAATTGTGGCCAGGCGGCCAGTACCAACCGTATTGAGGGCCGATTTGCGCAATCTGCTAGCACCCATATAGCCTAATATATATGTAAATTTATAATTGCCATTCTCAAGGAATATGATATGAGAATGAAAGTTAATAATTTTTTCATTGGGCCTCGGGCTGGCAGGTTGCACGAATCCCAACTTACGCCTGATACTGTCACGATCATGGCCAATGCTAGTTCTTCCTAACGGCTATTCGCACACTTTTCGCATATTCTTATATTGGGTCATACGGAACTTGGCCAATTGTGCCAATCCAACTACATGGTTTGTTTTGCCCTCTGGGTTATGGTAGGCCATTACTGTCACCAACTCAAAATAGCGTCAATCATTTCCGGCAAATCATATTCCTAGAGGAATGCCACGCTCTCGCATATTCTTATATGAGGCTATATGGTACTGCCTCCTTAGTAATTGTAAGCCCTTACTTTTACCAACTCAAACTAGTTTCAATGGGCATTTATAAAATTTTTTGATGTCTCACTAAAATTAGTAAGAATCTCAGTTTAAACCACTCATTTACGATATAGAGTGAAGGGAGAGTACAAAACAACAATTAAAAGGAAAATCTGTGATGGATATTTGGTTTTAAGTATATAAATTTAAAATGGTTTTTTCATTTCATGCGGGAGATTATATAGAAAAAACTGGCATCAGGTTAAGCAGTATCGTTTGACGACATTTTGTGTTTTTCAGGGATTAAAAACTGGACTTTCCAAAAAAAACGAAAAAGCTTTCGATGATCCGATCTCAGCCACAAAGTACTGGGATCTCCCAATTTATTGAGAAAAGCTTAACTATGAAGTTTCATCTCCATCAATTAATTCGTGTGGGCTGTAACTAAAATTTAGTAATGTATGCAACTCACTTCTCTAACCAGATTTGGATATGGAGTATAGAATAATTATTTTCCGTGACCTGGAAAGAATTTAATTCGAAAGATTTCGTAAAGTGAAAGCAGTTCGAAAAGTTTGACTAACAGAATTTTCCGACCAGAATTAGTAAAAAACTAAAGTATCCAGCATTCTTACCATTGTCAATTCCTCTTGGGAAAATGAAAATTCTTTAAATCACAATAAGTATAAGATAATGTTTGAGACGGGCTCATAAATCGATTTGATGAAAATAAGGGAAAAATGTCAAATATTAACGGTAACTTTATAAGTGGATGACTGTTACGTCTTGGTCAGAAAAACGCCCTGCCACTTTTCTATTAGTGTTGATATAGTTTCAGAAGCCTTTCGGATGTTACATCTTGTTCTATCTATAAAACGTAGTTGTAGTTGTTGAAATGGAACAAGTCCAACGTTTTAGATTCCTTACGAGCCGTTGTCTGATCGGACAAGTAGTGCAGTGGTTAAAGTTTCGTCACTTGAACCAGGAGGTACTGGGTTCAAATCCCATCAGAGGCTAAACCTAACCTACGAAACCTAACCTACGAGCTGTTGTGAAATCAGAATAATATTCTTCACCGCCTATTTATTGTAGGAAGCTTCTTTTGAAATTTTTCGAGATGCTTTGACTCATTGTCATACCATAGTTCACGAACTCGCGATTGAGTTTTCTTAAGCCAGACATTAAACAGGTATCCAAATTTTTATCAAGTTGAAGAAAATTTCAGTCCAGTTGAGAGATTCGTACAAATCTTATGTTGAAAAGACTAAATCTAAAATAATTTCTTCACTGTTGTATGTTCGGTTTAATTCAACGTCACGTGATTCTCGTCCCTTAGTGTACAATCATTCTTTATCGTCACTAATCCTGATCTCTGAAAACTGTATGAGTTGATGTTGGATCCGCATATGATATCAGCAGCTATTGCTTCATTATGAATTACGTATATTCATTCGTTTGTAGCATGAACTATATTCAATGGTTGGTTAAATTTGTTGCCTCAACATTGAATACCTGGCCGTGCATTGATTTTCGCTGTTAGATTGCTACTTCGCACTGGCTATGTCGTTCGTCATTACTTTGAAAATTGGTGATAACTCGCATAAAAATGATGTAAGTTGAAGTATTTGGCAACGGTTCACTTCTTCTGTTGTCCTAAGTATTTCATTGATCTAATGATATGTGATCGATTGCAGATTGTAATCCAGGGCAAACATGCTTTGATTTATATAGATGAGGTCATGAATGTCGTGGCCAGAGATGGTTATTGACGTTGGTATGTAATTGAGACGGTGAGAGTATATTGACGAATCTAAGATTATGTTATGCGCATGGTAAACAGTATTAAGTAAGCCCTGTTGCGCATCCTCTCGGTTCTTTAGTATTAATGTCAATTCTAGCATGCTTGTTAATATTAATCGTACCCATTCCTAAACCTCTGTTGATTTTTCAATAATGCTGCATTGTAAGGTTGCAGTGCTTCACAAGTTTGATTATTTTGCCTATTATTCACGTTTGGTTTCCCGTTAATACCGATGCTCGTTTTAATGTTCTCAAACTGGGCTTTATATTGGTTATCTTTGCTTTGGGTGAGAATTCCAAATATGTCCGCTAAGATAATAACGGTTGTATCTCCCAAACTATACACTGTCCTCGTCGTCGTTTGCACTGCCACTGAAGTTGTTGTAGGGTTATACCGCAGGCAGGCTGCTGCCAGCTCGACTTGTGCTTACTCAAAACTGAGCCTGAAAGGCTTATATCTCCTCACAGTAGCTCGTCATTTTGTAATAAATTAGTAAAGTTCACTTCTTAGCTACTCCATCGAGTTTGTCTAGATTGTCGAGATATGTTCCTGTCGAATGATTAAACGGAGTGACCTTGATCTGGACTTTCGCGAACGTTAATAGGCAACAAGTTGTAATACTATAGCTGATTTGCTTTTGCTCTCCTTTAGGGCTGTTTTCTCATTTTTTTGGTTTTTCATTGTGGACAGTGAGTTGTCTCTTTTCGTGGGTATCGCATTTTATGGTCCTGGCTGATGCTTTGTTTTATTTCTATTTCCGGATATTATACTGACTGATCAGAATTATTATTCCCGGAATGCATATTAATGAGTCGTTAGTTAGGAGTAGGCGGCATATTTGTGTAACCTTCCTTTTAATGTGTAATTTCTGCGTATTTTTGAGGGTGACTACCCTGACCAGTCTATCTTGTCCAGGATGTAGCTCGATGACTCTGTCTAGTGGCCATTGCATAGGTGGTAGTTCTTTAACTTTGAGGATTACTAGTTCTCCCACCTGAGGGTTCGGTTGTTCTTGTAATAATTTTGACAGTATAAAATCTAATATACGTTGCATTCTGGACAGATCATCCATGCAGCATTTTGTCCAAAAACCTTGATTGAGTTTGATCAGCAAATTCCATTGGTTATGATTGCAATAATAACCCTTCCTACCAGAATACGTGCCAGACCTAAAAATCATCCTTCGTCCGAGTTGTATGAAATAGAAGGTAAAGGCCTAGAGTTCAAACATGCCTCTATTTGAGCAACAAGTGTGGCAAGCTCCTCGAAGGTGAGCGTGTAAGTTCCTACTACTTTGCGGAGGTTTTTGTTTCGTTTACTTGACTCCGGCCTCACATACACCTCCAAAGTAAGGACCTTCGGGGGACAACAAGTGCCTCTCAGTTCCATCTGTGCTGTTTTGTTCTTAATTTCGGTTTCCAGTTGCTTAGCCTGCTTTTGTAGTCATTTGTCTGTTGCAACGAGCACCATAATCATTCGATATTTTCAAACAAATTCATTTTCTTGAAATTAATCGTCGAGATGCGACTAAGAAGACTTCCGCTACCAAGTCACTACCAGTTTTAGATGAATTGCCTACCTGGCTAAACATTTGTTGTTTTGTTCCATAATTTAATGATAATTGCGCCAGCGTATAGTCCACCCTCTGTTTGTGAAAAGTGGGGCTGGTGTCACCCGTTCCTTTGCATCATAGATACTCTTGATGTGATTTTGTTGCTTGATTCTTTCCATCTACTTTTTTATTACAGCTTCTCGGATGAACAATCTTAGAAACTTGTGGCCTTTTTGCATAATTATTGAATGTTTGTCGTCAACGAGAGGTTAGAATTAGTTAGTCTTCCCCCGACTCATAACAGATCATTTTCATCGATAAATGGGTTTAATGTTATTATTATACTGTCTTTTAGTAAATTTTGATTTGATTTTAATTTCTTTAAATCTATTTCAAAAGCTTCTTTGTGTACGACTTTGATTATTACTCTTAGTGCTATCTTGAGTTCCCGTGGGTTAAACTGGGATGTATTTTTCATTTTAGAACCGTTTGAATTCAATTACTGTTTTAAATTGAAAAAAATTAGTGCCATCAGCGCTGTCAGTAATCAGCGCCGGCGGACAAAAATGAAGATCCAAACGGCCAGAAACAAGTAATTTATTAATCTCTGCTTCCCCTTCCCACTCCACCACCATTTGTTTGTGAGTTTCTAGGATTTGGTGCAAGTTGTGACTTCTAATGAGGTTACCTTTACAAATCTAAACATTTTTTATAGCAAATTTTGCCACTTGACCAATTTCTATTTTGTCGAAATTAAAGTAAACTCGCACAAATTTATTAAAAAAAAAAATTGAAAATTTGTCACACTGCCTTTTCGAAACACATCAGTTTATAATAAAATCCCGTTCGTTTTGTAGATTTATATGTATTTAATTTCGTAGTTAAAATTTATAATGCTTAATCGAAATTTAATGTTATTTATACGAAATGTTTGCGCCGTTGGACCATACCGGATAAATCCGATTAAAACCCGAAATTTGGGTTCAAGATTTTTCTCGATGAATTTTGATAAATGCCCAATACCGAGTCCACCATCTAGAGACGTACGGGAGTGGGAATATGGATATGGATTAACCATGCATGAATTATCACGAGCTAGGAATCATAGTTTTCTTAAATTTGTGAGCAATCCGACAGATCATGATTCTGTCTCAGACTCAGACGAGTGTGCAGCATATGAAAAAAAGTCGTGTATAATCTGTGATCTTGATCCCGAACCACCAAATACAGCGGTGACAGTTTCCAATGAAAAAGAAGGGCGCAAATGGAATTTACTTCAAATATTAAGTGTAGTACTTGGTATTGTGGTCACGATAGTGGTTGCATACTTATATCAAACTCGCGAAGTTTAACAATATTTAATAATAATTAATAATACCTATTTTATAAATTAATATGATTATAATTATTTAATAATCTATTGCGAAGAAATTTACTTTTAATATTTCGAAACGTTTATTCAAAAAATGTACGTTTACAATAAAGCGCTACTAAATTCTAAAGGAAGTCTAAAAATTACACTTCTTAGTTTTTTTTATATTGTAAAGTGTTGCAGCATAAACATCTACCCCCACACAGTACACCCTTAAATAGTAATCAACACTAAACTAGAAGAACTTGTGTGCTACATTCTGTTACTGTTTGTTACCAAAAGATTTTAGAACAATTCTCAAAAGGAGATTCGAATTTAATCAAAAGAAAATCGTATTTAGTTGTCATTTAAACATGGCCAATGATTGTGGTTTTGACATTTCGAAATTATCGTTGTCTGGTATCACAACCTTTAATAAAATGTGTTGAGCGGTTGGATATCAAAATAATTCGTTTCACACGATTTTGTATTGGTACCAATGTAGACCAACATTTGTGCATACCACCAATCAGGTGTATGGATTTCACATGACCAATGTCGGCCAACGGGACCTAAGTCGGAGATTCTCCACGCGATGCTCGCTGGTTATAAATGCTCATGTCGCCACCGAAGACACATCTGATGATGTGAAACAATGATTTTTGCTGATTACGAATTTCGATCAAACATCCAGAAGCAGTCTGAACATATTACGATCTGGAATGAAATGGAACACATCTATGACCCAATGTCGATTTGCAAAACTCATGGACCCATCTTCCATGCCAGTATAGCCGTGTGTCCTCCAGTTGGCTGAATATGCGTAAAGAAAGGATGAAATATGCAAAACCGCAAAAGTGTAGGGAGAGCCTTGTGCCCCAAAACAGATTGCATTAAAAATAATAATAAAACAAAAAAAACTTGAACTATCATAGCGGTAAATACAATCATGGAAGAAGATTATCAAGAGCATGGATTGATTCGAGATCCAGTGCCGTCATTAATGTCGAAAATAAACGGAATATACTTCTTAGTTGCATTAGAAGCCCCATAAACAAGCAACTGTAAATCGTGAGATCATAAGATCAAGAGATGCAAAGGTAAGGTGGGAGATTTGGTTGTGGGGTTTAGTAATTTAAATAATAAAGATGTATGGAACATGTTGATTTTTCAACTAGGAGATCAAGATTGTTTCACTTTATCGGTTGATTAGTGAGTTTATCTTATGCAGCTAAAAAGTATAAAGCAAATTGTTTACAAGAGTTGGACTCAGCGAATATTTTGTTAGAAAATGTTAAAATGGTGGTGAAAGAATAAATTGAGATTTTTGTTAGTGAATTATCATCTTTAGAAGATGGTATATCCGATTATGAATCAATTTATTCAAATAACATTTTCACATTAATCACATCAACCATTGTGATGGTATAAATTCTCAACACGATTCAAAATTCTAATTCAGGATTTAATTTAAATTTTTGTTTTCTAAATTTAAATACTGATTTTTCGAGATTATTTAATATATTTCGACGAACAATTTCAGAATTAAGCACAGAAGGTTTGAGCCTTTTAAATTTATACATTCTTTCAGCAGAACAACTTCTTAGGCTAAAAGAATTTCCATCTTTTAATCAACGTGGTTTGGGTAAAATGTCTTTAATATTTCAACATTTTGATTTACAAGGCGCCGCTTCAATCAAGCACAGGTGTTATCCTACCTCAAGTAAGCTGCGCTGTACGAAGAATTGAATCGGAAGATGTCTTTGGGAGTGATTGAAGTGTCTAGAAAATGCCAGACGCATGAACGAAGTAACGAAAAGAGGCGCTTGTCCATTGTCTATAATTGATGGACTCTTGAGCCGGTTGAAAGGTACGGCTTAGACTTAAATTATGCTTTTTGGCAAATCCCATGTCGATTATATCAGTTCACGGTGATGTCATTTAGCTTCTGTACCTCATGGTTTGCAAAATTCCTACTAATGCGGCTTCATTTTCAAATTTTTGTGAGTTACAAGTAATATGGGATCAATATATTCCTGGAATAACCTCAGCACTAAGAAATTATGTCATCGTTGTCATGTTGTCATAGTTCAACTTAATATTCGCCTCATTTTCTTATGTTTTGACTGCATTTGATTAAGAATAGTAAGGAATATTAGTTGCTGCAGATATAAAATTTAGAAGGAAAAGCAAGTTTTCCACCTGAAACGAATAAAAACAATTTGAGTGTTTGCCAAAGCCGAATTTTTTTTTTCAATCATCAAAATCCTGCTTTCACTATGAGCTTGTCAGAAAGTTGGAATCCTCTTAAAGGTCTAACACTGTCGAAGAAATAGACATAAAAGATAGTATGGTAAGAGGAATTGACAGATCTAAATCGAAATATATGTCCTCATTCATCTTTAGTTAATGCTTTTACATCAGAAACAGGTAATCCCTCATTGAAATCTATTGTTACACATGCCGGTGGTGTCCAAAAATAGTTGAAACTGTGTTCGAATCAGAATCCCGTCTTAACTCGAACTTTGGAAGATGAACGGGTTCGGATTCCTTAGATGACATACAAGCTCGAATAAAACGCTAGGGAGACCAGCACGTTTGGCCCAGCTTAGCTCAGATGTGAGCAGGGCGACACGGGTGAGCTTTCACCACAAAATACCCCAACACAAAAGAAACGCGTTCACCTGAACACCGCAGCAACTTGCTATTGAATTCGGGCCAACCACAACATACGGAACAAATCAAGGAAACACGACGTCAGAAAGTATATAGAAAAAAAGGATGACTCAGCTGTTGACCTTCGATAACGGTTTTCCACTCCCGTCGCTTTCCTGTTGGCTCGACTATTCGGCCTTTTCCACCACAGGCACTGAACAAATCGAATTGCTTCCATTATGCCTTGTCGCATAGCACCAAACTAAGACTTTAGCAAGCCCACCCCAACTGCCTTAAATTGGTATTAACAATGCGCTGAAGTACACTAAGATGGTAGCGCCCCGTTTTCTTCCACAACAAATGAAATAAATCACCTTCGCACAAACACATCACATATTAACTTCTTACTTTTCCGATCCGCTCAACTTGGCGATCAAATTTTGATTGTCATATTCCTTTCCGATTTTCTTCCACCATGAACATTTCACATTTTTCGTGTTGTCGCCCTGCTGCTCATGCCCGAAAATGTCATCTTAAATGGCCGAAACACCTTCTCAACGCCATCTTACCCCCTTTGATGATCGTGGAAAGCTCTTTGCGATTTCAATTATTTTTTCCGCCTCGATGCATGCTGCAAAATGTCGGTTTTTATGGTGGGCGCTCATTTAGTTTTATGATCATATAGAAATAAAAATAAAAATTTAAAATTTTATTCTTTTATGATCTTTTGGACCATAAACAAAATTGTATCCATTGCAATCTCCAACAATAACAACACATTACCACAATTGTGACTTTATTTGTTTGCCAACAGACGAATCTTTAAGGTGGGAATGGAACTTTAAAATCGAGACTAGATAGGAGAACGAGGAAGGGAGAGTTGAAAGGAGAATCCGACGCCGGTTCATGCGATTGTACGAATCCTATACGCGAGTGCTCGATCAAACCCGCGCTACCGTTTGCTACCAACGTTCTACACCAACCCCTACCAGGTAACCGTTACAGGTGGACAACCTGATAAACAATTGGCGACGTCTTAATGATCTAGTAGCAAATATGCACAGAAAAATTGAAAGACTCTCAATCTGATCTAAATGATTCACTCGTGATACGGCAATATCGCCGTAGTCAAATACTCTAACTAATCTAACTGTCGGAAATAAGCCTGTAGAAACAATAGCTTCTAATAAGCTATCACTATAAATATTCATCCAGTAACTACAACAATTTCTCACACCTCATCATATAGTACAAGTTTATTTTGGGCGCACGAATCAACTATTACGTGGAGCAAGAAAGATATTTTCGCACCAAAAACTTTAGCTTACCAACTTTTACCTTATTCTTTAAATAAACGTATTAGCCAAACGATAAACCACTTGTTGACAAACAAGTATACAGCATTCCAATTAATAATTACACCAAAATCTGGTCACGCAACTCGAAGAGCGAACTTGTTGAAGTAGAAAGTATGAATCATCGGTTGAATTGACCGTCCCAGGAAATATATGTATTAGAGATCGTATAAGAGAAAACATGAACTTCGAATTACAACAAATTACACTCCATTTGTTAAGGGTGTTTGGAGGTGGTTGCGATGCGAAGATACGAGCGATTGTGGGATAAAAGACGAATAAGAGACCCGCTCATAGTAATTTACCTCCTCAAGAAATATTCTGTTTCGGGTGGGGAATAAAGGATACATTAAAACCTAACTTCTCACGATTTTCGGGAAACTATATACACCGGGAGTGAGTCGAGAGGGATTGACATGACCGGTAAAGATTATGGCCCTCTCGCAAATGACAGTAACTCAGAAAGTGAGATACGCGACAAATGCAGCCCCAACACCGAACCGCTTCGTTATCATTAGAACCGCACATCATTGAAATATGAACCCTGACATTGAAGTATCTGTTAGTGCAACTGTTAACCCAATTTCAATCTACTAGCATAGAAAAATAAGTTTTTCAACTATAGTATGAGTTAACTAGTATATAATTATATAGTTCAACTATATATTAGTTTAAAAAATTGATTACAGAAAATTAAAAAAAAAATAATGAAAATTAAAATTCCTTAAAACTAGTCGATCGATATTTTAATGCGTTGATTGGAATAATGCGGTGTGCTGCCTTGGACGAGTTGATCTTCTCATTGGTGTGTCGCATTGTAAACTTGGATTTTCATTGTGTTGTGTTCTAGAAAGTGTTGTTGTTTGTGCCGTATCGTTGTTTACAATCTATTGTGGAGATTCCCAGTTTTCATTATCATACACGGGTGTTGATGTCGGAGAATTTTGTTTTTGTGCACTTGCAGCTGCTTATTGTAATTGTACATCATTTGGCATACGATTCTCATTGAACAAAATTGGAGAAAGGAAAATTAAAAAAATGTCGCCATGTTTTCCAATTGTTTTTTATGTGACGATTTTTCATAGTAATCGGTTGATTCTTGGTCGTATTTGATTTTGATATCGTCTCCAAATACCATAGTTTGTGCCAACATAAAGTACATTTTTTTCCCAACGATTTGACAATGTAAGCTTTTCTCCATTTTTGTGAACTTCTCGTTGAAAAATCTTTAGCGTAAACTTTGTCCTCGACCTTGTATTTGGTCGATATGGTGCAATGTTCTCTTCGGTTGAAATACGGATTCATTGATGACAGTGCGAGGCTGTCGACAATGTAACAGTTCCTTGGGTGACTTATCTACATTTGTTAATGGTGTAGAACGAGAAGACGATATAAACTTCAATAGTGCGTTGTCTACTTGTGTAGACTGAATTTAGAATTTTGTGCAGTATGTTGAACAATTATTATCACGATTAGAATCCAACGAATTCAAACTACAAATAACAAATGCGAATTTTATGCTAGTGAAGTGTGTGGGTAACTGCAGCAGGGAAACTTTCGAATTTCAAAATGAAACTTCGCATACCGATTAAGCCCAATTTGTGCTAATTAGTGCTCACGGGAAAAAGTTAGTGCTAGTCCAGGAGCCGAAAAAACGGGAAAAGAAAATTTAAATTTCGCCTGAAAGATGAAAAAAATAAAACCCAATTTCTAGAAAAAAACAGAAATAATTTAATCCTAATTTTAAAACTTCACAAAAGCAGCTCCACCGACGAAATTTGTGCTTATCATAGAAATATGATTTTTATAAATCTTCCATAATAAATTGAGGAAAAACAAATTAGCCCCTAAAAGATACTATATTGAACATACAAAATACAGATGTAAACCGTTCAATAATATTTTTGTTGAACAACAAATTAAAAAATAAAATAACTTATTAGAATATCAAAGAATAAGCATTTCAGATAGCATATTCCTGTCACGAGCGTTCATTGTCATCCGAAAAATATAGTGGCCGAATTTGTGCTAATCCAGAATTGGCCCAATTCAGTTGAACAACAAAGACCGTTGAATGTACAATTTTCTGACAAAAAATGTTCTATAAACCAATGAAGTTGGCACTTCTGATTGCATATTCCTATCAGGTATGTTGACATTTTTTGTCACAGAAAATAGTTCATTCAACTGTCTTTGTTGTTCAACGGAATTGGGCCAATTCTGGATTAGCACAAATTCGGCCACTATAATTTTCGAATGGCAATGTATATACCTGATATGCAATGAGAAGTGCCAACTTCATTGGTTTGTAGAACATTTTTTGTCAGAAAATTGTTCATTCAACTGTCTTTGTTGTTCAACGGAATTGGGCCAATTCACGATTAGAACAAATTCAGCCACTATATTTTTCGGATGGCAATGAACATACCTGATGGGAATATGCAATCTGAAGGGCCAACTTCATTGGTTTGTAGAACTTTTTTTGTCAGAAAATTGTTCATTCAACGGTCTTTGTTGTTCAACGGAATTGGGTCAATTCTGGATTAGCACAAATTCGGCCACTATATTTTTCGGATGGCAATGAATATACCTGATAGGAATATGCAATCAGAAGTGCAATTTTAATTGGTTTATAGAACATTTTTTGTCAGAAAATTGTACATTCAACGGTCTTTGTTGTTCAACGGAATTGGGCCAATTCTGGATTAGCACAAATTCAGCCACTATATTTTTCGGATGGCAATGAATATACCTGATAGGAATATGCTATCTGAAATGCTTATTCTTTGATTTTATAATAAGTTATTGTATATTATTTTTTAATTTGTTGTTCAACAAAAATATTATTGAACTGTATACATTTGTATTTTGTATGTTCAATATAGTATCTTTTAGGGGCTAATTTGTTTTTCCTCAATTTATTAATGAAAATTTATAAAAATCATATTTCTATGATAAGCACAAATTTCGTCGGTGAAGCCGCTTTTGTGAAGTTTTAAAATTAGGCTTAAATTATTGCTGTTTTTTTTAGAAATTGGGTTTTATTTTTTTCGTCTTTCAGGCGAAATTTAAATTTTCTTTTCCCGTTTTTTCGGCTCCTGGACTAGCACTAATTTTTTCCCGTGAGCACTAATTAGCACAAATTGGGCTTAATCTGTATGCCAAGTTTCATTTTGAAATTCGAAAGTTTCCCTGCTGCAGTTACCCACACGGATCGGGTTATATCAGTCGGGTGAAGGTTTAATTTCAGTTTATAGGAATAGAAAAATCGATAGGAGCAAGAGTATATAGGATCGGTATAAATCGGGTCGCTACGCTCCCTTCGCTTCGCAATGCACATTCTGTACCATAACGCGTTTTGAAATATTGCGTTTTGAAATATCGCGTTTTGTACCATATCGCGCTTTGTACCATATCGCGTTTTGAAATATCGCATTTTGAAATATTGCGTTTTGTACCATATCTCGTTTTGTCATATCTCGTTTCGAAATATCTCATTTTAAAATATCGCGTTTCGAGCGGATCCGTTTTGCTACATACTTTTATTCTACTGGTGTAAACGGGGTAGAAGTCAAGAAAAAAAAAAAAAATTTTATTATCTTCTTCGTCCTGAAATAGAATTTTTGAACAGTATTGTCCGATTTCATTTTATACCATTTATATTTTTATACTTTTAGTCACATACTTAACTTAACAATTTAAATTTACATTACTATTTAGTTTACGTATTATTATTTTACATATTCCTCGCGTTGAAATTATTTAATTTCAAATTTTAATTTTAACTGAAAAATGGCAGCTAATAATTTCATCATTTAATAACATAAAATTAAAACTATAGTAAATATTAGAAAATATTTAATTAATACAAACTATTATGCTTATTTCTATTTTAAATCATCATATATAATGATTCTATTTTACTTTGAATGTGCTTCCATCGGTAAAACACAAATCTTTGAAATTGCTCGTTTATATTCTGAATTACCTGTTTTAATAGTTACAACACGAACAAAACCATCATTTCCGATGTGCAATTGTGCTATTCGACCAAGAAGCTATTTAAGTGGATGGATGTTATCCTCCTTAATTAATACCAGTGACCCAATCGCAACATTTTCAGAAGGAGTTACCCATTTTCGAGGCTGTTGAAGTTCGTTTAAATACTCAAATTGCCACCTTTTCCAAATGTGCTGGAACATAAATTGAAATCATTGCCATCTCGACAATCTATTAAAATCTAAATGACTGAGAGAAGGATCACGTAACGTGTTTAAAGCGGATCCGATAATGAAATGTCCGGGGTTAATACTTCTAGATCTAGGGGATCATTTGACATAGTGTAACCACATGGCTTGGTCGCAAGGCCGGTACCACCGTCGCACTATACGGTAGCTCATTGTCGGCTAGGGGGTCCTGTTATCCGACGGTACAGGCCGCCATGTTACAACAAAAAAAATCCGGAATTCTGCTTCGTTGGAAAATTAGCAGAAAAAAATAAATGAATAAAAAGTACATAAGAAAAGCTTGTCTGCACCACACTGTGATCCCCTTCCACCACTACTTTTACTTTACCTAGACATAACCTGCCTTAAACGACACAGACCGAAGAAAAAGAAGAAGATATAATCATGGCTCCGGCTTGGTTAGGCAAAATATGCCAAAAAAAAACTAAACTAATATGCCGCAAACAAGGAAATCGTAGAGAACCAAAACCTCCCAAAAAAAAGAAAAATGTTACAAATAAACTATTGAAAAAAAGAGACCTAAAATATAAATGGTATCATTAAAGGAAAATTTTAAAAAATATAACAAATAAGAAAATCATATAATAAAAAATACAACAACAACAAAAAATGCATGCAAATGCGTTACACTCTTAACTGGATGAGGTTGACCGGATGACGTTGGTGTTGCCTATCCCCATAGATGAACCGCTAACGGTGTACTCGAAATTTTCAGCAGAACTGGAATACTGTAGCCTCGATATATGTATGTATTGGCCCCTTTTGCCTCATGATGATCAATTCGGGTGCAATCCGCCTTCCGTTAAAATTGATTAAATGTTCCGTGATATACTATAGATCCCGTTGTTACTTATGTTCCGTTGTTGGTAATACCGTGCCGTTTGTTACGACAAGATTTGTACAGAATCAGTTGTTACGCCCTCGTCCCGTAATTTAGCAATCACTATGCCAGTACTCGATAGTGAATATAATTGGGGTATTCCCCGTTAACTCGTATACCCGCACAGATTGTTCGCCTTATATAGCGGTCAAAAGAAAAACTTAGCAGTTATCTTGTTGCCAGGAAATAAATATCGATCACACTAGAACTTTACTTTGAAAATTTTAGCTCTTTATTTTTTTTACTTCGTAAGCTTTGTTTTCCGATGAAAGCACTAATATTTATTTGTTTAAAAAAAATAGAATTCAATAATAAACGAAACACACAAGTTTATTTTGTATATATAGTATATACAATATACATACATATATTCTAAATGAACACAATTTATTCACATTCACAAAGTCTTTTACATTATATACTTGTTTAAATTCATTTTATTCTTATAATGTACAATAACTCAGAATTCTAATTAACAATAGTGGTTATTTATAATCAAATTTTTTTATGAGATTTTAACATTCCAATTTTATAATTTAATAGACAATTCTCCTTTTATATTTTTATTTTCTTTTCTTTTAAATTTTTATTCTCGACCGTTCTTGTTTGGCAAACTCGACTCGAATCCTTTTTCAAAGCCATCATCTCTTCTTCAATACCTCGCTGTCATTGTGTTCCCGCGCTTTTTCCCCTCTTTCCTCAAATTGACACCAATACATATTTGTATTCTATGCAATGAAATCAGCCGATCTTAATTTTCTATATTTGTACCCCAATAAGCCGTTGTACGGTAAGTATGGAAAGATGCTACGGACATAGTAACGCAGGTAAGTATAAAAAGCTAAATGAAAGAAAAAAGTTAGGTTGTAGATTAAGCCGATTAGTACAAAATTTAACGTCATCGTTACAATAGGAGTGAGCGGTCTCGAGTTCAGACAAGCTTCAATTTGTGTGATTATTGTATGGAATTCTTCGAAACGAAGAGATGTATTACACAAACCTCTAAAATGTGGAGATTTAGGTGAAATGTAACGCCATCGAATTTGCTCATCAGCAAGATATCGATGAACCTAATTTTTATGATCTACAGATGTAAATAATTCATGCAATGCTTACAATTCAGAAATAGCACCGACAAAGTATGTTGCATTGTCTGTATACATATTTGCACATTTTCCTCCGCGTGCAACGAACTTCCTAAACGATGCTAAGAATACCTGAGTGGATAAATCGTCTACAATTTCCAAATGCACAGCTTTTGTGCAGAAACAAATGAAAATAAATTTTAGTAAGAATTTTTCTTCGAAGATTATGAGTTAGATTAAACGGTCCACAAAAATCAATTCCAATATTTAAAAATGCAATCCTCTCGGAGTAGCACGATGCGTTGGTAGTTGATCCATGATTTGATTAATATTCGAAGGCCGGGTACGAAAACATCTAATACATTCATGCACCACCTTGCGGCAAAGATTACGACCTCCTATGATCCAATATTGTAACCTTAACTTATAGAATAAGGCCTGTGGACTGGCATGGAGTTGACGATGATGCTCGTAACGAACTAATTTTTTTGTAAATGCATTTGCAGATGGTAAAATTATTTGATGTTTGTTATCAAAATAAACATTTGCATATTTCAATCTCCCTCCAACACGTAGTAAATCATCTTTATCAAGGAATGGGCTAATAGATTTTAATTTACTATTAGAATGAACGGTATTATTTTTGCGTAAGTATGTAATATCTTCAAAAAAGTGACACCCTGAATTAATTTTAGAACTCGTTTTTGAACAGTTTCAATTTCAGTTAAAGTTAACTCGCCATAATTTGCACGTTGACAACTGGGATTTACCTTTGTATGGTAATTATTATAGAAGCGAAGGCACATTGTCACCACTCGAAATAACTTAGAGACATCCGAATACCTGTCAATTAAATTAAATTCAATGTTACAAGTTGCTGGCAATCCAACCTCACCTTTACTTAATTCGAGGAGTTCCGAATTGATTTTTACGTTTGAAGTTTTGCCAATTCTTGGACTCTAATTTTAAAAACGAAGGGCCGACCATCCCACCATAATTTTGATTAGATTTTATTTCCGTAGGCGTTAAACTTCTTGAAATTAAATCTGCTGGATTGAGTAAACTTGGGACATACATCCAATTTCCTATTGATGACAAATCTTGTATTAACGATATCCTATTTTTTACAAATGTTGCAAACTTAGATGGGCTTGATTTCTGACACGAATATAAATAACGCAACCGTATGCCTTTTCTGCTGCGTCTCCAAACCCGTGCAACTCTACTGACTGACATTGACTAACTGTAATTGAGATCGAAAACTAGTCCAAACGTCGGCTAGAAAAGTGGGAGCTTCATCATCCCACGATAAATTAAGAGTGGTGCACAGTGATTAATCAATTGCATAATTAATTTTTGCTGTCACTATCATTGAGGCAATTAATCCTAGCGGATCAAAAAGCTGAGCAATCTCTGATACAATAGATCGTTTCGTACGTAGATTCGGTATTCCCATGCGGTCCTAATAGTGACATTGAATTATTTAAATTTGGATCAATTTCATTCTACAATTGAAATTCCATTTTCATAATTCGAAACCCCCTTTTGACATTAATTGGATTAAATCAAGTTTAAGACGTTCTGCTTCTTCGATAGAGCTTGCACCTGACAAGAGGTCGTCAACGTAAAAATCTTTGTTTAACACTTTTGATGCGATTGGGAAATTATTTTGCTCATCATCAGCCAATTGCTTTAACGTGCGTATGGCTTGAAATAGTGCACTCGATGTTCCATATGTCACGGTACACAAACGATAACATTTAATGTCGACATTTACCGATTCTCGGCAATAAATACGCAATAAATCGTGGTCATTATTATGTAGACATATTTGTCGATACATTTTAGTTATGTCAGCTGATAAAGCGATAATCTGCTTTCGAAATCAAATAATAATAGAAAATAAATCCTGCTGAATAATTTTCTTGCTGAATTATCATATTGGCAATACGAAATTTCAGGATCAGGAACTAGTTGCTTATGGTGTAAGTCGATGTAATCTTTTATGAAATCATTATGATTTTTATGTAATTCTGGATTTTTAAACAACTTATTTTCTAGGTACTGATATTGTTTGAATGCGTTAATTCTGTTATCATCAAGTGCTCTAATATTGGGTTTTATTGGTAACGCTACACTATATCTACCGCAAGGAAGTCATGTCACAGTTTTAACATGATGACTTTCGCACATTTTTTCTTCGATGGAGAGGTTATTTGGTGACTGAATTTGTTCTAATTCCCAAAATTTAGATATTTTATCATTTAAATCATTGTGAATACATGTAAATGAAGTTGACAAATTATTGTACGAATATAATTGTTCTTCTAATAAATCTTTATGCTTTATTTTACCCAGCACAATATACCCCAATTGTGTATTTTGAAATGCTGGAAAATCTGGGAACAATTTGATGGTTGTACTGTGGTTTGAATGCTCCTAGACCCATACTATTTAAATATATAACGCTGTGTGTCCTGTTCTCGCTTTGCACTGTATGTAAAGGTTTACACACAAGTTTATTGGCACTTTAATATTAACACACTAATTAATTTCGACAACTTTTGAATACTTTTATACAACTTTTGAATGCTTTTATTATAAACGGAAAAATAAATTAAATTATTCAAAATTACACTACTCGCAATACTCGACTTGTGTTTTCGAGTTTTTTTTAAATATTGATGAAAAATAAATAATACAACATAACATTTTTGTTTTTGGCACAACCTACGATGGCAGACCGGGTTTTTTGTCTCTTCCATAATTTTAGAAAGTTCATTTGTAATTTATAAATATGACGTTTAAGTTTATAAACATCGCCACAATACTCCCTCCCCAATAAACTTGGAAGGATTTATGAAAATACAAGTCACCGAAGCCGAAAATAGACCAAATTAAAGAACCGACGGTGATCCAGAAACTGCTTTCAGTCAAAACGTGCCGTTGGTCTAATTTTGTTTCCAGTCCTGGTTTGAACTGGTTCCTTCGGTGGAAGATTGAGCGAACCTTTTTAACACTTTTGTACCATCAGAACCAGGATCGTTATCCGAAGTTCTGTCACCCAGCGGGACCGCCGGAAACGATCCCACGATGTCCGCATTCTCCGCGAAACACGGTTTGAGGCGATCCAGAGTCACCACACCTGACCTGCCGTTTACGTCAATAGTGAAGAACTTATCCCCTCTTTCGAGAACTTCAAACGGTCCTTAATAAGGTGGTTGTAAGGATTTCCTCACAAAATCCGACCTTAAAAATACGTGTGAACACGTTGAAAGCTCTCTGCTTACGAAAGTGTTTACATTGGAGTGCCTGGTTGCCGGAGACGGTCTAATCTCATCAAAATCTTTTTTAAGATTATTGACAAAATCTGTCTGAAGAATTTTATCGGTTGGAAAAGAATTTAGAAATGGACCAGGCACACTCAACGTACTTCCATAAACAAGTTCAGCAGGAGAAGTTTTAAGTTTCTCACTATATAACGTGCGTAAACCTAACAGTACGGTTGGCAAGAACGTTACCCAATCAGTTCGCTTGTGACACATTATTGCGGTCTTTAACGTTCTGTGCCATCTCTCAATCATACCGTTGGACTTTGGGTTATAAGCCGTCGTTCTTACTCGTCTGAATCCGATCAACGCTGACAATTCATTAAAAAGACAAGAACTGTGAACCTTGGTCGGTGACTATAACGTTTGGTACCCCGAAGCGTGAAATCCATGTGGAGTATACCGCAGAAGCGACAATAGCTGCAGTAATATCAGGAACTGGAACTGTCTCGGCCCAACTCGTGTACCTGTCGATTAATGTAACGCAATACCGGATCCAAGAGATGAAACGGTGTGTCTTGAAATTTTGGATTTCTGACAAGCTAAACAGGATTGTGCCATAGTTTTTGAATCTTTCGTGATGGAGGGCCAGTATAGGAACCAAGCGCACATTTTAGTGGAAAAAAATATTCGATATAATTTTTTCCGTTTAAATCAAAATGCATGTATGCAGCCAAACTGCTATACAAATTTTGTGCTTGCAACCCACATAAAAACTAACTAAATTTAGACAAAATTTTATCAGTACATATGGAGGTACAGATAAAATGTTTTTTGTTATTTTCAAAGCGATTTTTTTTTTTATTTAGAAAGATACAATTAAATTCTTTTATACATATTTATATTTTTATTGAAAAAATGAATGGATGCTTTGACTTAGATATATAATTTGACTATACTTATATTATAATACATGTATACATGATCATTGATTAATTATGACTTAAGATAATACCACTGCGAATTACAACAACAATTTTTATTTTTTGTTGCTTCTTACACATTGTAAAAGAAGAACACAACTCACTTCATGTAGGTTTAAGAAGAACAAAGATAGACCCAATTAAACCAAAGCAGCTAGAAAGAAGCAAAACATATTTTAATCTAATTTTACCCACACCACTAAATATTTTAACAAAATTAAAAAAAAATTGAATCAAATGTATTTTCCTCTCGCTCAACTGAATATATGAAATATATATGACAAAAATAAATAGACAAAAACAATGAAATTGTATTTATGTCTTCATTCTGTTTTCATTTTTTCAGTCGTATTCCAACCGTGTGAGTGGAGGTTGTTCATGACGTTTTTACAGATTTTACAGATATAGCGATGGGAATTTTTTTTTATTTGCACTGCGAACTGCGACACAATTTGTTTGTTATTATTTTTTTTGTTGTTGATATTTTTCGAAACAAATTAAAACTAAGGTTACTCCGTTCAACCATATATTTATTTTATTACTGATGATACAATTGTATGTAAGAGTAAGTGAAATAGCAGTCGTAACATTTCAGAATGATATTTTTTTATATAATAAAAAGTTGATACACAATACATACAAATACAATTTTTATATGAGAGAAAACAACAGCAAATAAATTGTTCGGTTTTTATGTTGCTAGAAAGAAAAAACCACTCTCGCACAACAATGCCTCTATCTATATGTGACTAGTAGAGACATTAACCAAACGTAGCGGCAAAAATCCGAGTAGTAATATCTTAATGTATTCAATCAACGACATGATCCAATTATTTAAGTATTTTTTTTTGGAATTAAATAAGTCAGTAGTCGGAACCAGCTATAATTATGAACATATATGTAGATTTTTGATAATCTTTAAAATAAACATTTTTGTTTGTTGAACTCAAAATTAAATATGTATTTCATTCAAATTTAAAATAAATGGCGACCAATTAACACAAATTGAAACGTCAAATACAAATGCGAAATGTCCAGTTGTTTGTAAACATAATAAAATAAATCAAAGTTGCACATACGTCTGCTATGATTAAAAAAATATTAAAAATTGAACGTACGTTTTTCTAGCATTTACAAGAAATTATATCGAATATTTTTTTCCACTAAAATGTGCGCTTGGTTCCTATACAGATGACATTTTGCGTCAATAATTTAATTGTTGCTTTAATTCCAGGGTGTGAAATATTGTGAAAGACTTCGAAAACTTTTCCGAAACTCATTTGGAATAAAAGGTCTTTGATTAGCTGTCGAAATATCGCAATATATAGTTTTGCTAGAGTTAAAACTCAACGAAACTTGGACAAATTTTAAAGTTAAATTATCAAATCTTTTAGTGCGGCGTCATCCGCTATTTGCGCATAATTTATACTTTCAGGAATAGAAATTAGATTAATGCGGGAAAGCGTATCTGCTACGACATTGCGTATCTGCTACGACTATGCCTGATATGTATTGGATGTCGGTTGTGAACTGCTCGATGAAATCCAAATGTCTGAAATGACGTGGTGATGCCTTTTCCGGATTCTGACAAAACGCGTAGACAAGTGAAACGTCTGTAGAAATTAATCATCCCCAAAAATCTTTTGAGTTGATTAACCGTTAACGAACGTTCAAAATTTTTGATGACTTCAACAAGTTCTGGAACAGGTAAAATGCCATTTGCATTAACAAAATGTCCTAAAAATTTAACTTCAAGTGAAGCGGAAACACATTTTCCAGGATTGATTATTAAACCGTTATCTGATAATTTTTTGAAACTAGTTCGAGATGCGCGTGATGTTCCTCGAAATTTTTAGACGCTATCAGAATATCATCTAAGTAGATGAATGCGAAATTAAGTCAAAACAATACGGAATGCATGAATCTCTGAAAAGTTTGCGCTGCATTCCTGAGACCAAAAGTCATTTTTAGTAAATTCAAATAAACCGAAGGGAGGCGCAATAGCGGTTTTCAACGGTTCAATAGGGTTCAATAAGGATTTGATGATAAGCTTGGACAAGATCAAGAGTCGAAAAAACTGTACATCCTTCAAGCTGGTACGAAAAACCTTGAAGATGTGGAATAGGATAACGATCTGGAATAGTATCACGATTCAGATTTCGGTAATCTCCACCTGGTCTGCAATCTCCATTTTTCTTCAAGACAAGATGCAAAGGACTAGACCATGCACTATTACTTAGATTATTTAGAATTTTTGTTCCATAATCTTTAACTGGCGTTCCATTCGCAGCGAATAATTTGGAAGTGGTTAATGCCTGCGGAATGGGACAAAATTTTGAGTGGAACAACCGAAACGTCAGCACCAGGGTCTATTAGAAATGCAACTCTTGAATTGGCATCATGAATTAATAGACGACTGGTAGTAAGTTCATCAGTAACGGTCGTCACGTCCTGATGACATTTAAAAATCCTTCTTGATCGACTGACCTCCGCAGGTTTTATCATAAAATTTACACTCAAGTTGGCATTTTTGAGCCTTTTTTACCGAACCGAAAATGATAAAAACACAAATCGAATTTTGGGTTAACCCGACCTCTAGATCTCGAACGAGAATTTGTTTAATTTCTACAATTTGAACGAGATCGATATCTAGGGTTAACCATAGATTTAATTTCAGCCAAAATTTTAATTCTAAAGTGTTCTAATTTAGCGTCTAAATTAGAAGCATCAGAAATGCCATCTGAATTGACATACCCGTTAGATGCTGCAGACGAGGATGAGCCGAAAGGGTTGCACGATTTAACAGCATTTAACCTTAACGGTGGCATCACTTCCATCATGTTATCAGCACGAGCCGATGCTAAAACATGTAACGTCACGTCGTTCTCAAAAGTGGTCAGTATAACCTGAATCTGCGAAGGCAACCTCTTCATCCAAAGTTGTCTGAGCAACTTGTCATTGAAATTACTGCTAACGTTCGAACGTATCTGACTTAGTAATTGTGACGGCTTTTTATCACCCAAAGTCAGGTTCGTCAGTACATTATTCCGCCATGACATCTCCAACTCGCCCAACACCGAATCACTTCCTCTTTAAAAACACAATAGGGAAGTGAACCCTCATCGCGGAGAATTAAATCCGCGAAATGATCATGCAGTCTCGCGTCCAACGCCCCCACTGCATGAGAGAACCTGGTGGTTCCCGACCTCATGTTCGCGACAGCGAACTGCGGTTCGAGAATCGTGCACCAAACGTCCGGATTCTGACCGTACAACGGTTGCGGAGGTCGGAGTCGAACCGCTCCAATCTCCAAATTTGGATTTTGGACCCCAGTCCTACCAGGTCTTGAACCAGACTGTCCAGACGACTGAGCAACTCCTGGATCCCGGAATAAATTTTGAGATTGCAGAAACAATTGAAATTGTTCTGCGAATAAATTTTGCAGTTGCGATGAAGAATTAATTGGATCTGCAGAACTTGCATCTCCATAAACCTCCTCATTGACTGGGGAGTTAGATGGAAAATCGGATGATATTTACAAATTTACAATAGCCCGACAAAAACGAATAAAAAAAAAAAATAAGCAGAAGGAGAAAATGAATAAAAAACCGAAATTTAATGAAATTAATTTAAATCGAATTTAATTTTTACTGTCAGAACTCACTAAAATAATGAAAGATCACTCACCCGATCTACCTCCGTTTACAATGTAGTTATTCCAAAAAATAAAAATAAATTGTATTGCTGATCGATATCCCGTTGGCTTGCCCGTTGGTTACTTGTCACTGCCGATGTAAAATCCTGTTGTAATAATTTTTGCTGTTGTAACGCTTGTTCACTCGTTGAAACCAACAAACGTCCGTGTTCTACTGCTGTATGTTGGTCCACAAATTAACGTCGATTTGCAGCCGTATCTTTCCGCACAAATTGACGTTTATGATCACGTCGGGGTCACCAAATTATAGGGGTGTTTTCGTGCTCACTATAAGCGTGCGGAACTTCGCTAACTTCTATGTTTAGTATCTAATATAATTCACCTTATATGGCTTGTAAATTAAATAAAACAATGTAGAATTATTGTTATTGTAATATTAAACTTTAATATGTTTGTATTTTAATGAACAACAACGAAAAGATTTAATGGACAGACTTTTTATATACAACACTGATTTTTTATTTTTTATTTATTTTCAGTTAAGAAAAAATATCGAACTGAACTTTTTTTATTTTGTTTCCCAACCTACGTCGATAGACCGGGTTTTTTGGCTCTTCCATAATTCTAGAGAGCTCATTGAATTTTGACAACTGACAATTAAATTTGATGGTCAGATTTGTAAATATCGCCACAATGGTATGATAGCCGAAAACGAAGTCAAGAAAAAAAAATAAAACTGTTATTATCTTCTTCGTCCCGGAAATAGAATTTTTGAACAGTATTGTCCGATTTCATTTTATACCATTTAAATTTTTATACCTTTAGTAACATACTTAACTTAACAACTTAAATTTACATTACTATTTAATTTACGTATTATTATAGCGCTGGACGATTCAGAGATAGATAATTCGGTTCCCTCTAGCCTACAAGGGAAATCACTACAGCTACTACAGGTGTAGCCCGTATGATAAAATTGACTCGTCGAAATTGCTAGTGGCCAAACATCGACCGTGAAATCGAAAAAATCGTCAAAGAACGTGATAACTGTCAATTCAATGCATCGTCATCGAACAAAGAATTTTCCGAATGCCCAACACCAGATGAATCATGGCAAACAAAATATTTCTTATGAATGTGGGCGCATACAGCAAATTTCCATTCGTCGTACCAATGGCGAGATCAACATCATCCAACTCACAATCCGGGCGTAAGGACAAATCTTTGCAATAGATGGTTTACAAGCGACCATCCATCGTAAGTGATAATGGTACACAATCTTTGTGTGCAGAATTCGCTGAACTGTTGTATGAGCAACATCGAGCATTTGACATCAGCACCTTTTCACCCACAATCGAATGACGAAGCCGAACGTATGTCCGAACTTTCAATGCACTTGTGTGTCACCTACTTGTGTAGGTACATTTACATAAATATGCACTTACTTAGTACTTAGACCAATTGCTACCATTATTCATCTCATTGAATCTACTTGGCACACAAAACACACACTTCAAAACAATCCACAACAGTACACAATCATCAATTCAAAAAAAAACCTCTTCAAAAATTTAACGTCTCATTCATTACAACATTAAAATTGCATAATACTAATTTACCTTGACAAAACATTTATTCTAACAAAAAAAAATAAAAAATACCTACCCCTAAACGTATATAAAATAAAAACGGTAAAAAAATCACGACACTAAATTAAATAATTTTTCCGGCATTTTTCCTTCCAACAAACTCTCAACAACCAAATAAAACAAGAAAAAAGACAAGTGAACCTTAAAGGTAGCGCAAAATATATGCAAATTGAATAAAAAAAAAAAAAAATGAAAAACACACAGACACCCTATATGTATACCTTTTCATATACAAGAGGTTTCTGAATTTATATATGGATGGCACACACAGCACCCTTGAATATTACTTATCTCATGTACACGAGTATGTAAATATATTATGTAATATTCATAACCATCGGTAATAACAATAATAATAATCATAATAATAATATTCATAAGATTCGAAGAGGCGAGATCAAGAGGCTCCCCCATTCTATTACGTATTTTTATTTTTTTATTTTGCGCCTTTAAGAAAATATAAAACAGTCCCAAAAAAAACATTTCCAAATAACTCATATAATATGGTGTAAAGAGATCATTTTACTCCATCCATCCTTCACCAAATAAAACTGTGGAAAAAAATAACATAAAAATAATAACGGAAGAAAAACACTTACCATCCTTCTTGAATGATTCTTATACAGTCTCCTTATTTTATATATTTTTTTTTTTTTGGTGACGGAACCAAAAAGCAAAATAAAAATAAATTTTTATCTCATTTTAACTTTGATTCAACAGGACTTCGTTTTTCGGTTTGTGTGTATGGTTTGTACGCGTGCGGCAGAGTGAGCCAGAACGATATGAGGGTACAAAATTTTCTTGGTACGTACGGTGGTGGCCACTAGAATGAGTTTAGAGGGTTTGACATATATAACGTATTTTATTATATATATTTTATTTTATTTTTTTTTTTCATTTGGCTGTGTATCTATGCAACAGTGTTTTCCATCCCGTTTTAATTGAATCGGGCTTAATATAATTCTATTTCATGTTATTTTTATTCGTGCATATATGTGTGTGTGTGTGTGTATGTGGTGTTGCCACTTTTAAGGATTCGAGTATATACATACTAGATGTAAAAGAAAATCGGAAAGTTCGGTTGCGTTGGTGGGGATATTCGGGTTATAAAATAGAGTTGGGCCTGCGTATTAAATACGCAGCCGAATCCCCACTCTGTAAATGTGTATACAAATTTTATTTTATCATGTACCGCACCCTATTGGAAAATTGTGCCAGCGTAAATACGATATCGGTTACGTAGAAAATTCGGATTTCAGAATCGTTTAGTTATCGCTATGATGTTATCATAACAACATGCTAAATTTTTTGTTGTTGTTGTGATGAATAATTTTTTGGTGAAAATTCGTTTTTTATAGTGCACGTCGAATAATTTTGTTGTGTGCGGGGAAATATAAAAATTATGTATAGTATATAGCACAAGGGGGAAAACTACTTTAGTACGTGTATTGGTTCATATATAACCGAATATTGTATATAACACAAACACTATGATAATAGATAAGAACCTAAGTGTGTACCCGTCCAATTTTATATTCAGTTTAAAGTTAACCGCGATTCGATTTGCATCGTGGTTTATTATTTGTGAATTTTTTTTTTCTGGTACTTTGAAAATTTGTTAAAATATTTATTGGTGAACATTTTTGGTATTATAAATATTAAATCCGGAAAATACGGTTTATAGTGTTGAATATAATGATGATAGTGAAAATATAACAAGTGGTTGACTGTACTACACAGTACGAAAATTATTTGAAATGTAATAAAATAAATTTATAATAAATTAAAATAACCCGAGGTAAGAAGTAGTTAGAGCGTAGTAGATCACCCAGTAGTATTAGTCCATAGTATACATACTCACGTAATAGGTGTGGTAAATTGTACATCCCATAACAGCCATATGGTTAAATGTTTTTAATTAATTTCATTTTTCACTTAAAACGATTTTCCCGTTTCCACGCTCAGGTTTCCCAACCGACATAAAAATGTTGTTTATTATAATTTTAATCAATTTTAATTAATTTTTATTCCATCAAAATTAATTATATAATCCAACATATGGAAATTAAATTAAATTTTTTTTTTGTTGTTTTATATGGTTTGCGATTTTTACGTTCCCGATAAACATACGGGTATTTAGTTACGTGTCACATTACCTTACCACCTGCGTTGATATATTATATTCTACAGTACAGAAAAACAAAGAATTTGAGCTTCTAACTTTAAAAACCGCACATACAACCGGAATAATGATAACAATTAAAATTAATTATATATAGTTAAACCATAATAATACATTTTGTCGTTTTGCAACGAAATTAATTAATTTATACAAAAAAAAGGTGTAGGTACACATAGAGTATATAAGGTTGTCGGGAAAAATAAAACTTTCCATTTTCCGCTCTTGTTTCCGATAAAAAAAAAATTTGTAACCACGAACATATAGTCAACAAGTATGTACTCGTATATGCAAGCAACAAAATATTTTTATAATTATAAACTTTCTATACAAATTTTTTAATTATTAATTAAAAGAAAGAAAAAGCTCACGAAAGTTTATTTCGGCATCACGTGTATATGCCGCAAAAAAAATCTCTGCACAAGCAGCAGCATATGGAATTTTTATACAACAAACTATATACGTACTTGTAGTTGGTGTGTGCATATGTGTTATCAAACTATACCATACTTGTGATCATTAGACTGGAAAATTATTAAATTTATTACCCAGTACAGCTAGATTCCCCGAAGGTGATTGTTTTTTTGTATTTTAAACTACTAAATGAAATTTCACTCCTGCATCCACATATATACGATTCCATATGGATTTTTCAAAAATTCTTACAAGTATTTTCCCCGCGGGTTATGATTAATCGGAATACATTTTTGATATATAAGTATTCGCTGGAATTCATTCCAACCATATGGAATTCAAAAAGCACACATAACGAACATATTTTTTTGTTTTCTGAGAGATCTCGAAAATATCGACGCCACACCTTTCTTTACACATTTTCGGATATAAATCGTATTTCACATACACACACACACACACACAGTTTATGGTTAATGAGGCATAATTTCATATATTTTAAACAAAAATTATATTTTCGGTACTTTGAATTCGAGCTTTAAGATGTAAAATTTATGATGTGGAAAATATTATAAAAAATTGGTTTAATAATTTTTAAATATTACGTATTTAGTGTAACCTTGAGACGCTAGATGTAGTACATGTTGTAAAAAAAAAGTTTAACGAAAGCTTAGATTTTGTATGTAAAGTAATAATATAATTCAGGGTTCATTGAACACGAATCGGGACAAAACGTGTGCGTACAGTTCGTTGGCACCTGCTCTTAATTTAAAATAAGTATGAGTATTTATTTTTTTTTATAAAAATTTATTGTTAAATAGTGCACGATTAACTAGTATAAAGTGAAGTGAATAAAATAATAAATATTTTTATTGGAACGGTGATTTATAAATAATGCAGATTTATGGAACGAACCCTCTGTAATGGTGAGGATTATGAATTTTGTTTTTAAAAATATTTTAATTTAAATTTTGCACATTGGAATCGCACATATGAAAATGTTCTAAGTTTAAAAGGCACGACTAACATAATCTTGTTGTTAGGTGTGGCCGATATGCCATCTGCCTGCGAATTTACGGTATCTTAAATTTTTTTTGAAATTTCAAAATGTTTTATTAAATTAGAGTGAATTTATAACATAAACGTAGAGTAGTGAATTTTAAGCTAATTAAGTTCTGTGGAGCCAAACATTTTTAAACGGTAAAAATTTTGAATGGGAAATTTAATTTGTAATTTTGGCAAATGTTAAAAATAATTAATTTTACTTTTGTTTCAAATTTCAATGCAAAACTTCTCGAATCATGGTAGAGTCAGTGATTTTGTTTTTAATTTGGATCATCATTAATCATAGTTTTAATTTAGGATCGTTAATAATTTTTACTCGCATTCTATTTCAATTTAGTTGGTTAGTAACTAAAAAATCGGGACCTGCATACTAAAATTAAACTAATATTTATATAAAAAAATACTAATTTTTTAAGTATTTTTAGGGCCTGATAAGGCAATATGTTTTGTGAATTTTTCGGCTATTTAAAATATTCTAATGAATATTATACCACAGTTTCAAACTATTATTGGACACTTTGGATATTTTCAAAAAATTTACGCTAACAAATGTTTTTGTCATAACCAATCAAATTTGCGGTGATTTTGCATCCCTTACTATCCAAAATTTGATGATCAGAAACCCACTTTATAATATAAAAATAACCACTATCATACTAACATCCACTATATAACATTGCCTTTATATAATGGTTCGATATGCATTTATTGATTACTTGATCTTACCCGTAAAACACGATAGAAGTATTTTTTAAGAAGTGGCAATTTACTTTTTTTGCGATAGCAACAAACGGATAAATAAATATTAAATAAAATTCGTCGGATATCAATTATATTTTAAACATCTTACTAAATACGATAGACAATCTACTGGTCCATTGTACATAGGCTCATTGATTGCAGTCCATAACAAAATTTATTGGGTATTTATGGCATATATAATTTCAGACTGTCAGCCAGGTAGAATGATCACATTTCGTTTTATTTCAGTATATTTCAATTAAAATAATTCAGCGTGTCAATTGCACTATTTGCCAAAAAGTGGTTAATTTAAAAATTTAAATAAATTGCTCTTTTTTGGTATGGACAATTTCGAAGCAACTTTTTTCCGTAGATTTACCATATATAGATGGAAAATCTGTAAGAATCAACAATCAACGTACATTTTAATATTATTGTCTATTATATAGAATTATACCATGTATTTGTAGTACTAGCGAATTACTGCTTAGCCTACGAAATCGAGTCTCATATTTTCCATCAATATTTTATTCACACACCGAACTTCTTGCGTAAGATTTTATATTTTATTTTTTTCTATTGCAATGGTTTTTTTAACAATGAACTTCCCAACCACCCGATAGTTTTTCGTTCCTTAGCTCTGGACCGCGGATAAATTTTACAATTGTTTGAATTTTTGGTATATCGATTATCATAGTTGTTGTCACTCAGTTGACGCTAAATGGAATATATTCCTACGATTGTGTTTTTAATTCGAGAGACCTGAAATCTCAATGTAATGAACAATTATAATAAAAACCGTGCCGTAAAAGCCGTACAAAAATAGTGCCGGTTGCTTTAAAATTGAGTTCGTTCAATTTTTTCAAGGGGGGGTATGGTCGTAAAATATCTGAAAGATTAATAAAATATATTTACCTATATATGCATTAGAAAAATATTCAAAATGGTAAGACATACCTATCAAAATATAAAAAAAATCCTTCTGGTAAAGTTTGCACAACTCTTAAAACCACCGCTGGACCTAGGCCTAGCAACATATCATTTAAACTTGCTTTATGTTCCCTGGCAAATTTCAAAATCCATTACTAAATCTTTGGATGTAGTAGCTACAAACTTGTTAACTCCAATGGGGCGCGGCTTATTCCGTACAATTTGTCGCCCGGACGAAAATTTTCGATAGAGAGTTTTAGTTCAAGATTTAAGCAGCTTGCCTCAATTACCGGTTAAATTCTTCTTTCGAAATTTGAAATAGCCCAATCTGAAGATTGATCCATATGCTTACCGTACTGTTCGTCGGTTCGCTTTGGGTCTAAAATAATTTATTTATTTATTATTTATTTATTTATTTTATTTCCTTTAAATCATTACAAAAGGCAAACATACTAAATTACATATCAGATCATTTTTGAGTATACTTAAGAATAATTAACAAACAAATAATAATTATAATAATATAATATAAAATATAATAATAGTTAACGCTATGTAGTATTCATATAAACAATAATTATATTTGTATCGCATAAAGAGGAAATTAGGAAGTTCTTGTGACCAACTAAACGATCAATTTTTAGAACTACCTGCTCCTAATTAAAACTTTAAAATTAAATATATTTGATGAGGGGCGTCAAATATAAAATAAAAATTATACTAATTAAATTATTTCATAAAAATCCGAAATAATAATAAACGAAATTACTTCATTACTTTGAATAAAAGTTCGGAATCATCCAACTCTATTAACCAAGTGGGCAATGACTTTAAGAACGGATTGATATTATCAGAGCCATCTATGATTTTGAAGAGCCGTAATATTAAAAAGAGAGCTTTCAGTAGAGGGGAAGCTTTTATTGAATTACTATAAGAAACCGTGGTAATTGGAAAATTTTTGAACATGAATTTAAGAATAAAAAATTAAACAAATCATCTAAATTTTAATTTTATATTTTTAATAAACTATTCAAAGAACACATATTTGAAAATCAGCCATCATAATGTAGTATTTATTTGGTAAATTTAAACTAAAGCGGAGCATAAATTTATTAATTTTCTATAAAAATGAGCTTTCCGTTTAGTTGTGTAGGTTTATAAAGTAAGATAATAAAGGGTGGTGCCGCGGATTCCTCTTACATCCAATTTAAAATTTAGGTTTATAAAAATGTAACTTATTTGGTAAATTCTGGTCACATGCACCTCAGAATTTTTGAGATGAACGATGCACTTAATAGCAATCTAAACATTCTCCATTTATAACAAAGTTAAAGAGAAAACGTGAGCTGAAACGAAATTTTATGAATCACCATGTAGAAACAATAATATTATTCATATAATAAAATTTTTACATCAAAATCTATTATTATTTTTGTATACAAAAAATCAACGTTGTCATGGTTTTCTTAATTAAATATTATTACAAAACCGAGCTTTCTGTAATTTGAAAATCCGTTTACAGATGTCTCTGTAATAAATTTACTTGAAATTACAGAAAAGTGTAAAATAATTAAATAACTATTTACGAAAATAAACCATTATTATTGCAAGTTAAGCGCGAAATCTTTAATACAATAATTTAACATAATTAATAAAACTCAAAACAATTATAAATTTTATTTATTATTCGGTTGGCGTAAATAAAACTTTTCGTTGTAAAATATTCACCATCATAGTTGCTGCGCGCTGAAAAACAATAATAGAAAAATGTCAAAATTTTTCCAAATTTTTGTTTTTTTTTATTTCGATCCAATCCAGGCGGGAATTCTTACAATGTACACGAATTTGTTAATACAAGGATTTATTGAGGATTTTTGATGCTAAAGGCCCTCGGCTAAGGTGTATGATAGACAGTTCGTATACATTGTAGTAATTCCCGGCTGGTTCAATAGATTATGCAGATCTACTGGTCTTCAAAGGCTATGCATGTTTCATGTTTCATTTTTATAGCGTCGTTCGTGCACGTTTTCTGGGATCGTTGTTGTGTGGAATTCAATAAAATAACCCAAGGCCTTTGTATACTGTTAATACTTAATGGTTTTTGTGAGTATATAAATCGCCCGTGGCTCTACCCATTTTTTACAAGGTTGGCTCATATACGGATACAAAATCTTTAGAGCACAAGTCGTACTTTGAACTCGTTTATACAACGAGCCGCCTGCTATAAGGCACGCCCGTTACAACCGTCCTAACCTGGAGACCCCCTTTCAATTTGTGTAACAATTTCTATACGGGTAATTTGAATTAATTTATTAATTTGAAAGCGACATCTTTTAACAGGTTTAGTAATTGCGAAAAGCTTTATCAAATTATAATATTTTTATTTGGTGAAGCTCTGTTTTGTTTATACTACAGGATGAAACAATATAGGCTGCGAATTTGTTGCGATGAAAAATCAAAATTTTAACAAGTAACGAAAAAACAGTTTTCGAAGTCTGTCATCAACAATGTTGAAATAGAACCCAAAACACAATAATCCCCATATTACATTGCTACTCTAAAAGCATTTTTTAACGAACGTTTATTTTTGAAAAATAATGCTGACTTTTTTATGGAACACTCTATACTAATTTCTAATTTTCTGTACATACACATAAACAAATTCTTGTTTCTACAAAAAAAAAAAAAAATTGTGTTAAACTAATTTAAATGTTTTTGCGTTATCTCAACATAACATGACTCAATATTAAAATATGCTTTTCCTGAATATTGAATTAACCATTCACATTGAAAATTCAAACAAAGAATTTATGTCTTTATATACAAAAAAGCTTCTAAAAAAATACTAAAATACACTGGTTAGTATGAAAAAGTACAAAAAACTTCCCCTCTATGGAAAGCACATGGAAAAAATGGCGGAATCTTACGGATCTTATATTAAGGAGGCTCTGATATTATTCATACTTTTTATATTATTTGGTAGCTGATTAAATAACATAGTGGTGGTGTACACATAAAATCACCTGAAGAATTCTTTCTTTGAAGCAGGAACCACACAATATTTATTTCTTAATGGATATAATGATTCTTTAAAATGACGATTTCCACTTCAAATAAAAAATTATTTTAGCACCTTAAAAATGTATAAATTCCTTATTGTTAGAATATTCGCTTTCCTAAATAACAGTTTGCTTGACATGTGTCTTGATGCATTATATAGATTTCATAAAATAAACTTTTGGGATACATGCAGTCGCTTTAAATTACTATAGTATATTCCTCCCCAACAATTAATTCCATAACTAAGTCGAGATTGAACTAAGGAGTAATACAAATTTTTAAGAAAAATCTGTGGACATAGTGGCTTTAATCTAAAAAGTATACGTTTTTTAAGAAATAAATGGTTTTGTAAGATGTTTATATGCATTTTAAAATTTAAGTTCTTGTCTAAGGTTATTCCTATCAATTTTTACACATGAGCTGGAACAATTATCAGTGAATTTAATATTAGAATTATTTTGACACGTTGTTGCATGTGAGTATATAAAATTGGAATTCCTATCAAGTAAATTGTTTGTTATTTGGAATTGAATTATTTTAGATTTGTCACTCACGATCATAAATTGATGATCAAACCAAGCTCGCAAAACTCTCAAATCATGGGTTATTTTCACAGATAAACTCAAACTACTAGTACCACTATATATCAGTGCCACGTCATCTGCAAACGCTACTTTATCAGCTTATAGATTAAGTTCGAAAAATGAGTTACTGTAAATGAGAAATAGTAGTGGCCCTAGAACAGCCACTTGAGGCACGCCACATTGAACATGTTCAATTTTACTCAAATTTCCATTGATATTACATACTTGAATTCTATCTTCTAAATAAGATCGAAACCAACGATTAGTAACTCCGCGGATTCCGATTGAGGATAATTTAGCAATTCATAAATTGTGATCTACCGTATCAAATGCTTTTTTAACATCAATAAACAAGCAATTAACAACACGGCCTTCATTTAAAGTGTTGTAAGTAGAGGTAAGTAATTCCATTAGTGCATTCTCAGTACTAAGTCCTTCTCGAAATCCATATTGGTGTTGAAAAATAAAATTTATTTTATTTAAATAAGACAAAACACTTTAACACACTTCCCTAGAATTTTTGAAAAAACTGATAATAGTGATATAAGTCGATCGAAACTAAATAAACCTTTAAACAACGGTATTACTATAGCTTTTTTAAGTGCTGCTGGAAATTTCCCTTGAATAAAACTATTATTAAAAATGTGAACCAATGGAAAACATAAGATGTAACCAAATTTTTTATCACAAGCGAGCTTATGCCATCACTGCCTGATGCAACTTTATTTTTGAGCGTAGATATAATAGCACAGATTTCATAAATATCAGTAGGGAAAAAGCAGAAATTCGACTCATTATATTCATCATAATTTATGTAATTTGTGCAACTAATTGATGTTTTTAAAGCCTTACCTATATTCGGGAAATATTGATTAAACTGATTAACAATCACAACACTATCAGTAAGAATTGTATTATTGTCTCCAATGATACTATTTATTGTGTTAGATTTACGACGTTTTCCTAGTAAGTCGTTAAGTAAATTCCATTGCTTTTTTTGGTCGAAACTTACAGCCTCAAATTTTGGAATATAACAACGTTTTCTAGCAGTTTCGCAATCTAATTTGATTTGTTTCGAAAGAGTTTTTACTTTACTTTTTAGTTTAGAGTTATTAGGATGTTTCTTACAAATTTTAGATAAAGCATTTTTACGGCGAATTTTATCTAATAGAACATTATTTATCCATGGTTTAGCATAGTTTGACTTATAACTTATCACAGAGGAAGTCGTGTAGGTTGCCACATGTTTTGATAACGTTGATAAAAAAATATCAAATGATTTAGAAGGATCATTTTCTTCAAAAACTTCCTTTCATGATTCGAATTTTAAACACCGGTTTAATTCTTCAAAGTTAATAAAAGTTTGTTGTCTAAGTATTTTAGGCGGAGGTTTCCAATTTAAGTTAAATTTTAAAGAGGTCAAATAATGATCACATAATTCTAAATTAAGTGTTTCAGCTATATAATTGATAGTATATCCAATTTTGCTTCTAGTAAAAATATGGTCAATACATGTCATACTATTGGATACAACTCTAGTAGGTTCGTTGATTAATGACTCAAGTCCTAAGGAAGACATCATTGAAAAGTATTTATATTCCTGCGGATCTAGGTGATCTATATTTAAAATGTTAATATTCATATCTCCAAGAATAATTAGATTTTTAGAATTTATCTGTTTAAGGTAATTTTCAAATTCAAGAATAAAAACTTCAACATCACAAGAATGTAAACGATACACACAAACCACGGAGATTAATAATTCAGCAATTGTAAAATTCACTCGAAGTATATCAGAAGGCTGTGAATGAGTACTAGAGAATGTAAAATGAATATCATTTCTAGCATATGCTAATACACCACCAGATCTATAGTCATTGTTACAGCAGTCAACAAACTTAAACTGTTAGCCCGAAGACTACGAATATTTTGGTGTACGATCCATACTAATTTATTTTCACTTACATTAATATTATTTGGCAAACTAAAAGATAAATCTAAATTATTATAATTGTTATTATGATCATGAAAAGATATATTAGATAAATTAAGACCCATATAAGATTAACTTTTATTTATACTTATCTGTAATCTTTTCAAGATCATTTGAACAATTATCTTTTAGTTATTCAGATCCTTCACTTCGCCTCATAAAAATATTCCAATTGCGGATCCAAACATATTTAAATTTAAGCTGTATTTTCAAATTTTTTGCATCGTAAAACAACTTCCGCTTGCTACTGCTTAGACTTTCATTGATGTAAATCCTGCTCCCGATCGGCAAACCAGCTTTCGTGACATCAAATTTTTGCTTCGTTTTCGCATACATAATATTTTGTTTCACTGTTCTCCTTGTACATTTAATGTAAACTGGCGGACAAGTTTGTACCGCAGATGATTTATTTTTATTGATTTTTTGGTAACAATAATCAATATCAGCCTTGTCGACAGCATAATCAATACCCTTTTTGAGAATGTCGATTACTAAATCCTCAGTATTTTCATTTGGGGATATTGGAATTCCATGAACCTCTATAGCATTTTGTTGAGCAATTTGCTCTAAGTTATCAATATTTAACTCTAAAGAATATACTTTATTCTTTAAAGTTATATTTTCTGTAATCAGAGTGTCAATCTTGTCTACCGAGTACTTCAACAAATCGAGTTTCTTTTCTATATTACCATTGTGTGCAGAAAATATCGACTTCATTTCACCCAAATCCGCACAAATTTTTTAGAGAGTATTACTCTCTATGGGCTTTGATGGAGTGGCAGGACAATCGTCATTTATTCTAAACGATTTTATCTTATCTACACATGATGAACAATTCCATATTTCTTTATTAAATTTTATATAATCCATGTTCGGATTCTTGCAAATTGACGCAAGCCGAATGAAAGCTTTTTTTACAACTATACCACAATTGATTGAAATTGTACAATCACATTTGATTCGAATGTTACAAACTGAACAAGACATTGTTGTTTTTGTAATGAATTATGATGATTAATTAAATAATACGTTTTTAATTTTTATGCGTTATTCATCGAAAGACTGCTGATTTGTACGGTTGTGTTTTAATTAATTTGTTTTAATTTGTTAATTTATATAAATTGTTAAGCTCAATATACGAGTATATATATTTTGAGACATTCTTGTGTTTTAATTTGTTAATTTTATATTAATTTATTTTGAACATTCTTGTGGTGATAAACTGTTAAATCAATCTATATTTATTTTGAGTGTATCTGTCATTGGACTATTTATTGTGATAAACTGTGTATTCCAAAATAACTGTGTGGTGTTAAACGTTTTTGTGATTACAAATGGAAAAACGATGCCATGATTGCGGTTCTACTGCTAAAGATTATTATTTTTGTTGTGTTGCGTGTGATAAATCAATCGATTTTAAATGTCTTGGCATTAAAAGCAGGACAACATTTGAGTTGATTGCCCAACTAAAAAATCTGCGCTACATTTGTGATGATTGTGATGACCTATTGAAGTCTCAAATTGGACTATTGTCAAATGTATCTAAGTCTGTCGATCTGATTACAAACACCATGATTAATCTACAGGAAGATTTCAAGGTTATATCTTCGAATTTACATAAAATTAATAATCGTCATTTTATTGATCAATCAGTGGTACCGGTAACAAATACAATAACTCCGGTGATGACGAATGACGATCGAAGTTATAACTTAATCGATAACAGTACCAATAAAACTCATAAAACTCATCATAATATTAGTAAATTTTCAAATACAAACAATAATAACATTAATTGTGAAGATAATTATGATAATAATAAGAATAAAATTAATGACAACGTTAATGCCGTTATTTCTGATCAAAACGAACAAGTACCTACACACAAAAATAAACATAAACGTAAATGCAACAAAAAGAATGCTGATACACACGTACACACCAAAGCAATAATGACGAAGGCGCTACTTTGCAAAACAAACCCATAACGTTTACAAATAAGGCTTTCCAAAATAATGGAAAGATGCAAGTTGGGAAAGATGTTATAATTGGTACAGCTACAGAGGGCATTGGTTCTATTGGAGCCATTACACCGCGAAAATGGATCTTCGTGTCCCGTTTACAACCAACCGTTACTGACATTGAATTTAAAAATTTCGTAAAAAATAATCTTCGTATTGTGGATGCAAATTGCACACGTTTTGAAAAGAACGCTGGATATGTTTCATATAAGGTTGGTGTTCCTGTTGAGTGCTTTGAAGCTATAATGAAGGCCGAGGCATGGCCCGAACATCTCCTCATTAAGGAATATAACTTCAATCAGAAGACAAATTTTCGCGGAGTTCGCCAGCAGCCTCGAATGCGTATATAACCTTATCTGATAGTAATGTCTGTGTTGATATTAACTCAAATTTCATCTATTTCCAAAACGTTCGTGGCATTGCTTCAAAATCTTCTGAGGTTTATCGTTTTGTTTGTGCATCTAGGTATCCGGTATATGTACTGGTCGAAACTAATTTGAATGCTGATATTTACAATGCGGAGTACTTTCCTGCGGAATACATTGTCTATAGACGGGATCGATCTGAATTAAATAGTTCTAAATTAAAAGGTGGTGGGATACTCATAGCTGTCCACTCTACTATAACTAACTATAGAACTATTATGTGTAAAGCTGAACATCTGTAAGAAATCAATAAATGTAATTGGTTTATATATTCCACCGATTTCGGAAACTTAGGTGTATACTAAATATACACAGTGTTTGTTTAAAATTTCATCTTCAACCAACATAGACGACAACGTGCTAATTCTGGGAGACTTTAATTTACCTAATGTCAAATGGGTATATGATGTGGATGTAAATTATATCATACCTTGTAACGTGACATCGACTGTTGAAACTTCATGTATTGACTCCATCTTATCTTATGGTTTTATCCAGATTAATGATGTTCCTAACTACATTGGTAGGTTTTTGGATTTATTCTTTACAAATTCGATTAATTTATATACGGTAATCGAAGCACCCGTTCCATATATTGTTAATGACATTAACCATAAGTCGATGGAGGTCAATCTGAACCAATCAGAACTTTTATTGTCTAACTCAATTAAGAATAATTTTGTATCTAAATTTTATGATTTTAAACGTGCAGATTTTGATAGCCTGATTTCAATTTTCTCATCAATTGACTGGAATGCGCGCTTCTCATTTAATGACTTAGATCATGATGTGCAACTATTTTATAATATTTTATTTAGTGGTATCGACAGATTCGTTCCAATTTCTGTTTTTAAGAATAATCGAAATAATCCTCCGTGGTTTAATAAATGCTTGATTAATTTTGGTAATCGCAAGAAGAAATTATATCGGAAATGGAAAAGATCCAACAATGCTTCTGTTAAATTGGCCTTTTCTTCTGTATCTAATGAATTTGATTCCATGCATAAAATAGCTTATAGAAACTATATCAACAAGGTTCAAAATGATTTGATATTAAATCCGAAATCGTTTTGGAATTTCGTTCAGTCTAGAAGGAAAACATGCGGTTTCCCGTCGACAATGTCTTACAATAATGTTTCGGGCAATAACTCTATATACGTAGCCAACTTATTTGGTTCTTTCTTCCAAAATACTTATAGACTAGATAATGTTAATAAGGGAACACTTGCGGATACAACATATAATAGTACAAACACCACCTTGCATATACCTCGTATCACCCCGGAGGATATTATCAAATCACTCACTCAGTTTAAAGATGGCTGTGGCCCAGATGGTGTTCCTTCAAGTTTCCTAAAAAAACTTGGTCATGAGCTAGCATTTCCTCTATCAATATTATTCAATGGATCACTCTCGTCGGGAATTTTCCCAGTTGTTTGGAAATCCTCACATATTGTTCCAATCTTCAAATCCGGTAATAGGAATGATGTCTCTAATTATAGGGGCATTTCTATACTATCATCAATCCCTAAATTATTCGAATCAATTGTTTGTGACCACATGTATTTCGGTCTGAAGTCATTTATAGTTGACGAACAACATGGTTTTTTCCGTGGAAGATCTACCGTGTCGAATTTAATGGAATTTTCAAAACGTGCCTTGGAGGTGATTGAGGCTAAGGTGCAACTTGACGTCATTTATACTGACTTTAGTAAGGCGTTTGACTCAATCAACCATGTTATTGTATTGGAAAAGTTAAAATCTTTTGGCATTTCTAATAATTTGTTAAAATGGATTGAATCATACCTTACTGAACGCATACAGTTTGTAAAAATCAATGACAGATTTTCTAATCCGATAAAAGTGCATTCGGGAGTTCCACAGGGTTCCCATCTTGGACCCCTTATCTTCATTTTATTCTTGAACGATATCACCAAATGTGTCAAATTCGCTCGTTGTCTAATTTATGCTGATGATCTAAAAATATTTTCCCCTATAAATAATACGCAAGACTCATTTAATCTGCAGAAGGACATTGATGCAATTAGCCATTGGTGTGAAAATAATTTATTATTTTTGAATACCAAGAAATGTAAAATTATGTCATTTACCCGCTGATCGTCATATGTAATACATGATTATTGTATTAATAATGATAAGTTATCAAGAATAACTGAAGTAAGAGATCTTGGGGTTATGTTTACACAAACCTTATCAGTGAATCGGCATATTGATTTGATAATTGCAAAGGCTTATTCTATGTTAGGATTTCTTAAACGAATTATGAAAGAGTTTAATAACCCGAAAGCTTTGATCTCGCTATATCAATCTCTTGTCCGTTCACAACTTGAATGTGCGTCATGTGTTTGGTGTCCAAGTTACAGTAATCATGTCAAGAGAATTGAGGCAGTTCAGAAATCATTCTTAATTTTCTATGCCTGGAAAACTATTGGGTTTGATAATCGTAGAATGTGGTGGGAGAATGTTTTAGGCCTCCCTCCATATACCGAGCGATGTAAATCTCTAAAACTCGAGCCACTTGATATTCGTCGGCAGCATGCTGGGGCTATTTTCATTTCTAATTTACTAAATGGCGAAATAGTCAGCTCGTATTTATTATTTAACCTTAACTTGTATGCCCCTGTGAGGAATCTACGTACTCGAACCCTTCTGAAATTAGATTTTCATAAGACTAATTATGGATGTGACGAACCTTTGAATTTAATGTCGAAGTTTTATAATCAATTAAGTATGTTTTGTGATTTTAATATGACGAAATCTGGAATCAGACTATCTTTAAAGGAAAACTATTTTAAATAATTTATTATAATAACTAGAATTATGTATTTCATTTGATATATTTTTATTGCTAAAATTGTACTGTAATTTATATTACGAATTAATTCACTAAAATAAAAATAAAATAAAATAAAATAAATTACAGTTACTACAATGAAAGGTAAATTACATTATTCGTTTATGCTGTTATGCTTTGTAAGCAAAATTTTCAGCGCACTAAATAAGTATACACGTTACAATGAAACTATTTTAGAGTGCTCTTAACCTGCACCGACCAAGCTAGCCCGCCTCAATAAAACCTGTACTATAATTTGTTACACATTTATTACAATTTATTACAACAAATCCCGATTTTATTACAGTTACCGTTTTCGAGGAACGATTGGTCGGTTTAACTTGTAATAAAACCTACAAACCTAAAATTGTAACTTTTGATGTAGCTATGATATCGGGATGGTTCTTGGACTAGAATTTATTACAAATAAATTACATTGACTAAATAGTACAAGATCAACCCTATATCTTGACTAAGGAGGAAAATTTTTACTTAAAAATTGTAATTTTTACTTTGGATTTTCTTTTACTTGATGTTGACCCCTCAACAAACAAAGTGTGACTGATGACAGTCAATACATATTTTTTCGATGATTTTGATATAAAAACTTACCGATTCATTATTATCGTATTCCTGGTCTGCATCATCATCAGCTTCCCCCACACCAATGTCGTCATCTTCCACATCTTTTGGTTATGGCTGAAGAAGTAGACGTTGTAACTGATTTTCATCAACCAACCAACTTCCTGTTGCAAACAACACTAGATAAAATATTGTTTTATTAATTGAGTCAAATAAAGACCAGAAAATGCATAATATGCTATTCATAATTATCTACTAAAAATTGAATTAAATTTAATTTATTATTTAATAAATATCAATAGCTACTTACATTGGCTAGATTTACGCGCTCGTGACATGAAGTCGTTTAACACGAAACCATACTTTTTAAATACCATTTTATGGTAAAATCGACTTTTTTAATAGGTTAAATAAACCGATTAATAGAATGATTGTGAAATACATTCCAAAAATAATGCCAAAAATTTACACTGTTAAATTTAAAAATATTCCAATTGGATTTGTTTTGTGGTGAAATTGAAACATTTTTAGATAATCTTCACTTTGTTTTTTAAAATTTAAAACTTCTTCATTTTGAATTTTTTTCTCAATTGGAAAATTGGAAATTTTGGAAAAATACATTTCATTCATCAATATAATTTCCTTCTAAAGCGATACAATCAGTCCAAGTTCAACGCCTCTCTTAAATTTCGATGCTTTTTTTGTAGAACGATTTACCTTACAAGTTTCAGTTTCGGTAATCACTTGTTCATTGGAGCCAAACCTCTTTCCAGCATACGGAATCACCAACGCGTTGTTGTTTTTGATCCATTGTGTGCAAACGCCGTACCCAATTTGAACACATCTTTCGCATGGACAATGTTCGCTCTAAATATGACCAACACGTCCCACTACTGATATCTTTACAATGACCCGCTATCTCATTCTCACGCAACTTCATTCTACGGTCTTTCAAAACAATTTCGTGGATATTTTTATGTTTTTCGGAGTCACAGCCTCATTTGAGTGTTCAAGCCATGGTGCATCATCGGTGGTTCTACGACCACGTATAAATTCAGCATATCAGTCACAGATGTGTGATTTTGCTGATGCAGAGTTTGGATAACACTTAATCAAGCCACTGCTTTGCTTGAACGGTATTTTTTCCATCAAAAAACAGAGTTTAATAACACACGAAATCCTTTTTTTAATGTTTTGAAATTAACGAAAGTAGCGTCACTAAAACAACTGTAACTTATATATAAACTTAATGATCGGAATGTCATGAAATTTTAACAGGTACCAACAAAGAACCATTTCAAGGTTGGAAGAATATAAAATAATATGGGTTCAAAATTTGCAGTGCCATCTATATATCAGAACGGAAGCTATTCAGGCGTTGTAATAATTCCAATGCATTCCATAAAGTTTGGCCTAGTATTCTACAAAGCTCTGTTATTTAGCCTCTACATTTACTGATTTACCATATAAGAGGTCTCTCCTCTGATTTACCATATTTGTAGGGTGAACCTTATATGCCAATTTCCCTCGCAAAATTAATCTTATTTTTTAGTATTTATATATTTATAAACGTAGAGTGATAGAGGCTATGAGGTAATCAGAACTTCGGTCTAACAATTGGTAAGAAAATTTGTCCCGAAACAACGAAGGAAAATATGTTTTAAACGTATGAATATGATTTGTGTTTTGATTTAGCTATTCGGTCATATAGGTGAGACCCCGTGAAAATCTCTATAGGATCGGAGATATAAAAGTAGAAACATAGTCTAAAATAGCCTTCTTTAAAATTAAAAAAAGTTTAGTGAATCGTTTTACGATTTTCTCGTGTTTATTTCAAATCGTTAGAAAATTACTTGATCTTTACAGTGTCACTATTTGGGGGACTTTGTTAAAGTAAATCTGAAAATATAAATAGTTTATTGGTCGCAGTAGCCGCAACAAATACAATATTCTGTTTATAGGGATAGATACTGAAAAGTCAAATGTATAGTATGTTCTTTATAATAAACTCACTTCTGTGCTGTACCTCAACCTAAAAACAAGTTGTTTTTATTTTCTTCCTCTACGGTTTCTGGAAAGTTGTAATAAAACAATTTCAACAGGTTATGGGCCCAGACCCGTATAAAAACGAAGATTTAATTAATTTAAGATTAGTAAAATAGACTAAAGAAAACGTGTGTAAAAACCAAGAGTACCTGTGGTAAAGTAGCATCTTGGAAAAGCGAAAAACGAAAATTAAAATGGAAAACATTTTGGTGAATTCGACGGGAGCATCGTCGTCAAACTTAAAATTAGAAGGGCTATCAAATTGGTCTACGTGGAAATTCCAAGTTAAAGTAATTTTAAAAGCATTGGAAATATACGACATAATAGAGGGTACGGTGGTTAAGCCGGAACCAAATGCAGAAAATAACGCAGAGATAGCAGCATGGCTAAAAAAAGATGCGAAAGCCCAAAGTGTTTTAGTTACTCAATTATCGAATAAGATTATGTGTCAAGTAATGAACTGCGAAACATCAAAGTCAATTTGGGAAAAATTACACACATATTACGAACAGACATCGGAGACATCGCTTCATTTGGCACAAAAAAAAATTTTCTCGATGACATTTCATCCGAAAGACGATATTGCGAGTTTCGTAACTAAAGTAGAAGAAAATGTAAGCAAAATAAAACAATTAGGTGGGGAAATACCAGATAAAATGGTTTTAACAAAAATAGTGACCTCATTGCCTGATACATACAAACATTTCATTTCTGCTTGGGATTCGGTATCCAGTGATAAACAAAATATATCTGAATTGACAGCAAGATTATTGACCGAGGAACAAAGGATGACAAACAAAGAGGAAGTTACAGCATTAATGTCCAAAAATATTGGAGGTAACAGAAAGTGTTTTAGATGTGGGAAAACCGGTCATATAAAAAAACAGTGTCGTGTGTTATTAAACAAGAGTGAAATCAGTTGCGAAATTTGTAAAAAAGGGTAATTTGAAAAAAAAATTGTTGGTTCCTGAAACGTAAAAGCGAAAACAACGGCAACAATGAAAATTTGCAAAATGCATTCTCAACGTCATTGATTTGTGGTCAAAATGTCACAAAAGATTGGATCGTTGATAGCGGTGCATCAGAACATATGTGCTATGACAAAAATTTATTTTGCGAAATGGAAATGTTGTCGGAGCTTAAAAACGTAGTCATTGGTGATGGAAATTTAATAAAAGCAGAAAGGAAAGGAAAAATAATGGTTTCTGCATATAATGGTGAACAATGGATCGAAACAACATTGCATAATGTATTGTATGTACCAAAATTGGCAGTAAATTTGTTTTCGGTTAGCGCAGCCGTGGATAAGGGATATACAGTAAAGGTGACCAGTGAACAATTTAATTTTATAAAAAATAATAATATTCAAGCGATTGCGGTAAGAAAACAAAAAATTTATACAATGGTGTTCGAAGTGTTAAATAAAAAGGCCTATATAGGTAAAGTGAATGAAAATTTGCTGGAGTGGCACAAAAAATTAGCTCACCAAGACATAAATCAAATTAAAAGCATGTTAAACAAGGAAAACAACATAAAATAAAAAATAAAATTGGATCAAGAGCTGAAAAACCTGGACAATTAATACACATGGATTTATGCGGTCCTATGGAGGTAAATTCATTAGGCGGTTCGAGATATTTTCTAGTTATGAAAGATGATTTTTCGAAATATAGAAAAGTGTATTTTTTAAGAAGTAAAGACGAAACAAAGTTTAAAATAAAAGAATTTATAAAATTTACGAAAATAAATCCAGGTTACAATGTTGAAAAAATTAGAACGGATAATGGAACAGAATTTTTAAACAATGTGGTAAAAGAGATGGCAATTGAAAATGGAATTCAACATGAAACGAGTGTCGAATATACTCCTGATCAAAAACGACGAAAATGGGACTCAAAATCTGAAATCGGAATTTTTCTAGGCTATGTAGAAGATATAAAAGGATATAGAGTATACTTACCAGAAAGCAATATCATTTCAGTAAAAAGAGATGTGATATTCTTAAAAAATACAGAAGAATCAGAAACTAGTAATCTAGAAAACATGAACGTAGAGCAGGTAAATGAAATAGAACTAGCTATTGATCAACAAAATCCGACAAATGTAAAAGACGAAAATCTGGACAACGAAAGTATACTACGAGAAAAGTCGATTGATCAGTCTGAAATAAACGAAAGTGAAACATCCACGGAAAGTGTTGAAGAAATTACTACAAGAACACGAAAAGTACCAAATTGGTTGAATGACTATGAAGTTAATTTTCTGAGCACTTATAATGAACCATTATCATACCATGAAGCAATGGAAAGCATCGAAAAGGATAATTGGAGCAAGGCAATCAATACTGAATTAAATAATTTAAAACACAACAATACATGGACCGAGATAGATGAATATCCCGAAAAGGAAAAATTAGTAAGTAGTAAATGGATTTTTAAAATAAAAGAAAATGAAAACGGTGAAAAAACATATAAAGCTCGTCTAGTGGCTAGAGGATTTGAACAAACGAATTGTGATGATGAAGTATATGCACCAGTAGTAAGGTTAACAACGGTTAGATTCTTTATGGCAATAGCAAATAAAATGAATGTACCGGTGTACCAATTAGATGTGGTAGGCGCTTTTTTGCATGGCGAAATTGATGAAGAAGTTTTTTTGAAATTGCCAGATGGAAGATTGTGTAAATTAAATCGCTCGATTTATGGACTTAAAAAGTCTCCAAAATATTGGAATGAAAAATTCGACGATTTTATGAACAAAGAAAATTTTACAAGATCCAAAAATGATTTGTGTTTATATAAAAGGTGTAAAAATAATAATCAACTATATTTATTAATTTATGTTGATGACATTTTAATTTTTGGCAATAATAATAACGAAATTGAAAAGTTTAAAATACTCTTGAACAATAACTTTAAAAACAAAGATTTGGGTATGGCAAGTTATTTTTTGGGTATAAACATAACATAAGATCTAAAAAATGGTATAACAAAAATAAATCAAAGGAAATATTTAGAAAACGTTCTTGTGAAGTTCGGTATGGCGGATTGTAAACCTACAGAAACTCCGATTGATCAAAATTTTGATTTTAAAATGTTAAATAGACAGAAATCCGAAAACACTTTGATAGAGAAAAAATGTAGACAATTAATTGGCAGTTTACTTTATGCTGTGAGTGGAACTCGTCCGGATATAACTGTGGCTGTAAATTTCTTAAGTAGATATCAACATTGTGCCAGTACAATGTTATACAAATCATTAACAAGAGTTTTACGATATATAAAAATCACATTAAATTTGGAAATCGTATATGAAAGAGGAAAGCAAAATGTTCTGGAAGGTTTTGTAGATGCAGATTATGCAAGTGATCCCATGGATCGACGATCAACTTCAGGGTACGTTATTGTGTTATGCGGCGGTGTTGTTTCGTGGTCTTCAAGGAAACAAACAGTGACGGCATTATCATCAACCGAGTCAGAATACATAGCTCTGAGTAATATCATTGTTGAGATATTATGGATAAAGAAGTTGTTAATTGACTTTGGATTAAATTATGATAAACCAATAGTCATACATGAAGATAATCAATCTGTTATTAAAATTACTGAGAAAAATGAAAACAACAAACGGTTAAAACATGTTGATGTAAAATATAATCATATTTTGGAAAATGTGGAAAATAAAGAAGTCGAACTGAAATATGTACAATCAGCAGAAAATGTAGCAGATTTGTTTACCAAGCCGTTAGGTAAAATAAAATTGGAAAAATTTAAAAATTATATTTTGAAATAAAAATTTAAATTTTAACGTCATATTGAATTAGTTGGAAGAAATGATTTTTTTTAATTTAACGTAGATTATGTAACTAAAAATAACTAAACTTGTTTTATATAAAAGTTTATTTTTTGTTTGGATTAATAATTGAAAATGTAATCGTTATGTACATGCATCTGTTAGGATAGAATAAGGTATCTGTTGAGGGGGTGTGTTAAAGTAAAGCTGAACACATAAATAGTTTATTGGTCGCAGTAGCCGCAACAAATACAATATTCTGTTTATAGGGATAGATACTGAAAAGTCAAATGTATAGTACATATGTTCTTTATAATAAACTCACTTCTGTGCTGTACCTCAACCTAAAAACACGTTGTTTTTATTTTCTTCCTGTACGGTTTCTGGAAAGTTGTAATAAAACAATTTCAACACTAATATAAATGTTAAAGATTATCTAAAAATGTTTCAATTTCACCACAAAACAAATCCAATTGGAATATTTTTAAATTTAACAGTGTAAATTTTTCGTATGTATTTCACAATCATATTAATAGATGGAGCACAAATAAGTTAAAACAAAATTAATTTTTAATACACAAAAGAAAAGAAAAATCAGCTTGTTTTACCCCTCACTTTAAAAAATTTAAACGGATTCAAAAATATTTTCAAACCTACTCGATTAAAACTATTGAAATTAGGCATAACAGTTGTGGGGTGACGCATTATTGCTATTTCTATAATATTTTATCTATGTTGTCATTGCTACTAATCTACTAGAAAATTTTCGAAATTCAATTCCTACCGGTAAAATATTACCGTTTAAAATTGGTCGATGAAGAAATAGTAGTCGAATTCAATTTTGCCTTTAAACTTTTGGTTATTTCTATTTTCGTACAAAATATCTAGGCCAACTTTGACCACTTTACAAATTTTTTGTGTTTTATCTTTGAAATATTCTAGTCTTCAAGCCAAGTAAAAATACAAAATATGGTCTCTTCACAATATTGAGATATTTGGTTTACAAGTACGTCTAAAAATCATAAAGGCTGGACTCGAAAGGGTTATAGAACTATAGAAATTACGAGTGAAAATCACTTCAATCCAAAACGTTTTTTTTTTATCTCAAAACCAATTTAAATTCGGCTTTTCATTTTTAACTTAAAAATTGGTCATGATGCTTCCCTACTCTTGAATACGATACGAAAACGAAAGTACAGGATTCATATTTGAATAGAATCAGATTCTTACAATTCTTATTTAAAACTGAATAGGAAATTGTGTACTTTCGTTTTCGTATCGTTTTCAGGAGTATGCCCCAGAGATGTTTCACGAACTGAGAAACACAGTCGAAAACACCCTGTCACTTAAATACTTGAATGTTTCGGCAATTTCTACTGGTTTTTTTTATATTTTACCCAACGTAATACAAATTGTTGTGTTATTTGAAAATAGAAATTTTTTTCTACCTTGTTTGTCTTCATACTGAGTATTTTAAACTCTGGAACATTTAATCATAATTAAAGCCCGGGTCGCATTGTAGATTATAACGGATTGTTACGGAACTAACCATTTTATATTTACGCATATCCAAAATTAGGATTAGAAAAGAATAATTTTTGGCCTCAACTTAAATTCGAAAAAAATTAACACATATTTAATTAATTGGTACATTAATAATAATTTTTGAAGGTACGAGTGGCACCATATAATTTTAAATTTTCAGCATTAAAATTTAGCCTCTTATCTTTATTTAGATGAAATCTTAGAATGGAAGCGTAACTTTTATAAACGCAGCATACTAAGAGTAGATTGAACTCAACTAACCAATAAAGCAAATTTGGACTTCACTACGGTTTGATTTTTTATTTTTTTCATAACTACCAATAAGGCATACAATTTAGATCTAGGCAGCCTAAATATGATCACAAATGCATGATTATCAACTTGAAATATGGTTGACAATATCCTTGCATGGCCGTCATTAGCGATAATAGTTGAGCTATTGGTCTTTTTTTTTAAATTATTATGGACCCATACCCTCAAACGATAAATTCCATGTAACATAATATGCAGTAAGTTAACAGTAATTAAAATCCCAGCGCAAAACAGCAACGTTGGAGTGACATTGGTCCAATCCAATAACGGGTATATTGCACGTTCGTATTCTCTACAAATTAAGAATTAAATATGTTTTTAAAAAAAAGTATTTATGAGTACTTACAAGTTTAGGCCGCCGGCCTTATAATAAATTATGCTAAATATCAGAAATGTTACAATTACGAAATACGTATAAATTATATGAAGTATTCTGTGCGGGTGCCCTACTACCAACAAGTCAATGATCAGCAACACTGAATTGATGACATGATTTAAGATATTTGTTAGTGTGATGGGAGTGCCATCTATAAATATATTAGTAAATTATCAAACTTGGATATTAAAATATTTTAAAACGTACACTCATGTACCACACTCCAGTACACAATTGTAATTAGTACAGCTAATGTAACCGTTATGCTTTGAAGTGCCCAGTACATTTTTATAAAAGCCGGTAAATCATTGGCATCATTCAGTTTCTCTCGAAATCGCTGACTACAATTTTGTAGGGTAACCAATATGGCTGCCAGAACACTAGTAAATACGTTTAGTAGTAATCCCCAGCGGGTTAAATAAATCGCCCATATTTTCCATTCGCGTACATTTGTATTTTCTTTAAGCGATAGTGTGATATTTGTTATAAATACTAGGGCTACAAACCATCTATAGACAGCGTACATAAAACACGTTGAGTCCTTTTGCCACTAGAATTAAACACAAGATTTTATGGAAACGCTTTTTATGTTATTTGATATAATTACCTGGGATTTTACAAAATCAGTTGCATTGGAATGCCCAAAATCAAGATTGTCCAAACTGAACTCCTCCAACATTTAATTTTTGGTAAACAAATCTTGATCTAAAAATGTACAAAGCGATCTATTTGTCTGTCTGACTGTTAGGAAAAAAAATATATTATTTACAAATTGTAAGTTTTTTTTAATCCAGCCGACTTGGGTAGTTGTGTAAAACTCCGTCATATACTCTTATATCCGAAGATAGCGGAGTTACGGTCCCGAATACGTAAGTTTATGATGCTTTTTCAATTATTTGGTGCAAATGGTGTTTCAGTATTTTAACGAGTAGCAGTTAGTTTTCCCAATCACAACACAGCCGAGCAAGCTATTCTGAAATATGGAAATTTCCGGTCCCAAGTAGCAAAGATCTGATTATATCAAAAGATTTACTCGCTGTGTTGGTGAAAATTCTGAATCAGCATCCTCTTTGTTTTGCTGTTTCGTCTATTAACTTCTATTAGTGGTTGGTTAGATATCGGTATAGTCATTGACAATATTTGAACGTTAAATTCGCAAATATTTGTGTTGTGTTGTGTTTATTGACGGCTGCTTGAAGCACTGTATTTTTATTTCTAGTGGCGCTTTGTGATGTCTCTTAAGAATTTTTTTTAACTTTATTATTATTTTTATCATATTTGATTGATTCGTGTCAGGCCGAGACTCAACAACGACAAGGTACTAAATTTCGTGGTGTTAAATTGAACAGTTTCGCTTTTAGAATAGAAATGCCGATGAGGTTTTATTTGATTTAGAATCATTCCGTCAGTATAGGTTACACAAATTTGAAGCATATCAATTGTATGACATCAATCGGCAATCAATGGTGAGGAGTCTGCTTTTCTTCTTTTGATTTTTTATAGGCTTGGCTTACGTTTCTAAAGGATTTACTAAACGAGACAGCGGAATAATCCGGAATAATTGTTTAAATTATGTAAGAGATAGCGCCCTCTTCATTAAAAAGTCAATTTTAATTTTAATTTACACGTAATTTACTTGCTCCATTATTAGCATGGAACTGGAACTCAATTTTCAATGAATTCCTAACTTCACTTCAAACTGCAGCAAATTTTTCTGCAGAAAATGTTGCTACAGAGTCAAATAAATTCGAATTTAAGGCTGCATACCCATAGTTGGGTAAAAACTAATTTTTCGGTAAACTCAATTATTTTTGAAAAACTCTATGGTAAACTGATTTGAAAATCTGTACTAAAATCAATTTTTATCGTAGTAAACGATATACTCGACTATTGGTACGTAGCCTAAGAGGAACACAAATATTAGTAAACTTGAAAACAAATTTGAAAAAATGATTAAAGTAGCCGGTGAAAAATTCGAGTAAATATAGAAAAATTAAAAGCAAATTGAATTCTGATTGGGGAAATCTCTCGATTTCAAGAATACGGCCCCTAGATGTGGAACATTTGATTATTTCTTCTAACTGACCTGGTCCCCAATTTACACCCCATATATTGTGTTAAGATCTCTAGAAATACCTCAGCTGGTCTAACAATTTTTAGTGTATTTGGTCATAATACTAAAGTGTATAAATTGTCCCCACTCCTGATTGTGGAGCTCTTGATTATTTTTTCTAACTGACATGGTGTCCAATTTACATCCCATATACCTGAGGTTGTGTTAAAATTTCTACGGATATTTCAGTTTGCCTAAGAATTTTTATTATATTTTATCTTGACACAAAATTCTTTAGATTATCCCCACCCCTGGACGAGGAGCTTCTGAATATTATTTTTAATTAGCATGGTCCCCTACTAACACTGCACTCTCTGCACTCGATATCTCAGTGGGCATAAGAGTTTTTATTATATTTGGGCAAAATACAAAATTTTATTAAATTTTCCCTCCCGTTGATGGGGAGGTACTAAATATACTTTCTAACTGAAATGGTCCCCATCTAACACCCCATATACCTGAGGTTGTGTTAATATCTCTAAAGATATTCCAGTTGGTTTAAGAATTTTTATTATAGTTACAAAATTATCTAAACTGTTCCCACCCTTGAATGGGAGGCTCCTGATTATTTTTTCTATCTGACATGGGTCAGAACTAATGGCCCATATACCTGAAGTTGAGTTTGATGTTATATAACTTGTTGCTTAGAATTATAAATACAATTTATTTTGGCTGTCTGCATATGAGTATCTTCCCTTTAGCGGAAAATACAACAAGCTTTTGCTTTCTGAATCATTAATCACGAGATTCTTTTTTAACCCTAATGTGAGTGACGCGGATACCCGGGTATCTTTTGCACTTTTAGACGTCTTTTTGTATGTTTCACTCCCAATAAAAACTTTAAATTTTATGAGAACTGATAGCTCAAATGGTAGATTAACCAACGTGGAAAAAATAATTTTCCACATACAAAATGCATGTAGGTACTAATCACTCAAATTAAGATATTTTTTCTTCACTCACATAAGGGTTATTTGCATTGCATTCCCTAAATTAAGGCAATTTTCTATAGTAAGTTTGTTAATTAGTAGTGTAATGTATCGGAATGAATTGAAAAACCGCTCAAAAATTGAGTGTAACACGTTAAATTATTTAAATCGTTCCCTATGAATCGCACAGAGGTGATCGAAGTGGTTCTGAACTAGTATTTGATGTATTATGATTTTTATTATTTGAGAGAAAACATCATTGAGTATAATACGAAAATTCTAAAACATTTGAAATTATTTAACTTGGCCGCTACGGATCGCATAGAGATGCTCGAAGTAGTTTTGAATTTTGTTAATTCGAGGGAGAGGGAGTAAAATAATTCCAAATATTTAGTAATTATATATTTTACTCAATGATATTCTCTCTCGCTCAACCGCTTCGATCACCTATGTGCGATTACAAGTGAGTTTTTTTAAAAAATTTCATTTTATACAATTCACTCAAAACTATTCACAAAAACTAAATATTTTCTTTGTTATAAGTGTAGAAATATAATATTTGTGTTTATTAAATTTTTCAAATATTATTATGAAAGTTCAATTTTTGAGCGTTTTTCAATTCTAGGTACTTAAAGGTCACAGTATATTTTTTGTAATGGTGCCGTCTTACCCAGGTAATATCGCTAACACAAACAGAATAATGAAACAGCAAACGATTAGCGTTTTCTTCACATTCGTCGTGTTTTGCAGGCCAATTGACTGGTTCATTTCACGAAATAATAGGTTTACTAAACGTGTGGGTAACTGCAACAGGGAAACTTTCGAATTTAGAGAAAACGGGAAAATAAAATTTCAAATTTCGCCTGAAATACGAAACAAATAAGGGTCTACTATTGAATTCGAACGTTTTTGATCATTTCTGTCAATCGTTCAAATATTTACTATCGTATTTCGTTAGTTTCGGTACTACTGCTTTCGATTAACAAATAATTTTAGGACCAAAATTATTTAAGTGTTGCCAGAGTAATGTTTTCACTAGGGGCTTTCACAACAACGTACGAGCAATGTTATTGCAGAAAGTCTGACCATACTGCAAGCATATTTATGTTCGGAATGGATTCAAACGTCATATTTTCGTTAACGTTCACTTCACAGTATGCGAAAATCGTAGTACAAAAAATTTGGTAGCGCGTAACCAACGAAAACGATCAAAAACAATAGTAGGCTCTGATTTCTAGAAAAAATCAGAAATAATTTAAGCCTAATTTTAAAGCTTTGCAAAGGCGGCTAATCTGACAACATTTCTGAATTTTCATTCATAAATTGAGTAAAACAAACTTGCGCCTAAAAGATACTATATTATTAGAACAAATTCTGACATAGTGTTTTTTTTATGACGAACATGACATATTTTGTTTTTTTATTCATTTAATTTCTTCTATTCCTTTTGTTTTTGTTATTTTTTTATTTATTCTAGACGTTCGAATTTTCGGAACGTATTCTTTTCGTACTGGATGAAAAAATAGAACGAAAGGAATAATTTTAATCTTATACAGAATTCTTTGGGAAAAAAATGATCAAAAAAATTGATCATGATCAAAAAATTTTGATCCGAAATACCTGATCATGTTCTTTGGGAGCAAATAATTGATTTTTTTTTTGATCAGTGATCAAATTTCGAAATCCTAATTTTTTGGAGGATTTGTTTTGTGATAAAAAAAAAAAGAAAAACGTCAGTGTCAAAACAAAGAAACAAAAAACGCGCCATTTTCATTATCGGCGTTATAATTTGGTGTTTATATTTTTTCGTGCGCTATAAGTGTTTATTTAAATTAAACATTATAAATAATATTTATTTTTTTGAAATTTATACCCCTATTATGGTTTTCGCCTCGCCGAACGATTCACGGTGAATCTTAAATCCGTGTGAGTTGGGTTTTCGTATTATGGTTTTCGCCTTTATTTTGGCGAGTGCACATCTAGTAACACTAGCCGAATAATAATTTTTATAACAATTTTTTTGACGTTTGCGATTTTTGTCAATAATTGTGTTGTTGTAATCATATATGATTCAGATTTTGTGTTTATAAATTACGTTTTTTTTCTTTTTTAATTAATCTAAAATCAGTTTAAAATTATGTTATCCAGTGTCGTTCTATCTTTTTCTGATAAACCAGATGAAAATACTAACATGGCACAGATGCGAAAATCGGTAAGGGAGCAATGTCATCCGTTTACTCTGCTTGGTACATTATTTTATAGGAGGCCCCAAGTTATTCAACATTACTGTCAAATCCTTCCAAAACAGGATTACGAATTGTCTATTTTCCCAAAGCTGGGAATTCCCCTTGCAATATCGGTATTTTTCTCCATCTCCCGTTAATTTCGAAATTTGGGTGGGATTTGTTGTTTTCTACATGTTATAAAAATATAATTACTTACACGTGAACCTCCATTGTTTGATTTTGACTGTGAAATGAAAACAGAAAACCAATTTTATAAGATTCGCCTACAAAAAGTTGGCGAATCATTTTGACAGTTCAGCTCGTTTAGATGAATATCATAATACCAAAAATGTGAGTTGGATTCACCGGGAATGTCAAATGCGAAAACCATAATACCAAATTGTATATTTGACGAGTTGCATTCGCCAGGAATGTAAAATGCGAAAACCATAATAGGGGTATTAAAGTGAATTTAGTGTAATAAAAAGTGTTTTTAAGTGTACAAGAAAAACAAAGAAGCTAAAGACGCGCCATTTGCATTATCGGCATTATAATTTGGTGTTTATATTTTAACGTTCGTTATAAATGTTTATTTAAACTAAATATTATAAATAATATTAATTTTTTTGTAATTTAAAGTGAATTTGGTGTAATTAAATGTGTTTTTCTTTTTACGTGTAAAACATTTTTTGTTGTTGTTTGTTTTGATTTCCCTTTAAACAAATGTAAACAAACCATTCTTTCTTTTTTCCGGTTCTTTGGAGCAAAAAATAATTGATCTCTTTTCATTTTTCCCAAAGAATTTGATGTTAGTCGCCATATTCTTTGTTTTGTAGGGTTGTTTGTTTGTTTTTTAATGTAGTACATACACAACACTGTAAATAATATACAACTAAAAAATGACTGTCGAATATGTACTCAATTCCTTCCAAATCGTTTTTTATTACACTCTGTTTGGAATATTTTAAGGTCACGTGATCAGTATTCTATTCTTTCTATTTCATCTTTGGAATGAACCAAAAAAAACCCAGAGTGTTCTAGAAATCAATGAAGTTGGCACTTATTATTGCATATTTCTATCAGGTTTGTTCATTGTCAGCCGAAAAATATAGTGGCTGAATTTGAGCTAATCCAGAATTGGCCAAATCCATTGAACAACAAAAACCGTTGAATAAACGGTTTTCTGAAAATAAAATGTTGTTCAATGTAGTTGGGTCAATTCTGTATTAGCACGAAATCACCCACTATGTTTTTCGTATAGCAATGAACAAAACTGATAGGCATACGCTATCAGAAGTGCCAACTTCATTGGTTTCTATGGTCTTTGTTGTTCAATGGAATTGAGCCAATCCTTCGCACAAATTCGGCATCTATATTTTTTTTGGCAATGAACAAACCTGATAGAAATATGCAATAAGAAGTACCAATTTCATTGTATTCTAGAATACTCTATGTCAGAATTTGTTGTAATAATATAGTATCTTTCAGGCGCAAGTGATTGGAATATGCAATCAGAAGTGCCAACTTCATTAGTTTCTAGAACACTTTATATTGGAAAATCGTTAGTTCAAAAGTCGTTGTTTTTCAATGGAATTGGGCCAATTCTGGATTAGCACAAATTCAGCCACTATATTTTTCGGAATTGAAACCCTATAATACCTCTGTATTTTGTTTGTTGAATATAGTATCTTTTAGGGGCACATATTTTTTTCCTCAATTTATGTATCAAAATTTATGAAAATTATATTGCTATGATAAACACAACTGTTGGAAAGTTTTAAAATTAGGCTTAAATTATTTCTGTTTTTTTTCTCTAGAAATCATGTTTTATTTTTTCGTCTTTCAGGCGAAATTTGAAATTTTCTTTTCCCGTTTTTCGGCTTTCGGACTAATTTTTTCCCATGAGGACTAATTGCCACAAATTAAGATTAATCGGTTTCATTTTGAAATTCAAAAGTTTCTCGGCAGTTATCCACATTTACTAAACTTACCCTTCACCACCTTGTGGCCACATACCAAGACCATAGCCGAGTCACCAAATAGTGATTTTTTCTGATTGCAACACATTCTGAATTTTTGCTTGTTAACAAAGACGTTAAACCATTAATGTGCTTTCTCACAAAGTGCACGTAGCGGTCCTTGCACCGTACATTAATTTTATCATAAATTTGAATAATTTAGATGCGTTGTTCTTTGTGTATCTATACATAATGAAATGGTATCACAAGAATGTTGATGATACATTTTTCCTCAACAGAATGCCAAAGATCTAAGCTCTCTAGGCACTGAAGGTACTAGAAGAAGCCATTCCAAATACCAAATAACTACATTATTCTATATGTCTTTTGCAAGAATTGTTATACGGGAGCTTATAAATGGTCTGAACACGAAAACAAGATATACTGCCATTGCTCTATATCTAAAACATATTAAACTTACCATCTTGTTATAAAAAAAAGAAAATTCATCTCACTTGAGATATGCAAACTTTAAATATTCAATTAGAAGAATACAACTTCTTGACTTAATGCATATACACAAAAAAATGAAATAAAAACATTAAAGTAGCTTAAACGATATAATGTATTATGTATATTCATACCTTATGTATATATACATTCTTCGACGTAAGTAGCAAAAAAAAAGAAAGCTTTCCATCATAACTTAAATGTATTAAGATGAAGAAAAGAACATACACACATCGACGAATAAAAAAAACACTGACATTCCCAAGCACAAAATTTTTTTTTTGTTCGTCTTTAATAAAAATGAAGAATGATTGAGACAAATTTTCCATTTTTTATGCTTCCTCATATATACAATGTATCTGTATACCTACATAGTAAGCATATATAAGACGAGAAGTACAAAAACATAAATTTAATTTTCCACACAATTTTCATATATACCAGAGCAAAATTTTCTCGTATTTTACTGGTTTTTAGCTACATACTCAGTGTGTGTATACCCTTTTGAATATGTAAAAGGGATAAACAACAGAAATAAAATTGATAAAATGAATTTTATGCATACACACACACACACACACACACACATACACACTCATCCACATTTCCATCTACATATATAGAAAGAACGGATACTCTGGCTAGCTGCTACTCTACAAGATGAAGTAAAATTCCATTTTCGAAATAAAACATAGTACAAAGTACGTTTATGTCGTATTTTCCGGTTACGTATACATGGACACAATATTTTCATTCATTTATTAAATAGAAAAAGGAAAACAATTTTCCTCTTTGTCTTTAAGATCCGTACACTCGTTCACGATATAAATAGAATTTATTGATAGAAAATCAACCATTGTTACAGGGATCACGAATTTTAAATGTAAATCATAATTGTCTCGACACAATTATTTTTGTTCGTTACGGTTTTATTTAAAAGTCGTGTCGAGGAAGAAAATGAATGGAAAATTCATTTCGTTTGTTTCTCCTTTAATTCTCGTTCCGATATATAATACCGAATATACTGTGTATAAAATTGCCATTTTGCCTTAAATGTAATTGGATTTTGAAATTTAATAATTTATTGAAGATTTTTTTTTTCTGTTCGTCTTTTTTTTGGAATTAAGATTTTCTATTTTGCCTTTTATTTCTATGTACTGTACTCTCAGTATATTCCTACAAATACCAGCTAGTATAGCTCTATTATATATCTCCAAAAAAGAATAGAATAAATCTTAAAATGAAATTGATTGTACGTTTTTGTTGTTGTAGTTTTATTTGGTTGGCTTTACTCGGCGACGGAGTAAATTGAGAACGAAAATTTATGGTAGTTAATCAGACAATAAGGGAAAATTAATTGTTACAATGTATTCGATTCTTTATGCCTTTTCAATTATACAATTAAATAAATGTTGCTATATATTATATTGATCAACAGGTTTATGGAACTTGTGGTAAACTTATGATGTTGATATATAAACTGTGGAAATTCGATTAATTATTTAATTTAATTACGTATAGTGGTCGAGTGGTGCTCATACTTTATTAAGAATATGTAAAAATTGGTTATTTAATAAAATATTAAGTATGTATGAAGTCAGCATTCCCAAATGAGAATTTAACATACTCCTAAATCCAATAATCAGTTTCCCCCAAAATATGTCCAAGAAAGTTTTTGAGTTAACTTTAATGAATGTTCGTAAAGCATTCATGATTGTATACAAAGTGTGCACATCGAGGTGGCTATCACCCAAAAAAACCCAAAATTTTTTTTTCAGGTTTTTATTTTTAATTCATAATTTTTTTTGACATATATCTATATTGTTACGAATTTGAACTGTCACATCCGGTTCGTATCACTGGATTGTGAGTATCGGTATAGAGTTTGCGACTATCACACCAATTTCCGTAACTTACACTTTTCCGGAATATTTGCGAAAATACCAGAAATATTCTTTGAATAATTTAAAAATATTGGCTAAACAATTCCGCCACTACTGGAATATTCCCGAAATATTCCGACTTTAATTTTCCCACTCTTATTTTACCAAGACTAATTCACAACAACAAATAATTTCCACAATTATTTCTTAATTGATTTTATACACCATTTACATTTGAAATTATACCACAATTTTGGCTTACCAACTTTAATTATTTTCCCGCTCCTCACTTTCGCTTTTAATCTTTCGCGTACCGAATCTTCCAAATAACTCTCTAACCCCGACAAATTGTATTCGTTGCACTCATATTTATATACAGATTGAATATTCTAGATCGCCTTAATTTATACTAAGTAATATTCTTGACAGTTCTGCTACTCAACCCAAGATGTCACCAATCTCACATAAAAGCTCTCATTGTTCTAAACCTTAAATGAATAATTTCTGTTGCATAAATATTTCTCCCATGCTGAGTTAATTGCCCATTCATTGAAGGTATTTGACGAGATGTCCATTTTCCTTCTCTGATCAGCTCTATTGCTGTTGCCATTTAGCCAATACCTTAGATTTTGTATTGTATACTTTATGTCACTCCCCCATTTAGACTGGGGCCTTACAATTTCCAACTTTTCAACAAGTATTCATAAATTCCTCTGTCGGATTTGGTGGGCTGTTTTGAGTGTTCCAGGTTCGTCCATACTCGGTACATAACCCAATTGCACTGGAAATAAGGTGGAGACAATCCTACGCATCATACTTGAACATGTTGGAAACGTCAAATTTTAATTTTTTTGTCCTGTACGGTATGGTCTACCCTACGAATCTTGGTCAACCTCATTAAACCCGTCTTTTCATACTCGGTGCTTGCTATGTTTGATGGCATATTTCAGATCGAATCGAAACCTCTTCAATTTTTTCTCGTTTCACCAATATCAAAGCGGATGACGGTTATCTACCAATCTTCTAGGCATTGCTGCGTTACAGGCCCTAGTCGTACATTCCATAGATTGGCATGCTTTAATCTTTGCTACGCCCTCCGATAAATCTCATCCAACGTTTTATGGTTGTTATGTGAAAGGTTATGTCATTTTCAAAACTGGTTTCGCCTTTACAAAACGTACATACATTAAAATCATTAGAAATAATCAATATCCTTCGACCTCCAAGATCGCGCCAATTAGACTGCCCAAAACTTTTAAAATCATCAATTGATCAATTGAGAAGTTTTTAAACAATGTGCAATCGTTACGTGATGACAGCCTCATCTGCTGCCCATTTTCCGAAAAGAAACCCTTTTCCGAAAAGGACTTGATTTTAATTGCCTTTTACCTCGGCCGATAAGTATTTTCCACGAGTCATTATTTTTATACAGCACTTGGTTGACAGAACGAATAAAACTAAAATATTTGTTCATTTATTAGGCTTTGCGAGAAAATATAATTAAAGGCTTGTTACGTCTTCACGGTCATAACAATGCTTTTCACACCTTGTTTCGTATTTTGATGTCATTGTAATCGGCTGGGTTTGTGTCCTGGCTTCATTCCATCGGTTGATTGTTGTTGTCTGAACGCACTCCGTGGTGTTTTGGGGTTTTTGTACACCCTTTTGTAGGATGGCGCGACGGAGGAAAAGATGATGGAGCGAGAACAATGTGCATTGGGTGTTATATCTTTCTCGTTTGCATCAATGTAAATTGATACAAACGAAAAACAGAGAAGAAAAAAGATTCTTCTAGAACGTTTTTTTATTTTTAATTATTGATATTGGGCCCGATTCTCATGGCATACAATTGCTGTTATGTTATTTTATTTTCCCGCTTCCTATCAGAATTTGTATTGAAAAAACAAAAAAAAAACATAACATAACATACAATTTTAGATCCCAGAATCGACCCCAATGTCCTTTATTATTTATTAGTTCATTTAGTATACAAATTAATAACAGCATTTTCACATAAAACCACTCTCTTTCGTTTTAAATATTATAAGCTAGCTTCTAAGTGTACCGAATCTCCCAAGTGACACACCAAGAATCTAGATTCGCCTAGATTTATTCTATATTCTGAGAAAGACTATATACTCTGCTACACATCAAACTGTTATACAAGTCCTTTAGCAATACTACTAAACCCTAGATGTCACCAATCTCACAAAAATTATCAATCACTGCTGCCAATGGCCATTGCTGCTCTAACAATCACCACTGGTAGATTATCTGCAACTCTCACCTCCTCAAGATAGCCGCTCCAATAATCCAATATCGACCTGGTCAGCAATCGCTCAAGTTATATCTCTCCAACCCGTCTTAACGTAGCTGCCATCCTTGCATTACAATCTACATATATTTGATTTTGGCATTAGCCTTAACACCTCCAGCATCAGCTCCATCAGATGATCCGTTTTAATCCCCATTCACTATGTGGACACTAACTCTTCTAGTTCTTTCTGATTAATAAATTTCTTACTATGAGAAATTGATTCTGCGTTCGGGTGAGTATCCAAAATCCCGAGTAGTTCATTACTTTCTTCTTGAACAGCGGCAATATCCCGGTTGAATTGTTCATCATTGTCGAGCTGGTCTCAGCTGATTCTTCTTATCTAATGTCTTCTCGCTAACACTCGATGAGCCCAATGGTTCCTCCCGACTAATGACACCCACTCCATGATCTTCATCAACCATTTCTAATATCCACTCTCCATCGTTTTCTGAATGCTCGACCTTCTGCTCCATATCGATTACATCATCATTTCGTTTGTTTATTATGTCTACCATTTGATCCAGTTTGTTCTTGATGTATTAATTTAATAATGTCTTCGTTCATTTCTCGAGCCAAATCTTTTAATCTCATCTTCTGATATTCAAAATCCCACAATTATTCTGGAGTCGATGTCGGTGATTGGTATCGCCCTCGAAAATCATCCCTATATGTTCGAGCTTCCTCCTCCCATCTAACGTTTTCAAGTCTTGACAATAGATCTTTCCTATTTCTATTAGCCGAAAGCCCACGACATAGTATAATTTCTCTTAATTTCTGTAATTTCTAGAAGTTTATGTCTGCTAAACTCATTTCTGCTGTCACCAAATTGTACGAATTTGCCATGTTACAGCCGGTTCGTATCACTGAATTGTGAACATCGTTATAGAATTTGACGGTTACAACACCAATTCTCGCAATTTACACACTTCCGGAATATCCGCGAAACTATATTCTAAATAATTACGCCACTACTGCAATATTCCCGAAATATTTCAACTTTAATTATCCCACTCTTATTTTATCAATACTAAACCACAACAACAAATATTGTCCACATCTATTTATTAATTCATTTATTACTCCAATATCAATTTTTTATTACACCACTATTTTCACTGAACACCACTTATTGTGACACTTGAATCATTGTGTTTGCTGCACTCGTATTTATACAGAGATCGAATATTCTAGATTCGCCTCGATTTATTCTCGATGTTTCCTATACTAGCTAGATAATTGGTTCTGATGGAACCCCTTGCTTGTCTACTGGATGGGTTTTAGAAATTGGAGAATTATTGCACTGCTTTTGAACCTGATACTATTGACTCTTTCGAATCATCCACATTTGGGAATTTGCACAATTCTATAATAGCTCGCTTAGTCGCTTGTATATTGCTTCTTGATACTTATTCGTTGCGACGTGAATCAGCTTATCATTTCCTATATGTATTTCAATGATCCGTCCGAATTTACATCGCGGGACCGGTTGTTGCTCTTTTATTAGTACATATATGATCGTTTCCCGCTTGATTTGGCTGGAAGGTAGTAGCAGTTCTCAACCTGGATGTCTTCAATGATCATCCTTAAATAATTCTCACCTTATATTATACGTCTGATCCACGTTCCACGGTTGATGAGAAATACTTGTCTACCTTGATTTCTTCTTCGGTTCGACTTCTTGCTCCTGAGATACTGTCGCTTTCGACAAGTAATCTTTGTTGATTTTCAATTCCTTTGGTAGCTATCATAGTGATTTTTTGCGTATGCCTTTTGTGTTTTTAAAGTTGAACTGGTTGGAGGCCTTTGCCGAAATTAGAGTCGCCTGCGATCATGGATCTATTAATACTCTACATTAAAGTTACAACCTAATCAGTGCTAGTTGCCACCCTTACTACGGCAGTTGGTATTAATACTGATGATTGCTGACCCACTACAAAGGTTTTGGTTGTATTAGGTTTTCGATTCGGAGTTATTGCAATATAAAAATGTGTTGTTCCGTAACACACTAAGCAGAAATTGTTGCTAGGCACTTATCTTTTGGATGCCTGGTCATGCAGCGTGTAATATTAACACTATACTAAGAAATTCAGCATTGACATTTTTTTAAACAAATGGTAATGCTCTACTTTATGATGGTCTTTGCACTGTTGTACTCAGGAAGGTGTGTGTATATACAGGGTGGGCCATCTGTTAGTCCTTTTTTCATTTGTAAATAAAACACACATTTTGGGATGAAAAGTACCTATGCCATTTATGTATGAAAAACAATATCGTTCATATACCCACCAAGGTTTCGTCTACAGGCCTGCATCCGAACATCAAAATTGTCGGTGACTTTTTCCAATAAAAGCGGATCAATGACCTTATTTTCAGCTCGAATTTTGTTTTTAAGTTGTTGAATTGTTTATGGATGATTAGCATACACCTTACCTTTCAAGTAACCCACAAAAAATTATCAAGTGAAGTTAAATCTGGGCTTCTTGGTGGCCAAGGAACTTCACAATTTCTTGATATTGAGTGATTAGCAAATTTTGTTGACAATAGATTGTTACACAACTTGCGTGGTATTTCGCTCCGTTTTGTTGGAATCAAAGGCGGTTGACACGCAATATATACAATTTGGACAAAAAACAGTTAACATGTTGTGATAAAGTTCCCCATTCACTGTAAGGGTATTTCCGGTTCTTTTTTAACGAAAAACGGTCCAATAATGCAACCAGCCCATAAACCACACCAAACCTAGTGACTCTTGGAGGATGAACTTCTGCCCTAATTTTGACAATTTTGCTTATTGACATACCCATTAAGATGAAAATGAGTTTCATCATTAAAGATGGTTTTTGATGAAAAACCTTCATTTCGTTCAAGCATCCAATTAACAAAACGACGACGATTTAAATTGTATGGTGGCTTCAATTTTTAGCGATTCCGTGATGATAAATGGCATATTTTGGACTTTCCATACGTCAAAGAGCTTTTAAAACAGATAACTTTAAGTATTAAAATTCCTCGTTTGAAAAAAGGACCAACAGATGGCCCACCAAATAGTTGCGGCAAATACTCGGCTCAAAGGTTGTATAATTTTTGCACGTGGTATGACTGCTCTGTTTTTTCCTCATTGCTTCTAAAGACCGGAATCTTATTTAAAAAAAATTTAAAAAGATTTCTAATTTGGGGACTCCTTTTGGATTTTCCAGTGGTGTTTCAGATAGCCGTATCGAATCCAGATCCTGGGGGGCTATTATGAAATTTTTCGATTTCGATTTTTTCAGATATCGAAAAAATTCGATTCAATGCGGAACTGCCCTATTATGAAAATTTTCGATTTCGATTTTTTTCGATATCGAAAAAATTCGATAAGTCAGGGATTTACCGTGATTGAAAATAGTTTTGACAGTGATTTTGTTATTTCGTGTTTACACTATAGTGAGTGATTAAAAATAAGTGATTATGAAATAGTGATTAAAATAAAAAATATTTTCTTTCATTTGTGTGAACCATTTCAACCATTCATTAAAGATTGAATACGGGCAGGATCGGGTTTTTGCTCATTCAATTGATGAAGATTCTGAAGAAGATATTACACACAAACAAATAATTAACATCTTTGAAAAAGTTCGAACGGTCGAATACAAAATTCGTCTACTAAACGGTCGTCGTAGTACATTCGGAAGAAATCGCTTTATTATTTTCTTTTAGTTTCATAATACGGCGAATTTTTTCGATAGCATGTGCGCTTGAAAAAATTCCCCCCGATTTTTCTTTTTTAAGGTTCGTAATAGAGCGAATTTTTTCGATATCGAAAAAAGTCGAAATCGAAAAATTTCATAATAGCACTCCAGTGTCATCGTTAATATGAAGACCACGATTGCTTCAAATACAGAGGTCATATTGAGATGCTCGAAGTTGTGTAGCATCTCTTTTGTGTGTCTTGCATAGCTCGAACTGATTGCGCGATGCTACTTGAAATATTGGTATGGACATCTGGGAATTAAAATAATTATTTGCTAGCAATCTTGGGTTGTTATATCGTGCTTGGAATGGGTTCCAGACCAGCACGCAATTCTCCTCTGTTGTTGCTAAGTGGCTGAATGATAAGTACGATGCTCATTTTTTACGCTTGGATTTCAAAGATGCCATTTTTACGACTTGAATGACGATATCCTTAAATGCACTCCATCGGTCATATTCACCATTGAATGTTAACATTTCTACTTTCGGTAGATGTACTGATGTCGATGATTCTAGGCCATTGTCTTGTTGTTTTAATATTACTAATATGTTTTCTATTTTAAGCTGCGGAACGTTTCATAGTAGCCATGGTGGTTTGATCAGCATATTTGTGATTTCCTCCATATCTCTTTCAAATAGTCTAATCGTTAAACTTAAATACTCTTTCAAGTAGTTGTTTGCCTCTAATGAGTCGTTAATAGATGTTAATTTTCTATAAATCTGTTTATTAGATCACTCCGCCGCCCCTGAATATTGACTGAGATTCATCGCTTTCTCCTCTGAATAGTTGTCGCTGGTATATGTAAACGAGAGTGGTTTCCTGTTTACTGGTAAAATCTTAATATAGTCTGTGGTTTGTTGTACTTGTGGATTAAATTGATGTACGGAATGTGTTGTGATTTGTATTGGTTGTGTGAAGTGCGTTACCCTAAAATGTAGTCAGTTTTCTTCATTCCCAATATTAGATCGGGTTAACCCAGAATTCCATTGACTGGTGTGGGTTTATCAATAGAAACAGATTGTTACTTGTCTCTGATTTGCAATAGTGCTTACGTCCCAGTATCATTTTGTAAGGGTCTTCATAAGGTGGCGTGAGGCCAGTGTGTACTTTACCTAATCGTACGAAAACGTATTCACAAGTTTGCAGTGACTTTGGTACAAATCAATCAATTCTTTATTCTTCAAACATCAATTTTATTTGTATTACGTGTTTCCTTGGGGATGAGTTTGTTCATCGTAGAGTTGATCAACAACTGTGTCAGTGATAACTTGGGGTGTAAGTGGGTGTTCCACAAAGAATTTCTCTTGTTGTTTAATTATTTGACCTTATACGAATTCAAAGGTTCAACAAGTCATCTTTGATTGGGCATCCGATCATCTCATCAATATGAATGAGATCTCTGAGCTCCATATAGTTGACGGTATTTGCATGAAGTTTGAAAGTTGGTTTAAGTTGGAGGTGGATTGTAAGCAGTAGTCCGTATTTAAGGTAAATCTAAGAGTTGCATGAGCTTAGTGAATAGTTTCGACTTGACCCTTGTGCCTTGATCGGTCGTACCGCCAATTCTGAAAAGGTAGTTTTCGACGCGCGTTTTTGCAATTATTGGCGCCGAGATATCTTTATGTACTAGGTTACTGACCTCCACGTAAAACTATCAACGCAGCTTAATATGTTTGTGAATCCATTGGAAGGTGGAACTAGTCCAACAATATCTAAATGGATATGTTCAAATCTACCTGGTGGAATTTGGAAATTTCCACGTGGTGATTTAGTTTGCCCTATATATTTCGTATGTCTGTGATGAATTGATACACATAATCCACATATAGTGATTGCTCAGGCTTGCGTTCTGCTTTGTAGGAAATTGCTCTAGTATGCGGTTTGTAGTCAGTGCAGAAGGTAGTGAATTCCAGACCTTCGAGTAGCAAAGGTGTTTTAATGCTGGGAGGGTTGCAGCTTGGTAATGCTATATTTTGCCAACAAAAATGTTGGAGCGTTTTTGGTTTCTTGAGAAGTGTTGCCAATTGTGTATGAATTGGGGCAAGATCTCTGCAAGTTTTCGAATAAATTGGATAATAATTTACCATACAGGCAAATGTTCGTCTTCTGGATGACAAAATGCATTGAAATATACTTTTGTGACTAAGAAAGTCAAGATTGCTTGCCCCAAACACACATTTTGCTGTATCAATATCGACGCCATAATTTGATCATTTTTGGAAAAGTCGTTCCAGATGGAGGAGATGTTGCTTCTCGTCTCGTGATGCTACGAGATTCTCGTCAATATGAACAAAAACAAAATCGAGATCTATCACAATTGTTTGTGCAGCATTTTTGAGTCAAAATGGAATTCCGGTGAATTCGAATAAACCAATTGATCGATGGCTATTTCTAGCTTCTCGGTCGTTATTTGGTTGCTGACCCCTACTACCATGATGGCTGAGTCATCGGTGAATGTGGCTATAACTGTTTTCAGGCATCGAAAGATCACGGGAAAGGAAACACTTTTCTTGTATAGGAATCTAGTGTTGCAATCGACAATTCTTTAGTAATTTTTCAATTTATCGTGATTTGATTGCTTTCACTGATTGCTTTCTGTTTGTGCTACACTGCCGGCCGGGTCTTATATAGACTCACTTCATATTTTTTTGTGGAGAAAGGTGGAATACATAGACTGAACCTCTACGAAGAGCACTTGAGTACCATGCGGGTGTTTTTTTATATTATTATTATTTTTAACACACATTTTATTGTTTTTATTTTACGGGTGGCATGACGCCAACCCGTAGATTTCATCTAATCATGCAGAGGCCTCCCTCGCGGCGATTTTAGACTAGATCTCAGTGTTTTTGGGTCGTAGTGAAGTTTAAGGCTTGCATGTTCATGGCCCACACCATGTAACGGAATAAAAATAAAAAAAATAAACTAAAAAACTTAAAATTGAAATTAAATTGAATTTACTCCAGAATCCGTTGACCGAAATTTGAGGAACGTGAATAAATAGAATAATAACCGGGTGTGCCCACCCAGGAATGACCAGATCTCCCCGAATGACAAGTACAAGGTCTGCTAAAGAAACCTCCCAGAATGACCCATTGACCCCTACAGGCTGCGGTGTCCACCTACAACGAAGCAGCATAATAGGGTAGGGAAGTTTCTTCAATAGACAAAACCTCTCTTCACCCGGACAGATCTCTACAGGATCCCCCACAATTCACACTCTGGCAGCTTGAAACTGCCACGGGGATACCGTGTAGATTTTACGATCGTCACCCAATGCACGATATGTGTCGCCGGAATCGCCACCTGTGCACGTTCTGCCAAGGGGATGATTGGGGAGTGACAAGCCCAGTCTGCAAGTATGGAACCGACACGAAATGAGAATCCCCCTCAACATACCGACTCGAAAAGAAATTTAATATTTCATCTTATTAAAAAAACCCAGAACAAAAATAGGTAAAATAACCAGATTAGTAACGGAACAAATATAAAGTGAGGCCGATAAGAAAACAAACAAGATCGAATCCCAGGAGAAAAGGGTTAAACGTGACAAATTTTGAAGCGAAAGCAAAATAAATCAAACTGAAAATGATCGAGAGAAAAAAATCGAACTAAAATATGATCGCCGAAAATGAATATTTTTTTAAGAGAAAGCATAAAATCGAACAAAATAATAAAATGGTCGATGACCTTGAATAAATCGTATCGCTAAACCAAGGTACACTAAGCAAGCATTCGATTACATAAATATATTTTTAATAAAAATTGAAAAATTTGAAATTTGAAGATTAAATTGAAATTTAAATAAAATAAAAAAAAATAAAAAGTTGTACCTTTCGCTCTTCGGTTGATCTCCCAGTAAATGATCGGCGTCTTTTCGCCATTAACCTTCTCGCCTTTAATAAATTTTGCCTCGATTGGCCGCCGTCAATGCGTGATCCCACGTGGCGGCACGTCTGCCATCAAATTTTACCTTGGTGGGCAACTGTTGAAAAATCACGAGGTCCAGTTAGAAATGTGGTACTCTTGCAGTTAATATAATTCGCGCCGCACGTTGAGTAATCGTGACTCCGGCACTTGTTAATACAATTGCGGCACCAATAATTAATGCGGCATCAATTCGGTATCCATAAATAATTCGGTACACGGTGAAATTGAAGATGCAAAAAATCTCGTTTGCCCGTAAAATAAAAGGCCGCCCTTAACCATTTGATGACGATGCCGTTAAATTTAACTCGTTCGGTTTTCACGTTTGCTTTTTGTACTGTCGTAGAGTCCTTTCTAATTTATATTTGTTACTTTGACTTAAGCTGATGAAGGAACCTTTTTTCACACCACATAAAAAAAAATATTTATTTTCCGTTACCCAATTTCAATTAAATCTTTATTGATGATTTCGAGCATATTATATTTCGATAAAATATTGAAACAATGTGTTCTTGTTTACCACTAATTGTATAATTGAATAACTGTTAATTGTTATTGTTCGAACTCATCAACATTGATCACAAAACTCAATAGATGGCGGCATCTTGGAATTTTCAAACAAGAAGTTTCTTTTCACTGTTTCACAACGAACACGAAAAATGTCATACGAAAATTAGGAAAACAATAAAATCACAATATTTCCGCCTAAAAATAAAAACTGCAATTTTTCGTTTATTTTTACCTTTATTTATTTTTATTATAAAACTGAATTAACTTGTATCAAAATTTTAAAAGTGGACTTGTTTTTATCCAATTCCAAAAAGCTCTGTTTTTAATTAACATTCCAAACGAGACTGAACTTAAAATAAATTCTCGCACCAAAAAAATCTAGAAGAATATTTTTCATTAACGTCACTCGCCTATCTCTTCATACCGCACATCAGTCCAAACGCCAAAACGAAAATGTACCACAAAAATACTCCTCTCTATTCTCACTGGTCGCACGTGAACCAGAGTATAAAGGCCAACTCACACTCACAAAAAAACTTAGTGACAATGCCCGGGGGTAGATGGAAGTGCCATCAGTAAAATGCATTCTTTATTCGATGGTAACAAAATTTTCTAGAACTAAATACAAAAAAATGATCGCACGTGAGAAAACGTTATGGCCCTGACAGGAGTCGTAACAAATAAAGCCTTAAAAATTTATGATTATGTATCAGCTCCCCAAATTGATTTATTCCTCATATTCAGTTGTGTGATTCCTAGTTAACTGGTTGGTCCGTGGGATGTGTTTTTCCCACCAACCTTCCGGTTGCAGCCGTCGAGCATTCTCTTTTCCACTACCTAAACTTTGGCTGTTTATTAATTTATCAAAGTTTACCTTATTAAAATTGTGTAATCTTAAACTTAGACCCTAGCAACAGTCAATCGAGATTTATAAAAATTTCGAGTACGTTTAAAACATTACCAGCCTGTTGGTTACTTTTGGAATAAGGAGAATAACTGAAATTTTGGTAAAGGTTAAAATGAAAATAATTGGGTATCAAAGTAAGTATGTTAAACCAACATTACATAACATCTACTTTGTTAAATATTCAAACCATACAAAACATAAAAATTCTGAGTAATGCAAAAATATATAAATCTCAGAATCCTCTATATGACATGTGACCTCAAAAAATGTATGTTACTGGCTTGTTTGCCTTATACATGACGTTCGATTCAGTTAAAAACCTTGAAGCAAACAAACGCAAACGAAATGGTATTTCGAAATAATACGAAAATCATCCCAAAAAAAACATGAGCACAGCATTAAAGTTTTCCTATATTTGTATATAACTGTAAGGGGTACTATAAAAGTTTCATTTGCTTAAAAGCTTTAAGTGAATATGTACGCACACATCCACATATAGAGAGGAATTTCCCAAATAAACAATATAATAACACACCTCAGACATTTTATTTTACAATACATGCCTACCTTCTTACTTACCCTACCTACCTACCTACCTACCTACACATAAAAATATATAAATTTCATTCAACAATTATCCTTTTTTGTTATTTTTTGTGTTTTGTAACAAAATTATTATAAATAAATACAAAATTCGGAAGGATGGTGCAAATAAAAAAAGGTTAAAATCTTTGTCTGCAAAAATTTTCCTTTTATTTTCTTCACTCAAACATTTTTATTTTTCACTTTATTATATGATAAAAGAGATAAAGAATTACAGCCTTTAATATAAATATCCTTTTATCCTTTTTTGTTGTTGTTGCAATTTGAAAAGATTATTGTTCCCATATATTGTTTGGAAGCTAAAATTTTATTTTTTTTTCTGCTGCTGCTGTCCTTAGTAGTTGTTGTTGTATACGTATATGGTGAATTTTCATTTTTCACTTTGCTATTTCACTATGATGGTATACATATTGCGCCAAGTGTTCCCAAGAACAAATAAAATGGACACAGCATATAATATACTTTGGGGTCGGGGATCCTGGAAGGGAAATAGGAAAAAAAAAATCTTTCGCCCAGATTATTATTTTATGATTATTGTTATTATAACATTTGTGTAGCTGTGAGCTCTTGTTAAATTGAATCAAATGAATGAAATAAAAAAAGGATACATCATGGATAAAAGATGTATCGTAACATAAGAAGAAGAATATAATGAAAGATTGTGTTGTATTTTCATTTATTTTTTATTTTTTGCCCCTTTACGTTTTCGGATCCGGATACACATCGAGTTTATAATAATAACAATAAGGATAAGAGATAAAATTGAACAATAAGAAAATTATAAGTCAAAATATAATAAAAATTTATTTACTTGTAATTTGATGATTGTATGTTTTAATGGTCTTTTCATGAAAATGTTTGTTCGGATATTGTGTGAGCGAATCGGTTTTTTATTGTTGCTGTCTGCAGCGTAACACAACATAATTTTTTGTATCGGAGATTTTTAGTCCCGTAATGCATGTTCTAGGATTATTAATTAGTCATGAAGTACCGTCGTGAATAAAGTTTTCCCATTATTTGTTTTAAACAGCCAATTTGTAAGTTGTAAGAAAGTATTCCTGGATTATAATCAGTATCAAGTGGAAACCGTTTAATTTCCGCATATATTGAACCGAAATTTATATTTGTTTATGATGAAAATGTTCGACCTTGAAATTATTGGTGATATACCTTTCGCTAAATCCCAGAAGTAAAAAATGTGTGTGGTTCTAAGCATACCAAATGTCTGTGTCTTCTCTACGGGCCAGACGATTTGTCCAATCGGAATGAAACTTCACGTTTAAGCATTTTTTTTCATAAAATGGGTGTAAGCTTTCATAGAAGATTTATCATATTTTGTAAATTTTTTGAAAAGTATAGCATTTACGAGATAAACGGTTATGGACTAAAAGATTCTAAATTAACTTTCCAACAATATTAGCTCCAAATAATTTTTCAAAAATGTATGCGATAATCACTCAATCGAATGTAATTCTGTGCAGTGATATTTGGCAAAAAAAAAACCGGAAAAGGCCTCGTAGGCGCTTCTTTTCATGGGAGCTTTTTTCTTTTTTGCAAATACAGCCGTATAAAAAGCCAACTTATAGAGGTGCACAACATAAAGGTTTTGAACAAAAATCAAAAGTACCAGCTTTAGAGCGTTCACACAATGAATTTATTGTTGAGGAATAATTAAAAATGCAAGACAAAATGGTCCAATTTAGCCAGTTGACCAACTTAAAAAGGTTTCGAACTTAACAAGTTTGACTGTATTTTAAAAAGTATCGTAATTATTAGAAAATCGAATATGCATTAGAAGATTCCAAATTAAATTTGCAACAATAACGGTTTTGATGAATTTTCCAAAACTTAAGCGGAAAGGCCGATTTTGATCAAAATTTGTTTTTTGTAAATTACATATTCATGAAAATCATTGACCTCGAAATTTTTGAGTAAATGTCTGTCCTCTCTATAGCTCAGACGGGTTGACTGATCGAAGTGAAACTAACTACCTACTCCAGCAGCCCGCTGACCATTTCTCTTGAACTGAACGCTTCATTCAAACGTATATTAACATGCTCGTTATTGCGCAGCCAGGTCTCGGAAAGCAAATGAATTGAGCATCCTTGCGTGACTGTGACCTGAGACTTTGGTAGTTCAATATTAAAAACGAGACGTCATGGGTCTATAATGATAATTTAGTAGAAGACATGATCATTAATAGCCGACTTGATGAACGGCTCCTAGAGACTCGTTACTGGTGATAAAGCAACATACACAAGATGTTGAGTGTGTTTTTAATCGTAAGAGTATGTAAGTTCGTAATCGTTATTCAAATTTCGTATCGTAATTTTTTTTTGATTTTTCTGATCGATGGTCGTTACGGTTCGTTTTATTTACAAGTTAACTCTAATACAAAAATTGTTGGTAGGCGCGAGTTAAGATGTTTACACATCAAATATTTTATGGAAAAGTCGTTTTGAAATGGTGGTTATTACCATGGGACATTTGGTAATTTTCGAAATCTTATTTTTCTGGCATGACTCGCACTTGGATATAAACTTACGTATGGTGCTCCACATTTTTGGAAAGTAATAGTAGGATTTTAGTCTTCAAAATTTTCTTTTCAATGCCTTGATGTCCTCCTAATGTTGAAATGAGAAATTCTTTAATTATTTTGTCTATATCCGAGATATTTTCAAGTTTTATGATACCGTTATCAAAGTTAGGATTTTGTCGAAAGGGTACACCCGATTTTTGTAAGGGGCCAGAGGAATCTTGTATAGAAGGTTTTGAATTATTAGGATTTTCATTCGTGTGTGGTTCTTCAGTATTTCTTTTTGACTGAGATCGAGTAATGATTTTGACGTTAACTTGGCCGACAGAATCTAAAGAAATACTGCTCAAACCATCCGCGTTTACATTGTACCTCCCAGGTTTATATATTACTTCATAATCGAATTCATCCATTTCTATTCTCCAACGCATAAGGCGAGATGAGAGACTTTTAGCTTTATTGAGCCATACTAACGGTTTATGCTCAGTGATTATGCTAAATTTGACTTCGTACGCAGGTATGGTCGGAAACTTTTAACCGCAAAAATTAGGGTATTGTAATATTGGTAGGGCCTTTAATTTTTGATTCAATACTTCAAAACTATTTTGACAAAAAGCATTCCAAATAAAAGGTGTATTTTTCTTTAAAAGCAAATCGAGAGGTTGAGCAAGCTCAGAAAATTTTTCAATAAATTTACGATAATAGCCAATAAGGCCAAGAAATGATTTAATTTGCTTTTGTGTTTTTGGTACAGGAAAATTTTGAACTTTCGTAAAAAATTACATTTGGAAGGTTGAAGTTTTAAATTATATTTTCTTAGTGATTGAAATACATCAAAGAGTTTCCTGTTGTAATCTAGGAGATTGTATCCATAGACGACTACATCGTCCAGATATACAAAACATTTTAGCCCATGCAAGCCAGATAACACGTTGTTCATGATTCTTTGAAACGTGGCAGGTGCACCTTTCGACAATATTTGGAAGTGGGAAAATATCATCCACCGTTATTTCATTTAAACGTCTGTAATCCACAATCACACGCCAACGATTTATTATCATCGCTAGATTTTTTGTTTGCACTACAAGCAAGGGGCATTGAAAGCACTATTGCTATTCTTGATTATACCCTTCGAAAACATTTCCTTCACTTGTGTGTCAATCTCGGCTTTAGTTGAGTGTGCAACTCTATATGGTTTTATATTCACGGCTTGTGCATTAGTTATAAGGGGAATATGATGACAACCAGCATTTTTTATTGTGAGTTGATATCCAAGTAGATGAAAGAGGTCATTATATTCGAGACAAGTTTTTGTTATCGATGATTTTTCTTCCAAGTTCATATGGTCCATAGTTATTGCATTTTGTAAATTGTTTAAGAGATTTTCTAATTTATCTGTTCAATTTTCCAGCTTAAGAAGGTGATATTCGTTTATCTTCTCTGGCACGATATACACACTATTTAAATCAACCGGAAAGTTATTCATATTGATTATACTGATCGTTGCGAATGAATTGTTGACTTGACCTGACGAATTGGCAATATATACCCCAAGTTGAATCATTTGAGAAGGACATTATGTAGATACTCGTTGTCGCTATCTATTTTGAATCGTAGTTTTACGTTTATTTGATTTACTAGGAAAAACTATTGGTGGATTATTCGATGAAAGATTAAGTGTAAATTTATTATTTTTAATTGTAGGCGGATTTATGGTTATTGTGTTAAGAGAACAGTTAATACTTCATTGATTTGTTTGAAGAAAAGTTTGGCTGCACAATATGGAAACTATAACGTAGCGAAAAATTGTTGCGAAACACTCAGACGTCATTCCCTTCATAGACACTTTTAAATTTGGATAGCATAATTGATCAGGTTTTATGAGATCCTTTTTTATAACGCTCATGTCTGCACCGGTATCAACTAAGCAAAAATGAGGTTCTGTTAAAATATCTAAAGGAAGACTAACAAATTGCATGCCACTATTATAGAAATTTATTGAAAACGAAAAAATGTTTTTTGTGATATGACTATATTTAAATGTAGAATGTAAGATGGACATAAATCATTTGGTGCGAGATTATCTAATGAGTTAAGTACTTTAATATCAGAAATTATATTTTGAATGGGATGTCGGGTGGATTCGTTCCGAGTTTTTCGGTGCATCTAAATTCGGTTGTAGTAGATTATTATGTTGTTCATTAACTCTTTTTCTGGAGAGACATACACTAATGTAATGGCCTTGTTACAATTCGTACAGGACAAGGAAATGTGATTGATTCGCGAGGAACTATTTATTTGGCTTGTATTCGGTCTGAAATATCGGTTAGAATTTGGTAGAGTTCCAGGATTATTATAGTTATTATTGAGTGAACTCGACGATGCTGAATTGCGACTGTAACAAGTTCTTGCGGTATGGCCTATCTTAGAACAAATTTGACATTTAATTTGTTTATTTTGATATTGAGAATTTATTTCAGGCTTAACAGATCTAATTTTATTTTAGCTAAACTTAATTTCTCTTCTTCAATAGCCTTCGCAATAGCATCTTTTAAATAGTTATACGTACATGATTTTATGATTAGTTTAATTGGTTCTGTTAATAATTATTCAATTCTGGTTGAATTTTTTTTTAACGGATTCTTCATATCGTTGTCGAGCTTGAATCAGTTCGACCTGCACATGTTCAAAAGCTCTAACTTTATCCAATTTTGTTTTAAAATCATCTTGTAATTCCTGCCAAGTATTAAAAGTATTAGTGGATACAGTTTGATGGTATGCATCGTCCACTAATTTTACTTGTACTAATTCCATAATAATTGGAATATCGTCCTTTTTCACATCTTTATATACTATTTTGCAACAATGAAGGAATCTTTCTAATTTATCGTCATTTCCATTAAACTCAGGGATTAATTTGAAAGCTCGGTCGAAATTAAAATCCATGTTAGAGATATGCAAATCTTTTGAATCGTTTAAGGAATTTGTAAACTTGAGGAGGTCGAGCTTTGTTTAATAACTATTGGATATGTTAAATTATAGTAAGGTAAAAGCGATGTTGTTGGTTCACAAACACTAATAAATGGAATGCATTGTTTTGAATCAGTACATGCCTCGTTATCGTTATTTCTTGTAACTTTTCTGTTTCGTAATTGTAACGAATAACTAGAATTAGCAGTATCAGCAGTATCGCATTCAGCAGTATTAGCAGTATCCCATTCAGAGAAAGAAGAGCTTGTTGCACATTTCTATTATCACAATTTAATTGAGTAATCTTTAGTAATTACCGTATTTCGCTGTGTTATAGCAAACCTCAAAATAGCGGGTTACGTTAGTAAAATCAATCATTTTGTTAATCTTTTTCCTTTTAATTTATAATTTATTTATTATTTATAATATTTCATTTATTAATTATTTAATACAATAATTTATTTTTATAAATAGTATTTATTTTTTGAAATATGGAACAGAACTGATTCTACAAAGATATATTTTACATACAATGTACAATATAATAAAGTACGAGACAGAGATGCAAATCAATATTTATGTATTATGATAATTATAAACAAAATAAGTGAATGCGGGGCTATACAACAGCTGTGACGGATTATCATCATCAAATCATCGAATTATCCCAGGACTATTGAAATTTCCCAAAACATAGATGTGCTTTTGTTCTCATTGCAATTTGTATGGAAGAGAGCCAAAATAACATTACACGCAATGTTAGAACCTGTAATTGGCTATTATAACTTTGTATATTACAATCTCAGAATGACATCAAATTGTTAACTATATATTTCACTTCATTGTTGTTTTCGGGGTTGGGCTTGAAATCTCGGATTTCAAAATCCCGTGTGTAATTAAAATAAAATTAATTAATTTAAAAATTTCAATTAATTATGAAATTATGAGATTATTCTGGATGATAGCCAGATATTATTTTTAACATGGAGGTTAAGTTACCAAGACGTACCATCATTGAATTCTTTAAATTCAAGTTAAATGAGAAGACCGAACTTTCTAATTTAAAGAATCAATGTTTCATTAGTTCGAAACCAAACTACTTCTTGGTAATCTCATCTCGATGTATTAAATGTATTAAATTAATTATTTACCAATACCATAAAATGGAGTCCGTGGGGTGACGGATGAATTTAACATACGGGTGATTTTAAAATACATGAATTGTTATAGAATTTGACGGTTAATACTTCATTTACATGCGACCAACATTTTTCTTCTGCAAAATGAAAAAGATAAATCATTGACTTTTTTCATATGAGAGACAAGAAAAAAAATTTATCCCAACAAAATTTTGCAGAAGATTTTTAAGCCACTATACAGCAAAAACCACTATAAAATGTTCCCATAAAAATAAGTGTTGCCATAAAATATATTCGATCCGAGTATTTTTATGGCAACATTTTTAAACTAAACAAGAAAAACAATTATTTCGTATTTATAAATGTTGAGGATTAATAATAAAAGCAGACGCCATTGATAAAAATGTAAATTTCGCTTTTGAATTCATTAAAAGTAAATTAATAATATAGCGGATATTTATGGTAACAGTTTCAGTTTTATAGGGGTTTTTGAACAAAAAATTTTCTGAAAAATTTTGCAACAGAGTATATTTCTTTTCTTATCTCACACGTGCGAAACGTATAAGTTATTTCTCTTTCATTTTGCAGAAGAAAAATGTTGGTCACATGTAAATTGGGTGTAGTTCACCATTTACAATTTTTAATTATAAGCAATTATTGTAGAATAAAGGTCTTGCCATGCCGAATTAATTGCCCATCTTACCCAATAGGCAAGATCGTAACAATATTCATGATGTATAAGACAACGGAAATTTTTTATTTATTTTTTACCTGTTTTTCAAAAAAAAAAAAAGCATTCCAGCCATATACAAACTTAAAAGTGTCCCTTAAATTTACAAATTGATTGGCCTCCGAAATAAAGAAACTCGATATATAAAAATTTTAAATTTCACAATGTTCCGCCTTTCTCCACCATTTGTTAACGAATTGTTATGAAATATGGTTAGGAGTATTGATTAAAGATTCTAAATTGAGTTTTGGACACGGCATCGGAGCTCTACGTGGTTATATGATGCTTCGGCTAAGGCTCAGGGATGGTGTAGGGTTTGAACCCTTAATGTTTGGCTTGAATAGACTGTAAAAAAATTGAATAAAAATTTATTAGACGAAAATTGAGGAAAGGAAAAATAAAATAAATTTAAACTGGTTGTGCAAATCCAAGAAACCTCCTGAATGACCCATCACCTTACGCAAGCAAGCCTAAAATAAAATAAAATTTAATAAAGAAATAAATGAAATCTAGTTATTTTGTATTTGTTTTAAATTAAAGGATCCTTAAATTTTAAAAATATAAAAAATTGAACTTTAAGCCCGTTAGGATCTCTGGTTGCGGTATCCTCGTCCGACCGTCTCAAACTCAGGCGGGCCTCGTGTAAGCCGCCTCTATATGTAGCGGCGTCCTCAAAGAAAATTCAAAACACGACTAAACTCGACTAATTATAAATGCCAAACACGTAGAAAAACTACTTCTAACCGGCGCACTTTGTCCTTTCTTTTTCATTATTCATAAAAATACAAAGGAAAAAGCGAAACGAGAAAAAATCCAATTATGATTTTAAAGATCCGTAATATTAAAATGAGAGCTTTATATAGATGGGAGCTTTTATTGAGTTACTATAACACCCCATGTACATGAAGAAAATTGTTTTGTCTGCAAATTTTTGTCGGTACATAAGAAGCATTCGCTATATAAAAATATTCAATATGCGAGAAAGGAATAAACATATATAGTGATGCCATAATTTTTTCTAGTACATACTATTAATAATTTATTTTTAATTAATACATATGCGAAATTTACATTTTTATCAATGGCGTCTGTTTTTATTATGAATCCTTAACATTTATAAATATACAAAAAAAAATTTTTGTTAATTTAAAAATTGTTACCATAATAATATGCGGATCGAATATATTTTATGGCAACATTTTCCTTTTTGTAGTGGTTTACGCGGTGTAGTGGCTCAAAATTTCTTCAGCAAAATTTTGTTGGGATATATTTCTCTCTCTTTCTTCTCTCTCTTCGACTATTTGTCAAATTGTTTGTGATGATCATTTATCAGTGAGTATTATTATTAACCCTTTGAGTGCCAACATGATTTCAGCCAGTGTATTGAGGAGCGCGATGACACTCCCTGGCACTGAAAGGTTAATAATGATTCGACTGAGGCTACAAATTTAGCACGAGCACCGAACTAATACTGTATTCTGTGACACGAATGTCAAATATTTTTGATTGAATATGCCCAGATCGAGTAAAATATATTGTCGCCTTTTTCCATTACGTGGTTAGAATCTACCGCAACCGACAGTTCATCGTGGTTCTATTCAGCCAGGGCAACCCAATTATGTGAATTCGTCATCAAGTTACACAGGAATGTATTTAATTCATTGGACATCGGCATAATTACCCCTTGCAGTCAACAATGTTGCATTCGAGGAGTCTGAAGTGGGAGCCTCAAAAGTTGGGTCAGTCGAAGAGTTCCAGGAACAAGAAAGACAGGTTTTACTCATTTCGATGATATAAAGCCAATCAGGCGATTTCACGTACTCGAGCATTTTACTTGTAATATTCGGTAATCCCTATTTATTATACATGGACTAAAATTGACGGTACATCATCAATTATTGTGTTCAGAACAACACTTATGTCGGATGCAGTTTACGTGATTTTTTTTTAAATAACTCTTGATTCTCAACTTTATCGGGAGACTATAAAAAGAGAAAATGTTCATGTTACAAATTGTTTAGTAGTACTTCCAATTATTTTCACCAGTTGTGCTTTATGTTATGTAGCTTTTTGTTCTCTTTCTACAGTTCCAGTGAGAGCTTCCGAACGAAACGAAAGGGAATCAATTTTTTCAACTAGTTGTTTATGTGGTGACAAAAGTCGCGTGCCAACATTACGATTAAATTCACAATTCTGTAATCAGCTTTCTCCAATTCTATGTTTAATTGATCGACCATCATACTTAAGGCATTGATCGATTTACGGTTTCCAAAATTATCTCGTGTAATACTTTTTTGTCATATATCTAAAAAAAAAAAATATTTTAATTTTTTAATTTTAATTTTTTGATAACAACTAGCGCTATCTATTATCTACCTATCTAAACTATTTTTACCACTCCTTTGCATTTTGAAATAAATTTTTGACAAAAAGGCTGGCTTTAAAAAAACGGGGTTTTGGGCCGCTCCCTTTAATTCGATATGCACAGTTATTATTATTCATTGTATGGTGCAAATCCCGATTTATTTTGTTTTTTCTTGTATTTCACATAAAATGGAGATTGTGATTATTTTGGTGGTATAGGTTTTATTGTTTTGTCCGTCAAGAAAAATTAGGAACTTTCAAAATGGCATCAAAACACATCCCAACAAAATTAATTAAGTTTTTAAAAATTATACATAAAAAAGATTATTGACTTCAATTCTAAAACATAAAAAAAAAATTGCTACAAACCATAATCTTCATTCACAAATTTCATTTATCACTAAGATAAAAAGTCACACGACAATTTCGTTCGCTTGTTACGATAATTCAATGTTGCATTTTCAATAATTTATTGTTTATATCGTATAATCATTCTAAAATGTGGTTAATAGGGTTTTTCAATTTTTCTTTATAAATTGTGGCTTATTTATACAAAAAAGAAATATTTGATGTGAAGTAATTCCAGCACCAATCACATTTGTACACAATATGCACTAAATGTTATCTACTTATGTACCTAATACAAAAATACATTTAGATGGAGCTTTCCAATGAAAAATGAGTTTACATAATTCATAATTTTTAAATTAACCAAATACATAGTTTATTAAAAACAATATAACAGCAACAATATTTATAATAAAATTTAATTAAGTTCAAACATTGGATTAAACCTTTATTAATTTATTTATTTTCAGAAGTACAAAGGACATCCGTTAAATATTGATAACATTAAATAAGGTAAGTTATATTTTTAACCCAAATATCTAGTTACACTACATAGTGTCCCGTAGAAAAGTAGTTTCAATGATCACCGCTATTAAATAACCAAAAAATAAAATTGAAATTCATGGTAAATAATGTCATGTCCTAAATCGATTCATTTTGGTTGAATTGAAATAACCAAAAATATTGTACACAGGCACAGTAGCAAAGCTGATAAATTATTCTAAATACGCTGCCATAAACGATGTCCTTTCCTTGTAAACGTATACGTGTACAAGTATCTACGTATAGAGCTTTTAAAGTTATTGGTTAATTTTCCACACCACTTCATCGTACACCGAATGAGCAACATACTAAACCGAAAACAATTGCATGTCATCGTTCGAATATCAACTTTTAATCTTGAAAAAAAATACATCACATTATCAGTCACGCAATTTATGTGTATGGGTTGTTGGCATATAGCACATTACATAAAACACAAATTTCTTCTTCTTCTACATAATATTGAGCATATAAAGCTATATATGCGTACCCCAAACCCAGGTTCGTCCGCGTCACTGGCACACTCACCCACAAAAAACCAACGAAAAAATAAATAAAAAAATTTTGTCAATAAAAAAATTTAACTCACACGAGAAATTCCATCAAATTCAAATCAACCAAACCATCCGTGTAATAAAAAAAAATAAATAAAATAAAACGAAATTTTCCAGGATATTCGTGAAAATAAAATATTGATTTGGTTATCTACTCATGTTCCCATCTTATCATTCAAAACCAAGCACCAACATTTACGGTCAAATATATGTATATGTGAATCATTCGTCTTGTGTACATCGTACTATAGAAATATCCTTTTAATGGTATATCGGTCCTGGCTAAATTGTGTGTGTGCGTGTTTCTGATGCTGGAAGGACAAACAAAAAAGTTTATAATAAATAATAATAAAATGAAAGGATGTCAATTTGGTTCGTTATTCCAATTTTTTTTTGACATAAATATATTAAAAATAAAAAATTGAAAGGATCAAAAAAAAATGAAGAATATGTTAGAAATATGAGATTGAGAGGTGAATGAATTGAAAATTGATAAGGATGAAAAGCAGGAAAGTGATAAAATTAGATAGAAAGACGACGGAGTTTGTATTTCATTTAAGGTGCTGAGAAATTGTTAAATTAGGTCGTTAGATTCACGTAATGAGAAATACGCATTTTAGTGCGGTTGAGTAAAAATTTGTAAGGAAATTCAAATAGTGAAAATTTTTAGTATTTATATGAAATTTCGTATAAATTGAAATTTAAACTGGATGGGTTACAGAGTCGACTATTATTGTTAAATAAAAGTTATTTAAAGCAATTTAATTCTTTTATTGACCTCCACTGAAAATTTAAAAAATTGTTGATCGGCTAGAAAACACTCAAATTTTGATGCGTTTAATAATGATTAATTTACAATTTTGACTCAGTTCTTGAATTTTGCGCTCGTCTTAATTAGGGTACTAGGGTAAGGAATTAGTTAAAATTAATTTCGACTTCCTTTGGCGGTTAAAATAAACTTAAATTTTGGATATAATAATTCCCGATCCTTATGAAATTCCGAATTTCAAGGGAACGGATTCTTGTTTCCATATTCTTGGAAGTCAGAATACTCTATTTTAAAAATTCTGTTTCATTGAAATTCTTATGTTGCAAAATTATGCGGCCAAACTTAGTTTCGTCGTGGTGTTTTGTACGATTATCGTTTCGGTGTATTTTACACGATTCAAATATTGTGGAATTTGGAATTTTTGAAATTTGCACATGCTGATGGAGTTTTACCATTTAATAATAACTATAGTTTTGGTCGAATATTGATTATTTTATGGGATTATAACACTAACCTGAATTTTGGACGAAGTTTATAAAAATGCCCAAATGTCCTTGATCAGTGAAACTTGATAATTTTTTAACCGATTATGGTCCAATTTTTTCTGTATGACAGGCGATTATGAAAATTTCGACCACGATTTTTTCGCAATATCAACCAATCTGAACGCGTCGAAAATACCTATTATGAATTTTTCGATTGTATCGAAAATATAAAAATCTCAATAAAATGTTATTACGAAAATTTTTTATATTAAAGTAATTAAGTTTTACTAATTAAAATTATTTAATGCAATATTAGGTAAGCCCTCAGAATTGCTACTAAATCGAGAATTCTAGATGTAGTTCTGAAATATTGCTAAAAAAGAAACTTGGCCAGATTTAGTAAGTTATATCAACATTTTGCATAAAATTTGAAAATTTTACATTTATTTTTCAATTTTCCAGTTTTTTTAGAATAAATCTGAAATTCTGAATTGGTCTGACTGATTCAAACTAACCATTTGCACTATTATTATCTAATTCAATTTTTTGTATGACGTTACTAGCACATGATGAATATAGAACTGCTTCCTCACCAATAATGTGTTAATCTACGTGAAGCATGCGAGGGTCGAAAAAAATTATTATCTACATGTTTTGGAATTTAACCACGCTAAATGAAATTCTAGTCTAGCGTCGAGTGGCTAAAATGTTGAAAGTAATGAAATGTTTAAAGTTGGACCAAATTCGCAAACGAATATTTTGTACTTAGAATCTATGTCGAAAACTTTTCTAATCATATTTGGAACTGAAATCCCATTTTCATCATTGCTTATCGCTTAATAATTGGTTTAATTCTTTTAAAACTGACCAATTTCCAGAATTATATCCAAGCCTAATATAATCCAATTTTCATTTTACAAATGACCACAATCCTCAGATTTCACCAACTACGATTATTTTTTAAGTACTTGAAGGTGTACATCAACCAATCACAATCTCAATGGTTTGATTGTATAATTATAAATGAAATAGTTTCGTTGTGGACTCGAAACATGTGGTTTACCACTGACGGCTCATGAATATAAACGAAATGGTTTTTAGGTTATAACTAATAAATTTATTAAATTTGTTACTGTATGTATTAAAAAAATGGCACTCAAATTCAATATGGACCCATGGTTCAAACAGAGAACTAGGGGCATTACCAGAGCAACACTAATAACAAAATTATTTTTATAAAATACTTACAGACTACATAAAAAAATAATATAAATTAATACAAAAATAAAAATACAAAAATAATAACACGATATAAATAAAATTACGTGTATTGTCATTCAAGCACGCCACGCTAAATAACACGCTTTGAAGGATTTAGGCGGCGCTGATCTCTTAATATCTAAGGGAACGGAATTCCTTTATCGTAAATTTAAAGAATGGGATTTTTTTGAACAATAACAGAACTCTTACAATAGAAAAACTTTTCCTTTTGCCTAGAGAAAATTAGAAAAGACTAATGAAGTTAGCTACATTTAATATATATAAAAATTATAATTAATAATATAAAATACAATTTTAAAAATATCAATTTTAAAAATATTGTGTGAGATACTCTTAAGGTAAAAGTTAAAGGCAATTTTTTTTTCTATTGTGAGAGCTCTGTTACTTATTCGTATTAAATGTAATAGGAAAGTTGCTTAGTTCTTAGAAGCTTAATAATAAAAAGACACACATAAAAAAGTTCATAAAATTCAACTATACTAAAGCTAAGGATAAAATGTAAAAAGGAGAAATATGTTCATATTTCTGTGTGAGGAACAAACGCTTTTTAAAATTACTATCAGTGAACCCTACCATTTTACACAAACAACTAAGCATTCCAAATTCCGTTTTGCGTACCTTAATCAAATGATCAGCCCAAGTAACGGTTTTATTGAGAATTAACACTAAATTTTAGAAAATGGAATTAACGAGTCGATTTTTTATAAATCATAATGGACTGTGATTTACTAGCATTAAGAGAGCGTTGGACCTAACCCAAAGCATAGATTTTAATAAAACTGAGGGTAAAAAAAGCTCTCGGTGGGCATCGCGAATCGCATCGTGGCACAGTTTAACAACAATACCATATAAAATATTTTATTTTAATAATTAGAATTTCCCTCCAGAGACAGCTTTACGGACCCCAAGCATGGCACAATCCAAAATGGCAAAATCTGAAACGAAAGAAATAAAAAGCCAAATCATTAAAATTGCTAGATTTAAAAAAAAATATAAATAAGCACGCGAATCAACTAGGAGAAGTAATCCAATATCAAGTAAAATTCGTTTACCACTTTTAGACGCGTACTCTATCACATTACTTCGTTCAATAAAGATATCAGGTAGACGGGCTTCGTTGCTTAGTATCGCTGCTATTTCCCCGTTTCACGACGTCATTACATTTGAAAAGTAGCCCCAACTTGGTATGACCAGAAATTACTTGATCCATTGCGCTCGTGAAAGTCAATTTCATGTTTTAATGACGGGAATTAGGAATTTATTTGCAATAACCTCTAATTCAGATTTATAAATATACTGATTTGTGCAACATTTGCGATCTGTACAAAGTAATCTTATTCGTTTAGTTTACTAAACCATCCTGTGGTGGCATACGTGAATAGTGCCGAAATTCTTTGATCGCTTAGTGATATATTTGCTCGAAAAGAGTCAAATTTACATTTGCAAAATTACAGTTTTTCCGCAAACAGTGACCATTTTTGTGCACGATTCTTGCATTCTATTTATTGCAATTTCATCCTGATGGCGAAATTCGAGTCTGAGTTCAATGTCATAGTTAGCCTAACCAAAAGTCCTTGTCAAAAATCTGGCTATGTCCAGAAGTATACCGATCGCATTTCATCCAATTACCAATCTTTAGAGAAGTATGCAAATTTAAGGCAATTGTAGGCGACTTGCCTTCAGCAACCGCGAACGAGTAGTTAGTTGCAACCTTACAACAGCTTAGCTTCATGTTACTCAGTTTGCTCTGATGTTTCGTCAGACAGAAGAGCAACATCAAACGTGTCTCATACCAAGTATCTGCGAAAACTCCATTGTCTTCGTAATGTTGTTGAGTCTCCTAGCGGTCTTGATTTATCAGCGGAAACTTTTTATCAAAACTCCAAGCGTGACTGTTGCCATGTTACGTGACATTCCCTTGGAGTCTATTTTGCTTAGTTTTAAACATTTTGTAGGATTATTTGTTTCTAGTCCCTCTGAAGAGTGATAATTTTAAGGCTTTGTCTTTTGGTTTCTTTCCTATTGGTATGGCATGTATTTCCACGCAACCTAAATGTTGTTGGTTCCCTATAGCCCAGACGGATCGAACGATTGACGTGAAACTTCAATATGCTTTTTGACAATTGGCAGCTCTCATAGGAGCTTTATATCTTTTTATTCAAATACATTTTTCGAATAGTTTTGAAAGAAGTTCTGGAGTTTTGAAAGAAGTTCTGGACTATGTCCTCCTTTAACGGAATAAAGTCCTTTCTTAATCATGATTGCGTATATTGGATGGAAATGGGATTCTAAATTGAATTTTGGAAGAAGTTGTGGAATACGAAAAAATGATAGAAGTTTCAAACCAATTTTGTTCAAATTTTTTTTTTAATTTTTTCGGAATTTATCAAAGTGTGTTTTGATCAAACAAACATTATTTCACTAAAATTCGATATCTCTACAGTCAGTGGTTTGACTATTTTGAATCAAACTTTATAGGAGATCCATGCGAAAAGTGGTGGAACTATTTAAATTTTTGCAGTGAGGATTAAATTTTCAATAGATTTTAGAATAGATTTTACCAAATTAACACCTCGATTCTGAAACACAATCACTGACTGAAAAATGGTCTTAAAGACTTTTGGTCTTTCTTTTGAGTTAAGTCCTAATTATGAGAGATCACCAAATTTGTATGTCTTACGCAAGACTTTTTTTTAACACCAATGGCAAAGACGATACGAAAAGAGTCGTAATTATGACAATCTCAAAACAAACTCAAGTCTTATGTAAGACAAACAAATTTGGTCTTATTGATCACAGACTTCGCACAGAATACGAAAAGTCTCATAATTAAGACTAAACTCAAAACAAAGACAAAAAGTCTTACCTAAGACCATTTTTCAGTCAGTGACGGTGCTTCAGAATCGGGGTATAAGTGTGGTGTAATTGAGATCTACTATGGACATTTGTAGTAAAAGAAAGTCAAGTGTTGGTCAAAATATATTCAACACTCTATTTTTACGAGAAATATTCTATCGGATAGCGACCATTAAAATTTAAAAAACTTTAAACTCGCTGTTTATGTATAGTGTATAGAGCCAAGAATGTGTTCGTTGTTAAATCGGTTGTTAGTTGGACGTGGACTGATTCCGCACTAGTGTGGTATATATCTCTTGAAAAATTTGTAATTCTCCGCAGGCTGGTAGATTACCGAAACCTTAGGATAGGGGTACTTTGCTTTGCTCATAAATATCTAACATTTTCCAACCATCGTCGCTCTCGCTGCTGGACTTTAATGATTCAGTGTTTTTTGTCTCAATATCTTTAATCGTCAACATTAATTGTGAACTTGCATAGTGGTGTAGAGCGTGACAGTCTGATGATTATTGTGGCCCATTTAGATGGTGGTAGGATCATTGGATGTTTGATTCCATATGCCATGTGTTGCATTTTTGTAGTGTGCCTGCTACTCATAGTTTCATTACCATCAACAAATGGATTTAAGAATTTCAGTGAGGTTTTGATTGCTTGTTTATGGCTAATAAACCAAAACAATTTAAAAAAAATCTAATTAAACCCGCATACAACATAATCTAATTATTACATCTTTAATTTCCACAAATGAAACAGGACATGAGACAAGTTCGTTTTCGTCAGATAATCAATCTAGGACAGTAAGATAATTAATTTTGGTAAAAAATGCACGGCACAAAGTTCCAATCTGGCGTTAAGCAGCTTGGGGCTACTTTGTATCGCGAGATAATCAAAGAGCAAAGGTAGCTATCTTAAATAATCATGTGATGCATGTGTAGACTGTACGGCAGGTATTTGGAGTTCTTTCAAGTGATGCAATTGTTGTTGTAGCTTATTACAAATATTTACTTCAGTCAATACCGCAGGCTCCAGGCTGACACGATACGAGAAAACGTCGTTTTGGTTTTCATTGTAATCCTAAAACTTCCTCGAGTATATCAGTGTGCAACCAAATCCCTTGTTATCTCAGCTCCCTTCTAGTGCGATTCTTTCTACGAACTCATCGGATTTAGACAGACTTTCTCTGCTTTACGAACTAGGTTACTTTGAGGTTAGTCTTCAGTTGTACAATTTCTTTTGTCAATTCTGCTAATTCGTTGAGTACTCGTGCCGCTAAATATGCAACTTGAGCAATCTTATCGACGCAATCTCGTTAGATCTCTTAACGATCGTTTGTTACTTTGCATATGGTGCTCTCTCTTGCTACTCTCTCCCAGTACATCTATTTCCGGTTGTATGAGGTTGTAAGTTTTTTTTAAGAATATGCTGTAACTTTTATGTTCCAACTGAAAATATTCTGAAGTCTCTTAGAAATTTTCTATCCATAGTTTCTTGACAATTTACTGCTTAGATTAATGATATTCTCAGCCCAGCTCCACTTGGCCGCCCTTCATCGATAGCTGCTCATCGAAACCACCTTTCTTGTTCCGAGAGATGATTTTAGCAAAGAGTCTCACAGGTATCCGTTTCATTTTTGGTATGCTCGGAACCGTTTCAATTCGTATTTTATCCACCTTATTTTCATTTGAGTCATCTTGCGCTATGTTGTTTAATGTAAGTGCCAATTTCGTTACCTCTAATTCCCTTCCTAGGACCCAAACAAATATTATTTCCCTATTATTTTGATCATAACTTCAATCACCCGTCCATCCGCTACTTTGTCACTATATTTTTCGGATGGCAACGAACATACCTGATAGGAATATGAAGTCAGAAGTGCCAGCTTCATTGGTTTGTAGAACATTTTTTTCAGAAAATTGTTCATTCAACGGTCTTTGTTGTTCAACAGAATTGGCCCAGTTCTGGATTAGCACAAATTCAGCCACTATATTTTTCGGATGGCAATGAACATACCTGATAGGAATATGTAATCAGAAGTCCCAACTTCATTGGTTTGAAAAACATTTTTTGTCAGAAAATTGTTCATTCGACGGTCTTTGTTGTTCAACGGAATTGGGCCAATTCTGGATTAGCACAAATTCAGCCACTATATTTTTCGGATGGCAACGAACATACCTGATAGGAATATGTAATCAGAAGTGCCAACTTCATTGGTTTGTAGAACATTTTTTGTCAGAAAATTGTTCATTTAACGGTCTTTGTTGATCAACGGAATTGGGCCAATTCTGGATTAGCACAAATTCAGCCACTATATTTTTCGGATGGCAATGAATATACCTGATAGGAATTTATATACAGAAGTTCCAACTTCATTGGTTTGTAAAACATTTTTTGTCAGAAAATTGTTCATTCGACGGTCTTTGTTGATCAACGGAATTGGGCCAATTCTGGATTAGCACAAATTCAGCCACTATATTTTTCGGATGGCAATGAATATACCTGATAGGAATATGAAGTCAGAAGTACCAGCTTCATTGGTTTGTAGAACATTTTTTGTCAGAAAATTGTTCATTCAACTGTCTTTGTTGTTCAACGGAATTGGGCCAATTCTGGATTAGCACAAATTCAGCCTTTATATTTTTCAGATGGCAACAAACATACCTGATAGGAATATGAAGTCAGAAGTGCCAGCTTCATTGGTTTGTAGAAAATTTTTGTCAGAAAATTGTTCATTTAACGGTCTTTGTTGATCAACGGAATTGGGCCAATTCTGGATTAGCACAAATTCAGCCACTATATTTTTCGGATGGCAATGAACATACCTGATAGGAATATGCAATCAGAAGTTCCAACTTCATTGGTTTGTAAAACATTTTTTGTCAGAAAATTGTTCATTCAACGGTCTTTGTTGATCAACGGAATTGGGCCAATTCTGGATTAGCACAAATTCAGCCACTATATTTTTCGGATGGCAATGAACATATCTGATAGGAATATGCAGTCAGAAGTTCCAACTTCATTGGTTTGTAGGACATTTTTTGTCAGAAAATTTTTCATTCAACGGTCTTTGTTGTTCAACGGAATTGAGCCAATTCTGGATTAGCACAAATTCAGCCACTATATTTTTCGGATGGCAATGAATATACCTGATAGGAATATGTAATCAGAAGTGCCAACTTCATTGGTTTGAAAAACATTTTTTGTCAGAAAATTGTTCATTCGACGGTCTTTGTTGTTCAACGGAATTGGGCCAATTCTGGATTAGCACAAATTCAGCCACTATATTTTTCGGATGGCAACGAACATACCTGATAGGAATATGTAATCAGAAGTGCCAACTTCATTGGTTTGTAGAACATTTTTTGTCAGAAAATTGTTCATTTAACGGTCTTTGTTGATCAACGGAATTGGGCCAATTCTGGATTAGCACAAATTCAGCCACTATATTTTTCGGATGGCAATGAACATACCTGATAGGAATATGCAATCAGAAGTTCCAACTTCATTGGTTTGTAAAACATTTTTTGTCAGAAAATTGTTCATTCAACGGTCTTTGTTGATCAACGGAATTGGGCCAATTCTGGATTAGCACAAATTCAGCCACTATATTTTTCGGATGGCAATGAACATACCTGATAGGAATATGCAGTCAGAAGTTCCAACTTCATTGGTTTGTAGAACATTTTTTGTCAGAAAATTGTTCATTCGACGGTCTTTGTTGATCAACGGAATTGAGCCAATTCTGGATTAGCACAAATTCAGCCACTATGTTTATCGGATGGCAATGAATATACCTGATAGGAATATGTAATCAGAAGTCCCAACTTCATTGGTTTGTAAAACATTTTTTGTCAGAAAATTGTTCATTCAACGGTCTTTGTTGATCAACGGAATTGGGCAAATTCTGGATTAGCACAAATTCAGCCACTATATTTTTCGGATGGCAATGAACATATCTGATAGGAATATGCAGTCAGAAGTTCCAACTTCATTGGTTTGTAGGACATTTTTTGTCAGAAAATTTTTCATTCAAAGGTCTTTGTTGTTCAACGGAATTGAGCCAATTCTGGATTAGCACAAATTCAGGCACTATATTTTTCGGATGGCAATGAACATACCTGATAGGAATATGTAATCAGAAGTCCCAACTTCATTGGTTTGAAAAACATTTTTTGTCAGAAAATTGTTCATTCGACGGTCTTTCTTGTTCAACGGAATTGGGCCAATTCTGGATTAGCACAAATTCAGCCACTATATTTTTCGGATGGCAACGAACATACCTGATAGGAATATGTAATCAGAAGTGCCAACTTCATTGGTTTGTAGAACATTTTTTGTCAGAAAATTGTTCATTTAACGGTCTTTGTTGATCAACGGAATTGGGCCAATTCTGGATTAGCACAAATTCAGCCACTATATTTTTCGGATGGCAATGAATATACCTGATAGGAATATGCAATCAGAAATTCCAACTTCATTGGTTTGTAAAACATTTTTTGTCAGAAAATTGTTCATTCAACGGTCTTTGTTGATCAACGGAATTGGGCCAATTCTGGATTAGCACAAATTCAGCCACTATATTTTTCGGATGGCAATGAACATACCTGATAGGAATATGCAGTCAGAAGTTCCAACTTCATTGGTTTGTAGAACATTTTTTGTCAGAAAATTGTTCATTCGACGGTCTTTGTTGATCAACGGAATTGGGCCAATTCTGGATTAGCACAAATTCAGCCACTATATTTTTCGGATGGCAATGAATATACCTGATAGGAATATGTAATCAGAAGTCCCAACTTCATTGGTTTGTAAAACATTTTTTGTCAGAAAATTGTTCATTTAACGGTCTTTGTTGATCAACGGAATTGGGCCAATTCTGGATTAGCACAAATTCAGCCACTATATTTTTTGGATGGCAATGAACATACTTGATAGGAATATGCAGTCAGAAGTTCCAACTTCATTGGTTTGTAGAACATTTTTTGTCAGAAAATTTTTCATTCAACGGTCTTTGTTATTCAACGGAATTGGGCCAATTCTGGATTAGCACAAATTCAGCTACTATATTTTTCGGATGGCAATGAACATACCTGATAGGAATATGCAATCAGAAGTGCCAACTTCATTGGTTTGTAGAACATTTTTTGTCAGAAAATTGTTCATTCAACGGTCTTTGTTGTTCAACGGAATTGGACCAATTCTGGATTAGCACAAATTCGACCACTATATTTTCCGGATGGCAATAAACATGCGTCCTGTCATGCGACAGGAATATGCTATCTGAAATGCTAATTCTTTTATTTTATAATAATTTATTTTATTTTTTAATTTGTTGTTCAACAAAAATATTATTGAACGATATACAACTGTATTTTGTATGTTCAATATAGTATCTTTTAGGGGCTAATTTGTTTTTCCTCAATTTATTAATGAAAATTTTTAAAAATCATATTTCTATGATAAGCACAAATTCCGTAGGTGGAGCCGCTTTTGTGAAGTTTTAAAATTAGGTTTAAATTATTTGTGGTTTTTTCTAGAAATTGGGTTTTATTTTTTTCGTCTTTCAGGCGAAATTTAAATTTTCTTTTCCCGTTTTTTCGGCTCCTGGACTAGCACTAATTTTTTCCCGTGAGCACTAATTAGCACAAATTGGGCTTAATCGGTATGCCAAGTTTCATTTTGAAATTCGAAAGTTTCCCTGCTGCAGTTACCCACACGTCTGCATGCATGATTCTATTTTAAAACATAAACGTTTACAAAAAACTTATACATAAATAATGACAAAGATATATTTTACTTTATTATTGCAATTCAATTTTAAGTAGAACTGGTTTTGGTTTCAGTTGATTTCGTTTTACTGGTAACTGTGATCGTGTGAGTCTACTTAGTAGTCTTGCATTAGGTGATCCTAACACTTCATTACGTGGTGTATTTCTCCAATTTTGTAGAGCTTTATATATATTAGTTTTATCTATGAAACATTTTTTAGCAATAGTTTTGCTGTTTGGACACCACGTTCTGCTAATCCATTTGATCTGGGATATTTTGGACTTGATGTCTGATGTTTAAAATTCCATTCCATTGAAAAATTTCGGAATTCATGTGACGAAAACTGCGGCCCGTTGTCGGTTTCAAGTACCTCAGGAGTACCGTGAACTGCAAACCACTTTTGTAACTGATTTATAATTTGTAGTGAACTGGTATTCGTCATTTTTTCAAAATCTAGAAATCCTGAGTAGCTATCAATTATTAATAAGTATTCATCTCCGTTGAACGTAAACAAATCCGATCCAACTATTTGGAAGGGTAACTCAGGAACAGGTTTTGGTGTTATAACTTCTTTTATGTTATTACGTTGTGTTTGTTGACACACGGCACATTTATCAACTAGTTTTTGGACATCTGCTGCTAGATTTTTCCAATAGAAGCTTTGTCTAACCAATCTCGTAGTGCTTTGTATTCCAATGTGACCAATGTGAGCGATGTTGAGTATCTTCGAGATTTGTTTATTAGGGATCACTATTTTATCTCCTTTAGTGATTATATCATTATACAATGACAATTCTTCTTTGAACGTAGAGAAATGTTTGAGATTCAAAGGTATCCGTTTTTCGTCTGGCCATCCATTCAATATTTAATTTTTTAGAATTTGGAGGTCAACATCGTTTTTCATATCCTCGATTAATTCCGCTAATGCATGTTCTGAGAAAGGTACTACTAGATGTATTTGAAGTTCTTCTTCTTCAATTTCATCATTCCTGTTTTTGATATCACGACTTAGAGCATCAGCTATGGGTATTTCTGTGCCCTTTATGTAAATTATTTTCGGTGAGTACATCATAACATCAAACAGAATTCGTTGTAGTCTCGGTGGAGCTGAAGTTATTGGTTTCTTAAATATTGACTCCAATGGCTTGTGGTCGCTCTCTATTGTTAATTGTTTCCCATAAATATATTCATGGAATTTCTTGCATGCAAACCTTATAGCCGTGGCTTCTTTTTCAATTTGGGGATAATTGATCTCTGCAGGCGTCAACGATCTCGATGCATAGGCTATTGGATGATCGTCCTGGAGAAGAACTGCTCCTAATGCTGTTTTACTTGCATCCGCTGATAGTTTGACTGCCTTTTTTGTGTCATAAAATTTTAATACCGGTGCGGTAGTTAGTGCTCTTTTTATTTTCTCGAACGCTTGTTCCTGTTCGAAGTCCCATATGAATGTACTATCTTTTTTGATCAACTTTCTTAATGGCTCCGTTAATTCTGAACAATTCTGAACAATTTGGCGCTGATGCCATAATTTACAAGCATTCTTAAACAGGTATATCTTCCCCAAGGGGTGGCAAAAGCAAGATATTTTTGTGTTCTCTCCGAAACTCTAATTTGCCAAAAGCCTTTCTTACAGTCTAAGAGTGTGAAGAACTTTGATTTGTTTATCCTAGCCGATATTTCTTCCAATGTTTGAAGAGGATAATGTCTTCTTAATATGTTTTTGTTCACATTCGATGGGTCTAAACAAATTCTTAGTTTGTCTCGTTGTTTAACTATAACTACCATCGGTGAGACTGCTGGAGTAGGCTCAGTTATTTTTTTAATCACCTGCATTTTTTCCATTTTATCGAGCTCGTCTTTAATTTGTTCTCGAATCGAGTGCGCTAGTCGTCTTGGTGGATATATTTCGAAAGTAGGGTTGTCTATTAAGTCTATGTCGTATTCATAATTTTTAAGGTTACCTAATCCCTCGTAATTTGTCTCATCTATGTCAAGCGAATAAATTTTGTCCTCGTTCGTTCTCCGTATTAAATTAAGTTCCTGGCAAGTTGCTTTTCCTAGTAGTGGTTTGATTCGCCTAGTACCCTTATTTTGTGGCCGCTATACGTTACTAGATTTTTTGTCATCGTCTTGTCAACATTCAGATTTAACTGTACTATAATATTTTTGGGCAACACGTTGCATTCAGCCCCCGTATCTAATTTACAATTGACAAGTGACCTATTAATTTTTATTTTTTCGTACCAGCCGTCTTTATTATTTTCGATATTTAGCGAATCAACATATAACTCTTCGCCCTCATTTTCAGACTCATTTATTTCGTCAACTTTGTAGTTTGACCTTTTGACATCGCGATTGTTTTTTAATCTGCATGCTTCCGAAAAATGATTTTTCCTTTTACAGATTGAACACACCACACCATATGCCGGACAACACCTCGCACCATGTTTGGTTTTACAACGTTTGCAATAAAATATTTTTATTTGATTTTTACTATAATTGCTATCATTATTACTATTATTTTGATTTTTATTGTTACTACGAATATTGTTTTTAGTATTTTTAATATTAACTACGTTAACTTCTTTTTCTACTTTCACTGCTTGCATCTGTAAGGATGCTATCTCGTTTGCTTTACAAATTTTGATGACGTCATCTAACGTCATCTAACATTGATTAATTTTTCGCGAATTTCATCCTTGCAGATACCCAGTATCAGCCTATCCTTTACGATTTCATCAACCGTTATCTTTTCGAAACTACATTTTAACGATTGTAATTTAATTCTAGTTAAATACTCTTCGAATTTCTCACTAACTGTTTGTGTGAGATTGTTAAATACAAATCGTTCGTACGTTAAATTAATTTTTGGTTTGAAATGATTATCGAATCTTTATACAAGCAACTCATACTTGATGTCTTCTTCTTTTATATTAAATGATTCAAAAATTTTACCTGCATCCTGACCGATTGAGGTCATGAAAATTGCTGCTTGAATATTTTCCTCCTTTTTATTAAACTCCGTCGCTCTGGCGTAGAACTTGAAGGTCCTGATCCAGTCTAACCAATTGTTGCAGACGTCTCCACCCGTGCATACCAAGGGTTTTGGTGGTCGAATTCCACTTTCACGCATTTTAATATTTTCGAATTTTTTAATATCGATTATAATATAATGATACCTCGACAATTTCTCGTTTCGTAGTATCGATTATAATTTTCGATTTATTTTCTGAAATTATGCCGCTTGTAATACGTGTCGTAGAGAGCTTTCCTTTATTCAACAAAATGGCGTCTCTTTATTTTTATTTTTCTATCACTTTTTCGTATGATGAATTTAATACAACACTATTACGATTCCACACTGCGTTAATTATTATAATTAAATTATATTTTGATTTATTTTTAATATTTTAACTTTGTTTTTAATTAATTTAATTTTTTTACTTCTGACACCATGTAATGTGGGTTTATATCAAACAACGTGTTTAGGCTGAATAATGTATTTCATTTTCTTATTCTCGCTACTCACTACAGTCCGATACAATATTGATTGTGCGTACATATTGATACATACATATTGATACATAAATATTGATTGTGCGTTATACTTAATTGACATAAGTTGACACAACAACATAACACAACTCGTTATGTTGTTACACTTTTGACACTCGAAATAACTATCTGAAACCAATATAATTATGTATTTCCACTAATAATGTAAAATATATGTAAATGTTATTATGCTAACGTTGTTTCTGGAAGATGAAGAGAAGAATTAGCTCTAATTTTCCGATCAAATTCTTCTTCGCTGAAGTTTTCCAAAAAATAATGAGCGATTGAATCCGTGAAGTACTGATATTTATTTATTGAAGTATTATATTGATATAATTTAATCACAAACACTACATACTTGACAGATAAATTAAAAGTTCAGTGCACAATTGCGTTGCGTTTTTCGTGGCATGATTTCACTAGGCGAAGCGAAAATAAAAAAGCGAAAACCAACGAACGCTGGCGGAGTCGATGGTAAGGCTCCAGGATTTCAAAATTTCAGCGGAAATTACGATTTTTGACAAAATACTAATTTTCAGTAAAAAAAAATGCGTTACCTGTACAGCCCCCTTGATTGATCGATTGAGGACCAATTTCGGAGGACAAATTTGCTGCAATTAGAAATGAAATAAGCTGATTATCGTTATAAAGCAGTCGTTGCGATCTACACATTTAAAAGTAACTAACACACGAGACAAATTTTTTCTTTTTGTAAATATCAAAAAATAATCAATAAAATTTTCCTTATTCGGCAAAAAAAAATGATATTGACATTTTTTATTCCGCAATTTTTTTTTGGTTGAATTTACTCTTTCAATATTCTCAGTCAAATTTTTTGCATCAAATAAATTGGGAGATCCCCGTGCTTTTAGGACAACATATAGGTGTGCCGGAAGTGGCGCTTCCATAGTAGCTTTTTAATTTTTTGCGAATATGTTGAAAAGTATACTGGCATCCTAGAATCACACGCGTTATCTACAAAAAATCGGAAATTGAGGTTATGGTGCGGAAAATCTTGATGCAAGGTACTATAAATTCGATTTTAAGATTTTCCAAAATTCGCGAGATCGCAGTGATTTTTAGCCAACATAGGTCCATCGGAAAGAACGACTACGAAAAAATGATTAAATTTCAAACAAAATTAGTTTACATTTTCAACCAAAAAGGTTTGACCTTGATGATTTATAAAATTTAAGCAGGGAAATGTTTTTTTGACTATGCAAGACAGTTTTTTTCAAAAGTCCGGTAAGCTTGAATTTTCGCTTTAGATTTTAGCGGTAAAAGAAAGTCGGGTGTTGGCCACAACATTGACTCCTCCATATTTGTGTTGGCTTGATGGGTCCTAATATCGTTTCGTTTTTCCACAGATGGTACTCGACCGACTCACGTTATTGTATATAGAAAAGAGTAGAAGGAATCAGCTGTCAATTGATTTTAACCACGTGTGCGGGGGGCTACCACAAAACTGACTAAGGTTCACCATGTTCGACAACATAAACATAATTTGCAGTCTTGTGACTCTGAGACCTGTCTATAGCTAGTTTGGCTGTTGCAAGCCTGTCACATATTATCTAAGTCGATCGTAATTGACGGTCGTATTGACGTAATATTTAGTCCAACAGTTCGCTGGAATTTCAGTTTGCAGATTTTCATAAAGATATCAGAAATATGATACCTCTAGAGGTTTCGCAACAAATGCATCTGCATGACGCATAAAATTAAGAGATAAATTTTGACATACTGACTTTTAGTTTTATTATTTGTAATTTCGCTTTCCAGATGCTGAAAGACAAATTTGAAAATTTATTTTCACTTAAAATTATTAGCTAGAAATAATTTTGGAGACTACGTTAAAATTAGGTTAAACACTTTAGCCTCGAGTTGCAGAATAATTGAACACAAATTATAGTTTACCATGGTTTACGTTCAATTATTAGTTACCAAACCATAAATTTTGTTTGTTATGCAATGGATTGTAACGTTCTAGGTTACAAAGCAACAAATGTCTCAAAGAGATTTAAAATTTTATTTGCGGTTATTTTAATTTTGGGTTTGAAGGCGATGAACCCCGCCAAGCATAATTTTAAAATCAATTTATAGTTTTAAACTTTGTCTAGCAAATAAGGCACTTCTGCAAAGTACAGCAATTTATAAAAATCAATCCTCCTTATAACACCATTAATCAACGGATAACGTACACTCAAAATTTGACACAAAATCGATTGATTTCCTACACCAAAAATATTTATTATGCCACAAAATGTATAACCCGTCAATTCCCGTGTTCTAATATTCTCGAATACAAAATGTAATATGGAACACGTATCGTCAAATAATCTATTTCAATTACAGAACATTTAAATTTGTTGTGTTGAACTCGGTCCGCATTGCGATAATAGAAAAGTCATTTCCCCATGAAAATTCACCATAAACAAAAAACTTTGTTTTGTGTACAACTTTATTACGGTGTTATATGCTGATTGATTCACACCAGAAAAAAGCGGGAAAAATCAACCCAACAACAACTGAAAAATCCGTTAAAACTTTTTTACATTCAATCAAACTTTTCAATATAATTCATTCGATTGATTTTGATTTCCTGCCACATATACGAGTACTCGTGTATGTAGGTATATAGATTTTGTTTTTGCTCATGTATGTACAGATATGTATGTGTATATACCTATATCCCAATTTTTGGACACAAGATTGATGAAAATATATTTTCAGGACCATAAAAATCTGTTATATTTGATTTGATTCTATTTTATGATAGACAAATAAAAATAAAAATACAAAACAAAGCACAACACCAAAATAAAAAAAAAAGCTCAACTAAAACTTTTATTTATGTCGTGACGTTTTATTTATGTCGTTGGGTATATATGTACGATGTACGATAAATTTTATATTTTATATAGATGGAAATGGATCATTCTGTGATAAATGATAGATTTTAAAATTGACACTGTGTGTCGAAATGTTTTATTTTTTGTGGACTATCGAAAAATATTGTCTTAAACCGGATCAATACCCATGTATGTATACATGTATGTATGTGTTAATATCTACCTAAAATATTGATTTAGAGAAGTCAAGTTATAAGAAGATGTCGTCGAATTTTACACAAGCCAGAAAAATCGCTTGTCAAATTCAATTAAATTTATTTTATTTGTATGAATAAGAAAACGAAACGAATATCATCTTAAATCGAATTCCATAGAGACATCCATCTTCATTTACAAACAAGATTTTTTTTTTTTTGCTATATTGCGAAATAATAATAACAATAATAATACGAAACTGAGTAATAAAGTAAGAAAAGCTCACAAGAATCAAAATTGGATTGAATTTCATTTCTATGCATTCATACACAACAACAAAAAAATTGAAATAAGATTGAAGATGGAAACAGTATACCAAGCACCAAGACGAAAAATGGTATATTTCTTATGTATATGTACTTACTATTAAATTATTTTAACAAGACAAAAATATACTGTGTGCTTTCATTTTTTTATGTGATTTTCGTTTTTCAGTTGTTTTTTCTTTATTTTTAAGAAAAGCGGAAAATATAAACTTAACACCTTTTTTATTGTTTTTGTTGCTTTCCACGTACGATTTCATCTGAATATAGTATATGTGTATGAGCTTTTTGTGCTTTTTATACTTACATCTTGTTATCATATCCTGTTATCATTTGCACACTATGGTGTGCTTGTTGTTTGCAATTTAAATTTTTTTATTAAATTTCATACTTTTTTGCATATTTTTGTGAAGTAAAGTATTTGTGGTGCGGTTGCTTTTTGTTTGCGGGTAACCGTATATCTCACTGATTTATTCCTTTAACAGTGCGCAAAATTACATTATCTTTGTGGTTTTGGTTGCGATAATTTTATGAAAATCATGAATTATAAATGATTGTTTTTGGTGTAGTACTGGTTAGAGTTGTGATTATTAATAAATTTGCGCTACATACGCTAGGAATACATTGGCCTTTAGACCACAATTTTCATCCAATTTTGTTTGTTTATCTGTAAACCACATATAATAATTATTACACTTTTATTTTATTTACCAAACATTATAACAATTTGTATTACATTTAGCACATTAAAAAAAAACTATAGTAGCGATATTCGCACACAGAAAAATTGTTTTAAATGGGAAAACAAAACTGCAGCTATGGTAAATGCATTTTGTTTTTCATTGTCTACTTGATATGAAAATCATACCAATAATTTGATTTCATAAAGTGCCAAAATTTTCAGTTATTTATAAAATCCTCACACGTTTATATCAACTTTGAATACTTTGAATAAGTTTGTATGCTTGACCTTGATAGTGAAGATGTAGCTGCGTTATCTCTTTTTGCCGGGCGCCTCCAAAATACACAATTTTGATTCATAAGAACAATATTGTAAAGCTTATCTAAGCTGTAGCTGTTGTACAGGTCTTAGAATTCTGCCTTCTGTGTATTAACAGTTTGGTCGATGAAATAGATCGATGAAATATCACAAATATCCATTTGTTGTTAGTTCCATACGTAATTCTGTATTGAGGTGTAATGTTCGTGGTGTTTTATAGATAGAATTACTGTGGTCAAACGACTACCGGACTTTTAGTTGTTGTGATTTCAGTAGTGCGAGTTGAATATAACCTGGTTGAGAACTGAGGATAACGTCAACAAGTATTTTTTGTTTCTCCACTATTCGCCTCATGATTAATATTATTTAATCACGATTCGGATTGTCGATTTTCCAACCTTTTTGCGTAAATCATTCAATTAATTGATGAAGTGTTCTTTGAGTGTGATGTATAATGTGCAGTCAGATTTGAATGCAATTTTAATTGCTTCATTTTACTATTAAAATATAATAATACCTAATTAAAATCTACTAACTAACTACTGCTAATTACTAATCCCCGTGGGGCCCCAAAGTGAGGCCACTTACGCCTTTTAATCGATTTTTGAATACACTTCCACCACCCGTCCCGTTAATCATTTTAGTAGCGTGATGCTGTCATCCTTGATAAAAACTAAGTCACCGACTTCCACATTTGATTGTTTCGAAGATCATTTCCTTTTGTGTAGTTAATCCAAATAATCAGAGTGCAACCTTCTTAAAATATTGTTTGTTTTTTGACTAGCCTTTATCTGTTACAGTGTTTTGTGGAATTTAATTATAATGGTTAGCTAGTCAGGAGCCAATCGATGCCCAGGTATCAAGAACGTAAGATATCAAAAACGAACTGACTGTTCAAAAATAGAAATTTAGCTTCAAATCGACAGACGTAACTACAACTTTTAGATGTAGTTGCTGATTTTTCGAAATCGATTATCGAAAACCATATTTTTAGACATACTCGTAACTAAAAATGCAACTTTAGTCACGCTTTTTTGATATTTTTAAACAACAATAAAATTAACGTTTAATTCAAAAACAAACTACCAACATAAAAAAAAAATCTGACAAAATTCAAAATTAAAAACATATGGCAAATTCGTTTCAACACAAAAAATGATTTTCGATCAAAAAAATTTGCTGTCAGATGAAAAAATATTGCTCCGAAGAAAGATTGATTTATTTTTTGATCGAAATCATTATTAAAAAATCTTTATTTTTTCGTAGATTTCTCGATACATATAAAATGTTATCAGGTGCCCAACTAAGTTTCCGGGTTTCACACATAGATAGTGCATTCAGGTTTCTATATATATTTCTGCTGATGCTCATCCTGGAAATTTGATGGGAATTGGCACCTACTATACACCCTATGTACCATGGAATTTTGTTTTTATAAAATTCCTGATGGGATTTTAAACGATCTTCTGGAGTTGCTGGCATTTTTATAAACTTCCTTGACAATCCCGTGAACACTCTTGATACCTCGTGCATGGTGATACAAGCGGTAGACTGCGTAACACCCATCAAATCTCCCGACAATGTTTGATAACAGCCTGTAGCATAATACCGCAAAGCAATGATAATGTTTTGTTTTACGGTTAACGGAAGTCCTCTGTTATCAACGTTAGTCAACTGCTTTGTTACCAATTTTTCTAAGTAACCCAAATTGATTTTGGAAAAACGAAACCGCCTTTGAACCTCGCCGGTGTTTAATGCTTTTCCCGGTTTTAACAGTTCTCATGAATTATGAATTATACTTACCAGTAGTTATGGTAATTCGTTGAATCACAAAAATCACAAAAAACTGAGTCCAATAACTTTTAATAAAATAAATTTAAAAAAAAACACTACTTTAAACTAAATACACAAACTTTTTAATTTTAAACTCAAACTGGAAAACCGCACTATTTCTTCTCTCAGTATTTCTCATTATTTCTTCACTCAGTTGACGTCCCGTTGGTCTAACACAAAACTGAACTTCACTAAAAATCAAGAAAAATGAACTAACCTCTAAAAACATATTTGTACACCTTTTATACACCATATCGATAGCCGATTTTTGTGCTTTCGTCAGCAAAAAATGTATATAAGCAATGTACAAACGTGACATTTTGCGGACTCGATCCACGCAAAAAAAAATGTTCTTTGTAAAATAAATTGGTTGCACGATACTTGCAATTTTTGATTATTTTCAATAGCAGAGTTCATTTCATGCCATTTACCTCAAAAGCATTTGCCTTTGCTGAATCAAAACATATCGATCGTGTTACATTGACTTACAATGATTGATTTCTATCCTCGCCATAACTGTTCTGCCTTACCGACTATTTGACGTTTGGTGGCCGAATTCTAGCCAACCGGTTCGATAAATGATCAGGCAAAACCCGTACGGTCGCAGAAACACAATGTCTGCTGAATACATCGCTGCTGAGCGTGACAATTGACTGCAAACCCCGAGGCAGACAATTTATCGTTGTTCATAAGAATTTGACGAAATTTAGTCTGTATATTCGTATAAAATCAAACTGACCCAGGTTCTTAAAGGTAGGCTCTGGAGCAGTTGGAAGTTGGCCCAAATATCGCCAAAAAACATATTTAGCTACGATGTCATTTTTGGATGATTGGATATGTGAAGAATCAAAATTTTCGGAATTGGGATGATATCAATTTGCACGAGAGACGGCAACACCAAATGGATACCGATCACTGTTATGCAAAGTAATTACGTTACATTAATTACGTTGTTATTTACACGTAAATAATTATATTACTTACACGGAATTTTTTACGTTACATGGCGTAACAAATACGTTATTTAATAATACAACCATTACATGCAACTATATCTATTGAAACTTTGACATTTAAATTTTATTTTTATTGTTAGCTAAAATAGTTTTTGAGTTTCTAATTTCCTTTGCATACCAATACTCGTAATACGTCATATTCGCGCGTGTCGTGTGTGATTTTGATGGGTCCCATTTGAAACGCGATATTTTAAAACACGATTCCTAGTGTTCAGTCGGGCAAAAATGATAAAAAATATCATGATATTTTTTATCAGCTTTTTCCATTAAACGCACTCATTTATCAATAAAAAAAAACCAAGAATATTTTCGGTTCTGGCTGTCAAAATTTGTATACATTTTATTTCTAATATTTTTGCGTTATGATTTTATATGGACAGGAACCATATTTTGTTCAACTTTAATGTTATATTTTCTTGTTACACAATAATACATTAAAAACAATGAATGGATCAAATCAGTGTCTGGAATAAAATAACAACAAATATTGTTTGTGTATGATTTGTGTGTGTAGTTTCTTTTCTGTGTTCTTGTCCAATATCCATTTCATTTACTCTGAATGATTGATTAGGTGTCGTTGTGTAATTAAAATTATTCATGTATTCACGAATTGGGCAAGAATGTGATTTCCTTTACACTTATAAATGTAGCCTAAAAACGATTTGTGAAAAATTTTAGCGCAATCAAATATGTATCTGCAAATCGCTGCTACGTGAATTATAATTGAATGCATTACTATATGTACTGCCCGGGTTTGTTTTATTAGCTAAGAAAAGATGACATATTAAACTATTGTGAAAGACACTTATAGCAATTTCTTTCCAAAAAAAAATTGATTTATAAATCAATTAAATTGATTTGAGATCAAAAAATTTTGATCGAAATACCGTTGCACGTTCTTTCCAACTAAAAAAATTGATTTTTTTTTTGATCGCAATCAATTTTGAAAAATCTGAATATTTCGTTAGATTTTTTTTTGACGTTTACAAACACATAAATATGTTCACGTCAAAAATATAAACATAAACACTTCAAAAAATATAAATGTAAACATTATAACATTTTTACTAGTTGGCTGTGAGAATTTGACATACGAATTAATTTTATTATTTCATTTTCACTGTGTTAAAATAATTGTGTTGACAAAAAATTGTGTGGTTAATTTGTTGATAATAAACTGTCAATATAAAATTTTTGAAAATCGAATGTCAATTTATCACAGATACACTACCAAAAAAAAAATCAATCGTGTATCGTGTTCTTTGACTTAAAAAAAAATCAATTAATTTTTTATTTTTGGAAAGAACTTGCTTTTAGGCATTAGTAAATAGCAAATTTTTGTTATGACAGCGTCAACAATGTTTTGACGTCCTTAAAATGATTCTATTTTATAATTATTTTTTCGATTTAGTTGTTCACTCGGGTTTGACATAAAATTATACGGCGTGAAGTTAGGGTCACAAAAAATATCATGATAATTTTTATCATTTTGGTCGGACTGAACACGCCGATTGAGAACTTTAAATGTCCGGGGTAGTGACATCTTGCGCATTAAAAATAAGCTGATTGAGTCTTTTTTTACATGAAATTTTAGCACGGCATACTTTATGAAAATAAAAATTAACATACAAGAAAGGCCCAATCAGGTTAATTTTTTGCCGTCAGATCTACAAACAGTTCTCTATAGAGTACAAAACGCGATATGGTACAAAACGCGATATTTCAAAACACGATATGGTACAAAACGCGATATGGTACAAAACGGGAATTTAGGATTGGGTTATATCAGTCGGGTGAAGGGGAAATTTAATTTCAGTTTATAGGAATTTAAAAATCGAAGCGAGAGTATATAGGATCGGTATAAATCGGGTCGCTCCACTCCCGTCGCTTTGCAATGCACATTCTGTACCATAATGCCTTTTGAAATATCGCGTTTTCAAATATCGCATTTTGAAATATTGCGCTTTGTACCATATCTCGTTTTGTCATATCTCGTTTCGAAATATCGCGTTCTAAAATATCGCGTTTCGAGCGGATCCGGATTTTGATGTATGATCCAGTATCTTGTGTGGATATGATTCCGTGTATCGTGTGTTCGTAAAAGTGTTTTAATCAAAAAATTGAGCAGTAGATTGTTGAATTTGTTTACCCACTCGCAGGATCCTTTCATCTAACATTGGACTGGATTTAAGCTGTTGGGGCTTCTTGTAGTTTTTTCTCAGATGTAAAATATATTTCTGATTTTTCTGGTTCCGACGTTTATTGTTGAATCTAATGATGTATGCACTTTCAATTACCTATTTGTTGCTCCAATAGCTAACTGTCATGTCCTTACCAGCTCTGTTCGTTAATTGTGAAAGTTACATAGTGATAACAGCGTTGTTATGTTTGATGATTTATCGTAAAAATACACTAATGTCGCGTATACCGCTTGTGACATATCAAGTTTGGAGACACCCATGGGCGTACGCAAGGGGGGTTACTAGGGGTTTAACCCCCCCATGATCTAACAATAAAAAAAATTAAATTAATAAATGTATCAACTTATTAAACATATAAATAAATTTTCCAATATAGATGTACTCTACCGCTCAAAAGTGTCTAGGCACCCCTTCTTTCATGTATTATTGATACAGTGTTACATATGTTTACGAAACAACATTTGATTAAAATGAAATACTTATCTGAAACGCAGTTTCATTATATATAACCACCAATGATATTTTATATTACCACCAATGATATTTTACTACCCTCTACCTGCGCTTAGTTGGATAGTCCTAAACTGTTTTTTACGGTACAATTACAATAATATTCTGTAGGAATATTCAGAAAAATTTATCAGTCTGGTTTATTCTAGGTAATGATGTTTAAATCGTTTTTTTTGAAAAGATTTCAGTGAAATGAGTCAAATACGATCAGTTGGAGTCTAATATTTACACTGTTAATATCGTAAGCGAAATATCGAATGACAATTATTTAAAATGCCTCCAAGAAAAGATCCAAGTACTGAAACACGTGCGCTTATAATAGCTTACCATACAGCTGGCATAAGTAATTGACAGATTGCTAAAAAAATGAAATTAGACCACGCTACGGTCGATTGTAATGTTAAAAAATATCGGGAAAGTGACAGTTTTTTTTAATAAAAAACGTAGTGGAAGACCAAGAGCGACAACATCTGTAGATGATCAGAGAATAGTGACTACTAGCAAGACGAATAGACACAAAACAGCCCCGGAAATAACCGCAGAAGTAAATGTTGGTCGCCCAAAACTAGTTAGTGTTTCTACGGTTAAACGTCGTCTAAAAGATTCCAGACTACATGGCCGTGTTGCAATTAAAAAACCATTACTAGTAAACAAAATAAGCAAAAGAGACTTAAATGGCCACGTGAACACCAACTTTGGACGATAGACGATTGCAACAAGGTTTTATGGACGGATGAGTCCAAATTTGAATTTTCGGTACCCGAAGCCAAAAATATTCATGAGAAGATCTGTAGGTGAATATGCCAGTAAAGAGTGTATTGCCACTACCGTAAAGCATGGAGATTTTTCAGTGATGATTTGGGACTATTTTGCTGGTACTAGTGTAGGCGATGTTGTGAAAATTGACGGAACACTAAGAAAAGAAAGGTACCGACAAATTTTGAAGAACCACTCAATACCTTCAGGAATTCGACTTTTGAGTCAAAATTTTATCTTTCATCAAGATAATGATCCAAAACATTCATGCAAATTATATAAAGGCTATCTTCATCATTTAGAGGATGAAGGAACAATTAAAATTATGGAATGGCCTCGCCAGAGCATTGACTTGAACTCTATTGAGTTACTATAAGAAGAATTGGATCGGGAGACAGCAATCAGCTCCAACATCAGCTACTGTTATGTGGAACAAACTTCAATCAATTTGGAACTCAATATCGCCAGAAACTCTAGCAAAACTTATTGCGAGAATGTCTCGTATGTGCGCTGCGATTGTTCAATCAAAAGGAGGTCACATAAATGAAAGTAAAATTTAAATTGAGCATTTTAATTTTGACATTTATTTAGTATATTGGCATTAATAAATGTGTGTGTGTACCTAAAAAATAAATATTATCACATTTTTACTGAGTTTTTATATGGTTTACGCTGCTTTTGGCAGTGCCTAAACACTTTTGAGCGGTAGTGTATGTATGTATATATTAAATATTTATAATGAACAAAATTTTACATTGGAGCACGAAAACTCTGCAAAAATACTTTAGGAAAAATATAGAAGTATTACGAACTGCAGCATAGTTATGGGCATTGGTGAAGTGAAGCTATGGTGGCGCCATGCTATAAATTCTTCGATTACACCAAAAAATGCTCATATTGCATTGTTATCATGCGACAAATCAATTTTCCCAACTGTTCGAAAATTACTTCAAGTATTTGTAACACTACCGGTTACAACATCAAGCAATGAACGATCTTTTTCAACATTGAGACGACTCAAAACGTATTTACGCAACACAACGAATGAAGATAGGCTAAATGGATTAGTGTGGAGACACCCATTTATTTGGTTCGAACACCTTAACTCAGATTACATTTTTCGTTTGGTCCTAATTTCATTATTTTTTTTCAGGTTCATCTTGAACTCAAAGGTATGTGTGACAGGCTCCAAAACCATATTGTAAAATATGTAAAGCTCACCACGAATTATGAAATGTTTGATCATTTTCGTGAGATTACACCTTTCTTACATCGTATGTTCAATCTGAAATTTTCGTCAAAACTTGGTCGAATATTTTATCAAACTTCCGGGACCCTCAATGTTTGCGGGGTGGTTAAATTGTTTCTTACGAGTTACGAAATTGGTATTCATTTTCATAAGATTGTAGCTTTCTATAGAAATTTCGTTATTTTCGTTGTAACGAAATTTTTGTTATGGTTCTACATCTGTGTTTGCCGGTATAGTTATACGCTTTCTCTTTTTCGCAAACTATATTAAAACTAAACTGCCAACTGCTTTTCTATCGAATCTCTTGAAACAGCTGCAAAATGGCCTTGTCTACATAGTCAAATTTTGTTCAATTGGTGTTTACGCTTTATCACGGTCCTTACTAAATGTAAATAACATTGACGAATCGAGGTTGACTTCCTTTACGACATATTACTTTGCTTGTCAAGAATTTATGTTGCCCAAATTTCTGGATTTTATTCTAACGAGGATGTGTCATTTATAAATTCAGACTTGCTCATCGGCAATTGTATAGTGCACACAGTGCTGCCAAGATGTAAAATTTGTTGGTGATTTAATTTCAGTAGCTCGAGAAAGATTAAAATTTTAAAATTTTATAATGTTTAGGAAGTCAAAAAGCATTAATTTAAAATCCAATTTAAAAATAATTTTGTATTCTTACGTGCTGATTTAAAGAATTGTTGAAGAACATTTTCTATCCTTCCTTCTCGTTAAGTGTACAAAGGCTGTAGGAAGACAGATCAACTAATCAATACCGGCCCAAATTAGTTTTCCAAAATGTATTTTTCATCAAATATTTGGCTCCCTTTATACCCCAAATGGATTGATTGATCGGGATGAAAATTAATACTTAAAAAATTTCCATAAATTGGGAGATCGTAGTGATAAGCGAATAAAATGTGGGTATCGAAATTGGCACCTCCTAAAGAAAGCTTTCCCGTTTTTTTAAGTTTTTCCCAAATACACACAGCACAATTAAGGGAACAAAAAAAAGTTAAAAAAGGTGATTAAAACTAAGTAGACGTTGATTTATAAATATCTAAGATAGGTGATAGAATGAACATCAAAATACAGGAAAAACATTCTAATATTTTATTGAAAAATTATGAAAAGCTGTGATAATGTAAATATGATATTTTTTGAAAGGATTACCTTTGATTGAGAAAATCAAATGACACAAAATAACAACAATTTTAGTAACTAACCAGTTTCCTCTGTAACGGGTGTTACCTCCAAAAGCTTTCACATTTGCAGTAACACTGTCGATCGTTTCTTATGATAAATATTCTTATTCGTCCAAGATTATATTTCGAAGTTCTGCGGTGTTTCGAACTGCTTCGAGCTCGGAACTGTCCTTCGAGCATTCTAGGACATGTTGCTGAACATGCTTCTTTGGGTCAAATCTGGAGACCTTGCAGGCCAGTTCAGCTTATTTATTCCAACTTCATGCAAAAAGGTCGTTACAGAGCGCGCCGTATGCGGCCAGGCATTATCCTGCATTAAAATAAAAGAAAATCCGATAAATGGACCAAATGGTACCAGATGTTTAAGCAAAATATCTCCAACATATCGATCAGCTGTAACAGATCCACCATCAACAATCATTAATTCTGTATGGGCACCTAAACAAATACCAGCCCAAACCATAATTGAGCCGCCACTATATGCGACGGTCGTCGTGACTCTCGTTTGTGAACAAAATATGGCCTCACTGGTTGAAAGTCCAACATCGGTGTTCTTGAGCAAAACTCAATCTTGCTATTTGGTGATTTTTCTGACTTCAAAACGACTTATTTAAGCCTTCGACTCACAGCACGTTCAATTATTCTCAAAATTTCTCAAAGTTTTCGGCATTGGCCTCGTCTTCTCTTGCAAGAATCCGTTTGTCTGTATCGTTGAAAAGACCAATAAATGGTAGACGTGGACACACCGAACCTTCTGGCCACTTCAGCCCAGGCGACATCAATGGGTTCCATGTCGAACATTTTGAATTAATAACTGCTTTTATTCAAATTCTAATGGCGAATTAATTGATATTTGCACATAGTGCAATCAATTCAAAAATACTTTACCACCAAAAAATTTAGAATATAATCTGATAATTGTTAATAATTTAAATTTGGAATTAAAATATTGAAAAACACAGCCGTAACATTAAAGATTATAAATTAGAAAAACAAAAAATAACAAAAAAAAAATTGTGTGCTTTTGCTTTTTTTTAATTAATCGAGTGTTACTTGGGTTCCCCTATTATAAACAAAACTATTCTAAGTAGAACTTGCTATTTGGTCCAAAAATATAAGTGGAAATCAGAACGAATGTCTTATCGGTATTAACTTTATACGCCAGCTTTTTCCATAATTTAAGTGGCCTAGTGAAATTTGGCGAAAATCGGAGTATCGAGTGAAATAGCTTTCGTACAAAGTTTGGAATTTTTGTAGTGATATTCAAAAGTGTAGCATTTACGAAAACCGTACAGGAGTTTTAATAATTTAACAAATTTAAAAATTAAATTTTTCAGAAGGACTGTTATAGACCATAAATAATTAGTTATAGACCATAAATAGTAGGTTTTCTGAAAATTAAGCGGAAATGAAGATTTTTGGTTATTAAACAAAACAGGATTTAGAAATCAGGTTTGGTGTATTTACATGCATTCATTATAAAAGAAAGTTGGGTGTTGGCCACAACATACTATATATGCCCCTCCCCATAAAAGCACGCGAAAAAAAAATTTTTTTTTTTCATTATATCGTTAAATCATCTATCAAAATATCAACATTCCTAATCAAACTTAGCAAAGTAAATAAAAACTGGTCTCCAGCACAAAATATCGTAACACACACATATCGTCTAATTAAAAAAATATATAAACCTAAAGTAAATAAATAAAATCGTATATTAGGATTTGAAAACTTCAGCTTGGTCTATGATACGATTTCGTAAAACTATTTTTCTTGTGGCAATTTTTCATCCTTTTTTTCCCCAATAAAACTCAACAAAACTTTTTTGTTCATATATCATAAATTATATTTTGATAGCTCCTTGTATATTTATACATTTTCTCCCCAACTTTGTTTTTGTGTTATTGTACTCCGTTAAATCGGAAAATCAGGAAAATTCAAGGAAATTTTCCTATATAGATACGAGTAGATACATCCGCGCCATATCATATACTTTTGTATATTGTTTTTTTGCCAGTCTAATATGTCAATGTTATTTGAATATTTTATGTGTTCGTATAGAACAAAACATAAGTTTGACTTCAACATATAATGCTTCATGTTATATGCTACTTGTTATTATTTATATGTGTACTCGACTCGTATATACAGAAAATAATAAGAAGATGAAGATGCAAAAAATATTTTTTATAAGATAAATATGTTTTTATGTAAAAATATTTTTTTTTTGTTCAAAATGTGCTCCACACGAGATACTCGTATATATGGTTATGCTGTACGAGGAGGTGAATTGTAAATACGTACACCTAAATATGATATGCTTAATATAATTTTTATGTATGGATGTTTGGTTTTCTGTTACAGATGCTGTACATCATTATTTGATATATTTGCTTAATATTCGGTGTAGTTCACAGTTTATCATTTGCGTTCATTTAACAATACTGCAGGTGTAATTAGGGCAATTAAAGAGGAACCGTGTCTCCCGATGGTAATTTATTCTAAATTTCCTTGTAAATATATTTTATTGATTTCGTAACCACAACGCCTTTATACGAGGATAACTAACAACCACTAAATAGGTGTTTATTGTCATAAAATTATTATACAAAATCCCTTTTGCACAGCAAAACCATACAACACTATATAGCATAATATTAATGTAGCACAGCATAATATATACAACATACATATTTAGTGTCTCAAAACACTATATAAATATTTTCCCCATGTTTCCAGATTTTATTAATCTCATGAGAGTGCATTAGGTAATATAATATAACATCTAAAGACGAGAGTATACAACAATATCCTTGTAAAAAAAAACAATAAAAATGGTAAACCAAAAAAAAAAAATGGTAAATCGTAAATGGTAAATGAAAATACATACAAGAAAGGAAAAATCAAACATTATTTTTCCAAAATAAAGATACAGAGCATATCTATTTTTATATATTTAAACGGAGTACAGTGCTTTCTTGTTTTCAATGAGATTGATGACGTGTAAAGTTTAAAGAAAATCGAAAATTTCAGGTACAATCACATGAACAAGCTTTTCAATTTTCGATTTCACCCAAAAATAAAATTTATCGAATTCTTTTATTTACTATACATATTACATATTGTAACATGGATTTTCTATGTTTCATTGTGCTTTTCCCGTTCGATTTTCCTTTTTTCATTGAGATAAATTTGGAAATTGATTGTTATGTTTTTGATGTAAGTGAAAATGGATTATTACACTGGATAGATATTTGATTATTTGTATTAAAGATTAGATACTTTGTATTGCTTTTTGGGGATATATTTTTGTGGGATGTTGGTATACCTGTATACTTTTGTAGTAGTAGTAACCGGGAAATATTGGTCGCTGTATATCTATATATAAATAAAGCAGGTATACATTACTTTGTACTTTTGCTAACGTCTGAAAAAAGGATGATCGGATTATGAGGTGCGGTTAAATCATACCAGTTATAGTAAAATAATTTCGAGGAGTAAAATTTCAGAATTTATTCATCGCCATATGCGAATGAAGTTTATCCTAAATTAGTCCTAAATTATAGAAATGGCGGTTAGTACTATTTTAAGACAAAATTCATACTTCTACTGAGATATATGAAGATTGTCTAGTGATTTACGAACATTTAGGTGATTCTACAACATTGTTAGGTATACAAATAATTTCATTTCATTCACACTTAACTAATAACAGTGTGTATTATCGGAAAACAATTATCGTTGTTCTTATGCATTTTATTCATTCTGCGTACCCAAAATTAAAGAAACCCAAGTATAACAAAATGGAACTCATTTTGACAGTTCCAACTTTTGTTACATTTTTGAGATATTTCATGGAGGACATGGAACTCAAAAATATCTGTTCTTTGAGTTACGGATTTTTGTTCCACAGTTCATAGTAAAACTTGTAATAAAATGAAACTTGACCGAAGAACTTAGTTCCAACAATTGTTCCATAAAAATCGAAATAAGTTGGAAGTAGCGATACTTGGGAAGATAGTTCTAGAAATGTTAAATGCTTTAAATTCCTATACATATACGCTACTAGTGCAAACCAAAACAAAATTCTAATTGATGTTACAAACCTAAAACGACATTTTTGGAAAATTAGGATTCGTTCAATTCGTTTGTCCCGTTAAGAGACCAAATGAGCTCGCGATTAAATGAAGTCTAGGCGCTAATTGAATAGGCGCTAACTGCTATATAGGTTCTGTGGTTTGCTGGGAACAAAATGGCAACGGATAGCCAACCAATTAAACGTATCATTTGATGATGATATTGGAGGAATAGAGCGGGTTACGACCAAAATAATAACTAGTGTTTGTGACAAGTGGTTGCCTCGAAAACGTGCTGGAACATCCACAGAGCCGGCGTGTTCAAACGATATTGCCATCACACTACTAGGTTTTGAACTCTGAAAGTTTTAGCAGAGTTAATCAAACCTTATGTAGGTAGACGGTGGTGGTCAGGCCACAACATGTTGGGAAAATACTACTAATTCTCTACTGAGCACTCTCTAGCCTGATTTAACAGTGAGAAGCCGCAATTGTCATCATGTCCTTGAAAACACGTAAAACACCAGGCCTAGGCAACATTGAGGTCGGGGTAATACAAAGATATTGGTCAATAATTGGACTAGTTTCCTGAATGCTTGTCTGAAAAAAGGAATTTTTGCAAAATGCTGGAAAAACGGCAAAGAAATAAATATAAAAAACGGGCGGTGATAGAGACCATACCAATCGAAACGCATACAGGCTTATGGTGATTACCGGCAGATTGTTGAACATATTCCAGAGTAGCGGAAGACACAGAAATAAGCAGTTCGGGTTCAGTGAAAATAGGTCCACAGAGGTCAATATTGTAAAGGAGTCAGAGCAAAAGTATGTCTTAAGAGTATTTCTGGATATATCTGGAGCTTTTGATAATCCATAATGGCCTACTATAATAAAAGAATTGAGATGAATGGACTTTCCATTTAATCTTTAGTCGACCATAAATATTTCCTTCTCCAAAAGATTTTTTTTTTTTTTTTTTACAAAATTTACAATATTTAGTAGAATTTACAAAGTAGTTTCCCAATGGATTTCGTGTCCTCTTAAGGGAAATCAACTTTATAAATGAACTTCAAGGTCTACATTAACAATATACGTTTACCATTTTAAAAATAAATCAATTACACAATAATATTATATTCAGTAATATAAAATAAAACAATAATTTAATAACAATAACCAAAATTTAAAATTCAGCCTATAAAATTATTTATAAAAGTTTGATAATATAACTTCAAAGTTTTCTTAAAATGATGGAGATTCACTGATTCTTTTATACTTTGTGGTAGCTTGTTATATATAATGTTACTTGGTAATCGTATAATGCATCTATTGGTAAAATACTGTTGGCTTCAGTTTCAAACAAAGTTAACGTAGGAAAACGTGTATTTAGTCTTGAAATTGCCTTCAAACTTTTGTTCTGTAAGATTTAAGCTTTCTTTAGCTTAGTGTAACTGGCAGTACCATAAAAACAATCCCGTACAGAACTCTGGCATGAATAAACGCAAAATACATTAATCTCAGAACATATTTAGGCACATCATATGAGAGTCTTCTCACAAGCCCAACCAAAGGAGCCATTTTACTACAAGTTGTGGCAACATGTTCATCCCATGCCATACGAGAATCAAATATTACCCCTAGGTATTGGAAATGTTCAACTCGATCCACTACGACATCATTTATTTTGAAAGATGTTACACTGAATGGTTTATGTGGTGAATGAAAAATCATAAATTTAGTTTTTGCTAGATTCAATGAAATCCTGTTAGCCTTGAAATATTCAAGTAAAATATGCATGCCATGTTCCATATTATTAATTATAACAGAAGGATCCCTTGTTTCGTAGATAACTGCAGTATCATCCGCAAACATACTAATTTGTCCAATCAATGGCAAAAATGAAATATCATAAATGAATATTATGAACAATAACGGCCTTAGCATACTACCTTGAGGAACCCCACAATTAACATCGCGTACATGACTCCTAATCCCATCAATCATTACGTACTGTGGCACTATTCTGGCTTTCCCTGGGAATAGGGAATTGGGAAAAATATTTTCATAGCATTTTTGTCTAAATTGTATTTTTCTGGCCTACTGAGGGAATAATTTTGGTGTAAATATTTTCGAAACAAAGATATGTTGGGAATTATTTTCCCTATAAAAATTTTGTGGAACAAAAGTTTCCCAATTAACTTTGTTTTGAAATTTTTTGCACTAAACTTATTCCTTCAGTAGGCCAGAAAAATACAATTTAGACAAAAATGCTATGAAAAATTTTTCCCAATTCCCTATTCCCAAGGAAAGCCAGAATAGTGCCACTGTAGTCAATTAGTTAAATAACTGCTGATTAATTTATAAGACATTCCAAGAAATCCATAGCAGAATAATTTATTAAGGAGTAATTTATGATTAATCGTGTCAAATGCTTTCTTTAGATCAAGAAATAGAGCTCCAACGTATTCCTTCCGATCAAAAGCATTATAAAATAGATTTGTCATCTCCACAAGCGCCATTTCAGTACCCACTCCTTTCCTAAATCCATACTGATGAGCATAGAAAAATTCCGATTTGTTTAAGAGCGCGTGTTTAAGATTTTTTCAATGATTTTATCAAATACGAACAAGGTGGAAATGGCACCACTTTAGCAATTTTTAAATGATTGGGAAATTCACCAGTTTCAAAAATTGTATTAATTAATTTAGCCAGAATTTTAGAGAAATGGGAGGCGTTACGCTTTACAACCAAATTACGTATATTATCTGGCCCGCACCACCTTTACTATTATTTAACATGGAAATTATGTTGTATACTTCCAGAGGAGTAATTGATGACAAAAATATTGAGTCTAAATTCAAGCGCAATATATTGAACTAATGTATGCTTTTATCACTCCCAATTGCCTGGCCAAGTGAAGCTCCTATATTAACAAAATAATCATTAAACAATTTGACTATATCAGATTTATCATTATATTTATCGCCATTAATTTCGATAGCTTCAATATTAAATTTGCTGTTGTTTCTGATCAAAAATTGGTGGATATTTTCCCATAATTTTGGGAAAATACAAACTCACATTGCTAAACATATTTTCATAATATCGTTTCTTCGCAAAATACTTCTCAGATGATATTTTCTTATTAAGAGTGTGAAGTTGATTTCGATTTTCTACGTTAGAGTCTATTTTGTACTTTTTTAAAATTCGGTTACGTTTCCCAATGAGCTTCCACAAGTTAAATGTCATCCAGGGACAAGCATCATTCTTCAATTTTGCAATAACACTTTTAACTACTGTATATTTTACGATTAAATGATTGTATTTCTCAGTAATTTGCTTAATAGTAGTTTCTGGGTCAGCAGTATCAAAATCTGTTTTAGTAAGAAAATCATCAAAATAAAAATCAATTTTATCAAAATCAATAATTGTTTGTTCTAATTTTCGCCGGAAAAATTTAGGTTTGAAGAAAATGGATGAAAAAATAAAAATATGATCACTAATATCTGAAAAAATTGTTGAATTATGAACAGCTTCAATGTTTGTGAAACTATACAAAACATGATCAATAATATTGCCACTGATTAACCTAGTGGCAAATGTATTAGTAACAATCATCCCGGAACTCATCAATATGTTCTTATAATCAGAGACTAAATCCCAGGTCTTATTTACGGGAATATTAAGATCTCCGACAATGATTGTATCTGTCCTATTTACATCAATGCTGTCCAGAAAGCTTAAAAATATTTCAATATCACAACTAGGCGACTTTAAGATATTAAATTTTAAGCAATTTTTAATAAAAACTGCTAATCCTCCTCCTATTCTATCATAACGACAAGAGAAAATACCTTGAAAATTATTTACATGAAATGAATTTATTGGATTATTTGTAACCCAAGTCCCACCAAGAACCATTATATCAATGTCTTCCTTCAGCTTCTTACTAAATATAACAACATCATCAAGTTTATTATTTCAATTCATACTTCGAATATTATACTGCAGAATATTTAATCTTTTTGACGTAGAATCAAACCGTTTTTTGTTCAGTGAATACTCATCAACATTTAAGAAATTATCATTTATGCAATTATTTTCCAATATCCTATTAAAATTACTCATAAGGTCTGTTAAAATAAAATTCAACTTTTAAGATGTATGTATTGCATAAATGAAAATATTATAATATTATCACAACCCAGAACAAAAATATTAAGCCAGCATATAAGAAAGAAGTGCTGCCGTTGTGTCAAACCATAGCACACTTTTCAGCGAAAACAAGGGATGTCCTCGAGGCTCAATCTGGGGCCCGCACCGCTGGAATATAATTTTAAATACTAGTAGGAAGGGTGATGTGCAAGAAATAGTATTCGCCTAAATTAATGCAATAACAATAAAATGGAGATTCACTTAATCTCAGGAGGCCACTTTTGATGGTTGTGTAACGAAGGCTGGAGCTTACGCTCCGGATTCCGTACGCTGTAGTGCTTCATTCCAGCCCATCATCCAGCCACCATAAATCTTTAATATACATATATTGTACCTTACTTTACCAGAGCATACGTGGCATACCCACACCCTAAACTCAGCGACTACTTCGCAAGTAAGTCCAAGCATACACGAATAAGTTTGTTACAAGATGGCTACTGCCATCCTGCAGATTATCACTAAGCGCATGCAGAGGCTTCCACGGTGATTTTTGCTGGCTACGTTCTCAGGGAGAAGTGCGTAGGGTCGTGGGGTTTGAGGCATGCTTGGCTCCTGACTTACACCGTGATGATACAGAAAGTTAAAATTGAAGAAAAACCCAAATAATAATAAAATAGAAACCGGAGTTCCGCCGAAATTCGTCGGACGGAATTTGAGGAACGAACCAGATGATGATAACCAAAATGATAAAAAAAATAATAATAACGGAAGAGGTGCCTTGGTGCGCGCATCCATTCGAATTCAAACAGGGCAAAACCCTGGTTACGAAATTGGATGCGGGCACCAAGGGACCGCCAACACTATACCGACACAGAGGGGAGTTTCCGCTCCTACCATACCTAACCGAAAATTAGTAATTCATTTTCTGAATCACACACATCCAAATAAAAAAACGAAACACTAATCGCCGAAAATAAGATTATAGGAGAGAAGCGAGACCGATGTACATCGAGCGTGCACCCGCTGTGCGGCGCTCGATTACAACAATTTTTGAAAATTATAACCACGAAAAAATTTAAAATGTATATATGTATAAAAAAAATAAAATCAAAAAAAATTTAAAATAAAAATAAAAAAAATTGTACCTTAATATATATATATATATATACATAAATATATATATATATATATATATATATATATATATATATATATATATATATATATATATATATATATATATATATAAATATATATATATATATATATATATATATATATATATATATATATATATATATATATATATATATATATATATATATAAATATATATATATATATATATATATATATATATATATATATATATATATATATATATATATATATATATATATAATTACTGGTGCGGCCTTGCGCGGCCGTCACGCCACAGGTGACCTTGCTCCACCCGGACCGTTGCGGAGCCTCTCCCCTATACCAAAATAAAAGGAGTGGCCTCAACTGGCCACCCGAAACTCGTTGCGGGGCCTCTCCCCGATACCAAAAAAAATACGAGGTGGCGGTTGGCCACCCGTATCGATGCGACCTTGTGTGGTCGGTCGTTGCGGTGCCTTTCCCCGATACCAAAATGGATTGGGAATCAATCGCTTCGACATTGCGACCCCCGTTATTAAATTTTCAGCATTCGTTGTAATTTGGTGTACCCGTTAAAATATTTTCAGCATCCGTGGTAATTTGGTGTACTCGTTAAAATATTTTCAACATCCGTTATAATTTGGTGTACCCGTTAAAATACGGTACCCTAATCATCCGAATACAATGATCGAGAGCCTAGGCCAGGCCAGCCGTAAAATGTAGTGGCGCACATCGAAATGTCTTTTCGAGACCGCAGCTGCACAAACCAAAACTCAATAGGTGGTTTGGTTTTCCAATTATATGGTGGCAAATCTATTTAGAAATTCACTTTCCTTGCCAGCGAGGAATATAAACTTAGCCAGCGAAGGTTAAAACGACATAATTATCACTCAACACAATATCGCTTTTTCAAACTGATTTTATTAACTGAACGAAATACAACTTTTATTATTTTATTTTAGTATTTTATTATTACCGCCTAAGATAACATAATTACAAACAAACTGAGCTAAAATAATTTTTAATGTTTTTATTTTGTAATTTTTAATCAAACTCGAGTTTTTACATAATCAACTAAAACTCGACTGACCTCCGAACAAATCCAAAAAAATGACTTTTAATTTCGTCTATCACACAACACTCGAGTTGAATTTTCTAGAAAAACCAAAACTCGAATGCCAATCAAAAAAAAAAACTCATACGCCGCAACAACGCGCAAAACGTTCTAGAAGAATGTCTTTCTTCTCTGTTTTTCGTTTATATCAATTCGCATTGATATAAACGAGAAGCATGTAAGAAAAACATTTTTCTAAAACGTTTTACTTTACACACGCTCGATGCGCATTGGTCTCGCTCTCTCGTCTTTAATCTCCTCACCCCTGCGGCTACACACGATGAGGTACAAAACAAAACGTTCAGCGCACAATTAACAAACGAAAGCGAAGACAACAACCGAGGTGAATATACCAATATTGAGCAATCATGGAAAGTAAAGACACTAACCAGAGGGGAATACAAAACATAAAATTGTGGTTGTGACCACACAGTCGTAACAAGTTGTATGGTTGACAACAAATATCAATTTAGAGACCTAACTCTCAGACCTCACTGAACTGACCGACGTCTCAACTAACTGCACTTTGGTGCAAAAAATTTGCACATTGATCAATTTTCAACAAAAGTTCAAAAATATCAAAAAATCCAATGTGTGTGGTATGTTTTTGTACTTATTCCGTGACATAAAAGTGACTTTTGGGGGTCACCATCTGAAGTACAAGTTTTTTGTGAATTTCTCATAATTAAAATTAGTGTTAAAAACCGAATTAAAACATGGACAGCTTACATTCGATGTTTCTTTGATTTCACCAAAGTGTTCACCAAATGTTGAGGTATCGCCTCCTATTCCTCTGTGATCGGCTATAGCAGCTCCTGGAGACTCGTTGGAGCAATATCTCTGGCTCGAACTCTTTTTTCAACTCGACCCATACATGTTCGATGAGATTGAGATGCGGGCTTTGAGCTGGCCACTCCATAACAGGCACATCGCCCTCTTGGAGGTACTGGTACACTATACCAGCTGTATGCGGTCTCGCATTATCCTGCATGAACAGGATGTGTTCACCAATAAACCCGGCAAAATGTACGACATAGCACTCGAGTACTTCCTCAATGTACCGTTGATAAGTCAATCCTCTTGATCGACGGCCAGTATTCGCTCCGAAGATAAATACAAGATCTGTCATCGCTTCTAGTGACATGCCTACTCAGAACATGCAGGATCTATCCAATTCAAATGCTCTCGAACGAAATGAAGGCTGGCTCGTCGGTGAGCTGGGATCAATTTCGGCTTGTGTTCTGGTCTGTATAGCGTCAAATCACCTTCTCGAAGTCATCTTCTAACTGTCCACTGACTGACTTCGATTTCATGAAGTTCTTGGTGCCGCTGTGTCGGTTGCACATGCGGATGATAGGCCGCCACCATTTTGCTCAGTAAATTCTTTAATACAAAAAGAAATATAGAATTTGTCTTTAATTAATTTTAATTTTAAACCAAATTTCAAACAAAATTAATTTGACAACACTTATACTTGTCAAAATGTCGGTGTCATTCTCCCTTTACCACGGTACGAGACCTCTATTGATAGGAGTTCGCACCATCAAAACTAAATAAAATTCCCATACACAAAAAAAATGGAAATAACGTCTGGGGTTGGAACGATAACTACTCCGGGCATTGTTAGAGCTGTTGGTGGAAGGAAGCAGAATTCAGATGGTGTCATCGGTAAACTGGTTACGAGTTGCTTTTGATGGTAAACTCGATGTAACCTCGCATGTCAAAAGAATTGTTGAGAGTAGTAAAATGTTGTCTATATGTTGAAAAGGTTTGTTAAAGAAAGTTGGGTTTTGAAACAAAATATCTTACGGATATGCATCCGTAACTTATGGCTGCGCTGCATGGGCGGATACAAAGAGCAAATCTGTTTGGTATAAGTAAAGCCGACAGTCTCAACCGAAACGTTCAAACTCTAGGCAATAAAATAAGGCCGAATAGCTTGAGCAAGTTCAAAAGGCATATTCGAAAACCGTGCATAGCAACTTTTCAAGACAGATGGAACCAATCGAGTGACGGCAAAACTACTAATAGTTACATCCCTCATGGAAATGGTTCGGAAATGGCTGAACACTTACTATTTGATTGTGATCTCGCCGACGGTGCTAGAGATCATTTATGTAGAGAAACAAAGTTAGTTTGCTAGCTGGTCATGCAAGCTGGTACTTATGTTGCTAATTCACATCGGTTCGTTCGAAAGATTGTGACAAGATTTTAAGAGGTAAACTAGTGGACACGTTAATTTTAAGGTAAACTAATCAAATCTCGATTAATCTCGGAAATTTTAAAAGTGTTTACTTTAATTAAACAAAGAAACAGGTTTTACCCTGGTCAAGCATACAGAGCTCAGGCCAAAAATACAGAATACGGAAAATGCAGTGGGAACTGGATTTAAGCTCGGCCTGGGTGTCATTCTCACAAATAAAAACAAGATTTTGATCTTGTATCTAAGTCTCGAGACAAGCAGGCCCCAGATACAGTGGTTGCAACATACTGGCATGCCAGGAGTAAGTGTTTTCTTGATAAAGTCTCTCCCCAAAAATAGTTTAAGTCTGTTTCGCCTGTTATAGCAGGTACGACTCATGGTGTTCACTGTTCAGGCAGTTGAGAGCCGCGCAGCTATTACGTGCCTTCATTACCGAGTAACACGAATTTAATATCTATTTTCATGTAACCACACCAAATTATGTCAAAGTGGTAATAAAGCTCCATTTAAATACAAAAACAACGTCTATTTAAAAATAATAAGTCAACATTTCTCCCTGTTCTGGGATATCACAAACAATTTCATTCAGTATGTGTACATATCTGAAATATCTGTATAGCTGTGTACCCCCAATAAAATGTCCTATGTTACATTATTTGGCGTAATATGGAACGAGAGCAAATAAAACTTTTCTTAAAGAAACGAACATATTAAATTAAAAATTACAAGGGAAAAGGATACAAATAAAAAAGACACATATTAAAATAAAACACAAAATAAAAAAGGAGAATACATCAAACATTTTAAATAATTGATATTTGAATATTCAATTTTTAATGGTTGAATAAATTTTTCAAATTTTCCAAATTTTTCTGTACTCTTCTCTTTATGTATCCGTATTATACCAATTTTGTTTTGAAAAAGCTCCAGAAAAACGTTTCGTTTATACGTATTCGAGTACATAGGATATATGAGACACGATATATTGATGATGAACATGTACAGCAGAGATGAAATGAATCCAAAGTAAATATTCGAAAAAAAAAAATATTAAATTAATTTTATGTTTGAGTTTTCCCATCTAAAGTTTTTCGAGAATTATACACACAAAAAAAAAGTTCCAGTTATATTTTGTTGTCGTTGTTATCGAATAAAATTTAAATAGAAATTAAAAATCTAGAAAAATAAAAATTTCCGTTGATAATGAAGATGACGACAAAAAGTTCAATTGATTAAGTTTTCATAATGTCTCATTGATGTGGGTTTGGTTACGTACACATCTATAACACACGTACGAAGTGTATATTTTCCTTCAAATTCAACGACAAGTGAATTAAAGTGGATTTTAACGTTATTGTGTTGATCATGATTATTTATAACCTGCCACACACACAAAATAAAACCACATCACAAAATATAAAGTATAAAATTTACCATCATCAAATCGTATTAAACCGTGTTCACAGGATCAAAAGTAACCATGCAACCATAATAATAATAATGGCAACAGCCACCAACAACAAAACATTATGATATCCATTAAACTAATTCTAAAGTAACAGAGCGGGAGAGAGAGCGAGTTTAGAGTATTAAATATCGCACATAAAATTTGGCCGTAAAAAATAGTCGTAATTCCATAAACTCGGATAAAGGCATCACAGTACAGAACAAGGCAAAAGCTTTTTGTTCAGCTGAGCATAAAATACGGTTTATTATATAACGTGGTAATATTAGCGTAGTGTGGAATGTTTTGTTAAAGTATATTGGGAAAATTTTGTTAGTTTTTCATTAATCCGTATGTGTATAGTCTACATCAAATTTTAATCTCGGTACGTGAAAATATTTTTTTTTAAATTTATGTAGTTCTGTGGGTGGAGTAGCTAGTTGCATCAAGTCATGTTATTTTGTAATATAAAAATTTGTTTAGACATGTTTTTGTACTTATCGATTATTTTTTTGTCTATTTTCAGGTAATTTGTCCACTTTTGGAATATTTGCACACGTGAGTATCGATATGAATTATTGATTAAATATGGTTTAATACCACTTGTAACAAATTCTAAAATTTGTACCAATGCTTTTTGGGTATAAAGCTTTAATAGCAACAAATGATCATAACATATTACACCACCATTTATTAACCCGGTTGGGAATTTATCAGAATCCATGTGAATTATTATAATTGTGTAATTTTTTCTAAATGTGTATGAAAAAGAAAAAGCTTATTTTTTGTTTTTTGTTGACGGTACGTTGACAAATGACTGTTAATGATGGGTGATAACAAACGCTTCGTGTTTCGACATTAAATCGAAAGATTCTGATTTATCGCGTGATCGAGAAATATTGCGCCGCTGTAATTTTTCGAGAGTATGCGTTAGTTTCACGGTCTTGAAAGTTAGCATGTTAGCAGCATTCTCCTGGTATCTCAATGGTCTTTTAGTTTGGGCGATTTCTTACGTTACCCGGTAAAACATGCCGTCGTTTGTGGCTACAACCAGCTCTTTCGGATTGAGTTGTAAGCGATGGATCCCGGTTACCATATTCTGTATCCATTGTTTCGCTCGTGCATATATGAAAATAAAAAAAAAATAAAAGAAATGGTTGCCTTGTAAAAATGTTTTTTCCAGGGAGGGCGCAGATTGGCCTTGTTCACTTGAGGCCCGTAACTCCTCGATTTGAAGACGGAAATTATTTGACGAGATACCACGACGTTTCGTACCAAATTTCTTTTTTTTCCCAACATTATGATCTCATTCAAAAATTACACGGGCGGATAAAAAAAAATCCAATATGGCGGCGGCTTGTTCTTCTGCCCCGCCATGCTGTTTGTCACTATTTATAACGATGTATATTTAGTTAATTAACGTTCGATCCGTCAAACGAAATATTTGGCCGAATATAATAATCCCTTGTCGTTGTGGATCGAAATTTTATTGTATTTTCTACCAAATTTTTGGTTATTCGTAAAAATAAAATTTCGCACCACATTCGGCGGTGGCCTCGTTTTTTTATGTTTTACTGGGCACATCGGGATTACCACTTATTTATGTGTTTTGGCGTGTGTTGAGTTATCTGACTGCAAAATTTCAAACATCGATAGTATTACGGCAAACACAACTTTACTGTGTATACATTTTATCGTTAGACGCACAAAATTGTACAATCCAATCCTACTCAAAAAAAAAAGAAAACCGTGGGATTTTTAAAATGGGATTTCTGGTGTGATTGACACCTTTGATTTTACCGGATGGTGGAAGAAACATTATTTACACAATATTATTCTCTAGAAAGGTTTTTCTTTGATATAAAGTTCTTTCTATAGAATCCCAAATTTCCGATATTCAACCGACTGGAATCCAGTTGAACTTCAGAGATATTTTCGGTAGTAGCTGGATTGAATTTCCTTGATGGTGTTGCTGTATGATGCATCACTATCAAAAATTGTTAAGCTGGACAGTTCTTGGCCATACCAATTTGGATTTTCAGGCAGCAACAGGTTTCGAATCATTAATTTGCGGCCTCCCTGGGAAAATTAATTGAATTGGAATAATTAAATTAGAATTTCTGGAACGGAAACTTGATTTATTGGTGAAAGTGTATCGGTCACAAAATTGTCTGCACCGGCTATGTACTAGGAGTAGAAAGCTAATCAATAAAGTTTGAAGTATCTGAACGCGGACAGGCCACGCTCAAATTATGCCTGTAAAATTTGATTTTCGATGAAATGTCTAAAAGTCTAAAATGTTTAATCACGATGTCTGTGCGAGAAATATCTTGGTCTGGGTGAAAGATGAAAAATTATGGAAACTTAATTTGAAATTAAATTTGAAAGTACAGTAAGTAAGATGATTGACAACAGTAAGTAAGGCTGATAAGAGTAACGTAACCGTTCGTATGTACAAAACTGTATGTACTTTCTGTATATTCATACAGAAAAAATTAAATTGCTCTTATCAGACCAGGGTACTTACATATCTTGGAAAAATCGAAAGTGCAACAGGTTTAACACATAAAAATTACATTGGTACGCTACTCGGCCAAGTTTTCCTTTATATTATTTATCAAAATTTCTGCCTAGGATGCGTCACGAAATCCTGGTTTTTTTTAAATCCCGGTTTTGTGTAAAAAAAAATCCGATTTTTCCGAAAATCACGGTATGTGACATGTGAGAAAATGGGACTCTTAAATGATTTTTTGGCAAAATTCAAACTCCGAGTTTGCGATAAAGTTCTAGTTCTGAAATTCTATATGTGGGTACTAAATGGGATTTTAAAATGATGTTTGATAAAATTCTGGAATATTGTCATTAAGGATGGAACTAGGTCATTTCTTAATCGATTATGTTGAAATTCGTCACGTGCGATGGACATGGGGTTGCAAATGTTGCAAGTACAAATTCTTGCATAACAAAATAGTGCAATTATTTTTCTTTTTAGCATGTATCATTAATAGATTCTATATAATCCTCTACTACGTGCGGCACGCAGTGTGACATGTTTACCGCCTCTGACTTTGCAGCCTTGGTTGTTTCTAGTAAGTTTTTGTGCTGATAGATATCTATCTTATACTTTTTACAATATTTGCCACTATTTGCACTATTTATTTATCTTACTTTTATGTTAACATATTATTAGTCCGGCCGGCCCGAATTAATAAAAAATATATTTTTCAAAATCAAGACTTTAGAACTAGAAGAAAAGAAACACCCTTCTTAATATTTTGTAGGCTTTATTTTTCTGTTTTGTCGATAATAATTTTTCTGAAGTTTGCATATAACTATCTTTGCACGCAATCTCACTGCTTACCAATGTAGACTAACCAATTTTGTAGATGCCTGTGGGTTCTCTGGTAATTCCAAAAGTGACAAATCTTTTAATGGGACATTTTAAAGTGTTGAAAGCTTCTTTGCTGACGGTATTATTACCGCAATACCAATTTCGGAAGTGGACAATTTTTTGTATTAAATGCAACAATTTTACTCCTCGTATATAATTTTCAAGTGAAATTGAAATTCATAATGGTTTAGTTTTATGTTGTAGTGATACGTAATGAAAATGAAAATTTGAGTACACATTGGTATCATAAAATTCGTGGCCAGGCCGATATTCAAATTTTGACTATTGGGTTCCACAGTTCCATAGCCTTTCCGCAAGCTGAAATTCCTTTGGAATTACATTCTAAAAATTTTGCAATATATGTCTTAGAACTTTATATTTGAACATAACTTATAGTGTTGATGTTAATTTTTTAAACCTACACTTTTTAACATCAGAATCATAAAACCATTTACACTTTTATGTTGCCACTATTTTTGTGTACCTACACTAATTTTTAACATTAGAAACTTCACACCTATTATTAAACTACCAGCATAATTTGTAATCCATCGAAAGCTATCGAATATCAACCATAACTTTTAATTAAATTTAAAATCAAATTTAACATCATTAAAACCCACAAATTTTAATTAATTGTTTTTTTTACCAGTTTTTAATCAAATCAATTAATTCTCATTGTTCGTCCTGTTTATTTATATCTATATACCTAACATCGATAGCATATTAATTTATTATTCAAATAAAATCGAAAGCTTTAAGTTTCCACGTTGCTATTTTTATTGCGTTGTTTATGTATAAAATTCTGTCACACTTCGGTTTGCTTTCCTGTTTCTATTTATTATTTCCTCTATATTATATTGCTTTCTAATCCCTTATATACCGAGTATATCTACACAAAAAAGGGACACAAATTATTTATATATCGGCAACAGCAACACAAAAAAGCTGATATCTGATTACAAAAACAACAACAAGAAAGCTTTATTTTTATTTTCTCGATAAAAATCGACCGAACAAATTACTTTCTGTTTGCTTTATTTTATTGTTTTGGTATGTAAACAGGAAAGGATTTTCGGACTTGCCATGCTCTCTTTTCATTTTTAATTTAGAGGTTTGGATTACATTATTATACGTATTGTGTGTACACGCTCGCTGCGGAAATAATTACATTATTGAGCAATCAAGATTACAAATAATGAAAGGTTTTTTTTTGTTGGGTAAATAAAAGCACACAAATTGAATAAATACCGTATAAGTAGACAATATTAGTTTATAGGCCGGGGGAACCAAATATTGATTTTATATGTATATTAAGGTGTTAAAGTGAAAATGATAAAGTTTTGCACACTAAGCTTTTATTATATAACACATACCCGAGCTTTTTTGTATATGGTATAGCGTTTTAATAAATTCGATAATTTTAATAAAAATCAAATCAAAGTACAATACATACTATATATACTTGTTGGTGTACCTAGAAGTATAAAACTTTTTCGTTCTAATACACAACCAAAAAATTAGTTTCACTTGTGGAGCTTCGTAAGTATAAAGCGAACAAAAAAAAGAGAAATTACTTAAGAAGGGTGTTGAGTTGTTAAATCGTTTTCTACTTCTTCGTCGTCGTTTTATTTTTTTGGAAATATATAAAATTTTCTGTTCATTTTCGATATATAGAGGAGTACAATTTTTGCTTGAGAATGAAAATGGTATTAAAACTTTTCTTTTTGTATACTTGTTGCCTAGCTGATGTTCTCTGTATATGTTGTTTGTATACCGTATAATACCGTTGGTGTGTATATGTGTTCGTAAACAAGAGTTGATAAAATAAGCGGTGTGTAATCCAGTTTTTAAAAACAATTTTCATTTTTTTTTTGATTTAAAACGAGTACACGGAGCTTTCAGTTCAGAATGATAATAATAAATGTATAGAATATTTATTGATTATTTGAGCAGAATTTTGAAAGCTTGTTAGAGAAATAAAGTTTTGTTTTTTAAAGTAAACTTGAGCGGTACTAAAGATTATAGGAGATAATAGTTATAGTGGTTTTAGTACTAATTTGTTGGTTCGTTGTAGGCAAAGTGCACTATTCTGTTTGGACAAAATTTTAAAGCTTCGTGATTATGAAATTTAAATAAATTGGTGGAACAAGTAAGAAATCGTAACCATGAATAATTATTTTCACTTGTTAGGTTAGATTAGAATGATTATATTATTGGCCTGGCATATACACAATCAGGGTCGTAGCCATGTCACAATATTTTCCCTCCTCATCTATTCATCGAGCCGTCTTGAAATCTCATCAAAGCGTAGGACGCCTGACATGCCGTTGCCGTAGAGAAACCATCTGTCTGAATGTTGACAGGTCTAGTCAACAGACAGGAATGTTGACAGGTCTAGTTTTGTTGCTGGTAACGAGCGGTATATCAACAACCGCCATGGTTGGTGAAATGAAGCAGGTTGTGTCTTGATCTGCCATTTTGTTAAGTGATGAGAGATAATTCTGGGCTACTTTTGACGTAAGGAAATAAAATTTGAGCATCTTATATGAAGTCGGTCTGACCGTAAAAAATGCGAATCTCACTTGCAGATATTACACTATATCTCAACAAGTGAACGAGCCTTATAGTTGAGCTCACTTCCATTTGTTTACCTAGGATATCTAGAGGTGTAAGATGAAATTGAATTTCTAGTGCTTGAGTAGATAAGGGCCCCGCTAATACACAAGACAGCTGTTCGTTGTACTTTTAGCAAGGATTTTAGGTTGGTCAGAATATTTAAAGCCTGCCATAGTAGCGCTATTGTAGCTTTTTTACCGTTTCTAACGTTTTTCCACCTTAGTTGGCTATCCAGAATGAGACTCAGATACATTTTTTTATCAGTGAAGGTCAATCCAATACCACTTAAGCTAGGGGTCGATCTGAGGAAGCTTTTATTTCCTGGGTAAAAGCACCAACTCAGTTTTGTGTGGATTTACATTCACACCGTAACTGTTAGCCCAACTGGAAAGAATGCCAAGCACACTTTGCAAACATTCTCTTAAGGTGCAAGGACATTCACTGAATACACCAATCGCGACATCATCCGAATAAACAACCATCTTAAAACCACACCCTTCCAGGTTTAATAACAAGTCAATTACGAGTATGCGGAGTATGTAGTATGTACCAAGAAAAGGGGTGCCTCTACTCATAAATCTATTGGAAGGCCCCACCCAAACTGACCGTCACTACCCTGCTCTTAAGCATTTGATCTACTCAGCCTCTGAGTAATATACGCACAGAAAGGAGTATGCCTGCGTGATTGCCGCTGGTCTGCCGTTGCTAAAGGCTCCCTATGTAAATTTCCTAAGATGTATATCTCCTCTGCTAATAGTTTGAAACTATCAATCTACAACCTAGAACCTCAACATATGGTTTGCTTTTGTACTTTAACCTTCACCATAGTTGCATCAGAATCCCAATATTTCTGTGGTTCTTCCAGGGATTCACAAAGTAATTCTATCGAATTGGACATCTCCGTGTCTGAAGAGAGTGTTACTACCTCTGCACCCATTTCAAGGGGAGAAAGAAATGTGCCAGGTAAACTTTAATCCAGAATTAAAGAGATATTTATTTGATAAGTGGTATTCAAAATTATAGTACAGTCGAAACTCGATTATCCGGGACGCTCGGGACCAGAGGCTTCCCGGATAATCAAAAATCCCGGTTGATCAAATTTTTGCGTTTAATAAAGAAAAACACACTAATATAACATTACACACAACCGGTAATCCTTTTACATTTTTGAAAGCCTGCGCATTTTTTCTAATAATGAGTAGTTTACACTTGGTATGTTCCTAAAGCATTCGAACACACAATACCATTAATGCGTTCTTAGCGTCCTTAACACATTCTACAGGGAATTTATTTCTGGAAAATAAGGTATTTCAGGGTAGGGCTTTCAGAAAATTCCCGTCTCATCCGCATTATAAATCTAATCGTGCGATAAACGACCCCTTTGCTTTTAGAGTGTGTATTCCTTGTCGACATGCAACTCTATAGAAAAAAAAATTGCGAAAAAAATCACGGTTAATCAATTAAAATTCCGGATAAACAAGTGACTCAAAAAAAGCATCAGCAAACAAAATTCACGGATAATAGAGGTTTACGGATAATAGGATCCCGGATAAACGAGTTTCGACTGTATATAGCATATATTATGAAAAATATAACATTTACAAGAAAAACGGTTATGAACTAACAGGTTCTAAATAAATTTTGCAACAATACCGGTCCAGATCTGTATTCTAAAATTTAAGCGGAAACGGCGTATTTTGTAAAACCCTTTTTCAGTAAAAATTTAGCCCTGTACAACCCATACGGATTGATTGATACGGATGAAACTTCATACTTAGCTTCTTCCATAAATTGGGAGATCCCTGTGATTTTTGGTCGAACTGATAAAAAATGCTTTATTTCATTAAAGTTTGACATTTCTAGAGACCAGACAGATTAACTTCATACTAAGGCTATTTTCGTAAATTGAGAGTACGAGAAGTAGCAGCTTTGGTCGGTAGGAGCTTTTATAATTTTTCCAATAAAGATTAAATTTTTAACAAGAATTACACTTGTTAGTTGGAAATTTTAGCAGAGGTGCAGGTTCTTCTCTCGGATAAAATGTACACTAAACCAAATAATGAATTTCTGGCAAAAATGGTTCTGCTCTAGAAAAACGTAAGTATATTTTACTTTTCAGCTGATGTTTCTTCTGCGCTAGCGATTTCCTCAACAACTCAAGCTTTTAAATCACTTCTAGTCGCTCCAAAAATTTTCTAACTAGACTTCAGTGTACTCATTGCTTCTTTTACAGTTTTTTTTCCTGTCAAGCTTTAAATAAAATAATTGCTTTTCAATAAATAATAGCTCGACTTAAAGTTAAATTTCTACTAATTTTGGAGGCTTATCTTTAACTTCAAAATATGTGTTTAATTCGATCCATTACAGAACATCGTCTTATAGTAATTAAGATCGCCTCTTAAATCGAATAAGCGACGCAAATAAAATCGAATAACTGAATAAATTCACTTATGAAGTGTTAAATAAGTGAATTTATTCAGTTATTCGATTTGATTTCGTGAATGCCACTTAGTGAATTCTGTAAATTAAGTATTCGTATCTCACATAATAAATCATACGGCTGGCAGCGTGTGGTGCCCTCAAATAATATTAATGACTACCAAGATGGCGAGTTTGAAGAAACAAAGGTCAATTGTGAAGGGGTCCATGACGAAGTTACTCACATATACGAGGAGCAACATAGAGAATGCTAACTTAGGTGAAATTTATGTGAAACAAGATAGAGCGTGAAAATTATTGAATGAATTCCAGAGTATCGAAAGAGAGATGTTCGATTTAGATTATGAAGTCAAGTCAGACCTGCCAGGATTCGAGGACAAGTATTACTCAGTTCTCGCAGTACTGAATGAAAGTCTTATCACTACCCAAAAGCTAGAGACCACAATGTTGAACACATCCCAACAACCAAATACTGTAGCCCGTCTGCCAAAGATTAACATTCCAACATTTGATGGGGACTACATGGAATGGCAGTTTTTCTTCGACATTTACAGCGCTACAATTCATAATAGAGATGATTTGATGGCAGGGCAAAATTTTCAATATCTGAAGAGAGAAGCAGCGGTACTTATTCGTCATCTGCCCGTAACCGATACAAGTTACAATGAGGCGTTCCAGAATCCAGTATTATGCAACCAAATTCCACTAACATAAAGAAAATAGCAGATGCCCTAGATGAGTCGATCAGAGGGCTTAAAGTGCTAGGTCCTAATGCCGAGAAAAGGGATCCTTGGCTAATTCACATCGCATTGAATAAATTGGACAGTGGAACCAGATCTCTTTGGGCACAGGAAACATTGGAGAATTATTTCCCTACAATTTAACAATTATTTTCTTTTCTTGGAAAGCGCATATTCATGCTGGAATCCTTAAGAGGTTATACAAAGAAACTCAATATAGCTCGCCCACCAGTTACATGCGCTTACCCCGTTGAAGCAACAACAGGAAACCCATGTCCAATATGCAAGAAGATGGACACCGAGTATATACACATGCCACAAACATAAAAATATGACATCGAGCGGCAAGGCAGACGCAATCCAAACAGATCCAAGTAATAGATGCTTCAACTGTTTGGCGGTCATAGAGTACACGAGCGCGGATCCAAATTAAGATGTCAATACTGTCATCGTAAGCATCACACATCGCTGCCCGGGTCAAGGACAATAAGCGAAGATCAACAAACAGGTCAAAAGCTGATTTATCCACTAGTAATGAAGCATCCGGCTCGAAGGACAAAAAAGATGAAACCGAATCGAAAACGTATACGGCAAGGCCGTTATTTTCTCAAGGGATATTACCAACAGTGTCGATTAAAATTAGAGATGCCAACGGGCAATGGCAAAAAGACCGAGCGCTATTGGACTCTGTATCACAGACATCTTTGATCAGGTGAAGGGACTCGGATAAGCAAGCATGGGAACAACCGAAGGCGAGGTGACAACTAGCGGATTCCAATTATAGCAAGCCTGGTCACATTGATGTGCTGGTGGGGGTGGACATATTTTTCAAGGTTCTAGAATCTAAGAGCTAGGTTGGATAGTGGCTGGGAGCATTGCAAAAGATAGCGTTACAAACATAACCAGGAACTTTAACATCCTGCTAGACATTGAACAATCCCTACGCCAATTTTGGGAAATAGTATAGAACTTCTAAGGGCTATCAGAAAGACACCAGAGGATGGAAAATGTGAAGCTGTATTTAAAACAACGACCAAGATAGGTGGAAACAATAAATTTATTGTTGCTGGGAACAGCCTTTCCTTTAAAGGAAAACAGTACAACAATAAAAGTTAGGGTCGTTTTTGACGCGGCCAGTCCACCAAGTCGTCTACGGGACTATCTTTAAACGGCCCCACAGTTCAGCCTCCACTTGTAAACATACTGATAAGGTTTCGACAACATAAGTTCGTTCTGTGTGGCGATGTATGGAAAAGATGTATAGGCAGGTATGGGTATAGATATCGAAAATCAACAATGCCAAAACATTTTATGGCGAACCAATAAACACCATCAACCAAGCACGTCTAAATTGAAAACACTTATATATGGAACAGCAGCAGCAGTCTTCTTAGCAATCCGAAGCATAAGGGATATTGGCATACAATTGCAGTCTAGTCAGCCAGAGGCAGCAAAAGCAATATTAGAAGATATGTATGTCGATGGCATGATGACCGGAGTAGTTTCACTATCACAACTCAAGGATCTAATGCAACAGGTGACAAACTCTTTAGGGAAAAATGGATTTCTACTTAGGACATTCTTAACGAATAACGATGAGTTGCGATCATTTATTCAAACGTCCAAAGAGAAGGAGAGTAACGAAATCGGAGAACAAACGGATACGCCAAAGGAGCTGGGCCTTCAATGAGACCCTTCAGAAGACTCATTTAAATTCACTGTGCAATTATCGGAGCGCGACAAGCACACCAAGCGAATTTATTGGTTTCACCAATAGTAGTCAAAGTGAAAATTATATTCTAAAATCTCTGGATACATAATTTAACCTAGGATGAGAAGCTTCCGCCAAGCGTTCTGACACAGTGGATTGCAATTAGAAGAGATATAGTCGAAACTATCCGATTGCGAATTCCAAGATGGTTACAGTCTAATTGGGTTTAGTGATGCAATGAAACATGCATATGCCGCAGTGGTATAGGCTGTAGTAGAAACAACGATGGACCTCGGGCAAATATAATTGCATCCAAATCTCGCGTAGCACCAGTAAAAAGCAAATTAGTATACCACGGCTCGAATTAATGGATGCAGTGATGCTAGCGAATCTGGTGAAATTAATAGAAGAGTCATTGACCATGCAAATATCAAAAATCACATTATTTACCGATTCACAAATTATGTTGGATTGGTTATCAGCGCATCCAAGACGTTGGACAACATTCGTGGCAAACCGAGTTAGCGAGATAATGCAACTATACAAGCGAGAACATTGGCGACATGTTGCATCAAAAGACAGTTTTGCAGATATTGCTTCTCGAGGCATGAGTACGATGGAGTTGGCTGAAAGCAAGCTGTGGTGGTGTGGGTCACATTGGCTAGTGGATGCTGAACAGATGATAACGACTCAGTCCAAAGGCTTACAGACTGAAAAAATCACTAATGAAGAATTACGTCTCGCAAAGTTGGATACATTTGTTGTATCGATCAACAATTTCCTAGACAATTTCATTAACAGGTACTCCAGTTTTGCTAAAATGACAAAAATACTATCAATCATTAGGCGATACTTCCACTACCTAAGGCAAAAGGTAAATCACACACAAGGGATGAGACAGTCAAATAGAGAGGAGATAGGAGCTGCTGAGATGATTCTTATAAGAGAAATTCAGCGATTGAAGCTTCTTACAGAAATATCCGCATTACAAAATAAGAAAAAATTGCCCCAGCACAGTAAATTAATAAGCATGAATCTCTTTATAGACGAGAGGGTTCGCCACCATTCAATGTCAAACACCCGATCGTATTACCAGCGAACCACCATGCAGTCAAATGTCTGGTACGAGATACGCCTATTCTCTTTAATCATCCTGGGATAAGTCTGCTCACCAGCATCGTATGGCGAAGGTTTTGGATAATCAGAGGTAAAGTGCTATCCAGAGCCATAGTAACCAAATGCATAAGTTGCATTAAGCATAGTCCAAAAACAGAAAATCAAGTAATGCGAAATCTGCCATCTGAAGGAGTTCAATACGTGCATCCGTTTCACAAAGTGGACATAGTTTATTATGAGCCATTTAAAGTGCAGCCAGTACGAAGAAAAGGTCAAGCTCCAATAAAAGCGTACGTCTGTATATTCGCAATCTTACGACCGAAAGCTTCTTGGCTGCTCTCACCAGATTCATAACATAAGTACACTGTAACAGTGTATATTTTGTTATTTTGGCATAAACTTCACTACGATTGAACGCGCCATTTTTTAACTGGTTTGATGTTTGCTTTCTTGTCCACCATGGTCAATTTGATTTCAAAATTTCATATAGTTAAAATTTTCAAAATGTTGAAAGCACGCGAGACATAGTCATGTCTTGAAGGTGAACATGCTGCTTGTTTAGCAAACTTTTATTCTCGTCCAAAACCAAACATTTTAAGCTTTATATGTTTTATAATCAGAATTTTATTCGAACAATTTTTTAGCAATAATTTAGCCAATCTAACACTGTTTTGGCGCCAATAAAAACAAATAATAGTTGGCAACATCGCGTGTAAGCAGATCCTTTTCTAATTTAGCGGGCAACATTTAAATTAAGCAAGTCTAATTTTAAATAATTTTGAGGTGTGAGGCTTACCTTTGCCCCTGAAAGTGCTCTATTTGAATATCACTGTAAAAGAACTAATAATATTTTTTCAATCAATCTTGTATTAGACAATGAAACGAACCAAAACACAAAATATAGTTTAAAATCATTGAACCACCTAATTAAAATCTAATATATATAATAAAATTTAATTTAATATATTTCAAAACATGTGAATTAATTTTTGTATGCGATGACATATAAAATGTACGTATCTTTATCATAATCATTGTCTATTGTTGAAAAATTTATATATTTTTTTTTATTATGAATGTCCATTTAATTTTCACCCTATCTCATACACATAATTATTATGTTTTATGCAATTTTGTGGTTTGTCTATTATGTGAATATATACCTCTGTCTATATATCATATGTAAAAGTCAAAATCTCTAACCAACATTTTTTTTTTTTGTAATATCCATCATCGATCCTATCGATCTTGTGTGTGAAAACACTAGTATTATTTATATATTGTGGAATGGGGATGAATAGAAGGGTAAGTTTGGTCGCTTGGACTACTACTATAATTATTGCAACACCAATAACTCCACATGTGTATTACATTCACATTGGTCATGTATTCATGTGTACGTTTGGTCGAAGGAGGTGAAAAACTAAAAATTTACATAAATTGTACAACTACTGTTATGAATACCCCTAATTTCAACCCTGTTTATGTGTATACGTATAAATTATTATGATGGATAGATAAAATTACTTAATTAGGTGTGGCAAAGCATTTTATTTATAAAATTTAGCATACACATGTGTGGGGGGAGGGAGGTATATAAAATTAGTTCGTCGGTCGGTTGGAAATAATAAAAATGAAAATTAATTTGATTGAATTTTATACACTACGTACAACGTATCTGTAGTGAAATAAAATTAATATCAGGCACTTGGTTCACTACTTATAAATACTATATGTGTTTGGCCCTTTGTATATTATATAGTGTCTCGTCGTCGTTTAGATTAATGCCTGTTATCATTGCAGTAATTTAATTTTTATTATTGTATATAAATACTTCATGGCGTGCCGCACCACAATCACTCAACACATTTTTTATATAGCGCTAATTTAATATCAACAAATTATGTGTTTTTTCGTGTAATTTAATTTATTTATTGTGTTAATTATTTAAATCACACAATATAATTATTTACAAGGTGCTCATATATACATACATACAACACTCGTGTAACCTTAACAATAGTACGTACTTCTCGTTTATTTACACAGTCATTATATTCTCAGTTTAATATACCCCAAGTATATATGCCAAAATTAAATTAAATGAAAAAAAAATTAATTTTTAAAAATCTAATATTTCAATTTACATTTACTTGTTTTTAAAATGTACGGCATATAAATGGTACACACAAAAAAAATTCTCCTAAATGTATTCACACCCCCCAAAAAAAAACACTCGACATCATCTTATAAATAAAATATTTTCTCTCTTCTCCATTCTTATTTTATTTTTTCACAATTTCCATGAATAAATTAAAATACAAAAAAAAATCGTTTTTCCACTTTGATATTTGTCTTTTGAATTTTTTTGCCGAAACAAAACACTGTATATGTGTACGTATACATTTTATACAAAAGCTTTATTGTTGACAGCTGTTTTGTTGTAATCAAAATGAAAATTTATTACATTTTATGTCTTTTCGTTGTTGAATTCGTTAAAAAGGCCGAAGAATTTCTCGAAATATTTTTGAAAAAAAAAAATGTCCTTTTATTTTTTGAACACAAATAACAATAAAAAGTTTTTCTTCCGATCCTACGTACATTCGTGTATCGTAAAAAGCTCGGTTGATTCAAAGTTTTGGTTGATTGAATTGTTGATTGAATTATAGATTTTTAGTTTGGGACCATCCTATGAATATAATATACGTATATGTATATCGTACAGTATTATATGCAGGACGAAAAGGAAAATATAAGGAAAATTTAATTTTCCTTTTTTTCGTTTGTTCTGTGCCTTTCGCTTTTCTATCATTGAAATGGAATTTATCTCAATTATAAAGTAATTTTTTTTTTCGTTCATCTTGTATTTTTCAAGACTGGGTATAGATATATATATTTAGAAATGAAAAACTTTTTTTTTATACGAAGGCTTAAAAGTTTTATGAATAACGATTGGTAGGTAAACGATTTTGTTGTTTTAAATTGATTTTTCATGAAATATTTGTTTTAATTTGATCTGTGTGCGGAAAGATTTTTTGGTTGAAAACAAATTTATGTCGTGTGCTTTTAAAAGCTTTTCATCAATTTTAAGGTTATTTTTAGATTTGAAATGTGGTTGATTTAATGGAATTGTTTTATGAATGATGTTGATGGATTTATTCACTAGCACATGTCATCTACTAATTATGTTAATAAATTTTCAAAAATAATCATCTTAATCTTTTCAGATCCGCTTCTGGGCGTATCTAGGTGTAGATATCCCAGGGCCGCCTTAGTTTACTTTTCGACTACGATTTACTTTTCGACTGCGAACTTTTGTTGAAGCAGATTATAAGACTTATCTGGTAATTTGGGGCCCGCTACCAAATGTGACAATTAATATTATTAGCAACCTGTAGATATTTAGTTTAAGCTCGCTTGTGACGTTGCGAATTATAATTAAACCTGTTCATCTTCTTGAGTTGTGAGTTTCTCAAAATAAAGTCACGATGCGTTTATCTTTATACAGTGACCTTGATTTAGTTTTAGGTTCATTGATCTGAAGATAAATTTGTAAAAACATTTATTCTCAAGGAGTATCGTTGGTATAATAGCCACCGGAATAAAATTATGATTCTAGACTGCGTTAAAGAGAAGCGCCAAAGAAAAACTAAAGAAGATTTGGACCGTACTCCAAATGTAATTTTGACACTTCCATTTCGAACCAACAATCAATATTTTGCAAATTGCAATAAAAATGTTGACTGCAGCTGTACGCTGCCCGCTCAATATTGCTCCTTCACTTAACCAATTATGATTTTTGAGTTGTTGTACAATATTTAGCATATAAACTTTAAAAGCAATATTTCCATTTTAACTTTTTGTTGCTTATAACACTTAAATACTGGGATGACGTAAACAATTTTATTTGTATCTCTCACTTTTTATATGTAGAGGCGTTTTTTTAAATACATATTTTTTATGTTTTAAATTTACATATAAATGTTTCTTTTTAAATTAAACGACTGTACTAATGTCGTTGTGTAATAAAAAGTTGATTAGAATAAAACTAACTTCAAAATGTCAAATCGGGCTATGTGGTTCTGAGATCGTCACACTCTTGCCTTACTTTGAGAAAAGTGAGAAAAAAATCGTTCCGTGGCAACTTTGTGAAATTGGGCCCTGGGCCAGATATATCCATACAAGTTGTATGTGAACAAAAATTAAATTTAAATTCCGCACGTTAAAAGTATAAATTTGTCGGATTATGGCTATGTGGTTCTGAGATCCTCACACTCCTGCCTTACTTTAAGAAAAGTTAGAAAAAAATCGTTCCGTGGCAAGTTTGTGAAATTGGGCGCTGGGCCAGATATATCTAAACAAGTTGTATGTGAACAAAAATTAAATTTAAATTTCCCACGTTAAAAGTATAAATTTGTCGGATTAGGGCTATGTGGTTCTGAGATCCTCACACTCCTGCCTTACTTTAAGAAAAGTTAGAAAAAAATCGTTCCGTGGCAACTTTGTGACATTGGGCCCTACAGAACTATTACAAAATTCTAAAAATTAACATGGACATTGGCATTTATATATCTTTCTGGGAAACATATCGGGATCAATGAGAACCGGGCAAAATCTTGATTAGTAATTGTTTGAATGGCAAAAATACTGTAAATCATAACTCATACGTTGCGGGGCCATATTTGCCCATGCTCGAACTATGAGAAAATTTTTAAAATCGTTACGATTATTGGACTTTTGTATCATAAATGCATAGCGATATTGATGAGCATTTCTTTAAATTTTGACTAGTGTATATATGAAATCTAAAAATTCAACAAACTTCAATTTAATTTAAAGTTTATCTTGTTATAATATATAGCATAATGTTTTTATATCACATTATTAATTGTTTTATAATTAATGGTATTTTAAACATATTGGTACGATAGAATTTGGAGATATACGTATGTATTGAAAATTTACAATATGTTTACTTTATCGTGGAATTTTTTAAAAAAATTATTTACGCCTAAATGTTTGTTTTTCATGTATAATCACTAATACACACAAGCAATTTTTACTTACGATTTTTTTAGTAATTATTTCACGTCAGTTTGATTGGATATATCTGGCCCAGGGCCCAATGTCACAAAGTTGCCACGGAACGATTTTTTCTATTTTTTCTCTAAGTAAGGCAGGAGTATAACGATCTCAGAACCACATAGCCTTAATCCGACAAATTTATACTTTTAACGTGCTAACTTCCTTTATCATGTCTAATTTAATTTTATTTTGTACAAATACATGTTCTATTGATATAACGTTTCAAACTGGCTAAAATTCGCATAATTTAAAAGTAACGAATTTTATTTTTGTTTTTAACTTGATTTTTACTAAATTCTCGGCTGGGCTAACTTCACCAATTTCTTTTTATTATTAATTAATTTTAACAAATTCTGGGCTGGGCTAACTTCACACAAGAGTAAATGGGGTTTTCATTGATTAGGGTTGCCTGATGAATTTGTTTTATTTTCTTTTTTTAACTTCACATACGTATGAAAACTTTCATCTCGACCTGCAAAAAATTAAAGTCAGTAACGTATAATCTGTATCCCGAAAATGACACCCATATCATCAATATAGGCGTAGATAGAAAGTAAGTGTCAAAATTGATACTCCCCCCTTGCCAAAAACAAACGTGAGTAATGTAATCAGCACCTCCGAAATTGACACCCACATTGGCGTTGATAATACAAGTACCAAAAAAGACGCCATTTTGAATTCAGAAAAACGAAAGTCGGTAACGTAATTAGTACCGGGAAAACCCCGAAAATTACTCCCATATCCGGCATTGTAGGCGTAGATATTAGTAGGTACTAAAAATGACACTACCTTCATCTCGCGTTGTATAAAACAAAATTTCACCATCTCGGATCTTAAAACAAATGCTATGTTCCTAACTAGTATTCCCTAAAACCGCGAAATGGGCATCATTGGAGAAAACCAAAATCACTTGCCGAATTTTAGTTGCAGAACAGTTTCTTGTCAAAAATCGTCATTTCATACAACATACGACTACATATACATTTTTATTGAAATCGGCACAGTTGTTTTTGAGTTTATCGATCGAAAATGCACCTATATGAAAGCTGCAACTTCCGGTAGACCATTTTTAGCTATAAACCATTCTCAGCACTCATAGAACATATACACTAATTTTTATCAAAATTGGTACAGCAGTTCTTAAGTTTAAAATGATACAAACACACACGTCATTTACAATAAATCTACAACTTTGGCTTGAAAAGTTATTAACATGAAAATACAAAATAAAATAAATCCGTTTTGGATTTTAAAATTAAAAATATAAAAGTAAAGTACCAAGTAAGTAATAATAATAAAATCACTGACATAAAACTACCTTTATCTACTTCTAAAATTTACTGGTTCATTATCGTCATAGTTGGCTCAGAGATTAGCATTGCCAAGTTGTACATCTTACATCCAATTAAATTTGGTGGTTGTCGCTGTATGTTTACGTGGCATGGTAGATCATGGACAAAAACCCAATTACTTGTCCAGGCAGGACAAGCAGCACTACACTTCTTTTGAATTTTTTCAATAGTTTGGATATGTTCTTCGTAGAACGGACACCACACATTTACAGCATATTCCAGCTGAGATCAAACGTAAGCACAATACAGAATCTTAATGGTCTCTAAATCAAAAATGTCACCCGTTCAACGTTTGACAAAACCGATAATTTTGTTCGCTCTAGCGATACACAGCTCAGAGTGCTTATGTTTTCAACAAAAGTAACCGCTAGTTGCACTTTTCAATCTTGAGGCTCAAATAATTAAACCGCATCATATTGCTAGGTTGCCAATATCTTTTTGTAGTAATTTGCATCGTAAACAGACTCAACGGTTCTCTAAATTTTGCAGTCATCTGCGAACATCAGAATTTTTGAATGCTTTATCACGTCAGTATGTAATATAACATCAAAATCGAAGGATCAACCTGGGAGGATTGTAGCACACCAGAGGTTGTTTGTAATGTAATCCACCTTTTATCTCCAAATAAGCTTTGAATCAGGCTAAGAACTGGCTAGAAAATCCGAACTTGAAAATATCTTCCAAAGTTTTGCAGTGGCTGACAGAGTCAAAACCTTTTGCACAGTTGGTGTATATGATATCAACTTGTTTGAGCTTCTTAATTTCTTTAATAGAACATAAAACCGTGTTGGTATTGCGACATATGCCATCGGAGCACTGCTTTTACGTATAGTATAGATGTGGTATGGTATATATAGATGTAATTACAAGAAACATCATTTCTAGATCCAGTCTTGAAAATAGGCGTCACCCTATTTATTTCCCGGTTTTGTGAAAAAAAACGTCGTTTGTTGCTTAATCCTAATGTTTGGATAAGATTGAATGGCAGCTTTACGTTCACATCGAATTAAATTAATCTGATTTTAATCTGACGTTTGTCGATGATGATATAAATAGCACAACACTGCAAATGAATGAAGCAGAACAACAGCGGAAATATAACACACTCACAGATTTAGAGGCCAGGGTTCATTTGCAACAGCAAAACGAACAACTTGCAGCAGATATGTACTACTATGATGTGCATCACTACACGACTTCATATTCAACGATAACTCTCTCGATTGTACTCCTTGCAGCGGTCTACTTAAAATTTAAGGGACTAGCACGGTCGCTGAAACCTCTTCCACGGCCCAACATGGGATCTCAAGATTAGACAGCTGTTAAAATAATTAAAAATATGTTAAATATATAGTTTTATATACCTTACATAAATACAGTAAGACCTCACAAGGAGTAATCGTTCTAGGCTAAATCAGATAAAGCGCTGATAACAACAAGCGAAATTAACAAACAATATTTTACTGTTATATTTTTTCGGTATGATATCAAAGGGCCGAAAGTCGAAGGGCCAAATTTCAAAAGGCCGAATGTCGAAGGGCCGAATGGGTCGAAGGGCCGAATTATTATTTTTTGATTTTTTGTTTTTAGAAATATATTTTTTTTTATTTAATATAATTTTTTTTTTGCATGACAAAATTTTCCTTCACGAAAATGTATCGCTGACTGATGATACGTGGAATTTTATGAATATAAAATAAAATTTATAAGAAATTCATTTGTTTAATAAAAAAAAATTTACCAAATATTCCATAAAACAACAAATTTAAAAAATTGTATTTCTAAAAATAAAAAAATAAAAAATGGCCCTTCGACCCATTCGGCCCTTTGACACATGCGGCCCATCGACATTCGGCCCTTCGACATTCGGTCCTTCGACACATTCGGCCCTTCGACATCCGGCCCTTTGTACCCATTCCATTTTTTCATGTTAAACCCTCCTCCTGATAATAATTCAAATATATGATTCTGAGCAGTCGCTGCACTTTCTAGACCATGTGCGTCCATGAAATGATCATCCACATAAAAATCTCTTAGGGTAAGTTGTGATCCGACAGCATATTTTGCAGCGTCACCCAGAGTTAGTTGTTTTAGATTTCTTGTTGCTAAATTTTTTGTGGATGCTTGCAGTGCACAAGGTCGCCGCCATAATATTAGTCAAAATAAATTCTAGTTTATTTTATTAGTATTTTTAAATTTCCTTTGAAGATAAAATTCGTAATAAAAATCAGCTTTAAGTTGGGTGATTGCAAGATTCCCGGTTGTTGGATTAAAAATTGTCGACTAAAGTTGTAAACAAAAAGTGTTGTCACTTTAAAAAAAATGCTGACGTTCATAAAAATTCTCCGAAACATTGTGAAGTGTAATTTTCATTACGGTGCAATGTTTATCTGTTTGGCTAGAATTGTTTGATGATAAACACTAAACTTGTGTTTCGTTCGTGTTCAGAAACGATTTGAGATTCTCCATGCGTTCGTGTAAATCGTACGAAATTGCTTTGTGTTTTGGAATAAATAATGCTACCACCCGATGCAACGAATACAACTGTTTTCACAGATACAGGGACCTAAAAGCTCACCTAGAAGTTATGAATTTGAAGTTTCTAAGTTTCAACACAGGGCGAGATGCCGTTGCCATTGAAGAACACACCAAAATTTATAATGGTGGATTAAACCAGACCCTTCTAGATTTTATTAGACTATATAAATCAGTTTTAAATCTCCTTTTTGTTAAATATGCCAAATTTCGTACTTATTATCTTGAAATTTGAACCTTTAATTTAATCTTACTTTTGAAAATAAACGAACCCTTTGGTTGCGGCCTAACCAAATTGCCTCTTTGCGGTGGCTGTTATCAATAAAGCGAGAACACATGTAAAATAATGTGTAACCGAGCTAGCAATTCCACTCACTCTTTTTAAGCGAGCATTTTTATAACATACATATTATAATTCACAATTTTGTATCATCATTACAAAGAAATAAAAATAACAAAATTAAGCTTTTTACAATTGTTAGATTTTAATGGACAGCGCCAATTTTGCTTATATAGTTGCATTATATGACGGTTTTAAGATATTCAAGATTTGTATTCAATCTAAAGAGTTCAATTATTGTTCATATCGACGATACTACCTTGAAGCATTAGTTGGACTTGGCTTAAAAGCTTGGCCTGAGGTTTCAAGCTCTAGAATCTTATCGGATTAAATACAATTAGAAGCTTGCGACACCCATCCCATAGCCACTGGACCTTATCAAATAATCCAATACAGTCCTCCTATAATATTCTCCTCGAGTTTATCGTAGAATTTGCGTTACGTGTTTGACAAAATTGAAGGAAATTATGATATCTGAAAACAAAATAAGTTTGCCAAACTGACAACCAACTAGGGAACAATCACATTGGGATTAATTTTTTAGAAACGTGGTCGAATAAATTTGAAGGTAGACCATCGATAACCTTTCTTAATTATCTTTGCGGCCACGAGCTATTTGTGTCAATGTTTTGGCTCGTAAAAGCTGACAGGATTTCATTGGGGTCCATACAAATTTTGCAATCTAAAAACCAGTCACTACTAGTCATTCGTTGGAAGTAATGGTTTTACTGAATTAGAGAATAAATTTGTTAAGTTAAATTCTCCCTATCTGTCGCTCTATCTAGCTTTCACATCTCATGAAGGGATTTTGCCGCCTACACTACACAGCGCAGTTAAGGTCTTCCCCTACGACATACACCAACTGGTTGTTGATGGTACACATTATTAGTCATTCGTTCTTGTGGAGACCTTCCATCGTGGCTGAGCCATCTAACTGGATTAGATATGTCGTTCAACCGAATACATTATTCGTTGTTTACAACTTTATTTGGACTAAAGACCGAACAAATGACATTATTTTGACGGTAAATAATAATCTACAACCGTTAGAGGTCGTGGTCCAGCTCTCGCTTCCGAACGATATGTTTTGAGTGCCTACTTAACTTCTTTGAGTGGTTTACATTTAGACCTTTAACAATATGTCTTGTGGGGCTATTTGATTTTCTGACTGGTCCCCCACCTCGTTTTTTATATGCCTTTTCTATATGTACTTGTTAAATTGTTTTTAGGGTGTTAACTCCTATGAGTGGGTTAGATTTACAGACACAAGTCTCACGGCATTTGTTGTAAGATGTCACATAAGGACATGATTCCTCAAAGCCTCATATAAGGTGCATGTGAATTCGCTTCGGTTTCCAGAATGTTCTAAGTTGGCATCATGGAGGTATAACACCACTATATTTTGTTAAACAAATTAGTCATATGTCATTTCTCGCGAATCTGTCGTCATGAGGGTATGACACCGTTGTGGTTTGTGCCAATCAAAGAGTTTATGTAACGTTTCTCAACGGTCTCGAAAATAGACGATTTTTAAAGTAGAATAGACGAAAATAGACGAACTGACGTTCATCATTTTACCTACACATTTTTATTCGAATTGTTGATCAAGGAGTCAAATCTAATTAATAAGATGAACATAATGGTGCGTTCCAGAGGTCCTGGTTGATACGATCATTCAAGTATGAAGATTAGGAGAACGCTTGAGGTCTGACAGCTCATATAAAATAATCTCAATTACATCAATCCTCTGTTCATAAACTTTTCTGAACTCATTTAGATCAATAGTAATGGATCGTTCTATAAATCCATGTGGAATGGAGGAAAACAATAATTTGCGGTTAAAGCAAAAACTATCGAATACAGTTCTTTCGATCAGTTTAGTAATGCAGGATAGTTTTGCAATTGACAAGATATAGAGTTAGACATGTCTGATGTCGAAACTATGAAAGACTCTTTTCATGTTTACAGAAAATTTCTAGAGTGACTATGATGTTTGAATAAAGCTGGTAAAGGCAGCGCTAAATGGCCAGTGTATTTTTAGTACCATCGGATGTAGACCAGATAGCGGCCTGATAAGAAATCTTCTTTCAGATTATTGATCTTATTCAGTTGTGTAAGGCTGAAAGTCAATGTTGCAAAAATAATGATAAAGTGTACGTGTCCGTGATAATTTTGGGATGATTAGATGAATGATTAACGTACTCAAGGTAGAACGGTAACCACCATCTGTTCTCTTGAGATTTAGAAATTGTCGGAATCGCTCAGGATTACCAATAGGACCAGATTGAATAACGCTTATATGTTTATTATAAAGTTGGTTGCACAAAATTAGGAAATCACCATAAAAATTTAAAAATTCTGTGTAAATGACTTCCGAGTTTGTTTAAAAAATTTTAACGATAGTTTTTTTCTGTGTTTACGAGGCATTCGTTTAGTTTTCTCACCACTTTCGGGTTTCATTGATGGCGGTTTTCTTGTTATAGCGTTATTTTATCGTTAATATTAGCTGTGTTTTTTTATGCTTGAACTAGTCTGGTTCAGTTCATGATTCAAGAAACAACTAAAAGGCGCTTACTATATTTCAAATCAAAATTTGTGATCTGAAACAAAATTAGAATCAGGTTTTCTATACAAAATTTGAACTGATATGGATCAATGGGTGTCATGAAACACAGACATTGCTAGATGCGATTTGATTCCAATTTGTAAGTGGTGTCAAAATTATCAAAAAAATTTAAAGATGAGGAAAATATGTCCTATTCTAGGTTTTACACGACCATAGTGAAATATAACTCGATAAGAGTGATTAAAAGTTATTTAAATATAAATAAGATATGCTACATAATGATGCGAGTTTATTTGCTGTTTTTGGATCAAACGGTGACATCACAACAAAATTTGTCTAATTGCGGTAGTTTTAACAATAATGTCGAATTCTTAGTCTTATATAGTTAAACATAAATAATTTTAAATAGCATATCATATTATTTTGCAGTAATACGTTCATTTGGAATGAGTTCTTATTATAATTGGATATATCGATTTAGTTTTACAACATTGTAAATTAACTAAAACAGCATTCAGTTGGTTAACCATAAACCACAAAACCACCACTGAATCACAAAATCTAATTTAGCTGAAATTTTATAAAATATAAAAACTCATTCAACACCTAACCAACACAATTTAAAAATAACTCAACTTTGTTTTTTTTAGTTAGCCGCACTTTAAACTACTCAAATTAATATTTAACTCATGCTGTAATCAGTGTGTGCAGAACGACAACAAAACCTATACCCAATTTATTAAAGTACTTTTACAATAAATTTATTTCAACTCCTATGTGCCCCCCTCACTTTGCATTACACATTTATTTTGCATTTTACGTAAATCGCTTGAATATTTTGTATTTTTGTTATCATTTCATGTTTGTAAAGCGACTTGCCAAACCAAAAATTAAAATATATTCTGTCGTGGTTAATTAACTTTTTTGCCGTAATTTTAATATTGTTTATTTTATTTTTTAATTTAATGTATTATATTAAATATTATAACAAAAAAAATGCAAATAAAATAAAATAGATTTAATTTTGAATATTCAATTTATATTATTAAAACAATTTAAAGCTTTTGCGGGTTACTCGCCATATCGGTTCAACAACATTATTGTTTATGGTATATGTGTAAGGTATAATTCAATGAAAATATTTTAAAACACTACCACATGTACATAGTGATTATCTGACCGATTAATGTATTAACTATCTGAACAAATGAATTAATAGGTGCTCAAGTAGAAACTCGGCTCTAAAGTTGGTTGCGTTAAAATATACTCGAACGCATCCTAATCGCCAAAACAATTTGAAGACGAATAACCTAAATTTTACTGGAAAAAATCCGTTTCAAACTCAAAAAGAGCTTGCAGAACAGTTAGGAGTTATTCATCAAGCAATATCACTTCGATTGCATTCAATGGACAAAATACAGAAAGAAGGAAAATATGTTCCTCATAAACTATGGCGGGAGACAACAAAAACCGAAGAGTTGATTCACGTGTTGTGTCGGCATAAAGGAATCCATAATGAGGTGATTATCCATTTTGGGTGTATCTAAAAAATGTACTCGATATTGAGGATGGTACAAGTATTCAGTTCCTCTAAAGAGAGCCGTAAATACTGGGTGATATTTTTAAGCTGAAACTTTCAAATATCTTGAAAGCACTCAACGAAAAAAATGTCCATTATCAAAATTTAATCATTCCGGGGGACATACATTCGTGCTAAAATTAGTATCCCTTCCCTTCTTGTAGGTGGGTAATTTTGAAATTAAAATAGGAACCTCCATTTTTTATTGTAAATTAGGATTCTACAGCTTAAAGTACGTAGAGTTAATTAAATACATTTTTTTTTAATTTTTCAAATAAATCATACGTACTATTGTACAAGAAGGGGAGGAGAGGTACTAGTTTTAACACTAATATATGCCCCCTCCGGAATGATTATATTTTGATAATGGACATTTTTTTCATTGAGTGCTTTCGAGATATTTGAAAGTTTCAGCTTAAAAAAATCACCCAGTATTAATATTCTAGTAATGAATAGTTAGGACTGGAGGCTGTTCGTAAACTCTACATTGTTAACATTGTTACAACTGTCATTGTTAGTACGACGTATGTGCTTAACAAAGATTTTGTTACAAATTTCATTGATTTTACAGATGATTGACGATGACGAAAAAAACCTTTAATAAAACTAATTTCTATTCTCATCAATATGAAAATAAGTAATTATTAAATCAGATATCCGTAAACTTAAGGCGGATTCATTGTTGTAGCTCGTTGTGTTCATTCCGTTCGTTATGCTTTTTTGTAAACCAATAGGATTTGTCGCAAATGACGTTTTATTTCTTCGGTATTTTTTTCATCAATTTGATCTATCTTCAACTTTTTTACCGAAGGAACATGGCAAGAAAGAGACGACATTATATACCAGTATAATAGTAGAAACAACCAGACACATTTTCGATATTTTTATTTTGAAGTCAAGTACGTTGTTCATTTTGTATTTTGATGTTTTGTTTTTTCATCAACAATGAACCCAAAAAATAATACTGCAGAAAAAATACCGAACGAAAGGAACGGAACGAACACAACATACTACAACAATGAATCCGCCTTTAGAGTATTAAAATTATGATTGTAAATAATAGACAATTATACGCATAGTACTTTTATCAAACATATTGGTTACGTTCAGTGGAAAAAAATTGTTGTCGTGTGATGTCGTGTTAGTAATGTCAAATAGACATCTGTGTAACTCGAAGTCACTTTAAAACTCATTGAACGACTTTTTGTTAGTTTGAGTCAATCTGACAATTGCTGTCAAATAATACATAAAAATTTTCGTGCGCTTTTTATTTTTTCGAGTGTCTAGAATTATGGGTGAAATTAATAAAAAGATTATTAGATCACATTTGTAATAGTGTAAAATTAAACATATTTGAATGGTCAGACGCAGAAGATGACGAAGACATGTTAATGATTGTATGTAGAAAAGAAACCCCACCACGGATTAATTTGTATATGTAGAAAGAATTGTAAATACATAATTACAATTCGGTTGAATTTCAACAAAACTTCCGAATGTCCAGAGAGGCGTTCGAAAAGCTACTTTCAACATTTAATACAAATCTCCACTTGGTTCGTGGTGGGGATAACTTACGCATAATGGCGCAGAAAAAATATTATTGGCAGTTATAGGGATTCTGGCTACTCCGGACTCTTATAGATCCGTTGGAGAACGGTTTGATTTAGCAAAATCTACTTTATTTAAAATATTTTTTCGAGGGGTTGATTTTTTAAATCATATAGCAAGTAGATTTATCAGCTTTCCTAACAATTTACGAAAAATTGAAGCCAAAATTTTTTTTGAAACTCAAAGTGGCTTAAAAGAAGTTGTAGTGGCATTTGATGGTACGTACGTCCCATGTAGAGTACCCAGGGATCAGAGAACGCCGTACACGAATCGGAAAATGTTCACCGCTGTGACATTACAGGCAATTTGTGTTGTTTGGAAATCGGCTATTGTTTCCGCCATAGTAATTCTACACCGGTTTGCACTTGGCGCAACAAAACTTTCCTCGTTAGAGGTTTCGGCGTCATCTAGAGGAATCGAGCTATATCTCGACGATGAGGCTGGCAATGGCACTCTATTAATGTGGCTGAACCCAAAAATTTCATCCATTTCATTGGCATAGTTGAATTGAATTGGTACCCCACCATTATTTCCAGCTTTTTGTGAATCTTTGTATTTCTGATATTTTTGCTTCAGAGACGCAAATTTCCACTTGCACTGTTGTGCATTAAAATTAATTTTTTGGATTTAAGTTTAAGTAAGGGATTATTTGCTTGATCTGGTTCTGAAGTTTTTCATGGAACAGAATGGTTGTTAGAACTTGATTGTATGCCTCTAATTGTTCGGTTGTTTCCTAATGGGTGTTTTTCATGACGTTGATAGTTGACTCTAATATGGACAATTGGTTTTGTAATAATTTCTTAGGGTTCTGATGGTTTGCATTTAATTTTTCTATGCTTTCCCTGTAAGTTTTATTTTCCTTTGATCCAGTACCCCGAATGGTTCATTGACATTTGTACCTATACAAAATCGAAAAACACTCTTGTTTTGCTGGTGATTTTGGATCCGCCTAAAGCGTTTAGGATATCGTTTTGCTCATTTAATTCTGCGTAAACTGGTCCTATCTGTGACACAAAATCTTGACGGTATTTAAACGGATCAGTGTGTAGCATTGTTATGCTTACAAGCATTCCATTTGAACCTTAGCTGTCTCGTTGACTATCAAACTTCCTCAGGTGGTTTAGTAGGTTATATTCCTCCATTCCCCATGGATTAGACTTTTTATCTAATTTTTTCAAAGTATATCCCGGGATGGAAGATGGTTCATGATGTATTGCATCTTGTTGGTGGCCTTGCTACTACTAATTCAAATACGCAGATTAGTTTTGTTGTTTTGTGCTATCATTCTTCCTCCGCGGGTATTTTTTCGTATAGTCCATCATCCTCAATCGGCAACCGACTGATTTTTGCAATTGGCCTTTTCAGTAATCTTCCATGAATCCTTCCTAGAGGTTATTTTCCTGAAGGTAGATCACCATCTTAATTGAGTAGCAGCTCTCCCTTTGCCGTATTTGGTTCCTTTTTATTCTATTTACTTCGCTTCTGTAACAGTAATATACATATATTCGATTGGCCAGATCTTCCAAAATTCTTGACTTGTTCTCTGCAGAAGTCTTTTCGTATTAAATGGTTACTGTTTTGATTTAAATCGGTTGGTTCTGGTACCGTTCGGAGGAGCCCATCTTTCAGGAAATATCTAGGTGTTAACGTTGGTTCTACTTGACAAACTATTGTTGTCATCTTTTCAAATGTTAGACTTTTTTATTTTATCTTTTCCTTAACATTTGTTTTATATAAAAAACTTTATAAATGTGTTATTCTTACTAATCATAAGCTTTCAAAACCTATTATTTATAAATGTATTCTTAAAGTAAATAATTTTATATTCTATTATTTGAAATTTCTATTATATTATATTAGATTTTTGGTGAAGGAGGACAAACTATCTCGCATCCACATTTTTATTCTTAAATTATTTTTTTATTGTAGTTTTATTTTTTTTTTTTTTTTTTTTTATTTACAATGCAATCTGTTTTGGGGCCCTGCTCTTTCGTGGTTTGGCTTTTGACGTCCTTATTTTACGCCTAATCGGCCAACTCGAGGACGTACGGCTATAGGACCGATTTAAGACCATCTGCACATTGCAAGCTCCATGACAGCCTATACTGCCATGGAAGATGGGTCGGCCCATGGGTTTTGCACACCGACAGGGGGTCATAGATGAGTTACATTTCACCACAGATCGAAATCTGTTGGTGAAATTTAACTTTACATCCCGCCCCTGTCGGGATTCGAACCCGGTACCTCCCGATCCAAACGCCAAAGCTTTAACCACTGTGCCATTTGGTCGGTAATGTTTATTGAATGTTTATTGTAGTTGTTATGACAAATTCCTATAATCAAATTAGTGGTGTTGATAGCTTTGTTGATACTTCCACCAATAATCGAATTTCAGATAGTTTGGTTTTAGATGGGTCAAATTGTTCATCAGAATATTAGAAATCTAAGGAAAAATTTTAATCTTTTTTCGGCTCATCTTGATTCATTTACTAGTTTACCTGATTTAATTTTCTTAAGTGAAATTTGGATTAATGATGATGAAATCGAATTCTATCAGTTAAATGACTATCATCTTGTTTGTTGTTGTAACAATAGTTATCGTGCTGGTGGTGTTTTGGTATTTTATAAAAGTAACTTAAATTGTTTTGTTGAACCTTTTAACCTTGTTTCTGCGGATGTTGTGAAGGTAAAGCTTGTAATTGGCAATGAAACGTTTATTTTGATTTGCGTTTATCGGCTTCAGGCCGTTACGGAAATTGTCTTTCTCGATGAGTTTTCTGAATATTTACGACATATAAACGGTAAAAACCTTTTTGTTCTGGGTGATATTAATACTGATATTTTATCTTGCTCTTCCGTGTCCGATAATTATATTTGCATGATGTCTTCCGTAGGTCTAGCATCGCTTATTAATGATCCAACTAGAGTAACCGATACTACTTCTACCTGTATTGATCACTTCTTTTGCAGATTACGTGACAATAATTTATCTCGCGTCAAGGTTGAATTATTTAATTATATGATTACTGGCCATCATTTGATGCATGCTGTGATCGAGATTAATCAGGTGAAAAGTAATGATGGATTACCTCTACCTGTTAAGCCAAAAATCATTCTATCTAAATTTTTGGAACGGTTAAGTAATGTTAATTTTTCTTCTTTTTATGCTATTGATGATCCGTGTGCAGCTGTTGATGTATTTCTAACGCTTTGGAATGATGTTTTCTCAGCTAGCCTAGATTCACTAAAGTCACGTAGTAATCGTCCTATTAAACCATGGATCTCTGAGGCATTATTAAACATGATTAAACGAAAAAAATTGTTATTGAAAAAAGCAAAATATGCTAGAGACAATCAACGTTTCCAGCAATATGTTACAGCCTATTGTCTTAAGGTTAAAAAGAAAACTATTGCTGCTCGTGTTGCTTACTATAAAAAGAGATTTGATAACTGTTCCGGAGATTCCAAACTGAATTCCATTTCCATTTCCATTTCAATTTCCAAACTAGATTCCATGTACTATCAATGACATATTAAGCAAAAATTCGTCAAATATGTATTAAGCTCATTAATTCTATTAATTCTTCTAATAATGATTTATTAACTGATGCCTCTGATATTGCCAATGAGTTCAGCAATTATTTCGGAAGTATTGCTTCAAATTTGAAGTCTAGTGTTCCATTTATTTATAGTAGTTCTATGGAGCGTGACGGCGATTACGTTGAGCAATCGTTTTTTTCCACCCTATTGACGATCTTGAAATTTCTAAAGCAATTACTTCTTTAAAAACAAGCAACTCTTACGATATGTTCGGTTTTAGCAGTAACTTAATTAAAAATTCCATTAGTCTTATATGTCCTCCTTTATGTCATATTTTTAATTGTTGTTTTGAAACCGGTATTGTTCCTGAAATTTTGAAGTCAGCAATTGTACTACCTCTTCATAAAAATGGTTCCAGATGCGATTTAAATAATTACCGGCCGATCGCACTACAACCAGTTTTGTTAAGAATAATGGAAAAAATTATAAGTTGTTATCAGCACGGTTTTCGCAATCGGTTTTCTACTGAGTCTGTTTTAATTGAATTTTTAAATAGAGTGCATGCATCGCTAAATAATTCCGACTCTTGCGCTGGGCTTTTTGTAGACATAAAAAAAGCCTTTGGCATGGTTGATTATGATCAATAATTGGTTTAAATCATATCTTGCAAATCGTAATCATGTTTTTAAAGTGAATGGAACTATGAGCTGTCCTTATGTTTTAAACATTGGTGTTTCTCAAGGTTCCGTCTTGGGACCCCTTTTATTTTTGATTTACATAAACTCAATTTTTAGTACAAATTTGGCAGGCACGATTGTTTCCTTTGCAGACGATATGAGCTTATGTTATCGTGGGTCCTCACTAACTGATGTTCGCCGTAAAATTGCAGCGGACCTTTTAGTTTTAAGGAAATGGTTTCTACCAGCATTTCTTAACTTTAAGTGACAAAACTAAGTGACATTATGCATTTTAGTTTGTGTGGCAGTATTTTACATTCACCGTTAACGTATCATTCCAGTTTTTGTAATGCCGTTAATTGCTCCAGCTTGTGCATTTCCATTGAAGCTGTTGAGAGTTTCAAGTATCTTGGAATTATTGTTGATCGTAATCTGAGTTGGAAGCATCGTGTCGATAAATTAAAAAAGTCTCTCAGCAATGCATTACGAACCTTATATCTATTAAAACCTGTAGCTCCTAAATCGGTATTGCTAAAATTCTACTATGCCTGCATTAACTCTAGGCTCGAATATGCTTTATCGTGTTGGGGTGGTTGCTATCATTCAACTTTAAAAGTTCTCATCATTGTTCGGAAATATGCTATTCGTATTATGTGTTTAAAATCTTCGCGGGTTTCTGCATGGCCAGTACTTTTGAGTTTTAAAGTTTTACCATTACAACATCTATATGTTTATAAGGGTTTACGTTTATTTTATTTGCGAAGTGGGCACCGATTATTGAGATCAAATGTGCGATACAACATTAGGAACAATGATCAGTTCTTATTTGTTGTTCCACATTTTTTTAGTGAACATTTTAGAAAATATTTCCTGGTAACTGCTCCTTCCTTATTTAACCAACTTCCACTTAGCATACGGCAACAAATAAATTCTAAATCATTTCTCCAATTACTTAAAGTTTGGCTTTTTGAGCACCCTAATATCGATTTCCTATTTAGAGTTTTAGTCTGATGCAGTTTAATTTTAGTTTCAATTGTTTATCTTTTTTATATTTTTATTGTTAAATTTTTAATTGTAATATTAATAACTTTTTTTTATATTTTTTCTTGTTAAAGGGTAGATCAATACTGCCGTTAAATCGGTGATGATTACCCTACTCATTTATTTTCATCTTGTATATTATTATTATTATATGTGACATAAAATCGTATTGAAAATAAATGATAAGCCTGCGTGCTTTAAAAATAAAAAAAAATAAAAAAAAAAATTGTTGTTCGCCAAATACTTTGAGTAGAAAATGCTTTACAAACTGAAACGCTTTCATCCATTGGGTACCATCCTTTACAAGCTGTTGAAGTGACATTATTCTGACATTTCCTGAGAAGATGGAATTGGGAAAATTCTTTTTAAAGAATTTTGTCAAAATTATAATTCTTTGGCCAATTAACATTGTTCTGCAAATTTTTGCACTAAACGTATTTCTTCAGTAGGCCAAAAAAACACAATTTAGACAAAAATGCTATTAAAATATTTGTCCCAATTCCCTATTCCCAAGGAAAGCCAGAATAGTATGACACAAATCGTTTCTTATAAGTTTTGAAGCACCTATATAAAGTCGGAGTCACAGTCGCTGTAGTGGTCTGAACGTTGACCTCGAGTTTATAGCAAATTACACATTTATTGATGAAAATTTTACTGCTAACGGACCTTCTATTATTGGACGTTGAATTCCGATGCATAATAGCTTTCCACCCACTCGCAGTCATCCGAAGATACTTATTATCGGTTTAAGTGTACTTAAAGTGTAATTAATTTTATTTCCCAAGATGTATGTCGAATGCGCCACAGGTGGTTACTAGCTAGCTCGGTGATGATTTAATTTTTCTTTTTATGAAACATATTTCAATTATGTATCTATTTTTATTTCGATGCTTAGTATCTATATATTATAATATGTTTCAGTAGCTGCTTTTTTATTTATTGGTATTTGTCGCCATCATCCTGAGCTAATTGGCGTAGAACTCTAGGCGTAAAATAGTTAAAATTAACGTTAAAATACAGCCACTTTCTGACCTTCAGTGTGTGATAGAAAATTATGCTTACGATTATTTAAATATTTTGGAAATTATCTGATATCTTGAAATTCATTGATCACAATACGAAAACGCCTAAACTTTTGAAATTATTTAACTCGGTCCCTATAAATCACATAAATATGATCGAAGTGGTTCGAAACAAATCATATTTATCCACGTGCTCGGAAATATCTGAGGTTTTTGTTATTTGAGAGAGAACATCATAGAGTGTAATACGAAAATTGATGATGTTCTCTCTCACATAACAAAAATCTCTGAGATTTCCGAGCATTTGAATAAATATGATTAGTTTCTAACATGAAATATTAGTTCAAAACCACTTCGATCACCTCTGTGCGATTCGTACTAGCCGAGCTAAGCAATTTCAAATGTTTAGGAATTTTCGTATTGCACTCAATGATGTGAGAACATGTTGTTCTAATACATTCAGAACGATACCATGGTATTTTTCCGAAATAACACCCAATGTCATGTACGCAGTCTTAAGCTCTTTTGTTGCACTTGTTAAAAACTATTTTTGTCATAAAAATTTAAATTCCTCTACAATATTTTATCCGTGTAGAAAAAAATACTGTCAATTAGCACACCCCAAAAAAACATAAATTCTGAGTGAAATTAATACCATTAAATCAACACGAAGTATAAAAAATTGTTTGACCTTTTCTATTTCAGTTGTCTAACCTAAAAGTTCCCAAAGTCAATATAACATTTTACATTCATTTCTCTATATCAACAACCCACCTCCAGCTTTAAAAAAAAAACAAAAATTTCTTTTGTTACTTTACTATTATTATTATTATTTATCTTTCATTTTTTTGTATCAAGTGTCAAAAAATGTATACAAAAAAAATAATAATGGTAAATGGAATATGACATCAAGGGTCATAAAGGAGAAAAACGAGGAACAAAAGACGACGCCAAGATAATAATAGCACACAACACAAAAAGTGTATCATAAATATCTGAAAATAATTTTTTGGCGTTGAAATTTAAGACGAGAATATTATTATTATGCTTGCCATCTCGTTATTGTACGGTAAACAGAGTGAAGAGATTTTTCTTATATATCTCCTACTATAACGTGATATCTTTAAACGAAAATGTTCAGATTTTTATTTTATTACGTTTAGCTAGGGGGAGATGTGGTTTAAAATACTGAAATACTATATACTTGCATTCTGATGTGACTTTACGCAAAGCAAGGTGATCAGATGAGATCTTATATACCAAAAATAATTAAATAATTTTTGGTTCCGCACTTGATAAATTAAAATTAAATTTTTTTCATCCGGATTACCACACTCTGTATAGGAGATACCGCAAAATTTAATCAGTATATGTATATACGAGATACAAAACTAGCACAGCAGCAGTCAGTATATACACCAGATGTAGGAAGAAACAAATAAAATTACATCACACCGCATCCAATAACAGCAAAAAAAAAAATATTAAATCTAATTTTCAGCTCGTATCCCAGCGGCTAGACTATTACATTTTTCTCACCTTTCTTAATCTACACACCGTGTATACACAAATAACGAATAAATTTCATCTCTTAAAATCACACATAAATAAAATTATAAAAGTAAATCCCTCTATGTAAACAGCAGTATCATCCCGTGTACCAACCGCGCTATATACCAACCTCTATATATAAAAAGCCTCATTTTAATTCCATTGCATATTATATACAAACAAAGCTACATACATATACGTATAAAGCGTTTCGTATATTTTCTTGTTTTTTAATTTGAGCTTTTTTAACGTTTCAGTCCATCACATCCAATATATACACGAAATACAAATAATGACCGTAAGATAAGTAAACAAAGCGTCCCTCCTTTTTTGTCCTGTTTATATTTTTATTTTGTTCATCGCTAAGAAATGATGATGATGATAAAAGATGGTGTACACGACACACAACAACAACAACAAAAAGCTTTAAGTTTAATTAAAATAAACTATTTTCGTTATAATAAAATGTTAATTTTCTAAAATGCACAGTTAACTCATCCAGGGCTTTCATTCATCTATACTATACTACATATATTGCTCTCTCTTTCTCACTTGTATCCAAACACAAAAGTAATTTATCTTTTTTTCGTTTGATAAAATACAACATTTTTTTGTGTCGTTGTGCTTTTTTATTGCTTTACGACTATCTTTTGATTTTCCTACGAATTGAGCTTTTTAAGTTGTTGCTACATTTTAATTTTTTTACAGCTGCTGCTGCTCTTGCTGCTATTACTACTTATGTTGTATGTATTTATTTTAATGTTATGTATTGCAACTGTAAAGTGAAAATGAAGTAAAAGTTACACTCTGGTTATGTTCTTCGTACGTTGGTTTGGTAGTTTATTTAATGTTAAGCTTTAAAGTTTATTTTTTCGTTTGGTATGGTTTATTTATTTATTTGTATGTACTTATGTACACAAAAAAATTAATATTTTATTTTCTTGTAGTAACTATGAAATTGAGAGCTGTTCTGAAATAAGTTCTTGATTTTTTTTTCTTTTTTGAATGATTTGATAATTGTTGAGAGCTTTTGTTGGGTGTTTTAATATTTTTACGATTTTTATCGCTTCGGTGTAAAAGTTGTTGATTAAGTGGTGAACTTTTTGCTCTGCATTAATTTTCATTTTAAGTGGATGACGAATTGAGATTATTGATGATTGGCTTAATGAATCGTGGTAATTAAATTGCTGTTATTTTAACTCTTGTTTCTCATTGTAAAATATTCAGAAAAAGATTACCAGTTCCAACTTTTTATCGCTCTGCTTTTCTTGAAATGATTTTCAATAAAACTTAAAAATTTACGCTTAATCTGTTTTCTTCAATGTGCTATTTTATTTGCAGTAAAATAAGTGAATTACGCTACTCGCCACAAGTGGCAGCACTATCTCAAAATGGAATTTCTCTTGCTATTTTCTAACCGTTCTAAAACGTTACAGTGAAATAAAAATTTAAAAGTGGTCCTTAAATTGACAAATTGATTGGCTTCCAATATGAAATGATGGGCGATTTAAAAATAGTTGTGAAATTTAAAAATAGCGGTGCAATTTTTTATAAGACTTTTCGATCGGAAACTCGCTAATCTAATAACTAAATTGAAGAAGATTATCATCTAGAAATCGCTAAGTATATGATTTTGATTTTCTGTTGCCAAATAATTAAGTTTTACATTGTGCCTAATATCGCAAAAATTGCAAATGAAGTCTCTATGATCCGGTACCTCTAAAATCAAAATCTCACTTAGCGATTTCTAAACAGTAATCTCTCGATAATCTGTCACTTCGTTGTAAATTTCACAATTATTGATTAAGAATTATCCGAGTTCTCTCTAGCATAGTCAAATCTGTCACTGTGGACCGGGTATACTTACGGTAGACTAATATCTTGTTACGGTATTATATGGTCTTTTTTTAAAGTATATTTAAATTTGTTGTCGTTTTTTAACAAGGCTTTTCTGATCTCTATCTTTTTGTAAACTTATCGATTTGTTCTCTTTTGTAAAATCCGATGTAAATAAGAATTAACGATTATATATTCAACTAATTTAAATAAATTCGACTTGGCCATAGAACTTGACGTGTTAAAAACATGACGAATGGAACAAAAATTTTGTCTTTGAAAAGCAATCAAAATTTTTGAATTTCAGCGGTTAAGAATTAAAACAATTGACCATCAATTTAACTGGTTGCATATTTCTCAGCGTTTTTAACTCTAATAAGAAAATTAGCTTTCACATTTAAAACTTTTAACTTTTATGAGACCAAGGAATATTGGAGTGCACCTTTCATAGTGGGTCGCTTCACAATTGATAAAATTTGACAGTTTATAAAATTACCTCAATCTCTATTTCTCGCTATAAACTTTGGTTATTCATAAAAATTAGCAGTCAGCTTAAAATGGACCCAGGAATAAGAAGGAATTCTTACCTGATTGCTGTGGTCTCTTCACTTGCTTCACATTAAGGTGAAAATATAGTAGGTAAATGTGTTTATATTCCCTCGTGGGACGCTATCGCCAAATAAATAAAAAAAATATTTTCACCGCACACCACATCACAAAAAATTCACGTACCAGTCGTCCTATTCTGGTAATTCCGTGGCAATAGGTAATTGGGGATAGATTTTACAAAGCTTTTATCTATAAATCAGTTTTTTTGGCCTACTGAGACAAAAAAAGTTTGTTGTAAATTGGGAATAATTTTTCCATAGCGAAATGATCCGGGTAAGTTATTTCCAATTTTATTTTGATTTAAAAAAAATACTTTTTACCTTAGTAGGCCAGAAAATTTATTTAAATAAAATTTGTGTGTAAACTCTTTCCCCAATTCCTTGTTCCCGGGTAATTACCGGAATAGGGCCACAGGCAATATCAATTTATATTTTATTATATTCTAATTTTATTTATTTATTTAAAAAACATGATTTTTCAAAATTCCTTTGTTTCATAACTATATAACCACAGTAGCCTTTGATCATTTGTCTCTCTCAGGCTTATGTAGAATTTGTCTTTGATCATTTGTCTCTCTCAGGCTTATGTTGTAGAAAAGCAATGCCACGTGGAAAGTACTTGTTAGAGATGAACTAAGGCAAAACTCGAGCTCTTTTCTCCTCTCCCACAACGGTCTTTTTTCGACAAGTCGGGAGTATATTTAACCGCCATCATAATACCGTTGCTAATTTTTTAAACAATCCAATTAATTATTGCACCAACGAAATCGGAGGACACAAACAAAAGATGAGTTTACGTGAAGCACGTGGATTGCTAAAAGCTGCCGGACTTCTGAAGGATGCTATACATCTAAAGCACAATAAAATGATGTTAGTACCAAGGCTATTGCCACGGCAGAAAGCCGCGCGTTTCTTGGTTTTGTTATGGAGACACATGAGTCGTGACTGGTTAAAGGTAACCAAAAAACATCTGGTTCTGCTTTTATGATAACTAACCGAAAATTTTCTTCAAAATGCTTCTTAGATTCCATTTTAAAAGCTTAGCTGTTAGAAGAACAACCGTACGTATTGATTACATTTGCGAGTTTTTGACACAAAAATCAAAATCTGATTTATCGAATTCTAAACGGTAATCTCTCGAAAATATTTCCATGCGATGAAAATTTCAGAAGACTTCAGAATTTCATCTGAAATTTAAGCTTCATGCCTAAATGAATTTAGAAACCAAATTTCATAAGAATTAGTTATGATACGGCCAAGTTTACTACAGAATGAACAAATTGTATTCGACCGCTTCTACTACCGGTAGAAATAAAATTTTGAAAATCTTCTACCAGATTAGTTGTGACTTAAATTTTAATAAGACTAATTTTAATAGATTCGATTGAGCACAAATGAATTGTTGCAGGATTTTCAAGTTAAGTCACTAAAAACACAAATTTAAAGGATTTTACTAAACGAAGAAGTAATCCCGATAAACAATTTGTGCTTGTCGACCGACCTTGTTGACCGTTATATTTTGGTTTAATGTTTTCGTGAATTATTTTATTTTAATGAAGTAAAACAATCGTCTAGTCATCGTTTATTAATCTTTCTCTATTTTTATTTTTCCGTTTTTTTTAACATGTAGATATTTTAATTTCTGAGTAAATTTTTATTTTTTTAAGAAATATTAATCGTCAAATAGATTTAATGTCTTTCAACTGTCTTTCAACGGCCCGTTCCACACTCTGCTTCTTTGAAGTACTACTTCTTACTTCAAAATATAAATAAGTCGTAATAGATTTTTTATTGCTAATTTAAAACCTTATTTTATAATTAAACACAAAAATATTTTGTATTGTTTTATTCTGCTGGCTCGAAAATAAAATTTAAACTAAAATCTACATCTCAAAAATGGCCTTTAATATTTTTTTTTTATTTCTATTTATGTTAGTGCTGCTTCACCGAAAAAGAAGTAAAGTGTGGAACGGCCCAACTACTCACACAATTTTACAGTATTCCATATGCAGGTTGCAAGCTCCATATCAACCTGTACAGTTGACGTTGAACATGGAAGTTTTATGAAAGTTGGGTTGGTGACATATTCCCGAAAGACACAATCCCAAGAGTCTTAATCCCGAGGATACAAAATCCCGATAGCACAAAATCCCGAGGGTACAAAATTCCGATAGCACAAAATCCCGAGGGTACAAAATCCCGAAGGTACATAATCCCGAGGGACAAAATCCTGAAAGGACAAAATACCGTAATCCCGGGCAAATCCCGAATAAAATTGAATTACGCGCAGAATCGGCCGGAATGTAAAACTAGTGCCATCTATTGAAATATAAATGAACTAAAATGTTAAGTTGTATTCGTTAATCGATGGTAAAATAATTTTTAATCAAAAATATATGAAATTAAGAGTGGGAAGGGAAGGAAATAGTGGTACAATTGGAAGATAATGGAAGATTAATAAAAAAAGCAATATTTTATTAATGCAAAATTTTGAAATGCAATAATTGTAGAGGCTAATGGTTTCGATAACTCTCACGGGCACGCGGGAGGTCGCTGCGCTCCCCCCTCCCCGCTTAGCCTTCCGAGGGGCTTTAGATTTGAATTTCGCGGGACGTAGGAGCGGGGATCAGCAAACATGTCGCACTGCGTGCTGCACGTAGGAGCGGATTATATACAATATACTAATGACACGTATTTTGTTTTTAGTTCAAATTATAACCACCTTAAACAAATTTATATTAAATTTTAAACCAAAGCCATTAGATAGCAGCACAGGATTTAGTGGGGCATCCTTATAAAATATCGCCTATTTAGCAAATATATACTAATATTGGGCCAATACGTTGATGCGTTTTTAAAATTTGCAATAACAGCCATAATTTTCTAACAAATAGACTTTGAAATTTTCATAGGTATTCGGGATTTTGTCCCTCGAGATTTTGATATCTCGGGATTTTATACCCTCGGGATTTTGTACCCTCGGGATTTTGTACCCTCGGGATTTCGTATCCTCGGGATTTTGTACCCTCGGGATTTTATTACTTCGGGATTTTTATAAATCTTCGGGATTTTGTACCTTCGGGATTATAAATATCGGGATTTTGTCCCGCTCCCATGAAAGTTTTAAACCAACTTTTTACACTTGCAGAACCAAATTCTAGGTTAGAAATTGTTTATCGGAAATGGTCAATTATTGGTCCCTTGAACAGTGATTAATCATTAACTTTTCAACAACAAAAAATTACCTGTTACATATTTGTATTACTGGTGCGAGTTATTACTAGAACTTCAGACAGGTTGACGGATAGGGAGGAACATTCATGCATAAGCTCTTTCCACATATTTTGAGGTCCCAGTGATTTTTTTCTGAAATTGGTCCACTGGAAGTGGCAGTTTCAAACCAAATTTGTTCAAATTATTTTTAAAAAATTTACTGGAAACATACGTTTTGATAAAAAAACTGTATTTTACCAAAATTTGGCATCTATGCAATCGAGGAGACTATTCTAAACCTTCGCGAAATATGGTGGACATCTGCGTACCGGACGTAGCACCATCCATAGGAGCTTTTTCAATTTTTGCAAGTAAGTTTAAATTTTCAACAAGTTGAATTTCCCATGTTGGTTTTCTGAAATTTAAACAAATAATGATTTTTTATTGGGACTACAAATTAATTCGGTCCGTTTTCAAAAAGTGGCTCTAACTATAATACATTTTTATAGTGACAGCTGATTTCCGTTCTTTCACTCAGATTAGACATCTGCCGTTAACATTCAGTTTGTATTGTTTGTGTTGAATATGTCGGATTTTGTGATAACTAAACAGCATTTGCGTAAAGTTTTAATTTTTTGTTTTAATCGGAAGCTGAAGCACATCGAAAGCTTGTCGAAGGTTATGGTGACAATGCTCCAACCAGAAATATCTACATGATAAATCACGTAGGGAATAGTTTCAACGTTTAAAAAATGATGATTTCAGTGCTAGCCAAAAAAAACTCGTTGACGATGAATTAGAGGTATTGCTCGATGAAGATCCGACTCAAACGCAAGAGGACCTTGTCGGTACGGGCAATTGGGTTCCTTATGAATTGAAACCAAGAGACGTGGAAAGGCGATTTTTTTCTTATGAGAAGCTACTTCAAAGACAAACAAGAAAGGGTTTTTTATATCGGATAGTGACTGGTAACGAGTAGTGGATGGTCTACGATAATCCCAAGAGCAAAAAATACTACGTTTTGCTCGGCCAATCGTTGTCATCGATCGCAACAACAAATCAAAAACGAACATTCATGGTTCGAAGGTTATGCTGTGTATCTGGTGCGACCAAAAATGCGTTGTGTACTATGGCTACTATAACCTAGATTACAATTAATTCGTTTAAGCCGTGCACTACGAGAAAATCGACCGGAATATGAGGAAAGGCATGCTAAGGTTATTCTTCTGAATGACAACGCTCGGCCTCACTTTGTAAAAGTCGTAAAAAAATATTTGGAAACGCTCAAGTGGAATATTTTACCGCATCCGCTATATTCTCCGGACATTGCTCCTTCTGATTACTGGTTGTTCTGAAGGATGCAACAAGATTTTGCAGGTACACTTCTTTCGAAGAAATTGAACATTGGCTTCAAATTTAGATAGCCTCAAAAGACGAAATGTTTTTCCGATGTGGATTCGAAAATAGCCTGAGAAGTGGGAAAAAGTCGTACGCAGCGATGGACAATATTTTTATTAATCTGTTAATTCATTTAATTTTAAAATAAATGCATTTCTAAAATTAAAAAAACGGACTGACTTAATTTGTACTACCAATATTATACAAGCCAATTTTTATCAAAAATCCGATAGGTTCAATTTTTCGTTTTAGAAATGAAGTGTGGTGTAATCAAGATCTATTTCCGTTTGCCGTAAAAGAAAATCGGGTGTTGGCCAAATCATATTCACTCCTCCATTTTTTATATAGTAATCATGAAAAATTTTAACCTATCGCATATGTGGTGTCATCCAGACTAAATGTCTGTTGACGCTCTACAGTTCAGATCTGGATTGACTGATCACGTTGAAACTTCTTACATAAAATTTTTCCATAAAATAAAAGATTACACCGGAAATTGCAGCTTCAATTGGAGTTTTTTCGAAGAAAAACGATTATGTACGAAAATATTCTAAATTAAATTTGCAATAATACTGGACTAAATAAGTTTTTCAAAAATATAAACAGAAATGTCGATTTTTGTCAAAAAACTGTATTTTTATCAAAAACTCGGTCCTGTGTAATGCCCAGACGAATTTGTTTTTGACAAAACCCCGTTTTTTAAGCTTTCCGTTTACCCACCAGAAATGACAGCTTCAACAAGAGCTTTTACTTGTTTTGCATATATTTTGAAAAGTATATCATTTAAGAGAAAAACGGTTATGAACTAACCAACGATGACAGACGGAAATGACGATTACTGTCAAAAAACTGTTTTTCTATGAATATTTTGGCTCTGATGTGCATGTGAGTGATTTATTGGAATGCAATTTTTAATTTAAACTTTTTTCATAAATTGGAAGATCTCAGTAATTTTTGATGGAGATCGGTACACCACAAGTGAATAGGAGCGAGGAGCTTTTTTGTCTACACGTCTTTGTTTTTTCTGTCTATGATTTTTTGTAATTTTTAATTTAATTTAATTTTTGTTCTGTTTTTATCACTGGACCGTGGCAATATGGATCTGAAGATTGGTAGACAAATAAAAACAACGGTCCTGTATAGTCGAACCAAATTGGTTGATTTTGATGTAACTTCATATTTAAGCTTTTTATATAAATTGAAAGGCCTGTATGAGTTTTGGACGAAATCGGTTTATCGGAAGAGATAGCTTCCATACGAATTTTCTCGGTTTTTGCAAATATTTCGAAAAGTACATCATTTACGTGAAAACGATTATAAACTAAAAGATTTTAAACAAAATTTGCAATAACACGGTTCGTTTTTTCAACGAAAGTTTGGCCCCTGTACATCCCAGGTGGACTTATTGGTCGGGATGAAACATCATACCTAAGCTTTTTCCACAAATTACGAAGTCCTACTGAATTTTATACGAAAAGAGTCCACTGGAAGTGACTGCTTCCTTAGAAGCTTTTCATTTTCCCACCGAAAGTGATAGTTTCAGTAGGAGCTTTTTCGTTTTTTGTATGTATTTTTAAAAGTATTTCATTTACGAGAAGTCAGTAGGCTGCACCATTTACAAGCCCATATAACTGTTTGAACTAACAGATTCTAAATTAATTTTGCAACAATACCGGTTCAGATCAGTTTTCCAAAATTTAAGCGGAAATTACGATTTTTGTCAAAAAACTGCTCATACGGATTAAATGATAGGGATGAAACTTCATATTTAAGATTTTTCCATAAATTGGAAGATCCCCGGTCCACTGGGAGTGGCAGCTGCCATAAGAGTTTTTTTACAAATATTATTCGGCATAAAACTTCATATTAGAGCTTTCCCATTAGTTTCGAGATCCTTGCGAAATGTGGTAGAGATCTGTGTAGCAGAAATGGCAGCTTCCGTAGGAGCTTTTTCAATTTTGGCAATTAAGATTAAATTTTTCAAGAATAAATTTTTATTGGTGTTCTGAAATTTAAGCAGGAATTATGACTTTTTATTATACTAGATAGTTTTTGCACTATGAAGCATACTGATAAATGACTGTCACACAGATAACAGTAAAACCATTATTTCATTCTCAAAAACTATTCCGACCGGAGAAAACAGTTTCTTCAAATTAATCACCATATAAAAGCCCATTTGAACTAATTATACGTTATCCCCTTGGTAATTATTCCATCTATCTGGCATGTCTAACTGTTTAATTTTAATGCACAGAACAAAACATAAATTACAAACCAACCAACAGTAGAAGCACCAAAATAAATTAATCCCCTACAGGTTACGGACACATAAACCAAACGCACATATACCGAAAATAAAAAGCTCGACTTTGGTTATGTACGTTTATGTATATGTATGTATATACATCAAGACCATTAAATTAACAAATATTAACTGTCATCACATTTCAAAAGAATATAAATTTTAATTAATTAAGATTAAAGATATATAAATAAATGTGTTGTTGGTATTTTTGTCTTTCACAACAGTACAAAACTTATCTCTAGTTCAACAGATTCATCCCTTATCATTATACACCACAATAAAAATAAAACATGTAAAACGAAGAAGGAATAAGTTTCGTTTTCTTAATGCTTTAAGGGTATGGAGTGTTAAATTTTTGTCTTTTCTCTTATATAGCTACGCTCGTAATGTTGGATATGGTTAGCTTAAAGCATTTAAAATGTTACAGTTAATTTACATGCGCCTTTCTGTGCAATTGGTTAGTTAAGCTTTTTGAATTTAATTATGACAGTAAGTTCTTTATAGAGAAGATCCGCAAAAGTAAGAGTTAATTAACTTTTTGTGTGCAGACGACGATGGTCGATACTCTGAAATCATACACAAATAAAAAAACAATGTTAATGAGGTATTAAATTTAAACAAGAGTTGGTTAATTTAACCAACTATATGATACCTCGTTTAAATACACAAAAAGCACAAAGTCACACACAGCACACAGTGTACAGTAGTTTAAGCTATGTGCTTTTTGTATGTAATATGCTGTATAAACATAAATTTTTTGTTCATTTTTCATATTTTTCGTTCGCCGTCGTCGTCGTCGTTGTCGTTATCGTCGATGTGGTGTATACGTCTTATATTATTTACAGTTGCTTGTCATCTTATGGCATATCGTATCATTTTTCAACATCACATTGCATCATCATCGTCTATCAACATAAATGTTAAGACATTTAAATAATACACTACATAGTAAGAAAACCAAGAAGAAGTAGAAGTAGTAGTATTTACGAGTGGTGCTGTACAAAAGGAACAAAAAAAAATAATATTTAAGATGAAGAAGTTAAATGAATGAATTTAAAAATTTTATAAGAGTTTAAAAATGTGGAAGCAAAACAAAAAAATTTAATTTGTATTTGGGGTGGGATGAGGGTGGAATTTTTCATATCGTTTATACACATAATTTATATGTATATAGAGAAATAGGAGTAGTATGATTAGGAAATTAGAAAATCATGATTCGTAAATGCCAAAATAATGAATAATCAATTGAATATTTATTGATTTCGATGTAATCACACCAGCACATACATGTGAATGCGGTAATGTATTGAGGAAATATATAAATAAAAAATTATTATGGTGTTTGTTAGTGGAGTGGGTGTGTGCAAGTTATGAATGACATGTATATGATTAAATGAAATTGAATAGATATGTCGTTTATGTCGTATTACATATGAAATATTGCCGCAAATCGATTAAATTTAGATGTTGGGTGTTTTTGGTATTCTTCTATATTGCCGTTTAATGATTATTAAAGCACTCTGAGGCCCTTTCTATTATCCGGTACTTCAATTATACATTTTCGGAGGCGTGGACAACTCTAAGGTCACCATTCTAAAGTCTACTACGGCAAATAGGACGTATGAAGATTACCTGTATACCTTGCAAGACGTACGAATAAAGTAATAGATGAGATAATGCCTAAAAGTACAAGAAAATGGGAACCTTGCTAAAGAATATGAATGTTTCACCGAAGTGACCTTTTTAACGAAAAGTGTATCTATACACAAATTACTGAAGTATTTTTATATCCGAAAAATTTTACATTTTTCTGACATCTAGCTGAAATCATCACCGACTGTTTTCATCAATTATGTCCGACTTATTATAAGATTTCCTATGAACGTTGTCGCAAAATGTCGGAGGATGATGAAAAAATGTAAGGTTATGTTTACGACAAAAAAGGGTGCGGTTTATTCTGGCGGCAATATTCACTATTTAAATATGTTAATACAAACAGTTTTTAATTTTATTTTATATTTTTTTTTTATTTATCACAATAAGCATATATTAAGTATAATATACTCATATGTAATATAGAGTGTACATAATTTAAATTTTAATCTAAATTTGAGTACTTAAAAATTAACAATAAATTATGAGTATGTGTTGATTTCAACATCAACAGGGCATCGATCTGTTAGCAATTTTAATTCGCGAACTGATTGACATGCCTCCCTTATATTGTGGCATCCGGTCAGCAAATCGTCTACATAAAAATCTTTCAATATGATGTGTGCTGCTATTGGATACTCATTGGCTCCATCAAGAGCTAACTGTCTCAATGCTCTTATCGCCAGGAAACTGGCTGCTGTTGTCCCATATGTGACTGTCTTGAGTTTATAAGTTGTCATTGGTTTAGACGGTTGAGTTCTCCATAATATTCGTTGGTAATTCTGGTCTTGTTCGTTTATCCAGATTTGGCGATACATTTTCTCTATGTCCGCCGTCATTACATTTGTATTTTCGCCATCGCAATAATATATCCGTTAGGTCATCTTGTAATTTGGGACTATTCATCATGCAATCGTTTAAAGATACTCCTGTCGTAGTTTTAGCCGAAGCGTCAAATACTACTCTAAGTTTTGTAGTGGCGCTATCCTGTTTGATTACACCATGATGCGGTATGTAATAGGTGTTACTTGCTATATTGTGATCTTCAACCTCTTCCTGCACAAGTTCTATGTGCTTTAGATTTATGTATTCCTGCATAAATTGATGATATAACTGTTTGAAAGACGGATCTCTCTTGAACCGATTTTCAATTTGTATTAGCCTGGCAGCGGCTTTTTTCTTGGATTCTCCTAATTTGATATGATTATCCTTGAATGGAATTCTTACCACATATCTTCCATCTGATCCCTTTCCTGAGGTTAACTGGAAATGTTGTTCAACCATGTCTTCCTCTTCCGTATTAATTCTGTTTTCTGGTATCGAATCTACCTCTATGAGTAATTTCAATTGATCTTCAATGCCTTTAGTAGCTATCATTGTTGTTGGCTGGTTTGTTCTGGTGCCGCCTCTGCTGCCTATTATTATCCACCCGATTTCGGTTTGTTGTGCCATTGGTTCTAATTCACCTCCTTTTATGATGTTGTTGTTTATGATTGCTGGATAATAGTCGGCACCAAGTATGAGATCAATTGGTTGTGACTTGTTATAATAAGGATCGGCGAGTTGTATTTGTTTGAGATGGGTCCAACATCTTGCATCAAAGTCCACCTCCGGTAACTGTTGGTTGAGTTTATCAAATATCAACGCTTCGATATTTAGTTGAAAATCGGTTTCGAATCTTGGCAAGATTTGTATATTGATTGTATGTTTACAATCACCTGCATACCGGAGATAGAAACGTTGACCTTCTTCTTCTTAAGGTTGAGTAGGTTAGCGGCTTTTGATGAGATTAATGTCACCTGTGATCCAGGATCGACTAATGCTCTTAGCAAGATTTGATTTCCCGTGCAAGTTATGGCTTTAACTACTGCGGTTGGTAACAAAACTTGTCCCTGTTGATTTACTATAAGGGTTTTCGCGTTTTTAACTCCAGTTCCGCCATTTGATAATGCGTTATTGCAGCGTAGTAGGGTGTTATGTGACCCTTTACATACGACGCATGGTTCTGACTGACAATAATTACTTTGGTGATGGTTTAGGCAACGTACACAAAGGCTTGCTGCATTTATTAGCCTTGATCTATCTAATGTTGACATACTTTTGAACTGTTGACATTGATCCAAGTTGTGTCGTTCCTTGCAACTATTTACCCAACATGTTCTGCTTGCTGTGGGGTTGTATAGGCCCGTTTTAGCGGTGGTATATACTGTGGTCGGCTTGTCGTTTGTTTGTTGCTGCCCATGGCTTCCAGTGATTGAAATCTTTTTTCAAGGAATTTGAAAACTTCTTCTAGTTGTGGAATATCTCTGGGTTTATCTATGGATGATTCATAGAGCCTGATGGATTCTGGGTCCAGTTTTTTCATTAATATGAAGCTTACGAATGCTTCAAAAGATGAACTTATGTTGAGCCGATTTATGTTATGCAGAATTTCTTTTGCTATCGTGCAAGTTCCTTACCGCTTGTGCGGACGCCATTTGAATTGTTGTTAGTGATAATAATGCACTGAATTGATGGTTGGCGAGTAACCTCGCGATGTTATATCTATTTTGTATTATGCTCCAGGCTGTTTGGGAATTGTCACCTGTTGTTGTTAGATGACTTATGAGTTGAGCTGCTCCTTTTTGTAGGTGTGATTTTAAATATGTCATCTTCACCGTGTCAGATATTTTGTTGTTTTGATGAAACATTTCGGTGAATATATCGTTAAATGTTTCCCATCGGTCATATTCACCGTAAAAGTTTGGTAGTTCTATTTTTGGCAGTTTCATCTGGACTGATTCTGCCGTAGTTATATTATCGCCGTGAAATCGTTGTAGCTCGATCATTGTGGTTTCTACTTTTTCTTGTAGCTGGCCAAAATAATCTTTTTTGAAGTAGTCAGACGTTTGCTCGTCTTCTTCTGTTTCTATTAAGATTGCAGTGTGTTGGTTTGCTACTTCTTGGATGTCTTTTTCTAGTTGTTTTAATTTTATATTTATGTATTCCTTGGATATGTTGTTAGTCTCCAATGAATGATTGATTGACGCCAATTTTTGATACATTTGGCGCATGAGGACATCTTGCCGTTTGAATAACTTTTTGTTGTTGATTTCTTTTGAACTAGTTTCTTGCTGCGCAGTTTGCCCTGTTGAACTCGTTGATGCGGTATTTAGGCGTTCACGCATATCCGTTATTAATTTTTGGTATGCGTCTATGACTTTCTTCCGTCTTTCCAGATATGCATGGCCCTTTTCTAGAGGTGGGGTCATGTTCAAGATTTTCGTATCATTATCGACGTAGTCGTTATAAATCACCTTTAGAGATGCCAACCTTTTTTCCAAATATATCTTCGTTTTCCTATCCTCCCCGTCTTTGCGGTAGTTTGTTTCCATTTGGACGATTTTGTCACCTGCTTCATCTTGTTGCTGGAGTATGCTTTCCATTTTTGTTGTTATTTTGATGTGTACAGGTGCCTTAATTTAACTTCAGATTTGTTGTTATTCTTAAGTTTTCGTTTTTTTACTGTTTTTAATGTAAACTTATCGCGTTTAACTTAGCGATGCCAGTTGTTTTAATGGCTCGAAGGACCAATGTTTAATTTCAAATGATAGCGAGCTTACCGCTGGTGAGGGCTCACTATTTCTGAATTAAAATTATTTTTGAAAACAAAACTAAAACGTTACTGATATAATTTCGTTCTGCTTTATTATTGAGAATTTAGTTCTTTATATACAAAAATAAGTGCTCATCATTAAAATTTATGTTAGTGCAAAAAATGTTGTACTATATGTCACTAGACAATTTACACGATAATTTGATGAGTAAGCTTATACATTATGTATGTTACAAGAATGCTTACTTATATACATATTACATTACAATTATAATATTTGTGCAAATCGATGCCCTGTTGATGTTGAACTCAACAGTATGTATTAATAAAAGTTATTCGGTTTGTTGATTTCTGATAATTAAAATAAAGCGTTATAATTAAATTCATCGGTAAAAATGAAAAGGAATTTCAATTTTTGCGCATTTTAATAAATGTCGATTTATAAAAATTCAAAAAAATCTCTGTATTTAATCACATATATAGATTTCTAAATTTGTCTAATTACTAGTTTTTAATTGAATAATTAACAAATAATAAAATATAATACAAGTTATCATAGAAATTAGTCTTATCTTTCACGTAATAAAAGTATTGCGTGGAGAACTACCCAAATTCAGTTTCTGTTGCCCCTAGAAATTTCTTCAGTCAATCTAAAATAAGGGAAAATTTCAAATACATACAAATTATTCACAATTACATTTTTGGCAGTATATGCAAGTAACATCATTTTATATTTTTGCAAAAAAAATTACCTAAAATTGTTGCCAGTAATAAAAATTGTACAACTAACCAAAAAAATTAATTGCTTTTATACAAGAACAAATAATATTTATCCATTAAAAGTTTTATGAAATTAAATTTTGAAGCTACTAATTTATTCTGACGACCATGGTATGAAACTTTTATTGCAAGTTCATAAGTGAATATATTTTTTAGATTAGTCCTTACAAATTTTTTGAACTCGAACCCTGGTTCTTTCATAAATATGGATGTCTATACATATATAAAAATAAAAATACAAGCTTTATTGTAAAATTTTGACTAGGCCATATTTTAAATTCATTTACCAATTGTAGATTTGAATCTTTGCCAGATGATAAATTTTTATCGAAATCAATAAAAGTTTCGACCTCAGTGAAGAGCAAGACGAAGTTTTGATTCTCTATATCAACGAGATGCCGAATATTGAGCCGGTTGTCCCTCATTAATATAAATTCTTTCATCAACGCGGCTTGCCCTTGCTTTATAATTTCGATGTTGGATTCCACCCTTTCAAATCGCTCCCTCTCCACAAGCATGAACTCCGAAGGATTCCGCTCCATGTGACTTGTGTCTGATTGGGAACTCGTTTGACGGCGCTGTCTGCGACTTGTGCCTGATTGAGGATTCGCTTTATAGAGACATAAAAGACGAGAAAGAAATATAATTTTAAAATAATTTTAAAAATTGCATGATTATTACATCATCTTTAATTTATTAATAATTGTTAAATAAAACAAATTATAAAAATTACTTTTAACTCGATTTTCGGGAATGGTCCGTTGCGTCGAAATGAACGGTATCCTCTCTCCTATGATAAATGAGAAAGACATTTTTATTGCATTTATCACTGCAAATACATCTAGATTTAAAAATGTATATTACCTGAACCAACTGTACAGAAGTCGTCATACTCAAATTCCGAATCGTACTCAGCTGAAATTGGAAATTAAAAGTTAATTTCTATGATACTGTTATTAAAACACATTAATGTAACTTACTTTCGATAAATTATTGAGAATTTACTTCATTCTGAGCCATCGTCGTCGATTCCATCTAGATTTAGAACATCATAAAATGTAGAGTGAAAGGCAGGAATGCAATAAAATTGTCTTTTTCAATTCTAATAATCTTAGAGATCAATTCAGTTATAGCGATTTTTTGAGTATCTTCAGATTATTCAATTCAATTATTTCGCAATGTGTAGAAAAAATATTTAACTTGGAGTAAAATGGCGGCACAATTTGAACATTTCTGTTTGCCATTGCATTTTTTTTAATGTCCGTATATTAAACATTTCTGACACAGAAGAGGTTTCGGAATAAAATAAGAAACTCGTCTTTGAACTTGATATATAGCAATACTTTCTGGAAGACGTGATGATGTTAACATAACTTTTATGGCAGTTGTTTTTCAAAAATTGAAAAACTCTCCATGGAATCCGCATGGAGTCCACAGATTTGTACCAAATTTTGGTATTTTTTTCCAACTAATGGAAATAGTTTAAGTGTGAAGTTTCATTCCGAATAGCTAATCTGCCAAGACTTTAGAGATGCCGAATTTTGGTGAAATAAATAATACTAATACTCGTCATTTCCGGTTAAATTAAAAAAATGAGCTGAAGTAATTTTCTTTTAAAATAATTTACAATCTTTTGCTTGAGCCACTTCTGGTCGACCGATTTTGGCGAAATATAATTGGGATCTCTAAATTTACGGAAAACGCTTAAAGCCGATTTTTTTTTTTTGATAAACCGTTTTTTGTCGAAAGTAGTCATTTCTGGTTAAATTTTGAAAATTTTTTTTGGGCCGAGCTTCCTTTGCCCGATTGTTGCCAAAACTCATTGGAACAAACGTTTGGTGCTCGGTAGATTGTTTTCTACTGCTCATGTTACCGCGACGCTGATTGCTTTTTTCTTGCATTGGAGGAACTCTCCACTTTTGGTATATGATATTCAACAGCGCGGTTTCTCTCGTTGACACAAATTGCAAAATCCGTTACATTATTTTCGTTTCAATTTAAAGCCCAGTAGGTATTAGCTTAGTGGCAAAATTCTACGAAAATTTAATTTTACGTGAAATTTATTAGATTGTACCAAAGGCAAAATAGAAATAAAATATACAATTCTGTTTTCATTTTTCAGAACTCACTTCACCATTAAAAAAAGCTATTTTTTCATGTTAAAATAATATCTCGGTACTAATTTTTTAAACACAACAAATCTATAAATTTTAAATAAAATCAATTTAATTTAATTTATTCACGTAAAATAAACAAATTCATTTATGTGTACACATTAAAATTAAAAATTGCAATGCAATTGCATGCGAAAATAAATAGATATTTTGACCGCGGTAAAATTTCATTTCATTTTGAGTATTTGCGTCTTTCTCAAACACTGACTTATTACAGACTTATTGACTTATTAGACGCCATCTTGAATAAGTCGGTCACGTCATTCCAATTCATTTTACCGACTTATTTGTGACGTATTATGCCTCTATTACACCAAGAAAAATGTACTGTCAGTAAAAAATACTGAATAACCAAAAAGAGAAAAAATGATATAAAATTGCATTGGAGTGAAGAAGAAAAATGATTTTTTTTTGTTGTTATAGCAAGATTTTATAGCTAAATTTTGAATTAAAAGAAATTTTATTTTAATTAAAACAAACTAAATTGTTAATTATGTTTAATTTTTTAATCGATTTAAAATTGTTTTCCACTGTTTTTGGTCACTTTGAAAAATAATATGTATAACCAAAAATGACAGAAAAGAGCGTTGTACCATAATTAACTATAAAAAATTTGATGATACATGTGTGAGAAAAATATTTTCCATCGCTACACAATATTTCTTCATATGCATTGAAATGTTGCCATAAAAAGTACTCTCGATACATATTTTTTAAAATTATTATGGCAACATCACAAACACAAACACAAATATTTTGACAGTAAATTTTACTGATTTTGTTTTTTGTTTCATTCTAGTATAAAGAATATCTATATTTTTTCTCGTTTCGTTTTTACTGACAGTAAAACTTTTTTGGTGTAATAGAGGCATTAAGGCGGAATTCCATTACTGCGGCTTTTTTTGTGCAGAAAACCAGAGAGAGATAAAATCAAAAATCCCTATGTGTGTGAGCGGCACAACAGTAACATTTTTTATACTTAAACTTTTTGTTGTTGGCGCGATTTGGTTGCCATAAATATAAATAAAAAATACAAATCGAAGTATTTTTTATGGCAACCAAAATAAGAAATACCCCCCACTCTCAGCAAATTTTAGTTTAGTAATATTTTTATGGTGAGCACTTGGCTCATACATTTTATATGTTTGGTGGAGTGTGATATAAATCGCGTTTTCATTATAAATTTGTATTAATGTTCAAACTAAAATATTTTACAATATTTAATTTTTATTATTTATTCCGTATTACATAATTTTAATGCATGTGATATTTTTTAGGTTATGTTACAAACGCGGTCAAATATTCCCCTAACTTTTTTATAGGAAAACGTTTTCTAAGTTTTTAATTATTGAAAGGAAATAATCAAAAAACATAATAAAATGATGCCTACAAATAATATTTAAGTTTTTTAGTAATGTAGAGATATAAATGAAATTGATTTAACAATAATTTTCATTTTTCAACTAATTTTTGTTATAATTTCGTAGTTGTCAAATATTCTCCTTAAAATTTCGTTATAAAATAACATTAGTGGGTCTCTGTCAGATTTTTGATATTATCTCTTTCTGGTTTACTGCACAAAAATAAAAGCCGCAGTAATGGAATTCCGCCTTTAACAAACAAACAAAACGTAATTTTTATTATATGGAAGAAAAAATATTCTTGCTATGTTGGCAGGGTTGGGCGGGGTAGATTACACAATATCATCGATTTTAATGTCAACATTAGACAATGTCAACAACCTATAAGAAATGATATAAAAATCGAAATTTTCGCATTATTTTTTCTTTATTTTACATCAATTAGTCTAACAAACTTGTTCTCTAGCTAATAGGTTTTGTCTTATTATCTAAGAGGCAAAATAATTTTATAATTTGATAATAAAACACGTAAATTATTAGTTAGTAGTGACGTTAGTATATTTCGTTAGTACCGACTCACACGTTAGACCTAACCTAACACGCATTGGCCATAAAAGAACGCGATTTTACAACAGTCGCCGTTATACGTCCATTATAGTGAGCACATGATCAACCCGGACAACATCCTCATGACAAACACCAGTATGATGAATCCACTTAAAATTTCACCACATATAAAAATTTTAATTTAGCACCCATTTCCATCATCCAATTCGGCCTCATCAATAATGTACCTGGTTCATATTTAATTGACTTTTATTTCAACTCCTTATTATTTTAGTTCGGCCAAATGTCAGTAGAGGTCAATAAACCTATGTTGCTATGTTTAATAAAAATTTGTATTTTTTCTGAAATTATCGTTTTTACTGTGTGCATCACGCCGATTTTTTTGTTTAAATTTAGGGCTGACTAAATTGACGGTTGGCTCATACCGGGTCCCAGTCGAAATGGTATATTTTAAAATTGCATATTTCAAAACGGCATAAGGTTTAAAATATCATTTTTCAACATTTAATATTTCAAAACGACATAGGCACAAAAATTGTAGTGGCGACGTTTATTAATAACGCTATATATTTTGAAACTAATATCTTTGAATCGATTTTTTTCGATAAACCCGATAAATTAAAAAAATGCATGCATGAGACTTATTCCAATATGGAGTAATACGCGGGGATCATTAGGTGATGGAAAATAAATGAAGATAAATACGTTTATTTTACTGCTACTACACCTACTGAAATTTTTATATAAAACATGTAGAAGAAATTTATCATAATCAATTTAATGTCATAAATTTTATTCCAAAACATTTGTAAATCCAATCCTACCATAAGAAATGTGAAATTTGATCTTAGACGACTAAGAAATATGCAAGTTCCTTTTCATTTGGCTTTATCCTAGGATTTAATCCAAGAGTCGTTCAGAATTTTTATTCATATCAAATTTCATCGGGTTCCGTTAACAAATAACCGTACCTGTCGGTCGTATTCTAAAAATTAGGGAAACGATATGTCTAGATTCATAATCGATTAAAAGAAAGCATTTTACCTTTTGCAGTTTTAAAAAATGTCGTTTTGAAAAATGTCTTTTTGAAATATGCAGTTTTGAAATGTCGTTTTACCCTTATACCGCTTTGAAATATACAGTTGAAAAATGCAATTTTGCACCTTATGCCGCTTCGTTTTAAAATATATCGTTTTGAAAAATGTAATTTTAAATTATACCGTTCTGATGGGATCTCGCTCATACGCCTGAGTATTAATTAAAATTTTCTAAATTTGTTAAGATTAATAAATCACCAAAATATTTGTAATTGGAGATTGATAAATCTGAGCTTATTTTGCAGCTGAACGTTAGGAATGATTTGATTTCTGAATATTAGAGACATATTTCGGTGACTAGCATGAACTGACTTTTAATTTAGTTAGACATTTTACCCATGTTTTTTTTTTTAAACAATTGCTCGATATCGCAATAGCTTAACTCAAATTTAGTCAAGTTAAAAATTATACCTTTTTTATTTTTAATAAAATATCTTAGATGAAATTGCATAACACAAGAATTCATCGAAAAAGTTCGATTGTTTTCTTGTAATAATTTTTTGTGACACATACAGACCTTATGCATTGAAATTTGTTACCTACTTGTTCGCGAACTCGAAGATTGAATTTAAAAAAACGCGGTTAACAACAAAAAAAATCGTCGGCAGGCACATCATTATAATCCCTAATACTTTGTGCTTGATGCCAATTTTTTCGTCTAAATTACTGCCTAAAGCCGTGCACCTGATGCCATTTTCGGACTGTCTATCCGGTAAAGATGACGCCAAATTATTGTATGATATGCAACAATTTTTATTTAAAAGTATCGAAATAGCAACGGAAAGCTTTAAAAAATGGTTGTAAAAATTCATGGGGAGAATATTTTTTAATACTACGGGTCCAGTATACAGTAAAAACTGCCTTAATTCAGTCGCTTTCCAGCGTTCGAATTCCTCTAAGCTTCGAGGTTGCCTATTAAACTCGTTTGGTAATTTTATTTTTGTTAAATTTTCCGGAATAGAATTTATTTGAAAATTTGACAAGAAACACAACTGACCTCGTCGTCTAATCCAAAATGTAAGCAACTGTTTTGTTATGTCTAAGAGAATGCAGTGCATATTAACTATGGGGACTTGCGATACACATCCAAAATTCAAATTTTCTAAACCTAATCAATCCTATTCTTAAATTCATTTGTCCGGGGGGATGCCTCTACTGCTTGGGAGTATGGAAATACTATATGACCTTTATTTATTTTCATTCCTTTTATAGTACATTTAGTACAAGCAAAATAGCCAGAATGGGATTTAACGCTTAAAACCTTGCATCTAGCGTCGCATCTAGTTCGAAGATTTACTTTTATATTTTTTGATCCATGGTCAAATCCCAGATACTAAAATATATGCATGTGGCAATCCTCTTTTCTGCCATTCAATGGAATACATCCAGCAGCGTGTCTCTCCAAAAACGTGATGCTTGATAATAAAATCCATCAAAGATTTCAATTTTTGTTTAAATACAGGTGCGGCAATGTCATGGCCGGTCCGAAGATGATTGTCCAGCTAACAGAAGTTCTTTAATTTCATCCCATGTTGCATTGCATGTAAATGTGATGAACAAATCTTGACGACCATATGCGCGAACGTATGTCATCGCATCTTGGGCGTATTCATGCATGTGCCGTGAACTCTCCGTGAATGAAGACGGTAATATGACCATTCTTCCCAATTCGTTTGGATTCACGTTACCATCATTAACGATTGCGTCTCGTAAATTGATGTACTCTTCAGAACGCAACTCGGTTTGATTCAATCGAATATATCTGATTCAATCGAATATGGAATAATTGTCGACAATTCAGAATGTGGTTCTCAGCGTCTTGATGAAACATAAATTGATACGAATAATAATTCATGGCACTGACTTTATTATTTGTTTCCTCGTCTGTTTGTGGATTTCGATGTTGAATTTTTCGATTTTGATGTTGAAATAATATCCATCTTCTCCTCGCCAAAACAGAATCGGATACTGCAATCCGTCGTATGAGCGATGAGTTTCGGAAACTCGCTGAACGTCACCACTTCTGCGATGAAGAATTATGTCGCGCGATTCGAATTCTTCGCCAACTATCACGATCGCCACTTCATCGATTGTTGGTGCATTTAACTGTCTTTCGTGTTGGCCAACGGGTTTTTTGTTTGCTTAAATTACAACTGCGTAGTCATCGGCTGGCATTCGTTGAATGGCGGTTTTAAACAACTGATTTAATTCATTGTGTTGATGGAAAAGGGCTTGTAACGCAGCCACAATTTCTCGTCTAGTGCCCACATTATAATGACATCGTTGTTCAATTTGCTCTTCACTGTTTGCCATGAAATAAATTTGAGAAAACTTGTGATATGCGTCGGCAATGGTAGAAGCGATCCGGCACGATGATAAATTTGTTGCACCGAACGCTGTCATTTGCAAACATGAATTGTATTTGCAGATGTTTTCCAAGAAATGCTTCGACTCACGTGTAACACCTGATAACAACGTTGATAGTGGTTCGGGTGGTGGATGTAATTTTGGCAGTTTAACTTTTCCATTGGCGCAGCACATTCCTGGCGTTTCGCTCTTAAATTTGAGGGCGCTACAATACATGCAAATTGTATCCATTTTTCCAATGACGACACTTGGATGAAGACTGTAATCATTATTACTGTCATAATGGAATGCACCAAGATTTAAATCAGCATACATTGTTCATCTTGATCGAGTGGTGCTTATTCGGTTCAGTTGTCTCAGACCCCGTTCGTCCTGAGTAGTACGTATTCGATCAGTTTCTAACCTCACTTCTCGTTGTTCAGATGATTCAGACAAACGGGCCTCAGCGGCATGTACTCGAAGAGTTTCCAGCCTTAATGCTCCTTGCTCGTCTGATTCTGAGGCTCGTAATGCTCTTTTCTTCCATGTTTGAGGTATAGATCAGCCAATTGCTTGTCGCTTTGGAAGCAAAATTGCACGGGAATGACGTGAAACATGCGTTTGAATTTATTAGATGTCAATCAGCAATCCAAATCTCACAATGTATCCAATCCAATTAAACCGGCTGTTCGTACACGGATGGAAATATTAATACTGACGGTGATCACCATTTCGCTGAGGGAAATTTGAAGTGAAAAAAATTAGCATTCGAGAATTGTTGAAATCGATTTTAATTCCACTCACGATAATATCCGAAAAAAACTGCACAGCAAATGCGTGCGGAACGTCAATTAGAGGTCAAATCTTTCACATACACATTCAATGATCTTCGTGAATTCACTGTAGAGAATGAATAAAATCAGCTCACGGAAACTACGAAAATTCAATTCGATTGAATTATTTATATCTAAATTATTAATTTAACTCACAATGAAATGCACAAAACTCTTGAGCCGAACATGAATTTCACAATTTACATAAATTCTTATGTCACCCACAACTCGAATCGTCATCATTCGTTCGCTGTTTTTGTTTCAATTCAAATCAGCATGAACTGAGATTTTTTGGTGTGCCAACTCGACAGCAAGCAACATACAACTGGCCGTGTGAAAAACATCAGTTTGTCAAATTCAAACCAGCAATAGCCAACGATTGCCCTTGTGATTTGTTGATAGTGATTGCGAAGGCCAGACGCAATGGAAACTGTAGCCGCTTGAAATCGAAGATTAAATCATTTGAAATCATCGGTATGCGTGGAATCAGCACATCTTCCCCTTTATATTTACCGCTGATGATGGTTGCCTCGATCAAATTTGGTGTTAGTTTTTTTATGGTCAGTCTGGTTGCGTTACATAACTTTGGTGCGTTCAAATTTCGAATGATCATGATCGGAGAACCAACTTTCAATATCAATATGTGTGATGGCATTCCTGGTGGCTCCATTGAATTTAAAAATTCGGTTGGATAATTGACTATTTGTTCCGCATCCATCACTGTGTCAATTGATTTGTATTTGATTGGTTCTCCGGGCAATTTCAATTGAATAGCCAATCTGGATTTTTGTAGTTGCAAGTCAAGTTTGGGAATACCTTGTCAACAACGGCCTGAATACTAGGCTTCAATTGGCAAAAATTTGGCGGAAACGTAATCTGATTTGTTGAGTGATCAATTGGAATTTTGCCGTTTCCAATGTCCAAAAGTTGTTTGGAAAATGTTTGGGCACAAGAATAAATGCACCTCCAATTGGTTCGTTTTTATCTCTGATATCTCGCAGAGTCCAGTCAAGCGCCTCAAGTGATTTGTTATGGACCATGGTACATTCGTCCCAAATGATAATTTTGCACGCTTTAAGGACTGCGGACATTCCTGAATTTTTGCTGATATTACAGGTTGGTGTTTCAAAACCTGGCTCAAATTTAAGGGTAGCTTGAGTGCCGAGTGTGCTGGTCGTCCTCCATCGAGTAGCGTTGATGCAATTCTCGATGATGCAAGTGCTATTCCATTCCGCATTCGAAATGACGACAGTATTAAATTGGTCAGAAATGTTTTTCCGGTGCCGCCAGGAGCATCAAGAAAAAAAATCCCGCCATTTCCATTGTCTACACGTTGCTTGACTTCGCCGTAGGCATATTTTTGATCAGCAACTATTATTTTTGTTTGTTTTTCCACGTAACGACGTTGCTGGTTTACATCGTAATGCTGTTCTTGCACCAGATCTCTGTCTTGTACATCATCTGTCCCGTGTGTACGGCATACTAAGTTGATTTAGTACTTTGCTGTTAATTGATATACATAAATCCTCAATCAATATTAGCACTTCATTAAAAATGTTGTCGGAATATTGTAAATTTGGATCACTTCTGCGTGCATGCCGCAGAATATCTTCACTGAGGCTTTCACGATGCTTTTCCCAGAGTTCTTGTGGATTGTTTTGGACGACACGTACGCGATGCCTCTGTTAGCGTTGTATTTCAATGATTGTCATTTTCAAGTAATCCAAGCTTGATACATGCTTCTCTATACGTTTGGCATTCTATGCCATCGATGGTTTTCAATGCAACGAATGATGTTGGACCTCTGACGAACGTACACCAGCATTCTCTATATCGATGTGTTCCAAGTGCAGTATTTGGGTACTTCGTGATACAGCAACGTTTTAGCGAAGTAATCAAACGCACACAATTGGAAAAAGGCGGTGAGTGTTGTGTTGGGTAGTTGCTCAGCTCTATTTTGTGCATTTTGTTCGGTAAAGTGTCAAAAACGTTGTCACGCTGGCCATTTTGTAAGTGAACAGCGGGATGTTGAACTGTTGGATAGCGTTCGTGGATGTTGAATGCAAATATTCTCCAAACGGCTTCATTTCTGCTGATGTAGCGTCCCATCTGGAATTGAGTGACTCCATCGCCTTGATTTGCTAGTCCGAATACTGCCATGTCACTGCCTTTGTTGACGTATTTGCAAATATATTTTATTGACTTCACTGAATTGAAATACTCAACCTTAATGTGGGCATCAAACATTTTTGAAAGCAGCGGTGAATACGGCACGATCCATTTGTTGTCGATGTCAACATCTACGTCTCGCATTTTGATTCTGGTTGGGAATTCACTATCATCGGTGTTCCTTCTCCTATACATAGGATATCCATCACCTCTAGTTTGGGTTTCATTGATCAGCTCACGTGGATATCGCTTTGTACACTTGCAATCCTTCATGCATGGTGGATTTGTATTAAGTGCAGTGCATGGTCCGTGGATCATATTTTTCTTGATTGTTTCAAAAAGAATAGGATCTTCGTCTCAATTGGGAAGCTCAGCGCAGATATCACGCTATCAATTTGAGTTGAAACGATTTTTAGCTTCAACCATATTAAAATATGTGGAAGACCCCTTTTTTGCCACTCAACTGAATACATCCAGCAATGGGTTTCTCCAAAAATTCGGTTCTTAATGATGACGTCCATCAACCGAATTAGCTTTTGCTTGAATACCCGTGCGAGTAGATCATGTCTGTGCGATGAGTTTTGACCGGTGAAAAGTAGATCTGTGATTTCACTCCACCTTGAATTGCATGTGAAGGTGATGAACAGATCTGGACGAAGCAGTTCCCGGATTTCATCTCCGAAACCAACGAACTGCAATTTAAATATTTCAATTAACGATTCTTTTAGTACAAAATGACAATCGGAGCTCTGTGGCAGTAATAAAATACTTTGTAATTACTCTTGTGAGACAATTTGATCCAACCCAGAATAGGATTTAATAAAAATTTATATTTGACTCGAATTACTTTGACATGGTAAGGCACATCAACCAAATCCAGTTTCCACGTATTTGTTATCCTCCATAATGTACATACTCAAAAACACATCTCCCTTGTATCATCCGTTGGCCGAAATCCCCCGAAACCAAAAAAAAATTAAATAAAAATCACAACAAATTGGATAAAATTAAAAACAGCAGAACCGTTTCTGTGCGGTTATTTCAATTAAAATACCTTTAAATAATACAACCAAAGACAGATAAGGATGCCAAAAAAATAAACGATGTTTATGACCTGACAAAATTTTTATGTATATCCCGAAAACTTTGATACACAGTCGGAAAATAATAATCAAAAATAAAAAAATCTTGTCATTCGTTTTTTTCCATTTTTCTCGTTGTTGTATGGCGTTCCTCTCGCCTGGCAAGCAAAATAATTTGTCTTTCATATATATAGTATATTCGTATGAAACGGAACTCGCTTTGTAATGGGAACCATCCCTATATAAAAATTTGCTAGTAATATGGGAGAAAGCACGAAACTGCACAACATTTTTTAAAATTTTAAAACAAAATTTTTGTACTTTTTTGAAAGAAGATAACTTCATTTAATTATTTTTCACGAAAGTCTAATAAAAACCCATAAAAAATGTTAAAAATATAATTTCGCGGTCTTCATTGGCAACACAAAAACAACCCCGTGTATCGAGCATCATCAGATAAATAAATTTACGGAATGGTGAAAAATTCATAAAAGAAATGGTTGGTTAAATGGTTAAGTTTTGTTCTGTTGTTGTTTTGTCTTATACATTTTGTTTGTGTGCAGCGTTTTTTTTTGTTTGTGAATCTTCCGCGGATGATGAAAATTATTATAAAACAAAACAAAAATTTTCTTTTTCATTTATTAAAAAACATAATTCATTTGGAATAAGTTTTCTACTTTGTTAACGAAAAACAACGCAGCATAAAAAAAAATTATAAAAATAAAATGAAAAACGAGAACAAGCACAAAAAAGTTTTTCAACGTTTTTCTTGTGTATCTTTTTTTTTTTTTTTTTTGTATGTATGTATATGCTACAGTTTTCGGTTTGTGTATTGTGTTCGTCCGTAAATGAGGAAAAATGACGAAGAAAATTATTTTTAATACATAATGAAGAAAGCAAACCAATAAACCAAAATAAACATGAAAATGGTTTGGTTTGGTTTTTTGGTACGGTACTCTGGGTATTGTGTGTAATGAACAGCGGAAACAAAGCAGGAAAATCAAGATTTAAGATTTCGGATAATTGAAAAATTATTAGGTTACAAAAACAAAATGTGTACCTGTGGTATTGTATATCGTGTGCTGTATGCTTCGGTGTCGTAAAATTAATTTTAATGTGGTTTTGTACTGTGTGAAAATTATCAATGAGATTATACCTATGACTATACAGAGGCGCCTGGATGAATTGTTTCGTAAAGCAAATCACAGTCACGCTTAACTGGAACTCTAGAACAGAACTCGAATTACCAGGTGGTGATAGTATTGTAATTAATTATTTTTTCTTCTGTTCATTTGAGTTTGTATTTGCCGCCTAATATTGGCGCATTGAATTAGTTCTGGATTTCGCCACTTCTCTTTGTGGCACTTACTTGGATATGTGTTGAGATAACCTCATTTTTATTTTCCAAAAATGTTTTGAATAAGAAAGTTCTGTTAGAATTTTTTTATGTTTAGAAAGGATTAAAAATATTTGTTTAATAGAAATAAGGATTACTTTTATTAAAAGTAAAAGGCAATGTCAGGTGATAAATATTCACATAAAGGCGCCCTTTAACTTTATGTTTAACAAACAAGAATTACCTAATACAAATAAAATAATAAGTTCACAAAAAGTAAAAGAACTATTTATTCATCCTGTATAAACCTGCAAATGAAAGAGCTGTGAAAAATAACAGATAGCTTTCAGGTGTTAGTTGAAAATTATATTGAAATTTAGCAAAATTATTTAAATGTTTTCTCTATGTTCTAGGTAAAATTTGTTCGTATAAACTGTTAAGATTTGTAAGACTTAACCACGACGTGAATTGCATTAATAAATAAACACTACAATTCACAACGTTATTCAATTTTATTTTGATCAAAGTTCGTATATAAAATACGATCATTACTAATGAACGACATCAAGAAGTCAAAGATGAATTATAAAAAATGACAATTCATTTTTACTTACAACAGTATGAGTATGAGAATACTTTTATATAATACTTGCAGGGAAACTTAACGTTATAATTATACAGTAGCAATTCACTAATAATAATGTATAATACAAATGTATAATAATTACTATATATGGATTTGCTCGTATAATAAACAATTTTCATTTTTATTTCCATTGAGACCCCACAAAATGTCAGTTAGGAATCCCGAAACGAAACTATTTCTCTCTCTCTCTCTATCTCCCTCTCTCTCTCTTGCACTATATCTCAGATTTGGCGCCTCAAATGAGGATTCATAATCATATTTTTATTTCGGATAATGGGTGGTTATTTCATTGATCCTAAACCAGCCATGAAGTTTTTTCCTTGTCACCACTGGGAATCGAACCCAGGACCTCCGGTCGCTGGAGCAAGCAGGCTGACCAATTTGCCACCGGGGCAACGAAACTATGCGAAATAAAAATAAAAGGCTTTAAAAGGGTTTCGATCGCCAACTGCTCGGAGAATGTAGAACAGCTCTCCAGTCTCCAACCCTCCGATTATACCACGTAAGCGATGGACCAGAAGTATCTGCAGCCAGTCTAAAATTTATTTTACCGTCAAATAATATTATCACACTTAAATTGGGACACTCTGCCCTAAGATGTGAGGAGGAAGTTTTGGGGGGATAGAACTGGTTTGTGACGTTGAAAATTTATTATTTTCAAACCTCCGTAGGGCTCTCGATTTATAAGAAATAGTGGTCTTCTAGTGGGGCCCGAATCTATTTTATTAATTTATTTCGCCTCGAGTGATTTTAATAACAATTAGTGGTGAAAAGACCTAATGGATTAAGACATAATTACGGAAAAATTAATTTATTAATTTAGTCCTCCAGAAGAGTCCAGTTTTAATATTTTTTATATTAAATTTTCTTTTTTTAATTTATTATTTTTAAACTTTTAATTTGTTTCATTTGATGGAATTAGGCACTGTGGATGGAAATGGAATTCTTAGAGGAAGTTCTGGAATATTGTGAGCTGGGACAGATTTATACTATTTATTAATGTTAACCGTACTGAACGAAGTTAGCTGATATAGTGGAAGTTCTAGAATATGGTTTTAGGGCGAAATGGATGAACATCGAATTCGGAAATGGTTTTTTAATGAATATTTGTATGAGACTTGCTGCAGGACAAATCAGACAATACTAGATTATTTTGTCACTTGATTTATATTTAAAATAATGTCACCTATGTTAGCTAACTGCTCGAAGATTTTTCATGAATATTCCTTTATAAGGCCCAGGTTTTTTTTTTTTCGTTAATTATTTATTCATTCTATATAAAAAGTTACAAAAAAACTATAACAAATAGACAAGCAGATTAATAAAGCTTAACGAAACAAAAAAGTGAAAAGAAGAAACATAATACATTATAACAATAAGTAAACGTTTAAATAAATTTTTGTGGGATTGAAACATAATTAAATTACAGTTATAAATTATAAATGTTGCCATTTTCCAAACAGATAATTCTTGACAGCTTGTTTGAATCGACCTATACGACGAATTTGTTTTACTTCTTCCGGTAATCTGTTATATAGTACAAACCCAATATAAAATACATTTTTAGAGTCCCTGTTAGTTCTCAGAGTCAAAACATGATAATCTTGATTAGACCGAGTATTGTAGTTGTGAAGAGCCAATCTTTGGACTGTATAATTACATTTGACTACACGCTGAATTACTTTAAAAATAAAAATTAACAGGTCAAAATCATCCAGCACCGCAATGGGTAAGATTTGCTCGCTATATAGAAGGGAGGTGGGGGGTTAGTCTAGGCAAACGATTGATAATTTTTATAGACTTATTTTGTAAAATTTGTAGTGGGCACAGTTGATAACCTGCAGCAGCCGACCGATACTCATATAGTTGGGGTGCGACTTAACGTAAGCGAAATAAATTAACCATCCGTATTAGTGTTGGCATAATCAACTAAACGTTTAATTACAAATACCATTGGCTATATGGTCTTATATAATTTGTTAATGTGTTCAGACCAATTTAATTTAGAATCTATCTTACCAACCCCAAATATCTGAATGAAGAGACTGCTAGAACTTTTGAACCTCTAAAATAGAAAAAAGATTCAGCATTACTTTGGTTTGGTTTATTCTCAAAAATTAAATATTTAGTCTTGTCTAGATTCAAGGATAACCTGTTCCCGGTTAGATAGTTATTAATTCAAAGTAGGTCTTGGTGAATTTGATATATTACAGAAATTCTCTGTGAACCACTATAAACTAAAGCAGCATCATCTGCGTATAATTTTAATTTACCAAAAAATAAAAAAATAAACAACAAAGGGCCTAAAATAGATTCCTGTGGTATTCCAGATTTAACTAATACATAGTCACTATGGACATTATTAACAATGGTACATTGCTTGCGCTCGCTTAGGTTATTTTCTATTATAGATAACAGCTGCACTGACGGATCAAGTTGTTTAAATTTTTCAATTAATATCGCGTGGTCGACACAATCAAAAGCCTTGCGAATATCAATAAACAAAGCGCCAATAAACAACTTGAGATTAGTAGCCTGATAAACATTATTCATAAAATTGGACACAGCTGATTCTGTGCTAGAGCCGGGAGTAAAACCAAATTGGTAATCATTAATGACGTTGTGTTTAAGAAAAAAATTATTTATATTATTATAAATAACTTTCTCGTATATCGTGGAGATAGAATTAAGAAAAGATATAGGTCTGTAATTAGAACATATTTGCTTATTACCAGACTTCCAAATCGGAGTTACAATACCTATTTTAAGAGAACGAGGAAAGATACCCCTATGAATGGAACTATTTATTATATGTAGAATAGGGTTAATTATATACTGCTTATGTACGAGTATTTGTAAATATTTCACAGAAATGAAATCGTATCCGTTAGCTGCTTTTGAGTTAAGATTGTGTTAATTTCGGGAAGGGATACTTCAATTATATCTAAAGGTTCAGAATAAGAATCCAGTGAATATTGATAGAAATAGGGAATTATTTCTCGGTTTGTGGACGAACACAACACTTAGATACAATTGTTCGACACTTCTATAAAATATTTGTTAAACATGTTTGCAGAAGATATTGATTCTAAGATATTGCCTGAGTCGTCGAAAGTTTAGATATTTAGATTTATTAGCTTACAGTTTTTACGAAAATCGGAGTTATTGTTCTTAAATTGGTTGTCGTAGTGTTTCTTTTTCATAAATCTTGCTCTTGTTAGCTACTATATTCCTAAGGCGGGCATTGTTAAGTGGAAATTTCTTATGCAACAGGTAAAATTTATTTCTAATTTTTACCAATTTCAAAATTTCGGTGGTAACCCAAGGCTTGTGACATCGCTTTTCTTTTATGGAGATAGTACAACTACATATTATATTAGACAGAAACGACAAAAAACTGCTAGTGATACCACAAAAAACTGTTTTACGAGAAAAAAGCAGCTGCGAAATTCTTTCATGATTAACGTTAGACTTGAGATTGTACAGTTTATTAGCTTTAAACTGCACACCCATGTCCAATACTAGAACTTTATGGTCAGAGAAACTAACGTCGAAACTATCAAGATTGTATTTGTAAGCAATTAGATCGGTGAACACATAGTCTAATATGGATGAGGAAATTGACATTCTAGTGTAAAACTGAGGAAGACGACAATTCAATATCATATAACCACTTCCAAGCAAACTACATTCAAGTTTCTGGGTTGCAAAATTATTGGCCTGTAGATAATATTAATGTTCAAGTCACCTAAGAAGACACAATTTTTATAATTAATGATTAATTCTTCTTTTAGTTTGACAATAAGTGCGTCAAGATTAGTTTTTTACGGCCGATATAATCCACACACTTTGAAAGATTTTGACAACTCGGCGATTTGGATTTCAACAATTAAATAACTGGCAAAATCTATAGTTTCGTTAAACACAATGGATGAAACTAGATTATTGTGAACAAAAATTGAAACCCCACCGCCCCGATCACCGTCTCTCGTACAGTGATACGAAACAAAATTGGGTAAGTTAAAGTACTGAGTCTCGTTCCTGTATATCCAGGTTTCGGAGATAATCAAAATGTGGCTTGTGAAAATTTGCAACTGTTAATTCAATTTCAACGAGTTTATTACGTCTTATACTTCTTAAAAATAGCAACTCACAATAGATTTAAACAAAAAGTATATACTCGTATATGTGTTTCAATCCACAGAATTTAATCACAATAAACATAAAAAAATCTACTTGATATTGATAAAGAAAATTATGAAAAATAACAATTAGATAATGAATTAAAAAATTAAAAATAAAACATCAGAAAATTTCAAATGTAAGACAACAAAATATTGAACGATTAATTGTAAACATAATTATACAATTGTAGAGGTTACATTTGCAATGTCATCCAAATTGTTGAAAGAGGTAAACGAATCGTCATCTTTGTTAATTTTGACAAAGAAAGTACCGTTTCGAAACCAGATGGTTGTTATAACTTTCTGTTTACGTAAATACCTCAGCTGTTTTAACACTTCCAAGTTGAATTTAGTGAGTCGATCATTGATAAACAGTTTTTGACTTATGTTATCCGAAGGGAGATAGCTGCGGCAAACACTGGGCTGAAAGTAATGGTCCATTTTGACGGATCTTCTTCATGAAGTCATCCTTACTTCCTAGGTCAATGAATTTAAGGAAATATTGAACTTGCAGTTTGCTTTCAATCCTTCGAGTAAATGATGATATTATATAATCAGGTTTAAATTTAATTATTGTACAAATGGATTTCAGCAGACCTTCAGAGGTAATATTTGTATTGTACGGCCCACCAGATATTATTATGTCATTATTAAATTCCTTTTGTTTTTGAAATTCAAGTTCAGCTTTCAACTGAGTTATGTCATTATTAACCAAAACAATTTCGTTGTTATTTTGCTGTATTAATGTTTTATTATTATCGTTGTCAACTATCAGCTTATTGATGTCAGCCATGACAGAATCAAGTTTATTGTTGATTAGCCGGACAAAATTGCATTGAGTAGGTCTTTATTTGTAGGATTTTCCAAATTAAAATTCTCGTCCCGTGTTGACTGCTTACGGGTTGTAGGACCAGCAGATTTACCACCGTCGCGGTTTACCATAATTATTATTCAATAGAGATCACAACAAGCTTTATAAGGTTGTAACACGAAGATTTTATAACACAATAAGTGAAGTCTATACACATAGAGTTTTATTTGTCAAATTAAACTTTTAGATATTCCGCTATTTATATTCATTTAAATATTTGTTCTTTTTAAATCTTCACAACAAAATATTAATATAAACAATAATAATGTTAATGATTGGGAATTTTAAACACAAAATCACCACATTAGCTGATGTTTTAATTAATTTAAAAGTAATTATTTCAAATCACAATAGTTTTATACGGTCGTAACAAGAAGAACGTTTAATACAATAAGTGACGTGTCTATACATAGAGTTTTATTTGTCAAAATTAAACCTTTAGATGTTCCGCTATTTATGTTCACTTAAATTTATTGAAGTAAAACTTCTTTAGGCACGCTTGACTTGGGGACTAAGCTGGCAAATGCGTTACGAAAAGTGTAATCGAACGAGGCGAACGAAACAATAGACGCAAAACGAAATCATTTTCCTTTAGTATCAGGATGTGCCATGACAATTCATAAATCCCTAGGTGGAACATTAGTTGATACCATTTTATTTTAATCATTGGTTAAAAAAATGGGATAATAAGAAAATTGGAAAATTGGTAAATGGAAAATTGGAAAAATTGGAAAATTGGAAATTTCAAAATTTGCAAAATTGGAAATTTTGAAAATTTGTAAATTGGAAAATTTTAAAATTGGAAAATTAGAAAATTGGAAAACAGGTAAATGGAAAATTGGAAAATAGGAATATATAAAAATATGAAAATATGAAAATTTGAAAATATGAAAATATGAAAATATGAAAATATGAAAATATGAAAATATGAAAATATGAAAATATGAAAATATGAAAATATGAAAATATGAAAATATGAAAATATGAAAATATGAAAATATGAAAATATGAAAATATGAAAATATGAAAATATGAAAATATGAAAATATGAAAATATGAAAATATGAAAATATGAAAATATGAAAATATGAAAATATGAAAATATGAAAATATGAAAATATGAAAATATGAAAATATGAAAATATGAAAATATGAAAATATGAAAATATGAAAATATGAAAATATGAAAATGTGAAAATATGAAAATATGAAAATATGAAAATATGAAAATATGAAAATATGAAAATATGAAAATATGAAAACATGAAAATATGAAAATATGAAAATATGAAAATATGAAAATATGAAAATATGAAAATATGAAAATATGAAAATATGAAAATATGAAAATATGAAAATATGAAAATATGAAAATATGAAAATATGAAAATATGAAAATATGAAAATATGAAAATATGAAAATATGATGATATGATGATATGATGATATGATGATATGATGATATGAAAATATGAAAATTGGAAAATTGGTAAATTGGAAAACTGGTAAATTGGAAAATTGGAAAATTGAAAAATTGGAAAATTCGAAAATTGGACAATTGGAAAATTGGAAAATTGGAAAATTGAAAAATTGAAAAATTGCAAAATTGCAAGATAGGAAAATAAAAAATATGAAAATAGGAAATTTTGAAAGTTGGTAAATTGGAAAATTGGAAAATTTGTAAATTGGAAAATTGAAAAACAGGAAAATTGGAAAGTCATAATATAGACTTCTATGTCACTGACTGACTCACTCGAGAACGCACAGGGTGACCAAAAATTTTTTTTTTCTATATTATAACAACTATGTCACTCACTAACTTACTCACTCCAGAACGCACAGGGTGACCAAAAAAAATTCGTCCGTGTGATATATTTTATATATGTATTTTTTCTATATTATAGCTCCATTTCACACGAGGTATCGCAGAAACCGATTCTTTCTTCGTTTCTTTCCCCGATTGCCTATGATACAGGTTTTAATGCGACTTAAACATATTTTCGATGAAACCACATGATGTACTGTGGTTATACATAAATGAAATAAAAAATATTTCAAGGCCATTTTTACTATGCGAAGAGATTTCAAAAATGGTTTTTTTGTCCATTTTGTGACACATACATAAACATTGTCTATTACGACTAGTTGGCCTTGAAAAAGTTACCAAGTTACAAGGTTACCTCTTGTGGCATCAGACATAAACGGCTAGGTGACACTCGAGAACGCAAAGGGTGACCAATTTTTTTTCCAATATTATAATTTTTCTATATTATATTATAAATATTAAATATATATTAGAAGTTTTACTTCAGTAGTGTGGTCTAAAGCACACTTAATTTTTTTTTTTTATTTAATACGTTCACGCTGGCGCGTATCACCAGTGGCCCGCACTAAACTGTCTCATCGGGTGGTGCGTACCACCGGTACGCACACACAAGAATCGCACTAAATATTTAGATAATAAAAAAAAAAATACAAAAAAAAAATTACTGGTAAAATTTTACTGTCAATTTGAACAAACAAAATCTAGTTTGGTTTTATTTTTGCGATATGACACCACAATATGCATTTTTCATACAACCATCTGCTACACATGAAATAGAAAATTGTATGTGGGTAAAATCATCACATTCATCCTATGTTATATAATTCTGTTTTTGCAACTCTTATTTATTTATAAAAGACTCTTGTTTATTTTGAAGGAAATTTTACAACAAAAAAATTTCCCTCTGCCTACACTGTAAAAATTAAAATTTGTGGAACGTTCGTATTCAGAAATACCAATTCATTTTCGTATCGAATTGAATTTTCGTATCGTTAGAAGATTCGTATCGTCTTCAGGAATAGAGCGGCTGGATTAGCTCCCGTCCGATAGAGCGAAAAGCTTTTAGCGCAGCCGCCAATGGGCGAGGAGCAAAAGTTACAGCGCCATCGTGAACGTGTTAAAATCTTCACATCAAAATATTAATAAAACAATTATGTATAGTGTTAAAGATTGAGAATTTTAAACAGAAAGTATAGCAAAAACATTAGCTGATGTTTTAATTTAATTTAATTAATTTAAGGCACTTTTTACTTCACCAACATCAAAATGCAACTTTACACTTTCGCCATCTTGGTACTCTTTTGGTTTTGATAGTATATCTCGTTTTTGATATTGTTGTTTCGTTGTATTTAGTTTCCTTCTGAATTTATAATTTTTTTAATATTTAAATAGTTCTCAAAAATATTTCCCGATGTGGCTCGATGTTAAGCAATTTGGCATAATTAGGATGCAACTGGGTTTTTTTTATGTAAAATCGGCAATTTGAATGAAACTAAACCATTTTTATATTTATTTATTTTTCTTGCGCTACATCCAACATTAATGTGTGATTTGTCCATTGAATCCTAGCCAGGTTCCCGAGCTGCTGGAAGAGGCATCCTCCAGCTGGATGAGCATTGGCATGCCGGAGGGAGGTAGTGATCTCATTTTTTTAAAATCTCAATTTATGATAAAATTTGATTACAATATTAGTTCCGGGAAATACAATTCTAGAAAAGGACCAATTTTAATGGAACTAATCTGTTTCCTTAAGTGAAATTCGTAATATTTGGAGGCAGAAGTTTTGCAACCAGCAGAAAGAAACAAACACCGACATTAGCTTCAGAACCATCAGAAGTGACACTTGTTGGATCATGAAAAGATAAAAAATTTCAACCTTCCGAATGTGCGTGAAACAAAAAACTCAAAAAAATTCAAACTCGCAGAGCGAGAAACTGGATCAACTTCTACGGCCCAAAAAACAGCAAATTGCAGAATTGAGCGATGTGATTAAGTCTCGGGTAACAAATGTTTAAGAAATTTAAAAAAAATGGAACGACCGAGTTGAGCAGTTCGAGAAGAAAGTCAGGCTAGAGCTCGACAGTCAGATTAACTAAATCGAAACTCGTATAGAGATTCAATCTGGTGACAACAATAAAGAAAGTTAACAGATTTCAAAGCACATAGTTTTCCATTCCCGAAGCTCGAGAGAAGATTTGAAACATCGCGCTCATCAGAGTCCCTTAGGATTTTGTCAACCATGTTCACAGCCATGTGACATTAAATGTCTAATGAGATACTTTAGATTTGGCTAGTTAGGTCCCTACTTCCGAGATTGTTGAAAGTGACAAAGTGAACATTTTATAATGCAACCTGATTCCCGAGATAATTAACATGCAAACTTGCGAGAAGAACAGAGACTGGGGACAAAAAAAAACACTGAGGATTCAAGAAACAACCCAAACTAGAGGATTCAAGTTTTTTAGTTGGAAGTCAAATTTTGAATTCCGGTTGATCATTCAGGACAACTATATTTTTTGGGATAGACAATTTTTATTTATTTTTTTTTTTTGGTTATGCGAAATTTGTTAAAATAAAATAAAGAAAATGAAAATTAAAGTTCAAATTTATTTGCTTTTGTGGTGTTACGCAAATTACAAGAAAAAAAAATTATAAAGTGTAAAGCTCGCGTTGATTTTTGATATTTTACCGCAAGGACATTCCGCCAATATGTGGCCTCAATTTTAGTGCATTTGTGTTTTGAGCCCCATAATAAAGTTTGTTAAAGGCTGCCTTAAGTGGCTTAAGTGTGCTAAAGGTAAAATTGTATCGAATGAGAAGACGCCACAGACCTCCGTAGTTCATTTGTATCGACGGTAAGAAGTTGGAACTCATATAAGGGTGGCGAACAATGTGGCCTTTCGGTAATCAATAAACGGCGAAGACCCCGCAACCCCCCAAAATATTTCAAGGTTGCCTGACATGGCCTAAATGTTTAAACGGTGTATCAAGGAAGCCTCAACCCATTTTGGAAGCCAACAGCGTGGCCTGGACGTGAACTTAAATCCCAATGTGTTAGGTACAATATTTTTTTTATTTTTACAAAATTTAAAATTGTTTTATAATTTTTATCAAATTTGTATTAAATCATTATTTTGTAATTGAATATCAATTATGGGCTGCCCATATAACAGGGTGAGCTTGGTAAGTAATATACACATGCCAAGGTTTTACCTCGGAAACGGTACAAGATAGGACAAAATTACTTATCGTGAAAATTGTTTAGTGTCGAAAGGGACGTTTAGTGGTGATCTTGAATGACCTTGAAATTTATTTATTTGGAAGATATTTGCGAAAATTCTTGATGTCGATTTGAGTGCGAGAGCCTTCTAGTCATATACCCCGCGTGTTTCGACTAAAAGTGGTCTCTGTCACGGACGCTGATCACTTTAAAAAATTATTTTATTACAACTTAGTGATAAACTATTCTAATACATCAAACATTTTTTTTATCTTTTCAGGTGAGATTTACAATCAAAAAACCTTTACATAATCAACTGGTAAGAATTTTATTGTATTAAAACACATTTTAAGGAATCACAATTTCATCCTCAAAACGTGACCTCATAAAAGTAAATACCCAATTCGAGTTCACGTTTCGTTATTGAATACTACAGCAAATGGAAAGTTGCAATTCAATTTCGGTAACCAAGAGAAACCGAAAAGTAATAATTCACTAGTCCACAAAACATTCCAACCCACTTAAAATTTTAATCTCTTTCTAATTTTAAATTTATTTCAATTTATTTATTTCCAATAAAATAAAACTTTTCCTCTTGTGTATCGGTATACGTACATACTTATGTATGCTCGTCTAAAACAAAAACAACTAAAGACGTAAAGACAAACATCACCTTTAATCTATTTCCGTATATTACAAATAAAAATTCATTGAAATTTCTCTATTTCGGAAAATAACAAAACAGAGTAAAGTAATACAAATAAATAAATAAATAAAGTTGCAAAGTATCATCCCCAAATAAAAACAAATACCTACATCGAAAACAAACAAACAAAAAAAAACTAAGAGCTTTATTAAATAAATGAAATATACAAGAAAACTTTTAATTTTCCTTAATTTTTATTTTAATTCATTTTCATTTCAAATTTTATTCCCAAAATCAACCCTCTTACAATCATATATATACCGTGCTCAATTTTCCATATATACGTTTATGTATATAAAATAAATTTACAACCCATCACATCACTAAAATAAACTACCCGCTCCACCGACAAAAAAAAATTGACACAACAAGTAAAAAGCTTACATTATTTTCATTTCGAAATGAAAATGTACAGTGGCACAGTACAACAGCGAAACAAAAAAAAATATAAAGAATTTTCTGTTATTTGTTTTTCCGGTTGTATTTTATATTTTCATTTTTATTGATGTGAACATTAATTTTCCGGAAATTATATTAAATTAATTTCAATTAAAAGTACAAAAAAATTAAGGAAATTTCCAAAAAATAAAAATTAAATTCAAAGTTGGCAAAAGTTTTTTTTTTGTTGTGTTCTTGTATATTGTGTTGTTGTTTATTTACTTGTTGATGTTATTTCTATATTGTTGTTTTTGTTATGTAATATGTATCCTTATATACATAATTGTATGCTATTTATATTAATTAGGGTTTTGTTTTATTGTATTATCTTTAAATTTGTAGTTGTTGTTTATGTTGTTATTTCTGAGTACTCAAGGGTTATTTATTAGTGTTTAAGGAAAATAAATGATGGATGTGGTGGAAAAGGTGATGTCGAAATTAACAACAACAAAAAAAATCGTATATAAATTAAATATTGAGTGTAAATTAAATGACTTTTTAATGAAATCAATTATGAGTGTTAATTGTTTATGCTGCCAACAAAAAAACATTTTGTTTTAACAAAATATACATAAATATTTAACTCTTGATTCGGTTTTTTTTTCATGGTTTGGTTACGGTTGAAATATTATTTAGAATATATGTAGGTAACGACGCCTGATGTGGTGCGAAGCGGGTGGAAATAATAATGAAAAAGGTGATCCCAAGCTAATTAAATTATTTATATTGGACATAATTAAATTTTATTATAATTTTCAAGAGTTACATTTTTAATTTAAATCTAATTTTGTGATTTATGTTTACGGTGGGTTAAATATATTATTTATACATGGAGGTGCGTGGTGAAGAAGTGATTTAATCATACTAATAAAGTATTATTAAACGCTATCGAATTGAGAAAAGAGTCTGGTGTTCAAATCACTTTTGGCTTGGAAAATTCCTGAATGCGAAATACTTGAATTGGCATTCTAGAATCAACTTGTTTACGCGCATTAATTCTTGTTAAATTCTATAAAATCTATATGCTAAGCTTTAACTTACTTAGCTTCACTAGTAAATCAGAACAACTTGACTGGTTAATCCTGTGTGACGTTATTGCACTTAGATTTCTTACATCTTCCATTTGTATTTTTGTAATGTGTTGTACAATACATACAATTCTCGACATTGTCTATTCAAAAATCTATTGTGTACGTTATTTTCAATGCAAACATATATAGACTATTAGGAATTTTGTTCTGAAGATTGGATTTTGAATATCTTGTTTTATGGTATTTATTGTGCCCATATTGATTGATGTTTTTGGTTATCACTTTCATTTCATTTCGATTTCGGTAATGATGATTTTTTTTTTACTATATTGGTACTTGTCATCGTTCACGGTATCTGTAACCATTTGCAGCTGTTCGTTTATACCCATTAGCCCACTGATCGCAAATGCGTGGCACGCGTGCCAAACTTGGCACGTTTAAAAATTCCGCCGACACGCCACAATATTATTCACAAAAAATAGCCAAATAAAACAACAAATGATAAAACTTCGACTTTTGAAACTTCACTCTCTGGATTGTAATGAAGTATGCTTGCCTTGCATAACCAGTGAAATAGCTAAATATGTAAATGTATTTGGTGACGGGGAATTTTTTAAAACCGCTCTTATAACTGCGCAGAATCGCTTTTCGAGGATTTTCATAACAAGGATAAAATACTTACACGCAAATACGGTAAAGGACCGAACTTAAAATGAACGAAAATATTACTGATACATTAATATGTGATCTCCATGCTGCTCAAATGTTTGCACTGACAGTTGATGAAAGTACTGACCTAAACTTCTATGCCTAGAATATTGCGGGAGGAATTGTTGAAACTAGGAACATTACATGAGAGGTGGTTATATTCTGAAAGTTGTGATAAAAGCATTAATCGATTTGAATGTCAGTATATTGAAAAAATTTGTCCATTTTTTTTTTCTGATGCATGTCCAAGCATGATCGGCAGACTCTGGATTTAAAACTTTGTTGGGAAAAGAAATGGGTCATCCAGTAATGGGATTCCATTGTATGATCGATTTGGATGTTTTATGTGCAAAATATGCGTTATTTCATTTAATCATGTAATGAAAACGGTTGCTAAAGTTATAAAAAATGTCGTTGCTGGTGATTTATCGACAGTTTAAAAAGTTAATGAAGGATATGAATGCACCATACGAAACCCTACTGTCTACTGATGTATATTCATGTTCATTGGCTTGGTCGAGTTTTATCATTGGAAAGGTTTGTTCATTGTTTGGACGAAATTCGTTTATTTCTGCTAGATAAAAAAGAGGTATTCCCGGAGTTAACCAATACCAATTGGTTACAGCAGTTAATGCTTCTGACTGTCTTCAGTATTCATTTAAATGAATTAAATCAAAAAATGCACGGAAACGGAATATCATTAGAAATATTATTCGGTCATATTACCGCTTTTGAGATGAAGCTGCACCCTGACAAGTTCATTCTGATAGTAATTTTCACGATTTTGCCTGGATAAATTTTGATGAGCTGGATACTGAATTGCATGTATTTCAGTGTTGCCTAATTTGGTGGGGATAAATTGAAAATTTAAGAACCATTATTGAAAATAGTATAAGGAACGATAATAAATCTTGAAATATTGATGATGAGGTATTGAAAATGTGACAAAGCATCCCAAACAATTTCACATCTCTAAGAAAGTTGGCAATAGCGTTATTATCTGTGTTTCCATCTACTTATTACTACGAATTCTCATTTTCACAAATGAACGTCGTTTTAACAAAAACAGAAACCAATCAATTTTCCATAATTTAAAATTTAATTACGCAATTCTTTACGTAATTACCAAACGCATTCAATTGGTGCTTAATTTTATAATTAAGACAGTTATGGAATAACATATTTATGAATTAAATTAAAATTAAAACTATTGTTTACGGTGCGCTTTTTATTGGTACGCTAAAGTAGAAGTACTTGCGAACCCTGCGTTAGCCACTTCCTCTCTATGTTTAGAGCATTCCACTATTTTTGTTGATGATTTCTAATTAGTTTTATTTGTTGCAAGTAGTTATCTATGAATGATTGTTACCTGGAATTGGTGTAATTGATTACTGTTCTTGAAGAACTAAGCCTTCCGCCATTAATGTCAATTTGATTCGGAGCACTTTGTTACGTTTAATGCAACCAGGGTGACATTCTCACTCCATTCTTAACCCGACAATATTCCTCGTCGGAAACCGAGGAAAGAAGGTTGTCCAGCCTCTCTATTTTTTCTGATGGGTCATTGGACAGGTTACCGTCATCCACTGCAGGCATCGCCTTCCGGTAGGGAGAATTTTGTAGGTTTCCGACATCCCCGCTACAGTCTTCTGTACCCCTGTCGGCTTCATCCTTGTCATGTACTCCAAAATTTATTGAGTCGAAACCAAAGTTAATACCTCCGTTTGTATTAGAAAAAGTTGTTATGCATTCCTTAATTACCACCATAGGGATTCTATTACCAATATATATGTTCCCATTAGTTTCTTCCTGTTTAACGATCTTACAATTTTTCTTACAATTTCCGAAAATTAAATTTCCTTGTTTGAATTATCATTAGGACTTCATACAAATTTTGCTCGATCGGAAGCCTTATTAATGTATTTGGTCTGCTTAGGATTTCGTCCCTCCTAGCAGCCGCTTTGCGACTGAGCATAACTCGCCAACTTCAACTACTACCTTCTTAGTCAGTTTTAAGAGCTCTTTATACAAACTAGCATCCCTGCTAATTGAAGGAGTTCCAGTACTTTCTCTCAGTCACTTTATTAAGATAGAGTTTAGTTCCTTATACACCAATCTCAAATTATGTTTCGCTAGGCCCTCCGTAACCTCGAATTTTATTGTATTTGAAACTATTCAAAATTGTGTTTTCATCAGTTTTAAACCAAACTTATAATAAATTATAAAATCATTCTGTCGCTTGCATGTTTATTACGAATTTTTGTAGTTTTGGAATTATCCAGCATCGATCTTAGAAATGTCCACGCCAAACGGGCAGTGGTTTCTTGATTAGTAGATGGTGAGATAGCGAAATCTCGTTACGATATCTGGAAAAAATAAATTTTTGAATCACTTTATAACTGACTTGTTATGAATAATTACGAATTTGAGCGCCGTTTCTAACAAAAAGTAATTCATATACCAATTTGGAAATTAAACGGGATTGGCCCAAATGGACAAATTACTCATATTTCAAGTGGAAAATTGCTAATAGCAAACTTTAAAAACCACCGATCAGAAAATTTTTTTTTCATAAAATGTCCCTCATTCGATCAATCAGAGCTCAAATTTTGTTCGAAAATTGAGACATGAGATTTTTGCTCCTGTTTCACTAACCTACTAAATGCACAGAATTAATATTGTTGTTGGTTGACGTAAATAGTAATTAAATTTTCTATTTACGTCTGGTTTTGTCCAAATCTCTAATTATGTCTCCTTATTGGACCAGATTGAAGAATTACTCATATGTGTAGAAGAAAAATGCTAAAAACAAACATTCAAATTCACCGTTCGGAAAAATCTTTTTCTACAAAATCTGGCCTAATAGTGGCACCTTCCCCAAATCAATAATAAGAACTTGTTATTGGCTGAGTTTGAAAATTACTCATATTTGTAGTGGGAAACTTTCAAAACCATCGTTCGGAAAAATCTTTAATCTACAAATTGTTCCTTATTAATGGACTTGTCTGGCCGATATAGTAGAACCTTATCCAAATCTCTGATAATGGCTTGGTAAGGGCCCAAATTGAAAATTACTCATACTTTTAGTGGAAAGTTCCTAATAACAAACTTTCAAATCCACCGTTCGAAAAAATATTTTTTTCCTAAATGTTCATATATAGTGGAACCATGCCCAAATTTTTAATAGTTACTTGTTATTGGTCCAAATTCAAAAATTATTCAAATTTGCAGTGGAAAATTTTTCAACCAAGCTTTGGTCTCCACCGTTCGGAAAAACTTTTTTCTACAAAATATTCCTCATTAATAGATCTATCTGGCCTTTATACTGGAACTTTACCCAAATCTCTATTAATGGCTTGTTATTAGCTTAGATTGAAATTTACTCATATTTGCAGTGGAAAACTGCTAATAACAACGTAAAGCAGCATTGATAGACCTACATATCTGGCCTTTATAGAGTAACCTTGCCAAATCTGTTATCTTTTCTCTAAGAACTTGTTATTGGCCCAGATTAAAAAATTACTCATATTTCGGTTGGAACCTTTTCTACAAATCACTTCTCATAATCATAGTTAAGACTCGTTATGACGTTATTAATTCAATTTTCATCGCTTTTACTTCAACTTTTTGTAACAGTGTACCATAAATCACTCATTTTATTACAATTATATTTTGATTTTAAGTGTCACTAACACTTGACTAATTTTTGTTTTTTTTTTTTAATTTCACATCAGTTCACAACCCATTTGGCGTAAACTTCTTTGAGATCGACGCTAAAAGTCGTCGAACTCAAAGAAGTTTACGCCAAATGGGTTGTGGTTTCAAGCTCCTAAATAACTTGGTAACAGGCAGCAACTAATTACGATATTACTGGGATTACTGGTAAAAATATTTTATTGAATTATTCTACAATTTGCTATAATCTTGAAATATTTCCGTACACATCTCTAAAAACGGAGTAAGGAAATTTCAATTTAACCGTCTTTTCTAAAAGATGCATAAGTAGTTATTTATTTCTAATAATAATTCCCGTCATATTCGAATGGGAGTTCGAATGGTTATTTGTCCGAGTAGAATTTTTGCTGAACGACGTCGTATCACTGTTCCCCAGCTTCAGAGTCCTTAGGTATCTGTCGAAGAATTAAATGCAGAAGACTGGCTATAACAACCTCGCCCAATAATTGCTGTTGATTTGGACAACTCATAATTCCAGCGATTACAATCAGATCAGGATCAGGTATTCGAGCTTGTGTTTAGTTTTGATGATGCCGCACCAAACCATTTTGTGTAACTACATTATACATCACCTTGCCAAGCACTTGCGATATCTCCCTCAAGCCACTTCGCACTAGCTAAGAAATTTTGAAAACCGGCTGGCCCACAATGAACTTTATCCATTTATTTTTCGTTGTCTGACTGAGTCCGGTAACTGGCGGTTTTGAAAGATCTCTCTCAAACCTTTCTGTCTCCCCATTTGACGAGCGATGGAAAGAGGTAGTTATTAAGCGATCAATACCATCGGCAGAGCTCGTGAAAATTTGGAGACGTAGACGCTGCCCCATTATCAACTACAATGCTTTCTGGCATCCCTCAATATTTGACATCTTCATGGAGTATGGATATCGAGAGAAATTATCCGCACATGATATCCACATACATAACCTAGAAAAAGTTGGTTTCTCGACTTCGTTGCGATTGGCCAACCCTGGAAACTGGAACACCTTTCTCGGTTTCGGTGTAACCTTCTGTTAAGCTCATCATTTCTTCCCTGTGGTTTCGATTTTGTTGACGAACAATACCGCAATGTCCAGTATGCAACAAGGTCAAATTTTTTTCCGCAGACTGAGAGGAATTATATGGCTCGAGTAAACTCAGTCTGGAAAGGAAGAACGTTATCTAAATGTATGTGCTTCCATCAGGCTGAACCTATTTGCCTCAATCTTTTTTTGTTGTGTTTGCAATTGCCAGGACATGGTTCTTTTGAAACAAAATTTTGGGAAAATTCACTGAAAAACTTGCAAAAATTGGATAATCGAAAAATAATGTTTTTCAGTTAAGAACAGCTGAACCGATTTGGCTCAGTCGATTTTTGTTGTGTTCGCAGTTGCCAGGAGATGGTTCTTAAGAAAGAAAATTTAGAGAACATCCACCGAAAAAGTCGGAAAATTCGGAAAATCGAAAAAAGATGTTGACAATGAAATTTTCAAATCAAATTGGCGATGATTTGACTAATCATGACAGGGGACCTGAAACCGCCCATTGACATTTTCGATTTTGCGAACGTGTTATTTTTCTTGCAGCCATTAAATTGGAAATTTGTGTAATAATTCACTACTTTATGATATTTGAATTGTGTGTGTTGCATCTATTAAGGGTAACATTATTACAATCGTATGAGTTCGGTGTGATTTTTATGATTTCGATAATTTTTCCAGAACATTTTTAGTGCGTGCGATAAGTGCGACAATAAAATTAAATTGTGGGATTGAGATTGATTCCGTCCGTGAGAATGAAAGGCAAGAGCAGCGCGAAGAATTAGGTGAACAGAGACGTGCTCATATCGGACAAGCTCATAGGTTCGACAAAACGTAACTCGACGCAGAAGTGCGGTAAACGTCGACTTGAAACGCGCTACTTTCAATTATGACTGTATACAATCGCCTATACAAAGATCTTCGTTGCCTTGATATTGCCGCATTTGTCTGCCTTATGCCGACATTGTCAAGCATTAAAATTCCAAGCAGAAACGTCATAGGGTTGCCGGTTTTGACTTCGCCACCGGAGCCATTGCGTACTTATCTCTATGGAGATACAACGCTATCCAGACATTTTCTCGCACACACGCAACAGCATAATCAATGCTTTAACATGACGTCATGTGGAACCATGATGTTGTTCGTCAACCCGGCTGCAATCCCACCGATAAGGTAATGACGCCACCACGTGACCGTCATTTCGATAATGTTGAACGATTGTACTCATAATATTCAAAATTGCCTTCTATGTTATAGATTTTCTTTGATGCCACCAGCGAATGAAGAACTCAAGTTAATTCAAATTTATTTGGTTAGAAACTCCAAATTTGAACTAAATTATCGTCTTGAGCTTTTCAATGCGTAAAGACTAGAGATAATCGGAGAATCTCAATGTCTTTTGCATGAACACAATGCACTGGCTCGTTTGTTTAAAACTGTTTTGGAGATAATGACTTCCGATGATCACAAAATAATCATCAGGTCCCTCCGGTTGTTAGTGATCAAGCGGCGTGATGACAGACGAGTGCAGCGCGTGATCATATGATGCATTTCAATATCCGTTGATGTTTTGTCATGACGGTCAATTCGTTCACCCGTTAGTTATTGAGCTGTCGATTGTACTTGCATTGCTATACAAATAACATACTCATTTTGTAGGTGAAGAAACCAATAAGAAAGTCAGTTCCATGCATTTTTATATAATATATATCGGTTGATGATGCAACAAGGCCAGGACAACCATCTTTTGAGATATCGTCGATTGTTTCAACAGTAATGTTGAACGTTTAAATTTCATCCGCTTCAATCAATCAAAACTACGTTCCGTGCAATACATTCATGTTCGCAATGCCATCGTTTTAGAAGGAGCTGCCACTAACGTCGGCCAACTGACCATTCTCCCAGCGACATATGTTGGCAACTACAACACTCACGAATTTAGCTTCGAAATTTGCCACAGCAATCTCTTCGGTCTTCGCATGAACATTGATGTACTGGGAAATGCCACGCTATAATACTTGGGACCAGTCGACGAAGAAATTTCAACGCCGAAAGAAAGGTCAATTTGTTGTGAGATACGTCGATGTGTATTCGACTGATGAGCTTGACCGTGTATACACCGTTCATCCACGACAAGACGAATGCTATCATCGTTTACCTTTGTTCCATATTCGTGGTCCTACTTCGTTCGATTCCCTTCGTACTATAAATGATGTGTTGGGCGCCAATTATCGCGAGGCTTACCATCGTCTGCGAATTTACTGGAAAACGACTCACATTGGGACTCAACACTCGCCGATGCTACTGTTTCTGCGCTGGCAAATCAAATTCGTACATTGTTTACCATCATCATAGTGACGTGTCATCCATCGAACGCATTGCAATTATGGAACAAATACAAGGACGAGATTTTCTGACGACATTTTGCATCGAGTTCGCAATGCAACTTTGAATTATGAGCTTGAAATGAACAACGAGATACACAACGAAGCTTTGATCATGATCGAAGACATGTACAGCAAAATAACGTTGATGAAGGCAATTGATAAAGGCAACATGGAATATTCTTCCCGATGGAACAGGTAAAATCTTTCTGCGTTAGCTGTTGCATTATCTGGAATTGCGGCCACATTGTTGGATGGTACACTCTGCATTGAAGTTGCCGATGAATATACATACGAATGACAAACCAGTGTGTGCTCAATTGCCAAGAACTCAGCGATGGCCAAGATATTGCAAGAATGCAAAATCATCATATGGGACGAGTGCACAATGGCACATATACATCAATGGAAGCATACAATCGAACGATGAAGGATTTACGAAGTGACCCAAGAAGTTCTGGTGGAGCGATGGTTCTGCTGGCAGGCGACTTTCGTCAAACGCTCATTCCGAGGTCTGCATATGAACTCAACGCAAAATCTTGTTGATGTTTTGACCAGATTGATTTCGTTTCCCTCAAATTTTTGCATGATAAAAACGTCGAAGGAAGAATTTATCACGAAAGTGTATCCGGACAGCCGGAGAAATTATATAAATCACGATTGGCTCAGCGAGTGAAGGATTTTAGCAGCGAAGAACAAGGATGTAGACAATCTGAATTACTTAATTAAAAACCAAATCGCTGAGGAAATACATTGTTACAAATCCGTTGACTGTGTGACCAATCAAGACGAGGCAACGAACTATCCAACCGAATCGGTCTCTCTGAACGCGATTGGCTGTGAAGAAACTGGAGAACAACGTTATTCAAGCGACGATCATCAAAGGCTCCAAGGAGAGGATGGTCTAATTCCGAGGATTCCTCTGATTCCAATTGACATTCTGTTCAACTTCAAGCACATTCAGTTTGGCATTCATTTTCATTTGGTGTTCGCTATGACGATTAACAAATCGCAAGGTCAATCGTTGGAAGTGTGCGGAATAAATCTGGAGTTTCCGTGTTTTTCTGATGGTCAGTTGTACGTCGCATGTTTGAGAGTTGGCAAACCATTGTCGTTGTTCATTTACGCGCCGGAGAACAAAACAAAAAATATTGTTTACCATAGTGCATTGTATTGATTTGCGTCTGTATTCGATTTAATTTCACTCGAATAAAATACATTGAATTCTTTTCAATTCCAACTAACTCAAATTCATTTCCACACTGAGAAAAACAACTCAATTTTCGAATCGAAATTTCATTCACTTTTCAACACATTAGTGTTGAATTCGATGAAATAGTGGATGGACTCAACTCAACCGTCTATTGCGAATTGTGTTGAGTGGTTTGATTTTTTCTCTCATCAGAATCAATTTTCGTGAAGGACAAAAGTATTTGCTCGGTCAACTAGTTTAAAACAGAAATGGAATTTCTGTTTGCATTAAATTTCTGAAGTTCTTGGTCTTGGACAGAGTCTGGACATCCTTCCTTCACATTGGACTAGACACTCTCTAAAACGTAGACTGTATTTGTTTGTGCAGAACTTTGCTTATTGATTACACCTCAATGCTGAAGACGTTGGCTGTCGTTCCTGGTAGTAATTCTCTCTTAATCTTACTATATTGCTTCTGATCATCATCAAGCGTCTTCGATGAAAAAGCTATAGAATACTCTTTTTCATCGCGTTCCCATCACGTCATAAATATGACTTTTGGTAATGTACAAAAATCAACATATAAACTTAGCGAATTACAAATCCATTAACCCTTTTCTCTTTCTTTGACATGTTTCGTTCAATACATTGGCTAGACATAGACTCACGCATAATCACGCATAAAATACTTTTCATCATTTATGTGAGGCTTTCTGATAAAGCTCCATACTTCCTTATACATCGAAGAACTTTATGCAATTCAGCAGGAAGTTTATTTAGAGGTTTACATTTTTATCACTTACCGTATTGATTCCGATGCTGGAAACTACTTTTTGTATCACCCCCTAATGACGTTTGAATTTAAAACCTTTCATCCGGTTGGTGCACGTATCCATTTTATGCCACATCCCAGAACAATGCATGTCACTGTTTTCAAACTCAATTTTGAAAAAAACTACTCAAAACATTCTGAAATTTCAAGTTTGTTTTTAATGAACTGAAACTTCAATTGCTCAAACGTCATAAAATAACAAAGTGTACCGTTTATTGTGTTAACAAATTTTACTTCTCATTTCTTAGCTGGAAATCCCAAATAAATTTTTTAGTATACTATGAAAAGTTATAAATTTTATAAATAGCCATAAAGCATCAATAAAAGTTAAAAACTAATTTGTTATAGATTTCAATCATCGTATACTAACCAACTTTTGATTAAGTTTTGTGTATCGAAACAAAAACCGAACAAGTTCCTAATTGGAATCATTTCTCTAGCACGGCACAAACTTTATCAAAAACAATGCTTTAATGGTGCAATTACGGTTAAATAAAACTATATTTAAGAAACTAATTTAAAACTTTTCATTATTACGATATTATCCTACTAACAATTAGTTCGAATTGTAAAACGAGTAGACACTCGATAGAAGCTTACAGTATACGTATGTAGTAAAAGTTTCTAAATAATTAGGATACAAACACGTTTTTCACCGACCAAGTTGATTGATACATCGAGGATGTGGAAACTAATGAAAATATATAAAAGTCAAAAAGCTCCTCAATAAATCAAAACGTTAACCTTTCTGCACTCGCAACACAGTTTGAATGTAAAAGAAACAAACACAACATAATTGTTTTTGCCACAAGCCGTGATTTTAATCTTTTCGAATCCATTCAACCCTTAGTTTTTGGTTTCATCTCATTCATTAAATGTTATTTTCCAGACAAACAACAATAAAACTCGGTGTGAGTGTGTTTTCCCCGCACACAGATAAAAACACACAGAAAATACAAATCATTTTCAGTTGTGCGACCAGAAAAAAAAATGACAAAAAACCAAAGCAACGTTTATTAATTTTTTTTATTTTATACATCTGTATGGTACAGAGTATAGAAGTTCGTATTCGTAATCTGCAACCCCTTCACCACATAGTGAAATTTTCATCGTCATCGTATATATATGTACAAACCATATCGTTCCAAAGCATTTCACAAAAATTAAATACAATTTGTGTTTTTTAACCAACACCATCAGCATCATCATCATCAACAACAACAACAACAACAACAACAATAAAATATAATAATAAATGAAAAGTTTGGGAAAACTTAAAACGTTTTCAGGTATTTTTTCATACTTATGTAAGTTCACACAACACAAAAAAAGGTGTTCGCATAAAATTTGTCTCGTCTGTGCTGCTATGCTGTCTCTCAGCGCACAGAACAAAAACTTATTTGTTATTCAATAATCATAAGATGGCAAAACTTTTATTATTTTTTGCTTCTTTTTTTTTTAATCATAATCATGTAAGGATTCATTATACGATTTTATTACCCTCACACATACTATATACGGTATATGTCTAGATATAGAGCTTTTAAAATGTTCTAAGTCTCTTAAATGTCTCGTCCTCGTGCAAGGATGTATATCCGACGAGAATAGTTTAAAATTGTTTTTCGGAACAAAATCCTATTTTTTAATAAAATAAAATAAAAAAGGGATAACAAATTATCCCTATTTTCTAATAATAGTCTTAATGTGATTAAATTGAGACAAGGAAGTTGTAATAAAATAAAATAAACTTCTAAAAAGGATAGGAGGATACGAAAAAAAAATGTAATAAAAAAATGGACCGGAAATTTTAGCTTCTTGTAAATTATTTTGTTGTTGGTTTGGTACACATTTTTGGCTTTAATATAGAAAGACATTAAGTAAAATGTCAAATGAAGTAGATAGATTCGCCTTTATCCCGTACTGTGTTTTCTTTTTATGTTCATTTAGGTTCGGTTGCCCCTTGGTTAGGAGGGGTGCGACAAAGTTCATTTTATATTCTGTTGACTAATTAGTGTTGAATATTCTTTGGTTTTGTCTCGTGAAAAATGAAATTTGATTAATTTGAAATTATTAAAGTAATTGTTGAAGTTAGAAATATTTTTTCGGCGAAACAGAATCGCCTGGATAATTGTCTTTGGTTTTAATTAGGGTGCTTGAGGTGAAAGGCGAGAAGCTGCGAAAATCAATAAACGATTATTAGATTTTATTTTTTCGTGTGAATATTTCAAGTACAACATGTACAATACTTAATGGTAATGACATTTGGAGGCGGTTTGACGTAGTATGAAAAAAAACAAGTCCCCTACCTTTACCACAGATTATCATAGTGATGGCTTATTCGCAAAATCATATAAATCCAAAAGGATTTTTGAAATAAATTTTGAAATGGAGTTTTATAAACACACGCGTTCACACGTCGTCCACTAATATTTACGAAATTCGTCAAAAACGTCAAACTTCACGATAGAGCTGTCAGTTGACAGATTGCAACACCAGGGTTGTAATGATTCAACGATGTACTTATTTAGAACTCTTTTTTCAAAAATTTTAGTTAACGTTAATTAATAATAATTATATCGAAATACAGTAAAACCTGTCTTAGTCGACCACGACAATAGCAAGTGTCTTAAAAACTGTAAAATTAACATCAACATCAAAATCTTGGATGTATAGCCTACCATTTATTCGCTAATCTGACCAACAAACTCTGCAAATTTCAGCAACCTAACCCGCTGACACTGAGAAAACAAAGTGGTAGTTCTCAATACTTTAATACCGATGGAAATCAATACTTAAGTGCCGATGGAATTGGAACTGCTGTATTTTATGGAATTAAATATGTACTTGGTTATTGTGAAACTATTTCATTTTTGACACTTTTGAAACAAACAGAATAATGTGATGTGAAAATTGTTCTTAGCACCAATAGATTCGTTCTCATAGTCCTGATGAAATTTTAAAATATTAACATGCTCATCTCACTCACATACTAAATATTTTATAAGGGTTGGCCTCGTTTTAACTAATTTCAAAATCCCGAAATCGAAATCCCGAAATCAAAAACTCGATCACAAAATCCCGACGCTCAAAATCCCGAATTTCAAAATCCCGACTTTGAAAATCCCGAATTTCAAAATTCCAATTTTCATAATCCCGGTTTTCAAAATCCCGATTTTCAAAATACCGATTTTCAAAAGCCCGACACTCAAAAGCCCGATTTAAAAAAAATTAAATCGGGCTTCTTAATAACAATCGGTTCTTAAAAGGTGAAGGTAGAAAAACAAAATATTTAATATTTCTAAAAAAATCCCGACTTTTGTCAGGATTTTTAAAGTTTCAGCAAAGTCGGGATTTTTAAAATCGGGATTTTGAAAATCGGGATTTTGAAAGTCGAGATTTTGAGAGTCGGGATATTAAAATTCGGAATTTTGAAAGTCGGGTTTTTTTTTGTCGGGATTTTGATAATTCTTGATTTTGTGATTTGGGATTTTGAGCCGATCCCATTTTATAATCCCAGCTGGACATTTTTAACACGATATTCACGATATTTAAACTTCCTTACACTTTATAATGGCGATTGGTATAAATTTCTATAGTAAACTCGCGAACTAACATTATAGATGTTGAAATTGCAGTAAGACTAAATTTCAAAAATATTGCTTTATATTTTTTTTATACTTTTTACATATATGTCGTGATTTAATTTAAAAAATTTATCATTAATACAACTGTACTGCCATCTACCAACGCCTTCCTTGACTAGCAAGAATGGTTCAATATTTTGTAGCAATTGCCTTTATATATTTATATTATTTGACTGTCGTGGTCGACAGAAATCTTCTATGTCGATAAATAAGTGTATTTGATAAGAAATGGCGCACAATGCTACTAACTTATTAATACCATAAATAAAGAAATATATAAATAAATATTATGTATATTCTCTGTTAATACTGTTACGTTTTCGCCTTGTCACTCAAGGTTCAAATCTTTGGATTGTGAATAAAAAATAACTACTTTAAATTTGAACAGACGCAAATTTATTTCCACAACACAAAAATTACACAACACAAAATTAACAATAAAATATTACAATTATAACAAACACACTATTTAATTATCACTCTAATGATCGTTTTAATAATCGCTCTATTCATATCTTGTTCACGTGGTCCGTAGTGTAGTGTAGTGTAGTTATGACTACAGCACTTATATGACCGTTCCCCTGGAGGTGTAATGTAGTAACTCTACCATTACGCCCCTGTTGTTAAAATATTGTACTAAGAATATTTGCCATTTCTCTTTTTTTAATTTGTATATTGACGTGTTGCTATTTCGTTGTGAAAAAGTGAAATATTAAATTTTAAAACCTAAAACCTAAAATGGAAAATAAATTAAAAATTATTATTCAAAATGATATTAAAAGAAATGGTAAAAGCATGAAAATGAAACGTAGATTGAACAGAATGAAAGATGATCAAAACGAGCTAGTTGTACAGTTTCAATCACAATTATATACATCATCTATACTCTGGACACAAAAAATTTTAGCGTCAGTAAAAGTAGATTATGGGAAAGTATACATGAAACCTAAAATATCAAGAAATACATGGGAAAATATATTACTGCATTTCACACAAAATCAATGGATTGAAAACTTCCTCATGACTAAAGAAACATTTTTATTTGTTTGTGGCGTTGTAAGGGAAGACCTTGAACCAAAAACACATTTAGCAGTAGCTGATAACTTGCAGAGCTTGTCCGTCGAAAAGCAACTAGCTGTTGCAATATATAAGCTTGCCAGTTACTGTGAATTTCGCGTGGTGGCTTCGCTATTTGGTGTCGGTAAATCAACTGTACACAAATGTTTGCATAGATTTTGCGAAATTATGAATAAACATACAAAGAAATTTATTTATATGCCTGATGAAGAAGAAGCCAAGACGTTTAGCATAGATTTCGAAAAGATTTGTAAAATTCCACAGATAATAGGATGTATCGATGGAACCCATATTCCTATTCTAGCACCTAAGGATGGGTATAGAGATTTTGTAAATAGAAAATATTGGACATCATTTAATATGCAAGCAGTTTGTAATGCATGGTTCGGGTACGAAAGTTAAATTTTATTGTGGTGCTTATTTAATAAAAAACCTACCTTTTTTTAGATTTCTAGACATAAGTTGCAAGTTTCCTGGTAGTTGACACGACGCACATGTTTTTGTAAATACTGGCCTGTACAATAATAAGGATAAGAGTTTACCTCGTGTTAGATGTTTTTGTAATAATGTTCAAATTTAAAACATAATACAATTTTATTATTAGGGTACAAAACAAGTTGAAGGAAAGGACATACCATTTTTTCTTCTTGGCGACCCTGCCTATCCTTTGTTGCCGTGGATAATAAAAAAAATTCCAACCACAGCAGATAAAGAAGAAGTATCTTTTAACGCATATATGAATACTGGTCGAGTGAAAATTGAAAATGCTTTTATGCGACTGAAAGGAAGATGGCACATATTGGCCAAAAATACGATTTATATTATAAAAACGTTGTATATTACATAACATTTGCGAAACTAATGACAAAAATTTAAGCAACATTTCCTCAACCACCAATTCAGCATGTACAACCAATTAAAAGAGCTTATGCAGGGAACAATAATACTTTGGAAGGCAGTAAAATACGGAACCATCTCAAATTATATATTAATATGAACTTTCCACAGAGAGATGTTTTTCATTTCCAAGAAATAATAATTGTATATATACAGATACTGCGTACATTTTTGATTGTAATAATTGTATAAATAAAGAAGTAAACTCTTGTTTTAACTACTTATTTATTTTAATCAAAATCTTCTACATATTCTATTTCTTCAAAATAATCATCTTCGTTTGAAGAATCATGAAAGGTTCCTTGATTTACTATTTTAACTTTTGTTGCAGTTGGCATCGTTCTCTTACATACTGCTGATTTTCGGTATCGATCACTGCTGTTGCCTGAGTTAAATATTCTAGATAAAGACTTTAAATAAACCTTCTGCCTTTCATCTTCCCTATCTTGCAATTCCAGTTCGAGAGCCTTTTGTTTCTCGAAAATTTTGTCCTGTTTTGAATAAATTTTCTTGCAGTTCTGTTTGTTGCTTCGCCATTTTATCTGCAAAAGATGAAATTATTTTCTCGTATTTAGTGCGACCACCAATATTATTTTTCAAGTTAGCTGTAATAAAAACAGTTAATAATATTTTTATTTTTTCAATATTCCAATATTAATGATTACCTTTATTTGTATTGTCACTGGTTGATTCTTCGGTTTCCGTTGTGTTAACGTTACATGCGCCAACTTCACCGCTTTGATCGTCAAAATTATCAATTTCATTTTGAAAAGTAGGAATTAATTCTGATACTGAAGAATCTACGCCGTACTTTGAAGCTGCCGCATTTTTCGGCCTATTTTCGAATAACTCGCGCATTAAACTCATATATATATATTTACATCCGCCATTGCCACTTTTGTTCATTTTTTTTCTCTAAACTATATTTCAACCTCAAAAATTTAAATTTCAATTGGGCCTGTTTTGGACTTTTTTCATAGCCATGTTCTTCTAACTTAGTACTTATGTTTTTAAAAATTTCATTTTGTTTCACCGATTTTTTGTCTATTTGTTTCATTACCTTTTGATCTATACATATTTTTAAAAACGTTTCTATTTCAACTGTGTCCCACAAACATTTTAATTTTAAATTATTGTCATTATCAATATCAATATTTTCACTATTAATTTCCATTTTTTTTTTTAAATTATGATTAAAATTTTCTTATTAACACAAAGAGCTCGAAAAACCCAATTCAAAACTAAAACAAATAACAAGTGTCAAAACTAAGCACACTACACTATGCCAAGTGTTCACGTGGTGTGTAGTTGCAAATACACTACACTACACTACAGCATTTTGACCGTAGTTGATAATACACTTCAGTACTGTTTTTTCTCTGTTCACGTGGTGACATAATACACTACACTACACTACACTACGGACCACGTGAACAAGATACACTCCACGAAATAACTATAAGGGACAAAATGAAATTTCAAATTATTTAATGAAACGCATTTTTTTCTTGATGTACAAATGCGTATTTATAATTCATATTTATGTAGTTACATTTAAGCCATGAAATTATTTTCTACTCCGTTTTGTGTTTTAAACATGTCGAATCGTGTCTAATTTGTGCTATTCGTAATTTGTGCTATTCATAAGGGACAAGTGATAAAAAATTAGTTAAATAAAATTTAATAGTTCAAAATTTATTTTTTTTTTATTTTTTTACGTAAGTATTAAATATATTTAAGAATTTTAAAATATTTTTTTTACCAAAATGGAACATGTTATTAGGTAAAAAAAAGTAAAATGCCAAGAGGAACCAAATTAAGCGAAGGAGAACAGATACAAGTATTAAGTTTTCGAGAATCCGGATGGACAATACGGGAAATAGGTGCTAGATTAAACCGTGGAAAAAATGTAATTCAAAAATTTGTAACAAATCCGTCAGATTATGTTACTATAAAAAGATTAGGTCGTAAACCCTTATTGAGCAAAAGAGATAAAAGGGAAATAAAACGCTTAGCCGTTATTAAAAAGACTTCTCCAGCTCAAATTCGGCATAAATTAAATCTTCCTGTATCTACAAGAAGGGTGCAACAAATTTTAAAGGAAAGTGAAAACATTAAATATGATAAACAGCTTGCGAAACCTAAGCTATTACAAAGGCAGAAGATTGGGAGACTCAAATTTGCCGAAAAATACAAGTTTTGGGATTCAGAATGGCAATTTGTGTTGTTTAGAGATGAAAAGAAAATTTAACTTAGATGGGCCGGATGGATGCCAAAAGTACTGGAGAGATACTCGTCAAGATCGTAAATATAGGCACCGTAGAAATTTTCAAGGTGGTTCGCTTATGGTATGGGCTGTATTTGGTCATCGTGGCAAGTCTCCAATATGATTCATTTCTAATAAAATGACATCTAATGAATATGTCGAACTGGAAGTTCCAACAAGACAATGCGCGCCTATACACAATGCTAAGCATACTAAAAACTTCTTTTCATCAAGTAATATACCAGTTATCGAATGGCCTGCAATTAGTTCCGACTTAAACCCTATAGAAAATCTATGGAGCATACTCTCTCAAAAAGTGTATGCAGCTGGGCGACAATTCGATAGTATTTTAGAGCTCAAAGTTGCTATTCAAACAGAGTGGAATAACATTGATTCAGCAACTTTATGCAACCTAACAAATTCCATGCCTTATAGGTTAAGTGAAGTAATCCGACTTAAGGGTGATCATATTAATTATTAATAGTTTATTATAGTTTAAATGAATATAACTAACGGTCAATTTTAAGTTTGTCCCTTATAGTAATTTCGTATGAATTCTTTTTATATTATAATTTTAAAATGAAATTAATTTAAAAAAATTAAATTTGGTTTATATTTTCTGTTTATGTCACTAAGCTCATATTTAATAAAAACTATTTTCAAAAATTTCTTTTTCTGTTATTTATTTTTAGTTAATTTTAAGTTGTCCCTTATAGTTATTTCGTGGAGTGTATTAATCTCACTCTATTGCGTTTGGAATAAGACTGATCATTTCACATGAATTTACACCTTTATGTACCAAAATATTTGTTTCTATACTAATCCCGAAAACTCTCCAAAAATTATACGAGAACATTCGAGCAAATATTTTAGTACTAAGTGTGGCTGTGGACCCAAACCAAATATAAAATTGAACAACTATTGAAATAACTTGTTCTATTCAAATCTATGTGTCATCGTAACAATACATTTGTATCAGAGGTGATTTTGGCAAGAAATCTAAATTACTGAATTTCTGAGAAACAAAAAATATTGTCGTGCTTGAAAACACTTTCTGCACGTTTACGTACTCTACCAATATTCCAGTAACTTTACAAGCAAATTTCACCCACACTAAAATAGCATTTTGCTTTCGCAATTTTATTTATTGCATTCTTGCACAGTAGGTATGTATTTGGCAACAGGAAGTTAAAACAATATTAATAATCTTGACCATGTTCATGTCAAAAAGTTTTTATGTAAATATATCGTATTGGATTCTACGAGTTTTATATCAATGTAAACTATCAACAACCACATTTTGAAAGTAGTATTTAATTATCTACAATTTTTTATTCAACGAGCAGTGGAATTGTAGCAGTTGAGTGCATCTGGTGCCATTATTGAGAATGTTTCAAAAACAACTGTGCCAATCCTAACACTCGAATTTATTTGAAAAAGTATTGCAATCTTTTAATTGGATGTGTGTGCTGTTGCAGAACCACATTGCTCGTTTGCTACTTAAATATTCTGATTCCTTCACGTTACAGGTGTAGTGTTGGAAAAAGGGACGTTAAGTAAGTAATTATTGGATCTCTCTGAATACTTATTTCAACTCTAAGTACGATAACTTTGACACATATAGTAGTCTCAAAATCAAATGCATACTTCCAATCTTCGTTGGCTCTACCTGAGCGGTGTAATTTGGAGTGCTTAACTTAATAAAAAAATACTAATCAAATACAAACAGTAATAACTTTCAAACAGGTAACAATATTTGCGTTTATACGATTTAATTATTTTGTTGGTATTAAGGTGTATGTACTTGATGAAACACTGTTTTCGATTATATTTTATGAGGCTTGGATAATTGTCTATGTATTTCTTGTTTTTATTAAACACAATGATGATGGATGATAGTGAATAAGTTGAATTTGAATATAATTAATGAATATTATTTGAATCTCGATGACTGTATTAATCAAAACTCTTCTTAATTTTCATCGATTAATAAATATAAACAACTCAACATTCTGCAATTGAATATTTGTAGCATGAATGAGTTATCTAAATTAGATAGAATTTTAGAAGTAATAGATTCGTTTTCTTGTGACGTCCATATTATAGTGTATAAGAGGCACTTAATAAAAATATACGCACGATTTTATTTTATTTTATTCACTTTATTCGCCACAATTCAAAAAATACAATCCCTTCAATGTCGGTTGATACAATACAATCAATCCTATACTTCGCCTCTCTTTCTTTTTTTCCCCCTTTTCATGTAGGGTCAAACCAAAAGAAGTGCATATATTCATATTCACATGTAGCATCATAATAGATGTTTACATGTACGTATTACTAGTAATGTATTTTAACCTTACAGTTCGACCATCCTGTCATATGATCGTCCTCGATCATCCTGATCATTAAATCTATTACAATGAATTATTTTTAACTTATTAAAAAATGATACTTAATAAAGGGTTATCCAATTCGAGGTTGATAAAGTAAACTTAAAAAAAAACACACAAAATATTCGGAATGTATTGTAATTTTTATTTCATTTTACAGATTGATCCTTGCCATTTTTAGTTAAACAAGATATCATTCAAATGTCCTCCACGGGACTTCTTACAGGCCTTGATTCTTTTGAGGTAATTTTCAATGACTTTTCGGCACATTTCGGGCGGTATCTCGGCCATTACCTTACGAATATTAGTTTTCAATTCGTCAAGAGTTTGAGGATTGTTTGCGTAAACACGATCTTTCGCGTAGCCGCACAAAAAGAAATCCAAAGGCGTTAAATCACAGGATCTTGGAGGCCAATTGACATCAGCCAATCGCGAAATCAAACGTCCAGGAAATTTCTCTTGCAAAAGATCTCGATTAGCTCGTGTTACGTGACTGGTTGCTCCATCCTGCTGGAACCACATATCGTCAAGATCATAATCTTCGATTTTCGTAAAAAAATAATCGGTTAACATGCGGCCATAGCGCTTAGAATTGACGGTAACGGTTCGTCCATGGTTGTTCTCAAAAAATACGGCCCAATCACACCACCAGACCACAATGCGCACCAAACAGTGACTTTTTCCGGGTGTAATGGCTTCTCTACAATCAATTGTGGATTTTCTGAGCCCCAAATTCTACAGTTTTGCTTATTAACGTATCCACCAAGCGAAAAATGAGCTTCATCACTGAAGAAAATTTTGTTCGAAAAATCAGCATCAGCAGATTTAATAATTTTAACGCGTTGGTCGATTGTTAAATGCTCCATATTCTTAAATGGCAGAATGTCAACTAAATAAATGACAGCGTACTTGACGTTTATCTTTGACAGATGTCGGTATACAGATTTCTACTTTATCAACCTCGAATTGGATAACCCTGTATTTATACATTACAAATGAAAAATGATTTTCAATGAAGAAAAATTTACTTCATTTCTGCGTTTTCAGTCTCGCTCGCATCCGACTGACTTCTTATAAACGGTTTCAACCGAGTAACGTCATACACCCCGTGAAAAGGCTTATTTGTAATTTGAAAACCGTCCACGTCAACTATACAATATCTGTCTCCTGGCAGTATGTTTTCTACTCTATTCGGTCCTCGATATTTAGGAATCAACTTTTTATTTATACCTGGAGTTACATCAACATTTTTTATTACTTTCTTTTATTAAAATAACTTTCATTGTAAATTTGATTTTTACCGATATTTTCAGATGCTTTAGTTCTTATCTCATGTATGCGTCCTAACAAATACTCCTTTAAACAATTTACCATTTCACCTTTCTGGTCAATGCCAAATAAAAGCGCACTAGGAGCGAAATTAGTAGATATTTTGCAAGTATTATTATACGCAAATTCGACCTTGTCCAAAATCCGATCCCAATAAATTTTATTTTCTTTGTCAACCAGCTTAGCGATCATCGGAGTAATAGACCGATTTATTCGCTCGACCTGTTCATTAGATTTCGGCGATGCTGTTGCCACTAGTATGTGCTGAATAGCATTGTCCTTTATAAATGCTTTGAATTCATGTGAGGTAAAATTACTACCTCTATCAGAAATTAATTTATTTGGTGTACTGTAGTGTGAAATATAGTTTCTCAAACAGTTTATAGTATCCTCGGTGCTAGTAGTTTTAGTGGGATATAATTTTACAAATTTTGTAAAACCATCTATCAACGGCCCATAAAAATCAATATGAACTGTTTCGAATGGTATATCACCCTTAGGAATGGAATGAAGGTATCCCTGAATTTTCCCTGTAGGTAAATTGTGAAAAATACACTTCAAACAATTTTCAATATACGATTTAACCTTGGATCTCATCTCTGCAAACCAATAATTTTTTCTAATTAAATCAACAGTCTTTTCCAGCTCAACGTGAGCCATATTATCATGTGCATTTTTTATCACATGCCATTCCATCTTTTCTGGGACATAAAATATAATTTTATTTTTATCTTTTTGTACACTATACCGTTTCGCAGTTCATATAACTGGCTCTCTGATTTCTCCAATTGTTTCCGTGTACTTTCTAAACTTAAATCTTGACTTTGCACTACATCTAAGGTTTGATCAAAAGGATGCTCTTCAATTATTAATATGGGCTCTGTTCTGCTAAGGCAATCTACATGTTGCATTCGTCTACCATCCCGATATTCGATTTTTTAATCAAATTCTTGCAACTCAAGAGCCATACGTGCAATTCTGGGATTTATCACTCTCTTGTTCAATGTAAGTGTAAATGCAATACAATCTGTCACAATTAAAAAAACGCAACCATGCAAATATGGTCTAAACCGATGCAACGCGTAAATGATTGCAAGTGTCTCTAGCTCGTATGAGCGATATTTCGCTTCAACAGGAGTTGCTCTCTTCGAACAATAAAAAACCGGATGGAACTTCATATCATCCTTTTTCTGCATTAAAACGGCTCCATAACCAATTGCACTTGCATCACAGTGCAATTGGGTCTCGTCTTTATGAGAGAATATTGCCAGAACCAGACTTTCAATCAATTTGTTTTTTAATATATCAACTGACCGAATATGCTCTTGTGAAAACACCAAATTTAACATTTGCCTTAACTAATTCCTGTAAGGGTTTAGCAATTATGCAGAAATCCTGCATAAATTTTCTAAAATAAGAGCACATCCCCAGAAACCTTTGAAGTTCTCACAAATTTTTTGGATATGGAAACTCGGCAATTGCATTTAAATTCTGCTTATTGGGCCTAATACCCCTAAAGTCCACACTATAACCCAAATAATCGATATCACTTCTCAAAAAGAAATATTTTGACAAACTCAACTCCAACAAATTGGAATTCAACAGGAAGAAAACATCTTCTCAATACTTCAAAATGTTCCTATAATGTTGCTGTGGCCACTAAGATATCATCAATATAAATTATGATTTTCTTCTCACTACTTATTTCGGAAAAAATTTTGTTTACAAATTTCTTACCCAATAGAACCAGGCTCAATTTTAACGTGATAAAATCCATTTTTTAAATCAATAGAAGAATAGAACCTTTTCTTATGCAAATATTCTAACATATCTTCAATAACAGGGAGAGGATAGTTGTCACGTAACGTTAGTTTAATGAAATTCCGGTAATCAATACACAGACGGAAATCATTTTGTTTCTTCTTGTTTACTATAACTACCGGTGAACAACAAGGTGAGTCACTTGGTCGTATGTAGACTTTTCGTGTCAAGTCTCCCAAAGTCTTTTCTAAAAATTCGCGCTCGATATACGACATTCTTCTCGGTACTGTACTAAAATATACATTCTTCTCTAAAATTATTTTCAAACTATAATCTACATTAGGATTAATTGGTTTCGGAGCGTATTCGTAATTCTCCTTATACAAATCAGTTAATTTTAATATATCTCCAATCGCAATATCTTCATTAATATTCAATTGGTTTACCGAATCGACTGTCGAACTAATCGAAATATTTAAAATATTATTCTCATCAGTTTCATTATCGATTTTTAATTCTGTTTTACACTTATTTAAAAATTCTCTACCAAGCAAAATATTCGAGGTCATTGATTTTTGCGGTACTACATGCAATTTAATTTTATATAATCTATTATCCAACAATATTTGACAGTTAACTATACCCAAGATTTCAAGTTTTACCTTATTTATGCCAGTATACGATTGGTACTTGTTATACTCCTCCACGGACTCGGGTGGTACTCGGTCGCATTTAATCAAATTTATAGGACTTCCCGTATCAATTAATCCCGATTCGTCCACTCCAACTTCATTCGACTCACTGTAAAAGAGTTTCAATTTTACCCGAAACTTGTTGACATTCACATTTTCACACAAATTAACCTCCTTGGAATCATTCACGTCGATTATAGAACTCGCCGGATTTACTGCGGCGGGAGTCCAAACTCCATATAAAAAAAATTAAAATCAATAATTTGAATCAAAGTTGCGTTGAAATACAGGTTTATTTTCATATAATTCTGTTTTTACGATTCGCAAACCATTCGTAATGTTTTAGCTGCGGATTTCGAACGAATGTTTATGTTTGATTTGCGTAAAAATAAAACCAGTTTTACATGCAACCTTGATCGAAATTAATGATTTTAATTTTTTTTATATGGAGTTTGGACTCCCGCCGCAGTAAATCCGGCGAGTTCTATAATCGACGTGATTGTTATTTTTCTTGCTCGGACAATTAGCATACTTGTGATCTAATGCACCGCATCGAAAACACGAACCAAATTTGCGTTTTGGTTTTGTACAGTTTGTCGAAAAATGTCCCACTTCGGAACAATTAAAACACTTGAGTGACGCCATTTTACCACCATTGTTATTCCTCCATATTAGCGTTCGGTCCTCCATTTTCTTTTTTGGCTCTTCCGATTTCAAATTTAGTTTCGAAAAAACTGTCATTAGCTCATCTATCGAATCAAAATTTTTTATTTTAGCTTGATTTTTTAAATTTACGTCTGGTATCCCATCAATAATAAAATCTAACAACTCTTGATTGTTCACATTAATTTGATTCGCCAAAATCATTTTCTCATGCAAGTATGTTTGAAAATCTTCACCCGATTTTCAAATCCGTGTTTCAAATTTCCACCGCTTTTCAATTCTGCTCGGTCTTAACTCAAATAATCTTCCCATTTCAATTAATAATTCATCAGTATTCATTTCCAAATATTCTGGCTTAGAATGAAACCAATCCAAGACCGTCCCTCTAATTTCGAAATGATCAGCAATTTTAATTCGTCTCCTTCTAATTTATACATTCGCTGGATGATTTTAACTTTCGAATTAAAATTGCTAAAATTATCGTTCCTCCCACTATATGACGGTAACAATTTAATCAAGTCAACGTTTTTATACGATTTTTTCTTAGTATCGAAGAATTCCATAAGTCGTAACTGCAGCGCATCTGTCGTACCGGCTTCATGAAGCTCATGTTTCGCGCACGCCTCTTTCAATTCATCCACTGTCATTTTTATAATATCAATTCGCAACATTTTCTTGTTTTGTAAATCAATGGTCGACGTTTACCTTTTTACAATGACTATAAAACGTATATTTTTTTCAAACACGTTTCATACCTAACCTCAATTTTTGTGTTAGGTTTTACACAGTTTCAATATTAAACAATTTGTCTATTCACTATTCGTTTTGCCCTTAGACCACTATTTACGGTAAAGAATATCGTGGTCCCACTTCTGAAAACTATAAGGGGCACTTAATAAAAATATACGCACGATTTTATTTTATTTTATTCACTTTATTCGCCACAATTCAAAAAATATTTACAATCCGTTCAATGTCGGTCGATACAATACAATGAATCCTATACTTCGCCTCTCTTTCTTTTTTTCCCCCTTTTCATGTAGGGTCAAACCAAAAGAAGTGCATATATTCATATTCACATGTAGCATCATAATAGATGTTTACATGTACGTATTACTAATAATGTATTTATTTTTAACCTTACAAGTGTTAATTGAAACTTAGGTAAAGTCCATTGATACTCAATTTTTTTCCATCAGTAATTATTTCAGTACATTCAGATATAGAGATGATAGACAAGGTGGTGGTATAGCTTTATTTGTCAGAAAGGATTTAAACTATAGGGTGACTGCTGTTGATGAAGGATTACTTGATTTCCAATTCGTACTTGTTGAACTAAAAAATTTGAATACAAAAGTGTGTGCTGTGTACAGGCCTCCAGCTTCTGACGTCACCAAATTGTTAGGGATATTAATATTCCAATTATTAAAGAAAATAATAATATTTGTTAAGATTACTGCAACTTACTGAGTAATTTGGACTTAGTTGTAACTAATTCTAAGGAAACTCATAGTTCTAGTGATAATATATTAGATCATTCTTGTTGTTTCTATCAATATTAGTGGTGTAACTAATCAGGCAATTTATTCAACGATCAGCGATCATAACATAGTGTTTTCCAAATTTAGATATAAGGATAAATATGTGGTCAAACAACTTCAAATGAAAATAATTAATTATAATATGATAAACGAATTGTATTCAACATACTTATCTGAAATCCACGTGAATAAGGCAGATCCCAACACTATTCTTCGACTAATTATTGATAAGTATCAAGAATTTTCAAATAAATTCACACGAGTTAAGTAATGAATGTGGAAAATATTTCAACTATCACATCGTTCGTATACACTCCACTTATTTTAAAAATTGAAAGTGTTTAATTATATAGCCCGGGTAATGGTATAAGATGACTTCTAGGTCACTAATTTTTCGAAAAGAAAATTTGAACTGAAGAAACTAATCGGGAAAAAAGCATCAAAAGTATGATCTACAAGGATGCCTTGTGAACTCCCATAGAAAACTCATCGAAATAAATCAAGCAAACTACTAAATTTAATAGTTTAAACCCATTTTATACGAGGCGGCTTCAACCATATCACTATATTTTTAAACAGATTTAGACAACCAATTTCGCAAATATTAAATCATCTCTGAAACTCGATATACACTTTTCTTAAGTTTTTTGTGTGATTGTCTCACTCGGTAAATTATATACCAAGATTAGTTTCGACAACAATAAAAAATCATACGTAGACGATAAATTACATTCTCACATTAAAAATTATTTGAGATACACACACACACACACACTTACAAAACAAACAAACAAACAACACTCATAAAAAGTTGGAAAACATTTATTTTTTATTTGTCTTAAGAAAAACTACTTTGTAAAAATTTTTAACTTTCTTTCGTTGTTTAAAAAAATTTTTGTGTTGTGTTGTTTTTCATTAAGCTTTTCGGTAAATTAAAAAAATAAAACAAAACTTTTTTTTGTTGTCTTTGCTATTTGATAAATGCACTGTTTGATAGTTGAATTTGTTTCTGTCGCATACACACGAACCGCCCTCCCCCTTCCCCAACCAATTGCATTACCGTTTTATTCTTAAAACAACAACAAACAAAATAATGAAAAACGGTTGCAGGAAAATGTTTGTGCTACACATAAGAATAAGCTTTTTCCGTTCCTCGTACTTATTTATTTTTTGAGTGATTAATTTTAATTAAGAAAATTAGTTTTCCACTTTGTTGTTGGTTTTGTTTTGCCACACACACACACACACACACAGTGTTTTTCTTCGGCTTTCCCATCTTATGATAAAAGTGTAATTTTAGTTTTATTATAGAACGGTATATTTGTGTGTCTAGTGTAAATAAAAACAACAAAAAGTTCTAACATTGCGGTTCTTCGTGTTGTTGTTCTAAATTTCGATATAATATTCCTCATTAAGTTTTCTTTTTTTTCGTATTTTTCATCTCGGTATAAAAGACGTACTATTCTTATATAAAGAGAAGATTGTGATTCTGACAAAAATATAAAATGAAACGAAAAAATTGCCTAAAGGTGAAAAGCGTGTTTATATTAATAAATAACGTTATATAACGCAGCTCGTACATTTCCCAAGAAACAAAATCAAATATATATTCAGAAAGCTTAAAAGTTAACAGTTAAAAGGAATGTGTATGTACACGAGTATTGAATGAGGATATAATAAGAAATCAATGATTGTTCCTGTGGTATCATTAATTAATTTATAATTTATATACTGTTTTGTTTTTATTTAATTTTTTTTTTTGTTTCTGGAAAATTGATAACGCGATAAGTTCTTTCATTTATGGAACGTTCAAAATAATATACCAAAAAAAAAATAAAGTTTCTTTGATCCTGTTGAAATTATCCCTCCTGGTAAAATTCGCGTTTTACTTCTACATTATATATAAATCTCATGTATGTATTTGTATATATGAATAAATACGGGGGGATTTTAAATGTAACGGGGAATTCGCGGAAATTATATTTATATACTTGAATCACTATAGCAATTGAATAAAAAAAAATTCTTTTGTATGTTAATAAAGTGTTTAACAGTAATTTGGGTTTAGACGGGATTCGCTCGTTCATAAAATCAACGGTAATACGGATCTCACTGTTTTGGAAAAATATTACAGCGCCATAATTGGTAGTCAAGTGAATGATTCTTCAATCAGCGGATTGAGTTCCGTAAGCACCCTTAGATGTAAAAGCTCTTCACGCACTATATATACAGCCTGCTCGGGTAAGGGATGCTAATCCATCAAGGGGTGATTTCTACCGTTGTAAAGTTTTAACACAAATTTAAAAAAAAAACAATATTGTAGATACATAATTTAACAGAAAGTGTAGAATTTCATAAAAAACAATTATAGCAGTGTTGAATTTATTATTTATCCCACTAGAACACACAATTAAAGTTTTTACAAGAAAATTGGAAACTCGCTAAACAGAAATTTCAAATAAGCAAAATATTACAGAATTATTGGTAAATTCTATTTTTCTTTCCTTCTATTCTTCTAAAACTTGATAGGCAACATTTTTTTTTTTTATTTTTTTAATCCCAGTAATTTGTTCTGGTACCGGGGCACACCCAAATCTTTCGTGGTTTGTTTTTCACTTTCTACCTTACGCAGTTATGCCAAATTGAAGACGTACGGCTATAGGTCCGATTTACGTTATCATCTGCACATTACATAGCTCCATGCCAGCCCTCCTTTTTATCACAGATCGTATCGGTACATCCCGATCCAAACGCCAAACCTTTAACCACTGTGCCATTTGGAATATATAATTTGTACGTGTATTGTGCACCGAGTTTTCATAGTAGAAACAGCAAAATTGAATAAAAGATCAAAAGAAATTTTTCACTGTCAGTCCGAATTGCGTTTTCATTGCGAAAAATTGATTTTGACAGCTCCAAAAAAAATTGGAAAATTTTTCCTTGCGATTTCTTTAATTTCAAAGTTAATTAATTTTTGGTATTTTTTTGGTTTTTTTTGGATTGTGTGGCCTTGCAAAGATTTAGTTGTAACGCGGTAACTCCCTGTGGGCAGGATGCCGGAATTTTTACAAAATCGTTTCACCCCGTTGGTTGATAACAGTAGATACATGAAGTGTGACTTGACGGAAATAAAAATAAAAGAGGAAGAAGTTTTTTCGAATACTTAAAATCATCGCAAACATATTTAGTGGTTAGAAGGGTTGACAATAATAAAACTTTTATTGGAGTGTCACCTTTTTGCATCGAAAAAGAATTGTCCATGATAACAACACAAATCAAGGAGATACAGCGCCCCAGAAATGGTGACCTTTTGGTATTATTGGACAAAGAGGAGGCAATTGCGAAATTTTAGCAGCAAAAAAACTCGGAGAAATGCAGATTCAGATGGAGGAACATAAGTTTTTAAATCACACGAAAGGAGTAGTTTATTGCCGAGATTTGCTGATGATAGCTGAAGAGGAAATCGCAAATGAATTGAAAAGTCAAAAGGTAATAAAAGTTGCCAGAATAAAGCGGAAAGTAAACAATGAAACAGTAACACTCAACAATCTAACATGGAGGCAGAAGAGCAAACAACAAGAAACAACAATAATAAACATCAGTAAAAATAACAACCACAACAATAATACCAACAACAATAAATATAACAAAAACAATAATAACAACAACGATAGTAATAACAACAATAATAATAATAACAACAACAAAATTAATAACAACAACAGTAGTAAGAACAATGGTAATAATGATAATGAGGATACAACAAAAGAAGGACAAAAATAATCGAAACACAGGAACTAGGACCAAGTAATACCAGAATCGAGATAGGAACAACAGCAGCCAGGAACATAGAGGCCGTGAAGTTTAGGGAATACTATTTTCTCAATGCAAATGAGTTAGGCATTTGTGAAATTGAGGAACTAGGGCAAAAGCATTATCCATTTACCTTTTAAATATTTTTTCCGTTCTTCATTTCTATTGAATGGCAGAGCGAATGTTAAGACCCAATGAATGCTTGGCAATTGGTCAGATAAACATCCGCAGCATGTATGCCAATGGCGATATGTTGTGGACTTATCTGGCCACCAATGATGTGAACGTGATGCTTTTGTGTGAAACTTGGGAGCGTGAGGGTGGGACGAGTTCCGTGAGGTTCTGGAAACCTCCAAATCTACTACCCCCAGAACTAACAGAGTGAGTTATAAAATGATTGGTAGATTGGAGTTCGAAGCCAAGGTGGCTTTGCTTCGAATTCTTAATCAAGTATGGATGAGTATACAAATACCGGAAAAATGGAAGGAAAGCTGGGTGGAACCCATTCAAAAAAGAGATCGGGACCAAAATATAGCAACAAATTACAGGGGAATATGTATGTTGAATGTATTTGTCAAAATTGTTAATTGTATGATGAAATGTCATTTGGATAAAATGGTGAATGATGATAATTTGTTGCCGAAAACCACCTTTGTTTTCCGTGCTAACCACTCAGCAAATGAATGTGTAGATAGATATAGATAGATGTAGATAGATAGATATTTTTGGATATAGAAAGGGCATATAATTACGTGGTTTTTGCAGGTCCTTATGGACCTGAGGTTTCCTTGGAAAATTTGCAAATACATGTATGAGCTCATGAATGACAGAAAGTTAGTATTGTGTGGTAGAGGGTATAGGTTGGAGGGAGCGGTGAATATAGGCCACCCCCAAGGCAGTAAAATCTCACCGACTCTCTTCAACCTATATACGAGCTCGGTGCACAAGTTTAACTCCCCGGACAAAGTCATTTTGCAATTTGCAGATGACTTTGTTATCATGGGCAAGAGGAAGACCATCGAGGAGGCCTTGAGTTGGGCTCAAGGATGTGTGAATCAAGTAACAGAATGTTTGGCTGAATTTAATTTGTGTGTAAATTCGAGAAAATGTTGTAGTATGACTTTTCGAACAAATCGTACGGTAGATGTGCAACTCATGGAAATATGTATGTGGAAATGTTGTATGAATACCTTCAGTCTTGTGGGAGTGAGGTCACTCTTCAATGGATACCTTCACACCTACAAATTTAAGGTAATGAAAGAGCCGGTATGCTTGCGAAACGGGGTTGCTTGGTTGAAGGTATAACATGAATATGGATGCAAGAGATGTACTTCGCATGTTTCAGGTGAATTTGTGGAGAAAATGGGAGAGCGAGTTTATTGAAAAATGTCAGGTAAAGGCAAGAAGTACTTTGAGCCGGTTAGTTCTCCTTTGAAGCGACCTTTTTTTAACGAGATCAAAGGAGATACTAGAATGTTACGAACAATGGAACGTGTGAGATTGAATCATGGTAATTGGAAAGAGTGTTTGAAGAAACGCAATTTGATTGAGTGTGAATTATGTGAAAGCTGTTTGGTTGTGGAGGGCATCAAACATTTGATTCTGAAATGTTCTTCATTCAATCAGAACAGACAAATGTTCGATTGCTTTTTGAGCGCAACGAATTTCATTATATCCGGTAATTTAATGCGACCTTTTATAGAATCTATGAAAATTCAAAATGTAAAAGTGCACACATAAAAAAGTGAAAACAGGGTCTTAAAGATCTATAAGGGCGAATAACACTAAAGTCTAGAGATGTCTCCACAAATTTTAAAGTAGCGGCATTTCGGAGATACTTTCAAGAATTTTTAGTGATACGCGGCATATCAATGCGATCTTTTGGGGAAATTTTTTTATTTAGTGTATAAATAGAAATAATAATGTAAAAAGTGTAAACCTGATCTAGTGAATCGAGCTAATGACCTGGAGTTGAAACATGTTTCTTCTTTAGCTAGAACTGTTACAAGCTCCTCGAAGTACAAATACCTAGATTTCTTAATTCCAACAAGATCGAAAGAAAATTTCTTTGAAAAGAATGCTAAAGTTTGCCATTCATTTTCGTTTAACTGTTGTAATACACCACCAGTTTGTGAGTGAATTTTTTATTGTTTCGAGAGCTATTTGGTAATCTGTAGGCCAAAAGAAGATAGCTCGTTTACCTAATTTATTCAGAGTTCATTTGATTATATATTATGCCACTAATTGATCGGCCAAGTGTGGGTAGAATCAATGATAATAATTAACTATATACAAACAATACTTTGAATTTGACGAATTGTGGTTGGATGCAGAAATTCTTTAATCGCAATAATTCTGCCACTCGTTCGTTTAATACCATTTCTGGTAATCTCATGACTTAAAAAGTTTAGATTTGCCACACCGAACTCGCATTTAGCCAAGCGTATATTGATACCATATTGATACCGGATAATCGCTTGAAAAGTATGCTTAAGTGTTCGACATGTTCTTCAGGTTGTTTTGCTTGCAACAAGTACGTCATCGACATAAGCAAAAAGAAAGTCTAAATCTTTATTACAAGTTCTTTCCAAAAATCAAAAATAAATTGATTTTTTTGTGTGGCAAAAAACACGATACGCGATTGACTTTTTTTTTGTTAATGAATTTGTAAAAAATTGACATTCGATTTTCAAAAAATTTATATTGACAGTTTATTGTCAACAAATTATCAACACATTTTTTTGTCGACACAATTATTTTAACACAGTGAAAACGAAAAATAAAATTATTTCCTATATCAAATGCTCACGGCCAACTAGTCGAAAAGTTATAATGTTTATGTTTATATTTTTTGAAGTGTTTATGTTTATATTTTTGACGTAAACATATGTATGTGTTTGTAAACTTCAAAAAAAAATCTAATGAAATATTGAGATTTTTCAAAATTGATTGCGATCAAAAAAAAATCAATTTTTTTACTTGGAAAGAATGTGCCACGGTATTTCGATCAAAATTTTTTGATCTCAAATCAATTTTTTTGATTTATAAATCAATTTTTTTTTTGGAAAGAAATTGCTATGAGTTACTGAGACCAAAAGTCATTCGATAGAAATCAAACATTCCAAACGGAATTTTTATCGCAGTTTTGAATTGATTTTCTTCTGCTACTAGAATTTGGTGATAAGCATGGATCAATTTTAGAAAAAATTGTACATCCATCCAAATGTCTTGAAAAATCGTGGATGTGAGGTAGCGGATACTGATCTGGTATAGTTACTGCATTTAAACGTGATCTCCACATGGTCACCAATTATTTTGCCCCTTTTTAGGTACCATATGAAGTGGAGAACAGGTTGACGATGATATGATTGTTTGCAGAGACCTAAATTTTGCATGTGTTGGAAAGCATCCTTAGCTAGTGATAATTTCGTAACGGGCAAGTCGTATCTTGGTTCTTGAGTAAGTTCCAGAAATTCCTTAAGCAATGATCCATATAAACCCTCGAGTTTACGATAGAGATTGTTCCTGTGGTAGTTATGGTTGTTGTTGCATCGAGCAAGCGCTTATTCTTTAAATCGACTGTCAAACCAAACTTTACCAAGAAGTCAGCACCAATGATGGGCTTTAAAGTTTAATAATAGAAGTTTTCATCCATAACTTATGATAGGTGATCCGTTTGCTGCAATTAAATGAAGATGTAGGTCTTCAATAAGATTTTTGAATGATTACGCAGGTATGACAGAAATGTCAGCACCTGTATCGATCAAGAAAGTTAAATTATTATTTTTACATTTTATAAATAAACGACGAACTGCGGATACTCCAGCATCTATGCCGTATAGTGATGATGTAGGAAAATTTTTTGATTTTCATCCGTCTTGAAATTACAACTAGGCTTCCCGCACTTTCTAGCCATGTTGCCAATTTCATAGTGATACCAACACATAGGATGGTTCACCGAGCGAGATCTACAACTTGATCGTAAATGATTTCTAGTGCGACATCTAGATCTTTCTTACTTCGCACGATGCTTGAATGTTTCGAACCGAGTCATTATTGATTTACATAATTCGTGTAAATCAAATTGATCATGTTGTGTGTTATTTCTGGATTCGGTACATTTGGCTATTTTTAAAGTCCATCGTCCATTAATTGTGGAAATGTGTGAATGAGACACTGGTTGACAAAATGGATTTGTGAATGGATTGTTCATTCCCCAAATCATATCTGCTGTTTCAAATATATTGGGGGTACAAATTGAAAATGCGGGATTGATAACAGATGGCGTTACTAACGCTATACGCATCAGGCAGTACTGTGACTATGTTCATGTCAAAGCTACGTCTTATAGCTTTAATTTTCAGTATGTGTCAATTTGTCGCAGTGTCAAATTCATAGTTTTTTTGAGCTCTCAATATGTCGAGTTTCGTGCCAACAAAACAGCATTTGCGGGAAGTTTTAATTTACTTCTTTAATTTGAAGAAAAGTGCTGCTGAAGCACATCGATTGGTCTCCGAGGCTTATCCGAGTCATGTTCCATCGGTTTCAACGTGCGAGAGATGGTTTGTGCGGTTTAGAAGTGGTGATTTTGACGTTGAGGACAAAGAGCGGCCGGGCCAAGTGAAAAAGTTTGAGAATGCTGAATTGGAGGCAATACTCAATGAAGACTCGTGTCAAACTCAACAAGAGCTCGCAGATTCATTGGGAGTGACACAACAAGCCATTTCCCATCGTATAAAAGCCCTCGGAATGATCCAAAAGCAAGGACATTGGGTGCCGTATGAGCTGAAGCCGAGAGACGTCGAGCGCCGTTTTTTTGCATGCGAACTGCTGCTCGAACGGCAAAAACGGAAGGGTTTTTTGCATCGCATTGTCACTGGTGATGAAAAGTGGATCCATTACGATAACCCGAAGCGCAAAAAATCATATGGTTACCCCGGCCATGCATCATCATCGACGGCCAAACCAAATATTCACGGCGCCAAGCTCATGCTCTGTATTTGGTGGGACCAGCTGGGTGTGGTGTTTAATGAGCTATTGAAATCGAACGAAACCATCACAGGAGCACTATACCGAACTCAATTGATGCGTTTGAGCCGCGCACTCAAAGAAAAACGGCCACAATACGAGCAAAGACACGACAAAGTAATTTTGCAACATGACAACGCTCGGCCACATGTTGCAGCGCCGGTCAAAACATACCTACAAACGCTGAAATGGGAAGTCTTATCCCACCCGCCGTATAGCCCAGATATTGCTCCTTCCGATTACCACCTTTTCCGATCGATGACACATGACCTAGCTGACCAGCGCTTCCATTCTTACGAAGAAGCCCAAAAATGGGTCGATGACTGGATAGCAGCCAAGCCGGCCGAATTTTTTCGCGACGGTATCCGTAAATTGCCAGAAAGATGGGAAAAAGTTGTGGCTAGCGATGGACAATATTTTGAATAATTCATTTGTTACCATTTTTTCATAATAAACGTTCAAAAATAGAAAAAAATCCCGCATTTTCAATTTGTACCCCCAATAATTTAGCAATATCGTCACCTTCCATGCCGGCCAGTATTGCACCAATTGTGGGTGGTAATCTTGATACCCATATTTTCTTTTTTATTAAGTCAAATGACAGTGCGCTTGAGTCACCTGGCTTTCGACTTACTGCAGATGGAAACTTAAGGACGATTGATTTCCCATTTCGACAGCGTACAATACTGATTGAATTCGTCTCATTTCGGATTTTTTCGAGCGCTTGATGAAGGCATCTTTTAGAGTGTTATATTTGTTTTCTAATGGTGGAATCAAAATCACGTCTGACACCAGACTTGATTGTGACTCACTTTGATGTTTGACAACGTGATTGAATTTCCGCTAGTCTGACGCGATATGCGCGGAATCCAATACCAATTCTGCCTGTTTAAACCACAACCTTGGATTGTCATGCCAAAATGATGACTGTCTTTTCACCTTGTGCTGCATTGTTAGAAGTACCTAGTTTAGTCTCGGCAGTTCCTATTTGGTGTGAACGAGAAACAAAAACAAAACTAGGAATGATATTTAATTGTAGCGAAATTAATAAGAAAAATTAAGATAAAATCTACTAATCTACAAATTTCCGATCACGGAATAAAACTTTATTTGACACCAGCAAAAAAAAAAACGAAAATTAAAATATGATGAAATTTTGGTACGATCTCCAAAATACAGCGTTACATACACACACACACGATAAATAGCAATATATAGCGATATATGAAAAAAAATTGCTCACCTGTTGACGCTTTAATCTATTTTTACGAATATTATACACTTTGATTTTAATTAAAATTTTAAATTAACGTTAATTTACTCTAATTTAAATATAAGGAAAAATTTACAATGATAAAACAAACTTTAATTCTAACTAATAAAAAAAAAAATTAACACTAAATAGTTTAAATTGGTGCGTCTTTGCGGGTATTACAGTTGATGATGATGGTGATGAGGATGATAATTCCGATAGATGTCGATTCTGCTTGGCATTGAAATTATAAATGCATAGAGCAAGAAAATGAAGAATGTGAATATATAAATTAGTTAGCACGACATTTGCCGTGAATGTAAACGATTTTTTATTTTACATTGTGGCAATGTCGTAAGAATGAAAAGAAACGCGACACGCTTAACCTAATTTATAATTTTATATGTATTTAAAAATAATGCAAGCGAATTTTTGAGGCATTCGCCTCTTTTGCATTTATTCGTCGCGTGTGTATTAATTATTGCGGATTGGGAAATGATCGATTGCCAAAGAAGATGGTGTTACATTGACTTGACTCCTTCCTTCCGTAAACCTCCGGACTTCCCGAGGACAAGAAATGCCACTCAGTTCCCCACTGTGCTGTTTTATTCTTGACTTCATCTGCATGTTGCGTTGCCTGTCTTTGTAGTGGTTTATCTGCTTCGACGAAGTTAGTTCCGCAATCACCGAATAACTTTAGACAAATTCCTTGAATGACAAGTCGTTTACAAGTTCTAGATGACCTTTGTGGCTAGGCATATGAAAATGGCAATATAGCCCTTTGTTGTTTTACTGCAGCGGCCTTTCTATAATTTTCTAATAATTGGGTAAGCATAGTCTACTGCACTGTTTGTGAACGGTGGGCTGTTGTTACACGGTCCTTTCGTAACATACCCATTAGCTGAGTTGATGCAAATTTATTTTCTCTGCTGCAGATTCTACACTTATATATAGTGTTACGAGTTGCAAATCAACTTTTTAACTTTAAAAGAAAATTTGCTTGGTTTGATGTCGAATTTTTTTCAGAACTTTGCTATTTTCAGAATTTTGAAAAAATCTTTTGGATGCATCTGCATCAATTTTACGTGGAGATACAGAGCTATGATATTCAATTGAGCTTAATATGTCGATTACGCTATGGACCGCATCTATCCCTTGAACTCGCAGATACCCTGGTACAGAAAAACGTTGGATTAAACTGTGAATTTGATTTTTTTCACAAAATTTCAACAACGCTAGAGACGTTATACGACTCCGATTCTGTGGAACACAGGAATCTAACCACAAAATAATTTTTCTCACACTAGAGTTATCGTTCAAAACAGCTTTCAAGCGTTGACGATGTCGTTTGCGACGAAGCGGTCGAACAGCCGCTTTGGCTCTCATACCAGATTGAGCAATATGTAGCATTGTTTATGTGGCATTAATCTGTTAACTTAAACAAATTTAATTTTATTTTATAGAAGAGGTTGGATGAACTTCCTTTTTGTAGATTAAACACGCTTTGCAAATCGTATAAAATAATTTTCACAGTCGAATCGAGTTTAGACAAGTCGTTATCTATCTTTTACGTTCTTTGACGCTTCCATTGAGTTTCTTGCATTTTAAATATTCTGGTGTTGTAGGTTGTACTACTCTGTATTAAAGAGTTTTCTATATGTATGGTATTTAATGTAATCTGAATCATTCTTCAATTTAAACAATTTATACATTATTTTATGGAAAGTCCAGCCTCCAGATATTGTCTTTGCGTATCTCAGTAATGCGAATCGATGCAAGTCATGGATTCAATGTTTTCTCGAATTTTCTGAATATGTTCGTTAGTGTACGGTTCGACCAAAGAATTCTTTGCTATTTTAGCAAAGCAACTCACATGTATAGTATACATACAAAAAAAATTGTGTTCAAACACAAATATTTTTATACACACATATTAAAAAAACAAAGAAAATAGCAACCAAAAAGTACTAATGCCGAGATGTTTTTTGGTTGCTATTTTTACATTAGTACTAAAATATAAAATTTCCCATAGGAAATTTAATATTTGTTCATCCCTTTCACCATTATTGTGACAGTTCTCGTTTGGAAATAACAAAAAACACAATTTGAACAAATAAAAGTAAAATAAATTGAATTTAATATTTCTACAAAAATAAAAATTAAATTAAAACCCTCAAAAAACTTTATTATTAAAATCTGTATAATAATAATCGCATATGTACGATTCTATTCATGATATGTTCATTTTAGTATGTTTGATTATGACCCGGCTGACTACGAGATTGAATATTTTAAAAATGGACGTCACAGCCATACCATCGCAACCCGGAGACAGTCCTCAAGCTTCAATATCTGAAGAAAACAGCATTGAGTTGCCGCCAATTAAAAGGGTTAGAACCACCAGTTCGACTTCCACATCTTCATCACCTAATTTTTTGGCCCCATTAAACAAACTTGTGGATAAAGTGGGCAATAGACCTGTAGGCGTGGGCAAAGATATAGAGCATCATTTTGGTGAACAAGTTGCCATATTTTTAAGAGGGCTGAATGAACAGCAAAAATATGAATCACAACTGTGCATCATGACATACATGAATGAAGTTGTAAAAAATAAAACGAAGTAAAATTAATTTCTGTGATTTTTTATTATTAATGTAAAAACCTCCTCTATTTATTATTAATGTAAAAATAGGTTCAGACAAAACCCCATTGCCATGGTACTGACCCATCGGTCATAAAATGCTCGGTGAGCTCATTGCGAACATTTGTTGCAGCAAAAGACGCATTGTAACTACCTTGTTTTGATATTGAAGACAATTCTCCAGCTCTCCTCCAATCACCAGGCCGAAATTCTTCACTTTCCAGATTATCTTGGTCGACTAGAGAGCTTGGGCAATATTTTTTTTGATGGTGTAGTACATTTTCTTCCTCCGCCAAACAAAAATTGTGTAAGCACACTGTTGTTTTCACAATTTTGTCCACAGTTTCTGTGGATGTTTCTATGCTAGTTCGCAATATCCTCCAGCGGGCAGCTAATATGCCAAAGGCGTTTTCAATTACTTTTCGAGCCCTCGATTGTCTGTAATTGAAGATATTTTTCTCATAGCTCAGGTTTCTAGACGATTTTCCTGAGAATGGGGTTAGCAAATATGTTTTTAATCCGAATGTTTCATCCCCCAATAAATAGTATGGCAAAATCGGGCCGCCAATAAAAATTTCGCCATCGTGAGGCACGTTCAATGTCTTGTTTTCTAATCTTCTGCCAATTTCAGAATCTTTAAAGACTCCTCCGCCGCTTTGACGACCTTGTGATCCGACATCCATGAATACGAATCGGTAGCGATAGTCACAAACCGCCAACAATATAATTGAAAAAAATTGCTTATAATTATAATATTCAGAACCAGAATGAGGTGGTGCCTGCAATATAATTCAAATTTATAAACACTGGAATGCTGAATGTACCTATATAAATATGATACCTGAATTGCTATATGCTTCCCATCGATTGCACCAATGCAATTTGGAAAATTCCACCGCTGCTTAAATCCCTCTGCAATGGATAACCACTCTTGTGGGGTAGGGAGAGGCAAAAGTATATTACAGAGGCACTGGTGGATCGCTGTTAGTGTTTCACTGATTATGTTGCATGTTGTGCTTTTGCCCACTCGAAATGCAAATGAAATTGATTTTTGGCTGCTACCACTTGCCAAATATCTAAAAGCATTCAAATAGATGTATAAATTAGCATATTACAAAGAAACAGAAATGACTATATGAACCTTAGTGTAAGCGCCAATCTCGTACTCGGATTTATGGATGTCCGGAAATTTGTATCCTTTTTGGAAATCAATAAACCAACTAGTTTGAGGAGCTTGTCGAAGGAAGCTGGTGACATACGTGTATAATTAAAAAAAGATTCGTGATCACTAAGACGCATTTCGGCTACCAAATTATGATCACCAAAGTTTGCTCTGGATTCTTGTGTGAATATCGGCCGAACCCACCATTTTGGGCTTCTCCTTTTCTTCTTATGAAGTTTTCTTGTGGCCATGCTACTTATGACGATTGCAAGAGCAGCAATACAGACATCTTCGTCTTCTGTATAATTATCATCCATTTCTTTTAATTGCTTTAGTGAACTATTTATTAAACACTTTTGATGCACAAAAACACTTTTAAAAACCAAACAATTTTGACACACAAAATAAACCACTGACGTTTTTGTTGATTTTTATTAATGTCAAAAGTACAAATACACAACAGAATGATTTACTAATACCACTGCACAAAAAAATTTCCCTTTGTTAAAATAGCAACGAATCCTTTGATCGAAACGTACACTTACTCATAGCTTTCTTCACATGCGAAACCCTTTCGTCGATTTTTTTAGTACACCAGTGCCATGGTCAAATTTTGTTTTAAAAAAATAGTAGATTGTTCGCTGAAATATGGATAATGTGTTTAAAGAAAACGATCGACATATTGTTCGCTATTGTTTGCCAAAAGGAATAGTTAATCGTATTTTGTCTACGCGAAGTTGTTGTTTTTTGCTTAACTGGTTCTATAGTCACATATTAGGCCAGACAATACCCAAAGTCACTGTGGAATTGTTTTCTGGTTGACTTCAGAAAAAAAAATTTCAATTATACGCACAGGCTTTGTCACATTTAGGTGCTTTTACGTATTTGGCAGGAACTATTTTGGCTTTCATCCCAGTTTTTATGGACATAGGACATTTAAGAAAAACTGTCATTATTTCTTTTTTTGTTTTAATATTTTGACCTATTTCCATATATTATATGGGATATGGGACATATAAGAATAAAAGCTCATAGTTATTAAGTTGCTATAGAAAATTGTACTATTTTGTGTTTAAACATGATATAAGACAACTAAACATAAAACAAAAGAAGAAAAAACATGAAATTGTGGTCTATTAGGACAACGGCATCAAAAAAATATTTTTTTAAACTACTATAGATAGCAAAATTCTGATTAAAGATTCAGGAAGAGCATAGTCAAATTAGTTGGACTACATTTATTTATTTATTTACAATAATTATAATCCAATATAATTCCAAGAGCTTAAAATTACACAATAAAAATAAATTAATTACAAGCCGATTGCATAAAATCGCAAAATATACAAAATTTACATTTTTATATTTGTGTTGCATAAAATTACGGAAATCTCATTAAAACACGACGAAGATTAAGTCATTTCAAACATAGAAATTTTAAAGTTATCTTTCAGTTTATTTTTGAAATAAGCTTTATAGTCATTCAGAAATCAAAAGTATCACAGAAATCGTTAAAGTTCGCAATCATAAAACTAATTGATTCGTGTACTGAGTAATTGGAACGATGAAAATCTGTTATCAATAAAGACCTTGTTCTAAGTTGTCTTATGAGAGCGTAAATATTCAAACGCGAAAGTATAAATGGACAATCAATCCTTGCTTCCAAAACATCAGCCACAAATAAAGCCGCAGCAAAACGACATCTGATTGACAAGGGCTCTTAATTTAAAACGAAACATCTCTTATTGTAACTAGGTAGATTATCCAAATAAATCAGTCCATGTTAAAGAGATTAAATTTAAAAAAGATTTGTCGAGTAAATTTTTTTTGAATTTTTTCTATTCATTCAATATGTACATTACAAAAAGGAGCCCACACGACTATAGCATATTCTAAATTTGACCGAACCATTGATAAATATAAGATTTGAAGAGTCCTCTTATCCTTAAATTCTTCAGAACTTCGCTGCATAAAACCCTACAAAGATGACGATTTTGATATTATTTTATCAATATGAGGAATAAAACTCAGTGTGGGGTCAAACGTTACTCCCAAATATGTGACCCGAGCTATTGTTTTGCTATTAATATTATAATCAAAATTTACCATTTTTTTTTTCTTGAGAAAGAGATAACAGCACACTTCTTAGTATTTAACTTTAAATGATTCCTGCTACACCACAAGAATACTTAATCCAGGTCGGACTGTAATTTAGTGGCATCCGAGGGGTCAACAATGCGACAGAGAAGTTTGAGATCGTCTACATATATAAGTCCCTTAGAGTAACGCAATACATCCATCAAGTAATTCACAAATATTGTAAATAATAGAGCACCAAGGTGTGAGCCCTTCGGAACACCGGAAAGAACGTTTATTTTATCTGATTTGACACGATTTAACTTAACATATTGAACACGGTCGGATAGGTATGACCCCACTCAATTAACGAATTTTTCAGATAGTCCAAACAACTTAAGTTTATTTATGATGATTTGGTATTGAACAGAGTCAAACGCTTTTGTGAGATCAACAAAACTGACCAAATGTATCAAAAATTTCACGTTGAAACTCAAACAGATTGGTTGTTGTGGATCTACCTTTGAAAAAACCGTGCTGAGATGAATATAATTCTTTATGTTAAAAAAAAGTATCTTGTCAATATGGCCTCAAAGAGCTTAGCGATTGATGATAAAATAGATATACTTCTGTACTTGGTTACATTAGAATGGTCACCTGTAATATTATATGATGCACCAAATAAAGACAGCTTTTATTTTATTTATGATTTTTTATTTATGTCTATCTTAAATTTCCTCATCACATTTTTTATTGCCAATCGATCTTATCTGCTTGAACGTGCCCTTTTTTGTCAACCTTTTTTCTCTACCCAGCAATCCATGGTTAACCAAAAACTCAATAGACATTCTGCTTATTCATTACATAACATCCCCCTCTTTAATATATAATGTGTAAACATTGATTTCAATTTTATTTATACTTAAAACTAAACTTAACTAAAACACAAAAACAATTTCAAAATTTTTCTTTACTAAATTATCTTTCAACTAGGTACTTATTATTCTTTTATTTTGTATCCATATAATAATCATTAAATCTAATTGGAATTATACGTTTTCTAGTTGAACGTCTAACTTCTTCTCCAAACTCCTCATTTTCGTTTTGTCCGGTACTCTTCTTTAACACATTGGTTTGGAAGATTTTTCCTTTGGCTATTATTACCACTACTGATAGGAGGTATTATTTCGACACGTGACTGATCAGACTCGCAACGTGCTCCCTCAAAATCTACACAATTCGGAGTGACCTGAATATGTGAACCAAATTTCTCACCATCCTCTTCAACCCTGTCTTTACTATAATACGAAAACCTTAAATGATACGAAGTTCTACGCAATACCCTCCCTTCCTCTGTTCTTATTAAATACGACCTAGGTGCCTCATGTTTCCTAATTATTGCAGCTTTCTTCCAAAAATTTCCATTTCTATAGACCACACTATCACCCACTTGAAATTCTTTACGCGGTCTCGTACCACGGTTATAATAATACGCACTTTTCTCGTTCTTTGTAATTAATTTGTTTCTTACATGATCTTGGTTTGGTGAGGTTAGTAAACTGTCTTTAATAGGCAAGCGTGTTCGTGTTGTCCTACCCATTAATATTTGGGCAGGTGACAAATCAATGTCTGTTAAAATGGTATTACGACATTCCAACAATCCCGCTTGCCAATCATCAGATTTATTTAATATATTCTTCGCAATCTGAATAGCTTTCTCAGCCATTCCATTTGACTGAGGATATGTGGGAGAACTAGTTCTAATTTCAAAGCTCCAATCAATTGCAAATTTTCTAAACTCATGACTTGCGAACGGCATGTTGTCACAAATCATAACGTTTGGTTTGCCATGAACTGAAAAAATGGATTTAAGTTTCTTAATTAACTCAACTGCTGTTTTGTTTTGCAATATCGCTATCTCCAACCATTTGCTGAAATAGTCAATCACTACTAAAAAATGTACCCCTCTTATCTCTCCTATATCACATCCAATTTTTTCAAACGGTCTATTCGGAATTTTATGTGGTAACAATGGCTCCTTTATATTTGAAACCTGAAACTTTTCACAAACTGAGCATGCCAATATTAAATCTGATATTACTTCATTAATACCGGGCCAAAACAACAAAGATTTCGCTCTATTTCGGGTTTTTGTAATACCCATAATATGTCCTTCATGCAAAAGACTCAACATACTTTTTCTCAACGAATTCGGAACCACCACTCGATCATTATAGAATACTAATCCATTCTCAATGATTAGTTCATCTTTGTATTTATAATATCTTTTAACATCTTCGTCTAGCTTTTCAATTTTCTTCGGAAAACCATTGGTTATATACTCCTTGAGTTTACTTAATAATTTAACTTTCAACGTTTCATCTACAAATAGGTTTTCTTTCTCTTTACTCATATTAATCGTATGCACTACTTCGGTTAAATTTTCTTCTTCAATTAACTCATTTTCCCCTATTGTTGTGTTACGTGATAGTAAATCTGCGATGATCATTTTTTTCCCGGTTTATAAGACAGATTAAAATTATATATGATTAATTTCAATCGCATTCGTTGGATTCGTGCGACGAGGTTATATCTTTTTTTAATAAACTAACCAATGGTTGATGATCCGTATGTACTGAAAATTCTCTACCATATACAAAATTGTGAAACCGTTTGCAAGCGAACACAATTGCTAGCAACTCTTTTTCAATTTGAGCATAATTTTGCTCGGCACTTGATAAATGGCGTGATGCATAATAAATTGGTTTGCCTTCCTGCAATAATTCTGAACCCAGACCGTTTTTCGATGCATCTGTCTGAATTATCAGGTCTTTATTTTTATCGTATATAGCTAACGCAGGTGCGGATTTAATTAAACTCTTAATATTTTCCAAATCCTGTTTTAACGAATTACTCCATACAAACTCCGTATCTTGTTTCAATAGAGCCCTTAGATTTGTTGTTAGTTCCGACATATTCGGAACAAATATTCTCAAATAATTTATCATGCCCAAAATTGACTGAAGTTCTTTCACGTTTTTTGGATCACCTATTTTATCAATTGCTTTCACGCGCTCTGGTTCTGGAAGGATACCATCTTCTGAAAAGAAATGACCTAAATACTTTACAACCTTTACTTTGTACTGTACTTTGTTTTTGTTGAATCGGATATTATATTGCTTTGCACGTTCCACTACTTGTTTAAGAATTCGATCATGTTCTTTTTCACTTTCCGCAGCAATAAGAATATCATCTATATATATGAATACTCCTTGTATATCACCAAAATTCCTAAAATTTACCTTCTGGAAGTACTGTGGAGACATTGATAACCCGAATGGCAATCGATTGAACTTATACACTCCAAACTTTGTGCCGAAACAACATAAGTCAGTCGATTCCTTGTCCAATTTTATCTGATAAAATCCTTGCTTCATATCCAAAGTAGTAAAAAACTTTTTCCCTGCTAGATTAGTTGTTAATTCTTCAACAGATGGAATAGGAAAATATTCTGTAACTATAACTTTATTAAGCTCTTGAGGATCTAAACAAATACGTAATTTGGCGTCTTTTTTCTTAATTATAACAATATTATTCAACCAATCAACTGGATAATTTACTTTTTCAATTACACCATGTTTTTCTAACTCATCTAAAGCTTGCTTAAATCGGTCACACAGCATGATAGGAATTTTCCGTGGTGGACGTTTTACTGGAATAGCCTCATCTCGAATTTTAATTTTACACTTTCCCGGTATGCAACCCATGTTTAAAAATATTTCACTATTATCCCTTAGAAACCTTTGTTTTTCATCATCCCCAAAAACATTAATACTAACTACTTTAATTAAATTTAATTTTGTTGTTGTAGAAAATCCTAGTAAAGGTCTAGTACCAATGTCTTCCACCACAATAAACGGTTCACAAATCTTTTTATCTTTGTATTCAATTATTAATTCAATTTTTCCTACTGGTCGTATTCTGAATCCACCAAAACATTCCAATTTTTAATTTCTTGAATATCCTTAACGGAAGAATGTTAATGTCTGAACCCGTATCAACCTTGAACTTCACTAATTTATCTTCAACACGCAGCAATTCAGTCCACTCTCTCGAAACTTCCGACTCAACCGAATACAAATACAACGCGTCATCGCTATCTTTTTCATATCTCCTATCATCAGTGTTTACATTATAAATACGCGTTCTCGAGAAACAGCATTTTGCAAAATGTCCTAACCGATTACAGTTATTACACGTTGCATTGTACGCAGGACATTTCATTGCCGTATGTTTTTTATTACATTTTTTACAACTGAACAAATTATTACTTGCATTGACATTTCTATTGCCAAATGCCCCTCTCGAGAATTTTCCCTCATTTTTATTAATATCATTATTACTATCCTTAATTAAATTTCTATCATTACATGCATTACCTGTCTTCTTAATTAAATCAATACCTTGTACTTCTTGAGTTTGTTTCTTACTCAACTCTGATGTTCTGCATTTTTCCACCGCCTTTTTAAAAGTAAGGTTATCTCGTTCCAATAAGTCTGCTTGTAGTTTGACATCGAAAATTCCCAATACAATCTTATCCCGGAGTTGATCATCTTCTTCTTTATATTCACATGTTTTTATCAACCTGAGAATATCCGCTAAAAAGGCATCAAAAGTTACACCCTCTTGTTGAACACGCTTCAGAAATTTAAACCGTTCAAACACAATATTCTTCCGTGGGTTGTAAAATTCATCAAACTTCTGTAAAACTATGTTAAACTGTTCTTTTTCTTCCATATCCACTTCCTCATTCCTCTCATTTTAAACTTTAATCTTCTCGAATTTGATACTATTAAACGCGGATATAGCATCATCTCCCCCAATGTCCAGCAAAATGGCTATTTTGATGTCATCTGGTTCTAAATGCGTTTTGTCGCCTTCATGTGAATTTCAAGCCGCTGACGAAAAACTTTCCAATTTTCCGAAGCATTGCTCCCAATTATTAGTGGCGATGGTCTATTAATTTTAAAATCCATTTTTTATATATTTTTATTGTTATAATTATTTCTTATTTTTTTTTATTTTTTTTTTTTCAATCAAACACTTATTTAATTCGCGCAAATTCTTTTAATTTCTGATTTATTTTATCTTTCTAGTTAATTTTAAATCAACTGCGCCATGTTATATTATATGATGCACCAAATAAAGACAGCTTTTATTATGATTTTTTATTTATGTCTATCTTAAATTTACCCATCACATTTTTTATTGCCAATCGATTCTTATCTGCTTGAACGTGCCCTTTTTTTGTCAACCTTCTTTCTCTACCCAGCAATCCATGGTTAACCAAAAACCCAATAGACATTCTGCTTATTCATTACATAACAACCTGCCTTTTAGATTGGAGTAATTGAAGATATTTTCCATCTCCGTGGAAAAACTGAAGTATTTAAAGATTTTTGAAATAATAATTTCAAGGGATAGCAAACTTGATATCTTAACAGTCTCTAAATATACGAAGAAATTCCGTCCTAACCACAACCATTTTTGAAAGAGTTCAATGCATTAATAATTTCAGATTCGGACACATATGGAACGTCAAATTGAACGGGACAATTATAATTTAAGTTAAATTTAAAGTTAGAACAGCCAACAAATATGTATACACTTTGAAAAAAGTTCTTAAAATAATCTACATTTTCGTTTAAATCAGAACTACTTTTTTTGATCAAAATGCATAGACTGCATACAAATCCAAGTGTAAATCGTTTACTAAGGTAAAAATCGATTTTAGTACAGATTTTTCGATCAGTTTACCATAGAGTTTTTCAAAATAATTGAATTTACCGAAAAATTTACTTAAAATTGACTTTTACCCTTGGATTGGTACGCAACCATAGTTGTAGGCAGCTCAGATGTTTTACATTTGGAATTAATAAATTTCCAAAAACATTTAGGATCATAATATATATATATATATATATATATATATATATATATATATATATATATATATATATATATATATGTATATAATATATATATATATATATATATATGGCTATATATATATATATATAAGTTAAGGTGAACTTGGAAAAGTTTACTTAAAAAAATTATTTTTTCGGACTATGTCCGGTTTATTTTATTACCAACTTATATCTAACCAGTTTACATTTTAGATTTTATTTATATAGTGAAAATATTGCTGATATGTAAATTTACGTTATGAGAAATATGCTAGTGTACTTTGTACACGCGCATTTACATTTTTGATTATCTAGAATATTTTATATAAAAAGTAATTTGAGATGTTGAAAAGTGTTGAAAGATGCACATTCCACGTTGATGCGATTTCCCATGAAATGCATGTGGTGTAACTAGCTGACATGGCTGTATGATGTGCTTAACTTCTCCCCCTTTAAAAATCCTCGACCCGTGGATTAGAAGTTTAATTGGATTGGTTGTATTTCCAATGGTGGCGTTGCCTAATTTATATTTACTTCGTGATGTTCTTGATGTGAGTTTTGTGTATCCTTCTTCCAGAGTTGGTAGTCACTGTAACCTTGTTGTCCTTTGCTACAGTTTCCTTTTTAAATTTGGGTTTGTTTTTGCCTTGTATTTGTTTTATGGCAGTGTATATTGTTTCGCCCACTTCATAGGACTTCGGCTCACACTTTTTCACGTTTTCTCGTTGTATTTTGAGTTTTTGGCTATGTTTAATCCTTTCTATAAGGTCTTCGTTTACTTTTTCCTTATAGTCCAACAAGTTTTGGTAATTGATACGTTGTATTCTTCCAAAGAATATATCGCATGGTTTTTTTCCAATTACCGAGTGTATGGTGTTGTTATACCTGTCGACTGCAATGTTGATTAGATCTTTTGTTGTCATGTCTTTGTATTCTGCTTGAATACATCTCAGAATTTCGATTACAGTTGAATGGACTCTCTCGATTGTACCATTTACTTCGCTCTTATTTGCTGGCGTTAAGTACACTTTTACTCCGAGTGTTTTTATGTAATTTGTTATGATGGGGCTTGAAAAACTCGGTTCGTTGTCCATCACTAGTATTTTTGGTGCAGTGAAGTAATGTAGCACTTTAATTATTTTATCCCTCAAGTGAAGAACAGATCGATCTTTGATGTGGAAAAATTTAGCAAACTTTGAAAATTTATCTACACATGTGATGAATTTCTCGTTCTTTATATCTATTATATCGATGTGAAGTATTTCCGACGGGTATGTCGGTATTGGTGTTTCTTGCAACTTCGGCTTGTTCGGATGCCGATCATACTTATTCTCATTGCAAACCTCACATTCCTTTGTGTATTTTCGAATTAGACTTGCCATCTGTGGGAAGTAGTATTGTTCGAGAATCTGCTCCTTATTTTCCTTCCAATTCCGATGGGCTCTACGGTGTTCTTCGTCGATAATTCTGTATTTATTTTCTTCGTTGTTTAGGTCCCTTACCACTCTTCTCGTTAACCGTATTTTATAGTTAGTGAAGTCTTGCTGGTACACTTCCTGGAGCATTTGCATATATTCCTCTGGGATTTTTATGCCATTTATAAAGGTCGGGTGTAGTTTCTTTTTCAAAATGTTCCTTAGTGCCTCCTTGCTTATGTCGGGTAAAGAGATGTAATGCCGATGGTAGTTATGGTGAGGTTCTTCGTAGATATACATATCTTCTCCTCTTGTGAATATTAATTGGACCTTAAACACGTTTATTGGTGAATCGCAATGCCGAATGAGCTGGGTTCCGTCTTCAACTGCGCTGTGAACCGTTCCACTACTGGAAGATGAAAGATTATTAACTTCTAGTTTTAGCCTTGATAAGGCATCCGCTACTTTGTTAGTGATCCCAGGTCTATATACTAGCTCATAGTTGTATTCTTCGATTCTGGCCTTCCATCGTTTTAGTTTACTATTGTGGTTTCTATTGCTGAGAGCAAACGTCAGCGGTTGGTGATCTGTAATGATTTTGATTTTTTTCGCTCCATACAGATAATTTCGGAGGTTGTCCAACGCCCATACAATAGCTAGCATTTCTTTTTCATTGGTGGCGTAGTTCTCTTCGGTCTTGTTTAGAGAACGTGAAATGTACGTTATAGGCCGATCTTTGCTTATCTCTCCTTGAGAGAGCACCGCGCCAATGCTGTGATTTGATGCATCTGTTGTTAGTATATACGGTTTCTCAAAATCAGGAAATACTAGTAGCTCCGCTGCGATAGTAAATCTTTTAGATGTTGGTACGCTTTAAGTTCCGTTTCGTTTAGTTTTATTGCAACTTTTCGTGATTTGTTTGCCTTTATCTGCGCATTTTCTCCTCGTGTCAAGTTTGTCAATGGCTTTGCGATTTTGGCAAAGTCTCTGATAAATCTCCTGTAATAAGAAGTTAAGCCAAGGAATCCTTTAAGCTCCTTGAGGTTTTCTGGTGGTTTCATCTTTTGAATTGCAATTACTTTTTTGGGATCCGCTCTTATTCCAGCGCTTGTTATTAGATACCCAAGAAACTCTGTTTCCTCCTTCAAGAATTCGGTTTTGTTAAGATTGACACGCAGATTTGCTTTGTCCAGTTCGTTGAATATTTTTTTGACATTATAGAGATGTTCTTCCTTTGTAGTGCCGCCAAAAACGATAATATCGTCGATATATACATAGCATATCATCCCTATGTATCATTTCAAGACGTCGTCAATCATTCTTTGGAAGATTGCAGGTGCGTTCTTCAAGCCAAATGGTAACCTGGTAAACTCAAATTTCCCGTTCATTGTAGAGAATGCCGTTTTTGCAATATCGCTCTCTTTCATTCTGATGTTGTGAAATCCCGAAGTCAAATCTATGGTGGTGAAGTATTTTGAATTGCCAAGGCTTGCGAGTGTATTTGTGATATCGGGTATCGGGTACGTGTCTGCCGTTGTAACTGCATTTAATTTTTTGTAATCTATTACCATTCGGTATTTCTTTATTCCTGAAGCGTCCATTTTTTTCTCTACAACCCAAATTGGGGAATTGTAGGGACTTTTGGATGGTCTTATGATACCGTCACTTAGAAGTTTTTCCACTTGTGTCTCCACTTCTTTCCTCATATTGATTGGGTAAGGATAAGTTTTTGTATATACAGGTTCTTCTGAAGTGGTTTTAATCTCTGCCCGTACACTGGTCTCGATGGTTTGTGTATCATCAATTGGACCGAATAATGGTTTGAACTCGTTGATTATCGATCGTAGGTTCGCCTTACTTGCTTCGTCCAAATGTTGGTCTCGTATTTCGATGTTATTTACTTGCTTTGATGTTTTATTTTTCAGAGGAATGTCTATTCCTGGTGATATTGTGATCACATTCCTCTTTCGGTCGATTACTGCTTCTACTTTCCTCAGAGTATCGTCACCGATTATCCCATCAAATGTGGTTAATCCAGGCAAAACAAAGAAATCGGTTGCGATGTCATTACCGAATTTCTTAAAAATTGGTGCGGTGATTTTATGTTTGATTAATACATCACCCGCAGCTGATTTTATAAAGAATGGCTTTTTTAGAGGTTGTGCGTCTTTAGCTAGTTCCTTCCTAATAAAATTTTTATTAGCACCTGTGTCTATGAGGAACTTTAAGATTTTGTTGTTTTGGCAGACGTACTCTAAGTAAGGTATGCTAGAGAGGCTTCTTCCGTAAAATTTAATTCGAATTCCTCCTCATCTTCTAGTTGCTCTTCTAATTCACCATTTTCTTCGACGTACTCTTCGTATAACTTCTCATCCTGTTGTTCGGTGTGGAAAACTCTTTGTTGTTTTGGTGAGTTAACGTGTACATCCGAACTACGTTCACGTTTGAAATTTGGCCGATTCATATAATTTACTCTGTTTGTTTGTAACGATTCGTCGACAGACATTGGTACTGGTGGTTTTGATTGTTGTGGCCTTGGTGGTATGTATTTTTCCCGTTGTTGTTGGGTTATGCCGTATCCCATGTTCTTTTGCTGGATGGACAGTCTGGGTAGTGGTCTTGGGGCCTCTTGGTGCAATTTGTTTTGTTCGAAAATCTGGTTTACCGGAATTGTGACCATGTTGTTCAGGTTTCTATTGTGTATCGGCATGTTCCGGAAGTTGAGGTTCTGGATCTCAAGACAGGATGCGTATGCCTCTGGTAGTGTTGCCGGTCTCTGAATGGTTAACATCCTGGATATTTCGGTCGATAATTCCCTCACGAAAACATCGAGTGCACGATTTCTGTACATTTCGGTTAGTACAGTCATTGTGTCTTTGTTGTAGTTTTCAGTTTTTATTTTGTTTATTATTAATGATAGTTGGTGATTAACATTTGCATAAAACTCGTCTATGCTTTTATTGCCCTGTATTAGTTTACCAAGTTGGTGTTCCAATGTGCGCTGATCCCTTTTGTCTGCGTAGTGTAATGATAGGCAGTTCTTAATGTCTCTCCAATTTCCACCGAAAATATTGTACGAAATAAGTGCCGAGTCTGCCGCCCCTCTAATCTTCTGGCGAATGCTTTGAAGAATAGCTCGGTAAATGGGTTTATCTCTGACGATTTCGTAGTCTTCCAGTATCCCTTCTACACTGTTTACCCACGACACGTAGTGTAGTGGATTTCCGTCGAAGATTTGGAGTTCTTTTACACAATCTGGGAGTTTACTTATTTCCCTTAGATCGTTTTCGTTTTTTGGCCCATTTGTTGTTGTGTTATTACCGATGGGTTGCTCTTTGGCTTCCAGCCGTTCCAATCTTTTTTCTACTTTGTTTATAACCTCTATATGTGCATTTAGTGCACCAGTTAATTGAACGATGGACGCTTGAATTTGATCCATTGTAGCCATTGTTTTATAACTTTTTGAATTTATGTTTTGAATTATTATTCAGCGACTTTTAATTATTAAACTTATTATTAAAGAAATGTTTATTTTTGGTTGTTTATTATACTTTTGTATTATATTTAATTTATTATTCAGGAATTTTATAAGATAATTATTAATGAACTTTTATGATTTTGTATTATATTATTATTAAAAAATTTTATGATTACGATTTGTAATTATTTATTAGAATTTAATATTATTATAAATTTTTAACTTACAATATTAAAATTGACATGAGGATCTCTCCTGTGGTAAATATTTGCCTAGGGATTAGCGTTTCCCTTGAGCTATGAGGATTTCTCCTATGGTTATGTGTACAGGGATTAGAGTTTCCCTGGAGATATAAGTTAGCTGGAGTGTCACCTTCCCCTTCTTTTTCGTATTATTGTTTCACTTTAGTATTATTAAGTTAATTTTTATGATTAGTGAGGAATTTCTCCTGGGTAATTGTGAGTCTGAGGATTAGAGTTTCCTCAGAGGTCTTTAAAGTGCACACCGGGTGTTGTACACTTGAGTTAGAGTTAGCTTCTTGTGATCCTGATGACCCGTATTTTTCCTTTTTAGCTGCTAGCGTTTATATTTGCTGGCGGCCTACTGCGGTGCGATTTTCACTCACGGTAGTGTTAAATAAATTAGCTATGTTCTCGTGGGTATAGCCGTATTTAATTATGTTCGTAGACGAATTTACTAAGTTCTCATGGGATTAGTTACTATTGTCTTTGTTATTATGTTCTCGTGGGTATAATAACTTTGAACTGTTACACTTTCACTTTCACTTTCACTTAACTCACTGTTTCGGCGCCAGTTAAGGTGAACTTGGAAAAGTTTACTTAAAAAAATTATTTTTTCGGACTATGTCCGGTTTATTTTATTACCAACTTATATCTAACCAGTTTACATTTTAGATTTTATTTATATAGTGAAAATATTGCTGATATGTAAATTTACGTTATGAGAAATATGCTAGTGTACTTTGTACACGCGCATTTACATTTTTGATTATCTAGAATATTTTATATAAAAAGTAATTTGAGATGTTGAAAAGTGTTGAAAGATGCACATTCCACGTTGATGCGATTTCCCATGAAATGCATGTGGTGTAACTAGCTGACATGGCTGTATGATGTGCTTAACTTATATATATATATATATATATATATATATATATATATATATATATATATATATATATATATATATATATATATATATGTTAGATTCAATAACACGTAAATATTCATTATAAGCCTTTCTGTTTTTGATAATGAACTGTTTATGTGATTCCAATTTTCTAATTTTATTATACAAAGAAATATTACTCTTAAATTTCACACGACACCTATTTTTATAGTTGCGTAATTTAATCAACTCGTTAGTGAAATGAGGTGCATAATTCGGTAACGACTTAAAACTTTTTTAGGTACAAATTCATTTAATTTAAAACTAATTTTTGTTAAAAATGGTCTGTAGGACACTTTAATACTCACACGACGATTTGTTACCCAATACATCGCTCTCAGATTTAATAACGTTGCTAGATTGCCTCCATGTAGGGTTTTGGTGGTTCTCATTTAGAGCTTCTGTGATGAGCAATCTTGACAACTTGTGACCTTTGGGCAATATTACTGGATGTATTTCGAGAGGTTAGAATTGGTTAGTGTTCCACCTACTCGTAGTAGATCATTTCCATCGATGAAGAGATTCAATGTTAGTATTGTACTCCTCTTTGGTAAATTTTGGTTTAATTTTAATTTCCTTGCTTCAAAGGTTTCTTTCTGTGCGATTTTGAACATTACTCTTAGTGCTGTCTTGAGCTCCTCTGGGTTTTAAACAAAGCGTAGATGGTAATAGTACGAATGAGTCGTGATAGCGACGAAAATCACTGGTTTTACCACTCTTGTTGTAAATGTGCTGACTGTCTTGCAATCAATGTTTGTTGTTAGGTATTTTAAACTTTTGAGCCACTGTGGCCCTTCCGACCAAGTCATGTGGTTTAATAAATGCGCAGGTTTTTATCCTCGTGATGCGCAGTCCCCTAGATTCTCATTTGAAACCATGTGATATCTATAGCTAATTGTCGTAATGTTTTTGTAGCCAAATAAGTTGCAGATACCGTACCATATTTGACAGTTTTTAATCTATAACTTCTCATTGGATTATTTGGATGGGTTCACTAAAGGATTCGTTAAAAATCTTGATCTTTCCTAGCTACATTGATTTCCCTGAACATTATCTCAATGTTCGATGCGATTACAAAACGATACTTCTTTCATCTCATCAATATTGTTGCTAGGTTGTTTTGTAAAATTGTTCCAACGTACACCATTTCGTTTAGGACGTGCTTGTTGTTGTTTTGCAGGAAGCATCAAAACTATTCTCAACTTGTTTGTTGTGCTGTCTTCTTTCATTACAGAATGATATCGCATGTAGTAAACACGAAAAGCATCTACTATTGAACCATCTTTGATCAGTTTCATGTGGTTAAGCTGGAGATACTCTTTTATGAAATTATGATATTGACCCTTCAAGTCTTCGTATTTTTTTAATCGTTTTTCCATTTGAAGTAATCTAGCTGCTGCTTTGGCTTTAGTCTCCTATTACCACTTCTCTCAGTTTGTCCTTGTTTAGCGGTATGAGAACCTCATATCGTAGCTGTTGCTAAGAGCACTAGGTCAGAATCTTTGTCGAACGTTATCAACGTAAAGCCTTCAAAGCTATTCAGATTTGTATAACTGTTCTGCTGTTCCGGTTTTTTTACGTGCAGCAAAGTATGGTGGTTGTTGTTGCAGTAGAACAATTATGTTTAATGCTGCAATTTGTTGTCTTATGGCTTTTGCTTAGGCAATTTCTACACAAATTGTGCAACATAACCTGCTTGGTTATTGTTGCTACTGACAGACTCTAAGGATTGAATATGCCTTTTTAGAAATTTCAAAAGCTGATTAGTCTCTTGAAATTACCCTGGAGTTTCGAATTTTTTTAATAAAGTAAAGAAAATGAATGGACCCCATGGGCCATGTGTCTGTATTCCGGTAATTCTAATGCATGTATTCCTTATTGTGTATATACATTAGCGTGTTAGTAAGCTGGTTGATGTTATGATCTAATGGTTTGAAAGTTTCAGCGAAACAACCCATTTCGTGTAATCTCCATGAAAACATTCCATTCGTAGTAGACGAACTTCAAAAGCTTTCACTTTGCATTGTTCTTATTCTTCCAACAATGCCGTTAGTGATAATACGAATTTGTCGTATTCATTGTTTAATTTTTCGTAGTGCTGTTCTACAAAGTATTTTAAGGTTACTTCCTGTTATTCGGAAGCTTCCTTACAAATTATTTCATGTAGCTCCATCATCATCCTATATCTCCATATTTTTTAATATAATTGTTGTGAACTTCAATTGATTAAAAATGTCAAGAAAATAAAAAACAAATCACTCTCTCTCTCTCTCTCTCTCTCTCTCTCTTACAAAATATTACAAATTATAATTGTGATTTGACCTAATTATGAATATTTGACCTAGTTATATATGTAAAAATACGTTTGTGTTTTAATTTAATTTAGACACGTTCACATTCGTTTGATATAAACAATATTTATTATTAGTTTATAATTACACAAATTATAATATTATATTTTCTCCTGTATTATATTATATTAATTTAGTTTTGCGATGTGAAGAGATTTATTCACGTGCGTGTTTTTCACCTGACAGCTTATAAGATAGAGTATTTTTTTGACATTTTTAGTACTAAAAAAAATTGAGCAAATCACCTTCAGTGGATTTCGCTAATGCCAGTGTACGTGGCCAATTCATGAGTATCGTGCGCTGGTGCGCGGTTGATTATGGAAGTTGATTACTAAATGTCAGTTTATTAAATATCGAATTAATTATGTGTCGCACGGTTGAATGTCGCGTATTAATATGTCATATTCGTCGATGATAAAATCAATACGAACAACTCACCACAGTAAAATTGAGCATCACCTTAGCAAGATAGAATTCCGGCAAATTTAAAACTACTTTAAAGACCCACTTATTCACTTTGCATTACAGTTGGTATTGCATTCAGCATTATACTCGGCCACTATATCTCAAAGTATAAACACCTATGGTAAATGTGACGACAAGTATAGAAAAATATTCGAAATATATATTTTTATTGCCATCAATTTTCCGAATATTTATTTAATTTTAATTGATAAGAAAGATAAACAACACAGGTTGATATATTGATTTTATTTAGATATTTTATACAATGAGACAACCAAGCTATACAAAATTAAATATATTTAAGAGTTGGTGCGGTTATATATGAGTTTATTGCTTTTATTTCTAAACACAAATTGTGTCTCTATGTAAATAATAGACACAATAAAAAAAACTAATTTAATATGTGGTTGTTGTTGTGTGGTTAAATAATTATTTGTTTTAATAATTTAGTTATTTTTAGATATAAACATATATACTAAAACAACATTAGATATAACGATACAAATAAAACTTTAAAAATATGGGGGAAACTGTTTAATGGGGAGTGACGGATTTCCATGCGGTATATTCGATGAAAGATCATTAAGTTTAATTCCATAATTTAAAGCTAGAATTGGTTACACTTTTTCAGATATATAAGCTTTCTACACTAAAATAGAGCTTACGAGATACAATACACTTACATAGTATATCCAACTCCCATATTTCTTCTTTATGTTATACACAAAAAAATTTCTACTTGCAAAATTTATTCCGCTTCTGTTGGAAATAAATTTCAATTAATGTCTCAATATTTCTTATTGTCTCATTTCCGACACACACGCAAAGAAAAAAAAATTTTGGGTTAGGTATGTATCCCAAATAATAAATAAATAAATAAAAATATATCACAAATGTTAAAATAAAAGTTAAGAAAATGAAAATGTTTTTCTTTTTGCATTGTTTTGTTTTCTGTACCTGTCATGGGAAATGTAAAGGTATACACTAGGTATGTACACACAAGGTAAATTGAAAGCATATACACAGAACTTTCTGTATGCTGTCTTAGTCTCTCGCTGTTTAAGGTTAATATTGCTTCAAGGTAGATTGGCTTCGGTCGAAATTTTTCCTATATCGTAGTGATTTAATTGTCAAGAGAATTGTGTTTTGTGTAAATCCACACAACAATATAAAATAGAACCATAGGTACAATAAAAATAAACAAAACTGAGTTGTAATTGTTGGTCCAGTAAACTTTTCATTTTAATGTGCTTTTTGGGTAATTTAAAAATTTTATTTGTTTAGGAAATTGTTAACCGATGATTTCGGTGTATTATATCGACCAAAGAATAAATATAAATGAAAAATGTAAATATTTGGGCCAGGGAAATCAAAACGGAAAATTGCATTAACGTATATAAATTTAAATCGTTTACAGGTATATATTATTTGTTTAAGGCATGTTGAATCCATTAAAAAAACATATTTTTAGGAAGGAAGACATTTTCAGTCCACGTGATTAAATTTGTTTAATCAACATGCAGGTCATCATGATCTGTAAGATATGGGCACCCTATTCTTCGCAAAATCTACACATTGTATAGGGAACACTAGGGAAATAATGCTACATATTAGGCTTTGTGTTTGATAACGATTTTTTGGCTAAATTGGTTTCTCTCGGAAAACGGACCATGGAACCATACGGAAAACTGATACTTTCATTCCAACGCTTCTTTAACATTTCGATGGTGTGGTCTGCGAACAGGAAGAGTCACTGAAATCCAGGTTCGGTGAATACGGTAGAAGAGGAAGCAATTCGAACTTCAACTCGTGCAATTTTTCCAACGTAGCCAACGACTTGTGACACGGTGCATTGTATTGGGGCAAGAGTTCTTTATCCTTTTGAATCATCACCTTTATCATTCTTTATCTTTTGAGCAACTGCGGCATCCACTTTCAGTATTTACACTGCCTTGTGCTGTCTGTAGGGTGTTGGCCTCCATTGTTTGAAAATAACAAAATAGCTTTACTGAAACAAATGTAACTTGAAAAATAAAGGTGGTATTTTCCAAAAATGTTCACACGTAGGTACGGTTGGTGTTTTTAGAAAATGATAAGAATTTTTCAATAGTTGCGCCATCTGTGTATCAGCCTTCGGACGTATTAAGTACGTAATATAATATTTAAAAAAATACTTGTTTGTTCTATTCGGTTACAGCAATTAAGCGATTTTCGGGAGAAGATGTTGGTTTAGTGTCAATTTTAGCAATTTCTCGTAACATACACAATTTTTTACAACATCATGTATTATATCTTTTTTATCAATTTCCCATAATCTGTTGAAAATTTACTTAGTTCCATTCCAAAAGGCTGTTTCCAGAATACATATTGGCATCCCTCTTTCATCATTTCAATCGTTTGACTATAAATAATAGCATTATAAATCGTCTTTTCAAAAGCATACAATTTTTTTTTTTACATTGCTTAGTTCCATTTAAATTTGCAATTTTTGAGAACCACACATCCAGAACTTAGATACTCGTTTTCATCATAAAAACCATGGTTTATCCTTATCACAATGGCTTAGTTCTAGTTAAAATGGCCATTTCTAGCACCACATACTGCGGAAACCCCAATTTCACCATTGTCAAACTTTCTTACATTTAAATTGGATATTTTCTAAGCAACCTCTAGAACTTAAATGATTCACCCCGTAGTACAAATTTACTGCACGACCGTTACACAGGAGAGCCGTTTTTAATAATTTTACTGATTCTTTTGAATCAAAAATAGTTTAAAAATTGGCTGATAACTTTCGGGGAAGATTAAGGATTTTTTCCTAAATCAGGTAGTATCTCAATCGATTTCTATCACTCGAACGCCCTAACGCCCTATTAAAAGCTGCTTTTATTGTGAAAATAAGGAAATAAGCGAACGCCCTAACAAAAAATTTTAAAATCGTGCGAGGAGATATTTAAAAAAAGAACATGTGCGACAAAGATTGAGCCTACATATCACTACCGAAATAAGTGCTTAGCGCTTCCTGGTATCCAAAAACCAACATTCACAGGACCTCCTAAGTCAATTATCTCGTCAATTAAGATCGTTCGAAAACCTTCTGAACAAGTTTTTTCGAAGTAAGGACTCATTGCACTTAATAATAAGCTTCCTTCAGAAATTTCCATCAAAATCACTATTTCACACATTTTTGCACGTTTATCATAATAATTTTAGACTTATCTAGACTAATTCGTCACAAGTGTTTCCTCGCATGATAGTTTATTTTTTCACTGACAAAACTTATCTTTAGGTCTCTATAAAGTTTGTCATTTAGGACATTACTTTGGAATGACTGGATAATTTGACATTCGGGTTCTATGCATAGTCCCAGAGTTCAATAACGTAGGTCCACACGCATTAATAACGTTGGCCGCAATTTTACTGAACATGTTCTCAACTATTTGCCTAGTTGGGAGCATGTTGACTAAAATCGCATTCAAAGTTATTTAAATGTTTTGCACTTTCAAATTCTTGAGGTAACCGAAGATACTCGAAGAAGATACTCTGGAGCTGCACGGATTTATGGATGCTTCTGAAGTGGCCGACGCTGTATAGTCTTTTATTGTAGAGTGAATACTAAACAAAGCTATCTGAATCTCTCTGCTGCAGTAATGTTGTCGAAATTTATAATGTCTGTTCTAAAATTGCTCCAATACCTTTATAACGAATCGGTTAGGGATCGATTCAAGAATTGTCTTCAACTAGATATCAATGTGTACGAGGAAATGGCAGACGTTTGGTGGAAACACGGTGTCATTTATATTACAACAAACAGACCGAATCCAGTGGAACCATGATGCATCAACTGGCAACCAAGTTGAATTTGCTTCAATAGGTCTCTTTCCTGAATAAATAATTACTAACCTGCTTTGGTGTGGTGGAGGCGAAAGCAGATTAATCTAACTTTATAGGTTCCGGAAATGAAGCGTAAAGAACAGAAATTGAATTCGGTGGTGCTATTCAGCATAGACGAAAAAGACGATTAGCTTTCGTACAAATTTGTAATCACAACCAAGGTGGATGCATTTTATCTGGTGATACGACGAGTGTAGTTGACGAGTTTTGTTTCGGAAAACAATAAATCAATAGGTCGAGATTCCAAACTAACATCTCTTTTTCCTTTAGACAAGATGGGCTTGTTACAAATTTGGGGCAGATTATGTGAACGTGTGATTTGATATGAAGCATATAACGTAATCATGTTAATCGTTTGAGGCGTCCATATCAAGCAACTTTATACAAATGCAACTGTTTTAATTTCCACATTAAGGCAAAGGCTCCATATACTACGATGCAAAGATGTGTATTCGCTCAAATGCCAATGTAATTCCTCCTTCTCAAAGATGAAGCAGTAATGAGGCACGTTATACAAACAACAATATAGAATTACATTCTATTACACCAGCTGCTTCCAATTTTTATAAGAGGCACCCATAAAATTACCTAAATATTACATAAAATGAGTGCTCGGAAAAACACGGTTAACTTACGGGGAGATGATAACGCTTCTGCAAGAAATACAGACTATTATAATTTCACGACTACTCTGTGAGATGTCATCGGATTATTTGGAACTCTGGGTCACCTTTTAATTGGGCATGCATTTAATTTACTACCAGGCCCAATCTGTTTGACATAAAACAAAATCGGTTGTCCCGTTGGCAACATAACCAAAAGATGGTCCAGCATTTCTAACAGAGATGACATAAAGAATACCCGTGTCTGTATTTGAAAAGAATGTTCCACAACTAAATGGCTGATGGGACGTATTATAACATTATTTCCCGGTTAAGAAGGATTATAGTACGTGTTGTTAACATCCGAACCAAACTAGGTTTATTAAGCCAATAGGTCGACCTTCTGGCTCTATTCGGGTAAAAGTCAATTTTAAGTCAATTTTTCGGTAAATTCAATTATTTCTCAAAAACTCTAGGCAAACTGATCGAAAAATTTGTCCTAAAACCAGGTTATAACCGTAATAAATGATTTACCTTAAGTTTAGCATACAGCCTAAATACAAATTTTTTCTATATAGTCGCATAGCATAAAAAATAAATGTTCGTTTGAAAACCATAATTAAGAACTCGCCGTATTGGCTCTATAAAAACAGTAATACAAATTTGAACCAGCTATATTTTTCTGGCATCTTTGACTTCAACTAAAAATATTTTGTCCGCTAAACTGACTAAAATTACGCGAACGAATTAATTTAATAGTGCAGCTAAATGTAAAATCATTCACAGAAACAAAAATGTCAATTTGATTCTGTGGCAGCTGACGTAGTGACGTATTCCTTCCTTGAATTCTGCTAATTAAATGAAATGTGAACCAAATACATTAGTGATGAGATTATGGTGGAAATGAATGCTGGATTAAATCGGCTTAGGCAAGTTGGAAAGTACGTGAATTCATATTCATCGACGCTAAATGATTTGATTGGTTTTTATTTGTTTTAAAATTTTAAGTGTGTTCATCATACTAACCGTGCTCATTATAATGACACTTTCAACGGCGATTATTATAAAAGCGCGTCGTCTTAAAAAGTCCATTGAATGGTTTTAGAAAAACTCGATTCTAAATAACCAACAATTTAAAATCTGGAATTTGCTCTTTTTTAAAACGACATTTTAAAATTGAGGTTTTTGTCAGGACATTAATCCGTGATATTGAATTTCGGGATTTTGTTTTCCAGGATTTTAATTTTCGGAATTTTGATTTTTGGAATTTTGAAAAACGGGATTTCGAGGGTAATTCATTACATAATATCCGGTGATATTTTGGGTTTTGAATGCTATCACAATGTCAGCGCTTGGTCATTTATCTACGCGCTGGAAATGGAAGTGGCAATTTACTTCTTTTCAGTAATCCTGGGATTTTAATTTTTATTATTAAACTCGTTTGGTTGGGATAGGACTAATTCGTAACCATCGTGATGAAATTAGGACATTCTACTTTGTGAGCGTTTGGTTGTATGGCTATAATAACACATCTGTTTATGCGTATGTAACTAAAGCTGAAAAAAATGTCGCGCAACACTAAAATTAGACGAGAGATCTCAGCTCAGAATTTAATTTAAAAAGATACTTATCTTAATATTCGACATGTTGTTCAGGCCAGAAAGAGTCTTAAATTTTAAATATTAAAATCAAAATTGCAAATTAATATCAAAAGTTTAAATAAAATGATTTAATTTAACCCTGTGCACCACAGTGGACCAGTTCGTTGATGCACTAAAAAACGTTGTGTCCAAAATCAAATTTTATAATAAACAGAAGCATTCCTGACCTGGCCCTAGATTCTAATCAAGTGACAAATGATAATTTTTTGTGACATTGTACTAAAAATTGTGCTGCAATTTCGTGAAAATACTTGTGAGTACTAAATCGCGATTCGTATGGAGTAACTTTTCCGAAATGTCATCAAAAATAAGCAGAAATGTAAAGCAGACTGCTGTAAATTGCTGCAAATGTCATAAATCATATTATCCAAATCGTAAATTTTCAATAACTTTAATTTGTACCAATAAGCAAATGTCACGACAAACTGTCATTTGGTCGGAATCAACCCCCTGGTGCCCTCTTTCCGAACACGATTCGAAAACAAGAGTACTAGATTAATTTTTTTTTATTAAAAATAATTTAATGCGCGATTGCACAAGTTATTTTGTAGGTTATGTATTTTATAGCAGAGCAATTTTTTATTTATTTTCGAGAATTGAATATAGAAATGAAATAACATGATTCTACCTGTCCCGATTTTATATATATTATTTAATTTATTAGTAATTTATTGTCAAACATTAAAATAAAGATTTTTAATTTTTTTTTAAATAATTTATAGGTTGTTGATGCTAAAATTTGCCCCTTACATATTTATGGTAGAGCATTTTTTTATATATTTTCGAAAAATAAAAAAAATATTAAAATCACATGATTCTGTTCATTTCAAAAATAATATTATATTTTTTAGTAAATTTTGGGAATAAAATTCTTTGTTAAACATTCAAAATGAAGATTTTTCATGTTTTTTAAAGGTTTTATAGGTTACATTTTGTTGATGTCAAAACTTCTCCAATTTTTTCTACCATAAAATAAAATGTTTTGTTTCAGTCGCTCTAATGTAAATTTTAATTCTTGTCTTTGTCAATGTGCAAAATTTTTCTGTTTTCTCCATGGAATAGTACCATAAATGTCAGAATCATCTATCAATAACCAGTATGAAGTAACCATCAATTTAGTTACTCGGAAATTTAAACAAGCAAATCTTTGTCAGGCATAAACAGTATAAATACAAATTGTTTCATTTCAATAACAAAAAAAAGATTCTTTTTTGAAAACCATAGTTAAGAATTCACAATGTCATCTCTATAAAAATGGAAGCAAAATGCGAACCATATATATTTTGCTGATATTTTTCTCAGACTAAACTAAAATTAAGTTGAGTGGGACTATAAATATTTTTTTCACTGTACTGACATGCATTTCATGCATAATTTAATTTAATAGATCAGTCAAATGTCAAAAAATTCACAGGAAAAAATAAAATTTGTCAAATTTATTCTATATGGCAACTGTTGTGAAACCAGGATCACTAGGGATGAGACTGAATTAGATGATGGAAATGAAAGGTCTAGATTGATTTTCAGCACTGCTCAAAGCTGTGATTGAGTTCTAATTTTGATGGAATTTTATTATTCGAGCACTATCCGTTGCCGAATGAGAAATTTCTACTGAAACTGCAGCTATTATTCGCTGGTGTCGCTGCTGATCAAAAAATAAAATTGTACTTAACGTCATGCAGTCGAATGACAGTTCTTCTTATTTATTTATTATTGTTTGTCACTTGTTTATTTTTTCTTGGGTTTCTTCAAAAATACACACAGAAACCATTTTTTACTAAAAACTAAACAATTTCGTACAAAGTTTTTTTCGAAACTACAAAACAAACAAAAAATAGGCATTACGTCAAAATTTGTACACGAGAATGAAGTTTGTTTTAGTTTAAGGGTTCTACAAAGCAAAACCATTTTCAAATTTTTCTTTGAAATGGATAGTGGCTCCCGATAGCGGCGCCCGATAAATAAGTAGAGCAAAATATTTTATGTCGATTTTTAACTAAAAAGTTGAATGGAAAACCTTAGTTTAGAGTTAAATGAATTAATTATATGTAAAAATAGCGCACTAAATATAAGTTTTGACATAGAAAATTAGCTGCTCCTGTTACATCTATCGGGCGCTAATAAAAAAACACGGCTATTGTCTATGTAGAGCATTTACTTACTCAAGTTATCTGTGCATGATGGGTATATCACCCCTCTGACAGTTGATAGAAGTATGAAAAATAAAAAGAAAATATCAAAATTGAACACCATCAGGGTCGATAAGTCTTCCATCCCGATAACTAAGTCTATTTGATAAGAGATGGCATTCAAAGCAAACATTATTTTAAATTACATTAATTATTAAGCTATTCCATTTTTTCTATAAATGTCTTTAGTTAATTAGAAATGTTGAATATACGACTATTTCAATGTTGTAATTTAAAAACTTGTAATTTCCAGATATTTTGATAGTGATAGCAACATACTTTATTATGACTTCACATAGGTTTGGCCAGCGTATGAGTCGTTCCATATATTAACAAATAATTTATGTGATTTAGTATTGTATATAAATATGTATAAACTTATTTTGCCTTTAGGACAATTTGACAATTATCAAATAGCTAAACAACAACTTAATCAGACCGGCTATAATGTAAAATAAAGAGAAAATAATGAGAAAATTGAGTTTCTAATGTGATTTCCTTGGTTGTCAACGTGAGGAATGCAAACACCGCAATGTAAACTACGTAATAAATTACGTGTCGACAACCGTATAGACTACATTGTGTAATCTACCTTGCCAGTCCCTTTTATTTTTCCAATGTAGCGGATTTTCACTGTATTTAATACTCTTTTAGGGTGAATTCAAATGAGTATTTATTATCTTTCAAATTATTGAAAAATATCCTGTTTGGAGTTGATCGTGCATCGACACAAAGTTAAGACAAGTCTAATGTCGTCATTACCCGGACAAATTCGTCAAAATGATTTTCCTAATCCACATTTTATATTTCTGAATATACTAAATTTCAAAACTTAGAGATACCTATATGAGGCCTAACGTGATAAAAATCAAGAGATATTACGTAATTTTCAGATTTGTAAAATGTTTTACCACCTGGCGAAAATCAAACCGCGACTCATCACAATATCACGTATTCCCAATTAACATTTTATAATATATTTTATTTGTCAATAGCGTGAAAAGTCTCAACCACACATACTCCACATACATAAATAATAAATTTCACCAGAAGATAAAATAAAATACCCAAACATAAAAATAAAACAATAAAACGCTATAAAACACACCACTTGACCAACAAAATAAAAATAAAAAAAAATCTTTGTGACGACAGACACCCTTTCTAAATATATTTTATAAAACAAAAACACGAAAAATTTACCACACTGACCGCATACACCAAAATTTATATAATACGTGTATATTTGTATTAAAAGCTTCATAAATAAGTTTACAATGCACGGATAATTTTCTAAACAATGAAAACCCATGACTTTGTATACGTAAATACATATATTTCATCGTATGAAGTCGTACAAGCATTTCCACACTTATTCTGGGTACAAAGAAGAAAAGCAATAAAAGCGACAAAAAAATAATAATAAAAAGCACACACACACACAAACATATAAAAAATAATCTAAATATTTTCGAGACATGAGCTTTTTTTGCCTTTTTCATTGTTTATTGTTTTGTTGATTATTTATATTGCGAGCTTCGTATATAGAAAAGCTCAAGTAATTTTTTTTTTCTGTTGTCTGACTTTTGTCGTTTAATATTTATTTTTTTAACTCTGCACTGTACATACGGGGTATATATTATGATTATGACATAAGAAAAAGGAAAAATATTATTTTTTATTTGTTTTTCGCCGTATACCACTGGAAAATTTTGGTTTGGCTCTCTTATTGAATAAAAATTTTCGTATTTCGTCGAATAAATATTTTTAATATGTACGGAATTCTTTTGGCTGGATGGCATATTTGAATTTTTTGTGCTCGTGCTTTAAAATTGGTTGTCTTTGCTGTATTTATTTGAACTTGCATAAGGGGTATTTAGATATATATGGTTGATTAGCTCTATAATGTCGAAAAGTCGAACCACGCAAATTTTATATTAAAAACTCTTTGTATGAAACATTTTATGGTATGTGGAGTATCCAGTAGGTTTTTCGGTTACTAAGAGAATTTGTATTGTTTTTATAACCTATGACATTGTAGCCTTTCGATTAAATTCTTTCTCATGTTAAATTGTAATGGAAGGATATATATTCTGATTTATAGGGTAATAGTTTTAAATATGGTGCAAATAAAATTTAATTTTGTAACTAATTTTCATTTTTACTTATTTTTCAGAAACCTTGGACAAATTGGACAATAATTGAGGTATGTTTAGTAAAAAATATGTAAACTAACACTAGAAGATTTAATTGTTTTTCTTATTCAATAATTGGAAAGTATTTTGAGATGTAAAACCTTGGCACGTAAACCAACGAAAAATAATATCTCGCAAGTGATAGCCAATTTCTGCGTTACACATTCGTACTGTTTCTAACACATTTACCATAACTTTTCGAATGTTGTTTTTAGTTCTAGGCGCATATTCTTGAAATCGGTGGAAATTTCCACATGTGGAATATAATTTGCTTTAAAATTCTTTATATTACTATTCGAATTTTTCACCGGCAAGTTTTCTTTTGTTTATTCTTTTGTTTATTTATTTTTTTTTTTGTTTATTTGTCCCTTGCAGCATGGGGTGTAGATCCATCTTGTTGGAACCATAGCTCTGGATGATTTTGCACAGCTGGCCTTAAAAAAATTTCCAACATCGTCTGATATTGAGCACCACTGACGGTAACTGTTTCCCGACTTCATTTTCATGTGAACATCATGTGAATTCTGTTAGGCTCTGCACAATATTTTAAGGGATTTTAATATGGCTAAATGCAGGAATATTTCCCTCTTTAATAGCCTTCTACCTTTTCGCTTTTACCTTTCTACTTAGGAAGGAAGGCAGCTAGATCTAATATTTTCCTCGGACGCTGTTAGATGTGTCGTTACAGAAGCTTATCTGAAATTTTAGGTTATTCTGGATTTATAGCCAGATGGTATTTTTACATCAAGGTGAGGTTATCAAGATAATGAAAGTTTGGTTTCGAACTAATGAAACATTGAATTTTTTGTATTAAAAAATTCGGTCGTCTCATCAGACTGCAGTGACCAAACTACAAAAATATTGAAAATACTTTGAACTTTCATACAAAATGTAATCACAATGCTTTAGCGGATTTTAATGATTCGCTACGCAATTGCAAACCCCTTGGTAACCTCGAATTTTATTGTATTTAACGCATACATGCGATTTCTATATGAAATTTTGGGTTAGAATAACCCAAAATTTCATATAGAAATCGCATATATGCGTTAAATACAATAAAATTCGAGGTTACCAAGGGGTTTGCAATTGCGTAGCGAATCATACCAAGGGGTTGGCAATTGCGTAGCGAATCATTCCGCTAAAGCATTGTGATTATACTTTGTATGAAAGTTCAAAGTATTTTCAATATTTTTGTAGTTTGGTCACTGCAGTCTGATGAGACGACCGAATTTTTTAATACAAAAAATTCAATGTTTCATTATTTCGAAACCAAACTTTCATCATCTTGATAACCTCACCTTGATGTAGAAGCTTATCTATTATTATCCACTATAGATCAATACCATCCTCCCATCTTAATCTCCTTTTGTAATGAGGAGTATTAATGACGCTTCTGCGGCTCACGACTTAATTTTTGCAAAGCAGATTTTGCAAAACTCAATGATCTATTGAATAACATTGATTTCAACGCCATTCTAAATATAGGCGTTGAAATTCACACTGGTTGATTTTACTCAGCAAATTTTAAATATTTATTTTTCGATATACCGTACCTTAAACTCGCCAAAAAATCATATGTCCAAGTCCTCCGTGAAACAATAAAGAACTAAGAAGAATGAACAACCTTAGAAAGAATTTTAAGGATTTATGTCAAAACTTTATAATAATTAGAGTTATTACCAACCAGTTTGCTGAATTACTTAGTTCGACTTTCTCGAACATCGATTCGGATCCCGGCGTTGACTATTTCGAGTATATGTATGTCTGAATTAAATCTTAAATTCCCGGTTTTTCAAAATTTGAAATCCAGGTTTTTGAAATCTCGGTTTTCAAAATCCTTGTCTTCTTTTCTTCTAGTTCTAAAATCTTGATTTTGAAAAAAGTATTTTTTATTAATTCGGGCCGGCCGGATTAATAATATGTTAACGTAAAAATAAGATATCTTGCCCAAAAATTTACTAGAAAAAACCAAGGCTGCAACATTTTAAAATATAATAATTGTAGAAGCTGACGGCTTCGATAACTCTCACAGACACGCGGGAGGTCACTGCGCTGCCCCCGCTTAGCCCTCCGAGGGACTTTAAATTTGAACATCATATACATGTAGCACTGTAGGAGCAGATTATATGACACCTACTAAAAAGAAAAATAATTGCATCAGTTTGTTATGCGAGATTTAGTAATTGCAAGATTTTGTCCTTGCATCAGTTTAGAAATTCATTTCCATCGCACGTGTAGAACTTCAACAAAATCGGTTTAGAAATGGCCTAGTTCCATCTCAATTGACCGCTTTAACGAAAAAAATGTTTAGAAACCCATTTCCATCGCACGTATCGAATTTCAACAAAATGGGTTGAAAAAAATGGCCAAATTTCACCCCAATAACCCATTTTCTAGAACTTTATCGCAAACTCATTTTTGAATTTTGTCAAAAAATCATTTGAGTCCCATTTTCCCACATGTCAAATTTTAAAAATTCAAAACGAAATTTCCTAAAAATCGGGATTTTTTTTATACAAAATCGAGATTTTGAAAACCATAGGATTTTAAAAACCTGAATTTTGAAAACCAGGATTTTGAGAACCGGGATTTCGTTCTACACCCGAAGTTATTCTCGGGTTCTACCCCGGAATTAAAAAAAACTTAGTCACGCAACACTAACAGAATTATATCCCTCTAATGGCCCTATATTCCATGGAAAAGGCACAAAATTATTGCTGAACCTATGACAAAGACAAGAACTTTAATTTACATTAGAGCGACTGAGACAACATTTTTTTTATTTTCATTTAAATTTTAGCATCAACAAAATTTAACCTATAAATTATTTAAAAAAATGGAAAATCTTTATTTTTAATTTTTAACAATGAATTATATATCCTTAAAATTACTAACAAATTAAATAATTTTTTTGGGATACGCAGAATCATGTTATTTCATTTTTGTAATCAATTTTAAAAAGTGATCTGCTATAAATTTTATAACCTACAAAATAATACGTGCAATCGCGCATTAAATTATTGTATGAGAAGAAAAAAAATTTATTTTAAATTATTTTTAACCATTTTTGTTAAAAAATGCTATACGGTTTCGGTTTGCTGTCCGTCCGTCTGTGTCCACGATAACTTGAAAACGGATGGAGATATCAACTTAATTTCTTCGGAATTTATGGGACAAAAGTTCGAAATTCATGGGACAGAGCCTTATTGATTTGGATATTTCTGTATTTAGGGTGTTCGGCGATCCTTAAAATTGATAGATTTTTTTTTATTCTATTTTGGTTTCATGGAGCATGTGAATATGTTCTTTATAGGCAACCAAAATGCTTATACAGTTCGGCTCCGAACCAGTCCCGTCTTTTTTTGACTTGAATTAATTGTTACACGTATATATTCAAAACGATAATTTACGTGAGCGCAATGTTCCATCCATAAAAATATTTTTGAAATAAAATTGAAAAGGAGTGGGGTGGTGTTTTTCCCTTTTGGTTGCCATAAAAAATACTAAACTTCATATTTTTTAAGAAAAATTATGGCAGCACAACAACGATTTGCTCAGCAAATGCTCTGCAAACTAAAATCGGATGCGCCTTACTCTCAAATAATTCATCTATATTTTTGTCTCGTTTTAGTTTTGCTGAAATAGTATTTTTTCTCCATGGAATACGGTCATCTTATTCCAAATACACTTCAATGTGAAGTTAGCCCCGAATTTTATTATATGAAAATAACTTGATAATTATTACTAATATATGCTATAAAAATTATAAAATAAATGTAATAATTTAATAAAATAAAGCAAAATAATTTTAAAATTGGCTTGGTTGTAGTGAAATTAAGTCCCGAGCAAAATATTTCCATAAGGTAATTCATTTTTGACCAAAAATAACATTTTAGTTTGACATGTAACATCAGGCCTCAGACATCAGGCATCAGAAATCAGATATCAGGCATCAGACATCAGGTATCAGGTTTCAAGCATCAGGTACCAGGTATCAGGCATACATATCAGATATCATCTTGATGCCTGATGTCTGATGTTATATGTCAAACTAAATTATTATTTTGGGCCAAAAATGAAAGAAATGGAAATATTTTGTTTCGAGCCTAATTTCGCTAGCTTGAACGGTAAGGTTTTGTTTATATTTTTCCCCAACAGAGACGTATGGGTCTGGCCATCTAAAAACCATATAGCTCTGATCCGACAAATTAATATTTTTTACATGTCAAATTAAATATTATTTTTGGTCAAAATTGTATTACATGTAAATATTTTACGTGGGACCTAATTTCGCTAGGTTGCAACGCTACGATTTTTTCGTGTTTTCCTAAATGTTATGAGATTTGTGTTTGTCCGTCATATAACCAAGCCAATTTAAAAATTATTGTGCTTTATTTTATTAAATTATTACATTTATTTTGTGTGTTTGGCCAATTAAAATAATTTTAATAAACATTTTTATTTTAAATAAAATTCGGGGCTAACTTCACACAAGTGTTACAGAGATATAATTATGTTAGTGTTGCGTGATTAGTTTTTGTTTAATTTCGGTGATAGAATCCGGGTAAAACTTCACATACGTGGCCCTAATGGTTTGCCGTTCATCATCTATAATAAAATGCAGTGGTAGTCTAGCTAAGGTATAATTAGCTATTTTAAAATGGCTCTCGATAGAAATTATTCCGTCCATCTGGAGAGGCACTTTTATTCTCCCTAATTATTAGAAAGGTTGCAAATTGGGCATTAGTAATTATAGGCAAGTTGTAAAACTATCCTGCATCCCAAAATTGTTCGAAAACTTCGTTTATGAGTCACTTTACTTACTTTCATGTAAACTTTTGCATTCTGCTGGTTTTAGTCACATGTTGTTCCATGATCACCAACCTCACTGAGTTTACTTCAAGTATATTAAATATCATGGAATCAGGGGATGAAGTACATGCTGTCATCACAGGTTTTAGTGCGGTTTCTCAAAAAATTATTATATTTAGCCCTACGGTTTTCATCGCAACCTCACCTGTGGATGAATTCATATCTGAGAATCAGAAGCTATCAGGTGATCTCCAAATCATTAATATTAACTGCTTTTACATCTAGAGTAGACCATGGTTGCTATTATTGGGACCCATTCTCTTCATTCTATAAACGATGGTGCTGGTGTTATTAAGAATTCACACATCTCCGTATACGCGGAGGTATGACGATTTGTTATTCAACTGACTCGAATTTATGGGTAAATTCCAATCCGATACGTACTCTCGTACTACAAATTTTGTACTTAACTCCGTTTTACCAAATTTTGTGCTTACAACATTGGTGCGGTTGACCATCGATATGTTCTCAATTACGAAGCTATTACATCAACAACAACGTTGTAATTCGGGAAACTTTATTAATTTTAGATTTGGGTGTTATTTGTGATGGAGAACTGAATTTTAACCATCACATTGCTAATATTATCAATCGAGCAGATTCTGATTTGGTTTCGTTACGAGCTGGCTTATAAAATTTTGTAACCTAGGCTCTGTATATAACCTTTATACGCCCTCTGCTACGCTTCAAGCGCCGAATTGTAACAATTTTGTTTCTTCAGCTTGGAAAGATAAATTTAAACATAAATTCTCATGCGGTAAGACGTCGAATGATCGAACGGAATAGTAAAATTAACTATTTCTAAAATGCTCCACGAAACTAACGTGGAATTTTTCACTTTAATATTAATAAATTTTCTTTGAAAAGACACTACTTAAGTCATTTTTTTCTTTTAAAATCTTTTTTTCTATTGTTCAATTTTAATTCTAACGTTTATTTTAGAATTCTCAGTTCTAAATTTTTATAGACAGTTCTCATTTTCTAATCGGCTTGCAATCAAAAATCAGTCATCATCAGGGTATACCATTTTTACCACTTTTAAAATCGTTTTTTTTTTGTTTCAAAAGTTCCATGAAGTTCTTCGATTCTCAAATTCTCAATTATGTAATTTTTTAGTTCAGGAGCTTGATCTCCTTGAGTTAAACTCAAAAAATGATAATAATAATAATACAGACGGTGTCTGTGCGTGCGATCAGGAAAGAGTAACCGGTCGTTGGGAATTTTTATTTTTATCATAGCGAGGTGTATGTGGGGTACCCAAATTTCTTTGACCATGAATGGACTTAAATGGCAAACATACTTATCTTTTGTACTTGAATACTACAGCGGGTAAAACAGAACTAAACAATTTTATAATTTCCAGTATTTGATTCTCATGAAGCTTAAATGTTAAAATTCTATACAACATTTTCATATCGACGGCCATATTTTAAAAATCGCGTCGTTTGCTTTGTTCTTTTTAATTCAATGTGGCTTGTATGTGTATGTATGTTTCATAATCTAATTTTAATTCAATGTGGCTTGTATGTGTATGTATGTTTCATAATCTAAAACGGGAACAACAAAAAAGTTGGTTTCGCAATCACATTTTTTTTAAATAAAAGGAAAGCCTCCCCAATTTTGCAAATAAACCTTTTTTAACAAAAATCGTCATTTCCAATAAAACTTTCGAAAAATTATTTGGCTCTAACACTTTTTTAACCAATTTGGAAAAAAAAAACTTAAGCGCTGTCACTTCCCGTCTTCCGATTTCAGTAAAATTTATGAGACCCCCAAATATATTTAAAAAAAACTTAAGTATGAAATTTCATTCAAATCAAACCGTCTGTCCGGATGGGCTGTAGAGAGGACGCAGACAAGCAGCCACTATCTCGAAAATCACTTTTCTAGACTTCGGCGGTAAAGTGAATGATAAATTTGGAAAAATATCGAGATCGAAATTTTGATCTGCAAAGGGGAAGAAATGAAAAAATGATTACTGGTTTGGATGTTCTGAATTCAAATTTAATAGTTTTTCGACATGACTTGCTGGTATGTTTTTAAAAGAACAATAGATTTTTTCAAACTTGAGTAACCAGAAAAGTTTAAAAATCGAAACTTATTGCTGAAGTTCTCGTCCTGATAACTAAAGTAATAAGTAATTAAACCTAAATGCAAAGAAGGCGAAAACTTTATCGTGTTCATTTCTCCGGTAATAAGTCTTAAGTCTAATTAATAATTAGTTTCACAAAAGCGCACTGAATAGTGGTTATACATTCATACGGAACCCAACTAAAAGTTTTCATAAGATGTATTGTTCAAAACACAAAATCAAGCAAAACTTTTAAAATATTACAAGGAATAGATACAAAGACTACTTAATTGTCATTAACATTACCCAATATATAAACTAAATATAGTCACATAGATGTGTGTTACTGTAGCGGTACAGTATCCCGGACCACCTCCAGTCATCGACAAGAACAAACTTTTTCATTTTTTTTTAATGCCAGGATTAAAAATTATAATACTTTTGTTTGTTCATTTATTGTCTATAAAAGCTTATGTACGTTTATGTAAATATAAATCGAGAGCGTAAGAGACAGAAACCCTAGGTACATATAAAAAAATATTCCTATACTTGCTATCCAGCCAATAATACTAACAACGGCTAAAGTAAAAAAAAAAATATTCTATAAAAAGCATAAAATTCGTAAAAAATCCTCCCAGGACAACTTCAACAACAACTAAAAATTATTATATAACAATGGTAAATCCAACAACAACAATTAAACAAGAAAGCACCCCTTTAATGTACAAAAACAACAACGACGGTATAAAAACTAAATATTCAAGATAGAATTATACTAGTGTACACCAACATCCAGATATAGCTTTTAACAACAACAACAAAATCTATATACTATTACAAAAGTATTAAATATTTTTTAAAAGCTTTTTTGTAAATATTTTTAAAGCTTTTTGTTAAATTGTAACAAAACAAAAAATCGAAAATCAGTTCATTTGTTTTGCCTTTTTTTTTTTTGTTTTTCCAAGTGAGGGAGGGCGTTGGGTATACAAATTTGGTTTAGTGTAGTCGCCCACACGTACACTACAAAAATAGTATACATGAACATGAAAAATGTTACACACAAAATTAGATTATAACGAGAGAGAAAAAAAGCTCTAAATCTGGAGTCAACTGAGAACAAAAGCAACATATACAGGTATTCCAAAATAAAATAACATTTCGATTGTTGTTGTTGTTGTTGCTATTTTCGTTGCAGCGAATTAGTCATGGATTAGAAGTTAATGTTTTTTTTTTGTGTATGAGTAAGCACTTATACGTGCTTGTTATATAATTGTTGTGCTTTTGTGTACAGTTTTTTTTTTTGGGGGGGGGGGGGGGGGGGGGAATCAATTTTAAAAGTATGATTTGTTATATTTATCTCAAAGGATGCTTTTAAACTTTTTCAGTTTTGTTTCTATTCTTAATTTACTAATGCCGTGAATCATGTTTGATTCATTCAATGGATTTTGTTGTGAGCCCCTGATGAACCGACTTGTTTTTACTTTCATCAATTTTACCATTTTTAAAAACAATTTTACAAATTTATTTTGTTTTAAATCCCAGAAGCCCCGTTCCTTTTTTTTTGGGGCAAGTAGTAGTCGCTTGGATCTTAACTGTCTTTCTCAATGGCCTACGGCACATTACTAAATAAATTTTCCTTTCTTTAGTTAATAACGCACCCGATAAATAATGGTTGGATTCCAATTTCTAAATCTAATATTTTATACCAACCAGCTGACCCGGCGAACTTCGTACCGCCTACCAGTCGATTCTTTAATTTTTTATTTTTATTTAATACTTATTCTGCTAGTCGCGAGACCGGGTCAGCTAGTAACATAAAAAAAGAAAAAGAAAGTGAATAAGTCAACAATTACATTATGTCAAAAATTAAAAATTAAGTTTCATTTTTATTGTAGTACTTTATGGTACACGATATTTTTTGTTTGATTACCTGGCGCGTAAACAAACAGAGCAGATGGTTTTCCAACACGGGAACAGGCAACATACAATTGACCATGCGAGAAACATGGGTTTTCTAGATTAATACCACAAACACTTAATGACTGCCCCTGGGATTTGTTTATAGTCATAGCGAAAGCAAACCGTACTGGAAACTGTATTCGTTTAAACTCGAATGGTACGTCAGTCGGAATCATTGGGATGCGGGGTATCAAAACGTCTTCTCCTTTATACTTTCCTTTCAATATGATTGCTTCTATTACGTTATTCAGTAATTTTTTTATGGCTCTTCGTGTGCCGTTACAAAGTTGCGGTTGGTTAATATTTCGCAACATTATAACTACATGTCCAACCTTTAATTGAATTTTGAAATTTAATTCATTTACATCAGTGTTTTTGGCAGCCAGTATAGCTCTTTCGCTCAACCAATCGTGGAATAAGTAATTTTGAGCAACATTTGCAAACACTTTTTGAATGAGTTCAGCTTTTGATTGCGTTAACTGACAAAAACTCTCAGGAAAGGTGATGCAGCCAGTCAGAACATCTATAGGAAATTTGCCATTACCAATATCAATGAGTTGTTTAGAGAATATGTCTCCAGATTGATCATTTTGCAACATGACACGCATATTCTTGCTTAAATGGAATACCTTGATATGTTTCCACAAATTGGAGGGCTTTAAACATGCATTCAGTTCATCAGCTTGTGTTGAACGTGAAACCACTGGCAATGTTTGGCAAAAATCTCCTGATAATAAAATCATTGTGCCACCAAATTGGTTTTGGTTGTTCCGTAGATCTTCCGAAGGTTCTATCTAAAGCCTCTAAAGATTTTTTATGCGCCATCGTGCATTCATCCCACACTATTAGTTTACATTGCTGCAAAACCTTTGCCATTGCCGAATTCTTGGAAATGTTGCAGGTAGGAGTTTCGTTGCTTTGCATATTCAATGGCAATTTTAGAGCTGAATTCAAGCAAACCGCCTTCAAGCAAAGTTGCTGCTATGCCTGACGAAGCAAGATCGGTGAATATGGAACAATCCTACGATTATCTATTTCAATATCTTGTTGATTTACTTTAACAATAAATTGTTGATCTTCCATTGTGATCGCCGAGAATAGAGTGGATAATCATCATTTCCAGTAATTGTTTCCGATATTAATGTCCGTGGATAGCGCTTTGAACATTTACCATCTACCATACACGGTACATTTTGATTAAGTGTTCCACATGCATGGTCCATGTTTTTGATAACTACCTCATGCAAGCCAGGATCTACTTGTTCATTAGGGATTTCAGCTGATATGACTTCATCAACATGATTTGGCCTAATTTTTTCAACCAACCTAATAAAAATGTGTGCATGCGACCACCTACGTTTTTGCCACTCTACAGAATACATCCAGCAGCGTGTCTCACCAAACACACAATGTTTAACAATTAAATCCATTAAAGATTTACACTTTTGTCTGAAGACTCTTGCTGTAATGTCATGTCGATCAATAGGTGATTGGCCAGGGAATAACGCTTGTTTAATTTCTATCCATTGTGGATTGCATCTAAATGTAATGAAAAAATCTGCTGTGCCGTAATGCCGAACATAGGACATGGCATCTTGAGCATTTCATGCATATGCCGAGGACTTCCGATGTATGTTGCTGGAAGAATAGTCATCCTGCCAAAATTTTCTACATTTCCATCAGAATTAATTGCATCTCGAAGGTGAATATACTCTTCAGATCGAAGTTTGGTCTGATTCAGCCTGATGAATGATGATGATCTCTCCGTTTCAATCTTTACATACATATAAACAACATATCTATGACATAATCGCCGGGATTTCAAGATGTGATTTTCTCTGATCATTAGGCGGTATGAATAATACTTTGGTTTTTATCAATTGTAATGGTGTATTGTGCTTGTTCCGTATATTGGTCTATTTCAGCACTCTCGAATTAATTACACAACCGTAGGAAATTCTTCCATTTGCGTCAATCTGTATGACAACGACTATGATAATCGACACCTACTTATACACAATCAACTTCCCAACCACCCCATACATTTTTCTTTCCTTTAACGCTGGATCGCGGATAAACTTTGAATTTTTAACTTATAGATGGCTAATGTGTAAGAATCACAACAATCAGTTTCGAACAGACGAGACTAATGATTTGAAAAAATCAGTCTTCTCATCAGGTCGCGACGACTGATGTTGTTTATTACATTGAAATATTGTCTATATTTATAAAGCAATACCATGTAGTTGTACTACTAGCGAATTACTGCGTAGCGTACGAAATTTTGATTTTTTCACATTTCCATCTATATTCTATTTTAACAATTAACTTTTCGAATTCACGAATTTTTATATTTTACTTTGGTTTTTATCAATTGTAATAGTGTATTGTGAAAAAAATCAACATTTCGTACGCTACGCAGTAATTCGCTAGTAGTACAACTACATGGTATTGCTCTATATACATATATAGACAATATTTCAATGTATGATGAGAAGACTGATTTTTTCAAATCATTAGTCTCGTCCGTTCGAAACTGATTGTTGTGATTCTTAGTATGAATAATAGTTCATTGAACTAACGTTTTTGTTGATTTCAGAACCTGTAAATATTTGTTTTATTATAATGATGACAGTTGAATAACAAATTAAACTATTTAGTAGGTGATATAGTAGATGACGTAACATCTCATAAACCAATATTTCAATTACCTGTAATGGGATTTATCATCTTGATTGAGAAATCATAACCATCTTCACCTTGCCAAAATATAATGGGATATTTCTGGGCATCATATGAGTGATGTGTTTCCTTAATACGTTGTAATTGATTATTTCGACGATGTAAAACAATATCATGTGACTCCAAATTTTCTCCAACTACAACAATGGCAACTTCATCGATAGTAGGCGCATTAAAACGTCCTGCATGTTGGCCCGCAGGAGTTTTATCTACTCTGATAACAATTTTGTGATCATCGCAGATGGCATCATATCCATTGCACTTTTAAATAATATAATCAATTGATTGTGTTCGTGAAATAAGTTTTGTAATTGTTCAACTATTGACCTTTTCACTGAATTGTTATGTGCACAACGTAGATTTATTTCTTGTGGAGAATTTCCCATAAAATAAATTTGCAAAAACTTGTAGTCGTTATCTGGCACTGGTAACAAAGAACCTGCTCTGTGATATATTTGACCTTGTATCTGTAAAGGGAAAAAATATATTGTAAAAATGTATATGGGCTAAAATAGTTATGATTAATAAACATACAACTGCAAATACTATTACAAACCTTAAAAGTTGGCATGAAATTTTCCCGAACTACTTTTGTTGCTCCAAATGAAGTCATTTGAAAGCAGTCGTTGTATTGTTGAATATTCTTTAAAAACTGTATGGAATCTGGTCCTATTCCTAAAACCAATGAGTACAATGGCTCTGGAGGTGGAATTCATTGGCTTCATTTTTGTATTTCAATGCCTTGCAATATTGTCAAACTGAGTTCATAGGAACAAAGTTGTAGGCACTGTAATCAATTGACATATCGTAACAGAAAGCAGCTCGATTCAAACTTGCACCATTATTAGTCGAATATCGCGCTTCACGGGTCTGTCTTAATCGAATTCTTTCACGTTCATTGCGATCTTCACGTTCCTGGGCAGTACGATTAGATTGATAATTAATTTGATTCGTTGCATTTCGGGTTCTTCTGCCTAAATTTGTCCGCCGCCTTATAGGAGGCATATTTAGTAAGCCACAAACACACAACACTTTTTTAATTTTATAGAAATTTGTGGCTTTTAGATTTAGTAATATTAAAGATGCACAGCAAAGAGACATTTACATTTCAAGTGACATTTTACGACAGACAATTTGTTTTTGAGTAATGTTACCATTGATATTACCATAGTTACCATAAATATCAACAAATAATGTTACCATCGTATAAATATTGACAAATATTGATATATTTATACGATACTAACGTCACTCAATTGTTTTACCATCCCGGAACACCTCCACTAACACTTAAACTTTATGTATTAAAGTTCAAATTGACTTTTAAGTATTATTACGAATCTTTTGTATAGGAATATAGAAAAGTGTTGCAATTTATTAAATTTTTCTCTCCGTAAGAACCATCCTCGTACTTCATATAAAAAAAGAATTAGCGAAATCGGTTCAGCTGCTCTCGAGATTTGCGCTTAGCAACAAATTCAGCGATTCATTTTTATATTATAGATTAAGAATTAGCCGAACTGAAAACAATCGGCTGTTTTTAAACTGGCTCAACCCCATTGGAGCAAATAGCTTTATTCTTTCAATGTGCGTTTAATCCAAAGCATTAGAAAGTATTTTCCGAGAAATTTGAGATGTAAAACACTTTATGAAAGCAGAAGAAAAGTCAAAACTTATTATTCACTCGAAATATGATACAGCGTTTTCTAAAACCGAAAGCAAATTTTAAAATTGTAATCGAATCCCAAGATGTGTGAAGCAAAACTGTTAGTTTTTATTTACAGTTGAAAATTTTAGAAACCGAACCGTTAATCTAGAAACCGATTAAATGGTACTCTATGTAGTTGATCGTTTCCCACCACCTTAGTTTATAAAAGAAAAAATGTTAAAGGAAGGAAATATGTGCGATGAACAACTTTTCTAAGAATATAATTGCCATCGCAATAACATGGAAAATTCGCGAAAAATGAAAATCGGGGATTTTCAGTAAATATTGTAGTTCGTCACAAAATGATACGAAAAACTTTCTGATTTTCGTTGCTTTGTAAAAATTTGTTTTTAGAAATATATTAATAATATTATTATGTATATACAGCCTTGGCCAAAAGTATTGAGCACCCTATAAATTTGGGGCGTACACGGTTAATATAACAGAAAGTAACCCCTTTTGTTTGTTTATTATTTTTTCGACATCTAAAAAGGACTAAAAACAGTGACTCACACCGCAAGGGTGGCAATAAACCATCTGATTCAATAAAATTTGTTATTTTTTCATTGTATTTTTATTCGTCAGTTCGCTACTTTCGCTCATTGTGTACACATCCAGTGATCTAGTCCGCTTTTGGTTTGTTAAATTTAGTGATATTATTGCAAGCCAAATCACAAGTAGAGATTTGTAAAACTTTAAAATGTTCACGCCGATGTGCAATATACTATTGAGCGATTCACCGCTAGTAAATCACACAGTAATAGGTACAGAACCAGGTGCAAACGCATCACCACATACCGTGGCGACCGAAAGTTAGTGAGAGAAGCTTTAAAAAATAGGGAAAAAACTTCTTCAAACCTCGCTGCTGAGTTGTCAGTAGAAATTAAGAAACCAATTTCTGTTCGCACCACTCGCAGAAGGCTGCAGGAAGCTGGTTTGGAAGGCTGTAAAGCCAGGAAAAATCCCAGGCTCTCCAAAAAGACAAGAAGGCTCGGTATATATGGGCTTTAAGATACCAACATTTCACCGAAGAAGATTGGTCAATTATCGTGTGGTCGGACGAATCAAACTTTGAAGTAAGTTGACAATTCTATGCCCTAATAATATTAAATAATATGCTTTTAAAATAAAATTCATCGATACAAATATTTTAGTTTTCCGAAGTCTCTACATTTTCCTTATTTTAGATTTTTTGTACACCTGGCGTGCCTTTTGTGCGTCGCCGGGTAAGCGAAGCATTTAGTCCACAGTGTGTGGTACCAACCGTAAAACACGGCGAGGGCAGCATAATAGTCTTGGGCTGCATGGCTAATTTTAGAGTTGGCGAAATGTTCGTGTGTGACGGCCACATGAACTCTTCAAAATACATAAACGTCCTAGAATCTGCGTTGCTGCCCTCATTTTTAACACTTTTTGGAGATACAAACATGGATAGCGTTAAAATCCAGCAAGATAACGCTCCATGTCATAAATCTGCCCGCAAAATGGCATGGTTTCGAGAAAATGGCATTGAGGTTCTGGAGTGACCTGCCCAGTTTTCGAAGCTGAACCCCATAGAACAATTATGGAGTTTATTAAAACGCAGAGTCAGGCACTACACAATAAATAACAAAGAAGACCTAAAACGCTGTCTGCACCAAGAATGGAGCGCCATACGTCCTGCAGAATGTAAAAAACCCACGAAATATTAATTTTATATATATATAAATAGTAATGTGAACCTATAAAAATTGTTTCAATTTATTTCAAATTGATTCTCGCAAAAAAAAAATGTAAAATATCATGGGCGCTCAATACTTTTGGCCAAGACTGTACAGTGAGTGTTTTTGAAATTCGGACACCAACTATAATGAATTTAAATTCGAAATAGAGAGCTTTAAAATGCATTTTTGGTTCATTTTTGATGTAGAATGTAATTCTTGACAATAAAACAAAATTAATTCAACAAATAAACAATAAAATTTGAAACACCTGTCACTCTAATTAAAATTTCATGTTTTTTTTTCTATCCCTCATAATCGTTTAATATTCGAACTAACTTTTGAATATAATGTATCTCGCAAACAGAGAAAAAATAAGTACTCCTATACTAGCATCCGAATAAAGGTTATATGGAAATTCCGGATCCAATAGGAATAGTGTATTATTCGGAGATGAAAGTAAATACAACATCTTCGGCTGTGATGGAAAAGGGTAAGGTATGGAGAAAACTTAATGACGAATTAAATATTAAAAATTTAAAATCAGTTGTGAAGTAAGGTGGTGGATCTGTCATGGTCTGGGGTTGAATGGCCGGAAGTGGTTTTGGATACCTTGAGTTTATTGATGGTGTGATGGACCACAATGTTTATCTTGGTATTTTACGTCTAAACTTAAAGCAAAGTGCAGACAAATTAGGAATTTCGGATACATTTTGTTATTACCAAGATAGCGATCCTAAACATAAGGCTTATGCTGTTCGGCCGTATTAATTATTCAATTGTCCTAGAGTTTTAGAGACTCCACCACAATCGCGGGATATCAAAGCCATTGAAAATCTCTCAGAAGAACTCGATCGTGGAGTGCGGCACTAAAAAATTATTGGATTGAATTCCTCGCAGACTGGAGGCAGTATTGAGACAAAAAGGTTATCCAACAAAATATTAATGTTTAATGAATATGAAGTTAGATACACAAATTTGTCTCTGTCCGAATATTAGTTGCTATTAAATTGAAGGCTGAATTTTTTAATTGTTAATATTTATTGAATTTAAAAACTGGTCAAAAAATCAATTGCATAGTTTTTTATTTTAAATTTAATTTCAATAGAGTTGGTGTCCGAATTTCAAAAACACTCACTGTATTCTATCCCAAACGATTAATTTGTCACTAGCGCGAAAGCGGTGAGTTTGCGAACTAAACTGCTGATAACAAAATTAAAACTGTTGCTTGGTCCATTATATCGATATGAGAAAAAAATATTTTCCTCTGGTTGTCAGTATTGTGCCGTATTGTCTACTCACTGTAGATAATTAATATTATACACGTTTAGAGAATGTATTTAGACAAATGATGTCGATAATGGCTGCGGACCAATTCTCGAGTAAATCGTTTAGTACGGTAAATTAAAATTTTAGTACAGTTTACTTAACAAACCGTACCAATTCATTAGTAAATAAAATTAAATAATTACGGCTTCAAGGCCCCAAATGGTTTATTGGATTATACAATATCTGGTTCGTAGGTACATAAAATAATGTCAAAATTTGACATTTGTTATAAACAAAAATCATTTAATGAAATGTAGGGAAAATTTTCATTTAAATAAGACGATATGAATGAAATTAAATAGGTTTGGTATTATTTGTGTAGTGGATGTCGCTGCTTTTTACCACTTTCTTGTTTGATGTGTAGATAAAACACGTAGTTGAAGCGAAAAATTTCACGAAAAATACATATTCGGATATTAAATTTTTTTATGAAATTGAATATTTTCAAAACAATTAATGGTTGCCAATATGTGTATTTTTTTATTAATGAAAAAAATTAAAATAAAATTTATTGTAATGCAATAATTTCATTATAAAGATGTTTCTATTTCAAAAAAAAAAATGGAGATTGCATTGTTCATATAGAAAAAAATCATATAGAAAATCCGCCATATTATTGAGTTATTATGTTAGCAAAGTCACAAATTATCATTTACTTATGTGTCTTTGCTTTACCCACCTTTTTAGTACGGTATTTCAATTTACCGCATACACTGTTAAAAATGGCATTTACCCTAGATTTACCTTAGAATTGGTCCACAGCCAATGTAGGCAATGTAGACAATCTCGAAAATTATTGTTTATGTTAGAAACCAGCATAAATCTAATGCTGTATAAGATAGCGGAAATTTGACAGCGGAAAATAAGAGATTGCGCTACTCGTCGCAAGTGCGAGAGATTGCGCTACTCGTCGCAAGTGCGAGAGATTGCGCTACTCGTCGCAGCACTATCACTAAAGAGAAATCTATTTGTTATGTAATTACCAGAGGAAATTTTTTATTCATTATGTATCACTATTTTTACTAAATAAAACATCTCAGCGGAATAAAATATGAAAAGTGATCCTTAAAATGGCAAATTGATAGATCTGCGTCGGTATAAGAAATCTTGAAATTTAACAATATTCCGTGTTTCCGGCATTTTTTCCACTAGTAATCAATACTTTCGGTTGCTTTAATAATATACCTTAGGTCATACTGAGACTATATGGAAAATTTGGGGCAAATTCATGCACTAGAATTTTCACTAAAATTTTTTGAGTTTCTGCGGCTATATAAGTTATTTCCAGTTTTAGGCCAATATCTCAAAATCTTGTATTTTAGTGACTATTCCAGTCTAGATATTGGCCAAAAACTGAAAATAACTTATATGGCCGCATAAAATTGAAAAATTGTAGTGAAAATTCTAGTTCATGAATTTGCCTCAAACTTTATTCCGCCGAGATGTTTTATTTAGTGAAAAAAGTGATACATAATGAATAAAAAATGTCCGCTGGTAATTACATAACAAACAGATTGCTCTCTAGTGATAGTACTGCCACTTGCGGCGTGTAGCGTAATCTCTTATTTTCCGCTGTCAAATTTCTGCTATCTTGTACAGCATACGACTTTGTCTTATATTTTTCGGTACAGACATCAATCCCATACATCCAGATGAAAGGATAGACTTTTTATAAAATTTGAATCAGGGACCTTCGAACGTTGAGAAAGTTGAATTTGGGCCCGGATCATTTTTCATAATATTCAATATTTCAATAACTTGGTCTTACGATTCAATTATTAATCGTGGTCAACATTTCAATAACACATCAGCTCACAAGTCATTTTTGCATTATTTTGCATTGTTAATTTGTTTTAATTCCTTTGTTTTAGTGACATGACAGTCACTTCGTTACATTCGAAAAGTAGGTGCCTTACTTCTGAACTGCATAAACATTAGCATTTGTTTGTTATCTTAAATCTCTGTAGGTAGGCGTTAAACTTACCATGTCCAGAGGCTCGTCAGTGGTAATTTTAATTTGAGTCGTTCTTTTATGGCTAAAATGAAGCCAAATGTATGCCTTCCATTGGCTGATTCATTCCACCTTCTTTACCCAATCGTTATCTCCTCTATCTCTTTTTACACTATTTTCCGTAAGCACTTGGCGAAATACACTTACACTTAATAAACACTTGTTTTTTATTTCCAAAATTAGATTTTTGAATATTTTAATTAAAAAATTGGTTCAGAAAGTTTAAAAAATCACTCGGTCGATTTTGACTTGTTAGGTCATCAGCAGGGGTATATCTACTGATTTGTACTGTTTTTCTACTATATAACTACGATATAAAAATTTAGTTATATAGTAGAAAAAAAGCAAAAAATAAATAATAGAAGGAGGGACAAAAAATAAGCTATACAAATTAATCTATTGATCGTCCCAACCAACGGTTAGTCATACGGAAAAATTAATAAAAAAGGGGGAGGAGGATAGTAGGTAGGCAATTGATCATCGGCTGAGTAACAATCCTCTATTTCTGTTTTATTATTATATTGATTTTGTCTACTATATCTGCATCATGTACATGGTCACTTGTTTCATTTTGGGCACTTCTTCTTAGGTGACACTTTCCAATGATCAGAGGTGGTGACAGTTTAACCTATCGTACCCCTAGGTATCTATCTTTCATGTTTCGACCGTTTAATGATATTGTTGGAGGTCGACAAGAGTCAAATTTGCCTTTTAACTGCAGCATCACTCTTTTCTCTGCAGATAGTGACATTTTATTTGCTACACACGACATTTTCATTTTATAAATTGTGATTTTACCCTGACGCTGTAGTTCGAGTGTCGAGTTGGCATGCGCACCAGAATGATTTTGTCATCCGCGAATGCAATTTCGTCCAAGTTATCGATCATGCTTGTGATATTCCAGACTAGAAGCTCCAAAATAGAGCCATGAGGATATTTTCTTATAATTAATGCTGTTACTGAACCATACATGTCTCATTTTACAGCGAATCGGTTACTGAAGCAGCTCCAAAAAACATTCATAGTGTTTTTAGGGAGATTATAGACCGATAAACTTGCGATGACACTAGGCCACGTTAGATAATCAAATGCTCAGTGGGTTTTGACAGTGTTTATTAGGTGAACTATCGCATCCTCAGTAGACATAGTACGTCGGAAACCGAATTGTTTGCCCGAGAACAGTCCGAAACCGAACAGTCCATAAAAGTGGATTTCTATCACCATGTTTCCTGATTACTATCATTTCACCTGTTTCCCACACCTTAGGAACGTAACCAAATCTTAAGCACGACAGCACTATAGGCCATGCAACCTGGATTATTTCAGCGTTCAAGTTTTCAAGTCCTTTAGATTTGTTACGTTTGAAGCGATTCAGAGCACTAGTGACCTCTTCGCACGTAAATGGGGGGGTCTTTAGTATCTGTGGTTGTAAAACTACTGTTGGTGGTGATCTCGCGCATTTCTGCGTGTGACCCAGTTTTGTCTGGTGTTTCGTCAGGACTCCATTTGCCTTCTTAATGGTATTTTAAATTTCAAGAGGTCTTGCTTTGTCGGCGATAAATTCATATGCAAGACTCCCTGGGTCTTTATTACTATGTTTCATATTAATGACGTACCGTTGGAAACTGCTTTGTTTCGATTTAAATACTTCATGGAAGTATTTATTTCTTGCTCCTCTAAAGAGGGACAGTTTCAACTCTATTGCTCTTTGGTTCGTTTCCGTCTGGTATGCTCTTCTAAGCTTATGCATAGAGGATCTATGTTTCCTTAGATCAGAGTTCCGCCTCTTAATTACTCTCTTCCTAGGAGTTGAGTTGTTGCAGACACTAATTAACTATGTTGAGATCATCTCTACACGAGCATCAATTTCATTTATTGAATTAGTTTCTGGAAGTTCTTCTACACTGTCCCAAGAGCTAATCAGTTGTCTAGCAAATAGACCCCAGTCAGCTATTTTAATGGCAAATCTCGGAGTTTTGCTACTACCAAGCGAACTATTCTGTGGCGAGTTTGTTAATTCAAACGTGATGACTTTACGGTCACTAGACATCCAACTTTCATTCACACACCACCCAACTATCGAGCCCAGGGAGACTCCATTGACCATTGTTAGGTCAATATTCGAGTTCCCATTAGACGAGAACTCCTACATGTCCTAATTGTCTACCCTATTACACGTAGAAACGCGACACTGGAGCTATAGCTGAGGGTGTTTTGTTGGAAACGAGAAATGTTTGTCTCCTCGGCTACAAAAAATGTGTCCAAATTTATACCAAATTTAGATTTTCATTTTACTTCGGAATTGGTAACTCATGTCTGTGTTTGAAATTGTGAACTTAAAATAAAAGCTCGAGTATAAACGACGGAAAAGCATCATTTAAAAGTCGGTTTCGTTTTAAAACCGTTTTGATACACTTAATCCTACTATAAATATACGTTCGTTTGAAGCGTACGTAAAACATGTTCAACAGCAAACAGCAACACCCCTATAATAAATTTATTAAATCAACTCCTAAGTAACAAGTAGATATGTGTATGTTGTACATGTAATACGCCAAGTGAAACCGTATTCAAATAACTTGGTTGTTCTAATTTAAAAATCAATTACACACACGTTTCATTCACACACACTCACACATAGAATTTTTATAAAAAAAAAAAAAATATGTAAAACTTTTATGTGTATCACATAACAAGAACATAAAAATTAGGGAGAAAATTGTTAAAGCACGTTTACAGCAACAGTATATAGAACATCAAAAAGTCTTACATTTATATCCTGTTTTAAGACAGCTACCTCGGTTACCATGCGTCTTGTCTCTATATATACTCGTAAATCATTAGAAATCGCGATATTAAAAAAAGAAATTTAATTTAAAAGTAAAAATTATCGCACCTTAAAGCTAAGCGAGACGCGCAAATAAAGCACGAAAGAAAAGCTCAAAAATAATTGTGAAATTCTTAATTAGATCGTAAACTCAACCAACCGGCAATAATAAAATAAAGAAAACGATTTTTTTTTGCTTCTGATTTCTTAATTAACATTAAAGCATAAAAGAAAAAGTGAAACAGGAACCGGAAATACCTTATAAAAAAATATTTGATAAAAATTGTTGAGTGTGTAAATAAGAAATTGTTTTAAAACACTTTAAAAGCTCAAATGCCGCGCATAATGAAATATTACATGTTTTATTGTGTGCATGCGAACAATGTCAAGTTGCTAGTATACCACACAGTAGTTGGTGTTGGTTCAAAAGTCAACTGAAAGTCAAATAATGTATACAAAACTTTTTTTTATATTGCCGTGATATTTTCCTTTTTTTTCTGACTGGATGATGAAAAAGTTTTTCATTGCATTTTTCATAAAAACTTTTCAGTTTACGGTTGGAACATTTTTTTTTTGTGGTTCATCTCTCTCTTTCTCTCTCTATATATAGAACAAGTTGTTGTGACGGGTTGTTGATTTTTATGACAAAGTTATTTGATATTCAAATGAACGAGCTAATGGATTTCTAAACTGTTTTTTGTGCTCGGTATATGCATAATGTAAGTACTCGTACGTATGGTTAAGGTTAAAGACTATTCTATTAAAGTATGTAGGAGGTGGCAGACATATTCTTAACATGTTTTACTCCACTGTATATTTATAGTTGAACGATATACGAGGGCAAATCAAAAAGTCTTGCAATATCATATGAAAAAAAAGAGTGAGAGAGACAGCAATATTTTTATTTTTCGACATAATCTCCTTTAAGGTTTATACATTTGTCACATCGATCAATTAACTTACCTAAACCCTCTAAAAAAAAAGATTTCTTTTGCTCCATAAAATATTCATTTACAACAGACTGTACTTCATAGTCACTGGAAAATTTCCGGCCCCTTAGTGTTTTTTTCAAATTGGGAAAAAGAAGTAGTCACTGGGTGCCAAGTCTAGACTGTACGGTGGATGCGGAATTTCCACGAAGCCGCAGTCCTTTAATGCAGCTTGAGCAATATTAGCCTTGCGCACTGGTGTATTGTCGTGAAGAAGCAAGATTTTTTTCCTAACTTTCCTTGGCCGTTTTTCCCGGATCGCTTTTTTCAATTTTCGCAAAACCTCTGCGTAATATATGCCTGTGATTGTGGTTTTCGGTGGCATATAATCGATTATCAAAATTCCTTCAGCATCCCAAAAAATTGTTGCCAAAACCTTACCAGCAGACGGTTGAGTTTTGAATTTCTTTGGTGGTGGTTCACTACGTTTAATCCATTGCATCGATTCTTGTTTGGATTCCAGATCCCAGTGATGAAGCCATGTTTCATCGCCTGTTATTATGTTACCCAAGAAATTTTCTGGATCTGCTTTGTACATATCTAAAATCGCCTTTGAAGTTTAAACACGCATTTTTTTTTGTTCAGCATTCAACAAACGGGGAACCCATCGCGCACTTACTTTCGACATGTGAAGGTGGTCATGTAATATAGTATATGTGGTACCGTATGAAAGAGAAAGTCTCCACGCTAACCGCGGAACAGAAATACGCCGGTCCTCCAATACAATAGAATCAGCCAAAATTACGTTTTCATGGCTAATAGCATCTGCTGGCCGACCCGAGCGGTTATCGTCTTATAATGACTCCCAACCACTTTTGAATAATTTTACCCACTTTGTTACTGTGGCATATGATGGTGCAGATTCGCCGTAAACTTTTGATATATAGTTGAATATATAAATTGCATTTCGTCCATCTTTATAGAAAAATTTAGTAACGGCGCGATATTCAATTTCATTCATTTTAAGAAAAATTCAAAACACATGTTACTAAATTGACAAAAACAAACGAACCGTAAAATTTACATCGAAATGTTCTTCTAGAAGTTTCATCGTGACAAAAAATGGTTTTGAAAAATATATTGTTGTCTCACTCACTCGTTTTTTTCATATGATATTGCAAGACTTTTTGATATACCCTCGTACGTATTATCTAACATGTAAATTTTCTAATTGTTATCTAATCAATGAACACAATATTATTGTTTGTGTAAATATGTAGCAGATGGTTTAGATTTTTGAATTGGTTTTATCTAGTTTTTGTAAGTTTTTTTGTTGTTGTGTATTATATCAATATTATATGATAAGTAGTTAGATACACAAGTGAATATGCATACATACGTGCACATATACGATCATAATAGAGGGAGGAGGTTTTTTTGCTCGTACAAGTAAAAACGGATTTTTTTGATTAAGTTTATTAAATTAAACGATTTTCGTAGAGTGCATGTTGTATGTAGTATGTTGTTGCTCTTAACATATAATAGTGAATACGTGGTTAGAATATACTATATTTAAATTGGATAATATAGCCTTAAGGTAAACACTAAACACTATGATTTTACTGTGCAAAGGAAAATGGGCTTTTAGAGTGGAAAATTTGGCTAATTGATGAACCAGTGAAATTAAAAAACACGTCCACTCTCGGAATAGTTGAAAATAAAACTTATCGAGTTAATTAATTGACCCTTAAACCGGAGGAGCCAAAGAGAGTTGAAATGACTGTTTTAGGAATATCAGACGGTGCAATCGGAAACTAAACATCTTTCAAGTTGATTCGATAAATCTTGAAGGTTGATAATGTCGAGGAATTGTTACGCGATTTCAACTACGGTAATGTCTACATGAACAGCAGTCTCCACTATTCTTCGTAACCAAATGTTAAGGTTTTGACCATGCATTGTTGAGAGGTCAACAGATACCATGACCTCTTAAATTCTCAAATTCCACTCTTGCACTTTTAATTTGACCCGTTCCAGAAGCCTAATTTTTTCAGGAAAGAGGAGGTCCAGATTTGGGCATCCGCGATGGTTAACTGCCATTTGAAATTTCTACGAACCACATCCAAAAATTTTAAGCGGTATGAATAGATTTACCGCAAATAATTTTGATGTCATAATGCCCGCCGAATTTTGCACAATTTGATGGCTCAAAACAGGGCTCGTATGTGTAATGCCACAGGGATGGGCGCCATGAATTAGAACGTGGATTTACAATCGATAAAAGTTTTTGATATAATATCTACTTTGACTAACGAATTGTTGGTAGTGCTCAAACCAATTTCAAGCATCACCACCATGATTTTATCCGTTCGATCATAAATAAATAAAAAATAAAGAAATAATAAAATTAAGATTCCAAAATAAGGAAAACAATCCATAAGATTGTGCCCTTGGATTGGCTGTGGTGGCGTCGGAGTGACAAGCATTCCCGAGTATCGCTACTTCCAACTTATTTCGATTTTTATGGAACAACTGTTGGAACTAAGTTTTATGGTCAAGTTCCATTTTATTACAAGTTTTACTATGAACTTTGGAACAAAAACGCGTAACTCAAAGAACTAGATATTAGGCGAGTTCCATGTCTTCCATGAAATATCTCAAAAATGTAACAAAAGTTGGAACTGTCAAAATGAGTTCCATTTTGTTATACTTGGGTTGTCATATTACCACCCACTGCATCTGCAAATTTGTCCTTATTCCCGTAGAATAAGCAGCACCTTCTTTCTCCGACATTTTAACAAAACTAAGCCGAAACAATAGAAATGATGAATTATAAAAATAAAACCCGAGAATCAAACATAATTTCAGGTTCCGAATATAATTTATAAAATTCAGGTTCCGAATATAATTTATAAAACGTAAATAAATTTCTAACAAATTGGAAATTAAAAACAAAAAGGTAAAAAATCGATTTTATCTTTAAACACAACTAAATAATGTAAAAATCACTTATCCGTTCCATTTCGTAATGAGCAGTAATGCACAACTTGACGTTACGTCTGACGAGTTCGGTGCAATATTGCCGCCGGTTAAATATAGCCGTTTATAATTTTTATACCGTTATATTTAATGGCAGCCGCCATTTTTAGACGCCCACCTTCGATATTATATACAGCCATAAATTTAACGGCTCGCCGTTTTTTAATACGGTCGGATTTAATGGATTTAATGGTTAATGCGGTCGCCAGTTTTAAGAGAGCGCGTGTGCTGCTTCAATTGATTTAATTTATTTATTAAGGGGGATCACTTTGATACAAGTAATCAAACAGCACTGACAACACTGACACTAGTGACATTTGTTTTTAATCTAAATTTTTAGTATATATTTGGCGTGTTCAGTCCGACCAAAATGATACAAATTATAATGATGTTTTTTATGACGCTAACTTCACTCCGTAAAATTTTATGACGTGTGGGTAAAGCAAAAATACCATGGCAAAAATTTATTCTTGTATGTTTTTCAACTAACTTACACATTTGTGCATTCCTTTCAAACTTATTTTCTTCCGAAAAAACACACTCAAGCGATTTTTTTTATCAAAACGCCATTACATACTATGATTTTATACTCACACATTTGTGCGGGTTGGACTTAAATTGAGCCATTTTTTTCTTGGTTGAAAAAGACATAAAATGATTTTATACGTCAATGCATTGCTGACGCTGTCATAACAAAAATTTAATAAGTAACATCTTTCACAAGTCATTTGTATGTATGCCTAGGAGAATTTGTATGTATGTGTAAAAGCAATCAATGTAAAACGAAATATGTATACAGATTAACATTACCCTTCTCGCCCAATACACGAATAATTATAGCCATTCGTGAATACACGAATAATTATAGCCAAGTAAAGGTCGATTTATATTATCCATTCCTTTCAGTTCCTTCACGTATCGTGTCAGACAAAAAAAAAACATTATTACATGTATTTTTCATAGGAGTATTTATATTTACGTTCCGTACTTGTAGGAACTGAACGGAACGGATAATATAAATATTCTTATGAAAAATACATGTAACAATGTTTTTTTTGTCTGACACGATACGTGTAGGAACTGAAAGGACGGGATAATACAAATCGAATAAAAATCCATATGTGTGTGACCGGCGCAACAGTAAAATTGTTTATATGTACTTATAATTTTTGCTGTTGTTACGGTTTGGTTGCCATAAATATTAATAAAAAATACAAATCGAAGTATTTTTTGATGCAACTTAATTGAAAACCAGCCCCCACTCTCAGCTAATTTTAGTTAACTTATACGTTTTCATGATAAATTTATATTAAAGTTCAAATTAAAATATTTTACAATTTTTAATTTTAATTATTTACTCCATATTACATAATTTTAATGCATGTGATTATTTAAGTTATGTTACAAACGCAGTCTAATATTCCCCTAATTTTTTGTAGGAAATTGTTTTCTTAGTTTTTAATTTTTGGATGGAAATAATTTAAAAACACATAATAAAATGATGCATACAAATAATACTTAGAATTTCTAGTAATTTAGAGAAAGAAATATAATTGATTTAACAACAATTTTCATTTTTTAACTAATTTATTGGTTATAATTTAGTAGTTGTCAAATATTCCCCTTAAATTTACGCTATAAAATAAAAATGTTCTGTCTTTGTCGGATTTTTGATTTTATCTCTTTCTGTTTTTCTGTAAAATAAAAAAGCCGCACTAATGAAATCCCACCTAATTGTCGCGAATTAGCAAAGAGTTAACAAACGGTTAAAGCAAGTGAATGCGAACACTTTCAATTTCGCTTTTTGTTCGTATCTACGCGGGATCTATTACCATTTTAGATTGATTTTGTTGTGGATAACTATTTTTTCGAAATCCAAAAAACAGAGAATTCCTTTCCAAAACTATTTATTTGAAAAAAAAATTGTAAATATTTACTAAAATTATTAACACAAAAACAATAAAATGAAGATCACAAACGAGTGATTCTATTCCGCGGTTCTACACTTGGACTCTGTCGTCGAGATTCTTTACTCCTTTCTTTCCCCATCAGCAACAAACTAATTTTGTGGCGGGGAAATTTTTGATTCTTTTTTCAGTAACACTTTTTTTTTTTGATTCAACGAATTCTCGCACTACCACAAACATAAATACTTCAAGGACACCTTGTTTGTTCATCGTTTTTACGTTAATTTTAAGTTAATTTTTGTTTCGAGAGGAAACATATATTTTTCAAACAAGGATGCAGTTTGCGCAGCAAATAATAAAACTCTTTTTACTATACGAATAAATCAAAAAACATAATTTTACACACATACATTAACAAAGAAATGTGCAAAGAAATCAAAGGTGGATGTCGATTGATTTTTTGAAGTTATGGAATCACGACGAAAGAATCAAAAGGTAAAAAGGCTCATTCGTCGAAAACATGTTTCGAACGACGCACGTTTAAAAAATATCCATTTTCGTATAATTTAGCATATACATTTTTTGGTTGCGAGGGTGAATTCTTACGTATGGCCCAACCAGTCAGGAATAAAAAGTTAATAAAAAATAAGAATTTTTGATGAAATCAGCTGTTTTTCTTTTTCTTTGACATTCCACCCATCCAAAAATAATAATCTTAAGTGACAGCTGTTCGAACAAACAGCTGTTTTGTAATTGTGAAATGTCTTTTAGAGAAATTTCATATTTGTTCATGTTGTTATATATTTTTATATATACGTGTATTTCATATTTGAAAATGTACACATACACGAGATGCTTTTACATCACGATGGAAAAAGGAAATAAACTAAACAAAATTAAAATATTATTATCACACATTATTAATACTAATCACAGAATCTGAAAAAATATAAAAATAATTTTATTTAATAAATAAAATAGTAAACAAAAGAATGTATTCAAAGTAAATATGGCTGCCTACCGCATCAAAAATTTATCTTCTTCTGCTTTATATAAAACACAACAACAAATCTTATATTTAAGTTATTCTTTTTTTCGAGCGAGAAATAGCGCGCATTATTTTTTATTAAGTGAAAGCTAAAATTTAACGAAGGTTTCGTTGGGTTTCTAACATGAAAATTAAGTTTGACTGGGTTTGACAATAATATTGATATGCCATTTATCGAATTCTTATATTTTTATTAAAACGATCTTAAAGAGGAACCAGTCAAGAATAAAAACTTAACAAAAAATATGAATGAGATAAATGGCATTTCAATGTTGTTACCCAGTCAAACTTAATTTACATGTAAGAAACCCAACGAAACCTTCGTTAAATTTTAGCTGTCACTTAATTAAAAAAAATATAAAATAAAATATAAATATAAGAAGATAAATTTTTGATGCGGGTGGAAGTTGTGTACATTTTTTTGTTTATTAATTTATTTATTAAATAAAATTATTTTAATATTTTTACATATTATGTGATTAGTTTTAATAATGTGTGATTTAGTAAAAATGGTGTTTTAGTGAATTTTGTTAAAAATTAATTTTGTTTATGATATGATATTATAGTCGTAGTGTAAACGATATTTTACTACTATAATATTTTAATTTTGTTTAATTTATTTCTTTTTTTCATTGTGATGTAAAAGCATCTCGTCTATGTGTACATTTTCAAATATGAAACATATATATAAAAATATATATATAACAACATGAACAAATATGAAATTTCTCTAAAAGACATTACACAAGAAAAAACAGCTGTTTGTAAACGAACAGCTGTCATTTAAGATTATTATTTTTGGATGGGTGGAATGTCAAAACAAAAAGAAAAACAATTGATTTCGTCAAAAATTCTTATTTTTTTATTAAATTTTTTTCCTGACTGGTTCGACCATTACTTTGGTACAAGCTTAATACATTCTGGAATAGAATAAATATTGTGCTCAAAGTAACAACCAAAAATTGTATTTACTTATTTTTATTAGTTCGGAACAATTACATTTTGAAGTTAAAAAAACGTGAAAACACAACTAAATATATCTAATTAAATAGTAATATATCCGAATAATTTGAATATTATTACAAATCATAACTAATTTACAACAGGTAGAACAGAATTATTATATTAACCATTGAAGCATCACGGATTCCACGTAGCGGTTTTTTTTAACTATGATAACTACAAATTTTTAAATTTATGCCGCATGCATAAAGAAAATAAACAAACGGCAATATTCGCGATAATTCATCTTTTTATTGTGCTAGCTTGCTTGGTTTAATTTTGTTTAAATATATTAATAAAAAATGAAATAGTTTTTACATAATTAGTGATTTTGTGGCTTATGTAATATAAAAAACATGAATCTATGTATAGCTTTGATTTTTCGGCATATCGATCACACATGTCATTTATTGTAGCTAAGTTAGTTTCAATTTGATCCACCAGCGGCGCTTTTCCCCCGGTGGCGGGGGAAGTGTTCGGCAGCTTGCTCCAGCGACCGGAGGTCCCAGGTTCGATTCCCGGTGGTCACAAGGAAAAAATTTCACGGCTAGTTTAGGATTAATGATTTAATCACTCATTATCCAAAATGAAAATATGATTATTAATCCTTATTTGAGGCGGCCAAATCCCTTGATGGGTTATAGTACCAGAGAGAGAGAGAGAACGGCGCTTTTCCAACTTTTACAATCGTCAATACCAGCAAATAAGTTGGTTTAAAATAATTCCAATTTGGAATTACATATATGGGATTGTTGTTGTAAATTTCTCAAAGTAACACCGCATCTCCAATAGAATTCCTTTAACATTTTTTTGCAGAAAAATATGAAAAAAAACAATAGAGTTACATTAACTAGAGCTGCAACTGTTTTTCCCCATATAAAATCAATATAATATTTGCTATCTCTTTTGAGTCATGTGGGAACAGGATGGTTATATAAAAAATGTATATGGTGGTCTCACATGCCAAAGAAAAAGCTAACCGGACAAATTTTTGTTGTTGTAAAAGGTGACGCGCTAAATTTTGTGTTCTTAAAAAATCGTGATATTATTAATTAAAAAAAATAAAATATTATAAAACAGTTTGTGTATCGTGTACTAGTGCATCGTTTGTGAATAAATATTGAAAACTTTGAACATTGAAATATTGAAATGAAGTGTTTTGTGAAATGTTGTCAAAATGCGCATCGAAAAATTCGAGAAAAAAAATTCCTTACCATTTATAAGTGTTTATATAAAATAAAATGAAAATTGTGTTAAAAGCAAAGTGATTTGTGATAAAATTATCTATATTTTTATTTAGAAATCAGAAAAAATTAATTAAAAAATTTTGGTTGTTGTTGGACTTTTTTTTGTAAACAGATGTTATATTACAGTGTCGCATTTTTCTTATTACTACGTACATATTCTACGTGCATTTCTTTTCATAATTACTTTTTATTTTGAAATACTATAAATACAATTTTTTACCGAAAATAAAAAAAAATAAATCCGTACTAAATTGGAATAAAAATAATTGTGAATTTGTGTAGCTTTTAATTTCGATTGAACAAATTCTAATTACGACTCGTTGATTTATATGCTTTCTCTTTTACTCTCCGAATTTGACTCATTTGACAGATATTTTCATGTATTCTGTTTAATTTATTCTAATTCTATGAAAAAAAATTTGAGAAAAAAAATTTTTGTTTCTCAAGTTTTTTTTCATACTTTTCTGTAAGTAAAAAGTCATAAGGAATTCTATTGGGTATGCTCTGTTAATGTTTTATTCCTGACTGGTTCCACTTTAATTTAGCGTTTTCAATTTAGTTGTTTTCAAATTCAAAATGTAATTGTTACCAACTAATAAAAATAAATTAAAAAATATCTTTGGTTGTTACTTTGAGCACAAATTAATTCTATACCAGAATGGAATTAACTTGTACCAAAGTAAGAACGCAAATTTCTTTCATTTTATGATCACCGTATAATGAGTCTGTGCGTGTCGAAATAGCAAAACACACTTTTATATTTGTATTTCCAACATTTAAAAATAAAAGTATTCAATAAAACTGTCCTGTGGCCTTATTCTGGTAATTCCCGGGGAATGGAAATTTTAAATTTTGTAGCAGTTTTATTCCCTTTTCCCCAAAAGTGTATTCTGGCTTTTGGGGAAAAAATTTGTTGGGAAAAAATTATTCCCTATTATAGCAGTTTTGACGTTTATTTTTCCATACCTATATTAGGAAAGAATTAACTGGGAATAGAATTGAACGGAAATTTATTGTATTTTATACTTGTAGCAATATTTTGACTGTAAATTTATACTGAAAACTGGTAATATTAATTGGAAATATCAATATGGAATTTTTACTTTGATAAACAAAATTAGTTTTTAGTAAAATTCGATTAAAATATCAACAAAAACCAATTAAATGTAGTAAACTATCTTTAGACTTTTGTTTTCTAGTTTTATATTGTGATCGCGTGTCGACCGAAAATAATTAAATTATTTCCCCGTAAATTTATTCCCCAATCTCCAGAATTAACTTTTGGAAAACGGGGAATTGGGAAAAATTTCTGGAGAATAGCTGCTACAAAAAAAAATTAATCCCTATTCCCGGGGAATTACCAGAATAGGGCCACTGGTGGTGAACATTAAAATCACAGGTAGAACAGAATTATTCTATACCATCAAAAAAGTTGGTTTAAAACAATTCCAATTTGGAATTACATATATGGGATTGTTTGTTGTATATTTCTCAAAGTAACAGAGCATACGAATTGCTTGTGACTTTTTATTTACAGAAAAGTATGAAAAGCAAACTTGAGAATTTTTTTTTCTCAAGCTTTTTTCATACTTTTCTGTAAGTAAAATTCATAAGGAATTCTATTGGGTATGATGCTCTGTAAAAAGTCATTAAGGAATTCTATTGGGTATGCTCTGTGAGCGCCGATAGAGAGTTCTATATTAATTTTCACATTGAGGTTTTATTTTGAAATTAAGATTTTTTTTTTTTTTTTTAATTTTTTGTAAATATATTTTATTTCAATATTCAATACAGGAAATATTTGTTTATAATACTTTTTTTCATCCGCCTCCCGATTTGGTATTTTGAACTCACGCATATTGAACATCTTAAAAAAGTAAGAAGCAAAAATTCCATAAACAATTTGCAACGTCTCAAATATATATACATTTTATATGATAATGGCGACGCCATATTAAAATAGATTTTTATTACCTTTCTAGTGCAATACATCGTTGATGAATTACTTATAAAGCACTATTATTATTATTATTATAGTTTATGAAATTTCTTTTAATAATTAAAAACTTTATAGAAAAAAAAACAAGAAATTAATATATTAAGCAGCTATGCGCGTAGTTATCCGCCAACTTGTCAAATGCAACTAGAGAGGAGAGGCGATACAAAATAAAAACATAAAAATAAAACAAAACCGTGAAATAGAAAGAGAAAAAAAATTATTTCTCTCCAAAACCAATATTTTTATTTCTCTCCAATTAGATTTTAATATCAATCTTTTTGTGTCATTAAAATTTCATAGTATGGAATTTGGTAATATTTTTTTCCATACAGTGGATATGGGGAACCAACCAATTGCCAATAGCCCATCAACCCAATAGGCGAGATAATATTGTAAATATGAAGCTGTACGTAATGTTTTCCGTTAAGAATTTAGCATGTACATTTTTTTGTTGGAAGGGAGATTGGTAAAATATTTTTCGCAAAGAATTTAAAAGTACAGAATCCGCGGTTCCACACTTTAATTCTTTCAGCGTGATTCTTTCTTCGTTTCTTTCCCCTTCACCAACAAACTAATTTTTTGGATGGGAAGTTGTTGATGCTTTTTTCGTCAATATTTTTTTTTTTGATTCACTGATTTCTTCGAACTATTACGTAATAAATATTTCAAGGACATCTTGTTTATTTGTCGTTTTTGGGTTAATTTTAGTTTAATGTTTGCTTCGAGTGCAAAAAATATATTTTTTCAACCAAGGAAGCAATTTTCGCAGCAAATAATAAATATTTTTTACTTTACGAATAACTCAAAAAACATAATTTTACGCACATACACAAAACAAGAAAGGCTATAGTAAAAAAAGGGTGTACCAAAAAAATCGTTCGGATTGTTTTGTTTGCTTATAATAAAAAATAGAAATAAGAATGATTAATTTAAAATATAATTTATATTTAATTTAATATATAATTTAAAATAAAATACATTAATTAAATATTATAGTTTTAAATTAATTATTTTTATTTTTAATATGTATAAGCAAACAAAACAATCCGAACGAATTTTTTGGTACCCCCTACAAATGCGCAAAGAAATCAAATGTGGCCGTCGATTGATTTTTTGAAATCAGAGAATCACGCTGAAAGAATTAAAGTGTGGAGGGGCCCAATAAGCCTAAGCAACTGTCAAGTATCACAAATCAAAATCAACGGGATTACAACAACAACAAAAATCTATAAGAACCCCACGCCAACAACCAAAATTGTTTTCTATTTTTTCTGATTTATAACTTAAATTCAGGATAAATTTACCATAAATCACTAGCTTCTTAACATAATTTACATTTTATTTTATATAAACACTTGGTAAACTTACTGATTGTAAGATATTCCTTCTTGGATTTTTTTAGGCGTATTTTTGCATTTTGTCACGATACACTTCATTTTCCACAAAAGTTGGTATTTTTTGTTATCAATGTACCACTACATAAACACATAACTATTTAATAAAGATTTTATTGTTTTGATGTATTATAATTAATAATTTTAAAAATTTATAATTTATAATTTTGAAACGCAAAATTAAAACGTGACTTCGTACAACAACAAAAACTGATTTGACGGGTTCTTATAGTTAGATATGAGTAAACCATATGGATTTTTTATATAACCATCCTGTTGTGGCTTGCGACAGATGAAATAGCAAATTTTATACAAGGAAGTTAAAATACTGAGGAATAGGTGGCAATATTTTACCCTTATAAAATTTGCTATTTCATCTGTCACAAGCCAGAATAGGATGGTTATATAAAAAATCCATATGGTTTACTCATATTTCGCTATAAGCGCCCGTCAAACCGGTTTGTGTTGTTGTATGAAGTGACGTGTTAATTTTGCGCAAAATTATAAATTATAAATTTTTAAAATTATCAATTATAATTCATCAAAATAATATAAACTTTATGAAATAGTTATTTGTTTATATAGTGGTGTATTATGTGATAACAAAAAATACAGACTTTTGTACAAAATGAAGTGAATCGTGAAAAAATGCGAAAATACGCCTAAAAAATTTCAAGAAGGAATATTTTACCACCAGCAAGTTTACCAAGTGTTTATATAAAATAAAATGTAAATTGTGCTAAGAAACAAGTGATTTGTGATAAATTTATCCTGAATTTAAGTTATAAATCAGACAAAATTAAGAAAACAATTTTGGTTGTGGCGTGGGGCACTTATAGATTTTTGTTGTTGTTGTAATCCCGTTGATTTAGATGCTTTCTCTTTTACCCTCCGAATTTGTGACACTTGACAGTTGCTTAGGCTCATTGGCCCATGCCACACGTAAAAAAAAATGCCGCATTTTTCTTCGTTATTTTCCCCGTTTACCTATGATACAAGTTTTAATTGCGAATTAACCCTTTCCTGACCCGCATACACAATTGTGTATGTAAACGATAACCGAATATGTCAAACATAGAATTAGGTGACAATTAAAGACCAGCATACGCAATTGTGTAAACCATTTAATTTTGTTTTCGTCCGAAAAATAACAGTAACTATAATAATGATAAATTAATTAATATGTTATCAAAAAATAAGTATTAATATGTTATATAATTAATTTGTTATCAAATTATTATGCTTTTTTCAAAAAGAATTCCGATTTAATTAAGATCCGTTAAAATACGGAAGACATTACAACCTGTCATTATTTACATACACATTTGTGTATGGCGAACTTAACTTGAAGCAAAAAAAAAATTTTTTGAACTCGAAAGGGTTAAACAAATTTTCTGTTCAACCACACAACTCAAACATAAATGAAATAAAAAATATTTCAAGGACATTTTTGTCTCATTTTAGTTAAAATTTTATTTAACCCTTGCGAGTTCAAAATTTTTTTTTTTTTGCTTCAAGTTAAGTTCACCATACACAAATGTGTATGTAAATAATGACAGGTTGTAATGTCTTCCGTATTTTAACGGATCTTAATTAAATCGGAATTCTTTTTGAAAAAAGCATAATAATTTGATAACAAATTAATTATATAACATATTAATACTTATTTTTTGATAACATATTAATTATTTTATCATTATTATAGTTACTGTTATTTTTCGGACGAAAGCAAAATTAAATGTTATACACAGTTGTGTATGCTGGTCTTCAATTGTCACCTAATTCTATGTTTGACATATTCGGTTGTCGTTTACATACACAATTGTGTATTCGGGTCAGGAAAGGGTTAAGAGAGCAGAACAAAACATTGGTAGAAAAAAAATGCCAAAATACAAAAAATGCTCGTGTGGCATGGGCCATTCTGTACATTTAACACTGCATCCCCAATGAAATTCCTTTAACTTTTTCCTTACAGAAAAGTATGAAAAAAATTTTGAGAAAAAAAATTTTTTTTTTTGTTTGGTTGGTGATTTCCTTATGAAAAATGTTATCAAACTTTTAACTTTTTCCTTATGAGACATACAATGAAGTAAACCGCATTTGCAAAATTGGTTGTTGTTGTTGTTTTTCTGCTTGTCACAAATTAAAAAATATTGAATGCATATTTGTATTTTAACAATTAGTGTTGTATTTTGTGTCCTGTGAAAAAGTAATAAATAATATATAATATGTTGTACTTTCTCGAATGAATTACACCGTTTTAACCCCTTTTTATATTACAGAACAATATTCAATAAAACACGAATTATATTTTCATGCGTTTATATTTTGTCCGCTTCACAATTTCGACTCCTTTTCTCTTGTACTGTTTGTTCTCGAATGTTTGCTTACTGTTCGTAATTTTTCCCTTCTAACCTCTCGTTGTACAGCGAGACCCTCTTAACCATCACATTATTTTCATTGTAGAACAGTTAGCACACTTCGAGATTATAACAATATAATATTACATCTATTACAAATTAAGATTACAACAATTCGGCCATCCTGTAATAGATGGCGTCCTCGTCATCTACAACCATTATTTATAAATATTTATTAATAAGACCCAAATCACTATAAACGGTTACGTCTTCCAACATTCATTTGAATCCGGTTGAATGGATTGTTTCCCCGATAAACTGATTTGAATCCCGACTTACAAATTCAAGTCTATTAAAATTTTAAAATTAATGAATATAAATCAAATAAACTACTATTAAACATAAAATAATTTGTAAATTGTTACCATTGTTGATTTTTCGGCTGGATGCACCAAGTACCACTATCATTTTTACCAATGTTTCAATTGAATTTATTATTATTATCTTTTTATATTTTTATTATTAGATACCAATAACCGCACATTTCAACCAATTTAAGTTACTTAACCTAGAATCTGTTTTCCTATTTCAATTCAAACCTAAATCTAATTATGTTTACTAATAAGAATTTACATCAACTTGTCTTTTTGTTTCACAATTTTCAGCCGATCAATTGGGAGTATTCCCTTATACACTCGGGAGGATTGTGATTCTCCCTCAATATCTTGGATTAAATACCTATCGTTACCTATTGATTTCACGACTTCATACGGACCTCTATACTTAGTCATCAACTTTCTACTTTCTCCACTTGCGGGTGGTTCACTACGAACCATAACAATATCACCTTCCGACATTTCAGGTGCAGCTCGTCTTTTCCTGTCAAACTGATTTTTGATAACCTCTCTATTCCTTTCTAATAGTTCTGCTGTGTTATCATCGTTCTGTTCCAGGTTTAACTCACTATTCAAATTCGTTATTTCTATCGTCAAGGGATTGTCTTTAAACATAACCGGTTTATACTTGAATACTATTTCTGCTGGTGATTTCTTTGTCACACGATGTACTGCGTTATTAATACTAAGTTGTAATTCTAACAACTTTTCGTCCCAATTTAAACATTCAATGCCGTCACTTATACAGGCCAAACTAGTAGTTATTGTCTTATTGACAATTTCTACCTGTCCATTCGAGCGAGCACTTCCACTTGCCACCTTGACATGAGTAATGCTGTATTCGTCTACGAATGTCTTAAATAATGCGGACGTAAATGCCGTTCCTCGGTCACTTATAACCTTTAAGGGTTTTCCATAATGCGACATATACAACTTAATAAAATCAATCGTTTTCGCGGCCCCAACGTCACTCATTGCACCTAGGACAACATATTTGCTATAACCGTCAGTTATGACTGCCACATACTTATTTCTATTTTTAGTAGTGACGTATGGCCCCACATGGTCAATATGAATTGTAACGAATGGTTCCGTACCCTTCTCTAACGGATGTAGAAAACCTGGTTTCTTACCCGTGGTCGTTTTGTAATATATACAATTAATGCATCTATTTATGTATTCTGTAACAAATTTTCTTAATTTAGGGAAGTAATAACAATTTTTGATTTTTGCCAACGTTTTATCAATCCCCATGTGTGCTACACTTTCATGACCATCCCTAACGATGTCAAACCGGAGGCAATCCGGTACAAACAACCGCCACTTATTCTTTGTATACTTATAAACTCGACTTTTGTACATAGTAAATTTTTGATGGGTTTTTTCATCGCCCTCTTCCAACTTATCCCTAATCTTTAAAATATCTTTGTCTGTTCTCTGAAGAGCCGCCACCCAGTCAGTATTGATCGAAATACCTAAACTGATTCTTGTCTCATTATCATTTTCAAAAGGTGCATCATCGACTGGATTTCTACTCAGGGCATCTGCAACCTGATTAACTCGCCCTTGAACATACTCTATTTTAAAATCAAATTCCGAAATCCGCATAAACCATCTCGCTATTCTAGGGTTTAAATCTCTTTTGTTTGATATTAACTTTAAGCTGTTGCAATCTGTTCTTATGATAAATGGTTTCCCAATCAAATAAATCCTGAATTTTTCTAGCCCAACAACTATAGCTAATGCCTCAAGCTCTATTGATGAATATTTCGATTCCTCATTTGAGCACTTGCGACTATAAAAACAGATTGGTTTATATACTTTATTTAATTGTTCCTGATATAAAATTGCTCCTACACCCACTGAGCTAGCATCAGTGTGAACCTCAACTTTTCCATCTGGACTATATATTGCTAACACAGGCTTCTCCGTTAATTTCTTTTTAATAATCTCGAATGACTTAACTTGTTCATCGGACCAGGTAAATTTATTATCTTGTTTTAATAAATCAGTCAATGGTTTTGCTATTACAGCAAAATTTTGTACGAACCGCCTAAAATAACTTGCTAGACCTATAAAACTTCTGACTCCTCGAACATCTGTTGGAACTGGAAAACTTTTCACACTTTCTATCTTCTTCGATCCTGGTTCAATGCCATTTGACGAAATTTCAAAGCCTAAATACTCTATCTTTCTGTAAAAGAAATAACACTTTTCTAAATTCAACGTTAATCCGGCATCTACAATTGTTTTCAAAATTATTTCTAACCTTTCTAAACCTTCTTCAATCGTACTAGATGGAACAATTATATCATCCAAATAAGCCATCGCAATACTATATCTAAGACTACCTAAGACGTTATTGATAAGCCGTTGAAAAACGGCTGGGCTATTGCAAAGCCCGAAAGGCATTCTCCTGAACTGATAGTGTCCGTCAGGTGTTACGAACGCTGTCTTTTCTCTAGAGTTCGGTTCCACCGGTACCTGATAATATCCACTGGCTAAATCTAGAGTCGTAAACCATTTATTACCATGTAATCTATCAATCTGATCATCAATGAGGGGCAATGGAAAATGATCTTTTACTGTCTTTCTGTTTAAGGCACGATAATCGACACATAATCGCATATCTCCGCCCTTCTTGCGTACTAAAATGATTGGGCTCGCGTATGGGGAAACACTATCTTCTACTATATTAGCATTCTTTAAATCTTGAATCATTTCACCCACCTTATCTCTTTCGGTCTGAGCTAATCTATACGGTCTATAGTATATTGGTACCTCATCGTTTAAAATTATGTTCATACTGGTTTTATTGGTGCACCCAACCTGAAAAATATTTAAAGCAATAACATTTCTAAATTTATTCAGTAATAACAATAACTTATCTAGATTTTCACCAACTAATTTGGTATTAATCATCTCTTTGGTGATAACCTCCGGGTACTTCGTTGGTGCACCATGTTGACATGTATCAGCTGTTTTTAAATCGATTTTATTTATTCTGTGTTCCCTACAGACTTCGCCTCTTGTGATTTTAGCTTTATCCTTGATTAGCAGATCTCCTTCGGATAAATTTAAAACGGGTATAACTGTCTCTCCTTTCATATCCGTTTTTATTATACAGCGCGGAATCATCTCACCGCTCTCCCTAATCCCTCCTTCGACACATAACTCCTTATCTAATAAGTCCGTAAATACTTTAACATGTCCCACGTAGTTCTTCGGAATAATTGTATCTCCTTCGGCTCTCAACACAGCTTTTTCCTCGAATAAATTCTCAAGATTTTCACTTTCACTAGAGAACACTCTTAATCCTCTCGAATCGCTTACTATTCTTACATGTTTTTTTTCTGTGAACTGATGTCCGACCAGTAATGGAATATTCTGCGCATAATCTGGTACTATAAATATTTCAACTTCGGCTTCTATTCCATCGATCGTCAACATTGACGTTAATATTCCAATCGGGCATATTTTCCCTTCGCCATAACCGGTTACACTTGGTAATTTTTTCTTGAGATATGTCAGTTTCAATCTTTCAGCATCGGATTTCCTCAACAACGTCGCTCCACTTCCCATATCCACATAACAATCAATTTGTTTATCACCAATAAACCCTTTTTTAATATATTTTGCATGTGAATCAATCTGCAAATGATTTACTTTCTTTTTATCATCTAATTGAGCATTGCCACTCTTTGTCTCGTTCTCTGGACAATTATTGGCGAAATGTCCTTCCTTTTGACATTTAAAACACTTTGACTTTTTATTTTTATTTGGACACTTTGCCGCGCTATGTCCTTTCTCACGACAATTAAAACAACGAAAATTACTGCTTCCTCCCAGATTTTGTTCAGGTTTCCGATTTTCGCTCTTTACGGTTGAATTTTTATTAATTTGGAATTTCCTATCAATATAATCACTTGCTCTTACTAGTTCACACAACAGCTCCGATGTTTTGCTGTACCGACTCAACGGACCCAAATAATCTCTAAATCGATCGTTCTTTAATCCACGCACGATCCACTCCATTATATCTTCCTCGTACATTCTAGCCTTGTTACATAAACTTAACTTTTTATAAAAATAGTCAACTACACTTTGATTATATTGACGGCTATACATTTGGGCATCTAACGTTAATTTAATTGACGACTGCAACACAGGAAAATTGTCCATCAACAATAATTTCCACTCATTCCATGACGTAGGTGATTTCTGAAGACTATCCTTCCACAATTTAGCGTTTCCTTTGAGCCGCGCCAACGTGTAATGTACAATTGCCACCTCGTCCCAATTGTATAGAATTCCCAATTCTTCAATTTTGTCCAAAAATTGGATTATGTCTATATTACCCTCAACTGGGTCAAACTCTGGCAGGGTCTCCACCATATTCGTAAAGTACCTCGGTGTATGATCCACCATGTGGTCATAACCAAACTTTCTGTTTAAATCCTTATTTTTTCCACATTCACTTGTATCAGTATCACCCACCTTACTTAGGTTATCCTCTGAGCCCTTGTTACTCATTTCCGCAACTTTTTTTTTTTCACTCCAGGTAACCGATAATAAGGATTCCAATGCACACTGATCCCACGTATTTATCTTTCTTTTATATCGCACGTATTTTCCGATCCCACTTCTGATTAAATGTTATACTTTCTCGAATGAATTACACCGTTTTAACCCCTTTTTATATTACAGAACAATATTCAATAAAACACGAATTATATTTTCATGCGTTTATATTTTGTCCGCTTCACAATTTCGACTCCTTTTCTCTTGTACTGTTTGTTCTCGAATGTTTGCTTACTGTTCGTAATTTTTCCCTTCTAACCTCTCGTTGTACAGCGAGACCCTCTTAACCATCACATTATTTTCATTGTAGAACAGTTAGCACACTTCGAGATTATAACAATATAATATTACATCTATTACAAATTAAGATTACAACAAATATAATAATATAAAATAACAGGTAAACAAAAAATAATTTTGTAAAACGAAGTTAGCTTTACTTTGACTTTTCCCTATTCATTGGGTATGCTCTTCATAAGGAAAAAGTTAAAGGAAAAATTATTTTGCATTGGGGATGCGCTGTAACTTCTTTGATTTTATATGGGTAAAATATTGCCACCTATTCTTCAGTATTTTAACTTCTTTGATTTTTCGATTGGTGTTTTTTGTTTTATAAAGTTTGGCATTTTAAATTACGTCTCTATGTTAAAAATTGTATCTTATTTTTAATGTTTAATGTAATTACGATTTATCTTTTATAAAAACATGGATTTATTATATGATTAATAATACTTAAGTTTTGTGTTGTTAAATATTATAACCGAAAATATATAAGGGCGAACAATTTATTTCATAAACCAACCGTAATATCGAAAGAAAATATGGGGATACCCCATTTATATACATACCTTACAAAAAATGTATCAAATTGTTTGTGTGATACCGATATCATACTTGAAATTAATAACTGGTCCAGGTAAATTAATAAATATTTTCTAAATTCTTGGGCGCCTATAATTATCACTTATCGAGTATTAGCTTCAGCGTCAATTTCCCACGTCTGGTATATATACCATTAGGTGTTTAATGAAGTGACAAAATGGTTAAATATATTTTATGTTGAATCGATGGGTTTAATCCTGTTTTGAATGTTGACTCCCAGTGTATTTTCTTGAGACAATTACAACAACACCACCATGGCTAAAGCAAAAACTAAAGCATTTTAGAATTTTGCTTTGGCTGAATGATAATGCAGATTTGCATTAGTTGAAATAGCTGAATAGCGCTGATTCAGCTAAAGCAAAAATATTTTATTTCTCAACAAAATACAGCTTCCGTCGTCAATTGCTAACCACATATTTTTTGTTGAAATTGCAGGCTTCACGTCGAGAAACCAACGATTGTAATCGACTTTCCTGCATTTAAACACGCAATTGGCAATAACAAACAGGATTTTATTTTTGGCGGTCGATACGAGCATTGCTTAAGAAAAACCGAAGAATTCCTTAACGCACTTAAGCAAAAAGGTGTTACGTTGGTGTTTTTTGAGGACGGCTCGCTACAAGTAGACAAATCTGAGACTATAATACAGCGTCAGAATCAAAAGTATAGTCGTATGTTTAGTCTTATTGACGATGTATATAGAGGTATACGAGTTAATAAATTAGTTACAGATCACGTAGGTTCTGAAGGAAGTCTTGCAGCTGAAATTGGTACGTTAGCCCGTACTTTCGGCGAATTTAGAAAAACTTATCATAACGAGTGTGATAAAGAAGTGGCACAATATGCACGAGAGGTCAACGCCTTAGCTGTAATTGCGGACGATACCGATTTTCTAATTTACGAAGGGGATTGGAAATATTGGTCCGGCAGACATATTAATTTTTATGAACTAACCACAAAAAGTTATGACAAAATTGCTTTAAGACAACACCTTAAATTGAATGAAGATGAAATGCCATTATTTGCCACACTAGCTGGAAACGATATCATCCGAAAAGATTTTCTAAATAATTTTCACAAAAAACTTGATACTTTAGGCCGCAATCATTGGTCTAAATTTCCAAATATCAGTCGTTACATAATTCTTAAGTATCGTAATTTGAAAATTTATGAACCCCGTTTAATAGCCCGAGATGTATTTGGTAATACGAACGAGTTACCAAAATATACAGATTTAGTGAGTAAGAGTTTAAACTCGTATAACATCAACATACTAACACCGGCTCGTAATGAAAGTCAAAGTAGTGACAATGATTTCCTTCATCGAATTCGAAATCTTGAAAATGATGCATATGGATACTTATTGGACAAGGCTCGAGCTTGCACAATATCATATTTTGATGTACGGACACCGGAGTTTGAAAATTATATTCCGCTTGTTTTGAATATGAAACGTCGTCAATTAGGGATTATATTGCAGCATAAAAATGACAAATCTTTGATTCGCCATATGTACTGTTATCAAAATCATAAACATGTTCTTATTACACTTCAGCCCGAATATCCGACAAGTAGGTTTTTAATAAATTCTCGCATGCTCCTCTAATGTTTTTAATTCAATATAATTTTAGTTTCAGTGCCAAATCTGAATGATCTCTATGATGCCGATAAAAGTGGCCAGTTAAAATCGATAAAATTACAACTGTTAATTTGGATTTTATCGGAGCGCCTCGATGTTCATGCGATTATTAACATAGAACGAAAATATTTTTGTGTTTGCTTAACCCTTTTTTACATGGTCGAGGTAGGTTTTATTCCCGCCAAGAAATGGGTAGTTCTAATTATTTTTCATTTGTATTTACTTAGAATTTTTCCATATCAATCCAAGAAGCGGACATCTTTTTGCATGTGACTGAAACGGTTTATGAAAGGTTTTCAACAATTAAGGACTTGCCTTATTTAGAAATTGTAGATCCTCGTGCGTTTCAGCTCGTATTTCTATACGACAAAATATATCAGCAAATAACGCATGCAATTTCCAATTGTGGACTATTTGAACTGATGGTAAATTTCTCAAACTCTCAATGCTTGCAAATAATAATGTTATTTTAAATTTATAGGAAAACAATCATATGGATGGTCTCTATTTTCATTATGCATTTAAAAATATGCGCGACGGCGCAATAGATGTGAAGAAAGATCATTTACGTTTGTATGATTACAAATGATTTTATAATATGTATTTACCTAATTAGAAATGTTCTTATGAAATAAATGTGTTTTTTTGAAGTAACTACATATTAAATTTATTTGGTCTTGACATTACCACAAAATATATATAAATATATATGACATTACATAGGCCAACAAATTTTTTTCCTAACTTAAATTTTTTATTGACGATTGCCAAAGATAGAAAAGTGTCGCTGGTGATAAGCAGGAGGATTTTGTACGCTATTCTCATGAGAAATTGTATACGTTTACTACGGTGTCTACAGCTACACCTACACTATGCAAAATTGCTGAGATTTTCTCCCATGAGATTAAATTTTGTGATTACTTTGCAGACTTTTGGTTAAAACTGTTTCAAAAGTCCATGTTTTGGCAGCCCTTGGGTATAGTTACTTACATGTCTGTGTGTTCGGTTTATGTCTAGTGTACACAAATTTTTACGATTAAACTGACCGTCATTTTACTGACTCAATGGTAAACAGTTTACTGACTCGTTTAGCAATTAACTGACTGTAATATTGAAAACTTGAACTTATATCGGATTAAAATGAGAACATTTCACTGACTCGTTGGAATAGCATTGGATTCCCAACTGCAGTGTTAGTTGCACGTGTTACTTGGCAGTTAAATGCTCGAACAAAATCGATCCCTAGTGCGGATTTGGTGAATTGGAAGTTTCCAACCACCTTTTTTGCTGGTAATGCTATTCAACCTGTAGTTTTAATGTTCACCACCAGGAACAGTTTTATTGAATACATACTTTTAATTTTAAATACATATATGTAACAATAAAAATAATATTAAAAATATAATAATATTTAATAATAGCTGTTGCTTTCAAAAGATTACAACAACAATTGCATTGTATTCCAGCCGATTGTGTTATACTGTTTTCTGTGGCACAAAAATCTACATTTTTTCCGATTTGAATTGGATTTTTCTATATTTTTTGTCTTTTTCTTTTTGAAAAAAATTCAACAAATTTGTTGGATTTTTTTTTTGGATTTTTTTCAAAAAGAAAAAGACAAAAAATATAAAAAAATCCAATTCAAATCAGAAAAAATGTAGATTTTTGTGCCACAGAAAACAGTATTAGAATGTTAAGACAAAAAAATTTAGGATTAGGGGAAATAAAATCATTTTATGGTTATGGTGTTTACCGCAAGGTGTTATTTTTTCTATTTTCCTCGAAAAATTTATCTTGTAGAATAATTTAGCATTATTATTTGATAGCAAAATACCGAATTTAATTTGTTTTATTTCTTAAAATAAAAAAAAATAAAATAAATATTAAGAAAATGAACCAACACAGAAAAATTAAAACGCATTAAAAAATTAAATGCAAAAGTTGTTGCTTTCACATTTCTTAGCTAAGCTAAGCGGATTTGTGAAAGCAACACTACTAATAGCTGTGTTGCTTTCAAAAGATTACAACAACAATTGTATTGTATTCAAGCCGATTGTTTTAGAATGTTAAGAAAAAAATTTTTAGGATTAGGGGAAATAAAATCATTTTATGTTTATGGTGTTTACCGCAAGGCGTTATTTTTTCTATTTTTCTAGAAAAATTTATATTGAAAAATAATTCAGCATTTGTTATTTGATAGCAAAATACCGAATTTAATTTGTTCTATTTCATAAAATAAAAAAAACTAAAATAAATATTAAGAAAATGAACCAACACAGAAAAATTAAAACGCATTAAAAAATTAAAGCCAAAAATTGTTGCTTTCACATTTCTTAGGTAAGCTAAGCGGATTAGCGAAAGCAACACTACTAATGTTCTATCACATTACTCGTGGTCTTTCTTTGGTACAAGCAATTCCCATTCTGAATAGGAATTAATAGGCGTTTTTGGAAATATCCCAGGGTAACTTTTGGGTAACTTGCTGTTAAAAAATTAACAAGAGGCGAATTATGTAAGCATTACGTGTTACGACAAATCTATTTTCGAACATGTAGTATTTCGCCCTCTGTAACACAGTAAGTAGAACGCGCGGTGTGTATAGAGGGTCTCGGGTTCGATCCCCGGTGGTAGAAAAATTAAAGCACAAACTTTCCAAGCATAAACTAAAAAAAATACAACAAAAATGTACATATCTGTTAAAATACGTAATTGCATTTTGCAATTACGATGGGTTCCCAAGTATAAAAAATTCGACTTTTACGTCATTTTTCGAAGTGAAAACTTATATTTAGTTTCGACTTTGACAAAGTTTTGCTGTCGACTTAGAATAAGATCCTGTATGAAAAGTGTCACGATTATTCGAAACTGGATGAAACTCAATAAATAGAATTTTATACATGCATGTGTGAACTGACGACAAAAATCAATATGGTGGGAACGATCTTGTGCATGGACATATGTAAAAGGCAAAGAAGTTAAAATACTGGAGAATAGGTGGCAATATTTTACCCATATAAAATTTGGTATTTCATCTGTCACAAGCCAGAATAGGATGGTTATATAAAAAATCCATATGGTTTACTCTTATGGTTATGGTGTTTACCGCAAGTCATTATTTTTTCTATTTTTTTTGAAAAATTTATCTTGTAGTAAAATTTAGCATTTGTTATTTGATAGCAAAATACCGAATTTAATTTGTTCTATTTCATAAAATAAAATAAATATTAATAAAATGAGCCAACACAGAAAAATTGCAAAAAATGCATTAAAAGATTAAATCCAAAAGTTGTTGTTTTCACATTTCTTAGCTAAGCTAAGCGGATTTGCGAAAGCAACACAACTATTGTGGCAATTTTTTTTTTGGTTGTAAAAGGGCTATAGGCGAGATCGTAAAAATATTGTAAATAGCTGTACTTAAAGTATATGTTTTTCGTTAAGAATTTAGCGTTTACAATTTTTTTGTTGGAAGGGAGATTGGCAAAATTCCAGAAAAAAGCACGTTTAAGCTAAGTGTAAGTAACGTGATTACTAAACGTTTACTTTTCGTTCCCAAATAACTTATTTTTTAAGAACAATGTCCTACGGATGTTACGTGTAAGTAAACGTTTAATAATTGTTAATTTTTTATGTTTAACATTAATTATACAACGTTTAAATATTCTTAATTATCAACGTTTATTTATTGTTACAAATTTAACGTTTCATTACCGGTAACTTAAAATATAATAACAACGTTGAATCAAAACTGAAAATTAATAAGTATATTAATTTAAATAAAAACGTAATTTCAACGTATAGAAAAATTGTATTTCTTATAAAATATATTTATTATTCAGAATACAAATAAAAACTGAAAAAATATATAAACTGCCACCTGGTTCTCGTGTATCAATCCGCACGTTTTAGCGGGAACCAAAAAAATGAAGGTCGCGGAACAATTGCTTTTAGTACAAAAAAAAATGAAGTGAACGTAAATAACAAAAAATTCTCGAATGATCTTAAACTTAATTAGTAATAAATAACAAAAAATAAAAAATAAATACCTTTTCCGTGACTTTAAATACAATATTATAATTATATGCGCGGCCACTAAATTTGTGTGTTCACAATTATATACAACACACAGTACAACTTTTATTAATTTGTTTGTATGGGCACTAAACACTAATCCACTGTTTATTTACGGCCGATGCCAAAAATTGGAATGAATTAAATAAAACAAAAATTTTTGTTACCAGCGGGTCGATTCTGGTGTCCTTAGGAAATAGGAATTTTTTTCCTATTTAGGAAAAATTTTTGATAGCAGTTTTTTCCTAAACAAATCTTTCCTATGGTTTATTTTGGTACACATAGGAATAAATTTTTCCTAAATTCTTGATAAAGTTGAGTATTGAAAACCATGGCTCTGTAAGCGGTTATTAAATGTCAAACTTACAATTATTGTGTGTAATTATAATTTATTTTGAATAATTAAAAAAAAAATTCATTTAAACTGCTCATTTTTCTTATTATAAAATCTTTCCGTATCCAACGTAGGTATGGAAAGATAAATGTCAAAACTGCAATAAATAGGAAAGAAAAAATTCCCATAAGGCACACCAGAATATGCTTATAGGGGGAAAAAATCAAAACTGCTATAAAAATTTTAAATTCTTTCCTATTTCCTATTCCTATAGGAAAACCAGAATCGACCCACTGTAATAATATTTCTTTTGCGTTTGTTGTTGTTGTTGGTTGCGATTAATTAGATAAAACAAAAAGGTAACAGATGTAAATGATCAACCCCATCTATCAGAGAATTACCTATAAACAATTTATGTAAATCGATAACAATCAATCAGTCGTTGGCAACACCTCATCCGTGTACGATTTCAAACTAATTAATTTTATTTATTTATTATGATTTTTTTTTCTCACGATATCGTCAACTCAAATCAAAACAACAAACCCGATCATTCAATTCTGAACACCTGTATAGAAGAAGTAAAGCCTGGAACATAGTTAAAATGTTACAAGTGTTCGATATTGTGATTATTTTAATTTAACATAATATGAATATATTTTTTATATGTGTGTTGATTAAATAAAAGTTCTCGTTAATCCATATTTTCCTCACGGTTCGATTGATGTCTTGTCATTTTTTTTTCATTTACATTTTCTTATACGCATTTTGCAGCTGCAACAAAATTATTGAAAGTAGCAACGAGGAAAATTTAGCGTGAGCAACATAACTTTTCAAAGAAGCAATCCTGAGGTTACGTCAAAAGGTTGTTCATGGCTTTTTGAATTAGTTTATGTAAATTGATAACATTTACTAACTATGCAAATGTGATACAATCGTGAACACTTTGGAACTGGGGTTGGGGGATCATATATAAGCTCATCGGACGAGGAATTTAATTACCTATTAGACGCATTATTGGAACCTGAGTCAACATCTCTACTAAGGAGTGTTAATGGCCATTTTCAGTTCCAAGACAAATTTAAATATTTTTGAAAAAAAATCGTGAACACTTTGGGATAGGGGTTGGGGAATCATATATAGGTTCATCTGATGAGGAATTTGATTAGCTATTAGACGCATTATCGGAACCTGAGTCAACATCTCTGGTAAGGAGTGTTAATGGCCATTTTCAGTTCCAAGACAAATTAAATTTTCTTTGAAAAAAAATTGTGAAGACTTTGGGACCAGTGTTGGGGGGTCATGTATAGGCTCATCGGATGAGGAATTTAATTATCTATTAGATACATTATTGGAACCTGAGTCAACATCTCTAGTAAGGAGTGTTAATGGCCATTTTCAGTTCTAAGACAAATTTAAATATTTTCGAAAAAAATCGTGAACACTTTGGGACCGGGGTTGGAGGATCATGTATAGGCTCATCGGATGAGGAATTTAATTATCTATTAGACGCACTATAGGAACTTGAGTCAACATCTCTGGTAAGGAGTGTTAATGGCCATTTTCAGTTCCAAGACAAATTTAAATATTTTCGAAAAAAAATCGTGAACACTTTGGGACAGGTGTTGGGGAATCATATATAGGCTCATCGGATGAGGAATTTGATTAGCTATTAGACGCATTATTGGAACCTGAGTCAACATCAAATCAGGTTCAAATAGTGCGTCTAATAGATAATTAAATTCCACATTCGATGAGCCTATATATGATTCCCCAACCCCTGTCCCAAAGTGTTCACGATTTTTTTTCGAAAATATTTAAATTTGTCTTGGAACTGAATTGAAGTATTTAAAATTTTGTCTAAAATATAAACTATAAAGAATCAAAATATGATTTTAAATTGTCCAATAAAGGGATGAAGCAATAGCAAAAATTTAGATTAGTTTATTTTGCTAAATTTCACTGAATCGCTATAATTTTCTTTATTTTTATATTTTATTATATTACATTCATACAATTTTCTGTGGCACACAAATGTTGATCTATTTTTGACCTTTTTCTGATTGGAAATGGATTTGTTTACATTTTTTGTCTTTTTTTTTTTGAAAATGGATCAAAAAAAATCCAACAAATTTGTTGGATTTTTTTCAAAAAGAAAAAGACAAAAAATGTAAACAAATCCAATTTGAATCCAAAAAAATCCAAAATAGATGTAAATTTGTGTGCCACAGAAAATAGTATCAATTGGATAACATTTTAGTACACACTGATGTAATTGGTTTTAGTACTAATTTTCGTATAGGAACAGTCATGTTTTCTAATTAGATTTTAATTTAACAGTGTTACACTAATCAATGAGTAAATTTACATCGACATATTTGGTCCAGGACTATACACTATATCTGACCTAAACACATGATGTAAACGCTAGTTACCCAAATTAGGTTGGGTAACTTTTTTGTGTGAACTGACCTAAATTAGGTCGATCAAAAATGTGATGTAAACGATACCGACCTAAATGGTTTTCATATCATGAAATAGATGTCAGTAGCGGCATTGATGTTAATTAAACATATCAGCATAAAATTTAGTATTACAGTTATTAAATGAGTCAAATTTAAAAAAATTAAATGAATGAATTTAATTTCGAAAATGTTACAGGAATTATTTATGACAAAATTATGAATTGTGTTGAGAACAAAAGCAATACTTTTAGTATTATTCAATAGATGGTGCACATAAAACTCGTTATGTAACCCAAATGTGACCTATAATTTTTGTGATGTAAACGGGACTAAAATGTGTCGCTATCTAGGTCAGTCCACTAAATTGTTTAGCGATGTAAACTAGCTAATGATAAAAGTGTGAATTTGTGAAGAACTTCACTTCACACGCATATTTTTTTACTGGCTGGTGCTACACGAGATTTTAATTTCTGGTTTCAAACTAAGTCGTAATGGCTGGTGCTACACGAGATTTTAATTTCTGGTTTCAAACTAAGTCGTAATAGATTTTTTATTGTTAATTTAAAGCTTTATATTAAATTAAAACGCCTATTTTTTTTGTATTGTATTATTCTGTTCTCTCGAAAATAAAATTTAAACAAAAATCTACATCTCAAAAATGCCCTTAAAGTTTTTTATTTTCATTTCTATTTTTGTCATTTCGGATTCACGGACAAAAATTGTGCGACATAAAATTTTTGTCCATGAATCCGAAATGACAAAAACAGAAATGAAAATAAAAAAATTTAAGGGCATTTTTGAGATGTAGATTTTTGTTTAAATTTTATTTTCGAGAGAACAGAATAATACAATTCAAAAAAATAGGCGTTTTAATTTAATATAAAGCTTTAAATTAACAATAAAAAATCTATTACCACTTAGTTTGAAACCAGAAATTAAAATCTCGTGTAGCACCAGCCATTACGACTTAGTTTGAAACCAGAAATTATAATCTCGTGTAGCACCAGCCACTGGGATATTTTTCGATTGGTGTTTTTTGTTTTATAAGTTTGGCGTCATTCAAAATTCAAATACGTTTCTATCATCATAGAGTCAAATTAAATTTTATTTTATTTTTAATGTATTAAAATTTTTTATAATCTTTTATAAAAATACGGATTTATTTTATGATTAATAATATTTAAGTTTTGTGGTGTTTAATGTTATAAACGTAATATATAAGGGCGAAAAATCTATTTTATAAACCATCCGTAATATAGAAAGAAAATATGGGGATACCCCATTTTTATACATACGTAACAAAGCATGTCTCAAATTGTTTGTGTGATATCGATATGATTCGTGAAATTAACAACTGGTCCAGGTAAATTAATAAATATTTTCTAAATTCTTGGGCGCCTATAATTATCACTCATCCAGTATTATCTTCAGCGTCAATTTTCCATGTCTGGTATATATATATATATATGCCATTAATGTTTAATGAAGTGGCCAAATGGTTTAAAAAATATATATTTCATGTTGAATGGATGGATTTAATCTTGTTTTGAACGTTCTCTCCGACGTCAATTGCTAACCACATATTTTTTGTTGAAATTGCAGGCTTCACGTCGAGAAACCAACGATTGTAATCGATTTTCCAGCATTTAAACACGCAATTGGCAATAACAAACAGGAGTTTATTTTTGGCGGTAGATACGAGCATTGCTTAAGAAAAACCGAAGAATTCCTTAACGCACTTAAGCAAACAGGTGTTACGTTAGTGTTTTTTGAGGACGGCTCGCTACAAGTAGACAAATCCGAGACTGTAATACAGCGTCAGAATGAAAAGTATAGCGATATTTTTCATATTATTGACGATGTATATAGAGGTATACCAGTGAATAAATTAGTCACAGGTCATGTAAGATCTCAAGGAAGTTTTGCAGCTGGAATTCGTACGATAGCCCGCACTTTCGGCGAATTTAGAAAATCTTATCATAATGAGTGTGATAAAGAAGTGGCACAATATGCACGAGAGGTTAACGCCTTAGCTGTAATTTCGGACGATACTGATTTTCTAATTTACGAAGGGGATTGGAAATATTGGTCCAGCAGACATATTAATTTTCATGAACTAACCACAAAAAGTTATGACAAAATTGCTTTAAGACAACATCTTAAATTGAATGAAGATGAAATGCCATTATTTGCCACACTAGCTGGAAACGATATCATAAGTAAACACTCTCTAAACAACTTTCAGAGAAAACTTGGTAAAATTTGGAATGCATTTCCAAATATCAGTGGTTACATAATTCGTAACTATCGTAATTTGAAAATTTATGAACCCGGTTTAATAGCCCGAGATGTATTTGGTAATACGAATGAGTTACCAAAATATACAGATTTAGTGGCTAAGAGTTTAAACTCCTATAACGTCAACATATTAACACCGGCTCTTAATGAAAGTCAAAGTAGTGACAGTGATTTTCTTCATCGAATTCGAAATATTGAAAATGATGCATATGTACATTTATTGGGCATGGCTCGAGCTTGCAAAATATCATATTTTGATGTACGTACACCGGAGTTTGAAAAATTTATTCCGCTTGCTTTGGATATGATACGACGCCAATTAGGGATTATATTGCAGCATAAAAATGACAAATCTTTGACTCGCCATATGTACTGTTATCAAAATCATAAACATGTTCTTATTACACTTCAGCCCGAATATCCGACAAGTAGGTTTTTAATAAATTCTCGCATGCCTCATGCCTCGTCTAATGTTTTTAATTCAATATAATTTTAGTTTCAGTGCCAAATCTGAATGATCTCTATGATGCCGATAAAAGTGGCCAGTTAAAATCGATAAAATTACAACTGTTAATTTGGATTTTATCGGAGCGCCTCGATGTTCATGCGATTATTAACATAGAACGAAAATATTTTTGTGTTTGCTTAACCCTTTTTTACATGGTCAAGGTAGATTTTATTCCCGTCTAGAAATGGGTAGTTCTAATTATTTTTCATTTGTATTTACTTAGAATTTTTCCATATCAATCCAAGAAGCGGACATCTTTTTGCATGTGACTGAAACGGTTTATGAAAGGTTTTCAACAATTAAGGACTTGCCTTATTTAGAAATTGTAGATCCTCGTGCGTTCCAGCTCGTATTTCTATACGACAAAATATATCAGCAAATAACGCATGCAATTTCCAATTGTGGACTATTTGAACTGATGGTAAATTTCTCAAACTCTCAATGCTTGCAAATAATAATGTTATTTTAAATTTATAGGAAAACAATCATATGGATGGTCTCTATTTTCATTATGCATTTAAAAATATGCGCGATGGCGCAATAGATGTGAAGAAAGATCATTTACGTTTGTATGATTACAAATGATTTTATAATATGTATTTAATTAGAAATGTTCTTATGAAATAAATGTGTTTTTTTGAAGTAACTACATATTAAATTTATTTGGTCTTGACATTGCATAGACAAACCGGACAAGTGGTACAGTGGTTAAAGCTTCGGCACATGGACTGGTGGGAGGTACTTGGTTCGAATCCCATCAGAGATTAGATGCAAATCGAATTTTCAGCATCGATTATAATCGGTGATGTTAATAAATACAACTAAGACCCTCTGACGGAGTACAGAATTCAGCGCCGACGAATGTACAGGTTGACATGGAGCTTGCAATATGCTATACTGTAGTTGTGTGAGTAGGTGAATGGGTTAATGATGTGGCGTTGAATGCTTGGTATCACAATGGGCCAAAAATGGCCTAAGTGTCAACCACTGAAACCTTGCATAGACCAACAATTTTTTTTCCTAACTTAAATTTTTTATTGACGATTGCAAAAGATAGAAAAGCGCCGCTGGTGATCAGGTTGCAACTAAGCTGTGTTCGATTGTACTGAATCATCTGAATATCAATTTTTCAAAATATGTATGCTACTTACTATTAACATAATCTGAGTAAATATTTAGAAAACAACTGAAGTTAATTGAGTGTTCGTTTCAGACAATTTTCAAAATAATTTATTTAATTTCTTTGGTGTTTAACCGTTTGAGTCCCAGTGGGTATTAAAAAAACACGAAGAATCCCAAACATCGCAACCGTGCTTTCTGTAAATGAGAGAGGAAGATTAAATGAATGAGATGAAAAGGCAATCTATTGAGACAAACCTATTATAAAATTAAAATGTACTATGTATTTACATTAAAAGAAGCTGTGTGATGTACTTGCTTCAGTAAATCTGACCGCGCGATTTTGACAATCAGTAACGCATCGTCAGTTGTCGACAACGTTCGAAATATGCTTTTCTCGACATAAAAGCTCAACAGCGTGCGCTGCTTAGGACTGAAACGGTTAATAAAATCAATAAATGTAAATTTTTTCGCACCATTGTTGAAAATGTTATTTAAAAACAATAAGATTGATTCCGATGATTCAGTTGCTCGAAATTTTTAGCTGGAGTGAAAAGTACAAAGCGAACACATTCAGTTCACTCAATTCTGATTATTCAGATAAATCAGCGTTACTTTCAAAAGAGCTGAATCTGAACCCAGAAGCTGCCGCATCTGCGGATTCGTGAAATCTAACAAGGTTAGACAGGCCACAACGGAATATACACTAAAGAGGAAAATCGACTACGATAATGCGACAATTTCGAACAAGATCTGGGTATCAAATTGAAGGCCATCTATTCCGGTAGTAAGGGTGGAAGTTTTTGAAAAATAAACATTTTATGAGGAAACATGGAAAATTTTTATTGTTTTAACGGAATTTGGCGTGGAACACAATCTTGATCGTAAGTCATTACACGAATGTGAAATTTTTAACGAAATTACCAAAAATCAAAATTTTTATTACCTACCTATTTTTTTTATTAATGTGCCAATAATTAACTGAATCAAAAATTTTGCATGTTAGAATTTATTAACTTTCTTAATTTATTTTAAATTTTTAGTCTTGCTTAAGTAAATATTAATTTGTAATTTTTGCATTTTTGTCAGTTCAATCAAATTTAGTTTTAATAATAGCGTAATTAAAGAAAATTAGTCTGTTGTCACGTTCCCAAGTTAACATGATTTTACCTACTGTCTGATTTTGCTGATTTAACAACTATTTTTTTATTAAAAAATTGGCATTCGTAAGATTACCGTGTATATGAAAATGTATAAATCATCAGTACTTCACGATGTAAATTTTACTTAGCCAACGTAAAATTAATTTGTTAACAATAATTTTCTTATTTAGTTAATTTCTAAATAAGAAATATATTGTTGTCTCTTTAACAAAATTTGGTCTTAAATTTACATCGGCGATACTTCATGTCCGCCGGACTAGTAATTACTTCGGTGTGGAATAAATATCTGGCTAATCCAAAGTAAACATTACCGACAACGACACAATTTTTTAAAAATATTCTTAAGTTCGCCTACTTAGGCTCCATTTTAAGTTAAAATTATTTATATTTTTTATTGATTTTATCTAATTTTTTTTAGTGTAACTGGCTCAAATCCATTTTGCGTTGATCATTCTTGGGACTCCTACTAATTACATTTCTTCGCGAACTGCATGTTATTGTGACCTAGATAAGATTGTTGTTCAGTCTCCTTTTGAAATGGTATATGTTTATATTTGTCGCTTATTAGTCGATGTTATGAAACTCCGCTTCGCTATTTCCTCAATATCAAGTGCCGATGGTGGACCTTTAATTTCACTAACTCTGTTTTCAATTGTTCATTTGTTTCAACGAATTAACTGGTCTGTAGGATCAAGTTTTAACATGATTAAAACCATTTTCCTCCACGTTATAAAGAGCACTGTCGCACTATTCTGGCTTTCCCTGGGAATTGGGAAAGATATTCACATAGCATTTTTGATTGAATTGTATTTTTATGGCCTACTGATGGAATTCTCTCTTTCTTTCTCTGGCACTACATCCCATCAAGGGGCTTGGTCGCCTGAAATGAGGTTTCATAATAATATTTTCATTTTGGATAATGAGTGATTAATTCATTGATCCTAAACCAGTCGCGACAATTTTTCCTTGTCACCACCGGCAATCGAACAAGTATGCTGACCACTTTGCCACCGGGCTGCTACTGATGGAATCAGTTTGGTGAAATATTTACGAAACAAAGTAAATTTTGAAATAATTTTTCCCAATATAATTTTTATGAAACAAAAGTTTCCCAGTCCACTTTGTTTTCTAAAATGCCAGAAAAATACAAACAAGTTTAGGTTATAGAGTGACTGCTATCGCACACTTAGGCCAATAGTGGCCCATTCTGATAACACAGGATCCTATCTCCCCTTTACTTCCGCTGAAACCATCCAGAGCTACTTATGTAGCGTAAAATATCTCGCACTCCACAGCAAAATAATATTCCAAACTTTCTAGGTATAATACGAATTCTTCCGTCTATGGGTTAAATTCCCCGAATACTGGCGCCATTTTGTTAAATACAACCAAACACAATTTTTTTTCTTTTTTTTGTGTCTTGAAAGTAAAACATACGCGTTCTTAGTATGACAATGGAAAAATGAAAGAATGTATTTCTATTTCATTTCATCAAAAAATTGTTAGGGTTGAACAAAACTAATTCTCCTTTTTAACCGTGTATTGTACCCACTACACATACACAACACAAAGGAAACTATTTGTTGTTCACTGCTTCGGTTGTCATCGACACCAAACGACAACTTTTGTGTTCACTGCTTAGGTTGTCATCGACACCAAACGACATTTTTTAACTGCAGTTGAGAGTGTTGTTAATGAAAGTTGCAGCTGTCATTCTTGCCATTTTCAAAATTGATAAGAAATTTCAGTATTAATTGAGAAAGAAAACAATTTTGTTCAACAAAAAAATTTAATATGTATATTTAATTTGGGAATATATATGTTAATTTATATGTTTATTTAACAACATAAAATATTTAATTTGGAAATATTTGCAATAATATTTATTAGTTTATCCATGGTCCACAGTCATAGAAGTAATAATTATTTTTATTATTCTGACTCTTTATTAATAATTATAGACAGACTTCTATAGACACGCAAACTATAGTATATATTATGAATATAATTTAAAATTGACAAATTGACATAAATGACTAAATGTCGTTCACTGCGATAAAGTTACTACCGAGTAACACCAGTCTATTTGACATTTCTAACTACGACAACCAGTTTTTGCACTGAACAGACCCCATGTCTTTGACGAAGTGCATGTAGGGCGCCGCTACGGTGGGGGGGAATATAGTGTTAGCTAGCTTTACTGGTATTGAACACACTCTTTATATGATACCATATTCGAGGGCATCCCGTTTTATTTCCACCATTATCATCTGTAAAAGTTCCAACAAAAACACCACCAAATGTTATTCTATTTACAATTTTTTTTTTTTTTTTGATAGGAAGCAGAAAATAAAACGATTTTTAGATTACTTCCTCTTTCTTAATTTAAACTGATTAAAGCTCATGGTTGTTTTAATTGCCTTACACGTGAGGCCTCGTTTGTTATTAATTTAATTATTATTTAATCTACAATGATGCTATTGCAAAATTTAAAAAGATTTCTTTCGTTTAGGAATTATTTCATAAATTCTATGATTTCGAAGGAACTAAAAGTTTTCAAAACAGGTCTACTTCTATTTTTAAGGTAGTTAGATTGCAATTCAACATAACAAGAAAACTAATATCTCTGTTCGATAATACATATAACAGTGTATATCCTAATCAATAAAACAAATTCAACAATCACAGAACGTATTTAACCTGGAATCAAATATGAACAACAATCGATGTATCTATATGTAGAAAACTTTGAAACCGGAAAAAGCTGTCCAGCATCCAGAACCAGAACAAAACACGTATTTTGTAAACAAAAATTGTTTTGAACAATAAACAAAAACACTTTACCCAAAATCAAATACCATTCAACTGTAACAAAAATATAAAAGTAGAAATTCAATCGTATTGTCTGAATCTCTCCTCTGTATACATACCTAAACATAGGTCGTATCATACTCCTCCATATAGTATCAGAATATGCAAAAGCTTTTCTCGATATAAATTGTTCTATACAATATTTGAATCCTTAAATAAATAATAAAACAAGGATAGTTTTTTAGAGTAAAAAAATTTTAATGAAAAAAACATGAAAAATAAATAAAATATTCTTTTTTTTTAAATATTTATTTTCAAATATTTATTTATTTATTTTTAAATTGCAAAATACAAAAAACAGCAGCATAAACATGAACCAACAACACAATCAGCACACAGTTTGAAATTTTATTTTATAAACAACATTCAATGGTATACACAAGGAGAGCACCCACCCAACGAAGAAACTATTATTAATTCAACAAAATAAAAAAATCTGTTATTTATTTGAATAAACAGATTGTTTGTATAAATTTTTAGAGTTTTCGCGGAAACCGTGCTTTTTTCGTATTTGCACCAATTATTATTTTGTGTACTCGGTTTTAATGGCCTGGAAACGAAAAATTAAGTGAGATTTACCTTTATATACAGGGTGTCCCATTGGTACGAGTCCAAACAAGTACGACGAGTATGGCTGGGGCAATGTGTTGAAGAAAAGTCTACTACGCATATGCTCGTAAATGAACCGTTACTCACTTTAATTACATTTCAAATTTTTTAACACGGCAGTTTACCTTGGATCATATTGTTGTGAATTCTCATCATCATCGCAAAGTTCGTGAGTTCGAATCCAGTTGGATACCATAATTTTATAAGCGATTCTTATTCGTAACATCATCGATGTTGTCGGATAAAGTATAGAAAAATATACTTGATTGATGATTGGGTGTTGGATTTTAAAGTGGCATTCCAAGTGGAGGGGAATATGAAGATAAACTTTTAAAATGGCAGCGATAATCATAATTGAAAATACATACAAACCTTTTTTATCCGGAAAAATCTTTTAACCGGAATTGTTTGCTCCAGTCATTTCGGATAAAAGAGGTTGCACTGTACTCTGTTTAACATGGTCGTGTTAATTATCAAGCCAGAGGAAATGACAACAACTACACAACTACATGAAAGTGATTTACAATTGCAATACACATACATCGTCTCATATGCAACAAAAGCATAAGTATGTATGTAAGCGCGAGCAATTCGGGACGCAAAGACAGTTGTAATTAAACCAGTGAACAAGTGTAAGTCGAAAAGTAAAAGTGTGAAAAGTGATGTACAGTAAACAGTGATACTGAACAGTAACAGCAAATTAAGCGAGCAGTGAATAAAGTGATTGATATTAGTGGTTTGCTGTATAAAGTAAAGATGTGATGTGTTGACAATAACGTTTGTAGCTCAAATCGCTGAGTGTTTTATTTTGTAATAATTCCGTTTCGACATCGTTACAAGTTACACCAAACATCGTATCGATAGCTTCCGACTCCACTATATACCAATGACGTAAAACTTGACGTCTATCAGTTCCACAATCTCCCGCCCGCGGAACACAGCACATTGAATGACATTACAAAACAATTTCCGTCATTTGCACAACTCGGTCTAGGCAAAACCAATCTTGTCACGCATTCCATCGATGTCCGCACAGCCAAACCTATAAAGCAACGATTCTATGCTATATCGCCTGCTGTTCAAACTCGCATGTACGCGGAGTTGGGCGGAATGATCTCTTTGGATGTCATTGAGGAATCCCCGAGCTCTTGGTGTTCGCTGGTCACCCTTGTATCGAAGGCAAATGGTAAGGTTCGTTTGTGTTTGGATGCCCGTGAATTGAACAAAGTTACCGTCAAGGACGCGTATCCATTGCCGTTTATCGATGAGTTGTTGGGTCGGCTGGATCAAACAAGATTTATGTCAAGTATCGTCTTGAAAGATGCCTTCTGGCAGATCCCGCTTGATCCACAATCCAGAGATAAGGCGGCATTTACGGTACCTGGGCGGCCTTTGTACCAATTCACTGTCGTTCCTTTCGGTTTTGCAATGCACCACGATCTTCTTATAACCTCGGCCACTCACAAAGATCATTTTGCCCTTCTTCGCAAAGTTGCGAATCTTCTGAGAAAAAAACCGGATTGACGATAAACGTTGAAAAAAGTTGGTTTCTGCTGAAGGAGGTAAAATATTTGGGCTATTCGTTGTAGGAGATGGTTGTCTTCGGACTGATAGCGAAGAGGTCAAAGCAATTGTGGATTACCCTATACCCAAGACCACTAAACAAGTGCGGAGTTTTCTCGGTATGTGCGGCTGGTACTGACGTTTCATCCTAAACTTTACCACCATAGCCTCTCCACTAACAGGCCTTACAAAGAAAGGTTCTAAAAATAAATGGTCTCAGACCAATTGGTCAGACTGCTGATATATCCTTTAATTTATTGAAGCAATCACTTACATCTGCGCTCGTCTTGATATATTTATGGGTTATTTTATCCATGATGGTATCTGGTTATACCATAAGTATTAATAATTAAACTATTGCACGTAAATTCTTTTAGAACAACATATATTTTATTATAAATAACGAATTAACAATATTAAGAATATAACTTTAATACAAATAATTGGCTTTCACTTGATTTAAAATATTGAATTTGATAAGCCACCAGTATTATTAATTAATGCACTTATTTCGCTTTAATGTTCTGAAGCGACCTATCGGAAAGATAGTAATTTTATTACTCTGCTGAAAAAAAACAATTTGACCCTTTTATACAATTTGGAATTGTTTTTTTATATGTGAACTGATTTTTAAAAAAATATAGAAATTACTTTAAAATTTAGAAACTAGATGTCACTAGCTTCATATTGAAAACTCAAACCCAATATTAAGACTGTTTCAAATATAACTCAACAAATTATATAAAATCGAATTTATATTTGAAACTATTAATTGTTTTGAATTTGAATTTTGAACTTGATAAATAATGATGACAGCCACACATCCCGTCTTTCAAAACTCCTTCTACATACAATGTGACGCCAGTACCGTTTACGTAGGAAGCGTGCTATTCCAACTACATTCCGCTGGAGAAGAACATACTATAGCCTCTGTATCGCAAAAATTGAATGCCTCACAAAAGAATTACTCCATTACGGAACTGGAGTATTACGCAGCGGTATTGAGCGTCAAAAAGTTCAGACCGTATGTAGAAGGGTATCCGTTTACAATTCATACCGACCAGGCAAGACTTCAGTGGCTTATGTCGCAAAAGGATTTGTCAGGATGGCTCGCACGGTGGAGTCTAAAGCTACAGGCTTTTAACTTAGAGATAGGACACCGAAAAGGATTTATAAACGTTGTTCAGATGCACTTTCGCGGGCATTTCCAGAAGAACATGACAGCTTGTTTCCTGTATGTGATAATATCGAAAAATGTCATAACTCATCGATTGCGGTTATTGTAAACCAGAGCACACTGGAACCGCTCCAGATAGATTTAGAGGCCCCTGAATTTGATGAACCTGAGTACCAGAATCAAGCCTTAAAAGTTCAAGAACTAGATCCGAACTGCCATAGTATTCGTGTATCAGGCAACAAATTTATTATTTCCTCCCTACTTTGGTAAACTATACGAATCCGGCGATACAGATCTACCACTATGGAGGCTGGTGATTCCTGCTAAACTTACTCGTTCTTTGATTCCCCCTTCCGGCGGAAATTTCATTGGAATAGAATGGCTCAAGATATAAAAGATTTGTTACTAACTGCTTCGTGTGTAAAATGAATAAGCCAATAAATTATAGCACCAGACCTGAAATAGCACATCAATTTTTGTCAGAACGCGCTTTTCATAGATTATATGTCGATTTGTTAGGACCTTACCCTCCATCGTATATTGGACACACTTATATTTTAATCATCCTTGATCACTTCTCCAAATTCTCCATTCTTAAACCTTTGAGGGAAGCATCTGCAGCATTGATTTCAAAATACCTTGAAAATGAAGTTTTTATGTTATTTTCAGTACCTGACTTCATAACTAGTGATAATGGAAAATAATTCACTTCCAAGCTATTTCAAGATCTGTTATCTAAATATGGAGTAGTTAGACTTAACCGAACGCCAATTTACTCACCCCAGAGTAACGCGTCGGAGTGGGTAAACAGGACCATACTAACGTCTGTTCGTTCTTATCTCAGTGATAACAGGCACAACGAATGGGATTTGCAGTTACCCGAAATTGCCGCTGCCCTACGTAAGGTGATACATAGTTCTATTAATTTTTCTCCCCATTTTGTAGTATTTGGACAGCATATGACACTACATGGGTCGGAATGTAAATTGCGGAGACTACTTTCAGATCCAGCTGAAAACGAAGTTTGCGTTCTTGCTAAACCTGACCGCTTAAATCAGATTCGCGATAAAATATTGCACTATCTTAAAATATCCCATGAGAAATCTGCGAGGCGTTATAACTTACTTAGCAGGAATCGTCAATTTTTGGTAGGCCAATCTTTTCAATAGAATCCAATTGAATTCCAATCTTTTTATTGAAAGTTATTGCGTCATTGTTTTTTTTTAAATGAGATAAATTTGTGAAGGCAACGAGGATGAACTAAGGTGAGTGTCAAGGTCCGTTTATACATAGGTAATTAGCATTTCCTTATTCTTAGTTGTTAAACCTGCCCTACTCAAACTCTTATACCCACCCCACTCCCTGACTCTTAGCCACGCAACAACCGCTTGAGTCCCTGTCTAGGTCAAATCTCTAGCAAGCATGGTGTGGATGGTATTTTCATTTTGTTTTCCTTTCATTTTTTTAGCCCGTAAACCCGTAACAAATTCATACTACAGAATTTTGAAGTACGGACTTTTTTGATCTATGGGATTTTCTCCATTCGGGATTTTATAATACAACCATAAGTACTGATCCCGTGAAGATCAACCTGTACAACTCACAGAAATTAAGGGAAATGCTGTCGAGGCGCAGGGTTTAAATAAGGAAATAGGAAAGAGCTGTTGTCGAGGTTGCAAAACGTTAGATGGGTGGAGGAAGCTCGAGCATATGGAATTCATTCGAAGAACGATCACGATTACCGCCACCGGTCCCTTTTGATGATCAAAAGACTACCGAAAATCAGTTAAAAGCGAGGATATTGGACCGGCGCGTGAAACAAAAATAACAATTTGTCTGCAATCGCTTACTGCTGAGCAACAAAAACCTTCACTTGATATAGCAGACATGATGAATACGTTTCTGCTTGAAGTGAAGAGAATAAACGATAAATTAGACAAACTAGATTCCAACTTTAAGCAACAAGATGATCAGTTTGCCGAGCTGGATAAACAACAAAACGCTCAGATTGAGAAACTGTATCAATTAATATGCGTCCAAGAGCACAAAACAAAACTGAAAGATGTGATTAAGTCTCTCGTGACGAAAGTACAAGAAGTTGAAAACCGATTGAGCGACCGAGCTAAAAGTTCGAGTGAAAAATCCAACAAGAAATTGAAAGTACTAGGTTGCTCAGTAAGTTTTGTCGTCGATAAGAAAAACACGATTCTCCCTGAACTTCAATGCACTTATTCCAGTGATCTTCTAATTTATGGATTTCATTCCTGAAGTGAGAATTCGGAAGACTGTCGAAATATGCTTCGACGGCTGCTATTACCTCTTCATTCATAGAAAATCATTTCTGCACGCATGCATTTTTTTAGATGTGAAAACAGCCAGAAGGCGTAGGGAGCTAAATCCGCGATAATTTTTGCGATGGTTTTTTGAGCTGTGTGAGAGAGGAGAGTGCGTTGTTTTGATGAACAATTTTTTTTTTCTTCTGTAAACCGGATCTTTTCTCACGAATTTTTACATCCAGCTGGTAAAAAAGGATCACGAACAAAATTCCTTTTGCATCTCAAAAAATTGATGTTAACACCTTCTTGGCAGATTTCTGGACCCTATCTCGCTTTGGAGCCGAAGTAGCGGGTTTACACCACTCCTTAGCCTCTTGTTTTGATTCAGGATCATGGTAGTAGACCCAAGTCTCATCCATAGTGATGAAACGACGCACAAAATAATTTTTATCTTTTCTAGGACGCTCCAAATGTTGTTGAGAAAGTCGCATTCGAATGTGTTTTTGTTCCATTGTTAGCGAATGCGGCACCTATTGTGCACACAGTTTCATGAAACCCAAAACTTCAGTCAAAATATTGCTCACACTGCCTAATGAGATCCCTAGGTTCTTCGAAAATCATATGCTTTCTGGTGACATTAGACATTGTTCTAATTGAAGTTGAAGAGTCCTTATACACTTTTAACAATCGTTCTTGAATTTGTTTTGGTGCTACACCTTCTAAAAATAAGAATCTTATGACAACACGATCGATATTCAATATTTTCCATTGTAAAAAATACTGTGACACGTTAACTTTGAAAAGCTGTTACTATACGAATGCGTTGACAGTTCTATATGAAACTTTTCACGTGTTCATAAAAAAAAAAAGTAGTACCATTTTTAGAGAAATAAAGCGATGAACCTAATAGCCTATCTCTTATGGAACGACAATACTTACCGCGCAATCTAGTAAAATTAAGTCGATCCCAGAAGATTCACAGATTGCACTAGTTATTTCCAGGAACTCGAGTGAAGGTTTGAAACCTCAGATTAAGAAGCCCAGTTTGAGTATTTTAAGGTTCAAAATGGAGAACTGCACTTTGATTCCCGAGAAAGGGCAGTAGATGTGTTGCAGACGACACCCAAGATAAAGGGATGTTACGATCGAGTCGCAACAGGCTTGAGGCTCACAGCGAAGCTTATATACTCTGATCCAATATTGGAGCGAGAACTCAATTCGGACGACGTTGCATTGATTGAGGCGCAGTGAGCAATGTGTAAATTGGCATACAGCGTTTGGAGTCATGAAAAGTTATGTCGATCAAGTGTAGAGCCACGATGTCACTTGGCTCCACACTTGCTTCAGATGCGCGAAGTTAGGTCACTAAGAACAGTCACTGGGAATAAAGAAAACCACAGAAGGTTCAAGAAAAAACCAAACGCTTGATTCTAGCTCGGCTAGTGCAAAGTCGGCATAAAAATAGTTTACAGTTAAAGAAAAGGAGGAACGAATTGGCTTATCAAATAATGAAGTTAATTGCTAAAGAGAAAGCGATCCAGAAGGCCGCGATGGAGAGTCGTGCAAAGTTGGCACACATTGAAGTCGAGAAGGAGGTATGCTGGAATACGACGAGGCGGAGAAGAGGATCAGGGACATGATGCGTCAATAGCGGAAAGCGTTCAAAAGAAAGAGGCTGCAGGAATAACGCAAACGGATAAAGATCGATCCGCAGTAGAGAGTAACAGAACGAACGCGAGATTTAACGATTTTTGCTGCGAGATATGAAAAAAATAATTTAACTTTTTTTATTTCAAATTTAAATTTATCAGGCGATTTACTAAAAAATTGTTAGGTACTTCTTTTTTATAATTCTACTTATTGAAAAAAAAAACTATTAGAAGTAAAAAAGTTATTGTACGATTTGCTAAGTTTTGAACATCACAAACAACTTTCGAAATGATTTCCATTTTGTAACAAGCATAGTTGGTGTTTGGGGCCGTCTACTAATGGCAGCAACCATGTTGAAATTTCCTAAATTTTCTTCTGTTTTGTTGCCGTCATTATTGATTCAAGCAACCAACTGCTCCTTAGTCTGAATGTTTGTTGTATTGACCTCTCCTTTCAAATACCCCCATAAATAAAAATCGAGTGGTATTAAATCGGAAGACATAGGCGGCCAAGCTATAGGTCCGTTGCGACCAATCCATCGCCCTGAATAATTTATATCAAATCAATCCCGAACTTGTGTCCCAAGATAAAAACTGAATTTAGCATAATGGGACCTGTTTCATTCAAAAATTGAAGATAGTTTTGTGAGTTCAGTTTTACTGAGGAAGTAAAATTGGCCCGTTAATATAATAACTCTAAATCGTCTAAATGTCGATTCGTCTGTCCATACAATTGATCACAATTATGAATTATTATGTTCCTCCTTGTTTACCAGTAGACGACAGAAATTTGCTGTCTTTGGTAAATCCAGACTTTATTTTTGAAATGCAATTTAAGTGGGTAACGATTCATTCCTGGCCATATGCGCAGTAGACTTTTCTTCAAGACATTGACCAAGCTACACGCCGTACTCGTTTGGACTCGTCCCATTGGGACACCCTGTATATTAAAATACAGACAACGATATATCGGTAGATAAAACTCAATAAAATAAAATTTGTTGCACTTGTTGAATTTCGCACAAGGAGTTTAATTGGTTCTATTCATCATATAGTGAAAAATTTTTAAATCCCAAACGGTATTTGATTACAATAAATTGAGTGGATCCAACCAATTTGTCTCTAAAATTTAAAATTTTTTGTTAAAAATAAGTCAAACAATAAATTACATTCATCGCCAGATTCGACCAGAATGTAGAGAAAAAAAAAACGAACGAGATAAATTTTATTAGCATATCAAATTTTATCCAAAATCATGGTGTAAATTATTCATCTAATTTAAATAATAATAATCACTACTATCATCATCATCATCATCATCGTATCGTCATCGCATCACGACACAAAAATTCATATCCATTCGTAGTCGTACATACATAGCTATAGGAAAGATTCGAACGAAATGCAGAAAAAAAATTTAATTTTTTTACGATTTGAAACGCCATAATCATCATCATCATCATCCTATCAACAGCACTATGCGCGACGATATAGCATCGCAGTAACATAATAAAATACCATAGGATTTTCATATTTATGTATTCCGATCACATAGTACAGAATATTGTTGGTGGTTTTGCTGTGAGCGAGATGTGAAATTCTTCTTACGATATAGTGACATTAATAGTTATTTACACAACTATAAATGGGTTGGTTGTATTCTAGTGCAGAGACAAAAAATAGGATTTTTTTTTATTGGTTTTAATAAAGTTAACTTCAATCTATAACACACAAAAAAATAAAAGCCAAAGAATTTTTTTATAGAAAATTTTAATAGCTGTATAGTGTTTCGTATTTGGGTGTCTCGATGTACGGTTTAAAAAATTTCAAATACTCGTAGAGAGACAACCTATATCGGGATAATCTAGTCGAAATAACGATCTGTGCAGTATTAAAGGATGATTGTGTTTTAAAAAGTTTAATCGAATGAATGTTGCATGAACAGAGTGTTTTTGATCTTTTAGCGTATCGATTCAATTTTCTCTTAAAAGGGTTACGAAATTTTCAATTATGCTGCTGACTTATGCATCTAAATTGGTATTATTTTAACGCGCTTTTCTGGGTTATTCAACTCTTGCCGAAGATTTCTTGTTAGCCTTATCCGCTTTTACGAAATGAGATATAGCGAATGGGCCATTTAACAAATGTTATTGCTTTATTGGCAAGAGCAAACCTTCCGATTATTTATGGAATGCAACTTCATTCAAGTGGCTGCTCCGGATAGCTTGATAGAAGCCCATCCTGTAAAACCAATTTTCAGTATATTTTCGATGGTTTTGGGATCTATTTCGCGAATAACTCTTGCAGTTTTATGCTTAAGGGGCTGAATCGTTAGTATATATTGTCCGCATAACATCTATCTTTCTCGGCAATTCTACAAGAAATCTAATGGCGTCAAATCGCAGCAGCGCGGAAGCCAATTAATATCACTTAAACGGTTGATTACACTGTTACCGAATTTAGTGTGCAAAAGAGCGGTTGTTTGATGGCTGGTGGGGCATCTCGCGTCATGATGCCCATCGCACAAACTTTCTTCATAAATGTGCATACAGCAACGCGGTTGGTGTTTTTTAATTGCTTTTCAAAATTGCACTCTTTCGGTAACACAGCACACACTTTGGAATTAAGTTTTCAATATTTTCCAACGTTGATAAAATGTAAATGTTATATTCTTGTCAATATTTTGAGCGAAAACAGCTGTCAGTGTCTAAAGAACACATGATTTAAAAGAGGACCGCTAGTTGACTCACGCTGTATATTAAATAGTATGTGGTAAATTCAGATATTAGCGAACATAGGCTAATCCAGAATAATTTGGGATAATCGAAGAAAATCGTTTTGGATAAAGCAAAACAAATTTTATAGATCTTTTTTCTTTTAAAACCCCCTTATTAATTTGTTTTAGTGGGGACACTTCGGCGTTTCGAATAGTTTATCTTAAAACCTTAAGGAATGAAAGAAGAAATTTAAGAAAATATTGAGAGGAATCAACCTCTCAATATTTGAGATTATATAACAAAAATTTGTAACAGGATATTACCCTCCTGATATGTATCGCCTATCACACACCTTCATTCCAAGAACTTCTCTGTTCTGTTACCGCCAGGTACTAACTTCCGCCCGAAATTACACCTCCATTTATTACCGAGTTTGAGTATTTGAATCACTCTGTAGTGTATAAAGCATAAAGTTTAAGTTTAGGAAACCAGGGGAGGTATGTTGTAACATCACTTCAAATCGAAATTCGAAAAAAGTCGTATGGTGGTAATAAAATGTAGCTGACATTTCATTCTAGAAAAAGTATTGCAAGATGAAAAAACGATAAAAGTCGAAAATGATACAACATGCCGACTATCACTTTTTTCAATTCGAAGTGATGGTACTACATACCGCCCCAGGGCCCCTATTCTTGAAATCAGTGGAAATATCCGCATTCAAATATATTTTGCTTTAAAATTCTTTATATTTTTCGTATTTTTCGCCGGCTACTTTAATAATTTTTTCAAATTTTCAATTATTTATTGCCCTACTAAGGCTGCGCACAAATAGTCGGGTAAATGGTTTACTACGGTAATAATCGATTTTAGTACAGATTTTTCGATCAAATTTACCGAAAAATTTACTTAACCCTCTAATGCCACAATTTTTTTTTCTGGGCGAAAAAATCACAAGAAAGTAATTTTAATGCCTAAACACAAATCCAATTTCAGAAATTAAATTTGGCACAATCCTGATCTTGTACAGGCAAAAATCAAAATCCGCCTACAGGCGGATCAGGGTCGAATGTTAACAAAAAATTACGGTTTGTAGTGGAATTAAGAATACATATTTACTGTTAGAAAATAATACTTTACAGCATGTTAACGGTTATGGAATTCAAAAAAACAATTTTTAGTGGTTGAATTGCATAAATTTAAATTACATTTTTTGCAAAATGATTGGCTTTCAGATTTACAGTTTGTCATTTTGCACATCTTTTTGCCCGATCTATCTAAAAATATACACCAATGCCTTATTTGGTCGTATCTGAAATTGTCTACGGGCATGTATGACTTCATTGGTTTGGCTGGAGGCGGTGATTCCGAAAAAGATGGTCGACCACGTTTCGCTGGTTGGACAGTGCCCATCACACAAAGGGCTTCTGCTACTTCAGTACGAAAGTCAGGAAGCTGTTTTTTAGTGTTTCCTGGAAGACGATGATACAAAACGTATTCATTGACCATCGCTAAATCCAATAGGTGAAAAAAAAAATCGGTTTGCTAGCAGCTAATAAGACTGTCCATTAAATCGACCCCACCCATGTGCTGGTTGTATTCCTTAATGATAGCGGGACAATCGATTGCAATATTTTTTTTATTTATTGGATTCCATCGTATGGCTTTTTGAGGTGATTGCTCCAGTTGTCGCGACTAAATGGCTAGGTCCCAACGTAAGTCGAAAGTAATCGGACAGTTTTTGTATCACGCCACAAAACATTAGTAATATCCAAACCATAAGCTGTGCCAACGTATTTTTCAGAATATCCACGCACAACTTTGTTTTTTGCTAGCTCCAATTCGGAGGACAGTTTGATATTTGGCACACGATTTGCTCGCACTATTATCAAACTATAGATGCCGCGGCTTCGAAGGTACCAGCAAACCGAGCAAGGTATAAAAGTTGTCGAAATAAACAATGTGGTTGATATTATCTGGGATGTCTTTTGACAGACGAACAACGACATTTGACGCGGCCCCGGTATATTCTCAGAAATTACATTATCGCCAGCACCCGAATAAATTTCAAATACATAGGAATACCCAGATGAATCGCAAAGTGAGAAAATTTTCGTTCTCCATTTATGTGGTTTGGCCGGCATATATTGACGTGTCGGATTTCCTCGCATTTTGGTGGCACACATTTGTTCATCAACACAAAGACGCTGGCGCATTGGGATGGAAACAAATCGTCCATTGAAATGTTTTATGAGCGGTCGTATTTTATACAGCCGATCATAGCCCGGTTGATCTTTTGAAATCGCAGCTGAGTTATCATTGAAATGCAACCTACGATGGTGCATACCGATGACGAGTCATTGAATGTCTCCCCCAATAACCTCGAACGTTTGGAAACAGACATAAAAATGAGGATCCCGATAAATTTTAGAAGTTCTGATTCTTCAGTGATGAATCGTGTTTCAATATTAGTTTTCCGAGCATATAAAATCATTTGATCTGCTAGGTATCGAAGAAAATCACTGGGTAAAAAATAGCGGAAGCAGTCATAAGATGTTTTCAACACCAGTAATTCAGTTGGTAGCTCCTTTTGACCATGATAAATGATTTCATTTAAATGAAGTTGTAGCTTTTTCTTCTTCCAAATTATTGATTGAATTCCGGTGAGTCATTTTTTACTTCGCTTATATGGCCATTGAATGCACCACAGGAAGGACCAGTAGGGACATCTTCCTCGTGTTGTAATTCAGTTTCTTGAGGACATTTCTTGAACCGAGAAGTATTTGGATGTCGAGTAGATAGATTGGTAGTAGCTGAAGAAGTTAATATATAAGATTCAATAGGTGTTTGAGCTTGTAGAGAAGAGTTCGCTGAACATGCCTCGTCGTCATTTCTATTGAAAATCATCCGGTTTGCTTCAGTACAATTCTGTGTAGTGTTAATCTGCTGGTCGGTGGGTAATTCTGTCTCAATAAATACATAATCAGGGTCGGCAATATCGTCATCACTATCGAAATCTTCGGCTCCATCTTCACTTCCAGTTTCTTCATAATCAGTTGGAACCGACTCCATCATATCAATAATATCATCTTCCGTCATTCTCGAAAGATCGTAATATGTTTTACAATGTGCCATGACTAATAACAAAAAAAATTAAAGATCACACAATAAAAAATACAAAAGAAAATCATAACACGAATAAATCATGCGAAAAACTGTAAGCGCAAGCATTTTGACCATACAACTCGAGTCCGCCTACAGACGGTTTCAGGTGATAGTGTATTATTGATAACAAACAGTAATATTTTCTGTTATTTTATGCACTGTTCAAAAGATAACTCTTTTTTCTACTCACCAGTATTTTTTTCACAAGAATCGTATAAAAATTACTAATAATATTTTATTGTTGAAAGTCCCGTTTTTCACACAAATAATTACTTCGTCAGTTTTCGTCAAAAATCCACTTTGAACTGATTTAAAGGAAAAACGAAACGAAATAGAATATTGCTGAAAAAACCAATGAATAAAGCGGAATTGCGATTACAGTTTTAGTGTTTGTTTTCGTTAAAAAAATATACATGCGTGGATTAGAACGGTTTAGTTTAAATCCGTCTTGAGGCGGACTAGAGCATTATAGGGTTAAAATTGACTTTTACCTGACTATTGGTACGCAGCCTAAGAGAAATTCCGACTTGTTAAATCGATGCGTAATTATTCTCTTAAGGTTAGTATGCAGTTGACGTGAAATGAAATTTTCGCTAGTCTCCAAAATTATGCAGATAAATATTAAAGGAAAAATTATTTTGTAGAATTTCGTAAAATTTTGACTCACATTCTAAATATTCAAAATAACAAAATTTTCATTCGCCATATTGAAAAATACGTGATACACAGCGCAAAAACAAATACAAATAATTATAAAACGTCAAAAATTTAGCATACCTTTATCGTACCTGCAGATAAAAACGCAGTGAAAATGTGTAGAGTGAAACATAGAGACATCTATATTTTAATACGAAACATACCAATTTCACTAGCTCTGCGTACCGCAAAATAAAATTTAGCAGCGCAATTTTCATTTTCGTTTTCGCATGTGTCATTTTTGTGAAAGGTTTTATTTCACGTCAGCTGCGTACTAGGCATTAATAGGGAAATAAAAAATAAAAAGCTTGCAAACAAATTTGAAAAAAAATGATTAAAGTTGCCTTGCCGCCGAAAAATGAAAGATGCAGGTGGTTTGGAGAAGCTGTTGAAATCACTTGGGAGCCTACAACTTAAAAGGACTAGGCTTGGAGCGTAGCGAAATAAGTTGGATAGCATAATTCGATTTCCAGACCCAGACCGTTTATTACTCCGAAAAAGAAAAAAAATCTTTATTCTAACCTGTTTCGGACCGGATTCTTTCTGTAATGTTCAAGAGTCCGACAATAGAACCGGATGGTAATGATGATGAAAACAATTAGTTGTTACACCAAGGCGGTGATATAAGTTCATTATCGAAGAGTTCAACGCAAAAGCAGAGGCTGAATACACGGATTTTAGGTAGATTAGGATCGGTTAGAAACAACCACGGAGATAGGCTTAATACTATTTTTTCCAATGATGAACTGTTAATTACTGAACATCAGAAGCACACACAAATTTGACATTATCCAGTCATGCAAAAGTAATTTAGGATGGGAATGGAATTTATATTTCTCCAATTTATCTCTTATCTTTAAATATAATAATAGGAGGAATACTTGAATATCTGTTTGCATCGTGGGTTTCAAAATGAAGAAATGAAATCGATCACGATGGGTATTGGTTTCGGAAAACTTCCTTAACTGGTCTTTAGGAAGGGCCTGCACTCCTTTTACTATTTTTCTCAGGTGATTTCAGACTGTTTAGAGTTGCTTCGGCGAGCCCTAGCTTCCTTTTTGCTAATTTTTTTTTTAACTCAAACGGGGAGTTTCGTGTACCGGAAACCAAATACGATTGATTTAGGTTTCTGGAAAATTAATTTAATGGATTCTGATATTGGAAACATTCTTTTAGAAAGAATTCCGGTGAGGGTCGGGTTCCTTTGACTAGTTTTTCTTGTCTTTTAATTTAGATGAAATGCTGAAAGTGGATTTCCAATAGGGGTTTCCTTTTTATTATTTTCATTCTACTCGCAGGTTTTTGATAAATCGGGGTTTCCTAGTACCGCGAATCGATTTCATAAAAATTAATGAGGGGTAGTTTCCTAGGGTCCTAATTTGACACATATTTTGATGTTTGTTTTTCTGTACTGTTTGATTATGAGCGAAATAAGATAGTTATGATATTTATCTGAAAGAGCATTTCTATACTCAATCTTGATTTATTCATTATGACGTAAATAAGAAAGACGCGGATGCAGTTTTATATCAGAAAGATTCAGAAGAAAATGAGCGATTCGTTGAGTTTATGTTGCAAAAACTAAACAAAGCAAACAAATTATTCAGTTCCGAGTGTTTGAGGCAATCTTAGCGGTAAAAAGTTCACAAATCTCCGTGGTCAGCTCCGGAACGGAGGAACTATTACGCTGGATTTTGAAGTTGCAGAGTAATTATTTTATCATACAGCATCAGAATATAAATTTATCGTGGTTTAAATTTATTAAATTTAGAGAACTACGGACTAAAATCGAGCCCGCGTACAAGTACAGCTTTTTTTTATCAAGTTATTCGAAGCTAAATTTTTCAATCAAGTTTTATAATAGAAGTAATATGCACTTTTAATATGATAAGAACGTGAAAAATTCATTAGGCCATGGCGGGTCTATTGTAATGAACCACTAAATGAAAATTGCCATATTAAAACAATTAAACAAGGGTACCTCCTGCTACATCCTACCTCCAATGCCAATTGTTCGTCTCACGAAACCCAGGACCACCGTAACCCAACAGAAACATCGAATCAATTATATGGAGGAACATAATTCATCGTGCCTGCATTTGAATCATAATCCAGCTATGTTGTCTACCGCGATAGTGAGAGTGCGAGACAGAAGTGGCTAACATCAATTATGTCGAGTTTTACTCGACTCTGGGTCACAATTCTCCTTAATGTCCCAATCCGGCTTTAGCCTCCGAAAAAGGATTTCCAACCAGCTTCTGATATTCTTACCTATTATGTCACCATCAAAAATGCAGTGCCAACTATACCAAAAGAGCAATATTATCCGAAGCCAGTCGTATCTTTGATCCACTCGGACTGCTAGCACCATTCGTCATCAAAATAAAGACTTATTTCCAAGAATTGCAGCTATTAGATTTAGGATGGGACGACGTCCTACCAACCAAAGTGCATGATCAGTGGCTTAAGCAACGACGCGAAATAACTGATATATCAATAATTAGGATACCTCGATGGCTTTTTATGGCTTTTTAAAATAGCATATGCTGCAGCAGCTACCTGCATACATTTTACAAGGTGCAATATATGATTAGTTTGATTGCAGTAAAAACGAAAGTCACTTCAATTAAAAATATTTTACTGCCACGTTTGGAGTTAAATGGACCGCTGTTATTAACGAGATTGATGAAAGACTTACAGTCAATACTAAACATTAGAGATGGTCAACTATTCTGCTGGACTGACTCCACCATAGTATTGGATTGACTGTCGGAACCACCACGAAGGTGGAAAGCTTATACGTTGCGAATCACTCCAGTGAAATCATCGAAGCGTTACCAAGAGACAAATGGCGACATATTACATCGAAACCAAACCCAGCCGATTGTGCAACGAGAGGACTAAGTCTTAACGAACTTAACTCTCATTTGCTGTGGTGCAGTAGGCCAGAATTTTTGAAAACAAAAGCAGAATGTTGGACAGTTTTTCGGAAACTAACTTGTTTGGGTTGTAATGTTAAGTTATGATCGCATTACGCTCCGATACATCAAGTCCGATCATAGAAGACCTTATAAAAAAGTATTCCAGTTATGATAAGATCGTTAATATTTTAACTCTAGATGATTAAAGTCAACAAGACGAGTTCGAGGATAAATATTATACGGCCATTGCTGAATTAAATAAACTGATCTGAAGCGCAAATTTGGACATCGGGAATGTGTCTGTAGATTTACACGATACCCAAACAGAGCAAGCTCGGAGTACAAACATATAAGTTAAGCTTCCTAAGATTAACATAGCTCCGTTTTGCAGGATGTTAGTTAGTTTTGTTGAAACATCTTCCTATTTACGATGCCAATTACATTGAAGCTTTGAACAAATTGAAGACTCGGTATGTTAGGAAACGGTATACAGTCCTTCATTAAGAGTTTTGTTGATATACCATCCTTTCATACACCAATACCGCTGACGAAGTTATTCGTGGTTTAAAGGTCATCGTACCTGAAGCTGCATTCCGAGATTCTTGGCTGGTATTTTTATTGGTTCACAAATTAGATTAAGAAAGCCGAGATAAATGGGCTAATGAGACGGCTGAGACAGAATTTCCAACCTGTCAAGCTTTAATTGGTGAGAGGTTTCACATAAGTGAAAGCTATTCCGAAAAACAACACTAACGCCGTTGTATCGTGTGCAGTGTACCAGAATGAGTACCATCCGTTATATCAATGCTCTAAACTTAAAGAATGGACAGTTGAAGAAAGAAGAGAATTTATGAAAACCGACAAACGATGCCTCAACTGTCTAAGTAAAACCCATACATAATATATCAATGCCGGTGTAAAGGAAAATGAATTAAATCTGGTTAAAGGTATGCATTTCAAGAGTGCTAAATATATGGACTTACTAACTCAGTTTGGGTGCAATTCAAATACAGCAATTTACTTGCCTCAATCGAATTATTCAGAAAGATTTAATCGTGCTGTATTATCGGCCATCGGAGCATCTAAGCGAACCACACACTAGTCTTATACAAAAGTATGAACCGATACAACTTGGGAACTGAGGAAATTTTATAATATGTACTTGTAATATTTCGAAAACAAGACAAGTGATTTAAGATTTTTTTGGTGAATGCTATAAGCACGTATGTGTTTATGCATATTTGAAGGAAACAATTCTAACACTCCAATTTGTACTAATGTATGTAGACTGTGTCATATAGGATATTGATTTCTCTCTAAAAATAGGTATCAACATACAATGCGACAGCACATCGGCAAAAAAGGCAAAAAATTCAAAAATCGTTTATATCAAAGTTAATTTTCAATATTGACTTTAGCGCTGATAATGATAAAAATAGATTTTCATTATAACACACACACACACACATAAAAAATAAATTTAATAGTTCTAAGGGTGTATGGAACGTAGCACATAAACGAAATAAAATTTTCCAACTCATTTCTCTATGCAAACACTCGTTCTCGTAAGCATATACAGACATACCCGTATTACATAACATATATGCTCGTATGTAGACCGAGATTGCCTTTTATGTTATGTATATGTACATATATCGAATTTGTGTAGGCCACACATTCGAAAGAATCAGACAACTGTTACTATTGTCCGAGTACGTTGAGTTTTTATGATCTGTTTCACGATATGTGCCAATTGGGTTCCATTTTAATTCATCTTCAAGTTAATTATAGGGACAACCTCTTGTTCATTAATTTTATGATCTTCACATACTGAGTGTTGTAACTTAATTTTTATGTTCTTTAAAATTGTGGTTAAGATTACATAATACACCCTTTCAAAAAATCATAAACCGTATAACCACCTACTTACGTCTACATTACATGATACATCATAATATTTATTGTGTGTGTGTGTGTGTATGTAACATTTTGTGGAAATATATTTTCTTGAAAAATTATCTCGAAATTTGTAGAGATTGAGGTAAGAAAATTGAATTTTACACAATGTGGAAGGCAGCAAAAAGATGATCGAAAGCTTATTGATGGTAAAATTTGAGGTTTGCAAGTGTTTTGTATGATAAAATATAATATTTATGGGGTGGGATTGAAAAAAAACTGTTTAGCGGTGTAAATTTATATACACTTTTCACTCACAAGATGTGCTTTGTGATTATACGTAAATAACAGTGTAATGTATAATGTGTATTTTTAATATGTATGCCAAAACACACATCTAAAACAAGAACTCGAACAAAAAAGCTTCGAGGCAATAGAAAAATAAAATTAAAATCATTTTCATTATATCCAAACAATAATATGTGATAATAAACAGTTTTAAGGGTTGGAGGTAGGTAACCAACGTACACAACATATATAGAAAAAAGCTTCAAATGAAAAAGTTGTGTTGTGTATGTGTGCCTGTACAAACTGATATGAAGAAGATGGATTGATAATTTAAATGGAAATTGGTGAAAATCAGGCGAATGTAAACATCTCCTTGTTTATATCTCCTCGTAATGAATTCATATATACATAAAATGGTTTCTGATCGAATTGATTTAATTTCATTACGTTTTGTTGCTGTTTTGATTAGAATTGTATAGTCGGAGTCGAAGGGATGCGGTTTATGGTGAGGTTAGATTTGATGTTTGCTTAGATACTCGCATTTAATCAATTCAAGAAGAATATGGAATACACAAACATGCGAAAGGCGAAGTAGATATGTGGGATTTATGTAAGAAGTAGATAATGAATAAACGACTCGATATTATTTTTACATAGATAGCGTTTCGCACATGACTCAAAAAGAATACGTTAAAAATGATGCGAACTCTGAAATTGAGTCAAATCGATCTGTCATCTGACAACATGGCTTTATGATGATGTCAAATTATTTTTGCGCTCTACACGTAAATGAAAATTGAGTCTCATAGCCTAACATTCAATAATTTTCAAAATATTTTTTTCTGGTAAGAACGTCAGGTCATAAGATCCATGTTCGAAGTCTTCACCTAGACGGAAAAACCAAGTCTACAGAGTAAAAACAGTACCATATCATCACTAACATCACCGTCAGCTACCCAACAGCGACAAATCATCAAAAGCCACCACGAAATACCAATATAACAATCAACCATAGCGGTCCCTAAAGTTAACACTACTGCTAATGGCGACGAATTAATGGATAAATGTGGACTGCCAACACTCAGAAAAAAGATTACTACCAAATACTTAGTTAAATTAATTTGGTTGTTTTAACACAAAATTCTGAGCTAGATAAACCAAATCTCTTGTTTAAATTAGAAAGTTAGTATTTTCTTTTTTGGTTACTACAAAAAGTGAGTGAAATTTGAGTTACCAGGATGTTGGTACGTAGTTTTACCAAAAAAAAATTTAACCAAAAAAAAATTTGTTAGGTGAACAATATTCTTGTTATAACTAACCAAATATTTTGGTTTATCTTAATTAGTTATTTTGACCTATAAGTTTTGTCATATAAACTAAGACTTAAATTCTAGCGAATCAATAAAATTCGCTAAATCATTGTGATTATACTTTGAATGTAAGTTCAAAGTATTTTCATTATGTTTGTAGTTTGATCACTGTATTCTGATGAGACGCTCGGATTTTTTAATGTAAAGAATTCAATGTTTCATTAGTTCGAAATCAAACTTCCAACGTGTTGATTTGGTAACCCCACCTTGATGTAATGTAATGTTGATGTAATAATAACTAACTAGCCGACCTGTGACTGATAATCAGTCACGTGAATACATTTTATTGAATTTTTGGTTAAGAAATGATTAAGAAGATTTAAAAAGATTAAAAAGATTAAAGATGTTAATTTGATGCACGTTTATCAAAAAAAAAGTAAATTCAAATACGCAGTTAATTTTTAAATGTTAAACGGCAAGCACGCGATCAAATACACACAGTATGACTTACGTGCCAAGTCAAATATTTATATCTCAAACGGGAAGCGCGCGCTCGGGGTCACATGACCATTTATGCGCACAAACCAAATATTCAAATCTCAAAACTTCGGCTGGAGACATTTTCATTATCCACTGCAGCAGTTGTTTTGCGAAATGCATCCAACTGCTTTTCGTTTAGCAGTTGAGTTCGTAATTCAGCTTTTTCGGCTTCTCGAACTGTATCGAAGACTTGCACTTCTACGGGACTTCTCGATGGAGTTGGTAAGTCGATCATAGCGCAAGAAAGTTCGTGCTGTATACGAATTATGTTGATATCGTGGAGAACCAAATTTTTTGGTACGTTTTCAATATGGTGTCAGCTGTAATAAAGAGTCATGTCAATCAACGTTGACAAAAGCAACAAATATAAGCGAAAGTCTCTCGAAGCTGTTTTGGCATTTGACAGACTGCTGTTTCTGTTGAACAGTGATCCCATTCATCATCGTTTACCAGAAAGCAACCGCAGGAACAAGTGCTCCTCATCTCTCAAGCTTACTGAATACATTCGTGTAACAACCTTCTCTCCACCTCTTTCACGAAGTTGCAATTTACCGCGTACGTAAACGTAATGGTGGGGAATGTCTTGTTAGGAAATGTTGTGCATTTTGATCATTGAAGTTGAGCTGAAACCATGACTCAAGCTTCGTTCGGCCAGTTTGTGCTGCAAGCAACGCTTCATCTTCATTAATTGCTTCGAATGTAATTATATGTTGATTCGGTAGGTGAGCAGAAAGACACATCACGGCATAAGATCGATCATACTTTTTCGACTCGATAAAAAATAAACATAGTAGCTGCCACCTGATGAACAAAATATAAATCATATAGTTTGCTATGAATCATGGGGGATTAAAACTATCATAATAATGAATTTGATAATTCTCGTTCCCCTTGTAGACGTAGAAACCAACGCTATCTACATTCGATGAAAATCGCTAATAACAAATTCATAGTTTTAATAAAGCAAACTCATGGCAAACTCACGTAGCATCAAATCTTGGAAATTTTCTGAAACCACATGAAGTACCCGTTTCGGGTACTTCTCGGTGGGATTTTTCCGATTTTTCTAGCCTATGTTTAGGGGTCATTTTAGGGTTGAAAAATTAAGAATATTAATATAATAGATAGATAGATAGAAGATAGATAGAAGCTGACCTTCGACTGAATAATCAGTCACGTGAATACATTTTATTGAATTTTTGCTTAAGAATAATTAAGAAGATTTTTTAAGATGTAAATTTGATGCACATTTATCAAAAATAAAGTAAATTCATATGCACGGTTATTTTTTAAATCTTAAATAGATAGAGTGTCATGACAAAATTGTATTTTTACACTCACAACTATTAACACCAAAATGTATGTAAAATCATTTTATGTTCTCTGTTTTGTTTAATTGAGATTCAATTACAAATTTTCTACTCATTTTGTCATCACAGTGTTATGACAAAAACATCGGCAATTTTAATAAATTTTGTCATTGTCATGGTGTAATGCGCATGATCATAGATTCAATATAAACATATTTTGTCATCGCATTCTGGCGTCGTGACAAAATTTTGCTGAAAACACCTGAGGTACCCGTTTCAGCTACTTTCTGGTGGAATTTTTCCGATTTTAGCAGAGGCACACCGCTATATTTATGTTGACCTACCCTGAAAAATTTAAACGGATCGGATCATGTTTAGGAGTCATTTTAGGGTTGAGTTTGAAAAAATTAAGCGTATTAATATAATAGATTATTAGTAAAATAATTTTTTCCCTTGGTTAATTAACAAAACAGTTAGTCACTGTTACCAATTATTTTCCATTTCTATCCATTAAATTAACCATATGTTTTTGGTTATATTAACTAAGTTATAAATTAAATAAGCAGGATTTGGTTATTTTAAATTAAAATTTTATTCAACTAAGATCTTGTTCGTTTTTAACTAAGAAATTTGGTTGATCGAAAATCACCAAGATTTTGGCAAAATAGACTCAGATTTTTGTTTCTTTTGACCCAAGTTTTTCTCTGAGTGAACGAAGTTTGAACCGTTATATCGGATTCCGTTATAGAAATGGCGCAGTTACACACTCTGCGACGCCTTCCATCTTTGGTTTTACCTGCCGTAAATCTTTCCTCAATAACAATCTCTGGCATCTATATTGCATCGCTTAATCACGTCCTTCCCCCAATAAATTTTAGATGTCGACGAAAGGATTTAGAATTCGAATACTGCTTTTCTTTGATTGCTGGCGTTTTGATCTGATGTTGCTTATCTCGATGATGAAATATTCTTCTTGTTTGGCTTCCTTTGAGTTCTATCAGCACGGATTCACTCTGGTTTTTACTAACATCTTACCTCCGTTCTTCTTCCATCAGTTCGAATTCATCATGCTTTAAATTTTGGTTTGGCCAGCGTTCTCGTGATAAACTTAACCAATGAGGACCATGCAACGCATCTGCAGTAAACTACTGCAGCAAATGCCTTTTCTGATGAGTTACAAAAACCGTGTAGCTCAAATTGGTCCTATTTCTTTCCGTACCATCTGGGAATTCTTATTCTTTCAAATTCCGGTAGTTCTTCCTTGATCATTCGCCACCCCTTTGAAACAGGATCACAATGGTCACAGCAATTGAAGCTAGCCAACCCATTGGATCAAAAAATCGTGCCGATTGAGAGAGTACTTATCCCTTCGTTCAAACCGATTCGTTTTTAATTGAAATTTTGAACTGGAATTGGTCACCGATTGGGTTCTATTGAATACCAAGCAATTTGATGTATGCTTCTCCTTTTTTCATATTTAGTGTAACGTTCTCTTTATCTTCTGGTGAAATTTTCTCTAATGAATTAGTGTAATTTGATGACCATTCACGCAACTGAAATCCATACGACTTGAGGTAGGCGGTAATGGATTTTTGGATTTCTTAAGCCTCCTCGATGGTGTGACACACTGGCATAAAATTGTATACGTATAAGTCGGGCAATAATTTCTTTGCAATTATCGGCTTTTTGGTTATTAAACTGTTTCCAATCTCTTGTAAACACTCTATTGCAAGATACGGTGCCGATGCTGTAGGTAGACATCGTAAGTCGGTGATGCTTTGGTGATTGATTTGTATTACACCGCCATAGTATCCTGTGATAATCCGTATGCTTCCGGGTGTAATACTATTTGTCGGACCATTTTCTCGACGTCTGCTGTAAATACGAGAATAGATGAGTGGCTCGCATTCAGTCGGCCCGACCATCAACAAATCGCTAAATGAAGTTCTATTTGATGACTTTAATGATGCACCAAAAACAACTGTTAATTTTGTTGTAGAACTGGAATCTCGAAGTACCCCATGCTGAGGAAGATAGTATATTCCATTGGCTTGGTTTAACTCATCTGCTGGTATTTTATCTGCTGGGACTTCTCAATTATGTGCATCGTTTCGGAATTTCCATTCCATTGCTTCAACTCTTCTCAATGCTCCGCGAGTTGTATTTCCGTAATGCAGTGATGTTGCAGCATTCCTTTCTTTCCCTTCGACTCACGCCAGAGCAATGCTTGCAAATTGTTGAAATTTTTTATCACAATTTTAAACAAAATTTTGTTCAGTGATGAAGCTCACGTTTGGTTGAATGGGTACGGTAATAAACAGAATTATCGGATTTGGAGTGAAGATAATCGACAAACCTTTCCCGAAACACCATTATATCCAGAGAAAATTACTGATTGGGGCGCATTATGGGCCGGCGGGGTCATTCGTCCAAATGTATTCATAAATGATGATGGCCAAAATATTATTATGATATGTAGTTACTAAACAGGACAATTTACTCAAAGAAACATTTGATGAAAGACTAGTTTCACGTAAAGGTAATGTTAATTGGCCATCGAATTGGCAATTGGTCACTTGCCTATGCCGATAAACCAGAGACGATGGAACATTAAATTAATTAAGAAATTGTAAAAATAAACTACCAATTATCCAAGCTAGTCACTATTTAGATCCTTGTCAAGTAAGCCCAGAATTACGTCCCGGAAAAATAAAAAAAATATCATCCGTGTTACCCCAGCCCAGAATTTAATATAGTAATTTCGTTCAATCTCGAAATTTCATTGTAACTCAGAAATTAAAATCAAATTTTAAATATTAAAATAAACATTAAAAATTATGTAAAAATAATATAAGTTTAAATTAAAAAGACTGAATTAGTTTAGCACTGTGTAGCGAAGTGGGTCAAACTCTTTGATTCGCGGTAATATAACTAAAATTTTTCTACATAACAAAACAGCGATTGGATGTGTTTAAAATGTCAAAATAATTTCCGTTTTAGAAACGAAGACAAGGTTGCACGAACTAGTACTAGTCTACCAATCTCTAGTTGTGAACAGTTTGCACGCTGTGAACCGAGATGGTTTGGGTCAATGTGGTACCGAGTTTATATAAATTCCAAAATGGTTCCAAAAGGCCAGAAACAGAATATATTGTATAGCCCGTGTCGACCAAAGAACACTTCGTTACTGGCTTCTGATGCAGCAAGACATACCCTTTTGGCTATTATAGTGTTTCGATACCAGACTAACTCAAACCATCATAGTTCCGTTCACAACATCCACATCGGTTTGAAATTAAAACAAGAACTATACAATACAAGCTCATGTCGAATAAAACACACCTTGTTACTGGTAGAATAGAAATCAGATGGAATCCGATGTAGAATAGACAATCAATGAAAAGCTAGACGAAATGCAAGGTCTTTATTTAAAGCTGCAATTCGAGCGGTACAGAGAATTTTACTTTATTTTACCTTTAACTTATAATCTGGGTCCAATTAAGAATGTGTGCGCTCATTGTAAGGTTGTAAAACGCAAAAACGAGAAAACGATCTGTTGTCACAACGGAAAAGTTTCATTGCCTCAAATTTCGACTTCTTTTCCAAATACATAATTAAGAAATCTTTATTCCAAATACGTTGATCCAATGGTTTCCGAACTTTTTTTTCCCACGTGGCGATTTTGTGTTCACTCAGAATACTCTACATATAGCCGAACAAAGCCGATGAGGTACGCTGTAAATTAACTTCATACAATAGTCTGCGCCAGTTTCGTTCCATTTGTTCTGCGATTAAATCGCATAATTCGTGTACATTATTGGAGCGCTTCTCAACAATCTTAGTGTTTAGGTGATCCCAAAGGTTTTCGATCGTGGCTACTATAGAACCCGGTATTTTGGTATCTTTGAGGTTTTTTTTGTTGATGATTCCAGGTGCGTTGTCTTGTTGAAGTATATGAAAAGTTCACCAATCAGACGTCTTCCATCCTTTTTTAAACCGGTTTTCAGAATTTCCAGGTACATTTTGGGAATGATCTTTCCTTCTATGATGCAAACACTTCCAACATTTCGTTTTTGATCTTTAAACGTTGGATTTGTACATGCATTTTACCGTATGAATAATGCATAGTGATTTGAGTTTCATCGGACCATAGCACCTTAAGCCAATAGCTTAAAGTTTCAAAAGCATATGTTTTTCACAAAATTGCGAACGCTTCTGCTTGTTTACTTAAACGTACGGTACTTTTCGTGGAGAGTATGCTTTTAGTTTTAGACCAGGTGAGTGTATCCTACGGCAAATAGTCGCTTTCGATACTGGTTCTTTCAACTGATTTTTTATTTCACTCAATGAAATTCGATTGTTTTGTCTAACTGGAATATGAGTTTTTTGTCCGTGCGACCGCTAGAACATTTTATCAACTTCTTTTTTAAAAACTTTCCAATTGCAGATTTTGTTCTTTCCAAACCCTGAACACTGAAAATGTTGGATTCGCCATGATTCTTCAACTATTTTATGAGTCGTTTTTCCTCCGACGAAAGGTATTTTCCCTTTGGCATTATCGATATTACATTACCAGGTATTCACTTATCTTATTTTGATGTTGTTCAAAAATTCTGTTTAGTTTTTCTATTATTTACCCAGTTATTAATCACAACTTCCCTTTTATCATCGACCTACTCCCTACGATAACACAATACGACTACGGCACATCTTAAATAATTTTTAACTCTTTTTTAGTCTCTTTTTTACTTTACACGCTATTGTAGGTGTAGCATACATACCTGCGGATTCAATTGCGGTGAAATTCTGCAGTTTTGAGTTGAAGTTAGTCGTTGCTCAAAATATTAGTTTCTTTGGTACGCCATTTTGCTTGTCAAATTTTTCATTTGTAATTTTCACTTGGACGGTGAACAAGCCATATAAATATTTCTCAGTAGGCGTACATTTTTTATTAGTTTGACGTTTCAATTTTCGGAGTGTAGAATTTTGTAACATATTAATGCACGATTTACATGTTCCAATTTTTTTTTCCAGTAAAAAATGAAAGGTTAAGTATATTACGATTTTCGTTTGCGAGAGGAGCACGAAACAAATTCCAGTAAATAAAATTGGATTTTTTTCTTTTTAATTTGAGCAAATGTTGGCATAAAACTGGGAATGTTGCCATAAAATATAGTTTCTACGAGTATTTTTATGGCAGTAAAATAAAAAAAATTCAAAAAAGTTTCAAATAAACATCAAGCAGCCATAAACATGATTCAAACAAAACGAGCAAACATGAGCGGTAATTAAATATTTTATTTTTACTTGCAATTCGATGTTGTTCGTTATATAATTTAAACGCAAGCTGTTCGAACTGTCAAAATTTATGGGACATACAAAAAAAATTATAGCATTGCCTTATTTGTTTATATTGCTGACTCTTTTTAACTAGTAACTGTTTTTTTATATGCGTGCAGCTCTATTTTTCAGTAAAAAATTGGTTGGGAAAAAAAATTGGAACATGTAAATCGTGCATTAATCTTTTTTTTTCATTATAATTCAAACGACTGGTTCCGATAAATATTCCTCAGTAGGCGTACATTTTTTTAATTACCCTACATTCATAGTATTGTTTTCATCGTTGTTTTCGATTTTGTTTTCAGATTGTAATATGTTGTTGTTACATTTTCCATATAAAACAGTTATCGTTTCCATTGTAAAAATATTTGCTACTCGTGCATTAACAGTGTACCGAAAACAACCAAATATGCATGTGTAGTAATTTTTAGTTTCTAATTTTTTTTGTTAATACATATTAATATTTGGAATTGAAATTGATGTTAATTAGTTAAATTTGTTGTTGGGCCAAAATAAGTTCAAAACAACATCGAAAACAACGACCTAAACAATACTTTGAATGTACCCTTAGTTTGACGTTTCAATTTTCGGAGTGAAGAATTTTGTGGTGGTGTTTTTTTGCGCTGCTGTCGTGAGATGGCCGTGAAATATCCCGAAGTGAAATTTGAAGTATTAGGATAATGTGTGCTTAAACATGGAGCAGGATCCACGTTAATATAATGTGCTTGTTATGCCAAATTGACATTTGTTTTGTATGGTGACATTTTGAGTGATTTGTACGCTGGTCTAGTTGGTGGTTTAAGCGCCAAAAGATATAACTAGAACCGCCATTGCGTAGACCGACTTTTTGTTTCCTACCTTATTTTTTTACAACTATATTATGGATTAAATCCAAGAAATTTTAATCCTCTTAAAATTTAATAAAAAATTTGATTTTTTAATAAGTTTTGAATTTTTATTTGTTACTTCATATCAACTACAGCCCCTTCATCACTATCGTTGATACCGCGTTATGAGGGTACCATCTTTACCAGACACAACTAATGATAACCCCGAATCACATGCAGCAATAAAAAATAGTGGCGTATTTGCCGAATATGCTGGCCGTGATCGGTTTATAATGGCCATCTAATCCTGGGAATCAATTCGCGTTGCGTGAAATAATGAATATGAAACGTTTTTTTCATTGGCAATCTAGTAGTTTAAATTATTCGCATGTAGTTTTAAATTTTACTGTGTGAAATCAAAATTTATTATGGGGAATGCAAACCTACTCGATTGGTAGTGAAAAAAACTTTTCCTTTTCATTATTTCACGGAACGCGAATTGACGCCCTGTAGAGAATTCCGTTCAGGCATACTGTATTCTACGAATGATGACGATGGAGTTAGTTGAATTTGTATATCCCTTTCTCAACCAAAAAAAACAATTTAAGTCCAACCCACACAAATGTGCGAGTACAAAATCTTAGTATGTAATGGCGTTTTTGATAAAAAATTTCGCTTGATTTGAAGTAAAACCAACACAATTGTGTGTATAGATATAGTTTTTATTTTTCGAACCAAAACAAGTTAAAAAGCAATTCACAAATGTGTAAGTTTGTTGAAAACACATACAAAACTAAATTTTTGCCATGTGACTTTTGCCCTACCCGCACAATTATGTTACCAGGTAGCAAAAGGGATATTAACCGATGGTGAACTGCTAGTCCAGTTGATGGTCAGGGTGTCAGCGAACAAGTTTTACCATTCGGAATTATTGTAATTCTCGTTTCGCTTTTACGTTGCTTCCGTTAATTTCCTATGTCTGTTTTGTTTACTGGATCGGCCAGTAAACTGCGGGAACGATTGCGACAATCGTTGTATCCACAAGTATGCATTCAGCATATAGTGTTTTCATATGGAAATTTGTTCCATTGCGAAAAGAGTTCTAGAAAAAGTTGATATACTTTTTCAACACGCCAGCAAATGATGTACACTGTTTTATTTTTTTTGTAAAATTAAATGTGTTGAATTTAGTTGAATGTTAAAGAATATTTAAATTAAAAAACTATAAATTAATAGAAGAAAAGAACAAAAATTCAGTGAGTCATCAAGAAGTTTCTTATCTTATTCTGTATTGAAAAGAAACGCTGTGGTAGATATACTTTTGCGACACACTGTAAATTTAAAACCTCAAAATTTAGAGGACATTTTGATGAAAAACTTTTAATGAGGCCGTCTTTTCTATATAATTTTTCTACATAATTAGCCGTACAATCATCTCTAAAATATTTTGACGAAATTACGCATGTAAGGCATCATTTTCTGTGATGCTCGAACAACAAAGTAACAATTTAAATAAAAATAAATTAAAAAAACTAGAAAAGCTGGGATGAGGGTGTTTATTCTGCCCATATTTTGGGTAATTTTTGATTTTCCATAAACATTTTTCAAATTTTGGTTCCTGCAAATGGATAAAACCTACAGATTTTGTACGAATTGTCATTTTGAATCAATTGTGTTTGTACACCCTGTACTTTTTTACGATTTGCCATTTACATGAATTGGCACAATACCACATACAAATTTTATACCACAAAATCACAGTTTAGTAATATTGACAATAAGGCTGAAACAGAATACACTTATACATGAGTAGACTCAGTTCGTTAAAAATAAGTTAATTATAAATATTAAAAAATATTTATATAATTAATTTAATAAGTTCGATATACACAATATAAAATTATAATTAATTAAAAAAATATCATTAATTATTGGATACCAAGCATAAATGTACATTGTCATTGTGTATACATCACAAATATTATTGTAACTTTAACCCTATTCGCTTATCTTGACGGATTATGCCGTTTCATATGATAACAGTTGTCATTGGATTCCGTTGCGATTTCGTACGCCCACAAGGGTTGATTTAATTAAATAATAGAATACAGAGCACAGTAAAATACTTTGTAACAATTCGATTTTTATTATATTCATTTCATCAACATATTTTTGTTGTTTTACTGTTATGTTTGCTATTTATTTAATTTAATTATTATGAATAATTTTTTTTATTTTATTATTTTTATAAAAAAATTCTTGTTTTTTAATTTTAAACAACAATTGGCATTTTGTTGATTTTATATACATTGTTTGTATGTGTGTGTGTGTGTTATCAACATAAAATTATTGATCACTTGCCAACGACACCAACTTACGCTATGATTTGTTATTATTCTTGGTATGTACAGTGTTTCGCATTTATGTATTTATAAAGCAGGATATAGCTGATAACAATATTTAATAATACCCGAAATGAAACAAAAATCACGAAATTTATTATTTATGATTCGTGACAATTATTATTTTGTCTGGTTGATGCTATTTAAATATACAACAATGAAAATTGCAATATGCGGACGGCATGGGTGGTTGGGCTTGGGTTATTTATTGTCTTGTATCTTTGATAAGACAGAATATACATAAACAAAATATACATGTACGAGTATATATGGCAGACATTTTTTATTATAGTGTTGTATTAAATTGGAAAGAATTAGAGTGTCTATAGTGTCTGTTATCATTTGCGATGAATTTTATAGAATTTTTGTGTACATCAATCCCTCGATTTACATGGTAGATTGGTTCCGCAGAATACCATTGGCAAAGGTATTACAATTGTAACGCTCTCAATCAGGCATCAATATTTTTCTAGCAATAATTCGAAGAAACAACTTGGCTATGACGATGTCAGCATTGGTTTCCGGTAGATTTACTTTGCGTAAAAATGTGGCTCTACTAACCCCGTTGAAGACATATTATTTTTCTAGTCAAATATGTGTCAAATCTCTTCAATCAGTCGAACGGGGATTTTATCTTCACACATACACTTAATGCAAGGGCCTTTATAATTTCGAGGTTTATCAGGTTTGACCTCACTATACTGACTCAATGCCAGATATGGAATCATTCTTAGAAATAATGCTTTATTCCAATCCAATGTGGCGAAATCATAAGCAGTGCAGATTGTTGGGAAAATAAATTTTACTGATTACAGTAAAACCACAGAACACTACAGAAACGACAGTTAGAAACCATAGTTTTTTGACATTACTCCTAAAAATAATCCTCTCTCTTCAACTATCTGCCAAATTGTTTCTGACATCATTTGTCAAAACAGTGATCGAACAGCGAATTCAGTATCAATGACGGAAAAATATACGTTATGCAAAATATGTGATACAACTTTTACACAAATCAGACCGCTTCAAATACATTTGCAGAGCCATACGTTAATTCGTTTCAAAATGTGTCTGTGTGCGCGAAACTTCGATTTAACCAAAATTACACCAAACATCGAAGAAGATCATGATACATTAAAAAGATCATGATACATTAAGAAGATGATGATACGAATATGATTTTTTTTGTTTATCCGATTCTGCAAAATCAGTTGTTTTGTATTGATTGTGGACTACGAAATTTCCAACGGAATCGCTTCTAAATCGTCACTTTAAACGCCAATGTAACAATAAACTGCAGGAATACACCATGCAGTGTACATGGCAATACAGTTACGATTTGCATAACGAGAAATTTCATTCGGGCAAAAAGGGGGGCCGAAATAGAACCGGGCGATAAGAAATCAAAATTGGCAAAAGAGAAACTACATTTCCGTTATAAAGCCAATACTATCAAGGTGTTCATACCAAAAATCGCAATCGCTTCCTTCATATACACTTGGGTGCAAAAAAATCACACATTGCTCAATTTTCCACTAAAGTTCAAAAATATCAACAAAAAAAATCCAATATTTGTTTAATTCTTTTATTGCAGATTCAAAGTCTATTTCAATACCTATCCATTGGTACCGTTTTTGTACTTGTACCATGTCAACAAAGTGATTTTTTGTCAAATGCATATAGCAGGCTTTCGAATTAAATTCGAATAATAATTCAACAAGATCAATACAATAGCATGCCATGAAATATCTCACTCGGAATTGTGATCATTCGCATGACTCGACGCTTATCCTGAACGATCCTCTATTGATTACGTCTACAACCGGAGCAAAGAAATGGATACCACACCAGAGGTAGCCGCACAAGCGCCTGCACTAATTTATGCGGGGCAGCACCAAAGTGAAGTGGCTCTACAACTAAATTTAAGCCGATTCTCCGTTCGTCGAGTGTGGCAGAGATATCAGGAAACTAGTGACGCTGGAACGGTGGCTCAAAGAAGTTCCTGAAGTCAAAGTCGAAATTAATCGCAGCCCACTGACGAGCTCATCTTGAGTTCGCTCGAGAGCATTTGAATTGGACAGAAGAAACAGCAGAAAAATGGAGAACAGTCCTGTTCTCTGACGAGTGCAGGATGTACATATGACATCGAAGGACGCGGAAGAGTATACAGAAGACAAGGGGAGCGATGTGCGCAATGTTGCATTGAAGAACGTGTCTCGTATGGTGGTGGATCGTGCATGTTTTGAGGAGGCATACATTATAGGCGAAGACAGATCTTGTATTCAGCACACGAGCCAATACTGGCTGTCGATGAAGAGGAATGAATTCTCAACTGTACATTAAGGAAGCACTTAAGGAGTACGTCGTACCTTTTGCCGGGTTTACACATACGGCTGGTGTAGTATACCAGTACCTTCAAGAGGTGGATGTGCCTGTTATGGAGTGGCCAGCTCGAAGCCCGGACCTCAATCACATCGAAAATTTATGGGAGGAGTTGAAAAGAAGGGTTCGAACCAGAGATGTTGCTCCAACGAGTCTCCAGGAGCTGCAACAGGCGATCGTAAAGGAATGGGAGGCGATACCTAAAGATTTTGTGAAAACTTTGGTGAAATCAATACAGCACCGAATGGAAGCCGTCATTAAGGCCAGGGGAGCGAAACTTCTTATTAATAAAACTGTTTTTTTTTGTATATTTCAATATTTTAATTCGACTTTTACCCCTAATTTTTATGCTGGCAAATTCACAAAAACGTGTACCTCAGATGTTTATCCCCAAAAATCAGTTTAATAGCACGTATAAATACAAAAACGTACCACTGGATAGGTATTGACATAGACTTTGAATCTGCATTAAAAAAAATTAAACAAATATTGGATTTTTTTGATATTTTTGAACTTTTGTGGAAAATTGAGCAATGTGTGATTTTTTTGCACCCAAGTGTAGAATACGATTTATTACCAATGTGTTGGTTTGCGGATTCAGTAACTCAAAAAATGCTATCTATTATCTGTCGATCTAAACTATTTTTACCACTCCTATTTTGAAGTAGAAGGTCAAATATTCGAGGCAAAAGAAATTAATACAAAACTGTGTTATGCCGCTTCTGTATATAATCTGTGGAAAAGTGTTGCTAAAAGTTTGAAGTGAAAAGTGACGTAAAGTGGTATATAAAGTAAAATCTGATATATTTATAAAAACAATAAAGTTTAGTGAAAAGCTGTATACTGACACTCTATAAACAGTATTCCTGCGTGTTGCTTATGACATTAAAGTGGACATTTCATCGATCATTAAATTTAAATAATTATAAAGTATAATGGAAAGCGATATAAAGGGTTATTCAATAAGAGTGTCCTAATTTTCGATAGGAATTACAGCCATTTGAATATCATTTTTGACAGCTGTCATTATCATTACTGCTCAGTAAGGTTAGACATTTTGGAAAATGGAGTGATACACATTGCAATCACATTTTGAAATTATTAAAACCTATTTTCAAAATCAGTGTTCTGTTCGCCAAACTTATCGTGCACTTAATCGTCCTCTGAACGTATATTCATTAATTATTCTTTGCTTGATGTAAGAGTACCAATAAGACAAAGAAATGCATGAAGTGAAGAAAACATTGCCACCATAGAAGAGAGCGTACGAGAGGATCGTAATTTATCAATTCCACGACGTTCACAACAATACGGCACAACAAAGGACAGTGCTTAAAGACATATAAGATCCAACTAGTCGTAGAACTGAAGCCATTGGACCATCATAAGCGTCGTTTATTTGCTGATTTTGCGTTGGACAAATTGGAGAATGAAGAAGATTTTACTGGGAAATTTTGTTCAGTGATGATTCTTATTTCTATAGTTAAACGGCTATGTCAACAAACAAAATTACAGAAGGTGAAGTCAAAACAATCCAGAAGTCATTCATCAAAGCCCATTGCATTCAGAAAAATAAACTGTATGGTGTGCTTTTTAGGACGGTGGTCCTTATTTTTCGGGAGGTATCGGATTCGAATCCCAATAGGGGCAGGATACAAAAAAAAAATTTCATCATCTGATTACTATCAGTGATAAAAAAGAACACAACTATGTCCTCCTGTCAGCGTGCAGTGCTATAGGCTGGGATGTAGCTATGCAATGTGCACTTGGTTTTACGTAAATTGGACCTGTAGCCTTACGTCCTCGATTGGGCAGACAAGTAATATACACTTAATATATACTACACTACACATCGGAAAAATCTTAGAAATTAATGAAACCAGAAAGAAAGAAATTTCCAAGAGGATTGCTGTTGCTAATAAACAATTGGAGTCAATTGGAGAAATAAAATCTGGAGAAAGTACATTAGAATTGTTACTGTTAGAGCAAGTGGGCATAGCGGTAACCGGATAGGGATACACTTCGGAAAAATGGGCCGATCTTACTTAAACAGCTATATCCTAATTTGAGAAATACGAAGGTCGTCATAATTGTTCGTGAGAAATAAACGCCCACAAATAATATTTTAATCTATTTGAGCTACTACTAGTAGCTATGTACTTGAGCTAAAAAAATATTCGTGTGCTGTTGGTATGTATATGAAGATATCTCACCTATCTATCACAGAATATAAAACACTATCATTAGGCAACACTAATCAAGACAGAAAAAAAAACACTTACTCTTAAGTGAAGATAGCCCAGCCCAAAATTTGCTTCAATTGATTCACAATAAATAGGAATTTGTGAAATTATGCCATCCCGAAATTTATTAGAAATGACGTTAAATACAAAAATCGTTTATTGTAAATTTTTCAAATTTTAGCCGTGCAAACGTTATTCACATGCCCTGTTTTTAGGAAAATTAGAAAAAAATCGTTCCGTGATTAGTTTTTAAAATTGTGCCAGATATATCCAAACAAATCCTACTTAAACAAAAATTACATTAAAATTTGGTACGTTAAAAGGATAAATTTGTGGGATTAAGGATATGTGGTTTTGAGTAGGGCTTTCTTCCGGGGAATTAAGAATTAAATTTTTTTTGAGAAATCTAGTTTCCCGGGAATGGCCTTGATATTTACCGTAAAATAAATTTCAAAACTTCTAACACTTTTAAATTAGTTCTATGGTTTATTGCTCAATAATAAAGCACCTTTGGATGATTTCAAGGTTTTGTGATATTTTTATTTTAAATTAGAGAACTAGATCGCGATAAGTACACGTCTTTTGATTTTGTTGTCATTTCAATAAAAAAAGAAATGAGGCATCTCTCGGCCAAATGTAAATGTTTTTTGTGATTGAAACATGATGGACGATTTACGTGTGTTATTTTTTTCCAGTAAAAAAATGAAGGGTTAAGTATATTACGATTTTCGTTTGCGAGAGTAGCACGAAACAAATTTCAATAAAATAAAAGGCACGTTCGATTGGACTAAATTAACTGAAGTAGTAGCTACATCTGAAGTTATTGAAGTGAAGAGAATGTTCGATTGACAGCTCTTCACTTCAACTACAAATTGAGTAACTGAATTAACTGAAGAGATAGTTTGCTCGTGTAGATACTTCAAATAGGTTTTTGTTTTGTTTTGACATTTTAATTTGATGGTTTTCAATTAGCCATTAATCGTAAATAATTTAAAAATAAAAATCGAAATATTGGCAGCTAGTTATTTTGACAATTATGAGTATCAAATGATCATCTTCTTCTCTTCAGTAACTCAATTAAATGAAGAGTAACTCAATTCCTAAAGTGAGGAGTTGTTGCCCTTCAATTGAGCCGAACACGCCTAAAATATTGGATTTTTTCTTCTTAATTGAGCAAATGTTGGCATAAAACTGGGAATGTGCTATAAAATATAGTCTCTACTAGTATTTTTATAGACGTAAAATGAAAAAATTCAAAAAAGTTTCAAGTAAACATCAAGTAACGATAAACACCATTCAAACAAAAAAAGCAAACCATACTCATGTAAATAATTTAAAATAGTTTTATTTTGCAATTCGATTTTGTTCTGTTTGGACTGTCAAAATTTATACAAAAGATACATAGCATTGCCAGTTTTGTTTACATGTTGCTGATTCTGGTAACTTTTTTCATATAGCTCTATTTTTCAATAAAAAATTTGATTTTGATTAATAAATAATTTCCATGAGCGTGAAATGGAATTTATTTTGGATTTTGGTGTAAAGTAATTTTGAAATTTGGCATTTTGTATAGGAATTTGGGTTTTTTTAATTTATTTTTGAATTTATTTTATTGGAATTAGGTTGCTTAGAATTTTTATTTTGGAATTCTGGGTTTTGGGAATTGTATCCAACCCGTTCTGGAATTTGGCCATTCTGATATTCAAATCTGGTAGGTATGTAAAACTAGATTGGAATTTTAACGTAAATTTTGAATGAATTTATGGAATTCGACCATTCTGTTCCGAATTTTGTGAAATCTTAACCAATTATTTACAAATTTGGTATTCTGAAACGGATTTGGAAATTAAAATGAATTTTGGGTGAAATTCTAATGCTGAATAGAACTAGACAAAGGATTTCATTGCTATAGTCAAATTTTATTTGTATAGCAGGATTGGAAATTTATCTTCGATTTCGTATGAAATTCTAAATTTTGGCAATTTTGAAACTAATTAGTGATGTTAATAACAAATCATATTTCATTAAAAAATAGCCGCTCTTTTCAACACGGCAATAAAAAATTCATTTCATTAAAAGAATCGATAAACTATATTCGAATTAAATCATAAAAAATGTTAAAATCAAATTTGAAAATTATCAGTTGAGAAAAGGCCAATTTTTTCCCCTATAACTGAGTGCCATACAAACGCTTAACTTGACCTTAATTTGTAGTTCCATTTATTTTGACCAAAATCAAAATTTCAACTAACACAAACGAAATTAATGAAACTAGCAAGAGTTTTGCATTTTTCATATCTGTCGGAACGAAAAGCTTTCATGTCCTTCAAAACCTTGAAAATCACAAACTTCGCAACTAATCCAATTTATGTTTTTATTTCAGATACACTTTTGAGATACTTGAACCTCGCACTACTATTGGTAAGTAAACATGAATTTTAATACGTCTATGCTCAGAATTTACTATTTCGAAGGGAAAAGCTAGTTCCCAATTATATTTTAACCGTTTTATTTACTTTACAAAATTTTGGTAGAGAAACCGAATTTATTTACAATTATTTTGAAATAAGACTAAACAAGCAATTTTTTTTTTAACATTGGAACTTCCTCGTGAAGTTTACCAATGTGAAATTAAATTTTCATTTTTCTTCGCAAAAGAAAAAAATTGACGTGAAAAATTCATTTATCGTACCCGTAAAATTTTATTGCTGTATTTCTTGCAAAACTGGGTTTGTTAAAATGTAGAAATTTTGTTCGATTTACCCCTTGGGGAGAAATGGAAAGGTGAATCTTGTGACCTTATACTACGAACGTATAGATCTCGAATACACTACACTAACGCGGAAAATTAAACTTAGCAGATTTTTGGCAAAAATTGTCTTCTATGTATAATCAAAAATGATTATTCCTTCTTAAATTTCCGAAGATCAATATGGAAGCGGCCACTTCCGGGACACTAATATTCAAAAAAATTCGTAAGAATCTCTCAACTAATTTAAAACAGTTTAATTGTAAAGTTTCATTTCGAATAGGCAATCCGCCTGGATGTCGAATTTTTGTGAAATAAATATTTTTTATCAAAACTCGTCAATTCTGGTAAAATGTAAAAATGATTTGAACAATTTTTGTTTTTAATCTATCTCTAACTTACGTCTTATCTCTAACTTACTTTTCAAAATAAATGCAAAACACGAAAAGGTCTTATAAACACCGGTGGACCGATTTCTTCTAAACATCAATGGGACCTCCCAATTTATGAAGAAAAAAAACAAATATGTATGGAGTTTCATTTTGATCACTCAATTCGTTTGGGCCTATGACCGCATAAATTTAGGTAAACTAATGAACCGAAATATTGTTGAATAATTAATGTAGAATGTTTCAGTTGATAATCGTTGTTCTTGAACATGAATAACTTTTAAAAATCTTTACAAAAAATGAAAAACCTGTCCGGTTTTGCCGAACCGGTGGGCCTAAATCCAAAAATAGGGCCAAAAATCACTGAAATCTTCCAATTTATGGGAAAAGTTTGTGTGAATTTTCTCCCCGATCATTCAATCCGCCTGAGCTATACAGAGAACACTGACATTTTGTCTAAACATGAACCACAAGCATTGATTTTTAGATACTACTTTTTTGTTTTCTGCTAAATAGCGCATCGTAAATCTGCAAACACCCCTATGATATTTGAGTTCGCATATACAGCATGACTTAAAAACCACTAGGTTGGTCCATCAATTTCAGTAATTTGTACCGTGAACCGCTGGTTCATAAAAAGCTTTGACTTATGTTATTGTTGCGCTATTGTGGTAGTCCGTTCGTGGTGCAAAAAATACGATTTTTTGTCCTTGACCTAAAACGAGACGAGCATGTTATTTGTCAAAACTACAACATTGTTAGTTGCCATGTTTTTTATAAGCGTCAGATTGATGTATCCGGAGCAGTGATTTTTCTTTAACAAAACTTGAATAAAACTTGCTACTAACTGGAACAATCAGTGTTTTTAAGACTAAACTGCATTTTCTAATTCAACTGGTATTCAAATGTAGAAATTTATTTAGCTCCACATGTTTATACGGAGCCGCTATCAGGACCGCGTTTTAACTTGCTGGGAACGTAGGAAGCTGAATTGTTGTTTATAACATAAAGTCAATTTAAATGTCATTTGACATATTTCAGAACATTAACAGCTTGTTTAGTGGAATTGGAATTGAATCGGAAGGTTTTGATGGTTTCGCCAATCTATAGAAGTTCCGTGAATGACATACAATTCTTTACACTTTTAACGCTATTTGCCGACACTTGGAAAAACACTTGTTTTTTCGCAAAAAGGAGGTTTTTTTGTTGAGTATTAGTATATAAGAATAATCCAACCATTGCGCTTCCAGAAACCAGGGCGTTCAATAACTATATGATAACGTACCTTAATATTTTGAACCAAATGTAAAATTTTGTGAAGGCCCCATGTGAAACGCAACTCTTTCCTTTTGAACTCTTTGATATAACCAAAGTAATTTATTAATTCTCTATACGAATTTGGGTAAAGAAGAGTAAGTAAAGTGGTTCTGAAGTTTAGTTTAATCAAATTTTGCAAAAAAATCGTGACGACATTCGTCAAAATAGCACAATAAAAATGCCTATTTCATAACTATATAAGTTTTTCTTCCTTTTTGATTATTATTTAATAAAATACCTCGATTAATTTTATATTAATGTATTTATTAATTACTTATAAATTTCAACTTTCCTTCTGTGTTTTCCTTCTACGCCTGAATTACATTTTGCATTTATTCTTTTGTCATTCCCTATCTGCCCCTACTATACTAATTATTACTTCACTCTTTCCGTTCCGCCGCTTACAACTATTGTAATATTTTACTGTGGAAATAAGGCAGCAATATTCAGGTAGAACCAAATGTAGTTCGAAAGGAGCATTTGATTTTCAGACTACCATATACGTAACAATTACCGTATTTACAGTTGAATTCAGTATCCAAAGGGTATCCGATAATTACTTAGGACTTACTAACCGCCACTCTTTCCAGCCCTAAGTTTCATAATAAATTCTAATAACTGCTGAGATTACGGCAAGATTTTTAACCTGAAGCAATAAGCAATGGTTTTCCATTTGGGACTTGACAACATTGAACTTTCACTGTGAACGCACCCTTAAACAAATAACCAAACTGTCAGTGTCAAAACATTCAATAAAGACAACATTTTCATTATAGTGAAGTACACGAACGAACAACGTTTGCAAGTAATTAAAATTAACTACAAAATTTCCGTGTCGGTGACTACAACTTCAAGAGCGTTAATTCCAATTTTTGTTCGTAATTATCGTCCCAGTAGACAAACATTTCATAGTCTAGAGAAAAAATCCAAATATTTGCTACTAGATGTTTCCGTGCCAGTGAGACAACGGGTTGGTCGAAGTGCTCAGAATATTGGTACCGTTCAAGCATCCGTCGAAAACGAACCAAAACAGTCGATTCCGAATTTTGCGAATGGATCTTGGCTTTCGACCCTTACAAGATCAAGTTAACACAAGAACTAAAGCCACTCATCATATATGAAGAGACATGTTGCAATGCTATTTCTTTGATCAATTGCATGAACTAGACATTAATGATATGTGGTTTCAAAAAGACGGTGCAACATGCCACACAGCGGGTCCTAACAATCGACTTATTGAAATCTAAATTCGATGAACATGTATATCCAGAAATAGTCCTGTCGATTGGCTGCCTAGATCGTGAGGTTTCCGTTGAAATGTGTGGCCGAGTTATCGAAAATTGGGTCCCACGAATCGACAACTGCAAACATGCCGGTGGTAGACATATAAACGATGTCGAGTTCCCTACATAAATATTTTGATTGTACTTTAAGCCAATAATAACATTTTCGAGATATCTCAAATGGTTTACGTTTTATTTAAAAAAGTTGTCACATCCTTATTGGAAAATCCTTTACGTTTAATTAAAAGATTGCAACAAATAAAGACCAAAAAATCGAAATTTTCCGTTTAGTTCCTCAAGTAAAGTCAATTTTTACGATTGGTGCAGGTTTATTGCTTTTCTTGGAACTTTCTCATTATTAGAAACACGTAGAATCCAATGAACAAGACCGAGATTGTGTCATGGCTGCGTGTATAAATGTAGAAATTTACAGAGTGCAACTGGTCAGATTAGCAAGCAGGATGTAGCTACACATCCAATGTATTGTTGGCCTCCGTAAGTTGGCCAAGAAACTCTCCGGAAACTGACTTGAATTAGAAGTAGTTGTGAGTAGTAGAAGTTGTCAACGTTGTTATGATGACGCGTAAACGCCCATCTCTGCGTGTGCGGGTTACCATATGCCACAAGAGTTCGGGAACAATCCGGACGATTGTTTCAATATACAGTATGACCCAACTCTCGATAATATTTTAATGTCCTCATATTTTTTTACAGATCTACCTTATAAATGAAATTTTAAGCCCGATAGTTTTTATTTACAGTTGTATACTCTGTACTTTTGCTTTCGAGGCTTTATGTGAAGTGCATGATGTATACCCATAGTACTATACTTACGAACAAATCGTATCCCATATCACTTGCAATATTTTGATTTCCTTAATTATTGTGTTACACTTTGCTACGAAGGACTGCTTTTCTAAATCCTGAAAAGATGGACTAGATTGGCGATCATTAGAATGCCTTACCGATTTGACATTTTTTCTAAACGGCAATTCTGAGGAAACGCTATTGGAAATGATGATACTCATAATGTTTGATTTTACTGAACTTAAATAAAGATTCAAGTTTCCCGAGTCCAATATATCCATGAAATTCTAGTTGATCATCTCAATGGCTGAAACAGCTTCAGGTCATTTAATCCAAAGCAAGCAGAACCCAAATCGAAAATCGGGAAATTTTTTAATGGGACATTTGATTAGGCCATAATGAGCCTACAATTATTTGTTTGTCTGTTGCTGTTGTTTTGCGATCTAATTTCGTTTTTTGGTTCTGGTGGCTTTTAAGTGATGAAGCCTTATGCTTTTCCTAGAACGAGCAGAATAAAAAAATGTATGTTATATGTACGACTTACATAACATACGGGACCGGATATTATTATTTGGTCAATATTTATTTACGGAGCACAATATATAAAAACGTCCGATTGATGAGCAGACTCAAAAATAATGTAATTTTTATTTAACAATTCTATACGAGTATGTACAGAAGTAGCTATATAACAAATAGAAACCAAAGTATATAAAAATAACTTTAGTACATAAGGACAAATTATAAAGGTTATAAATTGTATTTTAAGGCTTTCCAAAACTAGATATGAAAATGAAAACAGTACAGTTCTTCCTGCTTTAATTTAACAAAAAAAAAAAAAAATTATAGTTGAATCAACATCGATGTGGTTTTGGACGCAGTTCATAATGATCACGGCGGAAAACAATTGATTGTTCACTTGGATATTCGGTAGCAATTGGACTTGTGCGCTGATCTGGTGTGTCGTCATCCCAGCCAAAATCTAATACAACTTGTATATTGTTATTGTTGTTGCTTAAGTTTTGATTGCGTGTGTTTGTTGTTGTTTCTCTCAAAATTGATTTTGGTGGAGTTTGTTCTGTTGTTGATATTCGCGGTCGCAGTTGATTTTCATGACGTTTCCACTCTCCATTATTAGTTTGTACCATGCACATTTTCTTCCCGAGACATTTGGTGATAAACGCTTTCCTCCATTTTTTTTCTCTGGTTGAAAAATCGAGAGTACACTTTACTGTTGAATTGATATTTTGTTGTTGGTGTAAATTTCACTCGATGTTCTTTTGACGGTAACATTGCAGAAAGTAATGTACGAGGTTGTCGTCCATGAAGTAGTTCGAATGGAGATTTATCAATAATTGCTAGTGGTGTGGTTCGATATGTTGAAAGAAATTTCATTAATGCCATATCAACATTAATACCTTCATATAAAATTTTCTTCATAGACATCTTGAATTTTCGAACAAACCTTTCCGCTTTGCCATTGGATTGAGGGTGAAATGGCGCAGATGTCAGATGTTGAATTGAGGGCCGTTGTCACTCACAATCGTCGATGGTAAGCCTTCAATAATAAAAATTTGTTGAAGTGCACGTATGGTACATGCAGATGTGGTTTGTGTCATGGCTATGACAAATGGAAATTTTGTATATGAATTGACACAAACCGGGTACATTTTTCCCAAAAACGGACCTGCAAAATCGATGGGTAGTCTCTGCCAAAGCTGTTCAGTTGTTGGTCATGGGCTGAATTGTTTTGTGCATAAACTAGCATGTAATTGTCAACTTTCACATACTTGTATTAATTTCTCGATGTCTCCAGCCTCGATGGCCACCAGCAATAACGACGTGTAATTTGTTTGGTTCTTGTTCTAAAGATTTAACGTTTTTTGTTGAAGACTTGATGGAATAACAATGCGGGTGTACTGTTCTGTCTGTAAGAGAATAACATTATTATATATATTGAGACTTTCGCTGCGGTTGAAATAAATGGGAGTAGGACATTTCGTCGTATACAGACAACTTTTTTGGCCAACCATTTAAGATAAATTTTGATACATTACATAATAATGGATCTGATAATGTTTACTCTGCAATGCTCTTATAATCGATAGGATAATCATCGATTATATTTTGATATATTTCGTCGACGGTGTTGCAAGCATTCACATTTTTGTCAAACTCTTCATCTGGACCACAAGGGAGTCGGCGTTTCCATGATGATTTGTAGATTTGTAAATTATTGTATATTCGTGGTTCATTAAAATAATTGCCCAACGCTGTAAACGGTTCATACTATGAATTGCTAATTTTTTATTTGGATTGAACAGTGATATTAACGGTTTGTGATCCGTAACTAGTTCGAATTTTCGTCCCTGGAGATATTGATTAAATTTGGTTACACCGTAAATATTTGAAAGAGCTTCTTTTTCAATTTATGAGTAACGTTTTTGTGTATCGGTGAGAGTTTTTGACGCGAACGCAATAGGGTATTCGTTTCCATCAGGGTATCTATGAGAAATAACCGCACCCAGGCCATACGATGAAGAATCAGTGGCTATAATACATATAAGTGGATAATCATTCCTAAAATGAACTAGTTGTGCTGCATTAATGATTGCAGATTTTAATTTATTAAAACTCGTTTCTTGTGCCTCACCCCAAATAAATTCAGCATTTTTTGAACGTAATTGAAAAACGTGCTTTTAAGCCAGATGTTGAGGGGCGGATGCCAGTTTTGCTAATAATATGCCCCAGATACTCAATTTCGGGTCGAGCGAATTTACACTTTCCTAAATGGCATCGAAAACCATTTTCTTCTAATCTGGCCAAGAGCATACTTAAATTCGTTAAATGATCGTCGTTTGATTTGCCCTATATGATCACATCGTCTAAATATACGGCACAAAAATTTAAATCGGATGTGATTTGTTCCATGAGCCTCTGAAAAATGCCTTGCCCACTTGAAATTCCGAAAGGTAGACGTTAGAATTCATATAATCCGAATGGTGTGTTAATTGGAGATACGCATCTCTGCGATCAATTTTTGTGAAAAATTGACCACCTTACAATTTATAAAACAATTCCTCAATACGTGGTATAGGGTGACGATCGACATCAACTTGAGGATTTACCGTGACTTTATGGTCAGGGCAAATGCGAATTTTTCCATTTGGCTTAACAACTGGTACTATTGGTGTACGCCATGATGAAGTTTGCACGGGTTTCAATATATTCAAACTAACCAATCGCGTTAGTTCGTCTTTGACGGATTTTTGAATGGCGAAAGATAAAACAAGTGGTTTAAAATATTTTGGTTGTGCATCGCTTTTTAATTTAATATCGACTTTGTGTGAATTGCACCTTCCTATGGCTGTAGCATCAAAAAGTTTAGTGTGTTTTTTGCAATATTCGTGGATTTTTTGTCTCAATTCATCGCTTGATTATACTTCAAAAATATATTCTGCATTGTGTATAATACGAAAATGTAAAGCATCGAACCAATCCATGCCAAGAATATTACTGCAATTTGCTGAATCACATACAACCAATGATAATTCTTCACTAAAATCTTTAAATGCGACTTTTACATTAATCTTTCCTTTGACAGGTATAGGCGTTCCTCCATATTATTTAAAAGTTATGATTGTTGGTGTGCACATAGGATAATTTAATTTGGCGTATGATTGTGAGCCAATCATCGAACACGTAGCGCCAGTATCCAATTGAAATTTTATTGGTATATTATTTACTTGTAGAACCACTGAAATTTTGTTTGTTGTGCTCTCAATAGAAAATATGAAAGACACATTTTCAACTTGATCGACGAAATTTGTTGAATGTGTATTTCTCCTCGGCGAATTTGAGCTTATGCGAGAATGTGATCTATTACGGCTCTTAGATCTATATCGTCGTCTCCAATTATAATTAGTTGATCTACCACGTGAACAAGACATACATACAGTAGCTATATGCCCCTTTTTATTGCATTGGTGACACGTCGCAGTTAAAAATTTACAATTCGAACGACTAAAATTGTGCTTTAATATCATTTCCTGTTCTCGACGCTGTTTATAGTCGGCATTGTCGATGTCAGAACTGCAAAAATCGTTATGTAATCTACGTAATAGTTTATGCGTCGACAATCGTGTAGATTACATTGCGTACTACCTCACCCACATCTGATTGCTTTATTTTTAAGTTTCGTTGAACCTGCCACTTAGTTTCCATATAAACTTTTTGAATGCACCGCATCCCAACTGTCGACTAATTTTTATTAACCATTAATTGATTCGTTGAGTTTTCTTGTATCCAAACAAAGCCAAATTTACCGTTTAGTGTGTCAATGTATCTAGCACTATAACAAAAAAATTAACAGCGACACAATGCTATTTTATAAGAGGTGGAGGTGGGTCGGAAAATTCAAACTTGCAAAGAGCACAAAAAAGAAAAGAAAATTGATTGTTTTTTAAATATTATACGAGCTGCTGTTCGTGTTCAATATCATACTTGTAGCTTTTCTTATCATTTTACAAATAAATATATTGGTTTTTGTTTTTATGATCCAACACTACAAGAAAAAAAAAAGTTTTAGAAAAATATTGGAAAAACATAAAAGAAAACCAAAAATAAAAAAACAAAATACTTTGCTCTTATCTTACCTTCTGCACGAATGAGCTTTTTTACTTTAAAGTTAATTTTAAATTTGAATTGTTGTTGTTATTGGTTTGTTTATTATATATTTTTTCGTGTTCGATGTACTTCTGTATATTAAGCTCTGTGTGCTGTTCAATTTGCTTAAAAATTTGATGAGGTTTTCCTTTTTTTTATTTTTATTTTTTTCATTGTCGTCTTCTTTTTTCTTATTCTGATTTTTCATCTCGCATCAAACAAAGCGTTCAACACTATATACACAGAGCAAAACAAATCATAATTTTTCTAAAATTATGGATCGTACACGGTGTTGTTGTTGTATTCTATATAACCTATAACGTTTTTAGAAATTGACTATTTATGTGAAAAACAACAAGTCGATTGACTTTTCCGTTTAATAATACAGCTAACGAATTCTATAGACGAGCATTATATAGCACATATATGTAGAATGTATAGACGAACTAATCGAGACGACTACATACTCGTATAACAAAACTTTATTAAATTTCAAGTTTATCGTATAAGGTACATTATGGTTAAGTGTTTTGTTGAGGTGGATCTATATTAACATGTAGAATACCTGGTCGGATACATGCACCGCCCATTAAAATTTTTGCTAGTTTTATTTCCGTTTTTAATTTCCCCACAAAAATGACTTCTAAAAAAATATGTTATGTAATTAATTTTTATCGGAAAATTGTAACAAAAAAAATATATATATAGATAAACTTTATCTACCCTAGTTTTGTAAAATATTGTATATAAAAACTCTGTACATGTATGTATGTATATGATACAATATGATGGATTTGCTCCGCTCCCATGTAGGTTAATTTTGTGCTGTGAACTTTCATGACTTGACCCTAAAACATAAACGAATTTTTGTTGTGTTCGTATATCGCAACAAGCAATTAACATGGAAAGTTTTTGATATATATACCGGTACACGAACATAACGATAAGTTTCGGAAAACTTTGACATTTTCAGAAACAGAATAAACTGTATACTTGTATGTGTATACTCATCCTCTCGTATCTGGTATAAGAAAAGTTTTGGAAAATGTTTCCGCTTATGGAAAGAATTATATCGTTATGCTCACGTCAATAATATTTATAAGGAAAAGTTTCTTATGGTGCAGCTAATACCACTTATAGCCTGATTTTAACTTTAATATTTAGAAAATGACGGAACGAATTGTATTATATTTCAATGATTAGCTACTAAGCACTTAAGCGCAAACTACTTGTAGAAATCATGAATCAGTTTTAGGATAAGTGAACACCCAAACCAGGTACAACATCAAACGAAAATAACAACCCTTTTATTAGAATTTAACCTTTACAGTCGAGCCTCCTATATCGCGATTAACTCGTTCCGCGTTATATACAAAACCGTGCAATAAGAAACTGGGTTTGCGTTATAATAGAAACCGCTTTATAAGAACACCGTGTTGTAGGAGGGTTTTTCGGAATTTGGACCTCGCGTTATATGGAAAGCTAGTTATAAGACGATCGCGTTATAGGAGGCTCACATGTATTCTTCTCAATTTTCTGTTGAAAAATTGAAATCACTAAATGACGACTTTATACACCAATAACGACAGATTCCTCAAATAGTTTTAGATAATTCCATTTTGCAACGTTTTGCTTAGAGCGAAAACACTTAATCCTACATCGATACTAATAATACTCTTACTATTAAATAACTAGCGCTTTTATGCCCGCCTCAAATTCCCGCCTCAGCAGACTAATACCGTAATATTTTTCCAACTAATTTTTCATTCAATACTAAATTTTTCGAAAACGTGCAACCCGTTTCACAAAATTGACACTATATCCACTTAGCATCCCTTGCGGCATTGATTCACGCAGTATAGTCTTCTAAAGGGGAAACGACGTGGGTGTTGGGTTGCATGGATGATAGCAGCCTTGGTAATAAGGATATGAGAGGTTGATTAGCCAAGTAATCTACATGGTTTTCGACACGTAATCTATTACATAATGATTTTTTGGGTCCTTGACGTCGGCAACGTAGGCAACGTCGACAACCTAGGAAATGATATTAAAATTTCAATTTTCTTACTATTTTATCTTTATTTTACATGTACTTGTCTAATAAAAATACTTTCTCTAGCTATTAGGTAATTTATCTTCTATCCTATGGGACAAATAAATTTACATTTTGATAATAAAGCACATAAATTATTCGTTTATCCTACTGATCGGTTCCTACTCTGACCTGAACTAGGTCGACCACCTGAGATGTTTTTCGCTCAATTCTATTCAAAATTATAAAGTATGTGTAGCTTGTGTTGAACTACATATAAATTACATCAAAAATTTCTTGAACCTAATTTAACTTTCATAAGATATTTTAACTTAAAAATTTGAAATAATTTTTTTATTGGCGATTTTCATCGAATGTAGATAGTGTTGGTTTCTTTTCTACAAGAGGGACGAGAATTGTGAAATCCATTGTTATGACAGTTTCAATCCCCCTTGCTTCATACCAAATTATATGATTGACATTTTGTTCACCAGATGCCAGCTACTTTGCTGAAAATCGCGAATCGCGCGCCATCTCTTATCAAATAAACTTATTTGTACAATTTTGATATTTTCATTTTGTTTTTTTTTTCATACATCTGTTAACTGTCACATTTTATTCTCTATTCAACTGGTTAGAAAATTTTGTCAATGTCAGTTTAAATATCGCGAATATTGCGTTACAACTTAAAAAAATGCAAATTGGTATTAAAATGTCAAAACCGTCTCTGTGAGGTCACTTCCTCCTTCTATCACGGCCATCAGTTTTCATTCTCATCGAAGTAATAATCAAACATTAATCTTTTCTCGGTGATCATTTGACTCCTTTGATTGATGTAACGTAAAAGTTTTCGGTTATTTTTTAATTATACATAACTAACGTCATTAATACCAATGAACATGGAACTGAATTGGTCACTGCCGCACCCACATTATTTGCCTTACAAATGTTTGTAATTGTTCCATTCATCGAATGTATTTTTTGCACTTATTCTTGCGATGCTGAATATTCCCGAATGTTGACCATAGGCATCGAAATAATTTCAGTTCAATGTTAAAGCAGTTCAATTGGCATTTTGCATTATGGATCAATTGGCCTTCATCATCATTCGTCATAGTGAAGTGAACCAATTTTACCATGTACACAATGGGCATGTAAATGGGTTTTCAATAAGGACCTAACAAATATATTTCAAGTGCAGTACACATGTTACATCATTTAACTATATGGAATTCGATTTCGTTCATATGACCATTTCGAGCAATTTTGCAGCGATCGATTGTTTGGAGCCAATTTTTCACCACTCTTTCACACTTATCGGCCGGAACGTTGGCAGTTTCGCGTTCGATATTGTCCTACAGAGCTCCGCTAACGTTGTTGGTTTGTTGGCATGAACCAACGACATAACGTAACCCCATAAAACGAAATCCAACGGCGATAAATCGCATGAGCAAGGTCCAACGGAAAAATATCGTCCCACACCTCCGGCATGAAATCCACACCACACGGTCAGTTTTTGTGGTTGTAATGAAACACATGTGCGGAGAAGTTTCGGCATTTAAAATGAACAAGAGGCTTCAGTTCTTGAGTCAATTTGATCTTGTAAGGGTTTAAGCCAAGATCTTTACTCAAAATTTGCCACAATGTGGTTTGATAGATTCTCAATGTGATGCGTTGTCTCACTGGTACAAGAACCTCCAATAGTGAATATTTTAACTCGAATTTTTTCACTATAGCACGCACAGCCTGTCTAGTGGAACGATTATTATTACCGAAAATTGGAATAAACGCTCATAAAGTTGCGTTGCGACCATTGACTCAGAATTCGGTAGTAATTTTAAATAATTTACAAACGTTGCTTGTTCGTGAACTTCTTAATGATAAAAATGTAAACCATATGACTGACATTTTGACATTGACGGTTTCTTTCATTTACCATGCTGAAAGTGACGTAACTTGTTGATCTGCATTGCTATTAGTGAGCTAACAATATGGATTGGCATGCTTACGCACCACAATTTGCATAAACCAAGATAGGTCATCCACTCCAACGAAAACGACTGTGCAGGTACGAAAAATGTTGTCGATTTCTAAATTCCGATGGTCGAAAGTAAAAGTACATATAGTAAATGGCGTAACAGTGGCCAATTATAAGATGAATCTGTCTGAATATTTTACCAAGGTTGGGGTAAAAAATCATATTGAATTTTTTTTTAAAGCTAGTATCGATTGTCCAATTGATTTAATGTCCTTTCAATTAATAACCCCCCTTTTCATTCACGCGTACACCACCCATTCACACAATTACAGTTTACCACTGGCTCATTGCAAGCTCCATGTCAACCTGTACTGTGGGTGGGACGGTGGCTTGGTCGGCGTTGAATTCTGCACTCGAACAGAGGGTCTTAGTTGTGTTTATTAACATCATCGATCGTAATCGATTACGAAAACCCACTTTGCATCCATAGTCCATCCTCTGGTGGGATTTGAACACAGTACCTCCCAGTCTAAATGCCGAAGCTTTAAACACTGTTCCACTTTATTATTTTAAACAGAGCCGCACCTGCCCAAGAAAATGATAATTCACATAGTTTCGGATATCTAGGGGCACTGGTACTTAGGATTTAGGTTTTCTAAAATCGTTACCATATAAACAGACATAATATATGAGGTTTTCCGAATTTTAATATATTTCTAAACGGCGGTAATTCTTAACAAAATAAAGTTAGCTCGATTCAAAACAGTTTTTTGTAAGAATTAGCATCATTTATAATGTTAAGAAATATCGAGAAACTCGGAAAAAGTGGTACTTGCAAGAAATTGTAAGTAGAGTGTAACGGAAAATCAAAGCTGTAGCCATGTATGATAAACTAATTTTTGAAAAGGCAAGAATATCTCCTTGTACTCGGAATTGTTTGCAATTACTTGACATGTGCGATAGTCAAGAAGGCGCTTAAAATAACTTGGGCTGGATTCTTGTGCCATCACTATTTCCAAGTTTGATCTTAGTTTTTGTCTCATTTTGCAGGAATAAAAGAATATTACATTTCTAGCAAACAATTACGCCATATTACACCCTGCTTTCAACTTGTTGATATAATCGTGGTTTTTATTTCTTTCAACATTTTCTATAAACGTATTGTAACGAAACCTTTAGATCGTGTGGAATTTCCATTTGATAATGGCTTCGTTGTACGTCTTTTCGTTGTCAGAAAATATACATATTTACTAAGTTCATTGCCCTTGGGCGGTTATTTTGAGCGCGGCTATAGCTCAGGAGTTAAGGGGTGGGCTTTCCAAGGGTTGAACGAAGTCTTGATAAACCGCATAATTGAGATTTTAGTATTACCCCGACCAGAATTTGTAAAAGCTTGAATTAATCGAAAGAAAATAGTGATTGTCCCATTGTCACTCCACTACTCACCAGGTCTCCCGATGATTCACTTACGTTCTCATTTTAATTAATTAACATGGATAGAAATACATTAATTAATATTGTAAAATTTAACATGTTCAATATTTATTTCATTATTTAAATTCTATAATAATTCGAAAAATTTGAAAATTAAATAAAATGGACGATTATCATTTAATGCAAACCAGAAATTTAATTATGTCAAGTTCAACGACTCAATGAAAATTAATTTATATAAAAATATCTGACTTGCATAATGCAACAAAAAAAAATTTAGCTATCCTAAGGTATACCTTCAAAAATCCTATTCTAAGCTTAACTAGGCATATAAACTAAAAATAAATGACTTAACTAAGTGTTAATGGATCAGAGATAAGATAAATTCGTATTAATTAGTAATAATCTGATCAAATGAAATAAAAGAGTTAATAAAAAAAGCAATAATTTACTTGTATGTAGTTGAATGATGTTGTTTGTTGATTGATGCTTGCGATTGTTGTTATTAATCCAAAAAAAATAATTGTTGAATGAAACCAAGAATAAGATTTTCCGTTGTCTATGGTTTGTTTTGTGTTCGTGATGTAATGGTTTTATCTCGTATTTAATGTTATCAATTGAACAGTAATATTACACCGGTATTATTATTATTGAGGATCCATGAAATTCGTTCATTAGAATTTGGCGTGTTCGGGATGTGTCATATTTTTATTGTTTTATTTATTATAATTGCTTTATTAATTTTGTTATTATTTAAGATTTTAGGTTCGGTTTATAGTTTAATCATTTCGAATTTTTTTACTTAATTATATTGTCGGTGGTAGTATAATTTTGAATTAAATTAATCAATGTTGTTTTATTTGTTGTAATTTTTAACGTCGATTGCAAAGCATTAAAATATGTATGACCACTTTATTCTGTGTACACTATTTGGTTGGTTAACGTTTTTTTCACTGTAACACGGTTATATAATTTTGACTTTGCTATTTATCATGACTCTAATAACACGGATATATATTTTTAATATAAATTTTACTTTTGTAGATTTTATACAATATTGAATTGAATTCCAACCTTGGGCATGTATTTTTTTCCCATATAGTTTATAGCACTAAGGAATTAAAATGTACCCTCACTGTGATTTTAGACTGTGATATTTTATGCACTTTTATTTATTTATTGTCCACTGAAATTGTTATTTATTTATTTATTAATATTTATTAAAATATTTTGTTGAAACAACCGTATATTCACGAAATGTCCACAAGGTTATGAATGTTTTGCAACGGAACCTCTTTTAGGATCTTGTTTTTTTTTCAAGATTTAAAATCACATGTTTCTAATCAATTACACTTCACAAAAATCCTTATATACAATACAGTAGTTAGATTATTAACCTAATTTAATTGTTAACTAAATTTTTAATGTTTTTTTTTTGTATACGCAATGTCGTACAATTTACACAAATCAGCGGTTTGCCTTGCATTACTATGTGAATCACCGTAATTCAACCAAAATAACCACGCATGATTGAAATGATACCCACACTTCGCAAGTTAATATATATAAAAATAATTTTAAGTCTTTTCGCGAATTTTATAATAAATTTTGGAACATTTGTTAAATTTTATTATTTAAAAAAAAATTTAGTTTTAGTAAAAAAAAACCGAGTAAACGTTCATTGACACACGATCTCCTTAATCTTTTTGATATCACACCGACTGTCCCTCCCAAAAAAAAAGTTCGTCTTTTATAGATTCCGACTCAACGAGTCTGTTTTGTTTTCGTTTTTCGTTTTCGTTTCCGTCAGATAGGGGAGGGGAAAATTTGTATTGTCAGATGAGCATTCAATTAGAAATTCAGCAGATTAACGCTGTGGTGAACAGTGCAGCGTTACAGTATCTTCAAAAAATTATTCAGTGATAATTAAATCAATCAGCCTTGTAATCTTATAAATATTAAAGTAGAAATAGAATGACGTTTTCCCTGAGCAAACTGAGAATACAACAATTAAAGTGTATTTTTAGAATGAAATATAGCCTGCAATTATACTCATGAAAAATCATCACTGCCTAGAACCGACGGAAGGATAAGTTAAACTGGTTTACCAAAATTCAGTTACTTACCCTAGCAATCAAAATTGAATTCAGTTCGGCAGATTGAGCAAAATTCAAAAATTTTGAGGAAGTACTTTATTTAATTTTATTAAACCAACCCTTTTTAATCTAGAAAACATCAAAGCGATACATTGCGGATGCATCTTTTCGGGACAAATAGATTTAACGTGGACGTAGTTTACGAATTCTACTCTACACAAGTATAATACTTGGTGATCAAGCGATTACGGTATACATCACCGAGTATTACCATGCCAAAGGTCACTGATTCGAGTCTAACACGAGGAAATAATTTTATTGAGCGATTTTTATTCTTTACATGCATCAATGTGACCGTTTCAAGTATTCCTCCAATACTGATTGGGGATTGAATTTTAGAATGGGATTCCGTGTGAAAGGGAATACTGTATAATAAACAACAACTACATGCAAGTTAACAGTGCAAGTTATGCACCGTAAACAGTGATAAATAGTGAAATAGTAAACATGTTCAAGAAATTAAAGGTGTTGGGGAAATAAAGTTTGTAACTTTAAATTGCTGAGTATTTTATTTCGCTAAGTATTTTAAAATCCAATACGAATCAGCATCGAACGCCCGAAATTCATAACAATATATAAATGTATCTGATTCATATCATATATGGTTCATTTAAGATGTGTCACTTACGATTCGTCTATGACTTTTCACATGCGATCCATCTCAGACATTTCATAAACGATTTATCTCGGATAAGCAACAAACGTAACTTTGCCCCCTTTTCTGTTAAATGTCTATATCCGTATCATGCTTGGTTTTCGCTGAGAACTCATTAGTGTGTTGTCAATGACTTTCCTGTTGGGACTTTTTAAATTAGGGACCTCATTTCTAGGGTCTATTTAAATTTTTTATTTTTTTATTTATTTAACTGCATCCCCACGTGGTAGTAATAAATAGGAAATAGAAAAATTTAATCTCTAAGTTATCACGGGATGTCTAAACAGCTCTGGCGTAAACGAACAAAATATGCCAAATAACGACGCCGAAAAGGTAAAAAAAATCGAAATTTCAGTCGAAACCCACCTCTTATTACGCGTAAACAATAAATACATGTATAAAAGCTTAAATCGCTAGAGGTGAAAAATGTGTTCTTCCTTATTTAATTAGCATGATTTTATGAATTTTAGCTTCCTTATTTTATATTTACAAATAAAAAATTTTAGTATCAATATCTTTGCGCATATCGGATTACACTATATGTAGACTTATTAAGTTTACCATCCATGAGTATAGTTCAAAGAGTTCATCTTTGTTTTGTGTTAATTAATTTTGAAAGAGATAAAAATCAATTTCCGGTAAAATTGAAAAAAATAAAAAATTTTGCAACTATGTATGTGAAGAAACAGGGATGATGGATAGAAGTATATCACTTTAATTGGATGTTCCCGAATGTACCAGATCTAATAATCAAATCGTTTATCGATTCGACTCCGATCGAAATACCAAATTAAAACAAATAAATTAAGGAATTTAGTTTCCATTAAAAGTGGAAAAATTATTTTCAATATTAGATATTGATTTTCAATTTGCGCAGGAGAGCGCATTGGGATGGAAGATGATGTAAAACATAAAAAAAAATTGTTGCAACCACAAAAATAATAAAATCAAATCGAGAGCTTTTCGAATTGGTAGCATCTGTTGCACCAAATTGACAATTTTACTGATTTTTATTGTATTTAGTTTGGTTTTTTTTATATATCGAGCGGAATACTATTATGTTGTCTGCGTATAAATTTCACCACGAAACATATCCTTTCCCATTGTTTTGGTTTTTATTGTTGGCTTGTGTTTGGTGTATTCGCCACGAGATAGATGATAGGTTAGGTGGTTCAACAATAATAATATTCAGTTTCGCATTAAATTACCTTTTTATTATTGAGCGTATATGTGGATATCATCCCGACAGACTCGAAATTTTTTCTCCTTCAGTATTTTTTAATAAATTAAATTAAATTGGTATAAGGTGGATTCATCCGTAGCGATGTACCTACATACACTATATATAATATACTCGTATAGAATATAAGGACAATAAGAAGGATAATTTACTACGATTGTTTTTTATTGGCTTTTATTGAGAATCATATTACATCCTGTGGTTAAGTTATTTTTATTGTTTCGAGAGGATGTTATGGTGGATTTGTAAATTTTATTGTAATTTATTGACTGTAATATCCGGTCCCAACTCTATATATTGTGCTTCGTTTATATACAGAGTGGGTGGACAAGTAAGCTTACAATTTTGAAGGGGTTGTGAAAAATCCCTTTACGTATATAAATTCTAATTCGAACTTAATTATGTATGTTCAAAGCTTTAATTGAGCAATAAAATTTAATTAATTAAATTTGAAATGTTAGATGAATAATAAAAACTCATTCGTCTCCTTACTACACAAATTCTTAATAACCAATTTATTTCTCGTATATTTAATATGAATGGAAAGAAAAGGGTTACATACTTTGAATGAATGTTATCTGATCTATACGAAAAATGTTTATTATCCTGAGAAATTTATATTTGGGGATATGGATACGAGTTGAGGAAGTTAAGACAATAAAAAAAAATAATGAATAGGGTAATTAAGACATTACAGTATACATATTGTATAATGATGGTAATGTTTATGTAGGATGTAAATTAAGGAAACAAAACGTCTTCTTGTTTTATTTTGTTCTATTCATCTAATCTTGATGATATTTCGTATTTATATGGTAATTAGTTGGGATGATATTTGATTAAAATAATCATTTGTTTTATTTGGTGTCATCACCCGTCGTCGCTTCCCATTTCCACGTTGCTGAAAATCAAAACCAAAACAAACAATATTTTCTGTTCACCATTTCCCTCTCATCTTTGACTCCCCAAAAACCGGGGAAATTCTATCACAGTACAAAAAAAAATCCAATTGAAAAGCAACAACAAAAATGTGTTGTACGACCCCAGCAAAGGAAAATATATAATTTTCATTTAATTAGCATTCTACGAGTACAGAAATTGTTTACAAAAACAGAATATTAATCTGATATCGTTACATCCCCAGAGACAACAACAAAAACAACTGTAACAAGGAATTATTATCCTATGTTATATACCCGTACCTCCTGTACATGTACATAAATGTGTGTGTGTGCAAAGTACAGTGGTGGAGAAAATGTTAATATTTGAATATATCAAGATCTCACTGTATTTGCTTAGCTACGTCTAAGTTGCTTTTTCCTCAATTATCAAAGATGTGGTCACTGAATTCTAAGCTGGAGTTGTATTTGGTTTTATCCAGTGTTGCCGTTTAAAAAATATTTTGAGTTGAACTATTCTTCCAAAAAAGTAGTACAGTGGAGTACGCTAACCAAAATATCTAAAACATTTTCTTGGTCATAGTTTTATAGCAAATGAAAACTACCAGACTCCCAGACTCACCCCAACATAATTCCACATAAAAGGTAGCAGTGCCGGATTTAATTGCTTGATTTTTTATATCTTCTGTACAAATCGCTATGTACAGTTTCCTATTGAATGTTACTCGATATGCTATATAGCTTTTACATTAATTTATATTATTATTCCTTTAGCTTTTGGAACCTTCTCGGATCCATCATCAAATGTATAACAAATCATTTTTACAAAAAAAAAAAACTATAAAATCTATCGTTAGAGAAACCTTCTCGGCTATCTAAAATTTAGCTATATTTCCGTAGATATCGCTAGCTTACTCGAAAGTAGTTTTTATTTTAGCCAGGAACAAAACCTAAAATCGTATCTACAGATAAAACAATCGATTTGATAAATGTAAATTATAAATAAATGTTTCATCTTAAAACCAATCGATGGATTTAATAATCATCAATTTTGTTTATTCAATTTGCGCTGGATTTAATATATAATATTAGACGATTTTCTAAAATTCTTACATCGTCCAAAATAATAATTATGGTTAGTGTCACTAATGTGCTCTGAAAGTGCACTAATTGGATCTGAGCTTCCCGTAGCGCCACGTATATGTTGATAAAAAATTTCGCCTAAAAACGGTTTTGTTTGTTCCGTGTAAGTAACGCTACAATCGCTAGCGCGACAGTTGACTGAAAACGTCAATTTACCGAAAACGATAATTCACCAAAATCATCAATTAATCGGAAACGACAATTCACGACTTTTCACAGAAAAAACAATTGACCAAAAATGATAGTTCCCCGAAAAAAAATTCACCGAAATCGAAAATTCTCCGAAAACGGCAATCCACCGTAAAACAAATTCACTGAAAGCGAGTATTTCCCGAAAATGACTATTCCTTTATACAACCCTTCAGTTGATCCTTTAAAAGGTGGATTTTAACAGATTTGTTGTTATAAATTCAAACAGAAAAAATATTTTTTGTTATCAGAAATTATTTTATTCAATAATGGGATCGTACTGAAAAACCGAAGCCTTAAATCCCGGAAACGAAACACAACTTAAAATACTTAAATAAACTGAGCCATTTCATTCCAACTAGGATATTGGTTTACAGCTCCTTGTTCCTACGCCCGTTCGCATTGAAATAAACAGCTCCTCGAAAAGTTAAGCGGGGGGAGCGTAGCGTCCTCCCGTGTGTCCGTTGAGTTACCCAAGCCATTTGCCATCGCGATATTTCTCTGGTCTGTCATGTCACGATTTTCATCAAAACAGGATTATTACGTTTATAGAACAAGATTTTTACAATCGGGTTGTAGGAAGAAGATAAATAAGAAATATAAGAAAAAATCAGTATCATTGTATTAGGCTGGGGAACATTAGTCATTTACATTGAATGTGTATAGAAATATTCTTAGATTGTAAATTAAATTTTAAAATATTTAAACTGTCACAAAAATTATTTATACATTTAGTTTATATTAACTTATTGTAATTGATTCGATGTAATTCAAAATTGGCAAATACGTATTGAAATTGTTTTATTTCATTAATAAATATGAGTTTAACCGTTTACAGAGTTACAAAATCGGGTTTGTGTCTGTCACCATAATTATAAAATCGCGATTTTATTTGTTTGACATGCAATCGCGATAGGAAGAAATCGCGATAATTTTTATGTCTGTCCACGGTATTAGTCGGTTGAAGATACAAAAAAAAATATTTAGAGGGCCTACCATCAAATATTGCAACGCTAGAGGCAGAACCAGCCGTAATTAATGCATTCGCAATTTTCTCGGCTCCTGCAACAGCCGACGGACGAAAAGACAAACGCATGGTAGACCGACAATGTTGTTTTCTAAAATCAGATGCAAGAAAACAGCTTGGACTGTAGTGAAACGAACTGTTTCTTCAATGAAACAGCTTCAGAAGTTTGAACTAATACTAAGGTTAGGACTACTAAAAATATCCACAAAAAGACATTTTTAATGCCAGGTGGAGTGTCACCCGTATGGTTAACACAGAATACTTTGAGAAAAACTTATACTGGCAACACATATATGCAGAATTCCTCACGTCGTCTATATTTCTAATTTGACAACTTTATGCTACATTATTTGTTGTTTTTCACTTTTGACACTAAATTTTGCCAAGATGGAGGACAAAATCATAGGATTTATGATTTACCGCACCACCCATCACTCTTTAACACCTCCATACTCACTCCCAACACACACTACCCATACACAAACCCTCATCCCCCAAATTTCAAATTCCCACACCAAATCCAAAACACCTCATTCCACCCCCTCCACCTCCCATACCATTACTCCTACCAACACCATAACCACATCACCCACACAAACTCACGTCCACACAAGATATAATTTTATTCCATATTCACATGCTCTATGACACCAAAATAGAGTAGAAAATAAAAAAAATTCTAAAAATTTTAGGGAGGGGGTCAACAAAACCCTACATATCTCCGAACATCCTAATTACAGAAATGTCCAAATTAATAGGGCTCTTTCCCATGAGTTGCTTGACCTTTTAGTGAAGAAATTAAGTTTATATTTACATCCGTTCTCAAGTTATCGTGGACACAGACGGACAGACGGCAAACGGAAACCATATCGCATTTTTTTAAATAAAAATACCGCACACAACTGTCAAAAAATTATGATGATATGTTTTACGTACATATCTGAAAATCTGCATATCTTTTTTCAGCATTAAGCATTTTTTAACAGAATTAAAATTAAACGGTAGGACACAATGATATTTGATATTTGTCATTACCAAGGTATATATAGGAATTTTATATACTTTGTGTCATTACTAACAAATATCAGATCGGCAAACCCGTTAACGTGTTTTCATTTTTATCATCAGCGTGAACTAAAAACTGAACCCTTGAAGCGTCACCGATTCTTGATGACAATTTTTGTTTAATTTAACTTTAGATTAAACAAGCTTTTGGTACTGAGCATACCAAGTACATAGATTGAGGAGGGTTATCACTTTTCGACAAACTACTCATTGCTAGGTCTCGGTAGTCGTGGCCCTTGTTTTCCGATTTATTTTCTCAGTGATAGCCGACTGGTATTTTTGCAGCACATTGTTGTTATTTAATGCTTTAATGTTTTTAAGCATGGATTTGTTTGCATGTTTATAGAATGTTGTTGACAATATGCACTTATACTTGAAAACGACAAGCTTGTGATCTCCACTGTGGAAGAGTTTCACTTTGAAATAATGACGTGTCGATTTTATTTTGCAGTATTCCTTCATTAGACCTCCACGGTGTTATGTGGATTTTTCTTGATATCTTGAAACTAAAGCACCCGCCGTAGAAGTACAAAGGACAGTTACCCAAGAGTTCCGAGAACTGGCAGAAAGTGCAGTTTGTAATGAAGCAGCATTTCTTGAATTTATACTGGACTTATGAAAATCCTGTGCAAACAATGTTTTTCGCCTAACTTTTCTGAAGAACCCGGGTATTTAAAAATTAAGTTGACCAATGCTCTGTCAAAAAGGAGTTAATATTAACCACTTCAAGCAAGCGTTCCGTATTGCTTTCGCGTATACGGGCAAATAGTTCATCAGATTGAAACAGTGCATTCGTCCAACTGAGTTGGACGACATTCAATGATGCAGTCGACCAACGAATAAACCTTCCTTTATAAAAATAAATAAAAATGCTTCATGAAGTGAAAAACAAGTCATTGAAACTGCCGAAGCAGATAGCGGTGGCATACGCACTAATTTATGTTAGAGAAAATGACCGAAGATGGTTCAATGCTCCAACCGTTAACGAAGTGGCCATACCGTTTCAAAGTAAAGATGGAGAATTACCAAAGCGATTCCGAGTATCTATAAAGGAATATTTTTCTTATCGTTTGTCAGTTAGACAGGAGTTAGGCATGCTCCTTCGAAATCTCAACACTAAACAGTGATTACACAACGGTATACGATTAGTTGTGAAGATCATGAAAGATAATGTGATTGCGGCTCACTGGAACTCATAAGGGTAATATTATTTTAGTTCCAAGAATCGACCTTCCGAATTCCAACCTACCTGTTAAACTTAAACGACGATAATTTCCTATTCCATGTAAACTAGTAAATCTATAAGCTCGTTAGTCAAGCATTCGTAGAATATGAAATTCATTATTCGTATATATTATGTTTGGGTTGAATTATTCGTAGTTCTCACTCAGGATGGCACTCGGTTCGGTATTCAAGATCTACAGTCAAAATTGCGATTTTGTTTGTTTTTTTTTACTTACTATCACTCGTAGTTTTGGCACCAGTCTATTTCGCTTATTCCTCAGCTTGTGTTTAATAGACCATGGTCATCTTGTTATCATAATTTTTATTTGTTAGAAACTTATGAAAGTGAAACTCACATTCTTTAATTTATTTCAATTTGCACTCATGTGATTCATTTGGAGATACTTATTCAAAAAAAAAAAAAAAAATAAATCAAATTTTATCCAGTAAAATTTATTTTCAATCAAGCCAGATATCACAAGATCTAGCTGGTGTTCACCGAATTATTCTCACAATAAAGCCATGGTTTCACGGACTGTGTGGCAAGTATCGCCTTCTTGTTGGAACCAAATGTCGTTGAGATCATGGGCTTCAATTTCAGGCAGCAAATAGTCCGTTATTATAGTGCAACAACGGGCGCCATTCACAGTTATGTTCCGGCCGACCTCATTTTTGAAAAAATATGGACCGATGATTCCACCAGCCCATAAACCATTTCAAACCGTTGTTTTGTCTGAATATAAAGGTAGCTCTTGAGCTTTTTCGGGTTGTTCTTCAGCCCAAATACGGCAATTTTGCCCATTAACGTAGCCGTTAAGCCAGATATGGGCCTCTTTGCTGAACAAAATTTTGGTCGAAAACGGTGGATTTTCTTCAAGCTTTTCAAGAGCCCCAAAACTGAAACAGTGACGATTTCGAAGATAGGCGGCTTGAATTCTTGCACAAGTTGAATTTTGTATGTTTTTAAACCAAGATCCTTACGTTAAATACGCCAAGCTGTTGCATACGACAGGCCAAGTTGTTGAGAAGTGCGCCGAATCGTTTCATCACGGTCATCGCGTACACTCTCAGCTACCGCCGCTATATTTTTGTCACTACGTGCTGAATGTGGGTCTATTTGGTCGCGTATTATCCAATAATGAAAATTGGGCTTCACACAAAATTGGGATTATGTAGACCATAAGTTGTACTAAGCGCACGAAACACATTCCTCGTACAACGCTGATTTTCGTAATACAGCTGAATAATTTGTAGACGCTGTGCCGGGCTAAATCTTTCCATGATGAAATATCAAACAATACTGAACTAAATTATCATAACTGTTTGACTGAAAAAAGTACCTCTAAATGAATCATCCTTTACTTGACAATATTTTTTTGATTAACAATGTAGTGTATTTTGATAGAGTAATACACACTTAGACACATGTACTTGACTTTGACTTCATAAAGCGGTTTCTTTTGAAATAATTTTCAGAGGACTCTTGGGACGTACTATAAAACCGTATAAACGAAGTACGTTAAATCCAATCAAAAATACACAGAATTGTGGTTAGAATACGGGTGGTAATTTGCTATTTTACTTCCCTCACATGTTAGATATTATTTACTTCAAACCCAAAATAATTCTAGCAGTCTTTGCTTTCTCTTATTTTTCATGTATACATTTTTTCTAAAGTTGGTAAATTTTATTGATAAAATGGTGCGCTTGGTTAATGCTATCCAGGGCTCCACTATTTCTGACTTTCGACTTATGTATCCAGCTGTGGTCCAATCACTTGATTAGCAGAAACACATACGAGCAAGGTTTCAATAAAAACGGGATTTAGGTAGTGAATCAAAAGAAAAGCTACATGGTTTGCTCGCCAACTACAAACAAAATGAGCGAAATTTAAACAGGGAATTTAGTAAAATCTACCTTGCAGCTAATTTTGAAAATGAACTTCCTCAAATTTCGAATAGCGGCATACATATTAAATGGATAGCATTATAACGTGGTTACGAACCGTATCCCAAACCAAACAGTTTAAATCGCCCCGCTGCTGTAAAAATATCTCGCGCGTCAAAAAAAATACAAAAATAATAACATTATTTTTTATTTCGTTAGAAATTAAAAATAAAAATATTTTATTTAATTAATTTTATTTTAAATAACAATAATAATATATCAAAAACAAAAATTATTTAAATTAATTGAACAATGTCATAAAATTTGAGAAGTATAAATCGATGATTGTGACATTTGGGTGGACGGAAAAAAAACAGCGAATGTTTGTGAAATATGATTTTAAATTTAATTTTTTAAAATATAATTAAATAAAAATAATATTGAAATATATTTTTATTTTTTATGTATTTATTATTTTGGGCTATGAGAACGGAATTAATTAAGTGAGAATGTCGATTCGAATTTATCATATCGAAATTGATTATGTGGAAAATTTGTAATAAATACATATGCATTGTGAAAAACAATTTTATTATTTAATAAATAAATCATATTATTATGTTTATATGAATTTGTACTGACTCATTTATTTACGTATGTCCTTTTCTTCTCTTGCAGATCATGGACAACACAATTTGCACGTTCCAGTTAATTGAACTTGGTTGGCCACGCGTATTCTTGGGTTACTAACACACTGTTTATGTTGTTATTGCTTGAGAATACACGTAGTTAACAAGTCCTGAACAACTTTACTGATTTCTTTTTTAAATTTTAACCTAATTTTTTATAAATTTCCAAACATATATACCTTTTAAACATTTCAGTAGCTCATCTTGAACTATGCAGAATAGCAGTCGATTGGTGAGCATAAATTATAGAATATTCTAATAAATAATTTACCCTTTCAGCTTTCTTTTCAAAATACTGATTAGATTTGATCAGAGTCAGATTTTATAAAATGTGAAGGTTTTTTCTAAAGTACCAAAGGATATGGGTACCAGAATAACTATTTTATATATACCGACCAAATGGCAGAGTGGTTAGAGCTATGGCGTTTGGATCGGGAGGTACCGGGCTCGAATCTCGATAGGGGCACGATTCAAAGGGAAATTCCATCTACAGATTACGATCTGTGGTGAAATAGAACACATCTATGACCCTCTGTCGGAGTGCAAGACTCATGGGCCAACCTATCTTCTATACCCAGTATAGGCCGGCATGGAGCTATACAATGTGCAGATGGTGATAAAATTGGACCTATAGCCGTACGTCCTCAAAATGGCTGGCAACAGTGTAAAAGTAAGGACAGGAAAGGCAAACCACGAAAGAGTTGGGAGAGCCTTGGCCCATGTATGTGAAGTTGGCCCAAATGTCAGCCCAAAAAAACACAATGGCAACACAAAAACTATAATTTCTGTCACGTATGAACTGTCAGCCCAAAAAGTAAAATTATTTATCATTATAGATTTTTGAATTCAGCCCAATTTTTTTTACACCGAAAATCTCAACTTCCATTAAATATTATGGTTGTTCGTAAAGCGGCCGAATATAGGCCATTCTTGGTATGAGGACCCCATCACAACCTCTTGAAACTTCTTACTCGTAAAGGCTAGAACCAGGTCTGTCCGAAAATCATAGTAAGATCGATGACCAACACCGAAAATCTCAACTTCCATTAAATACTATGGTTGTTCGTAAAGCGGCCGAATATAGGCCATTCTTGGTATGAGGACCCCATCACAACCTCTTGAAACTTCTTACTCGTAAAGGCTAGAACCAGGTCTGTCCGAAAATCATAGTGAGATCGATGACCAACACCAAAAAGCTCAACTTCCATTAAATATTATGGTTGTTCGTAAAGCGGCCGAATATAGGCCATCCTTGGTATGAGGACCCCATCACAACCTCCTGAAACTTCTTACTCGTAAAGGCTAGAACCAGGTCTGTCCGAAAATCATAGTGAGATCGAGGACCAACACCGAAAATCTCAACTTCCATTAAATATTATGGTTGTTCGTAAAGCGGCCGAATATAGGCCATTCTTGGTATGAGGACCCCATCACAACCTCCTGAAACTTCTTACTCGTAAAGGCTAGAACCAGGTCTGTCCGAAAATCATAGTGAGACCGATGACCAACACCGAAAATCTCAACTTCCATTAAATATTATGGTTGTTCGTAAAGCGGCCGAATATAGGCCATTTTTGGTATGAGGACCCCATCACAACCTCTTGAAACTTCTAACTCATAAAGGCTAGAACCAGGTCTGTCCGAAAATCATAGTGAGACCGATGACCAACACCGAAAATCACAACTTCCATTAAATACTATGGTTGTTCGTAAAGCGGCCGAATACAGGCCATTTTGGTATGAGGACCCCATCACAACCTCCTGAAACTTCTTACTCGTAAAGGCTAGAACCATGTCTGTCCGAAAATCATAGTGAGATCGAAGACCAACACCGAAAATCTCAACTTCCATTAAATATTATGGTTGTTCGTAAAGCGGCCGAATATAGGCCATTCTTGGTATGAGGACCCCATCACAACCTCCTGAAACTTCTTACTCGTAAAGGCTAGAACCAGGTCTGTCCGAAAATCATAGTGAGACCGATGACCAACACCGAAAATCTCAACTTCCATTAAATATTATGGTTGTTCGTAAAGCGGCCGAATATAGGCCATTTTTGGTATGAGGACCCCATCACAACCTCTTGAAACTTCTAACTCATAAAGGCTAGAACCAGGTCTGTCCGAAAATCATAGTGAGACCGATGACCAACACCGAAAATCACAACTTCCATTAAATACTATGGTTGTTCGTAAAGCGGCCGAATACAGGCCATTTTGGTATGAGGACCCCATCACAACCTCCTGAAACTTCTTACTCGTAAAGGCTAGAACCATGTCTGTCCGAAAATCATAGTAAGATCGAGAACCAACACCGAAAATCTCAACTTCCATTAAATATTATGGTTGTTCGTAAAGCGGCCGAATATAGGCCATTCTTGGTGTGAGGACCCCATCACAACCTCCTGAAACTTCTTACTCGTAAAGGCTAGAACCAGGTCTGTCCGAAAATCATAGTGAGACCGATGACCAACACCGAAAATCTCAACTTCCATTAAATATTATGGTTGTTCGTAAAGCGGCCGAATATAGGCCATTCTTGGTATGAGGACCCCATCACAACCTCCTGAAACTTCTTACTCGTAAAGGCTAGAACCAGGTGTGTCCGAAAATCATAGTGAGACCGATGACCAACACCGAAAATCTCAACTTCCATTAAATATTGTGGTTGTTCGTAAGGCGGCCGAATATAGGCCATTTTTGGTATGAGGACCCCATTACAACCTCTTGAAACTTCTTATTCATAAAGGCTAGAACCAGGTCTGTCCGAAAATCATAGTGAGACCGATGACCAACACCGAAAATCACAACTTCCATTAAATACTATGGTTGTTCGTAAAGCGGCCGAATACAGGCCATTTTGGTATGAGGACCCTATCACAACCTCCTGAAACTTCTTACTCGTAAAGGCTAGAACCTGGTCTGTCCGAAAATCATAGTAAGATTGAGGACCAACACCGAAAATCTCAATTTCCATTAAATATTATGGTTGTTCGTAAAGCGGCCGAATAAAGACCATTCTTGGTGTGAGGACCCCATCACAACCTCTTGAAACTTCTTACTCGTAAAGGCTAGAACCAGGTCTGTCCGAAAATCATAGTGAGACCGAGGACCAACACCGAAAATCTCAACTTCCATTAAATATTATGGTTGTTCGTAAAGCGGCCGAATATAGGCCATTCTTGGTATGAGGACCCCATCACAACCTCCTGAAACTTCTTACTCGTAAAGGCTAGAACCAGGTCTGTCCGAAAATCATAGTGAGACCGATGACCAACACCGAAAATCTCAACTTCCATTAAATATTATGGTTGTTCGTAAAGCGGCCGAATATAGGCCATTTTTGGTATGAGGACCCCATCACAACCTCTTGAAACTTCTTACTCATAAAGGCTAGAACCAGGTCTGTCCGAAAATCATAGTGAGACCGATGACCAACACCGAAAATCACAACTTCCATTAAATACTATGGTTGTTCGTAAAGCGGCCGAATATAGGCCATTTTGGTATGAGGACCCTATCACAACCTCCTGAAACTTCTTACTCGTAAAGGCTAGAACCAGGTCTGTCCGAAAATCATAGTAAGATCGAGGACCAACACCGAAAATCTCAATTTCCATTTAATATTATGGTTGTTCGTAAAGCGGCCGAATATAGACCATTCTTGGTGTGAGGACCCCATCACAACCTCTTGAAACTTCTTACTCATAAAGGCTAGAACCAGGTCTGTCCGAAAATCATAGTGAGACCGATGACCAACACCGAAAATCTCAACTTCCATTAAATACTATGGTTGTTCGTAAAGCGGCCGAATATAGGCCATTCTTGGTATGAGGACCCCATCACAACCTCCTGAAACTTCTTTCTCGTAAAGGCTAGAACCAGGTCTGTCCGAAAATCATAGTGAGACCGATGACCAACACCGAAAATCTCAACTTCCATTAAATATTATGGTTGTTCGTAAAGCGGCCGAATATAGGCCATTCTTGGTGTGAGGACCCCATCACAACCTCTTGAAACTTCTTACTCGTAAAGGCTAGAACCAGGTCTGTCCGAAAATGTTAGTGAGACCGATGACCAACACCGAAAATCTCAACTTCCACTAAATACTATGGTTGTTCGTAAAGCGGCCGAATATAGACCATTCTTGGTATGAGGACCCCATCACAACCTCTTGAAACTTCTTACTCGTAAAGGCTAGAACCAGGTCTGTCCGAAAATCATAGTAAGATCGATGACCAACCCCAAAAATCTCAACTTCCATAAAATATTATGGTTGCTCGTAAAGCGGCCGAATATAGGCCATCCTTGGTATGAGGACCCCATCACAACCTACTGAAACTTCTTACTCGTAAAGGCTAGAACCAGGTCTGTCCGAAAATCATAGTAAGATCGAGGACCAACACCGAAAATCTCAACTTCCATTAAATATTATGGTTGTTCGTAAAGCGGCCGAATATAGGCCATTCTTGGTATGAGGACCCCATCACAACCTCCTGAAACTTCTTACTCGTAAAGGCTAGAACCAGGTCTGTCCGAAAATCATAGTGAGACCGATGACCAACACCGAAAATCACAACTTCCATTAAATATTATGGTTGTTCGTAAAGCGGCCGAATATAGGCCATTCTTGGTGTGAGGACTCCATCACAACCTCTTGAAACTTCTTACTCGTAAAGGCTAGAACCAGGTCTGTCCGAAAATCATAGTGAGACCGATGACCAACACCAAAAATCTCAACTTCCATTAAATATTATGGTTGTTCGTAAAGCCGCCGAATATAGGCCATTCTTGGTATGAGGACCCCATCACAACCTCCTGAAACTTCTTACTCGTAAAGGCTAGAACCAGGTCTGTCCGAAAATCATAGTGAGACCGATGACCAACACCGAAAATCTCAACTTCCACTAAATACTATGGTTGTTCGTAAAGCGGCCGAATATAGACCATTCTTGGTATGAGGACCCCATCACAACCTCCTGAAACTTCTTACTCGTAAAGGCTAGAACCAGGTCTAACCGAAAATCATAGTAAGATCGAGGACCAACACCGAAAATCTCAACTTCCATTAAATACTATGGTTGTTCGTAAAGCGGCAGAATATAGGCCATTTTTGGTATGAGGACCCCATCACAACCTCTTGAAACTTCTTACTCGTAAAGGCTAGAATCAGGTCTTTCCGAAAATCATAGTGAGACCAATGACCAACACCGAAAATCTCAACTTCCATTAAATATTATGGTTGTTCGTAAAGCGGCCGAATATAGGCCATTCTTGGTGTGAGGACTCCATCACAACCTCTTGAAACTTCTTACTCGTAAAGGCTAGAACCAGGTCTGTCCGAAAATCATAGTGAGACCGATGACCAACACCAAAAATCTCAACTTCCATTATATATTATGGTTGTTCGTAAAGCGGCCGAATATAGGCCATTCTTGGTATGAGGACCCCATCACAACCTCCTGAAACTTCTTACTCGTAAAGGCTAGAACCAGGTCTGTCCGAAAATCATAGTGAGACCGATGACCAACACCGAAAATCACAACTTCCATTAAATACTATGGTTGTTCGTAAAGCGGCCGAATATAGACCATTCTTGGTATGAGGACCCCATCACAACCTCCTGAAACTTCTTACTCGTAAAGGCTAGAACCAGGTCTAACCGAAAATAATAGTAAGATCGAGGACCAACACCGAAAATCTCAACTTCCATTAAATACTATGGTTGTTCGTAAAGCGGCAGAATATAGGCCATTTTTGGTATGAGGACCCCATCACAACCTCTTGAAACTTCTTACTCGTAAAGGCTAGAACCAGGTCTTTCCGAAAATCATAGTGAGACCAATGACCAACACCGAAAATCTCAACTTCCATTAAATATTATGGTTGTTCGTAAAGCGGCCGAATATAGGCCATTCTTGGTGTGAGGACTCCATCACAACCTCTTGAAACTTCTTACTCGTAAAGGCTAGAACCAGGTCTGTCCGAAAATCATAGTGAGACCGATGACCAACACCAAAAATCTCAACTTCCATTAAATATTATGGTTGTTCGTAAAGCGGCCGAATATAGGCCATTCTTGGTATGAGGACCCCATCACAACCTCCTGAAACTTCTTACTCGTAAAGGCTAGAACCAGGTCTGTCCGAAAATCATAGTAAAATCGATGACCAACACCGAAAATCTCAACTTCCATTAAATATTATGGTTGTTCGTAAAGCGGCCGAATATAGGCCATTCTTGGTATGAGGACCCATCACAACCTCCTGAAACTTCTTACTCGTAAAGGCTAGAACCAGGTCTGTCCGAAAATCATAGTAAGATCGATGACCAACACCGAAAATCTTAACTTCCATTTAATATTATGGTTGTTCGTAAAGCAGCCGAATATAGGCCATTCTTGGTATGAGGACCCCATCACAACCTCCTGAAACTTCTTACTCGTAAAGCCTAGAACCAGGTCTGTCCGAAAATCATAGTAAGATCGATGACCAACACCGAAAATCTCAACTTCCATTAAATATTATGGTTGTTCGTAAAGCGGCCGAATATAGGCCATTCTTGGTATGAGGACCCCATCACAACCTCCTGAAACTTCTTACTCGTAAAGGCTAGAACCAGGTTTGTCCGAAAATCATAGTAAGATCGAGAACCAACACCGAAAATCTCAACTTCCATTAAATATTATGGTTGTTCGTAAAGCGGCCGAATATAGGCCATTCTTGGTATGAGGACCCCATCACAACCTCCTGAAACTTCTTACTCGTAAAGGCTAGAACCAGGTCTGTCCGAAAATCATAGTGAGACCGATGACCAACACCGAAAATCTCAACTTCCATTAAATATTATGGTTGTTCGTAAAGCGGCCGAATATAGGCCATTCTTGGTATGAGGACCCCATCACAACCTCCTGAAACTTCTTACTCGTAAAGGCTAGAACCAGGTCTGTCCGAAAATCATAGTGAGACCGATGACCAACACCGAAAATCTCAACTTCCATTAAATATTATGGTTGTTCGTAAAGCGGCCGAATATAGGCCATTTTTGGTATGAGGACCCCATCACAACCTCTTGAAACTTCTTACTCATAAAGGCTAGAACCAGGTCTGTCCGAAAATCATAGTGAGACCGATGACCAACACCGAAAATCACAACTTCCATTAAATACTATGGTTGTTCGTAAAGCGGCCGAATATAGGCCATTTTGGTATGAGGACCCTATCACAACCTCCTGAAACTTCTTACTCGTAAAGGCTAGAACCATGTCTGTCCGAAAATCATAGTAAGATCGAGGACCAACACCGAAAATCTCAATTTCCATTAAATATTATGGTTGTTCGTAAAGCGGCCGAATATAGACCATTCTTGGTGTGAGGACCCCATCACAACCTCTTGAAACTTCTTACTCGTAAAGGCTAGAACCAGGTCTGTCCGAAAATCATAGTGAGACCGATGACCAACACCGAAAATCTCAACTTCCATTAAATACTATGGTTGTTCGTAAAGCGGCCGAATATAGGCCATTCTTGGTATGAGGATCCCATCACAACCTCCTGAAACTTCTTTCTCGTAAAGGCTAGAACCAGGTCTGTCCGAAAATCATAGTGAGACCGATGACCAACACCGAAAATCTCAACTTCCATTAAATATTATGGTTGTTCGTAAAGCGGCCGAATATAGGCCATTCTTGGTGTGAGGACCCCATCACAACCTCTTGAAACTTCTTACTCGTAAAGGCTAGAACCAGGTCTGTCCGAAAATGTTAGTGAGACCGATGACCAACACCGAAAATCTCAACTTCCACTAAATACTATGGTTGTTCGTAAAGCGGCCGAATATAGACCATTCTTGGTATGAGGACCCCATCACAACCTCTTGAAACTTCTTACTCGTAAAGGCTAGAACCAGGTCTGTCCGAAAATCATAGTAAGATCGATGACCAACCCCAAAAATCTCAACTTCCATAAAATATTACGGTTGTTCGTAAAGCGGCCGAATATAGGCCATCCTTGGTATGAGGACCCCATCACAACCTCCTGAAACTTCTTACTCGTAAAGGCTAGAACCAGGTCTGTCCGAAAATCATAGTAAGATCGAGGACCAACACCGAAAATCTCAACTTCCATTAAATATTATGGTTGTTCGTAAAGCGGCCGAATATAGGCCATTCTTGGTATGAGGACCCCATCACAACCTCCTGAAACTTCTTACTCGTAAAGGCTAGAACCAGGTCTGTCCGAAAATCATAGTGAGACCGATGACCAACACCGAAAATCTCAACTTCCATTAAATATTATGGTTGTTCGTAAAGCGGCCGAATATAGGCCATTTTTGGTATGAGGACCCCATCACAACCTCTTGAAACTTCTTACTCGTAAAGGCTAGAACCAGGTCTGTCCGAAAATCATAGTGAGACCAATGACCAACACCGAAAATCTCAACTTCCATTAAATATTACGGTTGTTCGTAAAGCAGCCAAATATAGGCCATTCTTGGTATGAGGACCCCATCACAACCTCCTGAAACTTCTTACTCGTAAAGGCTAGAACCAGGTCTGTCCGAAAATCATAGTGAGACCGATGACCAACACCGAAAATCACAACTTCCATTAAATACTATGGTTGTTCGTAAAGCGGCCGAATATAGGCCATTCTTGGTATGAGGACCCAATCACAACCTCCTGAAACTTCTTACTCGTAAAGGCTAGAACCAGGTCTGTCCGAAAATCATAGTAAGGTCGAGGACCAACACCGAAAATCTCAATTTCCATTAAATATTATGGTTGTTCGTAAAGCGGCCGAATATAGGCCATTCTTGGTGTGAGGACCCTATCACAACCTCTTGAAACTTCTTACTCGTAAAGGCTAGAACCAGGTCTGTCCGAAAATCATAGTAAGACCGATGACCAACACCGAAAATCTCAACTTCCATTAAATACTATGGTTGTTCGTAAAGCGGCCGAATAAAGACCATTCTTGGTATGAGGACCCCATCACAACCTCCTGAAACTTCTTACTCGTAAATACTAGAACCAGGTCTGTCCGAAAATCATATTGAGACCGATGACCAACACCGAAAATCTCAACTTCCATTAAATATTATGGTTGTTCGTAAAGCGGCCGAATATAGGCCACTTTTGGTATGAGGACCCCATCACAACCTCTTGAAACTTCCTACTCATAAAGGCTAGAACCAGGTCTGTCCGAAAATCATAGTGAGACCGATGACCAACACCGAAAATCACAACTTCCATTAAATACTATGGTTTTCGTAAAGCGGCCGAATACAGGCCATTTTGGTATGAGGACCCCATCACAACCTCCTGAAACTTCTTACTCGTAAAGGCTAGAACCATGTCTGTCCGAAAATCATAGTAAGATCGAGAACCAACACCGAAAATCTCAACTTCCATTAAATATTATGGTTGTTCTATAAACGGCCGAATATAGGCCATTCTTGGTGTGAGGACCCCATCACAACCTCTTGAAACTTCTTACTCGTAAAGGCTAGAACCAGGTCTGTCCGAAAATCATAGTGAGACCGATGACCAACACCAAAAATCTCAACTTCCATTAAATATTATGGTTGTTCGTAAAGCGGCCGAATATAGGCCATTCTTGGTATGAGGACCCCATCACAACCTCCTGAAACTTCTTACTCGTAAAGGCTAGAACCAGGTCTGTCCGAAAATCATAGTGAGACCGATGACCAACACCGAAAATCTCAACTTCCACTAAATACTATGGTTGTTCGTAAAGCGGCCGAATATAGACCATTCTTGGTATGAGGACCCCATCACAACCTCCTGAAACTTCTTACTCGTAAAGGCTAGAACCAGGTCTAACCGAAAATAATAGTAAGATCGAGGACCAACACTGAAAATCTCAACTTCCATTAAATACTATGGTTGTTCGTAAAGCGGCAGAATATAGGCCATTTTTGGTATGAGGACCCCATCACAACCTCTTGAAACTTCTTACTCGTAAAGGCTAGAACCAGGTCTTTCCGAAAATCATAGTGAGACCAATGACCAACACCGAAAATCTCAACTTCCATTAAAAATTATGGTTGTTCGTAAAGCAGCCGAATATAGGCCATTCTTGGTATGAGGACCCCATCACAACCTCCTGAAACTTCTTACTCGTAAAGGCTAGAACCAGGTCTGTCCGAGAATCATAGTAAGATCGATGACCAACACCGAAAATCTCAACTTCCATAAAATATTATGGTTGTTCGTAAAGCGGCCGAATATAGGCCATTCTTGGTATGAGGACCCCATCACAACCTCTTGAAACTTCTTACTCGTAAAGGCTAGAACCAGGTCTGTCCGAAAATCATAGTGAGACCGATGACCAACACCGAAAATCTCAACTTCTATTAAATATTATGGTTGTTCGTAAAGCGGCAGAATATAGGCCATTCTTGGTATGAGGACCCCATCACAACCTCCTGAAACTTCTTACTCGTAAAGGCTAGAACCAGGTCTGTCCGAAAATCATAGTAAGATCGATGACCAACACCGAAAATCTCAACTTCCATTAAATATTATGGTTGTTCGTAAAGCGGCCGAATATAGGCCATTCTTGGTATGAGGACCCCATTACAACATCCTGGAACTTCTTACTCGTAAAGGCTAGAACCAGGTCTGTCCGAAAATCATAGTGAGACCGATGACCAACACCGAAAATCACAACTTCTATTAAATACTATGGTTGTTCGTAAAGCGGCCGAATATAGGCAATTCTTGGTATGAGGACCCCATCACAACCTCTTGAAACTTCTTAATCATAAAAGCTAGAACCAGGTCTGCCCGAAAATCATAGTGAGACCGATGACCAACACCGAAAATCTCAACTTCCATTAAATATTATGGTTGATCATAATGCGGCCGAATATAGGCCATTCTTGGTATGAGGACCCCATCACAACCTCCTGAAACTTCTTACTCGTAAAGGCTAGAACCAGGTCTGTCCGAAAATCATAGTGAGATCGATGACCAACACCGAAAATCTCAACTTCCATTTAATATTATGGTTGTTCGTAAAGCGGCCGAATATAGACCATTCTTGGTGTGAGGACCCCATCACAACCTCTTGAAACTTCTTACTCGTAAAGGCTAGAACCAGGTCTGTCCGAAAATCATAGTGAGACCGATGACCAACACCGAAAATCTCAACTTCCATTAAATATTATTGTTGTTCGTAAAGCGGCCGAATATAGGCCATTCTTGGTATGAGGACCCCATCACAACCTCCTGAAACTTCTTACTCGTAAATACTAGAACCAGGTCTGTCCGAAAATCATAGTAAGATCGATGACCAACACCGAAAATCTCAACTTCCATTTAATATTATGGTTGTTCGTAAAGCAGCCGAATATAGGCCATTCTTGGTATGAGGACCCCATCACAACCTCCTGAAACTTCTTACTCGTAAAGCCTAGAACCAGGTCTGTCCGAAAATCATAGTAAGATCGATGACCAACACCGAAAATCTCAACTTCCATTAAATATTATGGTTGTTCGTAAAGCGGCCGAATATAGGCCATTCTTGGTATGAGGACCCCATCACAACCTCTTGAAACTTCTTATTCGTAAAGGCTAGAACCAGGTCTGTCCGAAAATTCTAGTGAGACCGATGACCAACACCGAAAATCTCAACTTCTATTAAATATTATGGTTGTTCGTAAAGCGGCAGAATATAGGCCATTCTTGGTATGAGGACCCCATCACAACCTCCTGAAACTTCTTACTCGTAAAGCCTAGAACCAGGTCTGTCCGAAAATCATAGTAAGACCGATGACCAACACCGAAAATCTCAACTTCCATTAAATACTATGGTTGTTCGTAAAGCGGCCGAATATAGGCCATTCTTGGTATGAGGACCCCATTACAACATCCTGAAACTTCTTACTCGTAAAGGCTAGAACCAGGTCTGTCCGAAAATCATAGTGAGACCGATGACCAACACCGAAAATCACAACTTCTATTAAATACTATGGTTGTTCGTAAAGCGGCCGAATATAGGCCATTCTTGGTATGAGGACCCCATCACAACCTCTTGAAACTTCTTACTCATAAAGACTAGAACCAGGTCTGTCCGAAAATCATAGTGAGATCGATGACCAACACCGAAAATCTCAACTTCCATTAAATATTATGGTTGATCATAATGCGGCCGAATATAGGCCATTCTTGGTATGAGGACCCCATCACAACCTCCTGAAACTTCTTACTCGTAAAGGCTAGAATCAGGTCTGTCCGAAAATCATAGTGAGATCGATGACCAACACCGAAAATCTCAACTTCCATTTAATATTATGGTTGTTCGTAAAGCGGCCGAATATAGGCCGTTCTTGGTATGAGGACCCCATCACAACCTCCTGAAACTTCTTACTCGTAAAGGCTAGAACCAGGTCTGTCCGAAAATCATAGTAAGATCGATGACCAACACCGAAAATCTCAACTTCCATTAAATACTATGGTTGTTCGTAAAGCGGCCGAATATAGGCCATTCTTGGTATGAGGACCCCATCACAACCTCCTGAAACTTCTTACTCGTAAAGGCTAGAACCAGGTCTGTCCGAAAATCATAGTGAGATCGATGACCAACACCGAAAATCTCAACTTCCGTTAAATATTATGGTTGTTCGTAAAGCGGCCGAATATAGGCCATTCTTGGTATGAGGACTCCATCACAACCTCTTGAAACTTCTTACTCGTAAAGGCTAGAACCAGGTCTGTCCGAAAATCATAGTGAGACCGATGACCAACACCGAAAATCTCAACTTCCATTAAAAATTATGGTTGTTCGTAAAGCGGTCGAATATAGGCCATTCTTGGTATGAGGACCCCATCACAACCTCCTGAAACTACTAACTCGTAAAGGCTAGAACCAGGTCTGTCCAAAAATCATAGTGAGATCGATGACCAACACCGAAAATCTCAACTTCCATTAAATATTATGGTTGTTCGTAAAGCGGCCGAATATAGGCCATTCTTGGTATGAGGACCCCATCACAACCTCCTGAAACTTCTTACTCGTAAAACCTAGAACCAGGTCTGTCCGAAAATCATAGTAAGATCGATGACCAACACCGAAAATCTCAACTTCCATTAAATATTATGGTTGTTCGTAAAGCGGCCGAATATAGGCCATTCTTGGTATGAGGACCCCATCACAACCTCTTGGAACTTCTTACTCGTAAAGGCTAGAACCAGGTCTGTCCGAAAATTCTAGTGAGACCGATGACCAACACCGAAAATCTCAACTTCTATTAAATATTATGGTTGTTCGTAAAGCGGCCGAATATAGGCCATTCTTGGTATGAGGACCCCATCACAACCTCCTGAAACTTCTTACTCGTAAAGGCTAGAACCAGGTCTGTCCGAAAATCATAGTAAGATCGATGACCAACACCGAAAATCTCAACTTCCATTAAATTCTATGGTTGTTCGTAAAGCGGCCGAATATAGGCCATTCTTGGTATGAGGACCCCATCACAACCTCTTGAAACTTCTCACTCGTAAAGGCTAGAACCAGGTCTGTCCGAAAATCATAGTAAGACCGATGACCAACACCGAAAATCTCATTTTCCATTAAATACTATGGTTGTTCGTAAAGCGGCCGAATAAAGACCATTCTTGGTATGAGGACCCCATCACAACCTCCTGAAACTTCTTACTCGTAAAGGCTAGAACCAGGTCTGTCCGAAAATCATAGTAAGATCGAGGACCAACACTGAAAATCTCAATTTCCATTAAATATTATGGTTGTTCGTAAAGCTGCCGAATATAGACCATTCTTGGTGTGTGGACCCCATCACAACCTCTTGAAACTTCTTACTCGTAAAGGCTAGAACCAGGTCTGTCCGAAAATCATAGTGAGACCGATGACCAACACCGAAAATCTCAACTTCCATTAAATACTATGGTTGTTCGTAAAGCGGCCGAATATAGGCCATTCTTGGTATGAGGACCCCATCACAACCTCCTGAAACTTCTTACTCGTAAAGGCTAGAACCAGGTCTGTCCGAAAATCATAGTAAGATCGATGACCAACACCGAAAATCTCAACTTCCATTAAATATTATGGTTGTTCGTAAAGGGCCGAATATAGGCCATTCTTGGTATGAGGACCCCATCACAACCTCTTGAAACTTCTCACTCGTAAAGGCTAGAACCAGGTCTGTCCGAAAATCATAGTAAGACCGATGACCAACACCGAAAATCTCAACTTCCATTAAATACTATGGTTGTTCGTAAAGCGGCCGAATACAGGCCATTTTGGTATGAGGACCCCATCACAACCTCCTGAAACTTCTTACTCGTAAAGGCTAGAACCATGTCTGTCCGAAAATCATAGTAAGATCGAGAACCAACACCGAAAATCTCAACTTCCATTAAATATTATGGTTGTTCGTAAAGAGGCCGAATATAGGCCATTCTTGGTGTGAGGACCCCATCACAACCTCTTGAAACTTCTTACTCGTAAAGGCTAGACCCAGGTCTGTCCGAAAATCATAGTGAGACCGATGACCAACACCGAAAATCTCAACTTCCACTAAATACTATGGTTGTTCGTAAAGCGGCCGAATATAGGCCATTCTTGGTATGAGGACCCCATCACAACCTCCTGAAACTTCTTACTCGTAAAGGCTAGAACCAGGTCTAACCGAAAATAATAGTAAGATCGAGGACCAACACCGAAAATCTCAACTTCCATTAAATACTATGGTTGTTCGTAAAGCGGCAGAATATAGGCCATTTTTGGTATGAGGACCCCATCACAACCTCTTGAAACTTCTTACTCGTAAAGGATAGAACCAGGTCTTTCCGAAAATCATAGTGAGACCAATGACCAACACCGAAAATCTCAACTTCCATTAAAAATTATGGTTGTTCGTAAAGCAGCCGAATATAGGCCATTCTTGGTATGAGGACCCCATCACAACCTCCTGAAACTTCTTACTCGTAAAGGCTAGAACCAGGTCTGTCCGAGAATCATAATAAGATCGATGACCAACACCGAAAATCTCAACTTCCATAAAATATTATGGTTGTTCGTAAAGCGGCAGAATATAGGCCATTCTTGGTATGAGGACCCCATCACAACCTCTTGAAACTTCTTACTCGTAAAGGCTAGAACCAGGTCTGTCCGAAAATCATAGTGAGACCGATGACCAACACCGAAAATCTCAACTTCCATTAAATATTATGGTTGTTCGTAAAGCGGCCGAATATAGGCCATTCTTGGTATGAGGACCCCATCACAACCTCTTGAAACTTCTTAATCATAAAAGCTAGAACCAGGTCTGCCCGAAAATCATAGTGAGACCGATGACCAACACCGAAAATCTCAACTTCCATTAAATATTATGATTGATCATAATGCGGCCGAATATAGGCCATTCTTGGTATGAGGACCCCATCACAACCTCCTGAAACTTCTTACTCGTAAAGGCTAGAACCAGGTCTGTCCGAAAATCATAGTGAGATCGATGACCAACACCGAAAATCTCAACTTCCATTTAATATTATGGTTGTTCGTAAAGCGGCCGAATATAGGCCATTCTTGGTATGAGGACCCCATCACAACCTCCTGAAACTTCTTACTCGTAAAGGCTAGAACCAGGTCTGTCCGAAAATCATAGTAAGATCGATGACCAACACCGAAAATCTCAACTTCCATTAAATATTATGGTTGTTCGTAAAGCGGCCGAATATAGGCCATTCTTGGTATGAGGACCCCATCACAACCTCTTGAAACTTCTTATTCGTAAAGGCTAGAACCAGGTCTGTCCGAAAATTCTAGTGAGACCGATGACCAACACCGAAAATCTCAACTTCTATTAAATATTATGGTTGTTCGTAAAGCGGCAGAATATAGGCCATTCTTGGTATGAGGACCCCATCACAACCTCCTGAAACTTCTTACTCGTAAAGGCTAGAACCAGGTCTGTCCGAAAATCATAGTAAGACCGATGACCAACACCGAAAATCTCAACTTCCATTAAATATTATGGTTGTTCTATAAGCGGCCGAATATAGGCCATTCTTGGTATGAGGACCCCATTACAACATCCTGAAACTTCTTACTCGTAAAGGCTAGAACCAGGTCTGTCCGAAAATCATAGTGAGACCGATGACCAACACCGAAAATCACAACTTCTATTATATACTATGGTTGTTCGTAAAGCGGCCGAATATAGGCCATTCTTGGTATGAGGACCCCATCACAACCTCTTGAAACTTCTTACTCATAAAGGCTAGAACCAGGTCTGTCCGAAAATCATAGTGAGATCGATGACCAACACCGAAAATCTCAACTTCCATTAAATATTATGGTTGATCATAATGCGGCCGAATATAGGCCATTCTTGGTATGAGGACCCCATCACAACCTCCTGAAACTTCTTTCTCGTAAAGGCTAGAACCAGGTCTGTCCGAAAATCATAGTGAGATCGATGACCAACACCAAAAATCTCAACTTCCATTTAATATTATGGTTGTTCGTAAAGCGGCCGAATATAGGCCGTTCTTGGTATGAGGACCCCATCACAACCTCCTGAAACTTCTTACTCGTAAAGGCTAGAACCAGGTCTGTCCGAAAATCATAGTAAGATCGATGACCAACACCGAAAATCTCAACTTCCATTAAATACTATGGTTGTTCGTAAAGCGGCAGAATATAGGCCATTCTTGGTATGAGGACCCCATCACAACCTCCTGAAACTTCTTACTCGTAAAGGCTAGAACCAGGTCTGTCCGAAAATCATAGTGAGATCGATGACCAACACCGAAAATCACAACTTCCATTAACTATTATGGTTGTTCGTAAAGCAGCCGAATATAGGCCATTCTTGGTATGAGGACCCCATCACAACCTCTTGAAACTTCTCACTCATAAAAGCTAGAACCAGGTCTGTTCGAAAATCATAGTGAGATCGATGACCAACACCGAAAATCTCAACTTCCATTAAATATTATGGTTGTTCGTAAAGCGGCCGAATATAGGCCATTCTTGGTATGAGGACCCCATCACAACCTCTTGAAACTTCTTACTCGTAAAGGCTAGAACCAGGTCTGTCCGAAAATCATAGTGAGACCGATGACCAACACCGAAAATCTCAACTTCCATTAAAAATTATGGTTGTTCGTAAAGCGGTCGAATATAGGCCATTCTTGGTATGAGGACCCCATCACAACCTCTTGAAACTTCTTACTCGTAAAGGCTGGAACCAGGTCTGTCCGAAAATTCTAGTGAGACCGATGACCAACACCGAAAATCTCAACTTCTATTAAATATTATGGTTGTTCGTAAAGCGGCAGAATATAGGCCATTCTTGGTATGAGGACCCCATCACAACCTCCTGAAACTTCTTACTCGTAAAGGCTAGAACCAGGTCTGTCCGAAAATCATAGTAAGATCGATGACCAACACCGAAAATCTCAACTTCCATTAAATACTATGGTTGTTCGTAAAGCGGCCGAATATAGGCCATTCTTGGTGTGAGGACCCCATCACAACCTCCTGAAACTTCTTACTCGTAAAGGCTAGAACCAGGTCTGTCCGAAAATCATAGTAAGATCGATGACCAACACCGAAAATCTCAACTTCCATTAAATATTATGGTTGTTCGTAAAGCGGCCGAATATAGGCCATTCTTGGTATGAGGACCCCATCACAACCTCTTGAAACTTCTTACTCGTAAAGGCTAGAACCAGGTCTGTCCGAAAATTCTAGTGAGACCGATGACCAACACCGAAAATCTCAACTTCTATTAAATATTATGGTTGTTCGTAAAGCGGCAGAATATAGGCCATTCTTGGTATGAGGACCCCATCACAACCTCCTGAAACTTCTTACTCGTAAAGGCTAGAACCAGGTCTGTCCGAAAATCATAGTAAGATCGATGACCAACACCGAAAATCTCAACTTCCATTAAATACTATGGTTGTTCGTAAAGCGGCCGAATATAGGTCATTCTTGGTATGAGGACCCCATCACAACCTCTTGAAACTTCTTACTCATAAAGGCTAGAACCAGGTCTGTCCGAAAATCATAGTGAGATCGATGACCAACACCGAAAATCTCAACTTCCATTAAATATTATGGTTGATCATAATGCGGCCGAATATAGGCCATTCTTGGTATGAGGACCCCATCACAACCTCCTGAAACTTCTTACTCGTAAAGGCTAGAACCAGGTCTGTCCGAAAATCATAGTGAGATCGATGACCAACACCGGAAATCTCAACTTCCATTTAATATTATGGTTGTTCGTAAAGCGGCCGAATATAGGCCGTTCTTGGTATGAGGACCCCATCACAACCTCCTGAAACTTCTTACTCGTAAAGGCTAGAACCAGGTCTGTCCGAAAATCATAGTAAGATCGATGACCAACACCGAAAATCTCAACTTCCATTAAATATTATGGTTGTTCGTAAAGCGGCCGAATATAGGCCATTCTTGGTATGAGGACCTCATCACAACCTCTTGAAACTTCTTACTCATAAAGGCTAGAACCAGGTCTGTCCGAAAATCATAGTGAGACCGATGACCAACACCGAAAATCTCAACTTCCATTAAATATTATGGTTGTTCGTAAAGCGGCCGAATATAGGCCATTCTTGGTATGAGGACCCCATCACAACCTCCTGAAACTTCTTACTCGTAAAGGCTAGAACCAGGTCTGTCCGAAAATCATAGTAAGATCGAGGACCAACACCGAAAATCTCAATTTCCATTAAATATTATGGTTGTTCGTAAAGCGGCCGAATATAGACCATTCTTGGTATGAGGACCCCATCACAACCTCTTGAAACTTCTTACTCGTAAAGGCTAGAACCAGGTCTGTCCGAAAATCATAGTGAGACCGATGACCAACACCGAAAATCTCAACTTCCATTAAATACTATGGTTGTTCGTAAAGCGGCCGAATATAGGCCATTCTTGGTATGAGGACCCCATCACAACCTCCTGAAACTTCTTACTCATAAAGGCTAGAACCAGGTCTGTTCGAAAAGCATAGTAAGATCGAGGACCAACACCGAAAATCTCAATTTCCATTAAATTCTATGGTTGTTCGTAAAGCGGCCGAATATAGGCCATTCTTGGTATGAGGACCCCATCACAACCTCCTGAAACTTGTTACTCGTAAAGGCTAGAACCAGGTCTGTCCGAAAATCATAGTGAGACCGATGACCAACACCGAAAATCTCAACTTCCATTAAAAATTATGGTTGTTCGTAAAGCGGCCGAATATAGGCCATTCTTGGTGTGAGGACCCCATCACAACCTCTTGAAACTTCTTACTCGTAAAGGCTAGAACCAGGTCTGTCCGAAAATCATAGTGAGACCGATGACCAACACCGAAAATCTCAACTTCCACTAAATACTATGGTTGTTCGTAAAGCGGCCGAATATAGGCCATTCTTGGTATGAGGACCCCATCACAACCTCTTGAAACTTCTTACTCGTAAAGGCTAGAACAAGGTCTGTCCGAAAATCATAGTAAGATCGATGACCAACCCCAAAAATCTCAACTTCCATTAAATATTATGGTTGCTCGTAAAGCGGCCGAATATAAGCCATCCTTGGTATGAGGATCCCATCACAACCTCCTGAAACTTCTTACTCGTAAAGGCTAGAACCAGGTATGTCCGAAAATCATAGTAAGATCGAGGACCAACACCGAAAATCTCAACTTCCATTAAATATTATGGTTGTTCGTAAAGCGGCCGAATATAGGCCATTCTTGGTATGAGGACCCCATCACAACCTCCTGAAACTTCTTACTCGTAAAGGCTAGAACCAGGTCTGTCCGAAAATCATAGTGAGACCGATGACCAACACCAAAAATCACAACTTCCATTAAATATTATGGTTGTTCGTAAAGCGGCAGAATATAGGCCATTCTTGGTATGAGGACCCCATCACAACCTCCTGAAACTTCTTACTCGTAAAGGCTAGAACCAGGTCTGTCCGAAAATCATAGTAAGATCGATGACCAACACCGAAAATCTCAACTTCCATTTAATATTATGGTTGTTCGTAAAGCAGCCGAATATAGGCCATTCTTGGTATGAGGACCCCATCACAACCTCCTGAAACTTCTTACTCGTAAAGCCTAGAACCAAGTCTGTCCGAAAATCATAGTAAGATCGATGACCAACACCGAAAATCTCAACTTCCATTAAATATTATGGTTGTTCGTAAAGCGGCCGAATATAGGCCATTCTTGGTATGAGGACCCCATCACAACCTCTTGAAACTTCTTACTCGTAAAGGCTAGAACCAGGTCTGTCCGAAAATTCTAGTGAGACCGATGACCAACACCGAAAATCTCAACTTCCATTAAATATTATGGTTGTTCGTAAAGCGGCAGAATATAGGCCATTCTTGGTATGAGGACCCCATCACAACCTCCTGAAACTTCTTACTTGTAAAGCCTAGAACCAGGTCTGTCCGAAAATCATAGTGAGATCGATGACCAACACCGAAAATCTCAACTTCCATTAAATATTATGGTTGTTCGTAAAGCGGCCGAATATAGGCCATTCTTGGTATGAGGACCCCATTACAACCTCCTGAAACTTCTTACTCGTAAAGGCTAGAACCAGGTCTGTCCGAAAATCATAGTGAGACCGATGACCAACACCGAAAATCTCAACTTCTATTAAATACTATGGTTGTTCGTAAAGCGGCCGAATATAGGCCATTCTTGGTATGAGGACCCCATCACAACCTCTTGAAACTTCTTACTCAGAAAGCCTAGAACCAGGTCTGTCCGAAAATCATAGTGAGATCGATGACCAACACCGGCAATCTCAACTTCCATTTAATATTATGGTTGTTCGTAAAGCGGCCGAATATAGGCCATTCTTGGTATGAGGACCCCATCACAACCTCCTGAAACTTCTTACACGTAAAGGCTAGAACCAGGTCTGTCCGAAAATCATAGTGAGACCGATGACCAACACCGAAAATCTCAACTTCTATTAAATACTATGGTTGTTCGTAAAGCGGCCGAATATAGGCCATTCTTGGTATGAGGACCCCATCACAACCTCTTGAAACTTCTTACTCATAAAGCCTAGAACCAGGTCTGTCCGAAAATCATAGTGAGATCGATGACCAACACCGGCAATCTCAACTTCCATTTAATACTATGGTTGTTCGTAAAGCGGCCGAATATAGGCCATTCTTAGTATGAGGACCCCATCACAACCTTCTGAAACTTCTTACTCGTAATGGCTAGACCCAGGTGTGTCCGAAAATCATAGTGAGACCGATGACCAACACCGAAAATCTCAACTACCATTAAATATTATGGTTGTTCGTAAAGCGGCCGAATATAGGCCATTCTTGGTATGAGGACCCCATCACAACCTCTTGAAACTTCTTACTCGTAAAGGCTAGAACCAGGTCTGTCCGAAAATCATAGTGAGATCGATGACCAACACCGAAAATCTCAACTTCCATTAAATACTATGGTTGTTCGTAAAGCGGCCGAATATAGGCCATTCTTGGTATGAGGACCCTATCACAACCTCCTGAAACTTCTTACTCGTAAAGGCTAGACCCAGGTGTGTCCGAAAATCATAGTGAGACCGATGACCAACACCGAAAATCTCAACTTCCATTAAATACTATGGTTGTTCGTAAAGCGGCCGAATATAGGCCATTCTTGGTATGAGGACCCCATCACAACCTCTTGAAACTTCTTACTCGTAAAGGCTAGAACCAGGTCTGTCCGAAAATCATAGTGAGACCGATGACCAACACCGAAAATCTCAACTTCCATTAAAAATTATGGTTGTTCGTAAAGCGGTCGAATATAGGCCATTCTTGGTATGAGGACCCCATTACAACCTCTTGAAACTTCTTACTCGTAAAGGCTAGAACCAGGTCTGTCCGAAAATCATAGTGAGATCGATGACCAACACCGAAAATCTCAACTTCCATTAAATATTATGGTTGTTCGTAAAGCGGCCGAATATAGGCCATTCTTGGTATGAGGATCCCATCACAACCTCTTGAAACTTCTTACTCGTAAAGGCTAGAACCAGGTCTGTCCGAAAATCATAGTGAGACCGATGACCAACACCGAAAATCTCAACTTCCATTAAATATTATGGTTGTTCGTAAAGCGGCCGAATATAGGACATTCTTGGTATGAGGACCCCATCACAACCTCTTGAAACTTCTTACTCGTAGAGGCTAGTACCAGGTCTGTCCGAAAATCATAGTGAGACCGATGACCAACACCGAAAATCTCAACTTCCATTAAATATTATGGTTGTTAGTAAAGCGGCCGAATATAGGCCATTCTCAGTATGAGGACCACATCACAACCTGCTGAAACTTCTTACTCGTAAAGGCTAGAACCAGGTCTGTCCGAAAATCATAGTGAGATCGATGACCAACACCGAAAATCTCAACTTCCATTAAATATTATGGTTGTTCGTAAAGCGGCCGAATATAGGCCATTCTTGGTATGAGGATCCCATCACAACCTCTTGAAACTTCTTACTCGTAAAGGCTAGAACCAGGTCTGTCCGAAAATCATAGTGAGACCGATGACCAACACCGAAAATCTCAACTTCCATTAAATATTATGGTTGTTCGTAAAGCGGCCGAATATAGGCCATTCTCAGTATGAGGACCCCATCACAACCTCCTGAAACTTCTTACTCGTAAAGGCTAGAACCAGGTCTGTCCGAAAATCATAGTGAGACCGATGACCAACACCGAAAATCTCAACTTCCATTAAATATTATGGTTGTTCGTAATGCGGCTGAATATAGGTCATTCTCAGTATGAGGATGTATAGTATTATGTATATATATATTAAAATGAAACTGTGTATGAACGCCGACTAATCGTATGTGAGACGTTTTTAAACGAAAGACCGACATACGTCAGAGATTTTTTCATGAATCAATTGAAAATAATAAGAATTGCTTCTTTGCTGTTTTATACATTTATTATATACACTTCTTACGTGATAGCAACTATAGTTTTCGTGTTAAAAAATTATTAGAATTTTGAGAAATGTTCTTTATCACTTTCATTTAAAGCATGAACATGTTTGAGTTAAATGTGTATATTTTTCTGTTTTATTATTAGTATAATTTTATAAATTTAAAATACAATTGTATTATTTATATTCATTTCATTCAAATTCATATTTAATCTTTGGATTTATGTGATAATCAATGCTTTTCCAGTTTTCTGTCATGATAGTTATCAAAATAGATGGCGGTATTGCCAGCAGCAAAAAATATAATATTTTGGGCTAGAATTTTGGGCCAACTTCACAAACGTCCTTGGCCCCAGGACAGATTGCAGCGATAATAAACAAAAAAAAATACTATGACGGGAGCGTGTCGGATTGATACCGATTCTATATACTCATCTCGCTTCTATCGATTTTCAAATTCCGGTAAACTGAAATTAAATTTCCCCTTCACCCGCCTGATATAATCCGTTCCTAGATTCCCGTTTTGTACCATATTGCGTTTTGTACCATATCGCATTTTGAATTATCGCGTTTTGTAATATCGCGTTTTGATAATTCGCGTTATAAATGTCGCGTTTCAAATGGGACCCGAAAAGAATATTTGAGGTTTTCCTTAAAAGAATTACAAGAAGCCCACCTTTTCTTACTATCTTACATTTCCAACAACTATCTCTTTCTGCTGGTGCTACATTCCCATTTAAATATTTGTGGTAAAATATGATTGAATCTATCAAATTAAAAGAAACTAGCAAATTAAAGAACGTTATAATGACCGCCTGATTCGAATCGCATTCGTTGGTCAATATCGATGCACTATTGGTGCATTTCTGTATTGACAAATGACCGCCGGAATTGGTTCTCATCTGTTGGTCAATGTTGATTTACTATTATCGGAATTTATCATCAGGAATGTTCTTGCTTATGTCGGTATATTATGACTTACCATAGTTGGTCTGAACCACGAAATTTTATGCAGTGAAATTTCAACAACTAAGGATTTGGTTTTTTGGCCTACCGCTGTTTGTTGGTCGAATTTGACTAGACATAATTGATTGTGATTTTCGACCAATATCCGGCAAGGATTAGACGCCCAAATGACTGAACATTTGTAAGCCATATCAGACTAATTTTTGCCTATAAGGGACATAAGCCATTTAGTGGTCTTTTTTTGGACAATGCTTGGAAATTATTTTACCGGTTAATATCTCTATAAAAAATTAAAATGTAAGAACACGTTATTCGATGTAAATAAACAGACATCGTCGATTATTCGTCAACTAAACGATTATTCGTTCAGCAACGTCAACTACACACACATACAAAGTCTAAAACTATTTGTAATTCAATAACTACTTGTATGTAATTCATAGACTGTATTTGTGATTGATAGTTTCACTGTATAATATAAAATATACTGTGTCTAATATTCATTCCTTAATTGCGTACTAAATTGTTAATTATCCATCATCGATATAATAAAATTTTTTACAATTGATAAACGAATTAAAATTTAATTTAAGCGTATTGTGTTTTACGCCATCTATTATTGACTGGTATGAACTAAAGCGAAATTAGTTTAGTCAGTAATTAAGAAGGAATTTTTATCAGGCACGTTAAATTCAGACTGTAAATTTAGTCTGAAATTAATATGCCTGATACAATGTTTTTCTAAAAATTGTAAAATGAAATCGGAACATATATAGTTGTTGCTGACGTCTATTGACATTTGGCCAAACTACAAAATAATATCAACTTGAATTTCAAATGTATTTGACGTGTCACTTTCGATTTCATACGCGCTACACAAATCTTTGCCCAAAATCATATGTCGGCTTATATAGAAGGCCAGAAACACTTTGAAGTAATAATTTTTATGATGGCCTCAATTCCAGGATGAGCCAAATCATGATACGAATTAAAAGTCGGTCGACGTAGCTCCTCAAGAATATAAGATCGATTGACACCCGTTGATGTCTCACACCAACTAGGTTTATCGGCATTATCACAAGTCATTTGTCATTTGCCTCAGCATCTGCTAAGAGCCTAATGAACAGAACGTTCAGTAATATACGCAATAAGTTATTTCTCAATAGATAGTTTTTGAAGCTTGATGAGGTTTTCTATGTCAGGTCCAACTAATTAAATAGCATAAATCTCCGAAAACCGTGTAAAGCATTTGCTTCTAAATTATCCGAAACTTTTTTATGATTTATATCAGTCGAGAATTTGGCTATAAACTCTTAATAACCCGCTTGACCAGGGTTTCGGCCTCTTTTGGTCATGATTATTTTCAATGACGTATGGTCAGCATAAATTACATTCTGTCCACCTGACAAAATAATGAAAGTGTTTGACTGCTAGAAAGATTGCCAAATGTTCAAGATCAAACACAGAGTATTTGCGTTTAACTGGCGTTAGCTTTTTCGAAAACAACCCAAGCGTTTTCCAATTTCCATTGCTGTTCTAAAATACATAAACTTCTGGAAAGGTTAAGCTGCGTTACGTAATCTGTAGAGCATACGTACCAGAAGTTTTGAATCAAAAATTGTAATTAAGGTATTGTTTGCAGAAGCAGCTATTGGTTTTGTCGCATCAACGTGAAAACTGATTTTTATAGGCACAAGAGAACCACCGTTAAATTTGATTGCTGTTATTTGACATTTTCAGTGATGCCAACAGGCATGAGGTCTTCCTGGAGTTTGTGACCTATTTAACTTAGAACGAGGCCTAATATGATAGTAACGGGATCTCAAATTTGATCGACGTCATTGATTAAGTTGAGACTCGAATTTACTGAACCGGGATTTATTCTCATTAATCGATGACATTAGCTGCTCTAGTGTGTGTGTGAGAGGGGGGGATTAGCCGAAACCTGTTGTGAATAGAAACTTGATAGAGATTGGTTTCCCATATCCTCCTCATTTCATTTTCCTCTAACCTCTTTATGCGCTTGTCTAATTTTGTGATAACATCGTTTCAATTTGATCCAGCGACCAACAAACCTACAACTCCCTCACTATCTCCACGGCTTTCCCTATACATATTGTTTGAATAGGGCAATATTCGTTTGAAATATGCAACCAATCCGGTCCATGCCACCTTAATTTGGATGGTTTTAGCTGAATGAAGGTTGTGTGTCGTCAGATTTTGTTTCCTACTACACGGTTCCAACTGACCAAAATTAATGACCATCGGTTATTTACGAAGATATCTCCCTTCAATACGTAGTTTAATAGTCAATGAAGCATCACATAATCGCTACTTGTGATTTGCTAGTGAATAACGTAATGTTTTTTATGCCATCCAATTTCACCTTCACAAAGATGCAGAAACCATAAGCATTTACACTGGCGTGGCAGGAACTCTGTATTTCAGCTAAGTTGACGTACAAATCATTGATGTCGTATTGGTATGCCCTTGCTTCGGTTCCAGTGCTTTTATACGTGGAATGTGTCCGTCACGCCAGCTGGAACAAAACAACTCGATGCATTGTGGATCATTGAGCACTATATGCTTTTTCAGGCGAAACCTTATAATTCCAGCCGAAACCTGATAAAACCGGCCAGAACCATACAACGGCTAAACCAACTATGGCATAAGTAGCACGATGTATTGTACATCATTGTGCACTATATAATTTTTCGGACGGAACCTTATAAATCCATAAATATAAGATTTTTTGGAAAAACCTTACAAATTCAGCCGGAACCATACCCTCTACAGCCAACCTAACTATGGCACAAGTAGCACGATGCATTGTACATCACTGTGCACTTTATAATTTTATATAGTAGGCAATAATGCCATCCAGAACCATAAAAGTCCATTCGAAACAAAATGTTTACATAAATAGTGCAACATATGATTTTTTCGGAACGATCAAAACGTTATGCACTACAATGCCAAAACAACCAAAACCAGCAAGACCAGCCGCAACCGTATTTAGTCATTGTGAACTGGCTAAAATTTCAAGTGGAATTATTTGGAAACCTTTAGAAAACTACTATATACAATTTTATATTGCACAATGATGCACAATGCATCGTGGTACTTATGCCATAGTTAGTTTTGCTACAGTCTGGTTCTGGCTAGCTTTATTAAGTTCCGGCTAGAATTATAGGGTTTCGGCTTAAAAAGGATGTAGTACCCAATGATACATGATCCACTGTGCTATTTGTGATATAGTTAGTTAGACTGTATATAACCACACCATCGTTTCCGGCTGGAATTATAAAGTTCCACTGAAAAATCATATGTTGCTGGATTAATAAGGTTCCGGCTGAACAATTATATAGTGCACAATGATGCACAATGCATTGTGCTACTTGTGCTATAGTTAGTTTGGCTGTAGAGTGTATGGTTCAGGCTGAATTTGTAAGGATTTTTTTCCAAAAAATCGTATATTGCTGGATTTATAAGGTTCCGGCTGGTATATAGTGCTCAACGATGCACAATGCATCGTGCTATTTGTGCCAGAGTTGTGCTACTGATGCGCACTGGGCAGAGTATTGTCAACAGGTTATCTCAAATAGCACAGTTATCTCAAACAGCTCGATAAAAACAATTACGAGAGACCGAAAAAATAGTGTTATCACTCCACAAGTTAAACGGCTAATATTAAGATCGGCTTCTAATTCTATGAGTTCTGTAGTAGTTGATGAGTTGAGTATGAGCTAGTATTATGTCGTCTTTCTTTGGTAAATTTACAACAACAATCCCATATTTGTAATTCCAAATTGGAATAGTTTTAAACCAACTTTTCTGCTGGTATAGAATACTTCTATTCTACCTGTAGTTTTATCTTCACCACCAGGGCAGTTGTAGTAAATACTTTTACTGCATTTTTAATTGTTGGCAATAATATAAAAGTGATTTTTGTCATTTTGACATCGCATTTTTCGAAACAAGACGAGACATTAGTTACGATTTGTAATAATATTCAATAATGTTCTAGCACATTACTATTTAATGAATATATTTAGTTGCAGTTTTACGTTGTTTTGAAATTTAAAATGTAATTGTTACCAACTAATAAAATACATTTCAAAATGGGAATTGCTTGCACCAAAGTAAGACCACAATAAATTTTACAAAACCTGTCGCAGAGGATATGAAGCGGTGTTCCATCGACCTACCGATTCCAACAAATGTTGCTGACGATGTTAACTGTGGTAATTGCCCAGAAACGATCCAACTAATCTTTGTGTTTTGTGTATTTGACTTTCCCATCAAGTAAAATATTGAAAAACTGGCCTACCCCAATCAGCATCTCAACGGCACCAGGAACATTATAACTGAGATTAGATAGTTTTAAATCCTTAAATCGCGCCGATTGGTTAAGAACAAACGTTCTTTGTGGTAGTCTAATATGGTTATTCATTCAATTTAGCAGTCGCATTTCGTCGGAAAGGTCTTGAAAAATGAGTTACAAAGTTAGATGAAGCATTCTTTTATAAGACAATTATTTTATTTTTTAATTTATTTCCATAACCAATTTACATAACCAAATTATTCTAGGATTAATGATTGATTGGTTCGTTGCCAAGTCCCATAGCTACTGGAAGGGGTAAATTACTGCTGGATGAAGCATTCTGGCGGACCGAGGAAGGAGAGAATCTCTTTTTCCTTCCATTTTGCAATGACTTTTATACTGTTCCCATGAAATGTAGGCCTTTGTAAATGTCTTAAAAATTGCCTCAAAACGGAGATTTTTACATAGAGTTGCTCAAATGTATCAATTAATTCTGTACATTGCTCAAGGTTCATGATGAAAGCGTTTAGTCACTTGTGGTTACCTATTTCTGGGATTACATGTCACTGGCCGTGAAAGTCGCTACAATTTTGCTAATGATATTTAAAAGAGTCGAGATGAAAGAAACACGTTTAAATAATAGTTCTATTCGTGACGTCATATTTGCAGAGTTTATTGCAACAGTTTTTTACGAAATTGAGTCAATATTGAAACTTTATTCCTCTTAAATTATTATCAGATTATCAGAATAAATAAAATTTTAGCTGAAAAATTATTTGCGTAAATTTTTCCGAAAAAAACTGATTTTAAAAAAAGTTTAGCAAACTATGTTTTTAGCTTATCTTATCAAACGGATACAAATGAAATAGCCTCATCGTTCATGATCAAGATCAGTTCAAATTCAGATGACAAACTGATTCAAATTTTATTTTTTAGACATTTTGAATTGAAATTTTTAAATGCCTTTGTGTTGGTTGATTCACGCTTTTAACATGATTGTTCTTCAAGCGAATTCATCCAATACTCTGTATCCACGTGAATATTAAAAACTTATCGCGTCGCTTCCGATACAATTTCTGCTCGAGACGATGCAAGGAATGGAAACGCTGTGTTTCAAAAATCTTCGAGCTCTCCTGCTTAAACAACATAAATATTTTATGCTTATACGAGTACATAACTACCAAAAATAATCATTTGAAAAACTAACAAACCACTTCATAATATCGTTCATATTTTGACGAAAAATCTGATATTGAAAATTTTAAGTACTAAGATCAAAATAAAATCTCTACCATCTTCACTCTATATACCTATATAGTTATACAACAATATACATAATTTCTCTATGACTGTCTCGAGATTTTTAATCAGTTTTCCAAACATCCAAAAATATTATAAAAATCTGAAACTTAAAATCGTATAAAAAAAGCTCACAAAAAATGTAAAATCAATACCCTCAATAATTTGCATATTTTGTCTTCCGTAAATTTGATGTACAATAAAAAATGATTAAGAAAACATCCGATTATTTTACGTATAAAGCGCTCGGTACAGATGACAGCATACACTGTACCAAATACATACCATGCTTGGGTACACAAGCAACGGCAAGGAGATTTGTGAAAATTTAATTTTCTGTTTATTTTTCAACGACTTTTCTGTGTTGCATTTTATTCAATATTCAGGACATAATTTTTCCACTTAATACGATAATTTTTCTATTTTTTTTTTTGCTGCCAACCGTTTTTTATCGTCTCTATCCTATTAGCAAACACAAATGATGAAAAATCTTTGGCTGAATGAAACTTGATGAAAAGTTTTATTTTTATATATTGATGATTTATAAATAAGCTTTTTTTACTGGGTTGCTGCTTTTCTTACAGTGGATGGAAATACGAGTGAGTGCCATGCATATTTTCTGTGTACACCGGTTTCCAGTATTTTTTGTAGAAGAAGAAGCGATACAAAGTTGACATTGACAAGAAATCAGACTTTTTTCTTTTTAGAATTTATCACTTATCGGAAATTAAATTTTTCCCCCAAACGAACAGTGAAAATGGGATACAGAATTTTGTATTATTTCTTTGAGAAAGTGAAAAATCTGGTACGCATACGTTTATGATGATGATAATCGGAACTCTCTTGTGGTAAAAAGATTATCACTCGGATAAAAATAATTGATGTTTGCATGAAGGGTGGTAAGAAGCAAAATAAAATTGTGCCATATTTTTAATGAAATTTCATTACAAGATCCGTAAGTATATTCTCGCCGAGAAAACTTAAACAGCCGGTAAAGCCGGAAACTAACTATCAAAATAGAGCTCCTAACATGAAACGAATTTATTTGTGATATACAAAACTTGTTCACTAGTTTTTCATAGTCGTCGCTATGTAATACTATGGCTGGGTGCCAAACTTAAAGTAAAAGTCAATTTTAAGTAAATTTTTCGGTAAATTAAATTATTTTTCGAAAACTTTATGCCAGACTAATCGGAAATTCTGTCCTAAAACCGGTTTTTACCGTAGTAAACGATTTACCTTAAGTTTCGCACAAAGCCTTAGAACAACAACACAAGTTACATATAAGATAAAATCAAATCAAACTTTTGTCGATAGATCCCGACAACACCACACTTAATTCCTAAAGCGAAAAATTAAAACTGGATTTGTGATAAAAATTGTTTTGTCTAATCACAAAATCATTATTCCGGCTTCAATTTCAGAAAACCAATAAGGCTAACCCTTGTTAAAACTTTAATATTCATTGCATAAGATGCCCACCACATTACGCATGGATCTCGTAATTCATGGGAAAAGCTTTAGTATATAGATTTCAAGTCAATCCGCTTGGTCCGTAGAGATGCCGAATTTTGGTGAAATAAAGTTTTTTTTATCAAAACTCGCCAAAGCTCCTTTGGAAGCTGTCACTTCCTGTGGAACTTGTTTTGGCCAAAATTCACTTTGATCTGCCAATTTATGGAAAAAGTTTAAGTATGAAGTTTCATCACGAACAGGGACCAAGTTTTTACTGAAAACCCGTTTTTTGTCAAATAGCTCCATTTCTGCTTAAATTTTGGAAAACTGATATGGACCGATATTGTTGCAAAATTAACTTAAAATCTGCTCATAACCGTTTAACTAGTGAATGATACACATTTCATAATATGATGATATGATATGGTATGATATGATTGTTACAACGCATGGCAGCTGTTAAACTGGTAGCCTATAACGCATAATTTCGTTATGTGCCCATGCCAAATATTCTCAAATTACTCTATACATCGCAGTAACTGAATTACTTGAGCACATGCATACCACCACTACTGAATTCGAATATCACCTAATTATATAGAACAATGAGATACTATAAGACACGATTTGGTGACCGAACTGACTTGGTATCTTGAACCTGCGAGGGTTCCTGAGCAAACTGTCGTTTACAACATACAATCCGGTGCTTCCTATCAAGCTGCCATCACCAATTCAAATTTCCCTAAATTAGATTTTGGTATTTGTTAGTAATTTGTTATTAGGAATAGTTTCATTCTCATCCATTCAACCCACAATAAAAATGATGAGGAGTATATGTGATGAAAATACTTGCTTTGTTTGTGTAATTCCATGTGTTCCCGCTCTCACTTAAATACAATAATTTCAAACAATTCATCTACGCCTTGGTTTATTCTTATCTGCATCTATCTTTAACGTTGGTACTTACTTGCACACCTTGTCACATGATTACAACTAAAAATATGCTATACAATTCAACTTTAATTCATTTTATTAGTTGAAACATGTAATATTTACACTACATTACATGCTTTGATCGATCCTTGAACGAAATTTAATTTGGCATAAAAACCGAATAAGGACCTTAAAAGACTGACTAGACGACCGAGAAAACTTTTTTGATCGAGAGGTTCGAGAAAATAATATCATCATAATTATAACCTAATTACTCATTAGACGCAAAGTTAAATCTAGTTCTTATTAACCTAATCTATACTTTATTTAATTTACTCATGGTTTAACACTCCTTAAAAATTAATGATTTTAATATCCTAAATGTTTATGCGACTCATCCATTCATATTATCGTCTCTTCTTCTGATGATTATTTTCCCATCGAAGTACCTCCTGATGACGACTCGGTTACCTCAAATAATTCTATCGCCTTATCCTTTAACCTCTTTTTGTCCTTAGCTAAGATATCCCATTCCTCCTTTATCAAATTAAATTTTTGGATATCCCTGTTTAGTGATGTGTTCCACGTAAAACATGGTCTTTCTACCTTTCTGTCCGGATCCGCTCGAAACACGATATTACAAAACGCGATATTTCGAAATGAGATATGACAAAACGCGAGTTACGCCCTGCACCAACACAGGCCTTCACCTCGCCAACAACATGCATTGTAAAAACATTACAAAAAGCATAAATATACAACATCGACACATTTGAATTGGTTGACGTTCATAAAATTGCAACACGACAAGCAATTAAGCAATTAAAGCGATTAATGAAATATCGATTGCAATTCGACAAAGGGTTTAACGTTCTTATAATTTTGACAAGATCATCAAAATTCATTTCATTATTTTATTTTTGAAGAATTATATAATATAAAATTAGAGTATATTTAGTAACCGAAGACATAAGTCGTCTTAATGTTTTTAACAAATAAATAAATTAAAATTTCGTTATATAAAAATAAAATCAAAGTTCGAAAAAAGGGAAGTAAATAAGTGTGTTTTATTTTCTGCCAACGACTGCTCGAATCCTAAATATAACTGGCGCAGCCTGGTATGGGATTTTTTTCCATAAACTCAAGTGCAAAAAAAAAAATCTAATAAGTTAAAAAAGTTTAAGTGCTTATAAAGTGTTTGACACGATCGTAATTATTACTAGTCTGACGGTTTATCAGACTATCGAGCCGTGCTCTCTGAATAGACATTTTTACAACTAACAAGTTAATTAAAGATCCATCTAAAGAAGAAGTGTTCAAGATACAACATGCACGAGAGCTATAAATACCTTATAGTTTACTTTGGTTTTTATCAATTGTAATGGTGTATTGTGATTGTTCCGTATATTGGTCTATTTTCAGCACTCTCGAATTAATTACACAACCGTAGGAAATTCTTCCATTTGCGTCAATCTGTATGACAACGACCATGATAATCGACACCTACTTATACACACAATCAACTTCCCAACCACCCCATACATTTTGCTTTCCTTTAACGCTGGATCGCGGATAAATTTGAATTTTTTTGACTTATAGATGGCTAGGCTAATGTGTAAGAATCACAACAATCAGTTTCGAACAGACGAGATTAATGATTTGAAAAAATCAGTCTTCTCATCAGGTCGCGACGACTGATGTTGTTTATTACATTGAAATATTTTCTATATATATAGAGCAATACCATGTAGTTGTACTACTAGCGAATTACTGCGTAGCGTACGAAATTTTGATTCTTTCACATTGCCATCTATATTCTATTTTAACAATTAACTTTTCGAATTCACGAATTTTTTATATTTTACTTTGGTTTTTATCAAGATTATCATGGTCGTTGTCATACAGATTGACGCAAATGGAAGAATTTCCTACGGTTGTGTAATTAATTCGAGAGTGCTGAAATTTGATAAAAACCAAAGTAAAATATAAAAAATTCGTGAATTCGAAAAGTTAATTGTTAAAATAGAATATAGATGGCAATGTGAAAGAATCAAAATTTCGTACGCTACGCAGTAATTCGCTAGTAGTACAACTACATGGTATTGCTCTATATATATAGAAAATATTTCAATGTAATAAACAACATCAGTCGTCGCGACCTGATGAGAAGACTGATTTTTTCAAATCATTAATCTCGTCTGTTCGAAACTGATTGTTGTGATTCTTACACATTAGCCATCTATAAGTCAAAAAAAAAAAAAAAAAAAAAAAAATTCAAACCTTATAGTTACATTGATGGTTACCTGGTGAGTAATTATATTGGTTAAATAATTGATCAATCCCTAACACTGATCCCTTCCTAATCCCGGAAGAAATATACTCTCACTACTCGACGGTTTATCGAGATATCTTAAGATTAGAATAGGATCCACGGTTTATGGGTCAACGTAATTAAGAAAATTAAATTTTATAACGTGAATAATTATATTTTGATCAAGAAGTGAGAAAATATAAATTTTTTTTTGAGTATACAGAATCTAAATAAAAGTAACGAAGATACTCAAATAGTAATTTAAAATAAAAATTAAATTAAATTTTCTGAAAAAGGGTAAAATTAGCGTAAATTAAAATTGGTAATAATAAGTTTCAATAATTCGCGGTTTACGAATTTGTTGATTCGATAATAGTAATTAAAGTAAAAAAAAAAAAAAGTAAAGTAACGTTTATGTGTGTTGAATTATAACTGATAAATTAAATCGAAAAATTAGCAATAAATACGGAAAATAACCTAATTTAGATAAGTTGATAATTCAAATAGGTTACATAACTTAGATAATTTAATAAGCATAGAAATAAAACAGAAATGACTTAAGAAACTCAAGAAGCCATGGCCATGTTAAACTCCGTTCTTACGACAATGAAGTTACCGGATTCAATCAATGACCTTCCCAAATTTAATGGGTCAACGCACACGCTACACGATTTCATCACCAATGTTGATGAAATCATTGAGCAATGCGAAACCGTAATGGGAGTTGGGAACACACCTATTACGTTTCTTAGAGCAATCCGCAACAAAATTACAAATGAGGCGAATGAAGTCCTAACTACGTTTGGTCCCACAATAGACTGGCAAGAAATCAAAGCCAACCTTACCACTCAATATGCAGATAAACGTAATGAGACGCCCCTAATCAGAGACTTACACACCATATTACAGGGTGGGGACTCTACCGAAAAGTATTATAGTCGTATTATCGAAATACAATCAATAATTTTAAACCACGTAAGGCTCAGTAACTCACCCTTAACGGTAAAGCAAACGAAAGAAACATTGTACCGAGAAATGTGCCTTTCTACGTTTCTGGCTGGAATAAGAGAACCAATTAGAGCTAGTTTCCTAATTAGAGCAAGAAATCCAAAAACAATGTCAGAAGCTCTAAACTTATGCCTTCGGGAACAGAATACGTAATATATAAGGAAACTTTTGGCAAATAACATTTCATCCCATTCATCAAAATCGATGAATAACACTTCTGGGTTCAAGTTAAATCATTATTACACACCCCAATGGCAATATAATCAATATGCACCCATGAATAACAAACCCATGTATCCGAGTAATGCCTATTTTTACCACAAATCTCTAAATCGACTCCTAAGTCAACAACATTTAAATTCGCAAGCCTTATACAGAAATCAAAATTTCCACAACAATCAACAATCTAATAGAAATCACCTTAATAGTAATCCTAAACTACCACCAATACTTTCACGGAACTATGAACCAGAAGCAATAAACACCACGTCAAATCCAACCTACACGATTTCCACCTAATCAGCCAAGGTTCCACTTTAGTCTCACAGGACTTCCCAAATAACAAGCTCGGGAATTATTTAATTTGGAGCAACAACAAAATTATAATATGGGATACCAGTATAATGATCCTAACGAAGTGTACGATAACATCTACAAAATTCTAACGAAATAAATCTCAATATGTACCAGGAAAATTCACCTAATTATCCGGAATATGTCCAAGATGTCGACGTAGATCACAGCCATATATCAGATGTTTCTCAAGAGTCGGACGAAACGGTTTTTCGGCCCTCTGCCTCAGAGAACCAATCGGATACTTGAATCTCAATTCACATGAAACAGTTAGCCCTTTACCATATATCCATATTCAAATTAATCCAGACACCAAATTAAAATTCCTAATTGATACCGGAGCTACTCAGAGCTTCGTAGATCCAAAATTTATTATCCCAAGCGAAAATTCAAAAAATTGACCCCATAAAAGTGAAAACTTTATTCAAAGAACACTCCTTAATGGAGCAAGTTCTGATTCCAGGATTTAAGGAGTTCAAAACAAAAGAAGCGATGAAATTCCTACTTTTTAAGTTTCATAATTCTTTCAACGGACTTATTGGTCTCGATATAATTAAACAACTTGGAATTAAACTGGATTTTCATAACTCTACGTTAGAAACTAAGAAAGTTAAAATACCCTTACTCTATAAACCGACTTAATAAATTTAGGAAAGATCCCAGTAATTTCAAACAGAACGACTTTATATTCAAAAGAACGAATAGACGGAATAAAATCCAACCCCCATTTAAGAAATACCAAGTCCTTAAGAATAACAAAGTAACAATAACTAACACCCAAAATAAACGTATCCACAAAAATAAAATCAAATATCGCAGGATCAACAAATGTCAATAACCAACTATGACGACAATAAGGGACTAATACCAATCCAATTAGGCAAGGCTCGTATTATAACAAGATACAACCGACTATTACATATAGTCAACCTCAGTTCGTACGATCCAATAATTGATAACATAACAATAAATGTACATAAAATACTGGATACTACAACAAATGACAATAGACTACATCTTCTCTACAATCAAAGAGCTGGAGTACAATCTGAACAGATTTCTCAATCAGTAGACACACGAAAACACATCAAATCTAGAACCGTTACGAAATCCTATGACAGACGCTACAAACGAGGCCTTATAGATGGACTGGGATCAGTTATCAAAGGTATTACAGGAAATCTAGACCAAAATGACTACAAAGAAATTAGTGACGCACTCACAAATATTAACTTGAATGAAGATATCCTTACACATAAAATAAACGAACAAGTTAGTATCAACACTCAAATGATATCTAGATTTAACGAAATTAAAGACATGCTAGACACATCGACAGGACAAATGAAGACCCAATAGAGATATTTAAGAACGTAAGTCAAGATATGCTAGAAATAATATCATTCGGACAATATATTCATCATGTTTCATTTATGATAGACCAACTACAAAAACATTTAGATAACATATTAGATACAATAACTCATGCAAAACTTCAAATTATTTTACACCATTTATTAAATAAAAAAGAATTAAAATTCGTCGACGAACAATTGCAATCGCAAAACGTATATGTTCACTCTGAGCACAATATTCACCAACTATTACCAGAGCCTCCTTAATATAAGAGCCGTAACATTCCGCCATTTTTTTCCATGAGCTTTCCGTAGAGGGGAAGCTTTTTGTTTTTTTTTCATACCAATCAGTGTATTGTAATATTTTTTTAGAAGCTTTTTTGTATATAAAAACATTAATGCTTCGTTTCAATTTTTAATTTGAATGGCTAGTTCAATATTCAGGAAAAGCATATTTTAAAATTGAGTCATATTATGTCGAATTAACGCAAAAATATTCAAATTAGTGTACCACAAAAATTTTTTTTTATTGTAGAAATAAGAATTTGTTTATATGTGTATGTAAGAAATTATTGTAATATAGAGTGTTCCATCAAAAATTTCAGCATTTCTTTCCCAAAACAAACGTTCGTTAAAAAATGCTTTTTGAGTAGCTATGTAATATGTTGTGTTCTGGATTCTATTACAACATTGTTGATGACCAAACTTCGAAAACTGTTTTTTCGTTATTTGTTAAAAATTTCATCGCATCAAATTCGCAGGCTATACTGTTTCATCCTGTAGTATAAACAAACCGGAGCTTCATAAAATAAAAACATTATAATATAGAGCTTTTCGCAATTAATAAACCAATCAAAAGATGTCGCTGAGTATAAATTAAAGCTAAATATTAAAACCTAAACGTTCGTTAACTAAAATTTAACAATTTATTATGTATACTGCCTGATTCAATAGATTATTGAAATCTCCTGGAACTGAAAATAACCGAATAAGAGCGAATTGAAATAAGAAAAGAAAAAATTTGGAAAAAATGTGACATTTTTCTATTATTGTTTTTCAGCGCGCAGCAACTACGATGATAAATATTTTGCGATGAAAAGCTTTATTTATGCCAACAGTATTATAAATAAAAATTATAATTGTTTTGAGCTTTATTAATTATGTTAAATTATTATATTAAAGATTTTGCGCTTAACTTACAATAATAATGGTTTATTTTCGTAAATAGTTATTTAATTATTTTGCACTTTTCTGTAATTTCAAGTAAATTTATTACAGAGACATGTGTAAACGGATTTTCAAATTACAGAAAGCTCGATTTTGCAATCGAATAAAATTGAAGTTTTTTACGTTTTGTTCTGTTTTGTAATAATATTTAATTAAGAAAACCATGACAACGTTGATTTTTTGTATACAAAAATAATTTTCGTAAATAGATTTTGATGTAAAAATTTTATTATATGAATAATATTATTGTTTCTACATGGTGATTCATAAAATTTCGTTTCAGCTCACGTTTTCTCTTTAATTTTGTTATAAATGGAGAATATTTAGATTGCTATTAAGTGCATCGTTCATCTCAAAAATTCTGAGGTGCATGTGACCAGAATTTACCAAATAAGTTACATTTTTATAAAACTAAATTTAAATTGGATGTAAGAGGAATCCGCGGCACCACCCTTTATTCTTTTACTTTATAAACCTACACAACTAAACGAAAAGCTCATTTTTATAGAAAATTAATAAAATTATGCTCCGCTTTAGTTTAAATTTACCAAATATATACTACATTATGATGGCTGATTTTCAAATATGTGTTCTTTGAATAGTTTATTAAAAATATAAAATTAAAATTTAGATGATTTGTTTAATTTTTTATTCATAAATTCATGTTCAAAAATTTTCCAATTACCACGGTTTCTTATAGTAATTCAATAGAAGCTTCCCCTCTACTGAAAGCTCTCTTTTTAATATTACGGCTCTTCAAAATCATAGATGGCTCTGCTATTACACCTGAAAGCTTATTATAATCAATCATTAATCATATTTTCAATCGAAATTCCAACTTTTCATAAGGCATCCTTCAAACAATACACTATCTACAGCCAACTACTATAAACAAAACCTATTCCATATACATCCCATATAATATCCTAACCCTCAATGATCAAATTTACCAATATATGAACAAACCATGCGAGGAAATCGAAGACCAATATTATTGCCAACAAGATAACCTTCAACCAACCAACGATTGTTGTGTGGCCAGAATCATATTGAATCAACTAGCACACTGCAACATAATCAAATCTGCACTGCCTAAAGAAATTATACAGCTCTTCACACAGTATATATACATCAATACCAATACGCCAATGGAATTTACAACAACATGTGGTCTCCAAAACCAAAGACATATTCAAGGAATCAAGTTACTAAAATTACTGGATTGTTCCGTAACTATAAACAATACCGTTTACACCAATACCGCCCCAATATTTTACGAAGATTTCATCAATTTACAACCTTACCATGAAATAAATACCAAAGTAATTGAGATATGTACCTATAGATCTACCACAACTCAATAACTGGACTTTAATCAATATGGAAAAACTTCGAGAACTACATCATTCTGCAGCATTTACCCACCATCAAACAATTACATGGACCATAAGTGGCATTTTGTTTACATTCATATTTGGTTACATAATCAGCAATCAACATCCTAAATAATCAGCAATCAACATCCTAAAAATTAATTGATTAATTAGTATAAATGTCCTGAAATGAAATTTCATTATTATGAGTGATTAAATTGTATATACCATACATATCAATTTACTATAACGCGACGCCGGGCCCGCCACACACCTTTATTATAGCATCTTAAAAAAATTGATAATTAATAATGTTGGCATCTGAATGGTAAATTTCCTGAAATAAAACGTCATTTTTGGGGTAGATACTCGATTGGCCAGCAAGCAAGCAATTTGCCAGCCAAAATCCCGGCCACCCAACCAACTCCACCAAGGAAACCTGAATCTCAAATTAAGTTTTTCAAAAGTTTTTTGTTTTTCTTGCGATTGTACAGTAAATTTTGCGGCTTCAAAAAATGAACAGCAAATTTTTGTGTGGTTTCACTGTGCAGTTGCAAAAATAAACAAAAATTGTACAAAAATATATTTTGAAATTCAAGTTTTCTTGGTAAAACCGATTGAGCAGCCAGGACCCCGGCCGGCAAACCGCCCGCCCACCAGCCAATCGAGCATCTACATCATTATGAGTTAGAGATTCATTATTTTGTACGATATAGTTAAATTATTCTTGAATAGAATAAATGTAATGTAATGATTATTATGACTAAATTAATTATAATTTAGTTGTCGTAAAACAAATAAAATGAAGTAAAATAAAATAAAATAAATCGAATCCAAATATTGTAGCATCAAACGGATGGATCCCCTCTTCAACGGATAACCTTATCATCTCTAATCTAATATAAATATGTTTATTTATAAAAATAAAAGTGAAACAAAGACATCTGGTTTCAAAAATAGCTAATCTGGAATCTATAAGGTAATATATCAATAATGAAATATGTCACAGGACAGGTTAATAACCCCCAATACCCAAAAAAAAAAAAAAAAAAAAAAAAAAAAGATGGAGTCAACTGTGTAGACACATTCATTTGGTCTCTTAAAAAAAATTTTTTTTTTATCTAATTTATAAGTGGTGAAAATTCCTATAAATGTTCTAAGTGCTTTTATAAGATATACATGGAATATATAATATATAAATTTGTGGATATGCTGTTCTAATAAGACTGTGCTCATGATATTTTGTTTACTTAAATGTGCTTAGTGCTATTTTTATTCGCATATTACAGTACTTTTTTTGTTGTGATCATTATTATGGAATTTAAGTTTATTGTGGCATAATCCAATCATCAAATACATTAAAACAATCATAGTTTTATATTTTATGTGACCTGTGCTTTCTCTTAAAACACAATCGATATATTTTAAAAACTTAAAGTGTGGTGTTTTAATTACATCATTATACGGTACAATCGATTGATTATCTACAGTTAATTTTATAATTGAACAGTTTTTCGTTTCATCTGACTTGGTGTGTGGCGTATATCATATTAAAACTCATCTGTTTGAACCATGTCACTTAATAGTAATTCCGTATCAAAAATACCAAGCTTCGCTGATGAATTTGATGGTTTTGCCAAAAATGTCAAGCAAGACTTACTTAGATGTATTGATTCACATTTGAGTGATTTCAAGAATCAAATTGAATCAATTATCACTAAAATCAATAACCAGGGTGACGAAATTGTACGTCTAAGTGAAAGGATTGATTATCTAGAGACCGAACAAAGATCCTGCGATATAGTTATTACGCAAGTTCCTGTTTTAACCAACGAAGTTGTTGCTGATGTTGTCGCTAAAATTAGTACTACAATCAATTTCAACTGTAACGATCACAGTTTTTCTGCCTTCCGGACTAAAAGTAAAATGTCATCGAGCAGTAGTGCCCCTTCGATAATAATTAAATTCGCATTAAAAGCATCGGCTATCGAATTTTTTAACCAGTATAAGATTAAACAATCATTATCATTAAAGGATATTGGCATGAATTCATCAACTCGGATTTACATTAATCGAGGCTTAACAACAAAAATTAATTTGTTATTCGGCGAGGCCAAGAAAATCTACAAATCTGGAGGTATTGATAAAACTTTCATTAAATCAGGAGTTGTATACATTGTAAAAACTAAGACGTCAGGGCCAACTCCAGTGAGTAGTATACAACAATTGGGAACTATGGTTGACAATGAATATCACACACACCCATCTACTCACCAATCTGCGGCTATTATTCCTGTTCCAGCTATGCCACTTGAAGGTGATGATGTTGGCACAAATACTAACTTACGTGGTTACACAACCAGATCGAAAACATCATCTACTAATTATCTATGTATTAATCGTGAATGAATGTTCCGTGACGTCAACCTATTTTTTTTATTCTTTTTCATTCAATAAATCGTGACGTCGATCTCTTTTTATTTTCTATTTAATTTTTTTTTATTTTTATTTTCATTCAGTACGGTCATTTAACATGAATTGATACTCATATTACAGGAACTTACTGGTTTAAATATTAAATATTATCATTCTATTAAAATGTTATCTTTCATTTTGGTGGCGGGAATTGGCGCATGAATTATTTTCTTAATCATGTATTTTGTACAACGTTTCAATTTATATTATTAATTTAATTGCATTTATTTGAATTAATTACATCCTTTTCTTACATTTGTTTTATGAGACTAGAATAATAATTATTGCAAATTTAATGAATATATGTATATAGTTTTAGTAAGTTAGTTTTTAGTGTTATAGTTACCTATGGTGTGTGCAGCGACAGGCTATTCATTGATTTTGATATTAATTTCATTTTGAATTATATGTTTCTTATATATCTTATTTTTTCCGAAACATACTGGGATCTCAAATCTTCAATTAATAGGTACAAAGGTCTGAATTTTTCTTTTCTTAACACTCGTAGTATTCTTCACAAGATTGATGAAATAAGAGATTTAGTGTGCGGCGTAAAACTTGATATTCTCTGCTTTGTTGAGACATGGCTCCATGATCGAATTCCGGACGCTTCAATTTGTGTTTCTGGATATAATATATTAGGATTGGACCGAAATTTGGATGCAAAAAAAAACGGGAGGTGGTATTTGCGTTTTTCTGAAATCAGGCATTCGATATAAACTGGTACATGGTCATTGTGCACCTAATTTGGAGGTAATGCTCATAGAACTATTATTCGGAGCAGCTAAGGTGTTGTTGGTTGTTGCATATAAACCGCCGAATAAACGTTTCCTTGAAGATTTTGGGGCCTTCTTGCAAAATTATAGTGTTAACTATAATGATATTGTACTGTGCGGTGACTTCAATTGTGACCTCAAAGAAACTAAATCAACAACGAAGAAATTTAAAAGGTTGCTAACTGAATTTTCTCTCACTCCTGTGAACACCGAGCCAACATATTTTACGTCACACTCTAGTTCATTATTGGACTGTATTATTTCTAATACGGATAAAATTGTATTTCATAACCAAATCTCGGTTGGATTTAGTGATCACGATCTTCTTTATTTTTCCTATGATATTAAACATGAGAGATCTATTCCTAAAATTTCATTTCGTGACTACAATAGCATTAGGTCATCAGATTTGCTTGATAAATGCAATAATTTAAATTGGAGCATGGTTTACAATTTTAACAACCCTGTTGATAAAGTAGAATACTTTACAGAACTAGTTGTAGACTTGTTTGAAGAATTTGTACCACTAAGGACTATATCACCCAAACCTAAACAGCCGCCTTGGTTCAATGATGAGATCAAGGATACCATAAATTTCAGGGATTTTCTTTTACGTCGGTGGAAGCGTACAAGAAGAGTTGAACTGTACCAAGAATAGAAAGCTGTACGAAATAGGGGTAATAATATTATAAAACGCGCAAAAGCCAAATATTTTTCATCTATATTGCACATTTGCACCCATCCCTTCCTTCAAAAGTTTTTTGGAAAAATTTAAAATCTGTTGGTCCCTTTCTATCATCCAACGAAAAACCATCAGCATAATTTTCACCAAATGAATTCAATAATTATTTTTCTCTTAACAGTGCAGGTTCAGCGGGGTTACTAACTTTTGATGTATTAATGAACTCTCGTGCGATGGAAGGTAACTTTAGTTTTAAAAACATCGATATCACTGACCTTATGGATGCTTTAGATTCCGTTAAATCAAACGCTGTTGGAGTTGACGAAATACCGATTAAGTTTGTTAAACTTATTTTACCAAAGGTTGATTGCTACTTACTACATATTTTCAATAGCTTAATAACGTTTTCTATTTTTCCAGAGAGTTGGAAGCAATCAATTATTATTCCCATTCCCAAGAATAAAAATCCCAAATGCTTATCTGATTTTCGCCCTATTAGTCTACTTCCTGCTTTGTCTAAAGTTTTTGAAAAAATACTACAGTCACAAATACTAACTTACGTTGAATCGGAAAATTTACTATCAATGTACCAGTCTGCTTACAGACGTCATTTCAGCACTAATAGTGCTTTACTACATATCAATGACGACATCCGCAGGACCATAGATAAGGGTTATCTTTGTACGCTGGTTCTTCTAGACTTCAGTAAAGCTTTCGATAAAATTGATCATTCAATTTTGGTTAGCAAGCTTCGTAACAGTTTTAAATTTTCAATGTCGGCTTGTCGTTTGGTTTTGTCATATCTATCAAATCGATCGCAATTGGTTAGAACTAATTCAGGAATCTCAAGCTCTTCTTATACTAATTGCGGCGTTCCCCAGGGTTCGGTATTAGGTCCTTTTCTATTCATGATGTATATAAACGACCTACCTGCAGTTATCACTCAATGCAAATATCACCTTTTCGCGGACGACCTGCAAATTTATAGATTTTGTAGGCCCAACGAGATAACAAATTCTATCGGAACTGTTAATTTCGAAATTCAATTGATTACAAAATGGTCTATAGAAAATAATCTGGATTTTAATGCTGGGAAAACCAAATCTATTATTATATCTTCTACAATTCGTGATACGCACAACCTACCTAAAATCAGCGTACTAGGAGAGGAGGTTGATTTCTCTGATTCTGTGAATAATTTAGGCTTAACTTTTGACAAGTGCTTATGCTGGAGTTACCACATCGAAACAGTTTGTAATCGAGTAATTTTTTTATTAAGAATGTTATGGGCTACCACGAAGTGTTTTAATACCAATCTTAGACTCCAATTGGTGAAATCTTACATCCTTCCACATTTTTTGTACGGCGATATTGTCTTCTTTGAATTAAAGAAGAAGTACTTTAATGAACTTCGATTGATATTTAATTCTTGTGTGAGATATGTATACGGGCTAAGAAAGTTCGACCATATCTCGAATTTTGCTAATTCATTACTTGGTTGTTCTCTTGCTGAATTCTATGAGTTTCGAGTTTGTTTATACATTTTCAAGTTCTTAAAGTATAAACAACCTACCTATATTGTAGGGAAATTGGTTTCGTCTTCCAATCGTCGCACTCATCTTTTGACTCCGGCTATAAACAAAAGTAATCTGATGAATTCATCATTTTTTGTGAGGGGAATTAGCATGTGGAATTCGTTAAGTAATAACGTTAAAAAATCTAAATCCCCTGCCGTGTTTCGGAAAAAATACTTTTCTTCACCTTAATAATATCAAAATTCTATTTTTTGCCAATTTCAAGTTGATGAATCGCTAAAATGTTGCTGCACACCTATAGGTTAATTCAATTAATAAACTAGAAATAAATTAAAATAAGTGGTTGCCACTAATGTAATAAGTTCATAAGAACTTCAAACATTTATATTAAATAAAATAAATAAATAAATAAATACCTAAACAAATTAACAGATTACAATTTATTACCAACTAGAATTAAATAAAACTATTAAGCTAATCAAGAATCTGTAAGATGACAGAATTAGTAATACGTAGCTAGTTAGTAGAAAATAATCTAATTAAAGAAGTGCATTGATCCCAAAATACAAAAACCATCTAAGTATGTATATCAATATTTGTCTGAAAAAATAAGTTAACCCATAAAGTTTTCCTCCACCGACACTTCAATGTGATGTGATGGCTCGGCCACGTCACAAGTTCTCCCCAACAACGGATGATAAATAAAGTGTTCCACCAACAACCAGCCGGAGTACGTCGTAGAGGAAGACCCCGACTACGCTGGCGCGACGACATCGAACAAGATCTACGAACATTAGGATGTCGAAACTGGAGGGCGAGAGCGGTGAATCGAGATGGATGGAGGGCCTTAGTGCAGGCGGCGAAATCCCTTCATGGGATGTGAAGGCCAGAGAGAGAGAGAGAGAGAGACACTTCAATGTAATTTAATCTATTAAAATAATATTACTAAACCAATTATCGTGAGACAAATTAATTCTTAAATACACAATTAAATTAAATTAAAATAAGAAAAATTACAATTAAATTGAAATTAGAATTCGACCTATAATTAAAAATTTGTTATCTGGTTGGTGGAATTCTATTATATTATATTTCTAGCGATGGCAATTGTCACTTCAATGCAGTTCTTGAAGCAACCTAACTTCGATCTGAAACCACCAATTATATCACAATGAACTTTAACGTAAGTTGTCAATATGTAATAAAAATTAAAATTCCAATTCAAGTGCTGCAGTGTGCTTTGCTTGTGGCCAAGAAAATTTTGTGTTTGCATTTTGCAAATTTAAAAAGCAAATTTGTGATAGTTGTGGTAAAAGAGATCGGTTTGTGATGCGATAAAAAATATAATGGTGCGCGGTAGAATATTGGAGAAAGTGCCTTGACTTTCCTGTCGACAAGTTATGTTTTGTTCACCAAAATAATTATTTTATTTGATTTTTATTTAAACATATTGTGATAATATAAATATCAAGCTTGTTCAACCATTTCTAAAAAGGAAGGGAGATGTTGTATCAATTTCTTGTTGCCTATAAGGGTTCTAATTAAAGAGATGTCAACCTATTTTAATGATTGCCGATGAGCTTGTTAATTCGATGGAGTAAAAATATAGCTTGTAGATGGCAACATATGGAACATTAAGGACGAACAAAAATTATTTTCTATTAGAAAATTATTGAACTACATTTTTTATTGCAAATGAGCATGTTGCTCAAAATGGGATTTGTAGATTCACAAAATTGTATAATAAATAAATAAATAAATAAATAAAAAACCGTAGACAGAACTTTTTTAGAGCTTTTTAACGTCAACGAAGTCAATGACAATGATCCTTTCTTTTGGGATGTGTTAATAAATAATAATCCAGTGGAGATGGAGATGGATTCTGGGGCGTCAATGACGGCAATTTATGACGAATTTTTTAATAAAAATTTTTCTTCAGAAAATTTAGCGAAACCAAAGAAACAATTGAAAAGTTATGATGGAGTAAGCCATAAAATCGGTTATTTTGTTGGAAAGATTAAATTCGAAGATGTTGTTATACGAAAATATTGTGGTGGTGATGCGTCGTGATTTGCTAAAAAAATTAAACATAACAAACGTTTACAAAGGCTAAATCTATAAATTCTAAAATTAATAATGTTGTACTAATTGTTGTGATATCACTCACAACATCATCCATTTCATCTCAAATCTCGCGAACTTATAATCAAATCATCATCATCATAAATTAAATACAAGATCGTTACGATAATATAAACGACATCACATACGTATATCAAAACATATATAACATACATAAATTTTATCATGCATATAAAACATGCATAATAAGCGCGATCGGCGCGATACATAAAAATATAAAACCAAAGAAAATCCAAAAGCAACAACAAAGCAAAACATTAGTTGTTATACGTCACACACAACATTTTTAGTTTTCCTAATATCAAAGCGCAACAACAACAAAGCAAGTAGTATATATGTACACTACATAATTGTGTTACTCATCATTTTAATTGTACGTTAATAATTAATATAGAAAAGCAACAACAAAACACAATATATGCGACATATATGTGATATACGTATTCAAAATAAATATCGTTTATCGACCTGCGATTTTTGATGATTGAAATATATTTTCCAATTTTGAAATTTCAAATAAATCAATATTGTCGAGTTTTCAAAAGGTGAATTGTTGGTAGAATACTAACAAATATTTAATATATAAGAACCAAAATATAATTCAATAAAAGGGTTATAGTTTGACAAGATAGTCCAAACACCGCGAACAGTAAAACTGGATCGTAAACCCCTAGAGGTTTCGTCACTCGACGAACCTCTACGGTATTAGCGTAGTCCGGTTTTACAGTAGTCCAATTTTAAATATCGTCCCGATAGGATCTAGATACTCGACAACGGTGTACCAGAACTATCGTAGAATAATCATAACACAACAAAAAAAGAGTGTAAAGCAAACAAAATCCTGAAATAAAAAACATTCTTGACTGAATTGCCAAGAAACAACTTAGAAAATATTAAAAAATCTGCAGATCGAGCTTAAGTACATTAGGTGAAAAAAATCCAAGTGAGTATTACATCCTACTAACATTTGAACGCCCGGATCTTTAACTTATGTTTACTTAATTTCGCACGGCAAAGCGAAAGAGATTGTGGAACGAGTGGGCAACCCCCACAGTATACAATCTTGTGATAAGCATACTTTTAAGATCCTTTTCTTACTAACGACAAAATATAGATTCCACCCATAGAGGTGCACTTCTCTTCATAAATACCACTAGTGTAACCCCTTTTCACTTTGCTTTCAATCTCAAATTGTAATCTACTAATATTTCGACTCTACTAAGATAATATTCCACTTTGACATCATCTTCGACAATCCAAAATTATTACAGACTCATTATCGAATAAATGTATTTACCTTTTTGTTCACCGGTTAATTTAAATATATTAACCTAAGTGTTGTTAGTTGCATGTTGAAAAGACTAAATAACCTAACAAAATAGTCTCGTAAACACGCAGTTACAACATAATAAACGGCAGTCCGTTTTCGGATAAATTAGGACTTTATAAATATGAAACCATAAAATCAGAATTGAAGGATGATCCCAAACCAGTTTTCTGTAAGCCACGACAGGTGGCGTTCAGAGAAAAAGTTAATGCAGAATTGGATCGTTTGCAGAATGAGGGAATTATATCTCCAGAGACACCACCGAATGGGGAACTCCTTTAGTGCCCGTTCTTAAGAAGAATGATGATATCCGAGTGTGTATGCAGATTATCGAATAACAGTAAATAAATGCTTGAAGGATGTAAAATACCTAATTCCACATATTAATGATTTGTTTGCAGCATTAGAAGGTGGTGGAATTGAATGAGGAGACGAAACATTTATTATCGTGGAGTACTACCAAAGGAGTTTTGTAGTGAATCGCTTACCTTTTGTAACCAACCCCGCTAGTTCGATTTTTCAGAAAATTATGAAGAACACTCTTCTCGGAGTGATAACGGAGTGTAATCGGCAAGCCAGATGAGGAACATTTAGTCAATTTAGAAACCATTTTTAAGCATGTTAGCGATGCTGGTTTCAAGTTAAGAAAAGAAAAATGTTTGTTTTTCCAGTCTGATGTTCACTATTTTGGTTATGTTATCGATGCTTCACAAAGATGAGAACTTCACAAAGATGAGGACAAAATTCAGGCTACAGTCAATGCGCCAAATCCACAAGATATTACCCAAACCAGAGCTTTCATAGGATTGGTAAATTATTATAGTACTATGTTTATCCAAACTTAGCCGACATTTTAAATCCAATATATAAGTTACTCCAGAAGAATAACACATTTGTACGGAATTCGACTTGTCAAAGGTCATTTGATCAGATTAAAAAGATAATGACATCCGATATTTGTTTTGTTCATTTTAACCCAGTGGCAAGAAGTTAATAACAGATGCTTCATCGTACGGAGTGGGCTTAGTATTGATGTATTTCCTGATGGAGTGGAGAAATCAATAGCCTACGCGTCGCGTACTTTAATAAATATGCGATGATTCACACGGAAGCCCTTGCAATTTATTTTGGGGTAAGTAAATTCTTAATTTGTCTGATTTACCGTGTAACGACGTATATGCGCGTCGTTCCCGGACGTAATGTATCGGCTATCACCTTGAATACCAACATCAATACCGAATGCACGTGCATCCGGCCGCATGTTTGCCCCTCGATATTATCGTAATATAATTCTATGATATTGCGTTAATGTCGATTACTGTCTAGACGTGCATCCGGTATTGAAACCAACACCGGTAGGTTGGATCATAGAACAAGGTGATGGGCATTTTTCTGTTTTGCGGACGAGGCAAAAAGAATAATAAAATTTTTTTGATGTGACGGTCTCTCTTTCGGAGTTTTTAAAAGGCAGTCATTAAGAGTTAGAATTTTGTGCAAGACAGAAAGTCGTGATCGTGAGAGTTTTTCTGAAAAAAATTCAATAAAAAGTGGTGATAGAATCTGATTCCAAAGAATTGGAAAATTAGATAACTATATCCATATATAATAATTATATATCTAGATAATAGTAACTAATACTAGTAAATATCATTATAAATTATAATAATTCTAAATTAATAATTGTATGTAACCAAGTCTAATTAAAACTAAGTGACCAAAAAAAAACTCATTACTTCATAATATCTTGAATTTGAGATAAATAGTGAAAAAAAAAAAAAAAACAAAAAAACTGAAATAAAAGTGTAAATAAAAATTGTGTAGATAACGTGTGTACTATATATTAAGTAGTAAACATATCTTGGACCCACATTTTGTGCTAAAGTGTAAAGTGGGTAGTTTTGTGCAAAATAAAACTGTGTGCGCATAAAAAGAAAAAAAACGATCCGAAAATAACATTTGTAATTACATTTCATGGACGATTATGAGTATATAAATTTAAAAGAAGAAAAAATAACGTCCGTGTATCGATCGTTTTGTTGTGTGTGGTTTAGAAAAAAAAAAAACATAAATTGAATAGTGGCCCATAAAAAGAAAAAAAAACAGTAATAATAATGTGCTTGTGACATCACGCAACATCGACCATCCACATCATCATCAACAAAAAAATGTGGTGCCGGATAATTTTTTAATTTTTTTATTGTTATCATTAATAAAGTGATTGACTAAATTTTCTTTCACTGTTTATAAAATTTATTTTGTATAATTTTATTTTCGCAATTTTATATTTAAGTAGTTAGTAGGGGATTAGGTTTTTCTCGTTCTAACCATTTTTTTTATTTCATCATGAATTTGTTATTGTTTGTACTACGTAGATTTTTTTTCTGAATAAATATATACTGTTAATTATCTCATGATCACGATATCACGATTAAACAAAATTCTGTTTTCTTCTTATTTTTCGTTTTTTTCGCTTCCGCTTTGTTGAAATTTATTTTTTTGTTTGTGTGATGTGTGAAGTTATAAAAAGTGCAATGAGTACATAAATTGACGAGCATAGAGGATGAACTAGGGTGAGTATCTAGATAGGTAGGTGGTTGGCATCATTCCTTTCTTCCCCGCGGTTACACATGGCGCGCATATACTCTTCCAACCCCCACGCCCAACCCTGACGCCTAGCCGGCAACGACCACTGAAGAGTCCCTGTGCGTGCCCAATTTCTATAGTGTTCGTGTGATCTGGAGAATTCATTCGTTAGTGTTGGTATATTTTTTTCTGTTTCCCTACTTTAACGTCCGGTCGCGTAAAAAAAAATTCTCCAGGTCAAACAAACTGCTACAGTGGCGCCCAAACATTAATTTGGCTTTCCCTTATGGGATCATTTCCTTTTTCCGAGTTTCCCCCGCCCCCTTACTATTATTAGCACATGTTTTTTCTAATATCCAAAGTAAATACAATTTTATAAATTTCTTCCTTTTGTCGAATTAGAAATTTAGCATAGTTTGGTATAAGAGTTTATTCATTTATAAATAAAAAAATAAAAAAAAAAAAAAAATGAGAAAACAATTTTTAATCCTTTCTTATAATATATACTGATTGTGATCAACTCGTATCTACCTATTGCTACAGTTTTGATTTAGTTTCAAATTCTGGTTGATCAATACGCAATACCATTGGTTTCACATCATCTGACTTGATTTCCTCTTAAGAGTTTGATTACTTGACTCAGTTGATGTGTAATCTGTACTTTTAGGTGCAATTTAGCAGATTTCATAGTTTCCGGTTTTACTGTTCGATTTATTAATTTGCGGAGTTGTAACTCAATTGTCTTTGCCTATTCTCTTTTCTCCCTTTCCCTAAGATGCCAATTACCTCCTATGACAAAATATACTGCTCTGGTTCATCCTCACCTGCACACTATTGGTTCCATTTCTCTAATTTTATTTCGGTTCACTTGTTTTGTGTGAGTTGACATATTTTTGTTACTCTATTCATCTTTATTCATTGAATATTATTATTAATCATCGTTAATCCATTTTTTTTTGTTTTACGAATCTACAGATGAAATTGATTGTTTTCAACACGGATTTCGTGAAGGTTTATTTTATATCTTAATTTCGGATTCTTCTTATCTTTTTGTTGAGAGTAAGAAATCGGGATTTCGGTTTGTGGTTATTCTAACTATTTATGTATGGGCATTCGGGGGGCTAATTAGTTGCATCAAAACTTCATCATCCTCGCCGCCAATTATTAATTCAATATCCATTTAGTTTAATTTTTATTCTTCTTTATTTTTTTATTTTTATGGCCGTTGGTCACCTAACAAATTTCCCGGTAGTCTGTAATATTTAAGTCAGTCAATATGGAAATAGCATTTGTCATCCTAGTTATCGTACTAATCATATCGGTAACCTTAGCCTTGAACTATTTATATCTAACGATGTTCCGAACATGTTAGAGTAACCGGATCAAAACAATTGAGCGGAATAAATCATAGGAACAAGAAATTTAGGAATTTTTCCTTCAGTATATTAGGGTAACCCACAGGACCCTACTCGGTTAATCACAAAGCACCATTCATTTATGAAAGTACTTTCATGTGAGTATTTTCCCGCTCGATTTACAATCATGAAAGCCGCTGCCCTCAAACCTGATGAAATGTAGGTGGAATGTGAGCTGCGGGGCTTGGTGTCGGGTGCTGCGGAAGCCGTGGCCATTTTACAACAAATAATAGAGTATGAAAAGGATGGATTAGCGAAGGTTCCCCAAAGGATGCATAGTCGTGCGTCGAAAAACCCGAATACGGAGATTGAGGGTTGCCGCAACAAACTAATCCGATTGCAGGAAGCTATTTCGGAATTACAAACGGTTCCAACGGCTGAGCAGCCCATTCGTGCAGAACAAATCTGGTCCCGTCTGTTACATGTGCGAGGGCGACTTGACTGCGTATCCAGCTCCCCCACGTACCGCGACGCCGCTCTTCAAGTATTGGAAGGGTGTCAGAAACTATTGGAATCACTCGAAGGGTATTTCCTAAATTCCGCTGACCTGAATAAGTCCATTACCGCAGCGGAGAATGTCGAAATTGGAGTTGCTACCCCTATCACGGGCGAAGCGGGTAGAAACCCCTCGGCTTCAAACCATTTGCTCGTGGCCGCAGGTCCGTCAGCACCTCTAACCGAAGTAACTCCCAACTCGGAAGCAAACGATCCTTGTGTGGAAAAGGCCCGTAAGAACTCAGCTAACGCTGAAAATGATCCACCTCAAAACAACCCGAAAACAGATATCCCTTTTAACTCCGTAGTGACCACCAGTTCGGAGCTGAATCCTTTGTTAATGGGCATGATGTCCCAATTAGCCCGTTTAACCGAGCAGGTCACGCTCTTGAGTCAGAAACAAGATCAGCTCCAAAGGAGTGGGCCAAATGCTAGTTCGGTGCCTACCCTGTGTTCCGCGTCGGTACTCACCGATCCACACCAACATAAGTCCATAGCACATCAGGTGAATTCCCGAGAAATTCCGCAGGGCTTACCGACCCCGTCTACAAACACGGCCGCCAATAACATTCCAGCTACCACGCAAGTACCACCTAGGAGCACTATTCCACCAATATGGAATCCCACAATGGACCTCGGACATAACAGTACCTTCCATGTCCCGAGTAGAGGCTCAGGTAGTTCTTCTGACTTTATGAATTTGCCAGGAAGGAGGCAATTGTCACGAAGTGGGATCTTTTACAATGGGTCCTCCTCTGGAATTGCGGTAGATATGTTCTTCTTCCAATTGGAAACCGTAGCTACGGCGATGAATTTAAGCGAAGAATCGCTGATGATCGAAATCAGCACCGTTCTTAAAGTCGTCGCTCTGCAATGGTTTTGGACCTATCGCCGGCATAACCTGCGATCCTCCTGGTCCCTTTTAAAACGCGACTTCATTGAAAGGTTCAAAGACAGAAGAACTGATTTTGAGATACGTAGATCTATCGAGGCTCGAAAACAGCAAGCGAATGAAAGCTTCATAGACTTTTATCATAATATGTGGTCTTTGACATTACAATGTCGTATGCCGTATCGGGACGAGGAATTCATCCAAATAATGATGTCCAATATGAAACCCGCTCTTCAATACCATCTGACGGATCAACGATTCACCTCTATTAATGAGTTAATCAAAAGTTGTGTCGCCTGGGAAGACACCTTTAAGCGTTTTCGTGTTCCCTCTGATGGGTCGGTATCCAACCGGCGTATCATTAGTGAATTACACACTGGTGTAAGTACCGACAATTATGATACCTATACGTCGCCTGAGGTCCAGCGCAGCTCGCTAGCAGAAACTGATTGTTACGAGAACATATCAGCGTTGCAAGGTCCAAGGGGCCAGCGAAATGAACATTCAGGGCGTTCTAATCACATAGTGCCTAGTACTAATGTACCGCCGATTAATTGGAAGAATACCACTATCTGTTATAATTGCTGCGACATGGGACATACATTTGTTGATTGTCCCGTACCCCCCACCGGAATTTTCTGTTACCGATGCGGACTAAAGGGTACGATTACTCCTAAGTGTTCGCGGTGTTCGGAAAACATGTCGAGGAGCCAATGGCCATCTGGGAACCCGGGGCCTCCAAAAACGATATTGCCCAGAAACAAACGGGAAGATGCGGCCAGCAACACAGATCCGGAGCTGCGCCGAATGAATCCCTTACTTTCGTAAACAATACCTATTCTCATCCGGCGATGATTAATTCGTTGCCGATTACCCCAATTCAACTGCCACGAGGTCAGAGCAAAATAATTCGGCGGATATGTCGCATTTCTCTTTGTTTTCGAAACCTCATACCGAAATGTGCGAGTTGAAAAGTATATCCAACCCTTCAAGGTCTTCTAGTAGTATTCGGAAAAATAGAACGAAACGGTACTGGGAAAATCGTCGGGTTAGAAAGGCCAGTGTTCTCTCTTCGATTATTTCCTCTGAAAACCCCGATAAAAGACCCTATGCCGTCGTTACTATAAATGAAATTCCCTACACGGGTCTGCTGGATAGCGGAGCTAGCATCAGTGTATTGGGGCATGGGTCCGAGAAATTCATGGCAGATCCATCTATTAAATTTCATAACTTCCCAAGTTCTATCCATACAGCTAGTGGTCAATCACAGCGGGTATTTGGTTACATCCATGCTCGGGTTACATTCAACCAACAAATTCACTCCCTATTACTCTATATCGTCCCATCTCTCAAACAACCTTTATATTTGGGTATAGATTTTTGGAATCGTTTCGGAATTACTCCAACTATCTCATCGATCAGCGTTAGCCCCGATTTAACCGCTTCAGTCGAGTCTTCGAAGTTCCATGTCCTTACCCCTAAGGAGCGAGATAAATTGAATCAAATAATTGAAACCTTGCCCTCAAGTTCTAAATTGGGTCTCGGTAGAACCACTCTTCTGACCCACGTTATCGACGTTGGGAATGCGAAACCAAAAAAACAACGATTCTACGCGGTGTCTCCGGTCAAACAGAAATTAATGTATGCAGAACTCGACCGGATGTTATCATTAGATGTGATCGAAGAAAGTCAAAGTTCCTGGTGTTCACCGGTCACGTTGGTGCAGAAGGCGAACGGGAAAGTACGACTTTGTTTGGACGCTAGGGAAGTAAACGTCGTGACCATTAAAGACGCCTATCCACTTCCCCTTATAAATGGATTGTTAGGTAGACTGGATCAAACCCGGTTTATCTCTACGATAGACTTGAAGGACGCTTTCTGGCAAATTCCGCTCGATCCGCAATCCCGAGATAAAAGCTTTTACCGTGCCTGGACGGCCCTTGTATCACTTCAAGGTTATGCCTTTCGAGCTTTGTAACGCCCCTCAAACACTTTGTCGCCTTATGCATCGAGTCATCCCTTACCAGTTGCACGATAGGGTTTTCGTATATCTGGATGACTTATTAGTCACGTCCGCCACGCTCGAAGAACATTTCATTTTGCTAGAAGAAGTCGCCCGATTGTTGACTAAAGCCGGACTTACCATCAACGTAACCAAAAGTCAATTCGCCTTGAGGGAGGTCAATTACCTTGGGTATATTGTGGGTGACGGTTGCCTCCGCACAAACCCGGAGAAATGTCGAGCCATTCTAGAGTTTCCAATTCCAAAGTCTACCAAACAGATTAGAAGGTTTCTCGGTATGTGCGGTTGGTACCGCCGATTCATTAAGAACTTCGCCTCGTTGGCTGCCCCGCTAACTGACCTCACTGATAAGTCCAGCGCCAAGTGGTCGATGGCTGCTGAACAATCGGTTAGCGCTTTAAAATTAGCTCTCTCCTCCGCCCCCGTACTAGCGAACCCCGACTACAGTAAGCCTTTCTACATACAGTGCGATGCCAGTGCCGTTGGCGTAGGTAGCGTTCTTTTTCAAACGGACAACGAGGGTGGTGAACATCCCATTGAATTTTTCTCACATAAACTCAATGCGGCCCAAAAAAACTAGTCGGTGACTGAACTGGAATGCTACGCCGCGGTACTCAGTGTGCAAAAGTTCCGGCCATATATAGAGGGGTATCCTTTCGTGATATACACGGATCATGCCATCCTCAAATGGCTAATGTCACAAAAGGATCTGTCAAGACGATTAGGACGGCGGAGTCTTAAACTCCAATCATACGATTTTGAGATCGGTTACCGGAAGGGGTCTGTTAATATTGTACCTGACGCCTTGTCTCGGGCCTTCTGCGATGAGCCTACGACAGCGGTTCCAAATTCTAGCAATTCAAACGATCCCTCTTCGCAAGCTACCTCTGACCAAGTTGTCAGGCTTAAGCCCACCAATAATGCAAAACCCCATCGATCTTTCAATATCGAGTTCATGTAAGTCACCTCAGATTCCCGTGTTACAGATTGACTTGGACTCACCTTCGTTCTTAGACAAAGAGTACGTCAAGCAAATTGATCTCGTACGACAAATGACCGCCTGTGAACACAACTTCCGAATCGAGGGTGACAAGCTGTTAATCTCACCAGCCTACGGATCCCGGTATGTAGATACTGACCTGCCTCGCTGGAAACTGGTGGTTCCAATGTCAATGACAAGCGAACTAATTACCCAAGCGCACGTTTCACCAACAGCGGCGCATATGGGAGTAGCGAAAACCCTTGAACGACTTCAACGACAGTTTTTCTGGCCTCGTATGTCACACGCAGTTCAACATTTTATCTCCACTTGCACTCGGTGTAAAATGAATAAAGGCGTAAATTTTTCAACACGGCCCACGATGGGGGCCCCAACGGAATCCACTCGGCCTTTTCAAAAGCTGTATGTTGACTTTTTGGGACCATATCCGCGCTCTAAGCGAGGCAATTCTTATATAGTAATAGTACTAGATCATTATTCGAAATTTGTGCTCATCAAACCGTTGCGCGAAGCCTCAGCTAGTCTATTATGTTCGTTCCTGGAGAACGAAATATTTTTGCTTTTTTCAGTCCCGGAGGTGATTACCTCCGATAATGGTAAACAGTTTACCTCCAAGCTTTTTAAAGAATTACTTGCAAAATATAAAATCTCCCATTTACGAACCCCAATTTATTCCCCACAAAGTAACTCTTCTGAGAGAGTTAATAGAACGTTGCTTGCCGCAGTTCGGTCGTATCTTGATGACCGTGGACACAAGGAATGGGACCTTCATCTTCAAGAAGTGGCCGCAGCCTTACGCAACGTTCGGCATGAGACAACACGTTACTCCCCTCATTACCTTGTCTTTGGCCAACACATGACACTACACGGATCCGATTACGCCTTGCGTCGACTGTTATCCCATAACGATGAAAACGAAATTCAGGTGTTGTCTAAACCCGACCGATTGAATCTGGTCCGTGACAAAATTATCCACTACTTGAAAGTTGCTCATGAAAGAACAGCTCGACATTATAATCTTCGCAGTCGAAATCGAACCTTCAATCCTGGACAACCTGTCTTTGTACGTTCGTTCGCACAGAGTGACGCCAGTCACCAATTTTCAGCCAAATTGTCCGCCAAATTTATACCCGCCATTATTGACGGTAAGGTGGGTAATGTCGCGTACTCTATTAGAGACTTGAAAGGGAAATCGCTTGGAATGTACCATGCTAAAGATATTCGAGCCTAACACGATAAATTCATTTTGGGTTGTTAGATTAACAGTATGAACGCTAAGCCCGGCTTTTGAGACTCGCTCTCGGGTGTGAGTCGTCCCCACGTTTGTAACGACGTATAAGCGCGTCGTTCCCGGACGTAATGTATCGGCTATCACCTTGAATACCAACATCAATACCGAATGCACGTGCATCCGGCCGCATGTTTGCCCCTCGATATTATCGTAATATAATTCTATGATATTGCGTTAATGTCGATTACTGTCTAGACGTGCATCCGGTATTGAAACCAACACCGGTAGGTTGGATCATAGAACAAGGTGATGGGCATTTTTCTGTTTTGCGGACGAGGCAAAAAGAATAATAAAATTTTTTTGATGTGACGGTCTCTCTTTCGGAGTTTTTAAAAGGCAGTCATTAAGAGTTAGAATTTTGTGCAAGACAGAAAGTCGTGATCGTGAGAGTTTTTCTGAAAAAAATTCAATAAAAAGTGGTGATAGAATCTGATTCCAAAGAATTGGAAAATTAGATAACTATATCCATATATAATAATTATATATCTAGATAATAGTAACTAATACTAGTAAATATCATTATAAATTATAATAATTCTAAATTAATAATTGTATGTAACCAAGTCTAATTAAAACTAAGTGACCAAAAAAAAACTCATTACTTCATAATATCTTGAATTTGAGATAAATAGTGAAAAAAAAAAAAAAAACAAAAAAACTGAAATAAAAGTGTAAATAAAAATTGTGTAGATAACGTGTGTACTATATATTAAGTAGTAAACATATCTTGGACCCACATTTTGTGCTAAAGTGTAAAGTGGGTAGTTTTGTGCAAAATAAAACTGTGTGCGCATAAAAAGAAAAAAAACGATCCGAAAATAACATTTGTAATTACATTTCATGGACGATTATGAGTATATAAATTTAAAAGAAGAAAAAATAACGTCCGTGTATCGATCGTTTTGTTGTGTGTGGTTTAGAAAAAAAAAAAACATAAATTGAATAGTGGCCCATAAAAAGAAAAAAAAACAGTAATAATAATGTGCTTGTGACATCACGCAACATCGACCATCCACATCATCATCAACAAAAAAATGTGGTGCCGGATAATTTTTTAATTTTTTTATTGTTATCATTAATAAAGTGATTGACTAAATTTTCTTTCACTGTTTATAAAATTTATTTTGTATAATTTTATTTTCGCAATTTTATATTTAAGTAGTTAGTAGGGGATTAGGTTTTTCTCGTTCTAACCATTTTTTTTATTTCATCATGAATTTGTTATTGTTTGTACTACGTAGATTTTTTTTCTGAATAAATATATACTGTTAATTATCTCATGATCACGATATCACGATTAAACAAAATTCTGTTTTCTTCTTATTTTTCGTTTTTTTCGCTTCCGCTTTGTTGAAATTTATTTTTTTGTTTGTGTGATGTGTGAAGTTATAAAAAGTGCAATGAGTACATAAATTGACGAGCATAGAGGATGAACTAGGGTGAGTATCTAGATAGGTAGGTGGTTGGCATCATTCCTTTCTTCCCCGCGGTTACACATGGCGCGCATATACTCTTCCAACCCCCACGCCCAACCCTGACGCCTAGCCGGCAACGACCACTGAAGAGTCCCTGTGCGTGCCCAATTTCTATAGTGTTCGTGTGATCTGGAGAATTCATTCGTTAGTGTTGGTATATTTTTTTTTGTTTCCCTACTTTAACGTCCGGTCGCGTAAAAAAAAATTCTCCAGGTCAAACAAACTGCTACAACCGATAAAATATTTTTTTTAGAAAATTGATTAAATTAGATAATCTGACATTTGAAAGTAAAGAAATGAATTGTGTTAAACCTGAAACAGTTCTTGAACTTGTTATGTTTTTCCTACTACCAGTAGAATACAAAACCTGGGGAGATTCTTCATCGAGTCTTTGCTTCACCGACAGAACCAAATTTATGAACGAAGCCTTAGTCTCAATGACATCATCAATGCAAAATAATACAGCAAGGCGCATTCGTTGACCTCGTCGTATTTAAGTAAAATTCTGGTGCCGACATTTTTTCCTTTCGATACATATGTTTTCGGTAGAATAACGGTATTTTGAAATGACATTTTTCGAAGTAATATTTTATACTTCTAAAATACCGTTATTCCATCGAGAACTGTGAGGCGGTACAGAATAAATTTGACTCTATATGCAAAATCTAGTCAGAAACTAAAAAAATACTATTGATATCCATTCGTAATGAACCGTTTTGTACAACAAAATAAACTGGTTAAAGTACTCACCGCGGAGTAACGGTTTAAACAACCAGACAGTCTGCGTCGAGTTTTCGAACGGTAAATCATATACAACACAAAAACTTTGTTCGCTGAAAACACAGTAATACACTAATATAAAACTCACACACACAATAAATTTTAATTTTTTCATTATTAATTAGCTTAATTAATTAAAAAGCACTACACAAAACACAATCACTCACTACATTTTAAACACTATATACTCATTCGACATTTCTTCTCTTTCTGTATATATAATATAATTATATCATCAGCGTATGCCAATATTAAAGGTAGGTTTATGTCTTCGTATTGGTTTAAGCGGATACTTGGATGTAGCTCAGCCAGGGTTTTTAAAATGTTATCCAATACAAGATTAAATATTCTTCGAGATAGTGGACATCCCTGTTTCATTCCAATGCACTTCTTCATCGTCATAGTCCTTTGTTGATACTACATAACAGATGTTCTTTCTCGGAGACAAGTTTTAACAATTCTGTTGATCAAATGCTGTGGTATATTTTCGTATATAAGCATAATCGTTACTGATACTAGATCAACACTGTCAACTGCGCGGCTGATATCCAACGATAAAACACATAATTTTTTTCCTAATTTCCATTCCTCTTCCATAATTCTTCGCACAACAAACATATGATCGTCGGTAGATCTGTTTTTAAGAAATGCTGCTTGATCTATACCTCCATGTGTTCAGATAATCTATTGAGGAGTAATTTTGCGTAAATTCGATACCCAACATCAGTAATCGTAATTCTTCTGAAATCAGCCTTATTTGTTGGATTCGATATCTTTTTAATTGATATTTGTACCGTCTCCACCCATCTGAAATACAATTCGAAATCCAAATAGATTTAGAAATATTTTCTAAACATGCCCACCCTTCCTCGGGTAAATTTTCTATGAGCTGTATAGGAACCTGATCTAAACCAGCAGCTGTTCCCTTTCTAATTCCATTCACAATACTCTGTATCCCTTCCCTACTATGCGGCTGCTTCATGGGTTAGTGATTTTTTCGATTATTAACGGTACAGGTGTTCCTTGAGTTTTAGCCAGCTCTTGTTCCGAACGCAGCATTGGTATGAATGTTGACCCTTGTTGACCATTATCCCGTTTGTATTCTTTTCAGGAACTGATACGTTTTTTTTATCCTTTCTTGTGGATTAAAGTTAGCCATTTCGTGCTCGACTACACTGTTGATGCTACATTTGGTTTTTTTCAGCATAACTCGCTTGTTAATTTTATTTTTTCTCACTCTAAAGAATGCTTGTCGTAATTCGGCTAAGCTTTTCCTTTCTCTTGGTGTCAACAAAATTTGTGATCTTAGATGTATGTTGGCGGCTTTTCGAATTACACTTACTAGAAATCTCCAGCAAAGTGTTGAATCATGATCTTAGTGAATGATATACATTTCAAAATACATATATGCAAAAAACGAAAAAGTTTCGATAAAACCGGTAATCTCCGCAGAATCAATTTCAGCCAAAATTCACTGGGATCTCCCAATTTATGAAAAAAGCTTAAGAATGAAGTTTTGTCACGATCAATCAGTCCATCTGGGTGGTACAGGGGCTGAATTTTTGTTGAAAAAGGTTTTTTTTTTGTCAAAAATCGAACTTTCTGCTTCAATTTTAGAAAAATGATCTACACCTATGTTATTACAAATTTATTTTAGAATCTTTTAGTTTGTAGTCGATTTTCTCATGATTGATAAACTTTTCAAAATATTCGCAAAAACGTAAAAGTCCTATGGACCCAGTGGAAATATTTTGGGCAAAACTTACTGGGATCCACCAATTATTATAAAAAAGCTTAAGTGTGTAGTTTTACCACGTTCAATCAATCCGTCTGGGCTTTACAGGGGCAATTTTCTATAACAGTTTTTTGTCGTCATTTTCGGTTAATTGTGGAAAAACCATTTGGCGTATTCATGAAATTGGTGGACATTTTTTCAATTTGTTTTGAAATTCTCTATATCATTCGAATTTTTTGCCGGCTACTTTAATAATTTTTTCAAATTTGTTCGGGAATTGTTCCGTTAGTAGGGGGAAAAATTGTGTTTCTTAATTTAAAAAAAATGATTAAAGAAGCCGGCGGGAATTTCAAAGCAAATTGTTTCCGATTGGGAAAATTTCCAAAGATTGGGCCGATATTGTCACTAATTAAATAGGAATCTAGAACCTTCTAGATCATAATGGTTTTTTCTCGTGAATGCGATACTTTTAAAAATATTTTCAAAAAACAAAAAGCTCATATAGAAGCTGCCACTCCCGATCGACCAATTTTGGCCACTGGGATTACCTAATTTATAAAAGAGGATTTTGTATAACGTTAATTAATGCATTATAAGGTTATCAAAATTGAAAAAGGCAATGTTTTTGTTAGACCAACACACATCACATATTAGGATTAGCATTCTAATTGGCGTTCTTATCTCATTATGGTCTGTTCAAATGGCATTATTAAACAATTTTAGGCTCCACTTCTTGACCAAGCTTTTGGTTAGTACCTATAGATCTTGGTTTTCGTTTTAATTTCGGTGTTGGTCCAATTTTCGATTTGGGTTCTGCTATATATGAGACTTTAACTAATTGTGTGTGTTTACATTGCTTTACATTTTGATTTCGATTTTGGTCCCATTTACGATTACTAACAATTTACCTACTAATTGTAATTATTTTTATGTCAATAGATTTTGTTTTGCGTTCTATTATCGGTTTTTTTTTAATTTTTTAAAGATTTGTTTTATTAAACCATAATGAGTCCAAAATAAGTTGAAATTCAATTGATCTTATTTTGCGTTCTTCTTTCAGTTTTGATCCGATTTTTGATATGAGTTCTGCATCAATTACCATCTGTTTCAACTCCACAGATTTTGTTGTTAAACAACAATGACACAATAACCACTGAGCTTTATGTACTCTACAATTTGGTGATCGCAAGCACGTATTTCCTATATAACGCATCCTTAAATAAAAATGGAAATCAAACGACAATGTAATCGTGAACCAAATTAACCACCTTCTTGTATCGCACGAAAATTGCTCCCACATTGCAGATATCAGTACAAAACATAAGTATACAGCATTTTTCTGGTAATGGCTGAGATCCGCCCAAGTGACCATATTCCAGAACTTCTTACAAAATTCATTTTAGAAACCCTCTTACTACAAAGCACATTATATTTATTATTGTTGAATAAATGTCTCGCCGAATTAATTGCCCATAAACCCAATAGGCGAGATCGTAACATTTAATTCACCCCAAAAATCATCTAAACTTCTTGCCTCCCGATGACATCTTGCTCGCTACATCCATTCATCCATACCCTTTGCCAATGCCTTCTTTGACCCGCATTTCATAAGTGCCCTTTTCCACCTTTGCCTGTGTCTCTTGAATATTAGCGACATAGGGTATATCTCGCTCAATCTAACATTGCCGTCGCATCTCATAATTTCTGCCCATTTCTTTAGTCCTTTCATGCCAATCATCCAGCATACCGCTCCTACTCCTTCTACGCACATCTCGCTTTCTTCCAAGAGCCGTTACAAAACTCATACAACCCACGCAGGATTATAGTTTTTCTGTTAATTGCCAATCGTCAATCACCGCTTTCAATTCCAATTACCCTTGCTACCCCAACAATCACAATTGATGGACCAGCAGCAATTCTCACTCGCCTTGGCCAATATTTCCCCCAGATACAGTATGTGCAAGAAGAGCGTGTACGGCAAAAAACTAGGTAAAAATAAAACTACGATTTTTGTTTTTTGTTTTTATTATGAAAGTTTGTTATATTTTCTAGGGCGCCATCAACTAATACATAGTAAAGTCACGATTACTGTTAATAATTGCCAGGCTCCTTTTGTCCATACTATGAACCAATTTTTCTGCATACTACATTTTCACCATTTCCACATTTTCACCTTCCGTATGGAAACGATTAATTTACCAAAGCCTTGCTTGGTGAAGCATCCCCATACATGGAGCTAGGGCGGATGCTTCACGCATCCGCCGGATGATCCTTTTTTTTTGCTTAGTTTGCCAAGCACGCCTTTTAACATTAAAACCCCAAAAGGATTACTCATCGTTGACACAATATTCGTAAAATCATTGTTTCAATGTTTAGTCTCCCAGTGTAGTCGCTTTTCCATGTATTTTTGTGTTACCAGTGGAACTATTCCGGCTTTCCCTGGGAATAGAGAATTGGGAAAAATATATTCATAACATTTTTGTCTAAATTGTATTTTTCTGGCCTACTGAGGATATAAGTTTGGTGTTAAAAGTTTCGAAACAAAGTTAAATGGGAAAATATTTTTCCCTATAAAAATTTTGTGGAACAAAAGTTTCCCGATACACTTTGTTTTGAAAATTTTTGCACTAAACTTATTACTTCAGTAGGCCAGAAAAATACAATTTGGACAAAAATGCTATGAAAATATTTTTTCCAATTCCCTATTCCCAGGGAAAGCCAGAATAGTGCCACAGTGGTTTAACCAAAGTATTTCCATATGCGTAGCCATGTTCCATAATTTTATTTCGTATGGTTGTTTATGGTTCGATAATATTCTTTTTCGCCAATTTTTCCCTAGCTGCGTTCAGTGGAAACGAAAAATGTTCATCAAATAACTGTGTCATTCTCCTTTTTTGTAGTGGTTTGGATTTTGCCTCTATCTGGCAACATTTCGATACATTGAATAATATGTAATCCTCTTCTATACAAATGATTTCGACTTTTTTATAAATTTTGCTGCACATGTAACGAGAATTTTTGGTTTCTTTCGGATGTGAACTTAAAAACACCGCATTAGTCGCACTCATTTCTTTCATATATGCTACCCGCTAAACAGTTGAGTTGCAGTTAAACTAATGTTTGTTTTAGAGCGCCCAAGAGGAATCAACAGAAAACCGATGTAAGCCCCGCCCATATTTGTTCCTTATAGTTTTAAGTACAGTTATGTCGAACACGCTCTTGTTGAACATACTGTACATTTCAATGTTCTATAACAAAAATGACCATTCCAATAATCCCATATTGATCTAGCCATAATTCGTAGCTGCCACAATTGCTCTTCTTATTTTCATGCGGTGAAATCTAAGTTCGATTTTGTCCGTTACCTCAACACCTGCACCATCTTCATCATCACTTTCCGCAAGTCCAGGTGATCCGCCGTCAACCCTATTCACTATGAACACCAACTCTGCACTCTAAATTGCTGTCTCCGCGCCTCGACTCTCTGCTCTATATCGCCTATATGGAATCATCTCTTTTCCCATATGTTATCTCTCTCTTGATTTCTTTCATCCCGACAAATCTTTGGTGGTGTTAAAGTGGTGTTAAATTAGTAACAGATGATTTTCTGTTTATTTTAGGACGAAATCCACCCTAAGCAAAAATAACAAAAAAATATGGTGAGGTGCTCGGCTCGGTTGTTGACGCACACTTTTAGGTACAGCTGCAATCAGAACATTTCGTAAATTACTTGATGATTTTGGACAACATGGACGACAGAGCCTAAAATTCGCAAAATTGTTGAACTTTTTGAAGAAACTGGATCAGTTGATAGAACATAAGAACTCCATCGTCTAGTTCGTACTCGTGAAATAGTAACAGAGTAACAGCTTTAAGAAAAAATGCTCGTGAAGAGTTAAGCATGTCTTTGAGGCGTTGTTCAAAACAATTCTTCTTTTCATCGAATTTTACACATTGATTTACACATTCATCCTGACAAAATACAAATAACTCATTAATTAAAGCCAGCCGGCCATCAGCAACGTCGTCGTTTTGTTGATTGGATGCTCGAACAAAATGAGCGTTTTTCATCAAAATCATCTTTTTAGATTTTCACCTCAACGGATACGTTACAAACAAAACAGTTGCATTTCGGAGACTGAACATCTTCATGTTTCTCATGAACAACCAATTTACCCAAAAATGTTATACTGTTTGATGTGGATTGATGCCACCATCATTGAACCTTATTTGTTCGAAAATGAACGTTAAAATACAGTAACAGTGAATAGTTAGCGCTATCATGTTAACTGGATTTTTGTGACCAAAATTGGATGAAATTGATTTAGATAATTTTTGGCTTCAATAAAACAGTGCTACATGTCACTCAATTCGTAGAGTTCTATGATGACTTAATTTCAAGAAATTCTAATGTCAATTGGCCTTGAGAAAGTTAGCTTGCTGCGAAATGTGAGCTTGCCGGCTAGAACAAAAGAAAATGTATACGCGAGTACCCTTAATTTTGACCAAATGATCCATCAGTTTTAAACTATTTAAATTCCCATGAGGTACGCCGACAATATAACCATCAACATGTTGCAGGCTGGCTACTGCCAACCTGCAGATTTCACTAAGCGCATGCAGAGGCCTCCACGGTGATTTTTGCCGGCTACGTTCTCAGGGAGAAGTGCTAAGGTCGTGGGGTTTGAGGCTTGCATGACGCTCCTGGCTTACACCGTGATCATACAGAGAGTTAGGGGGAACGCAAATAATAATAATAACCGAGTTCCGCCGAAATTCGTCGGCCGGAACTTGAGGAACGAACAACAAAATTATAAACCGAGAACGGTGCCTTGGTGCGCGCATCCATTCGAATTCAAACAGGGCGAAGCCCTGGTTACGAAATTGGATGCGGGCACCAAGGGACCGCAAACACTAAACCGACACAGAGGGAGTCTCCGCTCCCATCATACCTAACAGGAAAATTTAATAATTCATTTTATATAAAAAAATAAACAAAACAAAAGGAACAACTTCCCAAAAAAAAGAAAAAGAAAGGGAACGAGAGAGAGAGAGAGAGAAAAACGCGCAACGAGCACGCACCCGCTGTGCGGCGCTCGATTACAAAATTTAAAATTTAATATAATGCAAAAAATATAAAAAAATGAAATCAAAAAAATTAAAAAATTTAAAAAAAATAAAAAAATTGTACCTTAATTATTAAAAACTGTTGCGGCCTTGGTGCCGTTGGCGCTGCGGGGCCTCTCCCCGATAAAACCATGGGTTGCGGCCTTGCGCCGTTACCGCGTGCTCCACCGGTGCGGCCCAACCGCCGGTAAAATATACTGGCCTCAACTGGCCGCCAAAATATGTTGGGCGTAGTTTCATCGCTCCCGTTGAATATTTTGCCCTGTAGGGCCTCAACCTGTTGCGGGGCCTCTCCCCGATATCACAATAAATACAAATGGCCGACTGGGCGTTGTCTCGCCAATCCTGTTTTAATAGTTTACCCGGTTGGGCCTTAAAATGTGTGGCGTCCTTTCGCCTTATCCTTTTAAACTGTTACGGCCCACCCGTCGATAGATGTATATGTATGAATGTATATACTTGATCCCCCGTTATCCCACCACTGTTATTGATTCAACTATACCGTTGTGCGAACCTCGTGTCCGTCTCCCGTAATAGAAGGTGGTTGAGAAAAGAAAGCCGTATTTAACAATAGCCTGGTACCCGAGTCAACCCATACCGCAATACATACTCTTAATGGTTTATTTGGTAGTTTCACTCTCAAAAAAAAACAAATCAAATCTAGTTAATTTAATATAGCTTTAGATACACACCATAATATGACTGATTAGCAACCCAGATGAAAGAACGTGGATCGAATCACAAATTTCAATTTTTCTGCTCCTTGTCACAATTGCACGGCCGAAAGTTTTTCTAACTTTAATCATCAAAAGAATTTACCAAACGTCCATACATGGGTACCAACACGTCGTCCCAATGCCGGTCACACAATTCCCAAAAAAAATTCAACACTTTTCATTCGTCAACGTCATACCGTTACTCAGTATTTTTATTTTATTTATTTTTTTTTTCAATTAATACACATAAAAGTCACTTTCAATTAAAACAATTTTTAATGACCACCAAAAAAAACTTTTCATTTTTTTTCCTTTTTAACAAAATCCAAAATGTCACTCTATATAAATCAAATTTTAGAAACGCTAAATCAAAAACTCGACTTTATTTTTCTACCATCCAAACTCGAATCGCGACAACCAAAAAAAAAAAATTCGAGCGTCGCACAGCTCGTAAAACGTTTTAGAAGAAAATGCATCTCTCTTCTCTGTCTCTCCTTTATACCAAATTTTCGTTGGTACAAAAGAGAGACATACAAGAAAAAACATTTTTTTTCAAAACGTTTTACTTTGCACACACTCGATGCGCATTGCTCTCTCTTTCTCTCCCATTTTCGTTCCGTTGCCAACATAACAGAAGAAAACACACAAGAATCCATCCACCAAGAAACCACGTTCACACAGCGAAAACACGGACGCAAGAAACCACGTGGAGAATAGAAACAAATTTACCAAAATGTTTTGTTAAGACCACACAGTCGTAACAAACAACGCACAAAGCCGAACATATTTTGAGACCAATTTTACGTCACATTGCTCTCGTTTATAATTTTACAGCCAAAAACAAGATTTGGCGAAGTTAACGAGCATGCCACTTGGCCCACCTTATGTTAAATCTCTAATGGTTTTTTATTTGATGTCTCACTCAGCGTTGTTGTCCATGTAACGTATCCAGAAATACAGCCCACATCCCACTTAATCAGTGTTGCGCGTTTGAGTCACGCCACCTAAAATATTTTGGTTTCTTATTTATGAGCAGGAATGTTTAATCATAAAAAATTAATTCAAATTCTTCAAAAGATCCCGCCATCATAACAAACAAAAGAAAGCAACAAAAATCTTCTTCTCATGAAATTTAAAACAAATTTATTTTGCCTTGTTGCGTTCTTAGTAATTTGCTTCTTGTTTTGAATAAATTGACTGAAGAAAATTCTCGTTTATTTATTATGTACAATTATGCGCCATTCTACTTGTTGCTAAATATTTTGCAAACCATCAGATACAGCTAGCATCTCATAACCGATAAATTAATTCCAGAATCGCTAAAGGTGAACGAATTAGAGTTCGAATGTGTGTGAAGGACGAAAATAGCCAGGAGTTCTTTTAGAATTGTGATAAGCATTATTTTTGAGCCATGATTCAAATGCACATAAATTGAAAACAACCTTACCGTTATCAAACACAACAAAAAAAAAATAATATCAAATCATAAAAAAATCTATGTACTTTTAGCGGAATCTTAATAAATAAAATTTATTAAACGAACGAACACACAAAAATGTTGGTGCACAAGCAGCACACGAACGAACAACAACAAAATAAATAAATAAAATAAAGTAAATAAGAGATTTCTGGAATGAGATAAATTCTTAACATATCTTACCTGTTTATCTTATTGAGCTTTTTATGAGCTTTTGTACAACACGACACAAGAGATATATGAAATAAAACGAAAACAATAACATTGGAGGAATTTTTTGTTTGTTCCTCATGTTTTTCATCTGCTTGTTTCTTATTAATAATTTTGTTTTGTTTTTTTGCAGAAAATAATAAACTCAAAGTATTTAATAAACTCAACAACAGCAACAACAACAATAACAACTACAAAAGCTATGCATAAAAATTCTTTGTAAAATAATTTATTAAAAAGCAAATAAAAAGTAAATAAAATATTTAATAAAATTTTGTGTATTACTTATTATTAGTTTGTTTAACAAACTTAATCATTTTGTGTGATGGAATATTCAGGATAAGGTCGGATACATACAAAGGTAAGGTATTAAGGAGGTACTCGGTAAGGAATAACATTATTTTAAGCAAAGAAATTGGTAACAATTTCTAATTTGCGATTGAGAGTTATGATATGATATGATATGATAGAGGCGTGCAGGCCAGCCATAACGGCGATCCTAGGTACGTTACCATAATGCTGAAATATCAACAATCAAATAACAAATTATATCTGAATGTGAATAATATTTCAACATCATGCGGGCCCAGGCCCTGCCTGCATCCTTAACAGATAAGGTTAATTAGGAAAGGATGTTAGTCACAGAAACAACTAGGGCGAACCGCAGCAAAGTCGTTTTCTAACTACTTAAATATATTAAAATGTTAGTGTCAATTAAATTTACACTCTAGATTAGATTTTGTTAGTTTATTAGAGTTCAACATTAACAATCGCCCAAATCGGACGTGTTTTTTTAATTGTCATATACAATAAATTTTTTGTATATTTTTTGTAACTTATTGTTATTTATTGTTACGTATTTTATTGTTGTTACTTTTTTCCTGACAAATCAATTATACTCAAGTAACTATTTTTTCATTTTTCTGTAAAAATTTAATTTGAATGTATAATACTGTGTGTAGTGCATAAAATAATAAACTAAATCTTGACCTATATTAAGTGTATTTGTGTTACGGTCATAAAAAAGTGTTTTACAAACTAAAATAAACTGAACCAGTGAAATGTCTGTGGAAAAAAAATGTGTTGAGTGCTCCGTCATAATTGTGGATGAATGGTTTCTCGCATGTAAGGGATTTATGTGCGATAGAGTCATTAGTTACACGTGTGCAACATCTAACGCCAAAAAGCTAATGACTAAATTTCCCAATGACGTCAAGAAGGCCATGAAATTTATATTTGATGGATTGCCCGGTTTGAGTTGGTTTTGCTCTGAATGTCTAACTAACATGAAAGTATTGCATTCTAACTCGCTTGTCACATCAAAAGAAATCGTGCAAGGAAATGATAATTCGAACAATGATACTCATACAGTGAACGAGGTTTCTAATGAAACTGTTGAGAACCGCAGAGTAACACGATCCCAATCAAAAACTCAACGGGAAAATGACACAATACCACAAACTGCCTCTTCGAAAACTTTATCTATTGATATCCTGATACCGTCTGTATCGAAGACCACAGTCCCGCAACCTCAAACATCTCACTCTTTATCAACACCTTCATCAGCGATATCTCCAAAAACAACATTTGTATCGCCAACGGAATCATCGCACTTAAAGCCTATATCATCAGTAACCACAACTGCAGCTTCATTAAACTCACATCTTACACATGAACAGTCATATCAGTCAGCATCTGATGAAATAAAAGCTGTAGAACCTCGACGATGGCTCTTCGTTAGTAGAATTGAAAACTCTGTGACGAAAGAAAAATTCGAATACTTTCTAAAAACTAAAATGAACCTGGATAACGCTGTGTGTATCAAAATTTCCCGCAACCAGGAAAACGGTCATATGTATGACTATACATCATTCCGTGTTAGTTTACCAGCAAATCAATTTTTAACTGCATTACATTCCACGTTTTGGCCTTCTGGACTACTGGTTAAAGAATTTGAATGGAAACGACGTCGCCAAAATTTTCGACTTATGGCACCAATCACCAACCTTTCTGAACATGAACTTAAGTTTCCAAAAAAGCAATCGGATTTTCGGAATTCAATAAACCACAACCAAATAACTTAAAAACTTCCAAAACGAGCAACTCTGCCTGCAACTTCAATGGTGGTTTTAATATACGTACTATGGATGAGGTTGATGAAGTCAATGCTGACTTGATGAATTTTTCACGCTATGAAAACCTCGTCAAGACAGCGAGAGTTAAAACCATCAAAATGAGAGATGCTGTGTGCGATTCAAATGGAGGCTTATTTCATTTTTCATCTTCAGAAAACTACTCAAAGACTCCAAGACTGGGTAATAAGTGCACATCTAAACACTGCGAAACTCAAACTGATATTGACATCAAATCAACATACAACAAATCAATCATCTCCTCATTTAAATTTAAACTTATGTTAACAAGAAGCATAAGTAACAACCACCAAGAAGATTATATAAACGGATATGAGTTTGTTAAAAATATCCCATCTGAAAAATTCATGCATGCCGAACCACAGATTTCAAACTGGCTAAATGGCAAACACTTAATAAAATCATCTATTTTTATTTGTGTTGCTTTTGAAGAAAAATTGGATAATTGCAATCTTAAAAAATATCTATCCCGAAATGGACTTATACTACATAACTTCTACATTAAATCAGTTAATGAAGTTACAAAAGTTTATAAAATCGGAGGTAACTACGTTATTGTAGTTACTCATCAATCTAAAACTGATTGCAGTGATCTAATCTACGCTTTAGAAACTTTAACATCCTACTTGCAGCATCGAAAAAATGAGCCTTTCATAATTACCTTGGATGTTAGCCATCATGTCTACAAGGTTTTGCCAGTGTTGGATTATGTTACAAACTCTCCATTTAACAACATCAAATGGGTTTTAAATATTCCTTTCAATATGTCACTGCAGTATGAGAGAATGTTATCTTCCCGTTGGATTACAGGTGATCCCTCGAAGTTCTCATATGGAAACTGTACGGATTTTCCATCCACATCTCCGACTTTTCACAAGGTGTTGTCTGCAGAGTCCAGCTATAAGAATTCGATCATAGAAATAATGTTTTACATGAAACACTCAAACAGCCTAATAAAAAGCCACTTAAAGGATCATTACATTAAGAACATAAATCTATTACCTTTCTCCGCTGCTTCCTTACGACAATTAAACATATTTATATTTGACAACGCTACCAAACAATATCTCGAAGAACCGAACACAAAACATCAGTTTGGCTTCGATGGAAATAATCTGGTGCAACTGTGTGAAGACACAAACACATTTATTACCCCAAACAGATACATTTTTTGTTCATCGGGTACGGTAATTATGTAAGATCATCAGACCTACAACTCGTTAAACAATATCTATCTTAAAACAAACATAAAGATGCCGGATATTACAAATATTCAAGGTGTACCTGGGTGTGGTAAATCAACATGGATTATAAACAACCATAATCTGGGCACTGATCTTGTTCTATGTGTTACAAAAGAAGAACTTGCAGATATAAAATTAAAGGTAACATCACGTTGCGAGCACAAAAACAATAACTTTAATAACATCAAATTAAACTACAAAACGATTGCCTCATACCTAATAAATGGTAACCGGACCTACGATACAGTTTTTATTGATGAGTACATGATGGTGCATGCTGGATATATAGGACTTGTGGTTATCAAAAGTAAATGTTCTAAAATATACAATATCTTCTAGGTGACAAAAATCAAATACCATATATTGACAGATTACATCATGTCAATATGAAATTTTCCGATGCAAGTGCTTTTGTAACAAAGACTGAATACTTGAATGTAACGTATCGATGCCCAGCTGATGTTACTTCTGCTCTCAAAGAATACTACCCTAACATCACTAGTATGAACACAGTGGAATCTTTCGCCGAATTTATAAACCTGCCACCAAATCTATCATCATTACCTGTGTTAGAGAACGCTTTCTATCTAACTTTTACCAGAGCTGATAAACAATTAATCTCTCAGCTTAAGATACCAGAAACCAGTAAAGTCTTGACGATCCATGAAGCACAAGGTTTAACCTCACCAAATGTAATATGTATAAGAACCAATTCTCAACCTCTTGAGCTGTTCGATAGTGTACCGCATGCCATAGTTGCAATCTCTAGACACACAAAATCATTTAAATATTTTTCTCCGGTGGCCAATGATAGACTGCACTCACTTTTAATGAAAGCTCGAACTTATACTATTATTCAAAAGGTAAATCAGCCCATAAAGTCCAAAAAAAGATCGGTATATGAGAAATGTGCAATTTACTATCAAAACGTAAACAAAATGGCATCAAAAGCATCTAAATTCTACAAATTCGTTTTAAAATCAAACTACCTTATTTATGTAATTTGTGAAACTTCATTAAAACCTGACATACGGAGCAGCGAATTTTTTGGCCATGACTACGTTGTTTATAGATACGATCGGTCTCCTGAAACTAGTTCAAAGAAATCGGGTGGTGGCGTACTGATAGCAGTACATTCTAAACTCTGGAATGCTCCAGTAACTTTAGCCCCATCGAGAGTCGAACAGATCGGTGTAAAAATCAAAATCAACCAAACCAATCTAATCATCTACGCAGCATATATACCACCTCAATCAAATAGTGATCATTATGCAACTTGCATCGATGCGATTGATGAAGTTATTAATACAACAAACTCGTCAGATCTAGTTCTTGTGCTTGGTGATTTTAATCTTCCAAATATAACTTGGAACTTGGACCCAGAACTAAACTGTATTTTACCTTGCAATATAACAACAGATGCGGAATCTTTATTTGTGGACGCCATGCTTGGTTATAATTTGAACCAAATAAACACAATTGCTAATAATCGTGATAGATTATTGGATCTTGTCTTCAGCAACGACATTGACACCTTCAAAATTTCTGAATCCCTATTACCTTTTGTCATAAATGATGTTAATCACAAATCTTTGGATATTGTATTTGACTTAACTAAAATGGCGAGATCAGAACACCTACAACCAATGAAATACAACCTTAAAAAAACTAACCGTGTGGGGCTACAAAGTTACCTGGAATCCATCAACTGGCAAATAACTCTCAATTCCAATGATATAAACGAAAATGTGGACAAATTTAATGACATCATGCTTCAAGGCTTCGAAATGTATGTACCTATGTGCTGTAAACCACAAAATGCTCACCCTCATAGGTTTGATGATAGACTAGTTAACTTAAAAAATCGGAAGTCGAAAGCGTATGCCAAAATGTTGAAAAGCGGGTTAGAAGTGGACAAAACTACGTTTCTACAACATAGTAATGAATTTGAAATTTATTTCAAATCTAAATACAGGTCGTATCTTAATCAAATTCAAGACAAAATCAAAGTAAATCCAAAACAATTTTGGAAATACTTTAGGAATAAACGCGAAATTGAAGGATACCCTGCTAATATGACGTACAACAATACCTGGTCTTCAAACGCCAAAGATATAGCTAACATGTTCGCGTCGTTTTTTCAATCAGTCTATAGACCAAGCGTTACTAGTGGATTGTATGAACAACCCAGCAACAACAACACATCAATAACTCCTCCTATTATTTTTGAGGACAACATTTTATCGGCTTTAAGGGGGTTTGGAGATGGTTGCGGTCTTGACGATATTCCCTCCTCTATTCTGAAGGAGTACGCTGAAATTTTAACAATTCCATTATGTTATCTATTCAATCATTCCTTAAACACCGGCGTGTTTCCTGAAAAATGGAAAATTTCAAAAATTACTCCAATTTTTAAATCGGGTAAACGTGAGGATATTTCATGCTACAGAGGAATATCAACTACATCATCAATTCCAAAATTATTTGAGTTAGTATTATGCAACAGTTTTAAATCCACAATTGCACGTCATATATCAATAAACCAGCATGGGTTTATGCCTGGCCGATCCACAACGACTAATCTGGTTGAATTCACCAGTAAACTAATTAACGAGATAGAAAAACACCGTCAAGTTGATGTAGCGTACACGGATTTTAGTAAAGCATTTGATTCTATCTGTCATCATAAAGCACTCCAGAGTTTATTCAATTTTGGGTTTTCTCTCGATTACATAAATTGGTTTAAATCATATCTATCAAACCGGTGCCAATTTGTGATAATGGGAAATGAAAAATCAAACTGTATTAAAGTTACATCTGGTGTTCCCCAAGGATCACACCTCGGGCCTTGGATTTTTATTGTTTTCATAGACCGAATAACCGAGATAATCAAAAACTCAGACGTGCTCATATTTGCAGATGATGTGAAAATTTTTCGTACTATTAATGGATTGTTAGATACGGAGAAACTTCAAGAAGACTTAGATAGATTAAGTGAGTGGTGTGATCGGAACTCACTATACTTAAATATTAAGAAATGCAAAATCATGTCTTTCCATCGTAAACGAAATCCAATAATTACTTCATACAAAGTCAACAACGAAGTACTGCAAAGAGTCAATGAGGTTATAGACTTAGGTTTTACATTTGTCGAAAACGCCAGTTTCAATAGGCATATTGAAAATTGTATTGCGAAAGCGAATGCCATGTTCGGATTTGTTAAAAGATGGATAGGTGAATTTAAGGATATCCAAACCTTATGTTCACTCTATTTCGCTTATGTTCGATCTCAACTGGAATACGCTGTAACGGTCTGGAATCCATACTATGCTGTACACATAAAAAGAATTGAAAGCATTCAAAAGAAGTTCCTGATTTTTTTGTTAAAGAAAAGTGACTGGGATTACGACCACAACTTACCATTCCATGAAAATGTGGCTCGCTTACCTCCATACACAACAAGATGCACAGATTACAAAATATGCACGCTTGAAAATAGACGACTTCTCTTGGGAGCAGCTTTCATTGGTAACGTTTTGCTTGGTCACGTAGATTCAGCTTACATCTTGGAAAACATATCAATTCACGTGCCATGCAGAACATTTCGAAACCATAAATTTTTAGCACTTGAACACCATTCCACCAACTATGGAGAAAACAACCCAATTAATAGGATGTCTAAATCTTTCAACTTAATTGACGATGTATTTGACTTCAACTTATCAAAGGACAACTTTAAAAATATCCTTAAAGACTTTTTTCTAAATTTTTAATTGTTTAAACCAAAATTTGGTTTATATTTTTGTTTTTTTTATTCTGTTTTAAAGTTTTTTGTTGTTTTAATATAATTTTAACTATAACTGTAAATAATCTGAAATCATACATGTATATTACAAAATAGATTTCTTTAAATAAATAAATAAATATTAATTTAGGTTAGTTGTAGTTGAGGTAAAGGATACTAATATTCACCATATGTATTCGGCATCAGTCATAAAAGACTGGTTAGGTTATTTAATTCACATCTACGGGTCATCTCATCATATGCTGTTTGTAACCTTATTTTGCCCTATCTTCCCACCCAACACCATCTAACCGAGGGACTTCACGTTCGTAATGACTCGACAGCATTATCATACATAAGGTCATCATATCCGGTCAAATATTCCGTTGATATTGTAAAAATTTAAATTTAAAATCGGTATTGTCATTTAGCTACCTATATTTAAATTCATCCAACTAAAAGCAGGGTTAATTTATATCTAATATTCACACAATTACACTAAAACATAACCTGAGGGCCTACTATTGCTTTCGATCGTTTTCGTTGGTTACGCGCTACGAAATTTTTTGTACTACGACTTTCGCAAATTGTGAACGTTAACGAAAATATGACGTTTAAATCCATTCCGAACATAAATATTCTTGCAGTATGGTCAGAGTTTCTGCAATTACAATGCATGTACGTTGTTGTGAGATCACCTTGTGAAAATATTACTCTGACAACACTTGAATAATTTTGTTATTAAAATTATTTTGATAATCGAAAGCAGTAGTTCCGAAACTAACGAAATACGATAGCAAATATTTGAACGATAGACGAAAATGATCGAAAACGTTCGAAAGCAGTAGTAGAAAAACAACATTCCATAGCAAAAAGTCTTTGGATTGTTAACATATTTAATTGTATTGAGTTTATCCTCAAAGCGTAATTTAATAGACCCCCTGATCAAGAATGTTGCAATCACAATCTTCCCTGACCTTCGGTTATGTTCAAAAACATTAAATAATAATAATAATAATAATAAAATAAATTGAATTGTATTTGTCGACAACTTAATTGTTTTAAGTCAGGACTTTCGACAAAATTTCAATTTATTAGAGTTGTTTAAATTAAGGAACGAAGGAACACAAAACAATCCAGAAATGTCTCGGCTCTAGAACGTTTAGAAGTCATTTGATTAATTTAGAAACTTGTCTCTTTATGTATAATAACCCACCTAGCGGAAGAATGGAGCAAATATTCACACATCGCAGAGACATCTACCACCAAATCAAATAATTATAAAATCGATCATTTTGAATCAAACATTCACAAATCGAAGTGACATCTATTATTAAATTCATAAACTATAAAATGATAAAATCCTCCATTTGTAAATGTGGATTCAATAGCGTCCTTCTATTCTAATTCTGACGTTAACCTGAACGTACGTATTATTATAAAGCTATCATTATTAAAGTGTATAAAGTTAAAAACAAATTAATTAAAATATATAATATTAAATTCAAATCTAATAATCATTATCATTGGTATTAACCGATTATTCTCAATTATCAACTATTTGGGTAAGTTTTATTAGAAGACATTTATAACTTCATAATAAGAACTAATATAATCGTAAATTTATTACTGTAAAAGTATTTTGCTCTTTACGGTACCATGAATACTTTTCAAAATTATTCAATCATACAAGTGCCTCTGGTACAGGGTTGGCTCCCCACTGGGTAACCCAAAAAAAACCCGGAAAAAAACCCGGTTGGGTTTTTTTGGGGTAATAATACTTCTTAAAAAAACGAATGCTTTTGTATAATTTTTTATTTTTTTTGTTTAATTTGTTTATTCAATTACATATTTTTCACTTACGAATTGATAAAATTAATTCACTACAACATACAGAGAATAGCTGTTTCATAAATTCATTTTTTAAATTGTATACATACTAAATAATAAGGTAACTATAATATATGTATAACTAACAAATACCAAATACATATCACAGATATGAAAAATTAAAAACAAAATTGATCAGTACAATATAAATAATTCACTAAATAATAAAATAATAAATAAATTCAAAAATAACTTTCCAATTTACCAGTCTTGTGGTTCAGATCTTAAGTGGCGATAAATTTTGACTAGAGATAACGCCTTTTCGAAACCAAGTCGGTTTCTTAGTTTATTCCAAATTAAACCGTATGTTGAGAAAATTCTTTCAATTGAAGCCGAGCTTGCTGGGCAGTTCATTAGTGATACAAAAAAATTGCAAAAATTTTCAGGCAATTTTGAAGATTTTTCGTTTTTCACGTGTACTATTTTCCACCATTTTTTTGCGCTTAATTTTTCAAGCACCTCCGGTTTGAACATAGATTCTGGAAAGTATTCTCCATCGTTAATTTTAAATGCCAAACAGTGTGCCAAAAAAGTGGGATGTTTTTGGCTTATCCAGTCTTCTGCTGCGCTCTCTGCTTCTTCACTTAGCATTTTGCCCAAATACTTTGGATGCATCATATTTGCTAAATAGTGGGCCGGAGTGAGTACACTTTTCATTCGTTTTTCAATTAAAGGCATTTTTGTTAATAAGATCTCGTTATTCAGCAAATTATACCAGATTTCGACAGCTGTTGCTATTGAAGTGGAACCACCTTGCAGACCATCTAATGCTATTTTTATTTGAGATAACATTTGTTGGAGATGTAAGGCCTCATTGTACAGTTGTACATTATTTAAAATTTTGTCGATATCGTTATTAAATTCATTTAAATGCTCTGATCTTATTTCTGCATAGATGTAAAAATTAGAAATAAATGTTGTTAAGCAATCATCATAAGAATTCCACCTTACATCATTTGGCAGTTGAGGCATAACTCCATGCTTTTCTTTTAACCATCCATGTGGCTGGTGGTGATTTCTAAAGTATTTCTGCACACTTATTATTTGTTTGGTGACTTCTACTGGAATTATATCTTTGTATAAAAGATTGATCATGTGTGCTGAACAACCATAAGAAACAATCCCATGGCGTTCCTCTAAAATTTCCTTCATTTTTTTCATCTTATTTTCGTTATCCGTGCAACAGGCGAATATTTCTTTATTGTATTTAGTTTTTATGAAGTCAATTGATTTTTCTGCCACAGCAACACAATATTCAGCAGTTTTTTTTCGGACCCGGTGTCCTCTGCACTTATTAAAAAACTATTACAACCGGTATGGACTGAACACGCGATAAGTGGATCATTTGAAGTGTTCGACCATCCATCTAAAATGAGTGCCAAACTGGAATTCTTCAATTCAGTAATTAAATGATCGGTTATTTCTTCATCAATTTCAAGAAGGTGCTTATCAGCTAGTTGTTTTCTGCTAGGAGCAGAATATCCAGGTCGTAGAGATTCTATCATTTCTTTAAAATATTTGTTATCAGCCACGTTAAAAGCAATGTTATTCGCAAAAAAAATTTTGCCACAATTTTGTCCAATTTTTCTTTTTGATTTAAAGTAGTTTTAACAGAAAATTCTATCATAGATGTTTGAGTACAATGTTTCGTTTTTTTTCTTCTGCTGAGGACTATCAGTGGCATTAAGAGACGTATTTCCAATTGAAATGTCAGTATCAGTATCCGTATCATTATCGCAGGTTGTAACTTTTTTGTTACAGTTTAATAAATGTGCTCTTATGCGCTCTACTTTGCTGCTAACTTCACAATCACAGTGCTTACACTTTACTTTGGTAGAATTTTCGATGCGCTCTACGTTATTCCACTCAGCAGCATTTTTACGTCCACTTCCTCGAGGCATTTTATATTTCTATGGGGAATATTATTTTTTATTTCAAAATTCAATCCTGTATTTTACTACTAAATATTTATTTGTTTTAATAAGATGTGCATACTTACATTAGTTTTACTTAGTTTTAAAATATACGATTCAATAAACTCACAACATTCCTCATTAAAATTCACTTTAATATTGATTGAGTACATATTTTCCTTTTCAAGATTTACATGTATACATAATTTTAAGTGACATGATTAATCATGATTTCTAAAAAACTGAACTAACGCTAGAAAACGAAAGGAACATATACTTAAATGCAACACCAATTGCTTCCTCTACCATAGCTTATAAGAAAGAAACGAGAAGATGATGTTGTAACTTTTAACTACATACTATGTGAACAGGCACAACTAGATAGATGCGGGTAGAAGTATTCGGTACAAAATCAAACACAATCATATTCTATAAGCCGGCTTATAATCGGCTATACACGCAGATATCACTTTTTAACTCCTATTTGATAGTATTGGTGTACATTTTTAACTTCTATTTGGTAGGATTTGTATACCGCCAATAGAAATCAAATATGACACATTTGTTCTAGATTTCTCGTTTATGTTTATCCAAACAACAAAAAACAAAATAGATTTAAAGATCAAATATGAGAAGCCACGCCTCATTCATGCATAAAAAGACTAAAACAATAATGAAAAATAGAAATTAAAAAAAATCGTGATCGAAATGCACTTTTTCAGTGATGCCACACGTAAAAAAAAAATGCCTCATTTTTCTTCGTTTCTTTCCCCGTTTACCTATGATACAAGTTTTAATTGCGCATTAAACAAATTTTCTGTTCAACCACACAACTCAAACATAAATGAAATAAAAAATATTTCAAGGACATTTTTGACTCATTTTAGTTAAAATTTTATTTAAGAGAGAGCAGAACAAAACATTGGTAGAAAAAAAATGCCAAAATACAAAAAATGCTCGTGTGGCATGGGCCTTTAATTATATACATAATAACAAACAATTAGACACACCCACTAGTTTTTGTTTTCTATTTTTTCCCTTAACCCTTTCCGCGCCGCGAACACAGCACATTTCAAAAACTAATAATTTCTTATTGAGAGGTGAGAGAAGAGTAGAGGTACTGCATTTGACCAATGCCTCCTAAACTACAGGCCGCTTACAGCAAATGATGACGACACGCTATGTCGACGTTTTTGTTGCTTTCTCTAGTTGTTTTGTTAGTGTAAATATCATAAAATTATTATTGCGCAGTCTCGGTTTAGACATAAATTGACGTCATGTGCGAAAAATGAGAGTAGTAAGAGGCCTGTAGTTTAGGAAGTATTGATTTGACACATGATATAGCTGAGTATACCATAAGCTAGTTAGGCATTAATATTTAAATTCGTGGTATATACAATATACCACTAGGCCGCAAAGGGCTAAACATTTTTTTCACATAAATATATTTTCGAAACACATGCACAACTTCGAGTAAATAGAGAATAAAATTTCATGGTTTTGATTCAGTATTTAATACTCGTTACTTTCAACTACCCGAAGTAACGATTACATCAAAATGAAAATATCCGTTACATTTACATGTGTGCATAATTACACACGGACACGCCGAATATTATTTTGTTCATAAACATTTTAGTACTCGATCGACTGCTTTATACGCTTGTTTCGTGGGACGAGTAGTTGTTTCACTTTGCTTTTAATGTAAAGGTTAGTTATACTTTTTTTTATTATTAAGGCAAAAAGGGAGAGTATTAACAATGCCTTCTAAACTACTGGCCGTTTACACCAACTGATGACGACACACTAAGTCGATGGTTCAACTAGATGGCAGATAAATTTTAAAAAGGAAAATTACATCACAAAATATATTTAGTTGCAATATTACATCGAAGTAGAAGGTTATTCATTTTTTATTTCCGTTTTCCAGTTTTTTCTAGTTGTTGGCTCCGCCTCGTTCTCATAAAACCAAAATAAATTTCGTCATACAAAATTACAAAACAAAAAAAATATTATTTCTCTCTCCACTCCAGTTGTTTTGTAATTTTTTTAATTTGTTTTGTTTAGTTTCGAACAAACTGTTGAAGCCGAAGGATATTCGTTTTTTAATTTTTCTAGTAATGCATGTACAGTTTTATTTTAGATTTTGGCATTTTTTTGTCATTTTTATCCAACCTAAGTCGATTTGTAATATCATCTAATTCAAAATTGTTGTAATTGGTACGTAGATTCAATAAAAATAGGAAAAGAAGCACGGATATCATGTAAAATACAGAAAAAATGCTATAGTACTATAGAAGGCACTGGTATTAACCTATGATTTACATTTTAAAAGATTAAAGCTTTCTATCTCATTTCTATTCAACAATCTTAACGTTTTGCTTTCATAAGGAGCGGGCCAAATACTGTTAATTTTAGAATTATAATGTGCAGTTTTTATTTCAGCTAGCACAAAGTAAAATATGATCGAGAAGAGAAGCAAATATTGTTTCGATATTTAAAATATTCCTGATTCCTGCGCAATCGTGTTTTACAATTAATAAACTTGTTTCTGATTACATAATGGTTCTTCTTGGAACGCAATTGTTATAGTTAATTTTATAATTGAATTTTAACACTTGAATAAAAACCCAAAAAAACCCACCTAATAAACCCGAAAAAACCCACCGGGTCGGGTTTTTTTAAAAAAACCCGGGTTTTTTCCAACCCTGCTCTGGTAATGCCTGATGGTAATTGCTTGTTCTCCTCATTAGTAACCCAAATAATATCTTGTCATAAATGGCTTAGTGAATATAGGAACCATGCAAAAAATCTTAGAGAGACGACTGTTAATCATATACGTCGTAATGTTACTCGTTATAAAACCGGTTTAATCGAATCAGCCAAGGATAAATGGCCTGAATTAGAAGCTAGCGATCAATTAATCAATTTATTTCTTATTGAACTTGCTCGTGATAATACTTGGGGTGGTGAGGAAATATTCAGAAATATATCAGGCCAAAATCGAAGTATATCAAGTCAATGCAGCTCCAATAATCTTTGGTAATTCGATTCAAAAAATATTTCGAGTACTTTATATCAATAACAATCATTATGATGGATTATGTAGAAATGATTTTATAAAATACCCTCTCATTCATCCACCTTCAATTAGTCACCTCATACAAGTGCAGACCGATTCTAGTTCATTCCGGTTACAATTACAACCAGTCGAATCCAGCAATCAACTACCTCCCATAATAACTAAGCGTACTAATTTTAATGTAGGAACATGGAATGTTCGAGGTTGTGCTAAGGTTACAAAGCAATTAATAGTCGATAAAGCTTTACATAAAGTTGGAATAGATATTATAGCTATACAGGAAACAAATTCAGTTGCCCTTCAAATCAATACTCCACATTATATTTGGTATTTGAGTCATAGAAAAAGAGTGATGCCCACTGTACGGAACCGTGGGGTTAAAAACGGAGTTGCAATATTAGTGAAACAAAATTGTGGATTAAAAGTGCGATATTTTAGTGGTATATCAGAAAGATTATGTTTTGCAATCATAGATGTCAAAGGATTAGGTGAACTATTGCTAATTTATACCCATTTCCGATCAGAGTTCAATTCAACAATTTCACATCTCTTAACTCGTAGAATATCTACAATTATACGAAAGTATAGTAAAACACGAGCTGTTTGCATTTTGGGCGATTTTAATGCACATAGGATTGGACCAATTGAATTTATCACGTAAAAAATATTAGGGCAAAATTTATATCATCAAGAAACTGATGAACGTGGCGATATACAATTGAGTTTGCACTCCATAATTATTTATCAATTTGTACCACTTTTGGTCGTAGATCCTGCCTTACTACTTGAAAAGGACCTAAATTATCATCCCAATTAGATCATATATTGTTCAATCCCGGAAAATCATTATTAGAGATAAAACATGTAAAAGGCACATTTTCAGTAAAAATTCCAACGAAGGAAAAAGGTAGACTAGTAAAGAAATTTATTTCGGATCATAAATTAGTATTTGGACATGTAATCAAAGTGCAATCTGACTCACGGAATCCGATTAGAATTTCATTGCATCCACATGAAGACTACGAAAGTCATAATTTTAGAAGATGGAGAGTTGATTTATTAAAAGATCCAACTATCTTAAAACAATATCAATCCAACATAACAAAATTTCTGATTAGAGAAGGTTTAATATTAGATGATACTCTCAATTTCCCAGTGATAACAACAGTTGAAATAGTTTGGAGGGCTTTAGTGCATTCTATAAAGGCTTCATCAGACTTAGTTTTAACTAAACAAGCCACTATGACTAAGGGACAGAAAGTAGCAATAAATTCTTTGAAAACTGCTTTAAGGACACCACGTAATCCTCATCTAATCAGAAATTGCCGATATAATGTTCAACAAGATTTTAAAAAATCAAAATCAGAAGAATGTAGAGAATTTTTCCGAAATTTAAACGATGTAAATCCTTTTAGTCGACTCCGCCAAACCTATCAATTTATTCGTTCATATAGACAAAATTCTAATAGGATGGCAAGTACCTACATTCCTTTATCAGGGTGGGAGCAATTAATATCAACTACCTCGGGTTCCGCCATTCCTCAAATAACTGAAAAGGATCATTGGCCATTAGGATTGCCTCCAACCCAGGAAGAAATAGAAACCATTCTATTTTCCATTAGAAGAGGAACTGCTCCTGGTTTAGATCAGATTTCAATTGAACTATTACAAGCTTTACCTGATGAGGGAATGAAGGTCTTTCTATATGTTTTACAACAGGTTTGGCTATTAAACACCCCACCAAGTGAATGGCTAGAAACGGTCCAATTTCCTTTACTAAAAAAACAATGACCCAGTACCATCACAGATTATAGACGAATAGCTCTTTCAGACACTGGGTATCGGGTATATGCAAAATTCCTATTATCTAGGTTTGAAGAGATACACACTCAGATAGGATCATATCAGGCTGCATTTATCCGCAATCGGTCGACCGATGACCATATGTTTGTTATACGACGTGTTATCGATGAGGAAAACAGGAAAAACAATTTATATCCTATCACTTGATCTAAAACAGGCCTTCGATAAAGTTGATCTTAACCAAGCAACAATTATTCTCTCCTATATTGGAATTCCCCATCATCTTGTTAATAGAATAATACGAACTTGTATGCATGAATTAACATCAATCTTATGGTATAAACAGAGAACTAGGGCATTTCAACGTGGCATGGGGTTCAAACAAGGGTGTCCTTTTTCACCTACTTTATTCAATTTAATATTGGATTCCGTTCTACAAACCCTCACAGAAGTCATTCCTGGTTTACAACTTTCGCAAGATCAAGAAATTAAATTGCCATTAATATTAGCCTATGCCGATGATTTGTTACTCGTTAGTGATGATTTAAACATCTTGTCTAATATTCTAGAAGAACTGGTCCCTCTACTACACTCAATAGGATTAGAGGTAAATGAACGCAAATCTGAAATTCTCATAAGACCAAATAATGATAATTTTATGACCGTAGCAATAGGTGGTCTGAACTTTCATGTTAGTTCAACTTTGCGATATTTAGGCACTTATATAACTGCCGGATTAAGTCGTCCAGAGACAATCCGAAAACGTTGCCGGCAAGCAAATGGTGTTGTGAAAATGTTGACAAGATTTATTCGTGAACACAAATTACCTTTTCCGATTGTAATACAGGTGTATAAACAACCAGTAACTCCTATCATGACATATGGTTTACGAGTCGCTGTTTTGACTAAAGCATGTCGTTTACGATTAGCACGTTATGAAAAAAGCTTTTTAATGGAAAAGGAATATGCCAGAATTTTTTTTATCGATAGCGGATCTTAAGCATCATACATCAGTGAAACCAGTGCGCAGAGGTTAAAACTTAGTAAACAAAGGACAAATTTGGTAATATCGGGAATCGATGAAGGAAAAATTACATTAGCTAGTAAAACTACTTTTGTTATCAAACAACGGTTTGAGTCGGATTTCGAACTAGAAATCAATGCCTACATTTTATCAAAGTTTACAAGAAGATTACCAAACAACGAATTACATACGGGAAAAATGGAAGCACATCAATGAACTAATTTGGGCCGATCCCAATTTTAATGTGCCTTGCGCTATAGACATACTACTAGGAACGGACTACACCTCGGATATCCTTATGCCAGAAATGATAAAGGGAGAAATAGGGCCAACAGCTCAACGTACCAAATTAGGTTGGATCATGTTTGGAGCTATAAAATCAGTGTCCAATGAAACCATGATTTCAACTGTTGAGGATGATCTACAACGGTTCTGGGAAATCGAATACATCCAATCTCCTAAACTTTTAACGACTGAACATACAAATTATGAAAGACTTTACCAAGAGGGTAAACGCTATAAACGTTTATCCAGTGGCTCGTATGAAGTAAAGCTTCCATTAAGAGAAAACATGGAGCTAGGTGACTGTAAAAAACAAGTAATCGCAAGATTCCTTCAAATAGAGAAAAAACTACAAAATAATCCTACGCTAAAAAGAGATTATAAGAATTTTATAACCGAATACTTGAGTCTAGGACACATGAAAGGAATGTATTGTGAGAATTGAAAGATATGTCGAGTTATTCCTTAAAAAATGAATATTGTTTGCGCAAACGTGTTAAAAAACGAAAAAGTTGTATGACCGCTATAGTCGTCATTTCCGCGAACGCCGTTAACTCACCACTCAAATACTTGGTGATATGTCAAACAAATAAAACGACGAAACGACATAGCACCAAAAAACTGAACCGATTCATAATTTTTGATGCTTACATTCGCAGAAAACAAACAAATATAGCCACAGAAAAATTACACACACTATTATAAAATTGTATACTATACTCCTTATACGTATACGAAAACGGCATATGTCGTCCGTCGAATTTCGGAAAAAATCGACCCCCAAGTAATGTATACTCAGTATTGTAAACTAACACATACAAATTTAACTATAGAATACTATAAATATGAAGCATGTTGTTTGAGGGGATGGAGATGACGTCTGTATGTCTGAGGGATGAAAAATGTGCATAAAATTATCCTAAACGGTTTAATGAATTTACACATGAATCATTAAATGGATATCCATTTATACAGAAGGCGTGATAATAGTATTAATACAATCCGTATTTACTTGCCAAATTTAATTGACATATAAATGTTGGAGTATGTACTACTGTTAAAAGTATTAAATACATTTATAAATACGTGTATAAAGGCTATGACAGTGCATCTGCTAAATTAGGTTCAGAGAGAAATGAACAAGGTCAAGAAATACAAATTGATGAAGTCAAAATTTTTTTAAATGGTCGTTATGTCGGATCAACTGAAGCTGTCTGGTGCATCTATGAATTACCAATGCATTTTCAATCACATATCATCGCTAGACTCAATTGAAAATGGTAGACAAACAAAATTATTAGTATTATTTGAGGTGAATCGATCAGATCCATCAGTGCATGAATATAAGTATATTGAAATTCCTTGGCATTATGTGTCGGAAGATTCCCGAAAAAAATGGAAGAAAAGAAGGCGAGTGAAATAGAATTGGCCGAATTCTTGAAAAAATTGGTAATAATGAAGGATCACAATTCCCTCATCTTGGTGAAAATAGTTTTGAAATACCTCAGCATTTAATAGGAAATGAAAATAATATTATTATTAATGAAGTGTATGGAAGTATTTCCGCAAACATACTCTCAGATAGCATATTGAAGTCAAATATTATATGGTTTAAGATTTTATATTTCCGAATATTCCGGGCCAAGGACATTTAGTAAATGATGAAAGAATTTTTACAAAAAACATCGTTTACACAGAAGTAGTGATTTAGTGAATCATTAATTTCACTGAAAAAGAAAAGATTGAAACTATATTTATTGTTGTAAATCTGTTAATTGCAACACGATTTACAATATATAAACACGATTTACTTATATATTTAACTAAGTCTTTATTTCGTGACTTCCCTGTTTTACAGCTCAAAGAGTAATAATCATATAATAAATTCCTATCTAAAACCACGTCTCTTCGTGACGTTTAGTAATTAGTGACCCCGTCACTTGGCGTCACCACATTTATATATCAAAAAATAAATACGAATAATGAAATTGTGTTTTTTTCAACTGTTACTAACATTACATTTCAAATTTCATAGGTATTGCAAGGAATTAAGGCAAACAACACACCGCTTATGACGTATTTGTTTGAAAGGGTTTGTGTATTTCTACACGTTCCCTTGGGGTTAAAAATGGGGGAAGAGCACTTTTCTACTTTTTGTGTAGATATATTGTTAGTAAAAGGTCTCTTTGTTTTCTGTGACTAAAATAGTCATAAACATTGTAAGATGCCATTAAAAATAGTGATTATACCCGAAAAGCCGAAAAAATCTAATAAAAATCTTAAATAACGTTCAGACATAAACATTTAATGTCGAATTTCGATCACTAGGCGACCACTAGTATAAACTAATTCATACAATCCGAGTGGTGTTATTATGGCCCTTCTGGGTATAACGGATTACTCAATTGGTATTTGATGAAATGTCTTCTGTAGGTCAATTTCCGAAAAAATGTTTTTGCCATGAAATAAATACGAAAAGTCGTGCAAAAATGACAATGGATATCGATCAGGTTTAGTTTTTAACCTATCTGATTTTTTAACCATATATAAAAGGCTGGACCATTTACATTTGGATTTTTTACAAAGTTCTATTTTCATCAGATACTCGAATTCCAATCGAGCTACCTCTAATTTTTCGGGGAATAGGCGTCTTGATTTTGCATAAACTTGTGGTCCAAATGTCTCGATTGTTGCTTTTGTGTTGTTGTCATTAAGATGTACAATATTTTTGAATTCACGCAGCAAAATAAGTTCCACGAAATTCCAGACGAGTTTTATTGTCAAATAACATGTTTCGTTTAACATCAATTAAAAGTAAATTGCTAAAAAGTCAGATCCAACGATAGGTGAATTGACATCTGTAATGATGAATGTCCATTCAAAACATCTACGAAATCCTAGATTTATTTTAGTACGTTTTCCACAAATGCGATGTGTGTTACACAAATGATTACAATCACAAATCCAAATAACCTCAGTATTCGAATAATCTCCTTTTGGAGGAAATTTTGTTTTTGCACGTGATTTGTGCATGCATTTTTATCGCTATCACCCAAACTTGAACGGGATAATATTATGTCTCGTTGTTCCTCAGAATTTTGGTGTCCGAGATTAGTCGATACTATGGGGTGGCTATTTAAACGTTTAGATTTTTATTATCACCAGTATTGTTGACATTATCCGGTACTGTGATAGCCACTGTCCATGGCGTGTTTTCTTTTCGATTTTTCAATTTTAGAATTTATTCCCCCGCAGATTGGTATGCTTCTTAAACGACTCTTTCCGTGCTTTTAAAACTTTTTATTGTTCTATAAAATACTAAATTATGTTTTAGTAATATCGAAGTTAAAACTAAACGATTTTCAAAATTTTTCTTCCAATACTTTTCTTCTAATATTTCTATTCCCTGAATCAGGTATACATAGTTGCAATTGATAATAAAAACTACAAATAAAAACATAACGGTAACAATTTTTCGGTAATCGACAAACCATCCTATCACCATCTTACCGTTTCCACTTCAATTTCCAATTCTAGAAGAAAAACACGAAAAACGTTATTAAATTATTTTAATTGTTTTTTTTTAATTTTTATTTAATTATATTTACATAAATAATAATTAAAATAAAAAAAAAATATTTTCTTGAAAGCTTAACCATTTCTCTTACAAAAACACAAAACAACCGAATTTTTTCCGCTCTAACTTGTAATTAAATTTTTCCACCGGTACTCAGTAAAAATGAAAAATTATTTAGATATTTTCATTAAAAATATTTCTTCTTTAAAAAAAAAAAAATACCATTAATAAAAACTAAAATGTCAAAATATAATTCACTATATAAGAATAATAATAATTAATAAACAATAAATAATTAATTTTGTATATTTTGATTATTTCAAATATCAACAAATTTTAATCAACAAAAAAACATCTTTTTTTGCTTCTAATTCTTTTCAAAGTGTTTTTTTTTTAGATTTTGAAATGTTCACACAAAAATACATTTACACAACAACGTTTTTACAGTTCTGTTGCTACGGTGTATAATTAGAATTCAAAGGCCATTGTTATTCGATGTTGACGTGACCGGTGGTGGTTGTGATTTTGCCGACGCTGTTAATTCATTGTGACTTGGGGAACTAGGTGCGCTACCATTATTTTGAAGTGACCCGATCGATGTTAGTGCTACATCGATTAGATCATGTGCCACATGATCGTTACTAGTTAATTTCCTATCATTACTATCGTTATGATTATTTATACTAGTTTTATTTATAACTAAATGACTACTATCACTATTATCACTAGTGTTTATTGGGTAAAAGGGATTTTCCTCTATTTGATAAAAATCCGATTTTATTTTTTCCTCATCGACTGCATCACGATGATGGCCCGAATTGATCGGTTGGTGGTGTTCCACAATTGGTGATATAACCGGTGTTGCATCACCATCACCTCCGTCTGCCGCCACAGTTGTTGGAAAAATAAAATTATTTTCCTCATAATTCCGTTGATAGTTACTACGTATATCGTTCAAAGGGGTCAATTCATCCGTATCGTTATTATTCGCTACCGGATTCGGGGCTGGGGTCAGCACATTTGCTGCACTATCAGTTATGGGGACCACCGACCTAGTTTCTTCCGGATTAGCAACAGTCCCTGGTACTGTTGTTGGCGTTACGGTTGGTGTTATGTGTATGCGATCTAGATTTATACGCTGTAAATTATTTAAATTAATCATTCGAACACGACGTATCGTATTTAAATTATTATTATTAAGGTTATTATTGTTGTTATTATTGTTGTTGTTGTTATTATTAAGGATACCCACACCAAAGATTGTATTTGATAGAAAATTAGTCATCATATTGTATGTGTTATTAATTACATCGAGATATGTTGGAATTTCACCTATTCCACCTACGATACCACCTCCAATCCCACCATCAGCAGCGCCACCGGTACGTTGATTTAATAGATATCGAGCATACACGAATAAATTATGAGGTGGTTGTGGTCGAGCACCTTGTTGATTTGTATTATTATTATTTGTATTATTATTAGGTTGTGGTTGTTGTGCTCGTACATTTCCACCCTCTGCATTATTTGCATTCGTGCCATCCCCATTGTTACTGTCATTGGTTGCGTCAGTCCCTGCATTTACATTATTATTAGTGTTATTATTATTCACGTTGTTGTTATTATTATTGTTATTGTTGTTGTTATTGTTATTGCCTTGAGCGGTTTGCTGTTGTCTGGTGTGTAAAAGTTGACGCAAATGTGCCTGCTGCATTATCACTGGTAATTCATAGTGATGGAAAAAATAAATCATCGAGTGCTGAAATATAAAAAAAAAATTATTTATGTAAATATTTAAATGTTTCAGCGGAGCGGTGATAGTTAGTAATTGAATCTAAAATTGGAAGACATGAAATACGAATGGAACCAGGTAAACCGATTTTTAGAAATAATTTTCATGCTTGAAGGAGTCTAGTCTATAGTTCAGTCAAAAACATTTTACAACGAGGCCGTTTTATGGACTCTTAACGACCAATCAGAATTTAGTTATTTTTTTTTAATCCAAAATTTACGAACTAAAACCCTTACAAGATGAATAGAGCTTTAGATAGAAAATTTATTATCTGGAAAACACGGGAAAATCGTGAAATTTCCACTCATTCGTTTTAAAACAACTCGGAAAAATTCTTGTGTTCTGATTCTCAGATTATATCTACATTCGTTATCAATATCGGCGCTCTCGTTAGCAATCTCAAGCCAAAGATACCGGTTTTTCATCGTAATATTGTCTTAAAATATATTTATCAGGAACGATTTAGCACCAATAAAAAAAAAACACTAAACAATTATTAATTTCAAACTAACCATCATAAGGCTCCAATTTTTTATAAAATTTCAATACACGAAGTATTGAACGAATTTATTTTGCGGGAATGAGTTTTGGAAAAAGGAGTTATATAAAATTGGCAACATGCTCGAATCCGCGGGGTCCGTCTTCTGGATTAAGAGGATCCTTCTTATAAGTTTCTACACCATTCATTCAATCAGATTCAAATTTAGTAGAGACATTTTATATTTAAATGAGCAGGTTTCTGTTTTATTTTTGAAGGATCGGCCCCCTGGGTTCTATGTGTTCCCATACAATTTCTTCACAGAAATTGATGCTTGTTCCGAATGGAATGGGCGTCCATTCGTTCAACCGATTGTAATGAAGTGTTTTTGGGGGTGAGCCCCGGAGTTATAGAGGCCCGGGTACATTTTTTTGTGATTTTTTTCACAGGAATGAGTTTAGGAAAAGGATTATATGAAATTAATGATATATTCGAATTCGAGGTTTCCCTCCCCTGGATTAAGGCGGCCTTCCTTATAAGCTTCAACACATTCATCCAACAGGATTCAAACGTTTATACCAAAACGAGCAGGTTTTCGAAATATTTTTGAAAAAGCCGTCCTCCTGAGTTCAGGTGCTCCCATATTTTTTTTTTCAAAATGTCATTTTTTTAACTTTTTTGTTATAAATATTATCACAGACGTTTCTTCACACCTGCCATGAACATGGTGATCACACGTAAAAATTACATTTAAATTAATCAAAGCTGCCAAGAAATTGTATGTTATAATAATTTGATTGACCGTTGCTCCATTTTTATCTAAAATACGTGGGGCTTATATAAACGAAAAAAATGTTACCAAAGAAAGTGGATCAATTGGAGTGAATTTATCTCTATAGGGATGAAATAGTCAGTAATTGAGAATATAATCGCCTCAGTGACAGTTGAAAATACTGTTGATTCTGAGAGCAACATAAACTGCTAACGACGGTGGTTTTATGCCCACGTCTTAAGTACAAGGACCAGTTTATCATAAAGTGTGATCGCTTCTGCCTCTCCATGACAACGACTCCAGTTTTTACAAATTTTCTTTATGGACAATGACGTGGGCGGAAACTAATCAACGTTGTGCTATTAGTCTCGAAACAAAACGTGGAATAATATCAAGTTTACAGATTTTATTTTATGAACGAAAACATACGGAAAATTTATTCAAAACTGTATTGGTTCCCGTTACTGAATTCAGCACCATATGAATTCCTGTCGTATGATTGCAACTACAGTGACCTCTCAACTGCAAAACATCCGAAGTTCAATATAATCCTAATTTCTCCCGCGCAACGTCGTGGTAACTCACCATTGCTTTTTAACATTCGCAATTTTTCGAATTTCTAAGGGGGTTTGTCCGGGTTAGTGTAACAGGTAAAAAATTTCCTTCATTATTTTTTCATTTTTTTTAGAAAAGTCAGATTTTTTGTTACGTATTAAGGAATAAGACTTCTGTACTGCCTTAAGCACTTTAGCGGTAGCTCTCAATACTAACGCACTTCTGTTAATTTTATAACATTCTTCAATGATATGAGACGCGATATATTCTGTAATCAGTGGCAGAACTACAAATGTTAGGCCCCCACAAAACATGTTCTGCGTCTCTAAGGTGTATGACTCGCCCCCCCTTTTCATCATATTCTTCACTACAGAGTAATTAATAAAATATTAACCAACAAACAAATTTGTTATCGGGTCCTAAAAAAATTTACGATGATGATCGCGGACTCTTTAGATGCAATGGCGTCCTCGACGCCACTGTTTTTATTAAATTAGCAAATTTATTAAGTTGTAGCGTTTTTAGTGATATATTCTCTTAAAAGGCGGACCACAGCAAGTAGTCCATCGGGTACAGATTAGGCAACTTTCACGGCCAAGATGTTCAGACTTTTCTCAAACGGCAATGTTGAGTTGGGTCGAATGTGACGATCCTTAGTCTAACTGAAACGAGATTTTATTGGCATCGTAGTGCTTTTTTGCGTTTTTCACGTTTCCAGAACACGAGGTCAGAAGAATCTTTCTGCAATAATTGGCGGTGGTTTAGACGGTATTTAAAGGGCCGAATGTCGAAGGGCCGAATGTCGAAGGGCCGAAAGTGTCGAAGGGCCGAATGTGTCGAAGGGCCGAATGTGTCGAAGGGCCGATTTTTTTTTTATTTTTAGAAATATATTTTTTTTTGGCTAGCCTTTAGTACCGCAGTCAAAATTCACTATCGCGACTTTTTTTTCAAAATGGTCATAATTTTAATTAAAGTTGGAAACATATCACACGCCATTTTAGATAAATTTCAATTTTTTATATATTATTTATAATTTTTTCCGCTTTTGGATTAAATTTTTCTACATTTTTTTTTGGTGGTTATAATTTTAACTAAAAAATTGTTAATTTAATTGACTGCCATCTTAGACATATTTTTATAAATAAAATAAATTTGAGTTTGTAACATATGAACTGTTTTTAAATGTTTAGTAAAATAAATAATTTTAAATGATTAATTTAAAATCAAAATGTGAATATATGGTTTATAAACAAAATAAATTTTATTAAGTCACTTGCGATTATTATTAATTCGTAATTTAAATTCGTCATTTTTGAGATGGTTCACCCTTCACCCCAAGGAATTTTTGTATGCTGTTGATGCAAAATAATTTGAAATAATATAGGGACTTACACGACGAATTAAGCTAAAATTTGTGGTACATCTATCAAAAGAAGCGATACGAGCGATACTTTCTCTTTGATCTGTGTCTGCAAGGTTGACGAAGCACGCACAAATTCAAATCAAATGCTTAATTCGATTCTAAATATTCGTAGATTCCTCTCGTACGCAACGAATTAAGCTAACATTTGTGGTACATCTATCAGAAGAAGCGATACAAGCGATACTTTCTCTTTGATCTGTGTCTGCAAGGTTGACGAAGCATAAACAAATTCAAATCAAATATACGGTAATTTCAATATTGTCAACCAGAGATTTGCCTTGTTTAATTTATTAAAAATTATTTTATCACGGCTTAACGTAAAATTTTAAATTTTGATTCATTTTTATTCCGATAGATGGAGTTAGCTTGAAACACAAAAAGTGCTAAGCAAAGACACACTTTTTAAGTTATAAAAACCCGCTTTTGATCAAAGTGACCATATACCTATTATCAGATGGCTGACAAATAGGGCCGAATATCTCTGGTGGCGCATGACAATATTTTCCTTCACCAAAATGTATCGCTGACCGGATACGTGGAATTTCATAAATATTCAAAGATGAAAAATATTAAAATACATAAATTCATAAGAAATTCATTTATGTTTAATAACAAAAAAAATTTACAAAATATTCTATAAAAAAATATGAAAAATAAAAAAATAGAAAAATATTCGGCGCTCCTTCAAAAGTTAACTCGGTTTCAAAAACAAAACAAAAAATCTATTTTGCTTGCCAAACTTCGTTTTATTATCATTAGCACACGTTACATTGTTTTCGTATTTTTTTTTTGAGTTTGTTTATGAAGTAAAGGAAATTTTGTTTCTCTTCTTTTTATGGTGGTGTTTTTTGTTTGTTTACGAGATTATTTTTTTGCTATAGTTGTATTAGTTAGTTTTTGTTAATTATGTATTATTAACACACATTATTGTCAATCATTCGACAAGGTTTTGAAATGCACAACATTTTGAAATGCAATAATTGTAGAGGCTAACGGCTTCGATAACTCTCACGGGCACGCGGGAGGTCGCTGCGCTCCCCTCCGCTTAGCCCTCCGAGGGGCTTTAGATTTGAACTTCGGGGGACGTAGGAGCCGGGATCAGCAAACATGTCGCACTGCGTGCCGCACGTAGGAGCGGATTATATAGAATCTATTAATGACGTCAAAAACCCAAACGTTCTTTTCAGGACGACCAAAAATATATTTTATTAAAAGAACGTATTTATATAATTCCAATGTTGAAAATTAAATTTTACAATTATTGATTGTGAAATGGTCAAATTCAATTGAGCAGGCCCAATTCCAAAAATTCTAGAAACAAAAAAACAGAAAAAAGAAAAAGAAAATAAAAAACGGGATTTGGCAAGCAAAATAGATTTTTTTTTTTTATTCTAAAATTGAGTTAACTTTTGAAGGAGCGCCAAATATTCTAATATGTTTTCCTAAAATATTTTATTTTGTTATAAAACAACAAATTTAAAAAATTATATTTCTAAAAAGAAAAAAAAATTCGGCCCTTTGACCCATTCGGCCCTTCGACATTCGGCCCTTCGACACATTCGGCCCTTCGACACATTCGGCCCTTTGTACCTATTCCGTTTAGACGGCTGTGGACTGGCTTGGCGGTAAAAATATTCTCATCAATAAAGGTAACTAACTATTTCAAGGTACTGGGTGGATGCTGTAATCGCTTTTCCCGAGCTCACACTCCTTCTTTGGTTTCAATGGTTCTCGACATCACCAGATTAGCAGATCTTGTTGACATTCTTAGGCGTATGGTCGGACGTCTCACCAGCATTTTTTAAACGTTTTACGATCGCCTTAAACCAGTCCGTTCAAAGATATCGACTGTATTTATTCTAATCTAGTGCAATTTAAGATTATAGAAATACGAAAATTTTCGCATTAAGAACACAGCTAACAATGAAAAAATAAAAATCACATAAAAATAAATTCTGCGGTCTAAAATAAATCGAGAAATCGTAATTCGGATTCGTAAGACAGAAAAGGGCAGAAAATACATGAATATTGCGTGCCTCTTGTCCAGAAATATTAGGTAATGAAGTCAAGGTAAAAAAGGCATACGGAAAACGTCAGCAGTAATCGGTGTCTCTAAAATAGTGATGTGGAGGATGTTCGATGTTATGAAAGTGTAACATTACGAATAGAAACTATATGGCTGGTATTAGCAAATACCGCAACGTACCAGAGAACTCTGCTTGTTGCTTGGAAATTATGAAACTTCGCCAATTAAACCTTGACCATTGTGAGCCCGCACAGGGCCTGTTATCAGACTGTGCGAAAATTACAGATGAATTATGCTTTTCATATGTGAATGTGAGTACATATATGGGCATTAAGAGGGACAGCTGGGTTAAAGATTCAACAAGATACAACTGCGATTTGCACATGAAGGTTCTATGCACTCCGGAGCGGATCAATTGATGATTTTAAAAGGTTTCTAGACCGTCTAGTCGGCGAGGCCAGGCTAATGGTCATTGCTGCTGGTTTGAGCTACAAAATGAGGAAGCACGACTAAAAACAATAATGGAAATTCTCCAACGTTCTGCAGGGGCGAGGCGAGTTCAATAATTGACATAACTTTCGACAGTTGCAACTAAAACATTGTAAGACTGTGCAGTACTTTGCGTTACGAGATCTGAAGCCTGTGTTAAAATGATCAATAGAACTTCTTGGGTAGAAGGCTAAGAATTTTCAAGAAGAAACATTTATCAGAATATTGGACGAGGTTTAACTGGAGGGTGTAGCAGACATTAAACCAACCCAACTTATGGAATGTGAAACTAAGGCACAGTGAAGTGGTAGGTAGCCGACATCCGTCATGTTACTGGTAGAATGAGGAAATATAGAAGTTAAGCAATAATGCCATCGACCGAGAATGTTATCAGCTGAGGTAAATATACATTTATCATACTCCAGCGACAATTAACAGGTTTTTATTCGATCTGAAGCTAGCTATCAAAGACCCGTGTAATGAGGTTGACGAAGGTTCATGAAACCATATAGTACGATAATGTATAAGCTCAAAATTAAAAATTTGGTGTTCACCAATTACGACGAAGGAATTGATAAAAGATAGTGGAAAAATTGAAAATTATAAAGTCCCGGCCCAGATATTATCCAAAACATATAACACTAAAACAGCAGTTCCTGCTAAACCTGAAGTATTCCTTCAGGGTTCTTGATAAAGTTCTGTCTAAATGAAAGAGCATTCCTGGAGCGATGGAAAAAGCAGATGCTGTTTCTACTTTCTAAATCGAAAAAACCGCCAGAAGAACCATCTTCATATCGGCCTATCTTGGAAACCTTGCGCAGTAAAAAATGTGGTTTGGAATATGGTTTGTGAAGCCCATTCAACGTTCGATGTTATAAACCGGTGGTAAAACGAGATGTAAATCCTAAAATATAATACGGATATAGGTGTTCAAGACTACAAAATAGCGGAAGAAGTTCCACAAGGGCACACAAAATACTCAAAAGTTACCGCTTCGACATATTCCGCTCGATCGGAGTCAAAGCAGTGTTGAAACTGCAGAGCGTGACATGTCAATATTCGTGTCAATTCTGGATTTAGTGTGCTAGGGTATACTTTAAATACGGGTCCCATTTGAAACGCGATATTTCGAAACGTGATATTTCAAAACGCGATATGGTACAAAACGTGAAATTTTTTATCATTAAATCGAATTACTGATATTGAACAAAAGTGTTCGTGTCCAATATATAAAGGGTAATTTATTAAAGATTAGACGAAAATTTTCAAAGTGTCCAAGTTACAATATAAGGAGGTTGTCAATATACAGAATATTTTTACCATTTTTGTAAAAATAAATATATGAAATTTCAAGGGAATGAATGAAAGTGTCCAAGATACAGAAATGCCCAACATTGAAGGTTTTAATAAAATTCAACTTTACATTCAATTTGCACCTGATATCAATTGACGGCCGAAAATTTTAGCTGCTTGGTTATACTTCCGAATAGGTTATATACCTCCAAAAATTCTGAAAATCGGTATACTAAGGTATAGTCCTATTCAGATCTTAAATTTTTTTTTTAATTGTTCTGCGCAGCTTTCAGTGATGTAGAATAAAAATTTATAAAAATTTTGATGGGTCGCATTTATCTTAGATAGTAAATCTAAATAAAATAATCAATAACCATTATAAAGAATTATATTTCAGTTTTAATACATAAAACATTAAAAATGATTATGTATTTATGTTATTACAATCATATTTCAAGTGAAAATTAATAGATTTAAAAAAAAATTGCACGCCTTTTGGAAACAATGTCAACATTAATTTTGGTACGGAGTAGGGAAAATGAATAACCAAATGTCATTCATATCGAAAAAAAACCACAACAACATAAATTAGATTATTTAGACATATATACAAACTTAATTTTCAGTACAAATAGAAAAATATTTTAATTAAACACAATTTAATTTATAAAGCCTAAACTTTGTGTTTTAATTGTATCCCAAAAATGTAAACAATAAACAAGAATTATTATATTTAATACATCACTGTGTATCCGCCATATTTTTTCTGCGCGTGAACTGTCAGAATTCCAGCGAGATTTGAATATGTACTACTATACTTTAGAATGCTGATTACGAATATGGCCATGAAAATATGCTGAAACGACCCCAAGTAGCTCTTAATGATCCCAAGTGGCCCTAAATGCCCCAAATGGTCTTAAAAGACAACCCAAACGCGAAAAAATATTTTTTTAATTTCGAAGCACAAATGCTTTTATGATTATTTTAAATCATTTTATACCTTAAGATTGAGGGCTACCGCCCCAAATCCCAACTTTTATACAAATAAAAAAATTTACTGTTATTTCAATTATTTTATTTCAATTTTTTTTTATAATCCATATATGGGACATATAATTTTAGTTTAAAGGAATTTAGAAATCGATAGGAGTGGCAGTTTAGGATTGGGTTATATCAGGCGGGTCGGCTCCGGTCGCTTCGCACCGTACATTCTGGAAAAGGGTAAATTTAATTTCAGTTTATAGGAATTTAAAAACCGATATTAGCAGGAGTATAGGATCAGGTTATATCAGGTGAGCGCTTCGCTCCTTAGTTAGAAAAAAAACTTCAGTTTATAGGGATTTATTAATCGATAAGAGTGGGAGTATAGGACCGGGTTATATCAGACGAATCGCTGCGCTCCCGGCACTTTGCAATGTGCATTCTGGAAAAGGGGAAATTTAATTTTAGTTTATAAAAATTTAAAAATCGATAGAAGAGGGAGTTTAGGATCGGATTATATTAGGAGGGTGAAGGGGAAATTAAATTTTAATTTATAAGAATTTAAAAATGGATAGGAGCGGAAGTATAGGATCGGGTTACATCAGGCGGGTGGCTGCGCTCAGTTCGCTTCGCAATGTACAGGGTTATCCAATTCGAGGTTGATAAAGTAGAAATCTGTATACCGACATCTGTCAAAGATAAACGTCAAGTACGCTGTTATTTATTTAGTTGACATTCTGCCATTTAAGAATATGGAGCATTTAACAATCGACCAACGCGTTAAAATTAAACGCGGAAAAACAGGCCGTCGATGCTGATTTTTCGAACAAAATTTTCTTCAGTGATGAAGCTCATTTTTCGCTTCCAGGATACGTTAATAAGCAAAACTGTAGAATTTGGGGCTCAGAAAATCCACAATTGATTGTAGAGAAGCCATTACACCCGGAAAAAGTCACTGTTTGGTGCGCATTGTGGTCTGGTGGTGTGATTGGGCCGTATTTTTTTGAGAACAACCATGGACGAACCGTTACCGTCAATTCTGAGCGCTATGGCCGCATGTTAACCGATTATTTTTTTACGAAAATCGAAGATTATGATCTTGACGATATGTGGTTCCAGCAGGATGGAGCAACCAGTCACGTAACACGAGCAAATCGAGATCTTTTGCAAGAGAAATTTCCTGGACGTTTGATTTCGCGATTGGCTGATGTCAATTGGCCTCCAAGATCTTGTGATTTAACGCCTTTGGATTTCTTTTTGTGGGGCTACGCAAAAGATCGTGTTTACGCAAACAATCCTCAAACTCTTGACGAATTGAAAACTGATATTCGTAAGGTAATGGCTGAGATACCGCCCGAAATGTGCCGAAAAGTCATTGAAAATTACCTCAAAAGAATCAAGGCCTGTAAGAAGTCCCGTGGAGGACATTTGAATGATATCTTGTTTAACTAAAAATGGCAAGGATCAATCTGTAAAATGAAATAAAAATTACAATACATTCCGAATATTTTGTGTGTTTTTTTTAAGTTTACTTTATCAACCTCGAATTGGATAACCCTGTACATTCTGGAGAAGGGTAAATTTAATTTCAGTTTATAAGAAAATAAAAATCGATAGGAGCGGGAGTTTAGGATCGGGTTATATCAGGTGAAGGCTTTGCTCCCTAGCTAGAAAAAAAACTTCAGTTTATAGCAATTTCAAAATCGATAAAAGTGGGAGTACAGGATCGGGTTATATCAGGTGAGCACTTCGCTCCTTAGTTAGAAAGAAAAACTTCAGCAGTTCGAGAGTATAGCACCGGATAATGCCAGGCGGGTCACTGCGCTCCAGTCGCGTCGCTTCTTAGTTAGAAAATATTTCAGTTTATAGGAATTTAAAAATCGAAAAAGCGGGAGTATAGGACCGGGTTATATCAGGCGAATCGCTGCGCTCTCGTCGCTTCGTAATGTACATTCTGGAAAAGGGGAAATTTAATTTCAGTAGAGGTATTTAAAAACCGTTATTAGCGGGAGTATAGGATCGGGTTATATCAGGAAACACTTCGCTCCTTAGTTAGGAAAAAAAAACTTCAGTTTATACGAATTTAAAAATCGATAAACGGGAGGACAGCCCGTTGTTATATCAGGCGGGCTGCTGCTCTCCAGTCGCTCCGCTCCTTAGAAAAGATTTCAGTTTATATAGGAATTTAAAAATCGATAAAAGCGGGAGTATAGGACCGGGTGATATCAGGCGGGTCGCTGCGCTCCTGTAGCTTAGCAATGCACATTCTTCTGTACCATATCACGTTTTGTGTCGTATCGCATTTTGCAATATCGCGTTTTGTACCATTTCTCGTTTTGTCATATCTCGTTTCGAAATATGGCGTTTTGAAATATCGCGTTTCGAGCGGCTCCGTTTAAATACACAAGTTTTTCATAGTTTTCTGAACTAGCTTTATGTTCGGAATTCTACTTTCGATTAGTTTCGTGACATGGGTGGAGAGCGGAGGACAATAAGTGATGCTGCGAGGTATAGTGTGTGAACATCCATGTTGGCATTAACAATGTGTCGTTGTGATTTCTGCTTGATAGCAGCTTAAGGCCTTAGCTATCAATCGAGTGATTACTCCGGAGGGTATTCGAGATGATTTCTTTATACTCCTGAGTGACACGTATTGCTTGGTGTAAGCACCAAAAATTGTTAGCCGGTTTATAATATTATTATTCAATCTAAATAGGCGAATGTCCAGGTACGAAACACTGTCTTTCTCCCCGTACTCGGTGATAAATTAGAAGTGTTAAGGCACTGTCGACAGAAAAGGAAATGGTTTCTTCTGTCATCTTCGTCTGGAATGACGAAAAGTCGTCAACATATTTGACAATGGACGTAATATCGAACCCGTGTTCGTCCAGGAATGAGTCGATTACTTGGTCCAGGACCTACATACCGCGATGACGGCTAAGAGCGGGATACCCCTTACAAAACTCGTACTTTGTTTAAAAAAACTTGATATTGTATTGTTTGTAAATGGATTGTTATCGTGTAGAGCGTAGTTTGAAGTACTAAGTAGGTCGTCATTCTTCGAGTGATAGTACGTGGCATAGATTAGGACTATTATGTTCCTCTTGTCCGCATGAGGCCCAATTATGTCCCAAAGGTCCTTGAGGAAACGTGTCGCATGTATTGTGCATGACGCGATGTAATTGTGCACCGCCGTAGCCTGATCGTGCGTGCTCTGTCTCTTGCTCATTTTGTTGGGGAAATTTTTCATAATCGTGGCTCTAACAGTGTACGTGTGTTGCCTGACTTTTAAAATTCTCAAAAAACCTTGTTATTAGGAACGTTGTTTCTTTGAGAATGGTCGTTTTTGTTATATTAACCACGAAATCGTCATTATCATTGAGGTAATGTTGTATCGCCGTATTTTAGTCGGTATGATATCAAAGGGCCGAATGTGTTGAAGGGCCAAATGTGGCGAAGGGTCAAATGTCGAATGACTGAATGTGACGAAAGGCCGAATGGGTCAAAGAGCCGAATGGTACGAAGCGCCAATCTTTATTTTTTTTGGTTTTCAGAAATGTATTTTTTTTGTTTAATTTGTTTTTTTTTTACCTATTATCAGAAGGCTGACGTAGGGCCAAATGTCTCAGGTGACGTATTCCAAAATTTTCGTTCACCAAAATGTATCGCTGACTGGATACGTGGAATGAATATTCCATAACACAATAAATTTAAAAAATTATATTTCTAAAAACAAAAAAAAAATCGGCCCATCGACATTCGGCCTTTGGATATTCGGCTCTTTGTACCCATTCGGCCCTTCGGCCATTCGGCCCAGTTTCATCCAGCATCCTTTACTGACATTCGTTTTTGAGCGATGCAGTCACTCGAGTTTTAACTTGTCTGTGGCAGGCAATGTTGCGGTTAGCCATTTCCAGTTCCGTATTTAAGATAATTGTTGCAATCCTGGAGCAAATGTTATATCGATATAAAGGCGATAATAAATCGCATTCAACCATTGCTCGTTCAACCGTGTGACTCTCGGAATAACGTGGCTCTGTATGCAGCGGAGAAAAAATAATGAAGCCGGAAATATACGAACCGAGTTGAATTGAAGCTTTTCCTTATATAGCAAGTTGGAGGTGGTATATCCAAATCGAGAAGCAATGGCGAAGGTGTAGGGCTATCTCTAGGTAGACCTAAAAGGACCATTATATGATTTACTAACTTTTCTGACACTTTTATTTAGTGAATATAGTTATACATTTTCGTGCATTATTCTCATATACGATAAGGCCGTCCAGAAAACCGTGTAAAAATTGAGGATAATTTCCGAAAATGTATAACTAATAAGGTATCGGGAAAGTTATAGGAAGATGGACCCCTCAATAGGCAACACGCGGAAGTCATTTTTTATTTAACGCAGCTTTTGACAAGTCACAGATGTTTCCGTGTGTATTTGTGTCGGAGGGTGTACCGGAGAATGTTGAACTTGTGTTTTTCATGCGCGTGCGATTCGAAGATGCAAGATGAACACTCACCAAAAGAATTTCGCAATGGCCGCCTCCGGAAAATATAATAAACGCCTCGAAGTAGAAAGAAGAAACCAATAGTGAACCTCATCTCCCGAAATAATACCTAAAGCTGGTTTCTTTAGGAAAGGAGATGTATACTTGTTTTATAAGGTTGGTAGGCACGACAGCGAGTGTAAGTTTTCTTATCACTATAATGCGCAACTTTAAACCTTGTATCTATTTACCTATTACACGAAAAACGTAAAATAAATCATTTCCATGCATTGAAATTATTTTAAAACTCAATTGCCAACACAACCCAACATGTTTAGTTTATTTTGTTAAATGTTTTCATTTCACCATCCTACATCAAAATTTAATTCATGGTTGTAAACTCTTGTACATAAACACGAGCAGAATATCCTTCTGTCCCGCGCAATATTTGTGTTAAACATTCCAAATAGGCTGAATAGAAAACAAATACTCGGGAAAAATACACAAAAAAAAAAAGTTTTGAAAATATTTTGCAAAAACAATAACCAGTGGGTTAGATGAAAAATTTTCACAACATACGAGGGTATATCAAAAAGTCTTGCAATATCATATGAAAAAAAAGAGTGAGTGAGACAACAATATATTTTTCAAAACCATTTTTTGTCGCGATGAAACTTCTAGAAGAACATTTCGATGTAAATTTTACAGTTCGTTTGTTTTTGTCAATTTAGTAACACGTGTTTTGAATTTTTCTTAAAATGAATGAAATTGAATATCGCGCCATTATTAAATTTTTCTGTAAAGATGGACGAAATGCAATTTATATATTCAACTATATATCAAAAGTTTACGGCGAATCTGCACCATCATATGCCACAGTAACAAGGTGGGTAAAATTATTCAAAAGTGGTCGGGAGTCATTAGTAGACGACAACCCCTCGGGTCGGCCAGCAGATGCTATTAGCCATGAAAACGTAATTTTGGCCGAATCTATTGTATTGGAGGACCGGCGTATTTCTGTTCCAGGGTTAGCGTGGAGACTTTCCCTTTCAAACGGTACCACATATACTATATTACATGACCACCTTCACATGTCGAAAGTAAGTGCGCGATGGGTTCCCCGTTTGTTGAATGCAGAACAAAAAAAAATGCGTGTTCAAACTTCAAAGGCGATTTTAGATATGTACAAAGAAGATCCAGAAAATTTCTTGGATAACATAATAACAGGCGATGAAACATGGCTTCATCACTGGGATCCGGAATCCAAACAAGAATCGATGCAATGGATTAAACGTAGTGAACCACCACCAAAGAAATTCAGAACTCAACCGTCTGCTGTTAAGGTTTTGGCAACAATTTTTTGGGATTCTGAAGGAATTTTGATAATCGATTATATGCCACCGAAAACCACAATCATAGGCATATATTACGCAGAGGTTTTCCGAAAATTGAAAAAAGCGATCCGGGAAAAACGGCCAAGGAAAGTTAGGAAAAAAATCTTGCTTCTTCACGACAATGCACCAGTGCACAAGGTTAATATTGCTCAAGCTGCATTAAAAGACTGCGGCTTCGTGGAAATTCCGCATCCACCGTACAATCTAGACTTGGCACCCAGTGACTAGTTTCTGTTTCCCAATTTGAAAAAAATACTAGGGGGCCGGAAATTTTCCAGTGACTATGAAGTACAGTCTGTTGTAAATTAATATTTTATGGAGCAAAAGAAATCTTTTTTTTTAGAGGGTTTAGGCAAGTTAATTGATCGATATGACAAATGTATAAACCTTAAAGGAGATGATGTCGAAAAATAAAAATATGGCTGTCTCACTCACTCTTTTTTTTCATATGATATTGCAAGACTTTTTGATTTGCCCTCGTACGAGTGTATTAATATAAAATGATTTTCCCTTTTCCCCAAAATTTACACATTTGATGATGATCATCATTAAAATAAAAACAAATTAAAATAACAGGATGAGGGATATATTTACAATGAAATTTAGAATTTTTTATTTTATTTCTTGTATTCACAGTGCTGATGATGGCGTTTGGCTTGGGTAACCGTTTTTTAATGTTTAGATAATTTACTGTGGTTTAAACGGTTAAAGTAACTGACTTAGTGCGGATTTTGTACGGGAATTACTCAAATGAAAATGTTTCGCTTTTTCATGTTTTTATTATTTCATATATTTTTAATAGAGGTTGCCGACCGTGAGTCAAGGATAATAATTTTTGAAATGGATCTACAAACGCATCTGATTTTGGTATAGTATATTTTTATTTGATGTTACATCCAATTATAATTAATGTTCTTTAAGAATATTAAAATATGGAAACTGTAGGTAATAACACTTACTATGCGATGTAACGTCCCCGACTCAACGATCGATTTTCATAGCTAAGAAACAAAACAAATTGTTTATTATATCTAATAGATGGAGCGGGAAGTAAAATTTTGGACTTTTCATTATTTTTTTATCGTGTTAGTAGCGGTGCATCAAAAATAACCGTAAATCCGAAGTATTAAAAAAAATAAAATTTATTTCCATATACCTTCCATTTAGATCAAGTACAATATCAACAAAGTTTTTCGCCATTCAACTCATCTAATGCAAGGTGCCAGCAACTTGTGGGAATTTAGCACGTTTTCTGAGAATTAAACGAAGGGCGGTAATGAATTAAACTTACTAATCACATCAGAAACAACAAAATTGGATAAACAGATAGAGACATTGAAAGATGACGAAGAAGTTATTCTCCATCACCATGGAGATGTTCATTACAAAAGTACAAAAAATGCACTCCCCCCCCCATTTTTAACCCAAAGGCATTTGTGTACACAACGCTATATAAACTCTTACAAACATGAGAACTCCCTTAGGTAGCGTCTTGGCAGCTCGATTTTGTACTTTTTATCTTTTTTTTTATTTTGGATAAAAAGCTGCCAAGAAGCTACCTAAGGGAATTCTCATTTTTGTAACAGTTTGTGTATCTTTGTGTACATAAGTGCCCTGGGCTTAAAAATGGGGGGGGGGGGGGGGGGTTGGGCATTTTTTCTACTTTTGTGGTAGAAATATTGTGAGTAAATAGCCTCTTTGTTGTCTATGACTAAAAAAGTCGTAAGCATTTTATGTGTTTTATGGTAAAAATAATATTTTGTCCGAAAAGCCGAAAAAAAAATCTTAAACATATTAATATCACAGACGATTTGACGATTTCTTGACGTTATTAAAGTACTAATTCAATAACTAAAGTTATTACATTCGACTCTTGTCGTTATTCCGCCAATAACTTTTATTTATTGAATTTACATAAGATTTATGGCAATTACATTTTCCCCGTAAATTAATTATAGAATTTTTATTTGAAGACATAGTGATGTTTTGAAGAAGTTTTTAATTTGGTGATATAATTCGCTAAATCGATAAGTTATTGTGTTGAACTAAAAGGTATAAAGCAAGAGTTGAATTTTTGCAGTTTAGTCATTGCAACCCGATAAATAAAGACCCACTTTTTATCAGTACGAAACCAAGCTGCCAAGAGAGAAACTTGAGGAAGTTCTCATTTTTGTAAAGGTTGTGTATCATTACACAAGTAACCTGAACCCCTGGGCCTATGGGGTTAAAAATGGGGAGGGACTGAGAGAGTGAATTTTCTACCTTTTGTGGTAGATATATTGTGAGTAGATGGCCTCTTTGTTTTCATATTGATTTGACAATTCAATCATTTGGTTTAACAAGTCCCAAGCCCAACTCCCTCCCAATTGTATAAACAAATTTTTTTCTTTATTAGGATTATTCGCTCTTTGTGCAAATTAAAAATTTAATTTTTTGGAATAATAACTACAAAACTTCCAATTTAAAACGTCAAGTTATTGAACAACACTTGAAATACTTATTGATATTACAATTATTGTGTTGATTCAAGGTAAGAAAATCAATAAATAAAAAATTGTACGACAACAACTTCATTTATTGGCCAAAAACAACCTATGATTGATTTTGAATGACTTTTTTCTGGATATCAATGACGCCCGGTATCGAACCCGAAACTCCCGAATAACAGAGCAAGCACTGAGCTTACTACTTACTGAGCTAACGAGGGCGGTGATAGTCAAAATTAAATAAAACATCAAAGATATGAGTCTGCTTTTTTGTCTAATTGCCTTGAGGATTTGAGCCAGTGAATTCCGTTGTAGATCAGATCGTGGATGAAGCGTTTTTTGGCAGATGAATCGTTTACAATATGCGACGATGCATTTTAGTTTATTGAAACTTGAATGTCGCTCGAATAATTCAAATTGGTTCAAAATTTTTGTTATCTTCCAAAATAAATCACTGTTATCGAGAGCTAAAAGAGTTGTTCCACTCTTTGCTAGGTCGACTGGATTCACATTTGGCTTAGCATGATGCCTGGTAATTGTTGATAGAACGTTCCTTATTGTAGATATTCTGGTATCTGGTTCCTCTCTGATCCAACATAGTGTACAGTCAGACCAAGCATAAATTTTGATGTCATTGAGTTTCATTGCAAATTGAGTATCCTATGGGCCTATTTTTTAATTCAACCTGGCGCAAGCAGTGCGCTGTCAAAAAATACTCTGTGTTTTTTTATTCAACCTGAGTAATTTTACTCTGCACACTGCGTTTTTATTTGTGAACTGTGCTTACATCGAGCTTACTCGGTTCTTCAAATTTTACTCTGAAATTAATGTCAGTGTACGAAGAGTGTGCAAAGTAAAAACAATTTTTTACTCTATGCGCACCGGATAATTTTACCCAGTACAACCTTTGCTCGGGGTACACTACCCGGGGTAAGCCTGCTTGCACGGGTTGAATTAAAAAATAGACCCTATATAGGTCCATGCCGCTGAATTGGTGATTATTTTGTTGTGCCAATCCACCAAGGAATTAATACTTCATTATAGACATTTCTTTCTTATACTTGATCTATTTAGCGTTAAGTGTAACTGGTAGCCAATCATTACATGCTATTCCAATTTTTCATACCTTTTGCATCATAAGTTTGAGTGACAATCATCCTGCGGAGTTGAATAATTTGGATGAATTCGACAACAATGATCGCATAGTTGGATAACCGTGTAATAGTTGCGATCTTGAGACATCAAACTTATATGATCCAGGATTTCTAAAGGGGTATGATACAAGATTCTTATGCTTTGTTCATAACATGGAAAAAATAGCATGGTATTGAATTAAGAAATTTTTCAACTCGAGTATCGAAAAAGTAGACGCAGTTTTTAAACTTTGAAGCGATTTTATTGGTGTATAGCATGGTTATCAAATACCATGGTATTTTTCCCGATCTTATGAACAAAGCATTAAGATTTTTACGGTATTATTTGATCCGATTTGAACGTTGCCCGTATGATGTAACTGTTTCAAAATTTCCACACAATTAGAAGCCAACTTTCCCGGGTTCCATTCTCCTTTTTCCGTGGGTTCTTTTACAGCTACAAATGCTTCCTCTAGTCTGTCATTTCCAGTTACCAGATCATCGACGAAAACATCCGGAGACAGGATTCTAGCTGCTGTTGAATAAGTGCTGCTACCATAATGTAACAGTTGTAATAAGTTCTTACGGCTAGGAAACTAGGCAGTTATAGGTTTGGTAGGGTCATCCCTCCACAATACCCTCTGATAATCTTGATCCCCGTCGTGACTCCATACCTGTCTGTACATTTTCTCAATATCGGCAGTCAAGAAAAATTTGTGCCGTCGCCATTGGAAAAGAATGCCCACAAGATCCTGCTGTATCTTAGGGCCTGTCATCGAACACGACACGGAGTTTGGCTGTTATGGTGTCCTCCTTGACCACACTGTAATGCGGTATATAATAGCTTTGGATCACTTCGATATCTTCATGCTCTGCTGAATAAACTGATGATACATCTGCTTGAATGTTGCATTCTTTGTAAACTTCCTTTTGATCGGTAATAATCTGGCTAAAGCCATTTTACTTGATTCTCCTAGACTGCTGCAATTCATTTTAAAAGGAACCCTCACTATGGATCTTCCATTTGGATTGTGTCCAAATTTTCTTGAAAGAATTCATCGATTTTTACTCCTCCCATGTGGCCCTATTCGGGCTTTCCCTGGGAATAGGGAATTGGGAAAAATATTTTCATAGCATTTTTGTCTTAATTGAATTTTTCTGGCCTACTGAAGGAATAAGTTTAGTGCAAACATTTTTAAAACAAAGTTAATTGGGAAATTTTTGTTCCACAAAATTAATTTTTATAGGGAAAAATATTTTCCCATTTAACTTTGTTTTCAAAATATTTACACCAAACTTACTCCCTCAGTAGGCCAGAAAAATAAAATTTAGACAAAAATGCTATGAAAATATTTTTCCCAATTCCCTATTCCCAGGGAAAACCCGACTAGGGCCACTGGTGGGATTTCTCTCTTTTGAAATGTTGTCATTATCAACAATTAATTATAATTATGCTTGAATTACCTTTATTGTCACCATGACTGTCGCTGTTTGATGTTTGTTACTTTTAAGCCGATTATAATCCAGCCGAATTCCGTATGTTCCGCCGCCCCGGTGGCAAAGTGGCCAGCATGCTTGCTCCAGTGAACGGAGGTCTCGGGTTCGATTCCCGGTGGTGATAAGGAAAAAATTTCACGGCTGGTTTCGGATCAATGAATTAATCACTCGTTATCCGAAATGAAAATATGATTATGTAACCTCATTTGAGGCGGCCAAATCCCATGATGGGATATAGTGCCAGAGAGAGAGAGAATTCCGTATTTTGAGCCAAGGGTTCATTATGTTTGCCCTGTTATGATGTTATGGACTATTATTAACCGTATTGAAAAAATACTGTCGAAGAATCCCAAATAGCGTAACCGCGCTTTTTCTAAATGAGAGAGGAAGGTGAAATGAATGAAATGAAAAGGCAATCTATTGAGACAAACCTATTGTAAAATGTACTATTTACATTAAAAGGAGTTGTGTGATGTACTTGCTTCAGTAAATCTGAGCGCGCAAATTCAACAATCGGTAACACACCGTCATTTGTCGAAAATGTTCGAAATGTGCTGGGTTTTCTCGACATAAAATCTCAACAGCGCGTTAGGGCTGCTTGGGACGCAAACGGTTAAATGTTAATAATCCGCTCCAATTATCAAGTCAATTGGTTGCGAGCGCTTATTCTAATATTGGTCTCGGGAATTTATTGTGTGAGCTTAATAAGTATCAAAGCAGCGATATTTACAGCAAAGCCTCTCAGAAAATCTTGGTGTCAGTTTGATGTTAATAACGTGTTTGCAAACGTCATCTTTGTTTCGGTAGCTTGCTTTTTGAACATCTCGTTGTATTGTGGGTGGTGTTTCTATCTGGCATTGTAGCAATCTAATAATTTTTGCTTGCACCTCACCTTGCAAGGTATCGTGGAAGTTCTTTTGAAAATATTTGGTTGTTTGTTCATCTTCGTTTATTTCTACCAATAATTTCACTGTGGAGTTGGCCGATTTCATCCATATTTGGTTTTGGTTTTTAGTTGCAAATACTCCTTTATGAATCTGCGATATCTAATGCATACTCGTTTTTGATATAATAAACGTATTAGTACGTCCTGCTTTTTAAATAAATTTTTTTTTTAAATTATTACTGCCATTTCATCGTCTATTGAATCCCAATCCTTGCAAGATTTTACTTGGCTTTGTATTTTTTTCATTGTTTGACTGGTGAGTGACGATGGTTATGACCGTTCGAGCGTTGATAACGTCGAAGTGTTGAGCGGTCCTTTATTTAACCATTGACACCTATGAGGAAGTTGTGTATCTTAACTATTTGTCTTCTCATACTGAGATATTGACGAGAAGGTTCCAGCGGCGGGACTTTTGCTAGAATTTTATCGTCTGTTGTTCCGTACACTGGTACAGCGACTTAAAAATGCTTATAAGAGCTTCCAAATAGGTTTTAATTTTGCGTTTCACCGACTTTGTTGTAATTCCATTGGAAAATGGTTATTTTGACAGCATATCCTTGCAGAATACGTAGTAGCCCCCATACTTTCTGTTGTTTTAAAGCTCGCTTTGTTGGTTTCTCTTAACTGTTGTAAGTGTATGCCGGTTGCATCCGACAATGAATCCGATCTTAGATCACAATAGAATAGTAAAAGTGAATGGTCGGCTACAAAATTCAAATCTTATGCCTGCCAGCCGAAATGCCATAATCTTGAACAAACACAAGTAGTAGTGCGAATTATGGAAGGTGGCATGCAAATGACTTTAGTATATACTTAATGAAAAAATACCGGATTATTAATGGTAAGCGAGCAGTACCTAACGTTTCTCAGAGATGTTTAAAATAATTCCACTATAAACAAAATATGGCGAACTATTAATAAGAAGGTTACTAGTCACAAAGTACAACCAGGAAGAGAATTTGACAAAATAGTAAACTGTCTTACAACGGAATCTTTCATTGCTATCTACAAACGATTTGCTTCTATAGGCAAGGATTGTATACCAATGGAACGTACTTTATCGGCAAAAATAACTATCGCACAGCCATAACAACATTACGAAGCGACATTGCATCTATGTTAGCTATTAACTGGGCCAACTGGCAATTCATCCCACCTCACACTCCAAATTTGCGAGGTACCTGGGATGCAGAAATAAAATTAGTGATATTTCATCTCAAAACAGTTATTAGTGAATTAACATTAACATCGTAGTTGCAACTCAAATTAAAGCGTGCATAAACTCACGGCCTTTAACACCACTCACAGATGACGCTTCTGACTTAGCAGCAATAACCCTCGGACACTTCTTAATTGGCGATTCACTTAAGACGCAACCATGTGTGGGCATCGAAACCGTGGGACTAAAAACAAGATGGCATATGACCAAAAAATCAGTACTACACTCCTGGAAGCCAAGACGCAACATATAAAAGGCCAATTATAAAACTATGCAAGCTATAGCGGCCGAAGAGGAATTCAAAGAACCATTGCCGCTACGCAAAAACAAGTCAAAAGTTATTAGCAATATCCTCTATGTGCTGCATTTTGGGACTTGCACAACTCACCATCCAAATAAGTCCTTTTAATCAGTCACACCAGGATAAACTTCGAGGAATTAGGCAAGCTCGAGATAGTGGCGACGGGATTCAAGAGAAACTCGTTGGGTTTGTATGTAGAATCGTAATTGAGGGAGATTACCAGACTCGTTTGAAATATTGGGTATACAAATACGTCTCTGCCGTTCGACAAAAGATGGTGCCACCAGTAAGTTGTGATTAAAATTGCCAGATTTAAAATGTAATATCCTAAGGTTGGACATCTGTACATATTAGCGATTTTAATTCAGCATCATATGTTTTTTTACTTGTGAATATGTCGAGTTTTGAGCCGAATAAACGTTATTTGCGGGAACTTTTGATTTACTTCTTTAATTTGAAGAAATCTGTAGCTACGCATCGATTGCTTGTAGAAGCACATGGTAAAGCGTAAGTAAGTAAGAGAAGTTGTCGAGACTGGTTTCAAAAGCTTAAGATTGATGAATTTGATGTCAAAGACAAAGAACGTAGCGGAAGACCGACAGAGTGCGAAGATGCGAAATTTGATGAAAATTCGTGTCAAACGCATGAAGAATTTGCACTTACATTAGAAGAGACACAACAAGCAATTTCACATCGTTTAAAATCATTGGGAATGATTCAAAATCAATCATTGGGAATGATTCTGCCAGCCAATTCGAAGACGTACGACTATAGGTTCGATTTTCGTAGAACCATCTACACGTTGCATAGCTTCGCGCCTATAGTACTGGGAAGGAATTTGGGTCGGCCCATCAGTTCTGCACTCCGACTGGACGGTCATATTTGTGTTTTTTTTCCTCACATGCCGTAGCCGTATAACGTGATGATGAAAATCCGTTATTGCCACCCTGCCCACATCTAATCCAAACGCCAAAACTCTAACCACTGTGCCGCTTGGCCGGTAAGAAGAAATCATGAGGACCACATGGCCCTGCTTTAACATTGACAACCAAGCCGAATATTCATGGAAAAACCTCATGTTGTGTATTTGGTGGGATCGGTGTCGTGTATTATGAACATAAAACAAAATTATTCTCTTGCATGATAATGATCGTTTACATGTTGGGGCACCGGGCAAAATTTACTTGAAAATACTAAACTAAGAAGTTTCACCAAACCCGTCGTATTCACCAAATCAATGTCCACCAGACACTGTCTGATTATCACTTTTTTTTGGTCGATGACGCATGACCTGTCAGAGCAACTCTTCACATCATATATGAAGATACCAAAAATTGGGTTGATTCGTAGCCTCAAAGGATGCAGCGTTCTTCCGACATGGTATGCTGTCAAAAAGGTGGGAAAAAGTAGTGGCTGACGATGGACAATTCGTTGAAAAAAACATAATCTATACCGTTCATTCACAATAAATTCCCAATTTTTGATAAAAAACGACGGAGGCTTATTTGTATACCCACATTTGGCACTCGAGTACGTGGTAAGGAAAAGCAACATTAAAACTTCGCAACAAATTAACAAATTAAGTAATAAATTAAAATTTTTGGTGGTGTGATTGTATTTACATACCGAAATAGTACATCCAAAATAATACACGTTATGTAATACAACGCTAATCCCACTGTGCCAGAATATACTCCAAAAATTTGTATAATGATACTAATTCCCCCTCTCAGCAAAACAAACCCACGAAATATACCTTCCAGTAAAATAACGGTTTTGCAGGACTGGCATATAATACAGCAACATGACGCGGAAAATTTTAAAATTAGTTTCGAGTTTTCACGAACAAAATAAAAAACGGAATTACGTAACGTAATTAGCAAGCAATTAAAAGATTCGTCATGAGTAGATCAATGAAACCCATAAGTTGTATGAATGAATAAGTTAAAATAAGAGATTTTCACATGGGGAAAAGTTAACATGTTATTATTCTTTCTTTTTGTGGTTTTGATTTTTTGAGGAAAAACAAAAAACAAAAATAAGATACTGTTAACTTTTATATTTCGCATCCATGTATGTTGAACATGGTAAATATATTATCTCAAGCAAAATATAGAAACACCCTCCTAACCCATGCCTAATGAAAGAAAAATGAACATAAGGTACAACTTGTGTTGATGTAATATGGATTAGAATAATGGAGCTTCTCAAGTTGTTTTACTTATCGTGGTGTTATTTCTTGTTGTTGTTGTTATAATTTTGATAAAACCAACACAACATTAAAACAAACCGATTCCTAAATAGTTTAAGTATTTTAATTTGTTTATTATATAGCAAACATCATATAGACATGTGTATGTAGATGTACACATATACATACGAATATTTTTAATTTGATTTTAATGAAAAGCTAAAATATTATAAGACGAAAGTTGAAAATGAACAACAACAACAATATAAGTTTTTAAAATTAGATGTAGAATTCACAAAAATTAGCAAAAACACGATAAATGGTTTTTAAGCTGATTACAGCTTGTAAAAGTGATATCGGTTTATTCATAATTTATTATTTAAGTGTTATTAGTTTCTATTATGATTTGTTAGTAAATGATTCTAAGAATTTATGTTTACGTACGTAATGTGGTGCTTGATTGTTGGGTTTACCTTTAATTTACTAGGGTTTTCTGCAGATTTTTCGGACGGATTTTATGTTCAGTGGAGTATTATAATAATGTAATAATGGTTGCCAGACAGAATCATGACAGGGGACTAGAAAGCGCCCATTGTATTGTATTTTCTGATTAATGCCAATAAATCAACCTATCAACCTATTGCTACTCTACCTATACTACCTATTGCAATCGGTTTATGCCTCGCATATAGAAGCGCCTCAAATATGCAATTCTTCTTCTATTAAAAATAGTATTTTTTTTTTCCTTTATTAGTAAACTCCTAATTTATAAAAATGTATCGGAGCTACGATTCTTAATACAATTAAACATATAATAAAAATGAACAACTTATAATAAATTTAAATCATGAACTTAACTGTATAATATCGACAAACTAAAGTATGTATAACAATTTAGAATTAGAATGATTTTGTAATTAACAAGAAAGGAGTTATCAATAAATCATAGAAAATTCACAATATTCGACTATCATTAATTCGGAATTATAGAAAAAATAATTGAGGTTAAAAAACAATTAAAAAGAAAGCAAAAAGTTTAAAAAAAAGTTTCAATGTTGCTAATTGTAAGTAACCAATATTTTAATAATCTACACAATTCATGAAGATTATTTGTTGCAAAAATTGTGGGTGGTAATTGACAATAAAATTTCGGGACTGTATGTGTAGAATCTTTTAAAATGTTCCTTGGAAATGGAATTCTTAATCTATTTGTGTTGCGTAGATTGCATGTTACGCTACTCAAATAATTAACCATACGATGATTGTCGCTAATTATATAGAAAGCTTTTACCACTTTGAAAACATAAAGGTACCGAAGGGGCACAATTTTTAATTTAACAAACAACGGAAATGATGTTAGAATGTATTAAAAATAACAATGGCCCCAAAACTGATCCTTGTGGGACGCCGATATTGACAGTTTTCTCATCGCTGAAGATATTATCAATACATACACTTTGTTTACGATTATAAAGGTATGATTTAAACAAATTTAGTGCAACACCTCTCACACCGATATAATATAATTTTGATAATAATATTTTGTGATTAACAGTATCGAATGCTTTGGAAATGTCAATAAAAAGCGCAGCAGCTTTCATATTATCATTCAAATGTTGATGCAGAGGCGACAAGAATGAGACTAATGCTTTTTCAATAGAAGAGTTCTTTATAAAACCATACTGTCGTCTATCAAGAAAATTAATTTTTTCAAGATATCCCAATAATCTATTCTTAATTATTTTCTCAACAATTTTCGAAAACGTACTTAATAGAGTAATTGGGCGATAATTATTGGTATCTATGTGGAAACCTTTTTTAAATAGTGGTTTTACGATACCAATTTTAGGTTTTTCTGGAAAACCCCTTTTTTGCTAAACAATTATTAAAAATAAAAGTCAAAACTTGGACTACGCTTTCAACTATTTTTTTAATTATTATATGGGATACTTCGTCAATACTGTACGAAGCACAATTTTTTAGATCACTCACGATCGTGAATATTTCATTTTCACAAACAGGGAAAAAGAAAAAACGTATGCTGTTAAAATTTGAGTAAATTAAGGTATTTCTAACAGTCTCATCAATGTAAACGTTTTCTTCATTCACAACGAAAAAGTCGTAAGGTGCGTTGACAAAAAATTCATTAAAAATATTGACAATTTTAGACGGATCAGTTTCAATAATGTTATCACCAACATCAATTGATGGAATTGTCGTATTGCCTGGTATATTGTTCAAAATGCCATTAACAACCTTCCATTTAGATTTTAAGTCTACAGCGGAACAAAACTTAGTTTTAAAAAACCGTTCTTTGGTTTGTGGAATTAAATATTTTAATTTTGCATTTACGCTTTGAAATTTTGTGTTTAGCGCCGCATTATTTTGATTCTTTCTCAATTTTTTGGCTAAACTGTAATTAATCAAATTCAGCAATGAATTTGTCATCCATGGTTTAATTTTGAAATGGCGCCTTGGGAGTTTTGTGATCAATTTATTATTATTCAATTCAACGGTAAGTTTATTAATAAAAATTCGAATAGGCCAAATTTGGATCATCAGTAGAGAACACTGAAGTCCTGTCACAAAACGTCAAACTTTCTCATAAGTCGCTATAATCAATTCTTGTTTGCCATCGAGTTTCATATCGCGGGATATTCTTAATTGGACTGTGTGATTTTAATGCTAGCATAATAGTGTTATGGTCAGTCACATGTGGACTTTTAACCTCAAGAGAGATTATGAAATGAAATGTTTCAGAAAAGACATCATCAATACACGTATTTGAACTTGCCCTAGTAACACTATTCAATCCAGTCCAAAAGAAGCACACAACAAAAAAAATTTATCCTTCAAAGATGAATCCTGTAACAAATCAATATTAATGCCACCAAGTAAAATTTTGTTTTTTGGTTATCTGTAACAAGGAAATTATTTAATTCATTAAAAAACAAAATCTGTTGAAACAAAATTCAATCTACAAACTAGAATAAAACAAAGACTAGTATTCTCAATATAAACTATTAATTTGATAGCATCCGCTGATGAAAAATTTAAAGCAGAAAGTTGGAATTTAAGTGTCGGCCTAATAAAGCCAGCAACGCCACCAGATTTGTACGAATCATTACAATTAGCAAAAAACGTAAAATCAGATAAATTATAATTTTTGATTTCCGAACTCGAAATCTAGATCACAGTTAAAAAAAATTATATCCAAATTCTTAATTATCGAATTAATATTAGCCAAAAAACTATCGAAGTTTTTACGAAGACTCCTTATGTTTTGTAATAAAAAGTTATATAATTACAAATATTAAACAGCAACAAAAATTCTTTGTCGATATTATACTAAAGCAGAACTTAATATGACATTGTTATAGAATTAAAATCAGCAAGTTATTTTGTAGAAATAAATATAACAACAAAAAATTAAATAAGAAAAAAGTACGTTAATTATGCGTTTCAGTTTAAAATATAAGATTTTATAGCACCATGAGTACAAACCGTAATACCATTTGTTACCACCAAAAACGAAAATTTAGTACCCAATAATATAAAACTTACTATAAAAATAATATCAACCCTACCAAAAGTTTGACAACTGTATGACTCAAATATTTGTTTTATATTGCCCAAATGGCAATTGTAAGGTTTTAATAGTAACTTAAAATAATAAAATGTTAAACGAAATGTCGAGATAAATAAAATTTGTAAACAATTGGAAAAGAGAAAAATGTTTTTGTGTACTAAAATTGAAATTGAAAACAAATCGCAAATTTAGTACAAACAAAAAGATAAGTAATAATAATACTTAACAAAAACTTATATAATTTTAGGATCTTTGCACGAAACTCTGGCAGGTCAACGTTAATCAACCGGAGGAGGACGAGAATCTTTAATCCGAAAAATATAGTTGAGTGATTGTATTCGGTGAGCATCTGATTCAGCTGATTTCCGTAAGTAAATTTGTCCGGCTTTGCACCATAAATATTTGTAATTGTATGTCAATTTGATTATTTTAGCTTCTCTGTAAAGCTGAGACTGGAACCGGGTCAAATAATGCATGACGTCATTCATTAATGTCGATTGGTTTGGTAAAGAGCGGCAAGCTAAGCTTAGCTAGTTTGCGGAGCACTCTTTTATACTTTGAGTAAGGTCATTGGATATGTTGGCACACCGAATATAAAAGAAATTTGCACAGATACCACCGCACTTAACACCTGGAAACCTTTCTTTGGTGATGTTACCGGAACACATTGAGCAATTTGCAGGCATTTTTCGATATTAAATCACTATTTTCACAATAAAAGTGGCGGGATTTATTAGATGTGACGCCACTAACACAATTATTAATAATGTAATTTTCTTTTAATAAACTTAATTAATTTTTAAACAAAATCACTTTATTTATAGAAATTTTCGAGATATAGAATAACCAAAAAACTAGTGTAAATGAGAACAATTTATTATTAATTCTTATTTTAAATACACTTTGACAATCGAGATAAGAATATTGATACCAAGGTTGAGCAGTACCTATATTATTATAGCCCGAACGATAATCATGTTAGATGTTGAGCGTCAGGGGTTCAGCCCAAGTATAACAAAATGGAACTCACTTTGACAACATGGAACTCGCATAATATCCAGTTCTTTGAGTTACGGGTTTTTGTTCCACAGTTCATAGTAAAACTTGTAATAAAATGGAACTTGACCGTGGAACTTAGTTCCAACAATTGTTCCATAAAAATCGAAATAAGTTGGAAGTAGCGATACTTCGGAGCAAGCGAGAGCTTTAATAATAGTTCTCAAGCATCGTGTACATACTATTTTTTCCACTACTAGAAGTACCACTTTAAGGATTTTGTTAATAAAAAAGTCAATTCGATAACCAAATTACTTTTTCTGTAATAATTGGCATGTTTCATGATGCCCAGTGTTCCGGATCAGTTCAAATTTTATATGGAAAACCTGATCCAAATTTTGTTTTAGATCACAAGTTTTTATTTGAAATCTAGTAAGCGCCTTTGTGTAGTTTAATGAAACATGAACTGAAGTGGATCAGATCAAACATCAAGAAACACAGATAATATATATATCTTTTTGAAATAGGAATAAGAAAAATTAACACAATTTTTAAATAAGTTAAATTATTATTATTATGCTTAAACTAAGTTTAGAGTGTAGTATATTAATTGTAAATAAAATACTAGGGGTTGTGCTCGTTTGCCCGACTTTCAAAATCCCGACTTTCAAAATCCCGATTTTCAAAAGCCTGAAAGTTAGCCGGCCTGCGGGTGCCCGAATTCATATTTGTTTTTTTTTAAATCGGACTTTTAAAATCTTTTTGTAATGAGTGCAATGTAGTAACAGGGTTGGGTACGATTCTTCAAATTTAAAATTCCTAAAACGAATTTCCAAAACCAAAATTCCAAGAAACCAAATTCCAGAAACCACAATTCTCATAAAAACATTTTCAAAAAATAAAATTGCAAAAAAACAAAATCCTATACAAAATGCTTAATTTTAAAATTCATATATACAAAATTCCAAAAAATTTCCAAGGGCATAAATGGGAATTTTTCTTGGAAATTTTAGGGTGTTCTACGAAATCCTGGTTTTTAAAATCCCGGTTTTTAAAATCCCGGTTTTTAAAACCACGGTTTTCTGTCTTGATTTTGAAAAAAATATATTTTATTAATTCGGGCCGGCCGGACTAATAATATTTTAACATAAAAATAAGATAAAATTTACTAGAAAAAACCAAGGCTGCGAAGTCAGAGGCAGGAGTCGGTGTCGTGAAGTCGGTGCTATTTTATCGGAGTCGCATTCGGAAAAAACTGAACTCCAACTTTTTTTTGCCAAATAACAATAACAGTGCCATATATTGACACCCGCTCTAAAATTACTCAAATTCCTAGTTTTTGATGGTTTTCGAAAATTGAATTTGCAACATTTTGTAATTGCAACATTTGTAGTTGCAAGATTAATTAAAAAAAGCAATATTTTGTTAATGCAACATTTTGAACTGCAATAATTGTAGAGGCTGACGGCTTCGATAACTCTCACGGGCACGCGATCGATTAAGAAATGGCCTAGTTTCATCCTTATGATAATATTCCAGAAATTTATCAAACACCATTTTACAATTTTTTTAAGATTTTCGACATAATCGTTTAAGAAATGGCCAGGTTTCATCTCTATCCGCCTTATTCCAGAACATTATCCCATTTAGGGCCCACATGTCTAATTTCAACTATAAATCGGTTAAAAAATGGCTTAGTTCCATAGCGATGGCCGTATTTAAAAACTTTATCAAAAAATCATTGTAGAAATCCGTTTCCATCGCACGTGTAGAATTTCAACAAAATCTGTTAAGAAATGGCCAAATTCCATTCCTGTTAGCCATTTTCTAGAAGTTCTTCTAGAACTTCATCGCAAACTCATTTTTGAATTTTGTCAAAAAATCATCTACGAGTCCCATTTTCCCACACGTCAAATTTTAAAAATTCAAACCGGATTTTCCTAAAAATCGGGATGTTTTTTTATACAAAACCGGGATTTCGTTACACACCCGGTTTATTAAACAAATTGCAGAATTCGGATCCTGTTAATTAATTTGCTCACTGTACAGCCAGTGCACCAACCCATGCAGACGAGGGTGCTTTTTATAAATTGGAATTGGGCAACCCTAGTGCTGCCATTTGGTAACTGACGTCTCTATGGTTAAGTGTTACATTTTAGACGGTATATTTACTAAGAAAGCTTTTTGATAGTGCCGATATTTTTTTTTTGTTATAATGCGGTTCAAAATTACATTTCAGTGCAAAAATGGAACTGAATCGTGAACTTTTTCGTGCGATTACTTTCTACAACTTTCGACGTGGATTAACTCAGCAACAGTGCATTGATGAACTTAATTCGACTTTTGGCGATGAAGCATCGTCAAGGACTAGTGTTTATCGCTAATTTACAGAATTCAATCGTGGCCGCAGGTCACTTAACAACGAATTTCGTAATGGTAGTTCAAAATCGGTTGTTATTTCGAAAAGCATTGATGCTTTGTAACTTATCGTAGATTAAAGCATCCTTGGCTAACAAAACAAAAAAATTGTTCGCGTTGGATCCTACATAATTTGAGAAACGCTCGAAAAAAATGACCGCGGTACTTCAAAACATATCTATAACATTGTGACAGGTGACGAATCTTGGAACTAACTATGCGTATGAGCCCAAAACTAAACAGCAGTTGACGGTATGGGTATTCCAATGAGCAAAATCCAACAAAAATCGTTCGCGCACGAAGCACTTCAAAGCAAATGGTGGCCTGTTTTTCGGAAGAACTGGGCATGCACACAACGATTTGTTTGCCTGCAGTCGAATAAGGAAAGCCGACAACGGATGATTCTCCACCTCGAAAATGCGAGCTCACACATCGGTACAAACAACTGAATATTTGAGCGGTTAAAATATCGAATTAATGGGCCATACAGTACTACGTTGGCACCCATTGACTTCTTTTTATTTCGGCATCAAAAATAAATTGCGACACCTGAAGAAATGGTTGATGCGTTCAAAATACATGTTTTGGAGGTACCTCAATCGGAGTGGAAAAAGTGCTTCGACAACTTTGAAAAATAATAAAGCTATTTATAATAAATTAATATTTGTTTTTGTTCTCTAAACCCGAAATATAAAAGGCAAACCTCGTATTATACAAGTTTTGTAATTTGTCGGATTACGTTGAGAATTTGATATCCATGATTCTCCATACATTGAGCACAAACATTACATCATTACAATAAAAATAGGAATTTAAGCACGACGACTTCCTTTATTGGATTTATTTTTCCAATAATATAGCATTGCCTTATAGCATTGGGCATATCATACGAACCAGTTGCAAACGCCATGTGATTGTGCGTACAAATTTATTGACCAATTAATTCTATGCGATGTCGAATGCCCAATGCCATTTAGTTCTGTTCTCCGATAACACAGAACAATTATACGAATACATCGCTTATTTCAACGAAAATTCCATTTAAATTTTACATAAATTTTGTATTTGTTCCAAATTGCTGCATTTTTAGATGGCCTTCTATTTATATGTTAAATTTAGCAAACATTTAGACTAACTTATATTCTATTATAAGCTTTAAGCCAAACTTATTATAAATACATTCAGATTTACTAAAACACGCCAACACAACGTTTCCAGCTCCTGATCATCCGTTCATATAACTAAATTATAATCCGAGTAGAGAACAAAATAATATCCACGTGATTGTTTATAAATCTTCATATTTTCATCATCCACTCTATTTTTGTTTTATTTGTTTTATTAATTTTCACGTGCATTTTGTGGATTGATGCACGTGACTCAAAATGAACAAGGCAACAACAATAAAACAAAAATGGGAAAAATTATTACAACATTTTGTTATATTTTATTTCAAGACAACAAAAAGGTAACAGAAAAAATTACAGAGCAGAAAAATGAGAAGCAAATAAAAAAAAAAAGTTTTCATTATGATTTTCCTTTAGTGTTGTTGCTATAATTTTGTATTATTATGTTTAGTGAGCATATAGTTTTTGTATGACAAACTGAAAAAAAATATAATGGGGTTTCAGGTGAATTGAGAGTTCATACAGAAAATTGAAAACATTTTAACTACATAGTAAATGTATATATTTTTGTATATAGACACAATATGTACATAATTATTTATTATTATTACTACTTTGTATATGTATTATGTAAGACAGAATTGATTTATTTGCTCCGTTCCGCAATTCAAAAAACTTCAGAAACAATGAAGACAATCAAATTATATTCAAATGCAGATTTTTTTTATAAAAAACGTTTTTGATTAAAAAATGTTTGTTTTCCTATTTGTTCGGCATGAAAATTGGTGAAGGATTAATTTACGATTACCTACAGTTTCATTTTTCATATTTTATGTTTACGTGTGTATAATATATAACTGTACACAATCAATAAATGTAAATCAGTCTGTTAGTCAGTTGCACATACTTTGTGCAATTTTTTTTTGACAGACATTTAATTAAATGTTCCAGAGTATAAAAGTTTTCAAGCCATATACACCGAGTATACATATATATACCGGGTGGGTCATTTAAAGGGAGATAGCCGATAAAGAAGGGGGTACATAATTTTGTGCAATATATATTTGGTTTGTGACCAAGGTTATTTTAGGCTTACCTATTTTGGAACATAAACACCAGTATTTTTACCAATTTTTGTTATCTTCCCTCTAAGCAAAGTTGAAGTAAGCTACGAGACTGCAAATAAGCCCAACAAACATTAGAGCAGAATTTGGTACTGCAATAAAAATAGGTTTTCTTCTAAAAAAATTAATTGACCTTAAAATAATAAACTTTTTCAAGATGCTTCTCATTTAAGAGTTATTCGATTGTCGCATTTTAAGTGACTCACCCTGTACTTACACAATACACTCCCAATTTATGTTAATTTATGCATACAATATACACATAGATATTTTTTCGGAAAAGTAATTTCTAAATTACCTCACTTTTTTCGATTATTCACTCGAGTACATACAATCTAAATCTACATGTATGCAAATAAAAAAAAACATTGAATATAAAACTTTTGTTATATGCTTATGTTGGTGTGCGAGTATTTACATATAGAGGTAAACATGTACACATAGTATAACATAATTATTGTAATTATTTACTACACAAACATATTTACAGAGAAAAAAATTAATTTAAATAATATTATTATAATTTTTATTATTATTAAAATAAAATCAAAAACAAAGTACCTAATTTTAAATTTTCACAAGGAACCTAAACAATACACATTGGTATATATTTTTCCAGTTTTCCGTATGGTTTTTTCGGAGAATGATGTGAGTAGCTTTGTACGAGTACTACTTAGGAGGGTATTCATACAGGCGTGGAAATAAATTTTAATAAATGCATGGTTCCGTATTAGAGGAGTAATTTATGCTGCAATATCCGGAATTTTAAGGTTGGTAACTATAGCTTGTTATATGGAATAAGGTGGTTTGTTATCCGTTAAATATTCGAATATTCGAAGTTAAAGAAAAAGAACAAAAAAACTAAATATTTATAATGAACAAAACTTATCAATAATTGGCAAGAAAATTGGACATTGCAATTTTTAACACATACTACATCTTGACAAATTAATGTGATAAATGGATCAAATATTATTAAAAGAACCGATATATTATACACTGGTTCAGAATTCCCCAAGTTACTCTTACGTAAGGGTAATTTAAGAACAGTCACCGCACGAACACAATCCGCGAGATGGAGCACTAATAAGTATAGCAATTGAGGAATTTACATACAATAAATTTTAGATCCAAGAAGATCGCTAGCAAATGTTTTAATAACATACATCTTCGTGCGCGTGACATATTTCCTAACTTTATCCTAAGTTAAAAAAAAAATTAGGAAAGGTTTAGGAAATATTTCACACCCCTGTATACCGGAATGAAATAATTTCTAAAGAAATCCTAAGTAAAAATCGTGTTTGTGTATTAGTAAATATACACCAAAAATAAACATTTAGACGAAACTAGTTAAATATGTAATTTTGAATAATTGGTTCTACTGATAGATTTGAAAATTCAAAAACTGCTACAATTATATTTGAAAATAAAATAAAACATGAATAATCGGCAAGAGGTAAGAATAAGCTTAAAATATGAATATTAGTATTAAAAGTTGCTTGGAATTCGAAAGAATACGAGTCGAGGTTGTGTGAGGTGGTCATCGATCTATGTTTTTATGTTAGATCAGTCAGATATGGCCATGGTGATTTTTCGATTTTTGTGATAGTTCTGGAATTGCCAAACATGGCTCAGAAGCTTATCATTGCGGTTTAACTAATTTTTATGGACTTGTAGTTTGTCCTAACTTGTCCAAAACCAACAACAACGTTTGAAATTGATAATAAAATTTAACAATGGAAAATACATGATTTCGGGAAAATAAGTATTATAATTTTTAACAGATGAAATTCACAAGAATTGAAAAATTAAAATAAAATAAGGTCAATGATAAAATCTTTATTATCAGCCGTAATTAAAAAACACTAAATACTATATATTATAGAATATGGAAATAAATTGAAATGATATGGTATTCGAAAAATCGAAGTAAAAACTCTTTGTCCTAAGAGGTAACAACTTTTGGAATAGCTGTTTGCAGTTTGAAATAGACCCAGTCGAACTAGAAAACATGAGTTTTCCGGAAAAATTAGGGGACCACTGGTTTTAATATTCAAAAGTTGTAAAGGTAAACATCGAAGTAAAAACCCTCAATCCTAAGACACTTCTAAGAGCTTACAACTTCCAGAGTAGGTGTTTTCAATTTGTACTAGATCCAATCGAACTAGAAAACATGAGTTTTCCGGAAAAATTAGGGGAACACTGGGTTTGGTGATGTAGGTCTTCAATAAGATTTTTGAATGATTACGCAGGTATGACAGAAATGTCAGCACCTGTGTCGATCAAGAAAGTAAAATTATTGTTTTTACACTTTATAAATAAACGACGGACTGCGGTGATGATGTAGGAAATTAGTTCTTTTGATTTTCATCCGTCTTGAAAGTACAACTAGGCTTACCGCACTTTCTAGCCATGTTGCCAATTTTATAAAGATACTAACACATAGGATGGTTCACCGAGTGAGTTCTAGAACTTGATTTTGAGAAAGAAAGATTTATTTATATACACATTACAATTTTGGTAGTAACTTTATACCCTTATTTGAGCTTTCAAGCTCATTCTAAAAAAATGCAAGGCCCCAGTATATTTAAATTATAACTTTTATGTTATTGCTTCATATGCCATATGTAGAAATAATCGCACATCTATAATCACGTATAGTTCGGTTGGATTTAGATTCCTATCGTTCGTTTCTTTTAACAGCATCTACACGGTAACTTCATCCATGGATGCCCTATTCTTCAGAAATGATGATTATCAGCAATACATAAGTTTAGCTTTTATTATTAAAAATTTAATTTCAAAAAAAAAAAAAAATAATAAAAAATCGTGATTGATCGTGAATGATTTCTAGTGCGAGATCTAGATCTTTCTTAATTCGCACGATGCTCGAACCGAGAATGTTCGAATGTTTCGAACCGAGTCAATAATCAATAATGATTGATTTGCATAATACGTGTAAATCAAATTGAACATTTTTTGTGTTGTTACTGGATTCGGTATTGGGTACAATTGGGCTATTTTTAAAGTCTATCGCTGTATTAATTGTAGAAATGTGTGAATGAGACACTGGTTGACAAAATGGATTTGTGAATGGATTGTTCATTCCCCAAATCCTATCTGCTGTTTCAAATATAATTTAGCAATATCGTCACCTTCCATGCCGGCCAGTATTGCACTAATTGTGGGTGGTAATCTTGATATCCATAATTTTTTTCGACTTAATTGCCGATGGAAACTTGAGGGCGATTGATTTCCCATTTCGACAGCGTACAATACTGATTGAATTTGTTTCATTTCGGATTCGTCCGAGCGCTTGCTGGGAGATCTTTTAGAGTTTATATTTGTTTTCTAGTGGTGGGTTCAAAATCACGTCTGCCACCAGACTTGATTGTGACTCACTTAGGTGTTTGACAATGTAATTGAATTGCCGCTCGTCTGACGCGATATGCGTGGAAGCCAATATCAATTTTATCTCTCTCTCTCTCTTCTCTGGCACTATACATCCCATCAAGGGATTTGGTCGCCTCAAATGAGGTTTCATAATCATACTTTCATTTCGGATAATGTGTGATCAATTCATTGATCCTAAACCAGCCGTAAATTCTAAACTTGTATTATTTTGATTATAAGCAGATTTAATAATATTTATATTTAAAGCTTATTCTTGTTTTATACCAATATAACCATGATTTTTTAGTTTTTAAATATAATTGTAATGATGTTTGATATGTTAAAGCTATCGGTAAGACTACTAATTCACAAATGCATATATAACTTTACAAATATTTATATTTTTTGTTGTGAAAGAAAATCTTTAAGCTCTTGCTATGTAAAATATAGTTTCGCCTAAATGTTGATCTTGATGTATTTAACTAATACATATACAGATTTTTTTACTTAGGATTTATTTAGGAATTATTTCACTCCTGGAAAATCGCATTGTTTTGCATGTATGTGAAGTTAGCCCACAATTCATCCCAGAAAAATAAAAAAAAATATCATCGGGTAGCACTAAAACTGCAATGATATCCCAGCCCAGGGGCGATATGTTGTACCATCACTTCGAATCGAAATTCGAAAAAGGTCGAATGGCGGTATCTTGTATCATTTTCGAATCGCGATAAATGATAAATTTTCATCATTTAAAACCAAAATAATAATAAATGTAGCTGACATTTCATTCTAGAAAAAGTATTGCAAGATTACAAAACAATAAAAGTCGAAAATGATACACCTTTCACTTTTTCGATTCGACTTTTTTTCGAATTTCGACTTTTTTCGATTCGAAGTGATCGTACAACACACCGCCGCGGAATTTAATATACACTTGCGAGCAACTATCGACCTAAAGCTCTGCGCATACTCTTAAAGGAGTACCTTTAAGATGGCTTAACCAATTTTCGTAAAACAACTTTTTTTGACAGCTTAGTATTTTATCTTGACAAGGACACCTTGTTACTCTATGGTCATAAACTCATAACCATTATTTCCGTTCTTACGTGCACTCTTGTTATTTAGTTTTATGATGAGTAGCGTATTTTGTGTCTGCAGTGCCACCTGTTCTTGAGCACGGTGTACTATTTGTACTAATATTTCTTTTTGCTGTCAATGAGCGTTGAATAAATGTGGAGGCGAAACCAATGTGCACCGGGTGTGTGTGCGCAATAGCCGACCATATAGTATGTTTTTTTAGGTTGTTTTTTATATACGATCAATTAGATGCGGGTAATGGGGAGTGCGAGAGTGCCGCGTACATAGAAAAAAACAAAAAAAACAACCGAAAAAGAACATTCTGGAAGGTTTTTTTTTTTGGTGTGAGAATTTTTCTTGTGAGGCCAGTTTCTTTTGGTAATTTTGATGAGGAGTCTCGTTTTGGATGTTGATCCATTTTGTTCGATATGATTTTTATTTGTTGGATTAAATTGGTTGTACGAGTATTAAAAAATCATAAAATTAGAAAATAAATAAAATTATTACGGATATACAAAATTTTGTGAATTAGAAACAAGTATTTTGAGTTTCATTTTAATTACCAATATCCATTTCTAGAGTGTTAACAAATTTTCGTTGTGGGAAAAGAAAAGTTTTAGTAACTAATCATATCAGTTGCCTAATTAAATCTTATATACCGGTACTTAAATTTACATCATCTGTCATAAACGATAAGTGGAAAATAGTGGTGATACATCGTCGAGTGGCAAGTGAAAATACCGGCAACGATCCGGGCGGCCGACAAGAGGCTTGTGTGCGGTATCATAAGCGTCGCATCGTGTTAATCGGGCGCAGTGAACATCCTACGGAAACGGGTGCCGTGGGCGGTATTGGGTTACCGTATTATAACGGGTACCACAGTTCATCGATAGGTACCACCGCAATCAACGAGCGCCATATTAATCACCGCCGCGATCTATTTTCATATACTACAGGGTGACAACTACCACATTATAACGGTACATCAAGTACTTACGAGTGGCCAGGTTTAGTATTTTCACGTAGTTTTGTCCAACAATTTGTTTACTGGTGAGGCCAATGTATAATTACTTGAGGAAGGCCTAATTTGCAGCGGTTTTGGAGGACGCCAACCACATTTCACGACGAGAAGATGCTCAACGGTCCGGGCGGAGTGCCTTGGCATGAGGGCTCTCTAAAAAACCACAACTCAGTTAGACTTCGCAACTATACAGGGTGACCGGTACTGAAGGTGGTAAGGTACTTTTTTTATTTTCAATTTAAATGTTTATTTTCTTCTTTCTTTAAATTTTTGAATATTTAAATTTATTTTCTCAAATTTTCAAATGTTTATTATATTTTTTTAAAATTAATATTGTAATCGAGCGCCAAAATTACGGTGTGCGTACCCGCAACTCTTCTATGCTGTTTCGTTGTGGCTGAATATCGGCTTTTCGTGGTCGGGTGGTTTCTTCAGCAGACGTTGACCTTGTCGCTCGGGGAGATCCAGTCGCCAACGGATGGATACACCCCATTATTTTCTTTATATCGTTCCTCATATTTCGGTCAACAGATTTTGGTGTCCGTAAGTAAGTTTAATTTTTATTTAATTTGCGGGTTTTTCTTAATATAAATGTCTATAATCACGGTGTAGGCCAGGAGCCACGCAAGCCTCAAACACCACGACCCATAGCATTTCTCCCTGAGATTTAGCCGGCAAAATCACCGTGTCAATCACTTATCAGGCATTGACCTGAACAAATCTATACCAGTTTCATTTATCGTGAACGATTTATCGTCCTAACTTCACTGCGAAATCGCACTCCAAGACGGCCCGCTAGAGGCCTATATATGACAGCACGCCACAACAAACAGCGACTAGAATTTGCTCGCAAACACATCAATTGGAACATCGAGCAATGGAGGTCCGTTCTATTCACTGATGACTGCAGAATATGTTTTCATGGTAGTGATAGAAGAGTCCGGGTCTACCGGTTTCCAGGAGAGTAATTATTGCAGTGCTATTTTCCTGAAACAATATTGTACGACGGCGGTTCGTTCCGCATGAGGGAAACACGATGATATTTTCGTACCTGGTGGAAGCCGTATAGGAGATCTGACCGCTGAAACATATATCGAGGACATTCTCTTGGATCATGTAGCGCCCTACGCACGATATATAGCTGACAATGGCCAGTGTTAAACAGCTCGAACCACTCGGCAGTTCATGGATGAGGTTGGACTCGAAACTATGAACTGCCCAGCCCTCAGTCCAGACATTAATCCAATTGAACATTTATGGGACGAACTAAAACGGAGAGTCCGAGTCAGAAATCCAGTACCATGTAACATCAATGACCTCAAGATTGTGTTGGATGAGGAGTGGGGTGCGATCCTTTATTGTCAAAACCTTAATAACGTCTATGCGAATCGCATGCGAACCATTGTAGACGCAAAAAGGGGGTGGGGGGTAATACTAAATAACCCCAATATTTTTTCATAATCATCAATTGGTTGCTTTTCATGCAAAATTCCTTATAAAAAAACTACTTAGTCAATTTTCATGAAACTAGCGTCAATTTAAAGTAAAAATATCAGGTTTTCAAAAAATAGTGTCTTGTGAAAGTAGGTTAAGTCGTTTTAAAGTAATTCGGCTTTCTGTAAGCGCTGAAGGTTTGAGTCGATTTAGTTGCTCACGAGTGTAGTGATTTTGCTCAATGTCGAAATTTTATTCTAGGTATGAAATTGAATTCAAATGTTAAATGTTAAAATCAAAATTATTATGTAAAAATAATAAAAGCTAAAATTAAATAAACTTAATTGCTAGTAAAGCGACCAAGCTCGTTTATTTTCGGTAATATCTAAAACTAGTTTACCGATCAAAAGACACAGAGGTTAAAGCTTTGGCGTTTGAATCGAGAGGTACCGGGTTCGAATCCCGGATGCAGGATACAAAAGGCATTTTTCATCATCTGATTACGATCTGTGATGAAAATGAACATACCTACGACCCGCTGTTGAAGTGGACAACTCATGGGCCGACCCATTTTCCATGTCAGTACTATAGGCTGGCATGGAGCTATACAATGTGCAGATGGTTAAAAAATCGGTCCTATAGCTGTATATCCTCGATTTGGCAGGAGACTGCGTAAGGTAAGGATTAGAAAAGCAAACTGCGAACGAGTTGGGAGTGCTTCGGCCCCAGAACAGGTGGCAAACATTAAATAATAAAACAATAAAAAAGCTCTAGTTTAGTAAGCGAATTGAAAATATTAGCTTGATTTGTCCAGACATATCCGACACCGATTTGCATGTGTGAACAGAGCTATGAGGTTTTGAGACAGTCGAGTTCAAATACCATACTATAAATCTGTTCAATAGCAGAGGGGCTTTGTCCTTACGGTTTGTTAGGTTCGTTAACTGTTACCACGTTGCAAAACATGATAAAATCCATGTAACATTACCTCTATATCATTAATCTTCTTAACGTATTTCCAGTTATGATTGCTAAGAAATATGTTAAAGGAGTCGTAACTCCCAAGTTTAAAATTAAAACTCTCTTCATTTTTGATAACTTCACATATCTCAAATGGGATTAATAAATTTAATAGTGAATGGTAAATACTTGAAGATACTGCTAAATCCATACTGATATGATCAAAAATCTCTTGATCGAATGGCAAGAATACAAGGCCCAGCACATTCCCATAACCATTCCTGACACAATCTTTCAGACGTATGGAGAATAACTCGGACATGAAATTATCGTAATCAAAATTCAAGAAAAAATTATCAATTGGCGCCAATCCAAATTAGGTAAATTAAAGTCAAAAAAAAGTTAGCGATGTAGATGAAACTGGATGTGAAATAAATATTAGATGGGTTGTTTTGTTTTAATCTATTTCACCTGCTATAAATGGGCGAATTATTACCCATTGCGGCTCTATCTCGGTGTTAGTTAATAATTTGTTTAAGAGCTCCTCACTGAGACAAATTGTAAACGACATGAATGACAGAGGGCTATCGATGAAACGATCTTTCAAGGGTAGAAGCTTACAGCCCACTTCATCAGGAGCTAAGAAATGTAGTTTTTACTGATTCAATTGCAAACTTGCAACAGAAGGATCAACACTATACTCAGATATAAGAATTTCTTTTCACGCATAATAGCGCATTTTTTGCATCTTTAGATTAACTGGTACCCACAATTCCCCCCAAGTGTAAATGAATTATTGCTTACGGATGGAATAGGAATTGGATAACCTTTTGAAATAAAGTTGTTGACTGGAAGCGGTAACATTATGAAATTTATTTAACAACTCACTAATTAGTTTTTTATTTAAACTAATAAAGGAAAAAGGAAAGGGCAGTTATACCTCTCTCTCTCTGGCCTTCACATCCCATGAAGGGATTTCGCCGCCTGCACTAAGGCCCTCCATCCATCTCGATCCACCGCTCTCGTCCTCCAGTTTCGACATCCTAATGTTCGTAGATCTTGTTCGATGTCGTCGCGCCAGCGTAGTCGGGGTCTTCCTCTACGACGTACTCCGGCTGGTTGTTGGTGGAACACTTTATTTATCATCCGTTGTTGGGGAGACCTTGTAACGTGGCCGAGCCATCTCACTCGATTGGATTTGATGAATCCGATAATATCGCTGCCTCCGAGGAGTTGCTTTATTTCGTGATTCATACGAATCCGATATTCGTTGTTCGCAACTTTAATTGGACCAAAGATTGAACGGGCAACCCTCCTTTCGAAGGTAGATAATACTCTACAATCGTTAGTGGTCATGGTCCAGCTCTCGCTTCCGGAAGCCAGCACAGGTCTTATAAATGCTTTATAAAGTGCGAGCTTGCATGACTGCGATAGATGTTTCGATCGCAATAATTTTGATTTGTCGTAGAAAACTCGTTGTCCGGCAGCGATTCGGGCTTTTATTTCTGCCTGCATATCATTCGACGATGTTATAACTGACCCGAGGTATTTAAAGTTTTCGACGCTATCAAAGTTGTGGTCGCCAATTCCGAGATTTGCCGTAGAGATGTTCCTAGGTGTTACTAAATATTTGGTTTTACTGCTGTTCACCTCCAAACCAAGTCTTCTCGCGCAGCGATCGAGCGGTATGAAACAGTCTTTGATATCGCTAGGTCTTCGGCCAAGAAGCACGATATCATCTGCATATCCAAGAATTTGGCCTGACTTATTAAATATACAGCGCGAGGTTTCGATGTTGCTTTTCCTCACTACGTACTCAAGCGCCAGATTGAACAGCAAAGGCGCGAGTGCATCGCCCTGTCGAACACCAGATGTTATTTCAAAAGGTTCTGACACAGATCCTTCGATTACGATTCTACATACAGATCCGGATGTTGTTAATTTACACAGAGAAACGAGTTTCTCTGGGATTCCCAGGCATATGAGCGCGGCCCATAGGTTGTCGCGGTTTATACTGTCATACGCCTGTCTGAAGTCTATATATAGCTGATGTATGGTTATGTTGTACTCCCAACATTTTTCCAAGATCATCCTCATGGTGAAACACTGGTCAGTGGTCGATCGGTTGGGACGAAAACCACACTGATAGTCGCCAATGATGTTTTCGGCGAAAGGGATGAGTCTGGCAAGTACAACATTAGCCAACACTTTGTAAGCAGTGTTCAATAGAGCTATGCCACGAAAGTTTTCACATTTAAGACGGTCGCCTTTTTTATGCAACGGACATATGAGTGCGGTCTTCCAATTCTCCGGCAACTCTTCTTGGTCCCAAATACAAACGACGAGATCGTATAAACTTCTCGCAAGAGTAGCGCCTCCGAGTTTGATTAGTTCTGCGCGGATTCCATCGAGACCGGGTGCTTTGCCGTTTTTCAATCGACTAATAGCTGCGTCTACTTCCTCTACTGTGGGATATTCGACAAAGAACTCTTCACCTGGCGGAGCTATTGCTCTAATGGGGGTAACTTCGTCATTCCGATTTAGCAGATTTTGAAAGTAGGTTTGCCATACTGAGAGAACATCAGCCACGTTTGTTCTCAGCTCTCCATTCCCGTCTTTGATGGCTGTACTTCTTGGATGGAAGTCTTTAGTGAGATTCCTGGCGTTGGCAAAACAGTCCCTTGAGTTTCCTACTTCCGCTTGGAAGCTGATGTTTTCGATGCATAATCTCATATGTTCGCGCTTCTTTTGTCGAAGGAATTTAATCGTGGCTTTCCTAGCGCGGATATATTCTGCTAGAGTGCTTCTGGTATTGCGAGCCAACCATTTTTCACGAAGCGTTCGTTTATTTTCGACGACCCTTCGGCATTGATCATCGAACCAATCGTTGCGGGGCCTCGGAGGTCTTCTTCCGATGGTGTTTTGCGCCGCGGTTGATATGGCTGACTGGATAGCGTGCCACTGCTCCTGGATGTTAGGAGGAGCTTCTTCATTGTTATGGGGCCGGTCTAAATAATTAGTGACTGCTGATTGGTAACTCTGCAGTGACGCTTGGTCTTTTAGAGCATCAATATTCCATCGAACGGTCTTTTGTGCTTGTCTGTTAAACGTAGATGACAGTTTGCACTTATACTTAAATATGACAAGCATGTGATCGCTGTCCATGTCTGCACCTCTGTAGGATCTAACGTCAGATATGCTGGTGGAGTGTCTCTTGGACACCATGACGTGATCGATTTGGTTTTCAGTTCTTCCATCATTCGATCTCCACGTTACTTTGTGGATTCTCTTATGTGGGAAAAACGTACTTGATACAACTAAGTTGTACGTTATTGCCAGGTCGGTGACACGTTGGCCGTTGTTGTTACTAGTTAGATGCAGGCTGTTGGGACCGATGTGCGATGTATACCGTTATACCGCAATTATACCGTTGTTTTTAATGCAATCTTTACAAAAAAAGCACACGTTCGAATATTTTTATTCGAATTTGTAGCGACTCGATCTATCTGGTCCAAGATTTGTAAATATATTTACAATTTAATTATTAAAACTCTTTGATACAGTGAACACCAACGGCGTATCCGAGTATCTTCAAAAGTATACCTACCTCATTTTTTAGTCCAATCCAACATCAAAAAATACGCACAACATTCTGCTTCAATCGGGATTCGAACGCGGTTCTTAATAATCTAAACGCTACAGTTCGGCGTCAATAAAAATATTGCTGACCTGAACAAATCAAGGCATTTCATTAGGCTGCGGGAACTATCCAATATTTCTAAGAATGCAAAGCTAATCTTTGCGCCTAGCTACATTTCACATAAAGAGGAACCTGTATACAAATGGCTTGATTAAACAAAAGCTTGATTAAAATTAGCTACAAAAAGTCATTAAAGTTGCAGTAGTAGTATCCACAAATTGAAGAATTTCCGGTACAACAATTTCCCAGTTTACAAGAGACACAACATAAATATTTCCCTTAATCAAATTAACTCCGCATACATAAAATATAAAGACAAAGTAAAGTAACATACCTTTAATTAAATAACCGTAAATAATAGTTATAAAAGTAGTATACAGTTTAATTTACGATTTCATCATAATTAAAATGAAAATATTTTCCATTCTTTTGGAAAATGTGATACAATTACGATGCAAAAAGTACCGTGAAATTTTAGTATTCACTCGTTCGCGTTGCTTTGTTGATGGATTGTGTTATATTTCGACTTGTTTATCGTTTATGAGCAATAAAAATAAAAATTAAATATTTTTTATTGTGTTATATAGGAAAATTATGATATATAACGTCATGATGGGAAAATTCGAATAATAAATATTCGGCACTCCTACAATTCTCAAAAAAAAAAATAACGTTAACAAAGAACATAACGTTTATGGAAATTATATCGATTCGGTATATATAGTATGTACGATGTGTCGTGTGTCCGCCTGCTTACCTTACCGTAGTATTGTACTCAGGTAAATGTCCTAGTTAATTCGCAAGTCATGCCGCCATAAATATTATAACTTAATATCATTTATAATTAACTCACCTGAATGAATAGCCATGATGTTAGCAGTGCCAAACTGTTGTATTGCCCATTAAAACGATAATGATATGCGTAAAACGAGAAGTGATACAAGTAGAAAAATCTGAAATGAAATAGAAGCAGGAAAACAGCTTTATTAAAAAGATGAGTACCTTAGACATAAATTAATTTATTATAAATATCACAGGAAATTCTTTTAGATCCTTTTTTTTTAATAATATTTTTTTCACTTAACAATTTCCTTTTGTTCTCGTAAAAAAAGAAACGGGAAAATACACAACAAACCATTTACTCGCTCACACAACAACACAACAAAAAGTTTTTCCGCTTTTTTCTTTTCCGTGTATACTCGTACAATAATAATCGAAACCACCACCATAAAAAAAAATTGTAAGAAAAGTTCGAACAAGAGGAAAGTACAAAACCGCACAAGAAAACAATAATACACCAACAATGCTGCACACAATTTAGGAAAATAAACTGGAAACAAAATGAAAGGAAAATGAAAAAAATAAACTTTTCCATCCATCTTCCATTGTATAGACTTTATTGATTACCGTTCAAAATTTATGACTTCTTTAAGAAAAGTTTTGAATCTACATAATTTTACTTCTTGTTGCTACTCTCGGCTATACCGTTATACATTAGTTTGGTTAAGAAGAACATGATGTTCAAAAGGGCGCGCGTCAATAGACGAGATATAGGTGGCGGAACCCAAAAACACAAAAAAATAAGATCTTTCGTTTCGTATATACTTTAGGGGTCATAAAGAACACACACAAAACATAAATAAAAAGTTTCGTTTTCCTGCTGCTACTGCTATATACTGTTTCATGGTGTTGTATATAAACAACAACAAACAAATTAAAAAAAAAAACGGAAATTATGAAGATTCTCATCAACATGGAAATTTGGTGGTTTTTCACGTTTTTTTTTGGCTAAACGAAACAAAATATAAATAAATTAAAATACAAATGACCCACATATTTTACTCGCGCGCCGCGCGCCTATTCTGAATTTATAATTTAAGACGAGGAAAATTTGTACTTTATAATGAAAGTTCATTTTCATTTTTTAGTAAAACTTTTTTGCGGTGCTTGCCGCAAAATTTGTGTGTACGATGAAATCATTATTAAATAATAATAATAATAATAATGAATGAGCCAGGGGTGCTGACTTTGTACTTACTTTAAAATAGTTAATGTTTGTTGAATATTAATTCTGATACGAGTTAGTTCGGTTCATCAACGAGTTTGTTTTTGGGGGACATAAACAATCCACCGTTATGCATGTTTTTGAGAAGCAAGATCTATTTACATTGTTATATGTATATTATATTATGGTGCGATAATAGAAGAAGGTCTTACATAAGTCCAAATCTCAAAAATGTGCTACTTATATTTATTATCTTTGTAGAAAGACAAAGTGAAAAGTGTGGTAAAGCTTTGGCCCATTAATTAATTTTACAGATTTAAAAAGTTTACGAACAAGCGATTGTAATAATTCACATTAAGTGACAGGAATTTGTATTTTCTACAGTTTGTACAGCACAGCTGGATTCAATAAAATTTTGTGTCTACTTCACAACGAAAATTATAGAAATAACAATTTTTACAGTCTATTTAAAAAAATACCAATGTTATAAATTATAGGCATACAAATTGGAGCATTGTTTTAACTGCCACCATTTGAGTTCCAGAAAATGAAGTTGATCGGATCACATCCCGTCCACAATTATTCCCATCACAATTGTCGAAGATTCAAAAATATTTGATGCAACAGGATTCAGAGTTGAGTGTAAATTCTACTGTTGTAAGTTCCCAAATTGTATCTTTTATTAAATTTTGTTTTGTGGAACGGTTTTGTGAGTTTAATTTAGTGAAGTAATGTTCATATTTCAGAGAGATTTTGAATAAAAAATGGTACGAAGTAGTTACAAATTTATTGAATGACGGTTGGGTAGACGTTTGTGAAGCAAAGGAGTAGAGATGAAGCAAGGGTCCTTTACCTTGTTAACTTTGGAAGCCGATATTCTGCTTTCCGTTATTTTATGTCAAATCAATTTAAAAAATTGAGAGATGATTATGTTGTAGCCGGGTTGGTGTTGCTAGCACGTAAAACGAAATTATAAAAACAAAATCCCGAAAAATGAAATCCTGAAATATGAAATGCCGGAGAACGAAACCCTGATACTCTATGTCACAAAAAAATACCGATTATACCAAACACGTTGAAATCAGGTATGTACTTTTATCCGTTAAGGTTCCAGATTTCAAGTTTAGCATATTTCAGTAAATTTGAAATACTGAAATAAAAATACTGAAAAAATAAATCACGAAAAATTGAAATCCTGAAATTAAAAATACTGAAGAACAAAACCTATAAAAATTTCAAAAAACTAAAAAATTTTCGTAAAATATTGTAATTGAAAAAAGGTTACAAGAACTGGTTATGATGAAGAGGTTATGGTAAAAAAAAACTGGTTATGATAAAATTGTACGGCTTAAGCAGCTCTCACGGGTACGCAAGAGATCGTTCCGAGGGGATTCAAATTTCTAAAAACCTGTCTGAAATATTTTTTTTTGTTTTAGAAAGAATTTAATTAATTTAATAACAAGTAAATTAAGAAACATTGAGCCGCTGTAAAGGAACTTTAGTATTATCAGTTTCGAATTTTTTCAGTATTTTTTTATGTTTCGGTATTTTTGAATTTTGTTTTTCACGATTTTTAGTTTTCTTAGTTTTCAGGATTTTCCGTAAGCGGCAACCTTTTTTACAGCTTTAGATTTTGGTATTTTAGATTATAGTTGGTAAAATTGGGAATTCAAGTGTGAAATATGAACAATTATAAACGCTTTTCAAAACTCCTGCTTTAAAAATTTATTACCAAATTTAGAGATTAATTGGCAGTTTGCGAAGACATCGACATGAAAATACCGAATGATAAAACGTCCAAAAAATTTAATGAAAAGAAATTTATCAAAAAAATGTTATCGAAAAACTTATTATTATAAGTGAAATTATTTACATATAAATGAAAATCATCAACCGTGGGTGTATTACCACGACTATTACAAGCCCTACTCTATTTACCGATATTTTATTATGGCGGTATTTGTGGACCACTTTTATTTCAGAATGCTAAAAGCATTAACGTAACAGTTATTAGTGATCGATCTCATGACATGTTGGAACAATTTCTTGTGCTCAAATTGGATCAATTTGGCCTACAAAATACGTGATTCTAACAAGATGGTGACGCATCGTACCTATCTCGTAGCTACGATGGAAATCTGACAAAAAAATAGTTGTGATATAATTCGCGATCCTTTGACATAGCTGACCCCCACAATATTTTAAGTGCTTGAAGGTGTATACTAACCGATTTCGGAAAGATTTTGCTGAAAGGATAACCCTGCAAAACATTATGAACAATAGTTTAAAATGGAACGATTAAAAGAGTACTAAATGTTGAAACTCGATTATATAATTATAATTTCTAAACCAATATTATAATAATATTATAAACAATATCCCAAAAATTTTCGTTCTAAGTTCTTTAGTTTATTAATGACTAAAGTTCAGTATTTCATGTTTTGGAATTTTGTTTAGAAGTTTTATATTTTTTAGTATTTCAGGAATCGTATTTTTTTCTTGTTTCGGAATTTTGTGTTTCGGGCTTTAAATGGAATCCCGTTGTGGCCAACAGTCCTGTGGCCAACTTTTTTTACCATGAAATGTACATAGAGTTTTTGAATCTGTTAGTCTGCACACCATCACACGCATACAAACATAGGCATATGACGTTTTAAAAACAACTTTTTTGAACTTCGGCGATATAGCGAAAGGGATATTTGTAAAAAACCTCGAGGTGAAACATTCTCATGATTACTATACGTTATTTTACTACGCAAAAGAAAGTAAAAATGATAGATCTATGATGCCGTAAAATGTTTAAGAAAAATGATGGAACTGCGAACGGGTCTCGGAGCAGACGACCTTCAAACTAGAATGCGTTTAAAAACGTCAACAAGATCTGTTGCAGAAACCATCTCGCGTAAGCGAGACAACCGCAGGAAAGAGCTCGAGACCAGCAAGTTCGGAAATTTGGCGCATCATGGAGTCAAGTGCTTCGTGAATAAATGCAAATGAAAAGTTTTTTTCATTAGTAAACTAGTAGTTATTCGCACTTAATTTTAAATTCTACTGTGCAAACTAAATTTTGTTATGGGAAATTCAAACCTACTCGATCACTATTGAAATTTTTATTTTTTTTTTTCTATTTTCACAGAACGCGACTTGACCCCCAGGGGCACTATTCTGGTAATTCCCCGGGAATAGGGAACTGGGGAAAGAATTTATATGCAATTTCTGTTAAAATATTTTTTCCGGCGAGGAGAAAAGTTCGATGTAAATAGTTATAAATTAGGAATAGTTTTTCCATATCTAAATTGGCAGGGAGAATTATTCCCAATTTAATTTTGTTTTCAAAAAATTTAGCACTAGGTAGTCTTTTACCTCACTATGCCGCAAAAAATATATTTGATAAGAAATTACATATAAATTGTTTCTCCAATTCTCTATTCCCGGGGAATTACCAGAATTGTGCCACAGAACGAGAAAGCTTAGAATTCGCAATAACTAAGTTTGACCCTTTCCAGTTTCTCTATGATGCGATGTAGGCAAAATGCTCTAGAAGTCTTTAGAATAGATTTAGAAAAATGTTCTTTACAGTCAAGAAGATTTTTGCCATCGAGTTAAAATCCTCGCTAATTGCAGACACATTACTAGTTTCGTAACCATGATTTGGGAATCATGATTTCCTAAATGAGAACTCAAGACACACTACAATTTCCTTTGTCTTCTCATTTGGTAATCGAGTAGGCGTTAACGGAAATGTCAAGATTGACATTTAATTGACTTGTAAATTGTCAGAAATGACATTTATATTGACAGAACAGAAAAAAATTTGTTCCCAGCAACTGAATATCAAGAACAAATAGAAAACTCGAAGGAAACTAGATTTGCTTGGTAAAAACTATTAGTGTCCGGAATCTCCATTTTTGATGTATTCGGCGTTGGGAGCACAAAAATTCCTCGGGATCAGAAAAATATCTCTTTCCGAAACTATGTATAAACCTAGCTGTAAATCATTTCCCCAACGTATACGGGCTCCACCGATAGATACCATCAAGGAGCAGTGAAATATTGAGTAATCCTGAAACCCTCACATTGGGCTCAAAAGACCACGCTAAGTTGGATTGTTTTCAGGGTATGTGAGACAAATGCACCTAAAAGCCCAAGCGCAATCAACAGTTTCTTCTCGTTGTCAGAAATCGAAAATTTGCTAAAACGGTAATGGGAAATACTCAATCTCAACCACGTGTGCATATACAGAACAAAAGAGGACGTATTAGGAACATTTTGAAAACCCATGTCAAAGGGATAGCCGATATGTAATCCAAATTCCATAAATAACAAAACTAATGAATCTTTCTAAAAAAAATTAAAAAAATATTTATGGAGAAAAGCCGACAACTATATGACTTGAAACATTAGAGATACGAACATTTATACCTTATGTCATATTAAAAAAACCCAGCCGTACCTTGTTTTTCTGGCACCACCAGAAATCGAAGCCGGAACCTACGAGTACCAAAGCAAACACTCAGCCCACTCTGCTATCGAGAGCCTGCTGTCGAGAGCGACAAATACATTTCTTTTTTTCCCCTGGTCACCACCAGGAATCGAACGTGAGCGTAGTTTTTTGATCGGCCTGTCAAATCAAGTCCCGGAGAGAGCTGGAATGACACACTGCCAATGCGATCCATGCTACACCAACTTTTGACATCTAGAACAATAGCAAATCAACTAACCAAAGTGCGATTGGAATTACTAGGAGCACTTTTAGCCACAGTAATGAGGCAAACCGTAGCATGTGGATTCAAATACATAAACCACAAAGATGGAAGAAATAAACGAGTTATTGTTAAATATTATCCCTAATCAATGGAATTATATACAAAGCAGTGAAAACCCTGCATATTGCACATCAAGAGGATTGGCGGCAACCCACTTCTCTAGCTTCCATCGTTGGTGGAAGGAACCAACCTCGTCTTCAAACAGTACAAGCATCGGCCGAACTAGAAGGGAAAACTGGTAGAAATCATTTATAAGATGTTCATCATGCATGGAGATCAAGCGAGTCTTACCATAATGATTACGGGTTACGTCTAACAGCAAGAAACTGATGCTAGAAAGAAACTTTGGAAAGCAGTTGCCACAAGAATTAAACAGAGCAGAGATAGGTTCACTAAAATAATGCAAACTGATTATTTCTGTGAGGAAATTCTGGATCATAAAAGAGGAAAACTACTACAAAAGGCAGTAATACTAACAAACTGTATCCTTTTCTGGATGAGGAAGATATCATTAGAATCGAATCAATATTCAACTTGGCTTTTAGTAATAATACGGCAAGCCAAAGGTTCCCAGCAGATAATGGACAGCCTATCCAGACCAAGAATTAAAATTAGTTGACTGTTTTCGAACGTTGGTATAGACTATGCTAGTCCAATCGACATACGAATGTCAAACGGCAGAGGAAATAACTGTTACACATGAGTATGTATATGGTATACGTGTATTGTTTGTTTGGCTACTAAGGCAATTCACGTCGAGCCACTAAGCAACCTCATAACAAATGGATTTATCGCATCTTACAGTTTCATTTAGGCAGACGAAGAAGAACAGATTCCCACATTTTTTGCTAAATATTGGACGCGGGTCCTGAGTTACGGTAATGTCGAGATACAAATTTGAGTTAGCTGTTCAATTGGAATAACCACCAGGCGAGTAATAATTGAGCAGCGAGAAATTTGTCATCAAATACAAAAATAATTGGTTGGGAAATAATTGGACGAAGGTCCTGGGTCACTCAAGTTGTGGGTTGAAGAAGTTATTGATCCGGAACAAAAAATTAGAGAAGTAATGATCGGAAAAACCATAGTAATACCAAATAACGACGATAGAGTTCAAATTAAAGCACTAACTCTCTCGAATAAATAAAAGCAATCAAAAAAGGGATAAGTATCGGAAATGCGAACAGAAAAACCCGATGAGAAAAGCCAATACAACAGAGCAACAGGAAATAATAGAACAACTTACGCAGAACTGAACACAAGATCTCACTAAGAAGCAGAAAAATGAAGGACCACTATGGTTCAACACAGAACTGATACCGGAAAAGAGACACCAATCTGCCAAGTACTAAGAAGATTTCCTTTGGCAAAACAAGAAGAGAGCCGCAAGGCTATCGAGCCATCGAGCAGTCCGCGAACCTAACGGATAGTTATCCTTTATCACGAATAGGTGACAATTTAGACACATTATCGGGCGCTACAATGCTCTCCACACTGGACCTTCAAAGTGACTATTAGCAGGTATAAGTTCAAGATGAAGATTATGAGAAAGCGGCATTGTGTAGGCAATGGATTCTAGCAATTTAATGTAAGGCCATTTGGATTGAGTAATGCCCCAATGACTTTTGACCAATTAATGAACCACGTACAAAAGGAGTACATTGAAATACAATCCGCCAGGTTAAAGTTAAGTCCTAAGAAATGTTCGCACTTCAAAACCGAGGAAAAGTATTTAGGTTGCAAAGTAACCGCTAAGGAAAAAAATGGCCTATACCCAAACATTTACATGAAATACGAAGCTTCTTTAGATTGTGTACCTGTTATAGACGATTCGGGCGAGGATTCGCCAATGTTGCAAAAAGTTTACTCTAGGAAGAACAAGCCGTTTGAATGCAAGGTAGAACAAGAGGTTTCATTCGTTGAGTTGTTTCCGTAGCTATACACAGCACCAACACTTGCGTATCAGACACACATCGGGAAATTTATTTTGGATATCGATGCAAGCAATGAAAGTATAGTAGGAGTGTTGTCATAAGAAATCGATGGTCGAAATCGGGCCACTGCATATTACGAAAAGATCCTATCGAAACCGGGAGTTAACTATTGTGTGACGAGAAAATAATTATTGGCTGTAGTGGAATGCGTAAAACAGTGTTATAAATACCTTTACGCCTATACCAGGGCAATACGTTACTACAATTTAAGAACAGATGGCACGTTGGATCGAACATCTGCAAAACTGCAACTTTGGTATCGAACATTGAAAAGGAAGCGAACATGGAAATGCTGACGCATTATCAAGGCGGCCAAGTCAAGTTGAATGTCAACATTGCAGATAAATGGAAGGAAAGGAGGATAAAAACGATGCATGGCTTATGAAAGTGCTATCCGATGAGGGCTAGACGGATGAATCAATCCGAATGGTGCAGTTACGAGACGCAGATTTATCAATAATATTGCGTATAAGGAAGGGGATCGTCGATCAACATGGATGAGATTTCCAATGAGATACCTGTAGTAAAGGCCTATTCAGCACAGTGGCAAAGCGTCTGTTGGAGAATGGCTGTTTAAAATGAATATGAAAGAGCTCGGGCACTCACAAATATTCGTCAATTATTATATTGCTCCGGATGTACAGTCGGTAGTAGGGGGGTGTAAAAAACGTGATCAATGTGCAGCTGTGAAAGGACTGAAGCGAAAATGTCGAGGATTAATGAAACAATACAACGCGGGCGCATCACTCGTGAGAATCGCGATAGACGTGGCAGTACCGTTCCATATTACGGTAAGAGCTATGTCTTAGTGATAGTTGACTATTTCAGCAAATGGACGGAGGTGTAAGATGGTGGGAATTCACTCAGAGCACGAGCGACTGGTTTGGTTCTACAATTCCCAGCGAAGAAAAGCGTTATTACCGAAGCTTCATCCAGAGTATGGGAGGAGACATGTACTGTAATCTCAAAGATAAGCGACTTGGTTTACAGAATAAAGAAAGGGCAACGAGAAAAACCCAGAGTACAGCATTTGGAACAGTTGTCACTATACAGAGGTGGGGCAGTTTGGATTTTATTCGGGGCGCCCAGGCTTAGGGTCGGGGGTAATGTTACGATCTCGCCTATTGGTTTGTTGGGCAAACAATTCAGCGTGGGCAGACACTTATTCACAGAAAATTGTTCATTTCTGGTTTAGAAAATTATTAATTTTCTTTTTTGTAAGTTTAGTGATATATAGTGTTACGACTGTGTTGTCTGTAACAAGACATAATATTCGTTTACGCGTGACATCCCCATATTTTGTTAGATTTTATGTTTTTACTCTCGGTTTCTTGCCTCTGTGTTGTTGGTGTCTGAACGCGTTCCGTGTGGAGGGATTCTCGTATGTTTTTGTTCGTTTGGTTGGTAGTAAAACAAAAAAATGGGAGAGAGAGAGAACAATGCATCGAGTGTGTGCAAAGTAAAACGTTTTGGAAGAAATGTTTTTCTTATATGTCTATCTCCCTTATATCAACGAAAATTTGATATAAGGGAGAGACAGAGAAGAGAGATTAATTTCTTCTAGAACGTTTTACGAGTTGTGCGGCGTAAGAATTTTTTTTTGGTCGCCATTCGAGTTTTGATTTTTGTAAAGTAAAAGTCTGGTTTGGTGTAGTTTTTGATTTTTGATTCGAGTTTGGTCTTGAAAAAAATAAAGTCGAGTGTAAAATGTCGTGGATAATTTTTTAGTTTTTTGGAATGTGATTAAAGTAATGTTATCAAGTTTTTGGTATTAAAAATAAAAATAAATTGAAAAGTTCGATATTTCGAATGTATGTAGAGAATAGACTATAAAAACTTGTTTTATATAAATTTTTTGTGAAAGCAAAGGTGTTATTGAACAAACACAAAATAAAAATTATACGAAATAATAAATAAAAAAAAAATAAAAAAATATTTTGCGATAAATTCGGCGTGAGTGTTTTTGTCGAGTACAATATTGGTGCAGGTCCCTAAACTTTTGACGGGAGCATTCTGGATTTAGTTTGGTTGTTGTAAAGTGACTCGACGTAATAGAATTTGGCATTGGGGCGCTTTGACGTTAAATTTAATTGGGTGTGCGCCTAACATCTCAACGGTTGTCGCGATTGGGTTTGGTGTACACCATTTTGAAGAACAATTTTCGGTGGTATATCAAGGCCATTTATTTCATTAACCGTTTTCTGCGGGACAACGCCCGATATTTTTTGTTTGGGGGTTAACGGCAGTTTGTAATCGAGTTAATTACACGGTGCTTAGTCGGCGAGAGGATACAATTATAAAATTGGTTTATTGTGTCATAAAATTTATCCGGCGGGTGCCGCATCAGTACGGGTGGCAACAACAACCTCGTGGCCAATCGCAAATTGCAGTTACAGTTTTTCAAGACAACGCCCAACGTTGCAACGGTATCGGCGATACAACGCCTAATTTATTTTGGGTGGCCAGTTGAGGCCACTCTTATTTTCGATAAGGCGAGACAACGCCCAACGTGTGTTTTTGGCGGCCAATCAAGGCCAGTTTTTGTGTTGGTATATTTCGGTGGTCTGCCGCAACTAACGGTAGCCAACCGGCTATTGTTACTTTTGATTTTTTTTGGTATCGGGGAGAGGCCCCGCAACTAACGGTAGCCAACCGGCTATTGTTACTTTTGATTTTTTTGGTATCGGGGAGAGGCCCCGCAACTAACAGTAGCCAACCGGCTATTGTTACTTTTGATTTTTTGGTATCGGGGAGAGGCCCCGCAACGCCCGGCCGCGCAAGGCCGCAACGGTTTTTTTTATTAATTAATTAAGGTACGATTTTTTTGATTTTTTTTATCTTTTAAATTTTATTTATTTCCTAAATTTTTTTTTACTAAATTTAATTTTTATATTTTGTAATCGAGCGCCGCACAGCGGGTGCACGCTCGATGCGCATTGTTTCTTTCTCTCTCGTTTTCCCGCTTTCTCTCGTTCTTTCTCTTTTTTCTCTTTCTTCTTTGTTCCACGTGGGAAGTGAGTCGCTTTATTTTTTTTGTGTTTTTGGGTTTAAATAAACAATAAATAAAATGAATACTTAAAATTTTTTGGGTTCAGTGTGATGGGAGCGGAGACTCCCTCTGTGTCGGTTTAGTGTTTGCGGTCCCTTGGTGCCCGCATCCAATTCCGTAACCAGGGCTTGGCCCCGTTTGAATTCGGATGGATGCGCGCACCAAGGCACCTCTACCGTTATTATTATTATTTTAATTTATTTTGATGATTCGGTTCGTTCCTCAGATTCCGGCCGACGAATTTCGGCGGAACATCGGTGTTATTATTATCATTTGCGTTTTCCCATTTTTTTTTTTTTTTATAATTATCTGTTAATCACGGTGTAGGCCAGGAGCCCTGCATGCCTCAAACCCCACGACCTACGCACTTCTCCGCTGAGAACGTAGCCGGCAAAACATCACCGTGGAGGCCTCTGCAGGAGCTTAGTGAAAATCTGCAGGTTGGCAGTAGCCAGCCTGTAACAGTGGCGCCCAAACCATTTCGCGAATTTTGATAATTTTTTTATTTTTATTATTTGTAGCTTCACTCCCTTTGGCGTGCGCGTCCAGTGTCGAAACCGGTGTTTCGCATTGTTTGAATTCGCATGGACGCGCACACCAGAGCCAGTCTCCCGGTTGACATTCCTTATCTACGATCGCAACCAGCACGGGCTGTTTGATTGCGCGTAGATGGGGGGTGTCATCCCCTATTCTTCAGACATCCGACTTCCGAGCTCTTTCCCATTTCCACTATGTTGTGTCCGATTGTGGTGGAGCTTGGATGTCATTTGTCTGGGGTTTAGCTTAGCTTCATTTTCCTTGCCCCGAAATTTCTCGACCGAAATTTGAGGAACAACAACTGTTATTATTATTTTATTATTATTATTTCTTTATTATTTTATTATTTAGCTGACACGGAGTGGGGTTTCCACTCTCATCATACCATCCGTATCGTGGTATTAATTAAAAAATTTTTTTTTGATAAACTTTATTTGTTTATTTGATATTTTGATATTGTTTTTGATTTTGGTTTATAGATCTATGGGTTGTATTGGAACCCTCGGGTTTATTAGTATTTCATTTTGATTTTATTTTCCTTTTTCCTTTGTATCTCTTGAGTATCGGCCTCCTGCCTGCATACCGTTGGGTGTGTTGGTAGTTGCTTGAATTGTTTTTTTTTTCGTATCGTTTCAAATTTCAACGAGCCCCTCCAAATTAGGTTCTCATCGAAAAGCGCCACTTTGGGGGGTATCTCGTCTTCCGTCGTTAAACTAACCGTGGGAATACGGGACCCACAAACCACCACAAGGTAACCATTCCTTCCTTTTTATTATTACCTTATTTGTTTTTTTTCTTGCTACTTTGCCTCCTTATCTGGGTGTGTTGGTAGTTTCATTAGCTACGTTATTATTATTATTCACAATTTTTTATTTTTTGTCTTTATTTTGTATGAATCCGAATCTGTGGTTGGTTATCGCGGTTTAATTCATGCGTTGAATTATGTATTATTATGTATTAAAATGATTTTAACGAGCCCCCCAAAATAGGTTCTCATCGAAAAGCGCCATTTTCGGGGGTATCTCGTCTACATCCGTCGTTAAAAAAATTGTGGGAATACGGGCCCCACGACCCCTTTATAAGGTAACCATTCCTCTTATTATTATTCGTCTACATATTATATTTCGTGTTTATATTTTTTTATATTATCTAGTTATAGTGGGTGTGGAATATCCTTAGTTGTAATTTCCTCTAATTTAAAACCTTCCGTTTGAGTTAGAGTTATTTTGAATTAAAATTTTTGTATTTTTATAAATTTAATAAAGACTACGTTATTGTTCCTTGCCATACTCAATCGAGCAAGAATATTTTCTTATCCCTACATCATCCAACATGGACATAACATTTTTCGAGCAAGACGAATTGGAGCAAAGCTATATTGATGGACCATTATTGTCTGAGAGTGGCCTCAGTTTCACGGGATCTCCCTCGGGAATCAACATCGACATGTTTTTATTCCAAGTGGACACCATCGCTTCATCTCGGGGATTATCCGAACAAATTTTATTGTTAGAGCTCCACACCATTCTAAAAGACCTCGCGTTGCAGTGGTACTGGACATTTCGTAAACACAACCCGCACGCGACCTGGTCAGAACTACGAAGCGGAATTATCGAGCGCTTTCAAGATCGTCGCACTAACTACGAAATCCGCAGAATGGTCGAAGCCCGGAAACAGCAACCAAACGAAAGCTTCCTAGATTTCTTTGATCAAATGTGGACTCTTACACTACAATGTCGCACACCGTATTCCGACGAAGAGCTCATTCAAATTTTGATGAACAACATGAAGCCTACGCTACAATACCACCTTACAGATCGTCGGTTCAGCAGCATCAACGAACTAATCAAAAGCTGTTCTGCTTGGGAGGAGTCTTTCCGGCGGCTCAAAGCTCCGGCGGATCCTGCAATCCATCCACGACGCGTGATCAATGAGTCATCAGGCAGTCCGTATGATGATGCTGGAGCGTATGACTCGTACGAGAATTACCCCTTTACTGATGTACTACCTGATAACTCAGCATCCGCAATTCACACGGAGAGCAGGTTTCCATCGGCAGTGGCGAGACGTCTTGGCGGACAAGTCCCAGCAGACAGTTCGAGGTTAGTTTACAGACAACAACCCAGTTCTGCACGATGTAGACGAAGTGGCGATGAACGAATTCCTCAATCAAAGATGTCGGAAAACTTGAGCAGTAGTTCTTGGAGAGATACCCCGAAAACCACCACAACCGCAACCCAGACTGATGTTACCACGGACAAATCCACTCAAACCGATTCTGGAGGATGCAGCGAGCAATACGGACGCGGAAATCCGCTCCTATTCGAATCCGACGAAGAATTAAGCTCGTCTGCCAGTAATGATTCCTTTCCCGATCCTTTGTCCTTATCCAATTCCCCTTCCCTTCCTGTCGCTCTTAAATTTTTCTATAATGCCCCATCATTGGCAAAGTTAGATCGTTTAAAGCGTTCAAAAAAATATTGGAACCGTCGCGGCGCAATGAGAAATGACGTGATTTCCTCCGTTCTATTCTCCGAGGGTAGTGACACTCGGCCTTACGCCCAGGTCTTAATAAATAAGATTCCTTTTAAGGGTCTTCTCGACAGCGGGGCGAGTGTCAGTGTTCTCGGGAGTGGATCGGAGAAACTTCTGTCAAATCCTTTTGTTGAATTCCATAACTTTCCTTCCACTATAACTACCGCGAGTGGCCAAGTCCAACGAGTTTTTGGTTATATCCGAGCTAACGTCGAATTTAACGGAGTCACTAAATTTATGAATTTTCACGTTGTCCCTTCCTTGGAACAACCGCTTTATTTGGGTATCGATTTTTGGAATCGTTTTGGAATTTCCCCAAAAATCTCCGCGTTGAATAATTCGGACGAATTAGGTGAAACTACCAACACACCCAAATTCCATATTTTAACATCTGATGATCGTCGTAAATTGGATCTCATTCGCGAATCTTTTCCGAGCAGCGATATTTTAGGTTTGGGCCACACATCCCTCATCACTCATATGATCGATGTCGGTTCCGCAAAACCAGTCAAACAACGTTTTTATTCCGTGTCCCCAGCTATCCAGAAACTCATGTATGCCGAGTTGGATAGGATGTTGTCTTTGGGGGTTATCGAGGAGTCACAAAGTTCCTGGTGTTCACCGGTCACGTTGGTGCGTAAGGCCAATGGGAAAGTTCGTCTGTGCTTGGATGCTAGAGAACTGAACAAGGCAACCGTCAAGGATGCGTATCCGCTGCCCATAATCAACGGATTGTTGGGTCGTTTGGGACACACCCGATTCATTTCGGCGATTGATTTAAAGGATGCCTTTTGGCAGATCCCACTCGACCCAGCATCCCGCGATAAAACAGCGTTTACGGTTCCTGGACGGCCCTTGTATCAGTTCAAGGTGATGCCGTTTGGCTTGTGCAACGCACCACAGACGCTTTGTCGCTTGATGCACCGCGTGATCCCGTACCAGCTACACGATAAGGTCTTTGTGTACCTCGATGACCTTCTGGTCACATCCTCCACTCTGGCTGAACATTTCGATTTGCTAAAACAGGTTGCTGGATATCTGAAGGACGCTGGTTTAACAATCAATTTGACCAAAAGTAAGTTTGTGTTGAAAGAAGTAGACTATTTGGGTTATATTGTGGGTGATGGCTGCCTCCGTACAAACCCAGATAAATGTAAAGCTATTCTGGAGTACCCTATTCCGAAAACGACGAAACAGATTAGACGTTTTCTGGGAATGTGCGGATGGTACCGTCGCTTCATTCCAAATTTCGCCTCCTTAGCTTCTTCTCTCACCGATCTTACTGGTAAAAACACTAAAGTATGTTGGTCTGCAGCTGCTGACTCTTCTTTTAATGCTCTCAAAACCGCCTTGTCAACGGCTCCTGTATTGACGCATCCTGATTATACAAAACCCTTTTTTGTTCAGTGTGATGCCAGTGCCGTCGGGGTCGGTAGTGTCTTATTTCAGGTGGACGCCGAGGGGGTAGAGCGGCCCATTGAGTTTTATTCCCATAAGCTCAATGCGGCGCAGCGAAACTACTCGGTGACCGAGCTGGAATGCTACGCTGCCGTCCTCAGCGTGCGAAAATTCCGTCCCTACGTGGAAGGTTATCCGTTCGTCATTTACACTGACCATTCCAGTTTGCGCTGGCTAATGAGTCAAAAAGACCTCTCCGGACGTTTGGCGAGATGGAGTCTTAAACTCCAAGCGCTGGATTTTCAGATTGGATACCGCAAAGGTTCAGTTAACGTTGTACCTGATGCGTTGTCTCGAGCTTTTCCGGATGAATCCGCTCCTTGTGAGGATGATTCCGAAAGTAAGAGCACGCCTGATCCTGGTGTTCAATTTGGAGATCCAGCCTTGTCGAGTAAAAATATCGACCCTTCCGTGAATGCGTTAATACCTTCTTCAGTCCCCATTCTACACGTTGATCAAAATTCGGTTGCGTTCCAAGATCCAGATTACGTCGATCAGATCGCGAAAATTCGTTCATTAAAAGACTGTTCGCACAACTACAAGATCCAGGATGATAAACTATTAATATCCCCTTCCTTCGGTTTTAAATATACGGATACCGATCTTTCGAATTGGAAACTTGTTATTCCTAATTCCTTAACTTCAACGCTTATCGAACAGGCTCACGTACCTCCCACTTCAGCACATTTAGGCGGCAGCAAAACTCTCGAGCGCCTTCAGCGTCAATTTTACTGGCCTCAAATGGCAAAACAGGTTAAACAATACGTTGCTAGCTGCACTAATTGTAAAATGAACAAAGCTGTTAATTTCTCTACACAACCAGCCATGGGAGCTCAGGTCACGTCAACTCGCCCGTTCCAAAAATTGTATGTTGATTTTTTGGGTCCGTATCCACGTTCGAAACTCGGTAATACCTGCATCGTTATCATCTTGGATCATTACTCGAAATTTGTCGTTGTAAAACCTCTACGGGAAGCGTCTGCTCTTTTGCTGTGTCGATTCTTAGAAAACGAAATATTTCTGTTGTTCTCGGTTCCCGAAATAATCACGTCCGACAATGGGAAGCAGTTCACCTCGAATCTATTTAAAGACTTGTTGGCTAAGTACGGCGTAACGCACATTCGAACGCCTTTGTATTCGCCTCAAAGCAACGCCTCCGAGCGTGTCAATAGAACTTTAATTGCTAGCATTCGATCATATTTGAGCGATCACGATCATAATTTGTGGGACAAGAATTTGCAAGAAATTGCAGCCGCGTTACGAAATGCTGTACATGATACGATACATTATTCCCCTCATTATGTCGTGTTCGGTCAACATATGTCGATGCATGGTTCGGATTATTCACTGCGACGATTACTCGATGAACATGATCCCAGCGAAGTCCAGGTATGGGCTAAGCCAGATCGAGTAAACCTCCAAAAAAATCGTATAACTCACTACTTACGCGTAGCACACGAAAAGGGGTCTCAACATTACAACCTGCGTAGTAATAAGCGTTCTTTTCGAGTTGGCCAACCCGTCTTTGTACGATCTTTTGTTTTGAGCGATGCGGTGAATAAATTTTCCGCCAAATTGGCTAGCAAATTTAAACCCGCGGTAATTTCCGGTAAAGTAGGACAAGTGGCGTACGCAGTCGAAGATCTGAGTGGCAAAAACCTAGGTACTTACCACCTTAAAGACATTCGTGCCTAATCATATCGCCCACCTCGTTTGTTTACATCGTTTGTTATCTCGATCCCATTGTTTGTTTTAGGCCCGGCTTATGAGACGTCTCAGGGTGTGGGACGTTCCCACGTTTGTTACGACTGTGTTGTCTGTAACAAGACATAATATTCGTTTACGCGTGACATCCCCATATTTTGTTAGATTTTATGTTTTTACTCTCGGTTTCTTGCCTCTGTGTTGTTGGTGTCTGAACGCGTTCCGTGTGGAGGGATTCTCGTATGTTTTTGTTCGTTTGGTTGGTAGTAAAACAAAAAAATGGGAGAGAGAGAGAACAATGCATCGAGTGTGTGCAAAGTAAAACGTTTTGGAAGAAATGTTTTTCTTATATGTCTATCTCCCTTATATCAACGAAAATTTGATATAAGGGAGAGACAGAGAAGAGAGATTAATTTCTTCTAGAACGTTTTACGAGTTGTGCGGCGTAAGAATTTTTTTTTGGTCGCCATTCGAGTTTTGATTTTTGTAAAGTAAAAGTCTGGTTTGGTGTAGTTTTTGATTTTTGATTCGAGTTTGGTCTTGAAAAAAATAAAGTCGAGTGTAAAATGTCGTGGATAATTTTTTAGTTTTTTGGAATGTGATTAAAGTAATGTTATCAAGTTTTTGGTATTAAAAATAAAAATAAATTGAAAAGTTCGATATTTCGAATGTATGTAGAGAATAGACTATAAAAACTTGTTTTATATAAATTTTTTGTGAAAGCAAAGGTGTTATTGAACAAACACAAAATAAAAATTATACGAAATAATAAATAAAAAAAAAATAAAAAAATATTTTGCGATAAATTCGGCGTGAGTGTTTTTGTCGAGTACAATATTGGTGCAGGTCCCTAAACTTTTGACGGGAGCATTCTGGATTTAGTTTGGTTGTTGTAAAGTGACTCGACGTAATAGAATTTGGCATTGGGGCGCTTTGACGTTAAATTTAATTGGGTGTGCGCCTAACATCTCAACGGTTGTCGCGATTGGGTTTGGTGTACACCATTTTGAAGAACAATTTTCGGTGGTATATCAAGGCCATTTATTTCATTAACCGTTTTCTGCGGGACAACGCCCGATATTTTTTGTTTGGGGGTTAACGGCAGTTTGTAATCGAGTTAATTACACGGTGCTTAGTCGGCGAGAGGATACAATTATAAAATTGGTTTATTGTGTCATAAAATTTATCCGGCGGGTGCCGCATCAGTACGGGTGGCAACAACAACCTCGTGGCCAATCGCAAATTGCAGTTACAGTTTTTCAAGACAACGCCCAACGTTGCAACGGTATCGGCGATACAACGCCTAATTTATTTTGGGTGGCCAGTTGAGGCCACTCTTATTTTCGATAAGGCGAGACAACGCCCAACGTGTGTTTTTGGCGGCCAATCAAGGCCAGTTTTTGTGTTGGTATATTTCGGTGGTCTGCCGCAACTAACGGTAGCCAACCGGCTATTGTTACTTTTGATTTTTTTTGGTATCGGGGAGAGGCCCCGCAACTAACGGTAGCCAACCGGCTATTGTTACTTTTGATTTTTTTGGTATCGGGGAGAGGCCCCGCAACTAACAGTAGCCAACCGGCTATTGTTACTTTTGATTTTTTGGTATCGGGGAGAGGCCCCGCAACGCCCGGCCGCGCAAGGCCGCAACGGTTTTTTTTATTAATTAATTAAGGTACGATTTTTTTGATTTTTTTTATCTTTTAAATTTTATTTATTTCCTAAATTTTTTTTTACTAAATTTAATTTTTATATTTTGTAATCGAGCGCCGCACAGCGGGTGCACGCTCGATGCGCATTGTTTCTTTCTCTCTCGTTTTCCCGCTTTCTCTCGTTCTTTCTCTTTTTTCTCTTTCTTCTTTGTTCCACGTGGGAAGTGAGTCGCTTTATTTTTTTTGTGTTTTTGGGTTTAAATAAACAATAAATAAAATGAATACTTAAAATTTTTTGGGTTCAGTGTGATGGGAGCGGAGACTCCCTCTGTGTCGGTTTAGTGTTTGCGGTCCCTTGGTGCCCGCATCCAATTCCGTAACCAGGGCTTGGCCCCGTTTGAATTCGGATGGATGCGCGCACCAAGGCACCTCTACCGTTATTATTATTATTTTAATTTATTTTGATGATTCGGTTCGTTCCTCAGATTCCGGCCGACGAATTTCGGCGGAACATCGGTGTTATTATTATCATTTGCGTTTTCCCATTTTTTTTTTTTTTTATAATTATCTGTTAATCACGGTGTAGGCCAGGAGCCCTGCATGCCTCAAACCCCACGACCTACGCACTTCTCCGCTGAGAACGTAGCCGGCAAAACATCACCGTGGAGGCCTCTGCAGGAGCTTAGTGAAAATCTGCAGGTTGGCAGTAGCCAGCCTGTAACAATAGGTTTAAGTAGTAGCTTTAGAGGTAGTTTTATGATAGTTTTGTGGTATTGCAGATTATATTACTATAGAAGAACCGTCAAAAATATTACTTCTGTATAAATCCCGGTGAGTCTAAAATCGGTTTACAAATTTGCATTTTTAAGTTGTGTGAAGTATTTTGAAAATTATTTTCAATATTTTCACGAATATTCCAGAGGCGGTGTAAATTAAGAGGTAGGTTGGTGTTTAAACGTCAAATTCTATCTGTCCCTTTACCACGTATACATATATGTAAATGAGAATTGCGAATCATGTTTGGGCTAAATTTTCCTATATGTAGAAAGAAACATTCATTACCATGAAAGCTTATTATTTTCCGAGGATTATAGTAAATTGTAAGTGATAGCCGAATAGTCGTACATCATGTCTTGTATTCGAACTAAATTATTTAAATTTGTTGCTCGAAAACCAAATTATATGTAATAAATTCTCTCGATACTAATGAAGTAAGAATCGTCATTAAAATTGTGCCACACCAAACTCAATAAAAATTACAAAAATAACATTGTTTTAATCGTATAGTAAATTACTAGGGTTAAGAAAATTTATTGAATTCCTTCCAATCGAACCAATTGATTGTCGGGTACATTTAAATTACTTTTCTCTTATAGGTTTCAATTTTATTTATATTTTTTTTTATTGTTTATATGGAAATTAATTTTCTCTATATTTTCAATAAAATGTTTCCAGTTGCTTTTAATTATTTTTCTCCATTTAAATTTCATTAAAATTATCAAATGACTTAGAAAAACTACCATTAGTTCCCTTCAAAACTTAATCCTTTCGAAATGTTTATTGTGTTAAATGAATTAAAAACTAACTATAAAAATAAAACTAATCCAAGACGTAATTTTTAATTTAAAGAAAATAATTAAATAAATGTCCGAAAACATAAAATTGTAACACAGCATAAAATACAATGTCTACGGTGTTGTGAAAATTTATTAGAAATTCGGAAGAACCAAAAGGCGAGAAGACGAACAGGATAAAAATTAATCTTAGGTTTCAGACTTAATTTGGACGATATCAATCAAATAGTGACACGTTTTAGTGAACTTAATTATTTATACAGATAGTTTGATTCAGAAAAACAATTCTCGGTTTTCGTTGAAACAAGTAAAAAATATGATTACAATTTTTATCATGATTTTTCTTCGTTTTTCCTTTTTATTCTGTATCCATGATAATGATTATTATAATGATAACAATTATACGATGATTTGAAGATGTTTTCAATGTTATTTTTTCCCAAGAATATAATTAAACATTTCCAAAAAAATAAAATTTAAATTTTCTTAAAAATAGAATTGTTGTTGCTGTTTTTATCATTAACTCACCCAAAAAAACATCATCATACTGTTCTGCAACTGGAAAATTGTATTTAAATAAAATTACAAAAACAAAAAATGAAAATGAGGAACCGAAAATTAGTCAAAAAAATTGAGTTCGGGTTTTCGTTTTTTCGGGTACTGCTTTTTCTTCATCATCGTCTTCATTCAGTTGGTTCTTTGGCAGGAAAATCAATAAATTATATATTTTTATTATTACTGAAGCTCACAGCAAGAGAGAGACTGATATATTATAGGGAACAAAAAAATTTTGGCAATTTTTTATGCGGTTTGTTATTTTTTGTTTCTGTGTAGAATAATTTGAAATTTATATGCTGGTTTTAAATTTACATAATAAGTTTTATACAAAAAATACGTAAGAAACACAAATTTGGAATAATAAAACTTTCGAAAGACAGTTCGATTTTTTTTTACTTGCATCAAAGATTATGATATTGATTTTTTGGAAGTTCATTCATGTGCTGATTTATACAAGTTGAATGAATTTAATTGCAAATTTTGGTTACTAAAGTTACATAATGGGTGTGCGTTCGAAATGAGTACGCTTTAAAATAAAATACGTATTATTAGATAAAATTAAAAATTATGATGGTCAGGTAATTTACGATAAATTTTGTGAAAACGGGGCACAGATGATGATTAAAATTATCAAAATTTCTTAATTTCTAATTTTTATCTCAATTGTAAATTGTATAAGTGTCGGACCCGATTGATTGAAAAAACTATCAAATAACTTAATACTAGAGATGTTCACAGAATCACGTTTATATTTTTGGATAGTTCAAAGATTCGACAATATCGATAGTTTCGAACAGGGTTCGGTTATGTTGACTTTTACTGTGACATACTTAAAAGTTTCATGCATTTGAATAAATTTTAAAATCTTATTTCACCGATTCTAGAAATGTTCACGATGTACCACCTAAGTCAAAACTCAATGAGTATGGTGTACGGCTAGAATTGTGGTCATATTTAATCCTTCCGCGTGGAATGAGGTACCGTGTACGTCATACATAACATCCTCTCTACTGCGGAGTGACGTACACGTGTACGTGATTACAAAATGCGAACTTTAACAAGGCACCGTGAACCATTTTAGATGCTATTTGTATAAAGTACATCCAGCACATTGTGCACAGATATTTTTTTAAAACAATAAAGTTAAAACTGTTTCAACTCGATCTTTTTTACGCGATTTCTTATCCGATTTTTTTTTTGAAATTCGACATGTACGATCTAAATGGAATTCTAAAATCATTTTTTGTTAAAACTCTGGTATATGGCCAATAGGGAAGTAGGCCATTTCTTATAGCCGATTTTGTTAAAATTCGACATGTCTAGGGTTTAAATTTCGAATATCCGAATATTGAATTATTCGAAGAGTTCGGGCGATTTCGATTATTTTAATAATTATTAATATTTTTTTTTTGTTTTTTTTAATAATTTATTGATATGTTTTAATAATAATTTTACATAAAAACTGCGCCGGTACCTTTATTTTTATTGTTGTTTATTGTGTTTCCTAAAAAACAACAGGACACACATTTAAAAGTTTTCGTTTAATTTTCCCTCCCGCAACTCACATAGTAATTGAAACTATTAACTCCCACGCGAAAGGGGTAACATGTCTGAAGACATTCTTACGTTTATCGCCCATCCCAGAAAAGCTCACGGGTTCTCTTTCATATATTCGAATCGATCAGAATTTTTTTTATATAGGTCGCATTCACCACATACATAGCGTTTCGACTAAGCTAACAGGTAATGTAGATGAAACCCCGTGAATATCTCTAGGATCGGTGAAATACAATTTGAAAATTTACTCATATCCAACGAACTTCTAAGTAGCACGAAAGCACAGTTAATTATATTATAACTAAACCAGTGTTTTGCAACCTTATTTTTTACATCTCATTTATATCAGAAATAAATAAAATTTTCTTGGCCTGTTCAAGTTAAAGGTCAATTTATAAATTTAGCATATGGCTCTTCAGAGTAATATGGGTATGTCCTCACTAGAGAGGCTGTATGGCCCTCCGTTGGGAAACACTGAACTGAACCATTCTCATTTCAATGTTAGAACTTTATCTATGCTATCTCAAAATACATTCAAAAATCTATGAACATCTCTAAGAGCGGTAATAGAAAACTTGGAAAATAGACTGAAATCAAAACCACAGTTTTGTAAAATACGCTCGACAGTTAAAGATTATCATAATATATAAATCCCGTTCTCCGTGCACAAATGGGGGTGGATTTGGCTATTCGGTCATATAGGTGACCCCATGAACATTTCTGGGATCAGTGATATAAAAGCTTGTATTTTTTAGAATATTAGAATTTTTAGTAGATTTTATCATAATGTTCTCGTATTTATCTCAAATCGTTAGAAAATTCTTTAATCTTTACAACGACACTATCAGGGTCCCAGGAAATTTTCTAATATAAGAGTTAAAGAAAATCTAAAATGTTTCAATTTCACTATAAGATAAATCAAATTGGAATTTAACAGTGTACATTTTTGGTATGTATTTCACGATCATTAAGTTTTATCATTAAATAAATCAGTATTAGTAATTTTAACCGGAGCCCTCTAGCCAACAGATCATGCCTGGGATATGGTCCGCTGCCCGTTTTCAACCGATTGTGTGACGTTGAATATTATTTAGACAACTATAGAATGACTTTGGTCAACTAATTTTTTAAATTCTCGCACAGATTTTCCAGTCCGTTTCATATTAATTATTATTTGGCGTTCTTCATTGGTAGTTTCCTTTTTAACATCGGCCGAACGCCTCGCAATCGTTATGTTTTAGTTTGTATACGCTCGTATTCAATATGAAAGAGGTTATAAATATGAAGGACCAACTCGATATTAAAATAATTATGAAACATAATTTATGCAAATAATTTAAAAAAAAAAATCAAGGATCGTACTAAAAGTGTATAATCATTTTCGTTGCAAAAAATTCTTGATTAGTTTCTTTTTTTTATTATAAACGGTAAATGAATTTTTATTTTGGATTTTTGGATTTGTGAATTTGTAAAATAATTTAATCTAATAAAAAACTGCAAAATAAGTTCTATAATCCCTATATTTTGTAAATTTTTCTCAAAATCAGGGTATATGATCATTTTCGTTACTGACTGTATAATTCCTTTAGTTTGATACGAATTATGTTCATGCCTCTCCCATGCATACATAACTCTTAAGTATTCGTCCACAAAATGTTAACAAAAATAATTTGAGTTTAAACGGTGAGTGATGAAATAAACATCAAGAGAATATTTTTAATATTCATGAGAAGAAAAAATTAACTTTCTCGCGAAAAATAAAATCCCTTATTTTTCGATTTTTTCGTTTTCCTGTGCTTGTTTGCAAATAATACTCAATTTTATAACAAATGCAGTGCAACACTCTCCGGAGTTTTTTGATCTCTGACTATGACCCTCTATCAGAGTGCAGAATTCATGGGCCGACCCATCTTCCATCCTTCCAAGGTTATTGGCGGGGCACTTAGCAAATTACTTGCAAGTGCCTGTTCAATGGAAATCAAATTTCTTAGTTCGAAGTAAAATATAAGAGTATTTTGATGGAATAGTTGTGAGTAGCTACTCCAGCCAATAGAATCTTACTAACATGTAAGGCAGACTAATTCATTATATTTTTCGATGCCGCATAATTGAGTAACAGTCTACTCATATAAACTGAAAATCCCAACTCAATGTATTAAACTTTTGATGCACAAAACTGCATTTACAAAATTATTCAGATATTTATATAATTTCAACAGAAGGAAGGAAGGAAAATGAGATGAAAAAGACATACCAACAAACATTTACATTAGTAAAGGGAAAAACTATTTTAAAATAAAAAATATGACTCTTCATTGTTTGACAAAAAAAAACTTTGTTATCATAGAGTTTATGTTTCTTAAAAAAATTAATTGTTTTGTAATTAATATTACAATATAATATCTTCTGTATACAAAATCAATAATTTGTACTTTCGTATCTTAGATCTTATCACCGCAAAACTAAAACTGTTTATATGAACTTTATGATCCCAATGGAAAATTTTCCAAGTGAAAATTAGTCTTATACATGCTCGTAAACTACCTATTCTTATAGTACACAAAAGTATACTCAAAGGAGTCGAACAATAAAAATTATCTGATCTACACACACACATACAACCGTTTAATATATTATGCTTATACTAACAAAACATTTAGTTTATATAAAATAAAAACATATTTCTTCAAGATTTCTATAAAAGATATTAGGAAAAAAAGTAAAAAAATTAGGATAAAACTTTTTTTTTTTTTTTTTCATATTCTGAAATATTCTTTTTCACAAAGTCTAGACAATTTTGGTTATTTATTGTATTGTTATACACAAAAACTTAATAAGAAAAGAATGTTATATACTTTCTATTAAAAGGTCTCAAAAATTATATAAATTTTTTGTCATTTTGAAAGAGAGACACGAAACTGGACAATTTCTTAAAAAAAAATCACACACACACACACCGATGTTGATGATACATGGATATCAATTGCTTGGCAACCTTTATTAAATTTTATACGAATAAAAATATTTATTTAACAAGAAAAGTTTAAAGCTCCGGGAGAATTGAGAAACCCAATATTAATTACCAAATCATTTTCAAAAAAAAAAAAAAAAACTTCCATAATTTTCCCGTTGTTCGGTCGGTATTCTTTAAAAATTCTATCAAAAACAACAAACCAAAAAATAAAATACTGAAACCGCATTTTTCAATCATTTTATTTTTCTTACGATTTTATAACCTTCATTTTCCAAGGATTTCACAATTATATTATTCCATTTTGTATTTTAATTATTTCAATATTTTGTATCGAAATAAATTGGAAATTTGTTTTTTTTATTTTCCTCATAATGTACTCCATTTATCGATGGATTTGTGTATTAATTTAAAACGTTACCAATTTCCTTGTAAATAATTTTAGCAATAAATTTCTATATCGACAAAATAAAATAATTTTTAAAGAAATACTAATATTTTTTATTTGTTTATTATTTATCCGAAAATAAATTAGAAATTAGGGACACACCCTTAATTTTATATTCCTTTGACAAAAAAAAAATTATATCGGCAATGCCCACTAAAACAAAGTGTTAAAAAATATATAAGGAAGGGGTTTGAATATATTTTCTTTCTGGGTGACGAGACTTGAAACATGATATATCCAGAAGACGAAACTATATAATCGACCCGAATTGAGGATAAAGCAATATTAAATGTAATAAACTATATATTTTAGATAACTCGGCTATTTTTAACACAATTAAATTTTATGTATTTTCACTACTTGGGCCCATCCCTGATTTTTTATTTTTTTAGTAGTTTATTTTTATGGTTCATTCGGCTCATCGATACATACACTATAAAATAATGTCATGTTTATTTTAGGTGATGTTGGTGATGGCGTTTTATGTGGTTACATCTTTATGCCATAAATTTATTTGAATTCGTTTATTTATGGGTGGTATGTGTCTTAAAGATAGTAAACCATATATGTACTTGTGGTTAAAATTTTTATGGTATGTTAATTTGTTAATTATTGGTACGTAATGAAAAAGAAATAAATATTCACAATGCGATAACGTGACACGTAGCTGTGTAGCTACACAAATTAACGAAAAGTGTAACTTCTAAAAAGTGTAGCAATGGCAAAGTGTAAATAGTAAACTTTTACTAAAAAGATCTTCAACATTTTAAATTTGTAGTAATTCTAATCTAAAGATTGGGGTTATTAAAAAAATTAATTCTTTAAATGTTTGAAAGACATATGCGACATTATGGTCGGTTATAGAATCTCAGAATGGACATATGCCACCTACAATAGTGGACGACTTGAGCTGTTCAAAACAGTTTATTAAATCGAAATAAATGGTTTTCCTCCACACAAGTTTTAGGACGTAAATTTCATAAAAATTCAAATATTCTTCAAAATACTTATTACACTAAGGCCAATTCCAAGAATTTTAGGGATATTACCAAGTGAGGGCATATACCTTATAAAAGTGGATGAATTGTGCTGTTCAAAACAGTTAACCACGTAAAAATAAAAAGACTTGGGGTTCTCGATAATTTTTAAATCGATTAATTTAATGAATATGATCTTTATTATACCAATTTTTTTTATAATAAACCGTTCCATATTTTTCTGTTTATTTTGGGTGGTACGATTTTGGTCAGTCGTTGAGTAGCCAAGTTAGAGATAAACACAAAATAATTCTAATGAAACAAAAGAAAAAAGAAAATTCATAAAAAGTTAGTTAAAGCTTCTTTTTTATTGAGACGGCTTTGCGAGATTGTGATTGTGCAAGTGCATACAAATTATAAATAAATCGCAAGACTCATTTGAAGCGATAGTGTAATATAAAGGTGTTAAAAAACACCAAACGAAAATATTTTCAGTGGTTGAACGAAGTAAAACACCCAGTGATAAATTGTGTCCAGTGTAATTATGAAGCAGAACTTTGCTTAACCGTACAACTTTATATGATATGCATAGTGTTTACTTTAGTAGAAGAATAATTCTTATTGTGGTTTTATCTTTTTGGTGCACTTGGTGTTGGTATTTGGGTGCCAGTTTGCACGAAACAAGAAAATTTCGTTTCAAAATAATCTACCGCATGGTGTACGTCCACGATAACGCTCTATTTAAAATTCGTCATACAATATAGTACGATCGTCGCATCGTTGAGATTTTAAGTAGCTAACAGCCTCCAATCGTTTATATATGTAGTTAGCATTCAACAAGGGATTAATTACCGAATTTAAAAATTACTAGCGATCAAAGTGGACGGATTTGGTTCGTCGTTCAAAACATCTCAATTCACATGCACTTTGGATGAATATAAATACGTATAAATACGGATACAAAAATAGTTACGAACAACATTACGATCAACAGTTCATGATTATTACGTGCGTGATCGATCAGAAAGTGTGTCGTCATATCAGCTGACGTATTTCGCGATAATGATTGCGAATTTTATGTTAATATTTTTTTGTGCTATTCTTATTGAGTCAATCAACTTATAATAAAATTTTTTTTGATATTTTTTTTTAATTCGATTTTAGCTATACTTTTTCTTTATTCAATATTTGGTGTTGAAAGCTTTTCTTTCAATTTAGATTCAACAATTTTTTTAAGATTTCTGTGAGCTTAAAGTTAATTCGATTACATTTGTTTTGTAGTTCGGGTGTTTAGATGAATTTCCAATTTTATTCTTAATTTTTAGGTAAATATTTTCTTGAGCAATCATGTCTTGGAAGCGCTTTCATCAGCTACGATTATCAAGGTAATGTTTATGTATATATATATTTTGTGCCGTCAATTTATTTAATTTTTTTTGGGGTTAGAAATTATGACCCTTGTTAATCAAATGAATTTAAGCAGTTAACTTTACAATCTACAGAATGGTAATAATTATATGTATTCAATAATTTTTTTGGGTACAATAAATTTTGTCAACGTTTGAAATTTAATTATCGACTTTTTCTATTTTGTTTTTCTTTGTTGTGTTATCTAAATAAAAACTAAATGAATTCTTAAATTTACATTTCTGGCCATGAAGTGGGTGAGCTGAGCGCATTAGGTAAGTGCTTCTATCAATGATGCTTTCATTCGCCATAACGCAGCTGTGATCAATAAAACAAACACCCGCAAGACCAAATATTATAAACCTAAACCGCATGCACCGGCAGTGTTACGGCTTAAAACATTTTGTCACAGCAATTTTTTTTTATGTTAACAACAGCCATCTTCGTTTTTTGTCATTTCATTAGTTTATCTTTTTTTTAGACCAATGTTACAACTTCCATTCAACTAAACCTCGAATAAACTTTTCACAAATTTCTTAACTATTCGGCGTTATATACGCCACGTTGCGTATCCGATTCCAACATTTAATTAGTGTGAACGAATGTGTAAGTAAACCATAGTGATAATGTGGTAATATAATCAGTATTAACGTTTTTTGTACATTAAACTAATTCTGACCTAAAAAATATAACCGTGATCTGGTAAGCTAGATAGTCGTCTTTGCCACCTAATTCCTGCCAGATTTAATAATTTGCACCAATAGTTTTGAACAACATTTTGGTGGTACAATATCAGTTTCGAAATATTATCATAGCGTCAACAATTTTATATTTTGAACACTTGATTTGATTTGTTTCGAAGCGTAGTAAATTATTTTCGATTTTAATAGTGACCGTATTCGGGCTTAGTAGCACGGATCGGCGAATGATTGTAGCCATACATCGTTCCTATTATGTTGCTTCTGCCACTGTGCAATTTGATTATTTAATGGCAAAATAGAGATTTCAAATATTTTTAGCCCAGTGGAGCGCTTAAAGTTATATACTGGCAAAGCAAAAAACGATGCACGAACAAACAAAAGACTTATAGTGACGCAGCCGCACGGTAGGTATAACTCAATCATGTCTAAATTAAGGTTAGGTGGAAGATCAAACTTTTAATATTATTATTTTGCTAATATTATTATCAATGCTTCTGTGGGGACATTGAGTTTTAAAACTAAATATTTGGGGGAGCAATTATGAAACGACTGTTTGCAATGGAGTCTTTCGATATTTTTAAAACAGATTTTCGCTGAAGCTTAGTGCAACAATCGTTCAACAGATCGGTTCTTGAAGCTGTCATCAAGATCTTCCCAGAAATGGCATCTCTTACTAAGTGGTGAGTGATACTAAAAGTGTTCGATAAATTTAAACTTATAAAGCTTTATATAATAATAATAATTATATTAATGATATAATAAATTAAATAATTACATTGAACAAATCTCATTGGAGCTTAAATAAAAATTAATTGAGATTGGTTGATAATAAAAATAGTATCATTACAGTTAAAGCGCAAGATAAAGATTAAAGTTGAAACCGATCGAGTGATTTTTTAAACTTGTTGAACAAATTCTTTAATTAAAATATTCAAAAATCTAAATTTTTTGCTAAATAGAAAAACAGGTGTTTAATAAAATATGTTTATTAAGTGTAAGTGTGTTTCGTCAAGTACCTACGGCAAATAGTGTAAAAAGTATAAAGATTACCTAAAAATATATGATTTGGTCAAGTATTTATCAAATGTATCAAAACATGGACTAACTACATGTTTACTGATGTTGAAATTTATTATAAATGCCTTTAACCCCATTTACAATTTTGCTTTATGATACCGGTTTGTTCAGTAGGCATAAATTAATATCACTCCGTTTCTGAAAATCAGAGAGGTAATAAAATTTAAATCAATAATAATAATAATTTTGTCTAACACACTTCGTCATTAAACGCCTCACAACTAGAATTTTAATCGTTAATGCTTTATACCTCAAATTGTTTATTGAGACGATTGTGTCTTAAGAGTGTTCCGTACGGGAAGGGTAAGTAAGGTTAATTTGTGCAAGTTCGGCAAGCATCTGTGAGATGCATGTGAAGTTAGACCTATCTATAGTATAGAACTAACTTTAGGACTAGTTTAGGCTCAAACTTTACACGCTTGTATACGCGTTTGAAGTTAGAACTAGATCCTAACTCAACAAAAACAAACGATAATTTGTATGTAGTGGTTAAAAAATAAAATAAGAATGCCATTTAGGCGAAATATTGAATTTGTTAACAATTGTAATTTCAATTTATAATAAATAATCAGAAGTACATTATTAGGATGGGATATATGAATTTAGGATTTTCTTAAGAAATCGAATATCTCGAGACTTCTTGAATGAAAGTCTAGATTAAGACCACCTCCATTAAAAGCCATTTGAAAAGCTAATAATTTTTGCGCGATCAAATTAATTTTTTGCCATGCGTTACTAACCTGAGAAGTTAGGATTTTCTTAAGAAACTGAATATCTCAAGACCTGATCCGTTTATCAAGAATGTTATTATGTTTTTCGGAGTCCTAATCTAGACCTAACCGAAAAACATAATAACGTTCCTGATAAACATATTAGGTTTTGAGATATTCAATTTCTTAAGAAAATCCTAACTTCTCAGGTTAGTAATGCATGGCAAAAAATTATTTTGACCGCGCAAAAATTATTAGCTTTTCAAATGGCTTGGATTATAGATAGTCCTAATCTAGACCTATCCGAAAACTATAATAACGTTTCTGATAAACATATTAGGTCTTGAGATATTCAATTTCTTATTATCTCTTCTTCATTAATTGTAAAATATTAATTCTTTCAATTTATAATAAATAATAATAAATTATGTTTATATTAATGACACTGTGTTAGTTGAAAAATGTGACAAGCTGGGCACCCAGGGGGTAAACCTAATTCGAGTATGCTGAGTTCAATGGTGCTAGTCCCATTTTAAAGTTAGTCCTCATTTTTGAGATATCGCATTCGACATGTTTTGGCCCGGAGTCAAAATATACCTTCATGTTCACGTTGATAGCTCTTGAACCATTAAGATTTTCGTTATGATTTCTTCAGCAAAATTGTTGCGCAGATCAAGAACAACAACTTTGCCGAACATATCAAGACCGAAAAACCACATCTAATTTTTTTTTGCTTTTCATTTTGACGAAAAACACTGTTTTTATCATTTTTTTCAATTTGTTGAATTTAAATCGAGTGGAATCGATCGAATAAACAGCGCATCGACAAATATAGATACAATAGAAACTATTTAAAAGAAAGTTAATCGATTCAATTGGTTTTATGGTGATTTTTCCTAAAAAAAAATTCCTAAAAATTAACATTTTTCTTCACTTTGACAAAAAAATGGCGTGCCGTTGCGATAGTGGATACAAATCCTGGATTTTTCCATCCCATCGTTTCAACCAATTATTTACATCATGTAAATTATCACTTTGGACGGCAGTCCAAACGAGTGACGAAAGCACCTACTGTGCTGGAAGTCGAACTCGTATATATACAGCTAGTTTCGAGCTTTTTCCCTTTGAAGCCGCCAGGATCATGTTATATACCATTGGAAAGGTCTTGAAAAGTATACCCAAATAATGTATAAAAGCTGGAATTTCTACCAACATTAAGTGGAGATATGACCTTCCGAAAATTGGCCCAAAAAATTAGTTTTTCAGGTATAACTGCCCCAAAAAGTGCCCCAATTATTTTTTAACAAGCAAATTATGATTGTAGACGTCAATACCAATTCAACGATACCTCAAACGCCCAAAACGAATGATTTTGACCAAAGTTATGACATTTGGAAATTTTTCTATGACGTCACCATATAATCTTGCTTTGGTATAAATGTTTGTTTGTTTGTCCGTACTTCTTTCATTTGATCTCATATTTTTAAGGTTTGTAGTACTTGAAAAACTAACCAACTTTTGTTCTACAACTTTTTGATTTGGCCGCCATGTTGGCCGCGGCCAGCCTCTGAAAGGCCATTTTTGTCCATTTTAGCCACGCCCACAGCGCTGAACTTATTTGACATACCCCGGACATATGCATATCGTTAGAAAAGTATTGACAGTTATCAAATAGCATATAAAAAAAATTCAAAAAATTAAGGTTGAGGGTCATTTTGGCAAAAAAACTGAAAAATGCCAAATCGGCCGGCCACATTCAAATTGCTAAAAAATTAGCCCGAAACTTTTGGTTGATATTTTCAGGATTATTGGTATCATATTTTTCAGGACAATCAACCGTTTGTCCCAGAAAACTCGTATATCGATAACTTAAAAGCCACCCTAATTATTTGCAAAATTTCATTTTTTGGCTCAAATGCACTCTAATATCGGTCCGTTGCGGTTCATAATGATAGTGAATCAACGTATTACAATGAAACAAATATAAATACATCATATTATTATCATTGCTAAGAGAATTTTTACCCTTTTGACCCTTTTTTCATTACAAAAAAACAAATGAAAAAACTGACAAATTGATGTGATCGAAAAAATCACCAAAAACATTGAAAATTTGACAGTCTCCTTGCATAACATCGATATTTTTTTAATCTTTATGATGATTTCTTTAAAAAATAGATCTTATCGCCCCTCCCATGGCATGAAGATGGATGATCAGCGAGAGGGTAGCTACCATTAATTTTTGTTTTCAACAAACACACTAAAATATGTATATTTTATTGTATTGTTTAAGGAATCAAAAATGAATTGCTATCGAGTGTGTGTGAACTGTTTTGACTGACAACAATAAAACGAATCGCAATTCAATTCATTTTCAATTTGCCGTGCCAAAATCATTGATATCAAATAAAAAACCTCTTAACGAGGTAAATGTTCGAGTGACGAAAGCCGAATTTAATTCACAAAATTTCTGATATCAAATTTGTGCCGAAAAAAACAATTGCATTCGATTTGTCAAAAAAAACAATTTGTCAACGATTTTTCGGAATGTTCAACAACAACGCGCTGAATGCACTTACATTCCGAAAAATCGAATGCAATTGTTTTTTTCGGCACAAATTTGATATCAGAAATTTTGTGAATTGAATTCGGCTTTCATCACTCGAACATTTACTTCGTATAACAGACACGCCACTTTGCATACAAAAAAGTTAAAAAAATTGAAAAATAATCTGGGATAGAAAATTCCGAGATTTTTATCCGTCGGATGTTTCTGTGATTGAATGGCGCAGTGACATTTGATGGTTGATATATTGATGCAGATGTTTCTTAATTTACGTGTATAATTTACGTGATGTAATTGGTTAAAAAGATAGGATGGAAAAATCCAGGATTTTTGTCCACTATCGCAACGGCACACCATTGTTTTGTCAAAGAGAAGAAAATGTTAATTTTTTAGGATTTTTTTTTTTTAGGAAAACTCACCATAAAATCATTTGAATCGATTTAACTTTCTTTTAAATAGTTTCTATTGTATCTATATTTGTCGATGCGCTGTTCATTCGATCGATTCTACTCGATTTAAATTCAACAAATTGATAAAAAATGATAAAAACAGTGTTTTTCGTCAAAATGAAAAGCAAAAAAAAAATTAGATGTGGTTTTTCGGTCTTGATATGTTCGACAAAGTTGTTGGTCTTGATCTGCGCAATAACTTTGCTGAAGAAAGTATAACAAAAATGTTAATGGTTCAAGAGGTATCTACGTGAAAATGAAGGTACATTTTGACTCCGTGCCAAAACATGTCGAATGCGATATCTCAAAAATGAGGACTAACTTTAAAATGGGACTAGCACCGTTGAATTCAGCATACTCGAATCAGGTTTACCCCTCGGGTGCCCAGCTTGTCACGAAAACAAATTTGCAATTCAAGCGCAGTGTAATTAGTATTATTATTTATTATAAATTGAAATTATATTAGTTCACAAATTCAATATTTCGCCTAAATGACATGCTTGTTTTACTTTTTTACCAATACTTACAAATTTTCGTGGTTCAGGACTATGTTAGGTCTAACTTCAAATGCATCTTCTTCTATTGAGTCGTTTTTGATAGTCAATAGTTATTATGGAAAACTTGTGCTTTTCCTTTTCTCGTAAATTTCTTGCAATATTTTGTTATTAGCTCGCAAACTTGGAGAAGTTGTGCAAGTTCGATCGGAAAATATAACAACAATAGACTCAATTTTTTTCTCGCAATAATAAAGTTAAATCCCTAATCTCTGCCTAGTTTTGTTCGTTTTTACATATTCTAATTTTATATTATAGAAAATATGTATATAAATAAAAACAGATTACCGAACATTTCGAAAAAATTTGAAAACTAACTCAGAAAATTGCCGATAGCCCGCTATCGGCAGGGGTTATTGGAGGGGATTGTTTTGTATGCAAATATACGGAGTTTCTCTATTAGGTAGATTCAAATGGTAAAGAAAAGATGTATAAATATACACATTGAAATTAAATATTTAGGTTAGGTTCAACAACAAATTTAATTTAGTAAAGAACCCTCTTAAGCTTACAGTAAATTTTACAATAGTTGTTTTCCGCCGAAGGCGAGGACGGAGCAATAGTAATGAAAATGGCAGCAAAAAATAATTAAAATAGAGATATTAACTTCTTGAATTATAACCCGAAGCCACATATGATATTTTTCATACAAAAAATGACTCAAACAGAGTGCCCGCCCTTTAACTACAGAAACTGCCAGTTGGCAAATATCTCAAAATAAAATGTTTTAAAGTGTTTTGTTTATTTTTAACTTTTTGTAAATTTTATGGTTTTATAATTATTGTAAGTTTTTCGTAAATAATCTGTTAATTGATTTTTTTATATTCATAGTTGTTTATAAATAACCCTGAAGATAATCGTAAATAAACGATAGAAACGTCGGTCCCGTAGGAGAAAAGTATTTTATTGTAGGCTTTAGTTCCAGCGAAAATATTAAAATATAAATTTTAAAAGCCTAATAACCATAATTGTAATGTAAATATGTACAATAGCTTTTTAAAGTGAAATGGGAAATGAACCCAAGGGAAATCCTAGGATCTATACATAATTATTCATGTATGAGGAGTGTCGCGTTTGCTTACTTTGGACCAAAAACGCGGTCGAATGTACATATCCAATGCTCTGCTGGCGCAGTTTAAGCGCAATAAACTAGAGTTTTTGCACCAACTTATTACTGTTGATGAAACTTGGATACACCAATACAATCCAGAATCAAAAATATATTGTGAAAACAGTAAACTGCTAAAGAGAAATCGACTCTAAAAACACAAAGACTGTTACTTCGGCTGAGAAGTGACGTCAACAATTTTCTGGTACAGTCATGGAGTTATCTTGAGCGATTATCTTCAAAAAAGGAAAATCAATACAGGAGCATACTTCGCATTATTAGTTGACAAGCTGAAGACATAAATTGCGGAAAAACAGCCATAAAATCCACGAATTACGATTTGAACTGCTTCACCACGATCCTTACTCACCATATCCTCCATTATAACGATTACAGATAGGATATGTGCTGTCATCTTTTGTTCAGAATAGGGTCTTCCATCGCCTCCGAAATTAATTGTACTTACTTAAGTCATCCTGTATGATTTTAAATCTATAGAAAACTTTGAAATAATTCACGGGCCCATAAAGTCTTTAATTATTTTTCTAATAATGTTGGTTGTTAATCACGTGAAAGAGTAAATGCCGCTGAGTTGTTAAAACTATATCCGTCATTTTTGACGTGTAACAGCTAGTTTAGTATTGACGTTGGACTAAAGATGGTGCCACCAGTAAGTTATCGTTAAAATTGCCCGATATAAAACGGCCGTTTGTTTTCAGCCAAATTTATAATACAATAGATAACTGGTTGGTGAGAAAATACTGAAAAGATTCAGCCGGTAAGGCTACCAAACAGGTCTTGCTATCGCACACCTTTGAAATTATCGCATTGATGAAGCGGTTCGAAGAGAGTTAAAAAACAATAATTTCCAAGCGTAAGATTCCATTGACTAAAAGGGTATGAAGGAGTAGGGAGATCGAGTAAATATAGCAATTAATCATTGTACGGATCAAAAATAACAATTTTAGTAATTGTTTGTCAATTTCCCTTTCCAAATCAAACATTAAACTTTTTATTTGAAAACAAATTCGAAACAGCGTAAATTTTCAGAACAATCACAAAAAACGCACACGAAATTGGGTCGACAAATTATTCCGAAATCAAAAAACCAAAGTGAAAAAAAAACAAAAATGCAGAAAACTAAAAAAAAAACAAACAAAAAAATTATATTCATGAAAAATGTATTTCATAATGTTTGATGTTGGGAAAATGCCTTAAAGCTGTTCGGAAAATTCAATTTTATTTTTAAACTTTTTATGTTTTTTTTATATACATATATTTTTGTGTACTTATTTGTTATAATCGTATCATACAGTTCGCGTAAAAAAAATTCCTAATGTACTTTTTAATATTTTATTTCATTTGCGACCCACCGCCCCGTACCAAAATCACACCAAATCAACAACGATGCCCAAAAATAAAGAGATGCTGTTTTGGTTCACAGTTTGTGCCAAAGTGGTATGAAAAATAAAAATTGTATACTCTGCTGTACACGGTGTATCTGCACATTGAAAATCTAACAAAAGTGAAAATTTTTAAAATAAATAAAAAAAAAAAAACTTGGATGAAAATCCAAACCAGTATTTTGTTGAAATTTTTAAGAAATATTGTTTTATTTATTTTTTGGCTTTTATTGAAAAGTTTAAAAGCATGTTAGTTGCCGTTACAAGACCAACTCCAACAATTTTTTTTTAATAATAGCTTTTTCATATTTAAAAAAAAATCCTTTCTTCGTCCTTTTCATTGTGCCGATGTTGGTGTGCGGTGTGGTTAAGTTAATTTTAATGAATTTAGAATGTATACAGGAGTGAAACGTAACAAATACAGGAATACTAATTCTTGGTATTTAGGACGATACAATAAAATTTCGTATGCATGTAGTTTGTAAACAAAAGATACAAGACTTGTATGTACTTAGTACAGTAATCCTCTCTCGCTAAGCGAGGTGTTACAAATTTTTTAATATTTTATTTTCGCGTAATCTCTTAATATTGTAATATGGTTAATAATGGAATTGACAGTGCTTTTACATATTATAAATTTTAAACCAATTTTTTTGTATTAAGCTTTAAACAACAAAAGTTTAATGTTTGTTTGACTGTTTTGACCTACAATTTTTTAGGGTGGTGTGGTACTTGCTAGACTAGCAAAAAACAAAATATCACAAAGACTGCACGTTGTTTTGCTGCCTTATATAAAGGGTTTTTCAATAAGAGCACTTCAACTTTTTTTTTGAATAAAACACAAACTGTTCGACTTTTGAACTAACTTTTTTTTTTATTAACGAATTTGAACATATACATTTAAGTATGAAACTCGATTTCTTTTGCATGACCACCGCGTGCACGTTTTACGAAGTCCAATCTTTGAACCCAATTTTCGATCACTCTTTCGCATAAATCGGCCGAAATTCCAGCAATTTCACGATCTATATTGGCTCTGAGCTCTTGCAACGTCGCCGGCTTATTGGCATAGACCAATGACTTCACATAGCCCCAAAGAAAATAAGCTAGAGGTGTCAAATCACACGAGCGCGGCGGCCACTGGACGGGCCCATTTCGCGAAATAACACGCTCATCGAAGTTAGTCTTCAATAACGCGATTGTATCATGTGCTGTGTGGCATGTGGCCCCGTCCTGTTGAAACCACATGTCGTCCAAGTCCATTCCATTCAATTGCGGCCAAAAAAATCGTTTATTATATCGCGGTATCGATTTCCATTAACAGTAACGTGGCGATCGTTATCGTCGATGAAAAAATATGGCCCAATGACGCCGCCGGCATGTAATCCGCACCAAACAGTGACTTTTTCGGGATGCAACGGTGCCTCATGAATCACGTGTGGGTTGCTTCCTGCCCAGTAACGCATATTTTGCTTGTTGACAAATCCATTTAGCCAAAAGTGAGCCTCATCGCTGAAGATGATTTTTCGGTGAAAATCTGCATCATTTTCGATTTGCTCTTGAGCACAATTCACGAATCGGCGTCGCTTCAAATGGTCAAACGGCTTTAGTTGTTGTGTCAGCTTGATCTTATACGGATGTAGGCCAAGATCTTTACGTAAAATTCGCCACAATGATGTTACAGAAAGGACCAATTGTTGCGAACGTCGTGTGAACGACACATTCGCGTCTTCTTGAACTGAAGCCCTGGCGGCTGCGATGTTTTCAACACTTCGAGCACTTCTTGCTCTCGAGGGCACCGGACCATTATGTAGCGAAAACGTAGACTCAAATGTTGCCACTATACGGTCGATTGTCGAACGGGCTGGCTTGTTAAATGTACCGTAAAATGGCCGTAATGCTCTTAAAGTAGCACCAACAACGATTATTTTGATAAAAAATTTGCACGATTTGCAATCGCTGTTCACGTGTGTAGCGTTCCATGATGAAATGTATACTAATGAAGTTTTCAAATGACAAAAGATTAATAAAAAATATGGCGTCGTTCGCCGTCCCTATCGGAAAAAAGTTGAAGCGCACCTGTTGAAACACCCTTTAGATCAAGTATACCCGTTATAAATAAGCTCAAAAATACTATAATAATCTGAACGGTGATTTCCACTCAAATTCGAAAACTTATCCGGGCCCGTTAAGAATATGGTGACTTCCTTTTGTATTTGGTGGCCTCATCACATCCTGTTACGTCATCACCCGGATCGAATTCATCAATACAGCAAATTCGATTGTCTATATCTAAGGGTTTCAATGACAAAATCAACACTTTAATCGTCTCTTACGGCAGCCGCAGTTAAACCAGCAGCTGTTGATGTTTTGTCGGATTTGTAAACAGCACGAAGAGAAAATTTTGCTACTTGCCTGAGAAGTTGAGATTTGGTCAACAAGGTTTTTGTTAAAAAATTAAATTCTTTAATTTTTTGGTATTTTGCTTATTAAGTTTTACTTTTGTGTGTAGGTTTGCTGACTCCCTCAAATAATCGCAATAAACCATCCCCTTTCACTTCATCGTTTCCATAAATCGAGGGAAGCACGCTTTTGATTAAATTAGTATAAAAATTACGATCCCATGACACGAACATTTTATTCCATTCAGCATCAGCCATCTGTTCATTGGTAGGTCAGTTTTGCGGACTCTTGTAGTAATTGCATGTCACGCAAATAACGCGATTTTAATTTTCGAACACATTCGAGTGCCGCCGAATCACAGTGCATATGTCTCAAACCAATCTCTGCTTTGGGTTCTGGTAACTTAATCTCCCCTAGTTTGGATACTATAATTATGGTCTCGAAGTCTCATAATAAATAATACAATATTTTAACGATTATTCCGTCGACCGACACAAAAAATATCGCGATTTACATGCGTTATGTTATAATGACGAATTTGTCAATTTACTTTCGATATTTGAATAAATGAAGTACGGCTTTTGGCCGAAGGAGCAGTAAAATAGATATATGCTTAAGCTGTCATCGATTACGCATGTGCGTACAAAATCAGAGATATAAAAAACTAAAAAAAACTATTTTGAGTGTTTAATTTTCTACACGTGAAAATATTAATTACAGGGGGGCTCGACTGGGATTATCTCATCTACGTTTAGAGATATCCAACGGATAAGCCAAGGCGGCTTAACGTTGTGAATGATCAACGTAAAGCGGATTACATTTTAGAAAATTAGAATAAAAAAGCGATATGACCAAAGATATTATAGCGCAAAAAGAAATCCGTAACTCAAAAACAATGTAAACGACACACCTCAGTGTATTCAATGGAGGAGACTTACGGTTCAATTGGAAAATAAAAAATCTGATGTTAATAATAATCCAACTGAATTCACTGGAGCTGAAATTCAGATCATTCAAGTTGACATTGACTTATTCGGTATTCGGTCAAATCAAATTGAGCTCTCAATTTAATTTGACCGGGAAATAATTAATGAGAGACGAGAGGGCGTTGAAAACGGTAACTGTCCAACGGTCTCCGTTAAACCTGAGCGACTCTTATTTTCTTTTCAAGCGAAGGGTCAATGACTATGTTCGAAGAAAGCGAGGGCTGCGTTTTAGGAAAGTGACATCGCCACCACTTACTTGCGGATAACATGTAAAAGACTGGGGGTCTATTATGAAACATTATTCGCTTTCGAAAAATTCGATATCTAAAAATTCGATATGCTTCGAATATTGCTATTATGAAAAAAAGCGAATCGTCGCATTTGTTGTGGATCTGTCAAATCAATTGTATATATTATTAAAATTATTTTACAAATTGCATCTTGGTAAATATATCTATTGAAATTGAAAACAATAATTGTCTTAATTAAAAAATATAAAAATAGACGACCGAATTTATTAACACGATAAAAAATTTTTTATTTTAAAACAATATCGACACAATACGGTATTCGCCACCTAAAGAACAGTCGAATTTTGACGTCACATTTTCGTAAAATCCGATATCGAATTTATTTTAAGTTTCATAATCGAATTTTTCGATTTCGAATTTTCCGAAAGCTAATTAAAAATCATAATACCAATATTCGCCGTGAATCGAATTTTTCGAAAGCGAATAAATTTTATAATAGACCTCCTGAATACGTCAATCGTCTCCTCGATAGTGATACAAAATAACTGTCGATTGAGCGGGTAAAAAAGTAATTGTCAGACGGCAGGACGTAAAAAGAAATTAAGTGAAAGTTTCCTGAGTTACCTGATGACAATGACGAAGTCGATCGATATGGAAAAGGCGCAATAATCGAATATTGTGAAGGAAAATTTACCAATTTTGAACTGAACAAGTTCGTGCTTTATGGAGCAGATTAATTTTTTAAAATTCGATACAAATTGCGCGATGAACCAAAAGAAGATCAATCGAAAAAAAAAATTGAAATGAGTTGGAACGGGGAATTGATAAAAGCACCAAAATATTTCGGAATATATAAAGCCATTCCGTTTATCCGGTTCATAGCCGTTTTTCTGAATGACTGTAGCATGAACTTTATAGTAAAAATGAGAAAAATGAGATGGCTTGTTGGATCAACTATTAAACAACAGGCATTGGTAAATTAATTCAATCCGAAACTACTCCTAAATAAAAAATGGAGATTAGTACTATTTTAAGAAAAATTTCATACGTTTATTGTCAGTTGACATCTCATTAAGTTCATTCTACATTTGAAAATACAAAAAAAAATTTGAGGCTGGTTAGTGATTTGTAAACATTTTAACGATTTTTAAATATTGTTAATTTTACAAATATTTCGTTCCACCATGTTTATCTTGTGTCTGATTTGTTTTAAAACGGGCCAACTTGGAACAACCCATGATTTTTCTGAAACTAGTAAAGGCCAGCCGGAATCGTATAAAGTCGGCGGCAATAATCTGGACCATTATAGAAAAAGCACAACGTGTTTTAGGTCATTGTGAGCTATCTTAAATTTTAGCAAGAACCAATATGCATACCCTATGCAAGCTGAACCCAGAATTTCATCCGGAGCAATTTAAAGCTTGTACAATGAACAAAATGTAGTTTGGATCGTTATGCAACAAATAAGGTGTAACCCGAAATAAAAACAACTTCAGCCTGAATCCATACTGCGTCAGCTGGAACCAAATAAAGCCCGCCGGAATCATGCTTTCCAGAACCGTTTAAGGCCTGTATAATGAGACCAATGTATTTTGAATTGGATGGTCGTCCAACATCTAAGAAGCATTTAACCGAAACCATAACAACGTCAATAGGCACCATTGCAATGTCAGCAAACGAAACATAATATGGCGCTTCCTTTGTAAGCCAGAAACAGAGATTTAACAGCCGAATCCATTTGACGCACAATAGGCATAATGTATTTTGGATTATTGTGCAACATATGAGATTTTTAGCCGCAACAGTAAAAATATCAACATCAATCAGGGAACAACTGAAGTGAGTGGGAATAACTTGGACTATTATACAATGAGTATGAAACGTCCTAGGTATAATTGTGCGCTATCTAAAATTTCAGCTGAAGCTACTAGGCCAGCCAGAATCCTATAAAGTTAGCTGGGAGAGTTCTACCAGCCAGAACCGTTTGAAGTTTGTACAGTGAGCAAGCACAATGTATTTTGGATGGTTGCCCAACTATAAACCATAATAACGTCATCCAGAAATACTACAGTATCAGCTGGAAGCAGCAAAGACTAACCGGAATTATATGCATTTAGTGGGACCGATTTGGAGTTTACTTCACGATGCATTCGAGAATATTGTTTAAATCTAAAATTTTAGCCGGGATAACTAAAATGCAAGCCGGAGCAATATAAAGCCATCCAGAACCATTTGACGCTTGTACAATTTGCTTGTACAATACAATATTTTAGATGGTTGCGCAACATATAAGTTTTCAGCCGAAACCACATCCAAACTATCCAAAATTAAGTGTGCTCAAACGTTGCGTCTGGTAAAACCTGGGGTCCATTTTTAGTCAAATCTAATAAAGTACCAAGCCAATTTGGACACATTATTCTGGCAATGATCGATACCAAAAACCAATTAATTTTTGAGTACCATCCAGCCTTAATTAAATTAATAGAAAACTCCCAAAACTTAGTCGATTTTTCGTTTGTGGTTTTCTTTCCGCATAACGAAAAAACAATTTTTTAATTCTATCCGGAGTTAGATAAACAAAATATTTTTTTTATATTTATAATGAATTTAATTTAAAAATTTAGAAATAAATTTTACACATAAAAAATAAAATTCAAAGGGTTTATATAAAAAACAAGACGAAAAACTAAAAATGGAAAATTTATAGGAAAATTATGATATTACAAAACAATAATGTTAAAATTTAAATTAGGGTGTTGTTCGGTGAATAATGATCACGGAATTAAACAACAACAAAAAACAGAATAGAAATAAAATCGATTTTAAATTGTTTGCGTTTAAAATTTATGTTATGGTAGAAAAGGTGGAATTTAAAGAAGGGTTACCTATTTTTTTGGGTTGTTGGGAGGAATTGTAGACATTTTTCAATATTTCCACGATTGTTTTAAATTTTAATTGTTTTGGGTCATATCTGTGGAACTTAATTGCTGGAACAAGATCTTAATCGTTACTCGATTACGAGAGTTTAATATCATGTAACCAAAATGTGTGGTTTACGGGTTATAATCAGAACCGAAAACACAATTGTTAAATAATATTTTATAAAAAGATTTCGAAGTGTTGCGAAACCGTGCTCCAAATAATATCAATCTGTTTCAGGCAAAAAACGCTTCCGTAAAAGGTGTTGTTGAAAATTAAAATAGCTCCTGGCTTAAGAAATTTAAAATTGGCAAAGATTGATAAATGTGGGTCTTTACTATTTAGAAGAGAATTCCATTTCGTCTACCATATGAGGTAGCTCTATATTAAATAGTGGCATTTTCAAAAGCAAATCCTCACCTACAACATGTCACTTTCACAATAATTTACCAAATCATCCCATTTATGTTCACTATCAATTTAGTTTAACCTCTTGGAAATATGATTAAAAGTAAACATAAGGAAATTTTAAAATCATTGTCGGTGAATTAGAAAAAATCAATTCTTTGCTGAAATCAAATTTAATATTGGGCCTTACAGGTCCCAAGGGGGATTTAAAGCACATCGGGAAATTTTTTATGGAAAACCATTTACTTCGTAAAATTATCATCTCGTTGGGGATCGTGCATACAGAACACACTCAGCCCTATTTCTATTAGAGGGCACCGATATCCGGTTAGTTTGAATCCATAACTACATATATAAAATTTGGTGGACGTTTTGTAGGACATGGGCAAATTTTATTGAAAACCGCTTGTGTCAACTAATTCTCAGACTCGCTTAGTGTTTGTAGTTTGTTTCCTGTATTTGAAAAGTTGTTAATAAAACCTAATTTAATTATAAAAATAATTTATTCGTTTATCCGAAGTTTTACGCATTGAACGAAGATGGCCGATTTATATTATTAGGAAACATTGGGAATTGTTTCACAACCATCGACTTTTTCACTTAATTCGACAACGACTTATTGTATTTTTCTTAAGTTTTATTATTCAAACAAATAAAAAAATGCGTTCTTTAAATATTTTAAAGTAAAAATGAAGATATTTTAATCACAATATATGTAGTTAAGGAAAATACGGCTGACCAACATTTTCCAAGCTCCACAAACATGGGATAACTTGAAACTGAAAAAAATACTTCTACTTACATTTTTTTATGATTATTACTTTTCAATGATTCATTGAATTACATATCTATAGTATGTAGTTTGTTTTCCAGGAATCTTAATTAGTTTATGTTTCGTTCACGAGAAAACCAATTTTGTAAATTCTAACGATTTTGATTCAGTGACTCAATATTTTTCATCTTGATATCATTTTTGACGAAATTCAGGAATAAGAAATGTAGCACTCAACCTCGTTATTCTACACTGTGAATTATGAAAGAAGCCCAGCTATAGTTAGATGAAAACCATGTTTATGTAAGCCCATAAAATATCCACACAAAAAATCTAAAAATTCGGTTCCACTAAATTTGAGATTATTTTCCAGTATCTTAGTTGTAATCCTATGCTACAAATGTCTCAACATTTTTAATTTTTTTAATAAAATTGTTGCACATAAAATTGGGGAATTACCGTTATAAGTGGAACATTGGCTCCGATATTCGGGAGATCCTGAGTTTAATTTCCGATGGTGACCAGACAAAAAATTACGAATGGGTATTTTTAATGTGTGCGTGTTTCGACATCGGAGAAAGACTTTTTTTTTATCATATTGTTGATTGGCACTATTCTGTTAATTCCCCGGGAATATGGAACTGGGGATAGAATTTATATGTAATTTCTGTTCAAATATTTTTTCCGGCCTACTGAGGAGAAAAGTTTAATGTAAATATTTAAAAATTGGGAAGAACATTTCCATATCTAAATTGACGATTGGAACCGTGATCTTTGACATTTTTATACGTGGAATCACGACTATTAAAATTTGTCGCTATACCAATTTTAAGTAGTTTCTTGAGCGCTGGTTATCACATTTTACATGGAATCACAGTTTTATTTTATTCCAGTAGGTGGTGTTTTCTGTATATTACTAATCGTCAATCGATAGGGAAAATTATTCCACATTTAATTTTGTTTTCAAAAAAATTAACACTAACTTTTTACCTCAGTATGCCAGAAAAAACATGTTTAAATAAAAATTCCATATAAATTTTTTCCGCAATTTCCTATTTTCTGGGAATTACCAGAATTATTATTATTATTATTATTTTTATTATTCATTCTCTACAACAATAACGGCGGATTATCCAGTGAATTTAATGTTCCTTTAAGGATAATCCAAGTTGTTTTATATAATTTTACAAAGTTACAAAATTTACATAGATATCTATAAATATTAAAAAACTAAAGATAACTGAGATTTAGTTCCAAACTAATAGAATATTTGATTTAAAATAATTTTTAATATTTTTTTTAAATTGTAAGTAGGTTTTAGATTCCTTTATAAATTCAGGTACTTGATTATAAATAAATGGACCCATAAACGTGATCGATTTTCTTCTAAATTCAGTTCTAATATGATGCGAATCCATTCTGTTACAATTTCGAGTTGAATACATATGATGAGCGCAATTAAAGTTTATATTAGACATAAATGAAGATACATTTAGGCTTTTGTACATATAAAGGGTTAATTGAAACTTATATAAGACATTTATGGGCAATATCATAATATCATTTTTGCTATATAATAACCTAGTGGAAAATAGAATTGGCAATCTGTATACTGCTTTTACACTTTTGTGTTGCATAACTTGCAATTTCTTCAGCCTGGTTAAGTTAAGGTAGCTGTTACATATACGATAAGGCCATAACTAAGTCGCGAATAAATAAACGAAAAATAAATCATAAGCAATACCCCAGTAGGAACAATGAAAGATAATTTTCTGAGTAAACCAACAAGTAGAGCAATTTTCTTACTTGTGATATTAATGTGATCATCCCACAAAAAAAGTTCGTCAAAAGTAACTCCCAAATATTTGAATGAACTAACTCTCTCAATATTAATGTTACTAACTTCAAATAGAGGTAAACTAGTACCTCGATTTGGTTTTAGATATATTGAGAGCTATTAAGTTGGAATTAAAATATTCTAAAAGTATGCTAAGGTCATGTTTCATATCAATCAGTATACTGTCAGGATCAAGGGTTTCATAAAATAAAGCAGTATCATCTGCAAATATTCTAATATGACCCTTAAGCGGCAAATAGGAAATATCATTAATATAAATGAGAAACAAAAGTGGTCCTAAAACACTACCCTGAGGGACACCACATTTGGTATCTAACATTTCACTTCACAGAAGTAACTGATGATCAATACAATCAAATGCTTTCTGTAAATCCCAGAGAAGCGCCCTAACATATCTTTTTGAATCAAAAGCATTATATATCATACTCCCAATTTCTGCCAATGCCAATTCAGTTCCTAAACCTTTTCTAAAACCATATTGGTAGGAATAAAATAAAAAATTATTATAATTTAAAAACGTTATTAAACGCGAGAATATTAATTTTTATCGAATATAGAAAGAGTAGAAATAGGCCTATAACTATTAAGTAAAGAAGAATCTCCATTCTTTAGAATAGGAATTACTTTAGCGACTTTTAAACATTTTGGATATACACCAGCTATTAAACTTTCATTAAAAATATCAGACAACATGTTCGAAAAAAACTCAATTCTACATTTCAACGCGCAGCTATTAATTTTTTGCGGACCTCCACCTTTGCCATTACTAAGCAAACAGATAAAATTACAAACAGCAGGTGTAATTGGTGATAAATACATGCCATCTTAAATCCATTTAATAGTTCTAAACCTGTGTATGTCTCTGTCAGAGGTAATAGATTCACTGATTAAGTAACCTGCGTTAACCAAGAAGCAATTGAAAAGATTGGCTATCTCAAAAGAATCAATTACGTATCGGTCATTAAAGAAATATTTTCAAATTTACGAGAATCGACATTTTTATTAAAAGATAAGTTCACGTTCTTCCATAAATCTCTCTGATTTAAATCTGTAAACATATTATTAAAGAAACGCTTTTTTGCATAATATTTTTTAGAAGCTAACAATTTAGATACACTTTCTAATTCGGATTTAAGAGCAACGTTACTAGGATTATGTTTAATTTTTTTTAAAACTTTAGTTTTTTTTTACGATTCTGGATAATTGACAAAAACAATAATTCCAAAACCCACTGACGCAAATATATAAAAATAAAAGCAAATACAAATCGTCACAACAGCAATGTAGATTATTCCAAAAATATTATATAATTGATCGGTGGTAGCATTGGAAATTTGTATAAGTTGTTGTCGGATATCTCGGGTCTAAACATGATCATATGATGAATGTCACGCCAAATGTCAAGTGTGATCCACGGACATAACGTATTTTTCAGCTTAACATCGACACTTACTGTCTTTGTGTATCTATCTATTAATTCATTGTATTTTTCAACAATAATTTCTATAGTATTATTTGGATCTTTCACATCAAATGGCATTGTAAGTAGAAAATTACTGAATAATTCATTAACTTTTGACATGTCTACTATTTTCTTTTCAAGAGTTTTCTTAATATATTTAGAAGTAAAGAAAAATTTTATTTAAAAAAAATTTAATTTAATATTGTACTTAGAAGTAAAAAACAAAAGGAAATTGTGATCGCTAATAGTGGAGTATATCGTAGAATTGACGATTTTAGTTATATTTATGAAGCTAGATACGGAATGATCTAAAATATTGTCACTTGCAGAACGAGTTGCATACGTATTTGTAGTAATCAAACCATGGGTCAACAGATTATTATAATCAATCACATTACTATCTGTTTTGTTAACGGCAATATTTATATCCCCAAGTAATATGTTGTCAGTACCGCGGTTTCCAGCTAGGAGATTATCCAACCAATTGAAAAAACAATCAACATCAGAACCTGGCGGTCGATAGATACCACAGATCTTTGTATTATTAAGACGAGAAAGCAGAATTTGAATAAAATTAAATGGGTACAAGTCGTTATCCATGTTCAGGATGCAATACTCGATATATTTTTAATAGCAAAATCAAGACTTTACAAAAGAAATTCAAAATTTTCAGGGGATGGCGGATATCGCTAATGTCCGTCCATATAGCAAAATGTACCAGACCCTTAGTTTCAAACTGAAAACTTAGTTCAGATTTATCAATCGCAGATAAGAAATATTATGGAGATTGAAATTTTTTCATTTATTTGATAATCTTTAATTATACATACGACAAAATTTTTAGTGTGCCATCTATGAATGGCTGGAGTGAACCAACCATAAATAGTTAATCAGGCAAGAAATCTGTGTAAATAAATAGTTGAAGTAAATAAAATTGTTTTCTATACAAATCGCGTAACAAAAAAATGTTTGTTTAAGACTGTGTGCCTGAGAGCGATTTTTTCGACTAAATTTCCGACTAAACTAAATTAATGACTGATTCATATCATTCTTCCATAGGTGGCACTAGTACCTTTTCAATAAGCTGTGAATCCGATTGTAAACTAACTTGTAAACTAAACTAAATTACGACTTTTCATATGTCATATTGTTTTCAACAACACCGATTTGTTATTTTTTAAAATTTAGGAAATAGAAAAAAAAAACAAATATGGATATGGAAATCGCATTATTCATGAATGTGACTATAACGGAATTTAAGAATGAGATATTTCCTTTTCAACATTTTTACTCGTATACACACGATAAAAAAATAATAAAAACAAATATGAAAATGACAACTAAATAGTCAAGCAACCACAGCAGGAGTCTAAATGATAAAACCTGGTGGCTAATAGCATAACTACTCATTAATTTAGTTTAGTCGGTAATTTAGTCGAAAAAATTGCTGTAAGGCACACATTCTAAAATTATAATTAAGAATTCAGTGCCATCTCTTTATACAAATGGTAGTAAAAATTTGAACCATATAATAGTTTGCTGACATCTTTTGAAATTTGGTCAAACTAAAAAAGATATGAAGTTGTATTGAGCTAGAAATATTTTGTTCACTGAACTTTTCAGTTAAATATCAAAAAATTCACAGAAAAAATAAATTTTGTCAATTTTTTTCTATGGCACCTGATGTATTTGTTTCTTAAATATGGTGGGCTAACTAAATGTGAACCAGGTTCATTAGGGATAAGACTGAATTGGATGACACATAGGGGCGCTTAATTGCCGGGCCAGCTGCAAAGAAAATATGGATTAATTTTTATCGCCGCTCAAAACTGTGATTGGTTTTTAAGTGTGATCATTTACTAAGAGTAGACGTTTAGGATATTGTCCAGGTAGTCACTACAATGTTACGTTAAACGGGATTTTTTTTTAAATATCGTTTATTTATTTACTAAATGAGAAGCTGATTAAGTATGCGGAGCAATTGATGACTGCCGTTACCGCATGTACATTATCTGCTAATGGCATGGTGCGAATTATGCCTCCAGAGTTTGGCACCAATCCGGATAATTGCAACTTAAAGCAAGAAATACAATATAACCGTCGTTTCATTCTTTTACAGGTTCATCTTACATATGAACGTTTCAGTCCGCTAGTTACCCCATTTACTCGGTATTTTTGCTTTCGACACCGCGGCTTACAAATCGACTTTTCCTCGTAATTGCACGGTCGCAGTCGTTTGATTGCTCACTAATAGCAATCAGACGGAACAAAGTAGAAGTAAAAAATAAAATATCAAAATTGTACACTGTCATGGTCGATAAAAATCTTCAATCGCGATAAATAAGTCTATATGATAAGAGATGGCGCGCAAAACAAATAATCTTTTAAATTATATTTATTATTAGTAGCTATTATTTTTTATATAGATGTCTCTAGTTAATTAGAGATTTTAAATATATCGTTGTTAGAATTAGTTTTAGGTAATTGTTAATTTAATAATGCTCAACTTACCTTATCAAGACTCTACTCAGTTTGGTTGTCGACATGTAATTTACGTACATATTAAATTACGTGTCTACAAACTCGAAGATAACAGTGCGCAAACTACCTCACCCAAAATTGAAAATTAATTACAACAATCAGCTGTATAAACTATTTAAACTGTAGGCGTAAAACTCAAATTGTATCGATTAAGTAAAGCCACTCTCGATGAACCAAAATTAAGTCATAAGTAGAAGAAGTGCCACTACTAAGTAGGAGGCCGGAATATAGTAATGCTGGAACTATAGAAAACAATTCCTGTGGTTAAATAAGCACGAATATTTAACGATGGTTCAGAACTCATATTTTAAACGTACTGGTGTGTTGCAGATAAGCAAAGGTTACAATCAAACATCGAATGCCATTACTTGGAAATCGGATTGGGTCCGTTCTACAGTCTTTTTATTATTCCCTCTTTTTTATTTTTAGCCGTTTGAATGGTCTTGGACTAGAATTTTTTTTGAATTATTCATTGACAAACCCGCCGTTCTGGCGCTGGTATCCAATTATATACACGTGCCTCATATCATTGAAAATGTTTTTAACAATGCCACAAATTTAACCGAGCACTTTAGTGCCCACAATTCTGAAAACAGTTATTTTTTTCAAATTTTCAAATAATGATGTGGCATAGCGTTTGAAAGATCTTAAACCAAGGAACAATTTTATTAACGGTTTTCAAACAAACTATTTTGACACTAGCTTATTTTCAGTTTAATATGAAAGTGTTCCAATAATTTTTCCGAGTTATCAATTTTTAGGACAAAGTTATGATTACCTCGTGAGGTTTTAATGCCTAAAACTTTTTCTTAAAAATCAAGAGAGCTCTATGCATGTTTTTAAGACAAGGTTAATAGTTGATTTATCTTAACACAGATAATTGTAGAAGCAATTAACGAGTTCAAGAGAAAATTTAAAAGCATTTTTAAAAAATTGCAAACGACCACTATACGACCAAAATCAAGTAGTAGACGCATCGTTTAAGGAGGGATTTGTTTTGAACCCATACTTTTAATAGGTACAACTATTGTAAACATACACGTCCTTGTTCCAGCCAATTCGCAATCATTATACCGAGTGATTTTTTTAAGCTTAAACTTTCAAAATTTAATCACTCTGGGATGGACATACATTAGTGCTAAAATTAGTACCCCTCCTCTCCTTCTTGCAGGTGGGGCGGGGTTAAATTTGAAATTAAAATAGGAACCCCTATTTTGTATTGAAGATTCTGATTCTACTTCTGCTTAAAGTACGATGGATTTCTTTGAAACATTTTTTTCGATTTCATAGATGGCGCTGTAATAACGATATTAAATTTTGTTCGATTTCTCTTACTCGGGGACCTATGCATCGATTCTGCAATAAGTTTGAATTAAAATTAACTATTAAGGCGGTGATTCATGTAGAAATTTTGTTTGACAGACATAAATAATAATCGCTCTGCTTGTTTAATGTTTTTTTGTCTTGTACGATAAAACGAAATCCATACTTACGTCACATGTATATATACGATACACATACGATACATGTATAAAATGTTGTCGTATGGATATCTTTTGACATTGTATAAACCAAGCAACCTGAAGTGTTTTTATTTTTGATCTTTTTGATTTTTTTATAAAAATTTAAATGGTCCTGGTTTATGGAGAAGCTGCCCATATTCTTGATAATGCTGTCACTCTCTACGCTTCGCGTTTCCAGATAGGATTCGGTCACGTGCTTCATTTTACCGGACTGTTAAACAATTTACAACTGATGTACGCGTTCAACCGAAAAAACGTACTCATTGAGCAACAGTCACTGAGGAAAGTAATGATTGCTGTATTGGCTGCAGTAACTCATAATCCTCATATTAGTACACGAGAAATAGCTAGCGATCCCGGATTGTCCCAAACCAGTATTTGGAAAATTTTAAAACGTTATAAGATAATCCGTATCATGTGTCTTTACACCAAGATCTTCATGGCGTTGATTTACAAAATTGGGTAATTTTTTCTCAGTGGACACGTGAACAAATACAGCAAAATCCCAATTTTTTCGCTACGTATTGTTCTCTGACGAGTTGTCTTTTACAAACCATGGAACAGTTAATCGACACTACATGCATTACTGGAGTGTTGAAAATCCGCTAAATTGAACATCAGCACCTTTGGACTGTCAACATGTGGTGTGGAATAATTGGCAATCAAGCTCATCGGCCCCCACATTATTGAAGGCACTTGACTCGTCAAATGTACCGAGACATTTTGGAAAATGAACTGCCAACATTATTTGAAGACTTGAGCTTAGAATTGCGACAGAACATGTGGTTTCAACATGATGGATGTCCAGCATACTATTCGTCGGTAGCACGTGACGTACTTGATTGTGATTTCAATGGTCGCTGGATCGGTAGAAATAGATTTGCCAAATCACCAGATCTTACTGCCCCAGATTCCTTTTGTGGTGCTATCTCAAAGAGAAAGTTAACCAACAAACACCAACAACACGAGAGAATATGATTGAGCGAATCAGATATGCTTGTGCCGAAATTGAAGCAGACACGATTTTAAGTTGTATACATTCATGTAAAATGCAGACTAATAAGCGCATTGAAGTCGAAGGCCATCATTTTGAGCAATTAATTTAATTAAAAGATGATGAGGCGTGGGGACCCATGTAAATCAAGCACTATGGTGCGTGAGAGGTGAGGAGACTCACGTCAATCAAGAACCCCGAAGATAACAGAAAACTACTACGTATTTGAAAGCAGATTTAATCGCATGTTCCTGGGTTACGATAATAGTAGATCCTTGACAAGTTTATTTTTCAGTAATTAAAAATTTAAGAAATACAATGTGTTTAAGACTAATTTCGAGTATTTACATTGAAAACGTGTTAATTTTAATTCAAACGTATTGCAGAATCATATGTATAGGTTTTTCTATATTTTCGCCCCAACTACAAGAAGGGGCGGAGGGTTATTAATTTTAGCACCAACGTATGTCCTGCCCGGAATGATTAAATTTTGATAATGCACGCTTTTTTCGTAGAGTGCTTATTTTCCGAGATATTTGAAGGTTTCAGCTTAAAAAAATCACCCGATATTTTAGGCCAAAATACAATGTCGAAAAAATGAACCACCTAGCTAATATTACCTCCGAATTTAAAATCACTATCCCAGAGAAAAACAATCAATTAAGTTGGCGGAAACATTGGTGCCCTTACTAAAAATAAAATTTCCAATAAAGCAACGGGGGTGGAAACGTGTAAAGCTCCAAAAATAATATTGCCCATATTCATTTCCAAATCATCAAACTTAATTAGACAAATGTATAGAAACGTGTTGCAATAATAATATACCAACAACAAGTAGTAATCATCATGCTACAGGGTTCAGCAGGATATCAACATTATTACATTTACCAATTACAACTTTCACTGATCAAATACATATAGTTTTTTTTCCTTCAAAGTTGTTGTTATCATTAATAAAATTGTTTTTGTCATATAATTGAATAAGCTATATCAAATTTTCCAATTTTCATTTCAATAATCATCTTTTTGTTTTATATAGTACATGTTTATATACACATTATATTTTGCTCGTTTTCATTTCCATTTTCAATATTATATTATTTTTCACAGCAGTAGGAAATTCAATTTTCAAACAAACAAAAAAAAATTTTTTTTTTATATAAAAATTATAATAAGCGAGTAATACTTATAACAGTAAATTAAAGACAGATTTTCGTTATATCGTTACAACGGAAAATTGTATAATACAGCGAAAATAGGAAAATCTAATTCAAATAGAAAAACGGCAAAACCACCCTAATTATATTATTATTATTTTTATTGTATAAATAAATATAAATAATTTTAAATACTTAAAATGAATTTAATCTCAAATCAATTATATGATATTCAGTGTTTTTAAATGTTCTGTTTGATTTTCAATAATTTTCTTAAGATGAAAAACAGATTTTTTTTCCGTTCATTTCGTTTTGAATAACTTAAATATTTTTTTCTTTTGCTTGCTTTCATTCAACTCTCTTATTATTGTAAACAATCCCGATCAGAAACATACATTTTTTTTTAAAAATAGAAGGGACCAAAAAAGAAAAGATTCCAACTGTTTTGATTGACTGTAATGTGTGTATTTTTCTAAATTATTCAGAAGATGATGATGATCCTTTTTTAATTTCTATCCCGAGGTAATTGCACAATAACGACACAATAACAACAGCAAAGACAACCTTTTATGGGATGGACCAATATTCGAAAGCTCCTAAAAATATTGCCATTAGCATATTACAGTTGGCTATTTTAAAAACAACAAGTACAAAAATTGTAACTACACGCACGCATCGTCATTGATTGGGCAGTCTCATCATTATACCTGCTCTTCGTGGACTTCGAACGTGCATTCGACACAATACACAGGAACGCTATATGGAAGACACTTTGTGAAATGGACATACCAAAATAATTACCCAAATTTATACAAGATATGTACAGGGATGGCATACAAAGTGAATCATACTATAACAGCCAAAAGACAAGGATGGGTACTCTCGCCAATTGCGTACTTAATAGTATTAAATAGTGGCATGATAATTCGATAGCGCGTTCCCAATAACATTCTAACACGAAAAGGCGCCGACATGCCACAAGAAGCACCGAAGCTGCCAGATGCTTACGGATTGGTCTCAAAATAAATAACACGAAAACTAAGATGATGAGGCTAAGCAGACAAATATTTTTCACCGATATATGTAAATCAAAAAGAAATTAAGAGGAATCAATTATGGATTCTGACTATCTAGGCGTGAACTAGCGACTTTGCGGCTGGCAGTATTTGGTTGTATATAACTAACCACTCGACCACCGAGTGACATGCGTGTTTAAAGTAGAATTCGTAACAATATCTTGGTTGTATACCAGCTAAAACGGGTGTAACAGATCAACACATAAAAAACGAACCAACATGTTACACTAAGTCTGGAAGACAACTTCCTATCCCATAACACCAAGTTAAAATGTTCAATTCCTGTGTGAAATCAGTGTTGCTGAAGAGAATATTGAGGTACTACTGGTCCAACAAAGCATGTTATAATGACGATTTTTAAGAAAAAAACACCTTTTTTAACATAAATTTGGCCGTTGTACAGCCCATACGAATTGATTGACCGGGATGAAACTTCATACTTAAGCTTTTTCATAAATTGGGAGATTTTGGTCGACATAGGTTCATTGGAAGTGTGACATCATCCAAAGGAGCTTTTTGTTTTTACAACTATGTATTTTGAAAAGCATATAACATTTGTGAGAAAATGTTAAAAACAAAAAGATTGTAAATTAAATTCAAACAAAATTAGTTCAGATCATTTTTTAAATTGTACCGAAAATGACAAGTTTTGATAAAAAAAAAATTGTTCACCAAAATTCGGCATCTCTATGGTCCAGACGGATTGATTACTCGGAATCAAACTTCACTCTTAAAAAGTTTTTATTTAAGCTTTTTTCGCTTTTCGGACAAAATATTATTTTTAATGGCGTCCACATTTGAATGTTCACGACTTTTCTAGTCATAGACAACAAAGAGACTATTTACTCACAACATACCCCCCCTCTCATTTTAACTTACAAAAATGAAAACCTTCTTAAGTTTTTTTGGTAGTCTGGTCCGGGGATTAAAATGAGAAGGGGGGCGGGGCGGGGGGGGGGGGGGCAATATATTTTCAACTTTTTGTGGTAGATATATTGTGGGTAGATAGCTTCTTCGTTTCCTACGAACTAGAAAAGTCGTAGACACTGGATAGAAGCCGTTAAAAATAAGATTTTGTCCGAAAAGCTGAAAAAATCTTAAATAAATTAATATCATGGATGGTTTTAAAAACTTCTTAATTATATGTATGTCTACTCATACTTAGTACTCATACAGAGTGAGAATTTTCAGAAGTTTCTGATTTGGTGATATAATTTGCCAAATCGATAAGTTCTTGTTTTGTACTACAGGTACAAAGCAAGAGTTGCATTTTTGCAGAGTATTCCCTTCCAACCTGATGGGTACATCAGTTCGAAACCAAACTACCAAGAAAGAACTTTAGGAGGTTCTCATTTTTGTAAGGGTTATATGTAATTTTACACAATAAACCCGAGGGGCGGGGGTTAAAAAGAGGGGGGGGGGGATCAAAAAATATCAAATTTCTTGATAACTAAATGTTTGTTGTAGAACCTTCTCGAAACCACAAATTAATTAAAAAAGCAAATTTAACTATTCAATTAATTTTATTTTTCACAATTAACGTTTTCGATCACTGAGTGATCATCTTCCGATTATACTTTACAACTAAAACAAAAATCTAATAATTTTGCCGCTAAATGAATTCTTGCGTCTTATATACTAAAATATATATACATACACAGACATTTTGTCATTAAATAAAAAAGCGAAAAATAAAAACAAATAAAAATGTATGTGTGTAATACGGTGAGTAGTTGCTTGTACATAAAAAAATAAATTATTGTCAAATCAAGTACCTACACATACATATTAACAAAGTGATGTTTATATAAAATACAAAATTTAAAATTGTTATGGTGGAAAATTCGTGTAACTATAATTTTCATTTAGTGTATTTACCAAGTGAAATAAACTCGCTACGATTCATTATATCGGGTTCGTGTTTGTTGATATACAAGGATTTGTAGGCGTCCAGTTTCCAATCATTTGGAATTGATTTTATTACTTTGGAATTTGTAACATCAACTTGTTGACTATTGTTATTCATCATATTGTAACGGAATTTTATCATATGCCGTTACCAACTCATTCCCAATTATCTGTTCATTGATCAGAATAATTTCATCATGACTTTGAAGATATTTTTCCTTCACAACATTTTCTCAAACACTTAGTCATGCTGGAATTATCTAATTTTCTTTATGTTTGTTGTTGCATTCATATACACGAAAATGGTATAAGATGCAATACGACAAACATAAAATTATTTTTAGTTTACGTTATCCAGTTGCAGCTTTATGTGGTCCCAAGGTCTTTATAATGTAGTCATTATAAATACTAATGAATGTACGTAAAGATAAGATTTGTAATTGGATGATGTATCCATAGTGTTGTGTTGTGCACACGAAGAAAGCAAACGTTCTGAATATAGTTTATTTAAATGATCTATATATGGACTTTTTTTTAAAAACGTTGCAATTTTCGTGGCACATATAAATAGTTTCCCATGAGTGAACATAAATTAGATTTATGTCACGTTGTCAGTAATGTGCGGTGTTTGTATTTCGCTGATTTTGGAAAAATTGATATTTCTGGTTGAGAGAGAAGAACATTTCCCATAACAAATGTTCCCCTCATTCTCTGTCAGTCAGTTAATTTTGTATAAATACCGCGACATTGTTTTGGATCGGGGCAGTCAGGTTTTGGGAAAAAGACGCGCAACTTAATGACTCACAGACCACAGAGCTTAAGCCGTGGGAATTAAGTCGCAGTAATAAATAAATTTTGTTATAAGTAAATAAATAATTTCTTCTTTTTTTTAAATAAATTATTTTGTTTTAAAATATAAAAATACCAGGTTTTTATTTGTTGTCCAAAATACGGAGTGGTTCGAGGAGTGAAACCTGAATTGGTAAGTATGTTTACTAAATGATAATAGTCAACAACTAACTAAACTGGCCCATTTGGTAAAGGGTCCTCCAGCTGCTTCATTAGAAGCGGAAATCTCACAAGTGCGTCAGCACGCGGGTTTCCTTCAGCTGGAACGCTTTACCAAATTATTACTCACTAACTTTTGGGGCTTTCAGCCCATGATAAATACTATTTTTTTTTATGGTTAATTTAGAGTAACTATGTTACTCTAAATTTTTATATTCCACAACCACGGTGGACCTGCTTGATGTGAGGCATGAGTCCCACCGATGCAGTCTTTCACCATCCTCACGTTTTCGAACTTCCCATTTGATGGCATACCATCTTTCTTCCCTTTTTTATATATATATATGCGGTAACCTAGGCCGTGATCTGTGTACCCAAAACCCACGCCGTTCCCTCCACCGGCTTGAGCTACGGGAACCAACGCCGCATAAGGTACAAGGCAGGTGACGGCAAATTCTATGTGATAGGGGTGCTTCTACGCAAGTAGCGGTGCCTTCATTACAATATGTTTGGCCACACTATTCCTTACGTCATTATTTCTTACAGTTGTAGTGTGTTCCTGAAGGCGTTTATAGAAAGCTCTAGTTGTCTGCCCAATATATTTGCCGTCGCATTCTGTGCAGGAAATTTGGTAGATACCGGATTTTGATGATGATGGTGTTGAATCTTTGTAAGTGCTAATTAATGATCCAATATTACTTCTTTTTGTTACTACTAACTCAAAATTAAATTTTTTCAGCATATTCTGCATTTTGTTGGTGATAGCTGGGAAAAAAGGCATACATAAACGTTTTGGGCAGCTGTTTGGATCGGATCCACTCGTTAATCTAGTATGTGTATTAATGTACTGTTTACGTTTGTGTTTGTCCAAAATTCTTTTAATAAAGCTGATGTCGTATCCATTTATTTTGGCTGTTTCCATTATGAAATTTTCTTCCAGTTTGAACTCGTCGGTGGATAAAGGTAACGTGTACAGACGGTGTGCCATCGAATGGAAAGCAGCCTTTTTGTGAGTTCCGCTATGGTGTGAATCCGCTGTGATACATCTTCTCGTGTTTGTCGGTATGGTATTTATGTACAAGCAACCGTACTACACACCGTATTACACACATACATTTATATTTGTTTTTATTTTTCGCTTTTTTATTTAATGACAAAATGTCTGTGTATGTATATATATTTTAGTATATAAGACGCAAGAATTCATTTAGCGGCAAAATTATTAGATTTTTGTTTTAGTTGTAAAGTATAATCGGAAGATGATCACTCAGTGATCGAAAACGTTAATAGTGAAAAATAAAATTAATTGAATAGTTAAATTTGCTTTTTTAATTAATTTGTGGTTTCGAGAAGGTTCTACAACAAACATTTAGTTATAAATGGAAACCACGGCGGGTTTGAAGTGCAATAATTTATTTCTTGACCGTCGTAAAACTTTCTGAGAACTAGTTTGATTTCTTCTATCCATCAAGTTCCCAACACAAGGCTGTATTGGAATGCCCTTGTGGGAAATAAGTCACTACCAAAAGCCCACTCACAGTACAATCGATTATTTAAGCTTCGACCGTTTTTAAGTTTTTGGCGACAAAAGTACCTACGCCCTGAATGCCGTTGGAAAAGCACCTATCAATCGATGAGATAATATGTGCAACAAAAATCCTAAGCTTCATGAAACAGTACCTCTCATCCAAGCCGCATTAATGGGGGTTTAAGGATCATCAGTTAAGTTTCTTATCCATTCCTAAACTTTTTTTCATTGATTACGAACCGTGTCATCTCAACATTTTTCGTATTTCAGGGTACATGTATAATTTTGAAATTTACTCCGGCCAAGAACATAACTACAGAATTTCAAACGAAGAAAATCTTGAGGCTTTTGCATTTATAGTTGCCCGCTTATACAAACCTATTCCACGAAATATGGGATATACAATTTTTTGTGATAACTACTTTGCCACAATCCCACTTATATCATTCCTACAATATAATATCGGAGTCTTTTGTATTGGGACAATAAGGCATAACCGGATCCCAAATTCGAAGCTAAAGACAGAAAGAGAAATTACCAAACCTCCGAGAGGGTCATTCGAAGAATACACATTTAGAACATTTGCCGGTACTGAATTATGCGTAATACAATGGAAGGATAACAAGCCAGAAACTCTGATCTCAACCTTTGTTGGTGTAAATCCGGTGACAGTAATAAAAATATGGGATACTAAAAAACGTATTGAAGTGAGTATTCAATACCCAGATGGAAGGTCTCGCTTTATACGTGACATTAAAATGGTATCTCGGAATCTTTTTCACATGCTTGACGTGACAGTAGTAAATTCTTCGATAATGCACAGAAAGGTATGGAAAATAAAAAACCAGCAACTCTTGACTCTTTGTCAATTCATGATACATTTAAAAATCGCACTGTGCACTGCCGACACTGTAAGAGAAAACCGAAATAAATCCGCTGCCTGGCAGTTAACGAATGCTTTATTGATAAAATCGCGAAAAAATTGGCAAGTCATCCCAATAAAGGATATTCGACTTGACAATATTGGCCATTTCCCTATTTGGGATAGGAAAACCAGGTGTAAAATGACTCAGAGCTATATGATCGGACTTTATGAAATGTTCAAAGTGCTATGTCAGCCTAATAAATAATTCTCGGAATTGTTTTTATAATGTAAGAAATGATTTTCATTGATGAATTATAAAAATATTATTTATGTATTGTACGGTATAGACTGAATAAGAAACATTTCTGTCATCGATATTTAATTCTATTTAATCACTTCACAGTTTGATTTTATCGAGAAAGGGTGTCCATAAATGGTCGGTTAGTTAACATTTCATTAGAAAATAATTATCATGTAATCTGGGCTGCGATGTTCTAACATCACTATTTTTCGATAATTTATCAAAGTTTATTTCTGGTTTTTTTAGAATAAAATTTGTCTCTGTTTCAATTTTTATATAATTTATTACCATCCTGCTAGATTGCAACATTGTGATGTTTTTACTACGTTTCTATCACCAAATAATTTATTTTCGATTCTAGAACGAAAATAAGTTAAATAGGTATTGTTCAAATACATTGGGCGCATTCAGCTCCGCCAACTGTTGGCAACATGTTGAGTAAAATCAACATGTTCAGTACTGAATGCAACCGATACATCGAGATAATTATGGCAACACTGATGAGTTAAATGTCATATTTTCCATCGGTATAATCATGTTGATTCATTTGATGATCAGTATAAGTTGAATATTATTACAAATAATTTTTAATTGTAATAATCAATAAATATAAAATAATAAACTTCCAAATATTATTATAATAAATAATAAGGGGTTATTTAAAATTTAAATATAAATATTAAAAATGGAAAGTAAGTATTTATATTTTAAAACATAACCTCAAACAACAAATTTTGAGTTGTTTTTGCATAAGGTACATTTAAATGGACGAAGGAGACCACCTTGCTCATTATCAACGAGTATAAAAATAGAAAAAATGCATTTAGAGATCCAAAAAAAAAGAAAGACTTATGGAATGAAATACAAATTGTGTTTTTGGGATTGGGGTACGATATCACCGTCGATTTGTTAGATAGAAAATTTAGGAATTTGAAAAAAACGTACACTGATATTAAGGATAAGCATAATCGGACGGGAAGCGGTCGAATTAATTGGGAGTTTTTTGATACATTCGACGAGATATTTAGTGATGATCGAGCCATCAACAACAACAATACTATGTCATCTATAGAAGTCGACAGTGAGAATTGCCTCAACGAAGTAGCAAATCTTGTCGAAACGAATGGCTGTAGTCGAAAACGTGCCTTAAGTGATTATCGACAGCAACAGCTGGATATTGAACGAGCAAAACTTGTAAAAATGGATAGACTGATCGATAATATCGAAAAAAATACTAAAGTCCATGAAGAACGGAATGTTTTGCTTAAACAAATTATTGATAATAGTTCCTCTAACCATTTATATTAATGAGCTTTAATAGTACTAAAATAGATTTTAGATAAATAAAAACCTGAAGTGATATTAAATACCTATATTTTTACAAGAAATGTAATTTGATACCTGAAATTAAATTAAGTTAGGAATCATATGTATTAGAAGTTTTGAATTATAAAATAAATTTATTTTTTGTTTCAAATTTAGAGTTTTTAATTAAATTTTTCTTTTCAGGTATGCTAAACAAACTTAACAAATAATTTCTCTCTACATTTTCAGGCCGTTTTATTAAAAAAATCCATTTCCATCACTTCTATAAATTCATCGACGATGTTTATTTATTATTTATGTTTTAATTACATAAACTTAGTAGATAATTCCGTTTTACGTTAGATGTCGCAATATCTTCATGATGAATATCTGGGTCATTTAAATCAACTTCATCGACTTCATATTCGATAAATTCGTCCCCAGGGTAAATGTCGTGTTCCAAAATAAAATTATGTAGGACGCAAGCTGCTGTTATGCTTTCGTTAATCCGCTGGTGACTAGACATATCGATGTACTTCAGTTTACGAAACTTTCCTTTCAATAGGGCAAAAGTCCGTTCAATGCACGATCTCAGTCCACTAATCTTAGTGTTAAAAGACTCTTGGGCTGAAGTGAGATGACCATTTTGTTTAAATGGTGTAACCAAAAACATGCTGTTTGGATAGGCGGTATCACCAAGTATATGACGTGATTCATCTAACAACGGATCGTTACTATCAGTCAGTTTTTGAAATATCGGACTCTTCTTGAAGATCCGAGCATCATGAATTCGTCCTGGGCTCCCCACGTATATGTCGATAAATTTTCGGTTATTATCACAAATAGCTAAAATTATAAAACACGTTTCAAATTTTTTACTTAATTTACAGCATTATAGTTTCAAGCTGTACCTTGTAGTACTATCGAATGGAACGATTTTCTGTTGTAAAAATCAATAGCATTCCCCGTGGGCTGCTTAATTTGAATGTGACATCCATCAATAGCTCCTATTACGCCGGGTATTCCTGACTGGGCTTTAAACTCCTATGATGATAAAATTAATCATAAATTATTTTCAATTGAATTAATAAATACACTCACGTTAGAAATTTCCAATTGCTTTATGAGGTTTGGGAACTGGATATATACGGATATCATATTTGATATCGCCTTTATAATTTGCACAAAAACTAAATGTGCGGTACTTGGTGCGATACCGAATCGGTCACTCGTTGACATGAAGCACTCTTCTTTTGACAGAAACCATATCGAAAACAGTAATTTCTTTCCCAATGAAATTTTGCCATTATCCCCTAGTATCCGCCGTAATACAGTATGCAGTATCTAAAATAAAGCAGAAATTATTAATTAAAATGATTTTGTAATAATTAAATTTCATAATTATATACCTGAAATGTTGCTCGGGATATTCGAAAATGTCTATGAAAATCGTCAAAATCATATTGAGGTATGGTAACCTCAAAATAATTTTCTATTCTTATTCGCGTCTCGCCTCGCTCTTGCTGCATATTTGGGGCTTCTATGGCAGTTTCAACAACTGCCATAATCGATTCCATACTTAACGTATCACATTCGCTAAACTGCAAAAAATTTATTATTGAATCCATTTTTCTTTTAATAACACAACTACACCCATTCGTTATATGAAACACAATTCTCCATTTGACATTTGATCAATCAGCTGCATTCAGGTCAATTTACGTTCCCAACATATATCATCAAATATGATACCGATAGGTAGCGGTATCTATGATGGCGGACCTGAATGCGCCCATTCTAGTAGGTTGTGATAGGGTCCCATTTGAAACGCAATATTTTAAAATGCGAATTATCAAAACACGATATTTCAAAACGCGATACGGTACAAAACGCGATATGGTAGAAATCGCGATATTTCAAAACACGATATGGTACAAAACGCGATATGGTACAACACGGGAATTTAGGATCGGGTTATAATCAGGCGGGTGCACGGGAAATTTAATTTCATTTTATAGGAATTTAAAAATCGATAGGAGCAAGAGTCAGGCCTTTACCGTCGCTTCGCAACACTTATTCTGTACCATATCGCATTTCGAAATATCGCGTTCCGAGCGGATCCCATTGTGACAGCATTAGAGAATAAATAATAGAAAAACAAAACAAAAGTCAAATTAATTCTAGCAGAAAAAGACGTAGAATTCGATCAAATATCGAAAAATGGTGATGTTAGAACATCTCAGCCCTGAATAAAATGTTTTTTTTTAGTTTTTAACAATTTATTCAATAATATTTTTTTGTAAGGCTCGGGCTAGTCAATACAAAATCGAACTCCGAGCCCGAGTCAAGCTCGCGAAAAAACTTTCAAGTGGTTGGAAACAAGTTATAAAGTAGCTTTAATGTTAAATATATGTGCATAGTTTCTATGTTTTGCATATAGTTTTGCATATTTGAGGGTAATATAATACATTTATTTAGTTCGAGCAGATCTGCTCATCTTGATTTTTTCGAAGAGAAATGCCGCCTCTTTAATGCTTAATAGTTTATATAAAAAACCAATTTATGAAAAATGTAAAATTGATTTAGTCTGCAACCTAGAATATTTCCAGAATAATTGGAGATGTGATCATACTTTATAAACATATCTGACCGCGTTATTGAATACTCTTTGGACCGAGAGAGTTGCAGAAGAATCACAATGTTGGTAAACAACATCACAATACGAAAAATGTGGAATTACTATGGCTTTGACTAAATACAAAGTTACAGTTTCCGGACATATTTGTCTATGCTGTCTTAATCTATAGAAAATAGAATTAATTTTGTTGCATAGCTCCGCAATATGATTATCCCAAGTAAATTTACTGTTCATGTTCAATTCCAGGTTACAAATGGTATCAACTACGTTAATTTTTTCGTTATTAATGTGTAAATTCGGAATTGTGGTCATGTATTTGCTTCTACAGATAGATAGGCATGGCCTGCGTTTTTTTTGTCGTATTTAAAAATAGGACATTGGATTCAGAAGGCGCGTAAATAGCATTGAAATCTTTGTTTATTATTGCAAAAAAATCATCTATTTTGTCCCATGAGCCCCGCCAGCAAAAATTAGAACGCCGTTCGCATACAAAATGATATTTCGAGCCAGTTATGCAGTCGGCTAAATCATTAATCAAAAGAGAAAATATTATTGGACCTAAGATGGAGCCTTGCGGCATCCGCTTGAAATTGTTGCACTTCTCGATGTCATATCTGCTAAATGTACTTTCCGACAAATATGATGATATTAGCCGTATTGCCGAATCTGAGAAATTATAATGAAGTTTAAATTGTTGCAAGACGCACACAGCAGCAAAAGACAGAAAAAGACTTAGGCTCATTAAAAATGTGAGAAATATCTTCTACCATATTAACTAGAGCAAATGTTATGCTTTGATTCTTTCAGAAACCAGATTGATAGGTATTTAATAAACCATGTTCATTAATGTACAAGGTAATTTGGTTTTCCAAAATCATTTCCAAGACCGTCGACCGAATATATATTCGATATTGATATCGAACACACATGCAAACTCAAACAAATTACTTTGGGGATTAATTGTAGAATCAGCATTGGCATAAGGCAGGGGCAACACGACACTACCTGCTGGAACGACCGTAAAGTGTGTATTAATCCCATCAGCCGTAAAGGGAATAGAATCATGACTAGTAGTCTTTACATTAATTCCAAGCGATCTAAAATTATTCCAAAGTCGCCTCATACTAGTTTTGAGATCACTAAAATAGTATTTTTGTTTACATTCTCGGATAAGACTTATTACTTGGTTCCTGTAGGTGCAGTACAAAGATTTTTGCTCAAGATTCCATGTATGTGAAGATAGCCCAAATTCCATCCCCGAAAAAAGCGATGGCAGCACTAATTATTGCTATCATAACATTTTTTTTACTCTCAGCCCAAAAAATCACGACATTTTTACTGTCAGCCCCGAAAATTTACTGTCATGACAGCTAAAACTATCATGACACAAACGTTTTTGCAAATGCAGGATTGTTTCCTATCAGTTTTTAGGAGCGGAAAATTTTTCACTTTTTTATTTTTTCAGTATTTTTATTAATATTAATTGCTTCGTCAACCTTGCAGACACAGATCAAAGAGTTTTTGTCGCTCTTATCGCTTCTTCTCATAGTGCCACAAATGTTAAAAAAATCAACTATCAGTATGTATAAAATATTTTTTAATGTAATTTTAATTCGTTGTATACTTTAGACGATGGGGGCTGCCCCAGAATTATATAAATTGTGGAAAACCCCCGCTTTTCCACAATTTATATAATTCTTCAAGTGTCAAACTAAGTAAAAAAAAAATTGAAAACATTTCAAAAATTTCTTGGAATAATTTCCAGATTTAGATTTATTGCTATAATTAGTAATTAAATGTCGCAATAGTATACATAAAAATGTATAGTAAATAGTATTGTCATAAGCAACTTTTTCGATTTTCGGGATAGAAATTTGGGCTATCTTCACAGATGTCAAGATTCCCATTCTTTTTCCATAATTGATGAGCCTGATCTCTCAAAGCATTTAATTTAATAATTTTGGCATTGAGACATGGTGCGGCCGAAATTTTTTGCCGGGAATGCAATTTGAATGTATAACATTTGTAAAATAAACGAAACTATCGCAAAGGTTGTCCAGATTAGTTATGAATTTTAGCTCTTCAAAGTTTAAATCGTAACAAATATCTTGAATAAGTTCTCGATTAGCATTACTGGAGACGGGAATAGAACAATATGTGTGTTTTGATCTTTTAAATTTTAATTTATAAGTCATGTGAATTAAGCAGTGGTCAGAAATCGATGGTGTCGGGATTTTATTAAAATGCTCGATTGATTCTATTAGTATCCTGATCATTAATAATAATTAAATATATAAAATTAGATTTTCTGGTATATTGGTAAGGAATATCAAATAAATTAAGCATAATCAAGTTGTTGGAAAGTCGATTAGCAGGAATATTTAAATTAATATTAAAATCACCCAAAATTATAACATGAGAATAGGCTAATACGATGTTATCAATATCATTTGACTTAATTGGCGGTGGGTTATAGCCAACGATAATTGCACACTTAATAATGTTAATAGTCAGTTCTGAGATAATAAACTCCGTGTTTCCTATTGTAACGAGATCAACGCACTTTATGTTTAAATTAGATTTAAAATCCAAAGCCACAGCTCCATCTCTGCCGGTGACTCGATCATGGCGTAGGATTTTATAGCCTGGTATTGCAACATGACACGAACAAATTTTGGAATGAAGCGAAACATTCAAGCATAAAACATCAACATTTTTCATCTGCATCAATACGCGCAATTCATCTATATGTTTCATCAAACTTCTTAGATTTAAATTGAGCAATATTTAAATGTGTGTCATTTAGATAATTATGCTGTATGAGACCAGTTGTCGTTGAATCAGATGTTAAATCTCAGAATCGAAAATCTTAAAAAAACTATTAGATTTTTATAACACTTAACTAAGAATTCATCTGTAAAGGTACGCCCAAGTTGTTTTTTCCGATTATAGTTGACAAACGGTTTAATAACAACGTCTTTTGGCCACATATCAAGTGAATAAATTTTATCAAAATGAAGCGGATTTACACCAATTTTATATGAAATAAAATTTAAATTGCTTCTATCCTTTGTCTTCGGTATTAATGCATGGCAAGACATATTGTCCCTAGTCATGTTGGTTTTGGTTGTAATATGATGAATTATATCATCGTCAGAGGTAGAAAGATGTAGAAACGTGACTAGAAAATATTTTTATTCGGCAACAGCACGTATATTAGTATCATCCGAATCTGTTCCCACGATTTTATTAATTAATTCGGACTGATCAGTTTGGTTGTTTTCATTTCGTTGGCCCGCAGTGAAATGTACTGAATTATGTTGCAATGGCACGGTTAGCTGTTTTGTTATTATGAAAGGCGGAAGTAAAACGAAAAGTAAATGTTTTTTTAAGACGCAAGTGTTAATTAATTCTAACCCTATTATGACTTTGGTCGGTTGCGATAGGTCCACGGATTCTATATAATCGACTTCATTTCGGATGGCCCTTTATAAAATTCTAAACAAAAATTTCATTCAATATATTTTTCCTAAACCTCTCGCAACTTCACTTCCTAATTAAATTCAATATAAATCCAATTTCCATATACAATTTTCTACACTGCTTTATATGCGGAAAATAACTAGAAATTGTTCAAAATACCAATAAAAAAAACAAACATGAAACCGAAAAAACACATGATTTTTAACACAACATATCACATAAAACATGAGGTGGTGGTCTATAAAATGTTATAAACACATTCCATGTAACACTCGTACATAACCCTCTTAAACCATACGAGGAACAACATATATAGTAAAGACACATCATGTATACGGTGGTAGATTCGAGAAAATAATAATCAACAGCTAACTATGTATCGAGTCGATACATAATAATGTTACTCGTACACATGTAGAGTGAGTGGAATTTTATGAGAAATATTTTTGTGTTTGCGATGGGGGTTTGGGGTGGTGACGGCAGCATAGAGAGCATAGTAGTCAAAAAATAAAAATAAAAATGATTGACTTTACATCAATATGCTGTTAAAACATGCTGCTATAATTTTGTTGTGTTTTGTATATAATGTTATTATTTTATTTTCCAAAATATTTTTTTTATTATTATTACTACTATATATATATGTATGTATATGTGTATATATACATATATATATATATTTATACATTTTCCACTGGCACTGTTTTTGTGATTGTTGCTCTCTATAATGTATCCCGCTGTGAAAATGAATGTTCTACAGCAATACACTCTTGAACATACACAAAATTTACCCATAAATTTAATGTTGAAATTTTTTAAATGCATTTTGATTAACGCTACTATTTATATTTTCAACTTTTCCGTCTTGCAATTTGGATTTAATGCTATGTACTTTCATTGATAAGACGACGATGGTATGATGATTATAAAACATTGTTGATGCTAGTGTACAAAAGTGTGAACCGCACAAAGCTGTGTATCAACGTATACAAATTTCTCTGTACGACGACGGTGTATTGCTCATCGTACACTGACTTCCACCGTCTTATTATTTAGAGATTAAATTATGTCTCAATGAAAGAAGTTTTGACGACTAAAAATGTATGACAATATATAGACGACATCGAAAAATGATTATGATTATTATTATGATTATAATATGGATGACGATGACGAGGATTATACGAAAAAAAAACAAAAAAAAATATGAATGAGTGAATGAGTGTCACGTATTTCAATAATAATAATATTTTTTCTTTAGTTTTTCAATGAAAATTTCCGTATTTTTCATACTTATATTTTGAAACGGAACACAAAAAATTTAATATTCAAGACATTCTCGGTTTCTTTTATTTTTGTTGTTGTTGTGTGTGCAAAATGACATATTCGAATTAAGTTCAAGGAAAAACCTTAAAAACAAAAATAATATAATAATTTTCCCAACAAAAATGAAATTACTTTATCGATCCGCGAACCACCAACAATATTAAGTACGCGTACATAGAAAAGCATTTGGGGTTTAAATTTAATTTCTTGCGGTTGCTTGAGTATTCCCATTATTTTGTTTTGTTTTTTTAAGTCAAAAGGAAATGTCAATGTCAATCAAAAACAATTTAAAGTGACTAAAATAATTGAGAAAATTTGGTTAAAAATATTACCCGTATTATTGGAACAATTTGAGTGTTTTATTTAATTTAAAATAAAAACCATTTCGGCATAACAGAGGTGTCAAGAAAATGTGTGCCACAAGGATTTCATTATATTGGGAGTTTTCTAATCTCGAAGCTTTTTAAACTGACCTGTAGTTTGCAAGACCTTTGGAAAATTGGCTCGAAAATTGTATCGCAAAAAGATATGATTTATAAGCGATAATTGTGAATTAACTTAAATGCCCTTTGCAAAATACCGTACATGTCTTTGTATGAGTATGCATAAAGTATGCACAAAAGAACGTTAAATTAATACAAAAACAAATAACAATTCCAAATTTGCTATTCGTTTTAATACCGTGTCTATATTATTCGAGTACAGCCGATTACTTTGAAATGCTTTTCTATTAGAGCGTGTTCCAAAGCATCTATGCCAATAATCATATTTAGGCGGAATCGGAGATCTGGAGGGTTTACGATGCCAATATATATCAATAGGTACGTTTCAACAAAATTGGCGTTCGTTTTACTTTCATGTCGAGATTATTCGAGTACTGTCGTTAACTTTGAGATGATTTTCTATTAGTTGAACCATTTCTGGATTCCCGTGAAGTATTGTCCTAAAATTACAAAAAAGGGCGAAATTAGGACAAACTGCACGTTTGACTAAAAATTCGTGAAATTTATCCTAAACCAATTATGCAGGTAAATTATTTTCTATGATCAGGGGCAGCATGTTGTATGTTCGAATCGTTCGAAATTCGAAAAAAATCGAATGGCGGTATGTTATGATTTTCGAATCGCGATAATGATAAAGTTTCATCATTTAAAACCAAAATAATAATAAATTTAGCTGACATTTCATTCTAAAAAAAGTATTACAAGATTAAAAAAAAAAAACGATAGTAGTCGTAAATGATACAACAATGCAATCCCAGATTGAAAAACTATTATTGATATAGTATCATGTGCAGACCAATATGACTATTGTGTGATGTTTCTTAAAACGGCTTCAGACTGAGCCAACAAATTCATTTCGCAAACGAAACGATATGAAATTTAACTTGCAAGAACGAAGTCCCATGCATTTCAAAAGATGCCTGAAAAGTATTAAAAATCTAAGTAGGATATCTTATATTTTTTCTATTGTGTAACGAAGAATTAATTTAAAATTTCAATGTTACAGGCGATTAGCGAGCCCTTGTCATATGCCGTTCGATGCGTTTAAGTGTCTACCTAAACGAATCAAGCGAGATATGACAAGTGAAAAAAAATTGGAATTAATTCCTCGTTACAATATAGACACAGTCAGTCACAAAAGTCTTCATACACCACTAAAATTTGCAAAATCGAAATAATTGAAACGAACTAAATATTGTAATTGTAATTAAATAATAGATTTCAACAAAAAAAAAATATTTTGGACAAAAAAAATTAAAAAGAAAAAATAATTTTCAAAAATTTATAAAATGTATATCAAAAAAGTTTACATACAGTTGCATGTTTCTATTGAGTCTCGAATTATTACAAAATACCGTTATCTTTTTTTATATAAATACCTAGGCTTTTCTATATAAACACCTCTATCGAAACTTTCAGTATTAACTTTGCATTCGTCTTGAGTGAGAAATATTTTTCGTCTTTGGCATTATAAAATGATGCGTCGAACGGAAGTGTCAATCGAAATTTGATAATAAAGCTACGCGAACAGAATAAGAGTTATAATGGAATATCTAACCTTATTGGTAAAAGTCGAGCAGCCATACAAATAATAGTGCGACATTTTGATAACAAGTATTCAAAATAAAAAACGATCTGGACGTCCTAAAAAATTTAACGGACAGGATGTTCGAAGCATAATTCAAAAAGTGGCATCCAATCCGAGAATTAGTGCTCCAAAAATAGCGGTTGAGATTGGTAATAGCACTGATAAGGATATTCATCCCGAAACAGTTTGTCGAATTTTACGAAACGGAGGGTTTAATCGAAGATTGCCAAGGAAAAAACCATTTAGAAACCTAGTAAATAAGCAGAAAATTGCAATGAATGGTTTGAATTTGCAAAAAATACGTTAATGAAAGTACTGAATTTTGGAGCAGTGATTTTCACTGACGAAAGTAAATTCAATATATTCGGATCCGATGGAGGGCGAAACATTTGACGAAAAACAAAAGAAAATATCGATACAAAAAATTTGCTTCCCAACGTTAAACACGGTGGTGGCAAGGTAATGGTTTGGGGATCTATGGCTGCAGCTGGTGTCGGAAAATTGGTATTTATAAAAAGTAATATGGATCACCGAACGTATTTGAATATATTGCATAGCAATTTACAACAGTTTATCGAATGCTTAGGACTAGGCAACCAGTGGTTAAGATAAGGATCTAAAACATACGGCGACGGCAGTAAGACAATGGCTTCTATATAATGTGCCGAAACAAATTCATCCGTCTCCTCAGTCGCCGGATCAAGATGCAATGGAGCATATCTGGTGTAAATGTGATATAAATTTTATGAATTTTTTCAACTGTTTGAAAATTATTATTTTTTTTGTCCAATAATAATTTTCTTGTTAATTTGTTTTCCTATTGTACTGACTTTATTGTGATTGTTCCGTACATTCGTACGTAATACAACATCAGTCGTCGCGACGTGGTGAGAAGACTGATTTTTTCAAATCAATAATCTCATCCGTTCGAAACTGATTGTTGTGATTCTTATAAATTTTCCATCTATAAGTCAAAAATTAAAAAAAAATATTTTTCTTTATTTAAATATATTATTTAGTTAATATTACAATATTTAGTTCATTTCATTTATATCGATTTTGCAAATTTTAGTAGTGTATTTAGACTTTAGTGACTGACTGTATTTCTTTTCGACGTCATAGAATTTTTTTGATATTCATAAAGGTAATAGTAGACACCTAAACAAATCCAACGACATATGACAAGTACTCGTAAATCGCCTCTAACAATGAACATTTGTCGCCCTCGTTAGCTCAGTAAGTAGTATGCTTGCTCTGTGACTTAGGGGGTCCCCGGTTCGATTCCTGGTGGTAACCAGTAAAAAAGTTGCGACTGGGTGTTTTTAATGAGTCAATTGTTATTTATATATGTTCGTCAATTTCAGATTTTCAATTTTACAACCATAGTAGTTACGGCTTTGTCATTAATATTTTTTTTTAAAAAAGTACAAAGGACACCCGCATGAATCGGTTTCAAGGTCATATAATTTTTTTAAAATTCGTAAGGTAATAAAAGACACTTTCACTAACCCAATGACATATGACAAGTGCTCATTAAGAAGAATATTTATCGTGACGAATATTTCACATGGAACTACAGGACGAGGAACTGGAATACGAAAGACATCGAGGATAAAGAAGAAGAGGCGGGAGAAAATGTCGGGGTAAATTTTACAACGAGTGCCTCTCAAGCATATCTTACGTAGAGTATCGAACAAATAACAACAAGATTCAAAGGTTTCTTGACGATACTAGAGTAAACAATAATTTATAAGACCCGAAGTCACCAGAAATGCTAAATTGGTGTTGACATCAAAATCCAACAAAAAATATCAACACCGTACTTAAAAATTTTGGCAATGACATTATTCTGGATTTTTATGTTCTACCAGGACTAAAAACATTCGACGGGATAATCCGAAACAACACTTTAAAAAAATTGGAAGCATAAATCGACAGGAAAAATAATATTCTTATAATAAAATCAGGCATTAGGATATAGGATCTCTTTGAACGTCAAAATATCTATTCAAGTGAACACCGAAACCAATACTGATCACCTGAATGATGAAACAAAACTAAAACTGAGAGAGATGCTAAATAAATATTTACCACTCTTCGAAGCTATTGGAGACCAACCAACCATTGAAACGAACATGAGGGCAGATATTAAAACTACTACCGATCAGCCAATTTACACAAAATCATATTCATACCCAATCCACATGAGGGCCGAAGTGGACCAGTAAATAAAACTACTCAACAACGGCATTATAAGGCCATCCAAAGGGTCATGTGACCCACCCGATTGGATTGTGGAGAAAAAAATGGATGCATCGAGGGTAAAAAATTATCGGATGGTCAACGATATGAATCGATGCACAAATAAAAGCTAGCCAGTCAAAGAAAGTAAACATAAACTTAACAGACGTTGAGCTGAAAGCATACCAACATCTAAAACTGCTACTGTCATTTATTGATATTTCCGGACTTCGACAAACCATAATTGTTTATGGCATTAACGAGGATCAACCTATAATGTACATATCGAGATCCCGGACACGCAACTACGGTGCACACAAAATTAGGATTTTTACCGATCATGACTGACATACGCTCTCAATAGCAGGAATAACAACAACAAACTGAAAAATGGAAAGTCAAGGCGGATTCAGTGTTGTGTTCTTCAGTTCCTTCCTTCATTATGATTTTTAAACCAATTTTATTGGTTAAAAATTACGTTTTTTTTCTTGTAAATTTTCTTCAGCAACTTGGAAATTTAAACAAAAATATTCAGGCTAAAGAAGTACAACTATACGAGATAGTCTACAAATCCAAAAGTACAAACAGATCAGGCAAAAGAAAACCTTATCAAACATCTGAAGGAAAGATTACACCAAACATCTGTAAATGGCATCAAAATTCCGTAAAAGTATCTTCAATTACTTTAAGAAATTTACGTAGAACATCTATACAATTACTAAATACGGATAACAGTAGTAGAAGATATCGGCAACGGAGACGATAACTACCGCATTATACAAGAAGAACATAGAAAAAACACATTGGCATGCAAATGAAAATAAAGTGGAAATACTACAAAGTTATTATTTCCTGCAGATAACCAGCTTGAAAATAAGCAAATGCTATGAAAATAAATACGATCGCCATCCCAATAAACCGCAACTTCAGATATCGCCAATTCCAATGTATCCGGCGGAAATTCTATACACATCGACCTGATCGACATAAAAGGCAAGACATTTATAACATACGTAGATAATATATTGTAGCGGACTACTTAAGAACACTGGGAATCCAAATTTACTTAACGCCTTCACATAAAGGCGAAGTGAACGGAGCAGCGGAATGGGTTCACTCCCACTATAATCGAAATAATTCGATGTCTGCAAAATGAATAAAAGGATTTCAATATTAAAGAATTGGTCAACATACCAGTCGACAAATACAACAACACTACTCTATACACTCTGTTAATGGAAGGGAGCCTAGCGACATACTTTTTGGACAAACGCAACGGATTAATTATCAATAATTTGCTATTATTTAAAGAAAAAGTAAATGTAGATTTAATACTACGAATCAGGAATAACCAAAGGCTTAATTAGAAAGGGAGAACTTGAAAAGTTCGTGCCAAAAAGATATGATGTTGGAGAACCAATATATGCTGCCGCTATTAAACAAATTTGAGAAAAAATTAAACCTAAATTTCGAAAAGAAGTCGTTGCGAGAGATAATAGAGTAACCGTGACAAAGCTGTCTCAGCTATTGACGAATATCAAATCGGAATTAAAGGGAATCGAGTCAACAAGCATCATGAAATCTCAATTAGTATAACAAATCAATGAAACAGAAAAAGTACTGGGAAAACTTCAAGGTCATCGAGGGCAAAACGATCAATCAACTGGGTTGGCTCTGCTTGAAAATGAAGACAACTGATTAGGACGAGATCCTTAAAAATCAAAATCGGAACATTGAGAACTTTGAGCAGTATAAAACAAATACTGGTATAACAAATAAGGCTCAAAAGCTGCTTAATTAATATAACGAAACATTGATGAAAATATAGGGCCAGTAACAGAAAAGGAAACCTTACTCGTCTCCAACGATGATCTAATGATCGTCAATGATCAACTTCTCCAATGATCGTTCCCCAAAACCAGCAATGAAAAATTCCATCACATCAAAATAAGGTCCACAATTAAAAGTAACAAAGAGGTTAATTTGGAACATAACGAAATCCATATAAACACCAACACAGGAATCATTGACAAATGCCGAACAAGGAGAGAAACCACTATTTGTGAGCTACAAGAATTGAACGACCACTGCTGTATCAACCACCACCGGATGTGAATTTACATTTAGGAATTAATAGAACCCATAAACGACAACACTATTTTTCTAAACAATTTTCATTATGCGATAAAATACAACAATCCAGTCAAATATTTAGAGAGAATTTATTTGGTTCAACACCAAAATGAATTATTAGAGATAAAAGAATGAATCTTCACTAACAAGGAAACGAGGTTCGTATTGATATATTGGCATCGGGAACCTTTCAGATTCCCTCCCCTCCCCTCCCCCCCGACTCGAATTATTCCGACACAAAAGTAAAACGGATGCTAGTTTTGTTGAAAACTACCAGGTGTCTAAATATGAAACCGGAATTTACCAATAAATGGTGCCACCTATCAATTTACCTTTCGACAAACCATGTCATCAGCGCCATTGTATTCTTTTGATATCTGTCAATAACATGCAATTCATAACCATACAAGTTTCATACTCGACATTTTAGAATTTTCTGCCTACGTTATTACGATTTCCGGACATCATTGATTTTTTGTTATCATTTGAAAAAACCTGCTGCAGAATCACATCGAATGCTTGCATCGAAAGCTTACGGTGAGCATTCTCTTGGAAAATCACAATGCTATGAGTGGTTTAATAAATTCAAAAGTGGTGATTTTGACGTGAGAAACGAAGAACGTGGAAGACTAACAAACAGGTTTGAAGATAGTGAATTGCAAGCGTTGTTCGATGAGGATGACGCTCAAACGCAAAAACAACTCACGTAACAGTTAAATATTTTGCGAGTAGCCGTCACCATACGCTTAAAAGCAATGGGAAAGATCCAAAAGCTGGGGAAATGGGTTCCGCATAAACTGAATGAAAGACAACAGAAAAATAGAAAAATGTTGCTCGCAAGATACAAAAGAAAGTCAGTTTTCCATTAAATTGTGACTGCCAAATGTCTTGGATTGATCCAGGACAACCATCGACATCGGGTGCAAGGCCATAATAACTTTATATTATTTGTTTTTGAATTACTGCGCAGTGTACGAAATTCGATTCTTTCACATTTTCCATCTATATTCTATTCTCACAACTAACGTTTCATATTCACGAATTTTTATATTTTACTTTGGTTTTTCGATTGTAATGGTGTTATTGTGATTGTATATTGGTCTATTTTAATTCGAGAGTACTGAAAATAGACCAATATTCGGAACAATCACAATAACACCATTACAATCGAAAAAGTAAAATAAAATTATAAATGTTATATTAGCATCGGGGATCTTCTAGACTATATCTCCGATTTCGCAAAATGGTTAATGGCATGGATACTGCTAAGCGCCCCCTAATAGAGAAACATCCCAAAGTTAATATTCGAATAATTTTTACACGAAATTAAAAGGAATAGGAAATTCAATTCAATATTTTATATTGTTGATATGTGTATTTTTTATTGAATATTCGTTGAACATTGTAAAATTCCGGCTATCTTGACATTTTATAGTATAACGACGCGTCATTTTTGGGCTGACAGGATAAATATTGCAGATTTTTCTGTAGAGATTAACAATTTTTTTTGGTTTTGCTATATAGAAAATAGCGTTTTGTAGAATATATTTTGGGCTTACACTTATATAAATATAATTTGTATATTTTGGAGTTGCCATAGTTTTTTTCTGAGTTTCATGTTGGGCTAACTTCACATACATTTTTGCAAGTGCAATATATCCACTAAATTTAGCTTTTGAAAAATGTACATAATAAACCATGTACCTTAATTTAACCTTCCGGTAGTAAAATTAATTTCAGTCACTTATATATTATAAACAAATTTTATACAAACAGCTATATATATACACTCATGCTAATAATTTTCCGGACAAGCTAATTTCTGGAAAACAAACTGTAATTTAACAATGATTGCTTGCATTTTTATATTTTTTTCTTATCAAACTACACTGATACACTAATGAATATATCATAACCTAAACATTTTATGTTAAATTACCGTAACTTTGCCGCTTATCGGTAGAAAAGTGAATAAACCTACCAAAATCAATGAGAAAAATTATCCGGACAAAATTATATTTCAAAGATTATTATTGACGCTACAGAATTATTTTACAATAAAATTATAGGTTTAATATGTTTGTAATATGGAAATTTGTATTAATTTCTCACTGTATTAATATTTAGTGTGTAATCCATTATTCTCCAGCACAGCTTGTAGTCTACGTGGCATAGATTCGACCAAATTTTGTAAAAATCTAGTGTTAATATTTTCCCATTCATGCTCAATTGCCGATTTTAATGATGTTTTGTTGGTTATTCGGTGGTTACTTCGTATTTTTTTGTCCAAGTGATCCCACAAATGCTCAATAGGATTGAAGTCCGGGCTTTGTGGAGGACTTTCCAGAACATGAGGCCAATTATACAAGGTCCATGATTTAACAATATGTGCTTTGTGTTTTGGGTCATTGTCTTGATACAAGTAATATTCCGTTCCACAATGGTTAATTTCAGCCGATGATCGCAAATTTTCTTTTAAAATATTTAAATACATTCTACTATCCATGGTACTTTCAATAAATTTAAGATTGCCTACCCCATAATATCCCATTGCTCCCCATATCATTATATTTCCACCCCCGTGTTTTGTCGTTAAATTAATATTTTTGTATTGCAATTCCTGATTTGGTTTTCTCCATACTCTTTGCTGTTTACCATCGTTATGAAAGATGTTGAACTTGTTTTCGTCAACAAAAATCACTTTTTTCCAAAAATCAATTGGGTGATTTCGGTATTTTAAGGCGAAACCGCGCCTTTTTATTACATTTGCTTCACTTAAACAAGGTTTACGTCGTGCAATGCGTGAATTAAAGCCTAAGTTCTGCAACTTTTTCGCACAGTTGAATCAGACACGTTTGTACCACTGAATGTTTTCAATTTTTTATTTATCTCGACGGCAGTTTGTTTGGGATTTTCCTTTATTTCCCGCAACATAAATTTTTCGTCCGAATTTGTAATTTTTCTTTTTCTCCCAGCACCTGATTTATGTTCAATTCTGTCTTCACTGTAATATCGATTGCATATATCAAAAACAGTAGAACGGCTTACGTTTAATAGCTCCCCTATATTACGGATTGTTTTTCCCTTTTCACGATGGTATATAACCAAAGATCGGATATTAGTTGAAGTGTTTTTACCAACTTTAACCATTTTAATAAAAATTATTAATAATGTCGACAATGTTTCAACTTTAATTAATTCAAACGAACTGACAATAATACAAAAGGCAACTACGATTTAAAAATATAAATTATAACTGTTAAATATTTGTATTTTTGTTACTGCGTCATTAAAATTATATCAAATTTTTTGCTGTCCGGATAATTTTTCTCATTGATTTTGGTAGGTTTATTCACTTTTCTACCGATAAGCGGCAAAGTTACGGTAATTTAACATAAAATGTTAGGGTTGTGATATATTCATTAGTGTATCGGTGTAGTTTGATAAGAAAAAATTATAAAAAGGCAAGCAATCATTGTTAAATTACAGTTTGTTTTCCAGAATTTAGCTTGTCCGGAAAATTATTCGCATGAGTGTATGTAGCATATAAAAATAAGAAAATCTTTTTCTTTCGACATTTTTATTTTTTTAAATCCTTACTCTTGTGCTTTATATACATATTATGTACGTATGTATGTATTGTGCATAAATATAATATGAAAATAACAAAATATTATGTATACAAAAAAAAACAAATAAATAATAAAATCTACTAACTGGGATTGCACAGTAAGTGGTCCATTCTTTTAAAGACTGCAAAAGACAAGATTTGTCATTTCTATGTTATACAGTACGAAAATTTTACAACAACACGAACATAACAACAGTAATAATAATAAAAATAATAATATCAAAATAACAAGTAAAGCTATTTTATTATTTATCATTCATTTCATTTCATTCGTTCCTGTTGTTATTTTTCCTACGTTTGGGAAATTTTTGTTGTCGTTTAGTATAAATGTATACATAATAAAATTCTGGATGATGAACAACTTATCACAAACACAAATAGCAAATTTCATACTAAATATAAAATTTTCATTTTTTTAAAGAATTTAATATTGTTTCAGAAATTATTTATTTTTGTGCCATCTAGCAGAGCAGAAGATCGTTTGGCTTAAAAAGTACAATTTAAAATTATAATTGATATGGTAAGATACATTTTGTTAATAGCTACCGGGAGGTACAAACAATAGTGAAACTTTGCAAAGACGAAATTCAATTGGAACAAAGAAATTTCCAAACTGCGGAAATTATTCGGATTTCAAAAATACAAATACAATAATTTCCTGCCTAAAATCTGAATTAAAAAGAAGGTGTGAGTGCTAAGACTCGCGTAAGGTTGATGACACAGAATTTAATAAATATAATTAATTTTTAATTTAACGGTTTCATAACTGTAATTTTGCATTCGTCATACATTCTTAATACTTTATTATATTTCACATTAAAATTTGAAATTATGTCTACTGTTCTCCTACGAGAGAGACTGTTTATGAATAGCTGGGAATAAGTTGTATTATTAAATACCAAATTCGTAAATTTTACGTGATCTTTTATCATGAGTCAAATACATATACACTCCGTTTCATTTAATTACGGCCACCTATTATAGTGATTCAATACTTGTGAAACGGGAATATTATTTTGTACATGAATTTGAGGGTACATTGCTCATTAAAATAACGGTAGAACAGATACCAACAGTAAAACCGTTGTCTGTATTTTTTTACAAGTCTAGTAATATAACCAAAAAATTTGCATTTTCAATGGGTCACTTGGGGTGGGATGTTGTACCATCACTTTTTTTCGATACTACCCAAATTTACATCTCTTTCATCTGCAAATTAAGTTTATCCTTTTTCCATTTTTCAATTACGGTCTCTACACTCAGAAAAAAGATTATTACCAAATACTTAGTTAAATTAATTTGGTTGTTTTAACACAAAATTCTGAGCTAGATAAACCAAATCTCTTGTTTAAATTAGAAAGTTGGTATTTTCTTACTTGGTTACTACAAAAAGTGAGTGAAATTTGAGTTACCAGGATGTTGGTACGTAGTTTTGTTTAATTTAACCAAAAAAAATTTGTTAGGTGAACAATATTCTTGTTATAACTAACCAAATATTTTGGTTTATCTTAATTAGTTATTTTGACCTATAAGTTTTGTCATATAAACTAAGACTTAAATTTTAGCGAATCAATAAAATTCGCTAAATCATTGTGATTATACTTTGAATGTAAGTTCAAAGTATTTTCATTATTTTTGTAGTTTGATCACTGCATTCTGATGAGACACTCGAATTTTTTAATGTAAAGAATTCAATGTTTCATTAGTTCGAAATCAAACTTCCAACGTGTTGGTTTGGTAACCCTACCTTGATGTAATGTGTTTAACCTTAAACGTTTGCAACATTTACCGCCATTTTTGTTACAATTACTAAGAAAATTTGGTAGAATTAAGCTAGTAAAATAATAATAACTAATTATTAGTAAAATAATTTTTTCCCTTGGTTAATTTAACAAAATAGTTAGTCACTGTTACCAATTATTTTCCATTTCTATCCATTAAATTAACCATATGTTTTTGGTTATATTAACTAAGTTATAAATTAAATAAGCAGGATTTGGTTATTTTAAATTAAAATTTTATTCAACTAAGATCTTGTTCGTTTTTTAACTAAGAAATTTGGTTGATCGATAATCACCAAGATTTTGGCAAAATAGACTCAGATTTTATTTTCTTTTGACCCAAGTTTTTCTCTGAGGAAGAGTCGCGATTGATCGTCGAAGGAGAAAGACGTGTTTTTGTCTTTTTTCTTAGTAAATATAAAAATTAAATTAAATTAAATTTGTGTTTGTAATTTGTTTGTGTAACGTTAAAATAATAATAAATACAAGTGATATAATGATATTGTGCATTATTTATACATAGAGACGTGTATATTAATTGTGTAACGGGATATACATGGCACAATCCATTGAAAATGTGGTTTTGCAAGGTATACAACGTTTTACATAGAGATAGATACACACAAAGAGAGTGGGTAAACGAATGATGCACAATATATGAGTCAGAGAAGTTTTCTTTTTCATTTATTATATATTTATATATTTTTTTATATATTACATCAATACCAATCAATATATTATGGTATTGCTTACATAATAATTATATAAGCATGTACTTTCCGCTTGTGCCTGTGTGTGAATGGTTATTTCATAAAAAAAAACAATTAGATTTTTATGCGATCGTGTAATAATGAGTTACCATGGATTTTGAATGTTTTTGTTGTTGCTCTCCTGAGCGAATATCATAGTATTGTGTGTAAATGGAATAAATATTTTAGTAAATAAAAACGAAACAAGGTGTAAATGAAAAATAAAATAAAATTTGGAGAAGCTTTACAGTAGCAAGTCCGTAATTGTTATCCTTGTAAAGTATACTATCGTCTCTTGTTAGTTACATATTACATATTATTATTTTAATATATGTACATACATGTATTCATATTTTTTGATTATTTAAATACACGTATCCCCCGATTTACACGGTACTTTTTTTTCGCACGACTTCCCTTTTGCACGGTTTTTTGTTATTTTTATATTGTTCTATGTATGTATTTTACGTTAAATTGAGTGAATTGTTAGCCCACATGTGAGTGAATAAGGAATGTTATGGTTGAGTGACTGGGATACGTACGGTAAATGCATTTTGTATGGAAACAAGTTTTTTGGAATTTTTGTTGTGCAATTATGAAATGTATAACGAAGAACATTCTTTAAATGGACCAACGTGTCACATCGGTGAAGTGGATTATCGATGGTGGTGGGGGAATATTGGATGGTTTTTTTTGTTGCAATAAATGGAAATGTAAACGTGGTTCGAGTGAAATAGATAAACGGAGGTGCAAACGGTGAAATGCATTGACATATAACACAGAACGGTAAAGTATTTGCATACCATTTCTTTCGGGTGTCGTGTAAAGTGGGGTGAACGGGTACCTTTGTAACTTTAACTCGTACTGCGAGGCTGATTTTTGCTCTCACGTTCATTCAAGTTGTAAGGTTTCTCATTTTTTGAGTGTGATCGTGGTCTGTCAATTGAAGTGGAGGTTCTCGAAAGGTTTGGAGTTTTTATTGTGAATGTGACATATATAAATGGACGTCCGGGAGTGCAAAGGGTGCTCGAGTGACGCATCACTCATATTAGGGTTAGAAATAAAACGATGGTTTTGGAATTCTCTTGTATTTTTGTCGATTTACACGGGTTTTCTTTTTAGAGTCCCGCTTTCGATTTACATGGTGTTGATAATAACTATCAAAGTTCTATATCCCTTTTCCGGCTCGCCATCACAGTTGTGTGGGTGAGAGTGAATCATGTCGGAGATTAGTTTTTGTAGGTGTTTTGGACCAGCATGCACATGTGTGCATGACTCTTAGACGATTTTCGTCCGAAAAGTAGCACTTCTGTGTTAATCGTAGGATGATTGATACGTTATCGGAAGCAAGTAATTGGTATGTTGTGTAATTTGTGTGTTGTCGAATTGTGATACTTCCTTCAAAAGAAATTCCAATTTGACTGGGATCCGTTGGTGTCTGGAAGACGTTACAGCCTGTCATTCTTTGCATACGCATTTGAGTGTGGTGAACTTGTATTGAGAAAGGGGAAAAAAATATTTTTCTGGCTGGAAAAGGGATATGTCTAAATTGGGGCTGCCCAATATCTAAAATCATTTGCAAAAATGGTTTCCCCTAATAATTTCGAAAATATATCCTGAAATAATTTGTGGGGAAAGATTTATACTGCTGCTTAGAAGTCACGAGAATGTTGTTTGTGATATCTTCGAACTCCCAAAGATAGAATCACAAGGAGAATATAACTACATATTTAGGTTTCAATTTTCAGGCAAAATAACCTCCTCATCTTCATGGTGAGTCGAAGGAAGATACTCAACGGAATCCAACTAACCTTCTAACTTTATATAATATAATAAATATTTACTAACACGGGAATTTTGAAATGGTGATGGTGCACTTGTGAGGAGAAACACCGATCTGTATTGTGGATAAACGACAGTTCGCTCAAGTAGATTTTCTCATAAGTAAGAACATTTAACACATCCTTATCCTGTAGTACTAGAGACCCTCGCAGGTTCAGGATTCCTAGTCAGTTCGGACACCGAATCGTGTCTTATGTCGCAGATTTCCTCGAATAATTAGGTGATATTCGAATGCAGTAGTAGTAGTATGCATGTGCTCAAGAAATTCAGTTGCTGCGTTGTTCGGGAAAATTTGTGATCATCTAGACATGGGCATACGTAGCATGAAGTATGTTATAGGTCACCAGCCTAACAGCTGCCCTGCGTTGTAAACATCTTATCTTATCTTATCTTATCTTATCTTTTGACCCAAGTTTTTCTCTGAGTGTACCTATTCGAATAAAACATTATGTCGATCTACTCTTATTGTATCACCTACTTATTTTAAGAGTGATACTTTATCGAAAAACAAAAAAGATATAAACAATTTTTTCTAGTAGTGAGCGATCGCAATATAGAAAGCAAGCTTGAAAAGTGAAATGACAACCAAATTTTATTTTAGGAAAAAGAGATATAATATACGATAAATATAGAAAAAAGTAATGTTACAACATTTGACCCTTGATTATGACCACTAGAGAAATTTGTGTAAAAAACTAAAAATTTTGAGAAAAACTAGTACTGTAATTTATACGCTTAGTTATTTAATTTCCATTGCTTTTAGTAATGGGTGCTTCCTCTTTTCGCGTAAATAGTTTCGAAAATTTGTGGAGGCATCAATTTGCAGAGAGCGCTCAAATGATTTAGACGTATTTTATCCCAGGCCATTTTAATATAGCTGTTATCAATGAAACTTTATCTTCATATTACTTCCCTTAAAGGCCATCCCCAGCCTACAAGAATTATCTTATTATTAAATCCATGACAAAGGTCCGAAATGTTCTTTAAATTTTGAAAAAACCCTCTTCAAAAATAGCTTTGTACGAAAGTGCGGTAGTACGAAATGACATGCCAAACCATGGTTTATGTTCAAAAACATTTCCTCTTTCCTTAGATCATGAATATAAAACTGATGTTCATCAGGACCTAAAACTAAATCACCAGGAATTAAATTTCTTTTCATCCAAAAATGCGACTCAGTACCATTCTTGCTTCCAGGTCATGTGATATTTGGCAAAAGAGGCTTGTTATTAATCACACGCCGAACTTGTGACAAGCTGGCTTTGATTCCAGCTTTTGCCTTAGTTTTTGCCGCTGAGAAGCATGAATTTGAATCATGCAGACCGAATAATCGCCTGTTTATCCGTGGGGGGTTGTTTCCTCTACAATGCGCCCTGTTTTGTTTTTTCCCATAATTTTCAATATTATTGATTTGACGAATCCTTCCTTCAAAACTTCGATTTTTGCTTTTTAGTCTTCTGAAAGTGTTTTTCCTTTATCCATTGTCTTAAAATCTTTTTGTTTTAATCTTAAAAATATCTTTTAAAAATACCTTTTACAATATACTTTTTCACAACTTTAATAATTACTTTAACCTACCATACATATGTAAATAAAGTATTTGATGATCAATGTGAATACTAAATAAAATACTTTAGTTTGTCTCGGAGCAAGCAACATGTAGTTGACCACGTGTAAAGCATAATATTTTACAAATTCACATCAGTGATTTCAGAATTGTCCTTGGGCTTTGTTGATTGTCACTGTGGAAATTGTAGTCGCGGTTTCTTCACGCCAACCCGAGTTTTTTTTTAAACATGACGCCGTCATTCTTGAGAGCTAAGATTACACGTTTCCAAATCTAATCATGATTTTTGAAGTTGAAACTTTCATTTCAACGTCCTAAATTGACAGCTGCATTTGGCAAAGATCAAGCGGGAATGATATCTCACATGTTATGGCGTAACATGTTTCCAAAGATGTATTTATTTCATCAGCGGGTGGATATTGATAGCGGAATGAGAGGCACAGTTTCATGAAAATCATCTGTTGGCAGTGTAAGTGCTGCTTCCATTGGTCGGTAAAGTTTTCGCAATCGCGCAAAGTAAGGTCAAGCGCTTCAAATGCTTTTTTTTGAGCCATCTATTATATTAATACTCTTAATTTTTTAAAAACTAAACAGTAAAATGACCCCTAAACATGATCTGATCCGTTATATTTTTTCAGGGAAGGTCGTCATAAATATTGCGCTATGCATATGCTAGAAAAATCGGAAAAATTCCACTGGGATGTACAGGAAACAAGTACCTCAGTTGGTTACAGAAAATTTCCAAGATTTGACGCTATGTGAGTCATACTGGAAATTGTAGATAGCTTTGGTTTCTACGTCTACAAGGGGGACGAGAATTATCAAATTCATCGTTATAACAGTTTTAATCTTCCTTGCTTCATAGCAAACTATGCTTTATATTTTGTTCACCAGATGTCAGCTTGTTGAAAATCGCGATATCAAATTATTTTTTATATCGAGTCGAAAATGCATGATCGATCTTATGCCGTGATGCGTCCTTCTGTCTACATTCGAAGCAGGTAATGAAGATGAAGCGTTGCTTGCAGCACAAACTGGCCGAACGAAGCTTGAGTCATCGTTTCAGTCAGCTCAACTGCAATGATCAAAACGTACGTCATTTCCTATAAACTGAAATCATCCCCCCTCCCCCGATTACGTTTACGTACGCGGTAAATGGCAACTTCGTCAAAGAGGTGGAGAGAAGGTTGTTGCACGAATGTATACAGTAAGCATAGATGAGGAGCGTTTCTTGATGCGGCTGCTCGAGGTTCGACCAGCTTTGAATTTGTACGAACATTCAGTGGTTTTATTTACAAAACCTTCAAAGAAGCTACAGCTGCACGGGGTCTGGTAAACTATGATGAATAGGATCACTGCTTAACAGAAACAGCAGTCTTTCAAATGCTAAGGCAGCTTCAAGAGACTTTCGCTTATATTTGTTGTTTTTGTCAACCTTCAAAACCGCTTGATCTTTGGATGAAGTATGCAGATGACGTGACTCTCTCGTGATTACAGCCGACACCATATTGAAAATGTAGCAAAAAATTTGGCTCTACACGATATCAAAATAATTCTTATACAGCACGGACTTCCTTACGCTATGATCGGCTTACCAACTCCATCGAGAAGTCCCGTAGAAGTGCAAGTATTCGATACAGTTTGAGAAGCCGAAGAAGCTGAATTACGAATTCAACTGCTAAACGAAAAGCAGTTGGATGCATTTCGTAAAACAATTGCTGCAGTGGATAATAATGAAAATGTCTCCAGCCGAAGTTGAGATTTGAATATTTGGTTTGGGCGCGTAAATGGTCATGTGATCCCGAGCGCGCGCTTCCTGTTTGAGATATGAATATTTGACTTGGCACGTAAATCATACTGTGTGAATTTGAGCGCGTGATTGCTGTTTAAGATTTAAAAATTAGTCGCGTATATGAATTTACTTTATTTTTGGTAAAAGTGCATCAAATTTACATCATAAAAAATCGTCTTAATCATTTCTTAACCAAAAATTCAATAAAATGTATTCACGTGACTGATTATTCAGTCACAGGTCAGCTAGTGATACATTAATCCTAAACAATAATTTTGCATGTTTTTAATACCGTGGCATTTATGAATATCGAGCAATGTTGCGAGAAAAATTATCTGCTTGATTCATTCAATGAGAGTTTGAGAGTTGAATGTGCTGTGCGTTCTCCATCGAGTAAAGTTGGTGTAATCCTAAATGATGCAACAGTGAGTCGTCCGATTTCTTTCTGCTCTCTAATTTCTACGGGTATCAAATTAAGCAGAAATGTGTTGTCTCCGCGTCTTTGATCATCTTCTGGGAGACTTATTTGACATACAGCGAAAAGTCGTAACTGAGCAACGCTGTAATATTGTTCTTGTAACAGGTCTCTATCACGAACAATGTTTCAATGGTGTTTCGTTTCTGGCAACCCAAGTTGACAAACGACTTTATTAATGGATACGCAAGCATCGTCAAGTAATATGAGTGCTTCATTAAAAATGTCTGCCGAAAACTGTATCTCCTTATCAGGATTCAGCATTGTCCTACGTGCTTATCGAAGTATATCTTCAGTAAGGCGTTCTTCACACTTTTCCCAAAAACTTTTAGTATCGGAAGAAGTGCAACTTGTTATTGTGATTGCAGAGAGCTTGCGTACTTGTTGTGGACGACACGTAAGGGATGTTTCTGTTAGTGTTCTGTCGAAGTGTTTATCAATTTCAAGTAAACCCGCAGTTCAAGATATGCCTCCCTCTAGATCTCATATACTTCACGATCGATTTCTCGGTACTTTGAAGGTTGTGTAAATTTTTGAAGCAGCATTCTCAAACGCTAGGTATATTATTAGCATGAACATTAGAGACACGTATTCCCGCATGCTATAGGGTCCACCAATAAGAACCTTTTAAAATTCGCGGTAATATTGGTAGACAAAATTGCCCAAATTTAATTGGGATGGGCACGAAATTTCGCATTTCAAAATCTCTATTGTAGAATACCCTCGTTACAAAATATCCTAATTACAAAATCTCCTAATTACAAAATTTTGCATAATATCTTGTAATTAAGAATGTGTGTCATTGTTTGTATGTATATGTGTTAGAGTGGCCCTTATTTTTCAAAATCTAAAATTTTATGTTTTCACTTCCTTAAAGTACAGGTTTTGCCCAAATAAAATTAAAAATTTTGCCAAAGAAGAATTGCCTTTTTTACGATTTTTATTATTTTGGGTTAAACATAGCGGAATTATGATTCTTATTTTTGAGTGCCTTGCCTGCAAATGGAATAATCTCAATATGGCTTAGGATGAAATCGGAGTATGGTGTCTGCAGATCAGGTGTGTACCTGTGTGACACAGGTCGACAACCATAAAATTGTCAAAATAGTAGCGCGGATTAGCGAAGCGCTTTGATATGCAGGGTGGTTGATTAAATTTCGGTAATTTAAGAGCATTAAAGAACTGTTGAAATGTAGTCATTCAAAGTTAAAAACAACATTTGATTTTAATTCAACGGGGAATTAATTTTGATGATCATAACGCATATGACCAAACAATTAGAGATTTGTGACTTTATTTTATCAACCAGATAGATTTTTCATAACTTATAAAATACAAGGTCAACATTTATCCGAGACTCAATATTCCCTAGAAAAGTGGTTTACTCAAAATTTCAAAATGCTTGAGCCATATTATTTGCCGACAAGGCAGTTTTAGCCCTTAATTCGATCTCAATGGTTGTTTTTTTAGTGATATTTAACGTAACGTTCACACAGCGCGTTGTAGTATCTATATCGGAAATTTCGTTGAATAAGAAGCTTTTTAGTTTGCCTAACTCTACCCTAAATGATGTTCCAATCAACCTTCTTCTATGGAGTTTTTGCCAAGTACAGAATTCATCTATTTACGTGGAATAGGCAGTTCTGCATTTAGATCTACTGCCTTGTTTCCAAAAATGCTAGAAAGACAAGGGGACCACAATAAAATAATATTATTTTCCTTGTCTATAGATAATTTAAATACTAATAGTAGTTCCACATCAGCTAACAATAGAAGACTGGGTCGACTAGAGCTGGTTACTTGACTATTTGAGCATATGAAGATGTCAGTTTCTTGTATCGTCCTCTGAGATTTTCATTCACGCAGACCTCATGTGCGTCTACGTACAATTTGTCTGAGGTAAAATTTCACTGAAAACAGATTTCGAGGTACTGCTCGAGATGCTGCTTTGATTTGGTTTGTAGGGTTTTACTTGACAGATTAGTCCTTGAATTTTATTTCCAATTTTTACAGATTTTATTTGCTCTCCCAATTAAAACCGCTTGAAAATCGTAGGTATTGCAAGCTCTGATTTGCTTGCTCTGATTTGCAAGCTCTCTCTTTGACAGGTGAGGTAATAAAGTTTGTTGGTGATATGTGGGTGTTCCATGTCAATTTTTGATCAAGCATATCAAGCAGCATTTAGCTACTGGAATTATTTGCAGGGTTTTACTTAGCACGAACAGTTTAATTTTCTTTATGTTTGTAAACATGGTGCAGACTAAAAGTTACTTTACTGTATCAGTTGTTTATTAAGCTAAGAGAATAATGCAGTACGCTGTTGTACTTTCAAATTTGCCCTGATATATCAGGATTTGAACAACAGCGAAGGATCGTAACGAGGATATTTTATAATCTAAGAGTAATTGGTCCGTGACTGGCAACCAAAAAGTAGATGATAGTTCCTGAAGCGGAGCGGAGCGGGCCTGAATCATTCTCTTAACATATAAAGAGTCCATCCAAGAATAAAGGAGTCGTGGACGCGAAAACATAAATAAATAATCATCGTTTGATAATCGAGAACAATTGTTAACAGTTTTATTTTTGATTTTTTTACGGTTTAAAATTCAAAACTTAATATATTTTGAACCGCATGACTTTGATTCCCGTACCAGTTAATAAAAAACGAATATTTTTCTCCACAATTCGTCGACTATGACAATTTTACGAACGCTAAATTTACGAAAGATCAATTCAACCGGTTGTTGTAGAGTGTAGACTATTCAAGCTATGAGAATTGCACAACAACAAATGAGAATTGTAATTGTTAATACGATTGGAAATTTCGCAAAACGTTCCGATACGACGGGAAATTGAATATAGGTATTTTTATTTGGCTGATATGGACACTTACAAAGAAACAATAAACGTCCCAGATGATACCGTTCTGCGAGATTTTCGCATTTTATTAAAGTAAAAAGTGTTGCAAGTCCCTTTTATAGACCAACTTCCAAAATGATACATAGTTCCAAAAAAAAAAAAAAAATCAACCTGAAAGAAGACAGTGATGTGCGAAACTGCGAACCGATCTTTTTCTTACAAAAGTACGGACCTTGTTGGCAAAACTTAATATATAGTGGAGGAAACACAACTTGATATTATTTACGGTCACCTGTCGCGTAAAATTCGAGAACAAGTTAACCTAACTGATCTTGAAACATATGACAAATTATTAGAACTGGCCGTAGCTGAAGAACATTTTTTTAGCAAAGTGGAGGAGGTCGCCGCCTCGGAAAAAATTTCACGGCTGGTTTAGGATCAATGAATTAATCACTCATTATCCGAAATGAAAATATGATTATGAAACCTCATTTGAGGCGGCCAAATCCATTGATGGGATATAGTGCCAGAGAGAGAGAGAGGAGGTGGCGAACATAAGCAAAGGTAAAGTTAAACACGAACGAGGAAAGACCGAGTCAGAGCCTTCACGTAATGATAGGTGTAATTATTGTAAGACTGTAGGTTACACCAACACAAAATTGTGTTAGACTGAATAAATCACCAAGCACGTCATATGATACACCGTCTTCGCCCGGAGTAAAGTCCTATGGGTGTGGTACGCCAGGAGTGGTGAGTACAAATTGTCTGCAGTATAAATCAAGGTCAACTAGTTTAACCATTTATCGGCCATCAATTTGAAATGCCGAGACAGACCATTTTAAATAGCACTATTTTAGGTAACACCAGAATTGACGATACAGCAAATATCGCTAGTGTTTCATTGGCAAAACATCTTAAATAGAAGAGTCTGCCGTTCACCAAAATGCATATCGTGATTGGGTTAAATACCGCGCTAACGATGTTTTTTTATTTTCTCCGATGATGAAGTACAAACTACAATTCTGGGGATTGATTTTATCATCGTTGCTGGAATTGTTATCGATTCCGAACAGAGGCTATTTTGGTTTAACGATGATCCCAAAGGCAAGAATTTGCTGAAATTCGAAACGTGTCAGGAACCGGTTTTGTCAGATTTTGCAACATTGAATTTTTTATCAGATGAAGGCGTATCGCTAACAACTTTTCCGACAAATTCGAGCCATGTGAAGACCGAACTGAATTCAACGAATATGGATTATAGACGTTTATATTCGGTCACAGCTACGGATTGCCATCCGTTACCTAGAGCCGATGACCTAAGCAATGATGAAAGGGATAAGCTTTCGTTTATTGAGCTGTTTGATTTTCATATGCCGTTCAGGTTAAAAAATGCACCGGCGACATTTCAACGACTAATCGGCCGATTTCGAAGTGGTGTTCCTAATGTCACAATTATAGCGAATCAAAATGATATAATTGTGATTTCAAACCATTTTAACCATTATTTCATTGATCTGGATATGGTTTTCCAACAGATACAACTATTTAATTAATTTTTTTCGTCGTAATGTACAGCTCCTAGGTCATATTATAACCCTCAATGGTTTAAAGTGATCCGAGCAAGGTGTCACTGGTTAACGTATCACAAGTTTGCACCTTTTCATAAACCTGTTTTTGGTATCAAAAATGTATCGCCCATTTTTCGAATCGACCAATTTGACAAAGAAGGATCCACCGTGGAGGTGGAGTGAAACTGAAAATTCTGCTTTTGAAAATTGAACTATGATTACGTATCATACAAAATCAATATTCTAGGTGAAGTTTTTCAAAGCACCATAAACTCTACTCTGTGTCCAGCAGGACTGTTTGTCAAAGAATTTGATTGGGGTCAAAGAAAGGAGTTTTTTCGGCCAGCTCATACGCGCCACCAAATCCAGTACCTAATTTTATTGCTGGGAAAAATAGTGCCACAAATTCGGAATGTAATCATGGCACCCCAACCTTGTCACATCCTCAAAAAACTATTAAAAAGACATTTTTCTTTCAAAATGTAAATAAAATGTCTTCAAAGGCTGCTTAATTTTAATAATTTTGTTTTAAAAACACTCTTTCCGGTTTATATCATCTGTGAAACATCATTCAACGATAAAATTTTGAGTTCGGAATTCTTCCCTAGTCAATATGTGGTTTATAGATGTGATCGCTCACCACACACAAGCATAAAAAGATCTGGTGGCGGAGTACTCATAGCTATCGATACATCACTACCTAATGAATTGGTAGATTTAACGAATCCATCGATCGAGCAAATATGTGTTAAAATTGTCATCAATAATAAAACAGTACGAATTTACGTGGCGTATATTCCACCTGATTCACCTACATCATCGTATACCAAGTGCTGCGACACAATCATGGAAATTACCAATACTGCCGACCAATCAGACATAATTTTAATAACTGGGGATTTTATTCTCTCAAATGTTAGTTGGACGTATGATGAAGAAACCAACGAATATATGCCTGTAAATGTGAATTCGGAGACCGAACCTTGGACCTTATTTTTACTAACGAACCAGTTTTATTAAAAACGGAAGAATCACCAACACCTTTAACAATTAATGATATTCACTATAAAGCAATAGAAATAATATTGGAAACAAAAGTGAATAACAGGTTCCAAAGCTACCAAAACTAGAAACTATATTACAACTTCGGAAAGGGAAATTCGAATAACTTACCACAATATTTTGAGCAAATTAATTGGAATGCCGAGTTTACCAGCGATGACATAGATGTAACCGTAGACAAATTTTACACACATCTATTTAAAGGAATCGATTAATTCGTTCCCGTGTCTATGAGTAAACCGAACAAATATCCTCCATGGTATGACGATTAACTCATCAGTCTTAAAAACAAAAAAGACAAGGCTTATAAAGAAAACCTCAAAGTGTGTTCCCAGGATAGTAAACAGAAATTTACTGCTTATAATCAAAATTTTGAATCTTATTTTGAACTGAGATACCGAAGCTATATTCGTAATCTAAAGGATAAAATAAAAGGCGATCCCAGACACTTTTGGAATTTTTTTAAAACCAAACGCGAAATTGATGTTTACCCAGCCTGGATGAAATTTAATGATCAAAAGTCTTGTGATCCACAGGTCATAACCAACATGTTAGCTGAGTTGTTCCAATCTGTTTATAAAGCGGAAGACATTGATAATTAGAAAGATTCAACCTGTAGTGAATATAGTACATTCATATTTACTCCACACATCGAACCAGAAAACACCAAGCGAGCATTGGTAGGATTCGGAGAAGGATGTGGTCCTGATAGTATTCCTGCTTCATTTTTTAAAAATTCTAAAAATTTGGCAATCCCTCTAAGCATTTTGTTCAATCAGTCATTAAAATTGGCAACTTTTCCACAAAAGTGGAAAATAACTAGAGTGACGCTTATTTTCAAAACTGGATCTAGAAATGATGTTTCTTGCTACAGAGGTATTACATCTATATCTGCTATACCTAAATTATTTGAACTAGTAATATGTAACTCATTCAAAGCAGTGCTTCCACGGTATTTATCACAATATCAACGTGGTTTTATGCCTAAAAGATCAGTATCTACAAATCTCATAGAATTTACTAGCAATTCTATTAAAGAAATTGAGAAGCACAAACAAGTTGACGTAATATACACCGACTTTGCAAAAGCTTTCAACTCCATCAGCCATTGTAAAACTTTGGAACATATTTTCAAGTTCGGATTTTCCAGCCAGTTCGTAGCCTGGTTCAAATCTTATTTGAGTAATCGAATCCAATATATTGAAATAGGAGATAAAACGTCAAATAGAATACAAGCTACCTCTGGTGTACTACAAGGCTCTCACGTTGGCCCATGGAGTTTCACAATCTTCATAAATGGTATTACTGAAGTGATAAAGCATTCCAATATCCTGATGTTCGCAGATGACCTCAAAATCTACAAAGCAATCGAGTCAGTCGACGATGCCAGTAAACTACAGGAACATATTGACAACCTAGCGTTATGGTGCGAGTTGAATTCTCTGAGTCTCAATATTGAAAAGTGCAAATCTATCATTTCACCGAAAAACCAACAAGATAAATGGTGTACTCCTTCACGTAGTACTTGAGACTAAAGACCTAGGGGTTACTTTCGTTGAAAACTTGAGCTTTACTAAGCACATTGAGCTGTGCACCGCTCGCGCGAACTTCATGCTCGGTTTTGTCAAACGTTGGACGGGTGATAATTTTGATGTGGAAACAATTAAGATCCTGTATTGTGCCTACGTTCGATCCCAGCTGGAATATGCTGTAAATGTGTGGTGTCCGTTCTACGAAGCTCATATCCAGAGTATTGAGAAAATTCAAAAGAAGTTTATACGCTACTTGACCTGGAAAGACGGATGGGTCTATGGTCATGATCTACCCATACCACGTAAACATACAGCGGCAACCACCATATTTAACCGGGTGCAAGTCATACAACTTGACAACTCATGAAAATAGACGCGAATTGCTAAAAAGTACATTTATTGGTAATCTCCTACTAGGTCTAATCGATGCACCGGATGTGCTAAAGTCAATTAAAATAAAGTTTGCTGGTAGACAACTAAGAGATCCTGGCTTCCTCCACTTAGATAGACACAGAACCAACTATGGCGATAATGAACCAGTGAAGATGATGTGTAAAAGTTTCAATAGAATTAATTATTTATTTGATTTTTGTTTAACTAAAGATAATTTTAAAAGTAGACTAAGGCAATTTTATGCCTCTCAGTGATTTTTTTACTTGTTACTTTACTTTTATATTTCAAATTTTCAAATCCAATCTGGATTTATTTTATTTTATATTTTTAGATTAATATTTTTCAAGTCAAATTTGTAGATTTTTTCAATATAAATAAATAAATAAAAGCGCTTATTAACGGATGCTCGAATTTTGATGATGGAGATGATGAAAGGCCAATCGTATGCAAGACGTTTGTTAATCGCTATAGAAAGAAACTATTGCACCACTGAACGAAAGGCACTCGCAGTAGTAGGGTCTTATATTCTTCCAAATATTCGATGTTTCATTTTTCGCTTTGGAAATCAAGTGTGGTGTATTCAAGATCGATGTATACATTTGTGATAAAAGAAAATCGGGTATTAGTCACAATATATTAACCCCTCCATTTTTTCTTATTCAATGCAAATTTCTTGAATGCTATATCTGTCTTATGTTTCAATCTCAATTTTATAAATTTTCTTGGTTTCTGTGAATATATGTGAATATAAAGGCAGGATGCAAAGTGAAATTTCATCAACAGATTTCGATCTCTGGTGAAACGTAACACATCTATGACCCCCTGTCGGGATGCAAAACCCATGGGCCGACCCATCTTCCATGCCAGTATAGGCTGGCATGGAGCTTGCAATGTGCAGATGGTCTTAAATCGGTCCTATAGCCGTACGTCCTCTAGTTGGCCGGGAGGCGTAAAATAAGGACGTAAAAAGCATAACCGCGGAAAAGCAGGGTGAGCCTTGAGCCCCAAAACAGATCGCATAGTTATCAATAAATAAAAAAAAAAATAAATAATAAAATGTGAATTTGTTTTAAAACGGGCTGTTGTTTCAATTTTCGAATTCACTATATTATTGCTTGTCCTATTCATGAGCACCCTTCGCACGGTCAAAATGCTGGCTTTAACTTCACATTGTGCTTTAATTAATTCGTAATATGAGAAGTAGTTGTTTATTGCAGTTTTACTACGCCCATATTCACCTATTCGGTAACGAAAATTCTGTATTTACAAAACTCTGTTTTCATATTTTTTGTTTCACAATTCTATTTTCAAAAATCTGTTTGTTGAAATGATCTACTTTTGTTGCTTCCTATAATGATAAAAAATTTAAGTCAAGCAATTTACTTATAGTTGTTTATGTAATTTTATAAGATCAAATATTTTTTGTTACAAAAATTTTTTTTACACGTATTGTACGAATTGGTTGCAGAGTCAAGAAGTGACCGTCATGATAAAAATTGTAAGCAAATACCAAAATGTAGGTGAAAAGCCAGTTACCTACGGTCACTAACTGGGTCCTTCGTAGAATTGAATTGGTGTTAACAGCAAAACTGAATTCGACGGTCTTCAACTTACTCATTTCAAAACGAAATTTCAGTCGGGCGAAGACTGGCAGTATACACGTGTTTCTGTCGTCCAACAGTAGTCTTTATATTCATTTAACCGGCCATAAAAGGTATTTGTGTTTCACGGGCGGCCTATATTGTATATAAGTTAAAAAAAGGCAGAAAGAAACCAAATTCTGACACAATTTTGTTTGTTATGTATGATAAAATTGATTGCGTTTTTCGTAGCAAGCATTATTTTTTCTGGCAATTCATATTTTTCTAAATGAAATTTCACAATGTTTTATTTCTATTGAGATAGAAAGCAAAATTCTATTTATGACCACATAATTCTTCCAACATTAACATAAAGATTACATAAAAAAATAAGTCTTGTACAGTACAACATAAAATGTAATTTGATGAATTTGTGTCACACACTAAGAAATTTTACAAACAAGGGAAAAATTTTGGACATCTTAAAGTTAAATAAAAATTGTGCCCAAAATTGAATCGCTAAATTGTTATTTCCGTAAAAGTGTTATTCGGAAGTAAAACTTCCGGTAAATGTAAACTTATAAAATACTAGATGAAAAATCTAAAATAAATTTACTCACGCACGTAAGCACTCTCTTGGTCGCAATTAGTAAATTCAGCTCACTTACCTGTAATAAAAAACAAACAAAAAATAAATAAAGTTATGTAATTAATAAAACGTTTAAAACTTAAATTAAATTTATAAATAATAAAATCGAGTAAAAAAGCTTTTACCCATAAAAAAAGACAACGAACGGAACCATAAAAATAAAATCAAGCTTTTCGATTACAACGACGGGTATACCCAGTGTACTGTACCATTATTACGTAATAATACAGCAATTTGTCATTATTTTCCATCCTATCAGGCAGCGCTATTATATTTTTGCATCGATAAAACAACAAAAAAAAGTTCAAGAAAATAAAAAAAAATTAAATAAAAATTGTCACCAAAAAAAATGTAGGAAGGAAAAGCGGGAAATTGCAATAATTTTTTTTATGATGAAATAAAACGAAAAAAAAAAAAATCCAACTACCAAATTATATTCGAAGCAAAAAGTTTTCCTCAAAAACATGACTTTTGGATCGTATTTTTATTTTCTTATCATTAAATTGGTTTGTCGACGACACTACATAAGAATTACTTTTACATTATATTTTACTCTGTTCCTTTGGAAAATGTTCTCTAGTGAAATAAAATCATTTTTTTTTTTATATTTTCTTAGAGGAAAAACCAAATCAGGTTATTTTATTGTGTACTATACTATACACCATAGAGTATCGTGCTTATTTTTAAAATAAAGGCGAACATGATGGAAAGAAAATTTTTATATTTTTAAAAAGGAAATCATTTTTTTAACGTCTTTGTTGTTGGATTGTTTGGTGGAAAATAAAGAGATGAACGTGACTATACATTGCTACAAGCCCTTAAATTTTAATTAATTTTTGTTGTTTTTATTGTTTTAATTTGGTCTATTATTTTTATTGGGGCATGTTTATGTGCGCGTGGGTGGGAAAATTAGGGGAAACTTTAAATCAATATTTGGATGAAATTTTTCGTATTTTTAATGTTATGGTTAAATTTTATATTTTTTATTCTGGTTCGTAATTAAAAGCACGACTTCTTATACTTATGTATACTGAGATAAATAACGAGATTCGTGTGCGGAAATGGTATAATTGAAAAACATGTGCGGAAAATGTGCATTACAATTTTACTAAATACTGTTACTAAATTGCATAAAAACTAGGTCTCAGAGGTTCATTTATAGCTATTTAACCTATATTCCGGTATTTTACAGGTATAGAACCAATTTCAGAAACATAACCAATTTTGCTCCCCGGGGGCCTGACATACATTTCCGGTAATAATATTAACTTGTCCTAATTCATCTTGAAAATAAATGACACCTTAAACTGTAAAATGTGTTCTATATAAAATTTTATTTTCACACAAAAAACAAATGTAATAAAAATATTTCCCTTTTCGAACTTTTCAGGTTTTCAAGCTTTCCACATGCACATACATATATAAAAATAAATATTTTTGATGTGATATGATTTTTGAATTGAGAAAATTTATTTATTTATTTTTTAATAGAACTTTTATTTGATGCGAATGAGGAAAACCTAAAAAGCAGGTAGGATAGCAAAAAGCATACACATATAAGACGAACAAAAATGTCAAGTTGAATTACTTTTGTTTTTGTCATGTCACGGCAAAAAACACGTAAGAATTTTTGTTCCATTTTTTTTTGTTCAAGGATAAATAAAAAATAAAAAGTATTAAAACGACATATAGAGATTCCTGCTCGCATACGTATAGATTTGATCCTTGATTTTGATTAAAATCGATTTGAAAAAAACGAAAATAGCTTCTTTATACCATACAAAATACACAAAAGTTTTAAAGTATTTAAACAGTAACTATATTTTGTAACAGATGCACGAGGGGAATCATGTGATAGGGTTAAATAATATTTTATTCGATATTCAATTATTTGAAGATTAGCCCAACAAAATAATACACACGTTACACGCATGCACGATATTATCGTTTACAAAACATCAAAAAAGCTAATCAGCTACACCAATTATATATAGATGGGAAAATATAAATTACCCAATTTATAAGCAACCCAAAAATAAGTAAATTTAACCTTGTTTATTGATCTTTGATCTAACCTTCCTTGGGTGTAGATATTTCGTCCGTTCAACATAACATGTAACAGTATTTTTTCCTGTCTTATTGAAAATACAATCAACAATAGGACAACCTAATAAAACAACTAGAAATATATAAGAAATAAACCATAACATATGCTACCCTAAAAATTGGTAAAAAAAAATAATAATAAAAGGATCCATCAAAAAATTTGAGCAAAATACGAAACTGATTTATAATATTTAAGACGATATACTAGAGAACAAGAGATTGAATTGAAAAGATTCCACCCTTAAAAATAAGTATCTTGTCGTGTGTATACGCCTAGTACACATAATACACACACACGTAATCAAATAGAAAAAGACATCATATATGTTTACTTGACAATGTTCTGCCCGGCAAATAAAACTAAGAATTTTCGACAGAATTGAAAATTCTAAAATTATAGAAAAAAGGACATTCTTGGTCAAAAGTAGGTCAGCGGATCAGTGTACAAATCAAATCAACCGTTCCTAAATAGATAAAATAGATTTAGTGTTCGGCGCTCTAAAAATTAAAGTTCACTGGACAGAATTGATAAGAAGATTTTCACTAAAGTACATAACTTTCTTTGGACAAGAAAGGTAGTACACTGTGCCAAAGATTTTATAAGGATTACAAAACACTATACTATCATTTTTATTAATATCTCGTAAGCAATTGCATCAAATATTAGAAGCTTTACATGACACGACCTTTGAAACTATGGCCGAAATTCAAAACCTTAGATTTGGGAGCCCGTTGAGACTAATCTATCGGAAACATATGAAACATACTTGTCCTGACCGAAAGAAATTTTAATGTTGAACCAATGCATGACATTTCTAATCTGGACTCCGGACGTGCGAAGTAATACAAGCTCAGCAAAGTTAGTACTAAGCACCGAGAAACCCGTAAAACTCCCTTAGCCCAAATTCCATTTATTGTTGGCAGCAAAATTTAATACTAAAATTCGCTGAGTGAAAAATCTTAAAGTTTTGGTTAAATAGTTTTAATAGTTACCCGACACTATTAAGTTTCTCTTCACAACATCATATTACAACCAGCAATTGATAAATTGTTAATTCCAATTTATTGGAAGCCGGTAGACTAAATAACGGCTGGATGATTTTTTTTCAACCCACCTGGGAACCACGTATTCAGTTCCAGTAGTGAAAGTTCCTATTGAGATAAGGAAAACTAAGAAAATATACCTTTTTGACAATTAAAATAGGTTAAGGAGAGCAGATTGGTGGATCACCCGGAGACATCCCGATATAACTACTGATATTTACAGAACAAGAGCCACCCTTCACTTGGCAATACCTTTACATTACTTATTTGACTTACTCATATTTCACGTGATCCCCAAAATTAAACTACTTTGAAATTTGGTACTCAAAAAATCTTCTCGTGTCGAACGTTAGTAAATGTCAAGTCATACCTTGTTCTCATAACTGCTTACATATGAATGTTATTGCAAGGTCATCGCCTTTTAGAAAATCGGATGTCAGTTTTCATTTCGAACTAAACTTAAGGAAGCGCATTGAGAATATGAATAACAAAGCGCTGAACTTTGTTAAGAACAAGGAATTTCTTAGAACTGAAGAGTTGCCAGTAATTTTGAATCTAAAATTTAAATCCAGCAAACTGTTGTGTTGGTTTTAAATTGTCTACGGTTAAATTGATTAAGAAAAAATTTAATTTGATTTGGAAAAAGCTGATTATGTTTTGGACAAAGATGAATTTGTTTTGCATAAAGGCGAATTTGAATTTCAAAGGGATGAATTTGATTTACCAAGCGAGGAATTTGTTTTTCGAATTTGATGATTGATGAACACTCTTTTCTATCTGGCGGGTAAAAAGTAGCAGTTACCATTCGATGAACTACTTCTAATAGACGTTCCACCTCAATATTTATAATAACAAAAAATATTTTCCAAAGTGATATACATTTTCCAGAGCTGACCCACCCTCTTTAACCGTCTGAATTATACAAGGTGTCTTGCTCTGCAAAATAGGAGTCCGCGTTTGCGATGACTTTATTGTTTAATGAAAATCTTTATCGTCGGAGTTAAAAGTGGAGCTTAGAAAAAAATAAATAATCCCAAATCTGGTGAATTAAAAAAGACTTAATCACGGCATGGTATAACATTTCTTCGCTTTTACCAACAGTACCGAAATCGACTGTTATAGACGAATGTAGGGGTTTAACGAGTAGCGACATCTTTATGTGCAGCATTAAAACAATTAAGACTCCCACTTACAAGTCCACTACCTTGAATAAATTTTCAGTATGGTGCACAACATCTCTTGGTGAATGGATGCAAATTTGGTCAAAAGTCGGAAAAATTAGGCCTGCCAAAACAGTGAAGGTATAAGTAATCGCAAGAAAGTGCACAAACTGATAATCTGATACAACTTAATTAAATTGGCAGTAAATTTAAAAATGGCGGAGGCCGAACTAATTAGCGTTACTGGACTAAGCACGCATCATATCCCATCTCATACGATCTGCTAATAAAATAACTTCAGTGGTAGTTTTATAACGGCTAATACTTATTGAGATATTAAAAAATCGACCATCATTCATCAAAAATATGCTATAGCTGGTTAAACATGGAACGACTGCAATAGCAGAACTTCAAACCAAGAAAAAAAACGAATGCTCATCAAACCGACTACGTCAAAACTTCTGGTACTCCAATTAGAATGAATTATCAAACAGGAGCCAAACACTCTTTCTTACATCCAACACGTAGCGAATTAGGTCGTCATTCCGGTATATGATCCATAAAAATTGCAGCAGATATATCTTCACTTTAGAACTATCGTAGATGCACTCATGAAGTATGACCTTCATGAAAAATGTCAATTACGTCCACCCTACAATACACAAACTAAAATTTATCCGTCGTCTGATTGCTTGCAGGTTCATCAAATTCGATAGCAATTCGCAGTCATTCTCTTTAAAGAAAAAATAAGCAACGACAAGCAACTGAAGATCTGCTCCTACGTGATTCGTCTTCACTATATATCCGTTCGAAGGTTTTAGAACTAGGCCTCTATTGATTCTATACAATCTGTTTAATCTATCTAATCCATCTAATATCTGTCTAATCTATCTAATCTATCTAATTTATCTAATTTATCTGATTTATCTAATCTATCTATCTAATCTATCTAATCTATCTAATCTATCTAATCTATCTAATCTATCTAATCTATCTAATCTATCTAATCTATCTAATCTATCTAATCTATCTAATCTATCTAATCTATCTAATCTTTATAATCTATCTAATCTATCTAATCCATCTAATCTATCTAATCTATCTAATCTATCTAATCTATCTCATCTATCTAACCTATCTAATCTATCTAATCTATCTAATCTATCTAATCTATCTAATCTATCTAATCTATCTAATCTATCTAATCTATCTAATCTATCTAATCTATCTAATCTATCTAATCTATCTAATCTATCTAATCTATCTAATCTATCTAATCTATCTAATCTATCTAATTTATCTAATCTATCTAATCTATCTAATCTATCTAATCTATCTAATCTATCTAATCTATCTAATCTATCTAATCTATCTAATCTATCTAATCTATCTAATCTATCTAATCTATCTAATCTATCTAATCTATCTAATCTATCTAATCTATCTAATCTATCTAATCTATCTAATCTATCTAATCTGGCAATGGAATTCGAACACTAATATTGGTGTATGTTCTTGAATTTGGCCAACTCGGATGGACCAAAGACATTTATAAACCGATCATAGTGAAATTGCATATGGTGGATGAAAATAGAACTCTGAAATAATTTTTAGAAGAAGTTTTGAAAGACCTGCAATGTAATTAGGCTATTTATTAACTGATTATGATGAAATTGGGTATGGCGGATGTAAATAGTTATGAATGGAAATTCTTAAATGATTTTTGATCATAATGAAATTGGGTCACAATAGAAATGAGTCTGGAGTTGTTTTCAGTCAACATTTTTAAGCCATACTGGTGGTGATGGCGATATAAGGAGAATATTTCCTGTAAACCCGGGGACATGGTTGCCAAGTGCGGACATGGTTGCCAAGTGCGGACGTGGTTTCCAGAGACATTTAGCGATTCAAGGGAGTTTCCGAAAATGGCAATTAAGCAATCGATTGTGAAGCTACAAAAACCAAAAACTGATTTCAACCCTGCTACTGTAGCGTCAAAAAAGCAGTTTCAGTGCAGTCACGTTCACGATTTACAAAAACAACGAATATGATCATGACCAGCCAGGAGCTCCGGTACCAGAAAAGGACTCGTCGCAAATGCAGAGCGAATTGACATCGTTCTAATCCAGCAAACTTGGGTCATTGAAGGCAGAGTACTTGGACTTAAGACTCCAAACATAATACTTTTCATGCAAAGAACACAAGTGCGACTCATTCTTATATTCTTGCTAAAAACAACATAAATATGTTTCTGTTACAAAATTACAGCTTCTCTCACGTCGTAACGGAGACCCTTAGGAGGGAAGTAGGAATCATCTTAGGAAATGATACGAATTGATATCACACAAGCTGGAGTAGTTGTTTTTCGGATCATTGTGATTTCTAAGGTGATTGATTGATTGATTAGAATGTACGGCCAAGACTAAGCAAGACTCCCTGATAAGCCGGGCCAACCGTACACCCCTTTTACATATAACAAGATGGAGGGATAGGAAAGGTTGTTAGGTATGATAGACTTGACCCGGTTACAGACACCTAAGTAGTCAATAGTTAGTAAAGCACAAGACGGCACAATTATTTTTGTTCTTCGGGATATAAATAATCAGCAATCAACATCCTAAAAAGTAATTGATTAATTAGTAAATGTCCTGAAATAAAATTTCATTATTATGAGTGATGAAATTTTATTTAATACCATTTCCTAATATCAATTTACAATAACGCGGCGCCAGGCCCGCCACACACCTTTATTATAGCATCTTAAAAATATTGATAATCAATAATGTTGGCATCTTAATGGTAAATTTCCTGAAATAAAATGTCATTATTATGCGTTAGAGAATCATTATTTTGTACGATATAATTAAATTATTCTTGAATAGAATAAATGTAATGTAATAATTATTATAACTAAATTAATTATAATTTGATTGTCGTAAAACAAATAAAATAAAATAAATCGAATCCAAATATTGTAGGATCAAACGGATGGATCCCCTCTTCAACGGATAACCTTACCATCCCTAATAAACCAATATATTTATTAATAAAAATGAAAATGAAACAAAGACATCTCGTTTCAGAAAAAGCTAATCTGCAATCTATAAGGTAATCAATAATGAATGTGTCACAGATTAAGAATCCCTAATACCTAAACAAATTAACCCATTACAATTTATTCCCAATAAGAATTAAATAAAACTATTAAGCTAATCACAAATCTGTAAGATGACAGAATTAGTAATAAGTAGCTATTAGAAAATAATCTAATGAAAATAGTGTCATTGATCCGAAAAATACAAAAAACATCTATGTATCAATATTTGTCTGATTATAAATTTTATTGTGTAGCCTCCAAGCCAAAAAATAAGTCAACCCATAAAGTTTCCCTCCACCGACACTTCAATGTTACATATAACCATAGTCATTTAATCTATTAAAATAATATTAGTAAACCAATTGTCGTGAGACAAATTAAATCTTAAATATACAATTAAATTAAATTAAAATAAGAAAAATTACAATTAAATTGTAATTACAATTCGACCTATAATTAAAAATTTGTTATCTGGTTAATAGTGGAAATCTATTAAATTCCTAGCGACGGCAATAGTCACTTCAATGCAGTTCTTGAAGCAAACTAATCTCGATCTGAAACTATAAATGGCGGTTAACAAACACGATCAATTTGGAAGCTTTATACCCAGTAAAACCTATTGAAAGAGCTTATAAGGAAGGAAATTCTTAATTACAAAATATATTTCTAAACCAACTCAACCCGGGGTTAAAACGTTTATGTACAAATTATAATTTATTAATTTCTAATAATAAAACTCAGTCTTGATAGCTGCCCAATCAGGAAACTATAAATAAAGTATAGTATTAATGATCATTATCTCAGACGGCTTAAGAATCTTAAAATATTTAGAAATTTTAACACTTTAAAGTGTATTATTATTAATAAGTCAAAATACGACCAAGGAGAAGCCGGACAAAATACACGGCTTGCATGTACGCAGGCTCAAATTGCACGAATGCAGATCCCACCCATCGACATCTCGCACATGTGACGGAGAAACAAACCCCCAGTCACCCGAGCACAAACCGTCCATCCATCCCCAATTCTGATAAAGTACCCATTACCCTCAAGCAAATCTTCACCATTCTCAGCTACGATGTCCCTAATCCGATGACTACCGCACAATAGAGAAGAAAAACGAACGAAATTATCACTCTTCATACGATACGCTCCATCCAGACTAAAAAGACACCACCACAGAAAAAGGCAAATCTCCAAACGAAAACCACCCCAAAAACAAAAACCAATTCACCAAATATATGATATACACACAAAGTCAATGCCCAGTAGAATGAAAATTCATTTATCCGCCGCACCTGCTACAAGATATAAACCAATTAATCCAAAAAACTCTCGAAAAAAATCCATAGCATTTGCACGAAAGCTTCTCTCCGTGTTTACGTTCCACATACGTACAAATAAAGTCCCTACATTTCGAGACGGCCACATACACATGCATAGACGCTGATTAAACAGTTATCTGATTTGTTATATACTCTTCATTCATGCACGTTCATTCCACACACACATACACATTGAAACACATTTTTACATTAAATTTGCAAGTAAGGCTGCGGGCCAATAGTCGGGTAAATCGTTTACTATGGTAAAAATTGGATTTAGAACAAATTTTACGATCAGTTTGCCATAGAGTTTTTGAAAAATAAAAGATTTTACCGAAAAATTTACTTAAAATTGACTTTTACTCGAGTATTGGCCCGCAGCCTATATATGTAAATAAAAGACAACGTAGGTTACAAAATTATACGATACCCACAAAAAACGAAAACCGACGGTCATCAAAATTTTACTCGCAAAAACAACAACAAAAATTTTTAACGAGTGTAACAAAACAGAATTGAGATAACCCTTTCTCGCCCAAAAAATACTCACGATCACCCACTACATGAAAATACTGGTATTTTACACCTTTATGTGTTATAAAATACAGTTATCTAGCGTTAATATATTTAAATTTTGTAACAAAAATTATGTTTTAACACATTGAAAACCATTTTAGATACAGAAAATTGTTAAAATTTTCTCTTTACCTTTCTAAACAAAAACGCAAAGAGAACAAGAAATACAAAATATTTCAATACGAACATGTTAATGCGTTCCACATTTAACCTCAACCCTAATTACTTTCGTACAGCAAAAGAACACGCGATCGTGAAAACTGCACTAACTTTTGCATGATCAAACAAAAACGACACAAAACAGTAAATATTAATTACACAAAAATTTTGTTAATTTTATTTTTAAATTTAAATTTTTAAACTTATAGCTTATGTTTAATGAAATAAATTTGGCCACATATCCCATCTCATGTAAAGAACTATACACGAGATGAGAATACCTGTTAACGGGTCGGATAACAACGTTATTTCCTTCAATAGCAATTAAAAAAACAATTCTGAACTATTTTAACACTATTTAGTACACAGCAAATTATTAAAGTTACTTATGCACAAATTCTATTATTTTTAACACTGTTAAAATTATAAGTATTCGGTATTTATCCACTATGAAATCAAATAACTTTAATTTAATTAAAGAAACAAATATTGACTAAATAATTTATGCGATTGTTCTAGTCGATGGTCAAAACACGACCGATCATTGTGATTTCTAAGGTGAAGTAAATAAAAAACTAGCTAATAAATCTATATTTATGAACAGGAGGATAGTCGACGGGGATACCGTAAAAAATATTCTAGGGAATTCATTAACGGTACCGGTTCCTCATGAATAAAATAAAGGAGCCTGCTGAACTAGTGCATACGCTATTTAACGCTTATAATAAAGCATTTGTATGTGCATGTTCTTGTAGTCGACCCTGGAGTACACCGTGACCTCATTGGAGGTTCAAAGAATTTGAAGACTCGTAACAAAATACTGGAATTTGAATTGAATGACTCAGGAGGTACAAATACGAATGAAAAAGTCCCAGAATCAACGCTTGGAGACCGTAGTGTCATAAAATATAGATATATTCGGAAATATCTAAGAAAAATACAGTTTTAATTACCAGACCTACCATCTTGAGCTACCTTAAACGACCGGAGGGGCTTTATTTCAGGACTCCCACTTTGATTGCTGCTCCGAAAACGCTGCACAGGAGCCAATGGCTTTTATGATCTAGGGCCTCGCATGGTTTTAACCGCTTCAGATCGGCAGGACCTATTGGAATTATCCTTGCTTGAGTCCAACGGACCACTGGCTTGATGTTACCGTGGCTTAAGACTTTTCCAAAGCCAGCATTGAACTTTGTCACATTCCTAGGGAATGTAATGAACTAAAGTTTATTTTTATACCGAAGGCGAAAAAACTTATCATTGCAACCCGAAAAATATTAGACTTATAAGCTTATATTCTCCCTTATCTACAATGTTGAGAAATATCTTAAGTATAAGGAATTCTCCATTATAATCTTTCTGGATAGTGAGGGCCTTTAATATCGTTGACCCGTAGCGATCCCTCGGGTTCTGGGCGAATGCTAGAAATTTATACGCTGGATAGATCAGATGCTCAAAATTAGGATCGCTAACAACTAGTCCTGGTGTGTCCTCCATTAACAGATTTGTGAACAGACCTGCAAAATGGAGTGTTGGCCCCAGTCTCTCGAACTGGGTCATTAATGAGCTGCTGCTGAATCTGAAAGGATGTGGTTTCGGGTGGTTGCATATTCAGATTTTTATTTTATTTATTTATTTATTTATTTAAAGAAATCTATTTTGTAATATACATGTATGATTTCAGATTATTTACAGTTATAGTTAAAATTATACTAAAACAACAAAAAACTTTAAAACAGAATAAAAAAAAAAAAAAAATATAAACCAAATTTTGGTTTAAACAATTAAAATTTTAGAAAAAAGTCTTTAAGGATATTTTTAAAGTTGTCCTTTGATAAGTTGAAGTCAAATACATCGTCAATTAAGTTGAAAGATTTAGACATCCTATTAATTGGGTTGTTTTCTCCATAGTGATGTTACTATTGTGATGATGTTACTATTGGAGTCTTCGGTACAATTTTTTAAGTGAGTTCATGCAAAGTGCGCTTAGCTTACTTCCCAGGCCAATAGTTGTAGTTTTAGCGTTAATGCACATAAGACTATGCCAATTTAGCCTTCACATATAAAGCGAGATACCTGGGTTTATTAAATGAGATTACAGTCTGGTGGCTGGTTTAAATGTTGTGACGAACATAACATCCTCGATGAAAATGATACAAACAGCTACCTTGTGCATCAATGGAGCACTCGGAAACACGGCCACTTAAGACTGGAGATTCTCTTTCATCTCACTAAACGAATGACCGCCAGCGCAGCTATACGGCTCAACTATATCTACATATTATGGACCTACATGAACACTGGACCCTCGCCTGCCGTAAATAACAGAGACATCAAAAAAGCATCGACAAATCTGTTCCGTCACCATTCGGCGAATACTAACGTTTGGCTGGGGTATTCTGTGAAGCATTGAATTTAAATAGCTCTATCCGCCTTCCGATCATTGGTAGCGTGATTTAAGCTCAATTTATTGAATAAGAGGCCTCTCCTTTATCAAAGAAGTGACAGATCAGTTCAACCTTCACTTAATGTGGATGCTAGGACACTTAAATATTACGGATAATTGTGTACGACAGATTAGTTAATAGTACCTCAAGTGTAATAACGAGGCACGAGACTAGCCGTGCGAAAGCATATCTATGCGAAGACGTCATCAGCTTGGTCGACGTAATAACACCGTCAGATTTGGGTCTCCTCATTAGATTACTGTCGTAGCTGCGAAGATGACAGTTTGATGTTTATTTTGCGAGATATTTTATATATCAGGTATAAAAAAAAATTTGAGGGTGATTCTGACACGATATTTTTCTGGTTCTACTATTTTTGGTACAAAACACAAATTTTCATTTAAAAAATTTCTTTTTGAGCAACATTAAAAATATATGTAGGTACTTCAAAATCTTAAAAAAACTAAGGAACATGAAAGAATTTTATTTTCGACTAATAATGAATATTCACTATGTTTTTGAGTTGATAGTTGCGCTCGTGTTGTTTTAATTATTTAAAGGTGATAAGAAATGATTTGCAGAATCATCCACGAAAAATTACGTAATTTTTAATATCTCTGTAATATTGCAACATCCCTCTCTGTACAAAACATATTTTCGTTAAATTATATACCAATTTAAAAAAAAAACAGAAACGTTTATTTATAAAAAAAAATAAAGCAAACAACGTAAATAACGAAAAATTATATTTTTATTTTCTATTTAATTTATTATGGGAAAAAAAGATTATATAATAAATAAGAAAATGATCTTGTCTTATTTTCATATTTTCAATTTCCCTTTGATGTTTTTCGTTACATAGAAGGAAACCCATATATTTTTGTTATTTTGTACAAAATTCATGTAGGTTGTTTCTACGTATATAATTTTGTACGTGTTTGGAAGAGTTTGTTATTATTTGATGTATTTGTTAAAAAAGCTATACGATAACATATACACTGCAGTTCATTTAAATAGGAACGGTTTTTAGAGTAAAATTGACAATGAACATTTGGAAAGAAATTAATCATAAAATACCTTTTCCAGATTGTAAATTTGATATGCAAAAGATTGTACGAATTCCAAAATTTTTCAAAGATCGTTACTATTCCGTTGAACCGCAGTGTTGTTGATATAAGTTATACAAAACCTTTTATTGTTATATTACATGTGCAAAAATAATTTTTATCCGCTTTAAAACCTTAAAACCTTCTGAATATGTTTAATCTGCAATTAACATTGTGATAGGATGCGATCCTTTATTAGTGACTTAATTGGTTATTTTAATTCATACAAATAAAAATGTGATGATAATGATGCATCATTAACTCGTTTGTAAACATACCAATTATATGATATACAGTGTCAGCCTTATTACGATAAAGCTTCTGTTATCATTAAAATTATATGATATTTTCAATTTCCAAGTTATGATAACAAAATAATGATACAAATTCATTATGATTTTGTATGTTGGTGTATTGAACATATTAAAAAGTACTTAATTTATTTTTGTAGCAAACAAATTATATATAAATGTTTCGAAAGTCAAAAATAGTAATATGTAACGTACGTAAACGGGAGATTCAAGCGAAAATCGTATAATAATGATAAATTAGAATACTAGTGGGAATTGTAATTTCTTTTAAAACTGGCAGTTGCCGAATTTCAAACTTCTTTCTTGACGTCCTCACGAAGGTGCATTAACCAACCAAATGGCACAGTGGTTAAAGCTTTGGCGTTTGGATCGGGAGGTACTGGATTCGAATCCCGATAGTGGCAGGATGCAAAGGGAATTTTCATCAACAGATTACGATCTGTGGTGAAATGGAACACATCTATGACCCCCTGTCGGAGTGCAAAACTCACGGGCCGATCCATCGTTCATGCCACTATAGGCTGGCAAGGAGCTATGCAATGTGCAGATGGTGATAAAATTGGACCTATAGCCATACGTCCTCGATTTGGTAACCAATTCGTAAAGTAGGACGTGAAAAGCGAACCGCGAAAGAGTTGGGAGTGTTTCGGCCCCACAACAGATTGCATAGAATAAAACATAAAAAAGGTGCATTACAAAGTATTTTCAAAATTGTGCGATACTAAAAAAATAAAACTAAAAAAAGAAGTCGAGTCCCATCGACGGAACTTCTAAACGAAAAAAGGCCTCTCGCAGATTATTTGAATTAAAAAATTAAAAAGAACGTTTACCCACGTTCTGGCGGACCCTTTAAACTAACTTTCTCAAAAGCGTGACCCTTGAAAATCACATCCTGTGGTACTGAAAAAAAATAAAATTCCAATTCCGCCCTTCGAGTCGAAATAGCAGTTAGCCGAAAATTATCAACCGAAAATAAAATAATCGATAATGCAGATTGTAATTTTGCTATTTTTGATATGGTCAGCCAAAATAAAATCCGTAAAAGTTGAAGAATTTCAAATGATGATATTGTTAACGAAATTTAGGTACGACTATTCGATAGGGTTTCCAAGCTGGATATCCGGATATTTTTGAAGAATAATTCCAATATTAGTAATTTATAAATTAATCTTATAATTGAGCATGATTATTCGTAAATTCTTCAATCATTAATGACTGGAGTTACCCACTCGCTGCAAGCTAAGAATACATCTGTGTTTACGCTTGTCTTTAGCTCGGTTCTGTTCCTGAGATGTTATGTCCATGATTGAATCAAAAGGCATACCATTTCAACTTTGCCATAACCACTGCCTGCATTTTGTCATAACTGATGTGGTATATAGAAATTAACATCTGTTTATTACGAAGACGAGAAGATTATATACTATGGTGAGGAAAAAGTAAAATTTTTATTTTTTCTAATTTTTTTAAATTATTCGATTATCAGAATAGTTTGATTTTGAAGTATTCGATATTAGGATAGTCATAAATGTTGGATAATTAGAAACCCTAATATTCGATATAACTCGGCCTCAGAACAGGTTGCAAAAATAATAAGAAAATATCATGGATTTCCGCAGGACTGAGGAGTTTATTACATCCGTTTCTCCAATTTTGTTAAATTTTAATGATAAAATGGTCCCGCGTTTAAGATTTTGACAGTTGGCCATCAATATCACTATGGTTTTCCGATGTAGCATGGGGGTCTGAAGAGTGTAGGAGTGTATTTCGATTTTTTTTAATTTTTAATGATAAAATGGTCCCAAGATTTTGTCAGTTGGTCATCAAGCTCAATGTGATTATTCGATATAGCACGGATTAACGTAAAATTGCATGGCATGGTTGATGGATGCTTGCAGACTTTTAGCGAGTGTTTTTCCGAATTTTTACAATTTTTAATGATAAAATGGTCCGCATTTCAGAATTGTATCAGTTGGTTATCAATCTCACTATGACTATTCGAGGTAGCATGGATATACGCAAAACTTCGAAATAAGATTGTGGGAGGTCTGAGGAGTCTAGGAGTGTAATTTTGAATTAATTATTTTTACACTTTTTGCCGTAGGCTAAACACACTATTTGTATTAATTCTTAATTTTTAAAGGATGATAATTTTCAAGGGAGGGCTGCGGAATTTTAAAGGTTGTAAATGCGAATTTTACATTACCTTTAAAATACTCTCCTAAATGTGCTCAGACCTCCGCCAACCGTACTTAGAAATTTTGCGTAGATCCATATTACATCAAAGTCATTGCCAGATTGATAAAAATCTGGAAAAATCTTGAACGTGAGACCACTTTATCACTAAAAAAGGAAAATTAGAAAATACACCCCTGAAACTTCTTTTACCTCCTCAAACATACTAGTAAATTTTCCGTAGATCTATGGAACATCGAATAGTCATGGTTAGATTGATGACTTAACTGGCAAAACCTTTAAAGTGGAACCATTTTGTCATTAAAAATTGAGAAAATTCGCAATTACACCTCATAAAACTCCTCAAACTTCCCCAACCGTACTATGATATTTTGCGCAAACCTCAGCTATTCCGAAAAGTCATGGGTATATTGATAACCAACTGACAAAATCTTAAGTGCGGGACTATTTTATCATTAAATATTAGAAAATGGTAAATTACACCCCCTAAAATTCTTTAGATTTCCCCTAATCGTGCTACAAAATAAGGCGTACATCCATACTGCATGGAAATTGTTCTTCTTCTTCAGCAGTTTCCGCTTATAATATAAACATCAATCGATATAAACAAGTTTTAATCTGCATCATAATTTTATTATTGGCCACCATTCGCTTGTTACTCACTTATTAATGATACTTTGACTGCGTTTGCCTTCCGACATTTTTCGGCTGGATAATTTTGGTTAACTTTAACAGTATTAAACTTAAATAATATTATTTTCAAATACATGAGAACTGCAAAAATATAAACGATTGCGATATATAACGAATTAGCGGTCATTTATTTCGTTACTCCGTAGTAGTGTTTTTTGCTCGGAAAGTGTAGAAGAAAATTGGACTTAAAGAATAAGACTTCGTTACCATTAATGAAAATATTGCAATATTAGATGACAGACTGACACTAGGGAAATTGAAAATTACACCACCGAAATTCCTTAGTCCCCTTTCTAAGAGACACCATTTTGCGTAGATCCATGTCATGTAAAATGAATTTGTATTGTTAGTTTCTATTGTTAAATTTATGTCGTTTTACGAATATTTTTTTTTATTATCGACAAATTTCGACTGACTATTAAAATTGTTCATCATTATCAACATTTTTCGCTTGATATTTATAATCAGGTTTTAATCGGTATTATAAATTTTGGTTGGCCAAATTCGGTTGTTATATCCAAATCTGCATTACCAACATTTCCAGACCGTTTATTAAAATTAATCGCCCATATAGGCGTTCATCTGCTGATATATTTGTAATGATAATTTGAATCTGCATTATCGGTAGTTGTCGGATAACTACATATGGTTGCATTATCAAAATTTTTCGGTTCTCTATTGATATTAATCTTCTGCTTCGACATTTTTCTGCAGATATATTTATTATGATCCTCTTGATCTGCATTATCGATATTTGGCGGTTGACTATATACAATTCGTACGGCCGAATCTACATTATCGACTTAATGGACTAATCACCTAAAAATAATATGATCTTTAACAATAAATCTTTGTTACCATTAATGCAATCAATGCAATATTAGATGATCAACTACACTCCTTAAAAGTCTTTAAACAACCCCCAATTTTAATAAGAAAGTTTGCGAAGATCCATGATTAAATAAATTTGTGTTGTTAGTTAGTCTTGTAAAATGCATGTGGTGTCACGAACATTTTTGTGTTAATCTGCATTACCACTTCGGTCGTCAAACACAAATCTGCATTATCAACATTTTTGTGCAGTTCATTGAAATGATTCTTCTATGTTGATGTTTTTCGCTGATATAGTTATATTAATAATTTGAATCTGCATTATCGATAACTGTTGGTTGACCTAGGATGGACAATTTCGGCTAATTTTAACACTATTAAACTTAATAATTTTGAAATCCATGATAACTGAAAAAATTGAAACGGAAGCAACACATAATGAATTTCGGTGACTAATTTCGTTGATCCGTATTGAGTTTTTTACTCGGAATTACATGCTCTTTCAGCCCTTTTAATATAATAACATAAGTCTTGGAAACCTTGTGTAATTAAATTAATTAAATTTTATTGTATTTGAAAAAAATTTGATCTTCAAAAATGGGTAAAAATATGATGATGGTAACAATGACCATTAATGCAAATATTGCAATATTAGATAACCAAATGACCAAATTTTGAACGCGGGACTATTTTATCATTTACAAATTAAAAAAATTGGAAATTACATCCCCTAAAACTTCTTAGATCTCGCCCCATCATACTATGAAATCTTGCATGGATTCATGACCCACATTAAATACATTTGAGTTATTAGTTTGTTTTGTCAAATTTATGTTGTTTCACAAAATTTTTTTATTATCGATATAGTTATTTCGGCTGGCTATTGAAATTGTTATTCTTTCAACATTTTTCCCTTGACATTTATTTATAATCATGAGCTGAATTATTTTTTTCGGGTGCTACAGCCAGATCGTACAGCCGAATTAGATGGAGGCGAGCATACAGATAATTAAAAAGGCCTTTTGCGTTTGCGATCAGATTGAAGGTCTGATTTGATATGCAATTTTTTTCAAATTGTACAGGGAAAATCAATTAAATATTTCGTTTAGAGTAAAGGCTTATGTGATCTTTCTGATCGCTCCAACGTAACAAAAAAAAACACGAAATATGATAATTTGAATCTGCAGCATCGACATTTGTGGATAGGTTACATACGGTTGTTACAACTGAATCTGCATTATTAAAACTCTTACATTACTAAAGATTTAGCTTTAAAGGCCTGTAACACATGTATCAAAGCCATTGGACCATTCAAAATATCGTGCATTTCTCAATTGGATTAAAGAACAACCAGCTGATTTTTTTTCATTAAATCATCTTTTCTAATGAAGCACATTTTTAATTTTGAATTTTTGATTTATAGAAGGAAAATGTGTAAATAATACAACGTCAGTCGTCGCGACCTGATGAGAAGGCTGATTATTTCAAATCAGTAATCTCATCCGCTCGAAACTGATTGTTGAGATTTTTACACATTTTCCATCTATTAATCAAAAATTCAAATTTATTCGCGGTCTATCGTTAATGGAAAGAAAAGTATGGGGTGGTTGGGAAGTTGATTGTGTATAAGTATATGTCGATTATCATAGTCGTTGTCATACAGATTGACGCAAATGGAAGAATTTCCTACGGTTGTGTAATTAATTCGAGAAATACTGAAAATAGACCAATATACGGAACAATCACAAACACCATTACTATCGAAAACCTAAAAGTAAAGCAAATTTTTAAATTGGTGAATATGTATGGCAGTGAAGTATGTCCCAAATAACAAAAATTAACCTGTATTAGTATATACACTGTTGAAAAAATTCTTATAAGAATTTTGAGTGAAAACCAGAAAATAAACTCAAAAAAATTATTTTACATTCTTCATAATACCCCGGAAAATCATTTCCATTTTTCTTCATTTGTAAGTAGTTTGCAGAAGATAATTTATTTCAATATATGTAAATGCCGGGTATAAAAACCGCAGTACTCTCCAAATTAAAGGGCATGTGCAAAAAACAGGATATTTCTGAATTTTGTTCTTGTAAATGGAGTCGTTTCGTTAGGTATGAGTAGTTTTAGTTTAAATATATCACTAAAATCGTGGAGTTTGTCGGAAAATGACTATAAGATAACACAATGAAATTAACCTAGTTTCCAAATATCCTTTTTAGTTCTGCTAAATTTAGTCGATTTTATTAGCTTGCGCAATTCTTGTTAAAATAAATTCTGGTTATCGTAAACTTTGTCGGAAAAATCACCTATGTAAAAATAAGAGCCTTTGTTGACAAAAATACATTAATTAGGTACAATTTCCAAACGATACCGAGAATAAGATATCATTTTTAGTTGTGGAAAATGAAGATGATTTTATTGGATTGAATAAAATTTGTTTAGATAAATTCTGAATATCCTAGAATTTGTCAGAAAATTTCACTATGTCCAAATGTTAGCTTCAGGTTGACACAATCAAATAAATCTAGTCATTTCCATATCTAGGGGATAGGTATTTTTCGCTCTCGCTAATCAAATCGATTTCGAGTGAAATTCTAAATGTCGTAGAGTTGGTCGAAAAATTCCATTACTTGGAAATGATAGCTTTAGGATAATAGACAACAGCCGTATCCAAATTGAGAACAGGATTATCCGATTCGAGTTCCTTCAACAAAATGATTTTATTGGTTTAAGCAGTTTTGTTTAGATACATTTAGATAACGAATGGGCATTTGAATAGTTGTCTCAACAAAGCATCGTTTGAGCCGGCATCATTAGAGGGTGGTTAAGCCAATCGAGCAATTTGAGTTCCACCTTTTGTAAAATTCTTTTTGCAGTAACTTCATTGCTTTAAGAACAGATGTTGTAAACCTAACTATTGCAATTTGTAGTCATTCAATAGAGCTAAAATCATTTGCTATTGCAGCTAATCCACGGTTCCACACTTTAATTCTTTCAGCGTGATTCTTTCTTCGTTTCTTTCCCCTTCACCCACAAACTAATTTTATGGCGAGGAAATTGTTGATTCTTTTTTCGTCAATATTTTTTTTTTGATTCACTGATTTCTTCGCACTATTACGTAATAAATATTTCAAAGACATCTTGTTTATTTGTCGTTTTTGGGTTAATTTTAGTTTAATGTTTGCTTCGAGTGCAAAAAATATTGCAATTCCTGCCAAGGAAGCAATTTTCGCAGCAAATAATAAATTTTTTTTACTATACGAATAAATCAAAAAACATAATTTTACGCACATACATACATAAAAAAAGAAAGGCTATAGTAAAAAAAGGGTGTACCAAAAAAATCGTTCGGCTTGTTTTGTTTGCTCATAATAAAAAATAAAAATAAGAATGATTAATTTAAAATATAATATATATTTAATTTAATATATAATTTAAAATAAAATATATTAATTAAATATTACAGTTTTAAATTAATTATTTTTATTTTTAATATGTATAAGCAAACAAAACATTCCGAACGAATTTTTTGGTACCCCTACAAATGCGCAAAGAAATAAAATGTGGACGTCGATTGATTTTTTGAAAGAGAATCACGCTGAAAGAATTAAAGTGTGGCGAGGCCCAATGGATGCATCTAATCTCAGATGGAAGCATCTAAGAAATCTATTGCAGCTAATGGATGCATCTAACCGTATATGGATTAGATAAAATCGATTAGATTTTCGAGAGCAAAAAATGACACCTATCCCCTAGATATGTAAATAACTCTGGATTTATTTGATTGTGTCAACCTGAAGCTAGCATTTGGACATAGTGAAATTTTCCGACAAACTCTAGGATATTCAGAATTTATCTAAATTTAAACTACTCAAACCAATAAAATCGATTAGATTTGCGAGAACGAAAAATGACACCTATCCCCTAGATCTGGAATTGGCTCTGAATTTATTTGATTGTGTCAATTTGAAGCTAACATTTGGACATAGTGAAATTTTCCGACAAACTCTAGGATATCCAGAATTTATCTGAATTAAAACTACTCAAACCCATACAATCGATTAGATTTGCGAGAGCTTAATGTGTTTTATTTTTTCTCGATTTTCACTCTTTCTTTCATCTTTGCAATACACGTAAATCGAATATGAAAAAATGTGGCGCCAATTTCCGTCTCTTTCTATTATAATATAGTTTTCTCGCAAATATTTTATTTTAACAGTGTAAATACTAATACTGTTCTGCATTAAAAATTTTTAATTGGATTTGTATATGTAGACGGGATTTTTTTTGGGACAAAACTTCACAACCGTGAATATGTTAATACTTGTCGTATTTGGGGTGAGGAAAATCCACGAATAATTCTTCAAAAAACTTTACATCCAAAACGAGTCAAACAGCTGTTAATATACGAATGAGTTGACAGATCTATATTAAACTTCAGCCGTGTTCATAAAAAAATAAAACGACGAACCGAATAGCGCTATCTTTTATCTAACGACAAAACTTACTGAACAACTTAGTAAAATTTAATATTTATTTTAAACAATGATTGATGAACTTTTAATCTCTTCGTTCCAAGAGGCTTTAAGAAAATTTAACATAATTTTTATTTGAAATCTCTTTGGTTTTTATTTTTGAATCGGTAACACTGTCTCATTCCGAACAAAATGCCACAGGTTTAACAGCTTCCCTGGTTCTAATATTCGTCTAGGATCGAAAATTTTCGAGATTTAAAGCAGATGTCTAAGGTTAAATAAAAGAGCATTATTCATTGGAAAATTAAAGTTTTCTTTTTCTACCTCTACTCCTCAAATCAAATTCGGACATCATCCTCCCCGGTATATAAACACAAGAAGATAATTTAACCTAATTTACTTTTCCTTGAATGTCGTCTTTTTGTTATTTCTATTTTTTATTAAGCTAAGATTTTGAGTTATTTGTTTATTTGAAGATATTTTAGACAGGAGAAGAAAATCTATGTATGTATGTATGTGAGTGTATATAGGAAATGAACAAACGATATAGAAAATAAATATATCATCGGACATGCTGTTGTGGTATTCTGTTAAAATTTGACAAAATCAGACAGCCCTGAAATGAATTTGATACTCTCTGTGGAGTGGCGAGTATAAGTAAGCATCAAGAAAAATAAATAAAGCAGAATTATTTTCTTGAGTGGGTGATGGTAGCATGGTAGATGATATACCAAAAGAAAAAAAACGGAAAAATATCTAATAAAAATGATGTTAATAATGATTTTGGTTTCGGGTGTTAGTAAATTAATTATTGTTCATTTTAAGGGTGTACGGTTATTTGAACTTTTAAGTATCTATTACATAACACAAGAGAAAATAAAGGAACATTTTTTATCCTAAAGATTTGTAATTTATATATCATTTTAGGTAATAAATGAAAAAAAGATTTTATTTTATGGGTAGAAATATGGCTATTAATCTTTCAATGAAAATTATGGTATATTGAGGGTACATTAACTCAGGGTAGATTACATATTATTAAAGTGCGGTCAATTTTTAATGCATTTTCTTTTATTTCATGAATAAATTCATGAGGAATATAAAACGTTAAGTGATTTCAATTCTCTTTTTTGTGAAATAACAAATGGAAATTCAAGAAAATTGAATAAACAATATTGTTAAGAAAATTCTAATTGCGCAGTATATACCATTTATTGCTAACCAAACTCAATTTTCTATATAATCCCGCACTTTTGTCCAGTAAACAATAAACAATAATTTTCGTTTCATAAAACTCAACTCACAATACTCGCCTTTAAAATTGACGTCAAAAATATATAAAGATGAATGGAATGAAAATAATCATGAAAACCTGGACAAAAAAATATAATGTCTATTATTATATTTTTACGGTATATTATTTTTCAACCATTACTTTAAACTTAAAGCTTATAGAAAACAGCAACAATTTGAATCAAACCGCACACTATACAATTGGGAATTTTCATTTTTATTAAAATTAGCTTAAAAAAATATTATAAATAATGGGAAAACAAAATACTAAATTAAAAAAATGAGTAAGAAAAAGGAAATTATGAAAATTCTGTCAAAACCAAATTAAATGTTCGACTACTAACAAACAAAAATTAAAATAAAACAATTTAAAAATAGATAGGAATTTTTAAATCCTCCGATTTTTCCTTTGTTATTTCATTTTTAGTTTTCCTCATTTGCTTTACATGTACAACAAAATGATTAAAATAAAATCAATGTTTTGCTGGTTTGTGCGGTGTAGTCTTTCTGCTCTAATTGAGTAGAAAATGCGAGTACAATAATAAATAATAATAAGAAATTTAAGAAAGATAATTTTATTTATCGAAATGAAAAATATATTTCATCTACTTTATTGTCGATTTTCCGTCAAACAATAGTAAAATTGGTTCGATGAATTAAATTTAAAAACGTTTATTTTCGTTGTTCTTATTTAATTTAAAATGTCAACGTCAGAATTATGGAGAGAAATTCTAAGGGGATATTCCATATATTTTCATTAATGCTAATTATTAACGCTCAAATTGAGTGAAAATTACGTGGTAAATATGGAACCTCTTCACTATTTTAGAACAGCTTTGATTCAGTAATCAAATTTATTAGTTCGCTATTGAAAATGTTATTTATTATCAAATATTATTTTATTTTTGCATAATTTTACTGTTGCCAGCTATTAAGGCGAAAGTTTATGTGTGTTTTTGTTGATTTACTGTCAGTTTACGTGAACAATTTATCGTGAGCAATTTATCGTAGAACAATTTATCGTAGAAACAATTTATCATGGAAACAATTTATCGTGGAACAATTATTCGTAGAACAATTTATCGTAGAACAATTTATCATAGAACAGTTTATCGTGGAACCATTTATCGTAGAACAGTTTATCGTGTGAACAGTTTATCGTACATCACAATTAGTGTCTTGGACACAAAAAATGTTCCAATATGGATTTCGTATAAGAATTCGACCATTTCTTAACCACCGTGATGAAATAGAGTGTGTTGGATAGAAATGGGATTATTAAATGATTTTTGGAAGAAGTTCTCGAATATGGCCACATGGGACGGAGCTCGGTAGTTTCTTTACCGATTATGATGGTATTGGGTATGTTGGATGGAAATAGGATTCCTACATGACTTTTTCAAGAAGTTTCGGAATATGGCCATCTGTGGCACTATTCTTGTTTTGCCTGGGAATAGGGATTTGGGAAATAGGGAAAAATATTTTCATAGTATTTTTGCCTAAATTATATTTTCTGGCCTACTGTGGGAATAAGTTTGGTGAAAATATTTTCAAAATAAAGTTGATTGGGAAACTTATGTTCCACAAAATTTTTATAGGGAAAAATAATTCCCAATATATCTTTGTTTCTAAAATATTTACACCCAACTAATTCCAACAGTAGGCCAGAAAAATGTAATTTATCAATTCCCTATTCCCAGGGAAAACTAGAATAGTGCCACTGGGAGGGAACTCTGTAATTTCTTAACCGATTATGATAAGATGGGGTATGTTGGATGGAAATGGGATTCTTAAATGATTTTTGCAAGATTTTCTGGAATATGGCCACCTGGAAAGGAACTGGGTAATTTTTTAACTGATTATGATGGTATTGAGAATGTCGATGGAAATAACATTATTAAAAGAGTTTTGGAAGAAGTTCTGGGATATGATCTCCTAGGACGGAACTCGGTAGTTTCTTTACCGATTATGATGGTATTGGGTATGTTGGATGGAAATGAGATTCTTAAATGAATTTTGGAAGAAGTTCTGGAATATGGCCACCTGGGACGGAACTCGGTAATTTATTAACCGATTATGATATTTGGGTATGTTGGATGGAAATAGGCTTCCTACATGACTTTTTCTAGAAGTTTCGGAATATGGCCATCTGTGGCACTATTCTGGTTTTGCCTGGGAATAGGGATTTGGGAAAAATATTTTCATAGCATTTTTGCCTAAATTATATTTTCTGGCCTACTGTGGGAATAAGTTTGGTGAAAATATTTTCAAAATAAAGTTGATTGGGAAACTTTTGTTCCACAAAATTTTTATAGGGAAAAATAATTCCCAATATATCTTTGTTTCTAAAATATTTACACCCAACTAATTCCAACAGTAGGCCAGAAAAATGTAATTTAGTCAAAAAAGCTATGAATATATTTTTCCCAATTCCCTATTCCCAGGGAAAACTAGAATAGTGCCACTGGGAGGGAACTCTGTAATTTCTTAACCGATTATGATAAGATGGGGTATGTTGGATGGAAATGGGATTCTTAAATGATTTTTGCAAGATTTTCTGGAATATGGCCACCTGGGAAGGAACTGGGTAATTTTTTAACTGATTATGATGGTATTGAGAATGTCGATGGAAATGACATTATTAAAAGAGTTTCGGAAGAAGTTCTGGGATATGATCTCCTAGGACGGAACTCGGTAGTTTCTTAACCAATTATGATGATATTGGGTTTGTTTGATGGAAATGGGATTCTTAAATGATTTTGGAAGAAGTTCTGGAATATGGCCACTACACTTTTAGTATAACTTCGTCCAGAGTGCAAATTTCCACTTGGTTTGAAAGGTTCTGAAGATCTTACGTCTTAAAGGCTTAGTATGTTACATATTCCTGGGTGTACTATGAAATCTCGGTTTTCAAAATCCTGGTTTCCAAAATCCCGGTTTTCTTTTTTTAATTGGAAGATTTGGTATTTGCAACATTTTGTAATTGCAACATTTTGTAGTTGCAATATTAATATAAAAAGCAATATTTTGTTAATCCAACATTTTGAAATGGAATAATTGTAGAGGCTGACGGCTTCGAAAACTCTCACGGCCACTTAGCGCTCCATCCAAACTCCATCCCTATTAGTCATTTTCTAGAACTTTATCGCAAACTCATTTTTGAATTTTGTCAAAAAATCATTTAAGGGTCCCATTTTCCACATGCCAAATTTTTTAAAAATTCAAACCGGGATTTCCTAAAAACCGCTTTTTTTATACTAAACCGGGATTTTGAAAACCCGGATTTTGAAACCAGGATTTTGAAAACCGAGATTTAGAAAAGAAAACCGAGATTTTATTACACACCTCATGTTCCCGTATACGTTTTCGGAGGTTGTTCTTATTTTCAAAACGTTAAATTTATCCGAGGCCTTTACGTAGATTTTATAACCAGATTATTCTGAGAGCAGGTAGTTGGCTTGCCGCTCAACCCACTTATTGGGTTGACACTTGTGTGGGTTACGGACTAGTGATATATTACATGTACACAGCAAGCTCCTTGCTATAAGACAGACGCTCACTTCAGCCACCCTTAGCCTGCAGAACATACGCTGATGTGGTATTAGAATGGTGGCGCCCATAACTCGCCCTGACAAGGTGTGTCAAAGGCCATAAGCAAAACTCCTCCTGCAACGCTTTCTCTCAAATTCCGTATTCATTTAGAACTACCCAGACAACACCGCAGAGTTAAAAACCTAGATCTTTGCTCCAAAATGTTATCGTCACATATGATATAAAAATATTGACGATATAGGACAGAAACTTATCTATCAATGGTTACACATTTTACTAGAAAATTTATTAGAAAAAATAGAAAATAGAATTTGGCTTTTTCATCAAACAGCGAGTACAGCAATTTATCAACGACTTTCGTCCAATCAAGATGCTGATAAGCAATGGCCGAGATCCATGCCAGATGGCTATTTTTCCAGAACTTTTTTCAAAAATCACTAAAAAATCCCAGTTTCATCCAATATATTCAATCCAAAAAAATACTTTTCCGAAAATCATTTAAGAACCCCATTTCCATCCTGTTTAAGCTGTAAACACTCATCATCATCATTCATCAAGTATTTACCTAAAATAATAATTAAGTTAAGATAAAATTCAATTTATTATGAAGGTTAAATATTTTCTTACCATTTTATTATTATGTTTTGATGTTTGTGCACTATTACCAATGTTATAATAAAAAAGTAGCTCAAACTGTACTAAAATTGGTTCAACACCTAACTACTTAGAGCTGCGTTTAATACCCAATAATTAATTGTAATGCCATCTAGTGGCAATTAAATGATAATCTAAGTTATTTGACAACCCTCTGTGGTAAATAGAAAATATGCAAAATCCCATCATAACCGGCTAAGAAACTACCGAGTTCCGTCCCAAGTGGTCATATTCTAGAACTTCTTCCAAAAAGCATTTAACCCAATACCTGCCTGCCCACACAATTGTGTGGGTCAGGCAAAACATTCATTTTACTTTGGTTTTTATCAATTTGTAATGGTGTATTGTGATTGTTCCGTATATTGGTCTATTTCAGCACTCTCGAATTAATTACACAACCGTAGGAAATTCTTCCATTTGCGTCAATCTGTATGACAACGACTATGATAATCGACACCTACTTATACACAATCAACTTCCCAACCACCCCATACATTTTTCTTTCCTTTAACGCTGGATCGCGGATAAATTTGAATTTTTGACTTATAGATACCTTACACATTAGGTATCTATAAGTCAAAAATTCAAAACATTCATGTTAAAAATTTATTTTGTATGTGTTTTGAACCAACTTACACATTTGTGCATTACTTTCTAACCTATTTTCGTCCGAAAAGAACACTATAACTATACACACAATTGTGTTGGTTGTACTTCAAAGCAAGCGAAATTTTTTATCAACAACGCCATTACATACTATGTTTTTTACTCCCACATTTGTGTGCTTTAGACTTTAATTAAGCCATTTTTTTGGTAAAAAAAGGGTTAAAAATTCCACTTTCATACAACATGCTCAATTTCATCATAATCAGTTTAGAAAGCACCGAGTTCCGTGCCAGATGGCCATATTAGAGAACTTTTTCCAAAAATCATTTAAGAATCCCATTTCCATCCAACATACCCAATCCCATCATAATTGGTTAATAAATTACCGAGTTCCGTCCCAGGTGGCCATATTCCAGAACTTCTTACAAAATTCATTTAAAAATCCCATTTCCATCCAACATACCCAATCCCATCATAATTGGTTAATAAATTACCGAGTTCCGTCCCAGGTGGCCATATTCCAGAACTTCTTACAAAATTCATTTAAAAATCCCATTTCCATACATCTTACAAAATCCCCTTAATTTATTAATCAATTAAAATGAGAATGGCCGAACTCTCTCTCTTAAAACTACGATAAACTGGCATATGATAAATTGTGTCCACGGTAAATTGTGTTTAAGATAAACTGTTCTACGGTTAAATGTTCACGATGAAGAGACCGTCACCCGTTTTTGTTTCAGATGACTAGCCGACTAGCCCCTACATTCGCACATCTAAATTGTGAAATTTATAAAGGGAAGAAAAAATGTCCGATTCAAGTACAATTAAAACAATAACATTCTTGCTGTATGTATAATTTTCACCTTAGTCCGCTTATCATATTTTTCCGCCTCGAACGATTTTGATGTCATTAGGTGGAGGACGGACCCCTTTCTTTAATTTTTTAGGATCGCTCGATTTTTATAAAAATTGCTGAGGGGACTTGAGTATTATGGGAAAAATATATCTAGGGGGTCATCCAGTAGGGGGCTGCGTTCGATTATTTAATTTTTACTGGCTCGCACGATTTTGTTAAAAATTGGTTAAGGAGGATTTGAAATGGCTGGAGGCAAATTGCTATTGATTTCGAGAAAATTTGTTTAGGGGGTACTCCAGTGGGGCCCGAGTTAATTATCTTCATTTTTTCCTCCGTTCAGTTCAATCAATTTTAATTAAAACTGCTACATTAGGTTTTTGAATGTCAAAAATCAATTGCGATGTAATCCAATTTTTGAAACTTCGGAGGGTTGGGAGGGCGGCTTTTCTAACAACCAAGTGCCTATTTTACATTTTTATCAAGTTTAAACAAACAACATTGATGGATATTGCTGAAGAGGAGTGTTCAATAACCTGGAAACAATTGCGGATGAACGGTTTTGATGAAAATTCATGCGTTATCAGTTATTTTGAGTCATGTTGTGTAAGGGAGCACTAAATTACTACATATTGCGGGATGTTGTAGAGTGTTGCGTTAAGTTGCGTGATGTTTCACCAGCATTATTTAAGTCAAATTACAACTTGCAACATCTTGCCATGTCGCTTTGGTTGCGATACGGCAAATGTTGTATGCAAAGGTGTGTTAATCAGGTGACAATATTGATCTGTATTATCCAGGTGCCGAATGCATTATCTTAAACAATTTATAGTGTTTGACGTGAATATTTAACCGTAGAACAGTTTATCTTGGGCACCATTTATCGAGTGGGCAAATTTTATCGAATGCCAGTTTATCGTAGTTTGCAAAATTGGCCGTATAACAGAATTAAATGTAAATAAAAAATTAACGGTCCGTGGGTTTGTGAAATTTTATTGAATTTGCCCTTTCCTTAACAGATTATGAAACATACCCAAGTTTGATGGGAATATACTATAATTCTACATGATTTTTGGAAGAAGTTCTGGAATATAGCTACCTAGAATGTAAACTCGGCCCTTTCTTAATCGACTGTGACGTAGATATGTTGAATGGAAATGGGATTCTAAAATGATTTTTGGAAGTAGTTTTGGAACATAGTCACCTGGGACGGAATTCGATCATTTCTTAACCGGTTTTGATGGGATGGATATGATGTATGGAACTAAAATGATTTTTGGAAGAAGATCTTGAATACGGCCAAATGGGATGGAATTCGACCATTTCTAACTGATAATGATGGAATTGGGAAAGTTGTATGGAAATGGGATTCAGAATGAGTTGTGGAAGAAGTGTTAGAATATGGTCATTTAGGACGGACGGCCATTTCTGAACCAATTTTGATGGGATTTGGTATGTTGGATGGAAATGGGTTCTTAATTGATTTTTGAAAGTAATTCTGGAATATGGCCACTTGGAATGGATCTCAGCCATTTCTGAATTGATGATGATGGGATTGTGTATGTTTTATGGAAAAAGGATTCTAAAATTATTTTTAGAAGAAGTTCAGGAATATGGTTATCTGGGACGGAACACGGCCATTTTTAACCAATTGTGATGTGACTGGGTGTGGGTATGTTGTATGGAAATGGCATTCTTAAATTATTTTTTGCATCAATTCTGGAATATGGCCACATGATTTGGGTGTGATTGGGTATGTTGAATGGAAATAGGATTTTAAAATGATATATTAGAGGAATTTATGGAATATGACCATCTGGGATTCTAACTTAACTATCTGGGACTTAACTGATCAAGATGAGAACGTAGTCAATTTGGTTGAGAGTTACACTGTCGGTGAATTTTCATCTGAAATCTTAAACTTCGTGTTTATATAGAAAATATATGCTTGCACCCACCAAATTGTAGAGCGTAGACACCTCAGTGATTTTTGTCCCATTGTTGCCGACAAACAAAGTGTGTATTCTGTTAGCGCAGTCAATTTTTACATTAAATTCGCCCAATATTATTTTGATGTCGAGTTGTGGCATTTGCCTAAGAATGTTATGTGTTTATAGAAAGCATACTTGGTTTGACCTGGTTTATCTTCAATTATAGCATGTACATTTATAACCGAAATGTTGAAGAGACCTCCATGAAACCTCAGTACGCAAATACGGTGGCTATGATAATCGACGAAAAAATAAAGATCATAAATTAAAATAATTGTTGCGTATTGTGTTTAAGTATAAATTTCCACAAATTTTGGGGGCTCATCCGTGATTCTACTCAAAACAAATGGTAGTCTAAATCAAGCAAAAAGAAGAGACGTTGGAAAACTATTTTATTTCAATGCGCGAACTAGGGGCGCTTGGTGGGGTAGAAGACCTTTCTGCAATAGAATATATTATCAAGGGCATCGTGGACACTGCATCAAACAAATTGTTGTTCTATGGAGCTACGAAAGTGGATATGAGTTCAAACAAAAGCTTAAGTTGTATGCCCAATTTAAGACGGATAACAATGTTGATAGGGAAAAACCAAATACAATACAGTAAGATCCGGTATATTGTGTTACAATCGTGGTGATAAGGGACATTCTTCAAAGAGATGCCCAAATAGAAGAAAAGGTGTTAAATGTTTCGGAAGTAATGAGTTCAGGACATATCGCCACAAAATGCCCCAAGAAGTCGAAGCAAATTCAAAATGAAACCAAGTTTATTCAAGATGATTTATTGACTAAAATAAATCAAAAACCAATTTATTTAAACAATTATTTAGTTTTAGGCTCGATTATCGACACTAGAAGTGATCTAACATTATTACGCGAAGATGTTTACGTGGAAATGGGATCACTAACGTTAGACGAAGGAAACAAAAAGGTTCTTGGAATTGGTGACTGCAAAATATGTACACTAGGGCGTTTAAAGACATTCTTACAAGTCGATACAGTTATCGAAGATGTTTCTGTTAGTATCGTTCCTCTAGAAGCAATTAATGTAAAATGTACCATCGGAAATAACTTCCTTACAGGGAAAAAGATTGTTTCTGGTCCAAATCAGGTAAGAGTCGAGTTATTACTTAAAGACGAATTCTTTGCATGTTACAGAGTCGAAGAAATCGAAAAAGATTTGGTAATTGGAAACCAAGAATACGAAAAAGAAATTCGCTTGATTATAAACACTACAAGCCAGAAAAAACAGAGGAAACTAATATTACGCCGAAAATCCTATGGAAAGGCGAGAAACCTGTTTGGCAACACCCAAGACGGTTGTCGCCGGGGGAAAAAGTGCTTGTCGATAAGCAGATTGAGGAATGTCAGCAACAAAATATTATTCGCCCGAGTGTGTCCGAATTCGCATGTCCTGTCGTGTTGGTATCGAAGAAATATGGAACCAAACGACTTTGCATTGACTACCGGAGATTGAATAGGCAAACTATAATAGACCATCGTTCCAGTCAAATGAATTTTTCGATTATTGTACTCAAAATCAGATCGAATTGATACACCAGGAGTGCTCAGAGGAAACGGCAAAATTGAACGAATTAATCGACTGATAATTCCAGCGTTAACCAAATTGGCAATTGACTCACCGGAAAATTGGTATAAACATACAGACAGACTGCATAGATACATAAACTCTACTTGGCAAAGAAGCATCGGTACGACGCCATTTCAAGTATTGTTTGGGATGAGGATGCGAAACGTCGAAGATCAAAGGATAGCCGAAGTGATGGGAGAAGAACTGATTTGATACTACAAAAGGATACGATCAGAGAAACGACAAGAAACGAAATTATGAAAGTCCAAGAGGAAAACAGGCGTTTGTATAATCGAAAACGGAAGAAAGCGTCAATATACAAGATTGGGGACATTGTTGCTATTAAGCGTGCCCAGTTTGATTCTGGATTCAAATTAACGCCAAAATTTATTGGTCCATATAAAATTACCGAAGTTAGTCCGAACGATTGCTATAAAGTCGAAAAGCTCGGAGAGCATGCGGGTCCTGTTCATACAAGTACCAATGCAGATTTTATGAAGAATTGGAGAACTTCTTATCATGTTGGTGACGATACAGATGATGATGAAGATTCCGAAGAAGACGAGCTTCCCGAAACGGAAGAAGTTATACAAATGAATTGAAGATGAAGTTTACAACGAAGAACTATAGAGAAAATTGTCCTTGATGAATTTTTATTTTTTAAAGCAATTGTAAAGACGTAGAAGTGTAGTCAAAGAATACGTGTAATCGTAAAAGTAGATGTACGGTTCAAACTCGCAGACAGCGTTGCTGAGGAGGAGAAATTGTTCGTCGGGACGACGAAGATGCAGGAGGACCGATTTTGTAGGATCACCCTGTCTCTTAAAATGAAAGCAATAATATGTGTTGTACTTGTCTATATACATTTGAATTCTTGAATGTTGTTAGTATTGGTAATTGTGACGTTTTGTTGGTATGCAGAAAAAAAGTTAGTTGATAATCGACAACGGGAAAATAAAGATCATAAATTAAACTAATTGTTGCGTATTGTCCGGCGCACTACCAAAAAATCGAATCGAATGAATTTGAAAATAAAAATTGAGAGTCGATTGATGATTAATCATGATTTCGGGAAATTCTTTTAAGGCTCCTTTTGTTTAGCCGTTATGTTGCGACTTGTTCCACAATAATACTAAGTTGTTTTCAATCAGATGCTTACAATACATGATGAAAATGGGAATCTAATATAAATTTTGGCACTCTGGAAAATTGTCAATTTGAATAAACCTAAGCAATTTCCTAACCGATGTGATAAAATACTTAATGGCATAAAAACTTCCAATTCAACTAACTTTGGCCGAACTCTTAAACCAGTATACTTTTATAATATTTTATTAATTTAAAAGCTTAAAAGATCGCCCTTTTTTTAAATTAAATTCATTTGCAATCAAATGTAGTACTTTCACGTTTCCCACCAGTTGGTAATATGCTGACACATTTCAAATGTCGTATTCTTTGAATCAGTCAGTTGTCAATTCGTTCCCAACATAATGTAATATCTAATGAAATTTCAATAATGAAGCCAATACGAATAAATTAATTCGTGTAGTGTTAGTCTGCACTTTAAAAATATATCAAAATTCAAAACTACTTTGGTAAATGTAAATCTATATAGTTGAAACATTAAAATCCCAAAAGTGGGGGAAACTTGTGTATGTACATATATTATAACATTACATTTATGACAACATATAACAAAAATATTATGAAGATTTATTCTGAAAGCTCAATTTCATGGTTCAAATTAAATAAATCATAATATGTATCATAAGACAAAACAACAAATCATGACATCTCTATATTCTTTTTGTTTGTATTTTCATCTTCGTACACAGCGTAATAGATTAAAGATTTATTTCAATATGTATCAAATTTAATATTAAATATGAAAGTAATAATCAAGGTAGATTAATGTTAAATAATAAAAATGTTTGTTTCTTTTGTTGGATATATTTAAAAAAATAAATAAATACTTTTAGAGAATATCCTAAAGAAAGAGCTTTTGGCTTTTCTTACATTTATATCTGAAAGTTTGTTTGTTAAACTTGTAAATAAATACATCGAGTATTGTTATTCTAAAAATACAAAATATATTGAAATTAGATACTATTTATGTTTTTAAAGATATAACACACAAAAATTGTATCTTAAAAAGTTTTGATAAAAGCATATAGAGAATCTAATCACTGTCTCAGATGTAATCATTTTCATGTCCCCAGATTTTTGTTTGTTTATTTTTCATCTACCTTTATTCCTCCAAAATAACAACAAAATCTTTATTATATTTCTAGATTTATTTATATAATGTACATAAGGAAAATGAAACTAGATAGACAAAGTGAAAATGTATACATACTATATATGGATATAATGAAAATAGGGAAAATACAATTTTGTTTGTTTATATGTTTCAATATTTTTTTTTGTACTGTGGGCCATGATGGCTCTCCTCTTGCCAATCTATAATATTCCAGCTGTATATATGGATAGAAGTAATTAAATAAGCTCTGGTATAAAAATGAAATAAAATTAAAAAAGCACGTAAAAATTTCTTATGTAAGCGCAATATACATTGGTCCTACCTACAATGTTATTGTTTTATTTTTCCTTCATCCAAACAAACTGTCGTCTAATATAAAATTCTAATTAAGTATGAAATACGATATACTCCTACATAGCGATGCTTATCGGAATGAGAAAATTTTATGAAATTTAAACTTGTAATCTGGTTGGATGAGTTAAAGACTTGGTTGTGAAATTTGTTTTAATTTTAGGTTTGGAATTAAAGTTTGCGGTCGAACATAATCAATTTTGGTATATATTTACCAAACGATTATACTTTCAAAAGAAATTTTAACCGTAAATATTTAAAGTGAACATAAGGTTCATTTTATTTCTAACAGCATTGCTTTTCCATTTAATAAGGATTTTCCCAATTAAACAATTAACCCCAGCTCGCACAATCAGTTATGTTAATAATTATATCGAGCTAATTTCGAGTTTCCTGATATAAACTCGATGCTTCTTGAATAAATTATAAACTATTCAAGCAACAGCTATGGTTCAAGCAACTTAAAAGCGAGCGAAAATAACACCGAGATGCTTACAATAATTTGATTAACGATAAATGGTAAACGTGTTGTCATTAAAATATTGCGAAAATAAAATTACAACAAAATTAATTTTTTCTAAACTTAATCCTTCAATTTACTTCATCGTAGTACATATACCAATTAGGATTATTGCAATGGCAATCGAAATATCCAATTTTCTTCAAATTAATTAGTACATACTTTAACAATAAAAATTAACAATTTTTTCAGTTTCACGTGCGAGTTTCGCCAGGTAAAGCAAGCTTCGCCAAAGCGATTCTTTTTACATTGGGCGGATCAAACGACTAAAACATTCTTGAAAAAATGTGCTCAATACAAAAATGAAGCTAAAATGATAAGCGGCCATTAACTCTATAGGTAGCACCGAAAATAGCTTATTCAATAAGCCCAACAAAACTTCTTAACCAATTTATTTTTTGTTTTCTTTGACGAGTTTTTTCGACTTTCAAAATATATATTCTTGAATTCATCATGTTCAATCATTAACTGAAACAAAAATAAAATGCTAACGAAGGCAGTTGCCACTAACTCACACACTACCCATTTACCTCAGAAAATTACAGTATACCAGTTGCACGTTACAGGTACTTTGTTAACCTTCACACTGCCATGAAAGATGGGTCGGAGAACAAATCTTATCAACATTACCGATCATGATTATGAACAAACCACTTTTGAATCGTGCCTCTGCAGGGTTCGAAACCAGTACGTCCCAGCCCAAGTGTGTCAGTAAAGTCCTCAACGAACCTTTATTATATTTTAAAAGCATTTCGGTCCGTTCACGATCATTGAAATTAAGAAAAATCTTAAAGAAACGACCGATCGGCTCGAGAAATATAGTGTCCCAGAGAAGTTTCAACAAAACATCATTGGAATCAATGACTCTTAAGGTGGCCTGGCTATCTGCTGCAATACATATTTAACAAGAAACCTAAGAAACTGTCTTTTCGATGGAATATCATATATAACCACAGGATTAGATACACCTCCGGCAACATTTAGACCACCAATAACTCCAATAATTATAATTAATCCCCATTGGAAATGTGCTTGGGTATTCAATAAGAATCATCCTAAATAATTTGAAAAAAAAAAATGTCTTGATGCCATTGAGTCAGAGTGCATGCAAGCCGTTTAAGTTTGCTAACTTCTCTCCAGAATCGGTGATGTTCAGTAGCTATCTATCAGAATTGCTGCCTAATTGGCGCGAGTAGTATCAGTAAATGCTGCACACTTCCTAATCTAAAGATCAAGCGATGGAAGAACTAAGAAAGTCTCAAGTGCAGCTTTCAATGTGGTATGGAAAGCAGCACAATTCTCTGCAACTAAGCCCGTGGTTTCCTACCAGCCCTACTTTCAACTCTAGGTCACCATACCAAGGCGACAATGAAATATGGATCTGAGTAGAGCGTCGTAAAATCAGTTTAAGGATTTTGATTGCAAGCTCCTGGATTAACCAAACGTATTTCTACATTTCCAGTAAACATTGCTTTGTTTCTTACACATCTCTTTAATGTGGTTTTTTCCAAATAAGCTATGGATCTAAGATACCGTAGCCTCTAAAGAGAGTGGGATATTATGATTCCATTTTTTACTTTTATTTAACTAGTAACATATAATTTTTAAAAATGTGTGTTTGTTTGTGTGATCACAGATTAAAGTTTGAGATCTCTCTACATCGCAGACGGATTGACTGATCGGGATAACACTTCATACTCAAACTTTTCTCATAAATTGGGATCCACCGTAAGTGGCACATTTTTCGTTTTTTGCAAATAGTTTGGAAATTATATCATTTACAAGAAACATTACTATGAACTAAAAGATTCTAAATTAATTTTGCACCAATAAACGTTATTGCCACATTAATTTTTTTAAAAAGTTTTTTTCTTCAAAGGTCCGGCGTCTGCACAGCCAATACTAATTCATCAATAGGAATGAAACTTCATAATTAAGATTTTCCATAAAGTGGGATATTCCAATGATTTTTGGTCGAAGTCCACCGGAAGTGGCAGCTCCAAGCGGATTGACTACTCGGAATGAAACTTTATACTTAAATTTTTCCATTAATTGGTAGATCATTGTGGAATTTGGTGGAAATTTGTGTACCGGAAGTAGCAGCTTCCATCGGAGCTTTTTCAATTTTTGTATTGATGTTGAAAACTTTAGTATTTGCAAAAAAAAACGATTAAGAATTAAAAAGTTTCAAATAAATTTAAAGAATAAATTATCAACAAGTTGATTTTGTTGGTTTTCTGGAATTTAAGTGATGAATTGAAGAAATTAAATAAGAAGCTATATGTACTAAATTTAGGAGAATGATACCCCACCGCAAGAAGGAGAGAACGCCCGTTGGTCTACTTAAAGCAAGCAGATTTGAATGACAGAAAAAAAATAAAAATAAAAATAAAAAGAAAGAGAAAATAAATAATAAAAAATAAAGATAAGTTAAGAAAAATTAAATGAAGCGCAAATAGGGAGAAAAAAAATTAAAAATTATAAATACTCGATAGAGTATTTAAGTCAAATCGATAAGAAAAAACTTGATATAAAAATAAAATAAAACTTAAGTTTATTGGATTGTCAACTGGTAGCGAATAATATCTTCTATATTGTGAATTTGCTAATGTGGTAGTCGAATTGTTCGAAATATTTATTAGTCTCGCGCAGCATTCTTGTAACAGGCTCGTTCTGGCAGTAGGTCGTTCTGTGAGGAGCAATTCTGTAAGCTGGTATCGTTCTCAAACCACGAGCATTCACGATAAGATTTACCTTTTCGAGTAGAGCTGCAGAATCTACAGCGCCAGATAAACCTTGATGAATGAAGACGATGTCTGCAACAGATCGTCGCTTGCTTAGTGGCTTTAAGTTAACAAGCTCCAAGCGGTCAAGATAAGGAGGCAAATTGTAAACGTCCACCCATGGCAATCCAGGCAGTTCTTCGTATATGCACTTCATGGTATGGGGACCAAACTTGACTAGCATACTCGAGCAGGGGCCGAACAAATGTCATATAGAGAGCCCTCGTAGCATATGGGTTCAAAAATTCCTTAGACCAGCGTTTCACAAATCCAAGCGAAGAGTTTGCTCTGTTGACAATAAAATCGATGTGATCTCTAAAGTTAAGTTCGCGGTCACAAATTACCCCTAGGTCCCGTATGGTTAAAACTTTTACGACAACAGCACTATTGATGGTATACTCACGCCTAATGCAGTTTGTGCGTTTTCTTGAGTATGTTATGCATTGGCATTTACTCACATTCAGATCAAGATTATTTTTAGTACACCAAGTCATAAAGTTATTGAGGTCATTCTGCAATAGGTTTGCAGAATGTGAGGGTGGTGTAACATGAGATTTGTCTGTAAATTTTCATATCGTCTGCATAAATAGAAATTGACGAGTTTTTGATCATGAAATCGACATCATTGATGGACAAGATGAAAAAAATAGGCCCAAGATGACTTTCTTGTGGTACCCCGGAAGTAGCTATAAAAGGAGCAGATATGGATGACCTGAAGATCACCTGATACCTACGTTCCCTAAGATAAGAGTCCACCCATAGTAAGAATTGAGGTCCAAAACCAAGCGCCCGGAGTTTAAACAAAATTATCTTATGGGAAACCCTGTCAAACGCCTTGCTAAAATCCGTGGTAATACCATCAACTTCTTTTCTACATTCCATAATGTCCAAAGTATTAGAAACAAATTCGGTTAGATTGGTTTTAGTAGATCGTCGTCTGAGGAAGCCATGCTGATTCATCGAAAACAAGGTTTTACATTGAAACTAAAGGGAATTGTACACAATACTCTCGAATAACTTGGGGATACAGGATAATTTCGCAATTGGCCTATAGTTAGAGACGTCAGATTTACATCCCTTCTTATGGGTTGGAGTTATAAAAGAGTCTTTCCATATTGATGGAAATATTCCGTAGGAGATCGAGTTTTGGAACAGCATTGTAAATAGCTGCGCTAAGTTACCAACACAGTTTTTTAAAATAATAGAAGGCAATCCATCGGGGCCAGCGGAAAAATCATCTTTTAGCTTGTTAATGGTCCTTACCACAGTTTCAAGATCGATTTGAATGGAGACCGGAGACGCTAGAGTACTGTTATTCATGTAACTGAAGTAGGCCGCATCAGGCTCTATATCATTATTGGAGTGGGCGCTATTGAAAAAGTTTGCGAAAAAGCCAACAATGGTCTTGGGGTCACCAGAACAATGATCGCCGAACTTCATCGTAGAAGGATATCCATCTGATTTCTTCTTATAATTAATGAATTGCCAAAAGCGCTTTGGGTCAGCGATTAATTCTGACTGCATACTAGTGATGTAATCATCATAGAGTTCAAGAGACATGATCAAAAATACATTGTAAACGTTCACATAATTTGAGTAATCCGAGTCGAATCCAGTCTTTATGAATTTTTTCCAGTATTTGTTTCTTTGATTGCGCAGTGATCGCAATTCTATGTTGTACCAGGGTGGAACTACTAGTTTGTGTCTTCGTACAGTATACGGAATGGACTGTTGAAAGCATTCAACCATCGCGGCATAAAAATTGAGAGTTTGGGCTTCCAGGTTGTAATTATTATCGAAAATGAAGTTAAAATCGACGTTAGCTAATAATACATTAAGCTTCTTAAAATCGGCCTTATGGAAATTAAAACTGGGTAAAGTTTCGTAATTAATGTTAGCTCTACATAGTTCGCTGGAAAATGAAATTAAAAGAGGCGGATGATACAAATCAATTGTACTGAGAACCAGATTTGTTTCTAAGACGCTGCAATCATTTGTGCCGGAAGAGAATACTAAGTCAAGTTGCCTGTTAAGATTGTTCTTGACGTTACTGATCTGCATCAAGCCGGAATTAGAAAAATCATCAGTAATCAAAATCTCATTTGCAGATCGTGCATTTTCAGCAACGTAATGGGTGTTGTCCTCGGATTGTGTCCAAATAAGGTCAGGGAGGTTGAAATCACCAACGACAAATAGGTCATCTGAAATAGCAGTGTTATCAAAAAGGAAATCGGCAGCATCAACGAGAAGTTGGTAGATGTCCGCGTGGCTATTAGGGCGTATATAGCAACACAAGATATAAATGTGTTTATTCGTATAACCCGTGTTGATTTTAACACAAATCAGCTCAATATTGTCGGTAAGGGGCTGACAGTGGTTTTCAGCAAACAAGAAGTGACGACCTATCAATGGATTTAATTTTTGATGGCACCCATAAAAAAATACGCTTTAGTAAATTTAAAAAATTAAATCAAATTTTGTTAGGTAATAATTATTTATTTACAATTAATTTAAATAATACATATTTCTCTAAATATTTTCTAGATGCAAGGAAGCCGTCAGTAGATAGTATAGAGAGCTTTCAGAATAAATTAAAAATGCAATTTCGGAAGGCTCATAACAGAGTCCACAATAGAAAATAAACACCTTTTTAATTAAGATCATTTTGTATCTCTTTTTTATTTTAAAAATCTTCTGAAAAATGGTTTGATTTTTATAGAGAAGTTTTATAGACAAGTTTCTTTATTCTTTATTTAATGTAATGAATGTATTTTAATGTCGTGTATTATGAACAAAAAAAATAAATATCTTTTGGTTTATTATTAGTAAATTGTGTGTACAATATTGGAAATACTGTTATATTGTAAACAAAAAATTCGAAATACCATCTAGTGGTGTGTAGTGGGAACTAATTGTATGCATTTATCAAACAATTTCTGAACTAAATCGTATTACCAACAACACTTTACGCTACTTTCAATGGTGTTCGTCTGTCATTCGTGCATTGTTAACGAAGTTTTGTATAAATTGATGCTCAAATTCAGATGTTCTCGAGCGCTCAATTTGACCGCTAAATTAGAGCTTTTCGATCACTCAATCATATAAATTGGTTATTCATATTATAAAATTAAAAATCCGATCCGCGCGCATATTATACTACTAATATGAAATAAAAATCGGAGTTAACGGATTTTACGACAATATTCAATTGTCAAATCCGACAGCTAGTTAGGTGACGGATATCGTAACATACGTACGAAAAATAAATTAATTAATAAAATATATATAATTTAACAAATTTTAAAATGTTAGTATCTATCTAGTACATATCTTTATTAAATTATTTTTAGCAAATTTAAATGTGATACTTATATACTGAAAATTTTGATTTTGTCAGTCTTCAACAATTGGACAACAATTCGAAATACTTATTTCTTTTATGGAAAGGAACGAAGGCTTATTTTGATTCATTCAAATTTGACAGTTGAAATACTTAGTTAGGAATATCCGCCCAGACCTATCTAATTATTTCCAATTAACTTAAATTGTCTATTCATCTAATATATTTACTTAAGATAACAAATTAATGGTAATTTTAATATTTTACTTTAATAAAATTGAAAAACCTAAAATTTGGTAGACATTCATATAAACGCACTCGAGATAATTAAAACACCAGTAAGAAAAAAATTGGTTTTTCAATTATTTAATATTTTGAATGACCTCCACCGTTTTGTATTATATCGAAAACTCGATTTAATTAATCTACTAATTTTTTAAGTCTTTCTAGATCTATTTTTACCCAACAATGGCGGATTGCACTTTTCAAGTCATTGACATGATCAAATTGGAGACCATTTGCTAAGACACTGCCAGCCAAGATACCCCAAAAGTTCTCGATAGGATTCCAGTCAAGATTGGAAGCTGGCCATTCAAGGAGAGGGATGTTTTTCTCCCGAAACCACTGTTTTGATTCATTCGACACATGGATAAACGCATTATCCTGCTGCTGGAATATGCAATTTTCGTCATCAATACCATCAAGGTAACTAAATAACTTATTTTCAAAAGATCCATGTACATAAGAGAATTCATCAGAGTCGTTATGAAGCAGATGGAAAGCTTTGCGTAGTAAGAAAAGACCACATATCATTACGCTCCCTCCACCAAAGTTACGTTTCGACCTGATGACGCCATGCGCCATGTTCTTTCAAATTATGCCAGTAGAAACTGTAGCAGTCAGGACCATCGAGGTTAAATTTTTTCTCGTCACAAAAAATAAACTTTTGCCAAGCTGTTGTCTACGACATGTATTTACGAACAAATTTGAGGCAGCTCTCCTTATGCACGGCAGTTAAACGCGGTTTATTTCTCAATTGAGTCCATTAATCTATTTAATTCACCTATTTAATTCACCAAGAACTTCTCAAAATACGAGCTCTCTCTCTTTACATGACAGCCGATTTTCAGTAGCCTCATGTCGTATTTGACCAGTTTGAAGTGCTAAGATCTCGGTTCGGTTTTTTGTTTGGGCTTTTACACCATAGTTAGTAAACAACTAAAAATTATTTATTTGAGTACTATTTCCATAGACCAGACGCGACTAGACTACATAAAATAAAACTGGGATATTTTCAGAAAGATAATAACAGCGATATTCTGTTTATAAAGTCTTACGTATATAAATACAGGTGATCCTTGACTTACGTCGTTTTGAGTTACGTTTTTTTGACTTACGTAATTTATAAATTTAAGATACGTCGTTAATCGCTTTGATTACGTCGTAAGAAAAAAAAAATGCAACATGAAAGAGAATTGGAAAACAGAAAACAAATTTGTGATTCCTATTAAATGTAGCTAATACATAAAGCATACTTTTGTTTCGGTATGCTTCCCGTTGTATATTGCTTGGTTTATACATTTGTACACACACATTCACAAGTGCAGTACATATAGCTCTTTTAACCGATAAAAACGATTTAGTAAGATAATCGTTTCTGTACAAGCAGGCAACTTGTGTGTTTCGAACTCGTCCTTTAAAACAAAGCAGATAATTTGTGTGTGATTTTATTTTACAAACTATAAAATTAATCAGGTAATATGTATTTTTTTCATATTCAAATTGAAAATAAATTTATTCACTTATCGGATAATCTTCTAGGAATTAGTTATGAGTGGTAAAAAGCGATCAAAAATGTATCAACTGCTCCAATTAAAAAGAGAAAAACGATTACGTTGGAGTTAAAATTGCATATTTTAGACAGATTTGCCGCTGGCGAGAAAGCCATCGAAATTTCCAGAAATTTAAATATCCCACCAACAATTGTGGGAACAATTTTTAAGAAAAAAAATATTCGCGATCACGCTAAAGCGTGAACCTCAAAAAGTGTGAAAATTTTTGCTAAATTAGAAGTCCAACAATCGAGAAAATGTAATTATTGTTGATAGATTGGATAAAAGACACAAATCAAAAAAATATTCCACTTAGTACGTCAATTATCCGAACCAAAGCTAAGAGTATTTTCGGGACTCTTACCAAATTAAGAAACGAGGAAACAAATACTTTCCAAGCTAGTCGGCATTGGTTCCAAAATTTTAAAAATCGGAACGAATTCCTAAATATTAAAATTTCAGGTGAGTCAGCTAGTGCAGACACAGCTGCAGCAGACGCCTTTCTGCAAACAATTAAAAACATCTTTGCAGATGGGGGATATTCAAGCCACCAAATATTTAACGTCGACGAAACAGCTTTGTACTGGAAAAAATGCCCTCGCCAACATATTTGGCCACAGCAGAAAAACATGCTTCCGCCTTTAAAGCAGTAAAAGACTGTATGACGCTTCTTCTTGGTGATAATGCCGCGGGTGACTTCAAGTTAAAACTTTTGCTTATTTACCACTCGGAGAACCCGAGAGCTTTAAAGGGTATCACCAAAACAAGTTTACCGGTTCTTTGGAGAAGTAACAGAAAGGCTTGGGTTACTGCCAGTCTCTTTACTGATTGGTATAAGGCATATTTTTGTCCAGCAGTAAAGGATTATATTATAAATAACAATCTGGCCTATAAAGTTTTGCTCTTGTTGGACAATGCACCTGGCCACCCCGTTAGTTAAGATGAATTGGACGAAAATATAAAAGTTATTTTTCTTCCACCGAATACTACATCCGTTTTACAACCGATGGACCAAGGTGTTATTGCGACGTTCAAAGCATATTATTTAAGTCGAACTCTCCAAGAAATGATAATTGAAATTGACCGGAGATCCGAAGAAAACGAGGCCACTGTCAAAGATGATTGGAAACACTATACGATAAGACACGCAGTTTTCAATATTGGCAAATCTTGGGATGAAGTCAGCGGTACTACTATGTCTGGATCGTGGAAAAAGCTTTGGTCGAATCATTCCACCAGTTCTATTGAAGATGTAGCTGAAGTACAAACGGAAATCGTCAATATGGCCAAAAGATTGGTTTCATAGATGTGGATTTGTCTGACGTAGAAAATTTATTAACGGAGCAGGATGCTTCACTATCAGACGATGAATTAATTGAATTGCGCGAACATCATGAAGACAGTGAAGCTCAAACAGAGGACAATGATAATCCACAGGCAACACTTTCTCTAAAAAAATTGGCAACCATTATAGGCTCTACTGATTGATTGATTGATTGATTGATTCTGAATGCACGACCAAGTTCTTACACAGGAGCTCCCGGGTGACGCCGGGCCCACCGTACACTCTTTTTTACATATAACAAAACAGAAGGATTGGATAGGTTAGTTAAGTGGGACAGAATCGGCCCGGTTACAGACACCTAGGTATAGCCGATAGTTAGTAACACAAAGACAGCACAATACTAATCTACTAAGGAAGGATAAAGGTTTAATAGGTTTAATGGATAACGATGGTATTGGTCTTCAACAATTGCTTCTCTAAATCAGCAATCTGAGAAAAAATTTGTATTATTTCACGTACATCTGGAATTTCCTGAAATGTAATTGTAAATTAATGCAAAATTTAATTGATTAAATCGACCCAGTTGCAGACCCTTAAATAAAGTCGATAGTTATTAATGCAATGACAACACCATACTAATCTACACAATTAACAATTAATATTTCAAAGAAATATTATTTCACGTCTGTAGATTTCCTGAAATTTAATTCAAAATTAATATTTTCCGGCTTCCTAAATAATATAAACATTTATTAATTTAATCATCCTGCAATTCCACGACTTACAATAGGATTTCCTGTATCCATAATTATTTAAATTATATCAAACTTAGTTTAAAATTCATTAGTATTTAACCCTTGAATCGAAAAAAAAACAACAAATTTTATATGTAAGGCATCCCAAAGGCAATGGTTCCCGGAAAAATATCAATGTTATTCAATACCAGATTAACTACGTGATAGGATATTTCAAACAATTTTAATTTAATTCAAAAATTTCAAATATTTTATTAGTTTTGTTCACCAAAGAAGAGAATATTCCATTAATTGCAAAGTATAATTATAGTGCACAGGATATTTATATCATGCTCAATGGAACTTTACTATTCCTCAACCAATAACTGTTAAATATGGTACGCAGAATTGGATTGGCACTCTAGCATGTTCAATGGAACTAAGCAAACTCAAAACAAATTATGATCAAATTCGGGTGCAAAGCCGAATTTGACGAAATTTTCGGATTCAACTATAATGAATGAAACATGCCGTTTCCAACCGAAATTTTCCAGTTCAGATTGTAGAGCTGGGCTAGGATTCTAATAAATTAGGATAAACTTGTATTGGGATTTTAATGTGTCTTTTTGATTTTGATAAAGTTCTAAAATTCGATAATTCTGAATGGAACTTGGCCATACCCCGACCAATTATTGTCAAATCAGGTAAGCAGAATTAAATGTGAATGTAAAAATGGATTTTAGAGAAGTTCTGGAGTTCGGCCGTGCTAAGCAATGTCTTAACTAATCATGTTCGAATCTGATATGTTGAGCTGAACCGGGATTTCAACATAAATCCCGGGTGAAGTACTGGATTTTTTAACAAAGTAAATCCGAAAATAATCGGCCAAGGAATTTTCTTATTTCTCCATTTACACGTCAAAACAGCCAGTTGACAGATGACCCAGCCGAACTAAGCTTCTCCCAAATTAATGCTAATTGCTTGAATTGCGATTTGCTAGAATTCCAATTAAGCCCAAAAATGATTTTATGCATCTTCCGCAGTATATTGTCTCAATCAAACAAAACGATCATGATTTATGTGAGGTGATGACACGAACGGAAGATAGAACCACGCGGAAGGCTTTTTACACAATTGGTACATGAGCAGGTCGTTGATTAGGATTTAGAATTCAAATCAATCGATATTCGTATATATCATTCCCATGCAAAGACGAACCTGTTTCGAGAAATATTATTGAGCCAGAAATTCTTTTAGATAAAATAGTGCCAGCAGTAAGGAATTTTAAAAAAACAGTCAACATTAAAAGGCCGAAGGATATCACATCAAAGATTTAATTGTCATTACAAATGGAAATAAAAAATTAAAAACCATTTTCCCTTTGCCATGCCGTAACACATATGAGGTCTCATCCCTTTAAATCAATCTACAAAAAAGTCATGAATATTTATATATATACATATACATACATATCTACACACATACACACACATATACATACATATATATATAAAATTTTACTATAAAATGAAATAAAAAATATTTCTGTTCTTTGTCACTCTTATGAAATTTTAAACTTTTTCTTTTGCGTATTATCAGTAAAAAAATTGCTGTCAGCAAATCTTTCCACGGAATTAATGCATTATTTGTAAAATTGATCAACAAGAAATATGTAAAAGAACAAAAAATATTTTGTTTTACTATTCACTTATCAAGAATAAAGTAGAAAGAAATGATATGTATTCTCTATTCGATCGTTCAATACAGGCAGCAATACATTTTATCCAATCAGTACTACAATGAATTTTCGCTTTCTTATTAGAATAGAAAAGTAAAACCAAAAGAGCAGTAGATCCCGTTCGCTAACACAAAAAATAAGATCAACCTTTTTAGTTTCTCATTATTCGCTCATTAGACACTATTCGTTTTCTACTGCATAACATTTCTGAAAATTCATTTTACTATTCAAGAGCGAAGAGAAATTAGCATAAAAAATTCATTTAAAAATGAACGGAAAATGAATGACAAGCAACAGAAGAGTATTTTTATTTTCATCCTTTTTGTCTTATTTGACTAAACTAAAGTACGTGAATGTACGTACATATATCCATACACACACACAATCGTAAACCATACGACATATCACAAATGCGTATATTAAAAAATATTTACATTAATAAAATTAAAATTTATATAAATTTTTTACAAAAAAATAAAAATTAAACAAAATATAAACTAAACAAAGTATAAATAAAAATTTGAAACACAAAAGCACTTAGCTTGTGATGCGTTCACCATTGCTGCGTCAGTGCGTCACACAAATAACAAAACAACCCGTCATAACAACCTAGACACTTTCACGTTAATTCACGTTTCAATTTACTAACACCAATTTATTAACACTTTATATTATATATTTAATATTTAATTTTAATAACTTTTATATATAAAATATTATTTATTTATTTATTTAAAACAGAAAAAAAAATTTAAGTTTCAATTTTCTATACAGAGAAAGACAAAAACGCGTCTTTCTCGTACGACGATCGATCGCCGACCGGCAACCATTATAGGCTCTACTGATGAATTAAAAAATTTAATAGAAGAGAATGATCCAGACTCAGAAAGAAGATATCTGGCAATAGAAGCAATAACTAAGGGCGTTAAATGCTATAAGGACTTGTACATTGAAACTAAAAAGGCTAGTTTAAGTCAACCTACTCTTAAAAAATATTTCCTACCGGTCACAGAAACATCGCCCTAATCATCTAATTCATCATCCGATGAAACTATTTCATCATCTGATGAATTCGAAGGGCTATAGATTAAAACAAATAACGTAACAATTTACGTACATACTAATTTACAAATGTGTATTGAATTATATTTAATTTTATTTTATTTTTACGATTTATGAATTGGAATAAATTGTACTTTGTACAGAACCAACATACATATTTTTTATTACATATTTGAATAATTTTTTCGATTTACTTCGTTTTAAGTTACGTTGCATTTTTGAGGAACGCATCTACGACGTAAGTCAAGGATCGCCTGTACTGTTAAAATTACGGTACACGAGCGGGATCATTACTATATATAGCCAAGTTATAGATGTTAGGTAATCATTTTGTTTGTTTGACGCAAAATCAACTTTTTACTGAGAAATTAAAATTTTTGTTTTCCCTTGAAATTATAAAATGTACGTACTCAGAAAATGAAAAACAAATTAAAATGTTTTTTAATGGAACAAAATAATTCTATTTCTTCTAAATATTTTATTATTTGTCGTAAGTCAAAAATTTTATTTCTTGTTTTGCAAAACAAAACCAATTTTTATACATTTATTAATTGTTGTACTTTTAAGGTGTTATATAACATATTAATGAAAATTAAGTTTTCGAAGCGTAACAAAACGTTTCATGTATAAGAAATTTTTTCTACAGCGGGTACAAAAATTGTTATTTAATAAATTTGTTAAATTTGTCTTGACCCGAAATTTCAACAATTTGCACAATATTGTTCCACCACTTTTTCACCTACTGTTGTTCTAGTACACATATACATATTTGGTTTGTTCATTTTGTCGGAATCTTCACATTCGTGCATATTATTATTATTATTATTTGGTGTTACCTACCTTGAAATTTAGAAAAAATAGCAAAAAGAACAACAATTTTCTTTTCAAATTTTTTATTTTATTTTTTGAAAACATAAAAATTACTGTGGCAAATTCTATGCTCTCATATTTTCTATGTTGTATAGTTCTTGACTTTTTTTATTATTTATGTTAAATATTTCTTTTAAGTAAGGTATTTATGTATAATTTGAGAATAAATTAAATTTATTGTTTGTGGAATTTTTTTTTATGTTGTGTACGATGATAAATGGTGGTATACGCTTCTTTAAGTATTTTGTGCTTCTGATCTTTGTATGGGGCAAAATATTATTATTTCTTTTTGACCTAAAATTATATGGAAAAATATTTGAATGAAATTCAAATTTTCTTTTTTAATTATTATGATGAAAAAGTTTTTCGGTTTTCCATGTTCTTTATGGTTTCACCGAACATGAAATTTGTTTATTGAAATAAATTTTAAATAAAATGTTTGTATAACGCTAATTTTCTGATTCTTTCGAAATTATAACTCTTGTTAAGTGAATGAAGTTTTATGGTCGAGTTCCTTTCGTTTACGGAGACCAAGAAATAAGTACATATTATAAAAAAAATTACAAACACATTTTTAGTAACGTTATGTAACCGAAAATAATAATTTACATCATTTATAAAGTATACCTTAAAATTTCTGTTATCCTTTTTTTATCATCATGTATGAAACATCCATTCATAAGGAAAATAAGGTAGCTCAAACAGGAAAAGAAAGCATAACAACATCCCATAGCAATGAATAAGAATGATCTCTCTTTTCAATTTACAATTTTTCCTATTGTTGTGTATAAAATCAAAGTACATACATATACTCGTACATATAAAAAAAATATATTTTCATTTTTTCATCTGCTTATATGAAAATATTTTCTTTTCTATTTTAAAATATTCTTGTTAAAAAATACAATAAAATTTGAACAGAAAATCTAAAAGTTCAAAAACAAAATATACGTACATGGTGCATGGAAATATTTTTTTTTTTTATAAGGAAAAAGGATATACTTATGTATTATACATATTGTGAAAATTCCTGTCTCTTTGGAACCATGGGTACAGTTTGTATTACATAAATTTCATCGCCAGTTTATCGGATAAAACCTAGGTTCGATAAGTACGTGCATATCTCACTGTAAACATCAAATATTTCTTTGTTGTTAATATGGACAGCGTTAAAAATCTCAAAATCCCTAGTGGAATATATAGGAATACGATACAGGAAAAATCGACAAACATCTTTTATATTTGTATATTACGAAGTTTAAGCTGCATAAAGGAGTATGCTGACAAGAACGGATTTTCTATTCAGTGTTTTTCATCAATAAATTCCGGGTTGTTATTTTTCATGTTTATGTATGTATAAATAACCAAAATGAAAAACATATTTTTCCGAAAATGTTCCAACATTTATTTGTTCCATAATTTAAATTGTTTTTGGCATTAAAATAATTTTCTGAGGTTTCATATTTTATCTTTTGTCAAATAGCGCACCAATCAATAAAATTTTCGTTTGATCGACATAATATACCTGCATACATCTACTTGTGTATCAGGTTTCCCCGGTTTTTTATGGGATATTTTTTTGTCGCAAGAAGGAGGTTGGGTAGAGAAAATATTATTATTTATATTAATTAGGGAATAAGCAATTCGATTTGGGACATCATATATAGTATATATGAAACTTTTTTAAATAGAGGTACAAAATTATATTTTGATATGTCTGGATACTGGTATGTGGAAAAGGAAAATAAGGAAAAATTCTGAAATAAATAAAAAACAAAATAAAAATTTTAATTAGAAATTTAATCAAATGTATACGTTCTCATGTTCAAGAACTAGTCGATTTTAATTACCGATTTGTTTTTTATTTATATAAATAATCGATAGTTTATTCAACTTAAGGTGTTAAATTCTTGAAAGTAACTATTACCTTAAAGCTTAAATACAATAAATTTTGATTTAATTATTTAATTGAATTAACTATCAATCTGGTCAGATTATTTGACCCTAAGATTAAACAATATTTTATTGCCAAAATTGAAAGTCAAAATTTTGATCTAATTTAATATAATAATACGAGCAATAATTATTCAGGGTGAGAAATGCCAGGCTTTGGAAACGATGTACCTTAAAGGACATTACTTATAATACAAATTGTTCAGTGTCGAGAATGTTTAGTGATTATCTGGAATCTTGACACTCAGCATTGAAGATACCTCTACTCAACAGAACTTCTACTTGTGAATGAGTTCACTTCTTGATTAAGCATTAACAAATAAATAATTAAATAATTTTTGTTCAAATTTTTTTTTTTTTTTTTGGAAAAGTATATGGTTTTATAGATATAAGCAAACAATTTTCTCTAAGTTGTAACACTGTTCGAGTACCAGTAATCCCATTTTTTATTTTTATTTTGGTTCGCACGATTTAAACCTTTTCGCGGACGCACAATTATTTAAGGATGTTTGTTACATCACACATACTATAATTTAGATTTTTGACCATTTCAGTTTGTTATAGTACTGATTATATCACAAAAAATAACAATTTGGGGCACAATAAAAACAGAAATGCTTCCTCTGGGATACAGAAAACCACATTCAATATTAATCATATGAAAAAAACGTCTGTTAGGCTCCCTGAATTAAGAAAAGTTGAATTAAGAAAGGTGAATTAAAAAATGTGGTATTTGTATGAAAAATTTCCACTTATTTTAATTCATATTTTTAACAAATTTTTTGACTTAACAAAGGTGTTTTACAAACACAAATTTAATTTAATATTAAGAAATATACGTCTTTACACATTCAATATAAATAGAATAATGCATAACGCAGAAAAGAAGTTAAGAAAAGTATATTTTCTGTGAATCCCCGAATAATAAAAAAAATTACCTTGGGAAAGAGAAAAAAGCAAAAAAAATCATAAAAATTAAAATTCTGGTTAACTGAGTGTTCCGGTTAATTGGATGCCGGATAATCGGGCTTTTACTGTAATAAGGAAATTAAATTTAGTTAAAATTTTCAACTAATGCTTTCATTAATGAAACTGCGCAAAAAAATTGCAAATTTCAAAGTGAATTAAAAAATGAATATGAAAGAGAAAAGCTAAAAAAAATCCTAAACATTAAAACTCTGGTTGACTGAGTGTTCCGGTTAATTAGATGCCAAATAATCGGGCTTTTACTGTAATATGAAAATTAAATTCATTCAAAATTTTCAACTAATGCTTTCATTAATGAAACTGCGCAAAAAAATTGCAAATTTCAAAGTGAATTAAAAAATGAATATGAAAGAGAAAAGCTAAAAAAACATTAAAACTCTGGTTGACTGAGTGTTCCGGTTAATTGGATACCAAATAATCGGGCTTTTACTGTAATATGAAAATTAAATCCATTCAAAATTTTCAACTAATGCTTGTTTAATGAAAATGTGCAAAAAACAACTGAAAATTTCAAAGTGAATTAAAAAATGAATATGAAAGAGAAATGAAAGAGAAAAATGCAAAAAAAAATCCTAAAAATTAAAATTCCGGTTAACTGAATGATCCGGTTAATTGGATGCAGGATAATCGGGCTTTTACAGTAATATGAAAATTAAAGCCATTCAAAATTTTCAAGTAATGCTTTCATTAATGAAAATGTGCAAAAAACGACTGCAAATTTCAAAATGGATTGAAAAACATATGGAAGAGAAAAAAGCGAAAAACATCCTAAAAATAAAAAATTCTGGTTAACTGAGTGTTCCAGTTAATTTAATGCCAAATAATCGGGCTTTTACTGTAATATGAAAATTAGATCCTTTCAAAAATTTGCAACTAATGCTTTGTATAATGAAAATGTGCAAACAACAATTGCAAATTTCAAAATGAATTAAAAAATGAATATGAAAGAGAAAGAAGCAAAAAAAATCCTAAAAATTAAAATTCCGGTTAACTGAGTGTTCCGGTTAATTGGATGCTGGATAATCGGGCTTTTACTGTAGTACATTTTTACGTTTTATTTCGATTTTAAATACATATTTTATGTCATTTATAAACACACTTCTGGTTTGCAAGTTTTTTTATAAAAAAAATGTAGGAGCGTTTTCGAGTATCAAAAACCGATTGTGACGGGTCCTGATTTCGGAAAAATTCATTTGGGAGGTCATCCAAAGAGGGCCGGGTTCCATTATTCAATTTTTTTCGGTTCGCGCGATTTTGATAAAAATTGGTGAAGGGGGATTTCAAATGCCAGGAATCGATTTCAATGGGTTCTAATTTCGAGAAATTTCGTTTGGAAGGCCTTTGGTGGGAACCCTTTATAATTTTTTTTTTCGGTTCGATCTATCATGATAAAAATTGCGGTGATAAAGGATTTCTTATAGCACGGCTTATATTCGTTTATTTATCCATTCAAGTCTATTCTGAAAGAATAAAGAATTAAATTAAAACAAAACAAAACCATTTAAAAATTTTAAAAATAATTCTCCAGATTTTTTTTTGAAGGTGCCCTTTGACAAATTAAAGTTAAATAGGTCATCGACGATGTTGAATAAATTTGTTAATCTTATAATGGGAGTTGTTTTCCCAACTCGTGGTTTCGAAATACCCTACATTATAGATATTTTTTCCAAAATGTATGATGAATCAATGTGACCAAGCAAACAGTACCAATAAAAGCCGAGACCAAGAGAGTCTATTTTCAAGGGTGCTTATTTTGCAATCCGGTCATTTTGTGAAGTACAGAGGTAATCGAGCCACATTTTCATGGAGTGGTAAATTTGGTTATAATCCCAGACATTTTTCTTTAACAAAAAAATCAGAAACTGTACAAATTCTGATTTCTGGATAAAATTTATTTAAGAGTCCTCCGGACAACCTATATCATGTTGCGCGATGTTGCGAGATGTTGCACAATGTAGCGTCATGTTGCACCTAGTTGTATAAACATGCATTATGTTTTGAGATGTTGCACCCTGTTGTGCAGTATGCACGATGTTGCGGGATGTGTTGCGTGAAGTTGCACAATGTTGCGCCATGTTGTAGGACGTTGCATCATGTTAGCATATTGCACCATGTTATTGAGATATGTTATGTGATGTTCCACTATGTTGCGCGCAACATGCACAATATTGAAAAATGTTGCATCATGTTATGGGATGTTGCTAGATGTTGCACCATGTTCTGTCATGTTTATCACATCTAGTTGAGGCTTATATTTTTCTATAATTATGTCTTGTGTTATGTTCCACCATATTTAGGACTGGTGTGTTCGTTGCGTTACGGAGACATTAGATGGTTGCACTAATATTATCCTTTTTAAAATGTTGATTGTAATGATTTATAGCATTTGCTATTTAATTAATGTTTTGACCCTAGAGCTGCTCTCCTTTTCATATTTTATTTCAAAGGATTTTGACATCGTCTGCTGAGACCAAGGTTTTCTTTAACTTATTTCGGCCTTGGATAAAAATTTACTGAGGGAGTATTGTCGAGTACGATAAACCGATTGCGATGGGTCCTGCTTTCGGAGAAATTCATTAAGGTGGTCATCCGATGGAGGATGGAGTCCTTCATTTGATTTTTTCAGCATGCACGATTTTTCCGTTTTTATTGGCTGGCCTGATTTTGATATAAATTGATGTAAAATTGTTTTCAATTGCCAGGAATCGATTGCGATGGGTGACAAAACCGTTTGTGGATCCTACGGTGGAACCCATTCCCTTTTATTAATTTTTCATCAGCTCGGTTGGCTTTTATAAAGGTCCCGGATCCCTTTCTTTAATTTTGGGCTCGCACGATTTTCATAAAATATTGTGACGGGTCAAACTTTCGGGAAAATTTATTTAGTGAGTCATCCGGTTGGGGACCAGGTTCAATTATTTATTTTTATTTTTTTTTTGCAAGCACGTTTTTAATAATAATTGGTAATGAGGATATTGCAAATGCCAGAAATTAATATTGGATTCTAATTTCGGAAAAATTCGTTTAGGTCCTTGTTGTGTCATGTGTACCATGATGATTTTGCACCATGTTGCGTCAGTTACTTCGAATTGGGTCTTAGGATTCGGTATTAAATTTTTTATAAAAATGGGTGAGAAGGGGTTTCGAGTGCTAAGAATCGATTGTGATTAGTTTTAAATTCGAGAAAATTCGTTGAAGCGTTCTCAAATAGGATTTTGACAAAAAAATATGAGAAATTGACGATTGCAATGGATGGAAATTTGTTGATAGGTGCTCCCAGTTAGTCGTTATGTTGCGTGTTGGCCCATAATAGAACTATGCAATTTCTTATTCGAAGGTTGTGGAACTCTAATTTAATAATGAAATTGGGAATCTAATATAAATTTTGGGAATGCCTCCGAAAAATTGTCAATTTAACTGAACCTAAGCCATTTCTTAGCAAATTGGGATACAACTCTCTTTGTATGCTAAACATATGGTAGGATTGCGATATGAGTTCCGAATGTGATTTTGAAAAATTGAGTAAATTGGACATAACGAAGACTTTTCGCAAATGAATAATATAGAACTCAGTTGGTATTATGACAAATGTTCAATTGATTGAAACAAAACCGCGGGTTCGCTATTAGCCTTTGTCTAACTAACTGGTGTAATTATTACTTTGTTTTACAAAGTAAAAGCGAGTATAGTAATCATGAAAATTTGCAACCACAAGATTTTTGCAGATCATTGACAAACTGCCGAAGCCTGAACAAATGACTTTTAAGGTCGAGTCTGTCTATCTGACTGTATATTCTCTACACCCCATACTGATTTGCATGAAACTTCATTCTTACTTTTTTTAACAAAAATTGGGAGGATTCAGTGAAATGGTAGTTACTCACCGGTAACAAAACTATAAATATAAATATTATAAGTATAAATATTTTTTTTTTCAAAATGTAAGCGGAAATAATAACAAATAAAAATAAAATTACTAAACTATTTTACTAGAATTCGGCCACTGTGTAGCCGAACGATAATAAATACATTTTGAAAAGAACTGTAAGCCGTTGCACCAACTTGTCCATAAATTGTTTAGAATACTGGCTGGTAATCCATTGGCGTTATAAATTAAATTAAATTTAATTTACAATTGAGACGTGCGGTATTGTAGTGATGGCAACTTTGCGGCTTCTTTAATGAGCGGTTGAGTCGAACAAACTGCGGATGAATTGAAAATTTATTTTTGTTTGTGTGTCGTGTCGCTGTGTTCTCGTTTTGAATGCTCATTGTGTTGTTTGCGTGTTGCATGTATGTCGTAGCATTTACTCGGTAAGAGTGATGAGTTAGCAACAAGTTTGTGAAATGATGCATTTGCGATGAAATGCAGCTTGTGCGATTGAATATTTTGATTACAATGTTGGGACCGCTACAGAGTTGATCAGAGCATCATTCGATCAGAGCAACTGAACTTTTAAAAATTGTTGCCAAGAGTTGTTTCGGAGGTTACGGAATGCGCGGATTTTTTATTATTTAAAAAAAACTGCATCGAACTTAATCTCAGATAAAAAATCGTTGTTTCACATAGTCGGCTTTCCGCAAATTGGCATGGTCGAGGTTTGCGTTATTTTGTTAGCACGACACAAACTCAAGGAAAACTGTGATAGACATTGGTTCGTGTTACGGATCAATAGTGGAAAGGATCTGCTAGTGTCGTTTGAACCGATTATAAACTAAGTAAATTCAGTTGAAATGCACACACGCAAGTAGGCACACAAATCGAAACTATTCTTTCCACTTAAATTTTAACATATAAAGTCTCGAGATTGCCACTTTTAAGAAAATACAGCTTTACTAGATGGATTTAGACCGCTACTTAGTACGCACAGTTACATCTTTACAAAATACCATGAAATTATCACTAAAATACTCGCTGATATAAAAACCAATTTATAAAATGCTTCAACTAAAACAAAAATATCGTATAAAATTGCCTAAAATTTTAGAAATATATCGCGGGTTGTAGTCCAGAGTCCCTAAATTTCCAGCAAATGGACAGATAATTATGTTTATTGAAGCATTGTTTTTGTTGATGCGTTATCAACAAATTCAACCAACAAATTAAGTAAATCAAAAATTTTGAAATAAATATTTAAAAAATATAGTTAATTCTTTTATTAATTCAACAACTCTCTGAAAGAATGAGGGCCGAGCGTGGAATTCTGTGCTTGATTTGGAATTTTATCTTAAATTTTTACATTCAAGAAAATCCGCAAGCTGTGATTATAAGGTATTTCAAACTGCTTAACGGTTATAAATGATCGTCGCTGACTGCACAATTCATGAGTTTATTTTCACCCAAAGTGATGATAGAGACAAAAATAAATAATACAGTTTGATGGATACTAAAAGAAGTCCCTCCATGCCAAGGAACTGCAACAAAGTACGCTGAATTATATTAGACAAAAAAGAAAATATATATTTAAATTTACAACAATAAAAATTGCAAAAACTATTACTGCTCGAAGCCTGTCACACCATCAAATCAGACTCAAAATTAGTTTGGTCAAATTGCACAATAAATCAAATAGATCCCGAAAACATATGTCTTCATTTCCAATTTTTTAACGTGTCTCGAATTTTCGAAACCGTCTCGAAGATGAATGAACCAATATATCTTCAAATAGTAATTATTAGCTTAACCTATACATACACAAAACGACTATAGAACTTCATTTATTTCCATTTGAATTCGTATACACAAAATCTTACTTTTCTTGCTACGTTATTTTCCATCCACTTTTATTTTTCTGCTTTTATTTTAAAGATTTAAATTTAATTTGTTTGGATTTAAGATAAAAAAAGCATGTTCCTTCTCATACCTAAAGTCTATGATATTTTTACACAACATAGTGATTCAGTGTATCCTTCGTATACCTAAGACTTTTTATTTTTTCTTAATTTTATCATACCTTCTTCATTTTAGGAGGGAAATGTATATGTACAACCAAACAACAACAACAACATATTAACATCTTATAGCAAGTTAATTTTCCTCAGCTTAATTTGCAGATAGATATACATAATAAAAATAAAGCTTAGACTAATCTAAAATGAAATGTAATTATATCACAAATTGTACGACTCAAACTGCATTTCGGCAAAAACCGCTTCCATTCAACTTTACACGTAGAATGACATTGTAAATTTACATTAATAAAAAACTTATGAATCTTTCATCAGGTCTCACAGGTACTTTAAAAATAATTAATTTCCCGTACATAACATGCATTAGAGCAAGCAGAAAACTCTTTTGGGTACACAATTATTTTGATTGTATTAAAATGTTACATAAAAATAGCAATACAAAATTTTTCTTAAAAATTACATCAAATTAAGACGAACATGGGATCTCATGGTATACACAAGATATACTATATACATATATAATTATATTTTCATATATACGAATTTTCTCTATTTAAAAAAATGATACATACACAAGAGCATATATACAGATTGGAAGCATTTTCTTCTGATTAAGACACAAATAACAACAACAACAAAAATCTTATTAAAATTGTACGTCTTTTAACATTTAAGATTCCACTTTGATTTACTTTATGATTTATATTAATCATAAAAAAAATGGGAAATTATGGAAAAATAATTTTCCATCAGGGATAATAAATTATATGTGTATAATACGCAAACATACATATAATACAATTTTCTTTTGAACTTCATTTATATAAATTAATTTTGCTGTTATTTTTGAGGGAAATTCTATTATTTGTTTAATAACCTTTCTTTGGCGTCAGTCACCTACAACGTGTAAGCGAGTGCCAGACTTGAGAAATTTTTTGATAAATCAAATATTCACAAAGAAAATGAATTTAAGTTTTACTGTAAGGTCATCGCGTCTTCTTGAGTTGCGATATAAAATAAACTTAAAAATTGATGATTTACGAGATCGCTGATACGTTTTAACAATCTTTGATATCAAAATGATGAAAATTTAATATTCGATATCGTTAAATTGTTTTTTTTCTTGTAAATTTTGGTCATTTTTAAAAATGCTAGAAAATTATTTTAGCAGTAAATCTCATTGTGCAAGGATGATAATTAAATGTTAAACTACAGGTTCAAAGAACGCAAAGATTTCGCATACTAAGGCCAAAAACTATTTAATGCAAATAAAAAATTTCATCAGGCAACGCTAAACTTAGATATTAAATAACAAACTAAATCTCGCGTGAAGTTACGCCCAACTAGGAATTTATTACTAAAAAGTGCTACGCGCTGTAACTTCGCAAGGTAATCAGAACTTCGGCTCGAAAATTAATAAACCCGGAATAATCACTGGACATTTGAATAACGCAAATTTCCAGTAAGCAAATTGCACACAAAACGGCTCAGGAAAACTTGCACTTAATATATGTTCATAAGGGAAAAACTTCTTCTAAGAATATGGGCAACCCGAAAATTATGTGCAACACAATTTAACACAATCACAAAAGTGCGACAAACAATTGTTAGAAATTAATTCAGAGAAGAATTGTACTATAAACAATTGTACAAAGAAACAATTGTACACAGAACAATTCATCGAAAAATCAAATATGCGAAAGAAAGAAACAATTCATCGAAAAGACTCGTAATGCATATTAAAAAATATTGATCAATTTTCTCTAGTTGTTCAATTTTGTGATATACGGAAAACAAACCAGGACAATTTCAGGTAAAAAAAAAATTGTATCGTTATTAAGCAGAATTTGAAGCGAATTATTGTGATGAGGAGCATCATTTATTTAAATCAAATTGAGTTGTTATAATAATTCGAACATCTCGGGCAAATAGTGTGTTGGATTTAAGTTTAATTTTGAAAATCTGAATCAATTACACACTAAATGTCGCAAAAAATTGAAAACCTGTGTTAAATTTCTATAAATTCAACTTATCTGGCACGCATTGGTTCGATCGCCCATTTTTTTAAAAATCAGTGTAAATTCCAGGTAATTCACATAAATTTGTACTTTAACATAGATATGCAATAACTCTTTCTCTATCGAGAACAGAAAGCCGTAAATTGGTCATTTTCGAGACATATATTGAAATCTCATCTTTACAACGGTGTGATTGGTTTTTGTCGGGTCCGACTTTGAACGGACTTATGGGTTGTTGAAGCAGAAACTGCCCAAAAGGTAGAAAAAAGATAAATTATAAGTTCTTACGCCATCTACGTAAGGCACAAGGATTTTTTGAAAATTACCAATTTTCCTCATTAACCTTTTGGGCAGTTTCTGCTTCAACAACCCATAAGTCCGCTCAGTCGTCCCCGGGCAGTTTCTGCTTCACACCGTTGTAAAGATGAGATTTCAATCTAATGTACGAATGGAGGAGACATCGACCTATGTCATATCCGTAATACAAGTCGCTAGGCCTACCTGGTGACTCATAATGATTTTTTGAAAATGACCAACGCTTTCCCATATTAATCCCATAGTAATCTGCCTAAAGCAATGTTTTAAAAAGATTTCTAGTTTATGCCCTTTCCAATGGTTTACTCACATGTCATAGAAATTACTAATTTCGTGGTCAAAATACGAGATATTATTTTGTCAGAGCTATTTGTGCCAGGGTTAAGAAAATACCTTTTGAGTTATTAATAAATATGTAATCAACTTCATTTCAAATCCCTAAGCAGGTACCGAGACATAGAAATCCAGGTGTGTGAGGTCTCAGGAAAGCGCGGGCCAATAAATAGGGAAACCCATTTCAATCTTTGGGAATGAATCATCTTAGTATTCTCCTACCGTTCATTGGTTATGTGCTGGACAGCCGTCGTTTTCAAAAACAAACAGCGCATCTTCCAAAACTAGTAAAATCAAATCAGGTAGCTCCTTCTGAATAAATTCGAGATAACTATTTCCGGATGGGCGTTCTGACACATAATATGGGCCGATAAGGTTTCGACCAATAACACCAGCCCAAACATTAACGCTGAGCTTACTTTGAAAAGAATCCTGCTTTTTCATTATGTGGATTTTGGCCTTTTCTGCCCCAATAAAGCAGATTGTGTAAATTCACAATTCCCTCACTATTGAAGTTAGACTCCTTTGTCCACAAAATCCTTTTCAAAAAGCTATCATCCTCAATATCTGTCTACAAAACTCCAGCCGTCAGTAATAGATTTTAAAAAATAAGTAAACTCTGTGTTAATTGCCTTGTGCTGTTCAGGTCAATATGTCAATCTGCTACTGAAAATGCCCGTGTGTTTCACTTTGTTCTTGTTAAATTGTTAATTGTTCCAGGTCTCGAAAAAGGTAATAATGCTACCCTTTTCGAGACCTGGAATAACTAACAATTTAACAAGAACAAAGTGAAACACACGAGCACTTTTGGTAGCAGATGCTGACATATTGACTAAACAGCACAAGACAATTATCACTCAGTTTACTTATTTTTCAAAATCTATCAAAACCTTAAAAAAAAATTTCTGAACCCTAGCACAAATAACTCTAACAAAATAGTCTCTCCTATTTTGACCACAAAATGAGTGATTTCTATGACATGGCAGTAGACAATTTTTTAAAGCAAGGCTAAGTTCAAGATAGTGACGTTTTTTATAAAACTACACATTTTTTAGGATTTAGAAGCCCATAAGTCATTTTTCTAAAATAAATTGTATTAAATAATGATTTATTTAGAATAAAATCACATTGCAGAATACAATAAAAGTTATTTCGTTACAAACAAAAAGTTATGAAAATTTAAAGGCGACATTTTGGATAATTTAAAAAAAAATTAAAATTATGATATCTCAGTTGCCACTTAGAACATCAGTTTAAAGGGATAAAAGCTTCCAAATGACCCCGCTCCCCCACCAATCTGCCAAAAAATGTCCGGTCCACGCTCCAAACACCCTGTGTAAGTTCATTTCATTTCATTAAATAAAATTCATTAAAAAAATCTTCAGTATACCTACATTTTTCTTCAAAATCAGCACTGATGAAATTCTATACCTTAAATAAATCCCTCCTTCGATTCGAACATGCTCTCCATTTTTTACAATAAAATACGCCTTATTAATTATAAATATAATTTTACCGAAAAAATCGGTAAATTTATAAAAATTTACCGATAAATTGGAAATATATTTTATACGGTAAATCGGTTAACGGTAATGCACTCCCTATTTGGCTTTGTCAAGCGATGGACTAGGGAATTCACGGATATACACTCACCGTCAAAAGTTTTTGACCACCACTCAAATCTGCAATTTCACAAATATACAAATCAAAATTAAAATTGTTTTATGCGAATTTGTATTAAGTGCAATGATTAATGTAGTAACACATCCTTTTCTTTATGGATTTTCTTTCCATACCTCGGGGAATCACCGAAAGTAGAAAATAACAAATTTTTATTTAATGTGTTCAAGCAATGCCTTCTAAACTACTGGCCTCTTACACCAACTGATGACGACACGCTAAGTCGACGGTTCAACTAGATGGCAGATAAATTTTAAAAAGGAAAATTACATCACAAAATATATTATTATTTAGTTGCAATTATTACATTGAAGTAGAAGGTTATTCATTTTTTATTTCCGTTTTCCAGTTTTTTCTAGTTTTTGGCTCCGCCTCGTTCTCATAAAACCAAAATAAATTTCGTCATACAAAATTACAAAACAATAAAAAAATTATTTCTCTCTCCAGTTGTTTTGTAATTTTGTTAATTTGTTGTTTAGTTTCGAACAAACTGTTGAAGCCGAAGGATATTCGTTTTTTAATTTTTCTAGTAATGCATGTACATTTTTATTTTAGTTTTTGGCATTTTTTTTGTCATTTTTATCCAACATAAGTCGATTTGTAATATCATCTAATTTAAAATTGTTGTAATTGATACGTAGATTCAATAAAAATAGGAAAAGATGTGCGGATATCATGTAAAATACAGAAAAATGCATCGTACCGTACGTCTTCGACTAATTACACTGTGCTTGAATTTCAAACTTTTTTTGCGTGACAAGCTGGGCACTCGGGGGGTAAACCTAATTCGACTATGCTGAATTCATTGGTGCTAGTCCCATTTCAAAGTTAGTCCCAATTTTCGAGATATCGCTTTCGACATATTTTGCCTCTGAGACAAATATTTGTCAAAATATACACTCATATTCACGTTGATAGCTCCTGAACCATTAAGATTTTCGTTATGCTTTCTTCAGCAAAGTTGTTGCGCAAGCCAAGACCAACAACTTTGCTGAATATATCAAGGCCGAAAAACGACATCTACAATAACATTTTTGTGTTATTTTATTTTTCGAAACGCAAAAAAAATAAAATAACACGAAAATGTGATTGTAGATGTCGTTTTTCGACCTTGATATGTTCAGCAAAATTGTTGCGCAAGCCAAGACCAACAATTTTGCTGAACATATCAAGACCGAAAAACGACATCTACATTCACATTTTTGTGTTATTTTTCCATATGTGTGTGTTTTACTTAGGCCAAGGTGAGCTTGGAGTGGCACTTCCGCACAATTAGACCAGGAGTGCCCCGTTGTGATACCACAGGAACATATTTCCCCTTTACCCCTGTTCAAAACCATTCGGAGCTACGTACGTACAGCAAAATATCTCGCACTCCACATTCAGCGAGATCTGAAAGGCTGGTCACACTGGTCACGCCCAAATACTTATGCCTTCTGTATGATAGTGCCGGACACGAGCATAGGATGTTATCTAAAGTCTCTTCTTCCTTTTCGTCCATGCAACTTCTACAAAATCATTCGTCTGTAAACCCAGCCTTCTCGCATGTTCCCCAAAAAAGCAGGGTCTTGTCAGTTTTGGCAAAAGCTTCTCACAGAAGACTCCGGCTCCACCTTGCCGTTTCGAGAAACATAAGTGCACAGGTAAGGCTAAATACAACTGGAATTCGGCATACTTAGGCCAAACAAGACACTCATCTCAGATAAGATACAAAGAACACATCACAAGTACATAAAATCAAGTTTCGTACAACACATAAAAACTGAAAACCATACACTAAATTCAATAAAAATATAACCATTTTGCACAGAATCAAAAAAGGACCGAAATTAGACAGGTGTCCCAATTTGACTCATGAGTCATGAGACATTTGTATTCTGCACGTATACGAATTACGGCCAAAATTCACACCCTGAAAATGTACAAAAACAAAAACACCCACAATTTACTTCGCGACAAAATCAACACAAAACCCCAATAAAATTTACGACCTCCATAACTTAAAAACAAAGCAGGTACCAAACAGCAGCGCCTTAGCTACAGTATATAAAGAGCTTCAAAATAGATTATGTAACAGTAGCAGAAAATAAACCGAAGAAGAGATTATTCTTGAAATTGATATTTCTAAAAAAGTTAAAAAATTGGCACAAGAAGTAAGAACTAAAAACTGTAATATACAATTAAAAATAAAAAGTTATTCATCTAAATATATAAAGTGACAAAAGAATACAAAAAATAAAGTGAAAATCGTCTTGTGAATCTGGTGAAATAAATAATATGGATAGGTGTTATAAACTCAAGTGCTTTTGTTATGTGTGTGGAAAATTTACAATTATGAGCAATCGCCGCAAAATAAGTGGTGAAACCGCTGATTTATATCGACTATACTTTTCACAAAATGTTATTAGTGGTGTGTTAATTGGGTGCCGTCTTTTGTTTGTACAACATGCATTTCCCATCTGCATAGATGGCAAAACACTGGAGCCGCAATGCCATTTGGTGTCCCGATGATATGGATCGATCCACAAGGACATGATGCAGTTCAATGTTATGGGTGCATGAATTATATTTTCGGTACAAACAGAAACAAAAGTGGTTCTTTGACATACACTGCAACGAGAAATACACATCTACCGCTGCCGCATTCAGATGAAATGCCTGTTCCGGAAAGATCAAACCCAACCGAGGATTATTTACCAACAACATTTGAATCAGGTGAAACCGGAGAAACATCTGCATCAATATATCAACCATCAAATGTCACTGCGCCATGCAATCACATTGAAATCTCGCAAAGTCGTTTGGATATTATGGTACGACGCCTGAAACTATCTCAGCGGCAAGCCATTCTTTTGTCAAAGGATTTAAAACAAGTGAACATTTTGGCTCCAAATGTTCGGATATATGGAGCAATAAATCGTCATCGTCATTTTACGAATTTTTTCAAATCAATTGAGAATAATTCACTCGCTTTTTGCACTGATATCCGAAGTTTGGTATCCACAATGCACAATGCATATAATCCTGAAGATTGGCGATTGTTCATCGATTCCTCTAAAAGCAGCTTGAAGGCAGTTCTCCTTCACGTTACCAACTCAAAGAATTCCATTGAACAATCACCAGCCGAATCCGATGAGCACGGCGAGCGTTTTCACCAAGTGACGGCAAGGCTCGAACATTGGTACAGCGGCAAAAAGCTAGATGCACTCTTGGGTGACATTTGTTGGAATTTGCAAGAGGAAGAAGAACCCGAAGACGACACGAACAAATCAGAAAATTAAAATTAAAAGTTACGAAAAATGTAAATTATTTAGGAAAAAATTGAGAAAAATCACAATAAAATCAACTGAATCAATCTAATTTTCTGTTAAATAGTTTCCATTGTATCTATATATGTCGATGAGGTGTTTATTCGATCAATTTAAATTCAATAAATGGACAAAAAATGATAAAAAACATGTTTTTCGTCGAGACAAATATTTGTCAAAATATACACTCATATTCACATTGATAGCTCCTGAACCATTAAGAATTTCGTCATGCTTTCTTCAGCAAAGTTGTTGCACAAGCCAAGACCAACAAGTTTGCTGAATATATCAAGACCGAAAAACGACATCTACAATCACATTTTTGTATTATTTTATTTTTTTGCGTTTCAAAAAATAAAATAATACAAAAATGTGATTGTAGATGTCGTTTTTCGGCCTTGATATGTTCAGCAAAGTTGTTGGTCTTGGCTTGCGCAACAACTTTTCTGAAGAAAGCATAACGAAAATCTTAATGGTTCAGGAGCTATCAACGTGAATATGAGTGTATATTTTGACAAATATTTGTCTCAGAGGCAAAATATGACGAAAGCGATATCTCGAAAATTGGGACTAACTTTGAAATGGGACTAGCACCAATGAATTCAGCATAGTCGAATTAGGTTTACCCCCCGGGTGCCCAGCTTGTTGCATTTTTCAACTAGCACAGTGTTATGTGACACTAAATGAAATTGAAAATGACAATAAAATACAAAAATGAAATGACAAAATAGAAACAAAATGATCACATAATATTCTCTGCTCTCACGGTTTTATTTATATTTTTGTAGTGGAATACACTAGAACTTTGTATTACGTTATCTAAATAGGCGCATTTCTTTAAATTCTCATTAACTTCTTGAATGTGGATCGAAAAAATTCAATTTATGAATTAAGAAAATCAATTACACTAAAATTGTTCATAATTTATTAATTTATTGTATAATAATTCAGATTTTTATTTGTTAAGTTTGTGAAATTTATTGCCGTCGTAATAAGGATGCAAAGTGTATTATTTTTTACTTAATTATGCTGATATCTGGTTGTCGACTTACGTTGTCGTCATCAGCAAAAAACGAATGTTGTCACAGGCCAGTACTATAGAAGGCACTGGTTCAAGTGAGTTATTGGTGTTTCTCAGCGTTCTACACTACTCTTCTGTTGCTTATTATTCATTTTCTGTTCATTTTAATTCTATAAAAAATTTTACATTTTAATTCATTTAGAATTGTGTTTTACGCTAATTTCTCTTCGTTCATGAATAGTAAAACGAAATTTCAAAAATACGAATAGTGAGAGAATAATAAAAAAACTAAAATGATTGATGATTTTTTTTTGTGTGAGTGAACAGGATCTCTTTTGTTTTACTTTTCTATTCTATTTGAATAACAAAGCGAATATGTGTTGTAGTAGTGAATAGATAAAATATATTATTCTCTTTATTGAACGATCGAATACAGAATATACATAACTATTCTATCTACACTATTCTATCTGCTAATATTTATTTTGTTAAATATCTAATAAAATATTCGAAGTACATTGTATTATTACAAAAAGTAAGTACTAAAAAAAGAACTTTGCTTTTCCTAAATATTTTTTATATTTTTTATTCTTTTTTATATTTGAAGAAATAAAATGGCAAAAAAACGAAATCATTCAATTTTAGACCGTCAATCACTTGTAACTTTATACAACGATGGTAATTACTTACAACAAATTGCGAATAAACTCAAGATTCCATACTCTACAGTGCAATACACCATCACTAAATTTAAAACCACAGGGGAAATTAAGGATAAAGAAAGGTCTGATCGCCCTAGATGCACAACAAACAGAGAAGATACCGATATAGTAATAGCATCAAAGCGGAACAGAAGATTAACAGCTTCAGAAATCGCAGCTAGTACAAATCAAAATCGAAACTAGTCGGTGTCTATATCGACTGTCACACGTCGTCTTCTCAACGTTGGACTGCAAGGTAAAAAAGCTGTCAAAAGGTACTATGGACTGATGAATCATCATTCCAAATTTTTGGTACAAAACGTAACATCTATGTTCACCGTCGCTAAAACGAAAAGTGTCTGGACGACTGTATAATCTCATCCGTAAAACAAGGAGGAGGTTCTGTCACCATATGGAGTTGTTTTGGTAACAACAAAAAGGGAGGCCTTAATCGAATAAACGGAATTTTAAACAAGGAATGTTATCTATCCATACTACGAGACCATGCTATCCCCTCTGGACTTCGAATTATAGGAAAAGAGGAAAAGGTTCATTTGTCAATCGAATAATGATCCTAAACACAAATCAAAGTTATGTACAGATCATTTGAATACCGAATTCCAAAGACGGAAATTGAATATAATGGTGTGGCCACCTTAAAGTCCCGACCTTAACCCTATCGAGCATTTGTGGGATGAACTGGATCGAGCAGTACGAAAAACATGCCCTATTTCAAAAGAAGACTTTTGGAATAAATTGGTAATTGCATGGAATGGAATTCAGTCATTCACCCCTCACAAAACTGTTGTTCGGAATGCCAAGATTATGTGCAGGTGTTATAAAGGCGCGCAGAGGACATTTCAATGAAGCCAATAATACATTTAAGAAAAAAATTATGTTTAAATTCAATAAATATATATTTGAAAAACTGAATTTATTAATTTATTATTATTTTTGGGTGGTCAAAAACTTTTGACGGGGAGTGTACATACTCTACGCACTTGTATTACGCTTATGTAAGATTTTAAGTGGACTATGCTGTAACGGTTTAGAGCCCCTCGTGCACATGAACAGAATCGAAAGACTACAAAAAAATTCATTATATTCCTGTTGAAAAAAACGGGCTGGAATTATACCATGCATACCATACCTATACATACCATGCTATGAAAATGTGGCTCGCTTATCTCCTTCAAGGTACAAATAATATAACGTCGGAAATGTCCTTCTCGGCCACATCGATTCATCTTTAATACTGGAAAACATATCCATAAATGTTCTAAGCAGAGATGCGTAATCATCAATTTTTGGCGCGATTATTAGCAACATCAATATAATAAGTAGAAGATAAAAATTCGTAGCAATAAACGTGAGACCGTGATTCGTTTACACTAGATGATAGTGATATATTGTAGTACTAGCTGGATTTGAATCAGGATATACAGGAATAACCGACAATGGTGATTCAAATTTGAATTGACTGACTGAGTCTCAAGATTCATTTTAAAGATAAATGAATAGGGATTATAAAAAAATATAAAAGTGATACCATGCTCCATCTCACCCATTTCAAAAATGCAGCCTAAATATGATTTTAGAATTTTTGTCGATTAACGAGATTTTTACCGCCAACCTGATAAAGTAACTGTTGAGAATTATAATTTTAATCTTTAGTACATCACTAGGGAATGGCGTTCTCACCAACGGATATGATTTTTTAAATGGGCTAAAGCTTGAAAATTGCTATGATTTTTTAATTTTGTTCAGAACTGGCTGATAATGAAAACAAATCGAACCAGCCAATAGATTCGAAAATTTGAAAACAATAAAAAGAACACTTCAGATTTGTTCCTATATTTTATAATAAATTTCATTATTATCAACATTTGTTTCAAATTTAATTTTGAATAACAAACGAGCTGGCATGTTGTACCTAATTTTGTAAAAAACAAAATTTTCCGTACCTCGAAAATTATAATTTTTTTTAACTTACTTCCAAATTTTAATAGAAAGTGATAATTCTGGAGACATACATATTTGGAAAGTTTCAATAAAAACGAGTTTTTGGAAGGAAGCCAGAAATAGATCACATGATTTCTGCACGCGAAACTCAAATAGAAGAGAATTGCAAAATAGGTCTATCGTCATACTTTAACTTAAATACGTAAAAACAAACAAAATTATTAATATTTAAATTTTTTAATAAGTTCAATAGAATTAAATGAGGAAAATAATATAAGTGGTATACCATGTTTCATTTCTTTCTTTTTGAAAAGAAGAAATGAAACATGGTATACCACTTTTATAATTTTTTATAATCCTTAAACATTTTTACTTTAAAATGAACCTTGATTTATAATTATCGGATAATTATGCTTCTTTTTATAGCCATACAACATCATGTTAATATTTTTCCTCAAAATTGGACACCCCCAACAGAAAAAATCATATTCTCATATCATAATATTTCATAAAAAAAATTTAATCAAGACTAAACATTTAAATCATAAAATTAAAATATGATTTTCAAAAATTTGTGATTTGACGTATTTTGTACCATATACATTTGATATATTGTTAAAAATATTTAGATTTTCACAATTTGGATGTGCATTGCATTGCAGTTTTGATGGAAATTGAAAAGCAAACAACGAAATTACTGGCTCAAAGTTGATAAGAATACCAGATTGATTTCTAGGAGGATTTTTTTCGAATTTTACGTTGAACTGAAACACAGTCTGCGAGAATTTTTTAAGAGTAATCGTTTTGGGCTATTTTCATATTCAGTTTTATGGCCAACTTTCGTAGGTCCCCTATTTTACAGAATTATCCGATCAAAAATATGTATATTAAAGAGCATATCCTTAACGAAAAATATAATTCTTCAAAAATACTTTTTAACAAAATTAGAATTGAGAGAAAATGTTTAAAAGACCCATCCACATCATTATGGAGGAGAAAAATAAAGTCAATAATATTATAATCACTCAATCAAATATATTTATAAAATTTTATCGGCAATTGGATTTAATTTTAATAATAAAATAAACGGTTGATGACGAAAATATATATATAAAACAAATATATTATGTAGCACACCCATCGAAATCATTCACCCAAAATCGAAAAATGAAACAAAAAAATTAATTATAAAAATAAACTCAACATCCCCGAAGCTAAAAAATATGTTAATGTTATTATGTATAAATTTTTTGTATACACAACAAAAACATATGTACATTTTATTTATACGAGTATTTTGTAATGCCGAAACAAAACTAAAAAAAAACCATATACAAAAAATAATCACATAGTCGCACATAAAATATGTATATGGTTTACAACAAAATCATAATCGTCATAAAATAAAAATGTATGAATCAAAATTTCACCTCAAAATAATTTTCCACACATCAAGAGCACAAGGTAATAATAGTGTAATAGAATTTAGATTGGTAAAATATATGTATAAGTTTCCACTTACCTTAACCAATATTTTTTGGTTAATGCTGTTTGACAGCAGATGACATAATATTGGTCAGCTACCCATACCACAAGTATTATGTAAAATGCGGTTGTTGTATCATTAAAAAATTCAGACATTATTGCTTCCATTCCTGCAACAAAAAAAATAAAAAAATTAATTATGGAATTTATTAAAGTTGCATGTATAATTCTATATGTATTTGAAATGCTACCTTTATATTAAGAAAATTCATATAAGGAACGAAAATTCATATAAATTCATAGACTTTACGCAGCCTTGCACTATCTGAATCGAACTTTGCATTTGCCCCTGACCTTGGATGTTTCTTGAACGCATTAAGGTGGATTTACATATCCGACGATTTTTCGGCGCGACTGCTTGCCGCAGGAAATTCGGCGAACGCGTATTATCGATGGTTTACATATTCAACGATTTTTCGGCACAGTTTTTTCACACATCCATACATAAACAATAGAATGGCACATAATACAAAAAAAACAGATGAAGTTAAAAAAAAAATATTCTATGTATGCTGTGTCGTTGCGCCGAAAAGATAAATTTTGTTCATGTCTTCGCCGTGCCGAAAATTCGGCGAAGAAGTCCTTTCTGATTGGTTGAATGTGCCACGTGATGTTCGGCGCAGAAAAATCGTCGGATATGTAAATCCACCTTTATTGTTTTCAGTATTCATTGTCTTTAAGGAACTGCTGCATCATAAAATTATATTTTTGCCAATGCCAACAATCATACAAGCAAGTACAAAATCGAAAAAATTTACCCGGTAAAAAACTGAAAATGTGGATCCACGATAATGGATCGCTAACGACGAAGTAGGCACTGCAAGTTTCGATTGGAACCATAGTTATTAGAAAGCGATGAAATGAAATGGAAAACAACAAAAATGCATATAGAGAATGGAGGATGAAACGAAACAGAGGGATAGTTCAAAGTATATTCCACTTTTAGGGTTTGTTGGCAAAATTACATACACATCGACCAAAAAATTTATTTAAAAAAACCAAACATTATTTTGTTTATTCTGCTTTTTTAATACGATCTTGATCACTGTACCTTAACTTTAAATCTTTTTAAAATAAAATCAATGGTTTTTTGAAAACTTCTTGTTCGTCAAAAATTTTAGTTGATTTTTAAGGAACGCTGATGGAAAAACCATGTACTACAGAAGGTTGACCAACAATTAGAAAAATATCCGCAACCAGTACAGTTTTAAAAATGGTACACGGATCGTGTTATTCAAACAAAATAAGTACTGGCGGGAAATAAAAGTTTGGGAAGAAATCAAATACACTGTTCCTAAAGTAACTGAGCTACCTCCTTGTGCAGTCTGGTCACAAACACTGTTGGCCCACGAGCAAGTAAGCGCCGCTTTTTGATGTTTGCGATGAAATCAATCAAGCTATAAGGCGCTGAGATTGGGTCAGAGGCTTCTTCAAGCCTATTCGAAGACCAAAAGGATATATCGAACACGACCGCTCTACGTGCATATAAGAGCAGCTTTTAGAAGAGCTCCCGCGAATCGGCACCTTCTATACAGGTAACCCCAATTGAGGATGGAACGCACAACGATATATAGATAGCCTTAAAGGCTAGATAAGGTTAGTTACAAGAATCTTGAAAACAAAAAGCAATGATCTTTGGAGTACAAAAATAATAACATTTTAGATTTTAGGTTGCAAGTAAACACGAGAAAATTCATTATTATTTTTTTCACTGAAGCAAGATTACTTCAGAGCATATTAGTCAAAAAATTATTAAAATAAAAAAAGTATAAAATTACATAGAGTTGGCGGATTGCGTACTGTGGTGTTCGGGTATTGGGTGATGCCCAACATACTTTTGCAGAATGTAGAAAATGGTCACAGTTAAGAAAAAATGTTGAACTGGTGGTTAAAGCTACACTTTGTAGTAAAAAAATAGCACTACTTAGTTTTTTATATTTTAGTTTTTAAAATTTCGGAATAGTTGCGAATTCGTTCAAGCTTTTAGAATCAAGTTTACTTTAGTATTGGATTTCAACTTCTCACTGTAAGACTACATTTTATCATGTTTGTTAAGATGTTGTAATCAGGGGGCCTACTATGAAAATCGAACGTCGACGTTTTTTGTTCGTTGTTTATATTCAGCAATAGTAATTACTATTGCTGAATATAAACAACGAACAAAAAACGTCGACGTTCGATTTCCATAGTAGGCCCCCAGTTCAGAGCAATTTATTTTAACAATAATAATATTACGTAGAATTGTCGTGTTCAAATTGTTTAATAATTCCATGGATACTATCATGCTACTTTTGCAGTCTGCTAACTATGAAGCAAAACCAAACAGTACCATCATGCATTGAAACAATCATAAGCTTTTCTTTGTAATTTGCATTTTCAAACTATGACTGAGAAAAAACTATACCTGCAATGCATCGCTTTCGTTATAAGAATTATGGGCGACAAGTCATTGGTCAGTCATTTTTGAATATGGCTTAGGTTAAGTAAGAACAATTATAAGAATAATTCAACAAGAATATCATCCTAAGTCTTTTTATCATTTCAATATAATCAAACTGTAAGTCGCTTGGAAGGTCATCACTTTAGTTCACAAATCCACTGTTCTGGCGCTGTGAGTGTATTATTCGCTTAATAACGATTACAGCGTCGCAGATTGTTGGAGAATGCTAAAAATTTAGCTGAATCACATTCAGCAGAGAGAGAGAGAGAGAGAGACGGCTATAGCTGTCCTGCATATTTTAATTAATAAAAAAAGGATTATCATTCTTACGAAGTGTACTAATGCATTATTTTGTTAATTATTCAGTAATGATTTTTCATGATTAGCAATTCGATATATTTCCGAGTACAGAAACAAATGACGGCTATAGCCGTCCTATTATTTTCACGCAAATGACGGCTATAGGCGTCATTTGTCGATATATCACCAAAAAATCGGACGGCTATAGCCGTCATTTGTTTCTGTAAGCGGAAATATATAGAAAAAATGATGTGATGAGCAAATGACGGCTATAGCCGTCGAGAGTTTTCATGGGAAAACTGTGAGAAAATGTGATAATTTTCACTTCAAAACATATACATGACGCTCAATTTCATACGTCAGTCATAAACAATTGAAAAACAAAAAGTGTGTTTCTGAGCACGGTCGTCAATTAAAAAGTGTGCGGCAATGGGTTAAAAATGTGTCTTATTTGCATAAGGACCACGTCCACAACAGAGGCTTTGTTAGATGTGTCCAAAATATCGGAGTGAAGTACCTCTGCATTTTTCACAACACAAATATTTAAAACGATATTAAATAGAAAAAAATTGATTATGGAAAAAGTTTCCATTGGAAATATTAAACTTGGCCCTTAAATATGATTGACGTAGTTCTGTTTTTTTATGCAAAGAGAATGCCAAGGAAAAGCTCCCTGGATGAGTTTCGTTGCAGTTTTATTTAAATTAAAAAAAGATTATTTCGTAAATCCTTTCCTAAGGCAGCTCCTGATTCATTAAAAAGTAATTGGTTTGTTTCCGGGAAGGATGTAAATTAAAGATCTCGGGGAAATACTTCGTCGTTTAACTTGTTTTACGTCGAGGTCATGTTGGGAAAAAGAGGTCCTAAAATGTTTGGATCTACAATAAAAATGTTTTAAAGCAAACCAATCTTGCTAACGTAAGCCCTATCAAGTCTTAATACCTCCAATGGAATAATTTAACAGTTGCTTTATAAAAGAAGCAGCTCTGTTTCGAGCCCATTAATATATACAGTTGAACCATAGTGCAGTAATACTTTCACTGAGAAAAGAAAAAAATTGAAATTTACCAGGGTTAAATCCGACTCTGTTGGATCTACTCCGCTCTAGAATTTGAAATATTGAAACATAAAACGCTGGATACTCCAAAATTATCAATCGCTCACTACAATACGACATCTGAGTCCTGAATTCACTGGAAGAGCGAAAAATATCATATGCTCTGTTGAAGAACCGGTTGAATATTCGTCGTTTTTCATATTGCATAAAAGAGACCAGCCTTTGTGGACAAGTGAAATATGTTGCTAAACGGTTAAGTGAATGAACAATAGCAATGTTTGAGTTCTTTTAAATTTTTGGAACCCACGTTGAAACGGAAAAATATTTTGGGAATTGTTGAGTCAACTTTAAGGAGAACTAAAGGGTTTTAGTTAGTCGTCGGAAGAGTTGAAGCTGCATGAATATGTGATGTTAATAAATTGTTCTTTTTTTTGTGAACATTTCAAGTTTGACCAGCAAAATTCTTCTTAACCAGATCAGCAACGGCACAAAAGGATCGAGTATTTCAATCAGAGTATAAAATTCTTCTCTTGGTGCCAATAACCTTACGGTCATATTCTACTAAGGCTCCAGTTGTTGTGACATTTGACACTTGTTTCTGGCTATTCGAAAGATATCAAGTTTTTCATATGAAAATCTCATCATATATAAGATAATAAGTTACGAGTTACGAGTTATAAATAAATAAAAATTAATAAAAATTTTGAAGTGATAAGTTGGAAGCTTCATCCACTTCATTGCTGACAAAGGAGAACCAACAGATAAATAAAATGAGGAATTCATTCATAAAATTCAAGTTAGCATTTTGCATTTTGAAAATGCCAGACAACCCTTGGTCGAGTGAGTTGCAAAAATTCTGCTGTAATTGGAAACCTAGCTGGTACCAAAGCATCACAAATGCAAAAAATAGCTTTCACGACAACTCAGTATTTGTCGGGGATAATACTTAGAAATAAATGTAAAAGCTGAAGAGGCTGTTGGCCGTATCAGGATAACTGGTCAGTTTGTCAATAACCTGACTGAGCAAAATTGTTCAGCACATTCCTGCCATTCGAAAATCTGAATTAGGTTTTATTGTGAACAATAAAACCAGACATGACAATTACACTCAATGATTTTCTCTTCCGAATAATAAAAATTTTAAAGATTTTCGCCATATGGTTAGCGATCATCCTTTTGCGGTTCGTGGAAACCGATTTAAAGAATATCAAATCAAATGTTTAAGGATTTATTACAATTATTCTCTTCCAAAAAGTTTACCAAAAAATATATTTTGCTATTTAACATTATATTAATTGCGTTTAATTTTAAATTCAAATAAATGAGAATAACTTTCTCTTTTTGTGACAATTTAATATTTTATTTTTATTTCGAACTAGTTTCGAGAGTACTCTCTTCATCAGCTATTTGAGAACTCCCAAAGCTAGCTCAAAATAAAAAATAAAATAATACAAAAAGAAAAAGTTATTCTCATTTATTTAAATTTAAAATTAAATATAGTGATAAAAGTACACAAAAATAATGGAAAATAATTGTGTTTAATAACTGCATACATAAATAGCTGTTTAATAGATATTTAAAAATATTGTTATGATAATTTAATTTTTGAGTGTTTTATGCAAATTTAAGGACTTTTTTTTATGTTTTATTTTATGCAATCTGTTCTGGGGCCGAAGCACTCCCAACTCTTTCGCAGTTCACTTTTACCGTCCTACTTTACGCATTGTTTGCCAAATCGAGGACGTACGACTATAGGTCAGATTTACGTAGAACCATCTGCACATTGCAGACCTCTATTATCAGAAATTAATTTATAATTTTCTTTTATATTAAATATAAAAATGCACTAATATTAAAATGCAAATATTTCAATTATAAAGTTAAATAAAAAAATAAATGTTCCAGTTTTGTTCCTAAATCGTTCTTGAATCACGCCACAGAATGTGCTGTAATAAACCCCATAACTGCACACAGATATAGAGCATAAAGTTTAAAAAAAAAAAAATTGGGTAGGTAATATAATAATATGCAAGGACACGCGCCACATATATAGTTTAATCCACCCCATTTTACCATATTGAAAAAGTAAAACCCTATGAAAAAATTCTATTACATTTCTATTACATGAAATTTAACACCAATATTAACACATAAAATGAACACAAACGGGTTCCCTTGATTTGTCGGCGAATACTGTTAAATATGTTCTAGGTTAGGGCAATTTTTTAAATTGATTTAGTTGCGGAAAACTCGTTACTCCTGTAGGATTCTAGATTAATCATCGGTACATCACATATTGGATTATTTGCAAATTACCTTAATTTCTATTTTAATACTACCAATAATAATAAATTTGTCTTCAATATAATGTTTGTAATAAAAAAAAAACGGAAGCTCATCTTATAAACAAGAAATCTTAAACATTTTAACACATTATGGATATTTTTTACTGTTCAGTTTTTTATAGCAAATAATAAAACGCTAGATCTGGGAAATAACACAGGCACTAGAACTGAAAATTTTTTTTATTGGAAATTCTAGACACTTTTTTGTTGTAATTCTTATATGCAAAGAAATAGCACGATTCTTATCTATTTTGAAATTAGAATGTATTGGTTTTTTTCGAGGAAACAGTAATGGAAATAGTTATGATTATTATTTTAAATTTTTTTGGATATTAGTTTGATTACTATATGTATATTGCTTTGGATATATAAATTACGCGAAAAAATGATATGATCATAAAGGTTATATTGCTTTAAATGTATTAAAGAATTTATGAAGTGTCAAAATTTGTTATGTTTATGATGATTGGTATAAATTGCTAATGGATTTTATAATATTGGAAAATATGTATTTTATATTGTGCAATATAAAGGGTGACTCTTAAGTAAGCACAATAATTTCAGGAGGTGATGGAGGACATTTGTCTGAATAACAAATCATATTACAGCGCATATCCTATTTGTAATTATTATAGAGATAATCAAGGTTCTACTGTAAAATTATTCATTTTGAATTTCACTCATAACATAAAAACTTTTGTTCCAAAATTTCTTAACTATTTTAAAGTAACCTATTTTGCACAAGTTCAAAATATTTGAAAATTAAATGTAATTTTCAGGTATCAGAAAACAACTCGAATATACGATATTTCAAAAATAGAAAATTCAAAAGAAACTGAAGATTTTACCCCAAAAAATCTCCACGCTGATTTAGGTTAATCTTCCAACATAGAAGATTAAACTTCTTCCCATGTCTGGAATGCCGCAACAAACAAACAAACAAACCAGGCCATTACATTATTAATAGATAAAGGCGCCAATAAGATTATCATTAATCTCATTATAATACGATATCTCCTGCTGGAACATCGAAAATCTTCGGTGAAAAATATTCCAAGGGGGTCCCATTTGAAACGCGATATTTTAAAACGCGATATTTTAAAACGCGATATTTCAAAATGCAATATTTCAAAACGCGATATTTAAAACGCGATATGGTACAAAACGGGAGTTTATGATCGGATTATATTAGGGTGAAGGGAAAATATAATTTCAGTTTATAGGAATTTAAAAGTCGATAGGAGCGATAGTATATGGGATTGGTATCAGGTGGGTAACTACGCTCCCGTCGCTTCGCAACGCATATTCTGTATCATATCGCGTTTTGTACCGTATAAAGTTTTGTGCCATATCGCGTTTTGCAATATCGCGATTTGTACCATATCGTGTTTTGAAATAACGCATTTTGAAATATTGCGTTTCGAGCGGATCCCATTCTAAGGATACGAAAAACAACAAAGAAAGGTAAAATCCATTTTACATATACATGAAAATGTACTAGGCTAACACTTATTATGAATTGGAATTTCTCAGATTTTTGATGGTATTCTAGAGTCCGAGTCAATATAGTTAAATTGAATTCTAATATCGACTACAAGTCAAATAAAATTTCTCTACAATAAAACTTCTATTCAATCAAATTCTACTGTTATTAACCTCCAAAGAATTTTTATCAACATACAGTTACATTTGGTAGCTACGAAAATGATGACTGGGTAGTACCAAAATTTGGAAAAGTAAATGACAAAATTATAATTCAACCTGGTTTATATAAGGCTACCGATCCTAAGGAAAAAAAGATGTATCAGGAACCAAAAAAGAAATAAAAAAACTGAGAAAGCAGTTAACGATATATTCCCAATGACCAAAATTGAGGAGATATTGGACAATTTAGGTAAATCCATGTATTGCACGACAACAGATCTCAAATCTGGCTTCCATCAAATACCAATGAAAAAATAAGCCAAAACAGAATCTTTGACGGGCAGGCCATTATGAGTTTTATTGTTTTATAGAATGCCTTTCAGCCTAAAGAGTGATTCAGCAACATTTCAGCAGGCCATGAACAACAAGGGAAAAATATGCTACGTATATCTAGACGATATCGTTGTAGTGGCGCAAAATCTAAATAACCACTTAAAAATCTAAACGCTGTTCTAAAACGAGTTTCGGGTTTCAATCTAAAGACACAAATCGATAAGTGCGAGTTTTAGAAAAAAGAAACGGAATTCTTAATTGCTTGTAATCACGCAAGATGGAGTAAAACCAAACAGAGATAAAGTACAAAATATATTAGAATGGCCACTACCACAGAAACAAAAGAAATTAAACAATTCTTGGGTCTTTCTGGCCATACAGAAGACATATTGAAAATTATTCTAAAATAGCAAAAACATGACAAACTACTTAAAGAAAAATATAACATTAAATCTAGCAGACCCAGAACAAATCAGATCATTTGAAACACTAAAGAAACCGGACATTACAAAACCATTTACATTCACAAGGATGCAATGGATTTCAGCCTAAATGCAGTGCTATCACTAAAAGACAATGATGTTGAAAGACCCATCACCTTCGCATCAATAAACTTAAAACACCACTGAAGTAAAATATGCAACAAATGAAAAAGAGGCATACCTACATATACGAAAGCAATTTTACATTGGTAACAAACCACAAGCCTCTGACGTTCATAAAATCTTTCGAAGAAAATTCTAAAATCTTGAAATGGAGACTCGAATTGATTACGTTTATGATTACGTTACTAGGTAGTCTACAAAGAGGAAAATGCGAATATTGTAGCAGATGCACTCAGCAGAATCCATACGGCAGACGACGAACTAAATTTTAACAAAGGCTTTATACGTTACCCAACGTGAATATGGAACAGAAAAATATCAAATAAATGATAGTGACTTTCAAACAATCGAAGAAACATTTCGAGAAACTTTCTCCCAAAATTGTCATTTCGTTTTTCCTACATAAATGGTCGAAGATGTAACTAATGAGCGGTGTCAAAATGCAATAGAAGTTGAAAAATACGAGAGAGCCCATCGAGGAACAAAGCAAGTTAAAAATCAAATTAGACGAGCCGAATTTTTCCTAAGATGCATTTATATAGCATATGCAATATCCATAAATACGATCGGAAACCGTCTAATATAAAAATATCCCCTAGACCCAGTACTAAACAGCCATTAGAACGAATGTACATCGATATTACTAATATCAACAGAACGTATTTTTTGTACATCATAGACTCTTTTTCTAAACATTTACAGATTCCGATATATACGAAAAATCTTGTGGACACAACCACAGCTTTAACAAAGTATTTCATGCAATTCAGCGTTCCTAGCATCATTTTCTCAGATAATCAGACAACACTTCAATCATTTAAAGAATATTTAAGTAAACTCAATATTTGGAAAGAACCCAATAAATGGAATGTGTGTGTCATTCTAGGAATCGAAGTGGCCAAAGAATCCGGATGCGAACGATTTAAGAATAATCAAAGCCTCAATAGGATAAACGAGAACAAACAACAATACCAAGTCAAGGAGCCGATCAGCAATACAATTAAATTTATAACGAACACGATTAATAAAGTCATAATAAACACTGCAATCGAAAGCAAAATTATTCTAAATGAAATAGAAGTGGCGATGGCAATTGTACACAATGATACCATAAACGCAATTATAAGGCATACGTAATTAAGAAGACATACAAAACGCAATAGTGAGAAAGCAGCACTACCGAGCAACAAAGTGCTATCGTTAAAGGAAACCATCGGCCTGAAAACCTACAGACAGAACAGGGTGCACATATAATTCCGGATGAAGCACTTAAGTTCTTCAAGCACAAAATCAGTAAATGCGATGAAACACTCCTTTACATATTAGAAGCACGAATATTGGAAAACAATACATCAACACCAATAAGGCTTACTACAAACATGTAAACCGGAAACAAACACGACGATGGATCTTTGAGGATAAAATACTAATCAACAATGGCAAAAACCTCAAACTATCGTGGGTCGGACGATAAGAACGTGCAGACAGGAAACTTTCTAATATCAATCAAAAACTGCATAGCTAGATTAACAGAGAAGTATTCCAGGCATATGAAACATAAACCGAAGAAATACAAGAAGACCTACATCCAAAGAGTGCGTCAGCAGGAAGCTTTTGATGATGTATGTAAAAAACAAAAATTTCGAAAAATTGATTGGAAAACTGAAAAAAATATTGGCTTGACGGAAGTACTACCGACCTTCCAGAGTACTACCGTGCTCACAAAAGTTGATTACTGCAATAAAATTTCTGATTTTATTACAGAAAGCAAAGCAATAGAGCTTGGCAGAGATCCAACTAAGTCTTTCAAGACTTCGGTTAGTAAGTGTATCACCCAATGCCAGAAGTTATTTGATGGAACTGGTTGGAAGTACTCTGTCATGAATCCATCTGCCCCGATCCTTTATGGTTTACCAAAAATCCATAAGGAAGGCATTCCGATTAGACCAATAGTAGCGCATTGCAATGCTCCTGCCTACAAGCTATGTAAGGGTTTCATAAATTTTTTCAATTGTCATACTAATTTCTTTTCAGCTTACTCGGTTAAGAACTCGGTAGAATTGATTAACAAAATTCAAGACGTCGACATTCCGTTACATTCAAAACTAGTTTCATTTGACGTTGCCAGTCTTTTCACTTCTATTCCGATTAATACTTTGTCCCAAATAGTTTGTAATTACTTAGATAGGGATCTTGTAGATGAGAGCTTACGTCGTGAACTGAAGTTAGTTTTTGAGACTTGTATTAAACAAAATTATTTCTGTTTTGATAATACATATTTCAAATTCGCTGATGGTCTACCCATGGGCTCTCCTCTGTCACCTTTGTTGGATGAAATTTTCATGAATTTCTTCGAACAAATGATCATATCAAATAACAATCCTTATTTTCGTCATATAATCTTTGGGTACAGATATGTTGATGACATATTATGTCTATGGAATGGAACTGATAGACTGTTAGACTCTTTCCTTACTTGGTTAAATTCTCAAATTCCCACCATTGATTTTACGTTAGAAAAAGAAGAAAATAAATGTATTAATTTTCTGGATATAACAATAACCAGGATTAATTCATCTTTAGACTTCAACATTTATCGGAAACCCACGTATACAGACGCTGTTATCCCTAGTTCTTCAAACCATCCTCAAAATATTAAAATGTCAGCTTTCCACTCACTCATAGACAGACTAATAAACATCCCTTTGACAAATTCAAATTACAACACTGAGCTTAACATAATTCTTCAAATAGCAACGAATAACGAATATGCAACTAGGACTATATTAAAGTTATTGAATAAAAAGCTAAAGCGTAAAACTCTAACGGGTATTTATCCACCGGATAGTCAAACGCGGTAAAATTGGCGTCGCTTAGAGTATATAGGAAAAACGAGCCAACGGATTAGCAACATCGTGTCCAATTACACCAATATTAGTTTTTCTTTTTATAATAATAACACAATAAAGAAAATGATTTTTAACAATAAACCTAGAGTTGATCGCCTTTCCAAATCTGGTGTCTATAGGATCAATTGCAATGATTGTAATCCTATATTGGTCAGACTGGGCGCAATTTTGGAGTTAGAGCTAAGGAACATTTATCTGGTTGCAATCAATCAACTTTCCATAACCATTTAACTTCAGAAAATCATACAGCTAGCTTGAACAATTTAGACATATTACATATACAACCCAAAGGCAGACGTTTAGATACCTTAGAATCTTACGAAATTAGAAAATCAATATATCTTAACCAAAATATCCTTAACGAACAGAGAGAAATCCGGTTCTCACCAATTACAGATCCCGCCCTTTTCTATTCTCACGTACGCAATAATATACCTTGAATTTTGTTACTCAACCTATGTCTCATCGCCTACCTGCGCGATCCGTAGATTAATTTTTATTGCTTATTTTCTGTCCCTCCTTCTTTTATTTATATTTTGCTTTTTTCTGCTATATAACAAAATTTTTACTAATACAAATCAGTAGATACTCCTGATGATGACCTAACAAGTCGAAATCGATCGAGTGATTTTTTAAACTTTTTGAAAATTATTCAAAATAATTTTGCGAAACAAAAAACAAGTGATTAATAAAAAATGTGTTTATTAAATACTATTTTTTGTAGTAGGTTGTTAAATTAAAATACATGTTATTTATTTATTTTTAATTATTAATTAAAAGTATTTGGAACCAAAGAAATAAACGAGCTTTTCATCAAAATATCCTCCTCTGGCTTTCAGAACAGCTGCTACTAATCTTGGCATTCGTTCAACAAGTTTCGATGCTGTTTCGGTCGAAATATCTTTCCAGAGCGATCTGTAACTACTCGCATACATTTTATTTTGATGTGGAGGGTATTTTGCAAACCGGAGCTCTGGCGACTGCGGTGGCCAAACCATGTTAATACATTTACCCTGGGCCTTCTTCTCCTCTATAAATTACTTACACTAACGGGAAGTGTGCTTGGGCCCTTGTCTTGCTGTAGGATGAACCGTTCTCCTATTAATTTTATCCCCGATGGCATAGATTGCACCATCAATTTGGTAAATGTCTCCCAATCCATGGTGAGCAACAGCTCCCCAGACTAGCACAGAACCCACACCGTGCTTGATTGTGGGATCTATGCACTATCCTAGCATTTTTATCGTTTGCAGAACGTCGCCCGTAAACTTTTTCGATTAGTGCCAAAAAGTTCAAGCTTGAAGTCATCGGTCCAAAGAGTATTTTTGATTTGTTCAATTGTCCAATCTTTATGCACTCTAGCCCACTGCAAACACTACTTACTTTGTGGCCGAAAAAATAGGTTTTTCTTAACTACTCGACCATATAGACCAGGCTCCCATACAGCCGTCCCTTAATGGTCGATTCGCTGACGGGAAACAGACGGTTCTTGTTTATTTCTACACAAATTTCTGGTGACGCTTTTCTTCTGTTTCGCTTGCTGGTGTAGCTGATACGCAAGACTTCTTGTGTGGATGTTGCTCTAGGCCGTCCCCTTCGTTTTTCAGAGTCATAGCTTGCAGTATTTCTCAACTGCTTTTTCTTTAGTTATGTGCCGCTCAGATCCGAAGTGATTATAACGTAAAATGATTTGCGCATTGGTAAACTGCAATAATTCCTTATTTTGTTTTATTACTATTACTATTTAGTTTTAACTACTAAATGATACTTCTATGATAATTTAAATCATACTAAGGACGAACAATTTTCTGCTCTTTTGATATATTAGAAAAATAACGGGATTAAAGAAACCCCGTGTTTTATTCCTTATCATTTTTTGTTAAGTATAATGTTATTTGTTTAAAGATTTTAAACTTAACTATACTCAATTGAAATTAATTTTTTTGTTATATTTTACACTAAAAATAATTTGTTGACCATAAAAAATTGCAAACGATTCCAGTCCATAATTTGTATAGCAAAGAATTGGCATACAATCACCTAATTTAAACTTTAAAGCCAATTTTGTAATATGCTTGTTGAAAAGTCATTAAACGACATTTTTTTAAGTGTTCTTAAACTTTTGAATGAACGTGTATATGCTTTATGCTATTTCTAGGGTTTAGTAAAATAATGTTGTATTCAATTCACTCGCTCACCATTCAAATTATGCATTTTATATTTCAATTATTGCTTTCATCCAATTCGCATGTATCTACCTTAATTTTCCAATGCGAGGAAAACACAATTAAAATTAATTACATCAAACAGTTATCCATGATAATTAAAACTAATTTTTATCATGTCAAATAGAAATTTAGCTGCCGCAAATTTAACATGCCCCCATTCAAATTAGAATCAATATTAATTGGTCAATTTAAATTCATTTCTGTTGATTTTTCATTTCCCACTAATTTTCCACTTACAAAATACAAACAATTATTATAATGTTTTTTTAAGGTTGGGTTATTATTTTGCTTAAATTTATGTTTATTGCTTTAAATATACAAAATTTTTAGAATTAATAGAAATACAGTTACTAGAATCTAACTCGAAATTATAATATTATTCTATGTAGTAGAAATTAATAGTTTGTATATATTTTTAACAACGTTTAAGCTTTTTAAATTTTCATTTTGCATATGGAGTGATGACCAACAACAAAAGATATACAAAAATTATGCAAATGGAGAAAGTTTAATTAAACATAGAATTCCAAAAATTTTGTAATTCCCTAATATTATTTTGATTTTGAATAGTTTAATTAGGTAAATACAGTTTACCTAAAATAATCTAATTTACGAACATTACCATAATATGCAAATACTAAAACTAAGTTAACTTTTTATTACTCTACTCGATCAGACAAAATTATGTGTTACCCAACCACAATGTAACTGAATATGCAAAAAAATATTTTTTTTTGCAATACACAACTAATTAGTAACCTCCTACTGTAGGTTAACAAATCAAACAGAATTTTTAATTAGCATGATACATAAACAGACATACGTACTTAACATCATATAGTTGCAGGTTTTATTCACAAAAATATTTAGTTTTATTATATTACTATTATTGTTGTATGTTTACAAAAAAAGCATATAAAAATTAACTACATATGTACATATATAGTTTTTCACTAATAGTATTATTACAACTATTACCCGCTCTATCGAATTTAATTTTTATTTTTATGTATTATTTTATTATTTTTAATATACTTTTAATAGTTGAATAATAATGTTAATTAAAATTTATTATTATTATTTAATTTAAAAAATTTAAAATCGCGTTAAATCAAAGTTTATTGTTTTATTAATGTTTGTTTGTTTGCTGTGTTATTATTTTTTGTGATTTGGGCGTATCATTTATTGGTGGTTGACAACTAAAAGTGCGGGCCAAATTACATATGAATTTTATTCGAAAATTTCTTAAAACCTAATTTTATAACTAACATCGGAATAAACTGTTAAATTAAATTATGGTGAACAGTATCGCTTCGTAACTTATTCAGCAAGCAAGAACGCGAATGATAAAACGACCAATATAACCCACAGAAAAACAGGAGTAAGCATTTTATCACAGACTAAAAAATAGATGAGTGAATATGTTGTTGTGGGCTACACCCGAGTTAATATTACCATGAATGTATACACAAATTTCAAATACACCACTCTTGATTTCTAAAGCGAAATTTTTTTGCTAAAACTGTCTTGTAGCGTTTGGGATTTCTCGATAAAATTTATTTCTCGAGAAATCGGAAATTTTTTTAACGGTTTCCGGGATTCTCGAGAAAATTACAAAAATAAAGAAAAACACAGATTAAGTATAATCCATGGTTCCACACTTTAATTCTTTCGTCGTAATTCTTTCCTCGTTTCCTTCTCCTTCACCGACAAACTAATTTTGTGGCGGGAACATTTTTGATTCTTTTTTCAGCAATATTTTTTCAACTTATTCTCGCGCTACTACGTAGATAAATATTTCAAGGACACCTTGTTTATTTGTCGCTTTTGGGTTAATTTTAGTTTAATGTTTGCTTCGAGTGCAAAAAATATATTTTTTCAACTAATTAAGCAGTTTTAGCAGCAAATAATAAATATTTTTTACTATACGAATAAATCAAGAAACATAATTTTACGCACTTACATAAAAAAAGAAATGCGCAAAGAAATCAAATGTGGACGTCGATTGATTTTTTGAAATCATTGAATCACGACGAAAGAATTAAAGAGTGGCGAGGCTCACTAATAGCTGTGCTTCTTGACGCTTGATCTGATCCAATTCAGTTCATGTGTCATGAAACAATACAAAGGCGCTTGGTAGATTTAAAATTAAAATTTGTGATCTAAAACAAAATTTGGAACATCTTTTCTATATAAAATTTGAACTTATCCGGATCCATGAGCGTCAAGAAACACGGCAAATATCACATTTCGTATTAATATTATTAATATATTAAGGTGAGATTACCAAGGCGTTGGAAGCTTGGTTTCGAACTAATGAAACATTGTATTCTTTATATTAAAAAATTCGGTCGTCAAGACCGTTAACGAAAAGACGTTACAAGCTATCAACGCCCGATTGCGAAAACAGGTCCACTCATCTATGGGCAACGAAACTTTACCATCATCGGCCAATTTATAACATTGGTTTTGTTAACTTTTATAATTGCAATGATTTTTCGTCGCGGAAAGGAATGTATTGTTAAGAATTGACAATAATGTCGTCTTATTTCTTAAAAAACGAAAAAAATTGTATGGATGCTATAGCATTCACGTCCGCGACCGTGTTAATAGTTTTTTCACTGATTTTATCATAAAATTTATAAACTATAAACTCAATATATCGGTTGGATATTTAGGGAGTTGAGGAAAGTCAAGGTGGAAATTTTGTAAATTGGGATGTTATCATACGCAGCTAGTTCTGAAACTATTTCTTCTAATGGTGTTTTCTTTTTCGAAAAAATTGTCTATTTTTGCGTGTTTTTGTTCATGCGTCGTACGGTTTGAAGATAAAATAGCTGGCACAGGCTGCATTCGATTAAAGATTTTCTTCAGGCCGTGCATCTAAGTGCCGATGCAAATCCGTCGTTGATGATCCTTTGCATGACAAGGATTTTTTATTTTTTTTTACATATAATGCATTCTGCTATATTTTTGTCTGCAGCTGGTTTAAAATATTTCCAGCAATCACTATAATTGTTTTCGGTCATTTTGTATATTGGGGCAAAACAAATTTTTTAATCGTCATAAACGTAATTTAACTTACAGTATCAGATCATAAAACAAGAAATTTTGAGGTAAGAACTTAAGCAGACGTAATTTAATTTGCTTTACGAAAACTTTGTTTATATTTAATTGCACCTACAAAATTTAAGTTTAACATTTGTTTACGAAATCGATTATAATTTAAAATTGTTTAATGAGCTTGTTAGTATAAAAGTTAAAATAACGGTGATTTAGCTCAATTCTTAAGCTTTCGGAACCTTTTCGGTTCCATTCTCAAAAGTATATAAATCAATTGAAAAAAAAAAAAAACAAATAGAAAATATTTTTTTTGTTAAATTGATTTATATCGTTTTGAGAATGAAACCGAAAGGGTTCCGAAAGTTTAAGCTATAATAATAAAAATATAAAAATTGAGCTAAATAACCGTTATTTTAACTTCGATTATAATTTGTTTTGTAATATACGATTAAGTCATTTCTCTAATTTAAATGGAATAGTTGACAAGTGAAATGAGTATGCTTAATGGAAGGTAATTGTGGCGAGCTTGAGAGGTAGTTTAATGAAAAATGTGGCGCGAAACTATAAAAAATGTTTTCCAAAATTTCTCGAGAAAATAAATGAACTTCCCGAGAAATGAGGAATGCAAAAAGTTAAAAAATTCCCGAGGTTTCTCGATCCAAATCGCTACTGTCTTGTATAATTGAAAAACATTATCCCATTATAATTGAAAAACATTATCATTATAATTTCAGAAAAACCAAGGTCCTTGTTGGTTAACAATTTAACCTTTAAATTTATTTAAATGTTTATTTAACCGTTTCGAGTCCCAAGCAGCGCGATCGCGCTGTTGAGTTTTTATGTCGAGAAAACCCAGCACATCTCGAACATTGTTGACAACTGACGGCCAATTAACAAGTGACGGCCGATTGTACATCACACAGCTCCTTTTTATGTAAATAGCACATTTTACAATAGGTTTGTCTCAATAGATTGCCTTTTCATTTCATCTTCTTCTCTCATTTAGAGAAAGCGTGGTTGCGCTGTTTGGGATTCTTCGACAGAGTTCTTACAATACCCCCTGGGACTCAAATGGTTAAACTCATTGTCATTTTTTGTAAGTGTTGAGCTTTTCAACATCAATGCAAAAATTGAAAAAGTTCCGATTAATGCTGCTACTTCCGGAACACAGATTTCCATCAAATTTCACAAGAATTTCATATGGAAAAAGTATATGTGAGAAATTTTTTCTCGACTAGTCAATCTAGTTGGGCTTAAAGATGCCGAATCTTGGCGAAATAAAGTTTTTTTTATCAAAACTCGTTATATCCGGTAAAATTTAGAAAATGATCTGAACTAATTTTTTTAAACTTATTTTAAAATTTTTTGTTTTTAGTGTTTTCTCGTAAATGCTATATACTTTTAAAAAAAAGCTGCTACCTACAATGGTAGCTGCCACTTTGGGTTAACCGATTCGGACAAAAATCACTGAGATCTCCCAATTTAAGGAAACAACTTAAGTATGAAGTTTCACCCCGACCAATCAATTCGTCTGGAGAAACAGACGGAACGAATATTTGTTGAAAAACAGTTTTATGCCGAAAACCGTCATTTCTACTTAAATTTTGGAGAACTTAATTTTGAATCATTTATTTCATAGTCTTTTTCTTGTAAAAGATATAATTTTGAAAATATTTGCAAAAAATAAGAAGATTCTATGGTAGCTGTCTTTGGCGATATAGCGATATTTGCCAATCGCTATATCGCCGAAATGAAATATAAGTTTTTAACAAATCTCTATGTGTATGTGTATTGCCTGAAAAAATCACGAAGTAAACATTTTTCATTTTATTTTACTACGTAAAAGGAAGTAAAAGAGGTGAAACGAAGACAGAGTCACTTGTGGGATCCATTATGGCTTTGTACTCGGTCCAGCTCTTTAAAATATTATGACTAACGACGCCCTCACACTCCAAGTTGCCGAGGATGTAGTTGGTTTTACTAATTATATCGAAATCGCGCGAACGTTAAAAGTTGGTCGGGAATAGTTATGGAGGAACACTACTAACACCAACGGTACCAGTTCATAATACAAGAATATACAGAGAGGTTACTCTGCCAGAATAACAACAACGATAGAACCGATTGCAAAAATGGGGCTCTGAATAAACCACAATTTTTGCATCATAAACGATTAAGGAGTTGCGATTGTTGGAACGCCAAAGTTGCGGTATACTTGATCCTCTGTACGGCCCAGGTTCATCTGATCGTGGTATGTTATTTAATTTGGAGATTCCAGTGATTTTTGACCGAAATCAGCTCATCAGACGTGGCAGCTGCAATACACACTTCTGTTTTTTTACAAATATTTTGGAAAGTATATCTTTGTCAACGACTATGAACTATAAGAATCTAAATTGTATTTGCAACAACATACGTTCACATAATTTTTCTAGAATTTAAGTGGAAATATGCGCAATTTCGATTTAAAATTCAGAAAACCATGACTTATGGGAACCTTTTTTACGTGAATTTGATTTAACGCAATTCAACAAAATTTTTCGTTTTTTTTATGCGATTTTAGTTGATTTAACGTAATTAAAGTCTGTTTAGCAGAAACAAGCATCCTTGTACATCACTGCCCACTCTCAGTCATTCTATCAGAATTTTGACAGTTACAGTTACCTTCAATTTTCCAAATAAACATTTATTACGTGTAAACTAGTTATTTTTATAGGAGACCTCATTGTACAATTAACAATGTCAGCTAAATAACAAACGAAAAGAAAAATTATTTCTTTGGAAGTTAAAATTAAAATTTTGGCTAGACTAGCCACCGAAGAAGATGCCACTTCTGTAGAGAAATATTTCAGTTTGAGCCGTAATAACGATAAAACAAAATGAAGAAGGTATTAGACAATCCGTGATTGCTGGAACACGTAGTTATAAGTGCCCATCATCATACACAAGAGACATATAGTAAAAGAGAAAATGGAGAAGGCTCTTGTAATATGGATATGTCATCAAGCAGATGGCATTACGAACTTACATACAGATGAAAGAAAGGGAACCACAAACATCACGCCATAAAGATAAGATCATAAGATAAGATTTTCTGGTAACGAATGCCGAGCAGAACATATTGTCGACCTAACAGTGAATTAACGTGTCTGACATTTTCCGAAAAATTCGATTTTCATAAACGATACGTCGTAGCCATCCTAGCAAATTGGAATTGTATTTAAGGTAACCAAGGGCAAACTTTTTAGCGAAGAAACTTAATTTTAGCGAAGAAACTTACCAAAAAATTCAGCATAATTTTTCTGGCCAACTTCAACAACTTAAATCTTCATGTTTTTATTGTTTAATTAAATGTTCGCATTATTTTTCTTTCTTCCTTTGCAACGTAGCAAAATTTCTAAATTTATTCTTAAACATAACCATATTCCCAGTTTCAAAAAATATTTAATCTCGAATTTGTTTGAAAATCGCAAGCAGTTTCAAAAAAAATGTGCGAGGATATCTTGTTTGAGGGACATCATATGCTTCAAACAAATATTAGAATTGAGCAAACGAAACAAAAAAGAAAATTGTTTTCTATAAACAAAGCAAACTCGTATATAATAATTTTTCGGAAAATTCGGATTCGCTCATTCTGTTCTCTGGTAAGCCATCTTTATTACTGGCCTATTAGCTAAAATGATGGCGTAACGCTTTGCCGACGGTTGTTAGTCTCTCTTAATCGATCGAAGTAGGGGTACGTTCAGCTTCATTGTATCTCTCCTGTTTTAATGTGCTCAATTTTCAACGAATGAAATCGAGTAGTTATTTGTAGGGATCCGCTCAAAACGCGATATTTCAAAACGGGATATGGTACAAAACTCGATACTTCAAAACGCGATATGGTACAAAACGCGATATGGTACAAAATTATATATTATATCCCATTTCCTACCAGGCAAACAATTTATTTGCTTCAATTTAGGTCCGGTCCCACACAAATGTGAGTATAAAAAATGACAGGTTGTAATGACTTCCGGAAATTAACGGATCTTAGTTAAATCGGAATTATTGTTGAAAAAAAAAATTATAATTTGATAACATATAAATTATATAACATATTAATTATTTTATTATTATAATGTTAGTTTTCGGACGAAATCGAATTAAGTCGAATGCACAAATGTGTTTGTTGCTCCAAAATACATACAAAAATAAATTGATGACATGATTCTTTTTCGTTATCCACACAATTGTGATGGAAGGTAGGAAAAGGGATATAGCGCGTATAGTAAAAATGCGATATGGTACAGAAAGTACATTGCGAAGCGGACGGAGCCGACCCGCCTGATATAACCTGATCCTAAACTCCTGCTCCTATCGGTTTTTAAATTCCTATAAACTAAAATTAAATATCCTATACTATATATGTGTAGTTAGCATAAGACTTCCTTAACAAATACAAATTATTCCCAGTTTAATACGATGAGGTAGATCGATTTGTTATTGCCCCCGAACTTGATCAATTTTTGCAAATTTGGAATAAATGAAATTTACACATTCACTGTATCGAGGATTGGCCAGTACTCAGAGATTTCCAACGGACATAGTAAATACAGGGTGTCCCCGATTGGAATGCTAATCCGTTAAGGGCTAATTCCTTGGTTCAATTCATGAAAAAATCGTATGGTAGGGGGGGGGGGGGGGCGCTTAATTTTTGATATTTTTTGAGATACAGGATGTTAAAAAAATTTGGTTCGGGAAAAAAGTACAAGCGAATATTAAACTGTAACTTACAAAATATTTATCGGACGGCAATTAATAAAGCCTCATTTGACAAACAATTGAATAGGCTATATTTCGTATACAAAATCGTATGGTAGGGAGGGGGGGGGGGGGGGTCAATTTTTGCGGATCCACTCGAAACGCGACATTTTAAAACGCGATATTTCGAATCGAGATATGACAAAACGAGATATGGTACAAAACGCAATAATTCAAAATGCGATATTTCAAAACGGTACAAAACGCGATATGGTACAAAACGCGATATTTCAAAACGCGTTATGGTACGGAATGTGCATTGCGAAGCGGCGGGAGCCTAGCGACCCGATTTATACCGATCCTATTTACTCTCGCTCCTATCGATTTTTAAATTCCTATAAACTGAAATTAAATTTCCCCTTCACCCCGAATGATATAACCCGATCCTAAATTCCCGTTTTGTACCATATCGCGTTTTGTACTCTGTCGTGTTATGAAATATCGCATTTTAAAATATCGCGTTTTGATAATTCGCGTTTTAAAATATCGCGTTTCGAATGGGACCCCAATTTTTGATATCCTTTGAGATACACGGTGTTTAAAAAATTATATATGTTATATAATGTTTTTTCAAAAAAAATTCCGATTTAACTAAAATCTGTTAAAATTCGAAAGACATTACAACCTGTCATTTTTTACATACACGTTTGTGCGTGGTGGACTTAAATTGAAGCAAAAAAAAATTGTTTTGCCCAGTAATGGGATATTGCTTTTTGAAATATCGCGTTTTGGAACATATCGCGTTTTGTACCATATCGCTTTGAAATATCTCATTTTGATAATTCCGGTTTAAAAATATCGCGTTTTAAATGGGACCATTATTTGTGTTGTTGTATTAAAAACAATAGTAAAGCAGAGACAACCTAAGGGAGATATTTCATCCTGTGTTAGCGAAAAAATTTAAACTGCATGTTCGTTTTCTGTAGACAGCCGAACACATTCAAAAATATTTTGTTTTTTGGCGTATACGTATACTAAGTTTTACGAAAAATCACAGATACAACGATGACATTGGGATTATCAGAAATACGTTTTGTTTTACTTTTTTGGTTCAAATGAAATATCTTCTTTGATTGTCTGTGGTAAAAGAAAAGCCATCGACATAACGTTACGTTATTATCAAAAAATTAATGACGTGTCATAGGGCAGTAGTAAAGGTGGCTTTGGCTAAGCACATAACAATGAAATGTTCACTGCATAATATAACTAATATTTTCATTATAAAACATAAACTAACTTATACAAAAATCATCAATTCTATAAAATATAAAGGATATTATCTTAATTTAATTTGATTACAAACAAGGGTAGGTGCATCGTTCTAGAACTAATTTATGTTTTAAATTATCTTTATCGAGAAATATAAGACCCTGTATATGAAAGAAAATAATTAACGTCAACCCCCCTGTTATTTATATGTTTAATAACTATGATAATTAATTAGCACTCGACCACCAAACCAACCATTGATCAATATAATTATATTCTTGTTATAACTTATAAGTTATAAGGATACGATTTTGATATGCTCGTATATTTTCTTAGGAAAAACATTTTCTTATTATTTTTGTTATTTAAAATAAATAAAAGGAATTTATTTCTATTGTTTTGTTATTTTTATATCAATTATATTTTGTTTGCTTTTATAAAAGTAAAAATAACAAACAAAAATAAAAAAATGACAAATTCAATATAAATATAAAGATTGTTGCTATAACATAAGACAAAGATATTTGTTTCTCCTTCAGTAAATCAGAGATTTGATTTTTTTTTATACGATGTTGAACGCTATAATTACGAATATAGTCGAATAGTTTGTATTCTACACTACAATTGAGCTTTATTATTGAATGGCACAATAAATTACCTGGGAGGTACATCAATTTGTTCATTCATCTATGATTACATTTTTGATGAGATGTATATATGAAGGCTATTTTTATATATAGTCATTATCGTTGTTTTCGTAAAATTATGTAGACTGGATAACAACAATAAATTAGGATGTTGTTTCAATAGATATAGAAACAAATGTGACGCAGACCATGTATAACAATGTGGGGGTTCAGCTATATATTTTTTCAAATTGTTTATTGAATCTTGCAAAAAATGTGCATTCACATGTGAACGACATACATATATTGCTGCCGCCAATTATAATGAATGATTTTTTAAGAGCTTGAGAACTTTTTTTTAAAAAAAAACCCATAAAATTTGCAAAATCTCATCGGTTCTTTATTTGAAACGTTAGATTGGTCCATGACATTTACTTTTTGAAGATAATTTCATTTAAATGTTGACCGCGACTGCGTCTTAGGTGGTCCATTCGGAAAGTCCAATTTTGGGCAACTTTTTCGAGCATTTCGGCCGGAATAGCCCGAATTTCTTCGGAAATGTTGTCTTCCAAAACTGGAATAGTTGCTGGCTTATTTCTGTAGACTTTAGACTTGACGTAGCCCCACAAAAAATAGTCTAAAGGCGTCAAATCGCATGATCTTGGTGGCCAACTTACCGGGCCATTTCTTGAGATGAATTGTTCTCCGAAGTTTTCCCTCAAAATGGCCATAGAATCGCGAGCTGTGTGGCATGTAGCGCCATCTTGTTGAAACCACATGTCAACTAAGTTCAGTTCTTCCATTTTTGGCAACAAAAAGTTTGTTAGCATCGAACGATAGCGATCGCCATTCACCGTAACGTTGCGTCCAACAGCATCTTTGAAAAAATACGGTCCAATGATTCCACCAGCGTACAAACCACACCAAACAGTGCATTTTTCGGGATGCATGGGCAGTTCTTGAACGGCTTCTGGTTGCTCTTCACTCAAAATGCGGCAATTTTGCTTATTTACGTAGCCATTCAACCAGAAATGAGCCTCATCGCTGAACAAAATTTGTCGATAAAAAAGCGGATTTTCTGCCAACTTTTCTAGGGCCCATTCACTGAAAATTCGACGTTGTGGCAGATCGTTCGGCTTCAGTTCTTGCAGGAGCTGTATTTTATACGGTTTTACACCAAGATCTTTGCGTAAAATCTTCCATGTCGTCGAATAACACAAACCCAATTGCTGCGAACGGCGACGAATCGACATTTCACGGTCTTCAGCAACACTCTCAGAAACAGACGCAATATTCTCTTCTGTACGCACTGTACGCATTCGTGTGGTTGGTTTAATGTCCAATAAAGTAAACTGAGTGCGAAATTTGGTCACAATCGCATTAATTGTTTGCTCACTTGGTCGATTATGTAGACCATAAATCGGACGTAAATCGCGAAACACTTTTCGAACCGAACACTGATTTTTGTAATATAATTCAATTATTTGCAAGCGTTGCTCGTTAGTAAGTCTATTCATTATGAAATGTCAAAGCATACTGAGCATCTTTCTCTTTGACACCTTGTCTGAAATCCCGCGTGATCTGTCAAATACTAATGCATGAAAATCCTAACCACAAAAAAATCACCCTTTATATTTATTTATATTGATATTAGAATTTCTGGAAAGTGGATACTAATTCGAAAATTTTTTGAAATCAGCATATACCTTGGCTTATACTAGTAATATGGAAAACGTTAAAGAAACTTGAATGACGATACGTGTGAAATACGTCTCAAAAAAACCACAAATTTGTTGCATGCAACAAATGTTGCACGTGTAAAATACGTCCCCAAAAGAAATCACAAAAAATATAAGGATTGATTTGAATAAAAATAAACTTTAGATTTTCAGATTAACGGATCAAATACACAAAACTTATTTATTATAATATGAAATAAAAAAGCATACGTCTAAACTATAAAAGAAGGCAAGTATGCAAGTATAAGTTTTGGAACTGCTAAAAACAAAAGTCATTTTCTAAGAGACACACACACAGGGTTTATTCCCACGACATTCAAATTAGAAATCTATTCTACAAAATTCAAAATATTGACATGTGGGTGGGTTTTCTGGAATATTCGTGATACGTTCTCTTATCGGGACAAACGAATAGAACGATTTCTGGGGTATTCGATAGTATTAACGGGACTTATACAAAAGAGTTGTTGTAACAAATTGTAATTGACAAATTTCAAAAGATTGACATGTAGGTAGGTTTTCTGGAATGGACGTGATACGTTCTCTTAACGGGACAAACGAATCGAACGATTCCTGGGATCGGTGATAAAAATAACGAATCTTTTACAAAAGGGCTGCTGCAACAAATTTCAATTAACAAATTTGCTCAACTTTCACCCACATGTCAATCTTTTGAAATTTGTTGGAAAAAATTGTTAATTGAAATTTGTTGCAACAACCGTTTTGCACTAGTCCCGTTAATACTATTGCCGGCCCCAAGAATCGTTCAATTAGTTTATCCCTTTAGGAGAATGTATAACGAGCGTTCTAGAAAACCTACCCACAAGTCTTTGAAATTTGTTGAACAAATTTGTTATTTGAAATTTGTTGCAACAACCCGTAAAAATGCCGTTAATACTATCGCTTACTGCAGGAATCGTTCGATTGCTTTGTCCCGTTAAGAGAACGTATCACGAGTGTTCCAGAAAACATACCCACATGTCAATCTTGTGAAATTTTTTGAACATATTTGTTAATTGAAACTTGTTGCAAAAAAACCTATTGATTGTGCAACGTTTATTGCATGCAACAAATTTGGGATTTTTTTTTTGGGAAATATTTTACTTGGGTGAAATATAGCTGCGAAGGATTCGAAAGCGACAGTTAATTATTGATCGTTCATATTATGGATCTTTGGCTAACAACAATCCCCCATGGAAGCTTGTGTCGAGGTTGGAATTGAAAATTTTGAACATAACGTGATAGCCATAAAAACATCTGTCGCATTCACTCAGCAGTTTAATTAAATAAATTAAATTATCACTCAAAAAAACACAATGCGAAATTGACAGATGGTAGCAGAGACCGTAACATTTTTTTGCACGTTTTACTGTTGTACTGTTATGCTTGATATATATTTAGTGTAGTTTTTAGTAAAAAACGATCGGTAGTTTAACCGCGCTGCCATCTACCAACGTCTTCCGTAAACATTATGTTGATACGATTTATAATTTCATTTATATATTATACATAATTTATTTGTTTTTTGTAATTCGTACAAAAAAACTTATCTGAATTCACCGGATAAAACAATTTAAAATGCATTAAACAATTTGTAAAATGAAGAGATTTGTGAATGCTCTCCCTCTCTATTTGTTTATTTTTAGTTTACTTGTATGCCACGTTCGTTACAACTAATTAACTTTTACAAATAAATTCCTGGTCCAAAAACGTTGTTAGCAGAATGAAACACTTGAAGACGCCGATGAAAGAAAACAAATGTTTTCACATCGGTATCGTTTCGGCACTACATCTGCTCAAATCTGATGTTGTGTTTAGCAGTTTCAGTTACTTTTAGAAAATTTTTATTTTTTGCACCTCGGAGTTGACAGTCGAAGCCTTGGGCTTCACACACAAATGATTCACAGACCATCTATTTATAGTATTTTACAGTATTTTAGCTACATAAAAGTATCTCGTTGACGAAGAATAACTACAATAATTGGTTTGTTTTAAATAAAAGTGCCCAGCTTCAACAGCTTCTGTTTAAGTAAAAACAAATGTTTGGAACCCAATTGGAGCGCTCCTAACTTCATGGGGTGTAAAAATAAAAATCCGCATCATTATACAATATACTGTTTTCAGGATGTCTAAAATGTTAAACCAAGCTAGTGAAATTCTGACGGCTATCACCAGCTGCGTTCTGATATATTTAAGATGTCTCACGCAACTTCACTTTATGATGATTTTTGATGATGTGGTTTAATAAAGTATTTTAAATAAAAAAATATGGCTTAAACAATTGTTTTCCTTAAAGTGAAAAGGGCAAGATGTTTGAATATATATTTTTATTTGACATCGCCATCATCAACATTTCGATTTTTTCTTTATATTTTTCATTTTTTTGTCTGGTGGATAAAAAGTTAGTGGTTTTATCAGTGCAATATATATGTATGTAATAGTATAGGTCTTGCACTCCAAATTCAACCTTTTACAAATCATGTTCATCAATTTGCAAATAAAATTCACCTATATCCATAACATTTTCAACCTTTTCCAAATCAAATCCAACTCTATTCAAATCAAATTCACCTTTATCCAAATCATATTCATTATTTTCCATTTCTATTTTCCATTTATTATAAGACCAAACGACTCCGGTTGAATTTGAAATGGAAAAGAATGAATATGATTTGGATAAAGGTGAATTTGATTTGAACAAAGGTGAATTTGATTTGGAAAATGATGAATATGTTTTCAATAAAGATGAATTTGATTTGAATAGAGTTGGATTTGATTTGGAAAAGGTTGAAAATGTTATGGATATAGGTGAATTTTATTTGCAAATTGATGAACATGATTTGTACAAGGTTGAATTTGGAGTGCAAAACCTATATATACAATTTTTTTAAATAAGTTTGGTTCGAGAATATGCGGAATTATATAGAGAAGCATATACATTTGTTTTGTGAGTGGATTCTTGGTAACGCCATAGCGTAAAAATCAGACGGAATTTCTTTGTTTCCGCAATTCGACGAAACAAAACCCCGTTGTGGGAGGCTGACCACTCTTTATTTTACGGGCGGCGACACGTTGTACGTTTACTGTTAAAGGCAGGAGGACGCCCCCTGTAAGTTATTTTCTTATTGTTAAAGGCGGGAATCCCAACGTTTTCATAGCCAACGTTTTCATATCAACGATACACCAATTTATTTCCACGAGTGGCCAGTTGATGTCATTCATATTTTTATCGAAGGCGGGCGGTAGAATCTCGCACGGGTATTACGGGTGGCCAGTTGAGACCATTCATCTATGGTTTAAGGCGAGACAACGCCCAACGATTTTTTCGGTTTACGGCAAACCAATGCCCAACGTTATTATTTTACAGTTAAAGTCGGGAAGACGCACAACGATTTATTTTCGGTTTAAGACGGGAAGACGCTCAACGATTTATTTTTGATTTAAAGCGGGAAGACGCCCAACGTTTTAATTTATGGTACAAAGCGGGAAGACGCCCAAAGTTTTAATTCACGGTTCAAGGCGGGAAGACGCTGAACCACAATTCACAGTTACGGCTGGCAAACCAAATGACCATTTGGATTTTTTTTTTTTGGTAACGGGGAGAAGACGCAGCAATCGTTTTCGGTGGGACCTTGCACAAGGTATTTTATTTTTAGGTTTTTATTTTTTTCATTCAAATTTTTATTGATTTTCTATTTTTTTGGTTAATGTAAATATAAGTTTATTTCAATTTTCAAATTTTTATTTAATATTTGTAATAGAGCGCCATAACGGTTGTTTGGCACGAGCAGGGAAGGCACGTTGGTTTCGCTCAAAATTATTCACTTTCGGCGACCATATTTTTGGTGTTATCCCATTTATTTCCGTTTTTTTATTTCCGTATCCGCGACCGTTTTCTTCTCTCTTAAAAACACTTTTTTTTTAATAAGAATTGCAAGGCGATTCCCATTGGCATTCGGTTTTATTCTTTCTTTTCATTCTTCGGCCGGGATCTGTTTTTCCGGTTACTATTATTTTTGTCATTTTTCTCATATTTTTTTTTGAACAATAAAATAAAGTAATAAATTTCTTTTCAAGTCGGTATGTTGGCAAGAGAAATTCTATTCTGTGTCGGTTCCATAATTACAGGCTGGGCTTGTCAATCCCCGTCATCCCCTTGGCAGGACAACCAAAGGGTCGGAAAGGCGAATTCAGCATATGAATCGTCCACTCAGTGTCGACCGTAAAATCTACGCGGTCCCACGGTGGCACTCCGATAGTCTCCAGGGGTTCTCCTCCGGAGAATTGAGGGAGATTGGCTAAAGGTCTCCTCGGATGAAAAGAGGTCTGTTGGGGAAACGTTCCTACCCTCTTATGCTGCTTCGTCGTGGCTGGCGTCGGCCTCAAGGGGCGATGGGTCATGATGGGGTTGAGGGAGGAGGGGGGGGGGGTTCCTTAGCAGAGATTGTACTTTTCATTCGGGGAGATCCGGTCGTTCCTAGGTGAGGACACTCTTATTATTAAATATATTCACATTTCTCAAGTTTCAGTCGTCGAATTATGGTGTCTTTATTTAATTTCAGTTTATTTAATTTGTTTTTGATTTTAGTCTGTTCCACGGTGTAGGCCAGAACACGCAAGCCACCACTTCTCCTGAGTTCTAGTCGGCGAAATCACCGTGAGAGGCCTCTGCGTGTTTACATAAAATCTGCGGAATGGCTTTGAACTATTACTGTATTACAAAAATTAGCGTTCTACGATAAATGTGTTTCGTGTGATTAAAGCAACTTATGGTGCACATAATCGGCCTATCGAACGTACAATTCGTTATACCATCGCAAAAATTGAAACCCAATTTTCACTATCCAATAATATTCAAATACGCGACTAAATAGACCACAACCAGCACGTATAGTGAGGAAAATATAGCGGCGGTAGCTGAGGATGTACATGATCGTGATGAATCGATACGGCGCCGTTCTCTACAGTTTGGCTTGTCGCATGCAATAACTTGGCGTATTTTACGTAACGACCTTGGTTTAAATAATATAAAATTCAACTCGTGCAAGAATTGAAGCCGGCCGATCTTCCAAATCGTCACCGTTTCAGTCTTTGAGCTAAAGAAAAGCTTGAAGAAGATTCACTGTTTTCGACCAAAATTTTGTTTAGCGATGAAGCCCATTTCTGGCTTATTGACTACGTTAATAAGCAACATTGCCGTATTATGGCTAGAGAGTAAACCGAGACAAAACAACGGTTTGGTGTGGCTATGAGCTGAAGGAAGAATCATCGGTCCATATGTTCCCAAAAATGAGGCCGGTCGCACGTAACTGTGAATGGCGCCCGTTATCACGCTATGATAATGGACTATTTTCATAGGGCGTTACTTGCCACACAGTCCGTGAAACCATGGCTTTATTGCGAGAACAATTGGGTGAATAGATAATTTCACGCTTCGGCGCAGAGTTGGCCACCTAGAACATGTGATATCACACTTTTAAGCTTTTTCCTTTGGAGCTACGTAAATTCTAAAGTCTACATGGCCAGTTACGATTGAGGAATTAGAAACCAATGAATGCGTCATCGAAAATTGGAACTTTAGAATGGACCATAATAGCCGCAGTTACGGGCAATATTTGAAATGTTTTTTTATGATAATAAAAATTACTCGATAAAATTGAATTTTTTTGTGTTTTTTTTATTTTTGAAAAAGTACCTCAAAATGAGTCACATTACTTATCGTTCTTCGATAATTATAGCAATTTCGATGCATTGGATTCGCAGTAAAATTTATATCGAACTGAGGTTATCAAGATGTTGGTAGTTTGGTTTCCACCTTATGAAACATTGAATTCGGTCGTCTTATCAGACTGCAGTGATCAAACTACATATAAATAAAAAATTCGAGTACTTTAAACTTACATGCAAAATATGATCACGAAATCTATTGTATTTGACTCATACATGCGATTTCTATATGAAATTTTGGATCACTCTGGGCGTCAGCTAGATATCAGCTTTACATCAAAGTGAGATTATCAAGATCTAAGTAGTTTGGATACGTCCAAATAAAACATTGAATTCGGAACGAAAAATTCAATTTTACAAATTTTTTGGTTTACACAATTCAATGTTTCATTAGGTCGAAACCAAACTACCAGCGTTTTGGTAACCGCACCTCCATGGTAAAGTCGAATGATCAGTATAATAGGATTTCTTTTTCTTCCTTATATTTCAGTATTTTGGCGGCAAATTATTTACGGTCACGCTAGCGTTTTTAAACTGGGTAAGTTCAGTAATAACTTTTTATAAAACTGTTAAATGAAATTATAGAACATTTACGCAATATGCTTAACATTTAAATTCGTTCAGCATATTGCCGACTTGGCATAAAGGTAGTATAAATAGATATTTCATATATTTACAAAACAGAACGAGGCTAAACGTCTAAGTATTGAACTAGTTTGGGTAAATGGGCTATTATGCAATATTTCTGAACTTTAAACGCATTCTGCTAGCAAATATTTAATACGCTAAACCACCACTAGGGTGATAATGAAGTTATATTGCAAACCTACCACATTATTAAATGGGAAACAAAATTTAATATGTCAATCAAATTCTCTCACGATTATTTTTAAAACAACAATGGTATATAATTTTTGTTTCCAAATACATACTTACATTAAATAGCAAAGACCAAAAATATAAAATCCAATTATTTTGTAGGCCACCAACTTCTAAAAAATTATATAAAATTTACCATTCAACATGTGTACATGTTTACAGAGGAGGAGTATAATGTTTGGGCAAAAAATTCAATTAATAATTCAAATCAACCAGAAACATCATGATATTTTATGAGTTTAGTTCGTAGTTTAGCATAATATTGACATAGCAAAAACTATATGGACGCACAAAGCGCTCCAAATAACAATAAAACGGCAAATAAAATATGTAATAATATAGTAATAACAATAATAAAACAACGAAATTAATTAAAATGGAATTTAATTTTAAAATTTCATTTAAAATCAATATAACTAATATTATTTTCGTGAAAAATTAATGAATATTAAATTAAATATGAGAACGAAAATTTAACATTTTCATTGAACCGTACGTATGCATTAATATCTCATATCTTAAAAACTATTGCACAAAAAATTAAAGTCAATGAAACTTATCCCCATTATATTATGGAATCTGTTACTGTAACAAAGTTTTATTCTATTCCACATATATACAACGCAAGCATTCCAGTTAATGGATTTTTATGTTAATAATTTCCATAAATAGATGAAAGTTTGTTCTTTTTTTTTATTACATCCAGCATTGCAGTCTGCGAACAACAAATCCTCAATCCCCGTCTCTTAAGTATATACAGTAAAACCTCCGTATGTTGGACACTCAAGGGACTAAAACTTCTGTCCAACATATGGAGTTGTCCAAGTTACAGAATAAATTTCAAAAATTATGTTTTAAATAAAATGTACACAACTTGTGTAATAAAATTCATTTTTATTTGTTATTAAATTATTGAAATCAAATTCATTTTATACATACGTAAAAAAATTAAATATGTACCTACGTATATACAGTATCCTTAAAGTCTAATTCACCAGTATTTAGTAATATATAGTTATACATACTTTAATACATAGCTATACATAGCTATGTATTAAAAATTGCACACAACTAAAGCTACTCAATCAGTTTTGTTAAAATAATCAGAAATTTTACTTTGATTCTTTCGTTTATTAAGGACAAAGTCATCGATGTGTTGCTCTATTTCCTAGTCATGTTTGTAAATTTCTGGCAAGTTGCTTAGAGCAAAACTTTTCAAAACTGAGGTACACTTCACAGCATCCGATATGGACACGTCCACTATATCTTGTTCTGGCTCTGGATCTTCATCTTCGTCGAGTTCCTTTTCGTTTTCCAATATAAAGGGTGATTTTTTTGTGGTTAGGATTTTCATGCATTAGTATTTGACAGATCACGCGGGATTTCAGACAAGGTGTCAAAGAGAAAGATGCTCAGTTTGCTTTGACATTTCATAATGAATAGACTTACTAACGAGCAACGCTTGCAAATAATTGAATTATATTACAAAAATCAGTGTTCGGTTCGAAAAGTGTTTCGCGATTTACGTCCGATTTATGGTCTACATAATCGACCAAGTGAGCAAACAATTAATGCGATTGTGACCAAGTTTCGCACTCAGTTTACTTTATTGGACATTAAACCAACCACACGAATGCGTACAGTGCGTACAGAAGAGAATATTGCGTCTGTTTCTGAGAGTGTTGCTGAAGACCGTGAAATGTCGATTCGTCGCCGTTCGCAGCAATTGGGTTTGTGTTATTCGACGACATGGAAGATTTTACGCAAAGATCTTGGTGTAAAACCGTATAAAATACAGCTCCTGCAAGAACTAAAGCTGAACGATCTGCCACAACGTCGAATTTTCAGTGAATGGGCCCTAGAAAAGTTGGCAGAAAATCCGCTTTTTTATCGACAAATTTTGTTCAGCAATGAGGCTCATTTCTGGTTGAATGGCTACGTAAATAAGCAAAATTGCCGCATTTGGAGTGAAGAGCAACCAGAAGCCGTTCAAGAACTGCCCATGCATCCCGAAAAATGCACTGTTTGGTGTGGTTTGTACGCTGGTGGAATCATTGGACCGTATTTTTTCAAAGATGCTGTTGGACGCAACGTTACGGTGAATGGCGATCGCTATCGTTCGATGCTAACAAACTTTTTGTTGCCAAAAATGGAAGAACTGAACTTAGTTGACATGTGGTTTCAACAAGATGGCGCTACATGCCACACAGCTCGCGATTCTATGGCCATTTTGAGGGAAAACTTCGGAGAACAATTCATCTCAAGAAATGGCCCGGTAAGTTGGCCACCAAGATCATGCGATTTGACGCCTTTAGACTATTTTTTGTGGGGCTACGTCAAGTCTAAAGTCTACAGAAATAAGCCAGCAACTATTCCAGTTTTGGAAGACAACATTTCCGAAGAAATTCGGGCTATTCCGGCCGAAATGCTCGAAAAAGTTGCCCAAAATTGGACTTTCCGAATGGACCACCTAAGACGCAGCCGCGGTCAACATTTAAATGAAATTATCTTCAAAAAGTAAATGTCATGGACCAATCTAACGTTTCAAATAAAGAACCGATGAGATTTTGCAAATTTTATGCGTTTTTTTTTAAAAAAAAGTTCTCAAGCTCTTAAAAAATCACCCGTTAGAAATTAAAATATCAATTTCGTTCGGCTAACAACAAATGGCTATATCATATCATCGGCACATACATACTCTTCAAACTCTATAGCTGAAATAGGCAACAATGGGTTATGAACTAGTGGAGGAAGTTCGAATAACTTATCTGAAGCTGGTTGAATGGATTTTTATCCAGTTTTATGGAAACATTTTATTATGCAATCGGTTGAAAACTGTTTCCATGAAATATCCACCCAAGAAATAGCATCGAGAACGTTAATCTTGTTAGATATAAATTAAAACAAAACACAAACATATACACATTCGTATGTATTACGTACACTGTACAATACATTTGTAAAAAATGTAATTTGAGAAAAATAATTTCTGTTGTGTGTCCAATATATAGAGTAAAAATATAAAGAAAATTTGTGAAATGTTCAAAAAAAATTGTCCAACATACAAGATATAGAGGTTGTCCAATATATAGAGGTAAATCTGACATTTTTATCCAAAGTTCCATACATTTTTGAAGGGACTTGACTTTTTGTCCAAGATATAGAAATGTCCAAGTTATAGAGGTGTCCAACATTAGAGGTTTTACTGTATGTACATACGAGTTTGTATAGATGATACCTTACACCAAAATCACCATTAAAATGATTTTAACGAATCTTTATTGAATTAACATTATTTTTTATTATCTAAAAAGTGCTTTTGAATAACATACAGAAAAATAAAATAAAATAAACTTGTGTGAAGATGTGGAATTGAAAGTATGTAGGTACATAGAATACTAGAAGTGTTTTTATGTAATGCAGTACATACTCGTTTACAAAATCAGTCTTGCTTCGTTTCTTTAAACAAAACGGAAGAAGAAAAAATTATAAATAAATAAATAGCAACAATAATAGTAATAATAATAATAATAATATTAATAATATCCGTTGTCGTCGTTTTCTTACTTTTATATAACCAAAGAATATAAATAAATATCATGTATCAATGATGCCTGTTAATATAAATAACTCCTTTGGGGTATATACACATCCTTGTGCGTTCCCATTTATTTTATTTTCTTGCCGATACATTTTTTATCGGTAAATATTTTATTCAGTGTATTGGTGTATAAACTCGTGTATGTGCTGTCATATAATATTTCGAAACTTATATTTGACAGAAGACAGAACGGAGCAAAAAAGGATATGTATCTATCCATGTATATATATATACATATTATGTACTAAAATATGTATAACGATGATATCACATAATATGACTATGACAAATCATATACTGTTAAAATGAATATCAAATTTAATTCATATATCCTCTCTAGAATGATTTATAAGTGGAAAATTCATTTAAAACTGAAAATCATAAAAAATGTAAAAAATATGATTTTTTTTTATTTAGAAATTTTCATATTTCGTTAGGTGCGGATGACGTTGGTGGACCAGTATACAGAAATTTCTGCCAAATTAGAAGAGAAAAATATGAGATTGAAAACGCGACTTGCAAGTTTTTACTAAAACATTACGAACTATAAAAAAATGTATATGTATTATAGTAAGTATAATTATTTAACTCTTTGCGGTTAGGTGGGTTAAAAGCTGTCCCACCTTTTGCTTAGCTTTTCAGGCATGGTGGAAGATAATTTAACCCACCTTGAAAACTTGAAGTTAATGTGTGTTTCAATCGGTTCAAATGCCGCATAAAAAGTTAAAAATTTATTCGTGGTATTCGTTTAACTTTTTAACTTTTCATCTGTTTCAATTGGTTAAAATTTTTGACAATTATATTCAATTTTATTGTTGCTTATTTAACGTAATTATCTTAAGATATAAAAACGTTGGTGCATATGTTCGATACCACTAATCTCAGAAACTACAAGCCCAATTGAATCCAGATTTAACATATGTTTGTCCTGGCTGTAAGCCAGCTATTTCTGAATTTTTTTCTGAAAAAAATATTATTTCTCTGGAATCAATGGACCAAATGACGCCAAATTTTGATCCGATGTTAGTCTGGCTACAGTATAGTTAGTAACACAGAAATAAATGCCACAAAATGCATTGGTAATAGGGATGTATATCTTTTATCCAGAGGGATAATATTGCAATCGCTTGTCCCTCGTTAATAATTGTTTTTAATATGAATATGGATGCAGTGGATAAATTTGATCAGCTTTTGGCTAGTTATAAAATTGACCGACGTAGTACAAAAATGGTGGCAACGCATATTGTTCTATTTTTTTATATAGCTGTTGTTAATTCATATATTGTTTATAAACAATTGGGTGGAAACATGGAGCTGAAACATTTTAAGAGGCAGTGTGCTGAAGGGTTTGTTGACCAGTCGCCAGGAATTTGTTCCTATTTTTTTGTATTGCACTAATTTGCTTCAAATTTTCTAGATTATGGGTCAACAGAAGGTCTTTTGTCATCTGTGAAATTTGTATAATCTAATTTTCTTCCATTTTGATTAAAACTTTGTTTGTTGAATCCCAATTTTTTGTTGTTTTTGGAGCGCGGGGAAATTATGTAAACAACCACCAATTAAAAATTCATACATGATCGGATTGGTCTCTATGACATACCATTTGAAAGCTGAGAACGTCTACTTTACTCGACTGTGCAATTATTTTTTCACAAAATCGACCATTTTCTAATAAATTTGGAAAACGCGTGCTCAAGGAAAAAGTACACTTTTTCTTTTCGTGGCTTTTTTCTCCCAGCGCTTTATTTCTAATGTTTTCACACCTTGCCTAGTGTAAAGGTGGAATTCTCACCTTTCCATCAATGTATATAAAGTCATCTCATGGATACGTGGGGAAAAACCCGAGTCTTAAACGTAATGCTATAATTTCATTACTTTCATCTTTTCCGTCGTTCGTCGCGTGTGTGCTCTATGATTTCTATTTCATTTTTTAAATTGGTTTTGTTGTTTTTCCTACTATTATACATATATGTACATACAAGCATGACATGTATAGTACAAAATTGTTTTTATTGAGTATTGAGGCGTACAGACAAGTTTTAGTCGGGTAACTTCACTGACATGACGATTGAATCTTCATGAGAATGGTTAAAAATAGCGGCGGATTAGTTAACCGTGGATTCAATACGAGTGCCACTACAAAGTTCATCGCATCCTTCTTTTCATGGTGGGTATTTGTAGACAAATGGAGGAGTTTTGCGAGGTCCGTTTCAACTCCAGTGAGTAGCATGTAGATGCGCGAGACAGCAGGGTAGATCCGATTACGAAGACTTAGCTAAGTTAAAGGGGTGGATTGAAATACGCAACCCGTTCCCACATACAGAAGAACTTATTTTTTTTAAGCTTTTGCGGTTGGAACAAATAGTATCCTTAATCAAGTGCAAGGCAATAGGTTTCATGCTATTTCATTAACACGCAAGTATCGCGAAGTACCTCTTATAAATAAAACGTCTTCGATAAAAGTTCAGGATGAAGTTATAAGAGTAGATCCTATGTTAATTTTCCAGAGAATTTGCCTGACCCAAGAAAAGTCCCCCCGGAACCTAGAAGTCCATTTCGATTATGAACTAGATCAATTTCTAATTAGCATATTTGACAATGGCATGTTACGGAAAACCGCTAGATCGGCTCTAATAAAGATAATCTCGGCAGAAACCGCGAATATTGACAAGACTAAATGTATTCACGTTGTCGACGGGAGAATATTGATACATCTGGTACCATGGACGGGAAAAGAACTATTTGTTGAAATTTTCGGTAGATATGTAAATCATTTAAGAGATAATTATTATTGGGAAGTCACAGTGGTTTTCGATGGCTATGAATGCAATCGCGATAGTATAAAAGGGTCAGAAAGTTTGCGACGTGCAAACAACATGTCATGCCCTAACATAAGGTTCGAGCCTAACATAGTTTTACTATTTCCACAGGAAACGGTTTTGTCCAATAATAACAATAAAATTCGCTTCATTCAGTATTTGAAGGGTGTTCTGGGAGAATGGCATTTCCGTTAAACAAGCGACCCTTCGTTAGAGACAATATTTTTTTTCTCCAAGCGATTTCGGGAAGCGATACAACTTCCGCTTTTTTCGGGAAAGGAAAAACGTCAATAGTCGCTAAATTAGAGGGAAAGGTTACAAAGAACACAGACACGGGACTGGAAGCGGTCATTGAAAGTTTTATAAAACCATAATCTTCCCCACGAGACCGTATTTCAGGACGGGCAAACTGTCATTGCGACGATGTACAGTGATGATGATACACAAACCCTGACAAAAATTAGATACGAGATCTTCAAGTGATTAACCAGAGACAGAAACAGAAACCAAACCGCGCTCAAACTAGCAACCTTGCCACCCACACCTGAAGCTACAAGGCAACACCTTTATCGGGTATATCTGCAAGTCCAGCAGTGGTTCGGAAACGACCTGTCACCAGAAAAATAGTGATGGAAACGTGTAAGGGGTATACTCATGCCGGTCCAAACCACTAAAGAGCCAGTGGTTCCGGAACTCTTAAAGATGATATTTTGTCAATGTAAGAAAGAATGTAAGGGAACATGTTCATGCAAGAAAGCAGGGCTATCATACTCATCTATTTCTGGTTCATGTGAGTCCCGCCAGTGTTCGAATTATAAAGACAGCCAAGATACGTTATCCGAAGAGGTAGAACTAGAGGAAACTCTAGAATCAGAAGGAGTTGTTGGCGAGGACGACGTTGATGACCAAGAATTATTATTGGAGTGTTGTGACGGGGACTGGTGATTAACAAATTTATGTCATAATTTCTATGTATTTTTATACATTTTTCTATAATAAATGAAATTTAAAGAAACTTTATAACTCTTTATTCCAAAAACCTCAATCCGGATGGTTGGAAAAAAAATTTGCAAAAATTTGCCGAGAATCTGCAAGAAATTGTTGTTGAGTATTATGGGTAAATATTAATCACTCTTTAGAGATTATAGTTTACGTTAGGAAAAACCTCTTTGGACAATAGTTTGTCATATGGGCAAAACTGATTTTCGCTAGTTTTTCGCTGATTGGTGGAGCCATCCTGCTGTAATTAATCTTATGGTCTGCTTTCCTAATATAGGTATAACTTGAGCTCTCATCTCCGAAAAAAACAAGACGCTCGGGTTTCCCATTTATGGCCCGAGGATTTTGGATGGATTGTAGTGGCGCCATCTACAATTGGTTTCCACAGTCCAAAACATTGAAAATAATATATTTGCAACGCCCCCCATCTCAAATTTTGTAAAAAACTTGCATATTTCATGAGTCTCAAAATTTTGGATTTTTCAACCCGACTTTTTGTAAAAAATATTAATGTATTAAATATAAATTCTTATTTAAACAAAAAATCTTTAACTGCCATATTTTGGGAGATATTCGCCGAAAATCGATTTTCCGGGTCTTGTGGAGCCATTTTCTCCCCTTACAACAGAATTTTTTCTTGAAAACTCAATCTTATTTTTAATGAGGTACCATATGCCACTTATCACCAGAAAATGAAAATTGCAACTAATAACTTACAGGTTGCCCTTTTTTCCTCCTTCATTTACTGGACTACCATCAACATCTGTATACCAATTTTGTCCCGAAATGTGTGAAACGAAATGAGTGTAACCGGAATGATATAGTAGTAGCATATGTATTTGTGTTAGTTTCGTGCGTATGATTCTTTTTCTGCATATGCAAGTCACGTGTCATTCTTTTTTTGTTTATCCATATTAACTCTTTGAGTGCAAACATGATTTCGGCTAGTGTATTGAGGAACAGGATTGCGATTTTTGGCACTCAAAGGGTTAACCATTGTAAACGCCATATTTTTGCCATTTTGTTTATGTATTTTCGATTTTTGTATAATTAACATTTTATTTTTAAAATTTATGGAAGTTAAAATAAATTTACTTATAAAATTTTATTAATAGATGTACAATTAATTTATGATAATAGAAAATATAAAATACATTGGCATGTTAAATAATGACACTCCACAGCTCGAGGGCAGACGTAATGTGCTGAGGAAAGGAAATAAGCACCATAAAAATTAAACCGATTCGCCCGAATCGCGTTATTTTGGTGCTGTTCATCATACAAATGACATAAATACGAACAAAAGAAAAATACAAATACAAAGACATAATTGTGTATTATACACTGTGTACGTATTCGATTTTTTTTCCTTCACTCATTTTAAATGAGTAACTCACGAGACAAAATCGATATACTGGACTTCCGCTCAAGATAAAAAAATCGAAACCAAATGTTTCATGGGAAATACGAGGAAAAGACTCAAAACATCTACCAAAACGTACTAGTCGGAGATGTGCGTTATGCAGCACCAAAAAAATGAAATTCGAACTCCCTGGTGTTGTACTGTTTGCAAACTTTGTTTTGGTAAAAATATGTTTCAACGAATATCATTTAAAGCATTAGTTGCATGGTGGGATTATATATGTCTCACCCTGTAAAAAGTACTTATTGAAATGTATTTTTTTTTCTTATTTTTAGTAATAATTTATCTTAAATAATCGTAATAAATATTTATTTCCATTTTTTTTATAATAAACAAAATTCTGTGCAACTAGGGTTTTTATTTTCTTTAAAATTGTGTGCCTGAAAGAGTTAAGAAATTCAAATGGAAAATCATATTTTAGCAAATCTTTGAAAATAATTATTTTTTTAAAATTGATACATTTGCAAAGTTACAAATATTTTATTTCTAAAGCAATGGATCACTGAAAATTTTTCAGCAGTCACAAATAAATTTAAAAAGAGCAGATTAATAACCCACTTTGGGCTAACTGTTCATCCACTATGTTTTTAAGTTAGGCCGATGTCGTTTACATTTTTAATGACATTCCACCCGACCTTTTCAGATAATATCGAAATATGAAAAAATTGAATGCCATCACCTTACAGGGGAAATTCGGAAATTCTGGATCATACTAAACCACCCTGGGCTAACTGTGTCACTTGCATATTTCAATGTCATTTCGCCTCCAATTTTCAGATTACATGGTACCGAAATATGAAAAAAATGAAACGCTTCCTCATAAACCGAAGAAAACAAAAAACGAAAAGTTGGCATGTGAATGAATTTGCTTTCTCGGTACAAAATAAAGAATATTTTGCACAAAATCATTACGGGTGATGAAAAGTGGATTTTGAACGATAATCCTAAACACAGAAAACCATGGGTTGATCCAGGCCAACCATCGACATCAGTTTATAAAAATGAATATCCATGTCAAGAAAGTGTTACTAGGTGGGATTGGAAAGAGCCTATTTACTACGAGCTTCTGGAACCTGGTCAAACTATTACAGCTGAACGTTACATGCCCACTTGATCAAATTAAGTGATGCTCTGGAGAAAAAAATACCATTTACGGTCCAAGAAAGGCGGACGATGATATTGATGAATGACAACCCAGAAACTCATCTTCTCAGGCTGGGAAATGCATGGGGGGCTGGGAAATACATTTTGCGGCATATTCTCCAGACTTGGCTCCCTCTGATTGCCACTAATTCAGATCGATGTCATCATATTTGAAAGATCCGATTCACGAAAGTTAAGGAAGTGCAAAAATAGTTCGATGATCATTTTACTTCGAAACCCCCAAGTTTTTATCGCGAGGGCATTCACCTGAGCTATGGCAAAAGACTATAGATAGTAACGGCGAATATTTCGATAATTATTCTTTGTAACAATTATATTTTCAATAAAGTTGAATTTAGGCCATACAAATTATTGAGTTTCATACTTGTTGTGGCAACAAAAAGCATTGTTTTGCCAGTAAATTTTACTGTTTTTTGTTCCTCTGTAATAAGTTAACGATTTATATTGTTATTTCGTGTTAATTTTAATGAAAAAAATTGTTTCACTGTGGAATTCACGCATAAAAAATTGTTACAATCGTGGGGACGTTCCTATGCACCCGAATAGTCTCATTAGCCGGGCAAGTTATAGAAATTAGGATCTTATGTTTTGCGCTAGATAAACTCCCATCTTTGTACCATCGTTACGAATAATATTAAAGACAACGTTACTGGCGTTAGTTCCAACCATGGCTTCAATAATTTTAGGTGTTAGTTTGGCAGAAAAACACTTTTTGCTGTGTCGCTCTGAACAAAATTTCGAACTAAGACTTTCTGTTTATAGTACGGATTTTGTTCGAAAATGAGACTTGAGAAAGGAAGAAGAAAACGAATTTTTGGTTGTTTGATGTAAATAATAATAAAATGTAATATTTACTTCTAGTAGGTTTATGAAACAGTAGCAAAACCACCAACTCTCAAGTCAAGGTTTTCGAACAAAATACGTATTCGATCCTCGTTGCTTGCTCCTCGTGCATAGCATTACGTTCAAAATCATATTTTAGGTGACTTAACACTAACTAGCACGAGATTATATTAAGTCGATTTTCATTATAAGCTTGCACTTGTCGGCATGACTTATCAGGTGCTGATCAAACATTTAATAACGCGTGGAATATTGAGTGGAACTATCAATAGTATTCCTCAAGGCACTAGTAATTTTTGACAAGAAGCGATTCCTTGCCGCCTCGGTCCTTTTTGTTTCAGCAACCGGAAGGCCCGGGTTCTCGGTGGTGTAAAAGGAAAATTTTCACGGCTGGTTTAGGATCAATGAATTAATCACTCAATATCCGAAATGAAAATATGGTCATGAAACCTCATTTGAGGCGGCCAAATCCCTTGATGGGACATAGTGCCAGAGAGAGAGAGAGAGAGAGAGAGGGAGAGAGAGAGAGAGAGAGAGAGAGAGAGAGAGAGAGAGAGAGAGAGAGAGAGAGAGAGAGAGAGATTCCTTGTCTGTTAGTGAAGTACGTAGAGTCGGAGTCGGAGGCATTTATTTGGTAGTGTTAGCTTTGATTTGTATAATTTAATCCATAAACTCCGGATCATGAAAATGTTATGATTCAATGTTGATGCCCTTGACGTAGTCAATATCGGTATTTTGTCTTAATACGTCCATAAATGCGCGCGATAGATTATTTAGGACAACATTTTGGGTTCCACTGCTATGCTCAATAGTAGAGGTAATAGGTTGAAGTTTTGAGCTCCCCATCTCTGCATGAGACATTTAGGCTTCAATTTAAATCCTTAATTTTTTACGCTTAATACCGCTGCAAAGCACTCGAGTTGTAATATAATAGCTGGCGTACTGTGGCATTTAATTTTTGGCTCATGTATGCTATGGTGTGCTCCTCTCGTTTATCGTATTTCTGATACAATATTCCTCCTACACCAGCTGTACTTGCATCGCACTGTTTTATAAATAGGTTGTTAAAGTTTGGATAAACTAAAACGGGGGCATTTATGAGCAAAAGATCGAAAGCTCCTTGAGGCTATGGGGTCCAATAAAATTTATTATTATTATTATTTTTTTTTCAGAGAAGGGAGCTGCAATGATTGGTGTAGTCGAAAATGAATCGACGGTACCATTCTTCTTTACCAAGGAATTTTCGAATTTTTAGAACAGTATTCGGAACCGTGAAATCAGTTATGGCGTTCAGCTTATCTGGATCTACCTTTAAACTACCTCGCGTTTTTCAAGTTAAGGCATAAACGTACCTTGTTATTTGGCTTGGATACTAATGGCATCGGGAAATTCCTCGAACTGTCCCAGCTTGTATTGCCGGCGATACCGCATAATAACGTTGTTTTACTGGTTGGGCCGAATTTACGTTAATTACATTCATGACTAAATTGGTTTTACCCAAAACTTCTTTGGAAAATGAAGGAAATTATTCTATGGCTACGCTCAATTTTAATGTTTGTTCTTGTGAAAGCTTACGTTTCTTTAATAATTCTTCGGCACTAGAATCAAAATGACCTTTATAGACACTTTATAATGATGACGTCTGCATATGCACGATTATCTACACCTTCACTTATACCCGTTTAAGAAATGACGTGTCTGATATTATTTTTTAACACCCAGCACAATTTGAATCTATGTTTAGGTGAATTCGTATGGCTTAAATGATTTCCAGTTTGATCAGGAGCTAACATTTTATTGTTGGAAGATTCGGGTGCGCGACGTGAAGTAAATGAAATTAGGATTTCAGTTAAAATATTGTGGTTTCTTTACGGAATTCTTCGTTTGGTGTTTGAGGGAATTGGTGAGGTTTCGGCCACGCAGCTATCTAAAACTTTACTTCGCCGTTTTTCGATTTACACCTGAAACAATTTGGCTTTAAGATGCCACTTCTACCGCATACAAAGCAGAATATTTTGTTGATTGGATGACAGTTTCCAATTTTGGGATTGGCAAAAAATCCTCAGGATCTACTCCTTTGTACGTGAGTTCACTAACGTTCCTTCGATTTTGGAATGGTTTTTGAAGAAAGTTCTAGAATATAGACATTACGGAACTAGATCATGTAGTAGTCGACCCCGATGAAATTACATTTATGGTGTCTGAAAATGGGATTCTAAACTATTTTTTGGAGGATGTTCCGGAATATGGACAACTGTGACCAAGTACTACATTTTTCACGAAATTTTAAGTAGGACAAGTCAGAGAACGTTGAAGTTGCTGTGACTTCCGATACCTAGGTTACTTAAGTGCAATGTAATTATATGTTTGAATATCTTGAAAATTCATTAAGATGCCCAGAATCCTTTTGTTAGTTTTGGTCACCTTCTCAGTGATCGGTCGATTTGAATAAAGTTAAGCCATCAATTTGACAATCAATTTGAATTAAATTGACCATACAGAATGAGGTTCGAATTTGATTCTGCAAAATAGCGGATTGGTATGGCAAACCGCGGGTGTTCAGTAGACCGGGTAGTTAAAAAAAAATTCTGTTGGGCATAAAACTCGGTTAAACAAAAATAGGATATGAGTTAAGAAATGATAAAAAACGACCAATTTCGACAGAACTAAGTTACTCACTTCTCAATAGATTAAAATGGACATAATTTTGTATCATGAAAACGGGATTCAAATGTCAGTTTTGATGTAATTTTGGAAAATATAACCAAATTTAATGAAACCAAGCCGTTTCTCAACCCAATAAGAAATGAATCTCGGTTTCTATTAAAAAAATAGATTTATAATTTGGTTCAGGATAATTAGCAGTTTTATAGAATTAAACCATTTGCTAAACTTATTTTGTATTATGAAAATTGGATTCCAATAGACCATGTGGGTCTGGAAACTGACCAATTTTAATGATATATGCGATCCGGGTGAGTTTCTATAAAATGGCCAATTCAAACATTTCTAAACCGATTCGAATAACCCTCGGTTTATATGATGGAAAAAAGATTTTTATATGAGTTCTGGATGTGGTTCTGGAAACGGCCTATTTGTGACTAAAAAAACGGAATCCAATATAAGGTTTGGACGTAACATTGAAATCTTGCAAATATGAGTTGCTGATGTTCTTTTCGTAAGATTGTTAATTTGAATGGAACTAAGTGGTCTCGATTTGGATGGAACACTTTTGGTACTCTTGAATGAAATGGCTATTTTGAACGGACTAAGGTGTTGCTTAACCGAGCTCGATATGTAGTATTAAAACTGTGGACATAAAAGAAATATGTAAAATTATTTGGCGATTGCATAATTTCACTGTATATTATTTAAAATTTTTGCGTTCAGAAATCAGGAAACTCGAGGAGTAACAAAAATTGTACGACTAAAATTTACGAATAAAAAATTTCCAAATAATATGATGAGGATTTCGATAAATCGATATCCAACCATATTGAGGACAATCCTAATATCTTGCTGAAAGTTGAAATTTTTGGTATTGTTCATCGTTCACACCATGATAAAAATTCCCAGAGTGAAATGATGACGAGTAAAAAATTTAAGGATGATAAGGGAGAGATGTTCATTGTGAAAATGACCCATATACGGCCGCTTTGCGAGTACATAATTCCAGGACGATTTCGACAGTTACTTTTGGCGTAGTCATAACATCTTTCGAGAAGTTGCTATATTGAGTATCCTATTCGGCTTTACTACATTTCTCGTGCAATTGTGGCACTAGCCTATAGAAGTAAGTAGTTTCATGATTAATTAGAAAGTATAGTACGGCAGAAAAACCAAACCCCATTTTGATATTTCTGTTTTATATAAAACATTTTCGCTAAGTTTCGTAAAAATCGAAATGGATAGGGCAAGAATCTGATCGGGTAGGACTGGCTGCATATCATCAATTACTGAACATCATCAATCATCTTTTCCAGTGTTATAATCCAATTTTTTTTCTTCTAATTTTACAACTAAATATATAATAAAGCCAATTCGTTATCATCCATAAAATTTCCTAACTTACGCATATCCAATTTCATAATTTTTTTACGGCATTCAATTAAATTCCAATAATCAAAACTCATTTATTAAATTTCTTTCCTTTAGCAAATATGTTCAGCTCTGTAGTCTGTATGTAGAGGAGCTACATAAAATATATAATAAAACTTGATACCCATAGTGAAAATAGAAACATTTCCCATTTAATTGGTACACACACTAGTTGCTATTTTCAACTTTCACTCCATTACCGCCGATGAAAATATGAATGTAAAAGGAAAACCCAAAAACGATTTTTTCCCTGTTGAGTTCGAAAATACACTCGTCTACTTCTACACACTATCCTATGTGTAAAGAGTAATTCAATATCCTTTTTATGTTTTTTAAGTGTGCGGATAGTCATTTAAAATGAAAATAAATTTCAAGTGGCCGTCGTAGTTTTTTTTTTTTTGGTTTTTATTAACAAGGATTTTCCCAGATATTTTTGTGTTATATGTAGTTTGTGGATTCGTTATATGTACATACGTATAAGCCACATACATACTCGTGCACATAGTGAAAAATAAAACGGAAAAATATTGTATAAATAAAATAAAATTATCAACATCGTTATGTTGTAAATTCAAACAATTATGTTGGAAAATGATATCGTTTATATTTTAATTTATTATTACGATGTTGTTACTAAAGTTGGTATACATACTATGTGTGGTTTTGTATTTTTATTTTGAATGTGATAATAATTTAATTAACTTGATGTATGTACATAGTTAGTCTTCTCACTACACACTCGTTATATCGACGCTCAAAAAAATTAAAGATGCTTTTTAGTGAAATACTAGGTACTCTGATAATTTTCTATATTTTTATAGCAACAATATGAAAAACTTTCATTTTAATTAAGTTAAAATAACAGTTAGCTTAATGCGTTACATAAAAGGGAAATGTCCAATTAAATATTAATTTTCATCAATTTATCCATTTTATCAATTTATTATTTAGTGTAGGAATGTGTTCGTGTGTGGACTACATTTTCAATTTTATTGTACGTTTTTCTTTCGAATTGTATTTAAAAAACTAATTTTGACTAAATTTTGACATTGCATGAAATTGGTGAATTAATTTAGTTTATTTTCCTAATGAAAAATATTATGTACTATACGTTGGTTTCCATTTCATCCAAAGTATATAAAAAAAAAATTATAGTTGCTTCAAAAAAGCAATCCAATTACATCTCCAACAATTTTTCATAAAATTCTTGGACATGAATATTTCTTCCTTTCATCTAAATTTCTAGACACTATTCATCTTGTTCAGTATTCATAATATTCATAATAATAAATTTTTCCCAAAAAATATTTCCATGTACATAATACTCGTATGTAATGTGCTCGTATCCAAAAAGTCGTGTTTCATTGTCATCATTTTTAAAAAGAGCATAAAAAAATTATTCATATTCTAGAATACTCGTATATGCATCTTAAAAAGTCATGTAGTATTTTCTTAAAAATAAAAAAAAAATGAAAGAAATACTACTACATACTAGAATAACTACCACTTCTTTTACTCTAATTTCAATGATCCTATCTTGAGAAATATTACAATACGATATTATGATTATTATTATTATTATTACTATTATATAGTGCTTTTTTGTGTTGTTGTTGTTATGCTCTTGTTCGTAATAAAATATGTTAAGTTAGAAATGCTCATACATAATCTCTTATATCTACGACGAAAATATAATGGAATGTTACTATAAGGATATAGTCAAAGATTTACAGTCAATCTTTTAATGTACATAGTTCGTGAAGTATCATATGTGATCGTATTTCAAGAATTATTACAATTTATAGTAAGATCACAGATATAGTATATTCGCATAGGAAGTCTCAATGTAAATAAACATAGTTTTATCCGAATTAAAATATGTACTCTCCATGCAAAAAAACCTTTGCGGCACGAAAACATCGACAAAAAAATATAAATCACTCAAAAAAAAATCGTACTAAAAATTATTTATGTTGCTAGAGAAATTCGTAGAAGTGCAAAAAGTGTATGTAAAAGTGTATATCTTTCGGATGAATTATGCAAATAAACTTAATACGAATTCAATCCCTCTAAAAAACAAATCCGTTATTTGCATGAATTCGTCAACAAAAATGGATTGTGATAAGAAAATTGATACAAAAATAAAAAATTATAATTCATCTAAAAAAAATTGATACAAAATTATCATTTACTTTGCTGGAATGATACCGGACAAGTGGTGCAGTGGTTAAAGCTTCGGCATTTGGACCGGCAGGTACTGGGTTCGATTCCCATTAGAGGCTAGATGCAAATCGAATTTTCACCATCGATTACGATCGGTAATGTTAATAAATACAACTAAGACCCTCTGATGGAGTGCAGACAGACATTTAGTACAATGAATGGTTGAACTCATAAAAACGAATAGTGAGCATGTCAGGTATTTTATCTTCTTTCACCTAGTAAAATCAAAATAATAATCACGAAAAATTTTAACCTCAAGATTTTTCCAGATTTACCATTACTGCTATATCGCCAAGTCAAAAAAAGTAGTTATCAAAAAACTTGTATGCGTTTTTTCGTGTATGTGTGTGTGTGTTTGTGTGCGTGCAGACTAAATGTATGTGTCCTCTCTATAGCCCAAACGGTTTGTTCGATCGGAATGAAACCTCAACTTTAGCAGCTTCCATAGAGCCTTTTCGTTTTTTTTTTGTAAATATTTTCAAAGGTGAGGAAAACAATTAAATGCTAAAAGATTCTAAATTAATTTTGCAACCATATCAACCCAAATCATTTTTCCAAAACTTAGCCGGAAATAATTATTTTTAGCAAAATACTACAAGAACTCAGCTCTGTGCAGCCCAGACTGATCCAGACGAAACTTCATACTTAAGAATTTTCCACATATTGGGAGATACCAGTGAACGGAAGCTTCCATAGCTTTTCCAGCTTTTGCCACTCCTATTCTCTTAGTCGTGTCACGTGTCGCTTCTTACGACAATCATTTTTCATATTCTATTAGTCGATTAAAGCGACCATCATCGACTGAAGTGATAACAATGGTATTCCGTTAGTCGTTTAAAAAGTTTCATGCCACCTGAGGTGATACTTGTAGGCATGCTAATTTTTTAGGCGATACAAGCCTTGAAGGGGGACAAAATGAAGGTTTAAGATTATTTATTTTGAAACGATTTGATTTATTTTTATCAAGTCATCTCAGTCGACTAAGAGCATAAAGTTTTATTGGCGAAGTGGCACGACAATTGTCGCGTCGTATGAAACGACACGACTAAGATAATAGGGGTGTAAATAATTTGAAAGATAGTCAAAAAATGCGTAGACCATACATTTGAGGATCTCCGTGATATTTGGACCACATCAGTCTACCGGAAGTGTCACCATACATAGGAGCTTTTTCGTTTTTCACAAATATTTTGAAAAAGTATATCAGTTATGAGAAATTCGACTATGCACTTAAAAATTATAAATTAGATTTGCAACAATATCGGTTCAGATCTATTTTTCAGAATTGATCGGAAGAGAGGGAGCAAAATGGTGTTTTTTTACAAAAAACTGTTTTTACTTACTTCTGCATAGTAAAATATAGCTTGGTAGCCATGAAAAATTTTAACCTTGAGATTTTTGCAGATTTACCATTCGCTTTATCGCCGAAATAATTCGGAAATCTTAGCGAAATCGGTCCATCGGAAGTGCTAGCTTTCATAAAAACTTTATCGCCTTTTGTAAATATTTTGAAAAGTGTAGCATTCACGAGGAAAACGAATATGAACTAAAATATTCTATAATAAATTTGCGATGGTATCGGTCCAGATTATTTTTCGTAAATTTAGCCGGAAATGATTATTTTTGCTGTACAGCCTTCATACTTAAGCTTTTTCTTTAAATTTCGAGATCCCAGTTATATTTGGTCAAAATTGGTCCACCGGAAGCAACATCGTCCATAGAAGCTTTTCCAATTTTTGCAAATATTATAAAAAGTACCTCATTTATAAGGAAATGGACTATGTACTCTAAAAGGTCCTACATTAAATTTGCAATAATATCGGTTTAAATAAATTTTCCCAAATAAGTCGATTTTTGACAAAAACCTATTTTTTTGTTTAGTAATCATGAAAATTTTTGACCTGGAATTTTTTAAAACTCTTTGTCCTACAGCTCAGTCGGATTGATTGTTATGAGTGCAACTTAATACTTAAACTTTTTCCATTAATCGAAAGATCCCAGTGATTATTGAACAAAATCAAAACTTTTCTACCGGAAGTGGCAGCCTCCATGTGAGCTTTCTCGTTTTTTGCAATTATTTTGATTAAAATAAAACAATTGTAAATTAAATGTAAAACAAATTTAGTTCAGGTGATATTTTAAATCTTACCGGAAATGACGACTTTTGATAAAAAAAAAAGTTTTATTTCGCCAAAATTCGGCATCTCTACAAACCAGTCGGATTGACTATGAAAAAAGCTTCATTCTAAAGCATTTTTCCATAAATTGGGAAAGCTATGTGAAATGTGGTAGACATCTGCTTCCGTAGGAGCTTTTACAATTTTTGCAATTAAGATTAAATTTTTAGCATTTTACAAAAGTTTGGTAAGTTTAATTTTTCGCCTTAGAAAGGAAGTGTAGTGTATTTGGGATCTATGTAAGTACATTTGTCGTAAAAAAGTCAGATGTTGGACACAACACTTACACCCCTTAATTTTTCTATGATTTTTGTCGTTGTTTGTTAGTATATTATGTATTTTCGTAAGTACTGCTTTTAATTTATTATTTTTTATAGAATTATCGGATAATCTTAAACAAGGTAGGTATTAAACTAAATACTGCAAGTGTTGCTTTCATACATTTAATCCTAAAGTACCTAAAACAATGAAAATTGCATTGACCTCTAAAATCTTCTGGGTTTTATACCTAGTTTTATTGAAAATACTAAATTGTTGAAAAAACAACTTGGAGTTAATGAGTATTTTATTTTAATTTATTGTAAAACTTTAACATTCTAATATTTGTTTTTAGAACAGCTTGCAGACACCTTTGAGGAATTGGTAAAATCGGATCCGGAGAGTGATTTCCCATCTTCTGGTTAGGACACCGGTACAACAACAAACAGCGGGCACAATGCTATAGGGCTCGCACTGTATTGTAAAACCCCTACGCCAACGTTCTCAAAACTTGGACCACCAAATTTTACCGAAAATGTTAGAAACTGATTTTTTAACGAACTGTCTCACACCGTTGGATCACCTCGAGCCTATAAAAAATTAAATATGGGCTCGCACTGCATTGGATGACCTTACACGAACGTTCTCAAAACTTGAACTACCAAATTCTACTAATATATCAGAAAACGGGACAAATTATTGTCCATTCGGGGTACTCGGAAACCCCCTTCAACAATTTTCATCAATTTCCGTTGATCCGAGATTGAAATTAAAATAAATAGTTCGGATCCCACCCCAAAGTCGTTTGAGCTAAGAACACTCCCTAAACGAATCTTCATGAAATCCAGGCCTATCGCAATCGACTTCTGGTAAACCCCGTTCAGAAATTTACATGGAAATCGTTGGGGCCGTATTCGGAAACCTAGATAAAAGCGCTTGTGTAGCCACATCACTAGCGACCTGGCTTTAAATTTACATATCGTATGGTAAACGGGAAAACAAGGCGTATCTTATAGAAAGCCTTGTAATAAATATAAATTGAGATAAGATAAGCCTTTATGTAAACTATCAATTTATTTATTTATTTGTACTTTATTTAACAATTATTAATACACTAATCCACTCATTGATGATACACTCAGCTTGAGCTATAAGCTCATTCGCAATCAAGTACACCAGTTACGGAGTGAACCAAATAATTTGAAAAGATACAGTTAGCAGTAATCAAAATATGTAGTTGAAATACTGGAGAGCACATTCTTTTTCTTATTTGGATGTAAGCCCAGTTGAACCGTACATCGTTTCATCGATCGAGATTCATTTGTTACGGAATGTAAAGGCTGCGTTGGGACAATGAGGATTGTTATACTGCTTCAATCCGGCTTATAGGTGTTGTTTCATTGATTCATCGACCGGGAAAATTACAAGTAATAAATTTGATGCTTCTTAGATAGACTTCCTAGAAATGAGTTCTCTATAACTTTTATAATTTAAAAATTTAACTTTGAAAACAAAAAAACATTAGCGAAAAAATGTAAAATACGTCTGTAACTGACTCAATGAAATAACAAAAAAAAAAATCAGATGTTAAAAGGACTTTGACAACATGTATAAACCAATATTTGTAGTATAGTTGCAGTTGTCGGTAACTAGAAAATATGTTTACTAAAAAAAGGTAACCACCATCTGCTACCACATACTTTATACGCGGGAAATTTTCTGTCTTAACATTGTCGTTCTCTTAATTGATTGTGGTAAGATCACAACTCCATATCATTAAATTTAGCCGCTCAACATAACCTACCCATGCTGAATACCGAATACTAATTATAAATCTATCAAATTCAGGACTAACTATTGATGGCACTCATTTTATGGGCCTGCGATATAACGATCGGTTGTATAACAAAAGGTTTCTTTTTCTGAGAGTTTATTAGTGAATTTTTATATGCATCTTCCAAAAGGTTATGTGGAACAGCGACCTGGTATACAAATTAATTCATGAATTTTTTGTAATGTTGACATTATTTATTTCCAATTCTGCTTGGCACTTAATTTATTAATAGCCGCAGTTTGGAATAACATCTGCACTGACGGGATTCAAATGCTTCTTATCGGTTAAAAGCAACGATATAGACGCTGTTAGTTTTACGCGGAAGGAACCCGGCGTAGTTATTTTGATATCGTTATACTTGTTACTAAAGTCTGGTCAAATTAAAATCTTAGTTTTTTGTAATCATTGGTAGCGGTCCAGTCGTGTTATTACAAAATGTTTTCTCCAACTTTAGTGAGCGTACAGTTATTTTTAAATACCTCCGGGATTATTATTTATTTCCAATTTCAATTATGAAATTTAGAAATAGCTTTGCACCTTATCCAATGCAACCGTATAGTTTACCAAGGTTCAATGCAACTTAATTAAATAAAAAATATCACCCGTACGAAATATTCACTTCAAAATAATAAAATAATTTCCAAACATTTCTAACACATTACAAACAGTTATATAAGCCAATTTCCTCCATTTTTTTGACAAATACTCCAAAACTCAACTTTTTTATTTTTCCGGCATTTCCCTTTACAACATATTTCATTTTTTCTATATTTAAACGTATTAATCCAATCACCCATGTATCCTTTATTTTGCCAATATAAAGCTCTTCATATATAAGCTCAATTTTGTGTTGTTGGAGAAATGGTACAAAAAGGACCACACATACAGTTGTTTAATTTAATAAATACGCATATAAAAAAGCTAAAATTGAATTAGGCAATTTTATTTTCTATGCGTCCTTCCAGAAATTGGGTTCAGTTTTTTGAATATTTAATAATAGCATCTGCATCAACATGTCACTGTCATTAGTAAAATTTTGTTTTTACTTTATAAATTACGTGTGATTAAAGCATCCAATATATATGGAGTGTGTTCACAGTTGTCGCGTAATATACTATTACGTCAAAGTGCTGAATATTTGTAAATGTATTCGATTAATTTTGAAATTACTCTAAATTTATTCAGCTGTAGGTATTTTATAAAATTTTTATGTTTTATTAATTTATTTTATAACAAAATGAAACAAATGGTCGAATACCAAGTTTTCCGAGAGGCAGCACAAATTATAATAGTACTGGCATTTGCTACTAGTTCTCAGCACTCCCTAAGCAATGGTGTAATATTAAATTTTGATATTAAAAAAAAGTTGTTTTTAAATAAAATTAACAAATCAACATTATTTTTTATGTATGTATATCAATATATTTTGGAATGACATCTAATAAATTTATCTAAAACGTAATTTTAGCAAACAAATTGAACAAATTGTAATGTGGGATTTTTAAAGGAGATCTGCAGAGAACTCAAATTTTGGTCATATAAAGTTTGTTTTATCAAAATTCTTCATTTCCGGTAATATTTAAAATATGATTTGAACTATTTTGTTTGAAATTTAATCTAAAATATTTTTATTTTTCGTCGTTTTTTTCTAAATACTACATGATGTCCAAAATCTTTCCAAAAAACTAAAAAGCTCCCATGGAAGCTGTCACTTCCGGAGGACCGTTTTCTGCCAAAAAAAATTTGGATCTTCCAATTTATGGAAAAAGTTTAGGTAAAAAGGTTCATACCGATCAATCAATCCCTTTGAACTGACCAAAATTTAGTATTGTCACAAAATAAATTTAGAATATGTTGGTTCATAACCGTTTTTCTCGTAAATTTTATACTTTATCATACATGCAAAAAGCTCATATTAAGCTTTCAGTAGAAAAACGAAAAAGCTTATATGGAAGCTGTCACTTTCGGTGGACCGAACATTACCAAAATTCACTGGGATCTCCCAATTTGTGGAAAAGCTTAGGTATGAAGTTTCATCTCCATCAATAAGAGCATCTAGGCTGAATTTTAGTATAAAAATGATTTTTTTGTCAAATATCGTCATTTTCAAAATTTTGGAAAACTTATCTAGAACGAATCTGTCACTTTTGGTGACCGATTTGGACCAAAACTTACTGATATCTCTCAATTTGTGGAAAAAGCTTAAGTGTGAAGTTTGTCTCTGACAAAAAACGTCATTTCCGCTTAAATATTGGAAAACTGATGTGAATTGATATTGTTGCAAAATTAATTTAAAATCTGTTAGTTCATAACCGCTTTTTTCGTAAATGATATACTTTTCAAAATACATGCACAAAAACGAAAAGGGCCTATTGAAGTTATGACTTCCGGTGGGAAAATGAGAAAGCTCCTATGGAAGCTGTCACTTCCGAAAAATTGATTTCGAACGAAATTCACTGGGATCTCCCAATTTGTGGAAAAAGCTTATTTATGAAGTTTTTTCCCGATCAATCAATCCATCTCTGATTGTACATGGTCCAATTTTTATTGAAAAACGTAATTTCCGCTTAAATTTTGAAAATATAATTTGAATATAATTTTGTTGCAAATTTAAATTAAAATCTTTTTTTAATAATCGTTTTTTTCGTAAATGATATAATTTTCCAAATATTTGGAAAAACCGAAAAAGCTTCTATGTAAAAAAGTGAGTTCCGATGGACCTACTTCGGCTAAAATTCACTGGGATCTCCCAATTTAAGAGAAAAGTTTATGTAGTTTCATTCCGATCAATCAATCTGTCTGGACTGTACAGGGCCGAACTTTTGATAAAAAAACCGATATTGGTCATTACCGATATAGCTGCAAATTTAATTTAGAATTTCGACATTTAATTTCAAAGGCAAATGGAATCAATTCGAACTAAATTTAAATTCAATTACGATTATTAAAAGAATTTTCTTGTCGCCGTTCTCTGAGTAAAATTGATTTAAAATTGAAAAAAAAAAACGAAAATTTAAGAAAATACAAGAATTTTCACGTTACCTAGAAGCCACATGATTATATTGGAATACGATAATGCAGCATTATTACGGTAGTTGTGGATACTAAGGGTCTTCAGTTCAATATGTCTCAAAAGGATTAATGTTTAAACATATTTTTTCAAAATGTACAATTCTGCAAAATTAAGGAAAGGTAACATGTGCCAAGCACGTATGATACAAATTAGAAGACATCTATTTTTAGACAATAATAATATTGATAGAGATATTTGTTATCCCAATTTTTTTTTTTTTTTTGCATGAATGTTTGCATAACAACGATAAAAGTTTATTCAGTCGTGCACATAGCCCTGTTTATTTTATGATATATTTTCTTAATAATTGACTATTATTATTTGGTTTATAATTTTAAATTATTTTAATGATGTCTAGATGTATGTATTCGATATTAATGGGAATGTGGCCCAATTATATCTAATATAATTTGGTTTCTAAAAGCTAACCTAAACAACTGCAAAAGTCTTCCTGTTTAACGAGCTTTCTAAAAATACCAAAAATAATGCGTAAACAATTTGACATAAACAAATTTAATAATATATATTCGAAAACAAATGAAATTGATGCCGATGCTGTGCGGGATATATGTCCTTCTTTGAACTGTTTCTTATGAAAACAGAGTTTCTAGTTCACTTCCAATACTTATTATTCTTTTAATTTTATTATTTTGATCAGATTTCATTTCGTGGGCAGTTGCTTTTGTTTCTAGAAATGATTTAATTATGTCGTCTGATAGATAAATATTATTGTAGCTTTTATGCCAGATTTTACTCAAATTGTTTGTAAATTGTAGTAGCTTTGATAACTTTTTGTTTTATAAAATATACATTCTGGTTATGACTACCGTATAAAAAAGTTGCGATTTTCCTCAAAGAAATTTACAAAATTAAATAAAATGTTTCTTTTCTATGGGATGAAAAAAGGTTTCCCCTCATCAGTCATTTGATATTAGTTCTAATATATCCATTTTAATAGAAAAAATGAAGAAAACATATATTTTGTGAATACACTTTTAAATTTTTTTTAATCGTTTAAGACACGAACAAGAATGTTCTGCTGCACAATTAGTGACTGCTGTGAATCCATTACAGTTCAAGTATTTTTGTGGATTTGTTAAGAGCCGGAACACAAAATTTCATTGATCCGATTCAATCTGAAATTGGGGGCACAATGCAACCCTTGTTGAAAATTTAATCTTTATCTTTATCTGAACATTTTAATTTTTTGTCTTTTGTAAATGCCAAACTTTTTAACATCAATCCAAAAATTGAAAAAGCTGCCATGAAAGCTTCCACTTCCGGTTTACAAATTTCCACCAAATTTTGCAAGCATCTCCCAAATAATCGAACAAGGTTAATTACGAAGGTCAATTCCGCATAGTCAATTCAGCTGGACTGTAGAGATGCCGAATTTCGTTAAAATAAAATTTTCGGCACATTTTAAGTAAATTAGAAAATTAGTTAGAAAATTAATTTACAATAATTTTAGTTTTAATCGGTTTTTCGTCTATATTATATACTTTTCAAAACATTTGTAAAAGTCGAAAAGGCACCTTTGGAAGCTATGATTTCCAGTGCACCGATTTCGACCAAAAATCACTGGGATAACATAAATGACCATAAATCCAATCTTTCTCAATAAGTGTCGTTACTAAACACCATTTGCGAGAAGTTTGAAAAAATTTGAAGATGCTGAATAGGCAACGTTATTGACTGAAGATCTTTCTCAACCACAATCAGGACTGGTTGTAGCAATAAAAGTTGATCAATCAACTGTTCCAAAACATTAGAAACAATCGAAATGTTTCAAAAAGCTATCAAATGGGTCCAATATGAATTAAAATAATGAGACCACGAACATCGAAAAACCATTTGTGAAGTACTGCTTCAAAGTCAACAAAGAAAAGGTTTTGTGCATCGAACAGTTACTGGAGTAAACAAATGGATTTTTTATGAGAATCCCAAATGCAAAATATCTTGGGTGAAGCATGGTGGAGCTGGTCCATAGCGGACCAAAACGATATATTCATTGCCATAACTTTATGCTTTGTATTAGGTGGTCTACTCAATGCGCCATATTCAACAGACAAAGCTCCTTCAAATTATTACTTATTCCGGTCGATGTAGTCGTCTCTTTCTGAACAGCAGTTCAGAGAATCCGTAAATTGCATAAAAGATAGTGGAAAGTTGTAGTTGAAAATATGCAGAGGGAACATGAAAGTACAAATAATTCTTTCATTTTCTAAACAGTCAAATGTGTTTTATTTTAATAAAAAAGGGCGGAGTCATACTCACATACTCAATATAAAAAGCTTCAGGATGATTTGCATCCCGATTAATCAATCCGTTTGACTGAACAGGGCCGAATTTTTGTTAAAAACAGTTTTTTTTGTTGTTAAAAATCGTTTTTTCCGCTTAAATTTAGTAAAACTTATGTGGACCAACCAGTATTGTTGTAAAATTAATTTAGGCTATTTTAGTTCACGGTGCGGTTTTCTCATATAAGATACACTTTTTAAAATATTTGCAAAAAACGAAAAAGCTGCTATGGAAGCTCCACTTCCGGTGGATCGATTTCAACCAAAAATCACTGCAATCTCCCAATTTATGGAACAATATTAAATATTGTTTCATCCCGATCAGTCAATCCTACTGGGATGTAGAGAACTAAAATACACTTAGTTTGCACGACCCTACACACCTACAGACACCTACAGTTTTTTTAAAACTACTGTTTTGTCTTCCGCTACTATAGTTTTTTTTTTGATATTTTGCTAATGTTGCTATTTCGTTCGGCATCATGAATGGTAAAAGGCCAAAGTCTATACAACGAAATTTTCAATTTTATATCAAGCTGAACGAATTTTGTTAGCAGTTCAGCAACATAACAAAGCATTGAAAAAACATATTTGGCCTTGTATATTATTGAATGTGTCGGAGTTACCCTATGTATCCGTTTAAACAAAAAAAATTTTACTAAATAAAATAAAAAAAATTATAAAAGTATTTAAATTGATAAAATAAATAGTTTTTTTGTAATACATTTATATTTTTGCATCCGAAGAGCTCAAACGGAATCAGATCAAGAATCAAATTGTTTCGTCTAAATGATATTTTTATCCAAATCCGAACTATAAATTGCGATAGTTTGATCCCTACTTTTAAATATTCTTCACTTACATTGTCATTAACAGAGTTATTTACTAAAATAAGGGTGGATTGTGAAGGCTCGATATGCACCTGTCTGAACATTTTCTTCTAGATTGTTTTGATCGTTTTAATTGGATCGTATTGAAACCCCGAAAATTATGCCCCTATTATGGTTCTCGCCTCACCATCGCTTCACCAGTCTTTCGCCGTGATAATCAGATCCGTGTGAACAGTATTTTAGTATTATGGTTGTCACCTTTATTTTGGCGAGTGAGAGTATGCGTCGCCGCATTAGTTTTTGTTGTTATTTGTTTTTATTAAGTTGATTGCACTGTTTTGTTAGCAGTTTTGACAGTATTATGTGAGTGTTTTGACAATTCGTTTTGAAAACATGTAAAAATTTTCTGTTTAAAACCTAATAAAATTAAAAATTTACTAATTACATATACATATATATCAATTCATTAATAATGATCAGTAGTACTGATTTATTTTTCCGTGGTGAGAATGAGGAGCAAAATATAAGAAATGTGGCACACATCAGAAGAACACTGCGAAACAAATCGGATCCATTTACGCTACCCGATGGCAAGTATGTTATAATGAATTAAATACATCAATGTACACAGCTTCTAAAAATATCCTTAAACATTTTAGATTTACAAGTATTTTCCGGATCAACAAAAAATGTCTTCAATATTTATTAAAAGAAATGAATGACAAATTTTCACAATCGTATCGGACCTGTAGTATCCCCCCAATATTAAAAATATGTGCAGCCTTACGGTTCTTTGCTTCCGGGAGCTACCAGCAAAACGTAGGGGATGATTTTAATATTGGCATGGCCCAACCAACAATTTCCCGATGTATTAAGGAAGTAGTAGCAATGGTGGAGAAATATCTTTGCGCGAAATGGATTAATTTTGGACAAAGCGAAACCGAAAAATTAAATTGTAAAGTTTCGTTTATGACAAAGAATGGTTTTCCAGGAGTGATCGGATGTGTGGACGGCACCTACATTAAAATAATTGCCCCTAAAAAAGAAGAACGACATCTTTACTATAATAGAAAAGGATATTATAGCCTAAATGCAATGATAGTAAGTATGAACCATATCATCTGATTATATTATAATACTATAAATAATTTTTTGCTATTTTACAGATCTGTGATCACAATTTAATTATAAAGTGCATCGATTCGAGGTATACCGGATCAAATCATGACTCGTTTGTGTGGAATAATAGTGACATTAATAAGATTTTGGCTCAGAAATATGCTAATGGAGACCGCAACAGCTGGATTCTTGGTAATAAACTTATATCACATTATGGTTGAAAATGTATATTATTTTGAATTATGTTACAGGTGATTCAGGTTATCCATTGTCGCCGTACTTAATTACACCATATAAAATGGCTTCACCCGAAAGTCGACTAGCGAAGTTCAATAAAATACACTCTTCTGCCAGGAATATTGTAGAGAGAACGATCGGATTACTTAAATCGCGGTTTCGTTGTTTAATTGGAGCGCGAGAGCTACACTATAGTCCGGATCGGGATAAGGCCAAACAGATCACCAATACATGTTGTGTACTACACAACTTGTGTAGATTTTATAATGTTGAACATATAGAAGACGAAACTGACATCAATCAAGATATTGTTGATATTCAACAAGATCAAGACACGGCATTAAATAATTTGTCACAAGAAGGAAATAAAATAAGAGACGAAATACTTAATTCTTTATTATAAATATTTTTTTTAATTCAAAATAAAATTCATTTTAATTCATTATAAAATTCATCTTAAAAATATTAGAAATTCAATAAAAAATGTATGTTGTATAATATATGTTATATTATGTTATTATTCAGTCATATTTCGAATATGTATCACAAAAACATTCTGTGGGGCTTAAAACACTATTCATCACAGCAATATTCATCACTACTATTCCAATCGCTCTCAGTCCTGCCTAACTTTCTTTCTTCTAAATGCAATTGTCTTTGCTTTATTTTAATTTTCTCTAGAGCCAGCTTATTTCTATAAAGTTCATTTTGTTGTTGTTTATCGAAGTGCTCTTTCATTAATTTCAATTTTTTTTCTTGGATTTCATAATTTTTTTTTTAGTATAATGTTGTAAATTGTAACTGTTTTTCTCAATTTTCCTTAATAAATGTACAACTTCGTCTTGTGTATGTGTTTGTTGTTGTAACAGTTTCAATCTTTTCTCTTCTGTTATTGAAAAGTTGCTTGTATTATCTTTTCTTTTTCTGGCTACATCGGCTATGTTGTTCTGCGTGCTAGTTGTAATAGGTGTGCTAATATCCGAGCTTACAGTATTAGGTGAATTAATGTGATCAGAAGACGATAGACATGAATTACCAGCTGCATTGTTGTCTTCAACAATATCAACCGTCTCATCCAAATTTTTATCAATCATGGTATCCCGAATAGCTCCAAATGCAAGACCACTAGGGGCACCAGATTTATTTAAACTTAATATGGCATCTACATCTTTCTCTAGTGGGGTTAGCGCGAATTGGGCATTCCGACCTCCCCCTGTCGCTCGAGTTTCATTTTTTATTTTAGATATTTTTTGTTTCAAATTTCGTTTGAAATCATTCCAAACCTACAACATATATAAACAAATGTACATATTAAAAATAAAATAGTTTACACATTTTAATATAAAACTAACCTTTCTCCATTCTAATTGCTCTCTTATTGGTGGCCCTAAAGAGTTTAATGTCGCAGTTAAATCTTTCCAAAATTGATTGACGATTTGTTTTGATTTTCCCACATTTGGAAATTCCCGAGCTATATCTTTATTTTCACCCATAAGTTCAACCAATTTTACGAATTGGTTGTTATTTGTTATTTTCTTTGGCTGGATCTAATAATAAAATAATATACACACACAAAAAATATATATACATCTATATAATACATATATAAAATTGGTAAACAAATTATTCATAAGCATAAAATTTTTTGAAAATAACTTACATTATCACTGGTAGCCATTATTTTTTATTTGTACTATAACCTTCAAAAACTTTATTACATTATTTATTATTACTTTATTACTACATTCATCACCTAAAAATTTTAGGCGATCGTTTTTTACACATCACTCTCTCACATCGCTCTCACGGCGAGAATCATAATACCAAAATATAAATGCGGCGACTCACCGTCGCCTAGTGACGCGTAGGTGAAAACCATAATAGGGGCATTAATATCCCAAAAACGGAGAGAACTAAAAATTTTGATACTGAAAGGAAAAATTTCGAAATCAAAATCGTTTCTCGTAGTAAAATTTTTCAGTTGCTTAATTTGATATCGCTCATCATTGGTACACTGCCAGCCCAATGTATATTTAAACAAGTTTATAGAGCCCTAGTATTTGCCCCCGAGATTTAAATAAAAAGCCCCTTGGAGAGTTAGGCAGGAGGAAGCGCAGTGACCTCCTGCTTGCTTGCATCAGAACTACCTAGGCCATTAGCACCTAAAATTCTACATAAACTCCTCCTTAGTTTATTACTAGTTTTTGTACACCGTATCCATTACAATATCCTATTTTGCTAAAAAGTATCTTAGGATTTCAAATTTTGAGGTTAGTTTTTTTATTTTTCAGTATTTTAATTTTTTAATATATCAAAACCATCCCGAAAGCATCGAACAGTACATCGTTGATACGATCATATGCATACCAACTATTCGAATGAAATTTTAATGTTTAATCACCAATGATGCTTTTTGGTCACATTCAAACCACAACATGTATTAGCTCTTTATTATAATGAAAACCATATTGCGAGCAAACAAGTAAAAGAACCACCAAAGTAGATGAACTTTGAAATTGTTTAATGAAATACAGGGTTATTCCGGATTAAATAGCCGGATTAGTTTAATATGCGTAGATGAGTAGATGAGATTACTAAAAGTTGGTAATAGTTGGTTTCGCAGTGTGTGACGAGAAGTCCGTGAAAAATTCAGATTCCTCTTAACTCGCAATAAACTGCCACCAACTTCTGGTAATGTCATATACTACCATAAATTTTAATATATGAACTGTTATTTTTGAAAGTGGTATAAGTCCATTTTTTCATGTATCGAGATATTTAAGGGTTTGCATTTGAATTAATTTAAAAATATTGGCAAACGTTAATTAATTCGAAATGTGTTTAACACTTTTACATTTTTTTAAATTTTATTATGAAATAATAATTATTAAAAATATTTAAAAAATAAACGTGTTTTTTAGGTCGAAATGGACTTATACCACTTTCAAAAATAACGTATTATAAGAAATAAAAACAAGAAGAAATTTATGTCCATATTTTTATAGACATTAGCTTCACTGAAAGAATTTTTTAATGTAAAGAATTATATTAAATAATTAAAATGAGAAGTAGTATTAAACGTAAAAAGTAAATCAGTAATAAACGGAATATTCTGGAATATGCTTACCTGCGACGCAACTCGTTCAATTCTTAACCGATTATGATGGGATTGGGTATGTTGGATTGAAATGGAATTTTTAAACGATTTTTGGAAGAAGTTCTGGAATATGACCTCCTAGGACAGAAATTGGGCATTATGGATGAAATGAGATTATCAAATAATTTTTGGAAAAAGTTCTGGAATATGGCCATATGGATTATGCGCTCTTGTATTACAAGCACCTCAAAAGTGTAAATTTTCACTTGGTTGGTTCTGAAGATCTTATGATCTTAGAAGGCAATTTATTCCATGTTCCCGTGAACAGTTTTCGAGGTCGTTGTTGATAAGAATAATATAAATTTATCCGAGCCCTTTGTGTAGGGTCCATAACATCAGGCTCCCCAAAAGGGAGCATAAGTAGTTGATCTTCCGCTCATGGGTGGATTACGTACTGGCGATATATGTTAAAGCATCCAGCCTTACCGGAAACATGTTAGCATCATTAGCCGCTTGCTTCAAGAAAAACGGCTGCTTATTATCGAGTTCCGCCCTAGTTTAAATCACCGAGTTTCATGGCGATATTCCAGAAGTTCTTAAACAAATCATCTAAGAGTTTTTTTTCCATTCGACATACCCCATCCCATCATAATCGGTTAACAATTGATTTAGTTCCGTCCCAGATGCCCATATTCCAGAATTTCTTCCCAAAATCATTTAAGAATCTCATTTCCATTCAACATACCCAATCCCATCATAATCGATAACCAAAAAATGGAAAATAAAAAAATTGTCCGTTAAATCGAGGTTCGTTAAATCGAGCGTCCGTTAAATCGATGTCCGTTAAATCGATGGTTTACTATACTCTTTTGCTTTAACAATCAATAAAGCGAACATTCATTGTAGAGTGAATAGATAAAATATTTATATTATTTTCTTCATTGATCGATCGAATAGTGAATATAACTTCTTTCTACATTATTCTTCATAAGTGAATAGTAAAACAAAATATTTTTTGTTGCTTTTCATTATTCTTACTGATCAGTATTATAAATAACACTGTTCGATCACTAAAAAATGAATAATTCATTTTAACGAGCGAATTTTTGCCCATTATAATTATTAGGAATGGACTTATTCCACTTTCAAAAAAAAAGTTTTTGCGATAACATTTTATAGCCAAAATTCTTTTGCTTACTTTATAAGAAAATCGTACTCTATTGAATGTATGATTATAAATATGGAGAGAAGGTGTCTATATCTTCCTAAAATTACCGTTAACTCAATTTTTTTGAAAAGTGGACTTATACCACTTTCAAATAAAACAGTTCATATATTTCGAGTGTTTTTAGACATTGTAATCACGGCCAATAAAATATGTAGTAAATAGTTACCTTATATAAAATACGATCATTGTTCCTTATATTTTCTAATATTTAGCAGACTTGTTTTAAAAAAAAATCGCATCGAGAATTTTTTCAGAATAGATTTAACCTCAAATTTAATTATAATGGTTTTATTATTCTTACTCTAAATGCCAAAGAAAATAATACATACAACTGCTGAATGATTGTCATCACATCACAAAGTGTAACTTACCTGAAACAAAATAGAAAATGAATTTTAAAATTCAATAATAGTTAAAAAAAAATATGTTTAAAAAATTGAACATTCAACATTTTTTTCTGTAGTTTACAAAGTGCTTGCCTAACGAGAAGCAACCCCATTAAAAAAGGTTTTAATGAAGATTTTTAATAAACTGAAAGTTATTTAATTAGGGAAAATCGTTTCACATGTACGAGTACGTATTCAAACAAAGAAAAATCATATTACACCATAACTTCAAGTCCCTGAGAAAATGGCTCGAAAACATTAGCTTGCCAGCGGAAAACAAAAACTCGAGAGACAGTTTTGCAAACGCCAGAAATCTTGCAAAAGACTCCAAGATCCACAGCTATCAAAAACATGAATGGGGAACTAAGAACAATCGTGGCTCCACCAGGTGAGGAGGTATTTATGCCATACCCCATAGTAGAGGAAGTAGACGCAGCTATTAGTAGATTAAAAATGGAAAAGTACCCGGTTTCAAACGAATTTCCGCAGTATTATTAACACATGGAGAAGCTACAATTTACCTTATCTTTATGACCTCATCGTGGTGATCTGGGACCAGGAGGAACTACTCGAGGAACGGAAAACTACACTCATTTATGTATGATATTGTTGTAGTTGCCAGAATTGTTCTCCTCACCGAAAATACACCGATGACCATCGGCTACCGGTTACCACACAATAGATGCGTAAGTTAGCATGAGTAGAACTAGTGATTTGCAGATGAAGTGCAACATTTACGGAGACAACCCCCAGGAAGTGCCAAAAACTCTGCGACATTGCTAATGTATCGCAATCGCTTCTTGTTTATGCTGACGATGGGAATCCCAAAATAATTTAAATACCAAAATGACATCCAGATGCTTTTTTACCCGATCTGGATTAGTAATCGTTCTCCCAAAAAAAGTGGACAATGTAAAGCCAATCTGATTTCTGCGTTCGGTAAGCACGACTATATCAGTTTTCAATTTTATTAACACCCCAAGAATCCATAACACGGAGGGCTTGTTGCATCAGGTCAGATATGACATTCAGATGCACTATGCTCAAAACCCGGACTGTTAAAGTTTCAAAAGGTCAAACGATTTTAAAAAGTTCGATGACAGTCTTATAGGGCAAAACTCTTAGGATCAGTGTAATTAGACTTGCCAGATTTAGATCTAAAAACGACTCGACTCATTCACAAGTTAGTTATGCAACAAGAAGTCACACAAGCAAGAGAATCCGAACCACCCAATTTAAACAGTGCAAAGGAGAACATACTCCAATGCAGAACTTCGTGTGTGAATAGCCTTTGCGAAAGAAACCAATCCACCGTAGGAGCAGAAATACGTTGTTCAGTAGCAGCAGTATCGGAACCAAAAATGTTGCTACCATGAGCACTTAAAAGCAGTTCGCCAACATCTTTTTTTGGAGAAGTTAATTTTTCGTTAGGTATAGACGAAGAGCTTCTAGTCTACATTTGTCATTCTTGACCAACAATTTTGTTGAGCCTAATGATTGTCGTTTTCAGTGCAGGAAGTACGACAGCAAGTTCTATGAGCAGATCTTACACTCTTTTTGTAGTCTTATGCTCAACCAGGAAGTTACCCTAATCAGCCTGACGGTTAGTTTTATACTAGCCATATTCTTTAGTTCCGTAGTAGTTTTCCTCAACTTTTTAAGATTAGAACACCAGAAAGGTTTGTTCTGAGTTTTTTAGTTGGCAATTTTCGAACAAGCATTTTTGGATTAGCTGGACATATTCTTAGATTAGGTTTGGATTAGCATTTGGATTATACTAAATTTTTTATATTTTCCATAATTTATTTAAAAAATTAGTCTTTAATTCTGAAAATTTGATACAAAAATTCCTTAAGAGACCCAATAATTGTAGCAGTTACGCCTATTTGTTTTATAAATTTTAATTAAATTCACAAGGCCTATTATGAAATTTTTCGATACCATTTAGTCTCGATAATTTCGAAAATTTTCGTAACTTTTTGAGTATGTATTCTAACACGACACAGTTTTTTAACTAAATATGCGCCAAATAAAGAAAATCTATTTCTAAAGCGCACATTAAAATTAAAATACTTGTTTAAGATATAATTCGTCAACGGCATTTATTTAGAATGAACTCAACAAAGTTGTTACCGATGTTGTCTACAAATAAATGGTATTTTGATATATAAACAGCAATCTAAAGGCATGAACAACCACAAACAATTTCCCACAACTACCTATTTTTTTTTTATTTTTATCAAAATTTAATACAAAAAAATATTATTTTTTTTGTAATAAAAATTATTTATAAATATAATCCAATTAATTTTGCCTCTGCAACATTCACCGTATCACGCAAATTTTAATTTTATTTAGTTTACAATTTTTATTTTTTAGGTTATTGGAAATTGCAGATTAATGCTTCGTAAAAATTTTATTTTATTTACTATCACCGATATTTTATTTCATTTAAATAAATAAATTTTTATTTCGTTTTGAAACAAGATACAACAGGGTGCCTACCCACAATCTGTGATCTCAGTTCTGACAGGTTCAGTTACAACAAAACTTTTAAACGTTCTTCGGAATTTTGATAATATTTAATTCTAATGTGGCTAAATCTAAAAAAAGTGGTTTACTTCCTTCAATAAAACAGGCCGGTTTGAAAAATTGAACAGATATTCAACACACATACAGAATCAATGATGAAAACAGATTGCGCGCTTGGTTGCCTATTTCTAAGTTTTAGTGCACCATGTACACAGAAATTAGAATTTCTAATGATAATAAATGTAATGCTTTAAGGCAAAAATCAAATTTGAATTTAACAAAATATTAATTATTACGATGCATTAAATCGCAAAATATGATGAGTAAGATACCAAATAATTTATCAACCATTTTGTAACATGAACCAAAACATAAATAAAGTACATTATCAAAACATATTAAGACATCAACAATATATTTTCATTGACAACAAAAAAATAAACAACCTAATAAAAAAAAACCTTTTTCCATTCATAATCCTTTTATTTGTTTAGCTACGAGTATATATTCTTATCATGTTTATCATCTTTGAACCAAGCAAGCAAGGTACACACATATAAAATCACCTTCTTTACAAAATTTTCAATTCAACTATCAATATATTTTCATCGCTTATCCTATGTACAAACACACACCAAATACCGTTATAGAATTACAAATGATCAGGATAATAGTTTTTGCTTCATCTAGTATCTGTGTTTGTAATCGCGAGATTTAACATAATAAAGATTTTCTCAAGTTTGTCATTTTTCATCATTTTTCTTTTTAGTTTACGACGATATCCAAGTTTTATTGGTGGTAGAGAAAAAAATAACGAAAATAAATAAAATTCGAACACAAAAAATAAATATAAAAGAAACGATAAATTGGATGATTTTCCACAAAGATAACTCTATTCTTTTACTCGTAACACGTAAAAAAAACAACCAAAGCTCTTTTAACGGTATTTTACGGTAAAAAAACACATGTTGCATTTTATCACAAATTGTTTGTTTATTACGTGCTTTTTGTTGTTTGGGAAAAGGTTTTTTTTTTAGATAAATAACAATTTGTTACTATTTTCGAAATCGTTAAAGTATATAGTTTAACGTCAAAGTGTCATCGAGTATAAAGCGTTAGAAGTAAGTTCTGAAATCACGTGAGTGATAGAAGTATTTTAATTTAACCTAATCAATTGTGCTGATTTATAAATTTGTAATAAAAAACAATTTAAATGTCCCGCCCCAAAATAGTAAGTAAGTATTAAGTAGAATAATACCTAAGAGGGAGTTTACTCACTAAAAACCCCATCCAATATTGCTTTCAAAATTGAAAGAGTAATCCTATTACGAAATTTGTACGCACTACCACCCAGAGACTACTATTGAAGTAGATCGCTAAGAACGTTCGACTTCGGTCACTTTATAGTCCAAGTTGGGGCCGAGTAATTATTTTCTTTTTAAAAATTTAAAAAAAAGAATTAAGAGGGGTAAGATTTTCAGTGATGTAATTGACCGCTGCAGATTTTGATTTGTACTAATTAATTGACAAGGTGTTATAAGAGTTAAGCGCGGGTAGATATTATGTTGGAAAACACAAATATTTGTGAATAAAATTTACCGTTATTTCATATAGATTTACCGAACTTATTTAATTTTCTTCTTACCTTATCAGGATGATAAAACCAAATTTTTGGATTGAATTCGTTTGTCACAAGTCCATCCAGCCATCAACGAAACCGTCATGGTCGAGTTTGCGGATGATGGCGCTCACCGAAGTATTCGTTTTAATTATTTAATTATAACCCAATTTAATCTTACTACTATCTTCCCTCGTAAATAAGGCCTACGCGTTCAAAACGAATAATACAATCACTAGGCGCTTTATTCATATAAAACGTCCTGAGAGTTGTATTTAAAATTTGACACCAAATACGGTTGTGAAGACTTTCCTAAACTTCAGAGTTACTCTAACAGAAAATAGGTCAATTTTAAAAAATCTATGGTTCCAGGCACTTAGGATTGGCGATTATTGTATAAGTTTAACGATTTTTGAATATTCTATAGAGAATTATCGTATATCGAGTTTCCCTGAATCCTCCTTGTTTAGGCTAAATACCGGCTATCCTAACGGGAACGTATTTTGGGTTAGTCACGATCTACTCTTACAGAAAATAAATTATTTTTAAAAGACTCTATGGTGCGATTGACAATTTTTGAATAAGTTGAATTTTGATTTTGGAAGAAATTCCTAAAATACTTTTTTTTATTTTAGGAAATACTTCACGTGTATAATTAGGGTTTGGGAAACCAAATTAGGGTTTTTAAAATAAAAATACTCGACTCTATTGCTAGTACCCGGGAAACTCGACTTATTTTAATGGCTACGTAGCTTTGTAAATATACGACCTGCCACAAAAAATACGTTCTCGTGACGTGGAAGTGAGGCGGATTGTTAGTAATGACTAGTACAGTTGTTCCATCGCTTCAGTTCTTTTACCACCATGATCCTTTTAGTGAAGGATTCGAGAGATATTTGCAATTCATCATTGAGCGTACGGGTCTATTCTACTTCATCTGATAAGCTAATAATAATACCTCCGGGTTGATCTCGAGATTGTAATAAATAGAAACAAACGATAACATAATAATTTGGGCGTTCGTTCGATAATAGTTAGACTTCGAGTAGCTTTTTTTCTGAAGAAAAAGCGGTAAGGGGTACGATTTCTATAATCCGGCATTATTTTATTTCTAGTTCAGTGGCATCAAATAGCTCCTGTGATAATAAAGTATTCAATTTTTTAAACAGTTGTAACGGTCAAATGGTCAAATGTATTGCGTAGTTGTGGCAAAGGTGGCTTTCGACTCCTCCATATTTCATCATCACGAACATTGAAAATGAAAAAAAAATGAAAACTGACGTTATCCGAGTACTCAATCTAAATACCCAGGTAATCGAATAATGAAAATTTCTTAAAACTACCCGGTACACCTGGGCAATCGATACTCAACGTTGAAAACTCTGCATCAAATTAATTAGTTTTTAAATTAATTCTAATTTTTTAATTAGGCATTAACCTAATCTTAAAGGGCTTGTTTATTTGATTCAAAACAGAAAGGTGAATGAATTAAATTGTGATTGTGATTAAGATCGGGACATTTGCATCGAAAGGCATCGATTGATCTCAGTAGTATTAATGTAATTGAAAATCATAGCGTTAATTAACGTGATTCGTTGTTGCTTTATAGAACAGTTCGGATTTTGTTGCAAATCCGATTAGAGTGGTATCCTCAAAACGCAGATGCTAAACATAACATGTAACCCAAATTAATGCCTTGGAATGTACCCCAAAATCGACAAAACTTACAAAGATTTTAGTGTGGATGCGGTAAAATTTCTCTTGAAATTAATTTAGGACATGTGAATTAATTTCAATAATCGGTATAATTGAAGAAGAGACATTATTTCATTTTAAATTTGCAAAGGCGCATGTGGATGAGTGCATGTGGATATGAATAAAATGTATCCGCATAGAGGTCTAAACTCGAACCACTTTTTGTTCTATTGCATTATAATTCAACGGAATTTTAACTATAGCACAAAGTAAATGTGAATAAGAGGACTATACATTGTCACCATCATCGCCTGCTATATTCACTATCCGTGAATATAGCAGGCGATGGTGGTGACAATGTGCTACTGCGGATTAGTGATGAAGTACAAGATGATCAAGCAGGTTCAGGTTGTTGTTATAGCATTGGATCATTAATTACATGGCAACTAGATATACATGTTCGATGTTTTCCATTCTGCAAAATTCGATTTAATATCATTTAACTTACAATCAATCACAAGTGGAATAAAGCGAGCCAAACTTCAGTATTGGATTTGATATTTAATTTCAAGACCGATCCACAAAACTTGTCTAATTTGTTCAACTCATTGTTCAATATTTCGATACGATGCAATTCGAAGTTGTCCACAGTTTTAATGATTTTAGGAAAGTATTTCCCGATGCTGAATTAGTAAGTGACGTAGTTTTTGAATTAATAGCAATACTTTGATCCTTACCAATAAAACTAGCTATATCAACTACGAGAGCAGTTAAAGGCGATATTTTTGATTCAATGTTATTTCAATGTAATATGTTATCGATGTGATTTGATTTATAAAATCTAGCTGAATTAGATGGTTGACCAACGTTGCAAGATCCTCATAACAACGAATGATTAAAAAAGTGTTCCAGCAACAACCAGACAGTACACGGAAGACCCCGACTGCGCTGTCGAAATTGGAGAGCATGAGCGAAGGTGGTGCAGGCGGCAATATCCACTGCGAGAGAAAAAGAGAAAAGGAAAGACGAGAAAAAAGGAAGAGAGAAAGAGAAACAAAAAGAGAAACAGACATAGAAAGAGAAAAAGAAAAAGAAAGGGAAAGAGAACGAGAAAAAAAGAGAAAGTGTCTCATTCTCGCTTATATAATGATTCCGTTAACTCCAATATTTGTCTTATTAATGATGATTTAGAAAAAATTTGTAATTAAAAAGTTTGTAATTGTTTGGTGTAATTTGTAATAACGGACTTTCTTTAATGCTCGTAAGTCACAGTCTACAATAGTTTATACAAAAATCTATAGTACCTCTTTTCTCGATTTTTTTTATGATTGATTAATTCTTTTTATGATTGATTGTTAAAATTGGAAAAATATAAATAATATTTCCTACGAATTTATGTTGACTTTTTCTTATGTAGTGATATGAATACATAGCCTTATTTATTTCCCCTCAAACCCTTCAATGTGTGGTATACCTATTTTTTACTGAAACCCGTCAAATGACAGATTGTCTAAATAATATATTTATAGTATTAAAATAGGGGTGTTCGCGCTGAAAATCAAATGTAAAAAGAGAGAGAAAATCAAATCATCTTGACAACCAAATTTTATGCATTCGCCTGATTTTATAGCAAAGTAGAAAAAAAACAGTTTCGCTTTTTTTCTTTTTATTTTTTTTTTCAAAAAAGCAATTAAATAGAAATAGAATACGAATAATTCGACATAGGGTCTATTTATTAATTCATCCCGAGCAGACAGTGCGCTGAAAAAAAAATACTCCGTATTTTTTTATTCAACCTGGGTAATTTTACTCTGCATAATGCGTTTTTATTTGTGAACTGTACTTACACCGCGCTTACTCGGTTCTTCAAATTTTACTCTTAAATTAATGTCATTGTACGAAGAGTGTGCAAAGTAAAAAACAATTTATTACTCTATGTAGAGCAGAAAGTGTTATTTTTCCTATTACGTCATTTTTTTGTAATCGATTTAAAATTGATCGTAATAAGTTGTTTTTTGAGGGGTTCTTCTTTACTTTATTGATTCCAAGAAAACTGCAGCTGAAGCTCACCGATTGCTTTCTGATACTTATGGCAATCAAGCTTCATCGAGAGGAAGCTGTTTCAATTGATTTCATCGATTCAAAAGTGGTGATTTTGACTTGACAGATAAACAACGGCCAGGTCAGCCAAAAAAGTTTGAAGATGCCGAATTACAAATATTATTGGATGAAAATGCATGTCAAACGCAAAAAGAACTTGCAATGCAATTAAACATTGACCGATCAACCATTTCTCATCGTTTGCACGTAATGAGAAAGATTCGAAAGCTAGGAAAATGGGTCCCACATCAACTGTCCGAAAATCAATTGAGAGCACGAATTGAAGCATGCAAAAAAAAAATCTTGCTGAGTACAAAAAAAATAGTTTTTTGCATCGAATTGCTACTGGCGATGAAAAGTGGGTCTATTACGACAACCCCAAACGTAAAGCAGCTTACGTCGATGCAGGCCAAGCAGGACAATCGCAGCCAAAACAAAATATTCATTGCGATAAGGATATGCTGAGTATTTGGTGGGACCAGAAAGGTGGGGTGTATTATGAGCTGTTAAATCCAAATGAAACGGTTACAGGTGATCGCTACCGACGCCAACTGGGCAATTTGGCACGTGCATTAGACGAAAAACGGCCAGCAATAGCGAACAAAAAGCTATAGAGTTTTGGTTCTTGATGACAATGCCAGACCACATCGTGCAAAAACTGCTCAAAACAAGGTAGAGCAACTCGGTTGGGATCGGCTTGAACAACCTGCGTATTCTCCAGACCTTGCTTCTGGCTACCATTTGTTTCGATCAATGCAAATAGGCCTGGCTGACGTACGCTTCCGAAACGCCGGAGAAGTGCGAAGTTGGATCGATGGCTGGATAGCTGGGAAAGTTGAAGGCTTCTTCAAACGAGGAATTCACAAGCTTCCCAGGAGATGGCAGGAAGTCATAGCTAACGATGGCGAATATATAGGATACAATATACTGTATCGGTATCTTTTAATAAACATTTCTTTTTTATAAAAAAAAGTCTAAAAATTAATTCAAATACCCAATAATTTCTCAAATAGGGAACAAATTTATTCAAAACTGCCAATCCTGTTATAAGCCTGATGCAAATATTATCATCGATGAACAATTATTCCCAACAAAGGCTAGATGTCGTTTCACACAATGCATGCCGAAAAAAACCGCCAGACTGTTGGCATCCAGATTTGGTTAGTATCGGAGGTAAAAAGTTAATATCTAATAAATGGGTTTCCGTACTTAGGCAAAGATGAAAACCGATCATCAACGGTACCACTAAGTGAGTTCGTAGTCCACAAACTCGTTGAACCGTATCTAGGTTGTGGAAGAAATATTACGGTAGATAATTTCTCCACGGGCATACCCCTTGCAAACAAATTGCTTGTAAAAAAAACGACTTTGGTTGGTACTATGCGGACAAACAAAAAAGGATTGCCAAAAAATGCAAAAACTAGAAAAATAATATAGAGCGCTTTTCCACACTCCTTTACAAATTTGACTCTGGTACTTTGACTATTTATAAGAGCAAACCCAATAAAAAAGTACTATTATTGAGCACAAAACATAAATATGTGTGATATGATAAGCGTGTCTCAGAGACAATCACATTTTACTAAGACTAAATTTGGAGTGGATATAGTAGATCAAATGGCGATGAAATATAGTGTGAAAGTGGGGTCACGAAAATGGCCGCTTCAAGTCTTTTATAGTATAACATCTTGGACTTTGCAGCTATCGACGCATGGATACTATATAAAGAAACTGCTGGTATAAATATATCAAGAAAAAACTTGAACTTGCAAGCGAGTATAGTCATGAGCCTATGATGACTTCCCATCCCTTATCGGCAATACAAAATAATTTAAATATACGCAAATATTGTCAAAATGGATAATGCAACAAAGATAAAACTAACAAAATTTGCGCTAAATGCAAGAAGCATGTTTGTGGCAAATGCATACCGGAAATTGAATTAATCTGCAAAAAATGTAGTTTGTACTTTTATTAAAGAAATTTTAATAAATGAAATTTTGTTGTAAGGAATAGAAGACTTCTTATTGCACCCGTCAAATGACGGGTTTCAGTAAAAATAGGTATTTACTCAGCGTTATAAATCTAGTATTAATTAACTTTTTCTAGATAAAACGCAAAACGGTATTTGGTATAGAGTAGTCTGTATAAAGTTCTAGAGTTCACTGATACTAATTTTAAAAGCATATTCCTTTCACATCTTCTTCCACATTTTATTTATTATGATGTTGTTTAACTTGGAGGATTGCAGGAGATATATATGTTCAATGATTGTACTCGATAAATCAAATTTGATTACTGTCTGTAGTTTGGTTGACTTTGATGAACGTCGTGGGTCCTTTAATTTTTAAGCTTCTTACGACTAAGCAACCTATCTATTTATATAATAAATTTTCAGTATGTCCTATTTTTTAAATTTACGATTAGTTTACTAACACATTTAATAATTTAATAATAAGTATTTAATACCAAACAAAAAATATCATAAATTAAAACCAAATTGAAAAAATAGCTTTCAACAATCAAACTTTCTTTCTTAAAACTTTTATAAATTTCTTGTTGCATTTATACTAATTGTAATATGACAGATTTTCCAACTGGCAAACTACATTTTATTTGTAGTGATAAAATGATTTCCATAATATTTTCCTTACATAAATCTCTTTTTAATCAATAACTTTATTTTGTTGAATGAAAATACAATTTGCATATAAATAAGCCAATTAAAATCTGATTTACTTTTTTCTGCGATAGTTTGGGGCAATTGAAGTGTAACGACAATTTAACGCCTTGCGTTATTTGATAATATTCGATAAACAATAAAGGAGTGAATTTGCTTTTTCTTGAAATATGCGTGTTACCACCTCTAAAAGTACCTAAATCAAAATAGATCCCAGATGCAAGGTTTATAACGCCTATTCAAAAAAAAAAAAATAAAAAAAATTCTCTATTGAGAATATGATTTTTTAATCTAGTGCTTGCATTGTATCAGGTGTAAATTGCACAATTATACATGGAAGCAAAAACGGTGCACGTATAGGCATTCCACTCGATTTATATGAATAAGATTTTTTATACAGAAGGTACAGCTCATTCCTTAACAAAAGCAGAAAACGAGTATACATATTTCATGAACAATTTATTGTGCTTTACCAGTAAAAAACTAGCAAAAGCTTAGCGACAACGAGAGGAAAAAATCAAAAAGCGTCGAAAAACAGAAAATCATGAAAAATTTATTGTTATTTTTGCAGTGACATATAAAATAACAACAAATTTTTTTTACCGAATCACACAATTCATTTTTATTTTAAAAAAATTTCTGCATTGGGTTTGGTAGTGTAAGCTGCAAAAAAGCTATACATTTGATATAGAAAAGTTTCTATAAATTTTTTTTTATTGGTTCAATGGATGTGGGAAAATTGGTTTTCAAATTAATTTATTGTGTTTACAGTTTTAAATAAAATTATGACTTTGGATTTAATGCATTTAGTGATTTAAAAGCGATTTTAACCATATCACCCATAATGCTACAAGTGCAAAAGCACTATAATATGTATATACCGTTATAAAAAAACAAACAATGTTATACATTTATTATTTTTTATTACCAGAGTAAACAAAAATTAATCAGCCATTGGTAACAATAACCACGATCATCAATAATAGAACAAAACCCAAATCTACAGTATTGCAAAAAAACTATCAATCAATATATTTATAATTAATATATCAACAATATGTCACGTGATATCACATATTATATATAACAACAACAAAAAATCCTCATATGTAACATATATACTCAGTGTACATATAAATTTATGTGCAAATTTTCCGTTTTTCACTTTATAATTTTTGTTTCGTATTTCGATACATTACATCATAAATTTTTCTTGATTTTTCCCATTTTCAATCATTTAACAGAACGAACAAAATGAAAACGGAACACAAAAAACAAGAAAGAACTGTAATTTATTTATGTAATAAAAATGGAAAATTGAATGTTGCAAAATCTTTTTTGGTTTTCTTGTGAAAATTTTATGATTTCATAAAAAAAAGCACAACCAGAACCATAAAGAAAAATCTTTGGTATTGCATTTGAATAAAGATTAGATAACATTTTAAAATCATGTAATGTATACAAAATGAAAAAGCTTGGAAAATGTGATTTATATTTGTTTCATATATGTATCTGAATACATACATGCATAAACGGGTGAATAGGAATGTAAACTACACTGATGATTTTTTATTATCTTTTGTATCGAATATTTATACATATTCAAAGTTTTTCTACGAAATATAGCTAATTATTTACTTACATAATTTGTTACGACAAAAGATAAGGAAGATAATTTACATTGACTCCGGAAGGAATACTATCAAAAATATTTGTCTAGCGGAGTGAATTTCAGTAAAACAATTAGAAGGTATAACGCAAGTCAAATTGGTTTCCGGCTAAAATTCCCCATAAGAAGATTAATCAATCAAAACAAGTCTTATTTGACTGAGATTCATTTTCGGTTTTTGACTGATTTTCATTTGAAAAGTCAAGGCAGAGAAAAGTCAGCCATGTGAATTTCAGACAAAATTATCATTAAAAAAGTTATAAATTGGTTTAGCGGTTATACTTATTCGTATTCTCCAATTAAATTTTTGGCAAATTTTAAAAGCCTGTTAATAATAAATCTGCTAGTCTGCTACTTTGATTTCACAGAAATGGCATTAAAAAAGCAATACAAATCGCATGTCTTAATTTAGTAATGGACAGTCTAATCAAACAGTGATAAAGAGTGAATAGGTGTAAGAATTGTAAACGGTGTAAATAAATAAAGTTTGGAAGTCGCACATATCGAAAATCTATCTCTTCAAAACACATTGCTAACTGATCGCATATTCGCTTATCGAAAACACAAAGCGACACGAACACACAAACAAAGAAGAACAACTAAATTAAATTTGATATCGTTCAGTTGGTCCCACAACAATATGAAAAGTGGCACTTATAGAGCCACGTCAGCCCAAGATTTGACTTCAATATTGCAATGGCTTACAATGCAAGTAAATCGCCAGCTAATATCAAAGCAGAAATCGGGCTACAGCTGGTGTATCATCAATACGATGTATCATTAAGTCATCCAGACATCTTAAGCAACGGAAACCTAAAAATACACCAATTAATCAGCATAGAAAAGCAAAACGACATAAATTTGCTAAGACTACAATGTCGAGGACTAACGAATGGAAAAAGATCGTGAGCTCCGATGAAAAACAATTTAATTTTGATGGCCCGGATGGTTTTCATTACTAATTTCATGAGTTAAGGAAAGAAGAAAAATTTCTCGATATGGACATCACAGAAGAGAAGGCGACATAATGGTCTGGGAGTAGTCTGCTATTATGGAATTCCAGAATTAAGTTTTGAGACATGCAAAATGACCTTGAAGTCATACAAAAATATTCTGGAAATAATTTTAATGTTATAATTGTTTTGGGCCGATTCGATGGGTTTATCGGCACTATAATGCCCCGATACATACAGCAAACATCAAATTAACACCAGGATCAGAAGTCAAAACGTAGACCTTTTATCATGGCCACCGTATTTGCCGAACTTAAACATAATGAAAAATGTCTGGGGATGGTTGGTGAGAAAAGTGTAGGAGAACGGGGCACAGTTGAGTCATAAACAATCACTAGTTAAGGCAATTAAAACAGTTTCATTAAATTATTTACAATCACTGTATGATTCAATGACTAACCGAGCTTATAAAGTGATTTCCAATAAAGGGACCTCTACGCATTATTAAAAAACCCAACATTTGAGATAAACACATGTCCATTGAAGAAAATATTTTTTGGATCATTTGTATTTATTATACATTCTCTAACACATTTTCAGAGTAAAAAAAATATCAATTACAACAGCAAAGCCTGCTAAGGAACAAAAGCATACCAAAAATAGCTACTTATTCTTAACAACCTCGGTTTTTACCGGACAATAAATAATAAATCATAATTAAAGACATAATAATTAAAATTAAAGTGCGGAATGATATTTTGGTGGTGTAGTTAAAAAAGAAAAAAATATGTGCGAGCGCACGTACCACGTCGGCAACAATAGTACATAAGAGCGACGGATAGTACCGCTACACTCACGCGGTTTCACACCACCTAACAGCAAAATTTGTAGGCCAATTTACTCCCGAATGGCGATTGTGTCCCACGAAGGAGCTAGACAGCGGCAATAATGACAGCTACAACAACAATGGCAGCAGCAACAACATATTATTTAGAGCGGCAACAACTATAGCAGATGTAGCAACATCGAGCGAAATAGCAATATGGCCGCGAGCAATTTTTATTTTTCATTCATTTTTGTTATTGTAAATAGCACGTGAACAAAACGATCTTATTGACAATCGCTGTCCCCACGCGTCGAACATGCAACTCCCATGTACGCCACAACCATGTCATCTGTCGCTTTCCTCTTGTGTGGATCATGCAACTACCATGATCTATGAGTTAGCAAAACCAGCCCACATTTACAGTGATCAACACCTAAAATTCAAAAGAAGTTCTCGGAATTTCAGGACTACCTGGTTCCATAAGTGTCACTTTCAACTCGAAATTAAACTTTTAAACCATACTCCTTCAATAGAAGTTTTCGGAATTTTAGGAATACCTGGTTCTATGAGTCTCAGTAGTTTAAACTCGAAAACTATCGCTTTTAAGCAAACTATTTCAAAAGCAAAAAAATTCGAAAGTGTTACAACATTCGATTTTTTTTTGGCGATCATAGTGCCATCTATAAAAAAATCGCATACATAACAAACATACGTAACATTTTGAATAATACTCAAAAAATCTGAATTTGCAATAAATGGGTTGCAGAAGGTTTTAGAATTTTGACAAAATCTCGGGTAAATTTGCAAAAATCATACTTTTATAGAGAGTAAACTCAATTTTTTTTCAAAAAAGAGTACTAAAGATGCGTTTTACAGAAATAATTTATTAAAGAAACAACACAGCCCAGAACAGGGAGTAAATTCGCTTTTATAATAAATTTTTCGATAAATTTGGCCTAGGAACAGTCTAAATGTGCAAATATGTAAGCCTTCCATAGAAACATTGAATGTCACGATTCACTTTCATCCTAACCTCCATTAAGGGGATCGGAACCAAAATTTGGTTCCTAAGTATTCGATATGGGAAACGCTACGAAATTTTAAACAATTTTAAACATGTTTTCATTATTTACATTTAACATTCATGGGGCTGTGTTCGTAAACTCTTGAATTAAGCTGCTCAACGTTGCAACAAGCATTTAAAAAAAATAACTCGATATATTTGATGGTTTTTTACAAACATGTGCCGAAATTTAAAAAAAAAAACATAACCTTTCAGGAGAGCAAAAAAAAATTAAACGCTTCCGTATTTAAATTTAGTTTATTAAGCTTCGACACAAGAAAGCATACAAAAAAGAAAACCATTCTATTTTCAAGGCAAAGGAAAATTCAGGTAACAGGACCGGATCTACCGAGTAATCTCGAACCTGAAACTAATAACCTTTTTAACTACCTTCTTCGTAAAAAAAAGTAGGCATACATTTAGACATTTAGAGGAATACGAAAGTATTGAAAACGACAATGCGCTGGATAGTGCTAAAGTTGCGCAGTTTGCAAAAGGTGCAAAGGTGAAATTATTTTAGACGTTTAGTAAAACGAAATGAATATTGACGTTGAAATAATGTCCAAGTCTTCAAATATTCGCAACGTAAAAAACTTTTTAAAAATTGCATTAAAATTTTACTTGCTCCAGCGAAACGATGGAAGCTAGTGGAGCTAGCTAGGGTAATGTTTTCCCACTCTATCGACAAGTTCAGTATAGTCACTACCTTGGAGCTAGCGGCTCAAAAGGGTTTCTAAAAGTTATAGAAGACAAACCGTATTGAGATAAAATTGAAAACGTAGAATGTGTTGGCCAGGTTCAAAAAAGGATGGGCAGTAGACTAAGGCGAAGTTCAAAACATCTCATCCTAAACTTTCAGATAACAGGCTTTATAAGAAATACTGTATGGGCACAATTTCACCTTATATCAACGAATTATGAACCGTTTCATAAATTATGCAATCCTGAATGGTTCAAATATTTGAAATGGAGAAAGGGAAAGATTATGACCATGACAAGCACTTTTATTTGCCGACACCTGTATAGCTTCAATACTTTGAATGGCTCGACAGACTTGAATCTGTATTTCATGATGCCGACTCCTATTATAATAATAGCAACATATCAAAGTGCAAAATTTTACTTTAGTTGGTAATTCAGTCAGGTAAATTTTGCACTATATTCCTATGGTGCGGCGAATTCTAAAAAAATTCTGTACAGATTTGGCTTAATGAAGGAAGAAAATAATAAAATAATATTTTACAAAATTATGTATGTTCATTTTGTGTAATTACAAATAAAATAAATCCTTCAAACATGAGTGGACCAGTCAGACTTTCTCTACTTTGGAATAATACATTTCAGGGACTTCGGAAATGAGTCTAGAATTAGAATATGAAAAAGAAATCCATTTTTTCATATTTTTTAGTTTACCCACCGGACAAGTGGTGCAGTGGTTAAAGCTTCGGCACTTTGACCGGGAGGTACTGGGTTCGAATCTCATTAGAGGCTAGATGTAAATTGAATGTTCATCATCGATTACAATCGGTGATGTTAATAAACACAACTAAGACCCTCTGATCTGAGTGCAGAATTCAGCGCCGGCCCACCTTCCATGTCAATGTACTACAGGTTGAAATGGAGCTTGCAATGCGCAGGTGGTATACTGTAGTTGTGTGAGTAGGTGAATGGGTTAATGATGTGGCGTGAATGCGTGGTATCACAATGGGCCAAAAATGGCCTAAATGTCAACCACTGAAACCTAACCTAGTACCGACCGCCTTCGGGGATTTGAACGCCTCATTTTTGAGGTTACATACAGTCAGTTTATTTTTAATTTCGGATTAATTTCCTTTTTGTTACGACCAGCAGCCTTATAACGCGATCAAATAAAATAATTACGAAATTAAAAAAGATCAATAACTTTCAACATTAATTAAGAAATAAATAAAGGTTTATAAAGTTAAACAATAAAGTTATTCTTAGTATATGCTTTTAAATCTCATGGCATGTCCTGTCAGAGCCATTAGAAATTCTTATATTTTACTATGGATATTTTTAGGGTCTCAGCATTGCATCAATATCGCTTAAGTTCATGGCGTAATGAATTGACTACCATACATCGGACGTGTTATTTAATAATAAATTTTAAATAATAATTTTTAATTTTAATTACTGTGATTAATCCAATAATTTATTTTACTTGGACATTAATAAATAAGTTTGCAACAAACTATAAATGTGTGTTGTGATATAATTAAATAGTGCTATAATAGTAGATTCCTCTCTATAATAGTAGTAGTTTTATCGCCTATTTTTTGGCCAAAGGGTGTCTTAGTTCGACGTGTTGTATCCAGAGATAATAGACTCGTACTGTAATTTTTCCTTTTGCTGAGAAGATCAACAGCTAAACAAATATTTCCATTACAGTAAATTATACAGCGACAATCATTCATTCACCACTTCCACCTTTGTAAAATCAGTTTTGTATTAAATTGTAAATTTTATAATTTGTATACCTTGCTTTCTAATATTTTTTTGTATTTTAGGTCTTTAACCAATTCTATTCTCAATCTGGACTCATTGCAGGTATGTTTATCAAATAACAATGTTGCGATTGTGAATCAGGATAACAGAAGTGTTAATTTTGGATTTATTAATGCTCGTAGTCTATTTTGCCATATCGATAAACTGAGAATATTTATCGATTTCAAAGATCTCGACGTATTTTGTGTCGTGGAAACTGGCTTACAAATAAGATTAATAACGATTCTGTCTCGCTGAATTGGTACGACATCTTGAGATTTGACAGAACACATAAAATGGGTGGAGGTGTGTGCAGTTACTATAAAAAATGTTTTAAATTTAAGGCTATTCATGCATCCATTTATGGTAAAACTGAAGTTTTGAAGGCAGAAATGATATTACCATCTATGACTGTACTGATTGTAGTTTGCTATAACCCATCAACTTCAGTGCAATCCGATTTAGATGATTTTCAGGAATAATATAATTAATAATTGCTTGCGATATAAATCGTAATATACTTGATAAGTCCCATAAATTTCATAATCTTTTAAAAGCCAACCATTTGGTATCAATCCCGTTCTCACCTACTCATAACCGTACATGGCTCGATCAATACATTTTCCCAGAAGCAGATTACTTTAGAGTATTGGGGTCTAGTCAACACACTTTGCCCGATATCTCTGAAAATGATTTTCTGATCATTTCTTATAAAGTCAGATCAAAGCGTGTTAAACTGGACTACAAGCTTATCCATGACTACAGTCAATTAGATTCGGAAAAGATAGTGAATTACTTTTCTCGCATTAACTGGAACTTTTTGCATGCGTCTGATAATGCCAATCTCCTCTTCAAACCATTTTATAACTCCCTTAATTATATTTATAGCAATTGTGTACCAACTAAAAAAAATAGTTAATTGCCAATCGGCTGCCCCATGGTTTAATTGTAATATTGCTAAAAGTATACTTGCGAGGGATCATGCGTATGCAAAGTACAAAAGAACAGGCGATGTGAGGAACCTAGAATTATATCGTAAAGAACGCAATAGGGTAACTAGATTGATTAGGATGTCCAAACAAAAATATTTTTTTCCTGATTAACAGTTGTATTATGCGATCTGAATTTCCTGAAATCTGGAAAATGAACACTGTGATTCCGATTGTAAAAAAGAAGAGTATCGATTCTTAGTATATCGTTCCATGCTGTTTTCATTCACTCTGATTAAAACATAGAAAATATGTACAACTATTAGTTCCGCCACGATATCTGATTTGGTAGTTTTTGACCATATATTATTCTAACCTAAAAACTAAAATCTCCCCTATTATAATGGATTACATAGCACGAATATAAAAAAGTAAACGACAGTACAATTATTATGTGACATAATTAACAAATTGGCAGTATACTCGTATTTCCATATTTCTAATAAATTAATTAATTAAATTTATTTTTTTTTTTGTTACCTATCAAAAATGAATCAAAATACTATTTTTAATATAATATTTTTCAATAGAAGAAAATATGTAATTAGAATAATAATGAAATATTATTCATCTGTTAAAAATCATACCCGAATTTAGCAATGGTACATTAATTAATTGATGATATGAATATAATTGTAAATGTATGCTTGTATCGTGTTTCTATGAAAAATTTACAAAGAGATTTTATAAAATACTTTTTTGAAAATTTTGATTTAACTTTCCAAACAACCCATAGTAAAATGGAAAAACCAAAAAATTAATTTGCAAAATGTATTGAATATTGATGTGACTTCTTTTGTATATACTCGTAAGCCCAGCAAATGATAAATCTTTTCTGTTTCATATGGAATCAAATAATTAGAAAATAAAAATAATTATTATTTGTATTTTTGATAAAGATATCCTGTATAATGGTGTATGTCTCTCTAAAAATATACCAAATTTTCAAATGTATACATAGCATTTTTCCGACTTTATATTTTCAATGATAAAAACAACAACTAAAATAATAAAAAAGGATTGATGAATGTGCTTTGAATATTTTATCAACAAATTAAAACCTATTGTTATATATTCGGTTGTAATTTTATAATATATTCATGTAGAGATCTCTGTATGCACCGATATAACACATATGAACCATGAAGCTGTTTAATTTAGAAAATGTTGTGGAAAAATCATTTTGAATTCTATTATTTCCATAATAGGAGATTGTGTGAAAATTATTTTAAATTATTATCGATATAAAGAAACGAAAATATATTATTTAATTTGACTAATTGAAATTGATCGGGATATGCTGTATATTAAAGGTGGGTGCAATTCGTATTCTGTACACACGAGTAGGTATACACAAATCCTGGTAGGATAACATTAATCATGAAAAAATTGTTCAAGATCAAACCTAATGAAATATCAAAAAGTATATTTTAAAAAAATAACATCCAAGTTGAAACAATTTTAATTCAATTTACTTCATCATACTTAGATAAATTCGTAATTTTATATATTCTTGAGGAGCTGATGCTGTGCTTTAAACATTTTTTTCTACCTCCAATGCGTTGTTTGTTTGTTTGCCATAGTACCTTATTATTTATTTTATTTTCTTAAAAAAAAAAATAAATAAAAATTAAATTGGAAATCCACCTCGAGCAAATTAAGAAGTATTTTTCTTGCTGCTACTTTCTTACTCGATGTGTATACCTACTACCTATACATAATAAATAAACAACAAGAAAATGTTTATAGAAAATTCTGTTTTTATATTTTCCCATCTTGTTAAGAAAAAAAAAGAAAATAAGAAATATAGAAATCTATCATTATAATGCAATATTGTTACCTTGTTATTTAATTTTGTTAAAAAAAAAAGTATAAAAAATAAATTCTGATCTTTTATTGTGTACTTGCCTGCCTGTGTGTTATACTCGTGTATGATGAAGTTTGAGCAAAGTTGAGCAATTTAGATGCCAAGATATGGACATTGATATATTAAGTTGAAAATTAATTTTGAATTTTCACATCTATCCCGATTTGAAATGTTTATTTTAAATTAAGCAAAATAAGAATAATAATAAAGACAACACAACAAAAGAAACAGATTTCTTCAAGAAATCTATTTCGTTGTCTTGGTGGTATTGGTATGGTAATTTTCTGTGAGGATACAATTAAATTTTTGTTATGCGCATTTATACGTAGAATCTCATCTCTAGAATTAAATGTTTACAAGATTAACAACTTATATAATATTCAAAACTATTCTTGTTCGTATTCATTGAAATACCAAGGAACTATTATATATCGAATTAAAATACTCGTTGATTAATGAGTGGTAAAGTTTTAGTCGAAAAACAATTTGCATCTAAATCAAAATATAATATTTTCGACTATCTTCAAAAATTTACGCATTTTTCTGCCACCTAGAACTTAGAGAAAATTGTTTTGCTATAAACCCAGCCAGAGATTAGGCCAAGATACCGACCGCTACTAAAGTCGACTTGGCCTATCTTAAGAACATTTTCCGTTATGTTTTTTCAAGCGGCGAAAATGTAATATCGAGGTTAGGTTAGGAATTTCCCACCAAAAATCTAGAGTATTTTATCAATGTGGGCCAATAAGAAGCCACTTCCAGAGATTACGAGAAGATATAGATAGAATTGGCCTATATTTGAGGAACATTCACTTGCGAGCGGAGAAAATATAACCTTGTTAATAGACACTTTCCACCGAAATCTGTGGTGTATTCAAGATCGATGAAGCAACTGATGCAACATACAAAGTAGCGTATATACTTGGAAAATGTGGTAAACCTTTCAGTGACTTCGAAATGATAAAGGAGTACATTGTTGAAGTAGTGGGGTGCTTAGATCCAGATAAAATAAACAAATACAAGCAATTGCCTCTTTCAACGACGATAACCGACCGACAACATGAATTAGCCTACAATGTGGCAGAACAACTTCGCACAATAATTGACTTGTGCCGAATCAATATTATCGGTGGATTCGTCCAGCGCTAAGGGAAAATATAAATTTTCTATATTTTTCCTTAGCGCTGGACGAATCCACCGATAATACTGATTCAGTGCAAGTTCTATTTTTATTCGTGCTATCACTGAAAATTTCAATTGCTATGAGGAACTACTCGCTTAGGGAGCTCTTAGTAGAACTCGCGGAATTGGTATTTATGAAAATTTTAAAGAAAGATGTCATGAAGCAGGGCTAAACAATTGAAAGGAAAACGAGGATTCATGTTTCTAATCAAGAACAATGTGCATTTAATCAACACAACCTTTGTGCTAAAGTGGCTGCCTTGCGCGACACTTTGGATAAAATAATAGGAATAGTAAATTTTATAAGAGCCAATTCGAGACAATATCGCCAATTTCGGGATGTGATTATGTCAGCCGAAGAGACATTTACCTGAGCTCTCCACCTGCCATTAACATCGAGTTACACCATTAATATTCGAAAAGTTTGCTGGTGGAGACTCGCAATACCATTGAACTATTATCATCGTTACGATCGTAGTATACAATATCGGCGAATCTTGCGATGGTATACAATATTTTGACATTTCGTAAAAATTAAAATGGCGTCAATAGCCAACAACCAATAGAAATTTTAATTGTTTTATGTTTTGGTGACATTTCGATGTGGTTTGGTAACATAAGACTTAAGTGACGCTGTTGAATATAAATAAACGAATGGTTTCCGAATGTCAAATTTATGTTACGTTTACCACACCCGACGCTATATTAAAATTTTTTTGTACTATTTATGTTAATGGTAATGATATAAATTATATCAGGTGGAGGTTTGTCTTTGGAACAACAAATCATTAAATTTTATGAAGATCAAAAACAAAATTGCTTATTATTAGACACAGAATTGTGTAGAAATGCAGTTTTTTTTGTGACATTATGTCAAATTAAATATTGCGTATCTACAAGAGAAGACGAAACATGTACCGTACATGACATGTGGCAAAAAATTCAAGCATTTCGGAAAAAAATTTCATTCTTTAAAACACTTCTATCTTGGGATATTTATCTCTGAAGCAAATTTTCCGCATTTATCCAACGTCATAAAAGAGCAGGATATGTATATAAAACATGTCAATAATGCATGGGCAGACTTTAATAGAGGAATATGAAGAAAGATTTTTCGACTTTGAAAAACATAATCACATCTATAATTGCAATTATAGCATTCGAACCACACTTAGTAGATATTTCCATGGCATCCAGCGAACTACAAATAGGACTTTTTGAAATATGCGAAGATAACATTGTTAAGTTTCTTTTTAGAGCGTTTGTGCAAACCACATCATTACTAGTTTTCTATTTATCTGCTTAATTCCAAAATAGAAATAGTGGTGTAGATACTGATGATTTACAAAAAATATAAGTGCGGCCTAATTAAATATATTCGAAATGGAAGGAAAAAGGCCTTTCTTAGTAAAAAAGATTCCCCACGTCTGACTTAAACTATCACTTGATTAAGGAGAGTTCCACTCTTGACAGTCCTATTGCAGATTCGTCAGTTACAAAAGCATACCTATACCTAACAAAGATTTATATTCTGCTTTTTTGCAAGTTAAATCGTAATCCACTGATCCTAAGTTGCACTAAAATTAGTAAAGCAAATTTTCTTTTCTGTATTAAACTTCTTGTTGGGTATTTACAATTTTATTTAACAACCTTTTCATATCACGCTAATCCTTCAGATATATTCACTCATATCATATATATCCACTCTATCAGCATTTTATGACCTTTTCCAGAGACTTCAAATTAGTGGTAAAACCATATTCAATTGCATATAGATAGCTTTTTTGCTTCGCCTTTTTCAATTAGGGTTTAAAAATTTCGAAGGATCAAGGACATATTTACTGCATGTTTGTACGAGAGAATAAAGAACACCCGACAAGCCATATTTTTAGGAATTAACATAGTTTGTTCAGGATTTAATGTTTATAATAAGTAATCGACCAGGTAGGATTCGTAGAAACAAAGCTCTCATAGCTGTGCTACGTTGACTTATGAAATCTGATGTATATCCGTTTGGGTGCGTATTTTAACCCTTTATGACAGCGAAGATAGTTCAAAAAGCCAATAGAACGGATGAAAATTAGACCTATGTGCCACATTCCATTCTCCATTAAATCGCTGGACACGTTCAAATGCTTCATGAGCTCTGTGAAAAATAGACCCATATAATGTGACCGTCGTCATCATAAAGATGTAATCAAAATACTTCGATAGGGCCACTATGGACCAACTAATTTCTAATGAATAGAATCAAATCTGCTAGCTCAACTTTAGACTTTTTTGCATTGGATACAAGTGTTGGCCCATTTATTTGTTTCTGTTTATTGGACGGAACTATTACTGAAGCGAAGTCAGTTTTCCCTCGACACGAGTGAGATAATTCTTGCGCGAACCGTTGTTTGGTCGGAACTAGAAATTTTTAAATAAAATTTGTCATTTTAAGTTTGATGAATTTCAGGATAACGTTTGATTTTAAATTACAAACTAAAGAAAATAGTTGAATCGCTATCATGGTGTTGGTGTACTAAACTAAATACAATAGACTCGCGATAACGTAAACATTATAAAACCAAGCACATTCGTTTGCGGGAGTTGATTTTTTTCATATGAAAAAATGACAAATTGGGAATCCCCGAATCGTATATTCAACTTTACTTGACTCAAATTACGCAAAAAAAACAAATTGGGAATCCCCGAATCATGCCAGAGTGCACAAATTTTAGTTCACGTTATCGAACTTTCTAATTGTCACGTCGAGTAGTACATGTAATTAAAAAATTGTTCACGTTACCCGGAATTTAGGGTATACGGCGTTCATGTTATCGCGAGCCTATTGTATTTTGTATTATACCACAGATTAGCAAATGATACATACTAACATGCCAATAGGAAAGATTCCTGCAAAAATAATAACAGTTGTGAAAATTATTGCACAAAATATAATAATTTTTATGTAAATTTATGTAACTTTATGTGGAAAAAAATGAATTCTCACCAGTCTTTTAAAAATAAATTCCAATTAAAAACAAAACAAATTTATCTCAAATTTTTAAAGTAAAAGTGAGCTTTGCTTAAAAATCACCGATTGACTTTGTGATTTCGTTGATAAAATAATGAAGTAAGAAACCGATTTAAACTGATCAACTTCCATTCAACCATAATAAAATCTAGTTAGTTAAAGTCAGGTTTAAAATATCGATAAACCCGCAGCTTTTAAAACGTTTTTCAGACTCTGTCTAAAGTCAAGATAAGTGATCAACATACCCCACACTTTACGCTAAATTTTTCTGTGATAGTGATTTGAATATTTTACTGCTAAAGTTACTAAGCAAACCAGAAAGCATTATAGAGAAACCAAAACTGACATAAAACATATTTTTAAAACTACCGTCTTTTATACAAACACTATAACCTCTATAATACCAAATATTTAATAGGATAAATAATTTTATTATTTTAGTAAAATAATAGAACGTTTTTAACGAAATAACAAAAAAATGTATTCAAAAGAAAAGGAAAAAATGTTAAACATTTAATTGAAAGAAATTAAATATATTTTCCAGCTTTTGAATTTATCGTTGGTTTGGTGAAAAGAAATAACTTTAATTAGGACACTATACAGAGTTTATTAATACTGCCATTGGTAATGAAAAGGCAAAGAAAAGTTTGTTTTATTATTATTGTAATTAAACATTAATATTTTGGTGTGGCTTGACAATAGGGTTTATTGTATAATAAAATCAGTTTCATATTTCATAGAGTACATTAGATAACAAAAATTGTATAACTTAATCACCTGTTCGATATAACGAACAAAATGGTTGCAAACACACAATAACATAATACATTTTCAAATCAATCAGTGTCTCATAATATTGCTAAAAACGCAAGTCTAAATCATTAAGCTCAAATTAGGCGAACACAACACCAGCATTACTTTTGTAATACTCCATATTTGAAAACATATCTGAAGGAAAAACCAATATTTTCTTGAAAAACAACAATTGAATGAAATGTAAACACTTAAATTACCTTTAGCAGAAAATTAAGATATTTAATATTATATAAAGTTGTTTTTTTATGTGAGTAAAATACATAAAGGAAAATGGCACAATATTCATATAGCAAATATCGTGTATCCTAAAGTAAACAATTAATTCCCTTTTATATATTGATGCGAATACATGATGTTTGTGTATCAAATTAATTATACGAATGAACCAGATCGAATTACTATATATGTTACGGTTAAAGTCAGAATAAAGGCGAACGTTCACATTTACCGGGAAATGTACAAATGCACGTACATGTTTGGTAAATGTACGATTGATCTACTTATACCTGTAAATTTAGGTAATTTCACATTTACCTGCACATTATCATAAATTCTCGTTTAATTTCAATATTAACACCCATTTTTCGATTTTTAGACAAGACTCCCATGAAAACCATAACAAATCAATGCTATTGAAGTTATCAGAAAATTCAATCTGAAAAAAGTGCACTATCGACCTCCTTTTTCTGTAGACACAACTGTATTATCGACGTTTTTAAAATAGTCGTAGAAAAATTGACTTAATTTTCTATGCTACCGAAGGTAGCCGAAAAAATCTGCAATATCAAGTTATTTTTTATCCCACAATAGTAGAATTTTTTGATAATGTTGCAGGAAATACCATGTTATTAAAGTTGGCAGAAAATTTTCCCGAAAAAAATGTGGATTCTAAATAAAAATTGGTTTCATATAATTCGCATGTTTTCAGGTAAAATGGACTGGGCGTAGTTAGATCGATTTGTAAATAGGTGGATCCCATATATATAATTTATCGTCAACACCTGAGTCAAAAATAATGGCATGTTTTATGTAGCATCATGGTCAAATAAATTAAAAGCTGGACGCATGTTTAGTGGTAATTTGGGGTGGGTGAAAAATAGACCAATTCGTAAATAGCAAAATTACATAAATTAAAAACAGTGCAGATGGTTACACGCAAAGCAGACCTATAGCCGTAAGTCCTCGATTTGGCTAGCAACTGCGTAAGGTAGGACGTGAAAAGCGAACCGCAAAAGTGTTGGGAGTGTCTGGGCCCCAAAACAGATTGCAAAGACTAAAATATTGAAACTACAAATTAATTCGGCCCGTTTTCAAAAAGTGTCTCTGACTATAATAATTTTTTTATAGTAACATCTACCTAATCTAAATCATGTATAGAATGATTTCGACACTTCAAAAATAGTGATTTCAGTGTTGAAGATAAGCCTGGCTTAGGACAGCCAAAAAAATTAGTAGACGATGAATTAGAGGCATTGCTCGATGAAGATCCGACTCAAACGCAAAAGGAGCTTGTCGGTACATTGAGGGTGACTAAACAAACAGTTTTCGTACGATTGAAATCTATGGGCATGATTTAAAAGCAAGGCAATTGGGTCCCTTACGAATTGAAACCAAGAGACGTGGAAAGGCGATTTTTTTGTGAGCAGCTGCTTCAAAGGCAAACAAGAAAGGATTCTTTACATCGGATAGTGATTGGTGACGAGAAGTGGATTTTCTACGATAACCCCAAGAAGAAAAAATACTACGCTTTGCCCAGAAAATCGTTGCCATCGGCCTCAACATCAACACCAAAGACGAACATTCATGTTTCGAAGGTTATGCTGTGTACCTGGTAAGACCAAAGAGACGCTGGAGAATACGAGGAAAGGCATGATAAAGTTATTCTTATGCATGACAACGCTCGGCCTCACGTTGCAAAAGTCGTAAAAAAATTCAAAATTGCTTCTTCTGATTACTGGTATTTCTGATGGATGCAACACGATTTGGTAGGCCACCGGGGCTTCAAACTTGGATTGCCTCAAAAGACGAAACATTTTTCCGAGATGGGATTCGAAAATTGCCTGAGAGATCGGAAAAAATCGAAGCAGCGATGGACAATATTTTATTTAATCTGTTCATTCATTATATTTTAAGAAAAAATGCATTTTTAAAATTAAAAAACGGACCGAATTAATTTGTGCTGTCAATACAAATAAAAATGTGCCCAGAAGAAAGTGTAGAACTACAAAATCAATGGTATCGTTTACTTACCACACCGTCGATTCAAGTTCGCGTTATATCGGTCGAATTATCATTCATTGGCTGCGGTCGAATAGTCGGGTAAATTGCACTTTTTACCTTTTTTTAACAGTGTACAGGGTAAATTGAAATACTGTACTAAATAGCAGGGTAATTGAGTTTTTGTTGTTGTGCGTTTGACGTTTTCTTTTTTTCGTATGTTTCCAATTCAAAAAGTAGGTCTACTAAACATAATGGCTTGTTATTTTCAAATTAAATATTTTTTTAATATTTTTAAATATTTTTCCATGTTTTTGTGTGAATAATTTCTAAACTTTTGACAACAATAATTATTTGGCAATTACCAATATACCACCGAAATGAACCCTTTAAATACTATATTTTACCCCTCGAGCTGTTTTTGCGACACATATTTACCAAAGAATTGGGACTTGAGGTAAATATGTTCTAAAATTTCAATTTACTGTACTAAACGATTTACCCGACTATTCGACCACAGCCATTATTTGTAAAGAGAAGGTAATCCGTATGATAAAGCATACTTGATACAGAAATCCTACTGGATGTGGAGGTCGAAGCAATCCGTCGAATGCGATACTGAAGAATGCAATGAATTACATTGAAATTAAAAACTACTGATTTGGCTGCCATGAAACGGTGTAACTAGTGGTCGTTCAATTTTCATTTTTATTGTGCCCACAGCATTCCACTGGATTTGTGGGGTGGTACTGTTTAATAAATCAGCTACCCTATTCCTGAATACGAATACGAATCGAAAATATACGAATTCGTATGATTGGTACTCCTGAATACAAATACGTATAATTGTAATACGAATACGAAAATGTACGATACGTTTAAAAATTTACCCTATTCCGCAATACGAATTCGAACAGTTTTTGTACGTGCATGACGGAGTTTTTGTATGATGAATATTTAGTTAACGACTCCATAGAAAAATCAAAAATATATTTGAGTTCTAAATAAAAGACATTATTTTATAATACTTTTAAAGAACTTCTTTATTTTAAAACTTAACCATGGCCGTATAATTTGTTAATTTCAATTTATCTGAGTATAAATACATATATGAATTACTCGTAGCCAATATGTACTTAGCACGTATTACAGTACATGACCGAATGAAGAACGGAGTCAAGACTCAAGAGCACTGATGCAAATATGTTATTGAAATATTTACGAAAAAACAATTTATATTTAGCTATAAAACCGATAAATTTAATCTTAAGAGATTGGAGTTGCAAGACGTCTAATGGAGATCACACCATCAGAAATTATTCGGTGGTTGAATTTTATTTTCAATCCTAACAATTTTGTCAATCACACAAAAATACAAAATATTTTATTTCCACAACACTAATTTTTTCCACTATTTATTTGTATTTGTATGTATTTCAAGTAATAATAATCCCCATATCATAACATAAGTGATGCTTATTTGAAAACCTAGAAGAAAAATAATATTATTACATCCATTTCAAGTAAAAACCAAAACGTCAAAACTCAAAATAGCGTCCAAGTTGTACAATTTTATTGAAGGTTAAACCATTTAAAACAAAAACCATACAATTACGTACGATCGTATTCAGGAATACCAAAGTATTTTTGTATCGAATATCATTTTCGTATCGAATACATTTTCGTATCGTATTCAGGAATAGGGCCCCAGGAAAAATTGATAAACATTCGTCAATATGAAGCCATTCGTTTAAAAACCGTTGATTATTTGAACCAAGTGTTATTTCACCCATATACCATAATTAGTGTGATGAACAGGTTATCCCTCAGGTCGTGAAATATCATAATGTGGTCATCAATTTGGTTCGTCGTGATTAGAAAACAAACAATTTAATTTTAACTTCCAAGGAGTAGTCACATGTTGATGGAGCACGTCGCCTTATCTGCATTTATCGTGAAATGAGCATTATTCATCATTGATCGATCCTTAACCAATTTAGATCGATGGTAGATGTAAATTTTTAATTAATTTGGGGAGTGAGCTGTGCCTGATGAATTCCCTGATTCGGTTGTTATTCGACCGGGTCGCGGTTTTGAGATATTATGCCTATATTTTCCCGCGACAATCTACAGTCTACGTTAGTGATGTTGGCCATTGTTAATGCCACTAAAGACTCAATATGTCAAACCATTGTTAATGATGTTTGACTCATCAGTTGCAGGCGAAGTCTATCAAGCCTTAGATGCATATATTGATTAGGTAATATTTTAAAACATAACATTTAAAATGTTAGTCTGATAAAATTTGGGAGTACCAACGTAATCAATTGGGATTCGATTGTAAAGTCTTTTGGAAAGTTTATTTTGAAAGTAAAACTGCGAACGTCACCGGTTGCATCGAACAAAAATTTCAAACATTAGACGAGTTAGGAGTTATTTTAACATTGATGGAAAATCAAATTCGATGGGAGTTACACCCTTATCGTGCAAAGCAATATTTCGATGTTGAATTAAATGACTTAGAAGAACCGTTTGACCAAGTTGGTAAGGTTGATGCATTGTGATGAATGAAATCGCAATTGTGACATTTTCATAAACTTAATTATATTTAAAAGAAAATTAATCTGAAAATTTTGGAAGTTTGAGTTTAACCCTTTCGAGTTCAAGCAAAAAATGTTTTCATTTTGTTTCATTGAAATTAACATACTATACGCAATTGTTTATTCTGTCCGCAAAAGGGCTAAAAGGCTTTTACAATAAGAGCCACATTAATATATATTATCGACGGCTACTGGGTGACCATCCGGCCTGATGCGGCATAGCTCCAAGACATCTTATCAATTTAATTTATAGATAAGTATAATTGG